>JASDFA010000007.1:22558750-27412500 GCA_035772735.1 Datura wrightii | reverse complement strand
CGAGTGAGTCATACAAAACCCGAGCTTATTATGAAAATATTTTAATAACCACTGAAAGTGCTGAATTTCAGCATTTCAAAGGATTTAATGTTACTGACGAAGTTTTTAACTTCTCGAAAATCATTATAAAAAAGATTATACCCATTGAAGAATGGGGAATTTCCTCAATGAAAGAAAGACAAGTGATTCTTAATAAAGTAAGAATCAATTATACTTACTGGGATTATATCCAAGATTTTAAAATAATTTTATTTTACAATAATGATAAGCATAAGCATACTTGGTTCATAAAGGTGTGCAATAATAATAAGCATAAGCATACTGATAATTTATATTTTCCGGGTGAGTCAAACAAAACCCGAGCTTATTATGAAAATATTTTAATAACCACTGAAAGTGCTGAATTTTAGCATTTCAAAGGATTTAATGTTACTGATGAAGTTTATAACTTCTCGAAAATCATTATAAAAAAGCTTATACCCATTGAAGAATGGGAAATTTTCTCAATGAAAGAAAGACAAGTGATTCTTAATAAAGTAAGAATCAATTATACTTACTGGGATTATATCCAAGCTTTTAAAACAGTTTTGTTTTACAATAATGATAAGCATACTTGGTTCATAAAGGTATGTGCAAAAGTATTTTCGGGTAATATCCCAAATTGGTTTTTAAATTGGTGGTCATACTATGGACCTACAATTGATAATCTGCCATCACCATTCAAAGAATTATACAATGAATGGGTGCAAGTATCTCCAGAACTGGATGCTTTATTCAGAGAAAATCATGTATATTGGCCATATAAAATTGGTCAAATCTATTTCTTCTTGGAATTCTCAATTCTGTGGATCCATAAATGGACTTCAGAGTTCGGATATACCGAAGAACAGATCCCGTGTTTGTATAGAGTCTATTATAACAACTTTTGGGATAAATTACTAAAAAATGATCCTAGCACAGGACAGTTATATGGACAAAGTCTCATAGATTTAATTACTCAAACAATTAAGACTTATAAGTCTGAGACTAAGTCTGTATTTGTGGAAGATAGCTCTATCAAGTACATGGCTTGGAAAATTAACTTCCAAGAAGGTGATAAGGAAGAAAAGATAGCTCGTTACTTGTATCAAGTACGAAGAAATTTACTGCAAACTATAGAACAAATTGAGGATAAATCCGATACTTCAATGAAGAGTAATAGCAGCCAAGTCAATGATAATGATGAATATTTTAATCTTATGGAAGAACTAAATGATTCGCAAGAACCAGAATCAATTAATCCAGAGATAACTGTAAATCAGGCAGAAGAGTTTCTGAGAAATCTGATAAAGAAAGAAGGAATAAAAAAAAAATTGGTCAACAGATAAGTTGCATAATAATAATAATAATAATAATAATAATAATAATAATAATAATAATAATAATAATAATAATAATAATAATAATAATAATAATAATAATAATAATAATAATAATAAGGGCCAAAGCCCAATTGAACTAGAAAAATAAAATACTATTTTTGCTGGAAAAGCAGAAACGCGTCGGGGAAAAATATTATAACGCAGAAAGGAAAAAAAACCGCAGAAGAGGAGGGAAAAAAGGAAGAGAAAAGAAAAGAAAAGAGGAGAGAAAAATAAGGATTTTTGATCCAAAGCATCAAGGTAATGATCCTAATCTTTTGCTTGAGTTTATTATGTGATTATAAGAAAGTTTATAGGATATAATATGGAGAAGTTTTGAAGAATTGAGAAAGTTTAGCCCTAGGGTTTTCAACCTAAATAATCAATTTGAAATGGAAAACGTTATCAAAATTCGATTTTGATTAATGTTCTAGAATCCTCTCATCAAGGAGAATCTGTTGGTGGTCATAGTTTGGGAATTCTGCCCCGTTGACCAGAGTTGACTTCTTCAGTCAAATCTTTGACCGCGAATTTGACTTTTGTTAAAAATTAAGTGAACTTATACCGAAGGATTTTTGATAATTCTAAACCCATTTTTGTGTAGTTTGAGGTGATCCGGAGACCTAAGAGTATAGCTTTGAAATATTGGAAAGTATGCTTGAGTTGTAAATTCGAGGTAAGTGAGACTTTAAGCTTTGGTGCTTGCTTTTTAAACTAGTTTTAAAAAGTATATTTTGTCTGCCTGGTCCATGTGTTGGGACAAGCGTGTACTTGACAGAATCGGTGGTCTTTAACCAACGCATATGTGTTACTTTGAGAAAAATATTTTTTTAAGGAAAATTATTTCATAATTGATTTGTGATGTGGCGTGGTCTCGTACCATGGCGTTGGGGTGTTGGATATCCTTCCTTCGCTGTCGTGATATAGTTACTAGGGGCATACATGCGCTACCTTAGCATGTTAGGGGTCTTGTACTTGCTACCGTAGTATACTATTTGGGCATTATATATGCTGCCAAGGGCTAGTCGGGGTTTTAGGTTGATCTCTTTCACTGTCATTTGACAAGTCCTGAGTGTGAGTTGCGTTGAGATATATATCTATATATAGTGATCTTGTTGAACATTTATTTAGACTTTACTGAGTTTTATATTTTGAAAATATATTGTTGTGCATATTATTTTTTGTGCTGTTGTGGTTACATTTTCTAACACTTGTTTCAAGGGTATTAAAATAGTGGGTCGAGGATCTTACTGAGTTATATTTATATATAGCTCACTCCTTACTTGCATGTCTATACAAATTATGTTATGGGAGGTGAGACTAGTGGCTGACGAGTCCGTTCGTGTAGATTCTGTTGCTGAGGTGAGCCTTCGCATCGATTCGTGGAGGCTATCATTTCAACTTTATCTAGTCTTTATATATATATTTTTTTTCTTGGGGTTTGCATGCCCGGCAACTAAACTCATGTAACTCTAGTAGATGCTCTATGATCTTAGTGTGGGATTTGAACTAGAGATACACTACTTAAATGGTCGTGTGTTTTCTTATAAATTGAGACTTGATTTTGATTGGATAATCATTTCATGTTTATGACTATTGATGTGTTTGGATTTCCATATATTGTATTTCAATGCTTATAGAAAAGGGTTAAGTGTTTGAAAAAATAGGTTCACCTGGCTGTGGTGTTAGTGGGTGCCAGTCATGTCTAGGGGGTATTTTGGGAGGTGACAAAGTTGATATCAAAGCTTAGGCTTTAAGTCCCGGGTCATGGAGCAGTGTTTAGTAGAGTCTTGTTCATGGGTATGTAGGCGCCCATACTTATGACCTCGAGGCTATCGAACATTTAGGATGTTTTTCCTTCTTTCATTCTTTATTCGTTCATTGAATTGATTCAAGTCTAATCTTGAAATATTTATTTCGCAGATGGCTAAGAAACGTGAGTATTCATCGCTAGTCGATCAAAGGCACCAGTTGGATGGGGTGTGGGTCATGGTACTACCCCCGGTGGTATTCGAGCTGGGGCCCATCAAATAAAGGCTCAAATTAGGACACAGGCCAATCCTCTGCCTGAAATTGTGAATGGGGGTCAGCCCCGAGTTGTTGCTCCAGAGCGAGTACAGGAACAGTTTGTTCAAGATGCTTCATCGACAGTGCCAACTATTGTACCTACTGTTGCCTTGCCTACAAATGTAGTAATGAGATTGTTGAATGTGTTAGAGGTATTGGTGCCTAATCATGGTAGACTTTCAGTTCCTCGAACTAATTCGCAAGCGCAAACACAAGTTTAGTTGAATGTTGCAGCTACACAAACACCCCAATTGACCCCTCAGCCGACTGTTCATTCAGTTGCAACTACTGGGCAATCCAAAGATCTTATAATTTCATGGATCTTAAGCCACCAGAGTTCAATGCAACGCCAACTTCTATTGAACCTCAAAAGTTCATTGATCATTGTGAAAAGATACTGACTACATTGGCGTTGAAGGGGACTCGAGGTGTGGAATTTACCACTTTCCTATTCTTAGGGTCTGCAGAGGCATGGTGGACTCCAGTTCAGAGAGGCAGACAAGTAGGGTTACCACATATCACTTGGTCAGAGTTTTCAACAATGTTTAAGGACAGGTTCATTCCCTTAAGCAAACAAGACGACATAAGACGTCGTTTAACAACCTATGCCAGGGAGCTATGATAGTTACAGAGTATGAGGCTAAGTTCACTGAGTTATCTAGGTATGTTCCATTTTTAGTTGAAGACCCGAGGGAGAAGGTGAGATGATTCATGGATGGACTTGAGCTTTGGTTGATTGCTATGCTAAGCTTATACATTTTAATTTTCCTGGAGAACCACCTTTAGTGTGGAAAGGCTTGACTCCTGTGACCCAAGGAAAGATAATATCTTATGTAAAGGTACGTCGAATGATTAATTATGGGTATTTGGATTTTATTGCTACCGTTCATGATACTCCAGCGGAGGATGTTACTATTGACAGTGTTCCTATTTTCCAAAAATTTGTTGATGTATTTCCAAAAGATTTGCCTAGGCTAGCCCCAATAAGAGAAATGGAGTTCAACATTGATTTAGTCCCAGGAACTCAACCTATTTCTTTTCCTCCATACCATATGGCTCCAGCTGAGTTGAGAGAACTGAAGATTCAACTACAAGAGCTACTTGATAAGGGGTTCATCAGGCCTAGTGTATCGCCTTGGTGTGCACCTGTGTTATTTGTGAAAAAAAAAGATGGTACAATGAGAATGTGCATTGACTACAGACAATTGAATAAGGCGAAGATCAAGAATAAATATCCATTGCCTCGTATTGATGATTTATTCAATCAGCTACAGGGTGCTACTCACTTTTCCAAGATTGACTTCAGATCAGGTTACCATCAATTGAGAATCAAGACGGAGGATATCTCTAAGACAACTTTTCGGACCAGATATGGGCACTTTAAATTTTTGGTAATGTCTTTCGGGTTGACTAATGCACCTATAGCATTTACGGACCTCATGAATAGGGTATTCAAGCCATACTTAGACCATTTTGTGATTATGTTCATTGATGACATTCTGGTCTACTCTGGAGTGAAGCAGAACATGAACAACACCTGAGAGTTGTGTTACAAACACTTAAAGAACGAAAGCTTTATGCCAAGTTCTCGAAATGTGAGTTCTGATTGGGCACAGTTTCTTTTTTGGGACACGTAGATCGAATCCAAGTTGATCCAAGGAAGATTGAAGCGGTTCGAGAATGGCCTCGACCCAGTACTCTTGCAGAGATACGCAGCTTCTTAGGACTAGCTGGATATTATAGAAGGTTTGTGGAGGGCTTCTCAAAAATAGCCGCTCCATTGACACCTTTAACTCAGAAAGGTGTGGTATTCCAATGGTCTGATGGATGTAAAGAAAGTTTTCAGAAATTAAAGATCTCATTGGTACGACTTCAATTTTGACGTTACCTACAACGGAGGGTGGTTTCACCATTTATTGTGATGCATCTCGAGTCAGATTGGGTTGTGTCTTAATGCAGAATGGTAAAGTGGTGGCATATGCGTCTCGACAACTAAAGATTCATAAGAAGAATTATCCGACTCACGACTTGAAATTGGCCGCAGTTGTATTTGCACTAAAGATCTGGCGTCACTATCTTTATGGTGAGCCATGTGAAATCTATACCGATCATAAGAGTCTACAATACATATTCAAGCAAAAAGATTTGAATCTGAGACAACGATGATGGTTAGAGTTACTTAAAGATTATAGTCTTACCATTTTGTATCACCCCAGGAAGGCGAATATGGTGGCGGACGCCTTGAGTAGAAAGTCTATGGGTAGTTTGGCCCGGATCACTGTTGAAAAGCGATCTATGGTTATGGATATTCAGGCGTTGGCCAATCGGGGAGTTCAAATTAATCATACAGTGCCGGGCAAGTTACTAATGGGTATGGCGGTACAATCGTCCTTAGTTGGACAAGTCAAGACTCACCAATATGAAGATCCCTACCTTGCTATACTATGAGATCGAGTGCAGGATAAGGGCGTTAATTCATTCTCTATTGATGGTGAAGGCGTGCTATGTCGACATGGTAGATTGTGTATTCCCATTGTGGGTGATGTGAAGCAGCTGATTCTTGAAGAGGCTTATAGTTCACGATACTCCATTCACCCAGGTTCTACAAAATGTATCAAGACTTGCGTGGATTGTACTGGTAGAAGGGTATGAAGGCTGATATTTTGAAGCATGTGACTAGTTGCTTAAATTGTCAACAAGTCAAGTATGAACATGAACATCAAAAACCTGGGGGAGTAATGCAAAACTTGATTATCCCAGAGTGGAAGTGGGAGAGAATTACTATGAATTTTGTTGTTGGATTGCCAAGTACTTTTAAGAAACACGACTCGATTTGGGTGATTGTGGACAGATTCACAAAGTCAACACATTTCATTCCAGTACAGGTTACTCATACTGCGAAGCAGTTTGTAGATATTTACCTTTGTGAGATAGTTCGGCTTCATGGTGTGCCTATTTCAATAATATCTGATGGAGGTGCACAATTCACTACTGAGTTTTGGAAGTCTTTTCAGAAGTCATTGGGTTCACAAGCCGAGTTGAGTACAACTTTTCATCCACAAACTGACGGACAATCTGAACGGGTTATTCAAATATTAGAGAACATGCTTAGGGCTTGTGCAATCAATTTTGGTAGCCATTGGGATGATCAATTGCCTTTGGCAGAGTTTGCTTGTAATAACAGCTACCAATCGAGTATACAAATGGCGCCATTTGAGGCTCTATGTGGTTGCAAGTGTCATTCGCCAGTTGGATGGTTTGAATTAGGTGAAGCACAATTATTAGGTCCAGATCTAGATCAGCAAGCTTTGGAGAAAGTTGCATTAATACGAGAACGACTTAAGACAACACAAAGCAGACAAAAGTCCTATGAAGATAAGGAAGTTCGTGATATGGAGTTCGTGAAGGGTGGGAAAGTCTTTCTAAGAGTTTCCCCTATTAAAAGTGTTATGAGATTTGGCTGGAAAGGTAAGTTAAATCCTAGATATATTGCTCCTTATGTGATTTTGGAACGGATTGGGTTGGTGGCATATAGACTTTCCTTACCTCCGAGATTGTCCGTTGTTCATCCTGTGTTTCACGTGTCCATGCTAGATGATATATTCATGATGATAGTCATAAGATCCAGCCCGAGGATGTGGAACTTGATGAGAATTTGACTTATGAGGAAGGTCCAATATCTATTATTGATAGACACGTGCGACAATTGAGGTCCAAGAAGGTGGCTTCCGTCAAGGTGTTATGGCGCAATCATCCAACCGAGGAGGCTACTTGGGAGTCCAAGGCGGATATGCGAGATAGATATCCTCACCTATTTGACACTATAGGTGTGATTCTAAGCCCGTTCGAGGACGAACGTTATTTTTAGAAGGGGAGAATGTAATAATCCTAATTTAATAAAGCGCTATTTATTATTTATGCAGTAAAAGAAAAGAAAAATAATAACTTAAAATAATTTATAGTAATAATAATAATAACAACAACAACAACAACAACAATAATAATAATAATAATAATAATAATAATAATAATAATAATAATAATAATAATAATAATAATAATAATAATAATAATAATAATAATAATAATAATAATAAGGGCCAAATCCCAATTGAACTAGAAAAAAAACACTATTTCTATTGGAAAAGCAGAAACGCATCAGGAAAAAAAATTATAACGCAGAAAGGAAAAAAGATGCAGAAGAGGAGGGAAGAAAGAAGGAGAAAAGAGAAGAAAAAAGGAGAGAAAAATAAGGATTTTCGATCCAAAGCATCAAGGTAATGATTCTAATCTTTTGTTTGAGTTTATTATGCGATTATAAGAAAGTTTATAGGATAGAACATGCAGAAATTTTGAAGAATTGAGAAAGTTTAGCCCTAGGGTTCTTCAACCTAAATCATCAATTTGAAAGGGCAAATGTTATCAAAATTCAATTTTGATTAATGTTCTGAAATCCTCTCATCAAGGAGAATCTATTGGTGGTCATAGTTCGGGAATTCTGCCCCTTTGACCAGAGTTGACCTTTTTTGGTCAAATCTTTGACTGCGAATTTGACTTTTGCTAAAAGTTAAGCAAACTTCTATTGAAAGATTTTTGACTATTCTAGACCCATTTTTGTGTAGTTTGAGGTGATCCGGAGACCTAAGAGCATAGTTATGAAATATTAAAAAGTGTGCTTGAGTTGTAAATTCGAGGTAAGTGAGACTTTAAGCTTTGGTGCTCGCTTTTTAAATCAGTTTTAAAAATTATATTTTGTCTGCTTGGTCCATGTGTTGGGACAAGCATGTACTTGGTAGAATCGGTGGTCGTTAACCAACCACATATGTGTTACTTTGAGAAAAATAATTTTTTAAGAAAAATTTTTTTGAAATTGATTTGTGGTGTGGTGTCGTCTCGTACCATGGAGTTGGGGCATTGGATATCCTTTCTTCCCTGCCGTGATATAGTTACTAGGGGCATATATGCGCTACCTTAGCATGTTAGGGGCCTTGTACTTGCTGCCGTAGTATACTATTGGGGCATTATATATGCTGCCGAGGACTAGTCTGGGTGTTAGGTTGATCTCTTTCACTGCCGTTTGACAAGTCCTGAGTGTGAGTTGCATTGAGATATATATCTATATATATAGTGATCTTGTTGAACATTTATTTAGACTTTACTGAGTTTTATATTTTGAAAATATATTGTTGTGCATATTATTTTTTGTGCTTGTTGTGGTTACATTTTCTAACACTTGTTCTAGGGGTATTAAAGTGGTGGATCGAGGATCTTACTGAGTTATATTTATATATATCTCACTCCTTACTTACATGTCTATGCAGATTCTGTTACGGGAGGTGAGACTAGTGGTTGACGAGTTGGTTCGCGTAGATTCTATTGCTGAGGTGAGCTTTCGCATCGATTCGTGGAGGCTATCATTTCAGCTTTATCTAGTCTTTATATATATTTTCTTTTTTTGGGATTTGCATGCCTGACAGCTAAACTCATGTAACTCTAGTAGATGCTCCATGGTCTTAGTGTGGGATTTGGACTAGAGATACACTACTTAAACGGTCGTGTGCTTTCTTATAAATTGAGACTTGATTTTGGTTGGATAATCATTTCATGTTTATGATATTGATGTGTTTGGAGTTGCATATATTGTATTTCAATGCTTACAGAAAAGGGTTAAGTGTTTGGAAAAATAGGTTCGCCTGGTGGTGGTGTTAGTGAGTGTCAGTCACGTCTAGGGGGTATTTTGGGGCGTGACAGCAAAGGCCATAATTTTTCTCTGACATTATCTTGATGAAGAGTTGAAAACTGAATATTTGACTGTAAAAGATCCAATTGAATTGTAAATTTTTTTTAGAAGAATGATATGATTACCTTAAGATAATGATATTGTCAAAAACTTGTCATGAGTGGATTCACTTATAATTACAAAATTTTTAAAACTATAACTGAATATAATTTTATTTTTTTAAAAAATAAGCTCATAATTAAAATTATTGGTAAACCTATATAAAAAATGAGGACTTATTGGAAAAGACTTTGTCTACTTTTCATGTCTCAGATATGATGTTACAACAATAACATTATGAAAATTTTTTCACGAAATATTATGATTTTAACACATGTCTTCTAGTGGCTAAGTAATAAAATACCCTTTTGATAAAAAAATGGTGAAGCCCGTCTCACGGGGTTTGCTCCACTCCCTGGTGAATGTGGTAGCAGTGCATAATATGTCTGTAGAAGACATATAATTGAATGAATGTACATAAACACTAACCAATGACAAAATAAAAATAGTCACTGTTGTGGTAATTAAAAAAAAATAACATTATGAGCTCAAAATAGTACTTTAAAAAATGAAGGTATATTTTTGTCATCAATATGGTATGAAATGTTATTAGATATTGTAATTTTTGTGCGACCTAATTTGATAAATTTATAAATTCTCCATCAAAAGAAAGAAATATATGGTGGATACACACTTTGCTTTGTAAAGTGGTGTTGAGATAGATCATATAAATATGAATTTTAAGGTATGACAATGAAATTATAATAAAATTTTGAGAAGACATATAAAATCCCCCTGAAACTTGTCCACCAAACTTATTTTAGCACTTTAACTTTACAGGCATTTAAGTGCCCCTTTAACAACTTTCAAGTGAATTTTATTCAGCCCTCCCTTACCCACCAGGTCGCATGTTGTCATTACTTGCACGTTATTTCTTTATTTTTAATAATTAAATATTAAAAAATAATTATCTAAAAAGTAAAAAAAGGCAATATCCCCAATCCAATATCTTTTCCTACATAAGAACCCTAAATTTCTTCTTCTCCCCCTTCTTTAGTTAACCCCAGATCTGCCGTAGATATGAAATTTCTTCTTCTCCCTCATCTTCAATAGTCTCATTCATCCCCACTAATTTTAGTTCTTAAACCTAAAGTTGAATCTTTGAAGGGATAATTCTTCTATAATTTGTTCTAAAAAAGATAGAGTATGATCCAAATTTTGTTCTCCTTCCTCTTTTATTTTAATCTTGTTTTTGTCCCTTTTCTTCATTTCTTGTGTTATTAGAAGTATATGGAACTTCTTGGAGTGGGATTTCTTCTAATTTTTGAATTTTTTAAATTTTGTAGCGCACAATGCGATCAGTTAACTTGACTACTCTTTATATGAAAGAGGATGATCCTGTTTTGAAGGATGAAGTTCATTGCAATTATGGATTTGTGGTGCGTTTAAAAACTTCTTGGAATTCAAGGAATCCCGATAGAAGATATTGGTCATGTCCTTATTATGGGCAATTAGAAGATTAATTAAGCAATTTTTTTATATTTTAATTGTAATTGAACACTAACTCTTTTCATTATTTTTCATAATTGAAGGGTTCAAGATCTTGTCATTTTTGGTGTTGGAGGGATAAAGAAAACACTAACCCTAGGTTCAAATTTGTGATTCCAAAACTAATAGAGAAAATGGTAATCTTGAGAATCTACTGGAATCTTCTCAATATCTTGAGAAGCATACAACAACGAATGAAGATGAGAAATTGGCTGACTTTGAGGAAGCTTCTGAAGAAGTTGACAAGCCTACATAATCCAAACAGGATGATAATTGTATAAAAATAAAATTGGAGGCATTCGAAGAAGAGATTGAGCAGATGAAAAACAAGGAGAAGAAGTGGAGGAGAAACATGGTTAAACAAAGGACTGGGGAGAATGCACTCTTCTTTGTTGTGTTTTGTTATTGTATTGTAGGTATAGCTTTAAGCTATTGGTTTGGGGTCATCTATATGAAGAAAGGTTCAATGAAATTACTTCAGACTCTTGATGATATTAGATGATATGTGGTGTGTAACGTCCTTTGTATTGAAATCAATTAGGTATAGCCTCTTCTGTAATCAAGCTTGATTTGGTATATAAAGTAGTCTTTTAATCTAATGTAGTTTATTTGTGTATTCTGTTTTGTTGCAATTGGTTATATGTTGTTTATAAATTTACCTGGCAAGTTGCTTGCTATATTGACCATTATGTTAACAAGAAACAAAATAGACACCAAACAAGTGCAGTCTTTGCTACATAATATTGAAAGAAGTCATAGTTCACAACAACTCCAACCAAAACTAGAGTTACAATATACATTAATAAACACCAAATGCAGTGGCAACTGCAAAGGTATTGAACAAAAATGAATTATTTTGAGACTATAAATTACGAAAAGATTTAATATCTTCATATTACTATAGTTGAAGCAGGTAATAAATATTTATATAAAATATTACTCGTTTTTTTGTTCTCCTGTTTCAGTGATAAAATATGAACATGGTGATGAAATCACATGCGTTAGTAAATTAGAAGTTTATTAAAATATTAGTTTGTAAATTAGAAGTTTACTAGATTATTAGTTGGCATGACCGGTTGGCCATCCCGGTCCAAGTATGATGTGAAAATAATTGAGAATTCATGGTTATAGTAAATTCTTCAAGAATTCTCTTAAATTATTTGTTCTCCTGAAAAATTGATTATTGTATCAGCCAAGATTAGGATTGTATCCCCTGAATTGAAATGTATAAAAAGGTGAATATGAGCCCATTCACTTACCCTGTGGCCCATTTACTATAATATGATTTTAATAGATCCATCTATAATATGGTCACATGTGCATTTGATATCAACTTGTAATTTATTTTTATAATATTTTTTGCTCAAATTATTAACTTAAGAGTATGATTTCAAGTTATAAAATTATATTGATAATGCTAATTTATATTCAAGTTGGTTTAGTAGAAATTATATGCCTCCAATTATAGCTAAACATTGGTTATGAAAACAAATCTCTCAGAAAAATTTAATATGAGATGTGTTATTTAAATGTAGCAATATTTGTACGCATCAAGCCACCAAGATCCCCCTATCAAAAATTGGTTCAGGGTAAGGAACCAAATAATTCTCATATAAAAATTTGAATGTGCAATATATGATTCAATTACTCCATTATAATGCACAAAGATGAGTCCCCGAAAGAGGTTGGAGATAGATATAAGTTTTGGTAACATTATAGGGGAAAATGATTAGCAGTTGAAAATTAAGTACAGGATGAACTATCTAGATCTTAAAAAATTATAAATTTAAAGTTCAAGAGATAATTCATTTGTAAAATATTGCAAATCAATTATCAGATGTATTTATAGATCTTATGTTATAATCTAGTTTCAAATGCTCCAATGAAAATTATAGTCCTTAAAGGATAAGTTTATGACATGTCTGAACCGTGATAGATCAATCGGTAAAGGTAAAAACTCCTTGAAGAAGGAGAAGAGTAAATGACCAAGATGGTAATAATAATAAGGTAAGTACTTTAACATAGTACCACAACATAATACTTCATACAACCTTAGAAAACGTTCAGGTACCTAAGAAATGATGAGAAAAAATATAATATCTGAAGAAATCTTGATGAGTTATGCCACATTGAAACCAACATTAAAATGACCATAGATAATATTTTTGATATAATATAACATTCAAAATTATAAATAGTGATGAGGATCTCGAATTCAAATCTATTAAAGAGTGTGACAGATAAATAATTGTCCAAATAAAATTTGCAATTTAAGTATATTTCATTTTACATGATGTACATGAAACGTTTTGGATCTACAGCCCAATCACCTAAAGGTATAATGTTAATGCTATACAAATATGTTCTTGCGAAAGGTTAAATAAAAAATAAAATTGTAAGATATAAAGTATGGCTTGTGCCTTGTGGGATAAAGACTTTTTACATAAGTCCTTAAATATTATATAGAGATGTGTTCTTCTATAGTGGATGCAATTATTTTCAAGTTTCATATGAGTCTGGGAATACATGAAAAATTTGATATGTGTATATTAAATTAATATCATGTATAGGTAGACAGTAAAGTATATATGAAAATTTAAAGGATTTAAAAGATTTTAAAGTGACTTCATTGAATACCCCAATGATTATAACATCACTTAATATTAAAAAAAATCAATTTCGATCTAATGAAAATGGTTAGAAAGTATCATACTTCAGTGCAATTATGTATCTTTCTATTACTATTTATGAGATAATATTTTTAATAATGTGCAAGCAAGATATAATTTCACTTTATATGAAGATATTTGAGTGAAATCAAATATTAGTATAGACTTATTATTTCTAACAAATATTGTAAAGGAATTATTGGTTATGCAAATGCAAAAATATTATTTGATCTACATAATGTTTGATCGTATAAAAATTATCTATTTGCTTGTGAGGATACTGTTATATTCTACATACTAGTAAAATATTGATATTTATTCAAGACATGCCAAGATACAAATAATTTATAAAGAAAGTGACTCACGACAAGGAGACATATTATTTTTCTCTGAAAAGAAGTTCTAATATGGTATAAGCATAATGTTGCTTGTAAGTTCGACCGAAGGGAATATACATCAAAGGAGATATATATCGTCATAAAGTTCTTTTCATGTATGAAATTTAACAAAATGGTGTGGTAGCTATTCAACAAGTTTATTCCACTAATAATTTGGCAGATCACTAAGGTCTTACCAGTACCAACATTTGAAAAGTTGGTATACAAGATCGGAAAGCATCTTCTTCACGAAATAAAGTGATGTTTCATTAAAAGGAGCAAAATATATGTTGCACTCTTTTTTTTAAGCTAAGGTTTTATCCCACAGAATTTTCCTAGAAAGATTTTTAATGAGGTATCTCTAAATGCATATTACTAGATATGAGTGCTCTTTTTCTTTCACTAAAATTTTTTTCACGGATTTTGCCTAGTAAGGCTTCAACAAGATACATTATCTGTTAATCGAAATTCAAAGGGGAGTATTGTAAAATATATCAAATATATGTATGTCCATTTGGTGTTACTTGGAGGGAAAGAACTAGTTATTATAATTAGTTAGAAAAGAACTATTAATTACAAAGGAACAAGATAGTTAGACTTGAACCAAGTTAGTTTTGTTCTTGGTAGCCAAGAAATTTTTCTCCTATAAATATGAGAGTATTTTCTTCTATTATGTACACTATCATAAGGTAATTATAAAATATCTTCTCTTCTCTGTTATGTTCTTGATTTGCCTCTTTTATTTTATTTGCAATTTTGTAAATTTGATAACCAATTAATCAATTTTAAAGTTTTAATCATCCTACATAGTTCAAGTAAAGAGTGTTTTCAAAGACATTTTTGGGGCGATTTCCAGATGGGAGTGTACCAAAAAAGCACCAAGGCGCAAATAAAAGGCATAGATCCATAAAGCGTAAGCTTCAGAATTTGAGCTGTAAATCCCAGGCATAAAAACGTAAGTCCTGGGCGTAAAAATAAAAGTTCTGGGTATTAAATTTGATTTTTATTATTTGAAAAGTTTTTTTTATAAATAATATTTTTATTACTAGTGTAATGATATTTATACTTTATGCTATCATATTTTTATATGGTAATGATTTTTTCTTGAATATATCAATAATAAAAAACAACTCTTATAGAAAATGACGTTATAAATAGTTTATTTTGATGATTATGTCTAAAAATGATAGGATAGAGATTTGATAGCATTGTGCTCCTGAGAAACATTATCTATATTTTGATATTGCTCTTATACTAATTATCCTTATTCTTCTTTGAAATATATATAAATAATAATCAGTGTAAATATTAGTTAAGAGTGAGAAGAACTATAGGAGATCGATAATGAAATAGATGATGATTTTTATTTTAAAGATTATCTCGACTATTATCATTTGTTATTGTTGTTATCTTTTTCAAATAATAGTTATAATATTTTTTTCTATATTACTAGGATTTGTTTGAATTTATTTGCAGAATTATTGAAAGTATTATTTTTCTAATTTTCTTAGTAATAAAAAAATTATAAAATTAAAATACATGAGATATATGCCCCATAGATTCATGAAACTTACGTCCCATGTCTCAGGGCTTACGCCTCGTCCCATGCTATGTAAAATGCCTCGTCTCATGTCTCCGCCTTTTAAAATACTACAAGTAAAAAAAATTTAAAAAGAAAAAAACTAAAGCTCAAATAAATATTGGGAAGTTTGATTCTTAAAAATTTAGCGATCTCCTCAAATGAATATGCATGTTTCTTCCTATTTTAAAAACAATTTCAAAAAGAAAGTTACTGCTCATATTTATAATCGTTATCAAGATCTTGTTTTTTAATTAAAATCGTTTAGGCTTAAAGCCCCTTCAATAATTAAATAAAATGTTCATCAAAATAGGTCCAAGTGTCATTATAAATAATAATCTGAAAAAAATAATTGGGTTGGACCGATACCCGACCCAGCCCCTACTAGCAATTCTAGAAAGCTGGAAAGGATTGTTGATTGCCTATCTTCTCTGAGGCTTTTCATTTCTCTCCCATGGTGATTCAACAAAGGTGTCTTGTATGGTCGGCACAAATTAGTGAACTGCCATCGCATGGTCGCCACAAGAATCGCATGGTTGGCTCCAAGTAGCGCATGGTTGTCTCTCATTCAGTGCCATCCAAAAATCAACTGTAGGTATCCTTATAGCTCATTTATGCTTCTCTTTTCATCTTTTGCCTTAGCTTTTCGTATAATTTCACCTTAGACATCTAAAATTCTCATAGATATCGTGATAATCCTTTACTAGTGAAGACTTCTTCAAAGATGAGTGAAGATGATAAGAGGTTGGCCTTCAGGTCCTCTTCCTAGTTCAATGTTGCTTTGTATAGATCCACTACAATATGTTCTTCTATGTATTCCATTCTTTTATTTTGTGCCTTTCGAATATGGATCTTGTATTGGTCCAGTTGTTTTCCTTGTTATACTCAATCTGTTCTTGTTTGTGCATGGTTCTTAAATCTATTTGTCATTTTATTATTTTCTTGTTCTACTTCTACTTGATTCCTTGTTATACTCTTCTATTGCTCTGTTGTGTTATCCAATTTGCATTTTGTTATTTCATTATTCTTAGATTAGGTATTTGCTACTTGTCAGTATTTAGAATCTACTTTCTCACTGTAGGTAAATCTAAGTAGGATTCTGTAATACCCCAAAAGTTCCCAAGATTAAAATTAGGATTTGGAATGTGCTCAACAAAAAGATCTGCAACATTGCCTCAGTACGACTCAATCTACGAGTCGTAGGTTGGTAGTACGGGCCGTAGGAAGACCCGTGGTCCAGATCAGAGCAGTTTTTTCCCAACCACGAGTCCCCACTATGAGTTGTAGTATGTGGATACGCCCATAACCAGGAGTCGTAGCAAGTCTTTGGAGTTATCGGGTGAATGATTGTACGGGTACTGGTATGACTCATAGGATAGAGTTACGGAGCGTGGAAATATTCATAGAGTTGGGGAAAAGGAGGCTCATTAGTCATGGGAGGAAACCACGAGTCGTACGTTGGTGGTACAACTTGTGGTATGAGTCGTAATATGATGGTATGAATCGTTGTTTCAGTCGTGGGTGGAGATATACTAATGCCTCACACTTTGACGTTAAGTTCGGAACCCTTCTAGATACGTGAATAGACCTGAACCCGATAAATTTATGGAAACAATTATTAAGTGTAAGAAGTGCATTGGATGAAAATTAAGGTCATAAGGAACCTCCAGCACAAAGTTGAGTTGAGAGCCTTCTTACCGATTGGGTTTTCATATCAGTTCTTGCAAGGGTTAACTTCAAATAACCATAGATCTCTTTTTACAAAGTGTTTTTAGGTGATTCAACATTTCAAATAGAATCCCTTTGAGCCTTCTTTCCAACACATTCGACCTTGCATCAATTAGAGTTCGAAGTAAAAAGTTATGAGTAGTTTAGTAAAGAAGCACCATGCATAGTGCGAACCTCAGTATGAGTCGTACAATCAAACTACGACCCGTACTGTTAGTCGTAGTAACTGCCAGTTGCAGGTTATAATTCGATTTTTTAGGGGCATTTTAGTAAACTCTTATGTTCTAACTCCTAAATGACGTCCTTTTGGGCTTCCTTAAGGTCAGATTAAAGGGATTAACCTAGCCTAGATTCTTACCCTCTCCAAAAAGATCGATATTGGATTTTCTCTCAAGAAAGGAGCTAGGGTTCATCTTCAAAGCTCTTTAAATCTTCTTGGACTCTTCAAGGAATTCAAGGGATCACCAACCTAGATATGTGGGACTTCAACAAGGATCTCCTTTCATCCTTGTGTCCCGAATTTATGTTAAAACCCTAATTTCTTGAATTCTAGAAAAGTATGTCTTAGGGTTTCAATCTATGCATGATTTCTTACAAGTACTCTATAAATTTCAAGACCCTCATGATAAGTACCCATGTATGTTTATGAAATTACTTTCAAATTCATGAATTATGTATATGATGTGATAATAACATGATTTCTAGAATTCTACCACGAATTAGCATTATTTTGAGATATGGCCTTCATGAAATATCTACATGATTTCACCATGATTTTTGGTATATATGTTGAAGTATAATTAGAACCTATGAGCTTTCATGAATATAAACCATATGAATTATACTACATTTTGGCCCTATGGTGTTATGAATTTCGATGATAAAGCATGATCATGATTCTTCAGACTTTCGGGCTTCTTGATAGTAGAAAGTAGCCTTGATCAGACTCTCATGAATTCAGTATTGTCATGCCCCATCTTGGGAGGCATGACTGACACCTGGTGCCTTACTAGGATCTGAACTGACTTAACTAGGCCTGTGCACTCCTGGTGCAGGCTTACTCCCAAATCAAGAAAATAGCGGGCTATATCTCGGCTGTAAATACAACCTCCGGCCGACAAGGCCTTGTAGCCACCTGTAAAGGAAAACAACTAACCAGAAACAAGCAATAACAGGGAATCTTAGGCGGGCCGACAAGATCACCATGATGTCTAGTTATGACTGTAAAGTAAATCTAGTGCTAAGCTAAACTATGTCTGACAAGGCCGCAAACCGACAGCTAAAAAAGGCCCCACACGGCCAACACAAAAACTAAAACACATATGGGCCCCACACGACAAATAACAGCTAACCAAAGGGAAATAGAAACATCTGCAAGCCTCTAGGAGTAATATGATGGTCGGGACAGGGCCCCGACCTACCCATAAACTGTACAATCAAAACAGAGTAAACCTTCTGTCTATAAGCTCCGGAAGAAAAGAGCTGACTCTTCTGCTAATCCTGGCTGGAGGCTAAGAGAGATCTGCTCCTCGTCTATTCGTACCTGCAGGAAAGTAATGCAGCGCCCTAGAAAGGGCGTTAGTATAATATGTACCAAATATGCAAAGTGATGGGTGTAAATAACTGAATAAAAGAAATGAAACTGAGAATAACTGAAATGAAGGGATAGAGATCATACCTGAGTAATAGAACTTCTTACTATCTAATTTATTAGTAACTAAAGAAAACAAAAACCTTACCTGGACCCCATAAGCCGGAAGGTACAACCAGCACAGAATAACCCACCTGAGGCCCCCATAAGCCCCGGTGAGTACACTTCAGTCTATATACTCCTATCAAGGTCGCACTGGGTCAACTACTAGCTATAGCCATCCTACCAGTCCCGTGGGTCTGTAACTGAGCCTGCTCGGCTCCTGACTGTAGTTGTGTCTGAGTCCAGTGGACTCCTGATATCTAACCCCCGGCACCAGGCTCGACGGGGGTGTGTAGAGCCAACCACGACATATAATAGCCCATCCATAGAATGGACTATATGAGGACTTGGGACCCCATCTTAGTCCCTCACAGATGTCATACCGCTCCGTAGAGCGACGTCATCTCGCCCCTGACAGGCGTCAATACAGCTAATAACCCTGGGGTCGGTCATGAAGGCTATACAGACATAATCCATCCCAAACTAAACATGGAGTATGGGTTTAAGCTAATAACAAGAACTAATCACAATAGACATGCTTATGGTATTCTTACTGGAATTCAAACTGAGTTATCATGCTAAAGAAGCTAACTTGCTGAAGGAAACTACCTTAACATACCTCGTTCGCCGATTATTGATTAACTGGTGAGTTTTAGTTCGTATTCAACTGCTCTTCTCAATTGCAATCGTATTACTGGGGGAATATGACTAGTTTCAGTACTAAATTTGGAAAAAACGATAACTTTATATGTAAATATTAACTATATTTCAACTTAATGGAACACGGTCGAAAACTCATAATTTCTTGAAAGTCCAGAAGGAAGAAATGCTTACTTAAAGCCTGCGATCGTATAGAAATTAGTTTGGAGCAATTCCAAACGACTTTGGCTCGGGCGGGTTACAATTTGCCGAGCGAATTTCACGAATATAACTCCATATCGACGCTCCCTGCAGCCTTAAACTTCAATACCCAAAGTTAATTTGAATTCAGACGGCGTTTCATAGTGTAAACGGGGGAAAATTATAGAAATCCTCAGTTTAAACTCTCTTTGGCCTCTAACTAATTGAAGGAAAATGATTTGAAATTGAACTAAAGGACTATATATATATATATATATATATTAGGGTGGTGGCAGGGGGGCGCCTCGCGCTGCCAAGGTGCCAGACTTAGCCCCCCGTCGCGCCCCTCATCGCGCCAGTGGGCTGGCGTGCCGTGCTGGCCGGTGCCCTGCCGGCTGGCGCGTCGCGTTGGCTCTTCGCGGCCTCGCCTCGCCCGACCATGCTTTTGAGGCTTTCCTACACGCGTCGTACTCTCTTTATTTACCTCAAATACCGCGTACGCTTATTATGTGTCAACTTTTACGGGGTGTAACATCCTCCCCCCCTTAGGAGCATTCGTCCTCAAATGCCTACTTGGTTTACAGGGGTTTATCTCTTTTAGGACTATTATTTTGGAAAAATTTTGGCAGAGTCTCCCCTATAATATGGACTATCTAGAAATCCTGAAATGCAGAGAAGTCCAATACAGGCATTTCATATAACACTATAACAATTATTTCACAATAAGGCTGAAGTCAACTGAGCAATATATATAACACAAATCATGAAACAATAACTGAATCAATAACTTACCTTAACTGCATAATCTGGACTAAGCCTGGAACAAATGAGGATATCTGGATCTCATATCATCCTCTGCTTCTCAGGTCATCTCTTCTCTATTCTTGTTTCTCCACAATACCTTAATGGAAGCGACATCTTTAGTTCTCAATCTATGAACCTGTCGATCCAATATAGCTACTGGAACCTCTTCATAGGCTAACTCCTCAGTGACTTGGACATCCTCAACTAGCACAACTTGGGACGGATCCCCTATGCACTTTCATAGCATCGACACATGAAAGACCGGGTGAACGGATTCCAACTTTGAAGGCAAATCTAGCTCGTGTGCCACCTGGTCTATTCTCCGGAGTACTCGGTACGACCTAATAAACCTTGGGCTAAGCTTACCCTTTTTGCCAAACCTCATTACGCCCTTCATTGGTGAGACTTTCGGAAACACCCAGTCGTTTACATTGAACTCCAAGTTCCTATGCTGTACATCAGCGTAAGATTTCTGGCGGCTTTGAGCTGTCAACAGGCATTCCTTAATGAGCTTTACTTTCTCCTCTGACTGATGGATTATTTCTGATCCGATTAACTCTGATTCTCCAACTTTGAACTAACCAACTGGAGATCTGCACTTCCGCCCATATAAGGCTTCATAAGGTGCCATCTGGATTGCAAAGTGATAACTGTTATTGTAGGCAAACTCAATAAGGGGCAAATGTTCATCCCAGATGCCCTCGAAGTTTAGCACACACACCCGTAACATATCCTCGAGCGTTTGAATGGTACGTTCTGCCTGTCCATCTGTCTGAGGATGGAATGCTGTATTCAAATTAACTTGTGTTCCCAATCCCCTTTTAAAAGACTGCCAGAACCTAGCTGTGAATTGTGCTCCTCTGTCAGAAATAATAGACACTAGGACACCGTGTAATCTAACTATTTCCTTGATGTAGAGCTTGGCATAATCCTCAGCTGAGAAAGTGGTTTTGACTGGCAGAAAATGAGCTGACTTCGTCAATCTGTCAACAATCACCCAAATGGAATCAAATCTGCATCTGTTACGGGGAACCCTGTCACAAAATCTATATTAACTGCCTCCCATTTCCACATAGGCACTGCTTTCTCCTGTGTTAACCCACGGGGTCTTTGATGTTTGGCTTTCACCTGCTGGCAATTAGGACATTGAGCTACAATTTCTGCTACTTCCTTTTTCATTCCCGGCCACCAGTAATTCTCTCTTATATCATGATACATCTTTGTGGAACCTGGGTGAAGAGAGTGACGGGAATAATGTACCTTGCCCATTATCTGCTGGCGAAGCCCTGCCGCTTCAGCACACAAAGGCGACCCCTATACCTCAAAACTCCATCTTCAGTTACCTTGAAATCTGCTACGTCTCCTCGCCGAGCCTTATTTCTGAGCTGAACCAGGTTAGGGTCTTCATACTGTCGTCCTTTCTCTTCTACAACCAGTGATGATACTGTAGTATTCTGGATCACCACTCCACCGTCACCCAATTCTACTATTCGGATGGCCAAACTAGATAATTGGTTCAATTATCGAGCCAGCTCTCGCAGTTCGAGCCTTAGATGTGCCAAACTCCTCATGTGTTTGTGGCTAAGAGCATCTACTACAACATTGGCCTTCCCTGGATGGTACAAAATATTCGCATCATAATCTTTTAATAATTCTAACCAGCGGTGCTGCCGTAGGTTCAACTCCTTCTGTGTGAGGATGTACTGGAGGCTCTTTTGATCAGTGAAAATATCTACATGAACGCCATACAGATAATGCCTCCATATCTTCAAGGAATGGATGACTGCGGCTAATTCCAGGTCACGGATGGGATAGTTCTTTTCATACTTCCTCAACTGTCTTGAAGCATAAGTAATCACCTTACCATGCTGCATCAGCACACATCCTAACCCGACACCCGAAGTATCATAATATACCACATACCCCTCTGATCCGTCAGGCAAAGCTAATACTAGTGATGATGTCAGCCTATTTTCAGCTCCTGAAAACTCTGTTCACATGTTTTGGTCTAGTGAAATTTAGCTGATTTCTGAGTTAACTTGGTCAAGGGTGCTGACAGAGTAGAAAACCCTTCTACAAACCTCCTGTAATACCCGGCTAACCCCTGCATACCTCAGTTGGAGTGGTAGGTCTAGGCCATGTTCTTACTGCTTCAATCTTCTGCGAGTCTACCTATATACCAGTATTTGACACAATGTGGCCCAAAAAGGCCACTGAATTCAGCCAAAATTCACATTTAGAAAACTTTGCATACAGCTGGCGATCCCTGAGAATTTGGAGCACTGTTCGTAGGTGATCTCGGTGATATGCCTCTGAACAGGAATACACCAGGATGTCATCAATAAATACTATCACAAACAGGTCCAAATATGGCCTGAAGATGTTGTTCATCAAGTCCATAAACACTACTAGAGCATTCATTAGCCCGAAGGACATGACTAGAAATTCAAAGTGGCCATACCTGGTCCTAAAAGCAGTTTTTGGGATATCATTCTCACGAACCCGAACTTGATGGTACCCTGACCTTAAGTCAATTTTTGAGAAATACTTTTCCCCTTGTAGCTGATCAAACATAGGTGTCATGAATGATTCATGCTTATGAGTCCCTTACTTGTAGTCAGAACAGATACCATGATAGCTAGTTCAGTATCAGAAAGCAGTTCAAGAGTGATAACTCAATCCATACGAGCTCAGTTACAGTTTGAGGAAAAGAATCCTCCCAATACTCTATCTAGTTCCATGTCAGTTTCATGTCCCTCAGTCCCTCTCACGACTCAGCATGCATGTATGACTCAGAGATTCAGTTCAGACATGTAGTTCAGCTCGAAGTTAGGTACGCCATTAACATTCAACTTTTAGTATTCGAATCTCGGGATTGAAACTCTTTCCCTAGCCTTTCAACTTAATCAGTCCATTAGTTTTCAACTTTAGATGTTTAGTATTTGGGACGACAGATCTATTCCCCAGCTTTTCAGTATACTTATTCTACATTTGAGGACAAATGTTCCTAACGGGGAGATAATGTAACACCCCAAAAGTTCTCAAGATTAAAATCAGGATTTGGAATGTGCTCAATAGAAAAATCTGCAACATTGCCTCAGTACGACTCAACCTACGAGTCATAGGTTGGTAGTACAGGTCGTAGGAAGACCTGTGGTCCAGATTAGAGCAGTTTTTTCCCAACCACGAGTCCCCACTACGAGTTGTAGTATGTGGGTACGACCCATGACTAGGAGTCTTAGCAAGTGTTTGGAGTTATCAGGTGAATGATTGTATGGGTAATGGTATGACTCATCAGATGGAGTTACATGTCGTGGTATGGGTCGTGGAAATATTCATAGAGTTGGGGAAAAGGGGGATCATTAGTAATGGGAGGAAACCATGAGTCGTATGTTGGTGGTACTACTTGTAGTACGAGTCATAATATGATGGTATGGATTGTTGTTTCTGTTGTGGGTGGAGATATTGTAATGCCTCGGACTTTGAGGCTAAGTTTGAAACCCTTCTAGGTATGTGGATAGACCTGAACCCAATGAATTTTTGAAAACAAGGTGTTAAGATCAATTATTAAGTGTAATAAGTGCATGATCATGATTCTTCATACTTTCGAGCCTCTTGATAGTAGAAAGTAGCCTGATCGGACTCTCATGAATTCAGTATGTTATGATTAGTTGAACTCTCAGGTCTCTGATTAGCTGTAGTAGCCTAGACTAGATGAATGATGTTAGTTTTGTGTCTTCCATGTTAGTATAATTGGGATCCTCCATAGTAGAGAGTGTTTCCCTTAGCTTAGTCAGGGATCCTCCATAGTAGAGAGTGTTTCCCTCAGCTCAGCCAGGGATCCTCTATAGTAGAGAGTGTTTCCATCAGCTCGGTCAGGGATCCTCCATAGTAGAGAGTGTTTCCCTCAGCTCGGTCAGGGATCCTCCATAGTAGAGAGTGTTTCCCTCAGCTCAGCCAAGGATCCTCCATAGTAGAGAGTGTTTCCCTCAGCCCAGTCAGGGATCCTCCATAATAGAGAGTGTTTCCCTCAGTCCAGTTAGGGATCCTCCATAGTAGAGAGTGTTTCCCTTAGTTTATGATTTTAGTTATAGACTTCAGTTCAATATAGTCTCAAACTTCAGTTTAGCTCAGTCACTGTAGAGTTCAGTTTCAGTTTTCAGCATTTAGTTAGTATAGTGTATGGTATTAGTTATAGTTCAATTTTCAGTGCATGTACATAACCCTTATGCATGAGCTTTACTTGTATTTTATTTAAATGTTTTCAAATAAGCACATCTCATCAGTATCTATACTTTTAGATAGGGTCATTGTACTTCAGCTCAGTTATTGTTCAGTTACGTAGTCAGCTTACTTTCTCTCAGTATATTTGCATGTTTCAGTTCATTTATGTTTCCCATATACTTAGTAAATTTCAAGTACTGACCACATACTTTTGTGCTTTATCATTTTATGATATAGATCCAGGTTTTCAAACTCAGCCTCGCGGTTAGACACGCTCTATTCCTACCTCAACTGTCAGTGGTGAGTCCTCATCTACCGAGGACACGATTTGTGAGTTCCTACTTCAGTTTATTTCAGTTTCAGACTTTAGGAGTTAGCTGGGGACTTGTCCCAGCAACTCATCAGTTTAGTAGAGGCTTTTAGACATGTATAGATAGATTTAGCTTATGATTTAGTGTTTTAATATACTATGTTCTTATAGAGTTGATTAGCCTCTTTCAGTTAGCTTCCGCTCAGTTATGATTCTGTTAGTTGTTATTCTGTTAGTATCATGCTATGATTAAGCCATGGGTCGACTTGAGGCCATTTGTGGTTCTAGGTCCCTTGTTATGGCTAGGGTGTAAACTCGGGTCGTGACAGATTCGTAGCTAGTTGATCCTATATTATCAAAAGCTATGTTAGTTAGCAGATTAGCCATCTTGTTCCCTTCCCTTTATACACGCTCTACTGTTGTTACAACCCGAGCTGGGACCTCGGATTGAGACATGGAACTTAGAATTATGAATGACTCCAAGCTAACCCATGGTACATACGTAGCATGACTTAAAAGCATAATCAAGCGGAAAACAACATGAACATGAATAGGCGGAAGACTAAATATCATAAAGCGTATGTCAAACGATAACATCACAACGCTGACTCTCAAAGCTAAACATACTAGTCCATCTCTAAAAAGCCTCTACTATCTGATGAGATGCTGGGATAAGCACCCAACTAACTCCAAGTCTGAAACTGAACTGACAGAACAAGTCTAAGTTGATAGATATCCTCAGATGATGAGGACTCACCCAAAGCAGGGGCTGAACTGGACTGAGATGGGAACAAGCTATCGGCGAGACTGAGCTAGATCACCCGAACCTATATCATGAGATGATATAACATAGAGTATGCGGTCAGTACTTGAAATATATTGAGTATATAAGGTAAGTAAAACATGCTTAGTGTATTGAGTATATAAGGTAAGTAAAACATGCTTAGTAAAATGTTAGTTGAAATCATGCATATAAATCAAAAGATCATGAGATAAGGATTGCATGCTAAAAGCCATATATGAGATATACATAATCATAAGCTGGTTATCATAAATGAACATAGTGACCCAAGATCTAAAAATAGAAATCATATGACTTGTCATACTTGAAATCGTAAGTAAAAGCTCATAAACCGATCATTGGGTCAAACATGCTATAAAACATAATATCATAAGTCATAAACTGAGTAACTGAAATCATGAGGAACAATGGGAGACTCATCATAACCAACAACCACCATGTATGAGCGCATGATATCCCACGTCTTGCCTATGTGGTGGAGAGCCATCCTAAGCCTTGCCAGGGTGAAAGACGAATAAGGTGTGATATCACGGTGCGCCCTCGGGCGAGTGAAGCACTCTCTTGAGAGGTCCCAAATATATACCTACATTGGCACGTAATTTATGAGACCGAGGAACCTCGAAACCCTAAGCCTACTCGATGCTAGATACTACTCTCAAAACATGCATAGTGCTTATATAATCATATTCTCAAAACATAGGTTGAATCTAAACATTGGGAGTCTTGACTCCAAATCATATCATAAGCTGCATTGGGAGTCTTGACTCCAAATCATATCATAAACTATATTGTGAGTCTTGACTCCAAATCATATCATAAAACTGATCTTGTGTCCTGGTGAAAATCATAATAAGCATACTTAACTTGCATGGGCTTTGCCCAAATCATAAAATCATGCATAATAGACTTCATAAGCCAAAATCATAGAATCATAAGTTAATAGTTCATAAGCATTCATGCATACCAGATATCTCATCATGCTTGAAATCATGGCCCATAGGCTTGAATTTTTATAAAAATTGCACAGTAGGGAATAATTTCTAATAGCTTAAAATCATGAATTTATAATCGGATTGAGTGTAAAAATCTGCCCATTAGACTTAAATCATATGTTAGAATATGAGGGGATTGGACCTATAAACATAGCATAGATAATTTCATATAATTGGGTTAAAACCCTAGAAATCAATACACTTGATTAAGAACCTAAATTCATAAATTAGAGGGGAAATTCGGTCATGAGAGTGGAAGAAATCCCCCATTCATAGCCCTACATAGCAGGGTAAATTGATTTTCATACTGGTCTTGAAAGCCTAAGAGAATTGAGGAGGAATTCTAGTTTGATATTGGAAGGAAATTTCAATTCAATGCACGCATGGGAGCCTAAGGACTTAGGCTAGGCTAAACCCTCTTAAAACACTCATTTTCGGGCTAAAAACAACATCATTAAAGAAGTAGGAGCTTGGGAAGTTACAAAACTACCCTTGGGAGTTCACAGGAAAAACCTGATTGCCAGTTAAAATGACCAATCCAATGAGTCTTTGTAGGATTTGATGAGTTGTTGGATCATCCATTGTTTCCTGGGGTATTTCTGGTACTTTTATGGTTCTCCAACTAATGACCAGACAGGACGACTAGTTACTTGCAACAATGACTCGTCATTCCTCTTGTCGTCACCTCTGCCACCCTAACACAGTTTTTGAAGACCTTCCAATGGACCGATACAACGAGTCGTTGAACCCTTCCATTGTCACTGAATCAGATCTGGACTTCTTATGAACTCCATGTAACGACCCCTTAGGAAAACCCGTTACATGAAATAACGAGTCTTCACTTGGCTCATTGTTTGCTAGGAATCCTGATAGAGGGCTTACCACAAAGCATACGATGGGTCGTTGTTCCCTACAATGACTCATCCCTTGAGTCATTTTTTGACTCTTGTGCCCTGTTTCCTATATTCTCCGTTTCAACACTCGGGTCTGATCTTAGAGACTTTTGAAGTCTCATTATCTCCCCCTTGAAAACATTCGTCCTCTAATGTAGACTGAGCATATCGAAAGACTGGGGAAAGAACTGCAATCCCAAAACTAAACAACTGATGTTGAAAACTGATGGAGTGACTAACTCCAGACTGATATACATGACTAAACTGAATTCATGAAATATACGTGCATGCACTAACATGGAAGAAACTTAGAGACATAAACATGACATGAAACTGAATAGAGTACTAATGAAGAAACTGATACCTCATGCTGGAACTGAGCCGGAAGGAAAAAGATGCGAGTATCGAGCCATCATATTTGCTTCGGCTTTCCACGTAGCTCCTCCAACAAGTTGATTCCTCCATAAGATCTTCATGGTAGCTACTTCCTTGTTCCTTAACTTCCGAACCTGACGTCAAGGATCTCAACCAAAACCTCCTCATAGGTAAGGCTATCCTTCACACCCAGCCTCTCCACCGGAACAACTAAGGCTGGGTACCAATGCACTTCTTCAACAGAGACAAATGAAAAACTGGATGCACCGAAGCTAACAACGCTGGTAGCTCCAACTCATGTGCCACCTTGCTAACATGCCTCAAGATTTTATAACGACCAACATATCGGGGACTAAGCTTCCCTTTCTTTCCAAACCTTATCACTCCCTTCATGGAAGACACCTTCAGAAAAACCCAATCATCAACCTCAAACTCAAGCTCTCTCCGCCTAACATCCGCATACGATTTTTGATGACTCTAAGTTGTTTGATGCCTTTCTCTAATAAGATGAACTCTCTCCATGGCCTCATGAACTAAATCTGGCCCTATTAATGTGGCCTCACCTACCTCAAACCACCTAATAGGTGATCTATACGTCCGTTCATAAAGAGCCTTAAACGGAGCCATCTGAATACTGGAGTGGTAACTGTTATTGTAGGAAAACTCAATGAGAGGCAAGTGATCATCTTAACTACCCTTGAAATCAATCACACACACTCTCAAAAATCCTTAAGAGTCTGAATGGTCCGCTTGGCCTGACTATCTGTCTGCGGGTGAAAAGTTGTACTAAGCTTTACTTGAGTACCAAGGCCCCTCTAAAACGACTATCAAAACTAAGAGGTAAACTGAGTACCCCTATCTGGGATGATGGATAAAGGGACTCCATGCAACAGAACTAACTCCAAAATGTGCAATCTAGAATAATCCGCGGCTGAATTGGCAGTTTTGACTAGTAAAAAATGAGTTGATTTGGTCAACCTGTTCACAATCGCTCATATAGAGTCATACTGTTGACGGGTACGAGGCAAACCTGTAATGAAGTCCATATTGATCTATTCCCATTTTCAAGTAGGAATGCTAATATCCTGAAGCATACCCCCAGGACTCTAATGCATAACCTACACTTGTTGGCAATTCAGACACTTAGCCATACACTCCGTTATGTCCTTCTTCTTGCCATTCCACCAATAGACTTCCCGTAGGTCAAGGTACATCTTGGTGGCACCTGGATGGATAGAGTAATGAGAACCATGAGCCTTGCTCAATATCCTCTCTTAAGTCATCTATAGTCGAAACACACAATTGGCACTAATATTGGAGTACACCATCTCCCCCTTAGGAGAAAACCTTCACCTTCTGATTCCGGACAGGTTCCTTTAGCTTCACTAGGATACAATCCTCATCTTGCCTAGCTTTGACTTCCTTCACCAAAAAAGATTCTGACCCATTCTGAACAATCACCCCACCATCCACGGAATCTATAAGGTGAACCCCTAAACGAGCAAGCATATGGACATCCTTCTCCAACTCCTTCCTCCCATCCTCCATATGAGGCACACTTTCCACGGTCAGTCTACGGAGAGCATCGTCCACTACATTGGCCTTGCCTGGATGATAAAGGACACTCATGTCATAGTCCTTGAGAAGCTCTATCCATCTCCTTTGCCGCAAATTCAGGTCCTTCTGAGTGAACACATACTGAAGGCTCTTATGGTCTGTGAATACATCCACATGTACCCCATACAAATAATGCCTCTAAATTTTCAAAGAAAACACCACAGCAGCCAACTCTGGGTCATGCGTCAGGTAATTCTTCTCATGAGTCTTAAACTGTTTAGAGGCATATGCAATGACCTTACTATGCTGCATCAAGACATAATGAGACCAACCCTAAAGGAATCGCAATACATAAAAAAACTGTCCATGCCCTCTGGTAGGGTCAACACTGAGGCTGAAGTGAGTCGAGTCTTTAACTACTGAAAACTCTTCTCACAAGCATCTAACCACTGAAATTTGACCTTCTTCTGGATCAACTTAGTCAACGGTGTTGCAATGGATGAAAATCCCTCTATGAACCTCCTGTAGACGCCAGCTAAACCCAAAAAGCTCCTAATATTCGTAGGAATAATAGGTCTAGGCCGATTCTTCACCTCTTCTATCTTTTGAGATTCCACCTGCACACCCTCGCTAGACACCACATGGCCCAAAAATGCTACTTACTTCAACCAAAACTTACACTTGCTGAATTTAGCAGACAGGTGGCGATCCTTGAGAGTCTACAACACAATCTTCAAATAAGCGACATTCTCCTTCTCGCTCCGAGAGTATATGAGAATATTATCTATAATGACAATCAAGAACATATCCAAATACTGCTAGAACACCCTGTTCATCAAATCAATCAAATCTACAGGAGCATTCATTAGTCCAAAAGACCTAACTTCAAACTCATAGTGACCATACCGAATCCTGAAGGTTGTCTTCGGGATGTCAGTCTCCTTAACTCTGAGCTGCTGATATCCGGATCTTAGGTCTATCTTTGAGAAGAACTTAGCACCCTAAAGCTGGTTAAATAGGTCATCAGTCCTGGGGGGGATACTTATTCTTGATTGTGACCTTGTTCAATTGTTGATAATCAATGCACATTCTAAGGGAACCACCCTTCTTTTGAATAAAGTGAACTGGAGCACCCCATGGGGATTTACTAGGCCTGATGAAACCCTTATCTAGGAGATCTTTCAACTCCTTTAGCTTGGCTGGAGCAATTCTGTAAGGAGGAATGCATATAAGCTGCATATCAGGGAGAAGGTCAATATCAAAGTCAATCTCCTGCTTGGGATGGAGTCCAGGTAAATCTTCTGGAAACACCTCCGAATACTCACATACAATAGGAACAGACTGAAAAGTAGAGGTCTCAGATGTAGAATCCTTGACCCAAACTAGATGATACATATAGACCTTAAAGATCATCCTCTTGGCCTTGAGGTAGGAAACAAAGCGACCTACATGCACATCTGAACTACCCTTCCACTCTACGACTGACTCACTCAGGAATCGAAACTTTATCGTACGGGTTCTACAATTGATTGAGGCATAACATGCATGTAACCAATCCATACTGAATATAACATTAAAGTCGGTCATATCTAACTCCACTAGGTCGACTGAGGTGACTTTCTGAAGGATCCTAACAGGGCAATTCTGTACACCCATTGAGCTAAAACTGACCCACTGGCATGAGTAGAGACTGAGAAGGGTTTTGACAAGATTTTAGGACTGGCAACATAAAGAGTCATGAATAATGAGGTAGCCCCTAGATCTTACAATGCATACACATCAAGATAGAATACTCGTAACATATCAGTGACCACATTGGGAGAGACTTCCTACCCCTGAAGAGAAGATAGTGCATAAAACCTGTTCAAACATGTGAACAAACCAAGCATGACCGTGCTTGGGCGCACACAGTCGTGCAAGTAGTATGTGACTCTTAAGAGACAAATGTCAAACCCACAGGGATTTGATTTTTAAGTGAATTATCAAGTTCAAGTATTAAATCAAATTTCAAAAGTGCTAGTTAGCAAGATTTTGTTATTGAGACTAAATCTAAGCGTGATCACATAGTAATTGAAGAAACAATAATAATAAGCATCTAGAGTTAAATCCAAACAATCACGTAAAGTTAAAATTCGCAGTGGTTCAAGTATGCTTCTTCATTTGTTGTCTCACAAGATAGATGTAATGTTCATGGTCTTTTAAGCCTATAAACATAGTCGAATTAGCCTCACAACTACATCACGGGATTTGACAACCTAATTCATGTGCATTTATCTATATGAAGTGGTTTATGGGGTTAATGAACTTGGTTATGGATTTTCAAACCTCTAACCGTTTAACCTAAACATTGACTTCACAACTATATCAAAGAGTAGTGATGTGACAACTCAAACTTACGTGCCTAGCTATCTTCCTATTTTATAACCAAGAGAGGCGAATTAGGTATATTTCTATCCTAACAACGAATCAAGTCTTGAAAACTTGAACTCACTTCTTACATTTTTAGTTTTAACCTAGGTTTTGCTCTTTCGAGTTTGCCTAAGAATAACATATGGATTTTAATATTTATCAAGCATCAAAATGATTAAAAGCAAGAACGTAAGATAAACAATAATGAAGAACTTGAACCAAGATGGAATTAAACAAATACGTTCATGTTTTGTGGCTTCAACCCTAGAAGAAGGGTCTTAGCCATTCATGCTAACACATGAATTCATGATACAATTACAATTCATGTAAAAACAAGAGTGAAATAAGAAAGAAATTCGAACCCTAGGTAGAGTGTTCTTCTTCTCTCTCGCTCCTCTATGTTTTCCAAAATAATAATGTGATCCCCCATAAAAGAAACTAAGTGTGCTATTTATAATAAATGAAATTTAACCCGTGGAAAACCACCTTCGTGTCATGGAGTTGAACGCCCCAACTGGCCTCCGTGACACAGCCTAATTGCGGATGCCTACTGGAACTTGGCAGCTTGTCAGCTTGGCATGGTAGTGGCAAGCAGGCACAACGTGGCATGGACGCCGGCGTAGAGAATGTACAGCATGGCACTTTGCTGGACGGGCGTGGCAGAAAGTGTAGCACGGAGGCTGGCTGGCATGGCACGATTATAGCGCGCAGTCATACTTCCTCACATACTCGTTGCACGAACACGCCTGCGTGACACGGTGCTGGTCGCGCCAAGATGCAGGCGTGGCACGTTGCCCTTGTGCGGCAACATACTCCTCAAGATATCTTCATGCATTTTCTTTGTCCTTCATTCTGAACTTCTTCCTTGCTCATTAAACTCCATAATTAGCTTCCTTTTTAGTATTTTGAACCTACAAAATAAGCTAATCATGTTTGTTAGTCCATGCACACAATTATAAGCATAATTGCATGAGATTATACTAAAGATAAGGTAAAAACACGACTACAACTCAGGTATAATTATCACTTGGGCACATAAATATGCTCAAGATCACTACCCCACACTTAATAATTCCATTATATTTCATGCACAAGAAGGACTCACACATCACCAATCAACGTAAGACGACTCAAGTTAAGGCTATAATGACTGATTTAGATGGCAAGTTCAAATAGAGCATGTTATATATAACCCAATTAAATTTAGGTATAACCAAGTTAAGACCTCCTAGCCTCAAGAATCGACTCTAAAACCTCAGCTAACTTATGCACATTAGCCAATCAAGAAGTCTAACATGAATTCTATCTTTCTTCAAACATGTTCCCTCACAACAAGAGAGATACCCATGTTTACTCACAAATTAACAAGTTATAAGACGTATGGGTATTTGAATAGTAATCATGATCCCTCTCACAAAGAATTCACATGCAACATGCATTCCATATGCTTGTCCTTAGTGTATTACTCCACTAATACAAGAACATTTAAAAGCAAGATCAAGTAGGACTTTATGGGTTGTAATGTAAGCTAAGGGACTGGTAGATACTACTCTGGTCATAATAGTGACTATCTTCTCTAAGCACTTTTAATACATCAAAATTTTCTTATTAAGAATCTTCCCTTCTTTTACGTCACCTCTTGTTCTTTTTAGCTCTCAATTTCCTCTTTGTTTTCCTATTTCATTAAGCACACTTATATTATTAGTAGGGAGTAATCACACATTATGTTTCATTCTTTTGCTCTTTTCTACTCCCTACCAATATTTAGGCATTTAGAATAATTGCACCCTTCACTCTTTTTCTTCAATTTCCACAACTAACTATTTCCCTTCTTTTCATAATTCTTACTCCTTTATTCTTTTGCATTTTCAGTTAAGCGCTTAGGAGTTTTAGATCAAATTCAAGTCTATTGAAAGGAAAAGATTAAGCTTTTATTGTGGCTAACAAAGAATGGGCTAAAGGCTCAATGAGGCTAACTAGGATTAGACATTAAGGGTAGGTAAGGCCAAGGATGAAAATAGGCTTATTCAAAGAAATGCCTAAATCATCTCTTACATTCAATATCCCTCATTTCGCTTTGTAAACATACCAGGAAAGTTCTAGACACTACATGATAACATGAAATATACAAAATCTCACACTCACTGCACATATTTAATTCTAGACAGACCCATAAAGAATCTCAATATAGCTATTCACATCAATTCAACATTAAGCATACAACATACAGAGTCATATTCCTGAGCCTAAGTGTCTCAACAAAGCCATACAATTTCTCAACATGCTTCACAATTCACCTCTACTTGCATCTTACATACATGTATAACAGTCAACAAGAGTATCAAGCCATCAATCAGTTAAGGGTTCAATAAAAATCCTACTGACTAATTTTTTTCTCAACACGGTCGTCATTCATCCATTATCGGGAAAAAATTCTCAACTATGGATAAAACAAATATTTATAGACAAAATAATTTTTTTTTATTCTCGGTTCAAAGTGGCCCCCTTCGAAAAAGAATCGAAAAGAAAAACCAAAGGGTGGGTGAACTGTGCTCAACTCAGACTTCACATCAAACAATTTTCAGACCAAACACCTCATTCACCCTCAATCAATCATCCATAAATTTTTGAAATTTCCCCCTTACCCCACACTTAGAATATGCTATATACCCAAAACATGAATTAAAATTAGAACAAGGGTTAGGGATACTTCCTGAGGCCTCTAGGCCTAGCTAACAACATGTTTCATCCATTTTCAAGCACATGGGTCACCAACCCCACGCTTGTGTTTTGCCATGCTCATTAGATTCTGCTTCTAAGGGTACTCATACTTCCCCTTTTGTTGTGCTTACTCAGCCAAAAACAACAACCAAAGTGAAGATGAACAAAATAAAAAAATAAAGGAAGAAGAATCGTACCGCTGATGCACTTGGGTTGCCTCCAAAGCTGCGCTTGATTTCACATCACGACATGACGTGAACCATCCTTTTCAAGATGTTCTCAAACACTTAATCCCTTCTGGGAACCATCTCCACTTCTTCTTGATTTTATAGGGAAAATCCTCCACACTTTCCCTGTTCAACTCCATCACATTCTTTATCACCAAACTCTTTGACACATTACCAACAACAGACTCGGGCTCATTTGTTGATAGATTCTTCAATAGTGGACCTTGGATTTCCCCAGCCCACACTCATCCTCTATCAGCAAATCTTGCAAAGATCCCATCCCATGTGGTGATGGTGTTTGGTGGCTCTACCTTGAACCACCTCTTCTTTTCTCTCAATAATGAAAATGGAAAAAGGGTGAGCCTCACATAATTATTAGACACTCTGATGGGGACGAAGGTGTCACTGATCTCTAGAAAATTCTACAAATGTTGCTGTGGGTCCTCATATGTCATCCCTGTGAACTGCCTACTTGTGTGCAATAACTGCACCATATTTTGCTTCAGCTCAAATCTACATCTAAGCTCCGGTCTGCGGATACTGGAGGTAACTGTTCGGGTGTTTTGTGGGGTATATAAAACAACACGCAAGTGCACGTGGTCGAACAAGTAGTAAAGTGGCTTAAGTAAGCCAAGTATCGATCCCACAGAGACTTGGATGAAGTGCAATTTGCTCAAGTGTACTATATTTTACTTCTAAAAATGCAGACAACAGTGTAACCAAAAGTTCGATAGTTTGTTTTATAATTTTTATACTAAAGCTAAGAACAATTATCTACTTTGAATCTGAACTATGAATGAGAGCATGCTGAGGTTAAACGAACATGTAATGAAATTAATTATCATCATAATTTGGTTAATCTTTTCCTCCAGTTGCTAGCCAAGAACATTTGCCAAGAGATTAAAACTCTCATATTTAACCTCACTTAAGAATCATGAACCATCCGTCTACATTTCTGTGATCAAATGCAATTCATGTTCTAGCCATACAATTCTGGTTCCTAAATTGACTAATATGACTTTCAGGTATATTTCTATCCTGAAAGCTAATCAAGACTCAATTTTCCCAAACCAAGTAAAGAACATATCCTATTAATTCACAACTTTCCAATTTCTTGCTCTCTCGAGTGAAACCGGACTTTTTAGATTTACATTAACGTAGGCCACACATTAATGCAGTAAGAACAAGAATTAATAGAACAACATGGAAGAAAAGATGAAAAACCAAATAATTAATGATCAAATTTCATCACAATTGTTCATAACCTCAGCAAGGAGAGGAATTAGCCACTCATTTGTGGATTAAAAATCTTAAAATGAGTGTTAATCATACAAGCAATTGAATTAAAGAAGAAAGAAAGAGAGAAAAAACCCTGATATTTTCGTCCCTCAACTGCCCGTAACCCACGTCCTTGCTCCACCAAGTCAGAATATTGAAAAATGAACCTAAGTGTGCTATTTATAGTAGTGGGACTTTTTCCTGGAATAACAAGCAACGTGTCACGGAGTGCATCGCGAAGCACTGCCTCTGTGACACGCTACGAACGCGGAAGCTCTCTGGAAATCACCCGAACTTGGCCCCGGCAGCACCCTGCCGCGTTGGCAGCATGTCACGCTGCTTGGGCAGCGCGTTGGCACCTCTTGGTCGCGCAGCCAACCTGCCGTGGCACGTTGCCAACGTGCAGGTGGGCTGTTGTGATCAGCCTGCTTGCCGTGGCACGTTGCCGACGCGCCGGTGGGCTGTTTTGTGCCTCCTCTTTGCTGACGTTCGCGTGTTAATTCCATTTCCAAGCCTCTACTTCACCAACTCATGGATTAGTTACTCAAAAGTCATCAAAACCTACAAAACAAAGGCTAATCATGTTGGTTAGCACATATCTTCACTTCATATAAAATTACATGAAAATGTATACAATAACTTAGATAAACAAGACTAATTTAAGTCATAAAGCGTATCTCGGGCATGCTATTTTTGCCCGTGATCAGTAACATTGGTCGCGAGTGGGATTGCCACTTCACGCACAGGTCTAGCTGCCATTTCTATGGGTGTAAGCTCATCCTGTTGAACTTGATGAATGGGATATAGAGCCGCACCCTCCATTCTCAACTGTCTCAACCTTCTCTCATGTTCGGAGTATGGTTCAACTAGCTCTTTATCTCTTGCCAGCTTGCTGCAATGATAACCTGTTACCTGCAAATTTGGTGACTAAGACCAAGATGTTAACTCTTAATAAAATGTAAACATAACACAAAAATAAGAAATTCACCAAATGTAGCCAGCCCCTGACAAACGGTGCCAAAAACTTGACTGTGCTCCGGCGCACGCACAAGCGCACATGGTCGTGCAAGCAATACAGTGACTCTAAAGAGCCGGATGTCGAACCCACAAAGACTAGATCTTTAAGTGAATTATCAAGTTCAATTATTAAATTAAATTTCAAAAGTTCTAGTGATGCAATCCAAAAGATTCCATGTTTGGATCATAGTTGGGTGGATGAAGGAGCACAGGATGACCAAGAGAATAAAGAAAGTGGCTAGATGTGCAATTGACCATTCTTTGATTTCAAGAAAAAGGAAGACCACCCAAACAAGACCTTTACTCATTAAGGATATATTTGTAAGAGCCTCCCCTTTCCTTTAGTTAGTATAAATAGGTGTTCATTTAATTTGAAAGGTAGATTTTGTTGATATGAGATTTTCATGACTTTGAACAAAGAATATTTTGAGTGTAGTAAATCTCTTAGCTTTTGTCTAGCCTTGGATTGTTAATTGTATAGAGAGGAGGGATGTAATAGAATCGTCTCCCTTGAGGTTTTTCTAAGAACTTGGTGCTTGTTGAATTGCAGATTTGAGGTTCTTGTTCATTAATAAGGGTTGCTTGTTCTTCCAATTTTATGTCTAGTTTGTAAAGATATGACACCTGGGCCTAACTCAACCTCAAAAGCTAGCTCATGAGGGGAGGATTGACCAAGTCCATATAAACAAACCATCAGTCCATTCCCCAACCAATGTGGGACTTTAACCTACTAGCACCCCCCTTCACACCTAGGCCCGACTGGAGTGTGGAATGGGAGCCCAAACGGGAATGGACCTGGCTCTGATACCATGTAAAGATATGACACCTGGGTCTAACTCAACCTCAAAAGCTAGCTCATGAGGGGAGGATTGCCCAAGTCCATATAAACAAACCATCAGTCCATTCCCCAACCAATGTGGGACTTTAACCTACTAACATAGTTATCTATCCTTTCCATTTTTTTCTTGTATTATTCGGTATCTAGAGATAGAAGTAGTATTGTTGTTACAATACTAATCTTGGAATTTAGGTATTAAATCAAAATTTGAAAAAGAAATTCAAAAAATCCTTCAAAAATTCAAAAAAATTTCGAAAATATTTTTTGTTTAATTTGTTGTTTTTGACACTAGCTTCTTGTTCCCTAGTTTTTTTGAGTCTAGATCTTAGGTTTCTCTTGAAATTTGAGTTGTGGAATTAATTCTACCATTGGAGACCTTGGAGCTTGAAGACTTGAAGAAATTCGCAATTGAGTCTTATTGGTGGAGCTTGATTTGTGCTGTTAAGCTTTATTGGAGTTTGTTCTCTACATCAAGCGAAACATAATCGTAAAGTTTGAAGTGATTTGGAGTTGTAGAGAAGATTCTACCATTAAAGATTTTGAAAGTTCAAAGGTTTTTGGAAAATTGCAATTGGGTCTTGTTGATTGGGGTTAAATTGGAGCTTACTTTAGATTGGGATTTGTTCTCTACATCAAAGGGAACATAATCCTAAATTTTGAGATCATTTGGAGAAGTTTTAATTAAGGGTTTGTTCTTCATGTTCTTGGTATTCTTGACGAGCTTCATATCTTCAAGTTGAAAAAGAAGAAGACACCAAGGTACTTTTGATCCTTCTTCTCTCTTTGATTTTTGTGGAAAAAGTGTTAATGGGTCCACTTGTGGAAATTATAAATTGAAAAAAAATTTGAAATTGAAAAAAAAATCTGATTTGTAATTTTTTTTTTTAAAATTTCCATGTAGACGTTCCACATGCAACAAACAACTCAGCTTCCATGTAGTAGACACTCAACTGCACGCAGAAGACACCTCAGCGCCACAAAGCTGCCACCCAGCCGCCAAGTCAGCAGAAGCAACAAACTACTTCCTCACTCTCACTTTTGGCATGTGAGTCTCACTTTCGGGGAGCAAGTGTACAAATTTTTGACTTTTTAGCCAAAATTTTCCAAGTGTTGGGATTCTTTTGTACCCCAAATTTTTCTAAGTGTCCAAACATCACGGTTCTTCTTTCACACTCATTTTTATTTTGATTTATACATAATTAATATCTAATTAACACATTTAATTAGTTCTTCATCTTTTTTCATCTCTTTAATTCCCCAAAACTACTAATGTTAAGTACTTCACCTACTTTTTGTTACTTAGTTTTTTGAGTCCGACTTTTTTCGTGCTTCTTTTTGTACATTTTTTTTCTTTATTCTCATTGAATTTTCTTGATTCCATCACGTTAGCTTGAGCCTTTCTTTATTGAGTCAACAAGAATCCATTCTAGACCTCAAGTAGAGATTGAACACTTGAAACTAGATGAATTACACAAGCTACAATCCTTGACCATGGCAATTGTGAGGCATATAAAGGTGACCATCTAATTTGAAAAAGAAATTCAAAAAATCCTTCAACAATTCAAAAAAATTTCGAAAATATTTTTTGTTTAATTTGTTGTTTTTGACACTAGCTTCTTGTTCCCTAGTTTTTTTGAGTCTAGATCTTAGGTTTCTCTTGAAATTTGAGTTGTGGAATTAATTCTACCATTGGAGACCTTGGAGCTTGAAGACTTGAAGAAATTCGCAATTGAGTCTTATTGGTGGAGCTTGATTTGTGGTGTTAAGCTTTATTGGAGTTTGTTCTCTACATCAAGTGAAACATAATCGTAAAGTTTGAAGTGATTTGGAGTTGTAGAGAAGATTCTACCATTAAAGATTTTGAAAGTTCGAAGGTTTTTGGAAAATTGCAATTGGGTCTTGTTGATTGGGGTTAAATTGGAGCTTACTTTAGATTGAGATTTGTTCTCTACATCAAAGGGAACATAATCCTAAATTTTGAGGTCATTTGGAGAAGTTTTAGTTAAGGGTTTGTTCTTCATGTTCTTGGTATTCTTGAAAAGCTTCATATCTTCAAGTTGAAAAAGAAGAAGATACCAAGGTACTTTTGATCCTTCTTCTCTCTTTGATTTTTGTGGAAAAAGTGTTAGTGGGTCCACTTGTGGAAATTATAAATTGAAAAAAAATTTGAAATTGAAAAAAAAAATCTGATTTGTAAATTTTTTTTTTTAAAATTTCCATGTGGACGTTCCACATGCAACAAACAACTCAGCTTCCATGCAGTAGACACTCAACTGCACGCAGAAGACACCTCAGCGCCACAAAGCTGTCACCCAGCCGCCAAGTCAGCAGAAGCAACAAACTCCTTCCTCACTCTCACTTCTGGCATGTGAGTCTCACTTTCGGAGAGCAAGTGTACTGATTTTTGACTTTTTAGCCAAAATTTTCTAAGTGTTGGGATTCTTTTGTATCCCAAATTTTTCTAAGTGTCCAAACATCACGGTTCTTCTTTCACACTCATTTTTATTTTGATTTATACATAATTAATATCTAATTAACACATTTAATTAGTTCTTCATCTTTTTTTCATCTCTTTAATTCCCCAAAACTACTAACATTAAGTACTTCACCTACTTTTTGTTACTTAGTTTTTTGAGTCCGACTTTTTTCGTGCTTCTTTTTCTACATTTTTTTCCTTTATTCTCATTGAATTTTCTTGATTCCATCACGTTAGCTTGAGCCTTTCTTTATTGAGTCAACAAGAATCCATTCTAGACCTCAAGTAGAGATTGAACACTTGAAATTAGATGAATTACACAAGCTATAATCCTTGGCCATGGCAATTGTGAGGCATATAAAGGTGACCATCTGTTGAGTGATTTTGAGTTCTTTCACTAACTTAACACATTTTATTACTTTAATTTTGTGTCTTTAATAGATGGCCAATCACGAAGAGGTGATTCGGGTGCTCAACACGGAACCCACTAAGTTCGACTTGATGAACTTGCTTATCCGAATGAATAAGCGGTTGTATATATTTGATACTCGAATGGGAAGACTTTATCGTAGGTACTATCCTACTTTCTTTCCATATATTGATAGTGTCATTGTTAGGACTGCTCAGACACTAGTTGATCCTTTTGATGATAGAATCGATTCTTCTTGCAAGATTGATTTGTGTCCACCTAGTGTTAACACTTGTGATGTGAATGATAGTACATTATCATGTGAAGTTTATAATGATCAACTTATTTGTGCTACTTTTCTACTTATCAAGGAATTTTGTGATGTGGTTAATGAGCCTCAATTTAGTGATATATTGATGAAGTTGGTCATTTGAAAAAGTATGACTCTTTGAGCATCTCCCATTTAGATCCTAATTACTTATTTTGCTCATAAAAGTCACATGAATGAAAATGCTTTGAATGATGGCATTGGTCTTTTTGAGAATGATATTGCATGTTTTGACTATTTGTCTTCATTGGATTGTTCTCTCTTAAAGTACAATGTCTTATTTGATGTTGGTGAGATCATTTCTAATGTCGGGCATAGTGTTGTTCAACATGATAGTGGTATAGATATTATCCATGGATATACCTTGTATGATAACCCACTATGAGATGTTGATAAAGAAAGTGATGTTTACGTTCCAATGTTTACTTCTTCTTTGAGTATCCCAATTCTAGATAATATGCTTATTGATGTTTTGAATCTAATGGCAATACTACATATGTGGACACTTTGAATCAAGTTACTTTGTTTGACACCTTTCTTTATTACTTATTTGCTTATGATTATACTCATTGTTGTGTTGGGGGCATTTCTTATGGGACAAGGGAATTTAATGGGGTGCTTGGTTGTTCTCTTGACAAAGATGGTTGGATAACCTTTCCTTTTGATCCCGTTGCCTTGTCAGACACCTTATTTTATTATCTCTTCGCTTATTGTGATACTCATGCTTGTATTGAGGGCTTTCCTTGTGAGAGAAGGGATTTTCTTGAGATGATTGGTTGTGATTTTGGCCAAAATAGATGGATATCTGTAATACCCCAAAACTTTCCTAGACCAAACTCAGACTTTGCATGAAAAAACAAAAAGCACCAGAAGATTTTTGTCACACAACGACCCAGACGACGAGTTGTTGTCACCTGTGATGGACCATTTTCTGAGTCATTGTCAGCCCTACAAAATTCCTTTCAGGGACCAACGAGGCATAGGAAGACCCGTTGGAAGGAGTAATGAGTCATCCTATCGCTTGTTGCATCCCTAGGTCCAGAAACCTTCCAGACCTTTCCCTGAACCAACGAGTGGGACTAACGACTCGTGGTTCATACCAATGAGTTGTTGTTGCCACCCATTTCCTGAACCAGCAATCCTTCAAGTAAAGGCAGTGGTTATGATGGGTAGTTACTATGACCCATTGGTTCTACCAATGAGTCGTTGGGTTGGTCATTAGTACAAGTCCCATTTTCAGTTCAAAACCTTGTCAGTGACCACGAGAGGAACCGACGACCTGTTGGTCCATCCAACGAGTCGTGGTTCCCTTCCGTGGTCCATTTATGGTGAGCCCATATTTTAGGCCCAGGACTAACGACTGGTCCCAACGGGTAGTGGTATCAACCAACGACTCGTTGTGTGGCCTGTTGGTCCCTATCGGCAGTTTTTCAAATTTTCTTTTAGGGGAATTTTAGAAACTTTCCACCTTTTTAATCCCTAAACTATGAAGTTTTGGAGATAATTAAAGGGGTAATCAACTTAATCCCTCTCATTCCTCTCAACTTACAATTTTTCAGAACGTAAAAGTTCTAGACAGTCAGTGCAGAGCTAAGCTAGGGCTTCCAGTGTTTCTCAAGATTTTCCAGATTCTTCTCAAGGATTCTCACCAGGTATGTGGGACTTCAACAAGGGAATTTTTATTCCCTTGTTCCCCAAAACTCTTATGAAAATTTTATCAGTTCCTTGCCTGAAGTGCAAAGTAAGGGTTGTGTTCCATCAAATTATAGGTTTTATTTTAGATATGCTTCTATTAAATTTTTGGGGAGTTTATATCTATTATCATTGTTTGGATATCATTCTCTATGAAATATATGCTTAGCCCTAGCCCTTAATTATAGTTGAAGGAGTCTTGCATGATTTTCTGGATGAAATTGTTGTTGATTCCTATAGCGCTTATGACCTTAGTGTTATTATAATTATGTGATCAAGTTAGCTTGTTGCTAGACTTAGTCTTAATCAGCACCTAGCATCCTCAGAGTCTCACAGTAATGTTAGCTGATTAGTTTGACTCTAGTAAGTTTTTTTGAGGTGTTAGTAATACCTCCCAGTCCTAGTTTTCAGTTATCAGTTATCAGTTAGTTCTCTAGACAGTTACGATGCTTCCAAATAAGTAGCTCTGACCAGTCATAGAACCATCAGTATCAGTTATCAGTTAGTTCTTTAGACAGTTATGACGCTTCCAGATAAGAAACTCTGACCAGTATTAAAACACCAATTTTCAGTTATCTTGTTCTACCGATTCTGAAGTTAAATATAAGTATTCCTGACCTAGTCTAGGACCCCAGCTTCGAGCTATCAGCTTAGTAGTCAAGTTAGGACTATCCAGTGGCAGTAGTACTTAGCACCGAGCGGACCGGGGTTCCAGCGCACCCGATTCTCAAAACTACATTGCCACCGTAGATTTTTGGCCCAACAGGCCCCAGCCTTGTGATCACCCAGCTCAACCACTATACCCTGACAAGGTACAATGGGTTTTCTCTAATGGGGTGTTATACATCAGACTCCATGTCTAGCTCACGTGATTATATGTAGATTATAGACTCTCCCACTTGTTAGTACAGTTCAGTTCAGTTCAGTTCAGTTTAGCTCAGTCCAGTCACTCAGTTCTAGGACATGTTTATGACCGTCAATCAAGGTCAATTTTGACCATATTAGTTATAGCTCATCTTTTATTAGTATTCAGTATCAGTTGTTCATTTCATGTTATTTTAATTTAGTGCTTATTTTTCCATGTTTATTGTATATCTCACTTATTCAGTACATTCAAAGTACTGATGTATACTTTCTATGTTGTATCGTATTATGATACAGGCATAGGTGCTCAATCTCAGCATCATCAGTAGTTCCCTCCGACAATATCAATAGCAGTGTCATTTGGTGAGTCCTCATCTTCCGAGGATGATGGTTATCTGTTCAGTTAGTTCTTTATTCAGTTAGACTTTAGAGTTAGCTGGGGGGCTTTTCTTAGCAACTCGTCAGTTAATAGTTGGCTTTCAGACACAGATATTCAGTATAGTTATGTTTACTATTTCCAAAATAGCTTTATTTGGATATTTATTTTTGCCCAGCATCCGCGTATGCTTACTTAGTTACCAGTGTGATGATAGACCATGGGTTAGGGCCACTTGTGGCACCAACTACCATTTCTCATCTAGGGTGCAAACTCGGGTTATGCCAAACTTGGTATCGGAGCACTAGGCTTAGAGTATTCTAGGATGTCTAAGAGCTGCGTCAAGTAGGGTTCTTTTCATGGGTGTTAAGCGCCCCACACTTATGACGGGGATGCTACAAGATGTTATTAGGAAAGCTCCCTTTTTTTCATACTCCTTATTGTGCATTGAAGTTTAATCCCAAAGATGTCCTCCTAACTTGTTCTCTATTCGTTTTAGTGAAAATATGCCTTCAAAAGGAGGAAATGGAAGGAGGGCTGGCAATGCCAATTGACCTGCTCTACCAGCTCCAGTAGCCCCTCAGGACGATCAAGTGTCCTTGGCAGAATTTTGGGCAGTGATTCAACAGTTGACTCAGATGGTGACCAACCAAGTGAACCAACAGGTGGTACCAGTGAATGCAAATGGGTCTGTAGAAGCTTCTAGGGTTCGAGAATTCACTCGAATGAACCCTCCATCTTTTCATGGATCTAAGGTGGGAGAGGACCCACATTTGTGGATGAGGTGCGGAAGATCACCCAGATTATTGGTGTTAGTTCTGTGGAGAGTGCTGATCTGGCTACCTACCAGTTGAAAGGGTGGCTCAGATTTGGTATAATCAGTGGAAGGAAAGGAGGCCAACAGAAGCAGGATCAGTAGAGTGGGATGAGTTTGCAACATCATTCCTAGACAAATTCTTTCCTTGGGAATTGAGGGAGGCTAAGGTCGTGGAATTCATGAATCTGAGACAGGGTAACAGAACAGTGGAGGAATATGCATTGGAGTTCACTCGGTTGTCGAGGTATGTCCCAGAGATGGTTGCTGAGCCAAGGGGTCGCATGCTCAAATTCGACAATGGAGTGTCCGATTTGGTACTTAAGGAGTGCTGAACTGCAATGCTCCTCAAGGACATCGACCTCTCTAGTCTCATCATTCATGCACAACAGATTGAGGCAGAGAAGTTGAAGATATTGAGCAGGAGAACAAGCGGGCTAGAATAGGTCAGTCGGATTATAGTCACCAGAATTCCAGTGGTAGTTGTCGCCTGCAACAACAACAACAGAGAACTCCAGCACCCAAATCAACCAATGCACCTTCTTTTCGGTCGCGCAAGGGTCGGAAAGATGGAGCATCTGGATCTTTATCCCAGAGTTAGAGTGCCAGCAACTGTTACCCAACTTGTCCTAAGTGTGGAAAGAACCATCTAGGTGAATGCCACATGGGCAAAAAGGGTTGCTTTGGATGTGGGTAGTTAGGTCACAGGTTAATGGAGTGTTCATAAACGGGACGGGGGAGAACTCAATCTACTTCAGCAGCCCCAGCAGGCTGTCCAACTCAATAGAGGACTACTTCAGGTACGGATGGCGGTCAGTGCCAAAACTGCTTTTATGCTTTGTATTCTCATTAGGGTTAGGAGAGCTCACCTGATATAGTCACGGGTATGTTACGTCTTTTCCATCTACATGTGTATGCCCTACTGGATCTAGGAGCCACACTATCATATGTGACTCCCTATGTATCTATTCAGTTTGAAATCAGTCCAAAAGTCCTCTCAGAACCATTCTCAGTCTCTACCTCTGTTGGTAAGTCAGTTAGAGCCAGCCCGGTATAGAAACTGCCAATCTCAGTGTTGAGTAAAGTTATTCCAGCTAATCTAGTAGAGCTAGACATGGTCGATTTTGACCTCATTCTTGGGATGGATTAGTTACATTCCAATTATGCCTCAGTCGACTGCAGAACTAGAGTCGTCAAGTTTCAGTTTCCCAATGAGCCAGTCTTAAAGTGGAGGGATAGTGTTTCAGCGCCTAAGGGTCGGTTTATTTCCTACCTTAAGGCAAGGAATCTCATTTCGAGAGGGTGCATTTATCACCTAGTTCGAGTTAAAGATTATAGCTCCGAGATCCCAACAATTTAGTTAGTTCCAGTTACTAGCGAATTCCCTAACGTGTTTCCCAAAGATCTTTTCGGAGTCCCTCCCGAGCGGAAAATAGACTTAGGCATAGACCTTCTTCTAGACACTCAGCCCCATCTCTATTCCTCCTCACAAAATGGTTCCATCTGAGCTTAAGGAGTTGAAGGAATAGATGAAAGACCTTATAGATAAGGGTTTCATTAGGTCCAGCATCTTTCCATGGAGTGCTCTAGTGTTGTTCGTGCGAAAGAAAGATGGTACTCTCAGAATGTGTATCGACTATCATCAACTGAACAAAGTTACAATTAAGAACAGGTACCCCCTACCCAAGATTGATGACTTGTTCGATTAGCTTCAGGGAGCCAGTTGTTTTCCAAGGTAGATCTCAGGTCGGGGTATCATAAGCTTAGGGTCAGGGAATATGACATACTGAAAGTTGCCTTCAGAACTCGGTATGGTCACTATGAATTTGTGGTTATGTCCTTTGGACTAAGTAATGCCCTGCTACCTTTATGGACCTGATGAATAGGGTATTCAAACAATATCTGGATATGTTCGTCATTGTAGTTATAGATGACAATTTGGTATACTCCAGAAATGAGGAGGAGCATGCTAACCATCTGAGGATAGTGTTGCAGACTCTTAGAGACCGCCAGCTATTCACTAAATTCAGCAAATGTGAATTCTAGCTAAAGTCTATGGCTTTCCTCGATCATATGGTCTCAAGTGAGGTTATTCAAGTAGATCCTCTAAAGATAGCAGTAGTGAAAGACTGGCCGAGACCCACTTCCCCAACAGATATTAGGAGTTTCCTGGGTCTAGCCGATTATTATCGACGGTTTGTAGAGGGATTTTCTTCTATTGTGTCTCCTCTAACTAAACTAACTTAGAAAAACGTGAAGTTTCAGTGGTGAGATGCATGTAAGAAGAGTTTCCAAGAGTTGAAGACTCGACTCACTACAGCACCAGTTTTGACCTTACCAGAAGGAACAAATAGGTTCTTGGTCTATTGTAATGCTTCCCAAGTTGGCCTCGGTTGTGTTCTAATGTAGTGGGGTAAGGTGATAGCTTACGCCTCCAAACAGCTCAAGGTTCATGAGAAGAACTATCCGACTCATGATCTGGAATTGGCAACAGTGGTGTTTTCTTTGAAAATATGGAGACATTACCTTTTTGGGGTTCACGTGAATATTTTCACTGATCACAAGAGCCTTCAATACGTGTTCAGTTAGAAGGATTTGAACCTTCGTTAGAGAAGGTGGTTGGATTTATTGAAGGATTACGACATGAGTGTGCTGTACTACCCGGGTAAGGAAAATGTGGTGGTGGATGCCTTGAGCAGGATGTTCATGAGGAGCATTGCTCATATTGAAGAGGGAAGCAAAGAGCTAGCAAAGGATATTCACAGGTTAGCTCAGTTGGGAGTACAATTGGTGGATTCAGCTGAGGGTGGAGTAGTACTATAGAGTGGGTCAGAATCCTCGTCTGTTTTTGAGGTTAAGTCAAAGCAGGATGAAGATCTCATACTGCTTTAGCTGAAGGAAGCAGTTCTAAGAAAAGAAGTGGAGGCTTTCTCCAAAAGGGGAGATGGGGTGCTTCGTTACCAGCGCAGACTATATGTTCCGAACGTAGATGGCTTGAGACAGCGAATACTGGCAGAAACACACGGCTCCAGATATTCTATCCACCCAAGTGCCACTAAGTTGTACCATGACCTACGGGAAATCTACTAGTGGAACGACATGAAAAGGGATATTGCAGAATTTGTGGCTAAATGCCCGAACTGCAAGTAGGTTAAAATTGAACATCAGAGACGTAGGGGTATGACTCAGGACCTCAGCATACTCACATGGAAGTGGGAAGAAGTGAATATGGACTTCATTACAGGTCTACCTCGTACTCATCGGCAACATGATTCAATTTGGGTGATAGTAGATCCAATGACCAAGTCAACACATTTCCTCCCAGTTAAAACTACAAACTCAGCTGAGGATTATTCTAGGCTGTACATCCGAAAATTAATCAGACTGCATGGGGTTCCCTTGTCCATCATTTCAGATAGAGGTACCCAGTTCACCTCACATTTCTGGAAGTCATTTTCAAAAGGACTCGTGTCACGACCCGAACATAGGCCCGGAGACATGGGACAAGGATCCCCGAGAGACCTCAAGTCAACCCATGGAATGAACATACATCTAACTCAATCATTAAAAGCGGAAGAACTAACATGATAACTTTAGCGAAAGTCTGAAATAAGAACAACATCAAAAATACACACAAATCTGAAGCTGTATACATCCGTTTTGTCTGAAAAGCTTCTAATTCTGATAAGTTGATAGGACAAGACCCCCAACTAACTCACTAAAGCTGAAAATTGAAAATACATAAGGAAAACTGATAAATATGGTCCTCGGAGATAAGGACTCACCAATAGGCTTAGGATGCTAACTCTGAAAGACTAGTTAAGGACGGGGCTGAGTCTGAATGCCGGGGCCTGTATCATGAAATGATACAACATAGAGTATGCGGTCAGTACATGAAATGTACCGAGTATACAAGGTAAGTAAAACTGCTTAAACAAGTAAAATCATTTAAGACATGCATAATGTAAAACATAAACAAAATATGAATTTGAGAGTGGGGTTTGCATATTATCTTTTTGAAAACATGATCTCAACATAACATAACATCATAATTGAATTGATTGTCCCAAAGATGAAATCTGATAGTTATAAATAAAGATGAACATTGGATCAAACCTGCTTTAGAACATTTATAGATTCATATATCATGAATGATGAATATGCATAATTGAAATCATGAGGAACAATGGGAGACTCGTCTTTTAACCGACATACCACGATAGAGCTTACCTGGTCCCAACTATCACACTCAAGTGGGTAGAGCCGTCCAGAGCCTAGCCAATGCTAAGGACGATACCATGATATCGATATCAAGCTCGTGGCCCAATTGGGTAGGGGATAGCTCACAAGGGAGGTCCCAAAGTAATATATATATATATATATATATATATAAGTACAAACCTACATTGGTGCGTAGTTCTGAGGGATAGAGTGATCGACCCTTAGCCTACTCGGTGCTAGACATTACCCCCAAAAACATGCATATTTTCTCCATCGTTATTTTTAACAAAGGTCACCATTGTCTATTGATGAAACTCAATAATCAAGTACATCTCAAATCTGAAATTATATATATGAGAAGCTTTAGCTCAAATCATACCACAAGCTGAAAATAATTGGGAGTCTTCGCTCCAAAACCATGTGGTAAGCTTAATTCGAAAAAGATCATAAATCATACTTTAACATGTGGGCATTGCCCAATACTACAACATGCTTGTAATAACTTGATTCACTTTGAAAACATGAACATAACATGGGTAGATTGAAAACATGCTTTTCTCATCAAAAACCATCATACATGAACATACTTCATAAACCTTTTCTTCTCATAGGCTTTCATGGATAGGCATCATAATTTGGAAAACTAGTAAACATGATTAGTAATTGAAAACATTATAAAACCTGCCCATGAATCGTAATTCATCAATTAAAACATACTGAGATCATACCCATGACATTGATTTAGAGAATTCATGCATTTGGTTAAAACCCCATTGAATCAACTCATAGATTTTTTATGAATTAGATAGGGATTGGGCATGGGTGTGAACGAATTCACCCCTTCATAAAAATTTGACTGAAGCTACTTCCTTGTTCCTTAGCCTTCGAACCTGACGATCCAGTATTTCCACCGGAACCTCTTCATAACTAAGGCTGTCTTTCACACCGAAACTGTCCACCGGGACAACTAGAGCTGGATCACCCAAACACTTATTTAAGAGCGATACATAGAATACAGGATGCACATAAACTAATTCTGAAGGCAACTCCAATTCATATGCCACCTTGCCAATCCGTTTCACAATCCGGCAGGGGACAACATAACGAGGATTGAGTTTTCCTTTCTTCCCAAACCGCATCACTCCCTTTATGGGAGACACCTTCAGAAACACCCAATCATCCACTTTGAACTCGAGTTCTCTCCTTCTCACATCGGTATCGGTCTTTTGGCGACTTTGAGCTGTTTACAACCTGTCCCATATGAGCTGAACCTTCTCCATAGCCTCATGGACTGAATCTGGTCCTATAATCGCAGCTTCACCAACTTCGAACCAACCAATAGGCAACCTACATCTCCGCCCATAGAGAGTCTCAAATGGAGCCATCTGAATGTTAGAATGGTAGCTGTTATTGTATGCAAACTCGATAAGAGGTAAATGATCATCCCAAATACCTTTGAAGTCAATCACACATGCTTTCAACATGTCTTCGAGAGTCTGAATTGTCCACTTTGCTTGACCATCCGTTTGCGGGTGAAATGTTATGCTAAGTTTAACCTGAGTACCTAGTCCTTTTTGAAACGACCTCTAAAACTAAGAGGTAAATCGGGTACCTCTATCTAATATGATGGACAAGGGCAATCCATGTAACCGAACTAGCTCTCTGATATATAGTTGGCATAATCCTCCGCCGCATCTGTGGTTTTTACCAATAGAAAATGAGCAGCCTTGGTCAACCTGTCTACAACAACCCAAATGGAGTCATATTGCCATAGAGTGCGAGGCAACCCTGTTATGAAGTCCATATTGATATCTTCCCACTTTCAAGTAGGAATACTAAATCCTGAAGCACACCTCCCGGTCTCTGATGCTCGACCTTCACTTGCTGACAGTTTGGACACTTAGCCACAAATTTTGCAATGTCCTTCTTCATGCAATTCCACCAATAGACTTACCGCAAGTCACGATACATCTTGGTGGCATCTGGATGGATTGAATGTATGGAACTGTGAGCCTTATGCAACATCCAATTTCTCAAATCTTCAACGTCCGGGACACATAAGCGACCCTGGTATAGAAGCATACCATCTCCGCCTTTGGAGAAGACCTCTACCTTCTGATTTTGAACGAATTCCTTTATATTTACCAAAATTGTGTCCTCGTATTGTCTAGCTTTTACATCAGCTACCAAGGATGATTCAGATCCGTTTTGGACAAACACCGCCATCGGTCGAGTCAACCAACCAAACTCCCAACCTTGCAAGTCGATGCACGTCTTTCACCAGTTCCTTCTTTCCCTCATCTACATGGGACACACTTTCCATCAAAAGCCTACTAAGTGCGTCTGCTACCACATTAGCCTTCCCCGGATGATAAAGAACACTTATGACATAATCCTTAAGCAGCTCCAACCACCTCCTTTGCCGAAGATTGAGATCCTTCTGGGTAAACACATACTTTAGACTCTTATGATCTGTAAACACATCCACGTGGACCCCATACAAATAGTGTCTCCATATCTTCAAGGAGAATACCACCATGGCCAATTCAAGATCACGTGTCGGGTAATTCTTCTCATGGACTTTCATTTGTTTGGAGGCATATGCTATAACCTTTCCGTGTTGCATCAATACATACCCAAGTCCGATCCTTAAAGCATCACAATACACCACGAACCCATAGGTACCCTCGGGTAAAGTTAACACCGGTGCTGAAGTAAGTCGAGTCTTTAACTCCTGAAAGCTTCTCTTACAAGCCTCTGACCATTGGAATTTCACCTTCTTTTGGGTCAATTTTGTCAATGGCACTGCAATGTATGAAAAACCCTCAACAAACCTTCAATAGTAGCCCGTTAAGCCCAAGAAACTCTTGATATCTGAAGGATTCACCGGTCTAAGCAAAGCCTTCACTGCTTCTATTTTCTGAGAATCCACCTTTATGCCCTCACTTGATACCATATAGCCCAAAAATGCCACGGAGTTCAACCAAAACTCACATTTGCTGAATTCGGCATTGGCGATTCTTGAGAGTCTGTAACACTACTCTTAAATAAGCGGCATGCTCCTTGTCGCTCGAAGAGTATATCAAGATGTCATCAATAAACACAATCACGAACATATCCAGGTATGGCTTTAACACCCTGTTCATCAAGTCCATAAAAGCTGCAGGAGCATTCGTTAGTCCGAAAGACATAACTACAAACTCGTAATGACCATACCGCATCCTAAAGGCTGTCTTCGGGATGTCTCTCTCCCATTCTTTGAGCTGATGGTACCCAGATCTGAGATCTATCTTCAAAAAATACTTGGCACCCTAAAGTTGGTCGAACAAATCATCAATCCTGGGTAGAGGATACTTGTTCTTGATGGTGACCTTATTCAATTGTTGATAGTAAATGCACATATGAAGAGAACCATCCTTCTTTCGAACAAAGAGAACTGGTACACCCTATGGAGACTTGCTCGATCTAATGAAACCCTTATCCAAAAGATCCTTCAACTGCTCCTTTAACTCTTTTAACTCGACTGGATCCATTATGTAGGGAGGAATAAATATAGGCTGGGTGTTGGGAAGAAGGTCAATGCCAAAATCGATTTCCCTCTCGGGAGGAATATCCGGTAGATCATCTGGGAAGACTTCTGGATACTCACATACTATTGGAACTGACTGGATAATCGGGGTCTCGGACTTCGCATCCTTAACCCTAACTAAATGGTACACAACCCTTAGAAATCATCTTTCTGGCCTTGAGGTAGGAAATGAAATGACCTACAGGCACAACTGAACTATCCCTCCACTCTAAGACTAGCTCACCCGAAAATCTGAACTCTACTACCCAGGTTCTACAGTTAACTGAGGCATAACATGCAAATAGCCAATCCATATCGAGGATAACATCAAAATCAGTCATGGCTAAATCTACTAGATCTGTTAAGATGACTTTCTGAAGGACTGTGACCGGGCAACCTCTATACACCCGTCTAGCTGCGACTGAGTTACCCACTGGAGTAGAGACTGAGAAGGATTCTAACAATACTTTGGGACTGACTCCAAAATTACTGGCCAGGTAAGGTGTCACAAAAGACAAGGTATCCCCCGGATCTAACAAAACATACACATCTAGATGGAAAAATCGTAACATACTAGTGACTACGTCCGAGGAGACCTCCCGCTCCTGGTGAGATGCTAATGCATATAATCTGTTCTGGCGCTGACTGCCACCTGTGCTAGTAGATGTCCTATGTTGTGCTGAGCGTGCGGGTGGGGCCGCTGAACTGGAATCTGGGCCTCGACCCCCATCATGGCCCTGTCTCATAGCTGGTTAATCTCTAAGCATATGTCCGGGCTTCTCACACCCGAAGCAAGCACCTGTACCTGCCAAGCACTGACTCATGTGCCCCTGATCATACTTGTGGCAAGTTGGGATGCTGGAATCTGTGGACCTACTGCTTTGACCCTTAGAGCCTGATGCTTACCATCTTTGGTCATGCCTAGGTTTAGATGGTACACTCAATGCTGAAGAAGCTTGGGCTGAAGATTTATGGTGGTTCTACTGTCGGTGCCCACCATCTGAACTCGGCTGAGAGAATTTGTAGCTATCGGTTCTGGCCATTTTAGCCTCTCTCTCCCTCATATGTGTCGCCTCTATTTATTGGGCGTATAAGACTATCTGAGGGAAATCCATATCCTGGTGGAGCTTTGCAGTCTTGCAATCCTTGTCCAAATAGCCCACCACGCCATGAACAAACCTACTCACGCATGTCCTCTGATCAACCACTAACTCTGGGGCGTACTTTGATAGGCGAGTGAACTCAAGGGCGTACTCCTGCACCATCATTTTCCCTTGCATAAGATTCACAAACTTGGCTACCTCCAATTCCCTCATTTCACGAGGGAAGAACCGATCTAGGAACGCAACATGGAACTCCTCCCAAGTGACAGAGCCTGCTCCAGCAACCCTACTATCTTTCCATTATCGAAACCAGATGTGTGCGACCCCTTTCAGCTGATATAAGGCCAACTTGGCACACTCAACTCCATTCACCCCCATGACTTGGGTGATCTTCATAATCTCATCAATGAACTCATGCGGGTCGTCATTTACTTTTGACCCATGGAACTCTGGCGGGTTCATTCTCAAGAAATATCTGGCTCGAGTTGCCACTGCATTTCCATTTTATGGGACATGTGCCACTGCCTACTGGTTGACCTGAGCGGTGATAGCCTGCGCTAGCATCTGAATAGCTGCCCTGAATTCAACATGGGCAACCGGCTCCGGTGCATGATGCTCCTGGACTGGTGGAGACTACTGGTGCCCGTTTACATTGCCATCCTCATGGCCGTCTCCATTCCTATTCCTCCTACCATTAACTCTGTGGGGGCACCATGGTTCTGCAATTGCGAATAGCACGATTTAGAAGAATAGGGAGACATTTCATTGCACGACATGGATCATGAAAGAAGGGAACATTTCCAAAATGTTTCATAGCCTCTTCATCATAATGTAGCGCGTTTCACACCCATGAAAAAGACTCTACTTAACGCGTCTTTTAGGACACTTCAAACCTATTTCTCTAATACCAAGTTTGTTATGACCTAAACATAGGCCGGACCGATACATGGAACAAGGAGCCCCGAGAGACCCCAAGTCGACCCATGGCATGAACATACATCTAACTCAATCATTAAAAGCGGAAGAACTAACATGATAACCTTAGCGGAAGTCTGAAATAAGCATAACATTATAAATACACATGCATCTGAAGCTGCATACATCCTTTTTGTCTAAAAAGCATCTAAGTCTGATGAGTTGATAGGACAAGACCCCCAACTAACTCACTAAATATGTTCCTCGGGAGATGAGGACTCACCAATAGGCGTAGGATGATAACTCTGAAAGACTGGATAAGGACGGGGCTGAGTCTGAATGCCTGGGCCTGTATCATGAAATGATACAACATAGAGTATGCGGTCAGTACGTGGAATGTACCAAGTATGCAAGGTAAGTAAAACTGCTTAAACAAGTAAAATCATTTAAGACATTCATAATGTAAAACATAAATAAAATATGAATCTGAGAGTAGGGTTTGCATACAATCTTTCTGAAAACATGATATCAACATAACATAACATCATAACTGAATCAATTCTCTCAAAGATGAAATCTGATAGTTATAAATAAAGATGAACAATTGATCAAACCTGTTTTAGAACATTTATAGATTCATATATCATGAATGATGAATATGCATAACTGAAATCATGAGGAACAATGGGAGACTTGTCTTTTAACCAACATACCACGATAGAGCTTACGTGGACCTAACTATCACACTCAAATGGGTAGAGCCGTCCAAAGCCTTGTCAGGGCTAAGGACGATACCATGATATCGATATCAAGCTCGGGCCCAATCAGGCAGGGGACAGCTCACAAGGGAGGTTCCAAAGTAATATATATATATAAGTATAAACCTACATTGGTGCGTAGTTTTGAGGCATAGGGTGGTCGATCCTTAGCCTACAAGGTGCTATACTCCCAAAAACATGCACATTCTCTCCATTGTTATTTTTAATGAAGCTCACCATTGTCTATTATCGAAGCTCAATAATCAAGTACATCTCAAATCTAAAATTATAAATATGAGAAGCTTTAGCTCAAGTCATACCACAAGATGAAAATAATTGGGAGTGTTTGCTCCAAAACTATTTGGTAAGCTCAATTCAAAAAAGATCATAAATCATACTTTAACATGTGGTCATTGCCCAATACTTTAACATGCTTGTAATAACTTGATTCACTTTGAAAACATGAACATAACAGGGGTAGATTGATTTTCTCATCAAAAACCATCATACATGAGCATACTTCATACACCTTCTCTTCTCATAAGCTTTCATGAATGGGCATCATGATTTGGAAAATTAGTAAACATGATTAGTAATTGAAAACATGATAAAACCTGCCCATGAATCGTAATTCATTAATTAAAACATACTGAGATCATATCCATGACATTGACTTAGAGAATTCATGCATTGGGTTAAAACCCCATAGAATCAACTCATAGATTTTTCATGAATTAGAGAGGGATTGGGCATGGGTGTGAATGAGTTCACCCTTTCATAACCCTACATATCTAATGAAGGCTGATTCTTACACTTCTTTAATTGCCGAAGAGGAATTTGAGAAGAATTGAGAGGGCTAAGCTTGATCTCCTCTATAACTCCCTAACTTGCATGCATGGGTTTTGAATAGGATAGAATGACTTAATCTATCTTAATACACCCTGAAAATGGCTAAAAATGACGTAGTTTAGGCCTTATGATCATAGGAATTACAGAAAAACCCTTACTAAATTCGCAGGGAATAACTGATTGTCAGTCCCAAAGAGGGACTGGACGAGTCGTCGCCCAGGGGAATGAACCGTGGCATCAATCTTCAAGTACACCATCCAACAGATCATTTGAGGTTTGTCACGAGAGACCTCAAGAATCATTACATGTGACCACGACTCGCGGTCTCCACTCATCACCTTTTCACTGCCTTAGTTTCAAATAATTTCCATCCTGCTGACCACGACCCATCCGGCGAATCGTGGTGACTGACCACAACCCGTGGGGACCTTTCATAGGGTACACTTCCATTTTTCTTCACCTTCTCAAAATCATTGCCCACGACTTACTCAACGAGTCATGGGGCCTGACCACGACTCGTGGTTAGGTCTGTGGGGACTTCAACACCCAAAATTTCAACTCAAGCCTTGGACCTTACCATGAGTCTCTTAACGAGTCATGGTCTACCCCATTGGCCACAGAATGACTCGTTCTGTGACCTAGTGCCATAGTTCTAGTTTTCTCTATTTCAACTCCCGAGTCTGATCTCTAGGCTTTCGGGGTATTACAACTCGGTACTCAGGTCAAACTCAGCATAACGTTTCACCCTCAAACAGATGGACAAGCAGAGCAGACTATTCAGACCATAGAATATATTCTGAGAGCTTGTGTGATAAACTTCAAGGGCAGTTGGGATGATCACCTACCTCTCATAGAGTTTGCATACAACAACAACTACTACTTAAGTATTCAGATGGCCCCGTTTGAGGCATTATATGGTAGAAGGTGTAGGTCTCCTATAGGGTGGTTTGAATTTGGCGAAGCTACCTTGATAGGACTAGACTCGATTCATGAGGCTATGCAGAAAGTGCAATTTATCGGAGAAAGGTTGACAACGGCTCAGAGCCGACAGAAATTCTACGCTGATGTGATGAGAAGATAGTTAGAGTTTGTCGTAGATGATTGGGTTTATTTGAAAAAGTTCACCCATGAAAGGGGTGATGAGGTTTGGAAAGAAAGGGAAACTTAGTCCAAGAAATGTAGGACCCTACAGGATTTTGAGGCGAATTGGTAAAGTGGCTTATGAGCTAGAATTACTTTCGGAGTTAGAATATGTGCACCCAGTCTTCCATTTGTCACCATTGAAGAAATGCAGAGGTGATCCGACCTCAATTGTGACATTGAATAGTGTGAGAGGGAAGGATAGTCTCTCTTAAGAAGAAGTCCCAGTTTAGATCCTAGACCGTCAGGTTTGTAAGCTGAGAAACAAGGAAGTCGCTTCTAGTAAAAGTCTTGTGGAGGAACCAGCTAGTTGAGAGAGCCACATGGGAAGAAGAAGTAGACATAAAGGCTAAATATCCCCATTTATTCCCTTCCATTTCAGTTTCAGCATCAGGTATTGTAATACCCTGAAAACCCTAAGATCAGACTCGGGAGTTGAAACGGAGAAAATATAATTTTCTGTACTAGGTCACAGGACGAGTCATCCAGTGACCCATTAGGAACACCATGAGTCGTTAAGTGACTTATGGGGAGGTCAACTTACCTAGGTATGTGAGACTATGAATGAGAGTTTCTTTCACTGTCATGCTCTAAATCCTCCTAAATTCCATGGATTTCAATTCTAGATTTAAGTTTCATGATCTGTGAGGATTTATTCTAATTCTTGTGAAGTTCTCTATGATATATCGATGGGTCAATCTCTTTCATGTATTAAATCATATTTTATGATCTATGGGCATAACTTATAACTATTTTGATTATTAAATTATAGTTTCAAATTTTAATTAAACTATGCCCAATTATGCATGTTCTTATGAAAAGTCAAATTATGATTTCACTATGATCTTGATCTTAATTAGCCCAATTATGATTTATGCTTTATGATTTGATTTCTCTCAAGTACTTATCATGGATTTATAAAATGTCAAGCTTATACATATTTTACATGTATGCATGGATTTCATGATTTATGGATTTATGACTCTTGGCAATCCATGGGCTCTTGTTCATGGCTAATAATGTTTTCTAAATAGGGATCAATGATGTTATTATTTATTTGGCCATGAAATTCATGAATGTCACGCCCCACCTTGGAAGGCATGACTAGCACCTGGACTAACCTGGCTAGGCATGGGCATCTCTGGTGCTTGCCAGCAACTCAAATCAAGAAAATAGCGAGCTATATCTCGGTTGTAAATATATCCTCAGGCCGAAAAGGCTACGCAATATCTGTAAAAGAAAACAGCTAACCCAACAACAAGATGATAAAAGGGATCCTATGCGGGCCGACAAGACCACCATGCTGTCTAGTTATAGCAGAATGAAAAACAGGAAATCATACTCATACTATGGCCGACAAGGGTGCTAAGCAACCAACTATACTAGGCCCCACACGGCCACCATGCAAACGTAATATACATAGGCCCCACACAACCAACAATAAGTAGCAACTGAGAAACTGTAGCCTGCAAGCCTCTAAGTGTGGAATAATGGTCGGGACAGGGCCCCGACCTACACAAAAGCTATACAACAAAAGAACAAACCTCCTCTAACTATCAACTACAGAGAAAAGAGCTGACTGAACTGTTGACTCTGACTGGCATCTAGGAAGGTCCTGGATCACGTCTAACTACACTTCCAGACAAGTAATGCAGTTCCCCCAAGATGGGCGTCAGTACAATATGTACCAAATAAGTAAGGTATTAATGAAAGTTAAGTAAAGCTAATAGAAGGAGTGAGAGTAATCAATAAGGAGAATAAGAATTTAACCTGAATAACTTCATAATCCAAAATATAACTAGCAAGTATAAGCACAAACAAGAACCTAACGATGCCCCTACAAGCCTGGAAGGTACAATCAACACAGAATAACCTACCTGGGCCCCCATAAGCCCCGGTAAGTACAAACAATGCACACTTCTCATATCTGGACTACTAAAGGTTTGTAAGCATCTGTAACTTGGGAGTACTCATCCTATGAAGCTGTATCCGAGCATGATAGGCTCTTGTTTTTGGGTTGAGCCATCTAGGCTCTTGTAGGTGTATCTGTGCCTGAGCTGTCTGGGCTCCTGAAACTGTATCTGAGCCGTCTAGGCTTCTATAACTGTATCTGAGCCGTCTAGGCTAACTATATATGGGCCGTCTGGGCTCCTGTAACTATATCTGAGCTGTCTGGGCTTCTGTGACTATATTTTAGCTATTTGGGCTCCTGTAACTATATCTGAGCCGTCTGGGCTCCTGTGACTGTATCTGAGCGGAGCTATGCACTGTGTCGTCACCTATAACTATGCCTGACATCTACTTAGTTTAGTATTATAGGCTAGTATCCACCCTCAGGCCTCTATGGCCTCGAGGTGGTAAGAAAACATCTACTAATCCCTCTAATGGGTAAATAACTAAATAGAAAGCTCCTATGTCGCCTCTGGCGACAATCGAAACTAGATTTCAACCTTCCACCGAGGAATACTATATGATATTATCATCTCGTCTTGCGACAGCTAACCAAAATACTAATAGACATAGGCTATTACAAAGTATTGATTGTGCCAGCTAGACAACAGGAGTAACTTGCCAAGGGGAGTAGCCTTAACATACCTTAATTGATGATTTCTATGCACTCGAGCAATTCCAACCTGAAGTCAGTAATTTTTCCAATTTGCAATCCTCACGCTGAGAAAATGAGACTATTTCAATACTAATAATCGACAATTAGCAATATATTTCAATAGAATTGACTATAACTTCAACTTCGATTAATTCAGCCGAAAACTTGCCAATTCTTGAGAATTTAGAAGGTAGAATTGCTTACGTATTGTCTGTAGCCGCTCAGGAATCCATTTAAAGTAAATTCGGTGACCTTTACTCGGCGGGGTTCCGGCTCACCGAGAAAATTTTCATGAAATAACTCCATAGATATGCTTCTTGTAGGCCTAGGACTTGTTATCCAAGGCGAATTTGTGTTTAGATGTAGTCGGACGGCATAATTCGAAGAAAATTGGATGAAAATCGTGTTTGTGCTCTGTTTTAGCTGAGGGAAATTTCATATAATGAATTAAGATGATCAAGGAAGACTTTTATATGGGTAGGGCGGTGGCAGGGGGGTCTGCGGCGCCCCCGATCGCGCTGCATCCAGGATGCAATGCGACACCCAGCATGCCTGACCTCTCGATCTCGGCCTCCCGTTCGTTTAACGACACGCTCATGTATTCACCACCCGGGCCTTCTCCCGGGTGTGCTATGTACTAAAATTCTCAATGTACTAGTGTACACGACGGTCGTACTATGAAAATTTATGGGGTGTAATAATGAATGATTTTACGATTACTAAACAAGCCCTAAAGTGCATATTTTTGGAAGCAGTGTCTAGCACCAAGTAGCCCGACGTTCAAAGGACTACGCTGGTGTCTCAGAAATATGTGCCACTGTAGATTTATATATATCCAAATATTAATGGATCTCCTCTTCATGATATCAAATACTGCACATCCCTTGCCTGGCAAGCCTGGGACGGCTTTGCCCACTTGAGTAAGATAGTTTGCGCATCATGTAAGCTTTATCATGATGGTTCGGTTATGACGAGTCCTCCCATTGTTCCTCATGATTTATGCATGGTTATGTTTATGTTACTTTGGCTCAAGTCATGTTTAATGAAGCTTTTCTCCTATTATTATGATTATGACTGATTTAAGAATATTTTGAAAACCTTGAGCCCTTATGTTACATTATGATATTTATGTTATGATCATGTTGTCCTACTCATATGAAATCTTATGTATTTTAACTTTCCATTTTACTTACCTTGCACACTCGGTACATTTCAAGTACTGACCGCATACTCTCTATTGTATCGTTTCATGATATAGGTCTGAGGGATCAGTCTCAGTTGTATCATTAGTCCTTCTTCCCTCTCAGACCTGTCCAGCTAGCATTGGTGAGTTCCCATCCTTCGCGGACATTCATTTATCTATAGTTGTTTATTTTAGTTACAAACATGTCGAGTTAGTTGGGGATGTTGTCCCATCAGCTCATCAGTATGTTAGAGGCTTTCGAACATTATGTAGAAATCAGCTTGTCATGTATGATTCTATTCTAGCTTTATTATATGCTCAGACTTTCACTATATTAATTATGCTGTTCTTTCGCTTTAACATGATTGAGTTGGTGATATGTTCATGCCATGGGTTGACTTGGAGTCTCTTGGGGTTCTTTGTCCCGTGTCTCGATCTGAGCCCTAGCTCGGGTCGTGAAAAACTTGGAATCAGAGCATTAGATTTTTGAGTGTCCTAGAGTGTCTGAAAGCTGCGTGAAGTAGTCTTTTTCATGGATGTAAAGCGCGCAACACTTATGATGAAGAGGCTTCAAGACATTTAGAAAATATTCCCTTGTTTCATAATTTTACCTTGTGCTATGAGTTCAACTCTCTCCATTCCTCTAACTCGTGCTATATGCGTGTGCAGCAACATGTCTCCTCAAGGGACCAATGGGAGTTATCTATCCTCACCAACTCTAATGGGTCCCATGTTTGGGCAGGTTACAAATGTAGAACTCGGGGCCGCTTTTCGAGTGTTGATACAGGCCATGATCACCCAACCTAACTAACAGACTGTCGCATCAGCAAACCTTACCCGAGAGGCATTAGCTACTAGGGTTCAAGACTTCACGGGAGGAGTCTATCTATGTTTGGTGGTTCGAGCATGGATGGAGAGTGCAAGGGAAGAAAAAGGGGGATTAAAAGGCCCAGGACTAAAGACTTGGAGAGTTCCCAACAAGGGTCAAGTAGTGGGAGTCTTCTCAACCCCAGCAGAGGTCTTTAGCTCAGGTTCGGGGAAACAAGCTCCGGGTGAGGGAGATTACTTATCCAATTTGCAGGCACTACAGGAAGAACCACCTATGAAAGTGCTTGGTGGGTTCAAATGTTTGCTTCTATTGTGGCTGGCTCGGTCATAAACATAGAGATTGCCCTTCATCCAAGTGAGATAGCCAGAGAGGCCGTGCCCAAGCCACCCTTTTAGTAGCCCTGTCCAATTGGCCAGCTTGCCAAAGATGTGGTAGGAACCACCCGGAGAAATGTTTGATTGGCAGGGATAATTGTTTCGGGTGCGGTAAGCCTAGACACAAACTCAGGGATTGTCCATTAGCTAGACCGGGTGACGGTGGATCCCTTGCCCTAGCTATCAGATCAATAGCTCGCCCATCTCAGTAAGACAGGTTACCTAGTGTGGGTGGCGGCCAACTCCAGATATAGTCACAGGTATGTCATGAGCCTTTCAGGTTGATCCTCGCATGTTGTTAGGCCTAGGAGCCATAGAGTAAAGTATAAAAACTCCTTTTTACGTTCTAGTATGAGGCTTGTCTTGTAGATGGTGTAAAATGATTATAAGTATGAACTCTTCAGCAATAGCTTTGGAGGTGAATGGGAAGTCCGGTGCTAGTGATATTAGTGTAACCTTAATAAAGGATCCTAGAGCCTTAGAATGATGGCCTTAAACTAAGGGGGAGATGGTAAATGAAGGGCCAAGTCAAGTCTTAAGTTTTCTAGTAAGGAAGTTCTAGAAATAGTATCTAGGGGTAGTCAACCCATTCTCATTTAGATGTTTCCCTTATGTTTCGCTCGATGTTACACTCAACTCATGCTTATGTTCAGAACCCTAGGATGATAGGTAACCCTGTCAGTTAGTGATCCTAATATTACTCAATGACTCCATAAAATTTAGCTTCATGTCATGACCCTTGTTATGTATGTGAACTCATGTCTCTTAGCATGCTCAGCTCTATGAACTCAGTCCTTAAGATTTGCCTTATCGACTCATAAGATCGTGCTATATCAGGAACATGTCCAGCTTAGATTTCTTGAATGATTTGTGCTCATGATTTCCTTACTCTAAGCTCTATGAATGCTCCCCCGTGATGGAAATGGTGGTTAAAATGTGTATGTTCAAGATAACTCCCTATCCCTACCATAGGTACCGGGTGTGTACAAGTCCAAGAAGTGCAGTTATTAGCCAAGCCGGGAAGTGTAACAGCTCGCATGGTCATCTATGATTGTTGATCCGTTTCCCTGGGTTGAACCTTTCCGTATCTTTATTTTGTTATTTATGACTTGCGGAGGTGGATGACACTATCCCTGAGATGATTCAATGAAGATTGGGTGAGATTTTCGATTTTTGGAAGGTTTGAAGTTTGAGGGGTTTGACCAAAGTTAAGATTTCAGGTTAACGAGCTCGAATTTGGATTCTAAAAGCTCTGTTAGTTCTGGATGGTGATTTATTACTTAGTTGGGTAGTTTGCATGGATCTCAAGGTAATTCGGAAGTGATTTGAACCCTTGGTTGAATTTATGAGCTTTGAGGAAGCTAAGTTTGACCACGGTCAACTTTCAATCCAAATGACCTTACATCGGTGATTTGATGGTTCCAATAGGTTCAGAATGTGTTTACAATTGAATTACATAGTTGGTTATTGTCCGGAGGATTCCATATGAGCTTCGGGTGGAATTGATCATTTTGTGTGTTTAGTATGATTTTAAGCATAAAATGTGAAAACTCATAGGTTCGAGACTTTTAAAATTCTTAGCATGAATTATTGGAGTTCATCTTGTTGACTCGACAGATGGTGGTGTCATTGTTCAGAATGGATGGAAGTCATTCAGAATCAGAAGGTCGAGGTCTTCTCCCGAAGGGGGAAATGGAGTGCTTCGATATCAGGGTCATATATGTGTACCAGATGCTTGTGGATTGAGGGAGAAGATGTTTCTTGAAACTCATGGTTCTAGATATTCTATCCATCCAGGTGCCACCAAGATGTACTGTGACCTACGGGAAGTCTACTGGTGGAATGACATGAAGAAGGACATTGCAGAATTTGTGGCCAAGTGTTCGAATTGTCAACAGGTGAAGGTTGACCATCAAAGACCTGGAGGTGTGCTCCACTACTTGAAAGTGGGAGGAAATTAATATGGACTTCATTACAGGGTCACCTCATACTCGTCGACAGTATGACTCAATTTGGGTGGTTGTGGATAGGTTGACTAAAGCAGCTCATTTCCTGCCAGTCAAAACTACTGATTCAGCGGAGGATTATGCTAAGTTGTATATTGGGAGTTAATTCGATTACATGGAGTGCCCTTGTCCATCATATCAGATAGAGGTACTCAGTTTACCTCCCAGTTTTGCAGATCATTTTAAAAAGGACTCGGTACTCAGGTCAAGCTTAGCAAAGCATTTCACCCACAGACAGATGGTCAGGCCGAGCGGACCATTTTGACTCTTGAGGACATGTTGAGAGAGTGTGTGATTGATTTCAAGGGTAATTGGGATGATGATTTGCCTCTCATAGAATTTGCATATAACAACAACTACCATTTAAGCATTTAGATGGCTCCGTTTGAGGCTCTCTATGGGCGGAGATGTAGATCGCCTATTGGTTGGTTTGAGGTCGGTGAAGCTACATTGCTGGTCCATATTTAGTCCATGAGGCTATGGAGAAATTTCAGTTCATGTGCCCCAGTTTCTTTCATGTCAATGAATGTATGTGTGATTCACGAATTCAGTTCAGTCATGTAGTTCAATTCCGAGGCAGTCACTCGTTAGTTTTTAGCATGTATGTTTAGTATTTGAGTATGATGATTGCATTTCTATTCTTTTCAGTATGTTTTTCCACATTAGAGGATGAATTTTCCCAAGGGGTAGATATTGTAATACCCTGAAAATCCTAAGATTAGACCCAGGAGTTGAAACAGAGAAAACAAATTTTTCTGCACCAGCTAACAGGACGAGTCATCCAGTGACCCGTCAGGAACACCACGAGTCGTTAAGTGACTCATGGGGAAGGGTTTTTCCATGTGGAAATTTTAGATTTGGGGTGACCACGAGTGTGATCACAAGACGTGGTCAGTACCACGATTCGTTAGGTCAACCGTGGTCAAGGGTGGTTTGAAGGATGAAGGAAAATGGGCAGTGTACCTAATGGGTCATCACCATAAATCATCGGTACACCACGAGTCATGGTGTCCCCCGTGGTGACCAAGGAAGGCAAGCTCTCAATGTTGATCATGAGAAGGTGACCACGAACTGTGGTCAGAGGGCACAAGTCATACAGTCCCTCGTTGAGATTGGCAGTGTGCAATTTTCTGCGAATTTTTTAAGGGCTTTTCCGTAATTACTAAGTTCCTAAGGCCTAAACTACGTCGTCTTAAGCTTATTTAGGATTATTTTAAGAGGGTTTAGCTCATTCTAAATCATTTCTCTCCATGCATTCAAGACTAGAAGGTTTGTAGGGGTGCTCAAGGCTAAAATCCATTAATTCTCCTTTAATTTCCTTTGGCCATTCAAGGAAGAGTGTAAGATCAACTTACCCATGTATGTGAGGCTATGAATGAGAGTTTCTTTCACTCTGATGCTCTAAATCCTCCTAAATTCCATGGATTTCAATTCTAGATTTAAGTTTCATGATCTACGGGATTTATTCTAATTCTTGTGAAATTCTCTATGATCTATCGATGGGTCAATCTCTTTCATGTATTAAATCATGTTTTATGATCTATAAGAAGATTTATAACTATTTTGATTATTAAATTATAGTTTTAAATTTTAATTAAACTATGCCCAATTATGCATGTTCTTATGAAAAGTCAAGTTATGATTTCACTACGATCTTGATCTTAATTAGCCCAATTATGATTTAAGCTTTATGATTTGATTTCTCTCAAGTACTTATCATGAATTTATGAAATGTCAAGCTTATACATGTTTTACAAGTATGCATGAATTTCATGATTTATGGATTTATGACTTTTGGCCAATTCATGGGCCCTTGTTCATGGATAATCATGTATTTTAAATGGGGGTCAATGATGTTATTATTTATTTGGCCATGAACTTCATGAATGATTTTATGATTACTAAACAAGCCCTAATGTGCATGTTTTTGGGAGCAGCGTCTAGCACAGAGTAGCCCGACGTTCAAAGGACCACGCCGGTGTCTCAGAATTACGTGTCACTATAGGTTTATATATATCCAAATATTAATGAATCCCCTCTTTGTGATATCACATACTACACGTCCCTTGCCTGGCAAGCCTGGGACGGCTCTGCCCACTTGAGAGAGATAGTTGGGGCATCACGTAAGCTCTATCATGATGGTGTCGGTTATGACGAGTCCTCCCATAGTTCCTCATGATTTGTGCATGGTTATGTTTATGTTACTTTGGCTCAAGTCATGTTTAATGAAGCTTTTCTCCTATTATTATGATTATGAATGATTTATGAATATTTTGAAAACCTTGAGCCCTTATGTTACATTATGATATTAACGTTATGATCATGTTGTCCTACTTATATAAACTCTTACGTATTTTAACCATCTGTTTTACTTACCTTGCATACTCGGTACATTTCAAGTACTAACCGTATACTTTATATTGTATTGTTTCATGATTGTCACGACCCGAACATTGGCTCGGATCGAGACACGGGACAAGAAACCCCGAGGGACTCCAAGTTGACCCATGGCATGAACATAACATCTAACTCAATCATAAAAATGATAGATCGACAGGATAAACTTACCGGAAGTCTGAAATAAGCATAACATCAGAAATACATACGAATCTGAAGCTGATTACATTCTATGTCTGAAAAGCCTCTAATACTTATGAGTTGATGTGACTAGACCCCAACTAACTCTCTAAGTCTGATACTGAATACATAAAGAAAACTGATAAAGCATGGTCCTCGGGGGATGATGACTCACCAACAGATGTGGGATGCTAACTCTGAAAGGCTGGCTACTGACGAGGCTGAGTCTGAGTACCGGGGCCTGTATCATGAAATGATACATCATAGAGTATGTGGTCAGTACATGGAATGTATCGGTATGCAAGGTAAGTAAAACTGCTTAAATAAGTAAAATCATTTAAAACATGCATAATATAATCTATGAACAAGATAAGAATCTGAGAGTAGGGTCGCATGCTATTTTCTGAAATGATGACCTCAACATAACATAACATCATAACTGAATCGAATGACCCAAAGCTAAAATCTAATAGTCATAAGTAACACTGAAAATTGGGTCATACCTACTTTAGAACATATTGTTAAGACTGCGCATCAGCGACGCCAAAAACTTGTTGACGACTGCCCGAGCGCACACGCAAGTGTACGTGGTCTTACAAGTAATACAGTGACCCTTTTTAAGAGCTGGATGTCGAACCCACAGGTATTGAACCAATTCAGCTAATTATCGAGTTCAAGTGAGATATTAACTTTCACAAGTGTTGATTTAGACTTTTTCGATAAAGTTTAATTAAGTCTAGGGGTGGTCATCAAAATACTCTGAAATAATTCAAGGAGCAGTTAGGGCTAACGCCTGATAATCATGCGATACTACGCTTTGTAATGGTTTAAGTATGGAATTATCAATTGTCGTTTCACATAATTAAAATTTCATGTTCATGGTCTTTCGAGCCTCTAAACACGACAAACTAGCCTCACAACTACATCGTTGAGCGGGGATGTGACATTCTAGTTCGTGGGCAATTCAATTACGTGGATGTGGTTTACGGGGTTTATGCTCTTGATTAGGGACTTTCGTACCTCTAATCATTTAACCGAACTTAGCTTCACAACTACTTCTACGAGTGGTGATATGATAATTCTAAGTTGGTGTCTAGCTCATCCCGTTTTAATAACCAAGCAAGGCAAATTAGGTATAATTTCTTATCCTAACCGCGAATTATATCGTAAGATACAAATTTGCTCCCTACTTTCTTTTGTTCTTGCCTAGGTTTACTTTATCAAGCTTTTACCTAGGTGTAACGTGTGTGTTTTCATGGTGATCAATCATAAAAACAACCATAATTAAGAACGTAAGACAAAACAATAATCAATAACTCAAAACCAAAACAAAATCATGTATTCACAATCATACCATGTGGTTTCAACCCTAGAGGAAGGGTTCTAGCCACTCAAGTTCGTATAATTACAAGAAAACATAATTAAAGTAACATACTTACAAGAAATGGTAGAAGAGAAGATGAAATTGATGAACCCTCGGTGAGTTCTCTCACTTCTCCCTTCACTCTTTGGCAGTTTTTCAGAAATAAATCGTGATAAAATGTTTTTAGGAGCTAAGGGACCTATTTATAGTAAAAGAGAGGTGTATAAAATTATGCCCGGCATGAAATAGCCCCGTGTCACGGAGGAATCGCGCAGGCATGCTGGAAAACATATAAAACGGTCGCCAGGCAGAAGCTGACCGCGTGGGCAGCATGTCACGCTGCTTGTGCAGCGCATTTGAGGGCGTGTCACGGCCCTTGTCACGCAGCCTGCCACCGTGGCACGTTGCCAACGCGCAGGTGGGCTGTTTCGCGTGTCCCACTTGCCGACGTTCGAGTTTTACTTCCGATTCCATGCCTCCACTTCACCAACTCATGGATTAGTTCCTCAAATTCATTTTAAACCTACAAAAAAAAAGAACAAATCATGTTGGTTAGTATATATATTCACATTTACATATAAGCACATGAGAATGCATATAATTAAGTCGATAAACAAGACAAAACTAAGTTATAAAGCATCACTTGGGCATGCTATTTTGCCCAAGATCATCCACCCCACACTTAAAGCCTTGTTCGTCCTCGAACAACCCTTTTACATCTCATGTAAGTGAAGACTCACACATAACTAATTTAGCAAGAGAATTCAAGCTAAGGCTATAATGATTATTTAAGATAGCAAGTTAAAAATAGAGCATGCCCGATTTAATCATTGAAATGAAATACAACTATGTTAAGACTTCCTAACCTAGAGAATCGACTCTCAATCTTAGCAAACTCATGCAAATCAACCGATCAAGAAATCCGACATGAATGTTATCTCTCATTAAACATGTGCCCTCACAACAAGAGAGTTACCCATTTTTACTTACAAATTTTCAAATCACAACATGTATGGGTATATGAATAGAATTACGCTCTCTCTCTCTCAAAGAATTCACATGCATCAAGTAGTGAACCATAAGCTTTCCCTTAGTGTTTTACTCCACTAATTTAAGGATGTATGAACGTAAGATCAAGTAGGATTTAATGGGTTGTAATATAAGCTAAGGGACAGGTAGGTACTATTATGGATAACAACAGTGGCTATCTTCCCCAAGCGCTTTTAATAACTTCAACCTTCATTAAGGACATCTCTTTTCTTACTTCCTCCTCATTCTTTTCACTCTTGAATTTTATCTTCTTGTTCCCATTTCTTTAAGCACACTCAGCTTATTAGTAAGGGGTACTTAAGCAACTTTTTCATTCATTTATTTCTTACTCCCTACCAATACTCAGGCATTTTCAAACAAGTGCACCCTTGACCTTTCTCAACTTTTACAACTGCTACTTTTCCTTCTTTTTCATGCTTCTCACTCCTTCACTCTTTCAGATTTTTTTTCTTAAGCACTTAGGAGTTTTGGATCAAATTCAAGGCTAATGAAAGAAAAAGGATTAAGCTTATGTTGTAGCTATCAAAGAATAGGCTTAAGGCTCAATGGGGCTCACTAGGATTCAACATTCAAGGTAGGTAAAGTGAGGGATAAAAATTAGGTTCATTCAAAGAAATGCCTAAATCATCTCCTACAATCCACATCCTTCATTTCGTTTTGTGTACACACCAGGCAAGTTCTAGACATTCCACAATAGCACGGAATATTCAAAAAACTTCCACTCACAACACATGCTCAATTCAAGACACATTCAGCAGACTCTTATCTCAGCTAATCACACAAATTCAGAATTAAGCTTCAATCACATCGAGTCAAATTCAAGAGCCTAAGTGTCTCAAACAACGTTATACACTTCTTACATGCTTCAACACTAACCACACTTGTATCTTACAATCATGTATAGCACATAACAAGAACATCAAGCCATCAATTAGCTACGGGTTCACAAATTAAAACCTATTTACTAATTTTCCTCAAGACGGTCATCATCCATCCATCGTCGGAAATAGTCTCTAACTATGACTAAAAACACTATACACAGACAAAGAAAATTTTTATTCTTCGGTTCAAAGACCCCCCGTCGGAAAAGAACCGAAAAGAAAAACCAACGGGTGGTGAAGTCATGCTCAACTCAAAAAAATTTTCCAATATGTATCAAGCACTACATTCACCAAAATCATTAAGAACAATTTTTTTTTGAAATTTCTCTCACCCCACACTTGAATCATGCTATGTCCCAAAAGCATCTAATTAAGATTTAAAAGGGTGAGAAGTACTCCCTGAGGCCTCTAGACCTAGCTAACAACATGCTTTTCTTCAAATTTTGCACAAGTGGGTGTTTGACCCCACACTTTTTATCTTCTATGCTTGTTAGCTTCCTCCTCCAAGGGTACTCAGACTTCCCCTCTTTCTGTACCTAACTTTCCACCAAAAACAACACAAATTGAAAATAAACAAAAACACATAACCAAAAATCACAAATTGTACCTGTGGTCCCCTTGGGTTGCCTCCCGAGCAGCGCCTTATTTTACGTTGCGGCTCGATGTGGACTATCCTTTTCAGGACATCCTCATACCTAAGTTCCCTTTCGAGAACCGTCTTCTTTTTTTTTTGATTTTTAGAGGAAACAACCTCCACTCTGTTCCTCTCTTCCTCCAACTTCTTATCAAATTGAAGCCCTTTATCAGACTTGGGCTGAACACTTATCATTACCTTTGGTCGTGGACCTGTGGAATCTACCACCCTACACTTATCCTCTGATAACACACTAACCTTACAAAGGTTTCTGTAGTATGTGGGTGGGTTAATCTCTTGGTATACTCGGAAGAGTTCTTCTTCATCCTTGACCCTCATTTTCAGGGTCGCTGCTCTTAAGTCAATTACCGCTCCTCCGGTGGCCAAGAATGGTCGTCCCAATATTAAGGGTACCTGGTCATCAACATGAAAATCTAAGATAATAAAATTAGCAGGTATAATAAACTTACCCACTTTGATGAGAAGATCCTGTATGATTCCATCCGGTGCCACTCTCGACTTATCCGCCAGCTGCAACATCAATCTTGTTGGTCGCAGTTTTCCTAACCCTAGGGTGTTAAATAAAGATAGGGGCATTAGATTAACTGTTTCCCCTAGATCACATAAAGCTTGTATCACCTCAGCTTTACCAATTTGTATGGGGAGGGTAAAACTCCCTGGGTCTTTGAGCTTCTTAGGAATCTTGCTCAATACCCTGTGACTGCACTCCTCAGTCAGTGCTACCGTATGGACATCCACCAATCTGACTTTGTTCACCATCACATCTTTCAAGTTTTTAGCATACTTGGGCATTCCCTGCAATACATCAAGCAAAGGAAAATTTATGTGAAGTTCTTTGAAAATCTCAAAGAACTTTTTGAAGCATTCCTCCTCGCTCTTTCTGAATCTCTGAGGGAATGGTGGTGGTGGCCTTTGTGCTAGTTGCAATGAAGATTGTGCATTTTGTTGCACAACACTCTGATTCTCTCCCTTGTCAGTGGATGATCCTTGTCTAACCAACTCCGGCTGCACCTCATTTCTCTTCTCTTTTGGCACTGCATCAGCTAATTGTTTGCCGCTCCTCAGACTGATGGCGTTGACCTGACGGGGGTTAGGATCTGTGTCCCTTGGTAGTCCTCCCTGCGGTCTCATGTTTTGAGCAGCTGCTATCTGACCCATCTGCTTTTCTAGATTGCGGGTGGCCAATTGTTGATTCTTCAAGTTTGATGCCATCCTCGCCTAGTTTTCTGCTAATTGAGTCTGGGTCTCCATGATTTTCTGCAACGTTTCCTCAATGTTGCTGCTCAACTGGCCATCATTCTGCCTATTCTACTGATACTGCTTCTATTGAGGTTGCTGATAACTTTGCTTTTGATTTCCATCCCAAGAAAAATTCGAGTGGCTCTGCCAATTCTTGTTGTAATTGTTCCCAAAATTCTGATTGTTCCTTTGAACATTCCCAACAAAATTTTTTGATTTCGGATTGGTTCCACAAGATTCTGCATTACGCCCATTATTCCCACAAATTTCACACCAACTTGAAGCTTGCTGAACTACATTAACCTGACCTTGTTGTTGGTTCATACTCAGTTTATTGAACTGAGTCATCATCTGATGCTGGAATGAATCTAACTGTGCCGCCAAGGCATTCATACCATCTACCTCTATCAGCCCTGCTCTCTTTCCTGCCCCTCTCGATGACTCACCGTGCCACTCTAGATTTCCCTGTGCAATTCTATTCAACAGCGTGTATAACTCATCATACGTCTTCTTTAAGGCTTGCCCACCCGATGCAGAGTCTAGAAAATTTTTTATGTGTGGGCTAGACTTTCTACAAAGGTAAGAGCCAGCACTTCATTCGATTGCTGGTGATGTGGACAGTCTCTTAATAATGACTTGAATCTCTCCCAAGCCAAATATAAGTTCTTATCAGGCCTCTGCTTGAAACTCAGTATTTCACTTCTTAATTTTGCAGTCTTGCCTGAAGGAAAGAATTTTATCAAAAACTTCTTCGCCAAATCATCCCAAGAAGTTATGGAGTTTGGTGGCTCGGCTTTCAACCACCTTTTTGCCTCTCCCGACAATGAAAACGGGAAGAGGGTAAGTCGGACATAGTCTGTGGACACTCCGGTGGGGACGAAAGTGTCACTAATCTCTAAAAAGTTCTGTAGGTGCTGCTACGGGTCCTCATGTGCCATCCCAGTGAATTGACCACTAGAATGTAACAACTGCACCATGTTCTGTTTTAATTCAAAGTTTCCTCCAGGTTCCGGTTTACGAATACTAGAGTTCATATTCGTCGCTTGTGGGATTGCCACTTCGCGAACTGGTCTGGTTGCCATTGCTTTCGGTGACAATTGTGCTTGTCCTGCGGGTGGTTGTTGTTGTACCTTTTCTTGAAGTCTTTTCAGCTTTTGCTCAAGAGCTACTCTCCTTCGCAAATGAATTTGACGTTCTGGTTCAAGCAACAGTTCCACAATCTCTCTATTCCTAGCCAGCTCTGCAAGACAACCTGTCACCTGCAATAAGTCAGACTAAGACAAGGTTTCACAACACTTAAGGAAATTAAAAATCACACAAAAATAGACAAATTCACTAAACTTCGCCGAGTCCCCAACAACGGTGCCACTTGTTGAGACTGCGCATCAGCGGCGCCAAAAACTTATTGACGATTGCCCGAGTGCACACGCAAGTGTACGTGGTCTTACAAGTAATACAGTGGCCCTTTTTAAGAGCCGGATGTCAAACTCACAGGGACTGGACCAATTCAGCTAATTATCGAGTTCAAGTGTGATATTAACTTTCACAAGTGTTGATTTATACTTTTTCGATAAAGTTTAATTAAGTCTGGGGGTGGTCATCGAAATACTCTGAAATAATTCAAGGAGCAACTAGGGCTAATGCCAGATAATCATGCGATACTACGCTTTGTAATGGTTTAAGTATGGAATTATCAATTGTCGTCTCACAGACTTAAAATTGCATGTTCATGGTCTTTCGAGCCTCTAAACACGACAAACTAGCCTCACAACTACATCGTGAGCGGGGATGTGACATTCTAGTTCGTGGGCAGTTCAATTACGTTGATGTGGTTTACGGGGTTTATGCTCTTGATTAGGGACTTTCGTACCTCTAATCATTTAACCGAACTTAGCTTCATAACTAATTTTACTAGTGGTGATGTGATAATTCTAAGTTGGTGTCTAGCTCATCCCGTTTTAATAACCAAGCAAGGCAAATTAGGTATAATTTCTTATCCTAACCGCGAATTATATCGTAAGATACAAATTTGCTCCCTACTTTCTTTTGTTCTTGCCTAGGTTTACTTTCTCAAGTTTTTACCTAGGTGCAACGTGTGTGTCTTCATGGTGATCAATCATAAAAACAACCATAATTAAGAACGTAAGACAAAACAACAATCAATAACTCAAAACCAAAACAAAATCATGTATTCACAATCATACCATGTGGTTTCAACCCTAGAGGAAGGGTTCCAGCCACTCAAGTTCGTATAATTACAAGAAAACATAATTAAAGTAACATACTTACAAGAAATGGTAGAAGAGAAGATGAAATTGATGAACCCTAGGTGAGTTCTCCCACTTCTCCCTTCACTCCTTGGTAGTTTTTCAGAAATAAATAGTGACAAAATATTTTTAGGAGCTAAGGGACCTATTTATAGTAAATGGGAGGTGTATAAAATTATGTCCGGCATGAAATAGCTCCGTGTCACAAAGGTTATCGCGCCAATTTGCCTCCGTGACACGGAGGAATCGCGCAGGCATGCTGGAAAACACATAAAACCGTCGGCAGGCAGAAGCTGACCGCGTTGGCAGCATGTCACGCTGCTTGTGTAGCGCATTTGAGGGCGTTTCATGGCCCTTGTCGCGCAGCCCGCCTGCCTTGACACGTTGCCAACGCGCCGGTGGGCTCTTTCGCGTGTCCCCCTTGCCGACGTTCGCATTTTACTTCCGATTCCATGCCTCCACTTCACCAACTCATGGATTAGTTCCTCAAATTCATTTTAAACCTACAAAAACAAGAACTAATCATGTTGGTTAGTATATATATTCACATTTACATAGAAGTACATGAGAATGCATATAATTAAGTTGATAAACAAGACAAAACTAAGTTATAAAGCATCACTTGGGGATGCTATTTTGCCCAAGATCATATATATAGATATATATATATATATATCATGAATGATAAAATGCATAACTGAAATCATGAGGAACAATGGGAGACTCGTCTTTTTAACCGACATACCACAATAGAGCTTACGTGTTCCCAACTATCACACTCAAGTGGGTAGAGTCATCCAAAGCCTTGCCAGGGCTAAGGATGATACCATGATATCGATATCAATCTTGGGGACCAATCGGGGTAGGGGATAGCTCACAATGGAGGTCCTAAAGTATATATAAGATATACCCTACATTGGCGCGTAGTTTTAAGGCGTAGGGAGATCGACCCTTAGCCTACTCGGCGCTAGACACTATTCCTAAAAACATGCATGTACTCTCCATCATTTTTCAACGAAGCTTTCCATCTTAGATTGACGAAGCTCAAAAATCAAATACATCTCAAATCAGAAATCATATATGAGAAGCTTTAGCTCAAACCATACCATAAGCTGAAAATAATTGGGAGTCTTCGCTCCAAAATCATGTGGTAAGCTTAATTTGGGAAATCATAAATCATACTTTAACATGTGGGCATTGCCCAATACTTCAACATGTTTGAAAATACCCAATCCACTTAAAAACATGATTAAAAACATGGGTAACTTGAAAGCATACTTTTAATCAATAATATCATCATACATGAACATTCATCATAAATCTCAACTTTCATGAATTCCTCATAAATGGGCATTTTTATTTATAAAGCTTGAAACATGATTTTAATTGAAAACAATGTAAAACTTTCCCATGAATCATAATTCACAAGTAGAAACATATTTAAATCTTACCTATGTAGAGAATTAGGAATTTCAAGCATTGGGTTAAAACCCCATAGAATCAACATAGGAATTTTCATGATTTAGAAGAGATTGGGCATGGGTGTGAACGGATTCACCCATTCATAATCCTACATACCTGGGGAAGATCTGATTTTACCACTCCTTGAAAGCCCAATGAAAGATTGAAGGAAAGCTTGAAGAAAAACTACACTTGATCACCTCCTAAACCTTCAATTTGCATGCATGGATGAGAATGAGCGTACGATAGATTTACCCCTTATAAAACACTTCATTTTGAGCCTTAAACGATGTCGTTTAGGATCCTAGGACTTAGGAATGATGAAAATACCCTTAATGAATTTCCTAAAAATTCTGCACTATCGGTGACCATGGTCGATCCTATGGGTCGTACTTGGATACCACGACTCATGGTATCCGTCCGTTACATCCACTACCAATTCTTAACTTCTAAATTCTAATACCATGACTCGACAAGATGAGTCGTTACAACAGACAACGGTCCATCGCATCCTCCCATTACTTCCCCTTGACGACCTGCACCTGGACTTCCCCACGAACCATACCACGACTCGTGCCTACTTCGAACCAGTCATGGTTTCCATCCGTCACCTCGACTGGAGATTTTCTTACTCCTTCCCATGGTTACTTACCATGATCTGTTGCTACTCACAACGAGTCGTTCTACGACTCGTTACTTCCTCATAGACTAAGGGCCAGTCTCGCCACAACCACAAACAACTACTTGTGACATCAAACCATGGGTTGTTTCGTGACTCGTTACTTCCAACTTCAACCTGCAGAGCCTCACCACGGACATATCCAACAGGTCATTGGTGTAACCAATGATCCGTACCATGACTCATTTTGTGATAAATTTTTAGATTTCTGCCACTTTTCATTTTTAAATTTTGGGTCTAGTCTTGGGCACTTTCGGGGTATTATAATGATACAGGTCCGAGGGATCAGTCTCAGCCACATCATTAGTCCTACTTCCATGTCAGTCTTGTCCTTCTAGCATTGGTGAGTCCTCATCCTTATAGGACATTCATTTATCTATAGTTATTTATTTCAGTTACAAACATGTCGAGTTAGTTGGGGATGTTGTCCCATCAGCTCATTAGTATGTTAAAAGCTTTCAAATATTATGTAGAAATCAGTTTGTCATGTATGATTCTATTCTAGCTTGATTTATATGCTCAAACTTCCACTATATTAATCATGTTGTTCTTTCGCTTTAACATGATTGAGTTGGATGATATGCTCATGCCATGGGTTAACTTGGAGCCTCTCGGGGTTCTTTTGTCCTGTGTCTCGATTCGAGCCCTAGCTCGGGTTGTGACAGGTATTAGATTCTTCCTCGGTACTCTATTCAGTTCCATACTCATTAGCTCTATTCATGTTTTCAGTGTGCACACTAGTTGCATCAACTTAGTTAGCATGCATGTTCTAGTTCGGAGTCAGTCACTCCTTTAGAAAATCAATTTATAGTTCATCTAGGGAATTGCAGCTCTTTTTCAAGTTTTCTAGCGGTTGTAGCCTTCATTTGAGGACGAATGATCCAAAGGGGGAGATATTGTAACACCCCAAAACTTTTCTAGACCAAAATCAGACTTTGTATGAAAAACCAGAAAGTAGATTTTTTTCACAGAACGACCTAGACAATGAGTCATTGTCAATTGTAATGGACCATTGTCTAAGTCATTATCAGTCCTACAGAATTTCGTTTGGGGACCAACGAGGCATAGGACGACCTGTTGGAAGAAGTAATGAGTCGTCCTGTCATTCATTGCATCCCCAGGTCCAGAAACCTGCCAAACCTTTCCCTGAACCAATGAGTGGGACTAACTACTCATGGTTCATACCAACAAGTCATTGTTGCCACCCGTTGCCAGAACCGGCAATCCTTTAAGTCAAGGCAGTGCTGACAACGGGTAGTTACCATGACCCGTTGATCCTACCAATGAGTCATTGGGTCGACCGTTAGTAGAAGTCCTATTTTCAGTTCGAAACCCTATTTGTAACCACGAGAGGAATCGATGAACCGTTGGTCCATCCATCGAGTCGTGGTTCCCTTCCGCGGTCCATTTCCAGTGAGCCAAGATTTTAGGCCCAGGACCAACGACTAGTCCGAATGAGTCGTGGTATCAATCAATGACTTGTTGTGTGACCCGTTGGTCCCCTTTCGACAGTTTTTTAGATTTTCTTTCAGGGGTATTTTAGTAACTTGCCACCTTTTTAATCCCTAAACTACGTCATTTTGGGCACGTTTGGGAGAGAATTAAAGGGGTAATCAACTTAATTCCTCTCATTCCTCTCAACTTATGATTTTTCAGAACATACAAGTTCCAGACAATCAGTATAGAGCTAAGCTAGGGCTTCCAGTGTTCCTCAAGATTTTTCAGATTCTTCTCAAGGATTATCACTAGGTATGTAGGACTTCAATAAGGGAATTGTTCTTCCCTTGTGCCCCAAAACTCTTCTGAAAATTTTATCAGCTCCTTGCTTGAAGTTCAAAGTTAGGGTTGTGTTCTATAAAATTATGGGTTTTATTTTAGATCATGCTTCTATTAAATTTTTAGGGAGTTTATATCTATTATCATTATGTGGACATAATTCTCTATGAAATATATGCTTATCCCTAGCCCTTAACTACAGTTGAAGGAGTCTTGCATGATTTTCTAGATGAAATTGTTGTTGATTCATATAGCGCTTCTGACCTTAGTGTTATTATAATTATGTGAGAAAGTTAGCTTGTTGCTAGACTCAGTTTTAATCAGCACCTAGCATCCTCAGAGTCTCATAGTAATGTCAGCTGATCAGTTTGACTATGGTAAGTTCTCTTGAGGTGTTAGTAATACCTCCCAGTCCTAGTTTTCAGTTATCAGTTATCAATTAGTTCTCTAGACGGTTATGACACTTCCAGATAAGCATCTTTGACCAGTCTTAGAACCATCAATATCAGTTATCAGTTAGTTCTTTATACGGTTATGATGCTTTCAGATAAGCAGCTCTGACCCGTCTAAGGACACCAGTTTTCAGTTATCCGATCCTACTGACTCTCAGGTTACTTCCAGATAAGTATTCCTAACCTAGTCCAGGACCCCAACTTCGAGCTATCAACTTAGTAGTCAATAGGACTATCCAGTAAGAGTAGTACTTAGCACCGAGTGGACCGGGGTTCCAGCGCACCCAGGTTCCCAGAATTATATTGCCACCGTAGGTTATTGTCCCAACGAGCCCTAGCCTTATGATCACCCAGCTCAGCCACTATACCCTAGAAAGGTACAGTGGGCTTTCTCCGATGGGATGTATACATCAGACTCCACGTCTAGCTCACGTGGTTATATGTAGGTTATGGACTCTCTCACTTGTCAGTATATTTTCAGTTCAGTTTAGTTTAGCTCAGTCCAGTCACTCAGTTCCAGGACATGTTTATGACCGTCAATTAGGGTCACTTTTGACCATATCAGTTATAGCTCAACTTTTATCAGTATTCAGTATCAGTTGGTCATTTCATGTTATTTTAGTTCAGTGCTTATTTTTCCATGCTTATTGTATATTTCACTTATTCAGTACATTCAAAGTACTGCCATATACTTTCTATGTTGTATCGTATTATGATACAGGCACAAGTTCTCAGTCTAAGCATTGCCAGTAATTCCCTTTGACGATATCAACAGAACCGTCATTTGGTGAGTCCTCATCTTCCGAGGAAGATGGTTATCTATTTAGTTAGTTCTTTATTCAGTTAGACTTTAGAGTTAGCTGGGGGCTTGTCCCAGAAACTCGTCAGTTAGTAGTTGGCTTTCAGACACAAACTCAGGTCGTGACAATATCGTTTCCTTTTAAACCCAGTGTCCCTTTGAATGTGTTGTTGACACCCAATTTTGACTTCCCTACGCCCCGTATACGCTGCTTATATATGTACATTTTATTTACCTTTTTACACATTTGTTTGGCTTGCATTCATATTTTAAAAAAAAAATAATTATCATAATTGTTGTAAAACTATTTTAAGTTATATGTATATATGTATATATAATTTGCATTAATTTTAATTTATTAATTTTTTCTTTTCTCTGATATTAAATAATTGTGTAATATATAGTATATTTCGTGTTAGCATATGTCTTTATCTTAAAATATATATTTTAATTAATGTTTACAAATTATTTACATGGTAATATTCGCATAATCTTAACTCGGTTTTATAAATTATTTGCTTAATAATATTACTTAATTTTATAAATTATTTAGGTTGATAATAAGGTCTATATAATTTTTGGTAAATTAATTATATTTCCTAAGCATGGAATTATTTATAAAATATAATATTTTATTAATTATATAATATTTACATGAGTCTACTCAAATTTATAACTTATTTATATTGATAATAATGTTTATATGATTTTCCCGTAATTTAAATTATTATAGTATTTATTTATCAAATTATTTACAAGTGTAGTATTTTGTTAATCATATAGCAGCTATTTTAAAATGTATTTAAAATTTAGCCACTTTCTATTCAATTTATGCCAATTTTAACTAATTCATGTCAATTCTAGCCCATTTTTTACTAATATGGTCACATTTTGAACCCAATTCAATGCAATTTAATTCAGCCCAATTTACTTATGCGGTCGACCCGCCTAAAACATGACCCAACCCTAGCCTAAAAACTAATCTCAGCCCTCCATCATATTTAATCCTACGACTATAAATAAACCCTACCATATTTTCCTTTAATATTTCCTCTTCCCCCCAAACCCTAAACTAAGCCTTCCATTTTTCCCTCTTCTCACCTCAGCCGCCGCCACCCTTTCCCTCTCTATTACCACTCTCCCATTCCTCTCATCCAACTAGTGACCACTGCCACTGCTCTGGCCATTAACGCCGACAACCCTTGCCGCCGTTTCCCTCTCTCTCCGTCTCCAACGTCACCCTCCCTCCAACCACCATACAAAACCCGAACCTAGAACACCAGCGAAACCACAGCAACGCACACACCCAAAACACCACTCCATTTTCTTCCACTTCGCCCCAAAACCAGCCACTTTCTTCCTTATCCTTCTCTTAGCCGGAAGCCACCCGGAGAACATCCACCCTCGCCGTCTCACATCCTGCCTCAGGCGCACCCTCTCTCTCTCTCACCATTTCTCCCTCTCACCCTTCCCATCCGTCCACCAACCGAAAAACAATAGCGGACAGTCGCAGCCCTTTCTCCTCTCTCCCTCGTCCTCTTCGACAACCTGCAACAGCCGCCGCAGACCAACACCCCAAAACCCTCTTCCCTGTTCTCCCTTTACAGAACCCAGATCTTCCCTTCACCCTCATTTCCCCATCTTTTCTCCGACGAACCTCCGACCCTCACCAACACTCGAACCATCTGAAGTCACCCTTTCGTATTTTTCATGGGAAAAGCTTTGAGATCTTTATTTGTTAACGGATCCATAAGCTCATCCCTTGTATAATATCTATTACGTTTGTTTGCTATCCTTTACCCCAAAATTTTGAGTTATTTCGTGGTAGTGTTTTTAGATTCGAAATTTGCAGAATATGCTTCTGAATGTATGTTTAATTCTTTGAAAATCTTGGTCGTTTATCTAAATAGATTATCATATATGAAAATCTCTAAATCTTACATTCGAGGTTAACCCTAATATTTTGATAAATTAATTTTGTTCGGCTCTGAAGAAATTAAGATTATCTGTGTATACTGTAGGCGTGAATATATATACTTGGCATATTTTAATTACTAATCACTAGCATACTATGATTTGATTATCTGCATATCTCTCAAATCATATTGAAATTTGGTATATATAAAATCAATTCTAATTTTTAGAATCAATTAAAACAGCCTTGGATTATTTGTCCCTTTGCAAAATATGTTTGTGATAACATATGAATATTTTGATTTCTCTGTTCGAGCGTGTGGTACTTATATAATTACAGCTTTGATTCGTTTCTTCATGGAGTATGATTCATAATATTATTTCTTTTATATTAAATATTGATTTCACTTAATAGTAGTTGATTGACAATTCTTAATTGATTAACGTATTATTTTACTGATTTTCTGGAAGTTGATTGATATGAGACAGCTTGGCTAATTGCTGAATATGACTGTTACTTTTAATCAAAGCAATATTTTTATTTTAATAGATGGAAACTATGTGACAGTTTATCAAATGGTAACGTTGGTACAAATTTTAATATTTTATCAGTTTTGGTAAATATGAATTATTTGTCCTAAGTTATTCAATTATATGGTGTGATTGATTTTTCCTTCCTCAATTGATTTGGTAAATTTTTTATTTATGGTTTCATATTCTAAATTGATTCCAACTATTGTTAATTGAGAAAATTTGTCATACCATTGATTTAATGGAATATTTCTTTTCCCCCTTTTAATTAATTGCGTCCCTCTATGCTATATAAGAAGCCCTCTTCTTTTATTTGATTCACGGGAGCACTATCATAGACCTAGAATACTTTATTTGCAAAGCTTTGTTTTTTCTTCTACGGAAATCATTTTTTCTATCCACTTCAACACGTGCACTGCTCGGGATTCACAAGATCCTTGTGATCTTTACGTGTTGAAGTTTGGGTCTCAATTTTGGCTAACCTATTTTTATGAAACTGCTGTTCGTTGCACTATTACTGATCAATTGGTTAGTATCTATTTATACTACTTTCTAATATTGTGATATACAAACTTGTGCTTGCATTGTGTTTTAATAAATCAGAACTCCTAAAATATTTGGTAGTCTCGTAATATGTGATTTGAGTATTTATAATTCAAGTTCGTTTTTCTGGGTATTTTGGAAATCAAATAATTTGCAACTTACGGGTTCCCAAATATATGTGCATACTTGTTGTATTACCTCATGTTTAACAGGTTATTCTAATTTGAAATGAAGAGCCGCCCGGGGAAGAGGGATTTTTTTAAATATTTTATTAATTCAGCATTCTTTTTATATTGTGTTATTATTTTATTCAGTTTGTAATGGTTGTAAAACAATAATAATAGTGAAATGGGGTTTGGGGGGCGGGGGATTGCATGTTCCTTCTATATTGCTTTAACTGTTGATCTCTCCAAGAAATCATGCCCATGGGATTTCAACAAGCATATGTAACGTTAAGATTAACTTGACTATGATTATTTCGCTAAAATATGCACATAGGAATAAAATGATATGGTGCGAACTTCTCTAGTTACTCAACTTGAAAATCAAACATGCGGAATAGATTTCAATATGATCATATGCCTATAGATATCTGCTCACTTTGAAATATGTTTCTTGACAAAATCTGCAAATAACATTAATTTTGTTAAGTATTGTCTGATATTGTACTGTCTGATTTACTCACTTGTGTCTATAATAGCACCCGACCAAGTAGTATTCCTTCACGAGTGTGGATTGGAAATAAAAATGCTTAAAGTTGGTAATGATAAATGTATGTTTTGTAAATTAATTTGGTATAAGGATGCCTTTAATCATGTTTTAGGCATATAATATAAAAAAAGGGAAATGGTATAATCAGTAAATCTTTGCTATGTTTATATGTTTACAAGGTTTATTTCATTGACTATTAACCTAGAGATCATGCCTATAGGAGCAGATACTAACTTGTTCAAATCGTATTTCTTGTTTAATTGCTACATTATGTTCTGCCTATTTCAAGTTGGTGTTCTTTTTACACTAAAATTTGTTCTCATTAATCTGTCCATATGTTAAGAAATTATCCCTAAGTATATCACATTGTATGCTGCTTATAAAGTTTGACATTTTTTGCATTAGAGATCATGTTTATAGGATTTACTTGTACTCATTTAGAAATCATTTCCATAGATTTAAAACAGAGGTTCACTGAAACGGTTACATGCTAGTCTTGTTTTTTTTACTATTTGTTTGACGTTTAAATCACCCCTAAAAACCCTAAGATTTCTAGATCCAAAATCCCAATTAGTTGTCCACTGCCTCTCGGACATTAGGCTTGGGACGGGTAGGCAAATATTAGGATGTTAGTCTTCTTCTCCTAGAAACGCTTTAGCGTTAACAATTAATTAGGTAGGTAGTGCGAGATAATAGTTCGTGCTCGCTGAATAATACAAACAATGTAAATTATTGCAAAGTATTATTTATGTTGCACGGGGTGATCCTATTAGGTTAAAATGATCTCTTTTTTAAGCGTAGAACTACATTCGGCCTGATTCCCTTTAGGAATACGTAGGCGCCTCTTCGAGATTTGGACCCATATTTAAGTAAATATTTATTTGGTTGACTTTTTGGGGAATTTTATAAATTATCCTGCTATATTCTTTTATGTGTTAAATTATTTTTCTTAATTTATTTGCAATATTTTGTTGTATATTTGAACAAAATAATGGTAAAAATAATTGTCTTTAAATTCATTCTGTTGTGATTTGTTTCTTCTCGCTTGTCTGTAATCCTTTATTTATTTCACGCTTATTGGTTTAGTTAAAATTGTAGCAATATAATTTAAAATCAATCTTCATTTGGTCATTAGTTAATTTTCCCACATATTAATGAATCCTTTCGGGAACCATATTTGTGGACCTCGAAAGGTGCCTAACACCTTCCTTTCGAGGCAATTTAAGCCCTTGCTTGAACCTGGTGACGTAGGCTAACAGACTTGTAGCATAGAACGGTGCCCTAATGCACCTCAAAATTGTTAGGCGGCGACTCTTCTTTCATAACAAACCCTTAAGAGTTATCACATGTTGTATCCCGCTTTTCGCGAGAAAAATGAGGCACGACAACATGGCGACTCTGCTGGGGATTTTAGGCTTTAACCATAACGTGTTCATTTTATATGGGGTTTATTTGAGTTTCGAAAAAAAAATCTTTCACTTTTACTTGTTAATAATAATAATATATTTTCTTATGTGTTATTTCTATCATGAAGTTACTAACGTTTTTTTCTTTTGTTTTTATTTTTTGTTGTTTATTATTAATAATTTGCCGCTTGTAATTCGTTATGATTATCTGCTAAGTGTTTATTTTATAAGCTTTCATATCGCTCATATCTTCCTCCACTTGGAACCTCTTTTAATTTTTTTAGAATGGTTGCATGGTCACAGGGACGTTCATTTCTAAAATACCCTGTGTCGGGAAATGTCTCATGGATCGGCCGATCAGCGGTGCGTCGACAGTCATGAGCCTTCCTACTCTCAAGTTATTCGCTTGAGGGAACCGTGTCTAAACTCACTCTCATTCTTAGAGCTTTACCGTGTAATCCTTTACTAAGGAATGCACCTTTTCTTAAACCTAAGTTGTCTCGACACCCAATTCTTGTCAATACTAATAGTTAAAACATTGCCCTGAGTTCCAAGGGATTTCTAAATCCCGAAGATGATGTTTTCATCAAAACTATGTGCAATTTGAGAGAAAATATGGTTAAGTATTGTCATTTTGCTCTTGGGCGGGTAGGTTAGGCTAACATTTTTGTGATGCAGGTATAATGAATCTGCCTACATCATACCTCAGGTTTAGCATGGTTTGGTGTGTTCCGACAGCAATGAAATCTTGGTGGGCCGATTTGGGTGAATATGACCAAAAAGAAGGAAAGTGTTGGTACATTTACCCTCCCTCATGCAAATAACCCCGTGCAGGGAACTTATCGAAGATGCCATTGCATTTTGGGACGAAACACGTTCTGTGTTTAGGTTCGGCGAGGTCGACATGACCCCACTCATAGAGGAAATTGGGGGCTATATGGAAAATGTTAGTCTGCGCTGGAGAAACAGAAAATGGCAAAGGGCTAAAGTTATAATACCTAAGAGTGTCACTCTTAAATACATTCAAGATAAGTTGGGTTTGCAAGGGAAGAATCTTGTGGCCTGTGTTGTAAAAGACTCCAGGTTCATATTTGTATGACAGATTTGGCCACAACGCCACTCAAAAAATTTATGAAGTTGAGAGTTCAGACCCTAGCTCGTGGGTTAGCAAAAGGATATTCGCATTTATAGTTTATTTCTTGGGGATGATGGTTTTCCCACGAGGAGCCGAGGAAGACGTAAACGTTCGCCTTGTTCTAGTCGCCCATGCTTTAAGCAATGGTATTGACAAAGGGTCATGCATGATCGTCCCTATGATTGTAGAAGATATTACTAGGCCTTGGGGAAATGCAAAGAAGGGGCCAAACACTTCGAAGGTTGCAATTTATTACTGCAAATGTGGTTGATTGAACATCTGCAAAAGGTTAGGGGTAAATTGGCATTACCCAAACCCACCGAAACTGATCATATTGCAGAACATGAGACCAGAGTAAACATGGGTGTCAAGTAGATTAAAAGGTACAACGAGGTAGAGAAGTGGGGGCAAATGTTGAGCACTTTGACTAAAGATTCGGTACAATGGATGTTTGATTGATTTCCTAGTTCAGACTTTGTGATATACACCAAATATCATTGTTACATCATCCTAATGGGACTTCATGGGCTACAGCCTTATGCTCCAATGAGAGTAATGACACAAGCAGGGAGAAAACAAATTATACCCAGAGTTGCTGATATGAGTGTTCATAGGGTTGACTATGAGGATGACAAGATTCCCAACGCCACTTACTTAGCCAAGATATGGATGAAGAAAATGATCCTTGACGGGAAAAGCATTGAAGATGATAGGTACCAAGCGGGTTGTGAGGTTGGCTACAGTGAGTAGTTGTGTGCAGATTTTGTAGTTGAGGCTGTAAGAAGCCTCAAACGAGGCAAGCAAGTGGCCGATAAAGAGGCACAAGAACAAACCCTCTATCTCCGCCTAAAGAGAAAGGTCCAAGATTCTGAGGCTTGTCACCGACAGTCACACGATGACAATGCCAAAGAAATTGCTGAGATGGGCAAAGAGTTGGAGTACTGGAAAGATCGCGCCTTAGGTCTGGATTTAAGGATACAAGATTTGCGCGATGAATTTAACAAACATGGGGAGAAATGCTTGAATGGGGGAGCTATGGGGAAGGATCTAGCATTGGCCTATCTCCTATCTAGTCGCCATCGTTTTGACAAAGTGCTGGAAGATCCAAAGAAAGCAGACCCCGATGAAGAAGTTTTTAAGATTTAGTTGAATGTTATTTTTCTTTAGTCGTTTTCTTGTATTTGCAATATTTTATCTTAATAAAATTTCATTTTGGGGTTTATTCTTGGGATAAAAATGACAATTCTTAACAACATGTTTTCTCTCAAACTCGTTAGGCCTACCTCTAGCGTAAAAGAGGCTCCAAAGTTAGGAAATGCGTCAACGTTTTGTTTGATCTTTACTTTAATCAACATGATTTCTAAACTCTCCTACTAACTGTGGATTTGTTTGTTGTTTGTCTTATTTTTTCCCTTCCCAAAGGTTGATCTATGCAAATCTGGCCTACTATACAAGGTCCAAAAGGGCTCCTCTGTCTCCTTCTCCCATTCCTAGCTACAGCAACAGAGGAAAGAACAAGATGGACGAGCACAACAACATCTCTGATAAGAGTGGTAACAGTACTTCTAGGGATGAACGAGATAATTTCGAAGGGGTCTGCCCTCCAGGTTACAACGAGGTGATTATGAGGCTCGAGCAGAAAATTTTTGAGCTTCAAGAAGAGTTAGCACAAGTTCACATCTTAAACAACCAAACAACGTTATTTGGGGCTAAAGCTGACGCCTCAACTTCAAAAGCACCGGCCAGCCTCCCTATGTCTTCACAACCCGCAGCTCCACCACAAGATACTCCACCCCAATATTACCAATACCCTCCATATATATATCCAAATCCACCAGCTCTCCTTACCTCCCATTACCCATCACCAGCCCAAGAAATACCTTCTCCGGCCAATATAAATGCAACATATGCACGCACTCATACCAATCCAATCTATGTGGAGACGACGCTTGTGACTCACCATCTGGAGGAATCCGAGCCTTCAGAAAAGGATAGACTGATTCAGACTCTAGCAGAGGAGTTGAAAAAGATAAACAGCAGATTGCAAAGTGTTGAAGGCACCAAAGGAATAACGGGTCTAGATTATGAGGACCTGCACATACATCCTGATATCGAGCTACCGGAGGGGTAAAAACCTCCCAAGTTCGAACTGTTTACTGGGACCGGTGATCCAAGGGCTCACTTGAGGTTGTATTGTGAAAAGCTGGTGATTAGGACAAAATGAGAAGATAAGGATGAAGTTATTCATGCGAAGTTTGACTGGTGAGGCTCTTAGCTGGTACGTGGAGCAAAATCCAAAGAAGTGGTTTACTTGGGTAGAGATGGCAGCAGCCTTTGTAGAGTGTTTTGGGTTCAATACAGAAAATGCACCTGATTTGAGTTACATCCAAAACCTTAAGAGGAAGCCCACTGAGACTTTTAGGGAATTTCCAACTCGTTGTAGAACCGAGGCTGCCAGAGTGCGGCCCCCAATGGAGGAGGCACAGATGAAGGACATTTCATGCAGACTCTGGACCCACAAGTTTATGACAGATTGATGTTAGTTAGTGAGAAAAGTTTTGCAGAGATCATCAAGCTAGGAGAGAAGATTGAAGACGGTATCAAGGATGGTGCCATTATCAATTTGAATGCATTGCAAGCGGCTAACAAAGCCTTGCAGTCTGGAGCTACTTCAAAAAGCCGCAAGAAGAAAGAAATTGGCACTGTTATGATGGCCCAAGGGCCGAAGAATTATGTTTACAGACCTCAGACTCCACTCCCGCACTACCAAATTCCAAACCCACATTACCAAACTTCATCCTACCAAACTCCACCTCCACCATATCAAGCTCCATCATCACCTTATCAAGCTCCATCACTATACCAAACTCCCCATTCTTACCAAGCACCATATCAAACTCCCCCTCCGACCCATTTCCAAACACCTCCTTCACATTACCAAGCTCCCACTTATCCCATTTATAGCACACAACCTTCTTATCCATAACCTTCTTATCCACAACCTTCTCACCCATGACATTCTTCCTCATTAAGCCAAAGGCCTAGGGCCCAATTTGAAAGGAGGCCAACAAAAACCTATACCCCATTAGCAGAACTAATCGATCAAATGTATGTGAGGCTGAAAGAAGCTGGTTACATTAAGCCTATACCTGCCCTCCCGGTCAACACCCAAGCTAAGTGGTATGACCACAACAAAGTGTGCATGTATCACTCGGGCATGACGGGGCATACTATAGAGTCCTGCAGGTCATTGAAGGACAAAATACAAAAGCTGATTGATACAAAGATTATCCACCTTAAAGATCTGGCACCGAACGTAACAGGTAATCCTCTGCCAAACTACTAAGTGAATATGATTTCTTGTGATAAGGTTGAAGACTTGTCGAATACTATTGAGGTGATCGAACATAAAGCAGGTTCTTCTTCAGACCCATCCATGACAGTGCAGAGACGTCCTCCGTTCGAGGTTGAGGTAGCTACGCCAAGGCCTCCATTTACAGTGGTAAGAGCTGCTCCAAACTCGTACAAAACGGTGCTTGGAACTACGAGGAGAGTGCCTCGTGAAGAGCAAAAGTGCTGGAGGCAGATGCGGCACAAGGAGTAACTCAGTCTGGACGGGTGTACACTCCCGACACTCTAGCTCAAGGAGCTGACAAAGGAAAAAAACCTGCGGCGGAGGTTGAAAATAATGGTATCTGGAAGAAGGTACAAGCAAAGGAATACTCTGTGGTAGAACAGTTGAGCAAGACCCTAGCTCAAATTTCTATTTTGTCCCTTCTACAAAGCTCTAATCAACACCAAAAGCTCTGATGAAGGTGTCAGACGAAGCATATGTTCCTGCAAGCATATCCAACAGTGAAGTGGCCCATATGGTGGGTCAAGTATTTGAAGCCCAAAAGATCTCCTTCCACGAAGATGAACTGCCTGTGGAGGGCGTAGCTCACAACAAAGCACTGCATATCACGGTGCAACATTTGTACAAGTTCATCACCAAGGTGTTAATTAACCCAGGCTCCGACTTAAATATTTGCCCGTTGAACACTTTGACCTGGCTGGAAGTTGACCTCGCCCGAATCAAGCTATGGAAGATGAACATCAAAGCTTTTGATGGTTCACAAAGGGACACCGTGGGAAAAATCAATCTGGATGTGTTGGTTGACCCTGCCACATTCACTATAACATTCCAAGTAATGGACATCCCAGCCTCCTACAGTCTGCTATTAGGACGCCCATGGATTCATGTTACGGGGGATGTGCCTTCAACTCTGCACCAATGCCTGAAGTTCGAGTGGGATCACCAAGAGGTCGTGGTCCAGCCGTCCAATCTGTGCTACTCCCGTTATCCCCGTCATTGAAGGTAAAGAAAGTCTAGATGGGGAAAGTTTCCACACCCTAGAACTTGTTGGTGTCATCGAGGAAGGGAGGTAGTGGAGTGACAAAGTTCTAACTATGCTGCTATGGTTAGGATTTGAGCCAGGTAAGGGCCTTGAGGTCAGATTGCAAGGGATGTCGGAGGCGCTGTAAGTGGCAACACAAAAAACCACTTTTCGATTGGGGTACCAACCCATTGCCGAGGAGCTAGACAATTGGAAATATCCTTTGGGAAAGAAAAGTTTTTTGTTGCCAAATCCACTACCTTCGCTTTAGCAAACCTTTGTTTCTGACGGTTTTCTTGATATCAAGCGGGCCGAGGAAGACGACATGTTGCTCAGTTTGAGGAATCTATTTTTGGAGGAGACAAGTGACAATAGTTGTCATGCCATTATCAACGAGGAGGAAGGAGGGGTCCCACAACAGGAAGCGGGAGTTCAAAGAGGAGTCGCTAACTGGACAGTTACTCCATCCAGAGCTCACCGGGTATCTGGGTAGGCTAAAAGGATCAGTTTTTATTGTTTCAAAATAAAATATTTATTTTTGAAGTCGTTAAATTTTCTTTTGAATATTATGTCCAAATTTTGAGCAAAATTTCTCTCTATGAGGACCTCACAGTTAAGCAGACAGTAGAACCTAGAGGGTGTAATATGTTGGTTGAGCATCTTAATAAAATTATTTTCTTTTCATATATTTGATTCAGTTTTATTTATATTTTCAGCATTTCTAGTATCGAACGCATTGAATCTAGGGCCATGGCTCGTAATGAAACTATAAGACATAATCTAGGAAACTTATTTGAAGCCGAAGAGGATGAGGTACCGGTTGAAATTGCCGAGGAAGTAGAAGAGTTTGAAGACAAGCCCAAAGAAAATCTGACAAAGACCGATGTGGTAATCCTGGAAGATGCAGAGACGCCTAAAGAGACCCAAGTCAGCATTCATTTGCCAAAAGTTGAGGTTGAGGAGTACATAGAATTTCTTAAAGAATAAAAGGACATCTTCGCCTGGTCCTATGCTGATATGACGGGGCTCAGCCATTCCATCGTAGCGCATAGGTTGCCTACTGATCCAGCATATCCTCCTGTCAAGCAAAAGCCAAGGAAATACAAGCCTGATATGAGTCTAAAAATCAAAGAGGAAGTGGCTAAGCAGATCGATGTTGGAATCCTTAAAGTAGTGGAGTATCCTACCTAGTTGGCCAATACGTACCAGTGCCGAAGAAAGACGAAAAGGTCAGAGTGTGCGTGGATTACAGGGACCTCAACAAGGCCAGCCCTAAAGATGATTTTTTACTGCCAAATATTCACATCCTTATTGATAATTGTGCCAAGCATGAGACACAGTCGTTCGTGGATTGTTTTGCTGCCTATCATCAGGTCAGAATGCATGATGAGGATGCTGAGAAAACTGTCTTCCTTCTCCATGGGGCATATATTGCTATAAGGTGTTACCATTCGGGTTGAAAAATGCCGAAGCTACCTACATGCGGGCCTGACCATTATATTCCATGACATGATCCACAAGGAAATTGAGGTTATGTGGATGATGTCATCATTAAGTCAAATAAAAGCTCAGATCATTTGGCAGACCTCAGAAAGTTTTTCAACAGGTTGCGGAAATATAATCTGAAGCTAAATCCGGCAAAGCGTGCATTTGGTGTTCCATCGGGAAAGTTATTAGGATTTATCATCAGCCGTCAGGGTATCGAGCTAGATCCAACTAATATTAAAGCCATTCAATAGCTACCTCTGCCAAGGAGTAAGAAGGAAGTCATGAGCTTTTTGGGACGACTCAACTACATCAGCCATTTCATTGCTCAATCAATGATTATTTGCGAGCCTATCTTCAAATTGCTGAAAACAGATGCTGCTACAGAATGGACTCGTGAGTGTCAACAAGCTTTCAATAGAATCAAGAATTATCTATCAAAGCCTCCGGTTTTAGTCCCACCAGAACAAGGAAGACATCTACTTTTGTATCTGTTCGTGCTAGAAAATACCTTTGGCTGTGTTTTGGGGCAACATGATGAGACAAGGAGAAAGGAGCAAGACATATACTATTTGAGCAAGAAGTTCACACCATATGAGGCTCTATATACATTGCTGGAGAGGACGTGCTGCTCTTTGACTTGCGTTGCTCAGAAGCTGAGGCACTATTTGTCTGCTTACACGACCTATCTGATCTCCAGAATGGATCCGCTGAAGTATATTTTTCAATAGCCCATGCCGACGGGGAAGCTGGCTAATTGGCAGATATTGCTAAGTGAGTTTGACATTGTCTATGTCACGTAGAAAGCGGTAAAAGGCCAGGCTCTTGCAGATCATTTGGAGGAAAATCCTATGGAGGAGGAGTATGAACCACTAAAGACATACTTTCCCAACGAGGAGGTAGCCTTCATAAGAGAAGATATTGCCTGATGGTTGGAGGTTATTCTTCGATGGAGCAGCAAACTTCAAAGGAGTAGGCATTGGAGCAGTGTTGGTATCAGAGACTGGGCAGCATTATCTTGTATCAGCTAAGCTTCAATTCCCTTGTACTAACGACATGGCTGAGTATGAAGCTTGCATCTTGGCTATCCGGCTGGCGATTGACATGAATGTGTAGTCCATATTGGTAATTGGAGACTCAGCTTTGCTGATACACCAAGTGAGAGGAGAATAGGCTATGAAGAACCCAAAGATCTTGCCTTATTTGCATTGCGTGCAAGAACTGTGTAAGAGGTTTGTCAAAATTGAGTTCCGGCATGTTCCCCGAATACAGAATGAATTTGCAGATGCTTTGGCTACATTGTCTTTGATGATTCAGCACCCTGATAAGAATTACATTGATCCCATTCCTGTTCACATACATAAGCAACCGACTTATTGTTTTCATGTTGAGGAAGAACCAGACGGTGAACCATGGTATTCCAACATCAAAGGGTATCTAAAAAATGGGGGCTATCCTGAGCATGCTACAAGCATCCAAAAACGCACGGTTCGGCGGCTAGCCAATCAGTTTTTCCTAAATGGAGAAATCCTTTATAGGAGGACCCCGAACTTGGGATTGCTAAGATGTGTGGATGCTAAGGAGGCAACAAATTTGATTAAGGAAGTACACGTTGGAACTTGTGGTCCTCACATGAACGGTTTCGTGTTGGCAAAGAAGATCTTGAGAGCTGGCTACGTTTGGTTGACTATGGAGATGGATATGTGCAAAGGTGTCAAACCCACGCCGATGTGATTCGAGCTCCCCCCAACGAGCTTCACGCCATGAGCTTGCCTTGGCCATTCGCAACTTGGGGAATGGATGTAATTGGTCCCATCGAGCCTGCAATGTCTAATGGACATAGATTAATTTTGGTTGCGATCGACTACTTCACTAAATGGGTTGAAGCTACTTCTCACAAGTCCGTCTCAAAGAAGGTGGTGACAGATCTTGTTCGCGACCATCTTATTTGCCGATTTGGGGTACCCGAGTCTATTATTACCGACAATGATGCTAATCTGAATAGTGACTTGATGAGAACGACGTGTGAAAACTTCAAGATCAAGTACCATAATTCTACTGTGCATAGGCCACAGATGAATGGAGTCTTGGAGGTTGCAAACAAGAACATCAAGAGGATTTTGCACAAGATGATCGATAACTACAGACACTGGCATGAGAAGCTTCCCTTTGCTCTGTTGCGATATCGTACCACTCTTCGAATGTCTACTGGAGCTACGCCTTATATGTTGGTATACGGTAATGAAGTAGTGATACCAGCTGAGGTGGAAATTCCTTCCTTGAGGATCATTCAAGAAGCAGAACTGAGCTATGTAGAATGGGTGCAAAGTAGATTTGAGCAACTAGCACTTATTGATGGAAGAAGGATAAATGCAGTCTGTCATGGTCAACTTTATCAGAATAGGATGACTAAGGCCTTTAACAAGAAAGTCCGATGCCAAGACTTTTCACGCCTGGGCAGTTGGTTTTGAAGAGGATTTTTCCATACCAAGATGAAGCTAAAGGCAAGTTCTCGCCTAACTAGTAGGGTCCTTACATGGTCCTTAGAGTGCTAACAGGAGGAGCACTAATTTTAGCAGAGATGGATGGTGAAATCTGGCCCAAGCCTATCAACTCAGACTCTATTAAGAGATACTACATTTAGATTGGGAATTTAATTTTTTCTCTGCCTTGTAACCTGAACTACGTTGGACCTGATTTCCGTTTAAAAGGGATACGTAGGCGTCCCTATAGGACTCGGTCTATATCTTTATAAAATCTTCTTCTCCTCTTTTGTTGAGAGGGTCTCGTTGATTATATCATGTTATCTATGATGACTTGGTTAACAAGCTGCAAACTGGGCCAGAATTATTTAGGGGACCTCAAAAATTCCCAACTCTACGTCATTTGCAAAAGAAGCTTACGTCATTGTTCTACACTGGGGCAGAAATTTTGAGAAAGATCTCAAAATTTCATCAAGACTAAGGATTGATCATTACAAAAGGACGTCGTATGTTTTTAAAATATGTCATGGCCCATGATTTAACTAAATTTTTCTACATATTTCAAACTTACTTTACTTTTACTTTTACTAAATTATTTTAAAAGTTCGCCTTTTTTATTTAAACCTTATGCCCGAGCGTATACTTGGACGGAGTTCAACAACAAGTGTATAGCGGATAGAAGAGGGCTACACAAAAGACGCACAGATCAACCTCCCTTTTACAAACTAATAATTTTTCTTTTAGTGCAGAAATAACGAAAATGCAAAAGGCAGAGATGGAGAACATCTTGTCGCAAGGCGACACAGAGCTAAGTCATTCTACCCTTTGAACCCTTATTTATATCTTTCTATTCCCTCATCAAGAGCCCATATTTGCATCTTAAGCTTTTATATGCATTCTTCGAGCCCGTGATATACATGATATATGCATTATCGAGCCCCGTAATATACATAACATATGCATTTATGCCCGTATTTATATCTGAGCCCGTATTTGCATGTTAAGCCTGTATTTGCATATTGATCCTGTCGTATGCATTTGAGCCCTTATTTGCATATTGAGCCCATCATATGCATTTAAGCCCGTGATATACATTTTGATATATGCATCTGAGCCTGTGATATACATTTTGATATACATCTGAGCCTGTATTTGCATATCGAGCCCGTGGTATACATTTGATATATGCATTTGAGCCCATATTTGCATTTTTGATATACATTTGAGCCCTTATTTGCATATTGAGCCCCTCATATGCATTTAAGCCCGTGATATACATTTTGATATATGCATCTGAGCTCGTGATAAACATTTTGATATACATCCGAGCCAGTATTTGCATATTGAGCCCGTGATATATATTATATATGCATTTGAGACCGTATTTGCATTTTTGATATACATTCGAGCCCGTATTTGCATATCGACCCTGTGATATACATTATATATGCATTGAGCCCGTTATTTATATTTCAGTTCATTATTTACATTTCGAGCCCGTTATTCGTATTTTGAGCCCGTACTTGCATTTCGATGTACAATTGAGCCCATTTTGCATGGTTGAGCCTGTCATTTACATTTCAGGTCCATTATTTATATTTTGAGCCCATTATTGCATTCTGAGCCCTATGACTTATTTGTATTGAGCCCGAATAAACCAAAGTTATCCATTGAGTTATTTAGGATCTCAAATAATTTACTTTATTTAAATTATTATTTTCCTACTCATTCGAAGGCGTCATGGTCAAAAGACATTGTTTCATGGCCTGTGGACATCATGTCATGGCCTGAGGATTTACTTTTCTGCTTATCATGCTCTTAAGGCGTCATAGTCTAAAGGTGTCCTTTTTCATGGCCTACAGACATCATTGCATGGCCTAGGGAATTTATTTTATGCTTATCATGCTCCTAAGGCATCATAGTCTAAAGGCGTCATTTTCATGGCTTGCGAACATCATTTCATGGCCTAAGAAATTATTTTGCATATCATGGCTCAAGACATCATGGCCCAAGACATCATCCTTTTGTCTCGAAGCAAACTTTCATCGTCTAAAGGGAAGTTGCATCATGTTCAATTTTTTGTATCAGTTTATTTTATGAAGTATTCGATGCATATGCTTTAATCGTTTTGTTTACGTGAATGTCGAGGAAGAACAAGCTATAAATGATAACGTCTTTCCTACTATTCTCTTAACTTATCCAATTTTCGAACCTTATTCCCACCTGTTTATTTTGTAATGCATTCTAAATCTCGTTGATTCGTGCTATCTCCATCCTTATTCAAGCCTCGCGTTGTTCTTTTTAGGGATTTCGTTCATCCCTAAATCTAGAACTACACGAGGCCTGATTCTCGTGAAACCCGAGATATGTAGGCGACTTGATACCGAAGTCTCGGCTACTATTTCTCCACAGCTCTCATTCCCTTTTCTTTTAGCCCCATCGAGATCGTTCTTCGGCTGGACAAAATTGACCACTAGGTCAACGTGCTTTGTTCGCCAATTCATCCTTCATTCCCGAGCAAAGCAGGGACAGTTGTTGATATTCAATTTTGACCTCCCTACGCATACGTTGCTTATATATGTACATTTTATTTACCTCTTTACGTATTTGTTTGGCTTGCATTCATATTTTTTTAAAAAAATAATTAATTATCATAATTCTTGCAAAATTATTTTAAGTTTTATATATATGTATATATGTATATATAATTTGCATTAATTTTAATTTATTAATTTTTTATTTTTTCTGATATTAAATAATTGTATCATATATAGTATATTTCGTGTTAGCATATGTCTTTATCTTAAAATATATATTTTACTTAATTTTTATAAATTATTTATATGGTAATATTCGCATAATTTTAACTCAGTTTTATAAATTATTTTCTTAATAATATTACTTAATTTTATAAATTATTTAGGTTGATAATAAGGTCTATATAATTTTTGATAAATTAATTATATTTTCTAAGAATGGAATTATTTATAAAATATAACATTTTATTAATTATATAATATTTACATGAATCTATTCAAATTTATAACTTATTTATATTGATAATAATGTTTATAAAATTTTTCCATAATTTAAACTATTATATTATTTATTTATCAAATTATTTACAAGTGTAGTATTTTGTTAATTATATAGCAGCTATTCCAAAATGTATTTAAAATTTAGCCACTTTCTATTCAATTTATGCCAATTTCAACCAATTCTAGTCCATTTTTTACTAATATGGTCACATTTTCAACCCAATTCAATGTAATTTAGTTCAGCCCAATTTACCCATCTGGTCGACCCGCCTAAAACATGACCTGACCCTAGCCTAAAAACTAATCTCAGCCCTCCATCATATTTAATCCTATGGCTACAAATAAACCCTACCATATTTTCCTTTAATATTTCCTCTTCACCCCAAACCATAAACTAAGCCTTCCATTTTTCCCTCCTCTCACCTCAGCCTTCGCCACCCTTTCCCTCTCTATTACCACTATCCCCTTCCTTTCATCCGGCCAGTGACCACTGTCACTGCTCCGGCCATTAACGCCGAAAACCCTTGTCGCCGTTTCCCTCTCTCTCCGTCTCCAACGTCACCCTTCCTCCAACCACCAGACAAAACCCAAACCCCGGCCACCGGTGAAATCACAGCGCCGCACACACCCGAAACACCACTCCATTTTCTTCCACTCCGCCACAAAACCAGCCGCTTTCTCCCCTATCCTTCTCTTCGCCGGAAGCCACCCTCGCCGTCTCACGTCCTGCCTCAGGCGTACCCTCTCTCTCTCTCACCATTTCTCCCTCTCACCCTTCCCATCCGTCCACCAACTGGAAAACAACAGCGGACAGTCGCAGCCCTTCCTCCTCTCTCCCTCGTCCTCTCCGACAACCCGCAACAGCCGCCGCACACCAACACCCCAAAACCCTCTTCCCCGTTCTCCGTTTACAGCACCCAGATCTGCCCTTCACCCTCATTTCCCCATCTCTTCTCTGACGAACCTCCGAAACTCACCAACACTCGAACCATTTGAAGTCACCCTTTCATATTTTTCATGGGAAAAAGCTTTGAGATCTTTATTTGTTAACGGATCCATAAGCTCGTCCCTTGTATAATATCTAATACGTTTGTTTGCTATCCTTTACACAAAAATTATGAGTTATTTCGTGGTAGTGTTTTAGATTCGAAATTTGCATAATATGCTTCTGAATTTTTGCTTAATTCTTTGAAAATCTTGGTCGTTTATCTAAATAGATTATCATACATGAAAATCTCTAAATCTTACAAACTTCGAGGTTAACCCTAATATTTTGATAAACAGATTTTATTTTGGCTCTGAAGAAATTAAGATCATCCGTGTATACTATAGGGCGTGAATATATATACTTGACATGTTTTAATTACTAATCACTATAATACTATGATTTGATTATCTGCATATCTCTCAAATCATGTCACACCCCTTTTTTTGGGGCAATGGCTGGAGAACCAGAGTTTTTTCAATTAAAGTGACGGTTTTGAATAGAGATTATTTTTTATTTACAAAGTCGCCACTTGGAATTGAGTTATGGTGTTCCAAGTCACCTTATTAAATCCCTAATCAAAAGGAAGTTGACTCTTTTATTATAAGTCTGTGAACTAGAAATTTGGGTAAGAAATTCTGTTGACCGAGGAGAAGGTGTTAGGCACCCCTCGAGTCCTGTGGTTCTAGCACGGTCGCTTAATCGACTTATGTCTAGCTTAAATTAATTTTGAATAAATTATTTATACTAATTATGCCTATGTGTTACACCTCGTAAAATTCCCAACACATAGATGGCCTATTCGCGTGTTGGTTAAGAGTATTTGAAAGCCATACATGCTAGAAAAAGGCCCGGGAAAAGACCGGACGAGAAACCTGTCGAACCATCGCGGAAGGAGCCGGGGTAGAGCCCCTCCGCGATGGCAACGTGTCACCGAGGTGGAGCCTCCGCGTTGGCTCCGTGACACGTTGGCCCTGTCCAGGCCCAAGTATATAAAGCCTCCACTTCGGTTCATTTCATTATTATATCAAATAATTTCCAGAAGCTCGTGAGAAAACAGAGAGGGCGTGAAAGTATTGTTAAATTATCGCTCGATTACGCCGTCAAACATAGTCCAAATCCAAATTAACCTCAAATACCGAGGTATTTGGCAGCAAGAAGCATTCCTACGGATTTAGTTTCGTGAAATTCGGCCGACGAATCGTCGTGCTACCGAATGAAGATAAGTGGAATTGCTCCAAACTAGTGTCAATATACTCCTAGCCTTAAAGTGAATATTTCTCCCTTCTGGACTTTCGTGAAATAGCAAGTTTTTGACCGTCTTTCGATAAGCAAAAGTTTAGGCTATAAATATATCCAAAGTGACGTTTTCTTTCAGAATATTGGTGTATTTAGTTCTAATTGACATATATGTAAATGCAGTTGGGAGAAATAGCTGGAGTACTGACCGAGCTTCGTCCGTTAGTTGGATAAACTGAGGTTAAGGTATGTAAAGCCAGTTTCTTCGGCAAGTTAGTAGTTTTAGCCTTGTATAGCACAGTAAACTCCGTAGTAGAATTCCCGAAGTTGAATACTGAGTATTGTGCAAGTTCAGTAAATCTAATTTGCGTTGTTATATCGTACTCAGTCCGAAAGTTAGTAAAGCATGCACCAAAATGGCAAGTTAGCATTCCAGACTCAGTATAGCCCAGGATGTGATTAGAAAGCATGTTTCTAGAATAATATGACGGATATTCAGAATAAGAGTTAGTAAAGTAAAATCAGACAGTCAGATAGTATCTTGGCTACAGATTAGCCATGCAGTTAGATAAAGATCACAGATTCAGTATAAAGCAGTATGAGAATCAGTATAATATAGAAAAGAGTTCAGAATGAGAAATCAGAGTACATATAGTATTTTCAGTTTAAACATGCTTGCTATATGTGATTATTGTTTGTTGAGACCTGTTTGTGTTATGAGGGCACCCTTTTGAGCGTCCTCGCCGCCCCTGGGTTGGTAACTGTGTCGCCCACTGAACGAGTGGGTTTACGTCACTCCAAGGAGTGGCATGCCATCCCAGTTTGGATGAAGATGTGATGAAGCTTTTCCCATATCAGGCTGATCAGCATTACAGTACAGATAGCCCTGTTGTGCGCAAGCGCCCAAGGAACAGATTCAGATACAGTTACAGTTACAAATTATAGTACAGGAGTCCTCCGGGCTCAGACACAGTTATTTATATCAGAGGCCATAGCCCGAGCTGGAGACCCAGGGGGCCGGTGGAGGTGCTCGTAGTTAATAGACGAGTGGTGTGATTTATTTTTTATAGTTTTGACCCGGGTAGGGGTATATAGATTGTGTGTTGATTGGCATCTTCCGGCTTATGGGGCTGGTATAGGTTCTTGTGTGTTATATATATATATGTATATACATGATATCTATTAGTTGATAGACAGCAGGTCGCCCTGACGACAGGTATGATTCTACCTTACCTTCAGTACAGATAAGCCTATTCCAGATCCTGCTAGTTCAGACAGTTTTAGATACTTCCTGCTATTCAGAATTTACTAGCATCGTTGTTTATATTCAGTTATGTTCAGTTGCTTTGCATAGTCGGTACCAGTGGTACTGATGCCCAATTGGGGCGCTGCATTACTTACCTGCAGGTACTCACAGACGAGGAGCCGATCCCTCGTGATCCTAGCCAGCGCAGAGTCATCAGCTCCTGTCATCCGGAGCTTGATATTCAGAGGTGTATTTCATTTTCTTTTGTTGTATAGTACGGGTAGGTCGGGGCCCTGTCCCGACCATCTTATCAGTATTCCTAGAGGCTTGTAGTCTGTATATATTTTCCTATGGTTAGTTGTGCCGGTCATGTGGGGCCATGTGTTGTTTATCTGTTTAGTGTTGTTGATTGTGTTGGCCGTGTGGGGCCGTATTCAGATAGTAGTGGTGACCTTGTCGGTCATGAAGATGTTCAGTATTCATTATATTGAGTTAGAGACAACTAGACAGCATGGTGGCCTTGTTGGCCCGCATAGGTTTCCCTATATGAGTATGATTCTGGTTAGCTGATATTACAGTACAGGTGGTTATAGGCCCAGTCAGCTGGAGGCTGTACTTACAGCCGTTATATAGCCCGTTGATTCCATGAATCTGAGTTAGAGCCAGCCAGACACTAGTTGTGCTTAGGCTCAGTAGTCTAGCAGTTCAGGTCTTAATAGGGCACCAGGTGCCAGTCATACCCCCCCCCAAGGTGGGGCGTGACAACTTGGTATCAGAGCAGGTCATGTCCCAGGGAGTCTACAAGCCGTGCTAAGTAGAGTCTTGTCTATGGATGTGTTGTGCACCACATACTATAGGCAGGAAGCTGCAAGGCATAATAGGATGGTTACTCTTTCTTCATACTCAGTCGTGCCAAAGAGCAGTACAGTATAGGGTTGAGTTCCAAAAACTTATCATATTCTTTGTTTACAGATAAAATGGCAGACCAGTGACACCCTGCCACAGGTAGAAGGTTGGATACCGCAACAGGAGAGGGCACCAGCCAGTTACAAGGTAACTACAACAGCAGGAGGAGGTATTAGGGACCTCTCAATGTGATACCTTTATCGGTACCATCCCCAGTATATGTCGATAACTTCAGAGTAGGAAGTCATAAGCATAACGTATAAATGAGTTGATTTATTTGTTAGATATATAAAACCTGATTAAGATAATAAACAATATTAGATTATCAGATAAGTGTGAGAAAGAGAGGGAAATGTAGGATTCCCACCTCCATCCTTTCAGATGTGGTATAGTTCTATGTCTTCGTTTCATTGCAGTAAGAAAAAGCCATTCCTACCCCTTACTTTTGATCCCAGTATAGCAAAGGGCATAAGGATTGAGGCGATGTTGCCCAAAGTAGGCAGTAAGTGAAAGGTGGATTGGTTGATTCCAGAAAGTGTTAGAAAGAGTAAGGAGCCCTTATGATTATGTAAGTTGTGCAGGCCCTCACGGTAATAAGTCAGTAGAGCAAGTAAAACTACTAGCTTACTCGAAGTGGGCGTAGGAGATCCGTCAATGAAGAACTCCCAGTAATAGTTAAGTTCGAGTCAGAAAAAGGCCAAGTCCACCATAAAACGCTAACAACGATAGGATATACCTGCAAGATAATAGTTATGATTTCAATTGTGATACCGAAAGGTAGGGTGGTCGTGTGAATCAAATGGGTCTGACTGCAAGCCAGAGAGAAGTATAAGTTGAGACTTGACCAATAACCTTATTGACAAGCAGTGTTCGGGTCATTCAACCTAGCTATTAGTTTATGCAAGGTTATTCAGCCGGATTATTAGAGATCATGATCATTATCAGGATCCTCTGATCAGATATGGGCACATGGTGTGCAGACAGTCGTTCAGGTTATCCCAGCAACAAGTAGCCTTAGCATGCGGCCGGAAGGCCAGATAAGCTCTAGCTATACCGGTAGATTACCTGGCGATTTCTCCGGCATAATAAGCCAATATGACCGTCAATTATGTGCCAAGTTCTCTAAATGTGAATATTCTATATCAATCAAAAAGAGCCAGTGTAGTAACAAATGCCCTTAACCATAAATCAATAGGGAGTTTGGCGTATTTGCAGCCCAAGCAGCGGGAGTTGGTCAGAGAAATACATCAATTAGCCAACCTAGCCGTCCGTGTAGCAGAAACAGAGGACAACAGAGCGGTAATTCAAAACACCGCTGTGTCGTAATTAGTTGAGGAGGTAAAAGAACGGCAATATGAAGATCCTGACCTGGTCCAGCTTAAGGACAGAATTCAACAAGGAAAAGTGCCAGATTTTCAGATAACTGAGGATGAAGTGTTGCGATGTAAGGGCCGCCTCTGTGTTCCAGACGTTTCAGGACTCCACCAGCAGATTATGAATGAGGTACATTACGCCCGCTATTCTCTCCACCCAGGTGCGACGAAAATGTACCACGATATCAAGGAGATCTACTGGTGGCCAGGTATGAATGGGGAAATAGCAGAATTTGTAGCCCAATGTCCTAACTGCCAACAGGTAAAAGCGGAACACCAGAAACCAGGCGGATTGACTCAGGACATAGCTGTGCCTCTCTGGAAATGGGAAGCAGTGAACATGGACTTTGTAGCAGGATTACCCCGTACCAGGCATAGACATGATTCCATTTGGGTAATAGTTGACAGACTGACGAAATCAGCCCATTTCCTGCCAGTGAAAGCTACTTTCTCTGTCGAGGATTATGCTGAATTGTATATCAGAGAAATAGTTAGATTACACGGTGTTCTAGTATCTATTATCTCTGATAGAGGAGCACAATTTACAGCTAGATTTTGGCAGTCATTTCTGAGAGGTCTAGGGACGTAGATTAATTTGAGCACAACATTCCACCCTCAGACAGATGGACAGGCTGAACGCACTATTCAAACGCTCGAGGATATGCTACGGGCGTGGGTGATAGATTTTGGGGGTAACTGGGACGAGCATTTGCCACTGATTGAGTTTGCTTATAATAATAGCTATCACTCAGCCATCCAGATGGCATCCTTTGAGGCACTGTATGGGCGAAAATGTAGATCGCCAGTTGGCTGGTTTGAAGTGGGAGAGTCAGCGCTGATTGGGCCAGATATTATTCAACAGTTAGAGGAGAAGGTAAAGCTTATCAGGGAACGCCTACTGGCTGCCCAGAGCCGCCAGAAATAGTATGCTGATGTGCGGCGTAGAGACCTGGAATTTGATGTGAATGACTGGGTATTTCTGAAAGTATCCCCAATGAAAGGGGTGATGAGATTCGGCAAGAAAAGTAAGCTCAGTTCGAGATTCGTTGGGCCTTATCAGATCCAGCGGAGAGTAGGCCAAGTGGCATACGAATTGAACTTGCCTCCAGAATTAGAATCCGTTCACCCAATTTTCCACGTATCTATGCTAAGGAAGTGCATAGGAGACCCATCCAGAGTAGTCCCAGTCCAGAACGTCCAAGTTACAGAAGAGCTGGCCTATGAGGAGGTTCCAGTAGCTATTTTAGACAAATTTGTAGATTGAGAACTAAAGATATTGCGTCTGTCAAGGTATTGTGGCGTAACAGGGACCGAGAGGAGATGACTTGGGAGGCGGAGGAAGATATGAAGACTAGATACCCTCATTTATTTCAAGCCTAGTCAGGCGACAGGTTTGTTAGTATTATTATCTTATGCAGTGCCTTATAGTATATATATAAATGAGAAGATCTATTTTAATCTGTCATTTAAATACTATAGTATTGTGTGGAGTACCTGCATTGGACTTTTCTGCATTTCAGGTTTTTGGGATAGTCCATATTACAGGGGAAACTCTGCCGATATTTTTCTAGAAACAAGTTGAGTAAGTTGAGAAGTCCTCTAGATAAAAGTTTACATTCAAGGACGAATGTTCTTAAGGGGGGAGAATGTTACACCCCGTAAAATTTCCAACACATAGATGGCCTATTTGCGTGTTGGTTAAGAGTATTTGAAAGCCATACATGCTAGAAAAAGGCCCGAGAAAAGACCGGATGAGAAACCTGTCGAACCATCGCGGAAGGAGCCGGGGCAGAGCCCCTCCGCGTTGGCTCCGTGACACGTTGGCTCTGTCCAGGACCAAGTATATAAAGCCTCCACTTCGGTTCATTTCATTATTATATCAAATAATTTCCAAAAGCTCGTGAGAAAACAGAGAGGGCGCGAAAGTATTGTTAAATTATGGCTCGATTACGCCGTCAAACGTAGTCCAAATCCAAATTAACATCAGATACCGAGGTATTTAGCATCAAGGAGCATTCCTACGGATTTAGTTTTGTGAAATTCGGCCGGCGAATCGTCATGCTACCAAACTAAGGTAAGTGGAATTGCTCCAAACTAGTGTCAATATACTCCTAGCCTTAAAGTGAATATTTCTCCCTTCTGGACTTTCAAGAAATAGCAAGTTTTTGACCGTCTTTCGATAAGCCAAAGTTTAGGCTATAAATATATCGATAGTGACGTTTTCTTTCAGAATATTGGTGTATTTAGTTCTAATTGACATATATGTAAATGCAGTTGGGAGAAATAGCTGGAGTACTGACCGAGCTTCGTCCGTTAGTCGGATAAACTGAGGTTAAGGTATGTAAAGCCAGTTTCTTCGGCAAGTTAGTAGTTTTAGCCTTGTATAGCACAGTAAACTCCGTAGTAGAATTCCCGAAGTTGAATACTGAGTATTGTGCAAGTTCAGTAAATCTAATTTGTGTTGTTATATCGTACTCAGTCTGAAAGTTAGTAAAGCATGCGCCAAAATGGCAAGTTAGCATTCCAGACTCAGTATAGCCCAGGATGTGATTAGAAAGCATGTTTCTAGAATAATATGACGGATATTCAGAATAAGAGTTAGTAAAGTAAAATCAGACAGTCAGATAGTATCTTGGCTACAGATTAGCCATGCAGTTAGATAAAGATCACAGATTCAGTATAAAGCAGTATGAGAATCAGTATAATACATAAAAGAGTTCAGAATGAGAAATCAGAGTACAAATAGTATTTTCAGCTTAAACATGCTTGCTATATGTGATTATTGTTTGTTGAGACCTGTTTGTGTTATGAGGGCACCCTTTTGAGCGTCCTCGCCGCCCCTGGGTTGGTAACTGTGTCGCCCACTGAGCGAGTGGGTTTACGTCACTCCAGGTGCCAGTCATACCCCCCCCTCCCCAAGGAGGGGCGTGACACTATGATTCGCTTAAATATTGTTGAACTTTTATTAGTCTCAACCAAGATGTGTAACTGCATTCTTGGTCTTGACATTCAATAGTTTTCGAAGCGTAAATTCTTTCTTTACTCATATGTATTACCCCTACTAAATCATACATATATGTCTTTGAGGTGATTTAAGCTTTAATTATTAAAGAAAATTGGTCAAAATGCGTAACCGCATTCTTGATTTTTTTAAACATGTCAAAAATGTGAAATGATGTTCTTAATTGGAACACAATTTAATTATGATGATGATGATGATGATGATGATGATGATGATGATGATGATGATGATGATGATGATGATGATGATGATGACGATGATGATGATGATGATGATGATGATTTTCTGGATGAGTTTTTGGGTGAGAATTTTAAGGGGAATGGGATTGGTAAATTTAGGAAGATTATGTCTTTTTCTTTTCTTGTTCTTCTTCTTTTTAAATAAAATTAATAATAGTAATAATAATAATAATAATAACAATAATAATAAAATTACTAAAAATAAAAATAAAAATAGTAACCTAATAAATAAAAATAAAAATAAAAATGCGAATACTAAATAATTAAAGAAAGATTGAAAATACTTAACTAAAGCTAGATAAAAAATAAAATATTTTTTTAATCATTTACTTTTTTATAAAATAAAATTAAAACGTTCATTCTAATGGGAAAAAATGAATAGATTGTAATTTTTAGTAAATAAAACCTACTAAAAGCTAAAATCAAGAATAATCGTAATAGAAAATTTAACGTCGAAATAATATAAAAATTAAGGAGGGTCAAAAATTACGTGTCTACAGCTTGCCCCTCTTTGACTGGAAACACCCAGAGTTTTCAGACAAAGAAGTAGACAATGAGATAAGTTTTGATCCGACTGCCATTAAAAGGGGAAAGAAAAGCATAAATATATGGGATTGAGCCCTGCATTTTAGCCAACCTAGATACCTTGGGTTATAAGAGAGTCGGCTCAAGTGTAGTCGAGGAGTAAGAGGGGTGATGGAAGGATGAGTTGGAGAATTGAACAGGGTCTCACTGAGGCTTTGGTTTGTGCTCATGTTATTACATCAAAAATAAAAATCAAACTACAATCTAAAAGAAAATACAAGTATAGGATCCTATCTCTGCATCTTCTCTTGAATCGTTTTTGAAATTTTCACTGAAATCTTGACCTTCAGAGTGCTATTTTGCTTTTAATTTCGGGTGCTCAGGCGAGCTTGCGAGCTTGAAAATGAGGATATTTATTCTCCCAAAAGATTTCTGAGATCAAAACAAACAAAGGAAAAGGAAACAAAATTTTGCCCCAGTTTAAAGTGAAGAAATTTTGTTTCTTAGCTCATGTATCAGGAATTTGGATGACACTTTTAATTTTGTCTCACATCCTTCACAATACTTTTAACTGTTGAAGGTAAGTTTTTTCTTCACGAGCATCCTGATACTACATCCCATCATCCAGGAGGGTCCTACTATAATACTAAATCCCATTTTCCAGGAGGGTCCTGCCATACTAAATCCCATTATCCAGGAGGGTCCTGCTAAATACGTCCCATTATCCAGGAGGGTCCTGACAAATTAAATCTCATTTTCCAGGAGGTCCTGCTATTCTAGATCCCCATTATCCAGGAGGGTCCTGCTAAACTAAATTCCATTATCTAGGAGTGTCCTGCTAAACGAAATCCCATTATCCAGGAGAGTCCTGCTATACTAAATCTCATTTTTCAAGAGGGTCCTGCTATGCTAAATTCCATTATCCAGGAGGGTCCTGCTATGCTAAATTCCATTATCCAGGAGGGTCCTGCTATACTAAATCCCATTATCCAAGAGGGTCCTGCTATACTAAATCCCATTATCCAGGAGGGTCTTGTCAAACTAAATTTTCTTTTCCAGGAGGGTCTTGCTATACTAATCCCATTATCCAGGAGGGTCTGCTATACTAAATCCCATTTTCCTGGAGGGCCCTGCCAAATTAAATCCCATTTTTTAGGAGGGTCCTGCTATACTAAATCCCATTATTCAGGAGGGTCCTGCTAAACTAAATTCCATTATCCAGGAGGATCCTGCCAAATTAAATCCCATTATCCAGGAGGGTCTTGCTATACTAAATCCCATTATCCAGGAGGGTCCTCCTATACTAAGTCCCATTATCCAGGAGGGTCCTGCTATACTAAGTCCCATTATCCAGGAGGGTCCTGCTAAACTAAATCCCATTATCCAGGAGGGTCCTGCTATACTAATTAAATCTTAAAGACTAACAACACCAACAAAATTTTCTGCCCCAATTTTACCAGAACATTATTGTGAGTGTCTTTAGAATCAACAAATATTTATGGGAAATTAGAACTAGGAGAAAACGCCTCCTAGGAGATTGCGACATCAACAATTTAAAAATATACTCTAATTTTATTTGATTTTTTTTAATGCAAACCTGTATTGTGCCATCGCCCTTCTGTTTTTCTAGAAAAAAGTGAACATTTAGAATTTGGGGCCTCTATCTTGAAAATAACTTGTATTCCTATTTTCACACCAAAAATATTTGTAAGTTCAAAAATGTGGTGGTTGGTTTGCGACTTTGTCCTTTGACACTGATTGTTTCGATACTTGTCAGGTTCAGCTCCACCTCCAACATTCTGAGTGTGTCATTGGCCTGTTGTACTATTGACTCAAGATCCGGCTATCAAGAATGGTTTTAAACTAATATCACATCCTCAATTTCCTGATGTTTCTCAATCAGATCTCTACTTAACCTCGATATTCGATGAATCCAAAATTTTCCCATAGATGATCATCCATTAAATACTTTGCTCTATTTTGAATCATGTTATTTTATGTGGTGGCCATTTTCTTGCTCTCTGCAATTGGAAAGGTTGGTAGCGAGTTTTGAAATTCTTTCTCCCTTGTTTTGACACTGATTTAACTCAAAGATATAGAAAAATAAAATGACGCAAAGATAAAGTGATAGAGAGGAATGAAATTCAACTAGAACGTTATTTTTGAAATGAGATGCGAGAGAGGCATATCTGAGTGTGGTAGCCGGCTCCAATGATTATGACATGTATTTCGAATTGAGAAGGCTGATCTATCTATTCAAACTAACATCAAACTCATCGAACCTTCGACTTCGAAACTGTATTTTCGGTATTTCAACAAATATCATCACGATACGAGATCTCTTTCGACTAGTAGCACCTGGAAGGGTTTTTGCCAACAAGCCTCTCTCATCTTTATTTCTCTCAACTCACCATCGCCTTACAGTGCCCAAAAGGATTTTCACGGATAAGACTCTCTCATTTTTATTTCTCTCAGCTCACCCTCGCCTTACAACGTCCAAAAGGATTTTCACCAATAAGACTCTTATTTTCATTTCTCTTTGTGTTGTTGAATACCAATAATGCCCATGGTGCAAACGTCATATATCTGTAGTATGCTTAGCCTTGACATTCCGAAAGATTGATCCAAAGGTCTTTCTTTTTGGTTGTAACGTGGCTTTTGGACAGGGTTAGAAAGAAAGGGAGGCATGAAGGCTCAAAATAATATTAAAAATAGGGTCGGCACTTACAACTTTCGGAATTGACTTAATAAAATAAAAATAAAAATAAAAATAACTTTTGCCCCAGATTCCTTTTAAATGGGCTTTATTATATTATTTTTTTTGGTTGGACCGAGCCCGAGAGTAGGGCTAACTACATATCTCGTCGGGACAAGAATCAGGTCAAACGTGATTTATGAATTGTGATTAAAAAAATACAAAATAATTTTTTTTTTCTTTTTTTCTTCTTTTTTTTTCCTTTTTTTTTGTCTTTTTTTTGTGACTCCATTATGATTCTGAAAGAGGGATATGAAAGAAAATAAACTAAGGCTCAAAAGGGATGGCAAGGGATGACCCAATAGTTGGATAGCAGAATAAATGCCTTCATCATATCAAACTTTGAAATGTCAAGTACAAAGCAACATAAGCCAATTATGGAAGATAAAGGTCATACATAATATCTCTCCACAGCATCGACATTGATAGTCATTTCTGTTGTTTTCCCTTCTATGTTCGTCAAGCATAGAGCACCATTAGGCAACACCCTCTTCACAATGAGCAGCCCTTGCCAGTTTGGGAGAACTTGCCCTTCGCTTCAGCCTGGTGGGGGAGGATGCGCCTCAATACTAAATGACCCACTTCAAAACGTCTAGGACGCACCTTTTTATTATATGCTCGTGCCATTCTTCTCTGATATAGTTGTCCATGACATACTGATGTTAATCTCTTTTCATCAATCAAGCTTAATTGCTCCAACCGGGTCTTAACCCACTCGTCATCATCAATCTCAGCTTCCACAATAATTCGAAGGGATGGAATTTTGACCTCGGCAGGTATAACTACTTCCGTTCCGTATACCAATAAATAAGGAGTTGCACCTATGGAAGTGCGAACAGTAGTGCGATAACCCAATAAAACAAAAGGCAGCTTTCCATGCTACTGTCTGGAACTCTGCACCATTTTCCAGAGTATCTTCTTGATATTCTTATTAGCAGCTTCTACGGCTCCATTTGCTTTTGGACGATACGGAGTTGAATTTCAGTGTGCAATCTTGAACTAGTGGCATGCCTCTTTCATCAATTGACTATTGAGATTAGCAGCGTTGTCTTTAATAATTATCTTTGGGACACCAAATCTGCAAATGATATTTGAATGAATAAAATCCACCACAACTTTCTTGGTTACTGATTTGAATGTCACTGTTTCTATCCATTTTGTAAAATAATCAATAGCTACCAAAATGAATCTATGGCCATTTGATGCTTTTGGTTCAATCAGCCCAACCACATCCATTCCCCAGGCCACAAAGGGCCATGGAGCCGACATTGTATGCAACTCAGAGGGAGGGGAATGTATCAAGTCCCCATGCACTTGGCATTCATGACATTTGTGAACAAAACGAATGGAATCTCGCTCCATGGTGAGCCAATAGTAACCTGCACGAAGTATTTTCTTTGCCAACACGTACCTGTTCATATGCGGTCCACAAACTCCAGAATGTATTTCGGTCTTGATAGTGGAAGCTTCTCTAGCATCTACACACCTTAGAAGTCCTAAATCTGGAGTCCTCTTGTATAAGATTCCCCAGCTTAAGAAAAATCCGCTGGCTAGTCACCGAATAGTTCTCTTTTGATTACAATCGACATGTGCTAGATATTCTCCAGATTGAATATATTCTTTGATATCATGGAACCAAGGTTCACCATCAAGTTCTTCTTTGACCGCATTGCAATATGCATGTTGATCGTGGATCTGTATATGTAAAGGGTCGATATGAGTCTTGTCTGGATGTTGAAGCATTGAAGACAAGGTTGCCAAGGCATCAACAATCTCGTTATGAATTCTGGGAATATGTCTGAACTTTACTAATACAAATCGTTGACAAAGACTTTGTAAGCAATCTCGATATGGCATTATCTTTAAATCACGAGTTTCCCAATTTCCCTGAATCTGGTGGACTAACAAGTCTGAGTCCCCTAACACCAATAATTCTTGAATTCCCATGTCAATAGCTAGTCTTAAACCCAAGATGCAAGCCTCGTATTCTTCCATATTATTGGTATAGTAGAATTGAAGTTGGGCTGTTACGAGATAATATTCTACTGATTCAGAGACAAGAACTGCTCCTATCCCAACCCCTTTTACATTAGCGGCGCCATCAAAGAACAACTTCCAACCGACGTGGTTATTAGAAATAGCTTCATCCACACACAATACTTCTTCATTAGGAAAGTATTTCTTTAATGGCTCATATCCTTTATCTACGGGGTTTTCAGCCAAATGATCCGCCAAAGCTTGGGCTTTCATTGCGGTTCGTGTCTGCCTTGGGGCGTGGGCTTCTGAAAAATATACTTTAAGGGATCCATGCGGGAAATGAAGTAAGTAGTGTAGGACGAAAGGTAATGCTTCAGCTTCTGTGCCACCCAAGTTAGGGCGCAACATGTCCTTTCGAGAAGAGTGTACTTTGTCTCATAGGTGGTAAATTTCTTGCTGAGATAATAAATGGCCTACTCCTTTTTTCCTGTGATGTCATGTTGACCCAATATACAGCCAAAAGAGTCGTCCAAAACTGACATATACAATATCAAGGGTCTGCCCGACTCAGGGGGAACCAATACAGGTGGATTCGATAAGTATCCTTTGATTTTGTCAAATGCCACTTGACATTCTTCAGTCCATTCAACCGTAGCATTCTTTTTTGACAACTTAAAAATGGGCTCGCAGGTGGTTGTGAGTTGGGCGATGAATCTACTAATAAAGTTCAACCTTCCAAGTAGGCTCATCACCTAAGTTTTGTTCTTTGGCGGTGGCAATTCCTGAATAGCTTTTATTTTTGAGGGATCTAACTCGATACCATGCCAACTGACTATAAATCCCAATAGCTTTCCCGATGGTACTCCAAATATACATTTTTCTGGATTCAGTTTGAGATTATATCTACGGAGCCTTTCGAAGTATTTTCTTAGATCTTTGACATGGTCAGACTACTTTCGTGATTTGATGATCACATCATCCACGTAAACTTCAATTTCTTTATGCATCATATCATGGAACATAGTGGTCATAGCCCTCATGTAAGTTGCTCCAACATTTTTTAGCCCAAATGGCATGAATCGATAACAATATGTCCCCCATGATGTGATAAAAGATGTCTTTTCTGCATCCTCATTGTCCATAATGATCTGGTGGTACCCCGTGTAACAATCTACAAAAGATGCGAGATCATGCTTGGCACAGTTGTCTAACAAAATATGGATGGTAGGTAGTGGAAAGTCATATTTTGGGTTTGCTTTATTTAGATCACGATAATCGACGCACATTTGAATTTTCCCATCTTTCTTTGGGATCGGGACAATATTGGCCAACCACGCAGGATATTGAGCGACTCGAATGACTTTGGCCTCAAGTTTCTTTGTAATCTCCTCTTTAATTATTACACTCATATCAGTTTTAAGCTTTCTCAACTTTTGTTTTACCAAGGGGAATGCCGGATCAGTTGGCAACTTGTGAACTACTAGGTCAGTGCTCAAACCAGGCATATCATCATACGACTACGCAAAAACATCTTTGTAGTCAAATAAAGCCTCGATTATCGCTTCCTTTTGTTGTTGTTGAGCATGTACACTTACTTAGTCTCCCTAATATTTTCATGATCTCCTAGATTGATTGCCTTTGTTTCATTCATATTAGGGTTTGATTTATTCTCAAACTATTTGTAATCCTTGCTTATTTCCTCAAATACCTCATCCTCATTATATTCAACTTATTGGTTCATTATTTCCTGATTAGATTGAATTTTATGATATGGCTACAAATTCCGCATGCATGTCATATCACCAGAATCGACATAGAAAGAACTATACAAAAGGAAAATAAAAAAGTAAATATTAGACTCAAAAATAGAAAGAAGGGAAACTGGATTTCATTGAAAGGAAAGATAGGAAGGTTTAAACATAAGAACAAACGAAATAAAGATTCAAATTACAACCCCGACATAATTCAAATACAGAAAGGAAAACAAAACAAACTACCAAGACCCCTTCTTGATAGGGAGAGGAGTGGCTTCCCAATTGTTGAGATGGACATCAAGGCCAATAAATTGCACATCTGCGTTACTGGGAGCGTCCCCAATTTCAACCATATCATCCTCAATAAACAGGTTTCGCAGATAACCAACCAGCTCTGTATCAACATCAAACACTGGCTCTAAGACTGGTGACTTGGAGGATCCGATATCACCGGCTCTAATGAAAGACTTGCTGATTGGCGGGACTGGTTGGGTAAGCGACCATGGTTCTTTCTTCCTCATCTTGGCCCTCTTTCCTTCTTCAAAAGTGAGTTCATACCCCCAGCCAAAGGTACGGAAGCTTTCATGTGGGCATATTAGATGAATTATTTCTTGTAAAGATATCCCTAAACTTTTCCCTGGTTCAAAACCGTACTTTACCATTTCATTCGCCACCATAACAAATGTTGGGGGCAATTGTGGTTTTGGAATGAGATTCCCCTTGAGGATATCCTCAATAGCCACTACCTCAACAACTTGATAAATCAGTGCCCCACCTGCGTTGCCCGCCTCAATAGAGTAAATGGAGGAGTCTTTGTACGTCGACAAGTCCCCTTCACCATGAACAGCTACTTCTTGTCTATCGTGTTCAAACTTTATCATTTGATACAATGTAGATGGGACTGCCCCAGCCCTATGAACCCAGGTCCTTCCTAATAATAGATTGTAGGAAACATCAATGTTCAACACCTGAAAATCTATTGGTGAAATAAATAGGCCCTATTGTCAGCATGAGCTCTATCTCACCAATGACATCTATTTTTACTCCATCAAAAGCCCTGACACTTACATTATTGGGTCAAATCCTTTCCGGACGATCATTTAACTTCTGCAAAGTTGATAAAGGACAAATATTTGCCCTAGAGCCTCCATCAATCAAGACTAGGGTTACATAAGAATGCTCACATTTTACAGTAATATAGAGGCCTAGGTTATGCCCCATGCCTTCTGCGGGTAGTTCGTCATCTGAGAAGGTGATCCTATTTACCTCAAAGATTCTTCCAGTAATTTGCTCCAATTGATTTACCTTAATGTCACTTGGTACATGTGCCTCATTTAAAATCTTCATTATGGCTCTACGATGTTCATCTGAGTGTATCAACAAAGACAACAAAGAGATTTGGGCTGGAGTTTTCCTCAACTGCTCCACAATAGAATATTCTAGCGGCTTCATCTTTTTCAAGAATTCTTCAGCCTCTTCCACGGTGACAGTCTTCTTAATTGGCATTTGGTTATCCATGACTTGTTTAGTTTTCCTTAAATCTTCTAGGGCAAAACATCTCCAGAACGTGTTAATCCCCCCACTCCGTCCACTTCTACAATGAGTTCCTTCCCCTTATATGTCATCACGGTGCGGTTATAGTTCCAAATGACTATCTTGGCATTAACCATAGGAAGTTGTGACACTGGTTTAATAACAATAGGTGCGATAGGAGCTCCTTTCACAACTAAGAGGGGTTTGGCGGGCATTCCTAGAACAACGATCATTGGTTTTATCTGACTTACCCTTACATTTCCTGAAGCTCCTTTCACGATTAGCATGGGAATATTCGAGGGTCCGGGCTTTATTGGCGTCTCATTTACTCCTGAAGGCACTGGTTCTGTCAGATCCACAGTATTCATTGACTTTTCCACGTCGGTTTTGATCTTAATGATAGGCTTGTAAGAAACCATAGACTCTCCACCACCATGTATCAACTCTAGCATGTTTGTTTCAATATGGACGGGCAGTGGGTTTTGATTGATGTTTGGTGCATCCGAGCTTTTCTCTACAATTTGATGTGTATCAATCAGATCTTGGATCGCCATCTTTAAGTACCTACATTTCTCTATGTCGTGCCCTGGGGCATCAGAACAATATGCACATCTTCTGGAATAATCCAGATTCTTCGGGGGAGGGTTAGGGATCCTTCTCTCAATTGGGTTTAGAATAATTAACGCCCTTAGCTTCTGAAAAAAATTAGCATATGATTCCCCGATAGGAGTAAAATTATCCTTAGCTACATTTCCTCTCTTGTACTCTGCCCTAGAGTGAAAATTAAATTTGGGAGGCCCGGGTAAACTTGAGCAGGTGGTGGATGATTTTGAGGGGCAGGTGCATGCCATTGCGGGTAAGAAGGGGGTTGGGCATATGGTTGTGCATTATAAATGGGATATTGAGAGGATTGGGTGGAATATAGTGGGTTTCAGGGGAGAGAATAATGTTGTGGGTGTTCGGTCGTTTGTTATATGGGTATATAACTACACGCAAGTGCACGTGGTCGAACAAGTAGTAAAGTGGCTCAAGTAAGCCAAGTATCGATCCCACAGGGACTGGGATAAGGTAACAATCTGCTCAAGTGTACTATATTTTAATTCTAACAATGAAGACAACAGTGTAACCAAGAGTTAGATATTTTTGGGTTCTAATTTTTATGCTAAGTCTAAAACAAATATCTAATGTGAGTCTGACTATGAATGTGAGCATACTGAGGTTAATTGAACATGTAAAGAAATTAATTATCGATATAAATTGGTTAACCTTTCCTCCGGTTGCTAGTCAAGAACTATTGCCAATGGATTAAAACTCTCGTATTTAACCCAACTTAAGAATCATGAACCGTCCACCTACATTTCTGTGATTAAACAAAATTCATGTTCTAGCCATACAAACCCGGTTCCTAAATTGACTAATACGACCTTCAGGTATATTTCTATCCTGAAGGTAAATCAATTCTCAATTTTCCCAAACCAAGAAAAGATCATATCCTATTGATTCACAACTTTCCAATTTCTTGCTCTCTCGAGTGAAACCGGACTTTTTAGATATACATTAACATAGGCCACACATTAATGCAGTAAGAACAAGAATCAATAGAACAACCATGGAAGAAAAGATGAAAAACCAAAGAATCAATAATCACATTTCATTACAAGTGTTCTTAACCTCAACAAGAAGAGGATTTTAGCCACTCATTTGTGGATTAAACATCATTAAATAAGTGTTAAACATACAAGCAATTGAATTCAAGGAGAAGGAGATAGAGAAAAACCCTGAGATTTTCGCCCCCTCAACTGCCTGTAACCCACGTTCTTGCTCCACCAAGTCAGAATATTGAAAAATGAACCTAAGTGTTCTATTTATACTAGTGGGAATTTTTCCCGGAATAACAAGCAACGTGTCACGGAGTGCATCGCGGAGCACTGCCTCTGTGACACGCCACCGACGCGGACCCTCACTGGAAGTTGGGGGTCCAGGTAATAAGGCCCAACGTGGCACGACGTGCAACGCGGAGCTAGGCCATCGTGCCACGGACCCAACGCAAACCCACACTGGAAATTGGGCAAAAATTCCCTATCCAGGCAGAATGCCTCCGCAATGGCAACGTGACACGGCTCCATCGCGGAGCCTCTTTATTTTGTGCCTTCCAATGCCTTGTCCATTGCTCACATCCGAGTCCAACCCCGATCTCTTCCAACACGCATTTTAGCTTCCCAAAATTACATTTTACCTGCAAAACAATGCTAATCATGTTGGTTAGTATAAATTCACATTTTATTACCAATCACATGAAAATGTATAAACATTGATAGATAAACAAGGCTAAAATGACACATTTGAGTATCACTTGGGCATATAAATTTGCCCAAGATCACTTACCCTACACTTAAATCCTTGTTCGTCCTCGAACAACAATCTTACACCTCATGCAATTTACACCCAAACCTCGCTACTTTGGTTCGACAATTTAGGTTACGGTCATACCGATTATTCAATACAGCAAATCATCAAGAAAACATGCATGGTCCTATCAATGCAATGACCTTCAATACATCAAGACCTCCTAGACTTAAGAATCGACTCTCAATGTTGGCAAACTCATGCAAATCAGCTGATCAAGACATCCGACACGAAAATTAATCTTTCATCAAGCATGTGCCCTCACAACACAAGAGAATTTTCCCCTTTTTGATCATATGAACTCACAAAATTTCACGCAGGGGCATAAAAACACAATTTCGCTCTCTCCCAAAAGAATTCACATGCATCATGTCATGACCCATAAGCTTGACTTTAGTGTATTACTCCACTAATATAAAGAAGTGTGATGTAGGATCACATAGGACTTTAACGGGTTGTAATGTAAGCTACGGAACTAGTAAATATTGGGCTAGCCAATAATAGCCACTAGTATCCTTAAGCGCCTTTTCAATACATCCCATCAACTCATGGGCATTGTTTCTTTCTTCATCCTCCCATTCTTGAAGTATTTCTTTAGTTTGGCCCATCTTATTAAGCACACTTGACACAACAACAAAGATTATTCATGCACCTTCATTATAGTTTATTTATAACAAGTGCACCTTCAACCTTTTCTTTTCTTCCATCACTCTGCTTTTCTTTTCTTTTCACCATTCTCACTCTTTGACACTTTGGGAAAATGATTTTCTCTTCTTAAGCGCTTAAGAGTTTTGGATCAAATTTGCGGCCAATGAAAAGAAGGGATTAAGCTCGGTTTACACTTTTTGACAAAAGAAAAAAATTAATAGGCTAAAGGCTCAATGGGCTGACTAGGGTACACAATCAAGGTGGGTATAATAATGAAAAATAGAAACTTTCGGTTAAAAACAAAGAAATGCCTACATCCTTTCCTACAATACACCTCCTTCATTTGGTTTTGTACACACACCAGGCAAGTTCTAGACACTTCACAATAGCATGGAATAACAAAACCTCACTTCACACTTATTGCACATCCTCAATTCAAGATGTATTCACAGACTCTTCAATCAGCTAATTGCACGAATTCAAACATTAAGCCTTAATCACATTGAATAGACTATATGGCCTAGGTACCTCAACATATCTACAAAGTTGCATGCTTTCATACGAATCACATTTGCATTTTAAATATCATGTACAACACGCAACCAGAGTTCCGCAACCATAAAGTAACTACCAGTTTTGGGATGCAACCCACAAAAGAAAAACAACTGAAAAATAAATGAAAAGTCTACTCCTAACGACTACATTTCCCTTAAGACGGTCGTCATCCATCCATCATAAGGAACGGTCACTAACTATGACTTCGGTTCAATGGGACCATTCTCGATAAAAGAACCAAAAACAAATGCCGAGAAATCCAAGAATTGAAAAAAAACAAAAAAAAATTTAAAAATATTGATCATTTCGATAAACAAAAATATGTACAATACCAGCTTAGCAACATTCAACATTCAGCAACACATAACAGTTTCACATATAATTACAATACAAGATAACAACTTAACACTCACAAATCACAGGGTCAGAAAATTTTGTTCACAGGCACAACAACAGATTAGGACATACATAACAGCACAACCAGCACCTAACTACTCCCACCCCACACTTATCTCGAACACTGTCCCCAGTGTTCACAAAAATTAAAATAGCACAAAAATTGGGTGGTGGAACTCCCTGATCAATCAAAATACTCCACTTCTTCATCAGGTGTTGCTGCTTCGTCTCCCATATCTGAATCAGCCCCGTCATCATCATCGGACTCCACATGGAGTCCTCCCGATGTTTCTCCTCGTATGTGGGGACATCATCATCTGTGGGCTCCACAAATGCTAGCCCCACTCGGCATAGAGCCCTGGCGTTTTCGCCAAAAGGGTAGTCTAGCTCGAGCTGCCATAGCTCCTCCTCTGTTGCCGGCCTCCCGCCTATCCTCAGGTGGAGCATCTGCATCCCATATATGCGAGCCATATACTGATCATCACGAGCATATCGCTCGCCTAGTGTAAGCACTGGCCCGTGGGTGGTGTCGGGAGCCTTAGTTTTGGTGACATCTAAGGCCCGCAGCTCCATCTGCGGAATGTAGTCAAGGGCCTCTTCCTCAACATCTAGGCCCCTCAGGAATGTGGTGAGTAGTCCACCAAATTCGTATCTGTGCCCCTGATGCAACCGGGCTCTCTTCATGACGGAAATAATCACCGCCCCCTGTTCGCGGCTCTGCTGCTCGGTATATATTATACACCGACACGCAAGTGTACGTGGTCAAACAAGTAATAAAGTGGCTAAGTAGCCAAGTATCGATCCAAGGAGGCTGCTCTAGATATGCAAAACTGCCTAGTTTACTATATCTCTATTCTATTTCTAACTATGTTAACAACAATCCAACCAAGATTTGAGTGAGTTTTGTTTCTAAACTAATTATCTACTAAAATTAATAACTACTATTTACGTTGAGTTTGGACAATGGATATGCACATGCCAAGGTTAAGAACGAGTAATGAACTTGATAATCATGATAATTTGGTCATCTTCTTCTTCATATTGCTAGCCAAGAACGTTTGCCTAGAAATTAAAACTTCCGTATTTAATTTCACTTTAGATTCATAAACCATTCGTCTACATTTCTGTGATCAAATGCAATTTATGACCTAACACTACAATTCCGGTTCCTAAATTGACTAATACGACTTTCAAGTATATTTCTATCAAGAAAGCACATCAAAACCCAATTTTCCCAAATCAAGTTAAGAACAATACCCTATTAATTCACAACTTTCCAATTTCATGCTCTCTCGAGTGAAATTGGACTTTTTAGATATACATTAATGGTGGCCAATCAAGAATGTAATAAGCACAAGAATTAATAGAACAACATGCAAGAAGAAGAAGAAACCATATCAATTATTACCAACATTCATTACACAAGTTCAAAACCTCAGCAAGAAAGGAATTAGCCACTCATTCTTGGATTAATCATCCTAGAATGAGTGTGAATCATGCATACAATTGAAGGAAAGAAGAAGGGAAGAGAAGAAAACTCTTATCTTTTCTATTCTTCAACTGCCACAAAACCACGTTCCTGCTCCCACTTCTGAACTCAGGCTCCAAAAAACTAAAACTAAAAAAAACTCCTTTAAAAATAACCTAAGTGTGCTATTTATACTAGTGGGAAATTTTTTCCGGAATAACAAGCAACGTGTCACGGAGGCCAACGCGGAGCACTGCCTCCGTGACACGGCGTGGATGCGGACCCTCTCTGGAAATTGCATGGTCCGGATAATTAGCCTCAACGTGGCACGGAGGCCATCGCGGAGGCCTGTCTCCGTGCCACGGAGCTGACGCGCAGGCACACTGGAAATTGCCACTTTTATTTCTGCCCAGGCAATGTGCTACCGCGATGGCAGCGTGGCACGGCACCATCGCGGAGCCACTGCAAAATATGCCATCCAAGGTCTTTTCCACGCTCGCATCCAAGTCCAACTCCGACATAGTTCCAACACGCATTTTAGCTCTTAAAAATCACATTATCCTGCAAAACAAATGCTAATCATGTTGGTTAGTATAAATTCGCATTTTATTACCAAATACATGATATTATATACACATTGCACAACAAACAAGGTAAAAATGATACGTTTGAGTATCACTTGGGCATAGAAATCTGCCCAAGATCACTTACCCCACACTTAAATCCTTGTTCGTCCTCGAACAACACATACACAAATCATGCACATCACATCTCAACCTTTGTCACTATGGTGAAACATTTTACGTTACGGTCATACCGATTATTCGATTTTTGCAAATCATCAAGAAAACATGCTTGGTCGTACAAGACAATGACCTTAATACATCGAGGCTTCCTAGACTTTTAAGAATTGATTCTTGATATCGGCAAACTCATGCAACTCAACTAATCAAGAAATCCGACACGAAAATCAATCTTTCATCAAGCATGTACCCTCACAACTCGAGAGAAACTTCCCCTTTTATGCTCGTGCAGCACACAAACATGCAAGTAGGGGCATATAGAAATTAATTTCACTCTCTCTCCCAAAAGAATTCACATGCATCATGTCATGACCCATAGGCTTGCCCTTAGTGTATTACTCCACTAATATAAAGAAATCCAGTGTAGGATCAAATAGGACTTTTAATGGGTTGTCACTGGGCTATGGATCTAGTATATATATATTGGATTAGCCAATAATAGTCGCTAGCATCCTTAAGCGCCTTTTCAACTCATTCCCATCGACTCATGGACATTGTTCCTCTCTTTTCTCTTTTTCTCCCATTCATGCTGGTTTACTTTCATACAGCCCATTTCATCAGGCACACTTGACCCCAAACGAAAGGTTTTCATGTACCCTCAATTTCATTTAATTACAACTAGTGCCTCTTCAACATCATCTTTTCTTTCCTCACTTTGCTTTTCTTTTCTTTTCACTCTTTTCACTCTTTAACACTTTGGGAAACAATTTTCTGTTCTTTGTAAGCTCTTAAGAGCTTCTTATAGACTTTAAGGCTAATGAAAAGAAGGAATAAAGCTTAGTTCATACAATTCTGGACAAAAGAAAGAAATCGGCTAAAGGCTCAACGGGCTGACTAGGGTATACAACATATAAAAAGGTAGAATTTTGACAAGAAAAAAAATGGAAACTAATGGTTAAAACAAAGAAATGCCTACATCCTTTCCGACACTACACCTCCTTCATTTCGCTTTGTATACACGCCAGGCAAGTTCTAGACAATTCACAATGACATGGAATAGCAAAACCTCACTCACACTTCATGCACATGCTCGAATCAAGATGCATTCACAGACTCTTTAATTAGTCAATTACATGAATTCAAGATTAAGCCTCAATCATAATGAACCAAATTCTATAGCCTAGGTAACTCAACATATTTACACAATTACATGCTTTCAAACGAATCACTTTCACATTTCGAACATCAATTACACACGCAACAAAATTTTAGCAACCATAAGCAACTACAGTTTATTGATGCAATCCACCAAAGAAACTAAAAACAAAACATCTACTCCTATCGACTACATTTCCCTTAAGACGGTCGCCATCCATCCATCATAGGGAATGTTCACTAACTATGACATCGGTTCAATGGGACTATTCTCGGTAAAAGAACCGAAAACAAACTCCGAGAAACCCAAAAATAAAACTTCAAAATTTTTGCAACACATCGATCATTTCGATAAAAAAAATATTTACAAAATATGTTGATAAGTGCAACATCTTTTCGCAAAAATTTTGAAAAATATCGATCATATTGATAGAGAAAAAATATTTACAAAATTTACAAAATATTTACAAAGGCAACCATAACTTTTTTAAAAACACACATCATTAGCCACAAACAAATATATACACATCATTCACAAATCAGTTCACAACAACAGGGAAAGCACAGACATACATAAACGTCAAGGAAGAATATACAGCAGATTTAGAGCCTATGACCTAGCACCTAACTACTCCCCACCCCACACTTAAATCGAACACTGTCCCCAGTGTTCACAAAAATACAAAGCACAAAATTTTGGGTGGTGAAACTCCCTGCTCAGTCGAAATATTCGACTTCCTCATCCGGTGCTGCGGCCTCGTCGCCCATATCTGAATCAGCTCCCTCGCCGTCATCGGACTCCACATCAGAGTCCTCACGACGTGTCTCCTCATCAGTAGGGACGTCGTCGTCAGTCGGCTCCACAAAGGCTGGCCCCACCTTGCATAAAGCTCTGGCGTTCTCGCCAAAAGGGTAGTCCAGCTCCAGCTGCCATAATTCATCCTCGGTGGCTGGTCTCCCACCTATCCGTAGCTGCAGCATCTGCATACTGAACATACGGGCCATATACTGGTCGTCACGAGCATGTCGCTCACCCAGAGTCAGCACAGGTCCATGTGTAGTGTCGGGGGCCTTGGTCTTTGTCACATCAAGGGCCCTCCGCTCCAACTGCGGAATGTAATCCAAGGCTTCTTCCTCAACGTCGAGGCCTCGGAGGAAGGTGGTGATGAGTCCGCCAAACCCGTATCTGTGGCCCTGGTGTAGTCTGGCTCTCTTCATGGCGGATATTATAACCGCCCCCACATTAATCTCAAGCCATTTCATAAGGGCATACACCAGGTAGACACGGTCCCGGGTCATGTCTGTCATATGTACTCCCGGGATCAAACACGAACATACAATTTTTAGCCAGATTCTGGCCTCCCTGTTCATCTGCGAATAGGGCAGAGTCTGGTGGTAACCCCTCTCTTTGTGTCTACTCCATCGGGCTGTGGATCGAGCCCCACACAACGTACGTCTGATGTCGGCGTACGGTGGGGTGATGTTGAGTTGGCGGAGAACGTGGGCGTCTGTGTCCCGCGCTCCAACGATGGCATTCAGCTGCTGGGGTTCCAGAGTGACAATCTGCCCTCTAATTTTAATAGTGTGGCTTCTGATGGCCGGGTTCCAGTTGGCATAAAATTCCCGGACCAAGTGAAGGTTGCACTCCTTGGGCTCCTGAAAAATAAAGCTGAGCCCAGCTGCTTCAATCCTCTGTACGATGCGAGGGAACTCCTGTGCGAGTGGTTCCCTTGCAATATATTCCTCCGGGAAGTACTTGTTCTCCTTATGCTTTGCGTACCACTTCTTCCCTTAATCGGTAACCCATCGTGTTCCGTATCGGCGATGTTGACCGCGTGGAACAGCAGGTGCAGCTGGGACAGCAGTGCCCAGTCTCATTCTCTTTCTGCCGGTGCCTGAGGTTGAAGCACCCTTGCCTTTATCTTGTCGGCTGGCCATTGTACCTGTCAATTTACACAGACAAGCACAACGTTAAGCTAAAAACTTGTTAGTTTTGGCTAAGGTCGGGTTAAACAAAATTTACCCCACACTTAGTCTTTAACAATATTTACAACATGTTAGCAAGGATAGATCTATTTACACCCCAAGCACAATCACTATAAACATATTGCTTAGTGCGTTCACAAAAATTCGACAGCATAACGGCTAGCGAACTACTCAGACTTCATACAGCTAACCCAATCCTACTATCGACAGCTATTCACCCATAGCACTTAGCAACGATAACAACAACAAAATAGAAACAACAATACAAACATTTTATATACACTAATCTAAGCAATTCAACCAATTCACATATTACGCAATGTCCCACAAAAAAAATCGAGAATTAGTCGTCTTTCACCAATTATACAATATTTACCATGACTTATCTCAAATAATAAACACACCCCGGCATCAATTTCGTCAAACTATCAAGTTACCCAAGTTAAAATTCAACAACCCCAAGCCCTAGAACTCAATTCGACAATCAACAATGAATTATTCAATCAATCGATAAGTTCACTCGTCAACTACAACAATCCGAACACAATCAATCGCAAAATAATTCACGTCATGTTTAATTTCTACCTAGGGTGATATATCTCACCTCACATGCTCAAAATCGACAAAAATCGCCAAAAAGTTGAGATAGACGATGAAAACATACCTTGGAATTGAAGAATCGATAAAGACTTGACGTTTTCCTTGCCTCTTAACGTGGCACGGAGCTTGGGGGTAGGGGAATGGGTGTTTGGTCGTGGAGGGAAGAGGGAATGGGGAAAATAGGGGCAAAATCGGGGATTTTTATTAAGAAAACACGCGGGTCACCCGGAAACCCGGTGTGACCCGGCACTGGGATAAGGGCAACGTGTCACGGAGGGTAACGCGGAGGCCCTCCTCCGTGACACGGAGCCAACGCGTTGGCTTACTGGAATTTTTAAAAAATTCCAGATTTGCCTTCAACGTGTCACGGAGGCCAACGCGGAGCATTGCCTCCGTGACAAGGCGCCAACGCGCCAGTGCTCTGTTTCACTATCAAATTTTATTTTTCATACCTCGCCTCGTTTTCTCGATTCCACGTATTTTTCCTCCGGTATACCTGAAAATCACCTCACTAAACAAAAATTGGTTAAATGACTAGATTCCCTACTAAAAGAATAAAAATTACTAATTAAAATGCACATCTAAACCTAGTCAAGAAAAAGAAAAGAAAATAAAATAAAAGAAAAACTTTACACTAAGGAAAAAGAAAGAAAAATATTTTTCACGGGTTGCCTCCCGTGCAGCGCTTGGTTTAACGTCGCGGCTCGACAGCCTTTACGCTCAATTTTCTACTAGGGAGATGGACGATTTGACCCGATCATCTCCCCAGTAGTTCTCAACCTTGTCTGGTGGCCTACCTAGTAACTCTCGGGAATCACTCAATCCATTCGCATTCCCATGATCAATCACGTTGATCACCGAGAGTTCCTTATAGACAGTCGGGAGCTTAGGTGCCTTGTACACGTCGAACACCTCAACCTTGTCGTGTGCTCGCATCATGAGTTGACCCGCAGCTACATCGATCAATGCCTTTCCGGTTGCCAAAAATGGTCGTCCCAAAATAAATGGGACTTCTGCATCTGGCTCAAAATCCAGAACAATGAAATCTACCGGAAAAATGAGGGAGCCTACCTGCACTAGCACATCCTCCACAATGCCATCCGGCTTAGCTAAAGACCTGTCTGCTAGCTGCAAGATCACTGTTGTAGGTCTAGGACTCCCTAGCCCTAACTTTCTGAATACCGAAGATGGCATCAGATTTATACTTGCCCCCAAGTCGCATAACCCATGAGCTCGGATACTTTTCCCAATCGTCAGCTGGATAGTAAAACTTCCAGGATCCTTCAATTTAGTGGGCAACCTGTTCTGAATACGGGATGCGCATTCCTCCGTTAAAGCCACCGTGGCATACTCGGTCAAGCGACTTTTGTTGGCCACGATGTCTTTGATATACTTTACATATTTTGGCACACCCTGCAAGACATCAACAAGAGGTAAGTTAACATGTACCTGTTTAAGTACCTCCATGAATTTCTGGAAACACGCCTCCTCCTTGTGTTTCTTAAGTCGTTGAGGGAACGGGGGTGGAGGCCTTGTTGGTTCAGCTTCTTTGGTCTTCCCCGTATCTGAGGTTTGTTCTCCCTCAACATCTGCTGCTCCTAACTTCTGAGGCGGTCTTTCCGGTTCCACCTCCTTTAATTGTAAACCACTCCTCGTGGTCACTGCATTTACCTGCTTAGGATTGGGATCCGTGTCGCTAGGTAGTCCTCCCCTTGGTCTAGTATTTTGGGCACTGGCAAATTGCCCAAACTGATATTCAAGAGCCTTGGTTGCCAATTGATTGTTCTTTACTTCGGCCGCCAGTTTGACATAGTCAGCCTGCAATTGTTCCTGGTTGGCAATCATGGTCTTGAACATTTCCTCAATAGTCGGTGATGGTGGTGGAGGAGGGGCATTGTGATTTCTAAACTGATTCTGATAGCCTTGTTGCCCTCCTTGGTTTCTGTGCATACCCTGTCCTGAACCCTGGCCTTGTTGATTGTTGCTACCCCACGAAAAATTTGGATGATTCCTCCAATTCGAGTTGTAGCCACCACCAAACTGCTGTTGATTCCTCTGTGCATTGCCTACAAAGTTGACAGAATCAGGATTTGCACCACAGCATTCAGCTGAATGCTCACTACTACCACACACTTCACACCACATCTGTTGGACTGCATTAACTGAGGCTGACGGCTGGTTCAAATTCATATTGCTGAAGTGAGTGTTTAACTGATTTTGCAAAGCAGCTATCTGTGCAGCGATAGCTGTGAATCCATCCACTTCAAGCACTCCCGCTGCTTTCCTTGCTCCACCTCTTGAAGAATCTGCATTCCATTCCGGATTGCCTTGTGAAATTCGGTTGAGCAAAGTGTACAGCTCCTCATAAGTCTTCTCCAGCGCTTGCCCTCCAGCTGCTGAGTCTAACAAAATTTTAGTGTGGGGTTCCAAACCCTCAATAAAAGTGTGGACCAACACCTCATTTGACTGATGATGATGAGGACAGTCCCGCAACATGGACTTGAATCTTTCCCAGGCTTGATAAAGATTTTCTCCTTCCCTCTGTTTAAAACTTAGAATCTGACTTCTAAGTTTAGCTGTTTTACCTGAAGGGAAAAATTTGATCAAGAACTTCTTTGCAAGATCATCCCACGTTGATATAGAGTTGGGTGGTTCAATTTTTAACCACCTCTTGGCTTCACCAAGTAAGGAAAATGGAAATAAGGTGAGCCGAACATAATCAGGTGACACTCCAGCGGGGATGTAAGTGTCACTTATCTCCAAAAGGTTCTGGAGATGTTGTTGCGGATCTTCGTGAGGGAGACCGGTAAACTGCCCGCTAGTGTGCAAAAGTTGCACCATATTTTGCTTTAACTAAAATCTCCCCCCAGGCTCTGGTTTGCGGATGCTGGAATGTACATTATTAGCGTGTGGGATTGCCACCTCGCGAACCGGCCTGGCTGCTACTTCCTTGGGCACTAACACTGCCCGCACAACTGGTGGATTGGGTTGCTCCATTATAGACTGTTTCAGCAACTGCAACTTCTTCCGAAGAGCTTCTCTACGTTGACTATGCAATTCACGTTCTGGCTCTAAGTAAGATTCCACCAGCTCCTTGTCCCTTGCCAGTGTTCACAGAAATAAAAATCTGCAAAATACAGGCTAAGACCAAGTTGTTAACACTTAAGAAAATAAAAATACAAATACAGTAAATTTACACTAAACAAAATTTTACAAATCGCCTAGCCTCCCCGGCAACGGCGCCAAAAACTTGTTCGCAGCTCTGCTGCTCGGTATATATTATACACCGACACGCAAGTGTACGTGGTCAAACAAGTAATAAAGTGGCTAAGTAGCCAAGTATCGATCCAAGGAGGCTGCTCTAGATATGCAAAACTGCCTAGTTTACTATATCTCTATTCTATTTCTAACTATGTTAACAACAATCCAACCAAGATTTGAGTGAGTTTTGTTTCTAAACTAATTATCTACTAAAATTAATAACTACTATTTACGTTGAGTTTGGACAATGGATATGCACATGCCAAGGTTAAGAACGAGTAATGAACTTGATAATCATGATAATTTGGTCATCTTCTTCTTCATATTGCTAGCCAAGAACGTTTGCCTAGAAATTAAAACTTCCGTATTTAATTTCACTTTAGATTCATAAACCATTCGTCTACATTTCTGTGATCAAATGCAATTTATGACCTAACACTACAATTCCGGTTCCTAAATTGACTAATACGACTTTCAAGTATATTTCTATCAAGAAAGCACATCAAAACCCAATTTTCCCAAATCAAGTTAAGAACAATACCCTATTAATTCACAACTTTCCAATTTCATGCTCTCTCGAGTGAAATTGGACTTTTTAGATATACATTAATGGTGGCCAATCAAGAATGTAATAAGCACAAGAATTAATAGAACAACATGCAAGAAGAAGAAGAAACCATATCAATTATTACCAACATTCATTACACAAGTTCAAAACCTCAACAAGAAAGGAATTAGCCACTCATTCTTGGATTAATCATCCTAGAATGAGTGTGAATCATGCATACAATTGAAGGAAAGAAGAAGGGAAGAGAAGAAAACTCTTATCTTTTCTATTCTTCAACTGCCACAAAACCACGTTCCTGCTCCCACTTCTGAACTCAGGCTCCAAAAAACTAAAACTAAAAAAAACTCCTTTAAAAATAACCTAAGTGTGCTATTTATACTAGTGGGAAATTTTTCCCGGAATAACAAGCAACGTGTCACGGAGGCCAACGCGGAGCACTGCCTCCGTGACACGGCGTGGACGCGGACCCTCTCTGGAAATTGCATGGTCCGGATAATTAGCCTCAACGTGGCACGGAGGCCATCGCAGAGGCCTGTCTCCGTGCCACGGAGCTGACGCGCAGGCACACTGGAAATTGCCACTTTTATTTCTGCCCAGGCAGTGTGCTACCGCGATGGCAGCGTGGCACGGCACCATCGCGGAGCCACTGCAAAATATGCCATCCGAGGTCTTTTCCACGCTCGCATCCAAGTCCAGCTCCGACATAGTTCCAACACGCATTTTAGCTCTTCAAAATCACATTATCCTGTAAAACAAATGCTAATCATGTTGGTTAGTATAAATTCGCATTTTATTACCAAATACATGATATTATATACACATTGCACAACAAACAAGGTAAAAATGATACGTTTGAGTATCACTTGGGCATATAAATCTGCCCAAGATCACCCCCACGTTGATCTCCAGCCCTTTCATCAGGGCGTACACCAGGCATACACGATCCCGGGTTACATCTGTCATATGTACCCCCGGGATTAGGCAGGAACAGACGATCTTAAGCCATATCCTGGCTTCCCTGTTCATCTGTGAATAGGGCAAAGTCTGATGGTAGCCCTTCTCCTTGTGTCTGCTCCATCTAGCTGTCGATCGGGTTCCACACAAGGTGCGTCTGATGTCCGCATATGGTGGAGTGATGTTCAGCTGTCGAAGCACGTGGGCGTCTGTGTCCCGCGCCCCTATGATAGCATTGAGGTGGTGGGGCTCAAAGGTGACTATTTGCCCTCTGATTTTGATGGTGTGACTTCTGAGAGTCGGGTTCCAATTGGCATAGAATTCCCGAATCAGGTGCAAGTTGCATTCCTTGGGCTCTTCAAAGATAAAATTGAGCCCAACTGCCTTGATCCAGTGGACAATCCTAGGGAACTCCTGTGCCAACGGTTCCCGAGCTATGTGTTCCTCGGGGAAGTACTTGCTCTCCTTGTGCTTGGCATACCACTTCTTCCCCTCTTCTATCACCCACCTGGTTCCGTATTGGCGGCGTTGGCCGTGTGGAACCGCTGGTGCTGCTGGGACTGCTGTGCCCAGTCTGATTCTCTTTCTTCCGGCGCCAGATGTTGATGCGCCTTTCCTCTTTTCTTGCCTGCTTGCCATTTTTCCTGTCAACCCAAATAGACAAGATTAATGTTTAGCTAATGAGTATTAGCTTCGACTAAGGTCGGGTTAAGCTAGGCTACCCCACACTTAGTCCTTAGCTAAAATTACAACATTACGGCAAGATCATACCTATTTACACAAACAAACAACCAAATATACAACCATGCTTAGTGCATTCGAAGAATTCGACGGTATGTATTCTATGTACTACTCAGACTTCGTACAACTAACCACAATCATTACCATCGATAACATTTTATCTTATCGCACTTAGCAAGGAGAAACAAAGAAACGAAAACAACAAGAATTTATCTACATGAACCTATACAACTCACCCAATTCTTGCAAATTTCAATGTTCCCTTAACCCGAGAATTCGTCGGTCTTTTAGCATAATAACAACTAGCACATTGACTCATCTCACTCAACATGTACAACCCATCATGAATTTCACTAGTTCACTACATTTTTCCACTTCAAATTCAAAAACAAGCCCTAGCTATGATTGTATCAACAAAAATTCGATTAAATTATGCAATTAACGAGTTCAAGCGATCAACATGATACTCCGAACATCCATCAACAAAAATTCAATTGAATTTATGTTTAATTTCTACTTAGGGTAAGTTTAGCTCACATCACATGCTCAATATCGAAGAAAATCGACAAGAAATGAGATGGAATTGAGGAACATACCTTAAATTTGAAGAATTGAAGAAAACTCAATGAAATCCTTGGCCTATTCCGTGTCACGTTGAAGGGGGAGGGGTTTAGGGAGATTGGTCGCAGAGTGTGTGAGAAATAAGGAAAATTGAGGGGGAATTCGGGGTTTAAAAGTGGAAAAATCGCGCGGGTCACCCGGCGACCCAGTGTGACCCGTCGCGATATACACAGCAATGTGTCACGGAGTGCATCGCGGAGCACTGCCTCCGTGACACGGAGCTGACGCGAGGGTGTTCTGGAATTCTTTTAAAATTCCAGATTTATACCTCAACGTGTCACGGAGGGTAACGCGGAGGCCCTCCTCCGTGACACGGAGCTATAGCCCTAGCTCACTGTTTTGCCACTTTTTCTTGATTTTCATACCTCGAATTTTCCTTTGCGATTCCTTGTATATTTTCCCTCCGTTCGACCTGAAATTCATTCTACTACAAGAAATTGGTTAGAATTATAGGTTTCACTCAAAATATAAAAATAAAAACAAAAATAAAAACTAAAAATTTTGTTGTTAATCAAGAAAATAAAATAAAATGAACAAAAATAAATAAAAAAATCTATTCACAATTTACAAAGAGAAATTTCATGGGTTGCCTCCCGTGCAGCGCCTGGTTTACCGTCGCGGCTCGACGTTATTCAGCTCAATTGTCCTCTAGGGTGATGGACGTTTTCTCTCGACCACCGTCCTCCCCCCAGTAGTGCTTACATCTCTACCCATTGACTAAGAACGTGGCACTCCGATCTTCTTGCCAGAACTCTACTGCCCCATGCGGGGTCATTTTCACCACTTCAAATGGCCCCGACCATTTGGACCTCAGCTTTCCAGGAAACAACTTCAATCTTGAATTGAAGAGAAAACCTTCTGCCCAAGTTCAAAAATGCGGTGCACCACATGCTTGTCATGCCACCGTTTTGTTCTTTCCTTATAGTACTTAGCACTCTCATAAGCATGCCAGCGGAACTCTTCAAGTTCACTGAGTTGCATTAATCTCTTCTTGCCCGCTAGCTCCAAGTCCATATTTAATTTTTTCACGGCCCAGAAGGCTCGGTGCTCTAGCTCCACCAGTAGATGACACGCTTTCCCATAGACCAATCGGTATGGTGAGGTTCCTATCAGTGTCTTGTAAGCAGTTCTGTACGCCCACAATGCATCATCAAGTTTGCTTGACCAATCGTTCCATTGTGTATTTACTGTTTTCTAGAGAATCTGCTTCACTTCTCTATTTGACACCTCTACTTACCCACTAGTTTGGGGGTGGTATGCTGTTGCCACCTTGTGGCGCACCCCATACTTGGCTAGTAGTTTCTTGAAACTTGCGTTGACAAAATGAGCCCCTCCATCACTGATAATGGCTCGGGGTGTCCCGAACCTAGTAAGAATATGTTTTTTCACAAATTTTGTTACCACCTTGTTGTCATTCCTGGGGCAAGCTATTGCTTCCACCCATTTTGATACATAGTCTACAACCACCAAGATGTAACGATTACCAAATGACGGTGGGAACGGGCCCATAAAATCAATGCCCCATACATCAAAGGTCTCTACTTCTAGTATATTCTGCAGCGGCATCTCTTGTCTTCTACCAATTGTTCCTGTACGCTGACATCTGTCACACATTTTGACGTATGCCATAGAGTCTCTGAATAGTGTAGGCCAAAAGAATCCTGACTGTAGAACCTTGTGTGCTGTTCGCTCTCCTCCATGGTGACCTCCATACAACGAAGAGTGACATCTCCTCAACACCTCTACAATTTGACTCTCCGGGATGCATCTTCTCATCACTTGATCCGGTCCCTGTTTAAATAAGTATGGTTCATCCCAAACAAAATGCCGGCAATCATGCCTCAATTTCCTTCTCTGTTGGTCTGTTGCCTCAGGTGGGTAGACTCCACTCACTAGCAAATTGACTATATCTGCGTACCAAGGAACTTCAGCTTCCCCTACTGCCAAGAACTACTCATCCGGGAACTCCTCATTGATGGTGTCACTTTCCATCACATGCGATTGGCTCTCTAATCGCGATAAGTGATCTGCCACCTGATTCTCACTCCCCTTTCTGTCCTTGATCTCAAGATCGAACTCTTGCAACAACAGGATCCATCTGATTAGTTTGGGCTTAGCATCCTTCTTGTTAAATAGGTACCAAATCGCTGCATGATCGGTGTACACCACTACTTCTGAACCCACCAAATAGGACCTGAATTTGTCAAATGCAAACCCCAATGCTAGCATTTCTTTCTCTGTGACTGTGTAATTGCTTTGGACCGTATTCAGCATTTTGCTTGCATAATAAATAGAATGAAAGATTTTATTTTTCCTTTGCCCCAATACAGCTCCCACAGCCACATCACTGGCATCACACATCAACTCAAATGGTTGTCCCCAATCCAGAGAAGTAAGGATAAGTGCTTCTATCAATTTCTGCTTCAACTCCTCGAATGCTTTCACACACTCATCATTTAACTCAAACTTTACCTCTTTTTCTAGCAATCTGCATAGTGGTCTAGAAATTTTGGAAAAGTTTCTGATGAACCGTCTGTAGAATCCTGCATGCCCAGGAAAACTGAGAACACCTTTCACTGACACAGGTGGTGGCAACTTTTCAATAACCTCGATCTTAGCACGATCGACTTCCAACCCCTTTCGAGACACTTTGTGGCCAAGGACAATACCCTCCTTCACTAAGAAGTGACATTTCTCCCAGTTTAGTACAAGGTTGGATTCCTCGTAGTGAGCTAGCACCCTGTCAAGATTCTGCAAACAAGTAGCAAATGAATTACCGAAAACAGAAAAATCATCCATAAATACCTCAACAAAATCCTCCACCATGTCGTGGAAAATAGCCATCATGCATCTCTGGAATGTGGCGGGTGCATTGCATAACCCAAATGGCATTCGCCTGAAAGCATATGTCCCATAAGGACAGGTAAAAGTAGTCTTCTCTTGGTCCTCCGGAGCTATGGCTATTTGGTTATAACCAGAGTACCCATCAAGGAAACAATAATATTCCTGTCCAGCCAACCTATCTAATATTTGATCAATGAACGGGATAGGGTAATGATCTTTCCTTGTGGCTTCATTAAGCTTTCTGTAGTCCATGCAAATCCGCCAGCCTGTGACGGTTTGTGTAGGAATCAACTCATTTTTCTCATTGGTGACCACGGTCATCCCTCCTTTCTTTGGAACGCACTGAACGGGGATGACCCATTCACTATCTGAAATCGGGTAGACCACACCTGCATCAAACCACTTGATTATTTCTTTCCTCACCACATCCTTCATTGCTGGATTTAGCCTTTGTTGCGGCTGAATGGTTGGTTTTGCTCCTGTCTCCATGAAAATCCTATGTGTGCAAAAAGCTGGATTGATACCCTGAATATCTGACATTTGCCAACCCATTGCCTTCCTTTTTCTAAGGACACCCAATGCTTCTTTCTCCTGTGCCTCTGTCAATTTTGTGGAGATAAAGACTGGTAACGTCTCATTTTCCCCCAAAAAGACATATTTTAAATGGGGAGGTAATTCTTTCAATTCCAGCTTTGGTGCCTCCTCAACGGATGGTTTCAGCAACTATTCTAAGGACCTCATCAATGATTGAAATTCCTATTTCCTCGGTTGCCTTTGTGCCTCATTCAACATTTGGACCACCTCATAGGCGTCTCTATCTCCAAAATGATTGGAGTGCATCAACACTCTTTCCAGTGGGTCTTGAGATTTGACAATATGACGAATTTCTTCATGTTCAAACACACTGATTGCTGAAAGCTCCTCATGTATTGCTGGCAGCTTCATGGATTTAAACACATCAAACACTTCCACCTTTTCGTGTGCTCGCACGGTTAGCTGCCCTGCAGCTACATCAATCAGCGCTTTCCCGGTCGCTATGAAAGGATGTCCCAAAATAAATGGGACTTCCGCGTCTGGTTCAAAATCCAGCACGACGAAATCTACCAGGAAGATCAGGGAGCCAACTTGCACCAGAACGTCCTCCACAATGCCATCAGGTCTGGCTAAGGACCGATCCGCCAATTGCAAGATCACTGTTGTGGGTCTAGGACTTCCTAGACCCAGCTTTTTGAATACCGATGACGACATCAAATTAATGCTCGCTCCCAAATCACATAATCCACGAGCTCGGATACTCTACCCAATAGTAATCTGTATAGTAAAGCTCCCAGGATCTTTGAGCTTTGTGGGTAGTCGGTTTTGTATCCGGGAAGTGCACTCCTCCGTGAGAGCCACCGTAGCATACTCAGTCAACCGACTTTTGTTTGCCACGATGTCCTTTATATACTTGGCATACTTCGGCACTCCCTGCAAAACATCAACAAGAGGTAAGTTAATATGTACCTGTTTCAGGACCTCCATGAATTTCTTGAAACACGCCTCCTTCTTGTGTTTCTTTAATCGTTGAGGGAACGGCGGTGGTGGTCTTTCTGATTCAGCTTCCTTTGTCTTCCCCCTCTCATCACTTTGCTCCCTCTCAACTTCTGCTACTCCCGATTGTTGAGGTGGTCTTTCTGGCTCCACCTCTTTCAGCTGCAAACCACTCCTTGTGGTCACTGCATTCACCTGCTTGGGGTTGGGATCTGTGTCACTCGGAAGTCCTCCTCTAGGCCTGGTGTTTTGGGCTCCAGCAACTTGCCCAAATTGATATTCAAGTGCCTTAGTAGCTAACTGGTTGTTTTTCACCTCGGCTGTCAATTTCACATAGTCAGCCGGCAATTGAGCTTGGTTAGCTATCATCGTCTTGAACATCTCCTCAATGCTGGGTGATGGTGGTGGAGGAGGTTCATTGTTGTTTCTAAATTGTGCTTGATAATTCTGCTGCCCTCCTTGATTCCTCTGCACACCCTGACTCGAACTTTGCCCCTGATGGTTGTTGCTACCCCAGGAGAAATTAGGATGATTCCTCCAATTGGAATTGTAGTTGTTGCCATACTGTTGGTGGTTGTTCCTTTGTACATTTCCCACATATTTCACCGAGTTAGGATTTGCTCCACAACACTCAGCTGAGTGCTCACTGCTCCCACACACTTCACACCAAATCTGCTGCACCGCATTCACTGGGGCTTGAGGCTAGTTCATTGTCATGTTACTGAAGTGGGTGTTGAGTTGATTCTGTAAGGTAGCTATCTGTGTAGCAATAGCTGTAAAACCATCCACTTCTAGAACTCCTGCTGCTTTCCTTGTCCCTACTCTTGCTGAATCAACATTCCACTCCGGATTGCCCTGTGAAATACGGTTCAACAAGGTATATAGCTCCTCATAAGTTTTCTCCAGCACTTGTCCCCCAGCTGCTGAGTCTAGCAATATTTTTGTATGGGGTTCCAAACCCTCTATAAAAGTGTGCACCAGCACATCATTGGATTGATGATGATGAGGACAATCCTGCAACATGGACTTGAATCTCTCCCAAGCCTGATATAGATTCTCTCCCTCTCTCTGTTTGAAACTTAGAATTTGAATTCTAAGTCTTGCTGTTTTACCGGAGGGAAAAAATCGTATCAAGAATTTCCTTGCAAGATCATCCCACATAGAAATAGAATTAGGTGGCTCAGCTTTCAACCACCTCTTGGCTTCTCCCAATAGTGAAAATGGGAACAATGTAAGCCAGACATAATCTGATGACACTCCAGCGGGGATGTAAGTGTCACTTATCTCCAAGAAATTTTGGAGATGCTGCTGTGGATCTTCATGAGGGAGACCTGTAAACTGCCCGCTAGTGTGCAGCAATTGCACCATGTTTTGTTTGAGCTCGAACCTCCCTCCTGGCTCAGGTTTGCGGATGCTAGATGTGACATTATTAGCATGTGGGATTGCCACCTCGCGAACCGGCCGAGTTGCTACTTCTTCGGGCACTAACATTGCCCGTACTACTGGTGGATTCTGTTGTTGCTCCATGAATGTTTATCTGAGCAACTGCAGCTTTCTTTCTAGAGCTTCTCTCCGCTGACGATGAAATAATCTTTCTGGCTCTAAATACGAGTCCACCAGCTCCTTGTCTCTTGCCAGTGTTCAACAAAGATTAAATCTGCAAAATACAGGCTAAGACCAAGTTGTCAACACTAAGAAAATAAAAATATAGTAAATTAACACTTAAGAAAATTTCACCAATTTCCAGTCCCCGGCAACGGCGCCAAAAACTTGTTCGGTCGTTTGTTATATGGGTATATAACTACACGCAAGTACACGTGGTCGAGCAAGTAGTAAAGTGGCTCAAGTAAGCCAAGTATCGATCCCACAGGGACTGGGATAAGGTAACAATCTGCTCAAGTGTACTATATTTTAATTCTAACAATGAAGACAACAGTGTAACCAAGAGTTAGATATTTTTGGGTTCTAATTTTTATGCTAAGTCTAAAACAAATATCTAATGTGAGTCTCACTATGAATGTGAGCATACTGAGGTTAATTGAACATGTAAAGAAATTAATTATCGATATAAATTGGTTAACCTTTCCTCCGGTTGCTAGTCAAGAACTATTGCCAACAGATTAAAACTCTCGTATTTAACCCAACTTAAGAATCATGAACCGTCCACTTACATTTCTGTGATTAAACGAAATTCATGTTCTAGCCATACAAACCCGGTTCCTAAATTGACTAATACAACCTTCAGGTATATTTCTATCCTGAAGGTAAATCAATTCTCAATTTTCCCAAACCAAGAAAAGATCATATCCTATTGATTCACAACTTTCCAATTTCTTGCTCTCTCGAGTGAAATCGGACTTTTTAGATATACATTAACATAGGCCACACATTAATGCAGTAAGAACAAGAATCAATAGAACAACCATGGAAGAAAAGATGAAAAACCAAAGAATCAATAATCACATTTCATTACAAGTGTTCTTAACCTCAACAAGAAGAGGAATTAGCCACACATTTGTGGATTAAACATCATTAAATAAGTGTTAAACATACAAGCAATTGAATTCAAGGAGAAGGAGATAGAGAAAAACCCTGAGATTTTCGTCCCCTCAACTGCCTGTAACCCACGTTCTTGCTCCACCAAGTCAGAATATTAAAAAATGAACCTAAGTGTTCTATTTATACTAGTGGGAATTTTTCCCGGAATAACAAGCAACGTGTCACGGAGTGCATCGCGGAGCACTGCCTCCGTGACACGCCACCGACGCGGACCCTCACTGGAAGTTGGGGGTCCAGGTAATAAGGCCCAACGTGGCACGACGTGCAACGCGGAGCTAGGCCACCGTGCCACGGACCCAACGCGAACCCACACTGGAAATTGGGCAAAAATTCCCTATCCAGGCAGAATGCCTCCGCGATGGCAGCGTGACACGGCTCCATCGCGGAGCCTCTTTATTTTGTGCCTTCCAATGCCTTGTCCTTTGCTCACATCCAAGTCTAACCCCTATCTCTTCCAGCACGCATTTTAGCTTCCCAAAATTACATTTTACCTGCAAAACAATGCTAATCATGTTGGTTAGTATAAATTCACATTTTATTACCAATCACATGAAAATGTATAAACATTGATAGATAAACAAGGCTAAAATGACACATTTGAGTATCACTTGGGCATATAAATTTGCCCAAGATCAGTGGGTGGTTATACGGGTCTTGAGCACAGGTTTGAAATTGAGATTGCATGTATTGGTGTTGTGGACCCCTTGAACTTTGTCGTGGTCCGGGCATAATAGTGGCCACATCCTCCTTCCTTTTCTTTACTCCGAGACTCCCTGAACCATTTTGAATTGCCTGTGTAGTAGCTTTCAAAGCAGCTTGACTTATGATCTTTCCCGACTTAATTCTGTTTTCCACCATTTCTCCAACCTTTATAACCTCAGCGAATGTTTTTCCAACAGTGGAAAGAAAATTATGGAAGTAGTCAGGTTCTTGTGCCTGGAGGAAAACATCAATCATCTCAGACTCCTTTATGGAGGGCTTAACTCAAGGAACCTGCTCCATCCACCTAATAGCAAATTCACTGAAACTCTCAGTGGTCTTTTTCCTCATGTTGGCAAGTGTGGTGCGATCTGGCACTATGTCAATATTGTATTGAGATTTCTAGACAAAAGCCCGAGCCATGTCATCCCAAACATGCCAACGAGAGATATCTTGATCAATAAACCATTCTAAAGCTATCCCCGTTAGACTCTCTCCAAAGTAAGACATTAGTAGTTCTTCTTTTCCCCCTGCTCCTCTTAGTTTATTACAAAACCTTTTCAAATGAGCCAAAGGATCATCGTGGCCATCGTACTTGTCAAACTTTGGGGTTTTGAACCCTAGAGGCAAGTGAACATCGGGAAACATGCACAAATCTTTATAAGCAACACTCTTGTGCCCTCCCAGTCCTTGCATGTTTCTCATGTTTTGCTCCAAAATTATCATTTTCCTAGATATATCTTCTTGTTCCTCGTTCTTAGTAGTTTTTTCAATCATTATAGGGGAAGTATGCTGATGCATGGGATAGTATGAGTTTGGGACCTTAAAAGTTAGTTCAGGGGAATAAAGCTGATCATGATATGGCTCACCATTAGACTTCTGTATCAGCATCAGTTGAGGGGCTGCAGTGGTTTGTACCGCAAGAATGAAAAGTGGGTTATTTGTGAGAGATGCATTCGGATGGTGCATAGTGGAAGTCCCAACTGTGCTAAACACCCTAGCATGTAGGCCGAATCTCGGTGGGTAAAGTGGATCATTTATAGGCGCCTGGGTGGAAATTGGAATAGCCCCGCCAAAAAGTCTTGGGATTGAAGAGGGTGGTGCTTGTCCATTCATCCAAGACTGGTACATTTCTACCATCTATTGTCTCAGTAATCTTATCTCCTCCATTGATGCAGATTTCTTTGGGATTAGCTGTCCACGGATTTCCTCATTATCAAACTCTGTCCCATCCTTGTGGGTCATTTTGCCTTTTCCTTTAAGCTTGGTGTTATAAGGATGAGATGCCAGCTTGACCACAAACCAACCACCATATAACTTTTATCTCTTTTTTGACAAAAACAAAAATGTGCTAGGTTTTAACATGACATTGCTTTTGCTAATTCGAATTGAAGGGTGATATAAAATAGGTCTCGTATATATTAATCACATCTTGTATGTCATAAATCTAAAGTTATTTTCATTTCTTGAATGAGGTTGGAAGGCTTTGCGATGTTTCATCCCGACTTTGGGTGGATATGTTCTAATACTTCCTTCAATTGTTTTTCATTCATTTGGTGGTTTGAAAGTATTTTGATCGAACCCATTAAGGGTTGCCTATATATCATGTTAAACATGAATCAGATCATTACGTAGTTCATGAAGAGAAAAAGAAAAAAAATTCATTAAGAATCTTTTCACTGAATAAAATTTTGATTCAAAGACATAAAGAAAATATCTAAACACAAAAAAAACTCCATAAACTCGAAAAGACAAACGTGATCGAAATAAGCAAAATAAACATGAAAAGAAAACTTGTAAAGAATCAAACTAAAAGGAAACTGAAAAAATAATTCCTAACAACTAAGCTTCAATCTTGGAAAATCTCTGATCTTTCATTTAAACCAACTGACAGATTTCTCATGGAGCTTCTTGCCTAGGCTGACCTCCTAACATGCAGTATATATCCTCCAGCTTTGTTGCAAAATGACGTGCAAAGGTAGGTACCTCTGTAGCAAATTGCTCATAACTCATTCCCTGATAGTACACCAAACTTCGGGCAGTATCAAAAGCTAAATCGTGGACCTATTTTTTGACATCAGCATAGTATGTTCTAAGTCTAGGACTTTTTGTTGGCGGGTAATGGCTATCTCCCTTATACTTGTCTCACGGTTCAACGCTAACTCAAGCTGATTCCGAATTGTTGCTCGGTCAATCATCAATTGGTTCCTCTCTGTAGCAAACATAGCTCTCTCTTTATCAAACTCTTCTTGTTATTGAGCTAGCAATGCTTGAAACTGGGTTCTCTCATTCTCAAATCGAGCTTTCTCCCTATCAAAGTGGTCCCTCTTCTCATCAAATTCTCACTGTTGCTGATTCATAGGTCCCATGACGATGCTTAAATCCTCATATAATGTCTGAATAGTAGAGCGATGGTTCTTCTCAGCCCTTTTTTGTGCTAACTTAACTTTGGCTTCCAATTCTGCCTCCATCTAGGCTAAAGTTTCCCTGACACTTTTTAGATCTTCATTCAGAACATGTAGAGTGGATTGATAATTTTATTTAACTTCGAGCTGAGCTTGCTTGATTCTCATTTCAGTTTCCGCTTCCTAGTCTACCGCCCCCTTCACTGATCTCTCAGGTCAGACTTTCAAACCTGGTTGTTCCTTGAACCATGTAGGGTACATCGGGTGTACTTCCCCCGTGTCACTCTCCTTCACCAATTTGTCGAATCCGAAAATTTGACAACCACCCCAAATCTTCTAGGCCAATCCCTCAGGAAGAGGGATCTCTGGTTTCACTTCGAACACAAATTCTCTCATGTCTTCGGTTACAGGTATTATCTAACGTCTGCCTAACTAGCATAGAACTCGTAGTGGCACAGTTGAATGCCTCTAATGCCTATCAATAATAGAAAAGGGCGATAAGAAAACATGTATATTACTTCCTTCCAAGGGAACCAAGGGTAGATCCAAATGATCTTGTCTGCCATCAATGAGAGAAAACGTTCAAACCAGCCCTTACCCCTTATGGAAAATCAAAGCCATCCACCCTCTTTGTATAACTGGTAATGTAATCACTCTGGTCATGAAGGAATCTAGCTATAGTACGATGTTGGTAGAGATGTTCTACTATCCACATTTGTAGTAAAATGTTACACCCTTCAAAGAAACCCTTTCCTTTTTGGCAAACCGGTAGGGCACAGTAAATATTGATCAAGATCATCGGCACAATGGTGTGATTCTCTTTCTTAACCAAAACATCCACTACCCCAGCTAAACAAATGCTGATCTTTCCACCTCTTCTTGGAAAAACCATCGTTCCAAAAAATGCCACCATAAAAGCAAAACGTCTATGCTCTTTCCAAGTTTCAAAGCTCCCTTTGTTGTTGAGTTGTCTCCCGAATTGCTCGAACCCTTCTTCTCCACCATACCTGTCGTACAGAAACTTCAGGGAGACTTAACCTTTGTTTAGAGAAGCCTCATTGACCTTGCAAATGTTCAAATGGCTTAAGAATTTGTTCACAGAAATGTTTCTCAGGGCTACAAGCTTCTGACGATGCAGGTTTTTTCCAAACCCAGTATAACCGGTTATCTCTTCCAAGGTAGGAGTCAACTCAAAATCTGAAAAACGAAAGATGTTTGTGGGGTCACAAAAAGATAGTAGTGCTTTGATCACATCCCTCATAGGGTCTACTTTCATGATTCTGGTCAGGAAGCCCATATATTTGAATATTAAACCATGCTCTATTTCTCCCATTATATTCCACCATGTCCAAAGTTTCCAGGGAACACGATCTACAACCTGAAGTGGTACATTCACATCTATTTTCCTCTTTTGACACTTTCCACGACCGGGATAAAACATATTGTACCTATAGATAGAGATGCAAAGTTAACCCTCGTCTAAACTTGGATGAAATTGAATTTACTACCCTTTGGAGTTGGGGATCATGAATGCTAGTAGACACCAAAATAAGATTCAAATGAAAGACATTAAATGACTTTTCAAAGATAAGAATTTTAGGGGAAAATAGATATAAACATCCTTTATAGAAAGAATCTATTTTTGTGACGATCAACTGTGATCCAAAATAAATCAGGCTTACCCAATTGACCCAAAATATCACATGAAAATCAAGTTCGAGGAAGATTACCTAGGTATCTCAGTTGTGCGCGGTTCATGAAATTCATAAAAGAATTTTATTTTTTCTTTTGGAATAAGAAGTAAACGTTTTTTGTTTGAACAGGTATTGAAAAAAAACTTTTCTTATTTGGCTTGTTGAAATAAGAAAGAAAATCTGTTTTGTTATTTTTATTTTCTTTATCTCTTTTTTAAATTTTTGTACAAGGATTTTGAATAAGGAAAAAAAACAAATTGTTCTTCTTTTTCTATTTTTTGAATCGTTTAAATAAGAAAAGGAAGAAGAAAAGAAGAAAGAGAAAAAAAATTCTTTTTTTTTATTTGAATAAGGAATAAAAACTTTCTTTTTATTTGAACCATTGAAATATATATATATATATATTGAAAAAAATCCTTTAATTTTAAAATTTGCAATAAAGATCATCGAACCCGAAGAGGGTTGCCTACATATCTCATCTAAGTGAGAATCAAGCGAGCGTAGTTCGTGCAGCTCGCAAAAGTGTTGGACTTGTTGAAAATTTTGATTTATTTTGGACATTTATTCAAATCAATAAAAAGTTAATAATAAGAAATAACAAAAACAATAAGAATTTTTTTTTAAGAACCATTCAATTTGAAATTTGACTATCCAAAGGGTATATTTAGTAGGTACTACAGAAATATTCTCACTCTTTTCCCTTTTAGTCTAATTAGTTTACGCTTAAGCCGATCAACATTCCCACAAAGTCTTCCAAATAATATAGCAAGTAACACATAGTTATGAACATGTTGGTCTTGAAAGTTGGGCTCCTGTCCTAGACGGACCTGACCCCTGTGTCGAGCCCCGCTAGGTCAAATGAAAATGATGCAAATAAGTGGAATCTATTAAGGATAGTCATTTCTTGTGTTTCAGTTCTGCTAGGTTTAAGCCTATGAGGAAAAAGTGTCTAGACTAGCTTACTCGAGCGGACCACTCGAGCCGGGGAGGGACAACTTATCGGTAGCAGCGTTATTCTGATTTTATTGCTGGTCCAAACCCGCCTAACATGTGTGACTATAAACCTTCACCAGGTGCAATGACACTCCGGCTTTATCTCAAAAGAAAGTATGATGCATAACTGCATTCCTGTGATCGTGTGTGAAATGTTTTCAGAGACTCAAAAGGGTGCATGAAACAGATACATATATACAGTTTAATAATATCAAAGTGATAAACGAGCAGTAAGTAGCACATTAGGCAAATATACACATAATATATTCAAGAAATAATAATAAACACCAAACATGAGTCAATGTAATAAAGCTCGAATTCTGGAGTCCCCAGCAGAGTTGCCAGAGATGTCACACCACTTTTTTTCGAGCGATAGCCGGAGAACAAGGGTTTTTCCAATTAAAGTGATGGTTTTGAATAGGAATTATTTTTTATTTACAGAGTCCCCACTTGGAATTGAGTTATGGTGTTTCAAATCACCTTATTGAATCCCTAATCAAAAGGAAGTTGACTCTTTTATTATAAATCTGCGAATTAGAAATCTGGGTAAGGAATTCTGTTGACCGAGGGGAAGGTGTTAGGCACCCCTCGAGTCCCGTGGTTCTAGCATGGTCGCTTAATCGACTTATGTCTGGCTTAAATTAATTTTGAATAAATTATTTATATTAATTATGCCTATGATTCACTTAAATATTGTTGAACTTTTATTAGTCTCAACCAAGATACGTAACCCCATTCTTGGTCTTGACATTCAATAGTTTTAGAAGCGTAAATTATTTCTTTACTCGTATGTATTACCCCTACTAAGTCATACATATATGTCTTTGAGGTGATTTAAACTTTAATTATTAAAGCAAATTGGTCAAGATGCATAACCGTATTCTTGATTTTTTTTAGACGTCTCAAAAATGTGAAATGGTGTTCTTAATTGGAACACAATTTAATTATGAAATGATGATGATGATAATAATAATAATAATAATAATAATAATAATAATAATAATAACAACAACAACAACAACAACAATAATAATAACAATAATAATAATAAGAACAATAAATAATAAGAAAATTCAATGAAAAAATACATTGAGGATATTCCCTCAAAATATATGTCTTCTTGCTGTAACTTTATTAGTTTAGGTGAAACATCCACCCATTCAGCATATAAGCTCTTAAACTCATCTGGTAGAATGTTGACACTTGGACCATATAAAGTTCACCATTTTCTAAACCAATTTGGTATCTGATTCTTGAAATTATTAGAGCAGATTTTTATGAACCATGAATACTTCTTATTAGCATTCTCATATAACAGAGCTTTATTAAAGCCATCAATATAGTCCCAATAATTGAACTTTACTTTTACCAGTTGTTCTGAGTGAGTATATTCTCTATCTCTCATTGTGCTTATTCCCCATTCTTCTGGGGTGACAATCTTTTTTATAATGAATTTTGAAAAGCTATAAACTTTTCTAGTATTAGCGGGGTAAAAATGTTGGAATTCAATAGACCCTATGGATGAGAGTATATTCTCATAGTGCATACGATATTTGTATGTAGGGACAGCATATGATGTTGTATCATAGTACCTTTGCATTATCTGCGAAGGGTCATCCCTCCATTGCAAATCCCTTGGTTCTATGAGGAATATTACCTCTGATGTTTCATTTTTTTTCATATGCTTATGCAGCTTCACTAACTTCTTCATTTGTTACTGTAGAGTATGAAGGTGGGGCATCCTTCTGTGGCTGCTAGGATTGTATAAAATCCAGAAATTGTTGGTATAATTGGTTGTTCGCACTTACTCCTGATATCCCAGTCCAAGTGCTTGCTCTAGTAGAAGTGGATGTAATATTTGCGGCTATTACCCTTTGGTTTTCAATTTGAGCAAGAATATTATCTCTGCTCATTTGAGTTCCTCCACTTCCTCTACCTTTTCCTCTATTAGAGGAAGGGAAACCACCTTGTGGCCGCATAATCTGTTACAAAACCAAAGCTATTAGCTAATATATTCTCTAGTGAGAAAATCAGGCAGACTTTTATCTGTACCCTTTTTATATTGTATATCAAAATTAAAAGGAGCTAATAAAGCTTGCCACCTTGCAAACATCTGTTTATAAACATCATGTTTAACATCTTTATTAAAGATAAATGTTACTGCTTGGAAATCAGTTTTTATAAAAAACTTTTGATTGTATAAATCTCCTTGAAATTTCAATACACATTTAACTATAACTAAAATCTCTTTAGCTACTGTAGCATAATTCTTTTGACTATTAGTCCATTTTCCAGAATAGAATTGAACAAGATATTCTTGTTTCGTATTTGGGGAGATCTGTCTTAAAATTACCCCATAGCCAATATTAGAGGCGTCTGTTTCTACATTTTTCTCCCAATTTGGGTTTGCCAAAGTAAGGCATGGTAGGTTATTAACCTTAGCTTTTATATTTTTTACTGCTTTTGTATGATTTGCAGTCCAGGCTTTAGGGTTTTTCTTCAGACAATCATATAATATCATTGTATCTTTGGATAAATCCTTTATAAAAGGTGAAATATAATTCAAGCTTCCTAGAAATCTTTAAAGCTAGGTTTTATCAGTAATCTCATCAGGGAATTTTGATGCAAATTCAATACTTCTATGAATAGGAATAATTTTTTCTTTTTCTATATTATGACCCAAAAATCTAACATTTGTCTGAAAAATGTGCATTTTTGGTTTAGATATTACCAAACCATTTTGAATAATGATTTTCTTAAATAAATCAAGATGTTTAAAATGCATTTCTAAAGTTTTAAAAAATACAAGAATATCATCTATATAGACAATAATAAAATTGTCAAAAGGATTAAAAATATAATTCATGATTTTTTGAAATTCTGATGGGGCTTTTTTTAATCCAAATGGCATGACATTCCACTCGTATTGTCCCATTGGAACATTAAAAGTTGTTTTGTATCTATCTTTTTCAGAAATTTGGATTTGCCAGTATCCAGACTTTAAATCAAATTTTGAAAATATGATAGCATCATGCAATCTATCCAATAAATCCTTTTTATTAGGAATTGGATATCTGATCCATCTTAAAACTTTATTTAGGGGTTTATAATTTATTACCAATCTTGGTACCCCTCTTTCCTGCTCTGCTTGTTTATTAACATAGAAGACAGTACAGGACCATTACGATTTTGAGGGTCTTATTAAACCCTTTTGTAGCAAATTATCAATTTCTTTTTTACATAAATCCAGATATTCTTAATTCATTTGGCATGGCCTTGCTTTAGTAGAAATATTATCCTTAGAAACAATTTTCTCATAAGGAAGACTTACAACATGCTTTTTCTTTTCCCAAAATATATTCGGGTGATCTCCACAAATTTGGAGTGAAAACTGGTTTTTCAAAATCTCTATTTTTTCTTTTATTTTAGAGTTTTGAAGAATTTCTTCTATAGTAATACTACAAATATCATTTTAAAAAAAATCAATTTATTTTATTTTTGAAGAAATCACATCCTTAATATTATTAACATATTTATAAAAAGGTTGTGATATAAAATCAATTCTTATTTCTTTCTTTTCAAAAGTACCAGTTATTCCGATTTCATCCCATCTGGTAATTGGATAAATATGCGAGAAAAAAGACATACCTAATATTATCTCATTTGAGATGTTTTTAACAAGTACAAAAAACTCTGCAATACAAATATTAATTGTACAAATATAAGCTTTGGGTAATTTATAATTAATACTCATTTTTTGTCCATTGGCATTTCTGAGACTATGAGTAGTTTTATGAAAATATCTGGAAGGTATTAGCCCTTCCTGTATACAATTTAAATCCACTCCACTATCAATTAAAGTAGTAAAATCTTTTTTTAGATTATAATCAATAAGAATAGTAATTTTTGAAAATTGTTTGAAATAATGGTAAATATTTCATTTAAAATTTGTTTTCCAGTTTGTGTATAAACTTCATGTGTTTCTATTAAAGCAATTCTTTCATCAAGAGCCATATTATTAATTTTAAGAGAAGAAACCTCCTTTTTGAGATTCCCAATTTCTTCTACCAGATCTTGAATTGTAGTAGGCATATGAGACCTTCCTTTGAGTTTTCTTATTACCTCAGTCATGGTATAACCTTTATTTGGAGAGGTAATTTCTTTTGGAGTATTGGTATTACTTGTAGAAGCTTGGGTATTTCCAATCTTATCAATAATCTGAGATCTTAAATTGGGATCATCAATTGCTTTAAGAATTTCTACCAAGTTATCACTTGTCAGGACATTTATATTCACATCTTTAAACTGAGAGTATAATTGATAAAATTCATCCTCCTTGTCCTTATTTTCGCAAGGTTGTCCAATTTGACATGGTAAACAGTCTTCTTCTGATGAACTTATATAATCTTCATCATGGAGAACCTTTAAATCTTCACTCGTTGATGATTCAATATCTGAATGTTCATCCCCAAAATTTTCTGGTGAGGAATTTAATAAAATCTTGCATAAAGAATCCTTGATATTATCTTCTAGGTCAAGACTCTTAATCTTATCTTTGACTTTGCAGTCTTTTGCATAGTGACCAATTCTTCCACATTTATAACAAACATTTGGTTTCTTATTTTTCTAGAAGTTTGACTCCTTAAAAAACCAGATGTTTGTTATAAATGTGGAAGAATTGGTCACTATGTAAAAGACTGCAAAGTCAAAGATAAGATTAAGAGTCTTGACCTAGAAGATAATATCAAAGATTCTTTATGCAAGATTTTATTAAATTCCTCACCAGAAAATTCTGAGGATGAACATTCAGATATTGAATCTTCAACGAGTGAAGATTTAAAGGTTCTCCATGATGAAGATTATATAAGTTCATCAGAAGAAGACTGTTTACCATGTCAAATTGGACAACCTTGCGAAAATAAGGACAAGGAGGATGAATTTTATCAATTATACTCTCAGTTTAAAGATGTGAATATAAATGTTCTATCAAATGATAACTTGGTAGAAATTCTTAAAGCAATTGATGATCCCAATTTAAGATCTCAGATTATTGATAAGATTGGAAATACACAAGCTTCTACAAGTAATACCAATACTTCAAAAGGAATTACCTCTCCAAATAAAGGTTATACCATGAGTGAGGTAATAAGAAAACTCAAAGGAAGGTCTCATATGCCTACTACAATTCAAGATCTGGTAGAAGAAATTGGGAATCTCAAAAAGGAGGTTTCTTCTCTTAAAATTAATAATATGGCTCTTGATGAAAGAATTGCTTTAATAGAAACACATGAAGTTTATACACAAACTGGAAAACAAATTTTAAATGAAATATTTACCATTATTTCAAACAATTTTCAAAAATTACTATTCTTATTGATTATAATCTAAAAAAAGATTTTACTACTTTAATATCAAAGATTCTTTATGCAAGATTTTATTAAATTCCTCACCAGAAAATTCTGAGGATGAACATTCAGATATTGAATCTTCAACGAGTGAAGATTTAAAGGTTCTCCATGATGAAGATTATATAAGTTCATCAGAAGAAGACTATTTACCATGTCAAAATGGACAACCTTGCGAAAATAAGGACAAGGAGGATGAATTTTATCAATTATACTCTCAGTTTAAAGATTTGAATATAAATGTTCTATCAAATGATAACTTGGTAGAAATTCTTAAAACAATTGATGATCCCAATTTAAGATCGTAGATTATTGATAAGATTGGAAATACACAAGCTTCTACAAGTAATACCAATACTTCAAAAGGAATTACCTCTCCAAATAAAGGTTATACCATGAGTGAGGTAATAAGACAACTCAAAGGAAGGTTTCAGAAGAATAATATGCCTACTACAATTCAAGATCTGGCTAAAGAAATTGGGAATGTCAAAAAGGAGATTTCTTCTCTTAAAAGTCATAATATGGCTCTTGATGAAAGAATCACTTTAATAGAAGCATAGGAAGTCTATAAACATCCTGAAAAACAAGTTTTAAATGAAAGATTTCCCATTATTTCAAACAATTTTCAAAATGATTTTCAAGAAATACCTCCTGAAGGAAAAGATTCTTTTATAGAGACTATTGAATTATCACAGCTCATAAATCCATCGCAAAAATTACTATTCTTATTGATTATAATCTAAAAAAAGATTTTACTACTTTAATTGATAGCAGAGCGGATTTAAATTGTATACAGGAAGGGTTAATACCTTCCAGATATTTTCATAAAACTACTCATAGTCTCCGAAATGGCAGTGGACAAAAAATGGGTATTAATTATAAACTACCCAAAGCTTATATTTGTATAAATAATATTTGTATTCCAGAGTCTTTTGTACTTGTTAAAAACATCTCAAATATGGTAATATTAGGTATGCCTTTTTTCTGGCATATTTATCCAATTACCGGATGGGATGAAACCGGAATAACCGGTACTTTTGAGAAGAAAGAAATAAGAATTGATTTTATATCACAGCCTTTTTCTAAATATGTAATAATATTAAAGATATGATTTCTTCAAAAATAAAACAAATTTATTTTTAGAAAAATGAGATTTGTAGTATTACTATAGGAGAAACTCTTCAAAACTCTAAAATAAAAGAAAAAATAGAGATTTTGAAAAATCAGTTTTCTCTCCAAATTTGTGGAGATCACCCGAATATATTTTGGGAAAGGAAAAAGCATGTTGTAAGTCTTCCTTATGAGGAAAATTTTTCTTAGGATAATATTCCTACTAAAGCAAGGCCATGCCAAATGAATTCAGAATATCTGGATTTATGTAAAAAAGAAATTGATAATTTACTACAAAAGGATTTAATAAGACCCTCAAATTCGCAATGGTCCTGTACTGTTTTTTATGTTAATAAACAAGCAGAGCAGGGAAGAGGGGTACCAAGATTGGTAATAAATTATAAACCCCAAAATAAAGTTTTAAAATGGACCAGATATCCAATTCGCAATAAAAAGGATTTATTGGATAGATTGCATGATGCTATCATATTTTCAAAATTTGATTTAAAGTCTGGATACTGGCAAATCCAAATTTTTGAAGAAGATAGACACAAAACAACTTTTAATGTTCCAATGGGACAATACAAATGGAATGTTATGCCATTTGGATTGAAAAATACCATGATCGAGGCAGGATCGCTTCGGTGGAACCGCAGAAACTTTTACAGTTTAGAGGTCATTTTACAAGTCAGTGTAACTCAGACCATGACAAAGCCTTAACTCACCCCTCAACTCCCTAACAACGCCTTTCACACGACTAACACGGGCTCACAACAGGGGCTACCGTGCAGAGCACTGGATTTATCATTATCGGAGCTACAGTAACTCTACCTCAAACTCAACCTTGGAATCACCGAAATGAAACTTTTCTCAATGAAGAGATCATTTCCATATTACAAATGTCTAGTGTGTTATTAGTCCAACACAGGTGTTTAGCCTTTCATTTAGGCTAACAAAATATTAAAAGATTTATAAATATTCAAAATAAGAATAATAATACCTTGAAAAAAGATTCCAATTCCAGATGTAGAGAAATTTACAACTCTTTTATTTCACAGAAGGAAGATTTATAAGAGATGAGAGAATAGAGAGTAAGACTGGCTGAAGCCTATGCTCTACTAAAAAAAATGATCCTTATATAGACAGATCAAGAAGAAAGAACAAAAATGAAATATGTCATTTCTTACGTCATACTTAAATAATTGAACCAACATAGGGTCCCTAACTTTATAAAAGTTTTAATAAATTCAAAAAGTTTTCAACTTTATAAAAGTTGAGTGTCTTCTAGTCATTTGTTTTTATTCTTTTGCCTTTCCTCCTTTTGATGTGGCAGAAGATTCTTCTGCTTGGGTTTTGAATTGTTGGAGAAATGACTCAATGTCCATTTCATTAGTGCTGTTAATACTTTGTGATTCTCCTGCTAAACAGTGATCATCATCTTCATTTGAAGTAGTCATGGACATATCATCTGCAAACTCCATTTCCAAATTTTTTGCTAAATCTTTTTTCACCTCTTCATATATGAGGCAATGAGTTCCTTCTTTGATATTGCTCCCTTTTTCATTTTTAATTTTCGTGCAATTTATCTAAAGGGGCACATCTCCTCTTTTTCTGATATAATCTAGCTTTGTTTTCTGCCTGTTTCAATGAATTTTTTGATAGATTCTATGATCTCTTGTCCAGGAATTTTCCCTTCAACATCTTTGTGGAGTAATTTACTCCAAAACTTTGTATAAAAAATCCTCTTAAGACAAGGAAATCCATCTTTTGTTTTTTGAACTTCAATGGTCCACTTCATGATCCAGGGTATTGAAAATTCTATGAAAAAATACATTGAGGATATTCTTTCAAAATATATGTCCTCTTACTGTAATTTTATTAATTTAGATGAAATATCCACCCATTCAGCAAATAAACTTTTGTATTCATCAGGTAAAATATTTATGGTAGGGCCATATAAAGTCCACCATTTTCCAAACCAATTTGGTATCTCATACTTGAAATTATTAGAGCAGATTTTCATGAACCATGAATGCTTCTTATTAGCATTCTCATATAACAGAGCTTTATTAAAAATACCAATGTAGTCCCAATAATTGAACTTTACTTTTACTTGTTGTTCTGAGTGAGTATATTCTCTATCCCTCATTGTGCTTATTCCCCATTCTTCTGGGGTGAAAATCTTTTTTATAATAAATTTTGAAAAGTTATAAACTTTTCTAGTATTGGCGGGGTAAAAATGTTGGAATTCAACAAACCCCATGGATGAGAGTATGTTCTCATAGTGCATGCGATATTTGTATGTAGGGACAACATATGGTGCTGTATCACAGTACCTTTGCATTATCTGCCAAGGGTCATCCTTCCATTGCAAAATCCCTTGGTTCTATGAGGAATATTACCTCTGTTTTTTCATTTTTTTCATATGCTTCTGCAGCTTCACTAACTTCTTCATTTGTTACTGTAGAGTATGAAGGTGGAGCATCCTTCTGTGGCTGCTGGGATTGTATAAAATCCAAAAATTGTTGGTATAATTGGTTGTTCGCACTTACTCCTGATATCCCAGTCGAAGTGCTTGCTCTAGTGGAAGTGGTTGTAATATTTGCGGCTATTAGCCTTTGATTTCCAATTTGAGCAAGAATATTATCTCTGCTTATTTGAGTTCCTCCTCTTCCTCTACCTCTTCCTCTATTAGAGGAAGGGAAACCACCTTGTGGCCGCATAATCTTTTACAAAACCAAAGCTATTAGCTAATATATTCTCTAGTGAGAAAATCAGGCAGACTATTATCTGTACCCTTTTTATATAGTATATCAAAATCAAAAGGAGCTAATAAAGCTTGCCACCTTGCAAACATCTATTTAGAGACATCCTGTTTAACATCTTTATTAAAGATAAATCTTGCTGCTTGGCAATCAGTTTTTATAAAAAACTTTTAATTGTATAAATCTCCTTGAAATTTCAATACACATTTAACTATAGCTAAAATTTCTTTGGCTACTGTAGCATAATTCTTTTGACTATTGGTCCATTTTCCAGAATAAAACTGGACAAGATATTCTTGTTTCGTGCTTTGGGAGATTTGTCTTAAAATTCCCCCATAGCAAATATCAGAGGCGTCCGTTTCCACAATTTTCTCCCAATTTGGGTTTGCCAAAGTAAGACATGGTAGGTCATTAACCTTAGCTTTTATATTTTTTACTGCCTTTGTATGATTTGCAGTCCAAGCCTTAGGGTTTTTCTTCATACGATCATATAATATCGCTGTATCTTTGGATAAATCCTTTGTAAAAGGGGAAATATAATTCAAGCTTCCTAGAAATCTTTGAAGCTGGGTTTTTTTCAGTAATCTCATCAAGGAATTTTGATGCAAATTCAATACTTCTATGAATAGGAATAATTTTTTCTTTTTCTATATTATGACCCAAAAATCTGACATTTGTCTGAAAAATATGCATTTTGGTTTAGATATTACCAAACCATTTTGAATAATGATTTTCCTAAATAAATCAAGATGTTTAAAATGCATTTCTAAAGTTTTAGAAAATACAAGAATATCATCTATATAAACAATAATAAAATTGTTAAAAGGATTAAAAATATCATTCATGATTTTTTAAAATTCTGATGGGGAATTTTTCAATCCAAATGGTATAACATTCCATTCGTATTGTCCCATTGGAACATTAAAAGCTGTTTTGTATCTATCTTTTTCAGAAATTTGGATTTGCCAGTATCCAGACTTTAAATCTAAATTTGAAAATATGATAGCATCATGCAATCTATCCAATAAATTCTTTTTATTGGGAATTGGATATCTGATCCATTTTAAAACTTTATTTAGGGGTTTATAATTTATTACCAATCTTGGTACCTCTCTTTCCTGCTCTTCTTGTTTATTAATATAAAAAGAAGTACAGGACCATTGCGACTTTGAGTGTCTTATTAAACCCTTTTGTAGTAAATTATCAATTTCTTTTTTTACGTAAATCCAGATATTCTGAATTTGGCATGGCCTTGCTTTAGTAGGAATATTATCCTCAGAAAAAATTTTCTTATAAGGAAGACTTACAACATGCTTTTTCCTTTCCTAAAATATATTCGGGTGATCTCCACAAATTTGGAGAGAAAATTGGTTTTTCAAAATCTCTATTTTTTCTTTTATTTTAGAGTTTTGAAGAGTTTCTTCTATAGTAGTACTACAAATCTCATTTTAAAAAAAATCAATTTGTTTTATTTTTGAAGAAATCATATCTTTAATATTATTAACATATCTAGAAATAGGCTGTGATATAAAATCAATTCTTATTTCTTTCTTCTCAAAAGTACCGGTTATTCCGGTTTCATCCCATCTGGTAATTGGATAAATATGCCAGAAAAAAGGCATACCTAATATACCTCATTTGAGATATTTTTAACAAGTACAAAAGACTCTGGAATACAAATATTATTTGTAAAAATATAAGCTTTGGGTAGTTTATAATTAATACCCATTTTTTATCCACTGGCATTTTGGAGACTATGAGTAGATTTATTAAAATATCTAGAAGGTATTAACCCTTCCTCTATACAATTTAAATCCGCTCCACTATCAATTAAGGCAGTAAAATCTTTTTTTAGATTATAATCAATAAGAATAGTAATTTTTGCGATGGGTTTATGAGCTGTGATTAATTCAATAGTCTCTAGAAAAGAATCTTTTTCTTCAGGAGGTATTTCTTGAAAATCATTTTAAAAATTGTTTGAAATAATGGGAAAGCTTTCATTTAAAACTTGTTTTTCAGGATGTTTATAGACTTCCTGTACTTCTATTAAAGCGATTCTTTCATCAAGAGCCATATTATGACTTTTAAGAGAAGAAATCTCGTTTTTGAGATTCCAAATTTCTTCAGCCAGATCTTGAATTGTAGTAGGCATATTATTCTTCTGAGACCTTCCTTTGAGTTGTCTTATTACCTCAGTCATGGTATAACCTTTATTTAAAGAGGTAATTTCTTTTGAAGTATTGGTAATACTTGTAGAAGCTTGGGTATTTCCAATCTTATCAATAATCTGCTATCTTAAATTGGGATCATCAATTGCTTTAAGAATTTCTACCAAGTTATCACTTGTCAGGACATTTATATTCAAATCTTTAAACTAAGAGTATAATTGATAAAATTCATCCTCCTTTTCCTTATTTTCGCAAGGTTGTCCATTTTGACATGGTAAACAGTCTTCTTCTGATGAACTTATATAATCTTCATCATGGAGAACCTTTAAATCTTCACTCATTGAAGATTCAATATCTGAATGTTCATCCTCAGAATTTTCTGGTGAGGAATTTAATAAAATCTTGCATAAAGAATCTTTGATATTATCTTCTAGGTCAAGACTCTTAATCTTATCTTTGACTTTGCAGTCTTTTGCATAGTGACCAATTCTGCCACATTTATAACAAACATCTGGTTTCTTATTTTTCATATAAGAATCATATAGACGGTTGCCTACGACCTTGTTGTTTGCTTATGAGCTATCATTGCCTAGAATGATATTGATTGAATTGTACTTGCCAGGGCTTATGGGGACCCGGTAGGTTAGTTCATTGTTTCTTGCACCTTCCAGGCTTATGGTGGCTAGGTTAGGTTCTTGTTTGTATACTTGCTTGTTGATATAGTTTATGGATGTATAGCCATGCAACTTCAGTTCTTATTTTTGTAGTGGCTTACTAGATGCAGCTTATGGATAAGAAAGCTTATAGGTTAACTTCTATCCTTGTCGTTGATTACTTTCAGTTCTTTATTAGATTTTATTCAGCTTCATTACTGCCTTACATATTCAGCACATATTGTATTGATGCCCAACTATGGGGCGCTGCATACTTGCCTGCAGGTTTAGACAAACAGGGTTCAGGACCTCCGTTAGTAGCTATTCAGAGTCAGCAGATTGGTCAGCTCCTTTCATTTAGAGTTGCTAGGTAGTGGAAGTTTGCTCTTTTTGTTGTACAGTTTTGGGTAGGTCGGGGCCCTATCCTACCACTATTCCACTCTTAGAGGCTTGTAGACCATAGTCTTTCAGTTGTGGGTTGTTGTTGGCCGTATAGGGCCTATGTATGTTGTGTGTGCATGTTGGCCATGTGGGGCATAGTTTAGCTAGTTAGTTAGTAGCCTTGTTAGCTATAATATGAATGTGGCCGCCTTGTTTTCATTTTGTTATGACTAGACAACATGGTGGTCTTGTCAGCGTGTATAGAATCCCTTTATTGTCATGTTGCTGGGTTAGCTATTTTCCTTCATAGGTTGTGTGTGGCCTTGTTGTCCCGAGGCTATGTCTATAGCTGAGATATAGTAGTTTGTTTTCTTGATTTTGAGTTGATGGCAGGCACCAGGAGTGCATATGCCCAGCCAGGTCAACCCAGGTCCTAGATTGGTGTTAGGTGCCAGTCATGCCTCCTAAGGTGGGGCGTGACAAACTTGGTATCAAAGCAACATCGTATCCTAGGGAGTCTGCAAGCCGTGTCTAGTAGAGTCTTGTTTATAAACGTGTTGTGAACCACATTCTATAAACAGGAGGATACGAGGCATGATAGTATGGTTACCCCTCCTTCTTCTCAGATCGTGCCATAGAGCTGAGTTGTATAGGGTTGAGTCCCTAGGCTTTGATTTTTATGTACGTCTTGAATAATGTTGATATGAGATGGACTACAGCTAGCCGCAAGTCAGATATGGCAGCAGGAGAGGATACCAGTGAGGTGCCACAGATAGAGGACAGCCCGACCTGAGGGTAAAGGAGAGGCATTCTTTTCAATATCCGCAACATCCTTCCGTGGCACATGGACCTCATAAGGTAACAAATATGCAAGTATCGTTCCCAGTTCTTCCTACACCCTCGAATTAGGATGTTAGGAGTATAGTATATATGATGGCTTATTTAGTAGATATTCAGTATTAGATAGGGACAATAGTTAATGTGGGATTACCTGAAAGGTATGAAAGATTATGAAATTGTGAGACTCTTACCTCCAGTCTTTTAGAGTTTGTTGAGCTTCGTACCTTAGCCCAGTTATTGAATAATATGGTTATTTTCCACCTCTGATCCCTTCTCTTAGTATAGAAGAGAGCGTGAGTATTGACGCCAGGTTACCAAGAGTAAATAGTAAAGGAGGGCTAAACCCGTTGATTCTTGGGAGGTGTCAGAAAAAGTGGTTAAGACCCTTAGTACTTAAATAAGTCACCTAGGCCCTCATGACAGTAAATCAGGAGGGCAGGTAAGATTGCCAACAGCCGAGTAAATGTGAAAGCCCATAAGCAATAGACCTCCAGCAATAGTAAAAGTCGGGTCAGAAAGAGATTAATCCTACCACGGTATATTGATGGCAGTAGTTATTGATGGCAATAGTGAAAACTTGAAGAATACTGGCTATGGCACTAGTTTAGTATGTTTAAGGATAGAGGAATTATATGATGGGAGCCGGCCCGAGTGCAGGTCAGGAAGATACAGGCTGGAAATTTTGTCTAGTAAACTCCTTCCCGTTATGGAGCATGGGGCATGAACCCCCGATCTCAGCCTATAAAAGCAAGGGGAAGGCACAAGTATCTAGCTTAGGAGGAGAATAGAATCACCCCAGGCTATAGCGGGCTGATAGAGCTTGGAATCATCGCTTAATGTCAAGAATAAGCATCAGGTTGACATCTAAAGGTAGTGAGAACACTGTGATATCACCTTTAGTTGTGGAGGTAAGGAGTGATGGTATGGAGACCCTATACTAGTACAACCCAGAGACAAGGCCAATAGGGAGTCGTCGGCCTGTGAGATAATAAGGGGAGGAGTCTTAAGACCCAGAGGTCGACTCTGTGTTCCAAATATGGCAGGGCTTTGTTAGTAGACTGTAGCAAAGATACACCATGTCCGTTAGTCCCTCCACCTAGGTTTGATGAAAATGCATCAGCTTTTAAAAGAGATTTACTGGTGGCATAGGAAGAAAAAGGATATTACTGAGTTGTGGCAAAGCTCCAATGGCTAGCAAAGAGAGGCTAGACATCAGAAATCGGGCAGGCTAAATTAGGAGATAGCTATGCCTGCGCGGAAATGGAAAGTAGTCAGCACAAAGATAACTATAGGGTAACTCGTACTAGGTGTAAATTTGATCCCATTTGGGTCATTATTGAAAGGCTAATCAGATCAACTCATTTCTTGCTGGTCAAAATTATGTTTCAGCTAAAGGTTATGCTAAGTTAAATACTAAAGAAATCGGCAAGCTACATGATGCCCAGTGTCTATCAGTCCTGATAGAAGGGTACAACTCACCATTAGGTGTTGGAAAGGGTGTCAGCATATATTGGGACACAAATTAAATTGAGTACGACTTCTCGTTTCCAGATAAATGGCCAAGCATAGCACACAATTCAGATGCCCAGAGATATGTTACGAGTGGAAATGTAGGTCCCCTATAAGATGGCCCGAAGCAGGTAAAGGGATAATTGAACCGGGCATACTACACCAGTCAGAGGGAAAAATTTTAACTTATTAGAAGATATGTACTGGCAGCCCAGGGTCATCAAAAGTCCTATTCCAACATATGTAGTAGAGAGTTAGAGATTGAGGAAACAATTGGTTATTCTTAAAAATTTCACCAATGAAGGGCGTCAGGAAATTCGACAAGAAGGGCGGACTTAGATTTAGATTTATTGGGCCATACCGAAAACTCTAAAAGATCGGCCAGGTGGCCTATGGGTTAGAATTTCCTTCGGGGCTAGGATCTGTTCATCAATGCTACGTACGCATGTAAGAGACCCTTCTCAAGTTGTCCCAGTCATGTATGCTCATGTTATAGAAAAGTCGTACCCCGTGGAGACCCCGACTGGTATACTAGACCGTCGGGTCCATAGTAGCTATCTTGAGAACCAAAGATGTGGCCTATTAAGGTCTTATGGAAGAACAGAAATATAAAAGAAAAGTATTGAGAAGATAAGGATGATGCGAAGTCTGGATATCCTTAGTTGTTCCAGGCCCTATGACGATATTATTCAGACCCAGACAATATAAGGCAAGATAGTTTCAGGTGTTATATAGTTGCCTTCATTGCTACTATTGTCAATTGCATACATATATATGGTAGCACTATGTTATTTAGCTGCAGATTGCATCCTGAGAGGCACCTGTGTTAGACTTTTCTGCATTTCAAGTTTTCGGATAATCCTTATTACAGAGGAGACTCTGCCAAAATTTTTTGGGCTGGGGTTAAAGGAGTGAGTCTCTTAAACTTGAAATTACATTCGAGGACGAATGTTCCTAAGGAGGGATAATGTTATACCCCGTAAGTTCCTATTGTTTAACCGATGCGTGCATACGTATATTGAGAGTTTTAGAGTACGATGCAAACAAGAAAGGGCCTAGGGGATGAGTATACGAACACGACATCGAGTGAGTAGGAGGCCCGGACAGGAGGCCAGGCACCCTGGGCGCCGTGCTGCGCTGCCAGGCGGCGCTATGGCCGGCGTGTCGCGCCCCTGGCCTAGCACTATGGCCGGCATGCTGCGCCACCTCTGCCACTGCCTTAACTACATATAAGCCTCTTTATGTTAATTAAATCACTCTTAACAGTTTCCCTCAACAGAAAACAAGACAAGAGTGATAATTCCTTCAATTTTTCAACAATTTATGTCGCTAAAGTCCGTCCAAATGCACATTCGCCCTGGATAACAAGTTCTAGTCCTACGAGGAACATCCCTGCAGAGTTATTTCTTGAAAACTCGCTCGGAGTACTGGAACCCCGCCAAGTAAAAGTTGTCGGAATCACTTCTAATTGAGTCCTAACAAACTACAGTGATAGGTAAGCATTTCTACCTTCTAAACTCTCGGGAATTTGTCAGTTTTTGGCCAAATTAAATGGAGTTGAGTTATAGTAAAGATTATTAAAAGATATCATGGTTTTCTGAGTCTTAGTACTGAAATAGCCTTACTCTTTTAGTGTAGAGGCTGCAATTGAGTAGAATTGCCAGCTTCAGGTTGAAATTACATGGATAAATGAGAATCAGCGTTTGAGGTATGTTATGGCTTATCTCTTCAGTAAGTTACTCTCGTCGTATAGTGATACGACCTATGCCCTTGAAAGTAGATAATTGTCACGCCCCACCTTGGGAGGCATGACTGGCACCTAGTGCCACACTGGAATCTGACTGACCTAACTAGGCTTATGCACATCTAGTGTAGGCCTACAACTCGACTCAAGAAAACAACGGGCTATATCTTAGCTGTAAACACAGCCTCCGACCGACAAATCCTTATAGCCACCTGTAAAAGAAAACATCTAACCAGCAACGGACCATAACAAGGGATCCTATGTGGGTCGATAAGGCTGCCATGATATCTAGTTATAATTGAAATGAAAATCGGGCGCTATACTAGGCCCCACACGGCCACACATAAAAAGAGACATATATGGGCTCCACACGGCCAACGACACCCAACTAACCGACAATTGTAGCTTGCAAGCCTCTAAGAATAGAAATAGTGGTCGGGACAGGGCCTCAGCCTACCCAGATGCTATACTAATGGAAGACTGCACTTGCTACAACCTGGCAACTCCGAATGAAAGGCGCTGGCCAAACTGCTGACTTTGAACAATTGTTACTGAGGATCCTGAACTTTGTCTATCTAAACCTGCAGGCAAGTAATGCAGCGCCCATGGGAGGGTGTCAGTATAATATGTACCGAATATGTAAGGAAATAGATAAACTGATAAAGACTGGAAGTAAATAGAAAGAAGGTCGAAAGATTAACATGTACGCCTGCTGATTCGTAATCTGCATCTAACCAACACTACATGTACTTAAGCTAAGACTGTATAATTACATATTCATAAACTATAACTAGCAGACAAGAATACAAACAAGAACCTCACCTGGCCCCCATAGGCTAGAAGGTACAATCGACACAGAATAACTCGCTCGGGCCCCCATAATCCTTGGGGAGCACATCTCAATCTATATACCCCTATCTAGGTTTCTATGACTCTACTGGTACTATAGCCAACCTACTGGACTATCTGAAGAACCTGAAACACAGAAAAGTCCAATACAGGTATCTCACATGGCACTATAACAACTATTCCATAATAGAATGGTAGTCAACTAAACTATATAGATAGCATAAATGGTAAAATAATAACTGAAAAACAACTTTACCTTAATTGCATGATCTGGATCAATCCCGGAATAGATGAGGATATCTGGATCTCATGTCATCCTCAGCTTCCCAGGTCATCTCTTCTTTATTCTTATTCTTCCACAACACTTTAACTGAGGCTACATCTTTAAATTCTCAATTTTCAAACTTGCTAACCTAGTATGACAACCGGAACCTCTTTATAGGTTAGTTCCTTAATAACTTGAACGTCCTCAATAGGACACAACTTAGGATGGGTCTCTTAGATGTGTTCCACAACATTGACATGCAAAAGACTGAATGACCAATTTCAATTCTGAAGGCAATTCTAGCCCACATGCCACTTTGCCTGCTCTCGGGAAGATACAATATGGCCAATGAACCTAAGGCTAAGCTTTCCTTTTTTCTAATTCTCGTAGTTCCCTTCATCGGTGAAGCTTTTAGGAATACTCAGCCGCTACTTCAATCCTTAACTATTTGCGCTATATGTTAGGGTAAGACTTCCGATGATCCTGAGCTATCGGTACCCATTTCTTGATAAGTTTAACTTCTTCCGTCTGTCTGTTATAGTGTGCCTTGGTTCACTACCTTTGATTTACCCACTTCAGGTCATCATATAGAGGGCCTACATCTCCACCCGCAACAGACCTCCGACATTTGAACAGAGTGCTCTACTTAGCTATTTGTTTAGGGACAAGACGTCATACTCAACTGAACATGCATCCCAACTTATTCTGAAAGCCTTTCTAAAACTTAGATGTACATTGTGCCTTTCTATCATAATTTACTAAATACTTGGTCTTGACGCAACCGAACTACTCTTTAAGCATTTAATTCAGCATAACCTTTAGCTGAAATATAACTCACCTAGTAAAATATGAATTGACCTTGTTAGCCTTTGTACACTAACTCAAGAGAGGTCAATTTACACTTGGTATGAGGTAACCTTCTAACTATGATTAACTTGACTATTCTCCATTCCTTTTGCAGGCATGACCATCTCCTGGATTGGCTTGCTCGGTTTCTGCTGTCCAGTCTTCCCTGGTTGGTCATTGAAGCTCTGCACTATAACTCAATAATGTCTTCCTTCTCTCATGCCATCAAAAGGTCTTCTTACAGCCTGATACATTTTCATTAAACTCTGCTTGAAGGGAATAACATACATGATATACCTTAGCTAGAATCTGCTGACGAGGTTCGACCACCTTAGGGACACAGAGGTAGCCTCTGGGTCTTATGACTTAGCCCCTTATTATCTTAAAGGCCAATAACTTCCTACTGGGCTTGGTCTTTGGATTGTACTAAGTTAGAGTCTCTGTGCTGTCGCTCCTCTACCTCCACAACTAGTGATGATTGTTGTGCTCAAACGCACACGAAAGCGTACAGGATCGTACAAGTAATACAATTGCCCTTTTTAAGAGCCAGATGTCGAACCCATAGGGAATGGACCAATGTAGCAAATTATGAAGTTCAAGTGTTAGATAACCTTCTCAAGTGTTGACTATAGAAGTTTTCAGTAAATTATAATTAAGTTTTGGGGTGTTCACAAAAATAATCTGGAAACAATATAAGAAGCAACTAGAGCTAAGGTCGGATAATCATGCAATGCTACACTTTGCAATGGTTCAAGTATGACATTATCAATTGTTGTCTCACATAGTTGGAATATGTGATGCTCATGGTCTTTCGATCCTCTAAATACGACAAACTAGCCTCGCAACTACATCGTTGAGCGGGGATGTGATATCCTAGTTCATGGGCAATTCAACTACGTGGATGTGGTTTGCGGGGTTTGTGCTCTTGATTAGGGACTTTTGTACCTCTAATCATTTAACCTAACTTAGCTTCACAACTACTTCTAGGAGTGGTGGAGTGATAATTCTAAGTTGGTGTCTTGCTATCATCCCATTTCCTCGACCAAGCAAGGCAATTTAGGTATAATTTCTATCCTAATTGCGAATCATATCGTAAGATAAGAACTTGTTCCCTACATTCCTATGTTCTTGCCTAGGGTTGCTCTTTCAAGCTTTTACCTAAGCTTAACATGTATTTTTTCATGGTGATCAAGCATAAAAACAACAATAATGAAGAATGTAAGACAAAACAACAATTAACAACTCAAACCAAAACGAATTCATGCAATTACAATCATATCATGTGGCCTCAACCCTAGAGGAAGGGTTTTATCCACTCATGTTCATACAATAACTCAAAAACATGTTTAGAGTAGTGTACTTACAAGAATAGGTAAAAGAGAACGTAAAATTGGTGAACCCTGGGTGAGTTCTCTACTTCTCCCTTCGCTCCTCTACGGTTTTCAGAAAATATTTCATGACAAATGATTTTAGAAGCTAAGGGTTTAATTTATAGTAAATAGGAAATTCACAAATTTTGGGCGGTCATGGAATGGCTCGGTGGCACGGAGCTGAACGCACCAATTTGCCTCCGTGCCATAGAGGTAACGCGTAGGCTCACTGGAAATCGCATTAAAATGATGATAGACCAAGGCATGGCGCGATGGCCAACGTGGAACGAAGCTGCCCTTGCGCGATGGCCTGCGTGACATGGCTGTGGCGCGCAGCAGTGCCTAGCGTGGCATGACACTGGCACGCAGGTGCCCTTGTTTGCTTCCTTCTCTCGCGCACATGGCCTTGGTGTGGCACGGCGCTGGGCGTGACACACGCACAGCGTGGCACATTGCCTGGCGCGGCCAGCCTTGCCATGGCATGCTTTCTTGCCAACTTTTGCAATTCGCTTCCAACTCCATTTCTTCACTTCACCCATCATTATTTAGTCCCTCATATGTATTTTTCACCTACAAAACAAGGACTAATCATGTTGGTTAGTGCATACCCAAATTTACATAAAATCACATGAGAATGTAAGTGTATAAATAGACAAACATGACTAAACTGAGTTATAAAATAGCACTTGGGCACTTAATTATGCCCAAGATCACTACCACATACTTAAATCCTTGTTCGTCCTCGAACAACCCTTTACATCTCATGCATATGAAGACTCACACATAGCTAATTGAGCAAGACAATTCAAGCTGCGACTACAACGACTGTTTTGATAGCAAGTTAAAAATAGAGCATGCACGAGTTAACCATTAAAATAAAATATAACTATGTTAAGACTTCTTAACCTCAAGAATCGACTCTTAATCTCAACAACCTCGTGCAAATCAACCGATCAAGAAATCCAACATGAATTTTATCCTTCATTAAACATGTGCCCTCACAACAAAAGAGTACCCATTTTTACTCACACATTTTCAAATCATACCGTGTATGGGTATATAAATAAGAATTAAGTTCACTCTCACAAAGAATTCACATGCCACGTGTTGACCCATAAGCTTGCCCTTAGTGTGTTACTCCACTAATTTAAGGATGGTTGAACGTAAGATCAAGTAGGACTTATTGGGTTGTATTGTAAACTAAGTTATTGTTATGGCTAATAATAGTGACTATCTTCCCTAAGCGCTTTTAATACATCATACATTTATTACGGGAATCTCTTCTCTTACTTCTCCCTCTTTCTTTTCAATCTTAAATTCCTCTTCCGTTTCCCATTTCTTTAAGCACACTTAGCTTATTTGTAAGGAGTACTTAAACAACTTTTTCATTTATTTGTTCTCTTACACCCTACTAATACTCAGGCATTTTCAAACATGTGCACCTCTAATCCTTTCCTCAAACCCCGCAACCAGTATTTTTCCTTCTGTTTCGCAATTCTTACTCCCTTATTCTTTTGGAATTTTTTTCACTTAAGAGCTTAGGAGTTTTGGATCAAATTTAAGGATAATGAAAGAAAAGGATTAAGCTTACGTTGTATCCATCAAAGAATAGACTTAAAGCTCAATGGGGCTAACTAGGATTAGACATTCAAGGTAGGTAAAGCGAGGGATAAAAATTAGGCTCATTCAAAGAAATTCCTAAATCATCTCCTGCAATCGACATGCCTCATTTCGTTTTATATACACACCAGACAAGTTCTAGACACTACACAATAGCATGGACTATTCAAAAACCTTACACTCACAGCGCATGCTCAATTCAAGACAAATTCAACAGACTCTTAACTCAGCTAATCACAAGAATTCAAAGTTAAGCTTTAAGCACATAGAGTCACATTCAAGAGCCTGGGTGTCTCAAACAGAGTTATACAACTTCTCACATGTTTCAACATTAACCATACTTGCATCTCACAATCATGTATAGCACATAACAAGAATATCAAGCCATCAATTAGCTACGGGTTCCCAAACCACAATCTATTGACTAATTTTCCCTCAAGACAGTCATCATCCATCCATCGTCGGAAATAGTCCCTAACTATGACTAAAAACAACTATGTACAGACAACGAAAATTTTTATTCTTCGATTCATAGTGCCCCCCGTCAGAAAAGAACCGAAAAGAAAAACCAACAGGTGGGTGAATCATGCTTAACTCAAAAAATTTTCCTCAACAAATACCTATCAAGCACTACATGCACCCACAATCATTAAGCACAATATTTTGAAATTTCCCTCACCCCACACTTGAATCATGCTATGTCCCCAAAGCATCTAGTTAAGATTTAAAAAGGGTGAGAAATACTCCTTGGGGCCTCTAGGCCTAGCTAACAATATGTTTTTCTTCATTTGAGCAAGTGGGTATACGAGCCCACACTTTTCCACTTTCATGCTTCTTAGCTTCATCCTTCAAGGATACTCTGAATTCCCCTCCATTTGTGCTTAATTCTCCAACAAAAACAACAACAAGATGAAAATAAATAAAATCAACACAAATGAAAAAAATTAAAATTTTACCTGTGGTACCCTTGGGTTGCCTCCCAAGCAGCGTCTAATTTTACGTCGCGGCACGACGTGGACTATCCTTTTCAGGACATCCCCATACCCCTGTTTCGAGGGAACAACTGCCAGTCTGTCCCTCTTTTCCTCCAACTCCTTCTCAAACGGAAGCCCTTCATGAGATTCGGGCTGAAAACTAATCATCTCTTGTGGCCGTGGTCCTGTGGAATCTGCCACCCCACACTTAGCCTCTGGTAACACACTGACCTTACATAGGTCTCTGTAATGTGTGGGTGGGTTAATCTCTTGGTAAACCCGAAAGAGTTCTTCTTCATCATAGACCCTCATTTTCAAGGTCCCTGCTCTTACATTAATAATCGCTCCTCCAGTGGCCAAAAATGGCCGTCCCAAGATTAGGGGTACCTTGTCATCAACTTCAAAATCCAATATAATGAAATCAGCGGGTATAATGAACTTATCCACTTTGATGAGAAGGTCCTCGATTATTCCATCTAGTGCCACTCGCGACTTGTCTGCTAGCTGCAGCATCAACCGTGTTGGTATAGGTTGACCTAACCCCAAGGTATTAAACAAGGATAAGGGCATTAGATTAACTACTTCCCCTAAATCACACAGAGCTCTATCACCTCAGCTTTACCAATTTGTATGGGGAGGGTAAAACTCCATGGGTCTTTGAGCTTTTTAGGTATCTTGCTCATTACCCTGTGGCTGCACTCCTCAGTAGTGCTACTGTTTGAACATCCACCAATCTGACTTTGTTGGCCACCACATCTTTCAGGTATTTAGCATACTTGGGAATTCCCTGCAAAACATCAAGCAAAGGCAAATTTATGTGAAGTTCTTTAAAAATATCAAAGAACTTTCTGAAGAATTCCTCCTCCTTGCTCTTTTTGAATTTTTGCGGAAATGGTGGTGGTGGTCTCTGTGCTGGCTGCAATGATGATTTTGTATTTTGTTGCACAACACTCTGATTGTCTCCCTTGTCAATGGATGGTCCCTTTCTAATCAACTCCGGCTGCACCTCATTTCTCTTCTCTTTCGGTGATGCATCAGCCAATTCGCTGCCACTCTTCAGACTGATGGCATTGACCTATCGGGGGTTTGTGTCTCTGTCACTGGGTAATCCTCCCTGCGTTCTAGTGCGGTAAGCAGCTGCTAGTTGACCCATCTGCTTTTCTAGATTGCGGGTGGCCAACTGCTAAATTTTCAAGTCTGATGCCATAGTCGCCTGATTTTCTGCTAATTGGGTCTGTCTCTCCATAATCTTCTGCAACGTCTCCTCAATATTGCTGCTCAACTGACCATCATTCTGCCTGTTCTATTGCTTATACTGCTGTTGCTAAGGTTGCTGGTAGCTTTGCCTTCGATTTCCACCCCAAGAAAAATTCGGGTGGCTCTGCCAATTCATGTTGTAACTGTTCCCAAAATTCTGATTGTTCCTATGAACATTCCCAACAAAATGGACTGATTCAGGATTTGCTCCGCATGATTCTGCATTGTGCCCATTATTGCCGCAGATTTCACACCAACTTGGAGCTTGCTGAACTGCATTTACTTGTTCTTGCTGTTGGTTCAAACTCAGTTTATTGAACTCAGTCATCATCTGATGCTGCAATGATGCTAACTGTGCCGCCAAAGCATTTACACCATCTATCTCTATCAGCCCTGTTGTTTTCTTTCCTGCCCCTCTCGATAACTCGCTGTGCCACTCTGGATTTCCCTGAGCAATCCTGTTCAAAAAAGTGTACAGCTCATCATAAGTCTTCTCTAATGCTTGCCCACCCGATGCAGAGTCTAGTAAAATTTTTGTGTGTGGTTCTAGACTTTCTACAAAGGTATGGGATAACACTTCATTGGACTGCTGATGATGGGGATAGTCTCTCAATAACGAATTGAGTCTCTCCCAAGCCAAATACAAATTCTCCTCTGGCCTCTGCTTGAAGCTTAATATTTCACTCCTGAGTTTGGCAGTCTTGCCTGAAGGAAAGAATCTGATGAGGAACTTCTTTTCCAAATCATCCCAAGAAGTTATGGAATTCAGTGGCTCAGATTTCAACCACCTCTTTGCCTCTCCCAACAATGAGAATGGGAAGAGGGTAAGTCGGACATAATCTGTTGACACTCCGGTGGGGACGAATGTGTCACTAATCTCAAGAAAGTTCTGTAAGTGCTGTTGTGGGTCCTCATGAGTCATCCCAGTGAACTGGCCACTAGAATGTAACAGCTGCACCATATTCTGTTTCAATTCAAAGTTCCCTCCGGGATCCGGTTTATGGATACTAGAGGTCACATTTGTCACTAGTGGGATAGCCACTTCACGAACTGGTCGGGCTGCCATGATTTCAGGTAACAACTTTTCTTGTCCTGCCGGTGGGTGTTGTTGTAACCTCTCCTGAAGTCTCTTTAGCTTTCGCTCTAGAGCTTCCCTCCTGCGTAAATGAATTTGACGTTCAGGTTCAAGCAACGATTCCAATAGCTCTCTATTCCTTCCAGCTCTGCAAGGACAACCTATCACCTGCAATATATCAGACTAAGACCAAGTTTCTCAACACTTAAGGAAATTAAAAATCACACAAAAACAGAAAAGTTTACTAAACTTCGCCAGTCCCCGGCAACGGCGCCAAAAACTTGTTGCGCTCCAACACACACGCAGGCGTACGCAGTCGTACAAGTAATAAATTGGCCCTTTTTAAGAGCCGGATGTCGAACCCACAGGGAATGGACCAATGTAGCAAATTATGAAGTTCAAGTGTAAGATAACCTTCTCAAGTGTTGATTAGAGAAGTTTTTGGTAAATTATAATTAAGTTTTGGGGTGGTAAAAAAATAATCTGGAAACAATATAAGAAGCAACTAGAGCTAAGGCCGGACAATCATGCAATGCTACACTTAGCAATGGTTCAAGTATGATATTATCAATTTTTGTCTCACATAGTTGGAATATGTGATGTTCATGGTCTTTCGATCCTCTAAACATGGCAAACTATTCTCACAACTACATCATTGAGCGGGGATGTGATATCCTAGTTCGTGGGCAATTCAACTACGTGGATGTGGTTTACGGGGTTTGTGCTCTTAATTAGGGACTTTTGTACCTCTAATCATTTAACCTAACTTAGCTTCACAACTACTTCTAGGAGTGGTGGAGTGATAATTCTAAGCTGGTGTCTTGCTATCATCCCGTTTCCTCGACCAAGCAAGGCAATTTAGGTATAATTTCTATCCTAATTGCGAATCATATTGTAAGATAAGAACTTGCTCCCTACATTCCTATGTTCTTGCCTCAGGTTACTTTTTCAAGCTTTTACCTAAGCTTAACATATATGTTTTCATGGTGATCAAGCATAAAAACAACAGTAATGAAGAATTTAAGACAAAACAACAATTAACAAGTTAAACCAAAACGAATTCATGCAATTACAATCATATCATGTGGCCTCAACCCTAGATGAAGGGTTTTATCCACTCATGTTCATACAATAACTCAAAAACATGTTTAGAGTAGTGCGCTTACAAGAATAGGTAAAAGAGAATGTAAAATTGGTGAACCCTAGGTGAGTTCTCCACTTCTCCCTTGGCTCCTCTACGGTTTTAAGAAAATATTTCGTGACAAATAATTTTAGAAGCTATGGGTTTATTTATAGTAAATAGGAAATTCACAAATTTTGGGCGGTCATGGAATGGCTCGGTGGCACGGAGCTGAACGCACCAATTTGCCTCCGTGCCACAGAGGTAACGCGTAGGCTTACTGGAAATCGCATTAAAATGATGATTGACCGAGGCATGGCGCGATGGCCAACGTGGAACAAAGATGCCCTTGCGCGATGGCCTGTGTGACACGACTGTGGCGCGCAGCAGTGCCTAGCATGGCATGGCGCTGGCGCGCAGGCGCCTTGGTTTGCTTCCTTCTCTCGCGCGCATGGCCTTGGTGTGGCACGGCGCTGGGCGCGACACACGCACAGCGTGGCACGTTGCCTGGCGCGGCCAGCCTTGCCATGGCATGCTTTCTTGCCAACTTTTGCAATTCACTTCCAACTCCATTTCTTCACTTCAGCCATCATTATTTAGTCCCTCATATGTATTTTTCACCTACAAAACAAGGACTAATCATGTTGGTTAGTGCATACCCAAATTTACATAAAATCACATGATAATGTAAGTGTATAAATAGACAAACATGACTAACCTGAGTTATAAAATAGCACTTGGGCACTTAGTTATGCCCAAGATCAATGATATTGTAGTATTTCGGGTTACAAGCTCATTATGTCAATTTACTCTTAGCCTGGGATGTTCTTACTTCCCTCCAAAGTTAGATACTTGTGTCTTTCCCTTTACTTCCATGGGCTAAGTTCTGGAGTTCGTACCCTCTACCCCATATTGTCAAAGACATTATTGACCAAGTCTGTTGACCTATATCATTCTGACCCGTACTCAGGACAAATTTGCTCATATGATCTTTTTGTCCCTCGACATAACCAACTGGGGCCATAGCCATTATTCTGAAGGTACATTCTACTGTCATTAACACACTACGGTAGAATCGGCCTAATTATGACCTAAGCTTTACTGTTGCTAGGGGTTTGTCATTTGTAGACTCTTACATATACTTTGAGTGTTCCAGTAGTCTTACTTGCTCTCCTGATTTATTACCGTGAAGGTCTAGACAATTTACTTAAACACTAGGGGTCCCACCACTTCCAAACACTTTTCGGAGTCAACAAATCCAACCTTCCTTTTCCATTTACTGTGGGTAACATCACCTTAATTCTAATGCTTTTTGCTAAACTGAAAACAAAACTGGGAGGTGGGAATAGCTATTTCTTACTACAATGGGACTGAGGTATGGAATTGTACAACATTTGAAGGGTTGGAGGTAAGAATCCCGCAATTCCTCTCTTTTTCATACCCTTAAGGTAATCTAATGTTAATTGTCGCCCTTATCAGATCTCTTATATCTAATAGATAAGTCGACTCGTATATATGCTATACACCCGACCTCATATTCTGAGGTTATAAAAAGAACTGGGGACGGTGCTGGCATATTTACTACCTTATGAGATTCCTGGTGCCCCAGGAAGACACTGAGAAAATTAAAAGACATTCGCCTTCGTCCTCAAACTGGTTGTGCCCCAACTATGGCATCGCACTGGTACCCTTTCCTGCCGCTGCAGCGAACTGGCGGCTGGCTGGAGTCTATCTCATCTCAAACCTTGTCCTAGACAGACATAACAATGAAAGCTTAGGGACTCAACCCTATACAACTCGGCTCTATGGCACGATCTGAGAAGAAGAAAGGGTAACCATACTATTATGCCTCATAGCCTCCTGCTTATAAAATATGGTTCAAAAAACTTTTATAAGAAAGACTCTACTAGACACAGCCTGCAAACTCCCTAGGATACGAACTGCTCTGGTACCAAGTTTGTCACGCCCCACCTTGGGAGGCATAACTGGCACCTAGTGCCACACTGGAATCTAACTGACCTGGCTAGGCTTATGCATATCTGGTGCAGGCCTACAACTCGAATCAAGAAAACAACGGGCTATATCTCAATTGTAAACGCAGCCTCTAGCCGACAAGGTCTTATAGCCACCTGTAAAAGAAAATAGCTAACTAGCAACATACCACAATAGGGGATCCTATGCGGGCCAAAAAGGCCGCCATGATATCTAGTTATAACTGAAATGAAAATCAGGCGCTATACTACGCCCCACACAGCTAACACATAAAAAGAGACATATATGGGCCCCATACAACCAATGATACCCAACTAACTAACAACTGTAGCCTGCAAGCATCTAAGAATAGAAATAGTGGTCGGGAAAGGGCCCCGGCCTACCCAGATGCTATACAAATGGAAGAGTGCACTTGCTACAACCTAGTAACTCCGAATGGAAGGAACTGGCCAAACTGCTGACTCTAAACAGCTGTTATTGAGGATCCTGAACTCTGTCTGTCTAAACCTGCAGGCAAGTAATGCAGAACCCAGGGGAGGGCATCAGTATGTATCGAATATGTAAGGTAATAGATAAGCTGATAAAGACTGAAAGTAAATAGAAAGAAAGGCAGAAAGATTAACCTACACACCTGCTGATTCGTGATCTGCATCTAACCAACACTACATGTACATAAGCTAAGAATGTATAATTACATATTCATAAACTATAACTATCAAACAAAAATACAAACAAGAACCTCACTTGACCCCCATAAATCAGAAGGTACAATCAACACAGAATAACTCGCTCGGGCCCCCATAAGCCCTGGCGAGCACATCTCAATCTATATACCCCTATCTAGGTTTCTATGACTCTATTGGTACTATATCCAACCTACCAGTCCCCTGGGCCTACAATTGAGCCTGCCTGGCCCCTGAACTGTAGTTGTGTCTAAGTCCAGTGGACTCCTGTTGTCTGCACCTCGAGCACTAGGCTCAACAGGGGGTGTGGTGTAGTGCTGATCGAAATAAAAATAGTCCATCCATGGAACAGACTGTATGAGGACCTGGGACCCCATCTTTGTCCCTCGTGGATGGCGTACTGCTCTTGGGAGCGACGCCATCTAGCTCCTGGCGAGCGTCGACACAGCTAGTAACCTTTGGGAGGTAACAAAAGGCTCCTAAGTAAGGGCGACCCCAACCGAGATGCTATACTGAAATCCAATTCTAGCCACTCAATGGCGTATCTGGCCTTCTGGCTTAACGCTACCATTGCTCGCCCCTAGTATAGTTTGTAAGGCTGCTACCAGGCACACCCCGTGCACCCGTATCTGATCAGAGGATCCAAGTAGCGGTCATGATCTCTATTGGTCTAGACTGGATAGAGCAAGATCTGGAGTGGCCTAACAATACTCTAAATGTCCTACTCGGACAACTATAACTTATAAACAACTGTGGGATCGCGGATGACTAGTTACTTGGGGTCAAATATTATGTGACTTTTTTGGGCGATTACTAGCCTTATAAACAAGTCTACATAGAGTTAGCCGCTCACGACAATATGTACCTGAGTATCTTCTAAGAACAAGTTGGGGCACTGGCCCTGCCTCTACCTGCTAATAAGGTCCCCTTCCTTAGGGTACCCACGGGTCTATTTGACCTAGACGACTAGACTGGCTTCCTGGGTGATTTGTAGGATGGATGCTAAGTCAATTGGGACTGACAATTACTGGTAGTAGCTAACTAGAGGGCTGACTGTCACTCAGTTCACTAGAAAACCCTAGTGCCGCTAACTCTAAAATATGGTCATCCTAACCCTGAGGCGTAAGGGTACGCCAATGGCCTCTTGCAGTAAAACACGCAATTCTACTAATATAATGAACTAGAGGATAGAAGAGTTTCGGTAACGCGTCCTGCAGGTGCCACACCTAGCCTGTCCTTTCTTGATGAGGGATACTGTCATACAATCTATGTACGCGTCCTAGCAGCTAACCAAAACATGCATATATTCATAGTCTACAGAAATAGGTGACTGTAATAAGTCTAATCACAATCTACTGATAACAGCTAGCTGTAACACATATATGTATACCCTCGTTATCTACTGGCATCAGCTAATTTCATTATATAGAATCCTGGTCTTGCTTCAGAGGCATAAGTCGTATCTCTATACAACGAGAATAATTTGCCGAAAGAATAATCCTTACATACCTTGATTGTCGTTTTCCAAATAATCGTCGGGTTTCAACTCCTATTCAAGAGCTCCTCCCAACTGTGACTTTAATACTAAAAGAGTGGGTCTAGTTTCAATACTAAACTCGGCAAAATTGGCAACTTTTAATACTAATAGAAATTATAATTCAATCACGTAAAACACTGACAAAAACCTATAATTTCCCGAGAGTTCAGAAGGGAGAAATGCTTACTTGGAGCTTGTGATCGTATAGAAATTAGTTCGGAGAAATTCTAACAACTTTTGTTCGATGGGGCTATGATTTGCCAGGCGAATTTCGCGCAAATAACTCCGTAGTAATGCTCCCTGTGAGCTTAAAACTCCATACCTGAAGTTAATTTGAATTTGGATCGTATTTGATAGCATAACTGGATGAAAATCAATAGGAAACCTCGCTCCCTACTCTCTATGGCCGAATATATTCTTAGGAAATGAATTGAAATTGAATAGGAGGACTATATATGTACATTAGGACGGTGGCAGGGGTGTGCCTCGTGCTTCCCAATTCACCACAAGGCCTGGCACGCTGCGCCTGCCATTGAGGTAGCAAGCCTGGCACACCGCGCTGGCCAGTGCGCTGCTGGCTGGTGCGTCATGCTGGCCCTGTGCACATTGATTCTGTCCAACCCCACTTCCGATGCTTTTCCCTCACACAACAAGCTCTTCTTACTCACCAAAACACATACGTACGCCTACTAAATGCAAACATTTAACGGGGTGTAACAATAATGATCTTATACATTGTGATTAGTTGCTGCTAGTAGATAATGATTACATACGTTGTGGTTAGCTGCTATAAGATGTATTGAGATTATACCATAGTATCCCTTATCAAGAAAGGGTATGTTAAGTGTGACTAACACTGGGTGCGCCATAGAGAGTTCCCCGTTCACTTGTTTACCATTTAGAGGTATTATGATGTTTTGCTGTCGTGCCAAGGCCTTAGAAGTTTATGGTTAGCTGTTGGGCCTGACTTGGTAAATAGGATAGCATAGGGCATAGTCGGGCGATATAACTTTCACTTTGACACCTATATTGTTAGTAAAGCTTGCCTAGAGGCCGTTGGCGTATCTTGACACCTCCAGGGCCAAAATTTGGATAGGGTGGTCTTATCTTCGAGTCAGTGGCACCAAGGTTGCCTAGTGCACTAAGCGACAGCCTGCCATATGATTGGCTACTGTCAATGACCGTTATTTTCAACCAACTTAATGCTTGTCCTACAGGTCGCTTAGGAAACCACTCCAGTTGTTACAAGTCTGATAGACTAGTTGATACCCTAAGGAGGAAACCTTAATAGTAGTAAGATGTAGCGCCAACGCCCCAGGCGACTCTCACAGATGCTCATGTACATGCTGCCGCATAGGGCTAGGTCCATATATACCTGTCTACGAGGCTAGGAACCGTCCAGAGTGGCCATCCAAAATCTGGATAGACCAAGTTAGTGTCTAAGGGACTAGACTCTTAGTATCACATCATTACGGCTAGGATAAGAATTATAACAGGTTGCGTATGGGAAGTTAGGGCTGATTTCTTAGGAACGTATTTTGTTGGTAGCAGTCCTGTAGTCGTCCCAAGCAAAGGAATCATATAGATGATAGCATACGACCTTGTTGTTTGCTTTTCAGCTATCATTGCCTAGCATGACCTTCAAAGTATTGCTTAGGCCACTCCGAACCTCGCCCTATTCTATCCAGGCCATCAGAGATTATAATTACTGCCAAGACCCTCTAGTCAGGTGTAGGCACACGGGGTATGCCTGTTGGCAGCTATACAAACTATTCTGGGGGTGGGTAGTGGTCGCACTAGGCCTAAGGTCAAGATATTCCTTTTGAGTGGCTAGATTGAGACTAAAATATAGTACTTCGGTCAGTAGTGACCCCACCTAGGATAGCCTTCCGTTGACCAACTTTAGGGTTGCCAATTATGTCGTTGCCTATGGGACTATGGATCACTTAGAGGAATTATGTGATATCGCTCAGAGGATCTATGTAATGTCCGAAGGGATTATATTCAGGCCTATAAGGCCATATTTAAGTCCATCTAGTATGGACCTCTTTTTATTCAATACTGCCATTACTGACCCTCCATCGAGCTTTGTGTACCCAAGGTGTAGTTACAGGAGCCCAACGGGCTCAAACACAGTTACAAGAGTCCAGCGGGCTCAGTTGCAGACCCAAAAGGCAGGTAGGTTGGCTATAGTTACGGGTAGAATCATAAGGACCTTATTAGGGGTATATAGGTTGAATTATACTTGCCAGGGCTTATGGGGGCCCCGGTAAGTTATTTCTATGTTGCTAGCACCCTTCAGGCTTACGGGGGCCAGGTTAGATTCTTGTTTGTATACTTGCTTGTTGAAATATAGTTTATGGATGTATAGCCGTGCAACTTCAGTTCTTATTTGTGTAGTGGCTTACTGGATGCAACTTATGGATAAGAAAGATTACAGGTTAACTTCTTCCCTTGTTGCTGATTTACATTCAGTTCTTTATGAGCTTTTATTTAGCTTTATTACTGCCTTACATATTCGGTACATATTGTACTAACGCCCAACTATGGGGTGCTGCATACTTTTCTGCAGGTTTAGACACACAGGATTCAGGACCTCCGTTAGCACCTATTCGAAGTTAGCAGATTGGTCTGCTTCTTTTATTCGGAGTTCCCAGGTAGTGGAAGTTTTCTCTTTCTATTGTATAGTTTTGGGTAGGTTTGGGCCCTGTCCCGACCACTATTCCATTTTTAGAGGCTTGTAGACTACAGTCTTTCAGTTGTGGGTTGTTGTTGGCCGTGTGGGGCCTATGTATGTTGTGTTGTGCATGTTGACCATGTGGGGCTTAGTTTATCTAGTTAGTTAGCAGCCTTGTCGGCTATAGTATGAATGTGACCACCTATTTTCATTCTGTTATGACTAGAAAACATGGTGGTCTTATTGACCAGCATAGGATCCCTTTATTGTCATGTTGCTGGGTTAGCTATTTTCCTTCACAAGTTGCTTTGTGGCCTTGTTGGCCCGAGGTTGTGTTTACAGCCAAGATATAGCAGTTTGTTTTCTTGATTTTGAGTTGCTGGCAGGCACCAGGAGTGCATATGCCCAGCTAGATCAGCTTAGGTCCTAGTGTGACATTAGGTGTCAGTCATGCCTCCCAAGGTGAGGCATGATAGATAAAAATGAATAAAATAAAATACATCAAATATATCAGTTAACTAATTTCCGTAGCCATTCCTTGTCACTTTGCAACTCCCCGTTCTAATTCGAGAAGAACCTGCTAAACCATAAATATAGCAAAATAAACATGTACAAATATATCGAAAGAATTCATATTTATAATAACATAATGCAAGTAGCAAATTCAAAATTGTTTTTTCGAAGGGGACGCAGGGAAGTAAACTAACCGGTTAATTAGTAATAAGTAGCATTGTAATTTCAGCAAAACAGTTTAATGAATATCAGAAGTTTCAAGAAGGGACTTTTTAAAATTGGGATCCAAACCTCAACATATCATGGTCACGAGAATCTCATAGATTTCGAGAAATGCTTGTGTGGAGGAGGGACAGAGGGGTTAAATAATTAACTTAGAAGCAAAGAACAAAGAGGTGCTTCGGGACAAAGCAATGTTCGAATCTCTTAGAAAATAAAAGTTGTTATTGATTATGAAGTGATGCTTAAAAATAGTTATCTCAGATAGTAAAAGAAATTCATCCCCTCAAAATAAGAATAAGAGCATTGTTTATATAGATAAGGATCTGTCAATTAGGGAGTAAAAGGGAACGGGAAATATTCAACCAAATCAATCACAAGATATCCTTTACCAAAATCAAATAAAAAATATCTAAAATTAATCAAACTTTGCCATATTTAAGCAAATACTGAATTAGTTTTAAGAAAAGTGAGAAAATCAATCACAATATTTTCACATTATAAATCAAGGGAAGCAATAAAAAAGGAGAGTAAATCATGGAACCCAAAAATAAATGAGTACGCAAATGTCATATGTTTACCATAAATAATCATATTGAAATTCAAATATTTGAAGGGGGAGAATTGAATTCAGAAGAGTCAATTAAAAAAGTTTCTTTCTTTTTAAATAGTATAGTCTAATTGGTTCAATGTAAAGCTGTCAAGATTCACCATAATGTACAAGCACAACAGTTTTCACATGACTTTGAAAACCAAATAGGAGAATATGAGATATGAAGTTGCTATATAAATATGGATTTAAACGGGGAAGAAACATATTGTATAGGGACGGATTAGAACTTCTATAAATACCGAGCTGTTAATATTAACTAAAGGAAGCAAGGGAGGGAATATATGAATCATAGAAGGTTCTTCCTAAACAAGGAAAGAAAATTCAATATCGGTGCAAGCAAAGTGACACTTACAAAAATTCGAGTACTAAAACTATCTTTAAGAGAAGGAAAGTCAATGACTAATTTGGACAAAACAACAGTACTCATATAAGATAGAGACTTGCCATAACTAAAATATGATAAACTTTAACAGAGAAAGAAACTAAATCAATCAACTGCCACATAGCTTTGGAAATCGATTCTGAGAAAGGTTTCAAATATGAAAAAAGCCCAATACAAGAGTAATTAGTTTAAAAGAGACAGGTCAGAAGAAATACGAATCACGCAATATTTTCCGCAACCAAGGTAATCAAATCAATTCAATATAAAATAAACAAGGTTTCATCATAAGAAATCTGTACCAAGTTGTCAAACGGATTTGAACTCACAAAGAAACTAAGGCTCTCAGCCTACATTTGGCTCATTATAAATTGCCAAAAATACTAATAAGACACTAAATTCAATACAAAACTTAAATTCACCACAGAAAGCTCAAATTCACCATCACAAATAAAATCATAACCTAGGTGGCAGATTTGGAAAAATGAACAAATATAACGGTTCTAAACCTCGATTTAGAAATATTAAACATCGAATTCAATCCAGAGAATATATCAAGGCAAATCATGAATTGTCCCCTTGTCACCAAAAACACATTCGATCTAAATGACATCCTCACCCACTAATAATGCAAAAATCATCATAGACCAAGAAGAGAAAAGGGAGGAGACGAACATGAATTTGTAACATTTTGTAAATTTAAAAGAGATAAGTCATTTGAGTTAAACATGTAAGCACACATATAACAAAGTAAAGAATAATAATAGAAAAGGTAACAAATTTATGAAATGACATTGTCCATGCTCGATTTTTCCATTTAAGCTTTTTTTGAGATTGGTTAGCTTGAGCCCAATCCAAGCAAATTTTACTTTGAACTACTTAGACGAGCCCAACTTGTGATTCTCGAGTGATTATTTCGGTGGCAGTGGAGGGCTCGACTGGTCTTTTCATGATGAGGCGGTGAGAAATGAAGAGAGGAAGAGAAGAGAGACCCTATGTTATATTTTCTCCGATCAACGAAAACCAGAGACGGAGAGGTAGGTCTGGTAATCGCTGGTGGAGCGGAAGAGAAGAGAGGAGCAGCTGGTGGTGTTGTGCGATGGTTGAAGATGGTGAAGAGAGAGAGGAAGAGCGGCGTCGATCTATGAGGAAAAAAAAGGCTTATGTGCAGTGGTTCTGTCTCTGGTGAAGAAAAGAGAAAGGCGCCGGGTGGGGAAGAGATGGAGGTGCGGCACTGGTTGTTGGTCGGCATCCGTGATTCACCGGAGATTGTTGGTATTTTCACGGAGGTTGAAGAAGAGGGAGGGAGAGAAAGCTGTGCAACGATGTTGTTTTATACAGGTGGTGGCCGGTGTGGTAGTCACTGACCGGAGAGAAAGAGGAGAAGGTGGCTACTTGTCTATAGAGGAGAATGAGAATATTTTAGGTTTTGGGCTGATTGATAATTGAAAATAGGAAGGTGGTAGGATTAAATCTCCAACATTATATTATATGTGATGGACGGATAGAATTAAGACAGATAATGATTCGGGTTACGGATCGGGTCATTCGATGGGTCATGGGCTTGGTTTAATTAATTGGGTAGGGACTTAATTGATGGCTGAATTGGCATTTAAGATATGGCCAGAATGGCTAAAATTGGCATGAATTAGATAGAAAGGAGCTAGATTTTAAATGAATTGGAGGAAAATTGAATTAGCTGCTATTTAGTTAATAAAAATACTATACTTATATTTCATTTAACAAATAGGTAACATGATAGCTTAAATCACGATAAAACTATATAAATATTATTATGAAATTAAATATAAATAATTCATAAAACTAAGTAAATTATGTCTTGTAAATAAAATCTCTCTTAATTGAAAATATGTATGCGCACACACACACACACACAAAAACACACACACAAAGACACACACATATATATACAATATATATAACGTAATTACATATAACATTGGAAAATTAATAACTTGAAATTAATGCAATATAATATTTTTAGAATATAACTTGAAAGATGTCTAAATAAATAAGTATGCGTAGCTAATTTTATATGATAACTAATACTAAAATATTATGGATACGAACTAAATAATTACGTAAAAAGGATAATTTTAAAATATGAATATATATATATTAATTATACGAGGCATAGGGAGGTAAAAATTGGGTGTCAATAACTGCCCCTTTTTTGCTCGGGAATGAAGGATGAATTGTCGAGCAAAGAACGTTGACTTAGTAGCCAATTTTGTCCGACCGAAGGAACGATCTCGGTTGGACCAGGTAAAATGAAATATAAAGTTGTGAAAATATTGTGGCCGGACTTTGGTATCAAGTCACCTACATATCTTGGGTCTACAAGAATTATGCTGTGTGTAGGTCTCGATTTAGGAACGAACGAGATTCCTAATGCAAGTTGATAATACAATATTTGAATGAGGAACAAAAAAAGTGTGAAATAATGAGAATAGAGAAATGAATGAGATGGATGAAACTCTTACTTTTGTACAAAAATTAGGTAATATCAAAATGATAGCTAATCTGGAAGATAGAAAATTGAAAGGCGAGATGAACGAAAATCGCTTCTAAGTAATACGCGATGAAAAGTGGTAAAGCTTGAAAGTGATGATGGGCAAAGACGATTAAGAATAACATATAAATTTTGTGAAAAAATGAAATGCAGCTTGGATAACTTTGAGAGGGTAGTGCTTAACCCGAACAAAGACCAAAAAATAGTGGGACAACACTTGTGTCATGCCCCGAGTCTACACCCTGGACAGGACACGGTACTTGGAGTCATGAGTAACCCAAGTCAACCCCTTGTCTATCATACACTGGTGTTATGAGTAATATAAATACATACAACGAAAGCTTAAAATAATAACATAAAGCACTTATGAGAGAATTTAAAACTGGATCATAAACATCAAAATAGTTTGAGCTACACTGATAGTCCGAAAAACTAAATCTATGTCTGAAAGCCATCTAATTGATGAGTTGTTGGGACAAGCTCCCAGCTAACTCTAAGTCCAAATGAATGTAACAAACATCATTGAGATAATAAAATAATGTCAGCGAAAATAAAATGAGGACTCACACTTCTGCTGCTGAGAGACGGAGATCTGATCAATGTCGGCTAACGGCGCTGGGTCTAAGAACCTGCGGTTGTATCGTGAAACGATACAACATAAAAGTATGCGTTAGTACTTTGAATGTACTGAGTAAGTGAGAGAAACATAACACCACGAGATAAGTAAAAGAAAATGCTGAACTAAAAAGGAATGCAAGGACCAACAAAAGCTACTGAACTGAATAGCTGAACTACTGAGGTGGTCTATAAGACCCTGTCTGATGGTCAAAGCATGTTCTAAGTATGGAACACTGATTTGAACTGAACTAGAACTGGACTAAACTGAATAGTGGGAGAGTCTATAACCGACATGTAACCACGTGAGCTAAATGTGGAGTCTGATGTATATGCCCCACGGTAGGACCCAATATACCTTGCCAGGGTATAGAGGCATGAACTGGGTGATCACAAAAGTATTGGACCAATCACGCCAATAGATACTGTAACCTACACTGGCAACGTAGTTCTGGGAACGTGGGTGCGCTGGAACCTCGGTCTGCTCGGTGCTAAGTCCTTCTCCTACTGGAATACCTAAACTAAATACTAAGCTGATAGCTCGAAACTGGGGTCTAAGACTAGTCAGAGATATATAACTGAAGGTACCCTGAGAGTCTTATCAGACTAGATTCTAAAACTGGGTTCTAGACTAGTCAGAGCTGCTTATCTAGAAGCGTCGTAACCGTCTAAGAACAGACTGTAATCTGACTAGGGTCTTAAGGCTAGTCAGAGCTATCTGTCTAAGTGTCATGACCTCCTTGTGGACCTATAAACTAAGTTCTAGATCTGACTCTGATAACTGGGAGGTGATACTGACACCTCGGGAATTTCTGTAGTCAAACTGATCAGTTGACATTATTCTGGTCAACTCGAAGGTTGCTAAAAATCTAACTGAGACTAGGCTGACATTTCTGAGTATATAAACTTTCTGACTAAAATTTTTCTAAATATATTTGGATGAGTTTCTTACACATACAACTATTATAGAAAATCCTTAACTCTGAAAAATTCAAGAAATTTTCGAGAATTTCAATACTTTTGCAGGATTCTAGTTTTTGTTTTCAAGAGTTAGGGATAAAATTCACATTCAATGGAAAAAACATCATTCTAATTACAAATGGGTGGAAAACATCAAAAATTAGCATAGAATAATATTCCTCAAGAATTAAACAAGGTCTGATAGCAATATATCCACAATAAAAAATTCAGGGCTAGAACTGATAGTGAACTGAGGAAGAGTTTTAGGGGACACAAGGGAAGAAAAATCCCCTTTCTAAATTCCTACATACCTGAGTTGAATTTCCTTAGAGAAGGAAGCTTGGATCTACTTTAATGGGTGTAAAGCCCTAGTCTTTCCTGAGAGTTCTTGAGAGGAAATACGATCAGTTTCTAAAAGTTTACATGGAGAATGAGGGGAAAAATCGTTCAATCCATCTAATATCTCTTAAATTTTACCTAAAACGATGTAGTTTAGGGATTAAATAGGTAGGAGATTACAAAAAATAACCCTGGGCTAAAATCTGAAATCTGGTTGACGGGGTCCCAATGGGTCACTCAACGAGTCATTGGTTGAGACCATGACTCATTAGGACCTCTCATTTGGTCTACTTCCTGAAGTCTAAAAATACTGGATCTAGCAATAGGGGTCACCATGCGAGACCTAAAAACTCGTTACCCTGGGCCACGACTCGTGCCATCACTCGTTAAGTACAGTGTCTAATAATCGTCTGGGGCTGGTAACGAGAGACGTCATGACTCGTTACTAGTGACCACAACTAGTGGTCACCTTCCGTCATGTACATTGCCTCAATTCTAGAAATTCCCTTCTACCTGGTAATGACTCATCCCATGACTCGTTACTGATTATGATAGGTTGTTGGATGACTCATTAGCTTCCCTTTACTATAGAACCATTACCCACCACGGTTCCATACGACGACTCATTGTAACAACCAACGAGTCATTACTTCACTTGTTACCTCCACTGGGACCAGGCCTGCATTTCCCCACGACTACTCCCAACAGGTCGTTGGTTGGACCAACGATCCGTTAGGTCGTCCATTATGTAACATTTTTCCTAGTTTTTAGCCAACTTCCAGATTTGATCCCGTGTCTAATCTTAGGCATCTTTGGGGTATTATAATATCTCCTCCTTGGGAACATTCATCCTCGGATGTTGGAAATACAAAAAAAAATAGAGAATTGCAATCACTATGTTCAAATAATGACCATAAAAACTGGAAACTAATGGAATGACTACCTCCGAACTGAACTACAAGTCTGAACTGAATTCACTAATCATACTCATGATCAATCACATGAAAAAAACTACAACACATGAATTAAATAGAGTTTTAGGGAGGAAATTGGTACCTTAAACTGAAATTGAGCAGGAAGGGAACAAGTGTGGGTATCTGGCCATCATATCTACTTTGGCCTCCCATGTAGCTCTCTCAACCTACTGATTCCTCCACAAGACTTTGACCGAAGCTACTTCTTTGTTCCTCAACTTAAGAACCTGATGGTAAAGAATCTGGACTGGGACTTCTTCATAAGAGAGACTATCTTTCACCCCCACACTTTCTAATGGAACAACTGAAGTTGGATCACCAATGCAGTTCTTCAATAAAGACACATGGAATACTGGGTGCACAACTGCTAATTCTGAAGGTAATTCTAGCTCATAGGCTACATTGCCAATACGCCTCAAAATTCTATAAGGTCCCATATACCTGGGACTTAGTTTCCCTTTCTTCCGAAATCTCATCACCCCCTTCATGGGCGAAATTTTCAAATAAACCCAGTCATCAACTGCAAACTCCAACTCTTTTCTCCTCACATCGATATAAGATTTCTGATGGCTCTGAGCTGTTTTTAATCTTTCTTGGATGAGTTGAATTTCTGCATTGCCTCGTGAACTGAGTCTGGCCCTATCAAGGTAGCTTCACCAACCTCAAACCACCCTATAGGTGATCTACACCTTCTACCATATAATTCCTTGTACGGGGCCATCCGAATGCTAGAGTGGTAGTTGTTGTCGTACACAAACTCGATAAGAGGCAAATGGTCATCCCAATTGCCATTAAAATCTATCGTGCACGCTCTTAACATATCTTCTAAGGTCTGAATGGTCTGCTTAGCTTGCCCATCTGTCTGCGGGTGAAAAGTTATGCTGATTTTGACTTGGGTACCAAGTCCCCTATGAAAAGACCTCCAGAAATGAGAGGTCATTAGGTACCCCTGTCTGAGATAATAGATAGGGGTACCCCATGAAGTCTGACTAACTTTCAGATGTAAAGTCTGGCATAGTCCTCGGCTGAGTCCGTGGTTTTAACTGGGAGGAAGTGAGCTGATTTAGTCATCCGGTCCATTGTTACCCAGATTGATTCATGTTGCCTAAGAGTTCGAGGTAGAGCCATAATGAAGTCCATATTTACTTCTTCCCACTTCCATGTAGGTATACAGATATCCTGAGTCATACCTCCTGGTCTCTGATGTTCTACTTTAACTTGTTGGTAGTTCGTGCACTTGGCTACAAATTCAGTAATATCTCTTTTCATGCCGTTCCACCAGTAAATATCCTGTAGATCACGGTACATCTTGGTAGCACCAGGGTGAATGGAATATCTAGAACTGTGCGCATCAGCCAATATCTGCTGTCTCAACTCGCCGACATTCGGTACACATAACCTACCTTGGTAACGGAGCACACCATCTCTCCCTTTGGAGAAAACTTCTATTTGTTTTCTAAGAAATGCTTCCTTAAGCTTGAGTAAGATGGGATATTTGTCCTTTCTGGACTTCACTTCAACTACCCCAAGGAAGAATTTGACCCACTTTGCATTACCACTCCACCTTCGGCTGAATCCACCAACTATACTCCCAATCGAACTAGCTTGTGAATATCCTTTACCATTTCTTTCTTTGCCTCTTCAACATGAGATACGCTCCCCATAGAAAACATGTTTAGTGCATCATCCACCATATTGCTCGGGTGATATAACACACTCATGTCGTAGTCTTTCAGTAGCTCCAACTACCTTCTCTGTCGAAGATTTAGGTCCTTCTGAATGAACACATACTGAAGTATCTTGTGATCTGTGAACACATCCACGTGAGCCCCGTACAGGTAATTTCTCCATATTTTCAGCGGAAACACCACTTCTGCCAACTCCAAGTCATGAGTTGGATAATTCTTCTCATGAACCTTGAGTTGTCTGGAGGCATAAGCTATTACTTTTCTCCGCTGCATCTGAAGCATCACAATAAACAACCAACCCCTCTGTTCATTCTAGTAAAGTCAAAATTGGAGCGGTAGTGAGTCGAGTCTTCAACTTATGGAAACTCTTCTCACACATATCTGACCACTAGAATTTCACTTTCTTCTAAGTTAACTTAGTCAGAGGAGATGCTATAGAGGAGAAGCCTTTCACAAACCGTCAGTAATAACCAGCTAAGCCCAGGAAACTCCTGATTTCCGTCGGAGAGGTAGGTTCAGGCCAATCTTTCACTGCTGCTATCTTTTGAGGATCAACCTGAATACCTTCACCCAAGACCACGTGACCTAGGAAAGTCACGGACTTCAACCAAAATTCACACTTGCTAAACTTGGCAAACAACTGGCGCTCTCTGAGCGTCTGAAGCACTATCCTCAACTAATTAGCATGCTCTTCCTCATTTCTGGAGTATACCAGAATGTCGTTGATAAATACAATGATGAATATATCTAGATACTGCTTGAAGACCCTATTCATCAAGTCCATGAAGGCCGTGGGGGAATTTGTTAGCCCGAAGGACATAACCACAAACTCATAGTGACCATACCGAGTTTTGCACGCCGTTTTTGGTATGTCACACTCTCTGACCCTTAACTGATGATATCCCAACCTAAGATTGATTTTTAAGAAAAAACTAGCTCCCTGAAGTTGGTCAAACAGTTCGTCAATTCTGGGTAGGGGATACCTGTTCTTGACTATGACCTTGTTCAGCTGACGATAATCTATGCACATTCTGAGGGTACCATCTTTCTTACGCACGAATATGACTGGCGCACCCCAGGGAGAGATGTTGGATCTGATGAAACCCTTGTCAAGAAGATCTTTTGGTTGCTCCTTTAACTCCTTAAGCTTAGGCGGAGCCATTCTGTAAGGAGGGATAGAGATGGGTTGAGTATCTAGGAGGAGGTCTATTCCGAAGTCTATTTCCCATTCAAGGGGAACTCCAAGAAGATCCTCAAGAAATACATCTAGGAACTCGCTAACCACCAGAACTGACTGGATAGTTGGGGTCTTAGAGTTGGAATCCTTAACCCGAACTAGATGATAAATACATCCCTTGGAAATGAGCTTACCCTTAGATGCTGAACTTCTTCCCATCTATTCTAACACTGGTTCATTTGGAAACTGAAACTTGACAACTCTAGTTCTGTAGTCGATTGAGGCATAATCGGAGTGTAACCAATCCATAACAAGGATAAGGTCAAAATCAACCATGTCTAACTCTACGAGATTAGCTGGAATACCTTTATTCAAGATCGAGACTGGACAGTTTCTATACACCCGACTGGCTCTACTGACTCGCCAACAGGGGTGGAGACTGAGATTGGTTCTGAGAGGACCTCTAGACTGATATCGAACTAGACTACTATGTAGGGAGTCATAAATGAGAGGGTGGCTCTTGGATCTAGGAGGGCATACACATCTAGATGAAAGAGGCTTAACATACCAACGACTACGTCAGGTGAGCTCTCCTGATCCTGATGGGAATACAATGCAAAAAAACGGTTTTGGCGCTGACCGTCATCCGTACCTGATATGTTTGCCTGCTGAGCTGGTCAGCCTACTGGAGCTGATGATGTGGTGGATTGTGCTCTCCCCCGTCCTACTGACGGCAATCTTTAAGCCGATGATCAAGTTGTCCACAACCAAAATAGCCCTCTCAACCCTGAAGACACTCTTCCAGGTGGTTCTTTCCGCACTTGGGGCAAGCTGGATATCTGTTCCCGACACTGTATCTCTGAGACTGAGATCCAGATGTTCCACCCCTCTGATCCTGGCAGGACCAAAAGATTGGGGCGCTAACTGAGCTGAGTACTAGGGCTCTCTGTTGTTGTTGCTCTGCTGCTATGGGCGGCTACTACCTCTAGACCTCTGATGGTCCTAATCTGACTGGCCAGTCCTTGCCCGTTTATTCTTTCACACTATGTCCTTCCTTTTTTCAGCCTCAATCTGCTGAGCATAGCAATCAGGCTGGAGAGGTCCATATCCCTAATCAACATAGCTGTCCTACACTCCTTGAGGACAGGTTCGGCTCTCCGCTCACAAACTTTAATATGCGAGCCCTTGGCTCGACTACCATCTTTGGAGCGTACTTAGACAGCCTGGTAAACTCCAATGCGTATTCTTCTATGGTCCTGTTGCCCTGTCTCAAGCTCATAAACTCAACCACTTTTGCCTCCCTAAGCTCCCGAGGGAAAAAATCTGTCCAAGAAGGCTATGTTGAACTCCTCCAACTCTACCGGTCCTGCTCCTATTGGCCGCCCCTCTTTCCACTGTTCATACCAAACCTGGGCTACCCCTTTTAGCTGGTAGGAAGCCAAATCAACACTCTTAGAGGAGCTGACACCCATAATGCGGGTAATCTTTTTGATCTCATCCACGAACTCTTGGGGGTCCTCCCCCGCCTTGGATCCCTAAAATTATGGGGGGTTCATTCATGCGAAGTCCCGCACCCTAGCAACTGCTACGGACCCGCTTGTGTTAACTGGAACCACCTGCTGGGTCTCCTGATTGGTGACTGTTTGAGCGAGCAGCTCGATAGCCGCCCTGAACTCCGTAGTGGACACTATGTCATCCTAAGAGGCTACTAGGGCTGGTGGGGAAGGTCTGTTGGCGTTGCCGGCCCTTCTTCCATTACCGTGTCTAGGAGGCATAATTCACTGAAACAAAATAGAGTATGAGTTAGAAGGACACTTCTGGGATTGAACTTTAACGCATGATAAAGAGTATGAATAAAAGAGAGTTTTCCTAATAACATCTCGTAGCCTCCTTGTCATAAGTGTGGCACGTTTCACACCCATGAAAAGGACTCTATTCGATGCAGCTTTCAGACACTCCGAGGATACTCTAAATCTAGTGCTATAATACCAAGATTGTCACACCCCGAGTCTACACCTTGGACGGGACACGGTACTTGGAGGCACGAGTAAACCCAAGTCAACCCCTAGTCAATCATACACTGGTGTTATGAGTAATATAAATACATACATTAGAAGCTTGAAATAATAATATAAAGAACTTATGAGGGAATTTAAAACTGGATCATAAACATCAAAATAGTTTGAGCTACACTAATAGTCTGAAAAACCAAATCTATGTCTGAAAGCTATATAACTGATGAGTTGCTGGAACAATCCTCCAGCTAACTCTAAGTACAATTGAATGTAATAAACATAACTAATATAATGAAATAATGTCCTCGAAATCACACTTCTGCTGCTGAGAGAGGGAGATCTGATCAACGCGACTAACGGCGCTGGGTCTAAGAACTTGCAGCTGTATCATGAAATGATACAACAGAAAAGTATGTGTCAGTACTTTAAATGTACTGAGTAAGTGAGAGAAACATAACACCATGGGATAAGTAAAAAAAATGTTGAACTAAAAAGGCATGCAAGGACCAACTAAAGCTAGTGAACTGAATAGCTGAACTATTGAGGTGGTCTATAAGACCCTGTCTGATGGTCAAAGCATGTTCTAAGTATGGAACATTGATCTGAACTGAACTAAAACTAGACTGAACTAGCTAGTGGGTGAGTCTATAACAGACATGTCACCACTTGAGCTAAACGTGGAGTCTGATGTATACGCCCCACCGGTAGGACCAAATATACCTTGCCAGGGTATAGAGGCATGAATTGGGTGATTACAAAAGTCTGGGACCAATCAGGCCAATAGATACTATAACCTACACTGGCAATGGAGTTCTGGGAACCTAGGTGCGTTGGAACCCGGGTCCGGTCGGTGCTAAGTCATGCTCCCATTGGAATACCTAAACTATATACTAAGCTGATAACTCGAAGTTGAGGTCCAAGACTAGTCAAAGATATATAACTGAAGGTAACCTAAGAGTCTTATCGGACCAGATTCTAAAAATGGGTTCTAGACTGGTTAGAGCTGCTTATCTAGAAGCGTCGTAACTGTCTAAGAAAAAACTGTAATCTGACTGGGGTCCTAGGGCTAGTCAGAGCTATCTATCTAAGTATCATGACTGCCTTGTGGACCTATACAATGAGATCTGGATCTGATTTTGATAATTGGTAGGTGATATTGACACCTCAGGAATTTATGTAGTCAAACTGATCAGCTAACATTATTTTGGTCAATTCGGAGGTTGCTAAAAATCTGACTGAGACTAGGCTGACATTTCTGAGTATATAAACTTTCTGACTGAAATTTTTCTAACATATATTTGAATGAGTTTCTAACACATACAAATATTATAGAAAACTCGTAACTCTAAAAGATTCAAGAAATTTCGAGAATTTCAATACTCATGCTGGATTCTAGTTTCCGTTTTCAAGAGTTAGGGATAAAATTCACATTCAATGGAACAAACATCATTCTAATTACAAATGGGTGGAAAATAACAAAAATTAGCATAGTATAATATTCCTCAAGAGTTAAACAAGGTCTGATAGCAATATCTTCACAATCGAAAATTCAGGGCTAGAACTGATAGTGAACTGAGGAAGAGTTTTAGGGGACACAAGGGAAGAACAATCCCCTTGCTGAATTCCCACATACCTGAGTTGAATTTCCTTGGAGAAGAAAGCTTGGATCTGCTGTAATGGGTGTAAAGCCCTAGTCTTTCCTGAGAGTTCTTGAGAGTAAATAAGATCGGTTTCTAAAAGTTTACCTGGATAATAAGGGGAAAAACCGTTCAATCCCTCTAATATCTCTGAAATTTTACCTAAAACGACGTAGTTTAGGGATTAAATAGGTAGGAGATTACAAAAAATAATCCTGGGCTAAAATCTGAAATCTGGTCGACGAGGTCCCAATGGGTCACCCAATGAGTCATTGATTGAGACCACGACTCGTTGGGACCTCTCATTGGGTCTACTGCCTGAAGTCTAAAAATATCGGATCTGGTAATAGGGGTCACCACACGGGACCTAACAACTCATTACCCTGGGCCATGACTCATGCCATCACTCGTTATGTACACTGTCTAATAATCGTCTGGGGCTAGTAACGGGAGACGTCACGACTCGTTACTGGTGACCACGACTTGTGGTCACCTTCTGTCATGTACACTATCTCAATTCTAGAAATTCCCTTCTACTTGGTAATGAATCATCACACGACTCATTACTGCTTATGACAGGTCATTGGATGACTCGTTACCTTCCATTTAGCTGAGAACCATTATCCACCATGGCTCCATACGATGACTCGTTGTAACAACCAATGAGTCTTACTTAGCTCGTTACCTTCACTGCCACCAAGCCTGCATTTCCCCACGACTAATCTTAACAGGTCATTCGTTGGACCAACGATCCGTTAGGTCGCCTGTTTTGCAAAATTTTTCTCAATTTTCAGCCAACTTCGAGATTTGATCCCCGATCTAATCTTAGGCATCTTCGGGGTATTACAACTTCGCCCTTTAAAATTTGAAGGGTAGTGCTTAACTCGCCCAGGATTCAAAAGAATGGTGAGTAGAACAATATTAGTAGCTTAAAAGTAGTAAAATAGTGGCTTGAAGAAACACGATAATAGCTTGAAAGTAGCTTGAAAGCTCGAGAGTAGCATAAGAGCATAGGAGCTTGAAAGTAGCTTGATTCAATATTACGAGAGTAACTTGAAATACCACAATAGTAACCTGCACACTTTAAAATACTGGATAAAAGTGATTAGTCAATAAGCATAGCATAATATTTTGCAAGAATAACGATTAGCTCGACTAAATTTTGAGAGGATAGTGCTTAACCCGATCAAAATTAGAAGGCGATGCTTAACTTTAAAAATTGAAGGGCAGTGCTTAGCCCTTAAAAATTGAAGGTAGTGCTTAAATCATAGGATAGTGCTTAGGCTTTTAAAAATTGGAGGGTAGTGTTTAACCCATAGGGCAGTGTTTAGCCTTTAGAAAATTAAGGGTAGTGCTTAACCCATAGGGCAGTGCTTAGTCCTTAAAAAATTGTATGTAGTGCTTTACCCATAGGATATGCTTAGCCCTTTAAAATTTAGGGTAGTTCTTAACCCATAGGACAATATTTAGCCCTTAAAATTTAGGGTAATGCTTAATCCATAGGACAATGCTTAGCCCTTAAAAAATTGGAGGGTAGTGCTTAACCTATAAGATAATACTTAGCCCTTAAAATTTAGGGTAGTGCTTAACCCATAGGACAATGCTTATCCCTTAAAATTTGGGGTAGTTCTTAACCCATAGTACATTGCTTAGCCCTTAAAAAATTGGAGGGTAGTACTTAGCCCTTAAAATTTAGGGTAGTGCTTAACACATAGGACAATGCTTAGCCTTTAAAATTTAGATTAGTACTTAACCCAGAGGACAATGCTTAGCCATTAAAAAATTGGAGGGTAGTGCTTAGCCCATTAAGAAATCAAAATAACAATACTTAGCTTTAAATAAAACAATGTTCAGCTTTGAGTAACTTACTAAGAGGGCAGTGTTTAACCCTGTTCATGGACAAACTTCAAGTAATTTAGCTTTACTGTAGATAACGAATACCTTCGTGAATCTTAATTATATATAGAATGATAGCAAATTTGTACCTGTAGCTCCTGTGTCCAAAGAAAAATTATAAGTTAAAAGGGGAAAGGTTTATTTGTGCCTCTATATGTCTGTTGCTATCCTGATCTTACAAACTTTGAATTTGCGATCAGGCTGGATGTCACATCCTTTTATAGACATTTTTTTTATCTTGAGGTGTCATTTTGATAAAATTCTTTAGGACATCTCAAAAATTTCTCCTCCAGTTATGTAGTAAAGCTTGATTTATGGAATTTTTGAGATCCTCTCAAAAATTCTGCCCCAGTTATGTAAAAGAGCTTGATCTATGGAATTTTTGAGATACTCTTAAGAATTCTACCCCAGTTTCAAACCCGACAAAAGGGGGAAAAGAGATTTTATTAAGATACAGATCGTGTCCCATTGGGATGCCTACGTATCCCTCTTAAACGGAAATCAGGTCCGATGTAGTTTAGAGTACAAGTAGTAAAATCTTTCAAATGAGGGAACAAATCAAACTGAGGATAGATTTCAACTTCAATATCCTAAGTGGCATCAACTTTCATTTCGGGTGTATCACCTTGGTATCAATAAATGCTTGAATCTTATCTTTAAAAATGCAACACTCTTCCATGGTGTGCCCTTTCATCCCTGAATGATAATCACAAACCTTAGCATGACCGAGCCATTTTGCATGTGTACCCATCATTATTGCAAGAATTAGAGTTATATAGCTGGCAACCTTTAATTTTTTGTACAATTAGGTTATAAGCTCACCCAAAGGAGTATACTGCCTGGAAATTCACTAGAGGTTCTCAAAGGCCGGTGAGATTGTTGATTTTGATAAACTGGTGGCCTTTGGACTGCAGGTGGAGGAACTGAAAATGTGTAGGTTGTGCATTATGGACAGGATAAGTAGTAGGGTTGTAGAATGGCATTGCGTGATTGTATGTTGGTGCAGGAGATTGAAATGGAGGCATTTGGTATTAGAGTGTAGGTTTTTGGTAGATCCAAGGAGTTTTTGGCCCTTCTGTAGGCGATAAAACATTCACCTCTTTCATGTTCTTGTTCTCAATGGTCTTACCAGACTGCAAAGTCTTGCTAGCTGTTTGCAATGCTCCCCAATCGATAATGGTACCAATCTTGATACCGTCCTCAGTCTTTTTGCCTAATTTGATGATTTCGGCGAAACACTTCTCACGAACCAACATCAACCTATTATACACTTGCGAATCAAAATTTCGCATGAAGATATCCTTCATTTGAACTTCCTCCATTGGAGGTCGCACTCTGGCGGCCTTGGACCTCCAATAGGTAGCATATTCCCTGAATTTCTCTGTAGGCTTTCTTTTCAAGTTCTGAATGTAGTGCAAATTCGGTGCATTCTCTATATTGAAACTGAACCACTCTATGAAAGCTACAGCCATATCAGTACAATTAATCCATTTTCTCAGATTTTGTTCTACGTACCAACTGAGAGCATCTCTAGTCAAACTTCTCATGATCAAATTCATTCCATCTCTCCCCACTCCAATCAGCTTATCGTAATACATCCTTAAGCGGGCTTTCAGATCACCAGTTCCAGTGAACATTTCAAACTTTGGAGGTTTGTTCGACATTAGGATGTTTGCATAATTCTTCATAATTTAGGCCTCCTATCTCTTTGGCCCCTTCAATATTTTGTATTTGGTTGGTGATCTTCTTTAGCTCCTCAGCCATAGTCTGTATCAACCTATCTTTCTCAGAGAGTCCAAATTCTCCTAGGTGATGAGTGAGCAGAGCAGTATCAATGTAAATGGGGTTCAAGGTATGATTTCCAGGAGAATGGGCGTAAGACATGTTGAATGTAGATGTGGGAGGTAAGTAATGAATATGAGATATAGTGGGTGGACCTTTTGAGGCAACTTGATTTTGATGCACGTTTGATGGAGTTGGGTATGCATTGTGTGGGTAGTGTATGTTATTCTGAGGAAGAGAGTAGATATGACTAGAATTGTTTTGAGGATATGAGATTTAATGGGATGACAGAGGAAGACTTGTAAAAGCGACATGAGGCTTGGTAGAGGCATGAACCTCGATTTTTGGTTCCAACGAAGTTTTCAGTGGGACCGACAGGTTGGTTGCATTATGAACTTGAGATAATTCCCCTTGAAGTTCCAAAATCCTTTGTTCCATCCTTAGTATCATATCATTATACTCGGGTGGATACCTCCTCTCTAAACTCTCTATGGAATCTCTTGGAGTGGTCATATCAATTTTGTCTACTAAACTGTTACTGACATTCATTGTCTTCCTACTTTTTGTGAACTGACTAAGAGAAAGATATGGCGAGCAGTTATACATAATTCAACCTTAGGAAGGGGGACAATAGAACAAAAATAAAACAAGATTAAATTAGTAATTAAAATCTAGCATAATATGATGTAAATTAAAGGTTGAAGAAAACAAACACATTGATGTGTTTTCTAATTTTAGGAGCCTCTTTCGTGCTAGAGGTAGGCCTAGCGCATTTTGAGAGATGAATATGCCATAATGTATCATTTCATTTGCTCCACTACAATCCCAAATACATAAAATAACATAAATGAGTTAATGCTTTATTTACATAATGAAATATTACAAGAAATAAAATATACAAAAAGTAAAGCTACAACTTAAATGGAATGCTCTTCTTTATTTGGCTTCTTCCTACTTACATGACGTGAATTTTTTCTTAAAAACCTACATCACAATATGTTAGTTTTATCCATCCCACCTAAGGAGCAAATAGTCTACATTTTTAGGCATATTGACCTTGTAATACCTCGAAAATCCTAAGATCAGATCTGGGAGTTGAAACGTAGAAAACAGGATTTTCTACACCAGGTCACAGGACGAGTTGTCCAATGACCCTTGGGGTGTACCACGAGTCATTGAGTGAATCGTAGGGAGGAGCTTGGACTGGGTTAAAATTTTGAGTTTTGAGGTGACCACAAGTCGTGGTCAGCACCACAATTCATTTAGTGGTCCGTGGTAAAGTTGGTTGAAGATCAAATGTTTTTGGTAGTGTCCCTAATGGGTGGTCACCATGAGCTGTAGGGCGCACCACGAGTCGTGGTGTCCCTCGTGGTGGCCAGTGGTGATGAATTTCCAGTGCAGGCAACGAGAGTAGACAACAAGTCATCAAGTCCCTCATGGGGACTGATAGTATGTTTATCCCAGCGAATTTATTAAGGGCTTTTCCATAATTCTTAAGTTTCTAAGGCCAAAAATATGCAATTTTAAGCTTAGAATAATGTGTTTTAAGAGGGGTAAGTTCATTCTAGACCTAGTCACTTCCATGCATGCAAGTCTAGAAGCTCCTAAGGGTGATCAAGCCTAGATTCCTCAAGTTCTTCCCCAAATTACCATTGGGCAATCAAGGAAGTTGTGAAATCAGACCTCTACAGGTATGTAAGACTATGAATGGGTGTATGCATCCATACCCATGCCCAAGCCCTCTTCAATTCATAAAATTCTAGTTGATGAATCTATGGGGTTTTGACCCAACACGTGAATTCTCTAAGTTTTTAATCATGGGTATGATATAAGCATGTTTCTAATGTTGAATTATGAATAATGGAAATGTTTTATAATGTTTTCAATTATGAATTATATTTTCAAGTTTTATAAATTATGATGTCCATACATAAAAGTTCATGAAAAGTTGAAATCTATGAAATATGTATTCAAGCATGATGAGATGTTTATGAAGAAAGTATGATTTTGAATTACACATGTCTATGTTCATGTTTTTGAATGATCAAGTCTATGTCAAGCATGTTTAAGTATTGGGAAATCCCATATGATCAAGTATGTTTTCATGAATTTATCTAAACTTCATGTATTAGCTTACCACATAGATTTTTTTTAGTCCAGAATGCCACTGTTTTAAGCTTGTGGTATGGTTTGAGCCCAAGGCTTCTCATGTTATGATTTCTGATTTATGCATGCATTTTATGAGTCAGCTTCGTCATTAGATGATGGATAAAAATAATAGAGAGCATATGCATGTTTTTGGGAGTAGTGTCTAGCACTGAGTAGGCTAAGGGTTAGTCAACCCTATACCTCAGAATTATGCGCCAACGTAGGTATGTTCGGATTATTTGTGACCTCCCTTGTGAGCTCCCCCTGCCACCAATGGGCCTTCATCTAGATATCGATATTATGGTAGCATTCTTAGCCCTGGAAAAGCTTAGGATGGTTGTTCGCGTCTGCTTTGGGGTATTTAACTACACGCAAGTGCACGTGGTCGAACAAGTAGTAAAGTGGCTTAAGTAAGCCAAGTATCGATCCCACAGGGACTGGGATAAGGTAACAAACTACTTAAGTGTTACTATACTTACTCTAAAAATGAAGACAACAGTGCAAAGAAGAGTTTGATATTTTGATTTCTAATTGTATGCTAAGTCTAAAACGAATATCTAATGTGAGTCTGAACTATGAATGTGAGCATACTGAGGCTAAATGAACATGTATAGAAACTAATTATCGATACAATTTCTGGTTAATCTTTCCTCCGGTTGCTAGTCAAGAATTATTTCCAATGGATTAAAACTCTCGTATTTAACCCAACTTAAGAATCATGAACCGTCCACCTACATTTCTGTGATTAAACGAAATTCATGTTCTAGCCATACAAAACCGATTCCTTAATTGACTAATATGACTTTCAGGTATATTTCTATCCTGAAGGTAAATCAATTCTCAATATTCCCAAACTAAGAAAAGATCATATCCTATTGATTCACAACTTTCCAATTTCTTGCTCTCTCGAGTGAAACCGGACTTTTTAGATATACATTAACATTGGCCACACAGTAATGCAGTAAGAACAAGAACCAATAGAACAACCATGGAAGAAAAGATGAAAAACCCAATTGATCAATAACAACATTTCAATACAATTGTTCTTAACCTCAGCAAGAAGAGGAATTAGCCACTCATTTATGGATTAAACATCGTTAAATGAGTGTTAAACTTACAAGAAATTGAATTAAAGAAGAAGGAGATAGAGAAAAACCCTGATAATTTCGTCCCCTCAACTGCCTGTAACCCACGTTCTTGCTCCACCAAGTCAGAATAATTAAAAATGAACCTAAGTGTTCTATTTATACTAGTGGGAATTTTTCCCGGAATAACAAGCAACGTGTCACGGAGTGCATCGTGGAGCAGTGCCTCCGTGACACGCCACTGACGCGGACCCTTACTGGAAATTGATTGTCCAGGTAATAAGGCCCAACGTGGCACGACGTGCAACGCGGGGCTAGGCCAACGTGCCACGGCCCCAACGCGCACCCTCACTGGATTTTGGCAAAAAATCCCAATCCAGGCAGAAGCCATCCGCGATGGCAGCGTGACACGGCTCCATCGCGGAGCCCTTTTAATTTGTGCCTTCAAATGCTTTTTCCTTTGCTAACATCCGAGTCCAACCCCAATCTCTCCCAACACGCATTTTAGCTTCCCAAAATTATATTTCACCTGCAAAACAACGCTAATCATGTTGGTTAGTATAAATTCACATTTTATTATCAATCACATGAGAATGTATAAACATTGATAGATAAACAAGTCTAAAATGACACCTTTGAGTATCACTTGGGCATATAAATTTGCCCAAGATCACTTACCCCATACTTAAATCCTTGTTTGTCCCCGAACAACAATCTTACACCTCATGCACTTTACACCCTATCCTGGCTACTTTGGTTCGACAATTCAGGCTACGGTCATACCGATTATTTAATAAAGTAAATCATCAAGAAAACACGCATGGTCCTATCAATGCAATGACCTTCAACACATCAAGACCTCCTAGACTTAAGAATAGACTCTCGATATTGGCAGACTCATGCAAATCAGGTGATCAAAATATCCGACACGAAATTTAATCTCTCATCAAGCATGTGCCCTCACAACACAAGAGAATTTTCCCCTTTTTAATCACATGAACTCAAACGATTACATGCAGGGGCATATAGAAACAATTTCACTCTCTCTCCCAAAAGAATTCACATGCATCATGCCACGAACCATAAGCTTGCCTTTAGTGTATTACTCCACTAATATAAAGAAGTGTGATGTAAGATCACGTAGGACTTTAACGGGTTGTAATGTAAGCTACGGAACAAGTAAATATTGGGCTAGCCAATAATAGCCACTAGCATCCTTACGCACTTTTTCAATACATCCCATCAAGCTCATGGGCATTGTTTCTTCCTTCATCCCCCCATTCTTGAAGTCTGTCTTTATTTTGACCCATCTCATTAAGCACACTTGACTCAATAACGAAGATTATTCATACACCTTCATTATATTTTATTTATAACAAGTGCACCTTCAACCTTTTCTTTCCTTTCATCACTCTGCTTTTCTTTTCGTTTCACCATTCTCACTCTTTGACACTTTGGGAACATTATTTTCTCTTCTTAAGTGCTTACGAGTTTTGGATCAAATTTACAGCTAATGAAAAGAAAGGGGTTAAGCTCGGTTTACACATTTTTGACAAAAGAAAAAAATTTATAGGCTAAAGGCTCAACGGGCTAACTAGGGTGTACAATCAAGGTGGGTACAATAATGAAAAAGAGAAACTTTCGGTTGAAAACAAAGAAATGCCTACATCCTTTCCTACAATACACGTCCTTCATTTCATTTCGTACACACACCAGGCAAGTTCTAGACATTTCATAATAGCATGGAATAAACAAAACCTCACCCCACACTTATTGCACATGCTCAATTCAAGACGTATTCACATACTCTTCAATCAGCTAATTACAAGAATTCAAACATTAAGCCTCAATCACACTGAATCGACTCTATGGCCTAGGTATCTCAACATATTTACAAAGTTGCATGCTTTCATACGAATCACCTTTGCATTTCAAATATCACGTACAACACGCAACCAGAATTCCGCAACCATAAAGTAACTATAGGTTTTGGGATGCAACCCACAAAAGAAAACAACTGAAAAATAAATGAAAAAAATCTACTCCTAACGACTACATTTCCCTTAAGATGGTCGTCATCCATCCATCATAGGGAACGGTCACTAACTAAGACTTCGGTTCAATGGGACCATTCTCAGTAAAAGAACCGAAAACAAATGCCGAGAAACCCAAGAATTGAATTTTTTTTTTAAAATATAGATCATTTCGATAAAACAAAAATATGTACAAAATCAGCTAGCAACATTCAGCAGCACTACAAAATCAGCTAGCAACATTCAGCGACACACAATAGCTTCACATTAATTACAATACAAAATAGAAACATCACAATCACAGGGTCACAAAATTTTTTCACAGGCACGACAATAGAACAGAAACATAAACAACAACACAACCAGCACCTAACTACTCCCACCCCACACTTATATCGAACACTGTCCCCAGTGCTCACAAAAATTAACATAGCACAAAAAGTGGGTGGCGGAACTCCCTGATCAATCAAAATACTCCACTTCTTCATCAGGTGCTGCTGCCTCGTCTCCCATGTCTGAATCACCCCCATCGTCATCATCGGACTCCACATCGGAGTCCTCACGACGTGTCTCCTCATCTGTGGGGACATCATCATCTGTGGGCTCTACAAAAGCTGGCCCCACTCGGCATAGAGCCCTGGCATTTTCTCCAAAAGGGTAGTCTAGCTCGAGCTGCCACAGCTCCTCTTCTGTTGCCGGCCTCCCGCCTATTCGCAGCTGGAGCATCTGCATCCCATACATGCGAGCCATATACTAATCATCCCGAGCATGTCGCTCGGCTAGTGTAAGAACTGGCCCGTGGGTGGTGTCGGGTACCTTAGTATTAGTGACATTTAAGGCCCGCCGCTCCATCTGCGGGATGTAGTCAAGGGCCTCTTCCTCAATATCTAGGCCCCTCAGGAACGTGGTGAGTAGTCCACCAAATTCGTATCTGTGCCCTTGATGCAAACGGGCTCTCTTCATGGCGGAGATAATCACTGCCCCCACATTCATCTCCAGCCCTTTCATCAGGATGTACACCAAGCATACACGATCCCGGGTTACATCCATCATATGCACCCCCGGGATTAGGCAGGAACAAATAATCTTTAGCCATATCCTGGCTTCCCTGTTCATCTGTGAGTAAGGCAAGGTCTGATGGTAGCCCTCTCCTTATGTCTGCTCCATCGAGCTATTGATCGGGTTCCACACAAAGTGCGTCTGATGTCCGCATATGGTGGAGTGATATTCAGCTGTCGAAGCACATGGGTGTCTGTGTCCCGCGCCCCTAGGATAGCATTGAGGTGGTGGGGCTCAAAAGTAGTGACTATTTGCCCCTTTATTTTGATGGTGTGACTTCTGAGAGTCGGGTTCCAGTTGGCATAGAATTCCCGAATCAAGTGCAAGTTGCATTCCTTGAGCTCTTCAAAAATGAAGTTCAGCCCAGCTGCCTCGATCCTATGGACGATCCTGGGGAACTCCTGTGTCAACGGTTCCCTTGCTATGTGTTCCTCGGGGAAGTACTTTCTCTCCTTGTGCTTTGCGTACCATTTCTTCCCCTCCTCTGTCACCCACCTGGTTCCGTATTGACGGCGTTGGCCGCGTGGAACCGCTGGTGCTGCTGGGACTGTTGTGCCCAGTCTAATTCTTTTTCTTCCAGCGCCAGATGTTGATGCGCCTTTTCCCTTGTCTTGCTTGCTTGCCATTGTTCCTGTCAAACCAAACAGACAAGTTCAATGTTAAGCCAATTAAAATTAGCTTCGACTAAGGTTGGGTTAAGCTAGGCTACCCCACACTTAGTCCTTAGCCAAAATTACAACATTAAGGCAAGATCGTACTTATTTACACAAACAAACAACAAAACATAACAAATATGCTTAGTGCCTTTGGAGAATTCGACGGTATATATTCCATGTACTACTCAGACTTCGTACAACTAACCACAATCCTTACCTATCGATAACATTTTATCCCATAGCACTTAGCAAGGAGAACAAAAGAAAATTTTAACTACATGATCCTATACAATTCACCCATTTCTTGCAATTTCCAATATTTCCTTAACCCGAGAATCCGTCGGTCTTTTAGCATAGTAACAGTTAGCACAATCGACTCATGTCACCCCACATGTATAACCCAACATGAATTTCACTAGTTCAACTCAATTTTTCCATTTCAAACTCAAAGTCAAGCCCTGGCTATGATTTTATCAAAAATTCGATTAAGCCATGTAATTATCGAGTTCAAGCAATCACACCGTCACTCCGAACATCAATCAACAATAATTCAATTGAATTTAAGCTTAATTTCTACTTAGGGCAAGTTTTGCTCATATCACATGTTCAACATCGAAAAAATTCGACAAGTTTGAGATAGAGTTGAAGAACATACCTTGAATTCGAAGAAATGACGAAAACTTGATGAAATTATGGGCCTAAGTCCGTGTCACGTTGAGGGGGGAGGGGTTTTTGGGATGTTGGTCGCAGAGGGTATGAAAAATGAGGAAAAATGAGGGGGAATCGGGGTTAAAAAGTGGGAATTTCGCGCGGGTCACCCGGCGACCCGGTGTGACCCGTCGCGATATACACTTCAACGTGTCACGGAGGGTAACGTGGAGCATGCCCTCCGTGACACGGAGCCATCACGTAGGTGTTCTGGAATTTGTAAAAATTCCAGAATTAGCTTCAACGTGTCACGGAGGGTAACGCGGAGGCCCTCCTCCGTGACACGGAGCCATCGCCCTGGCTCACTGTTTTGCTACTTTTTATTATTTTTCATACCTCGGATTTTCCTTTGCGATTCCTTGCATGTTTACAATCCGTTCAACCTGAAATTCATCTTACGACAAGAAATTGGTTAGAACTATAGGATTCACTCAAAATAAAAATAAGAATAAAAATAAAAACTAAAAATTTTGTTGTTAATCAAAAAGAAAAGAAATCTATTCACATTTTACAAAGAAAAATTTCATGAGTTGCCTCCCGTGCAGCGCCTGGTTTACCGTCGCGGCTCGACATCATTTAGCTCAGTCATCTTCTAGGGTGACGGATGTTTTCTCTCGACCACCATCCTCACCCCAGTAGTGCTTACATCGCTCCGGTGGTTTTCCCATTAACTCTCGTGATTCAACTATCTGAGCATCATCAGCTCGATCAATCACGTTGATCACTGAGAGTTCCTTGTACACAATCGGGAGCTTGGTGGCCTTGTATACATCAAAAACTTTCACCTTGTCGTGTGCTTGCATGGTTAGCTGCCCTGCAGCTATATCAATTAGCGCTTTCCCAGTCACCAAGAAGGGACGTCCCAAAATAAATGGGACTTCCGCGTCTGGCTCAAAATCCAGCACAACGAAATCTACCGGGAAGATAAGGGAGCCCACTTGCACCAGCACATCCTCCACAATGCCATCAGGTCTGGCTAAGGACCGATCCGCTAGTTGCAAGATCAATGTTGTTGGTCTAGGACTCCCTAGACCCAACTTCTTGAATACCGATGACGGCATCAAATTAATACTCGCTCCCAAATCACATAATTCGCGAGCTCAGATACTCTGCCGAACTGTAATTTGTATAGTAATGCTCCCAGGATCTTTGAGCTTTGTGGGCAATCGATTTTGTATCCGGGAAATGCACTCCTCCGTGAGAGCCACCGTAGCATACTCAGTCAACCGACTTTTGTTCGCCACGATGTCCTTAATGTACTTTGCATACTTCGGCACTCCCTGCAAAACATCAACAAGAGGTAAGTTAATATGTACCTGTTTCAGCACCTCCATGAATTTCTTGAAACACGCCTCCTCCTTGTGTTTCTTTAATCTTTGAGGGAACGGGGGTGGTGGTCTTTCTGATTCAGCTTCCTTTTTCTTCCCCCTCTCATCACTTTGCTCCCTCTCAACTTCTGCTGCTCCCGATTGTTGAGGTGGTCTTTCTGGTTCCACCTCTTTAAGCTGCAAACCACTCCTTGTGGTCACCGCATTCACCTGCTTGGGGTTGGGATCTGTGTCGCTCGGAAGTCCTCCTCTAGGCCTGGTGTTTTGGGCTCCAGCAAATTGCCCAAATTGATATTCAAGTGCCTTAGTAGCTAACTGGTTGTTCTTCACCTCGGCTACCAATTTCACATAGTCAACCTGCAATTGAGCTTGGTTAGCTATCATCGTCTTGAACATCTCCTCAATGCTAGGTGATGGTGGGGGAGGAGGTGCATTGTTGTTTCTATATTGTGCCTGATAGTTCTGCTGCCCTCCTTGATTCCTCTGTGCCCCCTGACTCGAACTTTGCCCTTGATGGTTGTTGCTACCCCAAGAGAAATTCGGGTGATCCCTCCAGTTGGAATTGTAGCTGTTGCCATACTGTTGATGGTTGCTCCTCTGTACTTTCCCGCAAAGTTCACCGAGTCAGGATTTTCTCCACAACACTCAGCTGAGTGCTCACTACTCCCGCACACTTCACACCAAATCTGCTGTACTACATTCATTGGGGCTTGAGTCTGGTTCATTGTCATGTTACTGAAGTGGGTGTTGAGTTAATTCTGTAAAACAGCTATCTGTGCAGCAATAGCTGTAAAACCATCCACTTCTAGAACGCCTGCTGCTTTCCTTGTTCCTCCTCTTGACGAATCAACATTCCACTCCAGATTTCCCTGCGAAATACGATTTAACAAGGTATACAGCTCCTCATAAGTTTTCTCCAATGCTTGTCCCCCAGCTGCTGAGTCTAGCAAGATTTTTTTGTGGGGTTCCAAGCCCTCTATAAAAGTGTGCACCAGCACATCATTGGATTGATGATGATGTGGACAATCCCGCAACATGGACTTGAATCTCTCCCAAGCCTGATATAGATTCTCTCCCTCTCTCTGTTTAAAACTTAGAATTTGACTTCTAAGTCTTACTGTTTTACCGGATGGAAAAAATCGTATCAAGAATTTCCTTGCAAGATCATCCCACATAGTAATAGAATTAGGTGGCTTAGCTTTCAACCACCTCTTGGCTTCTCCCAATAGTGAAAATGGGAACAATGTAAGCCTGACATAATCTGATGACACTCCAGCGGGGATGTAAGTGTCACTTACCTCCAGAAAATTTTGGAGATGCTGCTGTGGATCCTCATGAGGGAGACCTGTGAACTGCCCGCTGGTGTGCAGCAATTGCACCATGTTTTGTTTGAGCTCGAACCTCCCTCCTGGCTCAGGTTTGCGGATGCTAGATGTGACATTGTTAGCATGTGGGATTGCCACCTCGCGAACCGGCCTAGCTGCCATTTGCTTGGGCACTAACATTGCCCTTACTACTGGTGGATTCTGTTGTTGCTCCATGATTGTTTGTCTGAGTAACTGTAGCTTTTTCTCTAGAGCTTCTCTCCGCTGACGATGAAATTGTCTTTCACGCTCTAAATATGAGTCCACCAGCTCCTTGTCTCTTGCCAGAGTTTAACAGAGATTATATCTGCGAAACACAGGCTAAGACCAAGTTGTCAAAACTAAGAAAAAATATATTAAATTTACACTTAAGAAAAATTCACCAATTGCCAGTCCCCGGCAACGGCGCCAAAAACTTATTCGCGTCTGCTTTGGGGTATTTAACTACACACAAGTGCACGTGGTCGAATAAGTAGTAAAGTGGCTTAAGTAAGCCAAGTATCGATCCCACAGGGACTGGGATAAGGTAACAAACTACTTAAGTGTTACTATACTTACTCTAAAAATGAAGGCAACAGTGCAAAGAAGAGTTTGATATTTTGATTTCTAATTGTATGCTAAGTCTAAAACGAATATCTAATGTGAGTCTGAACTATGAATGTGAGCATGCTGAGGCTAAATGAACATGTATAGAAACTAATTATCGATACAATTTTTGGTTAATCTTTCCTCCGTTGCTATTCAAGAATTATTGCCAATGGATTAAAACTCTCGTATTTAGCCCAACTTAAGAATCATGAACCATCCACCTACATTTCTGTGATTAAATGAAATTCATGTTCTATCCATACAAAACCGATTCCTTAATTGACTAATACGTCTTTCAGGTATATTTCTATCCTGAAGGTAAATCAATTCTCAATTTTCCCAAACTAAGAAAAGATCATATCCTATTGATTCACAACTTTCCAATTTCTTGCTCTCTCGAGTGAAACCGGACTTTTTAGATATACATTAACATTGGCCACACATTAATGCAGTAAGAACAAGAACCAATAGAATAACCATGGAAGAAAAGATGAAAAACCCAATTGATCAATAACTACATTTCAATACAATTGTTCTTAACCTCAGCAAGAAGAGGAATTAGCCACTCATTTGTGGATTAAACATCATTAAATGAGTGTTAAACATACAAACAATTGAATTAAAGAAGAAGGAGATAGAGAAAAACCCTGATAATTTCGTCCCCTCAACTTCCTGTAACCCACGTTCTCGCTCCACCAAGTCAGAATAATGAAAAATGAACCTAAGTGTTCTGTTTATACTAGTGGGAATTCTTCCCGGAATAACAAGCAACGTGTCACGGAGTGCATCGCGGAGCAGTGCCTCCGTGACATGCCACTGACGCGGACCCTTACTGTAAATTGATCGTCCAGGTAATAAGGCCCAACGTGGCACGGCGTGCAACGTGGGGCTAGGCCAATGTGCCATGGCCCCAACGCGCACCCTCACTGGATTTTGGCAAAAAATCCCTATCCAGGCAGAAGGCATCCGCGATGGCAGCGTGACACTGCTCCATCGCGGAGCCCCTTTAATTTGTGCCTTCAAATGCTTTTTCCCTTACTAACATCCGAGTCTAACCCCAATCTCTCCCAACACGCATTTTAGCTTCCCAAAATTATATTTCACCTGCAAAACAACGCTAATCATGTTGGTTAGTATAAATTCACATTTTATTATCAATCACATTAGAATGTATAAACATTGATAGATAAACAAGGCTAAAATGACACCTTTGAGTATCACTTGGGCATATAAATTTGCCCAAGATCAATGGCCCTACCCAATTGAGTGTGATAGTCAGGACCACACAAGCTCTATCATGATAATGTCAGTTATATGACCAGTCTCCCATTGTTCCTCATGATTTCATTAATGCATGTTCATCAATCATGATATTATATTTTCAGCAGGTTTGACCCAATGTTTAGTTTTACTTATGATTATCCACTTTCATCATTGGGTCATTTGATTCAGTTATGACATTCAGTTATGTTCAGATCATGATTTCAGAAAATAGCATGTAAGCCCTACTCTCAGAACCTTATCTTGAATTGTGTTTTATGATATGCATGGTTTATGATTTTACTTACTTAGCAGTTTTACCTACCTTACATACTTGGTACATTCCACATACTGACCGCATACTCTATATGGTATCATTTCATGATACAACCCCAGATATCCAGGCTCAGCTCCTCCATTATCCAAACTCTCAGTATCAGTTGAGGGCCCTTCTTTTAAGCCGTATTTGTATTTTCAGTTTCAGACTATAGTGTGTTAGTTGGGGTTTTGTCACATCAACTCGTCAGTAGTAGAGGATTTTCATATATTGAATGTAATCAACTTCGGACTTGAGTTATGTATTATGATGTTATGAGATTTTAATACTTTCGCTATGTTAATTATGTTGATCTTTCATTTTTTTATGAATGAGTTAGACATCATGTTCATGCCATAGGTCGACTTGGAGCCTCTCGGGATTCCTTGTCTTGTGTCTCGATCTGGGCCTATGTTTGGGTTATGAAAAACTTGGTATCAGAGCATTAGGTTTTGAAGTGTCCTGGGGTGTATGAAAGCCGTGTTAAGTAGAGTCTTTTTTATGGGTGTGAAGCGTGCCACACTTATGACGAAGAGGCTACAAGACGTTTAGGAAATGTCCCCTCCTTTCATGATCTATGTCGTGCGATGAAATATATCTCTATTCTTCTAACTCGTGCTATACGCATTTGCATAGTCATGCCTCCTCGCCGAGTTAACGGAAGAAGAAACGGGAATGGAGATGGCCATGAGAATGGCAATGGAGATTGGCACCAGCAGGCCCCACCAACCCATGAGGATCATGTACCCGAGCAGGTGGCCCATGCAGAGTTTAGGGCTTCCATTCAGATGCTAGCTCAGGCCTTGACAGCCCAAGTCAATCAATAGACGATAGCACATGTCCCTCGGAATGGGAATGTGGTGGTGGCGAGGGTTAGAGATTTTTTTAGGATGAACCCTTTAGAGTTCCTTAGATCTAAGGTGGACGAGGATCCACATGAGTTTGTTAGTGAAGTGTTGAAGATCACTCAGATCATGGGAGTGACCGAGGATGAGAGTGCAGACCTAGCCTCATATTAGTTGAAAAGGGTCACGCACATCTGGTTCAGGCAATGGAAGGATAGCAGGGCAGTTGGAGCGGGGCCCATTGGTTGGGATGAGTTCCACACCACATTTTTGGATCGATTCTTCCCTCGTGAGATGATGGAGATTAAAGCAGCAAAGTTTGTGAACCTAAAGCAGGGTAACATGGAAGTCCAGGAGTATGCTTTGGAGTTCACTCGTTTTTTCAAGTATACGCTAGAGCTAGTGGCTGATCAGAGAGACCGAGTGAGTCGGTTCATGCATCACATAGCAGTCTACTTGGTCAGGGATTTCCAGACCGTGATGATTCTTCAGGACATTGGCTATACTCGGATAGTCCTATAAGCCCAGTAGATAGAGGCGGTGTATATGAGTGAGCAGGAAAGAGAGGCTAAGAGAGCCAAGACTGATAGCTTCTGATTCTTCCAGTAGAGACCTAGTGGGCACCGTTAACAATCCCACCAGAGTTCTTCAGCCAGAGCCTTCGGCTATGAGTGTGCCATCCAGATCCAAGCGCGATCAGAGGGGATGATCATTAGGCTCTAGAGGTCAGAGTAGCAGATCCGCAAAGACCAGCACTCCAGAGTGTAGCAGGCGTGGCCGGAGACACGTGGGTCAATGCTTAGTAGGTTCAGGTGCTTGCTTCAGGTGTGGGAAGCCCGAACATATGCTTAGGGTTTGCCCAATAGCCAGACAGGGTCATGATAGGGGCCGAGGTCCAGCCTCCAGTTTAGCAGCTCCACTAACACGCCCAGCCCAGCAGGGAGCAAGTACTAGTGCGGGTGGTAATTTAGCGTCAAAACAAATTCTATGCCTTAGAATCTTGTCAGGAGCAGGAGGTCTCTCCATATATAGTCACTAGTATGTTACGAGTATTCCACCTTGATGTACATGAATTGTTAGATCCAGGGGCTACTTTATATTTTGTGATGCCCTATGTTTCTAGTAATTTTTGAGTTAGTCACGAAATCCTATCAGAACCCTTCTCAGTCTCTACTCTAGTAGGTGATTCAGTTATAGCTCGACGGGTATATAGAAATTTCCTTATCACAGTTCTTTAGAAAGTCACCTCAGCAGATTTAGTAGAGTTAGCCATGATCGACTTTGATGTTATCTTCGGCATGGATTGGTTACATGCATTCTATGCCTCAGTCAATTGTAGAACCCATGCAATAGAGTTCAGATTTTGGGGTGTGCCAATCTTAGAGTGGAAGGGCGGTTCAGCTGTGCCTTTAGGTCACTTTATTTCCTACCTTAAGTCTAGAAGAATGATTTCTAAAGGTTGTGTGTACCATCTAGTTAGGGTTAAGGATGTTATTTTCGAAACCCTGACTATCTAGTCAGTTCCTATGGTGTGTGAGTATCCAGAGGTGTTTCCAGATGATTTACGAGGAATCCCTCCCGAGCGGGAGATCGATTTTGGTATTGACCTTCTTCTCGATATGCAGCCTATATCCATCCCTCCTTACAGAATGGCGCCAGATGAGCTAAAGGAGTTGAAGGAGCAGTTAAAAGACCTCTTATACAAGGGATTCATCAGACCTAGCAAGTCCCCATGGGGTGCGCCAGTTCTCTTTGTCCGCAAGAAGGATGGTTCCCTTCGAATGTGTATTGATTATCGGTAATTGAAAAAAATTACCATCAAGAACAAGTATCCTCTTCCCAGGATTGATGATTTATTTGACCAGCTTCAGGCTGCAAAGTGCTTTTCGAAGATAGAACTCAGATCTAGATATCATCAGCTCAGGGTTCGAAAGAGTAATATTTCGAAGACAGCCTTCAAAACTTGGTATGGTCACTATGAGTTTGTAGTTATGTCTTTTTAAGTTACGAATGCACTGCAGCTCTTATGGATTTGATGAACAGGGTGTTCAAGCCATATTTGGATATGTTCATGATTGTGTTTATAGATAATATCCTCATATACTCCTGGAGCGAGGAGGAGCATGCCGCTTATTTGAGGGTGGTGCTACAGACTCTTAAGGATCGCCAGTTGTATGCTAAGTTCAGGAAATGTGAGTTCTCATTGAACTCAGTGGCCTTTTTTGGGTCATGTGGTGTCAAGTGAGGGTGTACAGGTAGACTCTCAAAAGATAGAAGCGATGAAGAATTGGCCTAGACCGGTGAATCCTTTGGATATTAGGAGTTTCTTAGGTTTAGCTAGTTATTATCGGAGATTTGTTGAGGGGTTTTCATCCATTGCAGCCCCGTTGACTAAATTGACCCAGAAAAAAGTGAAGTTTCAATGGTTGGAGGAGCTTCAAAGAGTTGAAGATTCGACTCACCTCAGCACCAGTGTTGACCCTACCTGAGGGTACCGAGGGGTTTGTGGTATATTGTGACGCTTCGGGGATCGGCCTTGGTTGTGTATTGATGCAGCACGGTAAAGTTATAGCCTATTCTTCTAGGCAACTGAAGGTTCATGAAAAGATTACCCGACGCATGACCTTGAGTTTGCGGTGGTAGTATTTGCCTTGAAGATTTGGAGACACTATTTGTATGGTGTCCATGTAGATGTGTTTACGGACCACAAAAGCCTATAGTAGGTGTTCACCTAGAAGGATCTATAGCTACATGAGATGAGGTTGTTGGAGCTTCTTAAAGATTATGATATGAGTGTCCTTTATCATCTGGGCAAGGCAAATGTAGTGGTAGACACTCTTAGTAGGCTTTCCATGGAGAGTGTATCTCATGTTGATGAGGAAAGGAAGGAGTTAGTAAAGGATTTGCACCGACTTACAAGACTAGGAGTTTGTCTGGTTGACTCGAAGGATGGTGGGGTCATTGTTCAGAATAGATCAGAATCATCTTTAGTGACAGATGTTAAGGCCAGGAAAGAAGAGGATCCTATTTTGGTGAAGTTGAAGGAAGTGGTCCAGAATCAGAAGGTCGAGGTCTTCTCCCAAGGGGGAGATGGTGTGCTTCGATATTAGGGTCGTTTGTGTGTATCGGATGCTGGTGACTCGAGGGAGCGGATGTTGCATGAATTTCATAGTTCCAGATACTATATCCATTAAGGTGCCACAAATATGTATTATGATCTACGGGAAGTCTATTGGTGGAATGGCATGAAGAAGGACATAGCAAAGTTTGTGGAAAAGTGTCTGAATTGTCAACAAGTGAAAGTGGAACATCAAAGACCTGGAGATGTGCTTCAAGACATTACTATCCCTACTTGGAATTGGGAGGAGATCAATATGGACTTCATCACAGGTTTGCCTCATACACGCCGACAGTATGACTCTATTTGGGTGGTTGTTGACAGGTTGACTAAAGTAGCTCATTTCCTATCGGTCAAAACTACTGATTTAGCGGAGGATTATGCTAAGTTGTACATTCAGGAGTTAAATTGGTTGCATGGAGTGACCTTTGCCATCATATCAGATAGAGGTACTCAGTTTACCTCCCAGTTTTGGAGATCGTTTCAAAAGGGCCTTGGTACCTAGGTTAAGCTCAGGACAACATTTCACCCACAAACGGATGGTCAGGCGGAATGGACCATTCAGACTCTGGAGGGAGCGGATGTTGCTGTAGGGCACACCACGAGTCGTGGTGTCCCTCATGGTGGCCGGTGGTGATGAATTTCCAGGGCAGGCAACGAGAGTAGACCACGAGTCATCCAGTCCCTCGTAGGGACTGGCAGTACATTTTTCCCTGCAAATTTATTAAGGGTTTTTCTGTAATTCCTCTGTTCCTAAGGCCTAAACTATGTCGTTTTAAGCTCGGAATAATGTGTTTCAAGAGGGGTAAGTTAATTCTAGGCCTATTCACTTCCATGCATACAAGTCTAGAAGCTCCTAAGGATGATCAAGCCTAGATTCCTCAAGTTCTTTCCCAAATTTCCATTGGGTAATCAAGGAAGTTGCGAAATTAGATCTCTAGAGGTATGTAAGGCTATGAATGGGTGTATCCATCCACACCCATTCCCAATCCCTCTTTAATTCACGAAATTCTAGTTGATGAATCTATGGAGTTTTGACCCAAAACGTGAACTCTCTAAGTTTCAATCATGGGTATGATCTAAGCATGTTTTTAATGTTGAATTATGACTAATGGGCATGTTTTATAATGTTTTCAATTATGAATTATATTTTCAAGTTTTATAAATTATGATGCCCATCCATGAAAGTTTATGAAAAGTTGAGATCTATGAAATATGTATTCAAGCATGATGAGATGTTTATAAAGAAAGTATGATTTTGAATTACCCATGTCTATGTTCATGTTTTTGAATGATCAAGTCTATGTCAAGCATATTTAAGTATTGGGAAAGCCCATATGATCAAGTCTATGTCAAGCATATTTATGTATTGGGGAAGCCCATATGATCAAGTATGTTTTCATGAATTTATCTAAACTTCATGTATTAGCTTACCACATAGATTTTTTTGAGTGTACACTCCCACTATTTTCAGTTTGTGGTATGGTTTGAGCCCAAGGCTCCTCATGTTATGATTTCAGATTTATGCATGTATGTTATGAGTCAGCTTCATCATTAGACAATGGTTAAAAATGATGAAGAGCATATGCATATTTTTGGAAGTAGTGTCTAGCTCCGCGTAGGCTAAGGGTCAGTCAACCCTATGACTCAAAACTACATGCCAACGTAGGTATGTTCAAATTGTGTGGGATCTCCCTTGTGAGATTCCCCTACCCCCAAGGGGCCTTCAGCTTGATATCAATATCATGGTAGCGTTATTAGCCATGGCAAGGATTTGGATGACTCTGCCCACTTGAGTGTGATAGTTGGGACCACATAAGCTCTATCGTGGTAATGTCGGTTATATGAAGAGACTCCCATTGTTCCTCATGATTTCAGTTATGCACGTTCATCAGTCATGATATTATCTTTTTAGCAGGTTTGACCCAATGTTCAATTTTACTTATGATTATCCATTTTCCGCTTTGGGTCATTCGATTAAGTTATGTTCAGATCATGATTTCAGAAAATAGCATGTAAGCCCTACTCTCAGAACCTTATCTTGAATTGTGTTTTATGATATGCATGGTTTGTGATTTTACTTACTTAGCAGTTTTACCTACCTTACATACTTGGTACATTCCACGTACTGACCACATAATCTATGCTGTATCATTTCATGATACAGGCCCAGATATCCAGGCTCAGCCCCGCCATTAGCCAGACTCTCAACATCAGTATCTCCTGGTCTCAGTTGGTGAGTCCTCATTTTTCGAGGGCCCTTCTTTTCAGTCGTTTTTGTATTTTTAGTTTTAGTTGTAGTGTGTTAGTTGGGGTCTTGTCCCATCAACTCATTAGTAGTAGAGGCTTTTCAAACATAGAATGTAATCAGCTTCGGACTTGAGTTATGTATTCCGATGTTATGAGATTTTCAGAATTCCGCTATGTTAAATATGTTGATCTTTCATTTTTTTATGATTGAGTTAGATGTCATGTTCATGCCATGGGTCGACTTGGAGACTCTTGGGGTTTCTTGTCCCGTGTCTTGATCCGAACCTATATTCAGGTCGTGACAGACCTCTTAAAAAAATACAAATAGATATGATAATGTCCTTTTCGAGACTGTTAATCTCTTTGTACTTTGGGAAAAGTCAAACTAATGGCTTCAATACCCCAAGGATATCAAGACCTCCTAGGGATAATGCATGCATGACCTAACATAAGTTTCTAAAAGTTGGGTAGACACAGGCTGAAAGGTTTTCTTATGCGAGAAGGCACGTGGTCACATGGTAGTAAAACTATCCATTCACTCCACGTATATGCCAACTCTCTAAATAGGTTTTGAAAGAATTTGGGAGAAGTGCAAAGCACAACTCATGTGTATAGTGTGTGATAGTGAGAAGTTCCTAAGTGGGGGAAATATGAATGGAATGACTATTTAAAAAGCTATTAACACATAATGAAAAGCGGTAACACCATAAGTAATTTAAAAAATCAATAAATATTTAACAAGGCGACAAAAAGAAATAAATGAGATTAGAAATAAACATGTCATAAGTTGTTTCAAATAAACACATATTGTTGGAAAAAAATAAACATGAAATAGAAACATTGCACAAGAAAGCATATGAAGAAATAGGGAAAGGGATTAAACACGTAGTAAATAATTTAAATAAGGAAACAAATAAAGAGAACAAGAAAAAAGGTTAAACACGGAAAAATATAATAGTTTAAATAAGGAACAAATAAAGGGAATAAGGGAAATAGAATAATTTAAATGCACATAGATTATGAAGGCGTCCTTTTCGGGATTGAGAATCCTTTAAGACTCATGACAAACTTTCACTATTAATCTTGATGCACCATGGGCGTCGCGACTCCTTAGGTGTAACATGATGTGTATTCCATAGTAAAGGACACATGGTCAAGATCTAAAGAGCACGGAGTGGGTGTAGACGCGGTTCTCTCAAGCGGACAACTTGAGAGTAGGGAAGCTCATGGACGTCAACACACCAAGGATTGACCAATCCACAAGACCTTTTCTGACACGGGTACTTTAGAAATGAACGCCCGTGTGATCACACAATCGTTACAAAAGAAAAAGAAATGAGATTCCAAATGGAGGAGGATATGAGCGAAATGATAGTTATAAAAATAATAACAATTAGCAAGCAATGAAAAACGATACACAATTAAAATATCAAATAATAGTGGATAAAGTAGTGAAAACTAAATATTAAGTAAGACAAAGAAATTCTTTAGAAACTGCAATAAGAAAAGGAATCAAGCAAAATAATTTAAATATGACACCAAATATGGGGAATAAGGAAATGGATTAAGCATGTAAGGAAAAATAATCTAAATATGTTAGAAAATAAAGAGAATAAGAAAAAGTATACGACAAACAAATAGGTAGGATAAGGGGATTTAATATACATGGTTTCCTCAAGAGGATGACTTGAGAGTGAGAAAACTCATGATCGTCGATGCACCGCTGATCGATCAAATCATAAGGTATTCTTCGAGAGTGTTATAATAGTGAATGACCGTGAAAACTACGCAACCGTTATCAAGTGTGTTACTGAATTTCAAAATTAAAAAAAGGATAAAGATGACAATTTATAAGTAACATACAAACACGTAGCGTGTAGAGGAAGATATTATCAAACTATACAATTTATAAGAAAAACGGTAAACTACAAATAGTAAACAAATTCATATATTCATTGATCATGAAATTTATGCAACTAATACTTTTAAAAAATGGAATAAGTAACTTACATAAGAAAACAAATAATTGGGAAATAAGGAGAGGGGTTTACATGGAAGCAAATTAATTAAAGAAGAAAACATGCAAAAGAAAGGGATTGAATAAGGAACAAATTAATTATTTTTCAGAGAAATAAATAAAAGAATTTGTCATGAAAGAAGGTTAATTATTCACATAAAACTAAAAGGAAAGAAATTAATCATTGCAAGAAAATAATCTAAATAAGGTAACAAATAAACAAAAGAAAAAATACAAGAACGAAACATATTATATAAAGAAATAAAATAAAAGATATGCGTGAAAGTAGTGAATCTAAACTAAACTAGCAAATTAAAAAAAACAAATAAATTATATAAATGAAAATGCAAATAAGCATGCAAAGAAAACACAAAATCCCACATAAACATGAACACGTAATGGTTAGAATCTAAAATATCCCCAGTAGAGTCTTCATGCTGTCGCGCCCCATTTTTCTCGCGAAAAGAGAAAGTCGACATGTGACAACTCTTTTAGAATTATTTAAAATGAAGAGTCGCCACCTAACGAATTGAGGTACATTAGGGCACCATTCTATACTAATAATCTATTTTACTAGCCTAGGTCACCAGAGTCGGGTAAGGGTTCAAGTCACCTCGAAAGGAAGGTGTTAAGGCACCTTTCGAGGTCCACAAATGTGGGTCCCTTCCAGATTTATTAATTATGTGGGGATTAACTAGAGATCAAAAGAGGGTTGATTTTAACTTATTCTATTTATAATTAAACTTAAACAAACTAGATGACTTAAAAAAAGTATTCTAGATCTTAGATATGTGATTAAAAAAAATCCGACAAGCGAGAAAAAAGGAAGATTAAGACAACATATAGGGAAAGAGGTTACTATTATTTTAATAAATTATACAACAAATAAGTAATAAGACGGAAGAATTAAAAAACAAAAAAAAAACAACTAAAAGTTTAAATGATTGGACCTAGCCTCACAAAGACGCCTATGTATCCCTGAAGTGAATCAGGCCAGACGTAGTTCTGTAACAAATGAGGGGAGGGTTAATTTTACCTAATGGGATCACCCCGTGCAACTTAAATAATACTTCGTAACCGTTTAGATTGCTCGTATTATTTAGTGAGCACAGACTATCATGTCCTACTACTCGCCTAATTAGTTAGTTATTACCTAAAATCGCTCTAAAGAAAGAAAAGACTAAATGCCCTAATATATGCCTACCCGTCCCAAGCTTAATGTCCAAGAGGCGTTTGGACTACTATTTTAGATTTGGGATCTGAGTTCTTAGGGCTATTAAAGTGATTAACGTCAAACGGACACAGATATACCCAATAATCACTTAAAAGCTTCACAGAGCCTCAGATTGAATAAATTCTATCAAGATCTCTACACATGCATTGAGAAAACCTATTAACATGATTGCTAGCAAATTTAAATTTGCAGCACAAATGGTGACAGTTTTAAATAGAATATGTGATTAAAAAAACGTCAATATATGATCCTATAGGCATGAATTCTAAAGATAGATGATAAAATACACTTGCAGTCAAATTCTTGTAGACATGGTTTACACTCCTAACATATTCCATTCGACAAGTAGTTACATAGATCCTTTGGATAGCATAACATTATTCAAACTATCATTTATTTATTTGTACGAACAAGATATTAGTTGATGTTACTATATAGGCATGTTCTCTAATACAGATAAACAGTCCATTTAACTATCGCTTGCAAGCAAGGTTTCTGGTGAAAGGATTAAACATGATTTCTAGGTTTTTCAGATTGTGCAAATCAGACAAATAGTTGAATCCTACGGGCATGATATCGAACGAATGCAAATTCATTTGTTTTGTAATCTTATTTATGACCTTGGTGAGACAAACACATTATTAGTCAAGAATAGACTCTTATAGCCAGACTTTAAAGGGTTTAGTGTGTTGCAATATATTATACTAGCACGATTGCTAAAGCTAAATTTACAATAAAAATATCTACACATATAAATCAATAAAATCCCATTGGCATGATATCTATTATGCTTCAAATCAAGTTATTTTAGTTCCTATAGGCATGATTTCTAGCAGAAATGAATAAGTTTGTCAATCCTATAGGCATAATATCTAAACAATCAAGATAATAAAAGACATACGATCCCTGCCCCCTCAAAGCAATACCCCATCTTACTATCATTAGCATTATTACAATCATTACAACTGATAAAATGAATAAAATGAAATACATAAAAATATAGCAGTTAACTAATTTCTATAGCCATTTCTTGTCCTGGCGACTCCCCGTTCTAATTCGAGAAGAACCTGCTAAACCAGTAATATCGCAAAATACACATGTATAAATATATCAGAAGAATTCATATTTATTATAACATGATGCAAGTAGCAAATTTAAACATTGTTTTATCAAAGGGGATGCAGGGAATTAAACCTATTGATTAATTAGTAATGAATAGTATTGTAATTTCAGCAAAACAGTATAACGAATATCAATAGTTTCAAGAAGGGCCTCTTTACGATATCCAAACCTGAACACATCATGATCACGAGAGTTTCGTGGATTCTAAGTAGTGCTTGTGTTGAGGAGGGACAGAGGAGTTAAAGAATTAAGAGAGGAGCAAAGAACAAAGAGGTGCTTCGGAATAAAGCAATGTTCGAATCTCTTAGAAAATAAAAGTTGTTATTGATTATGAAGAGATGCTGAAATATAGTTATCTCGAATAGTAGAAGAAATTCGGCCCCTCAAAATAATAATAAGAGCATTGCTTATATAGCTAAGGAACTATCAATTAGGGAGTAAAAGGGGAAGGGAAATATTCATCCAAATCAATCACAAGATATCCTTTACCAAAATCAAATAAAAAATATCTAAAATTAATCAAACTTTTCCATATTTAAGCAAATATTGAATTCGTTTTAAGAAAAGTTATAGAAAACTAGTCACAATATTTTCGCATTCTCAAATTGAGGGAAGCAATAAAAAGGGAGAGTAAATCATGGAACCCCAAAATAAATCAGTATGCAAATTGTCGTATGTTTACCATAAATAATCATACTGAAGTTCAACTATTTGAAGGGGGAGAAATGAATATTCAGAAGAGCCTATTAAAAAATATATGTTTTTTCAAATAGTATAGTCCAATCAGTAAAATGTAAAACTGTCAAGATTCACCATAATGTACAAGCACAACAGTTTTCACAGGACTTTGCAAACCAAATAGGAGAATATGAGATCTGAAGTTGCCATATAAATATGGAGTTAAACGGGGAAGAAAACACATTGTATAGGGATGCCTTAGAACTTCTATAAATACCCAGCTATTAATATTAATTAAAGGAAGCAAGGGAGGGACTCTATGAATCATAGAAGGTTCTTCCTAAACAAGGAAAGAAAATTCGATATCGGTTCAAGGAAATTGAGACTTACCAAAATTCGAGTACTAAAACTATCTTTAAGAGAAGGAAAGTCAATAACTAATTTGTCCAAAACAATAGTACTCACATATGTAAGAGACTTGCCATAACTAAAATATGATAAACTTAAACAGAGAAAGAAACTAAATCAATCAAATGCCACATAGTTTTGGAAATTGATTCTGAGCAAGATTTCAAATAGGAAAAAAGCCCAATACAAGAGTAATTAGTTTAAAAGAGACAGGTCAGAAGAAATATGAATCACACGATATTTTCCACAACCAAAGTAATCAAATCAATTCAATATAAAATAAATAAGGTTTTGTCATAAAAAATCTGTACTAAACTGTCTCACAGATTTGAACTCACAAAGAAACTAAGGTTCTCAGCCTACATTTGGCTCGTTATAAGTTTCCAGAAATACTGATAAGACACTAACTCAATACAGAACTTAAGTTCACCACAGAAAACTCAAATTCACCATCACAAATAAAATCATAATCTACGTGGCAGTTTTGGCAAAATGAACAAATATAACGGTTCTAAACCATGTTTTAGAAATATTAAATATCAAATTCAATCTAGAGAATATATCAAGGCGAACCATGAATTGCCCCTCTTCACCAAAAACACGTTCGAGAAAAATGACATCCACATCCACTAATAATGCAAAAATCATCATAGACCGAGAAGGGAAAAAGGGAGGAGACGAACATGAGCTTGTAACATGCTGTAAATTTAAAAGAGATAAGTCATTTGAGTTAAACATGTAGGCACACATATAACACAATAAAGAAGAATAATAGAAGAGGTAGCTGATTTACGGAATGACATTATCCATGCTCGATTTCTCCATTTAAGCTTTTGTTGAGATTGGCTTAGCTTGAGCCCAATCCAAGAAGATTTTACTTTGAACTACTTATACGAGCCCAACTTGTGATTCTTGAGTGATTATTTTGGTGGAGTGGAGGGCTTGACTGGTCATTTCATGATGAGGAAGTGTGAAATGAAGAGAGGAAGAGGAGAGAGACCCTATATTATATTTTCTTCGGTCAACAATAACCAGAGATGGAGAGGCAAGTCTGGTAGTCATTGGGGGAGCAGAAGAGAAGAAAGGAGCGGCTGGTGGTGTTGTGCGACGGTTGAAGATGGCGAAGAGAGAGAGAGTGGCGTCGAACTGTGAGGAAGAAGATATTGAGGAAAAAAAAGGCTTGTGTGCGGTGTTTCTGTCTCGGGTGAAGAAAAGAAAAAAGGTGCCGAGTGGGAAGAGATGGAGGTGTGACACTGGTTGTTGGTCGACGTCCGTGATTCACTGGATATTGCTGATATTTTCATGGAGGTTGAAGAAGAGGGAGGGAGAGAAACATATGTGGCGATGTCATTTTTTACCGATGGTGGCCGATGTGGTAGTCACTGATCGGAGAGAAAGAGGAGAAGGCGACTGCTTGTCTAGAGAGGAGAATGGGAATTTTTAGGTTTTAGGCCAATTGGCAATTGAAAATAGGAAGGTGGTAGGATTAAGTCTCCAACGTTAGATTAGATATGATGGACGGATAGGATTAAGATAGATAATAATTCGAGTCGCAGATCGGGTCATTCGATGGGTCATTGACTTGGGTTAATTAATTGGGTAGGGACTTAATTGATGGCTGAATTGGCATTTAAGATATGGCCAAAATGGCTAAAATTGGCATGAATTAAGATAGAAAGAGGCTAGATTTTAAATGAATTGGAGAAAAATTGAATTAGCTGCAATTTAGTTAATAAAAATACTACACTTATATTTAATTTAACAAATAGGTAACATGATAGCTTAAATCACGACCGTCTCCGGTTTGCCGGCCGATAAGATCTCTGAGATTGACCAGCCAGCTGGGTTGGTTTGGCTATTCTTTTCTATTGATATTGAAAAGGAGTCAGCTGTCTGCGCGAGTCACCTTCTTCTAGGCTCCGTTGGACGACACGGCATTTTCGTTCAAATATATATAGGCCGGCCGTACTTGTGATGGTTCCCAAGTATAAATAATTTATAAAACTAAGTAAATTATGTCTTGTAAATAAAAGCTCGCTTAATTGAAAATATGTATTCATATATATTTATACACACACACACACACACACACACATATATATATATATATATATATTAATACACAATATATATGACGTAATTACATACAACATTGGAAAATTAATAACTTGAAACCAATGCAATATAATATTTTTAGAGTATAGCTTGAAAGATGTGCAAATAAATAAGTATACGAAACTAATTTTATATGATAATTAATACTAAAATATTACAGATGCAAACTAAATAATTACGTAAAAGGATAACATTAATATATATATATATATGTATATATATATATATATGTATATATATATATATATATGTATATATATTGATGAGCAGCTTATACAGGGTGCAGAGAGGTCAAAATTAGGTGTCAACACTTAATAGTCTCCAAAAATGTCAGCTGATCAATTCATATCTCTATCAGTCTATCACGACCTGAACATAGGAGCGGATCTAGACACGGGACAAAGAGCCTGAGAGACCCCAAGTCGACCCATGGCATGAACGCACATCTAACTCAATCAATGAAAACGGATGATTTAACATATTAAACGTAGCAGAAGTCTAAAATAAACACAACATTAGAAATACACATGAATCTAAAGTTGATTACATTCTACGTTTGAAAAGCCTCTAACACTGACGAGTTGATGGGACAAGACCCTCGCCTAAATCTCTAAGTCTGATACTGAATACACAAGGAAAATTGATAAAGCATGGTTCTCGGGAGATGAGGACTTACTAACAGGTGTGGGATGCTATCTTTGAAAGGCTGGCTACGGACGAGGCTGAGTCTAAGTACTGGGGTCTTTATCATGAAATGATACAACATAATGTATGCAGTCAATACGTGGAATGTAGGGCTCGCATGCTATTTTCTGAAATCATGACCTCAACATAACACAACATTTTAACTGAATCAAATAACCCAAAACTGAAATCTAATATTCATAAGTAACGCTGAACATTGGGTCAAACTTGCTTTAGAACATATATATATATATATATATATAATGATAAACATGCATAACTGAAATCATGAGGAACAATGGGAGACTCGTCTTTTTAACCGACATATCACGATAGAGCTTACGTGGTCCCAACTATCACAATCAAGTGGGTAGAGCTGTCCAAAGTCTTGTCAGAGCTAGGGATGATACCATGATATCGATATCAAGCTTGGGGCCTAATCGGGGCAGGGGATAGCTCACAAGGAAGGTCCCAAAGTATATGTAAGATATATATAACCTACATTGGCGCGTAGTTCTGAGGCATAGGGTTATCGACCCTTAACCTACTGGTGCTAGACACTACTCCCAAAAACATGCATATGCTCTCCACCATTTTTCAACAAAGCTTTCCATCGTCTATTGACGAAGCTCAAAATCAAATACATCTCAAATCAGAAATCATATATGAGAAACTTTAGCTCAAACCATACCAGAAGCCGAAAATAATTGGGAGTCTTCTCTCTAAAACTATGTGGTAAGCTTAATTTGGGAAATCATAAATCACACTTTAACTTGTGGGCATTTCCCAATACTTCAACATTCTTGAATATTACTCAATTCACTTGAAAACATATTTATAAACATGGGTAACCTGAAAACATGTCTTTCATCAATAATATCTCATCATACTTGAATATTCATCATAAATCTTAACTTTCATGCATTTATCATAGATGGGAATTTTGATTTATAAAGCTTGAAAATATGCTTTTAATGGAAAACAATGTAAAACTTGCCCATGATTCATAATTCAATAGCAAAAATACATTTAGATCATACCCATGTAGTAAATTAAGAATGTCATGTATTGGGTTAAAACCCCATATAATAAACATAGGAATTTTCATGATTTAGAGATAGATTGGGTATGGGTGTGAAAGAATTCACCCATTCATAACCCTACATAACTAAAGGGATTCGATCCAACAACTTCTCTGATTGCCTAAGGAAGAATTGGATGGAAAACCTTGAAGAATTAGCCTTGATCACCTCTCTAATTCTCTAACTTTGCATGCATGAGTAAGAATGACCTAAAATTAACTTACCCCTTTTAAAACTCATCATTCATAGCTTAAAACGATGTAGTTTAGGCCTTAGGATCATAGGAATTACGGAAAAGCTCTTACTAAATTTGCAGAAAATAACTGACTACCAGTCCTCACGAGGGACTAGGCGACTCGTTACGCAAGACCACGACTCATGGCATCAGTCATCAAGTGCACTGTCCAATAATTCATTTGGGGCTCAACACGGGGGACCTCACGAGTTGTCGTGGTCACCACTCGTCACCTTCACTGTCAAAGATTTCAAATCAATTCCAACATGCTAACCACGACTCATCTGACCAATCATGGTGTCTGACCATGACTCGGGGGAGTCTATCTCTTTCTATTTCTTTTCTATATATGGAAAGTTCAAAAATCATCATATAATAATCTAGAAATTGCAATAGAAAAGAAATAAGGGAGGTTTGTGATGATTTTTCAATCTTTTCTAATAGGTAATCTAGTAACCTTATGCCTGAAGATAATCAATTTCCGTAGGGTGAACTGCCAGGTCTCCTTCACTTTTCATTAACCCTTGCCCACGACTGACTCAATGAGTCATGGTGACTGACCACGACTCGTGGTCAGGTCCGTGGGGACTTCCAAAACCCAAACTTCAACTCACACCCTGAACCTTACCATGAGTCTCCTCACGACTTATGGTCTAGCCAACGGGTCACAGAATGACTCGTTCTATGACCTGGTGCCAGATTTCCAGTATTCTCCGTTTCAACTCCCAGATTGGACCTTTGGGCTTTCGGGGTATAACAATACCTCCCCCTTGGGAACATTCATCCTCAAATGTTAGAAAACATACAGAAAAGCATAGAAATGCAATCATCATATTCAAATACGGATCATTTAAGCTGAAAAGTGATGGAATGACTAAGAACTGAACTATATGGATAAAATGAATTCATGAACCATACATACATACTTTGACATAAAAGAAACTTGGACACATGAACTGAACTTGAAAACTAAATAGAGTTTTAGGGAAAAACTGATACCTCAAGCTGGAACTGAGGCGGTAGAGAATAAATATGGGTATCTAGCTATCATGTCTGCTTCGGCTTCCATGTAGCTCCCTCAACATGCTGATTCCTTCATAAAACTTTGACTGAAGCTACTTCCTTGTTTCTTAGCTTTTGAATCTGACGATCCAGTATTTCCACCGGAATCTCCTCATAACTAAGGCTGTCTTTCACACCAGCACTGTCCACCAGGACAACTAGTGTTGGATCACCCAAACACTTCTTTAAGAGCGATGCATGGAAAATAGGATGCATAGAAGCTAATTTTGAGGGCAACTCCAATTCATATGCCACCTTGCCAACCCGTTTCACAATTCGGTAGGGGCCAACATAACGAGGGTTGACTTTTCCTTTCTTTCCAAACCTTATCACTCCCTTTATGGGAGACACCTTCAGAAACACCCAATTGCCAAATTTAAACTCAAGTTCTATCCTTCTCACATCAGCATAGAATTTTTGTCGACTTTGAGCTATTTTCAGCCTGTCCCATATGAGCTGAACCTTCTCCGTAGCCTCATGGACCGAATCTGGCCTATCATCGCAGCTTCACCAACTTCAAACCAGCCAATAGGATATCTACATCTTCGCCCATAAAGAGCCTCAAATGGAGCCATCTGAATGTTGGAATGGTAGCTGTTATTTTATGCAAACTTGATAAGAGGCAAATGATTATTTGAACTACTTTTGAAGTCGATCACACATGCCCTCAACATGTCCTCGAGAGTCTGAATTATTCATTCTGCTTGACCATCCGTTTGCAGGTGAAATGTTGTACTGAGCTTAACCTAAGTACCCAATCCTTTTTGAAATGACCTCCAAAACTGAGAGGTAAACTGGGTACCTCTATCTGATATGATGGACACGGGCACTCCATGCAACCGAAATAGCTCTTGGATGTATAATTTGGCATAATCCTCTACTGTGTCAGTGGTTTTGACCAGTAGAAAATGAGCGACTTTGGTTAACCTATCTACAACAACCCAAATGGAGTCATATTGCCGATGAGTGCGAGGCAACCCTGTGATAAAGTCCATATTGATTTCTTCCCACTTCCAAGTAGGAATACTAATATCCTGAAGCACACCTGCTTGTCTCTGATGCTAAACCTTCACTTGCTGACAGTTTGGACACTTAGCTACAAATTCCGCGATGTCCTTCTTCATGCCGTTCCACCAATAGACTTCCCACAAGTCACAGTACATCTTGGTGGCACCTAGATGGATAGAATACCTGGATCCATGAGCCTCGTGCAACATCTGATTCCTTAAATCATCAACATCCGGCACACATAAGCGACCCTAGTATCGAAGCACAATATCTCCCCTTTTGGAGAAGACCTCTGCCTTCTGATTCTGAACGGCTTCCTTTAACTTTACCAAAATCAGGTCCTCGTCTTGTCTAGATTTTACATCAGTCACCAAGGACAATTCTGATGCATTCTAAACAATAACACCTCCACCAGTTGAGTCAACCAACCGAACCCCCAACCTTGCAAGTCGATGCACTTCCTTCACCAACTCCTTTCTTTCCTCATCCACATGGGACGCACTCTCCACAAAGAGTCTAGTAAGTGCGTCTGCTACTACATTAGCCTTGCTGGATGGTAAAAGGGACTTATATCATATTCCTTGAGTAGCTCCAACCACCTTATATGATGAAGATTGAGATCCTTCTGGGTAAACACATATTGTAGACTCTTATGGTCCGTAAACACATCTTCATGAACCCCATACAAATAATGCCTCCATATCATCAAGGAGAATACCACCACTGCCAATTCAAGATCATAGGTCGGGTAATTCTTCTCATGAATTTTCAGCTGTCTAGAAGCATAAGCTATAACTTTCCCGTGCTGCTTCAATACACACCCAAGTTCGATCCTTGAAGCATCGTAGTATACCACGAACTCATCGGTACCCTGAAGTAGAGTTAACACTAGTGTTGAGGTAAGTCGGGTCTTCAACTCCTGAAAGCTTCTCTCACAAGCCTCCGACCATTGGAATTTCACTTTCTTTTGACTCAATTTGATGAATGGCACTGCAATAGATGAAAAGCCCTCAATAAATCTCCAGTAGTACCCAGCTAAACCCAAGAAACCCTTGATGTCTGAAGGATTCACCGGTCTAGGCCAGTTCTTCACTGCTTCTATTTTTTGAGAGTCCACCTTTATGCCTTCACTTGACACCACATGGCTTAAAAATCCCATCGAGTCCAACCAAAACTCGTACTTGCTAATTTAGCATACAATTGGTGATCCCTGAGAGTCTGTAATACCATCCTCAAATGAGCAGCGTGCTCCTCCTCGCTCCAAGAGTATATCAGGATGTCATCAATAAACACGATCACAAACATATCCAAGTATGGCTTGAATACCCTGTTCATCAAGTCCATAAAAGCTGCAGGAGCATTCAATAGTCCAAAAGACATAATTACAAACTCATAATGACCATACCGTGACCTGAAGGCTATCTTCGGGATGTCACTCTCCCGAATCCTGAGCTGATGGTATCTAGACCTGAGGTCTATCTTTGAAAAGCACTTGGCACCCTGAAGCTGGTCAAACAAATCATCAATCCTAGGTAGAGGATATCGGATCTTGATGGTGACCTTGTTCAATTGTGATAATCAATACACATACGGAAAAAACCATCTTTCTTTCAGGCAAAGAGAACTGGTGCACCCCATGGGGACTTGCTCGGTCTGATGACACCCTTATCTAATAGGTCCTTCAACTGATCCTTCAACTCTTTTAACTCGGTTGGGGCCATTCTATAAGGAGGAATAGGTATAGGTTGCATATCGGGAAGAAGATCAATACCAAAATCAATCTCCCGTTCGGGAAGGATTCCCGGTAGATCATCTGGAAAGACTTCCGGATAATCACATACTACAGGCATTGACTGGATAGTTAGGGTGTCAAACGTCACATCTTTAACCCTAACTAGATGGTATACACAACCCTTAGAGATCATCTTTTTAGCCTTAAGGTAGGAAATGAAATGACCTACAGGCACAACTGAACTACCCTTCCATTCTAAGACTGACTCACCCGGAAATCTAAACTCTACTGCTCAGATTCTACAATTAACTGAGGCATAACATGCAAATAGCCAATCCATACCAAGGATAACATCAAAATCGGTCATGGCTAACTCTACCAAACCTGCTGAGGTGACTTTCTAAAGGAATGTGACTAGGCAACTTCTGTATACCCGTCTAGCTACAATCGAAACACCCACTGGAGTAGAGACTGAGACGGGTTCTGACAAGACTTTGAGACTGACTCTGAAACTGCTAGCCACATAAGGTTTCACAAAAGACAAGGTAGCCCCTAAATTTAACAAGGCGTCAAGATGGAAAACTCACAACATACCTGTGACTACATCTGGGGAGACCTCCTTCTCCTGGCGAGATGCTAAGGCATAAAATCTATTTTGGCGCTGGCTGCCACCTGTGCTAGTAGATGTTCCCTACTGTGATGGGCGTGCAGGTGGAGCTGCTGAACTGGAAGCTGGGCCTCGGCCCCCATCATGGCCCTGTCTAGCTGCTGGGAAATCTCTTAGCATATGTCGGGGCTTCCTACACTTGAAGCAAGCACCTGTACCCACCAAGAACTGACCCGTGTGCCCCCCACCACACTTGCAGCAAGCTGGAATGCCAGAATCTGTGGGCCTGCTGCTTTGACCCCTAGAGCCTAATGCTTGTCCTCTCTGGTCATGCCTAGGTCTAGATGGCACTCTCAATGCTGAAGACGTTGGGGCTGAAGATCTCTGGTGGGTCTGCTATCAGTGCCCACCTCCTAATCTCGACTGAGAGAATATATAACTATCAGTCCTGGCCCTCTTGGACTCTCTCTCCCTCATATGCGCCGCCTCCATCTACTGGGCGTACAAGACTATCCGAGGGAAATCCTATCCTGATGGAGCATAGCGGTCTTGCAATCCCTGTATAAATAATCCGCCACTCCATGAACAAATCTGCTCAATCGCGCCCTCTGATCAACCACTAACTCTGGGGCATACTTTGACAGACGAATGAATTCAAGGGCATACTCCTGCACCGTCCTCTTCCCCTGCTTAAGATTCATGAACTCAGCTGCTTTCAACTCCCTTATCTCGCGAGGGAAAAACCGATCTAGAAAGGCAACTTGGAACTCCTACCAAATGATAGGGCCTACTTCGGCTACCCTACTATCTTTCCACTGTTGAAACCAGATATGTGCAACCCCCTTTAGCTGATATGAGGCCAAATCATCACACTCAACTCCATTCACGCCCATGACTTGGATGATCTTTACAATCTTGTTGATAAACTCATGTGGATCCTCATCCACCTTGGAAACAAGAAACTCTAGCGGGTTCATCCTCAAGAAATCTCTGACTCGAGCTGCCGCCGCATTCCCATTTTTCGAAACATGCACCACTGCCTGCTGGTTGACCTAAGTGGTCAAGGCCTACGCTAGAATCTGAATAGCTGTCCTAAATTCAGCATGGAAATCGACTTTGGTGCATTATGCTCCTGGACTGGTGGGGCTTGTTGGTGCCCGTCTCCGCTACCATCCTCGGAGCTATTTCTATTCCCATTCCTCCTATCGTTAAATCTGCAGGGAGCCATGATTTTGCAATCACAAATAGCACGAGTTAGAAGGATAGGGAGATATTTTATTGCACGACATAAATCATGAAAGAAGGGAACATTTTCTAAACGTCTTGTAGCCTCTTTGTCATAAGTGTGGAGCGCTTCACACCTATGAAGAAGACTCTACTTAACGTGGCTTTTAGACACCCTAGGACACTTCAAGTCTATTGATCTAATACCAAGTTTGTCATGATCTGAACATAGGCTCGGATCGAGACACGGGACAAGGAGCCCCGAGAGACCCCAAGTCGACCCATGGCATGAACACACATCTAACTCAATCAATGAAAACGGAAGATTTAACATATTAAACATAGTGGAAGTCTGAAATAAACACAACATCATAAATAGAAACGAATCTGAAGATGATGATTCTATGTTCGAAAAGCCTCTAATACTGACGAGTTGATGGGACAAGACCCCCACTTAATTCTCTAAGTCTGATACTGAATACATAAGGAAAACAGATAAAGCATGGTCCTCGGGAGATGAGGACTCACTAACAAGTGTGGGATACTAACTCTAAAAGCCTAGCTACAGACGAGGCTGAGTTTGAGTACCAGGGTCTAAATCATGAAATGGTACATCATAGAGTATATGATCTTGGGCAAATTTATATGCCCAAGTGATACTCAAAGGTGTCATTTTAGCCTTGTTTATCTATCAATGTTTATACTTTCTCATGTAATTGGTAATAAAATGTGAATTTATACTAACCAACATGATTAGCATTGTTTTGCAGGAAAAAGGTAATTTCGGGAAGCTAAAATGTATGTTGGAAGATATCGGGGTTGGACTCAGATACGAGCAAGGGATAAGGCATTGGAAAGCAAAAAATAAAGGGGCTCCGCGATGGAGCCGTGTCACGCTGCCATCGCGGAGGCCTTCTGCCTGGAGAGGGAATTTTCAGCCTAATTCCAGTGAGGGTTCGTGATAGGTCCATGGCACGGTGGCTTGGCTCCACGTTGCACGCCGTGCCACGTTGGGCCTTATTCCCTGGACCCCCAGTTTCCAGTGAAGGTCCGCGTCGGTAGCGTGTCACGGAGGCAGTGCTCCGCGATGCACTCCGTGACACATTGCTTATTATTCCGGGAAAAATTCCCACCAGTATAAATAGAACACTTAGGTTCATTTTTCAATATTCTGACTTGGTGGAGCAAGAACGTGGGTTACAGGCAGTTGAGGGGACGAAATTATCAGGGTTTTTCTCTCTTTCTTTCTCCTTGAATTCAATTGCTTGTATGTTTAACACTCATTTAACGATGTTTAATCCACAAATGAGTGGCTAATTCATCTTCTTGCTGAGGTTAAGAACACTTGTAATGAAATGTGATTATTGATTCTTTGGTTTTTCATCTTTTCTTCCATGGTTGTTCTATTAATTCTTGTTCTTACTGCATTAATGTGTGGCCTACGTTAATGTACATCTAAAAAGTCCAATTTCACTCGAGAGAGCAAGAAATTGGAAAGTTGTGAATTAATAGGATATGATATTTTCTTAGTTTGGGAAAATTGAGAATTGATTTACCTTCAGGATAGAAATATACCTGAAAGTCGTATTAGTCAATTTAGGAATCGGTTTTGTATGGCTAGAATATGAATTGCATTTAATCACAGAAATGTAGGTGGATGGTTCATGATTCTTAAGTGGGGTTAAATACGAGAGATTTAATCCCTTGGCAATAATTCTTGACTAGCAACTGGAGGAAAAGGCTAACCAAATTATATCGACAATTAATTTCATTACATGTTCGTTTAACCTCAGCATGCTCACATTCATAGTTCAGACTCACAGTAGATAATTGTTTAGACTTAGCATAATTATTAGAAATCAAAAATATGAAACTCTTGGTTACACTGTTGTCTGCATTGTTAGAATTGAAATATAGTACACTTGAGCAGATTGCACTTCATCCCAGTCCCTGTGGGATTGATACTTGGCTTACTTAAGCCACTTTACTACTTGTTCGACCACGTGCACTTGCGTGTAGTTATATACCCATATAACGCGAAGGCTAATAAGTTTTTGGCGCCGTTGCCAGGGACTTGGAAATTGGTGAATTTTTCTTAAGTGTTAATTTACTATATTTTTATTTTCTTAGTGTTGACAACTTGGTCTTAGCCTGTATTTTGCAAATTTAATCTCTGTTGAACACTGGCAAGAGACAAGGAGCCGGTGGACTCGAATTTGGAGCCAGAAAGATTATTTCATCGACAGCGGAGAGAAGCTCTAGAAAGAAAGCTGCAGTTGCTCAGACAGACAATCATGGAGCAACGACAGAATCCACCGGTAGTACGGGCAATGTTAGTGCCCAAAGAAGTAGCAGCTTGGCCGGTTCATGAGGTGGCAATCCCACATGCTAATAATGTTACATCTAGCATCTGCAAACCTGAGCCAGGAGGGAGGTTTGAACTTAAGCAGAACATGGTGCAATTGCTGCACATGAGCGGGCAGTTTACAGGTCTCCCTCATGAAGATCCACAGCAGCATCTCCAAAATTTTTTGGAGATAAGTGACACTTATATCTCCGCTAGAGTGTCATCAGATTATGTCCGGCTTACATTGTTCCCATTCTCACTATTGGGAGAAGCCAAGAGGTGGTTAAAGGTTGAGCCACCTAATTCTATTTCTACGTGGGATGATCTTGCAAGGAAGTTCTTGATACGATTTTTTCCCTCTGGTAAAACAGCAAGACTTAGAAGTCAGATTCTAAGTTTCAAACAGAGAGAGGGAGAGAATCTATATCAAGCTTGGGAGAGATTCAAGTCCATGTTGCGGGATTGTCCTCATCATCATCAATCCAATGATGTGTTGGTGCACACTTTTATAGAGGGTATGGAACCCCATACAAAAATATTGCTAGACTCAGCAGCTGGGGGACAAGCGCTGGAGAAAACTTATGAGGAGCTGTATACCTTGTTGAACCGTATTTCGCAGGGCAATCCGGAATGGAATGCTGATTCGTCAAGAGGCGGAACAAGGAAAGCAGCAGGAGTTCTAGAAGTGGATGGGTTTACAACTATTGCTGCACATATAGCTGCTTTATAGAATCAACTCAACACCCACTTCAGTAACATGACAATGAACTAGCCTCAAGCCCCAGTTAATGCAGTGCAGCAAATTTGGTGTGAAGTGTGCGGAAGCAGTGAGCACTCAGCTGAGTGTTGTGGAGCAAATCCTGACTCGGTAAACTTTGTGGGAAATGTACAAAGGAACAACCACCAACAGTATGGAAGCAGCTACAATTCCAATTGGAGGAATCACCCGAATTTCTCTTGGGGTAGCAACAACCATCAGGGGCAGAGTTCAAGTCAGGGTGTGCAAAGGAACCAAGGAGGGCAGCAGAATTATCAAGCACAGTTCAGAAACAACAATGCACCTCCTCCACCACCATCACCCAGCATTGAGGAGATGTTCAAGACTATGATAGCTAATCAAGCTCAATTGCAGGCTGACTATGTGAAACTGGCAGCCGAGGTGAAAAACAACCAGTTAGCTACCAAGGCACTTGAATATCAATTTAGGCAATTTGCTGGAGCCCAAAACACCAGACCTAGAGGAGGACTTCCGAGCGACACAGATCCCAACCCCAAGCAGGTGAATGCATTGACCACAAGGAGTGGTTTGCAGCTGAAAGAGGTGGAACCAGAAAGACCACCTCAACAATCGGGAGCAGCAGAAGTCGAGAGGGAGCAAAGTGATGAGAGGGGGAAGACTAAGGAAGCAGAATCAGAAAGACCACCACCCCCGTTCCCTCAACGATTAAAGAAACACAAGGAGGAGGCGTGTTTCAATAAATTCATGGAGGTGCTAAAACAGGTACATATTAACTTACCTCTTGTTGATGTTTTGCAGGGAGTGCCGAAATATGCTAAGTATATAAAGGACATTGTGGCAAACAAAAGTCGATTGACTGAGTATGCTACGGTGGCTCTCACGGAGGAGTGCACTTCCCGGATACAAAACAGACTGCCCACAAAGCTCAAAGATCCTGGGAGCTTTACTTTACAAATCACTACTGGGCAGAGTATCCGAGCTCGTGGGTTATGTGATCTAGGAGTGAGCATTAATTTGATGCCGTCATCGGTATTCAAAGAGCTGGGTCTAGGGAATGACGTCGAGCCGAGACGGTAAACCAGGCGCTGCACGGGAGGCAACCCGTGAAAAAGTTTTTCTTGTGAATAGATTTTTCTTTTTCTTTTTCTTGTTTAACAACAAAATTTTTAGTTTTGTTTTATTTTTATTTTGAGTGAAACCTATAATTGTAACCAATTTCTTTGAGTAGAATGAATTTCAGGTCGAACGGAGGGAAATTATGCAAGGAATCGCAAAGGAAAATAAGAGGTATGAAAATCAATAAAAAGTGGCAAAACAGTGAGCTAGGGCGATAGCTCCGTGTCACGGAGGAGGACCTCTGCGTTACCCTCCGTGACACGTTGAGGTATAAATCTGAAATTTTAAAAAAAAAAAGTTCCAGAACGCCCTCACGACAGCTCCGTGTCATGGAGGCAGTGCTCCGCGATGCACTCTGTGACACGTTGCTATGTATATTGCGACGGGTCACACCGGGTCGTCGGGTGACCCGCGTGATTTTTCCACTTTTTAACCCCGAATCCCCTCAATTTTTCCTTATTTCTCACACACTCCACGATCGAACCCCCTAAAACCCCTCCCCCTTCAATGTGACACGGAATAGGCCAAGAAATTCACCGCGTTTCCTTCACTTCTTCAATCTCAAGGTATGTTCTTCGATTCAATCTCATTTCTTATCGATTTTCTTTGATATTGAGCATGTGATGTGAGCTAAGTTCGCCCTAAGTAGAAATTAAACGTAAATTCAATTGAATTAGTGTTGATGAATGTTCGGAATATCATTGTGATTGCTTGAACTCGTTAATTGAATAATTTAATCGAATTTTGTTGATACAATCATATTTAGGGCTTGTTTTTGAATTTGAAGTGGAAAAAGGTAGTGAACTTGTGAAATTCATGCTGGGTTGTACATGTTGAGTGAGATTAGTCGATGTGCTAATTGTTATGATGTTAAAAGACCGACATATTCTCGGGTTAGGGGAATATTGAAATTTGCAAGAATTGGGTGAATTGTAGAGGTTCGTGTAGATAAATTCTTGTTGTTTTCATTTCTTTGTTTTTCCTTGCTAAGTGCGATGGGATAAAATATGATTGATGGTAATGACGGTGGTTAGCTGTACGAAGTCTGAGTAGTACATAGAATATATACCATCGAATTCTTCGTATGCACTAAGCATGTTTGTATAGTTGGTTGTTTATTTGTGTAAATAAAGATGATCTTGCCGAAATGTTGTAACTTTGGCTAAGGACTAAGTGTGGGGTAGCCTAGCTTAACCCGACCTTAGTCGAAGTTAATATTCATTGGCTTAACATTGATCTTGTCTACTTGGGTTGACAGGTAAGATGGCAAGCAGGCAAGAAAAAGGGAAAGGTGCATCAACATCTGGCGCCGGAAGAAAGCGAATCAGACTGGGCACAGCAGTCCCAGCAGCACCAGCGGTTCCACGCGGCCAACGCCACCAATACGGAACCAGGTGGGTGACGGATGAGGGGAAGAAGTGGTATGCCAAGCACAAGGAAAACAAGTACTTCCCCGAGGAACACATAGCATGGGAACCATTGGCACAGGAGTTCCCTAGGATTGTCCACCGGATCGAGGCAGCTGGGCTCAACTTCATCTTTGAAGAGCCCAAGGAATGCAACTTGCACCTGATTCGGGAATTCTATGCCAATTGGAACCCGACTCTAAGAAGTCACACCATAAAAATCAGAGGGCAAATAGTCACATTTGAGCCCCACCACTTCAATGCCATCATAGGGGCGCGGGACACAGACGCCCACGTGCTTCGACAGTTCAACATCACTCCACCGTATGCGGACATCAGACTCACATTGTGTGGGACCCAATCGACAGCTAGATGAAGCAGGCACAAGGAGAGGGGCTACCATCAGACTTTGCCCTATTCACAGATGAACAGGGAAGCCAGAATATGGCTTAACATTGTCTGTTCTTGCCTAATCCCGGGGGTACATATGACAGATGTAACCCGGGATCGTGTATGCCTGGTGTACGCCCTGATGAAAGGGCTGGAGATCAACGTGGGGGAGGTGATTATCTCCGCCATGAAGAGAGCCCGGTTGCATCAGGGGCACAGATACGGATTTGGTGGGCTACTCACCACATTCCTGAGGGGCCTAGATGTTGAGGAAGAGGCCCTTGACTATATCCCGCACATGGAGCGGCGGGCCTTAGATGTCACTAAAACTAAGGCACCCGACACCACCCACGGGCTAGTACTTACACTTGGCGAGCGACATGCTCGTGATGATCAGTATATGGCTCGCATGTATGGGATGGTAATGCTCCAGTTGAGGATAGGCGGGAGGCCGGAAATAGAGGAGGAGCTATGGCAGCTCGAGCTAGACTACCCTTTTGGCGAAAATGTCAGGGCTCTATGCCGAGTGGGGCTAGCATTTGTAGAGCCCACGGATGATGATGACCCCACAGACGAGGAGACACATCGGGAGGACTCCGATGTGGAGTTCAATGATGACGACGGGGGTGATTCAGACATGGGAGATGAAGCAGCAGCACCTGATGAAGAAGTGGAGTACTTTGATTGATTAGGGAGTTCCACCACCCGATTTTTGTGCTATTTTAATTTTTGTGAACACTGGGGACAGTGTTCGAGCTAAGTGTGGGGTGGGAGTAGTTAGGTGCTGGTTGTGCTGTTATGTATGTATGTCCTAATCTGTTGTTGTGCCTGTGAACAAATTTTTCTAACCCTGTGATTTGTGATTGTAAGTTGTTGTTCTGTATTGCAAATATATGTGAACCTGTTATGTGTTGCTGAATATTGCTAGCTGATTTTGTACATATTTTTGTTATCGAATTGATCGATATTTTTGTTAATCGAAATGATCGATATTTTTAAAATTTTTTCAATTCTTGGGTTTCTCGGCGTTTGTTTTCGGTTCTTTTACCGAGGAAGGTCCCATTGAACCGAAGTCATAGTTAGTGACCGTTCCCTATGATGGATGGATGACGACCGTCTTAAGGGAAATGTAGTCGTTAGGAGTAGATTTTTCAATTATTTTTTAGTTGTTTTTCTTTTTTTGGGTTGCATCCCAAAACCTGTAGTTACTTTATGGTTGCGGAATTATGGTTGCGTGTCATACATGATATGTGAAATGCAAAGGTGATTCGTATGAAAGCATGCAACTTTGTAAATATGTTGAGATACCTAGGCCATAGAGTTTGATTCAGTGTGATTAAGGCTTAATTTGAATTCTTGTAATTAGCTGATCGAAGAGTCTGTGAATATATCTTGAATTGAGCATGTGCAATAAGTGTGAAGTGAGGTTTTGTTATTCCATGCTATTGTGAAGTGTCTAGAACTTGCCTGGTGTGTGTACAAAATGAAATGAAGGAGGTGTATTGTAGGAAAGGATGTAGGCATTTCTTTGTTTTTAACCGAAAGTTTCTATTTTTCATTATCATACCCACCTGGATTGTGTACCCTAGTCATCCCGTTGAGCCTTTAGCCTATTAATTTTTTCTGTCGTCAAAAAGTGTAAACTGTGCTTAATCCCTTCTTTTCATTAGCCGTAAGTTTGATCCAAAACTCTTAAGCGCTTAAGAAGAGAAAATCATTTTCCCAAAGTGTCAAAGAGTGAGAATGGTGAAAAGAAAAGAAAAGCCGAGTGATGGAGGAAAAGAAAAGGTTGAAGGTGCACTTGTTATAAATAAACTATAATGAAGGTGCATGAATAATATTTGTGTTGTGTCAAGTGTGCTTAATAAGATGGGCCAAACTAAATAAATACTTCAAGAATGGGAGGATGAAGAAAGAAACAATGTCCATGAGTTTGATGGGATGTGTTGAAAAGGCGCTTAAGGATGCTAGTGGCTATTATTGGTTAGCCCAATACTTACTAGTTCCGTAGCTTCCATTACAACCCGTTAAAGTCCTACGTGATCTTACATCACAGTTTTTTATATTAGTGAAGTAGTACACTAAAGGCAAGCTTATGGGTCATGACATGATGCAGGTGAAGTCTTTTGGGAGAGAGAGCGAGATTGTGTTTATATGCCCCTGCTTGAAATTTTGTGAGTTCATATAATCAAAACGGGGAAAATTCTCTTGTGTTGTGAGGGCACATGCTTGATGAGAGATTAACTTTCATGTCGGATGTCTTGATCAGCTGATTTGCATGAGTTTGCTAATATCGAGAGTCGATTCTTAAGTCTAGGAGGTCTTGATGTATTGAAGGTCATTGCATTGATAGGACCATGCATGTTTTCTTGATGATTTGCTGTATTGAATAATCGGTATGACCGTAACCTAAATTGTCGAACCAAAGTAGTGAGGTTGGGATGTAAATTGCATGAGGTGTAAGATTGTTGTTCGAGGACGAACAAGGATTTAAGTGTGGGGTAAGTGATCTTGGGCAAATTTATATGCCCAAGTGATACTCAAAGGTGTCATTTTAGCCTTGTTTATCTATCAATGTTTATACTTTCTCATGTAATTGGTAATAAAATGTGAATTTATACTAACCAACATGATTAGCATTGTTTTGCAGGAAAAAGGTAATTTCGGGAAGCTAAAATGTATGTTGGAAGATATCGGGGTTGGACTCGGATGCGAGCAAGGGACAAGGCATTGGAAAGCACAAAATAAAGGGGCTCCGCGATGGAGCCGTGTCACGCTGCCATCGCGGAGGCCTTCTGCCTGGAGAGGGAATTTTCAGCCTAATTCCAGTGAGGGTTCGCGATAGGTCCATGGCACGGTGGCCTGGCTCCGCGTTGCACGCCGTGCCACGTTGGGCCTTATTCCCTGGACCCCCAGTTTCCAGTGAAGGTCCGCGTCGGTAGCGTGTCACAGAGGCAGTGCTCCGCGATGCACTCCATGACATGTTGCTTGTTATTCCGGGAAAAATTTCCACCAGTATAAATAGAACACTTAGGTTCATTTTTCAATATTCTGACTTGGTGGAGCAAGAACGTGGGTTACAGGTAGTTGAGGGGACGGAATTATCAGGGTTTTTCTCTCTTTCTTTCTCCTTGAATTCAATTGCTTGTATGTTTAACACTCATTTAACGATGTTTAATCCACAAATGAGTGGCTAATTCATCTTCTTGCTGAGGTTAAGAACACTTGTAATGAAATGTGATTATTGATTCTTTGGTTTTTCATCTTTTCTTCCATGGTTGTTCTATTAATTCTTGTTCTTACTGCATTAATGTGTGGCCTACGTTAATGTACATCTAAAAAGTCCGGTTTCACTCGAGAGAGCAAGAAATTGGAAAGTTGTGAATTAATAGGATATGGTCTTTTCTTAGTTTGGGAAAATTGAGAATTGATTTACCTTCAGGATAGAAATATACCTAAAAGTCGTATTAGTCAATTTAGGAATCGGTTTTGTATGGCTAGAACATGAATTGCATTTAATCACAGAAATGTAGGTGGATGGTTCATGATTCTTAAGTGGGGTTAAATACGAGAGTTTTAATCCCTTGGCAATAATTCTTGACTAGCAACTGGAGGAAAAGGCTAACCAAATTATATCGACAATTAATTTCATTACATGTTCGTTTAACCTCAGCATGCTCACATTCATAGTTCAGACTCACAGTAGATAATTGTTTAGACTTAGCATAATTATTAGAAATCAAAAATATCAAACTCTTGGTTACACTGTTGTCTGCATTGTTATAATTGAAATATAGTACACTTGAGCAGATTGCACTTCATCCCAGTCCCTGTGGGATCGATACTTGGCTTACTTAAGCCACTTTACTACTTGTTCGATCACGTGCACTTGCGTATAGTTATATACCCATATAACGCGAAGGCGAACAGTGTACGGTCAGTACTTGGAATGTACCAAGTATGTAAGGTAACTAAAACCACTTAAATAAGTAAAATCATTTAAGACATGCATAATATAAAAACATAAGCAAAATAAGAATCTGAGAGAAGGGATGGCATGTTATTTTTCTGAAATCATAATCTCAACATAACATAACATCATAACTGAATTGATTGACCAAAAGTTGAAATCTGATATTCATAAGTAACGCTGAACATTGGGTCAGACTTGCTTTAGAACATATATAGATATATATATCATGAATGATAAACATGCATAACTAAAATCATGAGAAGCAATGAGAGACTCATCTTTTTAACCGACATACCACGATAGAGCTTACGTGGTCCCAACTATCACATTCAAGTGGATAGAGCCGTCCAAAGACTTTCCAGGGCTAGGGACGATACCATGATATCGATATCAAGCTTGGGGCCTAATCGGGGCAGGGGATAGCTCACAAGGGAGGTCCCAAAGTATATATAAGATATGTATAACCTACGTTGGCGCATAGTTCTGAGGCATAGGGTGATCGACCTTTAGCCTACTCGATGCTAGACACTACTCCCAAAAATATGCATATGCTCTCTATCATTTTTCCATGAAGCATTCCATCATCTATTGATGAAGCTCAAAAATCAAATACATCTCAAATCAGAAATCATATATGAGAAGCTTTAGCTCAAACCATATCGCAAGCTGGAAATAATTGGGAGTCTTCGCTCCAAAACCATGTGGTAAACTTAATGAGGGAAATCATAAATCATACCTTAACATGTGGGCATTGCCCAATACTTCAACATGCTTGAAAATACTCAATTCACTCGAAAACATGATTATAAACATGGGTAACTTGAAAACATGTCTTTCAACAATAATATCTCATCATACTTGAACATTCATCATAAATCTCAACTTTCATGCATTTCTCATAGATGGTCATTTTGATTTATAAAGCTTGAAACATGATTTTAATGGAAAACAATGTAAAACTTGCCCATGATTCATAATTCAATATCAAAAACACATTTAGATCATACCCATGTAGTATATTAGGAATCTCATGCATTGGGTTGAAACCCCATAGAATCAACATAGGAATTTCCATGATTTAGAGATAGATTGCGCATGGGTGTGAATGAATTCACCCATTCATAACCCTACATACTTGAAGGGATTTGATTCAACAACTTCTCTGATTGCCTAAGGAAGAATTGGATGGAAAACCTTGAAGAATTAGACTTGATCACCTCTCGAACTCTCTAACTTTGCATGCATGAGTAAGAATGGCCTAAAATGAACACACCCCTCTTAAAACTCATCATTCATAGCTTAAAACGGCGTAGTTTAGGCCTTAGGATCATAAGAATTACAGAAAAGCGCTTACTAAATTTGCAGAAAATAACTGACTGCTAGTCCCCACGAGGGACTAGACGACTCATGGCATCAGTTGTCGAGTGCACTGTCCAATAATTCATCTGGGGCACCTCACGATTCATTACTGGTGACCACGACTCATGGTCACCACTCATCACCTTCACAGCCTAATATTTCAAATCATTTCCAATATGTTGACCACGATTCGTGGGGACCTTCTGTAGGGTATACTACCAGGTCTCCTTCACTTTTCTTTAACCCTTGCCCACGACTGACTCAACCAGTCGTGGTGACTGACCACGATTTGTGGTTAGGTCCGTGGGCGCTTCCAAAACCCAAACTTCAACTTACACCTTGAACCTCACCACGAGTCTCCTCACCACTCGTGGTCTACCCTACGAGTCACAGAATGACTCGTTCTTTGACCTGGTGCCAGATTTCCAGTCTTCTCCATTTCAACTCCCAGGTCTGACCTTTGGGATTTTGGGGTATAACAATATTTCCTCCTTGGGAAAATTCATCCTCGAATGTTGGAAAACATACAGAAAATCAAAGAAATGCAATCATCATATTCAAATACTTATCATTTAAGTAGAAAACTAACGGAATGACTACCTCCGAACTGAACTACATGGTTGAACTGAATTCACGAACCATACATACATACTTTGACATAAAAGAAACTTGGGCACATGAAATAAACATGAAAACTAAATAGAGTTTTAGGGAAAAACTAATTCCTCAAGCTGGAACTAAGCCGGTAGAGAATAAATGTTGGAATCTAGCCATCATGTCTGCTTCGGCTTCCCATGTAGCTCGCTCAACATGCTGATTCCTCCATAAAATTTTGACTGAAGCTACTTCCTTGTTTCTTAGCTTTCGAACCTCCATAAAATCACCCTTTGGAAATAAGCTTTTTGGCCGTAAAGTAGGAAATAAACCGACCCTTAGGCACTGAACTGCTGCCCGTCCATTCTAAAGATGGCTCATTTGGGAACTGAAACCTGATGACCCTAGTTTTGCAGTCGCCCAAGGCATAACCGAAGTGTAACCAATCCATGCCAAGAATGAGGTGAAAGTCAACCATGTCTAACTCTACCAGGTCAGCTGGAATGACTTTATTCAAGATTGATATTGGGCAGTTTCTTTACACCCGACTGGCTCTAACTGACTCTCCAACTGGGGTGGAGACAAAGAACTGTTCTGAGAGGACCTCTGGATTGATATTGAACTGGACTGCTACATAGGGTGTTACGAATGAAAGTGTGGGTCCTTAATCTAGTAAGGCATACACATTTAGATGAAAAAGGTGTAACATACCAGTGACCACGTCAGATGATCTCTCCTTATCCTGACAAGAAGACAATGCATAAAAAAAGTTTTGGCGTTGGCCGCCATCCGTACCTAAAGTGTTGGCCTGCTAAGCTAGTCTGCTTGCTGGAGTTGCTAAAGTAGTGGATTGTGACCTTCCCCGTCCTGCTGGCGGTCATTCCTTAAGCCGATGACCAAGTTGTCCAATACCAAAACAACCCTCTCGACCCTAAAGAGCCTCTCCTTGGATGGTTCTTTCCACACTTAGGGCAAGCTTGGTAGGGATTCCTGGCGCTGAAGCTCTGGGACTGAGAGCCAAATGCTCCACTTTTCTGATCCTTACGGGATCGGAAGGTAGGGGTGCTGGTTGAAGTGGGTATTGGAGCCCTCTGCTGCTACTGCTACTACTGTGGGCGCCTACTACTGCCAGATCTTTGATGGCCATAATATGACTGGCCGATTCTCACCCATTTGTTTTCTCACTCCACATCTTTTAATTTTTCTGCCTCAATTTGCTGGGCATGAACTATGAGGCTGGAGAGATCGATGTACTTGATAAGCATTGTTGTCCTGCACTCCTTAAGGAACAAATTTTAAACTCCATTAACAAACTTTATCATGCGAGCCCTTGGCTCGGCTACCATCTCTGGAGCATATTTAGAAAACCTGGTGACTCCACTATATGGATGAACTGAATTCACGAACCATACATATATACTTTGACATAAAAGAAACTTGGGCACATGAAATAAACATGAAAACTAAATAGAGTTTTAGGGAAAAACTAATTCCTCAAGCTGGAACTAAGCCTGTAGAGAATAAATGTGGGTATCTAGCCATCATGTCTTCTTCGGCTTCCCATGTAGCTCGCTCAACATGCTGATTCCTCCATAAAATTTGACTGAAGCTACTTCCTTTTCTATTAGCTTTCGAACCTCCATAAATTCACCCTTTGGAAATAATCTTTCTGGCCTTAATGTAGGAAATAAACCGACCCTTAGGCACTGAACTGCTGCCCGTCCATTCTAAAGATGGCTCATTTGGGAACTGAAACCTGATGACCCTAGTTTTGCAGTCGACCGAGGCATAACCGAAGTGTAACCAATCCATGCCAAGAATGAGGTCAAAGTCAACCATGTCTAACTCTACCAGGTCAGCTGGAACGACTTTATTCAAGATTGATATTGGGCAGTTTCTTTATACCCGACTGGCTCTAACTGACTCTCAAACTGGGGTGGAGACTAAGAATGGTTCTGAGAGCACCTCTAGACTGATATTGAACTGGACTACTACATAGGGTGTCACGAATGAAAGTGTGGGTCCTTAATCTAGTAAGGCATACACGTTTAGATGAAAAAGGAGTAACATACTAGTGACCACGTCAGGTGAGCTCTCCTTATCCTGACAAGAAGACAATGCATAAAAAAGGTTTTGGCGCTGGCCGCCATCCGTACCTGTAGAGTTGGCCTGCTGAGCTAGTCGGCTTGCCGGAGCTGCTAAAGTAGTGGATTGTGACCTTCCCCGTCCTACTGGCAGTCATTCCTTAAGCCGATGACCAAGTTGTCCACAACCAAAACAACCCTCTCGACCCTTAAGACACTCTCCTGGATGGTTCTTTCCACACTTAGGGCAAGCTTGGTAGTGATTCCTGGCGCTGAAGCTCTGGGACTGAGAGCCAGATGCTCCATTTTTCCGATCCTTATAGGACCAGAAGGTAGGGACGCTGGCTGAAATGGGTATTGGAGCCCTCTGCTACTACTGCTGCTAATGTGGGCGGCTACTACCGCCAGATCTTTGATGGCCATAATGTGACTAGCCGATTCTCACCCATTTGTTTTCTCACTCCAGATCTTTTAATTTTTCTACCTCAATTTGCTGGGCATGAACTATGAGGCAGGAGAGATCGATGTACTTGATAAGCATTGTTGTCCTGCACTCCTTAAGGAACAAATTTTAAACTCCATTAACAAACTTTATCATGCGAGCCCTTGGCTCGGCTACCATCTTCTGAGCATATTTAGACAACTTGGTGACTCCACTACATATTATTCTATTGTCTTGTTTCCTTGTTTCAGATTCATGAACTCTGCCACTTTCGCCTTCCTGAGCTCTCGAGGGAAGAATCTATCTAGGAAGGTTGTAGTGAACTCCTCCCATTCCACCAGTCCTACTCCCGCTGGCCTCCCCTCCTTCCATTTCTCATACCAGATCTGGGCTATCCCTTTCAGCTCGTAGACAGCCAAGTCAGCACTCTCCGAGGAACTAACACCCATGATCTGGGTGGTCTTTGTAATCTTATCCACGAATTCCTATGGGTCCTCTCCCACCTTAGATCTGTGGAAAACTGGAGGGTTCATCCTAGTGAAGTCTCGAACCCGGGTAGCTACTACAGACCCATAGTTGTACATCAGAACCACCTGCTGGTTCACCTGGTTGGTAACTTTTTGAGCGAATAGTTGGATAGCCACCCTGAACTCTGCGGTGGACATTGAGTCATCCCGAGGGGCTACTGGAGCTGGTGGGGCAGGTCGGTGAGCATTATCGGCCCTTCTTTCATTTCCACATCGCGGAGGCATAATTCACTAAAACAAAAAGAGCACGAGTTAGGAGAACGATTCTGGAATTGAATTTCAACGCATGATAAAGAGTATGAACAAAAGAGAGTTTTCCTAGTAACATCTCGCAGCCTCCCCGTCATAAGTGTGGTGTGCTTCACACCCACGAAATGGACTCTACTCGATGTGGATTTCAGACATCCGAGGATACTCTAAACCTAGTGCTCTGATACCAAGTTTATCATGCCCCGAGTCTACACCCTAGACAAAACACAGACTTGGAGTTACAAGTAACCCCAAGTCAACCCCTGGTCTATCATACACTGGCATTCTAATTAAACATATATTTATATCGGAAGCTTTAAAGTAAAATAATGAACATTTATGAGAATGAAGCTGAATCATAAAGTGTAAAAAATGTCTAAACAAAACTGAAAGTCTAAAACCATGTCAGTGTCTGAAAGCCAACTACAACTGATGAGTTACTGGGACAAGCCCCCAGCTAACTCCAAGTTTAAATAAAAGAAATAGAACTGAAATAAATAATCTTCATCCTCAAAATATAAGGACTCACCACTGATGCCACTGGGAATGTCTGAGAGGGGTTGGCTAAAGGTGTTATGTCTGAGAACTTGCAACTGTATCATAAAATGATGCAACATAAAAGTTATGCGTCAGTACTTTGAATGTACTGAGTAAGTGAGAGAAACCATACACAAGGAATAAAAATGCTGAACTGAAAATACATGCAATGACCAACTGAAACTGCTGCACTGAATAACTATAATAAACTGAGTGGTGTAAATGACCCTGGCTGATGGTCAAGGACATGCCCTAAATCTGAGGTACTAATCTGATATATTGTACGGAACTGATCTGAACTGACTAATCTAGGAATGAACTGAGCTGACTAGTGGGAGAGTCTATAACCAACATATAACCACGTGAGCTAGACGTGGAGTCTGATATATACACCCCATTGGTAGGACCTAATATACCTTTCTAGGGTATAAAGTCATGAACTGGGTGATCATAGGTCTGAGGACATGAGGCCAATAAAATATAACCTATGGTGGTAACGTAGTTCTGGGAACTTGGGTGCGCTGGAACCTCGATCGGGTCGGTGCTAAGTCTTACTCCCACTAGATAGTCCTAGAATGACTACTAAGATGATAGCTTGAAATTGGGGCCCAAGACTAGTCAAGAATGCCTATCTGGGAGCACCCTGAGTGTCTTATCAGATCGAATTCTGTAATTGGGTTCTAAGACAGTCAAGCTGCTTATCTGGAAACGTCATAACAGTCTAAAGAACAAACTATAATTTGAAATTGGGGTCCTAAGGCTGGTCAGAGCTTCTTATCTGAAAGTGTCATGACCACCTAAAGAACCACTAAAAACTAATACTGATTCTAATTCTGGTAACTGGGAGGCACTACTGACACCTCAAGAATTTCGGTAAACTGATCAGCTGACATTTCTAACTAACATTGAGTATTCTAACATTTCGAATGAAACTAAACTGACATAAATCTGACTGCATTTCAATACAAACTAACAATATGGGAATCCCCAACACTGATAGAATCAAGAAAAATTTGATATTTAATCACTTATGCAAGACTCTAGTTTTTCTACATTCAAGAGCTAGGGCTAGAATTTACTTTACAGGGACAAGAATTAATACAATCACAAGATGGTGGAACATATCTACAATTAATGTAAAGTAATATTCCACATTAATTAAACAAAGTCTAATAGATAATCTCTTCATATTCGAAAGTTTCAAGGTAGAACTGATAGAGAAGACAGGGAAGATTTTTGCGGACACAAGAGAAGAATTATTCCCTTATATAATTTCCACATACCTGATGATGGAAAACCTTGAGAGAATTCCTTGAAAAATCTGAGAAGGATCGAGCTTCCTAACTTCTTCTCTTAGCCTTTTTGAGAGAAACTTTATGCTGAATTGTTGAAGAGATGAGAAAAATGAGAGAAACCATCGGTTTCCACCTCTAAAACCCTGCTTAAACCCAAAACGACGTAGTTTAGGGACTAAGTAGGTGGGAAATTACAAAAGAAACCCCGGGATTTAAATCTGAAATCTGGCCGATAGGGTCCCAACGGGTCACTCAACGAGTCATTGGTTGAGACCACAAATCATTGGGACCTCTCGTTGGTTCCATTGCCTGGGATGAGAAGGAAATAGATCTGGAAATGGGGGTCACCATGACTTGTTGGATGAACCAACGGGTCGTTGGTTCCACCCATGGCCACTGGACGAGGGAAACTGGAAGGCTAAGTAACATGTGACACAACGACTCATTGGTTGAACCAACGGGTCATCATGTCCAGTCGTTAGGTTCACTGGAAAGGTTTTCTGAAAAAGTCTAAGTTGACACAACGGGTACTGACAATGACTCATTGTGGGAAACAATGAGTCATTGTATCCTCTCATCTTCACTAGAAGGGGGTTTCAGAGATTTCACCCGATGACTCTCAAAATAGGTTGTTGTTTCTGACAATGACTCGTTGGTTGAGTCATGGGGTCCTGGGAAGGATTTCTGAGCTGGGGAAACCACGACTGACAGGACGACTCATTATTACTCACAATGGGTCATTCCTTGTCTCGTTGGTTCCCAAGAGACTAAGACATGCTCACCACGACTGACACAATGAGTCATTGGAGCTAACCACGACTCGTTGTCTTAGTCATTCTAAGAAATTATTTTTTCTATTTTTTCTACTGAATTTTCTTGAAATGTCTAAGCCTGGTCTAGGAAAGTTTTGGAGTGTTACAGTTTTCCATTTTTGAGCATCACCAAGATCTCACAACCCCAGCTCGTTTCTATTAAATACCCTCTAAAAAAAGCGGTAATGTACCTCTAACATTCTAATTTTTTATTGTATTCAATGGTAGTTTAGTTGCATATGCATTTGGTTATGACATACATTCCCCTCCTTGTCACTGCCATTCCCCCCAATATTTTTATTTGTTGGTCTATTTGTGGTTATATGAAATTTGTGGGATGATAGATACTTGTTGCTGGAATGGGTGTGGGAGTAGTTGCGAATTTCTTTTGTAGAATTCAATGCGGTGAAGCTTGAGTAACCCCGAAGGGATTAAAAAGACATGTTTTGCCCTGTGATCGATTCGGTGACGCCATTCTTAAGGGTAAACCATCATTTTGGTCTTTTTATGGGTAAAGATAGTGCTTTGATGTGATAAGAGTACATGTATGTGAAAATGGTGGCATTGAAATTCATGGGAAGATATTAGGGACGATGACAATCGGCTATTCGCTGGTCATGTCCGGTGAAACACCGATAGAACGTCGATGCAAACTATAGTTGGCCTCTAGCCACTACTTTGATCCCGCGTTACATCGACGGTTCACGGATCAGGTGATCTTGGGCAGATTTATATGCCCAAGTGATACTCAAACGTATCATTTTCGCCTTGTTTAGTGTGCAATGTGTATACATTTTCATGTAATTGGTAATAAAAATATGAATTTATACTAACCAACATGATTAGCATTGTTTTGTAGGTAAAATATGATTTTGAGGAGCTAAAATGCATGTTGGAACAATATCGGAGTTGGACTTGGATGCGAGCACGAAAAAGACATTGGACTGCACAATGTAAAGGGGCTCCGCGATGGAGCCGTGCCACGCTACCATCGCGGAGGCACACTGCCTGGAGGGTGATTTAATTGTCAATTTCCAGTGGAGCCTCGCGACAGCTCCGTGGCACGGAGGCAAGCGACCGCGTTGCATGCCGTGCCACGTTGCTTGTTATTCCGGGAAAAATTCCCAATAGTATAAATAGAACACTTAGGCTTATTTTTAATTAATTCAGACTTGGTGGAGCAAGGACGTGGGTTACAGGCAGTTGAGGGACAAAAAAGCTAAGGGTTTTTCTCTCTTTCTTTATTCTTTCAATCAATTGTTTGTATGATTAACACTTGTTTTAGGATGATTAATCCACAAATGAGTGGCTAATTCTCTTCCTTGCTGAGGTTATGAATAATGGTGATGAATTTTGATTATTGAATTGTATGGTTTTTCATATTCTTCTTCTATGTTGTTCTATTAATTCTTGTTTCTACTGCATTAGTGTGTGGCCGACATTAATGTTCATCTAAAAAGTCCGATTTCACTCGAGAGAGCACGAAATTGGAAAGTTGTGAATTAATAGGGTATTGTTCTTAACTTGATTTGGGAAAATTGGGTTTTGATGTGCTTTCCTGATAGAAATATACTTGAAAGCCGTATTAGTCAATTTAGGAACCGGAATTGTATTGCGAGGTCATAAATTGCATTTGATCACAGAAATGTAGACGGATGGTTTATGATTCTTAAGTGAGATTAAATACGAGAGTTTTAATCTCTTGGCTAATGTTCTTGGCTAGCAACTAGAAGAGAAGAATAACCGAATTATGATTATAATCAAGTTCATTACTTGTTCTTAACCTTGGCATGCTCATATCCATAGTTTAAATTCAAAGTAGATATTTGTTAATAGTTTTAGTATATAATTTATAAACAAAATTATTTAACTTTTGGTTACGTTGTTGTCAGCATATATAGAAGTAAGATAGAATATAGTATACTTGAGCAATTTTTACTTATCCAGAGTCTCCTTGGTTCGATACTTGGCTTACTTAGCCACTTTATTACTTGTTTGACCACGTGCACTTGCGTGTCGGTTTTTAACCCATATAGCAAACCACCGAACATCAGGACTGGCGATTCACCAATCTGTCGCTGGTGGAAAATCTACTAATCTAGTTTACTGTTTTTCACCGGCGGTTCATCGGTAATTTGTAGATACAACCATGCGGCTCATTGATGCATCACCGGTGTTGCCAGTTCTTGAAATGATAATTTTTCATCTTTGCTTCTCATATCAATTTTAGAGTAGTGCAGTTATTTCATTTCAATGTGTTACGGTTGTTACTAACATCATATTTTCAGAGCATGTCTTTATCCAAGAACATCGGTAAGGGCAAGGACCCAGCCTCATCAACCACCAAATGCAAGGGTAAAGCCAAGGCCCCCGCAACACCCGAAAATTCTAGGGAGGCCATTATGTTTTGTGTGCCCGACATGAAGGGACATTACGCCATTTGCAAGGGCCAATCGATAACGGTCGAAAAGAGGTTTGACTTAGTGGGATTGTGTGGTGACCATACCAACATCACCGCCCAATTCACGGATAGGCAATGGCACACTTTTGCCAACCCTCTCCCAGACTACTATCCTAGCTTGGTGCTGGAGTTCTACGCTTCCTACCAGGCAAGGCAGGACAACATGAACCATAGAGGCAAATATTTTTTCTGGGAAGATAAAATTGACACTAGCTCAGAGTACATAACCAGAATTGCGGACATGAAGAACCAGTTCACTTGGATAGCCCCTATCATTATAGTGGACACTCCTCTATGGGCTTCCATGGGTGGCAAAATATCTCGCCATGATCTGAAGTTTGAGGCTAAGTTATGGCTGGATTTCTTCTGTGGCTGCACCACTCCCTCTAAAAATGAACAGCAAATCATCTTAGAGATGGTGATTCTCATAGCCTGCATCATGTCCGGAATCCTTATTAACTTTGTGGAGATTGTGGCCCAGCAAATGAAGCGAAAGGCAAGACAGGCCAGCACCTCCATGCCATATGCTGTCCTCATTTGTCAACTGTGTTTGCAAGTGGAAGTGCATTGTTCCCTGATAAGACCCCTTTCCCTACCTCAGGAGTGATCGCCTTAGATAAGAAAAGAGATGTGGAGGCACCCACAGTTAAGAGAAAGCGAATGCAAGCTTTTGGGTTGGCAGAGGGATCACTATCCCAAGGGTTGGAGCAGTCGCCACAAGCCCCAGATTTGAATGTGTCTCACCAAGAAGCTATAGAGCACAGCTCTGGTGACACACCTCTTAGGGGAACATCACTCCCTCCAACATCCTCCCAACCGAGTGGTCTCCACAAACTCGTAGAAATGACCAACTCTCATGAGAGCCAACTCCAAAAGATGGCTAGGAGCCTCCCTACACTCATTGCTCAAATAGTAAACAGGGAGGTAAAATCTATGTATGAGAGCCTTACAACTTTGTGCAAATGGGTGGATGCAGTAGAGGGGGCTGTCACCTCTCTTCGGACTGAGGTGAGGGAGTGGAAAAGCCGAACATCTGTGGAGGTGCCTTACATGAGCACTCTTGATGTAGCAATGGCTATTGCTTCCATAGTTCAATGCCCCATTGATAATCTATTTGAGGGATTTGGGGATGACACCGATGATCTAGGAGAGGCAGGCTTTGATGGAACAACAGGAGTAGATGAAGCTGCTGATGCTAATGATGAGGAGTGACCCGCTCAGGGAGTCTCTAGCCCCTTTATTTTGCATGCATACATTAGGGGCAATATACTCTTTAAGTTTGGTAGTGGGATGAGTGTTTTCTGGGGGTTCATTTGTGTTTCTTTTTGTGATGGTGTGGTGTAGCCCTTGTCGGGCTTATGCTTTTAGTTCTGATGAAGAATTGTGAGCCTTTTTCGGGCTCATTTATAGTGTTGTAGATGATTGCCCTTGCTGGTGTCACGACTCGAACATGGGCCCGGATCGTGACACGAAATAAGAAGCCCCGAGAGGCTCCAAGTCAACCCATGGCATGATCATAACATAACATTAACAAGACAACAACTGACAGAGTCATAATTAAGCGGAACTGATACATAAGACATAATCTAATAAAACTTTGATACATAAACTAAATTTGTTTACACAAGTCTGAAAGCCTCTACTACACTAATGAGTTGTTGGGACAAGCCCCCAGCTAACTCCTTAACTCTAAAAACTAAAACATAAATGAAATAGAAAACATAACTCACGACCTCGAGAGATGAGGACTCACCACAAGCAGCTGAGATGGGAATGGAGCGTATCTAACCATGTGGCTGAGTCTGAAAACCTAAATCTATATGATGAAACGATATAGCACATAAAGTATATGGTCAGTACTAGAATGTACTGAGTATGCGGGAAGCGTAAGTGAATTAAACATACAAGTATACAAGAGGGAAGTAAACTGAATGCATCACTAAACATATAGCCGAACTGAAACACATTGATCCTATTTGAGATGTACATATGTATTGACATGAAGCTTTTATTTGAAATAATTTCTGAAGTATAACCAAAGTGATGCATAAGGATCATGGGTTGTACGTATAATGAGAACTGAAGCTGTAACTAATATCATACACTATACTAACTATCTACTGTTAATTGAATCTGAATCCTGCTAAACTGATTTTAACTAAAATTTTAAATTGTACAGGGCTGAGCTGAACTGATATAATAGACTATTGAGACATTCTCTACTATAGAGAGTCTCTAACTGCCTAAGGGAAAGATTCTCGACTATGGAGAGTCCCTGACTGACTAAGGGAAACATTCTTTATATGGAGAGTCCCTGACTAAGGGAAATATTCTTTGCTACGGAGAGTACCTAACTGACTAAGGGAAACATTGTATGCTATGGAGAGTCCCTGACTGACTAAGGGAAATATTCTTGGCTATGGAGGGTCCCGATTATACTAGAACATGGAGGTCACTAGTCTGACATCATTCGTCTAGTCTAAGTTACTTCAGCTAATCAGAAACATGAGCATTCAACTAATTACATCATATTGAATTCATTTAGAGTTGATTAAGGCTACTTTCTACTAACAACAAGCCCAAAAGTCTGAAGGATCATTCTCATGCTTTATCATCATAGTCCCGAATAATCGTTTAAATCATACATTCTACATTCATGAGACATCTATAGGATCAGATCATACTTCAAACATATCCACAACATTTAAATCTCGTGTTCATAGAATATGGCGTATACCCTAGATTCATGTAAGATCCATAGGTCCAAATTATACTTTAACACATACCCGAAATCATAGTGAAGGCATATACATATTTCATATTCACCCAATCCCATAAGTTCTAATCATATACCAACATATATATTAAATCATATATTCTAGATTTACGGAACCTATATGATCGACTCATGCTTTAAACATATATAATGAGTTTATGGTAAGGGCATGTGAATAATTAACGAAATCCCATTCGAAGTTCTAGGCTATCTCGTGGTGAAAATTCTATAATCATGCATTTTTCATATCAAATACATAATTCAAGATCTTGAAAGTAATCCCATAAGCATACATGACTATTAATCATAATGGGTATTAGAATTCAGGGAGAACGTATGAGAATTCATGCATAAATTGAAACCCTATAACATGCTTTTCTAGAATCAACAGATTTAGGGTTTTAGTATAAAAATTTGGGGCACAAGGATGAAAGGATGTCCTTGTTGAAAACCAACATACTAATTAGAAGGAATCCCCTACTTGAACTTGAACCTTGAAACCCTTGAAGAAGCCTAGGTGATCCTTGAGTTTTGAGAGAGAGAGAGGAGGAAGAAGAGTTTGAGAGGGTATTTTGATGGAGTTAGGAGTTAGGCTAGTAGGAACCCTTTAAAATGTCTCATCTTATACTTAAAACGGCATAGTTTAGGAGTTAGAAGAATAGGATTTTACAAAAACACCCTTGGAAATTCACAGGAAAAATCCATCTTCTAGTCCCCACGAGGCACTCCACAAGTCGTGGGGTTGAAAACGACTCATGGTGCCAAGTCATGGAGTGCACTGGAAATTTTCTAAAAAATTACCCGAATCTGCCAATGACTGACTTCACGATTCGTTAACTGACTTAACGACTTGTGACTCCTTCCGTTATCACTGAAGCCCAAAAATCCTGCTCTTCCTTCCCACGATTGACATGATGAGTCGTTACTTGATACGACGACTTGTCATGTCCTTCCATTGTAACCACTTCCTGGGACCCCCTTTGAATTCTGACATTTCTTCTGATGACCAATGTAACAAGTCGTTGTCTGCCTAACGGCTCGTCGGGTCGTTCGTTGTCACTGAACCTCACTTGCACCTCTTGACTGCTCGCCACGAGTCTGACCACGACTCGTTGGGTCACCTAATGAGTTATACATGACTCGTTATGAGGTGAAATTCCCACTTTCCTTCTAAATTCTTTCTTTATGTTTGGGCTCTGTTCTTAGAATCTTTTGGGGTGTTACAGCTGGGCTAGTTGTGTGGATAAAATCTGAATGAATGAAATGGATGAGTTTTTAGACGTTAGTGTGTTAGTGATGAAAATTGGGTCCTTGTTTTGAATTGTTAAATGCTTCTTTATGACCCAAGTCTTTTGTTTTGTTCGGTTGTGTAAATAGTAGAATAGTAATCAAACTCCAAGTGTTTTCTTCATACCACAGTTCTTTTCCGAGGAGCGTTTATTTTTTTCCTTTCCTTTTGTTGTCGGACCCGGTTGGCACTTTCCAGTTATAGATTGTGAGGAGACTCTCTTAAGGGAAAATGCCATGTCGCTTTTTACTCTTGTGTGGAGCTGTTTTGAGAGGTGCCACCAGAAAAATATTTGAAATGGAATTTTGAAATGTGGCATGAAATTGAGTAAGGATGAATGGGCATTTAAATTGAGAATGTACCACTCTTTGTAATACCTTGTAGATTACTTGTTTGACTTATGAACTTGCATGTTCTAATGTCTTAAATCAAGATCTTGTGTGGATAATAACTTTTGTTGACTCTTTAGGTATGATGCCTTGTGGGGTAAGGATTTTTGTGAATCTCATGCATATCTTCTTGTCTGGAATGTGCCCAAGTGTTATTCAAGGAGAAATCCTAGATGTAGCGGCACTTAAAACATGATCTTAGGCTCTCTTTTGTTAAGACACTTCACCCAAAATGACTACCTTAAACATTAACCATTGATAGCCAAAGTTTGAGCCTTGGACCCTTTCTTTAAAAACACATTACAAGCCTGAAGACCATTTTTAATCCTTCTTGTTGGCACCCATCCTCCCTAATTGCTAGTGATGAAGTAATGAAGAAAAAAATGGGGTTTGAAGCCTAAGAAATGAGGAGCAAGAAGGAAATGAATGTGAAATGAGGCAGAAGCCTAAGTTTGAGGGTTAGAAAGAGTAGGGGAAAAATCAGAAGCCTATGATTGAGGTAGCGCCAAAATTGTGATGAGATGAGTGACTCAATAGAGGTGAAAAACCTCGAATCATCAAAAGAGGAAAAATAGTTAATGGGTGTTATCTCTTGCACAGTGAGGCTAAATTAGAAATTCATAGATGCTATAAGGGTGGCTCGTGTTACACAAAAGATGTAGATGATGAACAAGGAGAAATAAGGTGGAGTGACCTAAACAAGATGTTGGGAGATTACTGGCTTTTATAAAGGCTTTAGTCAGTAAAGCTAAAAATGTATCTTACCCCTAGCCCTAGCCTTCATTACAACCCACAAGTCCTAAGTGATTTTGAGTGTAGTTGCTCAACATTAGTGGTGAATTATATGAAGGGTAAACCTATGGGTCGAGTTGTGTGCTTGAAGATTTCCTTTGGGAGAGTGAGTGTAATCTTCTATTTTTATGATCCCTTGTGTGAATGCACTAATTTTATGATAAAGAATAGGGACTTTCTTTCTGTGAGTGGCATCATCCTTTTGAGGACACAATTATATTAAGGGTAAATGTGTGCATAGTACATGAGAAGTTCAAGCTCGAAGGCAAGCTTTGAATGTGCAGTGATTATAAATTGAGATGCTATGTATACTTTATGGATAAGCTATTACCCCGTTTTGCAAAATGAAAACTCTTGTGAATCATGTTTTTGAATGGTGGTGGCCTCTTGAAAATTTTCCATTTTTCTTATTTTTGGGGGAATTTTCTTCTCTTTTTCGGTGAGTTGGTGAGCGTTTTTGGGTTGTCATGAGTCAAGTGGTCATTGATGTATAAACTTGCGAGGAGTGGCATGTTTTTCAACTAATAAGAACTGCATTACTTGAGGAAAAGCAATGGTTCAAGTTTTGGGGGTTTGATGAGATGGTAATTTACCAACTCATTAGGCTCTTAAGCATGAGCTTTAGCTTAAGTCATTTGGATGAATTTTATGCCCTTCTTGTCTGTAGATATCTGATTTGAAGAAAAGAGCAAGAAGTGGAGTAAAAATAAAGGAATTAGGTGAAAACCGGCTACACCGGAGAAGACTAGCAAAATGCTAGCCAAACGTAGAAGATCACTGCCTTGGGGAACTAAAGCAACCGGCGACTCGCCGGTAAATCAACTACTGACACTTGAACGTGCTGGATCAAAGAGAAAGAAATCGGCGGAGCACATTTGGAGTCTGGAAAATTGCCGAAGTAACCGCTGAAAGACACTGGAAATCACTAAAGGAGCATTCAATTATAGCTGGTGGTTCGAGGAATGTAACCGGTGAACCAGTGGTACTCTTGAAAGTGCTAGAATGCCTGAGCAGGGGCAAATATGTCCAACACTAAAAAAGAGAGTCTTGGGTACCCTAGTTTTAGATATATTCTAGAGAGAAGTACTCTGTACCTATTAGATCTTATCTTTTAGCTTTTTGGGGAACATTCTCTTTATAGAGGAAAAAAGTAGAATTCTATTGGTGGAAATTGTAAAAGATTGTTTTTCTTTTTCTTCTTCTTCCTTTATAGCAAGGTACCACCACTGTTGAAGACTTACTGTTGAATTTGATTTTGCTGCTCTTATTATTGAAATCGATGAGTTTATTGTTAAATATGCTCTTTAGTTTCTTAACCATGAGTAGATAAATCATTAACTAGAGTTGTGTGGTGATGAATGCTTAATTATATTAGATATTGCTAGATTCATCTCAATATTATTTAATTAGTATAAATCTGTTAAGTTCTTTCCAATTTATAATTAAAGATCCATAGATGCAGATGTGGGTCTACTTTTCTTACTTGATTTTTTTCTTGAAAGAGAAGAATTAGGATAGACATATCCAAACCCACCTTTCTCATTCCTAATTAATAGCTGATAGCTAGGGATTAGTGCAGCTATTAATCCAAACTTGATTGGGTTGATTTAATTGTGTCTAGTGGTTCGAAAGAACTATAGAAAGAGGCATTAATGAGGTTAAAAAACATGGAATGCCCACCTACCTAAGGTTATTACACAATTTGAACTAATGAGATGATCTAGCATAGCCTTGTCTAATTAGCACATCATCTACACCACATCTCTAGTCCTTCTCATTATTGTCGGCAACTTTGGTTATTTTGCCATTCTATTTAGCCAAGTTAGAATCTATACCATTTTGTTAACATTAAGTATCCCCCAAAATATTATTTTCTTTGTTACTTTTGAGTGGTGCGAACTAATTTCAATTTTCCAAACAATACTTGTGCATATCATTTGTTAGTCTCTGTGGGACTCGACCCCGACATTCGTCGAGATATTTATTTTGACACAATGAATGTTTATGCTCTCTCGTAACGAACAGTGTATTTTGGATGTTATCAATGCCTGCACACCGACTAAATGGTAGAAGAAATGGAATGGAAATGGCCATAACGACAGAAATGGAGTTGGGCATCAGTAAGCCCTGCCAGCACCAGCAGGTCCCTTGCCCGAGCAGGTCACTCAAAATGAGTTTAGAGAAGCATTTAGTATGTTAGTGCAGGCTATGACCACTCAGGTCAATCAGCAGGTGATGTCTCCTGTTCCACAGAATGGAATGCAGTGGCAGCTAGAGCTTGGGATTTTCTCATGAGGAACCCACCTGAGTTTCTTGGGTCAAAAGTGGATGAGGACTTGCATGAGTTCCTTGAGGAGATACAAAAGATAACCCAGATTATGGGGGTGAAGGGGGAGGAGAGCATGGATTTATCCTCCTATCAGCTGAAGGGGGTTGCTTATTTTTGGTACTACCAGTGGATGGATGGTAGAGTAGTGGGAGCAGTCCCTGTGAGTTAGGATAAGTTTATGACTGCCTTCTTCTACAAATTCTTCCCTAGGGAGTTCAGGGAGGAAAAGGTGGCGGAGTTCTCCAACTTGAGGCAGAATAATATAACCGTCCAAGAGTACGCTTTGGAGTTTACTCGGCTGTCCAAATATGTGCCAGAGATGGTTGAGGACTAGAGGGAACGTATGAGCAGGTTTGCAAACAGAGTGTTAGACTCGCTAGTCAAAGAGTGTAGGACTACTATGCTGAACAGTGATCTAGACTTCTCCCTACTGGTCATATATGCCCAGTAGATAGAGGCAGATCAGATGAAGGAAAGGGAGAGAGATTTTCCAAGAGGGACAGGACAACCAGATTTGGGTTCTCCTAGTAGAGGTCTAGTGGCGTACATCGTCCCCAGTTTTATCAGAGGTCATCGGCCCCAATGTCATCATCAGCCAGTGTTCCATCCAGACCTAGGGGGATTGGAGGAGCAGGGCATTAGGTTCTAGGGGATAGAGGGACACGCCAATATAGCACACCTTCCAGTTGCAGAAAATATGGTAAGAACCATATAAGAGAGTGCCTAGTCAGATCAGATATTTGTTTTGGGTGTGGGAAACCTGGGCATATATGCAAAGAGTATCCTCTGACTAGGCAAGGCAACAGCAAAGGTTGTGCCCAGACCACTAGTTCAATAGCATCTCCAGCAGTACGTCCTATCCAGCAAATTGCTTCTAATAGTGCAGCTGGCGATCAGCGTCATAACAGATTTTATGCTCTCTCATCTCGTCAAGAGAAGGAGGTCTCTCTATATGTGGTCACCAATTTGTTGCGAGTATTTGATTTTTACGTGTATGCATTGTTAGACCTAGGGGAAACCTTATCTTTTGTGACGCCTTATGTTTCTATTAGTTTCAGAGTCGGTCCCAAAATCCTATCAGAACCCTTCTTAGTCTCTACCCCAATCAGTGAGTCAGTTATAGCTCAACGGGTGTATGGAAATTACCCTATCATAGTCCTTCAGAAAGTCGCCTAAATCAACCTAGAAGAGTTAGACATGACCCATTTTGATGTTATATTTGGTATGGATTGGCTTCATGCATGCTACGCCCTGGTCAATTATAGAACCCGCATGGTGGAGTTCCTATTTTCGGGTGAGCCAAAACTAGAGTGGAAGGGTAGTTCAACTGTTCTTGTAGGTCGCTTTCTTTCCTACCTTAAGGCCATAAAGATGATTTCAAAGGGTTGCGTGTACCATCTAGTTCGGGTTAAAGATGCTACATCAAAGACCCCAACTCTCTAGTTAGTTTCGGTGGTATGTGAGTATCTAGAGGTGTTCCCAGATGATCTACCAAGAGTCCCTCCCGAGCGAGAGATTGACTTTGGTATCGACCTTCTTCCTAATACGCAGCCTATGTCTATTCCTCCTTACAGAATCACTCCAATCGATCTAAAGGAGTTGCGGGAGCAATTGAAAGATCTCATAGACAAGGGATTTATTAGACCTAGCAAGTCTCCTTGGGGTGCACTAGTTCTCTTTGATCGAAAGAAGGATAGATCTCTTCATATGTGTATCGATTGTTGGCAATTGAACAAAGTCACAATCAAGAACAAGTATCCCCTCCCCAAGATTGATGACTTATTTGATCAACTTTAGGGTGCTAAATTCTTTTCAAAGATAGACCTTAGATCCAACTATCACCAGCTTAGATTTAGGGAGAGTGACATTCAAAAGACAACCTTCAGGACTCCGTATGGTCACTATGAGTTAGTAGTGATGTCTTTCAAGCTAATGAATTCCCCTGCAGCTTTTATGGATTTGATGAACATGGTGTTCAAGTAGTATTTAGACATGTTTGTGATCGTCTTCATATATGACATTCTCATATACTCTTGGAGCGAGGTGGAGCATGCCGCTCACTTGAGGATTGTTTTGAGTACTCTCGAAGATCGCCAGTTGTTTGCTAAGTTTAGCAAGTGTGAGTTTTGGCTGGACTTAGTTGCATTTTTGGGTCATGTAGTGTTTGGTAAGGGAGTGTATATGGACTCTCAAAAGATAGAAGTAGTGAAAATTGGCCTAGACCTGTCAGTCCTATAGAGATCAGGAGCTTTTTGGGTCTAGCGGGTTATTACAGGAGATTTGTGGAGGGGTTTTCCTCCATTGCAGCACCGTTAACCAAGTTGACATAGAAGAAAGCTAAGTTTAAGTGGTTAGATGCTTGTGAAAAGAGTTTCTAGGAGTTGAAGACTCGACTCACCTTAGTCCTAATTTTGACCTTACTTGAGGATACCGATGGTTTTGTGGTGTATTGTGATGCTTCGAGCATCGACCTTAGGTGTGTATTGATGCAGCGTGGCAAAGTGATTGCATATACTTCTAGGCAGCTTAAGACCTAAGAGAAGAACTATCCGACTCATGATCTCAATTTGGCGGCGGTGGTTTTCGGCTGAAAAATTTGGAGGCACTATTTGTATGGGGTGCATGTGGATGCATTCACGGATCACAAGAGCCTATAATATGTGTTCACTCAGAAGGACTTAAACTTGCAACAAAGGATATGGCTAGAGCTTCTCAACGATTACGATATGAGTGTCCCTTACCATTCGGGCAAGGCCGATGTAGTGGTGAGTGCTCTTAGTAGATTTTCCATGGAGAGCGTGTCCCATATAGAGGATGGGAGGAAGGAGTTGGTGAAGGACATACATCGGCTTGCATGGTTAGCGGTTTGCCTGGTTGACTCGCTGATGGTGGTGTCATTGTTCAAGATTGGTCCGAATCCTCTTTGGTGACTGAAGTCAAGGCTAGGCAAGATGAGGATCCAATCTTAATGAAATTGAAAGAATCATTTCAGAATCAGAAGGTAGAGGTCTTCTCCCAAGGGGGAGATGGTGTGCTTCGATATTAGGGTTATTTATTTGTTTCAAATGTTGATGATTTGAAAGAACGGATGTTGCATGAGGCTCATGGTTCCCGATATTCTATCCACCAGGTGCCACCAAGACGTACTGTGATCTACAGGAGGTCTATTGGTGGAATGGCATGAAGAAGGGCATAACAGAGTTGTGGCTAAGTGCCCGAATTGTCAACAGGTGAAAATTGAGCATCAAAGACATGGAGGTATGCTACAAAACATTAGTATTCCCACTTGGATGTGGGAAGAGATCAATATGGACTTCATCACAGGGTTGCCTCTACATGCCGACAGTATGACTCTATATTGGTGGTGGTAGATAGGTTGACTAAGGCAGCTTATTTCCTACCAGTCAAAACTACCAATTCAGCAAAGGATTATGCTAGATTGTACATTCGGGAGTTAGTTTGGTTGCATGGAGTTCCCTTATCCATCATTTCAGACAGACGTACTCAGTTTACCTCTCAGTTTTAGAGGTCATTTCAAAATAGTCTTGGTACTTAGGTGAAGCTTAGCATAGATTTTCACCCTTAGGCAAATGTCCAGGCTGAGCGGACCATTAGACTATGGAGGATATATTGAAAGCGTTTGTGACTGATTTCAAAGGTAATTGGGATGATCACATTACTCCCATTGAGTTTTCCTACAACAACAGTTATCACTCCAATATTCAGATGGCTCCATTTGAGGCTCTCTATGGGTGGAGATGTAAATCGTCTATTAGTTAGTTCGAGGTAGGTGAGGCTACATTAATAGGGCTGAATTCAGTTCATGAGTCCATGGAAATGGTTCAACTTATTATAGATAGGCTGAAAACAGCCCAGAGTCGACAAAAATAATATGCTGATGTGAGGAGGAGAGAACTTGAGTTTGAGGTTGACGATTGGGTATTTATGAAGGTATCTCCCATAAAGGGAGTTATAAGGTTCAGAAAGTAGGGGAAACCTAGTCCCCGCTATGTTGGGCCATACAGGATTGTGAGACGTGTTGGCAAGGCGGCCTCTAGGTTAGAGCTATGATGTGATGTGGGTTTACAGCACATTCGACGCTCAAAACTAAGAAAATAGCATGGAATTAGGTGTATTTATGTGGATATAAGGTACTTTTCCTTTTGTTACAGGATAAACAGGTGTTGGAATTGAAAATTGAAAAACAATAGCTCAAAAATGCAAAATGGGAAAAAAGTGCAGACCACAGTATGGATCGTAGGAAGGACTTACAAGTCGTACTAATGGCCGTGAGAAGTTGCTGAAAATTAAGGTTGAGCAGATGTGACCCACGAGTCCTAGTACGATTAGTAGCAGGCTTGTACGAGTCGTGCTGAGGAAGTCATGGTGAAATCCAGAAAAATTGCATTTGAGTCTGACTCCTGCTACGAGAAGAAAGTACGACCCGTGATACGAAGGTACGAGTCGTACCATTTTCTGGTCGTGATGAACTTTAGAAAAACATCAAAATATCTGATTCAAAGTACGGAAGCTCAGTACGAGTCGTGATTTGATGGTACAATTTGTACCTAGATCCAACACTTAGCCAGAATTTAGCCAGCTGAGATTGTATGAGAGGAAGCTATGGATCGTAGGAGCATGATACGGATCGTAGGTCGAGTCATGGCACTGGCGGCGACAGATCTGGAAATTCACCCTGTTGGCTTAGGAAACAGATTCTTGTATCTGTATAAACATGTTTTAGGTTTTATTTTTATAGAGACGTTAGTTTTGATAGTTTTGGAGAAAAAAAACATTGAGAAAGAGAGGATTGACTTGGTCTTAACTTGTGATCAACCTGTTCTTGAATTCTTCTTGTTCTTACTACTTGTTTTTTCAAGATTTTATGGAGTAATCAAAGGTAGTTTTTACTCATCCATACTTGTATGTATTGTTTGATGTCTTTAATCATGATGCAATTCACAACCTTACAACTATGAGAGGCTAAAACCTCCATAGCTAGGGTTGTGGGAACCATGGTGGATTAACAAGATAGGGTTGGACAAAGTGATCTTAAAACCAATAGAAATACTTATATTGTATTCTCTTCATGCTTAAACATTTCTTAATGGTGTGCAACATTAGGACTTGCCTGAATTCTTTACTTGCTTTGGTCGGTGAGGTAGAGATTAGGAAAAGAGAATTACAATAGAGCCTTGATTTTGATGATCATTGTATTAACTTGAGTTGTGGTCGTAGGATAGTTAAATCTGAAACTTAGTGATAACGGATAGTTTTGAAACTGCTCATGAGACTTGGTTGAGTGATTGAGTATAGTTGTTCAATAGGGACTGGTCGATCGTTTGAATGAACCTAAGTTATCAGTTCTATAAGTAAGTATTGGTAATAATCACGAGTGTATACCCGAAGTAGTTATGAACCCATGGGGAACACAAACCCTAGTTATCCTTTGATATTGACTTAACATCAGAATTTTGATACTTGTTTTTATTATTGATTTCTTTTAGAATCCCCCTATTTTGAAGTAACTACCTTACAAGTTCAATTACTGGCTATAATCCAGTCTCCCAATTCCCTATGGGTTTGACCCCAACCCTAGTTGGGTTCTTTATTGACAACGTTCGCTTCTCACTTTAATCAGACGTGTGGTTTGAGGCGTTATCAAAAAGTGGCGCCATTGCCGAGGAATACGGCTGAAACTAGATTATTAGCTTGTAATTGACTTGTTGGTGGTTACATCGCTTTTTACGTTTTGTCTTTGTTTTTTCTTTAGTGACTCTCAGGCTACATCAAAGGAATAAGCTTTCACTCAAACATCCTAATGGACCATAGCAAGCTGCCAACACCTGTGGGATAAATTATGATTGATGATATATTGGCAGCCGTTATAATGAATTATGAAGAGGATGGAAACCCGGAATACACAAATACGGTTAATGCCTTAAGTGGGACAGGGTCATATAACTTCAAGACAAATAAGTTAGACCTGGAATTAAAGTACTGTTCAATACCACCGGCCAAACCATCTATCGAGGTGCCACTATTCCTTGAACTAAAAGCTTTACCCCCTCATCTCAAGTATGCATTTCTTGGGGAGGACAACACTTTGTTGGTCATCATTTCAGCGAACCTGTTAGATGAGCAGGTGGAAGCCTTGGTGAGCATTTTAATGAGATATAAGAAGGCAATTGGCTGGACCATAGCTGACATCATTGGAATCCCACCAGGCATATGCACCCATAAGATCCAGCTCGAACCATATTGTAAGCCAAGTATAGAGCATCAGCTCCTCCTGAACCCTCCAATGCAAGAAGTTGTCAAAAAGGAAATTATCAAGTGGTTGGATGCTGGGGTAATATATCCTATAGCAGATAGTCAGTGGGTAAGTCTTGTCCAGTGCATTCCAAAGAAGGAAGGAATTACAGTGGTGTCCAATGAAAAGAATGAGCTGATACTAACAAGATCATTCACAAGATGGCATGTATGCATGGATTATAGGTAACTCAATCGCTGTACCCAAAAGGACCATTTTCTGATGCCATTTTTGGATCAGATGCTGGATAGACTCGTAGGAAGAGGACGGTACTGTTTCCCTGATGGATATTTGGGGTATAATCATATCACTATCATGCCAGAAGATCAGGAGAAGACAACTTTCACCTGTCCATATGGGACCATTGCTTTCAGAAGAATTCCATTTGGATTGTGTAATGCACTAGCCACTTTCCAGCGCTGTATGATGTCCATCTTCCAGACATGGTGGAGGACACATTGAAGTATTTATGGATGATTTTTCTATTGTAGGTGATTCATTTGAATCATGCCTTAATCATCTGTGTAGAGTACTAAAAAGATGTGAAGAAACAAATCTGGTCCTAAACTAGGAAAATGTCAGTTTATGGTTAAAGAAGGGATAGTGCTGGGCCACAGAATCTCAGGAAAGGGGAACGAGGTGGACAAGGCAAAGATCAAATTTATAGCAGGATTGCCACCTCCGATTTTCATAAAAGGATTCAGAAGCTTTCTAGGGTATGCAGGATTCTAAAAGCGCTTTATCAAGGACATTTCAAAAATTTGCATTTGAAATTTTCCGAGCATATTTTCTTGGAACCAGGGTGATTATTCATACATACCATGCTGCATTGAGATATCTGATGTCCAAGAAGGATGCCAAGCCCAGATTGATTCGGTGGGTTCTCTTGCTCCAAGAGTTTGAGTTTGAGGTGAAAGACCAAAAGAGAACAAAAAATCAGGTGGCAAATCATCTATCCAGGCTTGAGTCTGAAGCAAAGAGGAGGATGGAATTTGATATCAATGATGCCTTCCCAGATGAACAGGTACTAGTTGCATCATATGATTTGATTCCGTGGTTTGCCGACTTTGCAAATTACTTGGTTAGTGATGTGATACCAGCAGACCTAACTCCTCAGCAGAAAAAGAAGTTCTTATCGATTCCCACAGATATTACTGGGATGATCCATATTTATTTCGCATTTGTGCAGACGATATCATTCATAGGTGTGTCCCTGAAGTAGAGATGCTGAGCATTTTAGAGGCATGTCACTCGTCGCCAGTTGGGGGTCATCATAGTGGTGTCAGAATGGCACATAAAATTCTACAACATGGATACTTCTGGCCGTATATTCATCAAGAAGCTTATGATTTCTCCAATTCTTTTGATCAATGCCAAAGGCAAGGTAATATCACTCGTAGACATAAGTTACCACTAACGCCCATCTTGGAAGTAAAGTTGTTTGATGTGTGGGGGATTGACTTCATACCATTCGTCATCTCAGATGGAATGAATTATATCTTGGTGGCTGTGGATTGTGTCTCCAAATGGGTGGAGGTAATTGCCCTACCGAACAATGAAGGCAGGAGCGTGACAGCATTCCTTAGGAAACATATCTTTGCCAGGTTTGGCACTCCCAGGCTATTATCAGTGATGGTGGATCAAACTTTTGCAATCTCCTCTTCAAAACCTTGTTTGAAAAATATGGTGTCAAGCATAAGGTGGCCACACCTTACCACCCTTAGTCGAGTGGACAAGTGGAAGTTTCAAATAGGGAAATCAAGACCATCCTGGCCAAGGTAATAAATACTACCAAGACGGATTAGTCAAGGAAGCTGGATGACGCACTGTGGACTTACAGAACAACTTATAAGACTCCCATTGGTTCATCTCCATACCAGCTGGTTTATGGCAAAGCATGCCACTTACCAATTGAACTAGAGCATAAGACATTATGGGCTTTAAAAAGGTTGAACATGAACTGGAACGAAGCTGCCAAGTTAAGACTTAACCAGTTTAATGAGTTGGATGAGTTCTGACTTAAGGCTTATGAGAGTGCAGCCATCTATAAAGAGAGAATGAAGATCTACCATGACAAAAAGATTGCAAGAACGGAATTCAGCCCAGGTGATTTGGTCCTACTTTTTAATTCAAGACTTTGGTTACACCCTAGGAAATTGAAATCTAGATGGATGGGACCTTACAAAGTAGTGCAAGAATCTCCTTATGGGGCGGTGGAACTTGAGAATAGAGAAGGAAAAAGATTTAAAGTAAATGGGCAAAGAATAAAAGTATATCTGGGAGATGAGGAAGAATTGAAAGAATAGTGGAAGTATACCTTGATGATGCTTGAAGAGTCCCAAAAGTCACGTCGTGCCGCGACGTTAAATCAGGCGCTGCATGGGAGGCAACCCATGACAGGTGAAGTTTGAGTAGCCCAGGTATGTTCTCTTCCATATGATATTCTAGATGATGCTTCGGGGACGAAGCTAACTTTTCAAAAAAGGGGAGGGGGTGTACTTGTGATTTTTTGGATTTTTGTTCCGTCTAAGGGTTTTTCTTGTTGTGTTTCTTTTCCCTCAGACATGCTATCTAGTAGAACCGGCATGTGTAGGATTTTTATTTTGTAGTTTGTGATTTTTGTTTAATTAGAAAGTATCTTAGGAGTACTCAGCCAAGAAAATTGCACTAGTTTTGTTTTTTGTAAAAAATTGACCCTGTTTAAATTTTTTTTGATATAGTAGCTATGTATTTGTGACAACATGCATGATTTCTGTGGATCTTTGGATGTCATTTATTTTTTCAGCATGAGTAGTCTTGTTAAGCCATGTATAAACTAGACAGGTGAGGTGAAAATAGTTCATTACCATGTGCGAGTAAGGTATATTAGTCAGTTCGGTATTGTGGTGTAGATCTAGAGCTTGCTTGGTTGGTCTCTGCATAGGCTAAGGATGGTTGGTTAGGATATGATCATAGGCCATTGTTTGTTTAGCTCACTTTTTAGCCTATATTGCGCTACCAAAAGTTGCATGAATCCCATGATCCCAAGTTTGAGCCTTAATAGACAATGTTTCTTTGATTTACCGATTAACCGTACCCATTTTTTGTAATGAACCTATTTTGGCCTTGGTCCTTCCTAGGATATTGTGAACCTCAACATAAGAAAAATGCTTAAGTTAAGGGTGGCTATAATAAGGGTGCATAAAAGGTGCGAATGGAAGAAAGGAAGAGAAAAGAAAAGAAATAAATGGTGGAATATGAGGTGTGGTGAGATGAAAAGGAACAAAAATATGCTATAAATGTTGAAAAATAAATCTTAAAGAAATTTTGAAAAAGCTGCAAAGTAGAAACTCACCACACCCATGCAAATGTGAACTAAAAGGAGAAAAAGGGTAAAAATGTGAATGAAAGAATAAAAGGGTGAATTAGGTGAATGGTGTAGCCAATGTATGTAGTGCCAAGGAAGGAATAGTCACTTATAAAATCTTCCATCTTTATCATGTCCAGCCTTGAGCCTACATTACAAGCCATACCAAGTCCTATAGTGATCTTAACTCGACCATCTGAAAAACCAACGCAGAGAAAATAAGGGCAAGCCTATGGTATCTGACACATAATATTCGCAACTTATTTGAGAGAGTGAGCGCCTTACTTGCTTAGTCCCATATCATGTTTGACATTTCACATCTGAGTGGGGACTTCATTTGTGTGAGGGTACATTGATTATGCTTGCTTTTACTGTTGGTCTATGTGAAAAACATTGGTGATGACTTGACTGTCTATTGATAGCTAGATGACATGTTTTGATCCCTGTTTATGATGTTTTGAGGTTGCTTGTAATACATTAGTTGAGGTGGTTCCATGAGAAAGGGTCAATAGAGTTTGTATAGAAAGTACAGGCTTGTTTAAGTATTGGCTGTAGTATCTTAAGTCTATTTTCTAGTTGAGCGTCGTGTTTTAGTTTTTCTTTTCTTTGACTGAGGACATGCAAAAGTCTTAAGTTGAGGGTGTTGATGTGCTGAGGGTTTACAGCACATTCGACGCTCAAAACTAAGAAAATAACATGGAATTAGGTGTGTTTATGTGTATATGAGGTGCTTTTCCTTTTGTTACTGGATAAATAGGTGTTGGAACTGATAATTAAAAAAGATAACTTAAAAATGCAAAATGGGCAAAAAGTGCAGACCACAGTACGGATCATAGAAAGGACCTATGAGTCGTACTGATGGCCGTGAGAAGTTGCTGAAAATTAAGGTTGAGCAGATGTGACCCACGAGTCCCAGTATGATTAGTATCAAGCTTGTACGATTCGTGATGAGGAAGTCGTGGTGAAATCCAGAAGAATTGCATTTGAGTTTGACTCCTGCTACGAGAAGTAGGTACGACCCGTGAGACGAAGGTACGAGTTGTACCATTCTGGTTGTGATGAACTTCAGAAAAACTTCAAAATCTATGATTCAAAGTATGGGAGTTTAGTACGAGTCGTGAGTTGATGGTACAAGTCATACCCGATCCAACACTTAGCCAGAATTTAGCCAGCCGAGATTGTAAGATAGGAAGCTATGAATCGTAGGAGCATGATATGGATCGTAGGTCGAGTCGTGGCACTGGCGGCGACAGATATGGAAATTCACCCTGTTGTCTTAGGAAAAGGATTCTTGTGTCTGTGTGTATATATATGTTTTAGGTTTTATTATTATAGAGACGTTAGTTTTGATTGTTTTAGAGAAAAAAACATTAAGAAAGAGAGGATTGAGTTGGTCTTAACTTGTGATCAACCTGTTCTTGAATTCTTCTTGTTCTTACTACTTGTTTTTTTCAAGATTTTGTGGAGTAATCAAAGGAAGTGTTTACTCATCCATACTTGTAAGTATTGTTTCATGTCTTTAATCATGAATGCAATTCACAACCTTACAACTATGAGAGACTAAAACCTCCAAAGCTAGGGTTGTGGGAACCATGGTGGATTAACAAGCTAGGGTTGCACAAAGTGATCTTAAAATCAATACAAATACTTATATTATATTCTCTTCATGCTTAAACGTTTCTTAACGGTGCACAACGTTAGGACTTGCCCGAATTCTTTACTTGCTTTGGTCGAAGAGGTAGAGATTAGGAAAAGAGAATTATAATAGAGCCTTGATTTTGATGATCATTGTATTAACTTGAGCTGTGCTCACAGGATAGTTAAATCTGAAACTTAGTGATAACGGATAGTTTTGAAACTGCTCATGAGACTTGGTCAAGTGATTCAGTATAGTCATTCCATAGAGACTGGTCGATCGTTTGAATGAACCTAAGTTATCAGTTCTATAAGTAAGTATTGATGATAATCACGAGTGTATACCCGAAGTAGTTATGAACCCATGGGGAACACAAACCCTAGTTATCCTTTGATATTGTCTTAATATCAGAATTTTGATACTTTTTTTTATTATTATTTATTTTAGAATCCCCCTATTTTGAAGTAACTGCCTTACAAGTTCAATTACCGACTATAATCCAGTTTCCCTATTCCCTGTGAGTTCGACCCCAACCTCTAGTTGGGTTCCTTATTGATGTATTCTTCTCACTTCAGTCAGAGGTGTGGTTTGAGCATTGTCAAGCTACTAGCAGAGTTAGCTTTGGTGCATTCGATGTTCCATGTGTCCTTGTTGAAGAAATGCATCGGTGATCCATCTCTAGTGGTTTCGGTAGAGAACATTGGAGTAAGGGACAACCTTACCTATGAGGAGCTACAAGTTGAGATCCTTTATTTTCATGTTCATAAGTTTAGGAACAAGGAGGTAGGTTTAATAAAGGTTCTATGTAGGAATCATCTCGTCGAGGGAGCTACGTGGGAAGCCGAAGTAGATCTGATGGCTAGATACCAGAATTTATTCCCTTCCAGTTCTGTTCCAACTTGAGGTATTAGTTCCCTCCACAATACCCTTTTTAGTTTCATGTCAAGGTCATGCCTCTAAGTTTCTCTCATGTTATTGTACTTATGTATGATTCATGAATTCAGTTCAGTCATATGTATCAGCCCAGAGTCAGTTACTCCGTCAATTTTCAGCTTCAGATGTTTAGTATTTGGGATTACAGTTTCTTTACCCAGCTTTTTAGTGTGTTTAACCCACATTTGAGGAGAAATTTTCCCAAAAGGGATATATTGTAATACCCTAAAGGTTCCTAGGACTAGACTCAGATTAGAAATGTGATCAACAGAATAGTTGGGAAATTGTCTCAATATGACTCATCCTATGAGTCGTAGGTTGGTGGTACGGGTCGTAGGAAGACCTATGGTTCAGTTCAGAGATTTCTTTCTCCCAACCACAACTCCCCACTATGAGTCATAGTATGTGGCTACGGCCCATGGTTGGGAGTCGTAGTAAGTCTTTGGGATTATCAAGTATTGATTGTACCAGTGATGGTATGACTAGTAGTATTGAGTTACGAGTCATGGTACGAGTTGTGAAAATCTTTGGAGGAGTTGGAGTAATTTGAATGGTTTTTTACAAAAAGCTAACCACGAGTCATAGGAGGATTTTATGACTCGTGGTACCGGTCATAGTAGTTGCCAGTTCAATTTTTCCTACAAATTTATTGAGGGTATTTTCATAATTTATAAGCTTTTAAGTCCTAAACTACGTCATTTTGGGCTTCCTAATGGGTGTTTTAGAGGGTTTAACCTAGCCTAAAAATCATTATGCTTTCATTCCTACTTTGAATTCAAATTTCCTCTCTCAAGATCATCAAGGATTCTTCATCAATCTGAATCTCATCTTCTCAAATTCTCTCTGGGTCTCAAGTTAAAGCTAGAATTTAGTGAATCCAAGTATGTGGGCTTATCAATGAGGGAATTCTTTCACCCTCATGCCCTTATTCAAGCAAATTCATGATCACCTCTTTCCTCCAATTCCTATGTTCGAAAGTCTTGGGATTTTGTTAGGTTATGAAATTCCTCCATGATTCTCTTATGGGTATAGTTGAATTAATATTAATTTATGATTTTCATGATCGGGGTTTTCAGAATTCTTCAAGTCTTCATGAAATTATGATTCATTATTTTTTCAAGCATGATTAAGGAATTTTAGGGCTAAATTCCTTTTCTTATGAAATTCTATGATTCTATTACAATTTCAATTCTCACAAGCCCTAATTTATGATTTATGATATGATTTCCTACAAGCACTTATATGAATTTATGAATCATAAGTATGGATATTTTCTCAAGCATGTATGATTTTTTCAAGTTTACACTTTTGGCCGACTCACGGGCCCCTAATTCATTCCTTGTTCACGTATTACAAGTATGATCACATACGTTATGATTTAGACTAGCCCATGAACTTCATGTATGATTTCACAATGTCTATATGAGCCTTCATGTGCATGTTTTTGGGATTAGTGTCTAGCACCAGTAGGCCTGACGTTCAAGTAAACTTTTAGGTTTCAAAACTATGTGCCAATGTAGGTTGATATTCATGTTAACCCTATGGGGTATCTTTAGTGATCGCACCATTTTTTTATCATTCTTTGCCCTGCAAAACATAGGATGACTCTGCCTACTTGAGTGAGATAGTTGGGACATCATGTAAGCTCTATCATGATGGTGTCGGTTAAGACCAGTCCTCCTATTGTTCCTTGTGATTTATGCATGATCATGTTTATGATACTTTGGCTCAATTTATGATTTACAAGGTTTCTCTTATGATTACGATTATGACTAGCTTATAAATAGTTTTGAAAACCTCGAGCCCTCATGTTTATGTTATGATTATCACTTCATGTTTTGAACTATCCTATTCTTATAATCTCTTATGTGTTTCATTTGTCCATTTTACTTACCTCGCATACTCAGTACATTCCAAGCACTAACCGCATACTCTATGTTGTATCATTTCATGATACAAGTTTGATCGATTAGTCTTAGTCCTACTATTAGTCTTGCTCTTACCTCAGTCAAGTCCAACCATGTTGTTGGTGAGTCCTCATCTCTCTAGGATGTTAATTTTAACTTATGGCTTTTATTATTTCAGTTTCTATTTTAGCGAGCTAGTTGGGGTTGTTGTCCCATTAGCTCATCAGACAGTTTAGAGGCTATCAAATATTATGTACACTTTTCAGCTATGTTAGTTATAACTTCATTTTGATAATTGATGTTTGTCAGGTTTCCGCTTAATGGTGTTTTGCTTAAAATTTTCTCTTGTTTATGTTATTAAGATATGCTATGTTTACTTCATGGGTAAGCTTAGATCCATTCATAGTTCTAGGTCTCATGTCTCGGTTTGGGGTCCATGCTCGGGTCGTGACAGTCACTATCACTGCTGGAACACCGGGCGCTCCCTTCTTAAAACCCCTAAGGAGAACTCTAGGAGGTCTTTCTTGGTCGCCTGGGGTGTCCTAGTGCCGTGAAAGAGGTGCTTGAGAATCTCCTTGACCCCCTTCCATTTATGGACCAGGAGCTTATCTCGGGAGCGCCGCTTCTTCTTTTCTTTCTCCAAGTCCTCTTGGAGCTCCACATAGGCCTGGGCTAGGGCGGAAATTGCCCTATGCATCTCCCCTGGGTCCGCATCCGCTGCACTGGAAGGCCTACTGGTGGAGGAAGATCTGGGCAACCCTCCTAGTAGCTCGTGCATGGCGCTATTTTCGTCTTGATCTGCTCCAAAGGGCCCATAGACTGGTAGTGCTGGCCTCGCAATCTCCATCACTAGAATTAGTCTTTCTCTTCTTCCTTCCCCTCTCAAAAGCCCCCTTCACCCTCAAAGAATCAAAGGGCACGTCACAGGCCACTATCACTTCACTGGCCTCCCAGTGTACCTTAGCCCCCTTGCATAACAAGGTAATCAGAGAAGGAAAAGGCAGGCCAATGATAGACTTGGAGGCTAAGTGCCTCCACTCCTCCAAGATCTGCGTCACCACATTCAACTGCACCCTTCTCAGAATGCAAGCCACCACTAGTGCACGGGCATAAGTGACATCAATAACATTGGTGGACGGTGGATCCTTCGGGACACCATACTTAGCCACCTCCTGGCCTCCCTCGTGAAATGGGTTCCTTGAATGGCCATTCTAGTGATGCCCTAATTAGTTGAGGCCCTTTGCTCCTCCACCACCAAGGTGTCCACAAGACACTGCCAGTTTTCGTCCATATTTCGGGCCTTCAGCTCATCCTCCGGAGGGTTTGGCAAATGCAAACCTCATTAATAGTCGATGGGGTCAATAGAATTTGCCTCCCCCTAACATAATCCAGCGGCTCCCTACAGTTCCAAACCATCATAGGGAGGTTATGATAGAATCCATGACAGCTAAATGTGATTAAAAGACATGGATAAAGATTTGGAAGTTCCATCGAATAAGAAATTTTAAGATAAACTCAAATGGGCTGCAATTAGCTATTAAAAAGTGTCTTATGATGGAAGAAGATCTCAAGCACAGTGAAGATATTTTCTTCAAGTCTTACATCTATTTGGAGGCCCAAATTAAAGTTCAAACGGAGATGGAATGGGGCCTAAATCAGCCCCCAATGGGAGAAATTATTTTACTAATTTTTTAATTAGTTTCTAGAATTATATTTAAGAGTTGTTTTATTCTATGTTGACTTCCTAGGACTTTGTGTGTGGCAGCTTTCTATGACATTTAGTATTTTGTTTTAATCTATGTTGACTACATTGATCTAAGTGTGGGAAGCCTTCTATGTCCCTAGGGAATATAATTTCCTTAATTCAATCTTTGACCAGCCCCTTAGAGGATTCTATATAAAAGGGGTTCTTTCTCTTCATTGTAACTAAGTTTGATTTAATATATTAGAAGAGGCCTTGTGGCTTGTGGAGACCTTTTGTAGGTTCTCTTTGAGTTATGCCTTTTTTGTTCTACTTTGAACCATAGCTTGTATTTCTTCAATGGTAAGATTTCTTGTTTGAGTTCCCTCCCCCTCTTTTCTTCTTCTACTTCTTCTTAATTGATTCACTATTTCTTGTTTCTTCTCTTTTCAAGAATCAATTCCTTCCCCCTTTCTAATCTTCTATTTTTTTTAGAATCTTCTATTGTCCGTTTCGTTATCAAGTGGTATCAGAGCTTCCGATGATATTCTTATACTCACCGGATCTACTGATTTGAATCGTAAAAAACTATAAAAAAATGAAAAAAAGTTATTGTAGCGTCAATAGTAACCCAGAGAAAAAGTCCAAAAAATATTATTTCCTTAAGTGAATAGTGATATGAATAGTAGCTTCTAGTGTTCTTTCACTTGTTCATGTTTTGTTCAATACTTTATCTTGTGATTTGGTGACTTTGATTTATTAAAAATCTGATCAATCTCTTGAAAATCTCATTTGATTTGAATGTTCTTTGAATTTTGGTCAACAAGAAACTCAAAAGTCACTTAGGGATTATAAAAGTCATTGTAGCTTTTTAGATTCAAAATATGTTCTTGGTGTTGTTGAAAGTGTTTATACACTATATTTAGTTTTTTATTATTCTCTTGCTAGATACTTTTTATTCATACTTAGTGTAATCTAGTGATTTGAGTGCATTTTTTAATTTCGTGTGAAACTTTTTCGTGCTTTTTTCTTTATTTTCATTGTGTACTTCTTTGTTTCTAGTCCATTATAGTTTTACTGTCCTTTTCTTTGTTCGACATAAACTCCATTCTTGAACCAAACATTTGAACTTGCTTTGAAGTGTTTGAGTTGTTGGTTCAGGGAAGAATTTTGAGGAGCATCCTTTGGAGTGGTAAAAGGCAAAATTGGTAAGATTATTTGAGGATAAAATTCTAATTGTGTGATATACAAGTGCTGACGCCATTAAAAGGTACACATGAGGGAGCGCATGTGAGACAACTTTACTACTAACAATCTCTTATTTTAAAGTTGTCACGACCCGAGAGTACACCCGAATCGTAGACACGGGACGAGGAGCCCCGAGGGACCCCAAGTCAACCCATGGAATAAGAATATAACTAAACCATTCACATAATGCGGAAGACTTAGCTTAATAATCATGAACTAAATGAAACCATGATATGAAATATAAGAAGCAATTAACATGATTCAACCATAAACTGTTGATTTCTACAAGTAGGTCGGGAAGCCTCTAATCATAATATACTGGTTAAAGGGATAAGACCCCAACTAACCCTAACATACTGAAAACTGAAAGAAAAACAAGATCCGAACATGAAGCCCTCGAACCATGAGGACTCACCACTGAGAACTGAGAGCAAATCTGGGAGCAAGCTCGGAGCGATGCTGAACCTCTGTACCAGAGCCTGTATCATAAAATGATACAACATAGAAAATATGCAGATCAGTTCTTGGAATGTACTGAATATGTGAGGTATGCAAAACAATACTTAAAAACATAAACATCATGATCATAAAGACTGAAATCATAAATATATCGTGAGGCTCAAGATTCTCAAAATATTTATAAACCTGTCGTAGTCATAACATGAGGGAAAAAAATTTCATAAACACGACTTGAGCCAAAAGAGCATAATCATACATGCATTAAAACATGAGGAATAGTGGGAGATTTCTATAATTGACATACCCCATATGAGCACACATGGAGCCCGACCAGTAAGCCTAGTCGGGAGGCCGTTCATACCTTGCCAACGGTATGAACCATGAAAGGCGTGATATCAGTCATGAAGGCCTCTTCGAGCATAGGGGACAAACACTGAGGCAGTCCCAAATATAACCTACGGTAGCACATTCTGATATCTGGGGCGTAACCTATGCCCTGAACCTACTCGGTGTTAAGTACTACTCCCAAAACATGCAACGTGCTCATAAAAAATTCATACATGACATACATGGCTAGTTAAATCGTGGAAATCATAACATGCTTGAGAATTCGTGATACTAGCCATGGAATTGGGCCTGTGGATTGGCCAAAATCATAGTTCATGAATCATAAGCAACATGGGGCATATCCCATCTTTTCAATCATACTTGAAATGCTTAAATTTATAGGAAACATGATCATAATAACATGAGTAATTGAAAACATGCTTAAAATTCAAAGATTCATATCATGCTTGAGGAATCACCATAACCATGAATTTCACTAAAAATCCTCATGATTTGAGCACATATTCTTTGAGAGATTAAATCATAAAATATTGAATGAAACAAGTGGAAACAGCCCAATAATTCGAAACCCGTAAGTTTAGGCATGCTACAACAAGCTCATATCGATTTTTGAGGAAACATGCATTTCTGTTATGACCCATCAAGTCTTGGTAACTTTAAACATAGAATGAGGGAGAAATTGGGCATGGGTAGGGACTAAACCACCAATTCAAAACCCCACATACCTGGAATTACGTGACTCTTAACTCCCTTGAAAAGCCCTAGGTGGAAACTTGAAGAATTGAAGAAAAACACTTGAAATTCCTCCTACTCCCTTTTCTAGTTCTTGCAAATGCCAAAATGAGACTTAGCATGAACATTTTTCCTCCTTAAAAGACCCTGTCGCGACCTCAAAACGACGTGGTTTAGGGTCCAAAAGTGTAAAAAAGTCAAAATAGCCCTTAATGAAATTTCCTTGAAAAACAATTCTGGCCCCGACCATGACTCGTACCATGAGTCGTACCACGAAGTCACGACTTTTGGTCACCTCTCGTGGTCACCTCACCACTTTTCAATCTTCTGAATCTGGCCACGACTCGCATACCACGACTCATAGTACCATCCTACGGGTCATACTGTTAGTCGTGGTACAATCCACCCATACCAAAAACTACTTAACCATAATTCCTCATCACGACTCGTTGCTACATCCTACAAGTCGTACCATGACCTATGACGACTCACTCTGGAACCACTGAGAAATTCACCATGACTCCAAAACACGAATCATACCTACATATCACGATTCATAGAACTACTCATGATATGACCTCAGGCTACCGAATTCATCACGACTTGAGTCACGAGTCATAGGTCCTCACCAAGATTTGTACCTCAAGTCATTTTGGTGCAAAATTCCAAGTTTTCTGCAGTTTTCAACTTCAACTCTCGGGTCTATTCTTAACTAAAATAAAAGAATGCTTCTTGGGAAAGAATCGTGGTCAAAATAAAACCCTCAGTGTTTTAATTTATATGCTACTCTATTTACAATGGCGAAAAAGAAACACAATTTTTGGGGTCATCTCATTCGAAAATTTCAAAATACGATGCTTAAAACCGTAGACCCCATTGAGTCACTAATTACCATTCACAAAAAGACATAAATCAATTCATTCATTCATTTAAAGAACAAAACATGCCCGACAAGGGCAATCATCAAGCATAACAGCCCGACAAAGGCTGGACTTACTCAAACTTAAGAAACAAATATCCCCCATCAACAGCGCTCATCCGTCCCCCCACTTAAGATCATATATTATCCCCAATTTAAATATGCAACAAGAACAATGAGAGAAGGGACAAGAAACTCCCTAAACAGGTCACTTGTCTTCATCATCAGCCTTATCACCACCATCACCTCCACTGGCATCACCAAGCCTAGCAAAATCGTCGCCCAACCTTCAAACAAGTCATCAATTAGCCCCTGAGCTGAAGATGGAGCAGCCATTACAGCATCCAATGAACTCATGTCGGGCATTTCGACTAAAGTCTGACATTTCCATTCATACACCTCAGTTCAGAGGGACATGATTGCCCTTTCCACAGTATCCACCCGCTTGCACCAAGTGGCGATATTCTCGTATAGTGATTTGAGCTCCTTCTTGACAGTTTTGGCAATGAGTGCCGGGAGAATCTTGGCCAAGCGTTGAAGCTGGCTCTCATTCGAGTTTGTATCTCCACAAGGCAATGGAGACCACTTGAGTGAGAAGATTGAGGAGGTGGAGAAACTCTTGGCTGGGGCATGTCACCCAATGCTTGGCCTGAGAAGTCAGGCTAGGGCACATTGAATTTTGGGGCGGTAGGAGATTAGGCTGACCCGTAGGAGAGGGCTTCTTCTTGTACGCCGAAGGTTTGCAGGCACTTTCGTTTCACTGTCGGTGCCTCTGCGTCTCTCTTCCCGTTAATAGTGATCACTCCTAGAGCGGAGGAAGTAGTCTCATCCAAAAAAAGAGGCACTCCGTCTGCTGCACAAATTTGTGAGATCAACACAGCATATGGCAAGGAAGTGCTGGATTGCCGTGCCTTCTTCTTCATTTCTTGAGCAGCAATTTCGCCAAAATTAATGGGGACCCCTAACATAATGCAAGAAATCAAGATGGCTGCCTCCATGGTGACCTGCTGCTCATTCTATGATGGGATGATGCGAGAACAAATAAAATCCAATCATAGCTTAGCTTCAAACTTCAAATCGTGGCAAGAGATTTCGCCACCCATGGAGGCCCATAGGGGGGTAACAACAGCAATAATTCTAGCCCCACATATATTAGTCCTTCATATTGGGCACCAGTGCTATGTACTCCGTAACAACGTCTATCTCATCTTCCAAAAATAGATAATTGATGACAGCCGGGTTGATATCAACTTCTACCCCATGAATCATCACCGAAGGCAAGCAGGGAAACTATCCACTTTACCCCGATGTTGCATGCTATCTTGGCAGGCCTGGTAGGAGGCATAAAACTCTATGACAAGGCTGGGGTAGTACGGCGACAAAGGGTTGGCAAATGCATGCCATTGCCGGTGGGTGAACTGCTCAATGATATTAGGGAAATCACCCTTCAACCCAGCCAAGTCGAACCTCTTCTCCACCATGATAGAGCTTCCTTGGCAGATGACGTAGTGCTCCTTCATATTAGGAACACAAAGAATAATAGCTTCCTTCGTGTTGGCTCGTGGGGGAGCAACATTTTCTTTACCTTTGCCCTTGCTAGTAGATGAAACAGGGGCCTTTCCTTTGCCGGTTGTCCTGGAGGATGACATGATTTGTCTTTCTGCAAAAAGTATGTTAGCGACAAGACATTGAAAATAGAAACTAATGGAAAATAGACTAATCTAAAGAAGAACTGAGAAGCAAGTACTAGGCTAATGGCGCCTGCAACTTCCAGCATCACCAGATTATCTTCTTCAAGTTCCATGTTCCCCTCCACTAAGCTATCTCCTACTTTGGAGTGATGGCTCATGAGGTGGTGAGGTCCTAACAACACAACAGAAAATCAAATCAAGTAGCTACGATGCACACTAATTCAACTTAACAATCAATCACAAGATCATCAAACTTCAGTCCCCAGCAACGGCGCCATTTTTGATAACGTCCAAAATATATTCCTAAATCAAAGAATATACACCGTCGTTGTATCAAAACAAGTGACCCAACGAGTGCCGAGGTCGAATCCCACAAGGACTAGGGAGTGATGAATTCAAGCGTCGAATGAGAAGTTGATATTATCTTGCACCATATAGATTTAACATAAAAACAAGGAAATGGGTGGAATAAACTGTGCGTAGAATTACACAAATTTCTTTGGTGAACTCAAAATAAAAGGATCAACTAAGTTGTAGACAATATTGTGAAATACTAGAGGTGCGATGTAGATGAAATACTAATTTGATTGGGATTGGCCAGGTTATCTTCATCAGTTCAATAAGTATAAATAATCTCGGAAAATTGGTAGCCTCAGCTTCCCAGCCCATTGACTACCCCTAGCTAGAGTTTTCTCAAACTCTAGCTAATATTTAGCACACACGGATTGATTTGGATCAGCAACTTCACTATTCCTATCTATTAGTTGCTAATTCGGAAGGAAGAAGTAATTTCAGCAATTACTAGCTTAATTTTACAACCTCTTATCCATACCCACTACTAGATTCCCTTCCAATACTTAATTATTCTCTCCCGAGAAATAATCAAGCAAGTATAGACAGACCCATATCATTATCAATGAATCTTCATAATAGATTGAAAGGAATCCAATAGATTTACACTTAGTTGAACATCATGAAGTTAACTCTAGCAATACCCAATCCAATTAAGTATTCATCATCACACACCTCTGCTTAATGATTTTAGCTACTCATAGTTAAGAAATTCAAAAACAAAATCATCAAAGGCATCATTGAATTTAATAAGAAGAGTAGATAAATCAAAAGCACAATTATCCTTCAACTACAGCTGAAACTAAATAATACCAAAGAAAAAAAGAGAGCAGAGTGTCTTTTACAACTTTCAATCAAAATTCCTTTCTCAGCTAAAAGATGGTCTTTATCTAAAAGAAGAAAGATGATGTGATGTGTACTTGGCTTATCTCTCAATCTCTCTATCTTCTTCCCCTCTCTTGTCCTCTCCTTTTCTGAAATGTACTCCTCTTTCTATTTATACCCTAAAAAGTAAGGTACTTTTCCTTCCTTTTTCAGCAATGGACAATTATACCCTTAATAACATCATTCTGGAACCAGCGAAGGTACCGGCGGTTCGCCGATGAAATTTGTGAACAGCCGGATACCTTCTCTTCCTCTTCAGTCATTTCCAGTGAACTTCGGCGGTTCACCCGACGTTTCGCCGATGCCAATCTGTGAATCGCCGGACCTTAAATGCCAATTCCAGAAGTTTTTGAGTGTCATTCGGTGACTGAACCAGCGTCCCACCACAGGTGACTCGTGAACCGCTGGTGGCAGTCCTCCTAAAAGGTAGTGACCTTCATCTTTTTAACTTGCATTTCGCTGGTTAACACCTGCATTTTTCCACTTCTGCTCATTTCCTCCTTTTTACCCCATTTTAGCTCTTTTCTTCAAACCTAGGCATATGCACACAATAAAAGCAAAAAGGGCATAAAATCCAAATAATCCACTCGAGAACTAGGCAAAAACTCAAACTTTAGAGTCTAATGAGTTGGTAAATTATCAACTCATCAAACCCCCAAACTTGAATCATTTCTTGTCCTCAAGTAATGCAATACTTCAACTATTGACAAAGAGGTCACATTTTTTCACAATTAGACTTCTCCGATCACTTGGACTATGACAACCCAAAAATACTCATCATGCTCACCGAAAGGAGAAGGAAATACCCCAAAACACCAAAACAATGAAGGTGTTTCAAGAAGGCAACAATTATTTATCAAAATAAAGCTTTTTTGAAAGGAATCATTAACCACACAAAGAGTATTTCTCAACCAAGCAACAAACATAGCATCTCAAGTTGTAATCACCGAAAATTCAAAGCTTGACTTAGAGTTTTCACTCTTTGTTCTATGCCCATATGAACTCTAAATGATCTTGGATCCTTAAAAGGAATGATGCCACTCACCAAATATAAGGATCCCTATTATCTTGACTCTTTGATCATTTGAATGCATACCAGGGATCAATTGGAAGAGACACTCACACTCACTCTCCCAAAAGATATCTTCATGCACACACTTGACCCATAGGCTTGCCCTTCATATAATTCGCCACTAATGTAGCGTAGCTGCAGCTAGAATTTTTTAGGAATTGCGGGCTGTGATGTAGGCTTAAGGTCAGGGTAGGATGAACATTTGGATATAGTGACTAGATCCTCTCTAATGCTTTTCGTGCCATGCCTTACATCAATTTTGCTCACTCAACCACCTTTTCCTTTCTTTTCTTGTTGATGCCTTTCATTTCTTTAATACTCCCCCTTGTAACCCCTCTTTAGCTTCCACCACTAGCCTTATTACCTCAAGAGCAAATACCAATTCACACAAATAGTCTTTTTTTTTGGATTCATTGTTTTGTGCACTTTGACTAAAGATGATGTTCCCTTTATACTATGATTCTTGTCTTCCCCCTTTGTTTTGCATACCCCCAAACTTAGGCTCTTGCCTCATTTTTCACATTTGCTTTTCTCATTCCCTTATTCTTACGCATTGAGCCTTGCTTCAGTACTTATTTTGTCATTAACATTTAGGGAGAATGGAGCCAAAGAGGTATTAAGAATGATCTTAAGGCTTGTAATGTGGTTTCCAAGGAAAGGTTTCAAGGCTCAAAATTGGCTAACAAGAAATAATGATCATGGAGGGCGTTTGGTTGAAGTGGCTACACAACTGAGGGCCTAAACTCATTTCCTTGGTGCAACTACATCTAGTATTTCGCCTTGAATCACATTTAGGGAAAGTTCTAGACAAGATGTAATACACAAGACTAGCAAAAATATCCTTCCCACACAAAGCATCACCCTTAAAGGGTTTACAAGGGTCATTTTCCAAACCAAAACATCACATTAGGATATCAAGCAAGCAAACATCATAAGTCAAGCAGGGAATTTATAATGTACGACCAAGATTACTATGCTACGGTGTCAACACTTGCTCATTGTCTTCATCTTCATGCCCTTGTTTTCACATTCTCATTTCATTCACAAGAAAAATTTTAGTTGATGCCTCTTAAAATAACTTCACAACAAACTCAAAGTGACATGGCATTTCCCTTAAGAATGTCGCCACTTAATACATCATCGGGAAAAGCCAACCCGGTTCGGAAACAAAATTAACTAAAATAAAAGAATGCTCCTTGGGAAAGAATCGTGGTCAAAATAAAACCCTCGGAGTTTTAATTTCTATGCTACTCTATTTACATCACTTCCGTTGGCATCACCAAGCCCAGAAAAATCATTACCCAACCTTCAAACAAGTCATCAATTAGCCCCTGAGCTAAAGACGGAGCAGCCATTATAGCATCCAAAGCACTCATGTCGGGCACATCGACTGAAGTCTGACGTTTCCATTCCTACACCTCAGTTCGGAGGGACATGATTGCCCCTTCCACAGCATCCACCCGCTTGCACAAAGTGTCGACATTCTCATATAGTGATTTGAGCTCCTTCTTGATAGTTTTGGCAACGAGTGCCGGGAGACTCTTGGCCAAGCATTGAAGCTGGCTCTCATGCGAGTTTGTCATCTCCACAAGACGATGGAGACCACTTGAGTGAGAAGATTGAGGAGGTGGAGAAACTCTTGGATGGGGCATGTCACCCAATGCTTGTCCTGACAAGTCAGGCTAGGGCAATTGAATTCTGGGGCGGAGGGAGATTTGGCTGACCTGTAGGAAAGGGCTTCTTCTTGTACGTCGAAGGCTTACAGGCGCTTCCGTTTCACTGTCGGTGCCTCTACGTCTCTCTTCCCGTTAATAGTGATCACTCCTAGAGTAGAGGAAGGAGTCTCATCCAAAAAAAGAGGCACTCCGGCTGCTGCACAAAGTTGCGAGATCAACACAGCATATGGCATGGAAGTGCTGGATTGCCATGCCTTCTTCTTCATTTGTTGAGAAACAATTTTGCCAAAATTAATGGGGACCCCTGACATAATGCAAGCAATCAAGATGGATGCCTCCATGGTGAGCTGCTGCTCATTCTATGATGGGATGATGTGAGAAAAAATAACATCCAATCATAGCTTAGCTTCAAACTTCAAATCGTGGTGAGAGATATTCGCCACCCATGGAGGCCCATAGGGGGGTATCAGCAGCAATAATGCTAGCCCCACCTATATTGGTCCTTCATATTGGGAACCAATTCTATGTACTCCATAGCAACGCCTATCTCATCTTCCCAAAATAGATAATTGATGACAGTCGGATTGATACCAACTTCTACCCCACAAATCATCACCGAAGGCAAGCAGGGAAACTCATCCACTTTACCTCGATGTTGCATGCTATCTTAGCGGGCCTGGTAGGAGGCATAAAACTCTGTGACAAGGCTGGGGTAGTATGGAGACAAAGGGTTGGCAAATGCATGCCATTGCCGGTGGGTGAACTGCTCAATGATATTAGGGAAATCACCCTTCAACCCAGCCAAGTCGAACCTCTTCTCCACCGTGATAGAGCATCCCTGGCAGATGAAATAGTGCTCCTTCATGTAAGGAACACAGAGAATGATAGCTTCCTTCGTGTTGGCTCATGGGGGAGCAGCCTTTTCTTTACCTTTGCCCTTGCTAGTAGATGAAACAGGGGCCTTTCCTTTGCTGGTGGTTCTGGAGGATGACATGATTTGTGTTTCTGCAAAAAATATGTTAGTGACAAGACATTCAAAATAGAAAGTAAAGGAAAATAGACTTATCTAAAGAAGAACTGAGAAGCAAGTGATGATCAAACAATCATTGAAAGAGTAGGTGATACCGGCGAACAACCGACGGTTCGTATAAGGCAATTTGCGAGCCGCATTGGACGCTGGTATTTAATAGAGCATTGGGGAAATTCATCCATTTTCGTCTGTTCAAGCGGCATTTCTCCAGTCACGTTTCGCGAACCGCCGAAGTAGCGCTGGATTCACTTAGTAGCCAGGACTAATTTCAGAGTGAACCGGCACCTCAAGCGGCATTTCGGCGAATATGACCAGCGAATTGCTGGCTCCTGCTGTCCCAAATTCTAACCCATTACACACAAAGACCTATTAACACATATTCACCACAAACATAAGACCAACAATTATAGTCCATTCTCACACATATTTATGATGTTTAACCCTTAAGATTAGTGTCACCTGGTCTATCATCAGGAAAAATGATGTGCTTTATGTAAATGGGTTACTCATACTGCACCCTTTTCATAATTCCATCATACAAGCACAAATCCACTCCAGTTACAAGCATAACACATTCAAAATTTCAATAAGGAAGGGAAGGGAAATATTGCTCCTATAGAATCATGTACCCATACTAAAATTAAAGCAGGGGAAAGAGAAATGTTACCAAATTGAAGACTATTTGCACACTCTTCTAGCCTCAAAAAGGAAAATAGCTCAAGATTGCAAGAGCACCTTCAAGTGAGTATAGAGTAGATAGTAAGAGTAAAGTGATATTGATGGTGAAATATGGATTGGTATTTATTGGTGAAAAGTGGGAATGTGATAGGTTGAGGGGAAGGTGGGGAGTTTAATGTGGGTGAGTTGGTAGGAAGTTGGAAGGTGAAAAGGTAGGAAAATGGAGAGGGTGAAAATGAAAAATTGTAGGGAATAGGGAATGTTGGGTAATGGAGAGACAAGAATGGAAAGAGAAATGTTGGAAAAAGGGAAGCTATGGGAATATTTGTAGAATTAGGGCTGCTGGAAAAGTATTTGGGATTTTGTGGGCCAGTCTTTTTAAATTCCTCTGTTTTATTCAGGATAAGCCCGACCGGTACTAAACCGGTGATTCGTTGGTTCAATTCGGCGGTTCTATGCTGCTCTTCATTTCAACTTGTATTATACCCAGTGATCTGGTTCCATGCGGTGATGCACTAGCAGTCCACGAATTAAAACTACAACCCGCCGATTATCTGCTGAATCTGGGGTCTATTCAGGTACTCTGCTTCAGACCGGCGATGCACCGGTGACCCACAAATCAGATTTGGTGGTTCTCCAGTGGCTCACCGATTCTTCATTTCAACACTCAGCTTTCTGCTTTGGGCTCCCTTGTCTTCGGCAAACCATATTTCGAGACCGGCGACTTGCCGGTCTCTCACCGATTCTCTCATCATGATTTGCTTCTTACTTTGCTTCTCATTTCTCAATTCCTACACAATAAAAACAACAAAAAAATCAAATAATTCAATAAAAACTTGGGTTGCCTCCCAAGAAGCGCCTTATTTATCGTCGTGGCACGACGTAGTCCTTTTTCAATTCTTCATTTCTGATGGGTCATCATCCACTTCCGTCTACCTCAGCTTCAATCCTTTATCCTCATCATCATTTTGAAATACTCTAATTACCTTGCATTCAGGTGGAGTTCCACCTGATGGACATACCTTGAAGGTGACTTCCTCACTACCAACCCGAAATTTTAACTCTCCAAGCTCCATATCTACCACTGCTCTCCCGGTAGCCAACAAAGGTCTTCCCAAAATAATGGGAACTTCCACATTCATGTCACAATCCAAAATAACAAAATCAGCTGGGAGAATGAACTTGTCAACTCGCACCAGTACATGTTCTAGCACCCCTCCCCCCCCCCCAGGTCTTTTGATTGACCTATCTGCCATTAGTAGTCGCATCAATGTTTGTTTCGTACTTCCGAGGCCTAATTTCTTAAAAATGAGCAGGGGCATCAGATTTATACTTGCACCAAGATCACATAGAGCCTTCTTAAACACATAAATTCCAATCGTGCATGGAAATGTAAAAGCTCCAGGGTCTTCCCTTTTTGGGGAAAGGTTGCTCATCATTACCGCACTACAATAGTGCATTTTCTCTTCATTTCTAGCATTAACCACCTTCTTCTTTTTCAACAAGTCTTTCATAATCTTAGCATAACCAGGCATTTGGATCAAAGCGTCCACTAACGGTATGTTTATGGACAACTTGCTAAACATGTCAACAAACTTCATAAATTGATCTTCCTTCTTTTTCTTGGTAAGTCGTTGTGGATATGGTGGTGGGATTCTTGCTTCAACTCTATCATCAGCCGGGGCCTTCATGCCTGCCTCTTCATCATCAACTTGAATGTGGAATCTCATCATCCTTTTCCTCTATTTCTCCCTCATCCTTTTCTTCATTCTCCGGAATCATTAGCATTTTATCAACCTCATCTTCATCAACTACTTTCGGGTTCTCCACCTCACTAGGCTTTCCCGGTGCATCTCCAATCCTCTTACCACTAGTGACAATGGCCATACATTGACTATCTTTCTTCGGATTAGGCATTGTGTCACTAGGTATGTTCCTTTCATTCTCGGGTTCATTTGGGTTGATAGGTGATTCATTTGAGCTTCCAAATGCTTGATGGATGCCGAGCGTGAATTCATAGTTTGAGAAAAGTTAGACACATCCCCTCTAAATTCTTTCACCCCACTTTCGGTCGACTCCACCTTCTTCAAAACTCTTGAGAGCATTTCTTCGATTTTTGAGCTACTCGCATCACTTACTCCTGGATGGTTTTGAGGATTTCCAACCTTAGGAGGTGGAATGTATGGATTTTCACTCTGATGGTAACGATCATCTTCTTGGTTTGGTTCTCTATTGTTCCACCTCTCATTCCTTTCGGCCATCCTTGATGTTCACGATTTCTCCACCCTTGGTTATCATCCCTTGGGTTCCACGGGCCTGGTTTTGCTCCTTGAAGGCCAGGTCGAGGCCCTCCCATTTGGTTACCCATATATTGGCATTCTTCATCATATCTTGGTGGTGAAGGCTCTCTTTCATATTGTAGGGGACCTTGCATTCCCACGACATTTACCACCTTCGGACCTGCTCCCATCACATGCTTGGTCATCAGTTCTAATTGTTTCATCATCTTGGCAAGAGTCTTATCCCTCTCATCATCCCTTTTCCTCAACTCCGCTGCCAATGCACTTGAGATGATCTCATGAGTGACACACTCGTCTCCCTTGTGTGCCAAGCCCTGTTGGGTTTTGTCATTCGGTCAAGGAGAGCTTTGGCTAACCCATATAATATGTCCATAATTGATCCCCATCTAGGTTGTTGGCAACAGATTTGTTGATTGAATCAAGGGCCCTATAGAAGCTTTGGAGAAGCACTCCATCTGGTAATCCATGATTTGGGCAAAGAGAAACCTTCTTTTAAACCTTAACCATGACTCATGCAAAGGCTCTCCTTGTTCTTGTCGGAAATTTGTGATATCATCCCTCAATTGTAGCATCTTTGAAGGAGGGAAAAATGATCTAGGAAAGCCTCTGTTAACTCTTTCCACGAAGTAATACACCCCGGAGGAAGTTCCTCCAGCCACATTGTTGCTTCCCCCGTCAATAAGAAAGGAAAGAGTCAATCTGATTGACTCTTGACTAATGTTTGTGATGTTGAAGGGCTGGCAAATTTCTAAGAAATTCCTTAAGTGCCGATTTGCATCTTCTCTTGGTTTGCCGCCGAAAAGCCCTTTCATCTGCAATAAGTGCAACACGGTGCTAGTAACATGGAACACTACATTCCCTACTGTCAGTGGTAGGCTAATGGCGCCTGCAACTTCCAGCATCACCGGATTATCTTCTTCAAGTTCCATGTTCCCCTCCACTGAGCTATCTCCTGCTTTGGAGTGATGGCTCATGAGATGGTGAGGTCCTAACAACACAACAGAAAATCAAATCAAGTAGCTACGATGCACACTAATTCAACTTAACAATCAATCACAAGATCATCAAACATCAGTCCCTGGCAACGGCGCCATTTTTGATAATGTCCAAAATATATTCCTAAATCAAAGAATATACACGGTCATTGTATCAAAACAAGTGATCCAACGAGTGTCGGGGTCGAATCCCACAAGGACTTGGGAGTGATGAATTCAAGAGTTGAATGAGAAGTTGATATTAGCTTGCACCATATAGATTTAACATAAAAACAAGGAAATGGGTGGAATAAACTTTGAGTAGAATTACACAAATTTCTTTGGTGAACTCAAAATAAAAGGATCAACTAAGTTGTAGACAATATTGTGAAATACTAGAGGTGCGATGTAGATGAAATACTAATTAGATTGGGATGGGCCATGTTATCTTCATCAGTTCAATAAGTATAAATAATCTCGGGAAATAGGTAGCCTCAGCTTCCCAGCCATTGACTACCCCTAGCTAGAGTTTTCTCAAACTCTAGCTAATATTTAGCACACTCGGATTGATTTGGATCAACAACTTCACTATTCCTAGCTATTAGTTGCTAATTCGGAAGGAAGAAGTAATTTCAGCAATTACTAGCTTAATTTTACAACCTCTTATCCATACCCACTACTAGATTCCCTTCCAATACTTAATTATTCTCTCCCGAGAAACAATCAAGCAAGTATAGATAGACCCATATCATTATCAATGGATCTTCATTAATAGATTGAAAGGAATCAAATAGATTTACACTTAATTGAACATCATGAAGTTAACTCTAGCAATACCCAATCCAATTAAGTATTCATTATCACACACCTCTGCTTAATGATTTTAGCTACTCATAGTTAAGAAATTCAAAAACAAAATCATCAAAGGCATCATTGAATTTAATAAGAAGAGTACATAAATCAAAAACACAATTATCCTTCAACTATAGCTGAAACTAAATAATACCAAAGAAAAAAAGAGAGCAGAGTATCTTTTACAACTTTCAATCAAAATTCCTTTCTCAGCTAAAAGATGGTCTTTATCTATAAGAGGAAAGATGATGTGATGTGTACTTGGCTTATCTCTCAATCTCTCTATCTTCTTCCCCTCTCTTGTCCTCTCCTTTTCTGAAGTGTACTCCTCTTTCTATTTATACCTAAAAAGTAGGGTACTTTTCCTTCCTTTTTCAGCAGTGGACAATTATACCCTTAATAGCATCATTCTGGAACCAGCGAAGGTACCAGCGGTTCGCTGATGAAACTCGTGAACAGTCGGATACTTGCTCTTCATCTTCAGTCATTTCCAGTGAACTTTGACGGTTCACCCGACGTTTCGCCGATGCCAATCTATGAACCGCCGGATCTTAAATGCCAATACCCAAAGTTTTTGAGTGTCATTCGGTGACTGAACCGGCGTCCCGCCACAAGTGATTCGTGAACCGCCGGTGGCAGTCCTCCTACAAGGTATTGACTTTCATCTTTTTAACTAGCATTTCGCCAGTTAAAACCTGCGTTTTGCCACTTCTGCTCATTTCCTCCTTTTTACCCCATTTTAGCTCTTTTTTTCAAACTTAGGCATCTGCACACAACAAAATCAAAAAGGGCATAAAATCTAAATAATCAACTCAAGAACTAGGCAAAAACTCAAACTTTAGAGTCTAATAAGTTTGTAAATTACCAACTCATCACACTAGAGCGATGCGCTGGCCAGTGCGTTGGGATGGCAGCACGACGCGATTCCCAATGCACTTAGCCTCCAGAACTGACCTCCTGCACGCTCGCTACCATGCTTGTATACTCACTCCCAAAGCCCTTCCTCGCATGCATCGTACTCCAAAACTCTCAACATACGTACGCATGCGCCATTTAAATGATAGAAACTTATAGGGTGTAACATCATCCCCCCTAGAAACATTCATCCTTAAATGTAATCTTAAGCTTAAGAGACACAACTATCTTAACCATTGCTAGAAAAATTTCGGAAGAGTCTCCTCTGTAATGTGGACTATCCGGAAACCTAATGTTATACCCCGTAAGATTTTTGACACCTAGATGGCCTATTCGCACGGTGATTAAGCATATTTGAAAGCCATACGTGCTAGAGGAAGGCCCGAAAAAGGATCGGACGGATAGCCTGTCGAACCATCGCGGAAGGAGCCGAGGCAGAGCCCCTCCGCGATGGCAACGTGTCACGGAGGTGGAGCCTCTGCGTTGGCTCCGTGACACGTTGGGCCTGTCCAAGCCCAAGTATATAAAGCCCCCACTTCGGTTTGTGAGGTCATATCTCTTATTAATTTCTAGAAAACGCAGAGAAACAGAGTGAGGCGAAGAGAGGTAATATATTATCGTTCGATTACGCTGCCAAACGTAGTCTAAACTCAAATTAACCTCAGGTACCAAGGTATTTAGCATCAGAGAGCATTCCTACAGATTTTGTTTCGCGAAATACGGCCGACAAATCGTCAAGCTACCGAACTAAGGTAAGTGGAATTGCTCCAAACTAGTGTCTATGTGTTCCTTGTTGGGAAGTGAATACTTCTCCCTTCTGGACTTCTAGAAAATAGCGAGTTTTCGACCGTCTTTCGATAAGCCTAAGTTCAGGCTATAATTGTATCGAAAGTGATGTCATCCTTCAGAATAAAGTTGTATTTAGTACTGATTGACATATATATGAATGCAGTTTGGAGAAATAGCTGAAATACTGACCGAGCTACACCAGTTAGTCGGGAAATCAGAAGCGAAGGTATGTAAAGCTAGTTCCCTCGGCAAGTTAGTAGTCTCGGTGTAGTAAAATACTTTAAAGGCCAATAGAATGTTCAGAAGTCGTGTGTTATGTTTATTATGAATGTTGGTACGATATTGGAAGCATCATGTCATGTATAGCATGAAACTTGCTAGCAGGATATAAATTCTAATACAAAGTGTTAGGAACTGTACAGCATGCCCAGTACGTGAATCAGTAAAGCATGTTAGTATATTATTGTATTCAGTTGAAACTTAGTAAAGCAATATAAGTATCTGTAAGGTATCTCAGAAGTAGAATGGTAGGTTAAAAAGAAGTTTAGAAAGCATGTTAGAAATAGTAAATCATGTTACTATAGAAACTCAGTTATACAGCATGATTCCCAGCAGAAAAACTATATCTTGTTCAACATTAGACTCAGTACAGTATGACAGAAGATTATATTTATATATATATATATATATATACCATTATCAGTCTCAGCATGTATTAGATACATACATACCACTATCGCTAGTTCAGCATATAGCATGTACAGATACATTATCATCACTAGCTTCAGCATGTGGTATATGCAAATAATATTACTAGTTGAGACCACTGAATTTGTCTTGGGGTTGGATTACCTAGCATTCATGACCGCCCCAGGGTTAAAAGCTGTATCGACTCATCCGCCAGAGGGCGAGGATACGTCGCTCTACGGAGTGGCATGCCGTCCCACAGGGGACGAAGATGGGATGCCGGTTTTCCCATATTGTGCCTTGGTCGGCCCTTATACACCCCCGTCGAGCGGATACGCCCGGGGTGTTGATTCAGGAGTCCTCCGGACTTAGGTACAGTTGTAGTCAGGGGCTCAGCGAGCCCAAGTGCATACCCAGGGGATCGGCAGGATGCTTATAGTTATTATAGGAGATGGGACAACCGGAGTAGGGGTATAGATTGCGTGTTGATTGTACCTCCCGGCTTATGGGGGCCGGGTAAGGTTTGTGTATGCTATGCTATGTTATGTTGTGTTATGCCATGTTACACTAGATACGAGTAGATCGACAGTAGAGCGATACATCTCCAGGTATGACTCCTACTCCTTCCAGCATAGTTGAGAGTAGGCATAGCTTTACATTTTTAGTCAGTTAGTCTATTCCTTCTTGTTTCAGTTCCATCAGTTGTATTGCTGTTTTTAGATATTTCTTTCAGTTATTGTTTTACATACTCAGTACCAGCGATACTGACACCCGTTTGGGGCGCTGCATTACTTGCCTGCAGGCACTCATAGACGAGGAGGCGATCCCTCATAATCCTAGCCAGCGCAGAGTCATCAGCTCCTGTCATCCGGAGCTTGATATTTCAGAGGTTTATATCATTTCCTTTTGTTGTACAGTACGGGCAGGTTGGGGCCCTATCCCAACCATCTTATCAGTATTCTTAGAGGCTTGCAGTCTGTATATATTTTCCTGTGGTCAGTTGAGCCAGTCGTGTGAGGCCGTGCAGCTTGTTATAGTTGTTTAGCATTTCAGTTTATGTTGGCCGTGTGAGGCCTTATCCAGTCAATAGTGGTGACCTTGCCGGTCACGTAGTTATTCGGTATTTCATTATTGAGTTACAGATAACTAGACATCATGGTGGCCTTGTCGGCCCGCATAGACTCCCTTATAGTGATATGTTTCTGGTTAGCTGTTAGTACAGGTACAGGTGACTATAGGCCTAGTCGGCCGGAGGCTGTATTTACAGCCGTTATATAGCCCGTTGTTTCCCTGAATCTGAGTTAGAGCCAGCCAGGCACCAGATGTGCTTAGGCTCAGTAGTCTAGCAGTTCAGGTCCTGTTAGGGCACCAGGTGCCTGTGCCAGTCATACCCCCCAAGGCGGGGTGTGACACCTAAAATGCAGAAAAGTCCAACATAGGCGCCTCACAGGATGCTACAAGCAATGATACAACATAGTTTCATATCATAAAAGCGAACAACTTAACAGTACTGATATGAATAACAAAATAATAACTGGGCAACAATCTCACCTCAACTACATAATCATGGTCAAGCCTGTATAGACATGAGTAAATAGACAGGTACGATGAGTGGTTCATATACTTGGGTGGATAGTATATAGATTTCTAGAGTTCCTTACAGGTCATGACCAGAAAGACAAACATAAGACCCTCTGGCATGTGTGTATAGTGATGTGACAGAGCTGTGTGCCTGGCATATCAGCGATGGTGTGATTATGAGACAAAGATGGTGCAAGTATGGCATGATATACATATGGATGAGATGACAAAGATGTACAGGTATACAAGTGTGGTACGAGATATACCGACATGATCCGAGTATAATGTGAGAGGCATATTTAGGATGTAAAGATTATGATACAATACAGGTAAGGTACTACATTATATGATTATGGTGTGGAAATATGGCGTGGAATTCAGGAGAGAAAGGTATCTACACGTACTTTAATTGTGGAGGACTTAACTCCATCGGTATTACTTGATGCTTTCCTTGTGTGTACTTGATCTACTTAATTTGTACTGTGATTAAACGCTTGATCAGTATGGTCTGTGTGGGTTTAATTGTGGAGGACTTAACTCCATCGGTATTACTTGATGCTTTCCTTGTGTGTACTTGATCTACTTAATTTGTATTGTGATTAAACGCTTGATCAATATGGTCTGTGTGGGTGACTGAAGGTAATATAACTGAGTTATCAATGGTAGTGAATTAGTAGGAGATTATGGTTTTAACCTTATTATTATCACATAGACAAAAGAGTGTAAACGAAATTAAAGAGGGTGAGTTAATCATGTAGGTCAAATAATAAGTCATTAAATAATGAAAATGGGCTTGATTAGTGATAATGAAAGGATAAATAAGGTAGACGTGCTACAACGTTTATATGGTGGGTTAAAAGAGGAGAGGATCAGTAACATCGAGCAACTGCCTAACTAGGGTGACACTGCAAAGGGCAAATTGCCGCTATCATGAGACTGCTATAATGGTCAAAGTAACCACTGCAACGGAGTGAGAGAAACAGGATAAGAGTTGAAACGTGGGCTAGAGTGGTACGGTAGATATGAATGTTGATGAGTTATGAGAATCAATAAAGTGGTTGATGAACTTGTTGGGTTAGAAATATAAGTTGGAGTCATTGTTACAATTATTAATTCGATTGCATGTTAAATTATATGCCATTACGCGAATTAATCTTACTCGGCCGATGATGCCTACCGTTACGTGTGGTGTACTAATACTACCTTCTACACCTTTTTGGTGTAGGTTATGATAGGTTTGAAGTTTCATGATTGACGTGGAGTACTCAGCATTAGCTTTCATATTTTCTTCGTAGACAAAGTTGTGCCATTTTATTTTGTCAAGTATTCTGTTAGACCTCTTGTACTTGTCTAGACTAGATCTTGGGGAGTCATGGTTCCACAGAAAAATTTTATTATAATTCTAGAAACATTTTGTATTTAGAAAGTTAATGAGTATTTAATTTATTTTATACATTGGTTTAAAAGGGGTTCTCCTTTCAAGCTAAAGTTGATGTAGGTGCCCGCACGACTCGCCCATTTGGTTCGTGACAAGCTCAGCACATAGTCTCAGTCATTCAGATAATTTATGATCTTAATTCATATCATATACATGTCTCAGTTGTGCATCTTTTCAATTATTAGTATTGCTTTATTCAACTTTATTACATACCATACACTCCATGTATTGACGCCACTTGGCGCTACATTGTTTCATGATACAAATACATGTACTTAAATCCATCAGCAGAATCTATTAAGACACCACCCCCCAAACTTGTGTGAGTCCTCCTTGCATTTAAGGAACTTAGCCATTTTTAGTTTAGTTTAGTAGTCCAGTTATTAAATAAAGGTAGACTTGGGGGCCTTGTCCGATAAATAGTATTCAGTATGTTAGTAGAGGCTTCATAGATAATCAGTCAGTTAGTTGAATCAGTTTTCAAATGACTTTATGTTTCGGTTTAATGAAAGTTCATTTATGATTTTATAATATTTCAATTCACACTTTAGCTTCCTCAGTATGTTTCTCACTAGTATGCCAGCCAAGGGTTTTCTTGGGCCGCTTGTGGTTCCAAATGCCAGTCGTGTCCAGGGTGTAGGCTCAGGGCATAATATCCTAACCTTAGAACATCCTTAAGGATTAGAAATAATACTTTATGTAAGAGAAATAATACTTTATGTAAGTTTTTAGGAGAGTATTTTACCTTGGAGGAAGGAGTAGTGTTAGAGATTCCAAGTCTTGAACCCAAAACTTGTCCTCCTTAGTTTCAAGAATCCTTACTCAAGAGGAATTTGTGATTGAAGAAGTTTGGAGGGATTAATCTTTTTCAAAACCATGAAAACTTAGGAAGCTTCTTCAAGGGTAATATTTAGAATGATTTCCAAACACAACATAAGATATGAGTAGAGGTAAGGCTGGGAAAGGGTCGGTGCATTGCACCTACTATTGTGCCTATCTATCTCTCCCAAAGAGCCTACCTAATCAATTTTATTAATTTTGAAGTTTAGCCCAAGGCGCTTCGCGCCTCTCAAAGTGCCTACTGACAAATTTTATTCGTCTGAAGTTTAGCCCAAGGAACTCTCCGACTCTCAAAGTGTCTACATTGATAGTGCGTTAGTAAAATGTCCATAATTTTTTTACTCCAAACTCCGATTGAATGGTTGGATTCTTGGAAATTAGATTTATTGAAATTTAATTTAATGGATAGAACACCCAAAAATACTTTGTTATTTGAGAGATATGATCATTTAAAGTTGACCATTATTCATAAACTTGACTCCTCTCTTTGTACATGTTTCCATGATCACATACGCCCCCTACTTACCATGTACTCTACGTATTTGGCTTTGTGGGTAGGATTAGTAGCTCTCAACTCTCACATCTCATTTATGGCGCCAAGTATAGTCCAAATCTTAGTACAATAATATGAGGTGTTATATATATCCTGTTGGGATCATTCATCCTCGAATGATGGTTACGGGTACTAACAGGTTCTAACTCTAAAATTTTCCAAAATTTTTAGTAGAGTCTCCTTCGTAACTAGTACTATCCTGAATTTTCCAAACCTGTGCCAGCTAACCAAAAACATCATCATAGCCTCACACGGCATCAAATAGTGTTTTAACATGAAAGAACATGTATAAATCATCCTAGGCCCTCATTGGCCTCTTAAATCATAAAAAGGGAATACAAAGAACAAACACAAATTTAAAGGCTAAGAACACTCAAACACTAGGTATATGTGCTGAAACTAAATAAGAGAAAGGTTATTACCTTCGGTGCCTTCTTCCTGGGGAGTAAAACATTTGTGTTTGTTCTTTATATTCCTTTTTTATGATTTAAGAGGCTAATGAGGGCCTAGTATGATCACGTAAAGGCTAAGAACACTCAAACACCAGGTATATGTGCTGAAACTAACAAAGAGAAAGGTTATTACCTTCAGTGTCGTCTTCATAGGGAGTGAACAAGTGAGGGTATCTTGTCTTTATATCCTCCTCAGCTTCCCTATAGCCTCTTTGATAAACTGATTTCTCCATAAGACCTTTACTAATAATACCTCTTTGGTTCTCAACTTGCAAACCTGACGATCAAGAATCTTGACCTAAACCTCTTAATACGACAAGCTTTTTTAACCCCAACACTCTTTTAAGCACAATGAGTGAGGGGTCACCCAAGCGTTCTTAAGCATAGAAATCTGGAAGACTGGATGGATTGCTAGTTCGGATGGAAGCTCTAACTCATCAACTACTTTGCCAATTCTTTTCAAAATTCAATACAGACCAATATAGTGGGGGCTGAGCTTTCCTTTCTTCCCATATCTCATGACACCTTTTATGGGTGATACCTTCAAATAAACTCAATAATTCGCCAAAAACTCTAAATCCCAGAGTGAAATATCAGTATAGGACTTTTGGTGACTCTAAGTAGTCTTTAATCTTTCCTAAATGATCTTAACCTTCTCCATAGCCTATTATCTAAATCTGACCCTATAAACTCTACTTCACCAACTTTGAACCATCTTATCGGGGATCTACACCTTTGCCCATATAGAGCCTTTTTAATGACCCCCAAAAGTTCCTAAGACCAGATCCTCGCATGAAGCAGAAAATCAGCAGAAACCAGACAAACATCATAAAATGACTCATCAAGTGAGTCATTAAGTGACCTAATGAATCATTAGGTGAAGTCATTCCAAGCAAAGTTTCTAAACATGAAATTTTCTTTCCAGTCCTAACAACTCAAACGACAATCTGTTAGCCTTGGTGGCAAATAGTTATGTTAGGCGTCCTGACAGGTCATGAGGTGAAGATCAGAAAGTGATTAAATTGCTTCAAATATAATGAGTACACTTCATGAGTCGTCGTGTTGCCTAACGACTCATTGAGTGACACATCATCATTGACGGAAATTCACGATCAGTTTAGTAACTTTCCATATTTTAAGTACCTAAAGCAGAACGTTTTGGAATTCCTAAGGAGAGTATATTTAAGGTTTTAATTAGTCTAAACTCTTATTCCTCTCCATTACTACATAAGATTCAATATCATCAAGCTCTCAAGATCTCCAAGAAGCTAGGAAGCCATCTTCATCAAGTTTGAGTTAAGAGTTCTTTCACTACAGGAAATATGATATATAGTGGCGACGAAATTCGCCACAAATTGTAACACCCCAAAATTTTCCTCGACCAAACTCAGACCCTGCATGAAAAAATAGGGGAAACCAAAAAAATTTTATCACAATATGACCCTGACAAAAGATCATAGTCACCTCTAATGGGTCGTTTTAAGATCTGCAGAATTTCCCTCCGAGAACCAACGAGGCATAGGATGACTTATTGGAAGGAGTAACAAGTCATCCTGTCATCCGTTGCATCCCAAGTTCAGAAACCTACCAGACATCTCCCAGAAACAACAAGTGGGACCAATGACTCATTGACACCTCTAAAAGTCATCATCTCCACCCGTCACTAGATCGCAGGTCCAGTCAGTGTTGGCTACGAGCAGACACAATGACCCATTGGTTCTACCAACGAGTCATTCGTTATTTGAGGGACCAAGTTTTCCAGCTAGTAAGAACGAGGGTACCAATGACCCACTGGTTCATCCAACGAGTTATGGTTCATTGCCAGTTTCCAGGAGCCCCAATTCCAGGCCCAGGACCAATGACTGGTCCCAACGAGTTGTTGTATCAACCAACGATTTATTGTGTGACCTGTTGGTCCTGTCGGGCATTTTTTCAGATTTTCTTTCAGGGGCATTTTCATAACTTCCCACCCTTTTAATCCCTAAACTATGTCATTTTGTGTTATATCAAGGGGATTTAGGGAGGTAATCGACGTTCCCTCTTCATTCTCTCATTCTCTCAAAGTCAGAACATAGAAACTCAGTCAGGAAGCACAGAGCAGGAGCAAGGGTTTCAATTTTTTTTCTCAGATTTCTCAAGGGTTTTCTACATCAGGTATGTGAGAATTCAACAAGGGAATTGTTCTACCCTTGCACCCCAAAACTCTTCTGAAATGCTTATCAGTTCTAGCCCTGAAGTTTACCGTTAGGGTTCATTTGTCAGTAAATTATGGATTTCTTCCTGTTATGATTTTCATGAATAATTAGGGCTATTGTTATACTTCTGGTTATTATCTCTTTTCATAATATTATGTGATTTTAGCCCTAGTTTCTTGAATAAGGTGAATTTAGTATTTCAACATGTTCTAAATACAACTGTTGCTTGATTCCAATTATTCTTGAAATTACCAGGATAGTACAATTGCTTGATCAAGAGTAGAATTATTGATTGTTCAGCCTCAATCAGTACTCAGAAAATTCCAGTTTTTACAGAAATATCAACTGATCAGTTTGAGTATAGACAGTTCTTGAGGTGTCAGTAGTACCTTCCAGTCCCAATTTTCAATTATCAGTTATTAGTTTGTTAGTTATTATTTTGTTCTTTAGACGTTCATGACGCTTCCAGATAAGCAGCTCCGACTAGTCTTAGGGCCAGTACTTTCAGTTATCAGTTTGTTCTTCAGACGGTCACGATGCTTCCGGATAAGCAGCTCTGGCCAGTATTAGAACACCAGTTTATAGTTATCTGGTCTAATAGACTCTCAGGGTACTTCCAGATAAGTATTCCTGGCTTAGTCCAGGACTCCAACTTGGAGCTATCAGCTTAGTAGTCAAGTTAGGACTAACCAGTGGGAGTAGTACTTAGCACCGAGCATACCGGGGTTCCAGCGCACCCAAGTTCCCAGAACTACGTTTCCACTGTAGGTTATTGGCCCAACAGGCCCCAGCTTTGTAATCACCCAACCAACCACTATACTTTGGAAAGGTACATGTCACGACCCGAACGGAGGCCCGGATTCCAACACGGGAAAAAGAGCCTCAAGAGACCCCAATCAACCCATGGCATAAGCATTCATCTAACTCAACCAATAAAATAGAAGAATCAATGAGATAATCATAGCGAAAGTCTAAATCAAACATAACATCAGAATAAACAATCCGAAGCTGAATACATCTTTTGTCTGAAGGCCTCTAAATATGCGAGTTGATAGGACAAGACTCCAACTAACTCAACAATATAAAAACTGAAAGTACCTAAGAAAATCTGAATAGTCTAGTCCTCGGGAGATGAGGACTCACCAACAGCATATGATGCTATATTAGAAGACTGACTATGATCGGGGCTGAGCTTGAGAGCCGAATCCTGTATCATGAAACGATATAGCGTAGAGTATGCAGTCAGTACGTGGAATGTACCAAGTATGCAGGGTAAGTAAAACCTCTTAAGTAAATAAAATCATTCAAAGACATGCATAATGTAAAACATAGACATTAAGAATCTGAGAGTAGGGCTTGCATGCATTCTTTCTGAAATCAAGATCTCATCATAACATAATATATCATTGTAACTGAATCGATTGACTCAAAGCTAAAATCTGATAGTAATGAGTAAAACTGAACATTGAGTCAAACCTGCTTTAGAACATATATAAATATATACATCTCATGATTAATGAATATACATATCTGAAATCATGAGGATCAATGAGAAACTCATCTTTTGACCGACATACCATGATAGAGCTTACGTCATCCCAACTATCACACTCAAGTGGGTAGAGCCGTTCAAAGCCTTACCAGGGCTAAGAACGATACCATGATATCGATATCAAGCTCGTGGGCCCAATCGGGGTAGGGGATAGATCACAAGGGAGGTCCCAAAGTAATATATATATATATATATATATATATATATATATATATATATATATATATATATATATATATATATAATAGTATAAACCTGTGTTGGTGCGTAGTTCTTAGGCATCGGGTGATCGACCCTTAGCATACTCGGTGCTAGACACTACTCCCAAAAACATGCATATGCTCTACATCTTTTTGTAACGAAGCTCAACATCGTCCATTGCTGAAGCTCAATAATCAAATACATCTCAAATATGAAATCATGCATATGTGAAGCTTTAGCTCAAAACATACCACAAGCTGAAACAAAATTGGGAGTCTTCGCTAAAAACCATATGGTAAGCTTAATTCGGGAAAATCATAATTCATACTTAACATGTGGGCATTTTCCAAAGCTTTATCATACTTGAAAATACTCAATTCACATCGAAAACATGATTATAACATGGGTAGCTTTTAAAACATGCTTTTCATCGTAATATCTCATCATCATCATACATTCATCACAAATCTCATCTTTCATGAAATTCTCATAAATGGGTTTTTTAATTCATAAAACTAGAAACATGATTTTTCTATTAAAACAATATAAAACTTGCCCATGCTTCAAAATTCAGTAGTAGAAACATAATTAAATCATATCCATGAAGGGAATTAGGAATTCATGCATTCGTGTTAAAACCCCATAGATTAGACATAGAAATCTCATGATTTATAGAGGGATTGGGCATGGGTGTGAAGGGAATCACCCATTCATAATCCTACATACCTGTTGGTTCTTACACTTCTTCGATAGCCCAAGAAGAAATTGAAGAGGAATTGAGGATCTAGGCTTGATCACCCTCTCTCACCTTCTACCTTGCATGCATGAATGTAAATAGCCTAACATGAACTTAACCCCTTTAAAAGTCATCATTCATAACTCAAAACGACGTAGTTTGAGCCTTAGGATCTTAGGAATTACAGAAAATCCCTTACTAAACTCGCAGAAAATAACTGTCAAATGGTCCCAACGAGGACCTAACAACTCTTCCTCTACGGCCACGACTCGTGGCATGGCCTGTGTCGTACACTGGCTCAGCCTCAATAAATTTTATTCCCTTCTTGGTCACGACTCACCCCACGAATCATGGGGACTGACCACGATTTGTGGGGTCCTTCCATCAAGTGCACTGCCTCTCTTCTTGTCTTTTCTTTCTCACCCACCCCACAACTGACCTAATGACTCATGGGGCTTGACCACGAGTTGTGGTCACACCCGTGGGATCCTGTTTCCCAAATTTTAAACTGGTCACCTGGGCTTCCCAATGAGTCACATCACGACTCGTGGGCTGCTCTCACGGGTCTCCTCGCGCTCGTTCTATGCCTGATGCTAGATTTTAAGTTTTTCTCCGTTTCAACCCCCGGGTCTAGTCTTTGGGATTCCAGGGTATAACAATATCTCCCCCTTGGGAAGATTCGTCCTCAAATGTTGGGAAACATATAGAAAAGCTGAGAAATGCAATTATCATATTCATATACTGATCATTTAAACCGAAAATTGACAGGATGATTATCTCTGATTCAAACTACATAGCTGATCTGAATTCACAAATCATACATACATCTATATACATAAAAGAAACTTGGCCACATGAACTAAACATGAAAACTAAATGGAGTTTTAGGTTAAAACTGATACCTTAAGCTGGAACTAGGCCGGTAGAGAATAAATATGGGTATTTAGCCATCATATCCGCTTTGGCTTACACGTAGCTCCTTCAACATGCTGATTTTGCCATAACACTTTAAATGAAGCTAATTCCTTGTTCCTTAGCCTTCGAACCTGACGATCCAGTATTTCTACTAGAACCTCCTTGTAACTAAGGCTATCTTTCACCCCAACGCTGTCCACTAGGAAAACTAGAGCTGGATCACCCAAACACTTCTTTAAGAATGACACATGGAAAACAGGATGCACAGAAGCTAATTCTGAGGGCAACTCCAACTCATAGGCCACCTTGCTAACATGTCTCACAATCCGGTATGGGCCGACATAGCGGGGACTAAGTTTCCCCTTCTTTCCGAATCTCATCACTCCCTTCATGGGAGACACCTTCAGAAATACCCAACCATCAACTTCAAATTCTAATTCCCTTCTCCTTACGTCAGCATAGGACTTTTGGTGACTCTGGGTAGTTTTCAACCTGTCCCTTATCAACTGAACCTTCTCCATAGCCTCGTGAATCGAATCTGGTCCTATCATCACTGCTTCTCCAACCTCAAACCATCCAATGGGAGACCTACATCTCCGCCCACAGAGAGCCTCGAACGATGCTATCTGGATACTGGAATGGTAGTTGTTATTGTGTGCAAACTCGATAAGTGGAAAATGCTCATACCAACCACCTCTGAAGTCGATCATGTATGCTCTCAACATGTCTTTGAGATTCTAAATTGTCTGTTTCGCTTGACCATCCATTTGCAGGTGAAACGCAGTGCTGAGCTTAACCTAAGTACCAAGCCCCTTCTGAAATGACTTCTAAAACTGAGAGGTAAATTGAGTACCTATGTTTGAAATGATGGATAAGGGCACTCCATGCAATCGAACTAGCTCCCAGATATATAGTTTGGCATAGTCCTCTATTGAATTCGTGGTTTTGACCAGTAGAAAATGGGCAGCCTTGGTCAACCTGTCTACTACAACCCAAATGGAGTCATATTATCGATGAGTATGAGGTAAACCTGTGCTGAAGTCCATGTTGATCTCTTCCCACTTCCAATTAGGAATACTGATATCTTGAAGTACACCTCCCGGTCTTTTATGCTCAACCTTTACTTGCTGACAGTTTAGACACTTAGCTACGAATTCTACGATATCCTTCTTCATGCCGTTCCACTAATAGATTTCTCATAAGTCACAGTATATCTTGGGCACCTGGATGGATAGAATACCTAGTTCCATGAGCCTCGTGCAATATCTGGCTCCTCAAATCATTCACATCCGGAATACATATGCCACCATGGTATAGAAGTACCCTATCTCCCCCTTTAGAGAAGACCTATACCTTCTAATTTTGAACAGCTTCCTTTAACTTTACCAAAATTGAGTCCTCATTTTGCCTAGCTTTTACATTTGTCACCAAGGACGATTCTGATCCGTTCTGAACAACAACACTGCCATCCGTCGAGTCAACCAACCTAACTCCCAATCTTGCGAGACAATGCACATCCTTCACCAGCTCCTTCTTCCCTTAATCCATATGAGACACACTCTCCATAGAGAGTCTACTTAGTGTGTCTACTAATACATTAGCCTTGCCCGGATGATAAAGCACACTCATATCGTAAGAGTAGCTCCAACAACCTCCTTTGCCGAAGATTGAGACCCTTCTGTGTGAACACATATTGTAAGCTCTTATGGTACATAAATACATCCACATGGACCCCGTACAAATAATGTCGCCATATCTTCAAGGCAAATACCACTGCGGCCAATTCAAGATCATAGGTTGGGTAATTCTTCTCGTGGACTTTTAGTTGTCGGAGGAATATGTATAACCTTCCCATGCTGCATCAATACACACCCAAGTTCGATCCTTGAAGCATCACAATACACCACGAACCCATCAGTACCCTCCGGTAGAGTTAACACCTGTGCAGAAGTAAGTCGAGTCTTCCACTCTTGGAATCTCTTCTCACAAGCCTCCGACCATTGGAACTTCACCTCCTTATGGGTCAAATTGGTCAAGGGTGCTGCAATTGATCAGAAACCTTCCACGAACCTTCGATAATAGCTAGCTAAACCCAAGAAGCTCCGAATATCCAAAGGATTCACCAGTCTAGGCCAATTCTTCACCGCTTCTATTTTCTGAGAGTCCACCTTATTCCTTCGCTACTACATGTCCCCAAAATGCTACGGAGTTCAACCAAAACATGCAATTGCTGAATTTGACATATAATTGGTGATCCTTGAGAATCTGTAGCACCACTCTCAAATGAGCGGCGTGCTCTTCCTAGCTCCAAGAGTATATCAGGATGTCATCAATAAACACGATCACGAACATATCTAGGTACAACCTGAACACCCTGTTCATCAAGTCCATAAAAGCTTCATGAGCATTTGTTAGTCCAAAATACATAACTACAAACTCATAATGACCATACTACATCCTGAAGGCTGTCTTCGAGATGTCGCTCTCCCGAACTCTGAGCTGATGTTACCCGGATCTGAGATCTATTTTTGAAAACACTTCGCACCCTAAAGTTGGTCAAATAAATTATCAATCCTAGGTAGAGGATATCTGTTCTTGACAGTGACTTTGTTCAATTGCCGATAATCAATAGACATGCGAAGAGAACCATCTTTCTTTCGGACAAAGAGAACTGGTGCACCCCATGGGGACTTGCTCGATCTAATGAAACCCTTGTCTAACAGGTCCTTCAATTGTTTCTTCAGCCCCTTTAGCTCAGCTGGAGCCATCCAGTAGAGAGGAATAGATATAGGTTGCGTGTCGGGAATAAGGTCAATGCCAAAATCAATCTCCCGCTTGGAAGGGATTCCTGGTAAATCATCTGGAAAGAAGTCGAAATACTCGCATACTACTGGGAAAAAATGGATAGTCGGGGTCTCAGACGTGGCATCCTTAACCCTAAATAGATGGTACACACAACCCTTAGAAATCATCTTTTTGGTCATAAGGTAGGAAATGAAACGACCTATAGGAACAACTGAACTACCCTTGCATTCTAAGACTAGCTCACCTAGATATCTGAACTCCACTTCCCGGGTTCTACAATTAACTAAGGCATAACATGAAAATAGCCAATCCATGCCGAGGATAATATCAAAATCATTCATGGCTAATTCTATCAAATCTGATGAGGTGACTTTCTGAAGGACTGAGATCGGGCAACCTCTATATACTCGTCTAGCTATAACTGAATCACCTACTGGAGTAGAGACTGAAAAGGGTTATGATAAGACTTCGGGACTGACTCCGAAGCTACTGGCCACATAAGGTGTAACAAAAGACAACCGGATCTAGCAAAGCATAAACATCAAGATGGAAAACTCACAACATACCAGTGACCATATACGGGGTGACCTCCTGCTCCTGGCGGGATGCTAAGGCATAGAATGTGTTTTGGTACTGAGCGCCACCGGTGCTAGTAGATGCCCCTTAAAGTGCTGAGCGTGCGGGTGGGCTTGCGGAACTAGAGCTGGGCCTCGGCCCCTATCATGATCTTGCCTCATCGCTGGGCAATCTCTGAGCATGTGTCCGGGCTTCCCGCACCCGAAACAAGCACCTATACCTGCTAAACACTGACCCGTGTAACCCCGGCCACACCTGTAGCAAGATGGAATACTAGAATCTGTGGGTCTGCTACTCTGACCCCTAGAGCCTGATGCTCACCCTCTCTGATTGTGCCTAGGCCTGGATGGCACACTCAATGCTGAAGATGTTGGGGCTGAGGATCTCTAGTGAGTCTTCTGTCGGTGCCCACCTCCTGACCTCAGTTGTGGGAATCTATGATCATCGGTCCTAGCCCTCTTGGCCTCTCTCTCCCTTATATGCGCCGCCTCCATCTGCTGGTGTACAAAACTATCCGAGGGAAGTCCATATCCTGATGGAGCATGGCGGTCCTACAATCTTTGTCCAAATAGACCTCCATATCCATGAGCGAACCTTCTCACCCGCTTTCTCTGATCGGCTGCTAACTTTGGGGAATACTTTGATAGGCGAGTGAACTCGAGAGCATACTCCTGTACCGTCATCCTCCCCTACTTCATATTTACAAACTCAGCTGCCTTCAGCTTCTTCATCTCACAAGGGAAGAACCGATCCAAGAATGCAACATGGAACTCCTCCTAAGTGATCGGGTCTGCTATCTTTCCATTAGAGAAACCAAATGTGCACGACCCCGTTCAACTAGTATGAATCCAACTCCGTGCACTCAACTCCATTCACCCCTATGACTTGGTTGATCTTCATAATTTCATCTATGAACTTATGCGGGTCCTCATCTACTTTTTACCCGAGGAACTCTGGCGAGTTCATTCTCAAGAAATATCTAAATCGAGCTACCGCTGCATTGCCATTTTGCAGAACATGCGCAACCACCTGTTGATTGACCTGAGTGGTTAAGGCCTATGCGAGCATCTAAATAGCTGCCCGAAACTCAGCATGGGCAACCGGCTCTGGTGCCTGGTGCGACTGAACTGGTAGGGCCTGCTGGTGCCCATTACCGTTTCCATCCTCGTGGTCTTCTCCATTCCCATTCCTTCTACCATTCATTCTTTGGGGAGCCATGACTCTGCAATCTAAAACATTTCGTAGCCACTTCGTTATAAGTGTGGCGCGCTTTACACCCATGAAAAAAACTCTACTTAACGCGGCTTTCGGACAGCCTAAGACACTTCAAACTTATGGCTTTGATACCAAGTTTGTCACGAATCAAATGAAGGCCCGGATTGCAACATGGGACAAGGAGCCCCGAGAGATCCAAGTCAACCCATGACATAAGCATTCATCTAACTCAACCAATAAAATAGAAGAATCAATGAGATAATCATAGCAAAAGTCTAAATCAAACATAACATCAGAATACACAATCCGAAGCTGAATACATCTTTTTTCTGAAAAGCCTCTAAACATGACGAGTTGATGGGACAAGACCCCAACTAACTCAACAATCTAAAACTGAAAGTACGTAAGAAAATTTGAATAGTCTAGTCCTTGGGAGATGAGGACTCACCAACAACATACGTTGCTATCTCAAAAGTCTGACTATTATCGGGGCTAAGCCTGAGAGTTGGATCATGTATCATGAAATGATATAGCATATAGTATGCAGTCAGTACGTGGAATGTACCGAGTATGCGGGATAAGTAAAACCACTTAAGTAAAATAATTTAAAGACATGCATAATGTAAAATATGGACATTAAGAATCTAAGAGTAGGGATTGCATGCATTCTTTCTGAAATTATGATCTCATCATAACATCACATATCATCATAACTGAATCAATTGACTCAAAGCTGAAATCTAATAGGAATGAGTAAAACTAAACATTGAGTCAAACCTTCTTTAGAACATATATAAATATATACATCTCATGAGTAATGAATATGCATATCTGAAATCATGAGGAAAAATGGAAAACTCGTCTTTTAACTAACATACCATGATAGAGCTTTCGTGGTCCCAACTATCACACTCAAGTGGATAGAGTCTTCGAAAGCCTTGCCAGGGCTAGGGAGGATACCATGATATCGATATCAAGCTCGTGGGCCTAATCGGGGCAGGGGATAGCATACAAGGGAGGACCTAAATAAATATATATAATAGTATAAATCTATGTTGGCGCATAGTTTTGAGGCATAGGGTGATCGACCCTTAGCCTACTTGATGCTAGACACTACTCCCAAAAACATGCATATGCTCTACATCATTTTGTAACGAATCTCAACATCATCTATTGACAAAGCCCAATAATAAAATACATCTCCAATAAGAAATCATGCATATGAGAAGCTTTGGCTCAAAACATACCACAAGCTGAAAGAAAATCTGGAGTCTTCGCTCCAAAACCATGTGGTAAGCTTAACTCGGGAATATCATAATTCATACTTAACATTTGGGGCCCAAAGCTTTATCAAACTTGGAAATACTCAATTCACATCGAAAACATGATTATAACGTGGGTAGCTTTAAAACATGCTTTTCATCATAATATCTCATCATCATCATGCATTCATCACAAATATGATATTTCATGAACTTCTCATCAATGGGCTTTTTAAATCATAAAACCGGAAACATGATTTTTTTATTTGAAATAATATAAAACTTTCCCATGTTTCATAATTCAGTAGTATAAACATAATTAAATCATACCCATGTAGAGAATTAGGAAATTCATGCATTCGAGTTAAAACCCCATAGATTAGACATAGAAATCTCATGATTTATAGAGGGATTGGGCTTGGGTGTGAAGGGAATTACCCATTCATAACCCTACATACATGTTGGTAGCTGATTCTTACACTTCTTTGATATCCCAAGAAGAAATTGAAGAGGAATTGAGGAACACTAAGCTTGATCACCGTCTCTCACCTTCTACCTTGCATGCATGAATTTAAATTTCCTAACATGAACTTAACCCCTTCAAAAGTCATCATTCATAACTCAAAACAACATAGTTTGGGCCTTAGGATCTTAGGAATTACAGAAAAAACCTTACTAAACTTGTAGAAAATAACTGCCTGATGGTCCCAATGAGGGACCTAACGACTTGTCCTCTATGGAAATGACTCGTGGCATTACCTGTGAAGTACACTACCTCAGTCTCAACAAAGTTTATTCCCTGCTTGGTCATGGCTCACCCCACGAATTGTGGGGACTGACCACGACTCATGGGGTCCTCCCGTTTAGTGCACTACATCTCTTCTTCTCTTTTCTTACTCACCCACTCCACGACTGACCTAACGAATCATGGAGCCTAACCATGAGTCATGGTCATGCCTGTGGCGATCCTATTTCCCAAACTGCAAACTCGTAACTGGGCCTCCCCACGAGTCACATCACGACTCGTGGGCTACTTTCACGGGTCTCCTCACGACTCGTTCTATGTCTGATGTCAAATTTTATGTTTTTCTCTGTTTCAACCCCTGGGTCTGATCTTTAGGATTTCAGGGTATAATAGTACAGTGGGTTTTCTCCGATGGGGTGTATACATCGGACTCCACGTTTAGCTCATGTGGTTATATATCGATTATAGACTCTCCCACTTGTCAGTTCAATTCTGTTCAGTTTAGTTCAGTTCGTCTCAATTTAGCTCAGTTTAACCACTCAGTTCTATGACATGTTATTGACCACCAGTCAGGGTCATTATTGATCATATCTTATAACTCAGTTTATTAGTATTCAGTACCAATTGGTCATTTCATATTATTTCATTTCAGTTGTTTATTTTACATGCTTATTGTATATCTCACTTTCTTGTACATTCAAAGTACTAATGGATACTTTCTATGCTGTATCGTATTATGATACAGGCGCAGGTTCTCATCCCCAGTATCGTCAGTAGTTCCTCTCGACGATTCCAGTAGCAACAGTCTATTTGGTGAGTCCACATCTTCCAAGGACGTTATTTGCTTTTCAGTTAGTTTCTTTTCAGTCAGACTTTAGAGTTAGCTGGGGGCTTGTCCCAGAAACTCATCAGTTAGTAGTTGTCTTTCAGACACAGTTATGTAGTATTGTTTTTAGTGATGTTTTACACTTCCGATAGTATTGATTTATAAATATTTCTTTTAAGGCTTCCACTTATATTTACTTAGTATACCAGAGCAAATGTTAGACCATGGTTAGCTTGGGGTCACTTATGTCACCAAGTACCGTGTCTCAGCTAGAGTGTAGACTCGGGTCATGACAAACTCGGTATCAAAGCCCTAGGTTTAGAGTATACTAGGATGTTTGAAAGTCGTGTCAAGTAGGGTCCTTTTCATGGGTATGAAGCACGCCACACTTATGATGAGGAGGCTACGAGGCGTTATTAGGAAAACTCCCTTTTTGTTCATACTCCTTATCATCCTCCTAACTCGTTCTTTATTCGTTTCAGTGAAAAATATGCCTCCAAGATGAGGAAATGGAAGGAGGGCTGGAAACGCTAACCGACCTGCCCCACCAAGCCCCTTAAGACGACCCAGTGTCCTCAGCAGAATTCCGAGCGGTGATCTAGCTGTTGTTTCAAATAGTGACTAATCAAGTGAACCAGTAGGTGGTTCCAGTGAATACAAAAGGGTTTGCAGTAGCTGCTAGGGTTTGGGACTTCACCCAAATGAACCCTCCAGTTTTTCATGGATCCAAGGTGGGAGAGGACCCGCAAGAGTCTGTAGATGAGGTGCGGAAGATCGCCCGAATTATAGGTGTTAGTTCCGCAGAAAGTGCTGATCTAGCTGCCTACCAGTTGAAGGGGGTGGCTCAGATTTGGTACGACCAATTGAAGGAAGGGAGGCCAGTAGTAGCAGGGCTAGTAGAGTGGGAAGAGTTCACAACTGCATTTCTAGACAGATTCTTTCCTCGAGAATTGAGGGAGGCCAAGGTCACGGAATTCATGAATCTAAGGCAGGGTAACAGAATCGTAGAGGAGTATGCGTTGGAGTTCACTCGGTTGTTGAGGTATGCTCTAGAGATGGTAGCTGAGACAAGGGCTCATATGCACAAATTCGTCAATGGAGTGTCAGATTTGGTACTTAAAGAGTGCAGAACCGTGATTCTCATCAAGGACATTAACCTCTCCAACCTCATCATTCATGCCCAACAGATATAGGTAGAAAAGTTAAAGGATATCGAATGCGAGAACAAGTGGGCCCGAACAGGTTAGTCGAATTATGGCCACCAGAGATCCGGCGATAGTAGTCGCCCACAGCAGCAGTAACAGAAGACTCTAGCAACCACATCAGCCAGCACCCCTACTTTTCGATCCCGCAAGGATCGGAAGGGTGGAGCATCTGACTCTTAGTCCCAGATTTTCAGTGCCAACAACCATTACCTAACTTGTCCTAAGTGTGGCAAGAACCATCCAGGGGAATGTCGCATGGGCAAGAAGGGCTACTTTGGATGTGGGCTGTTGGATCACAGGTTAAAAGAGTGTCCTTCAATAAGACGTGGGAGAGCTCAATCTACTTTAGCATCCCCAACAGTCCATCCAGCTCAGCAGGGAAATACTTCAGGTGCGGATGGCGGTCAGCGCCAAAACCGCTTTTATTCTTTGTCCTCTCATTAAGATTAGGAGATCTCATCTGACATGGTCACGGGTATGTTACGTCTTTTCCACCTAGATGTATATGCCCTACTAGATCCAGGAGCCACACTATCGTTCATGACTCTTTATGTAGTTGTTCAGTTTGAAATCAGTCCAGAAGTTCTCTCAGAACCATTCTCAGTCTCTACCCTAGTTGGTGAGTCAGTTAGAGTCAGCCGGGTATATAGAAACTGCCCAGTCTCAGTGTTGAGTAAAGTCATCCAGCTGATCTAGTAGAGCTAGACATGGTCAATTTGACCACATTCTTGGCATGGATTGGTTACATTCCAGTTATTCTTTAGTCGACTTCAGAACTAGAGTCGTCAGGTTTCAGTTCCCCAATGAGCCAGTCTTTGAATGGAGGGGTAGTGTTATAACGCCTAAAGGTTGGTTTATTTCCCACCTTAAGGCAAGGAAGCTCATTTCGAAAGGGTGCATCTATCACCTAGTTTGGGTCAAAGATTCTAGCTCCGACCCCAACTATTCAGTTAGTTCCAGTTGTTAGTGAGTTCCCTGACGTCTTTCCTGAAGATCTTCCCGGAGTCCCTCCCCTGTGCGAAATAGACTTCGGCATAGAACTTCTTCCAGACACTCAACCCATATATATTCCTCCTTACAGAATGGGTCCAGCTAAGCTTAAGGAGTTGAAGGAATAGCAAAAAGACCTTTTAAATAAGGGTTTCATCAGGCCCAACATCTCTCCATGGGGTGCTCCAGTATTGTTTGTGCGAAAGAAAGACGGTACTCTCAGAATGTGTATCGACTACCGTCAACTGAACGAGGTTATAGTTAAGAACAAGTAACCCCTACCCAAAATTGGCGACTTGTTCGATCTGCTTCAGGGAGCCAGTTGTTTTTCCAAGGTAGATCTTAGGTCGAGGTATCATCAGCTTAGGGTCAGGAAATGTGACATACCAAAAATAGCTTTTAGAACTCGGTATGCTCACTATGAATTTGTTGTTATGCCCTTTGGACTAATTAATGCCCCTATAGCTTTCATGGACCTGATGAACAGGGTATTTAAACAGTATCTGGAAAGGTTCGTCATCGTGTTCATAAATGACATTTTGGTATACTCCAGAAATGAGGAGGAGCATGCTAACCATTTGAGGATAGTGTTGCAGACTCTCAGAGATCGCCAATTGTTCGGTAAATTCAGCAGATGTGAATTCTGGCTAAAATCTGTGGCTTTCCTAGGTCATGTGGTCTCAGGTGAGGGTATTCAGGTGGACCCTCAAAAGATAGTAGTGGTGAAAGACTGGCCAAGACCTACTTCTCCAACATATATTAGTAGTTTCCTAGGTCTAGCCAATTATTATCAACGGTTCATGGAAGGATTCTCTTCTATTACGTCTCCTCTAACTAAACTAACTTAGAAAAAGGTGAAGTTTCAGTGGTCAGATGCATGTGGAAAGAGTTTTCAGGAGTTGAAGACTCAACTCACTACAACTCTAGTTTTGACTTTACTAGAAGGAACAGATGGGTTCGTAGTCTATTGTGTTGCTTCCAGAGTTGGCCTCGGTTGCATTCTGATGCAGGGGGGTAAGGTGATAGCTTATGCCTCCAAACAACTCAAGGTTCATGAGAAGAATTATCTGACTCATGATCATGAATTGTCGGCGGTGGTGTTTGCTCTAAAAATAAGGAGGCATTAACTTTATGGGGTTCACGTGAATATTTTCACCGACCACAAAAGCCTTCAGTACGTGTTCATTCAGAAAGATTTAAGCCTTCATCTGAGAAGGTGGTTGGAGTTACTGAAGGATTATGACATGAGCGTGCTATACCACCCGGGCAAGGCCAATGTGGTGGCTAATGCCCTAAGTAGGATGTCCATGGGGAGCGTTTCTCATGTTGAAGAGGGAATAAAAGAGCTGGAAAAGGATACTAACAGGTTAGCATGGTTGGGAGTGCAGTTGATGGATTCAGCTGAGGGAGGAGTAGTACTGTAGAGTGGGTCAGAATCCTCGTTAATTGTTGAGGTTAAGTCAAAGTAGGAGGACGATCCCATACTGCTTAAGCTGAAAGAAGTAGTTCTAAGAAAAGAATTGGAGGATTTCTCCAAAGAGGGAGATGGTGTGCTTCATTACCAGGGCAGACTATGCGTTCCAAACATCGATGACTTGAGACATCAGATACTGGCAGAAGCACATAGCTCCAGATATTCTATCCACCTAGGTGCCACTAAGATGTACCGTGACCTATGGGAAATCTACTGGTGGAACGGTATGAAGAGAGACATTGCAAAGTTTGTGGTTAAGTGCCCGAACTGCTAGCAGGTTAAGGTTGAACATCAAAGACCTAGTGGTATGACTCAAGATATCAGGATACCCACATGGAAGTGGGAAGAAGTGAATATGGACTTCATTATAGGTCTACCTTGTACTCATCGACAACATGATTCAATTTGGGTGATAGTAGATCAGATGACAAAGTCAACATATTTCCTCCCAATTAAAACTATAGACTCAGTTGACAATTACACTAAATTATACATTCGGGAGTTGGTTAGACTACATGGAGTTCTGTTATCCATTATTTCAGATAGAGGTACCCAGTTCACCTTGCATTTCTAGAGGTCATTTTAGAAAGGACTTGGTACTCAGGTCAAACTCAGCACAACTTTTCACCCTCAGACAGATGGACAAGCTGAGCGGACTATTCAGACCTTAGAAGATATGTTGAGAGCTTGTGTGATCGACTTCAAGGGCAGTTGGGATGATCACCTATCTCTCGTCGAGTTTGCATACAATAACAGCTACCACTCCAGTATTCAGATGGTCCTGTTTGAGGAATTATGTAGTAGAAGGTGTAGGTCTCCTATAGGGTAGTTTGGGGTTGACGAAGCTACCTTGATTGGACCAGACTCAGTTCATGAAGCTTATGTAGAAAGTGCAACTAATCAGAGAAAGGTTGAAACAACTCAGAGCCGACAGAAATCATATGTTGATGTGAGGAGGAGAGAGTTAGAATTTACTATAGATGATTGGGTGTATCTAAAAATTTCACCCATGAAAGGGGTGATGAGGTTTGGGAAGAAAGGAAAACTTAGTTCGAGGTATGTAAGACCCTACAGAATTTCGAGGCGAATTGGCAACGTGGCCTATGAGCTAGAATTACCTTCAGAGTTGGTATGTATGCATCTATTATTCCATGTGTCACTGTTGAAGGAGTGCATCGGTGATCCGAGCTCAGCTGTGCCACTAGACACTGTGGGGTGAAGGATAGTCTATCTTATAAAGAGGTCCTAGTTCAGATCCTAGACCGTCAGGTTCGTAAGCTGAGAAACAAGGAAGTCACTTCAGTGAATGTCTTGTGGAAGAACCAACTAGTTGAGGGAGCCACATGGGAGGCAGAAGTAAACATGATGGCTAAATACCCTCATTTATTCCCTTCCAGTTTAGTTTCAGCATCAGGTATTAAATTCCTCCACAATACTCTATTCTGTTCCTCACTCATCAGCTCTATTCAGATTTTCAATGTGCACTCTTGTTGTGTTAACTTAGTATGGTTAAATCAGTTCAGAGTCAGCCATTCCTTCAAAAATCAGTTTATAGTTTTGGTTTAGGAATAGCAGCTCTTTTCTCAGTTTTCCAGCAACTTTAGCCTTCATCAAGGGAGAGATATTGTAACATCCCAAAACTTTTCTAGACCAAACTCAGACCCTGCATGATAAACTAGGGAAAACCAGAAAAATTTTATCACAGAATGACCCAGACAACAGATCATTATCACCTCTAATGGGCCATTGTCTGAGCCGCTTTCATCTCTACAAAATTTCCCTCCGAGAACCAACGAGGCATAGGATGAATCGTTGGAAGGAGTAACGAGTCATACCATCGTCCGTTGCATCCCATGTTCAAAAACCTACTAGACATCTCCCAGAAACAACGAGTGGGACCAACGACTTATAGTCACCTCTAACAAGTCGTCGTCTCCACCCGTCGCCGATCTCAGGTCCAAGCTGCGTTGGCCACGAGCAGACACAACGACCCATTGGTTCTACCAATGAATCATTGTGTCATCCATTAGCTGAGGGACCACGTTTTCCTGCTAGTGACAATGAGAGGCACCAATGACCCATTGGTTCATCCAACGAGTCATGGTTCCCTTTGTTGCCAGTTTCCAGTGAGCCTCAATTCCAGGCCCAGGACCAACGACTGGTCCCAATGAGTCGTGGTACCAACCAATGACTCATTGTGTGACTCGTTGGTCTCTGTCGGGCAGTTTTCCAGATTTTCTTTCTGGGGCATTTTCGTAGCTTCTCACCCTTTTAATCCTTAAAATATCTCATTTTGAGTTATATTCATGGGATTTAGGGAGGTAATCGATGTTCCCTCTTCATTCCTCTCATTCTCTCAAAGTCAGAATATAGAAACTCAGTTAGGAAGCATAGAGCAGGAGCAAGGGTTTCGATTTTTTTTCTCAGATTTCTCAAGGGTTTTCTACAGGATCTCTACACCGGATATGTGAGAATTCAACAAGGGATTTTTTTCCCTTGTGCCCAAAAACTCTTCTGAAATGCTTTTTAGTTCTAGCCCTGAAGTTTACCATCAGGGTTCATTTGTCAGTAAATTATGGATTTCTTCCTATTATGATTTTCATGATTAATTAGGGCTATGGTAAGCTATACTTCTGGTTATTATCTCTTTTCATGAAATTATGTGATTTTAGTCCTAGTTTCTTAACACAGTGAATTTAGTATTTCAGCATGTTCTAAATACAAGTGTTGCTTGATTCCGATTGTTCTTGAAATTACTAGGAAATTAAAGTTGCTTGATCAAGTGTAGATTTATTGATTGCTTAGTGATAATGTCCAAAATAAACTGCTTATAGGAAGGGTATACACGGCCGAAGTGTAAAAACAAGTAACCCGACGGGTGTCGGGGTCAAACCCCATAAGGACTAGTGAGTGATAATTACAAGTATTGGTTGAAAAATTGAAGTTATCTTGAACCACTTAGAAATAACACAAAAACAAATAAGTTGGGGAAGATTGTAATTTGTAGTAGATTATAATTGGTAATTTGATTGAATATAATAGAAAAATCAGCAAGGTTGTCGACAAGAATATGAAAGACTAGAGGTGTGGTGTAGATGATATACTAACTAGATAGGGACATTCTAGGTCATCTTATAAGTTCAATTAGTGAAAATAATCTCGGGGAAATGGGTAATTACAACTTTTCAGCTTTATAAATACCTCTTACTAGAGTTTTATCAAACCTCTAGCCACTATTAGCTCAACCTGATCAGATTTGGATTAGTAGCTGCTCTAATTTCTTGCTATTTGCTACTAATTAGGAGTGAGAATGAAATTTTGACTACTTATAGCTCAATTTCATAATCTCTCATCCATACCCACCATTAAATTCTGTTTCAATACTTAATTATTCTTTTATAAGAAACAATCAAGCAAGAACAAATAGACCCATATCATAATCAATGGATCTTCCATTATAGATTGAAGAGAATCTAACGGATTTACACTTTTTAAAACAATATAAAGATGACTCTAGCAATACCCACTCTAATTAAGTATTCATCATCTCACACCTCTAGTTAATAGTTTAGTTGCTCATGATTAAGAAATTCAAAAGCACATTCAATAATAAACTCATTGAATTTAATAACAAGATTAGTAAAATCAAATTCACAACTAGTCTCCAATAATGGTTGTACCTTACTATTAAGAAGAAGAAGTATAGAATAGTACTTTTCAAAGTCTACCAATCAAAATTACCTTTTCTCTGCTAAAGGAATGTTCTAAATCTAAGAAAGGAAAAAAGATGATGTGATATGCGCTGCTATGATCCCCTCAGTACACAGTACTTTCTCTAGAGTTTATATCCAAGAAAATAGGGCTTCTTCTCTCTCTTTTTTGGTTCTGGACAATTTTACCCCTGAGTAGCATTCTGGAATCGGTAGAGGTATCAGCGGTTTGCCAATTCAAATTCGTGAACCGTCGGGTACATTATCTGAACCATCACTAAACTCTAGTGAACATCGGCGATTCATTCAACATTTAGCCAATCTCAATTTGTGAACCGCCGAGTCTTTGTTCTTCACTCCAGAAAATCGGATGTCATTTGGTCACTGGACTGGTGAGTCGCCATTGGCAACTCACATTAGGTGGCATTCTTCCTCAGAGGCAGTGATGATCAGCTTTTGACCGGCGTTTCGCCAATTTTCATTGGTTGACCGCTGATTTGATCTCATTCCCTTCTTTTTGCTGCATTTTTGCTCTTTTCTACACATTTAGGTATCTACACACAACAAATGCAAAAAAGTCATAAAATCCATGTAATAAACTCGAAAACTAAGCAAAAACTAAAGCTTAAGAGCCTAGTGAGTTGGTAAATTACCAACTCATTTAACCCCCAAACTTGAACCATTGCTTGTCCTCAAGTAATGCAATTCACATTCATTGAAAAACATACCACTCTACACAAATTTAAACATCACCAATCACCTGATCTATGACAACTCAAAAATGCTCACCAATCTTACCTAAAAAGAGAAGCGAATTCCCCAAAAGACCAAAACAATGAAGATATTTCAAGAGGCTACCACTTTTCACCAACATGGTTCATGAAAGGATTCATTTTGTAAAACAAGGGCATTGCTTAACCATGAAATACACATAGCATCTCAAGTCATAATCAGTGTACATTCAAAACGTTCCTTAGAGTTTACACTTCTTATGCCCTATCCACACATTAATTCTAAATGCACTTATGTCCTGAAAAAGGGATGATGTCACTCACAGAAATAAGAATCCCTATTCTTTTGTCATGTAATCATTAAATGTACACAAGGGATTGTTTGGAAGAGATAATCATGCTCACTCTCCCAAAAGAAGTCTTCATGCACACAGCTTGACCCATTGGCTTTCCCTTCATGTAATTCTCTACTAATGTAGAGTGGTTGCACTGAGAATCATTCAGGGCTTGTGGGTTATGATGTAGGCTTGGGTTAAGAGTAGGATGAAAATATCGTTGTAGTGACTAGATCCTCCCTAATGATTTTTGTGAACATACCTCCCATCAACTCCTTCCCATGACTTCACTTTGTTTCTGTTCTTTTATTGTTTCTGACTTTCATTTCTCAATGACCCGCCTTGTAACCCATTTGGCTTTCACAATTAGCCTTATCTCTTCAAGAGGAAGCACCAGTTCACACAAATTATTCTTCCTTTTTTGATTTATCATTTTATGCATTTTGACATAATGTGGTGCTACCTCAAACTGAAATTCTTATGTTCCCCTTTGCATGCCCCCAAACTTGGGCTTTTGCCTCATTTCTCATTTTTATCACTTTCTTTTTATTAGGCTTAAAGCCTCATGTCATCACCATCTCATCACTAGCACTTAGGGACGACAGGTGCCAAAGAGAGGTGTTAAGAATGGTATTAAGGCTTGTAATGTGGTTGCCAATGAAGGGTCTAAAGCTCAACATTGGCTGGCAAGGATCAATGTTCAAGGAGGGTATATGGGTGATGTGGCTAAACAAAGGAAAGCCTAAAAGCATGTTCTAAGTGCAACTACATCTAGGATTTCACCTTGAGTCACATTTGGGGAAAGTTCTAGACAAGAAGTCATGCATGAGACTCATAAAAAATTCCTCACCACACAAGGAATCACCCTTAAAAGGTCAACAAGAGTTATTTTCATCACAAGATTTCATGCTAGGACATCAAAGTAGGCAAACTCATAAGTCAAGCAAAGAATTTATAATGTATGCAAAAGAATGCTATGCTCTAGCGTCAAACATCTGCTTATCATCTTTTTGTCATGCCCCATAACTGGGGGGAGGGCGTGACTGGCTCCCCATACTTGACTGACTGGGAAGCCGGGCTATATGACATCTATAACTGTAACACGTAGACAGTCCAGACCACCTGTCAAAATCAACTAGAGCACAAACTGGACCCATAATGTCTCAATAATATAGGGTAAACAACTGAAATGCAAACAAGGCTATGAGTATGCTAAACTAAATAACAAAAAGTCGACAAGGCCACAAACTAAATACCATTGTACACACTAAGTCCACAAAGCCTCTAAAGAGTAAACTGATTGATGGTCGGAACAGGGCTCCGACCTACCCATAACTGCATCTCAAAACTCTAACTGAAAAAAAAACAAGTCTTAGCTCCAGAAAGAAAGGAGCATACCAACACATCCACTAATCTCACGAACTGCTACTGCAACTGGCAATCCCCACCTCTACCTGCACTTGCAGCACAAACGCAGGTCCCCAAGCGAAGGGACGTTAGTGCGAATGAAATGTACTGGTATGTAAGGCAGAAAACAATAAACATGTAAGATAGAAATGATAACTGAGCCAAAAATAAGGAATAGTAACAACCTGGAATCCTAGAAACTGAAACCTAACAATAAGTCAATACTGAAGTGCAAATGTAACCAAGTAATGCATAAGAAAAACTATAATTGTAATGCCAGCAACCAGCCAACCATAAATCCATATAAAATTCGTCCAGCCGGTGTACTATACCAGGGAAAAATAAAAATATCTTTAGCTGATGTATCACACCGGGGTAAAATAAAAATATCTCCAGCTGATGTACTACACCGGGGTAAAATAAAAATATCTCCAGCCGATGTACCACACCAGGGTAAAATAGAAATATCTCCAGCCGATGTACCACACCGGGGTAAAATAAAAATATCTCCAGCCGATGTATCACATCAGGGTAAAATAAAAATATCTCCAGCTGATGTACCACACCGGGGTAAAATAAAAATATCTCCAGCCGATGTACCACACCGGGATAAAATAAAAATATCTCCAGCCGATGTACCACATCGGGGTAAAATAAAAATAATTCTCAATCATAATCATAAATAGGGCTGATATGGATTATATTGAGTCAATTTAACACGTATGGCATATAAATGACAAATGTTAAATCTGTGGCCAGAATAGGCCTCTTTCATAACTCATAAATGCAAGTGAGCACCCATATCATGTAAAGCTAGAAAATATGTATATATATCACGTAAAGCTGTCAAATTATAGATGAACATGTCGACTCAGTTACTTGAAGGACCTTCAAGAGGTTTAGACAATATAAGAACTTTTGTAAGCTTACAAACAATGTCTACAAATAATCCTACCAATTTAACATATTACTTGGATAGAAACACATAGAGCTCATTTCTACACAATTCTTTAACATCTGGGAACTGCAAATATATACTGCCTACCATGTGGTTCCTTTACCTGTATCGACAACTATACATTGGAATTTCATTGCCAAATTTATCATGTAGATAAGCACATATAGTTCTTAATTCATTTGACTTATTTGCAGGAAAACATGGAAATTATAACTAGGAACTTGGAGTTATTTGTCATATACATAGAACTGAGAACTGAACTACAGACATACAACATATGAGACTTCTATATAATGTATAACTCGTATTTAGTTAACTGGGTAACCTCCAGGAGACTTCCTGGTATTCAAAGTTCTGAGCTTAACTGATCATTATCATAGCCTGCACTTATACTTACTTAGACATTAGGAACATTGGTACATGGGAGAATCTCTCCTCTGAATTTAGGAAATTCAACTGATAACTCAACAAGAGCTAAACATAAAGATGCATGACTTGAATATAACTTAAAGAATTCAACTGTATGTTATAACATGAAAATCATATACATTAATACTTCTTATTGGAAAAACATATAAAGACTTGACTTTTTAGACTCGTATACAACATCAGATACTTGACCGAGACATTAGCATAATTCTCGAAATATGATCTCTCAAAAACTTCTTATATCAGCTAGCACATTTCAACGTAAATTAAGGACGTAAAGAAATAACTTAAGGATCTGAGACTTGGAGCTCTATAACTTAGGAACTCGTGAGTAACTCTCTAAGTGATTCCTTATAGGCAAATAAATATATATAGCCGTAATTCGGGTGATGCTGGATTGACTTACATAACTTTGCAATTATCTGCGGATCTTAAGAAAGCTTACATAATCATAAGTGACTTAGAAGATCCTAGGATTACCTTTTAAGACATGGTAGAAAATTTCAACACTTAGAATAGATAACTTAACATAATCATTTGGGGTATAGCATAGAGCTTCTCAACTTAAGTTACTATTTTGCAGACGTTCAACTCTAATTATTTCGTAGAAGGTTAACCCTTTAGTGGTTATTCATCAACGTAACACATATTGAACATAAACAACTTAATTTGTAACTCTTTTGCTAAACGTCTTTAGAACAAGGTTAATCTTCCTAGCTGTTGCCTACCTCGTTCACCATCGTAACTCGTATCGTCTAATTTAACAATATTTAGCTCTACTTTCCTTATTCATCTTAACTTCTTTTGCAAAAATTATTCACTCTACACTCAAGTCTTTACCCTCGTGTTCACTATTCCATCAATTCTTATATGCACTTACCTCTTTGCCTAATTGACAACTTAGCCACGCTTTCCCCGTTAACATGATTTGACTTAGCTTATTCGCTACGTGCCGCTTGCTTAGATTTAAAGAGGAAAAACATAAAATCTACTTTTTACCTTAATCACTTTAAAACATAAACATATAGGAGGGATTAACAATATTATTAAAACATCATTTCAATATGCTCGTTTACCCTAAATTGGCTCTTCTTAGCTTAAGTTCAATTACATGTCGTCGTCTTAGTATTTCCTACTAATTTCACCAAGTGACTAGTGACGTGCCCGATTCGCGCGTCCGCAAGTGTACGGGTCGTGCAAGTAATATAGTGGCTCTTTTTAAGCACCAGATTGTCGAACCCACAGGGACTGGACCCATTCCTCTAACTATCCATTTCTATTGTGATCTTAAATACCTCAAGTGTTGGTTATAGACATTTTCAATTGAGATTAATTAAGTCTAAGTTTGGGTCAACGAAATATTCTGAATCACTCTAGGAGCAACATAGAGTTAAAACCAATTAATCATGCGATCCTACGATTTGCAATGGGTTAAGCATGGAACTATCAATTGTTATTTCACATAATTAGAATTGCATGTTTATGGTCTTTCGAGCCTCTAAACACGACAATCTAGCCTCACTGCATCATTGTGAGCGAGGAGTTAAATTTTCTAGTCGCGGGCAATCAATTATGTTGTGGTTTACGGGGAAACAATTAGGGACTTTCGTGCGTCTAACCATTTAACTCAACTTAGCCTCACAACTACTTCTTCGAGTGGTGATGTGACATCCCAAGTTGGTCTTTCATAACCCCCGTGTTTCAACCAAGCACGGTGTTAGGTATATTTCTATCCTGACACAAAAATCTCTCCCGAGATACAAACATGCTCCTTACATTCTCATGTCCTGACCTAGGTAATGCTTTCTCAAGCTATTACTCAAGCTAACAAATATGCTTTCATGGTGATCAATCATAAAAACAACCAACAATACAGAATGCAAGACGAAAACAACAATCAATAACTTAATTCCAAAACAAATTCATAAAAGCACAATCATAATTCATGGCTTCAACCCTAGAGGAAGGGTTCTTGCCATTCATGCTCGTAAAACTACAATTAACTAATACTAAACTAACATACTTACATGAATTTGGTAGATGAGAAGGGAATTTGATAAACCCTAGATGAGTTCTCCCACTTCTCCCTTCACTCCTAGGTGGTTTTTCAGAATAAAATCGTGACCAAATGATTTTAGGAGCTAAGGGTTCAATTTATACTATGCTGAAAAATTGCAAAATTTGGCCTGTGGTGGAACAGCAACGTGTCATGGAGCTGAACGCCCTACTTGACCTCCGTGACACGTTGGTAACGCGTACCCTCACTGGAATGTGCCAAAAAATGCAATTTTTGGCCAAGGGTTACCGCGTTGGCAGCGTGCCATGGCCCCTATCGCGCAGGGTGCCAGTTATTGCATGTTTTCTTGTTGACTTTCATGTTTTGCGCTTGATTCCATTCCTTCACTTCACCAAATCATGAATTAGTTCCTCAAATGCATTATTAACCTTCAAAAACAAGGACTAATCATGTTGGTTAGTATATATTCACATTTACATAAAATCACATGAAAATGTATAAAATAACTTAGATAAACAAGACTAAATTAAGGTATAAAGCATCACTCGGGCATGCTATTTTTGCCCACGATCACCTACCCCACACTTAAAGTCTGGTTCATCCTCGAACAACCTATTACATATCATGCATATGGAGACTCATCCATAACTCATTTAGCAAGAATATTCAAGCTACGACTACAATGATTACGTAAGATAACAAGATAAAGATAGAGCATGCACGATTTGATCATTGAAATGAAGTACAACTATGTTAAGACTTCTTAACCTCAAGAATCGACTCTCAATCTTAGCAAACTCATGCAAATCAACTGATTGAGAAATCCTACATGAATTATATCCTTCATTCAACATGTGCCCCTCACAGAAAGAGAGTTACCCAATCACACGCAAAAACAATTTTTAAATCACAACATGTGTGGGTACATGAATAGAATTGCGCTCACTCTCACAAAGAATTCACATGCATCATGTAATGACCCATAAGCTTGCCCTTAGTGTTTTATTCCACTAATTTAAGGATGTGTGAATGTAAGATCAAGTAGGACTTAATGGGTTGTAATGTAAGCTAAGGGACAGGCAGGTACTATTCTGGCCAATAATAGTGACTAACTTTCCCAAGCGCTTTTAATACATTACACCCTCATTACAAACTTCCCTTCCCTTACTTCACCTTTTTCTCCTTTCAGCTTTATTTTTCCTCTTATGTTCCCTCTTTCTTTAGGTACTTTTAGCTTATTAGTAAGGAGTTCTATAAATAATTTTTCGTTAATTTGTTTTCTTGCTCCTTACTAATAATCAACCATTTTCACACAAGTGCACCTTTGTCCTTTTCTCACTTCTACAACTTGCTACTTTTCCTTTCTTCTCATTCTTCTCACTCCTTTACTCCTTCGGATTTTTTCCACTCAAACGCTTAGGAGTTTTGGATCAAACACAAGGCTAATGAAAGAAAAAGGATTAAGCTTATGTTGCAGCTGTCAAAGAATAGGCTCAAGGCTCAACGGGGCTAACTAGGATTAATCTTTCCAGGTAGGTAAAATTAGGGATAAACATTTGGTTCATTCAAAGAAATGCCTAAATCATCTCCTACAATTCACATCCTTCATTTCGTTTTATATACACACCAGGCAAGTTCTAGACATTCCACAATAGCACAGAATACTCAAAAACCTTACACTAATGGCACATGCTCAAATCAAGACACATTCAGCAGACTCTTACTCAGTTAATCACAAGAATTCGAACATTAAGCTTCAATCATATTGAGTCAAATTCAAGAGCCTAAGTGTCTCAAACACAGTTATATACTGTCATGCTTCAACACTGAACATACTTGCATCTCACCATCATGTACAACACATAACACGAACATCAAGCACCAATTAGTTATGGTTTCAAAAACCCAACACCTACCGACTAATTTTCCTCAAGACGGTCGTCATCCATCCATCGTCGGAAACAGTCCCTAACTATGACTAAAAAAACTATATACAGACAAAGGAAAGAAAAAATAAAATTTTTATTCTTCGGTTCAAAGACTCCCCATCGGAAAAGAACCTACAAGAAAAACCAACGGGTGATGAAGTCATGCTTAATTCACAAAAAATTTTCAAATTTTTCAAATTTCTCAAGCATTAGCATTACATTCACCACAAACTTGTTAAGCACAAAAATTTAGAAATTTGAAATTTCCCTCACCCCACACTTAAATAATTCTATGTCCTCATAGCATCAAATTAAAATTTAAAGGATGAGAAATACTCCCTGAGCCTCTATGCCAAGATAAAAGCATGCTTTCCTTTCAAGTTTTAAGAGGTGGATGTTCGACCCCACACTTCTTCTTTTCCATGCTCTTTAGCTTCCACCGTCTCAGTGCTCAGACTTCCCGCCATCTGTGCTTAACTTTCCACCAAAAACACAAACAAAATGAAACTAACAAATGCAACATAACAATCAAAATTACAAATTGTACCTGAGGTATCCTTGGGTTGCCTCCTAAGCAGCGCCTTATTTTACGTCGTGGCCCGACGTGGACTATCCTTTTCAGGACATCCTCATACCTGGGTTCTCTTTCAAGAACCATCTCCTTTTCTTTTGCTGTTTAGAGGAAACAGCCTCCACTCTGTTCCTCTCTTTCTCCAACTTCTTCTCAATTTGAAGTCATTCCATGAAGTTATGGAGTTCGGTGGCTCAGCCTTCAACCACTTTTTCGCCTCTCCCAATAGTGAAAATGGGAAGAGGGTCAATCGGACATAATCTGTGGACACACCGATGGGGACAAACGTGTCACTAATCTCTAAAAAGCTCTGTAGGTGCAGTTGGGGTCCTCATGTGTCATCCCAGTGAATTGATCACTAGAATGTAACAGCTGCACCATGTTATGTTTAAGCTCAAAGTGCCCTCCAGGCTCCGGTTTACGGATGCAAGAGGTCACATTCGTCGCTCATGGGATTGCCACTTCGCGAACTGGTCTTGCTGCCATTGCTGCTGATGACAAATGTGCTTGTCCCGCGGGTGGTTGTTACTGTACCTTTTCTTGAAGTCTCTTCAGCTTTTGCTCTAGAGCTACTCTCCTTCGCAAATGGATTTGACGTTCAGGCTCCAGCAACTGTTCCACAAGCTCTCTATTTCTAGCCAGCTCGGCAGGACAACCTATCACCTGCAAATAAATAAACTAAGACCAAGTTTCTCAACACTTAAGGAAATTCACAAATCACACAAAAATATATAAATTATCAAAACTTCGCCGAGTCCCCGGCAACGGCGCCAAAAACTTGACATGCCCGATTCGCGCGTCCGCAAGTGTACGGGTCGTGCAAGTAATATAGTGGCTCTTTTTAAGAACCGGATTGTCGAACCCACAGGGACTGGACCCATTCATCTAACTATCCATTTCTATTGTGATCTTAAATACCTCAAGTGTTGGTTATAGACATTTTCGATTGAGATTAATTAAGTCTAAGTTTGGGTCAACGAAATATTCTGAAATCACTCTAGGAGCAACATAGAGTTAAAACCAATTAATCATGCGATCCTACGATTTGCAATGGGTTAAGCATGGAACTATCAATTGTTATTTCACATAATTAGAATTGCATGTTTATGGTCTTTCGAGCCTCTAAACACGACAATCTAGCCTCACTGCATCATTGTGAGCGAGGAGTTAAATTTTCTAGTCGCGGGCAATCAATTATGTTGTGGTTTACGGGGAAACAATTAGGGACTTTCGTGCGTCTAACCATTTAACTCAACTTAGCCTCACAACTACTTCTTCGAGTGGTGATGTGACATCCCAAGTTGGTCTTTCATAACCCCCGTGTTTCAACCAAGCACGGTGTTAGGTATATTTCTATCCTGACACAAAAATCTCTCCCGAGATACAAACATGCTCCTTACATTCTCATGTCCTGACCTAGGTAATGCTTTCTCAAGCTATTACTCAAGCTAACAAATATGCTTTCATGGTGATCAATCATAAAAACAACCAACAATCCAGAATGCAAGACGAAAACAACAATCAATAACTTAATTCCAAAACAAATTCATAAAAGCACAATCATAATTCATGGCTTCAACCCTAGAGGAAGGGTTCTTGCCATTCATGTTCGTAAAACTACAATTAACTAATACTAAACTAATATACTTACATGAATTTGGTAGATGAGAAGGGAATTTGATAAACCCTAGATGAGTTCTCCCATTTCTCCCTTCACTTCTAGGTGGTTTTTCAGAATAAAATCGTGACCAAATGATTTTAGGAGCTAAGGGTTCAATTTATACTATGCTGAAAAATTGCAAAATTTGGCCTGTGGTGGAACAGCAACGTGTCACGGAGCTGAACGCCCTACTTGACCTCCGTGACACGTTGGTAACGCGTACCCTCACTGGAATGTGCCAAAAAATGCAATTTTTGGCCAAGGGTTGCCGCGTTGGCAGCGTGCCACGGCCCCTATCGCGCAGGGTGCCAGTTATTGCATGTTTTCTTGTTGACTTTCATGTTTTGCGCTTGATTCCATTCCTCCACTTCACCAAATCATGAATTAGTTCCTCAAATGCATTATTAACCTTCAAAAACAAGGACTAATCATGTTGGTTAGTATATATTCACATTTACATCAAATCACATGAAAATGTATAAAATAACTTAGATAAACAAGACTAAATTAAGGTATAAAGCATCACTCGGGCATGCTATTTTTGCCCACGATCAACTAGATCTTAACATATATTCAACATCGCATATACAGTATACTGCAAAGGACCAATTCACGGTGCCCATGTTAAGGGGACTTCAGAATCGATTTAGAACTACGGCAACAATCGTATAAAAATTACGCATTTTGATTCACATTTGTTCGCTTCAACCACTCTTAACGATTCAGGCTTTATGCCAAGTATTTCCAACCCTTTGGAAAGGATTATACATTCCTCAATATGATTTTAAAAACATAGGAATATTGATCCTTTTAATAACTTAGTTTTGTGCTTGAAAAATAAGGAAAGGGACGCCTTTATATACCTTGGCACGTCGACTCTAATTTTGCCGAAAATCTTCCTTTCAAGCTTACTCCTTAAGGCTCCTTCCATGTCCAATTTACAAACCCAACAAGCATCAAGTTCACTTCACCAAAGTTCTAGAAAAATTAGGCAGCAACATGCCACAAAAATACACAAAGAAATAACAACACAATACTACAACATTCTCCGAGTTATAACCTCATAAACTTAAAGAAATCAAAAAGGGAATTACTTACCCTTTCTTGGAGATGTTATCAGCTAAAGTAGGAGTAAACTCCTACTCTTTCCTCTGCCAAGAATCATCTAAAAATGCAGCAATACCACAATCAACCACAAGATAACAACAAGCCATGACTTTCTTCCAAGATTCTCTTTTCAAAGCCCAAAAGATACAAGAGTGAAGTTTCTTACCTGGGATATCTTTTCACCATGTGATACGGCTTTGAATTCTCTGAATTCTAAAAAACAAATCAACTAAAACGGAGTAGAAATGAGCTTTCTAGCTCAATTTTACTTCATATAGGCGGGCTGGCCAAGGTCTGGGCAGTGCCCGTGTGCGGCACCCGTGCGGCATGCCCTTGCGCGCCCGCGCGCGCCCGCTACCTGTCTTTCTCAGCACCCACGCGCCTGGGCGCTTTCCTAGCCGACAGTGCTGTCTTCAACGAGCATAATTTTTTACTCTAAACTCCAATTGATGAACGGTTTCTTTCACTGTAAACTAGACTCAAATACCTTTCATTTGATAGGTTATGGGACTTCTGGATCATTATATGTTTGGAGATATGACCATTTAAATATTGACCCTTATTTACAAACTTCACATACTCTTCTCTTCCCTTTGCACATCTTTCCCTCCTCACCTACAGGCAACATACGACCCATAATTCCCTTAATATGACATATAACCATCAAATAATCATCTAAAAAAAATTTGAGGTGTAACAATTTTCATGCCCTCATTTTAAAATTTCATTTCAATAATTTTTCTTGTGGTTCCTCTCAAAACAACTTCATGAAAAACAACTCAAAATCAACATGGCATTTTCCCTTAAGAGAGTCACCACACATTCTATCATAGGGAAGTGCCAACCCGGTTCGACAATAAAAAGGGAAAGAAAAATGAAAAAAATGCTCCTTGGGAAAGAACCGTGTTATGAAGAAAATCCTTGGAGTTTATTTACTATCCTACTATTTACAACGTCAAACAAAAAAACTCGGGTCTTTCATGCAAAATTTCAAATTTCAAAGTAAAGACCCCATTTTATCACTAACCACCACTTCATCAAGAATAAAACCAAATCATTCATTATTTTTTTTCATTTTTTAACCAAAATAATCCTGGCAAGGGCAATAATCACACAACATAAACAACAACCCGACAAGAGCTCTATTCAATCAATTCAAAAAAAAAACATCAATGACCCCAAAATCAACTACGCTCATCCCTCCCCCACTTAAAAGAGTACATTGTCCCCAATGTATGCATGTTAAAGGGAAAGGGACAAGAAACTCCCTGAGCGGGTCATTCTTCCTCATCACCAACCGTTGCATCTCCTGCACCATCACCACTGGCCTCACCTAGCCCAGCAAACTTATCCCCAAAGCCCTCAAAGAGTTCATCAATAGGACCTCGAACTGTGGAGGGAGCAGCCATTGCAGCATCCAAGGCGCTCATGTCGGGCACCTCTGTTGAAGTCCGACTCTTCCATTCTTGCACCTCAGTTTGAAGGGAGTGACTGACCCTTCAATCGTATCCACCCTCTTGCATCGTATAATGACACTCTCATATAAAGATTTGAGCTCCTTTTTAATTGTTTAAGCAATGAGTGCGGGGAGACTCTTGGCCAATCTTTGGAGTTGGCTCTCATGAGAGTTGGTCATTTCAACAAGTCTATGGAGACCACTTGGTTGGGAGGATTGAGGAGGGGGAGATTCTCCCTGATGAGGCATGTCGCCCAAAGCTTGGCCTGACATTTTGGGTTGGGGAACGTTCAAATCCGGGGCCTATGGTGAGTGGTGCGACCCATGGGAAAGGGATCCCTCAATGACCCCAAAGGCTTGCAGTCTTTTCCTTTTCATTATAGGTGCCTCGACATCTCTCTTTCGATCAATGGCAATCACTCCTAAAGCATAGGAAGGGGTTTCATCTGGGAACAGAGGCACCCCATCTTGTGAGCAAAGTTGAGAAATGAGGACGGCATAGGGCATGGAACTGCTAGACTATCACGCCTTCCTATTTATTTGTTGGGAGACAATCTCCCCAAAGTTGATGGGGACTCCAATCACGATGCAAACGATGAGGATTGTAGTTTCCAAACTAACCCTTTGCTCGTTCTTTGATGGGATGATGTGGCCACAAATAAATTCCAACCATAATTTAGCCTCAAACTTTAAGTCATGGAGAGAGATCTCGCCACCCATAGAGGCCCATAGAGCTGTATCAGAGGCAATAATTGGGGCTATCCAAGAAAACTAATCTTTCATGTCAACTACCTGAGCCATTACTCCATACTGGAGTCAATCTCATCTTCCCAAAATAGGGAGTTAATGGTAGTCGGGGTGATGTCGACTTCCACTCCCCTTAGCATAACCAATGGTAGGCATGGAAAGTCATTAACTTTTCCCCTGTGCTGCATGCTATCCTGTCGAGCATGGTAGGAGGCATAGAATTCTGACACCAGGCTAGGGTAGTAAGGTGGGAGAGGATTGGAAAATGCATACCATTGTCGGGCAATGAATTGGGTAGTGATGTTAGGGAGATCACCCCACAAGCCTGCCAGGTCAAAGCGCTTCTCCGTAGTTATGGACCGACCCTGGCATATGACATAATCTTCCTTCAAGTTTAGTACATAGAGAATGATGGCCTCTTTGGAGTTTGTAGGTGGTGCGGAGGCCTTTGCTTTTCCCTTAGTCTTGCTGGAAGATGATGCGAGGGCCTTGCCTTTTCCTATATTTTTGGATGAAGACATGGTATTTTTGCAAACATGGTATTAGTGACGACCATTCTGTAATGAAACTAAATAACAAAAAACAATTCTAAAGGATGAACTGAGAAACAAAGATTAAAAACCATCATGTAAAGAACCAACAACATCGGCGAAACACCGGCGAGTCGCAGGAGGAAATCGCAGATCGCCGCTGACTCACTGATGTAGATCAGAAGATTGAGCAAAACACAATAGTATACCGAAAATAAGGCAGCTAGTAGCTAGTCCAGATCTGCGAACCACCGATGCTATGTGGGATCCAATTAGTGGACGAAGCCATCTTTAAAAAATTGGACCGGCATTTTGCCGGACCCGACTGGAGAATCGCCGAACCTCATCGTCCCTAAATCAAATTCAAACAAATCAAGGGCTCCCATAAACAAACACCCATACACATTTTGAAGAAAATAACACCACTATACCTAAAAGAAAATCAAATGACAATTACCCTTAAGAATGGTGTCACCCAGTCTATCATCAGGCAACACATAGCATTTTACTCCACTTGGGTTACTCACACTTCACCCATTTAAAATTCACACAAATAGAACACTTGGTTCCCCACCCATTTCAGCAAGCAGAGCATACTCATGAATCCAATGGGAAAGGAAAGCATTAAGAATAAAAGTATAAAGAACCATTGATGAAATCATGAAAAGGGCAAGGAAACATTACCACACCGTCGGAATACTTGAAAACATGAGCTTGGAGAGGCTTAACAACTTTCAACAATGACACTTCATAGGTTGTTAGTGGAGAAATAAAATTTGAGTGTAGTAAGGGTGTTAGTGAAAGAAGGGAATGGTGATAGGTGGAGGAGAAGGCGGGGTAGTAATGGTGATTTAATGTGTTGGTGGGAAGTGGAAATATGGGGAAAGTGAAAAGGTGGGAAAGTGGAAAGGTTGACTATGGGGAAGACAACAAGGGTGTGAAAAAATGGTAAAAAGGGAGGTTTAAGAGAATATTATGCAGAATAGGGCGGCTCATTTAGTATTTTAGGATTTGGTGGATCCACACTTAATTTAAATTCTGAAACAAACTTTTACCTCGACCGGTGATGCATCAGCGGTTCGCCAAATTGAACTGGTGTTTTGCCGCTTTACCTTTTTTCTCAAAAAAATCATGCCTAGTGCACTGCCTCTCAGCTGGCTATTGTCTGCCAGTTCGCGTACTTGATCGGATATCCGCTGGTGGGCTGGCGCTTAGGCTTCAATGCTTCAGTGATCTATTTTGCATCGGCGACCTACCAGAGGTACACGGTTTCACATTAGCAGTTTGCCAAAGTGATTGTCGGTCGAATTCTCAAAGTCTCAGCCTTCTGCCATTTTGTGCCCTGAAGCAGCGGTTCGCGTTTCTAGATCGACGAGTTGCCGGTCCAATGCGGTTCCCGCGTTGTTATGGTTCTTTCCCTCTTTGCTCCTTTCTTCATTGATTCTACAAAAAAAAAACAAAGACATAACATAAATCAAATAAAACACTTGGGTTGCCTCCCAAGAAGCACCTTTGTTAACGTCGTGGCATGAAGTGGCTCTCATTTAACAATTCTCTTTTGACGGATCATCCTCCGACTCCATCTCCTCCATATCAATTCCACTATCTCATCCTCTTTCTGCAACAACCCTATCACCCTACATTCGGCGAGCATTTCAGCTGATGGGCAAACCCTGAAAGTGACTTCTTCACATCCAACTCTAAATTTGAGCTCCCTAAGCTCCACATCAACCACAACTCTCCCTGTATCTAGCAATGGTCTCCCAAAAATAATGGGTACCTCCACATCCATCTCAGAATCAAGGACTACAAAATTAGCAGGTAGGATAAATTTATCCACCCTTACCAACACATCGTCTAACACCCCACCGGTGTTTTTGTGGACCGATCCGCCATGAGCAACCTCATCGACTTACGCTTTGTGCTTCCAAGTCCCAACTTCTTGAAAACTAGTGGGGGCATTAAATTTATGCTGGCATCAAGATCGCATAGAGCTTTTTTATACATACATATCCCAATTGTATAAGGGATTGTTAAAGCTCCAGGGTCTTCCCGCTTAGGGGCAAGGTTACTCATCATCATTGTGCTACAATGGTGCTTTTTCTCCCCACTACCCGCATCACCCGCCTTCTTCTTCTTCTTCAGCAATTCTTTCATGAACTTCGCATAACCTGGAATTTGGAGAAGAGCATCCACTAATGGTATATTAATGGACAACTTGCTAAACATATCAACAAATTTTCTGAAGTGGTCTTCCTTCTTTTTCTTGGTCGGCCGTTGTGGATAAGGAGGTGGAGCTCTTGCTTCAACCATGTCATCATTTGGGGCCTTCATTCCCACCTAATCTTCATTTTCATGTGAGGGGATTTCATCATCCTTCCCCTCACCTTCCTCTTCATTCTTTCCCTCACTCCTTGGAGTCTTTAGCTTCTCATTGAGTCCCTTTTCCTCATTTGATTTTGGTTCATTAACCTCTTTGGGCTTCACTAGTGCATCCATGATCACTTTGCAACTCCTAGTGACAATAGCCATTCATTGACTATCTTTCGTTGGATTCGGCATTGTGTAACTAGGAAGCATTCCCTTCATATGAGGGTTCATTTGAGCCGACAAGTGATTCATTTGCGCTTCCAAATGCTTGATGGAGGCTGAATGTGAGCTCACTATTTAGGAAAGGTTAGATACCTCCACTCTTAACTCTTTGACCCCACTCTCGGTTGACTCTACTTTCTTTAGGACTCTTGATATCATTTCCTTAATTTTTGAACTACCATGTCACTCACACCTAGCTGACTGTGGGAGTTTCCAGCTTTTGGAGGGGGAACATACGGGTTTAAACTCCAATGATAGCGTCTCCCTCTTGATTCTGCTCTTTATTTCCCCATCTTTCATTTCTTTCGGGCCACCCCTACACATCACGACTTCTCCAGCCTTGATTTTCGTCCCTTGGCCGCGAAGGGCCATGATTGGTTCCTTTAAATCTAGGTCGAGGACCTCCCATTTGGTTCCCCATGTATTGACATTCTTCCTCATACCTTGGTGGTGACGATTCCCCTTCATATTGCAAGGGACCTTGCATACCTACAACATTTACCATCTTGGGCCTTGCCCCCATTACATACTTTGTCATTAATTCCAGCTGTGTCATCATCTTAGCAAGATTTTTATCCCGCTCTTCATCCCTTTTTCGCAATTCAATCGCCAATGCACTAGAGCTAATCTTATGCGTAGATACATTTGTCTCTCGCATGTGCCAAGCCCTATTGATTTTTGTCATTCTATCTAGAAGAGCTTCAGCTAATCCATATGTTTGATCCGTAATAGACCCTCTAGCTAAATTGTTGGCTACGGACTTGTTGATGGAGTCAAGGGATCTGTAGAAGCTTTGGAGAAGCACTCCGTCTGGAAGCCTGTGATTAGGATAAAGAGCAACCTTCTTTTTGAACCTTAGTCATTCCTCATGCAAAGGCTCTCCCGGCTCGTGCCTGAAATTTGTGATGTCATCCCTTAGCTGCAGCATCTTCGATGGAGGGAAGAAATGATCCAAGAAAGCCTCGGTTAACTCTTGCACATCGTTGCTTCTCTCATAAGAGAGAATGGGAAAAGCCTTGGTCTAATAGACTCTTGACTTATGTTTGTGATGTTGAAGGGCTGACATATCTCCAAGAAATTTCTCAAATGCTGATTTGCATCCTCACTTGGTTTACCCCCAAAGAGTCCCTTCATTTGCAACAAATGTAGCATGGTGCTTGTGACATAAAATACAGCATTCCCTACCGTCGGTAGTAGGTGAATGGCTCTCGCAATCTCCGGCATCAGAAGGTTATCATCGTCGTCCTCCATGTTACCTTCCACTGAGCTATTCCCTGCTTGGGAGTGATGACTCATGTGGTTGTAAGATCCTAATAAACACAGCAAAATCACATCAAGTAACTACTACGCAAAACCATTTCAACTTAACAATCAATATAAGGATATGAAGCGCTAGTCCCCGGAAATGATGCCATTTTCAATAACGTCCAAAATATACTCCTCATAAGAAGGGTATACACGGCCAAAGTATCAAAACAAGTAACCAGACGGGTTTCGAGGTCAAATCCCACAAGGACTAGTAAGTGATAATTACAAGTGTCCGTTGAGAAATTGAAGTTAGCTTGCACAACATAGAATTAACATAAAAACAAATAAGCTGGGGGAAATTGGAATTTGTAGTAGGTTATAATTGGTAATTTGGTTGAATTAGTGTAAATAATCTCAGGAAAATGAGTAATTACAGCTTTTCAGCTTTATAAATACCTCTTACTAGAGTTTTATCAAACCACATCTACTATTAACTTAACTCGATTAGATTTAGATTAGTAGTTGTACTAATTTCTAGCTATTATCTACTAATTAGGAGTGAGAATGCAATTTTAACTATTTCTAGCTCAATTAAACAATCTCTCATCCATACCCACCATTAAATTATCTTCCAATACTTAATTATTCTTTTACAAGCAACAATCAAGTAAGAACAAATAGACCCACATCATAATCAATGGATCTTCCATTATAGATTGAAGAGAATCTAACATATTTACACTTATTTAAATAATATAAAGATGACTCTAGCAATACCCACTCTAATTAAGTATTCATCATCTCACACCTCTAGTTAAGGATTTAGCTACTCATGATTAAGAAATTTAAAATCACATTCAACAATAAACACATTGAATTTAATAACAAGAGTAGTAAATCAAACTCACAACTAGTCTCTGACAATGGTTGTACCTTACTATTAAGAAGAAGTAGAGAATAGTACTTTTCAAAATCTAACAATCAAAATCTCCTTTTCTCTGCTAAAGGAATGTTCCAAAGCTAAGAAAGGAAAAAACATGATGTGATATGCTCTGCTATGATCCCTTCAGTACACAATACTTTTTCTAAAACTTATATCCAAGAAAATAGGGCATCTTCTCTCTTCTTTTTTTTTGCTGGACAATTTTTCCCTGAGCAGCATTCTAGAATCGGCGGAGGTACTGGCGGTTTGATAGTTCAAATTCGTGAACTTTCGAGTACATTATCTGAGCCATCACTAAACTCCAGTGAACATTGGTGGTTCATTTGGCATTTAGTCGATCTCAATCCATGAACCACCGAGTCTTTGTTCTTCACTCCATAAAATCGGATGTCATTTAGTGACTGGACCGGTGAGTCGCTTTTGGCAATTCGCGTTTCGCTGGTGGCATTCTTCCTCAGAGGCAGTGATGATCGACTTTTTTTGACCAACGTTTCACCAGTTATCATTGGTGGACCGCCGATTTGATCTCACTTCCTTCTTTTTGCTTCATTTTTGCTCTTTTCTAACACATTTAGGTATCTACACACAATAAAGGCAAAAAGGGAATAAAATCCATATAATCAACTCGAAAACTAAGAAAAAACTCAAGCTTAAGAGCCTAGTGAGTTGGTAAATTGCCAACTTATCATATAGCCTCAGTCAGTACTCAGAAAATTCCAGTTCTTACAGATATGTCAGCTGATCAGTTTGACTATAGACAATTCTTGAAGTGTCAGTAATACCTCCCAGCCCCAGTTTTCAGTTATCAGTTATTAGTTTGTTCTTTAGATGGTCACAACACTTCAAGATAAGCAGCTCCAGCCAGTCTTAGAACTAGTACTTTCAGTAATTAGTTTGTTCTTAAGACGGTAATGATGCTTCAAGATAAGCAGCTCTGGCCAGTCTTAGAACACCAGTTTACAATTATCTGGTCTGCTAGACTCTGAGAGTACTTCCAGATAAGTATTCCTGACTTAGTCTAGGACCCTAGCTTTGAGCTATCAGCTTAGTAGTCATGTTAGGACTATCCAATGGGAGTAGTACTTAGCACTGAGCGGACCGGGGTTCTGACGCACCCAAGTTCCTAGAATTACGTTCTCACCGTAGATTATTAGCCCAACGGTACCTCGCTTTGGGATCACCCTGCCAGCCTATACCCTACAAGGTACCATGGGCTTTCTCCGATGGGGTGTGTACATCATACTCCACGTGTAGCGCACATGGTTATATGTCGGTTATAGACTCTCCCACTTGTCAGTTTAGTTCAGTTCAGCTAAGTTTAGCTCAGTTCAATCACTAAGTTCCAGGGCATGTTATTGACCACCAGTCAGGGTCATTATTGATCATATCAGTTATAACTCAGTTTATCAGTATTTAGTATCAATTGGTCATTTCATGTTATTTCAGTTCAGTTTTTTATTTTCCATGCTTATTGTATATCTCACTTACTTAGTACATTCAAAGTACTGACGCATACTTTCTATGTTGTATCATATTATGATACAGGCGCAGGTTCTAATATCCAGCATTATCAGTAGTTCCTCTCAATGATTCCAACAGTAGTAGTTCATTTGGTAAGTCCTAATCTTTCGAGGACGTTATTTGCTTTTCAGTTAGTTTCTTTTCAGTCAGACTTTAGAGTTAGCTGGGGGCTTGTCCTAAAAATTCATCAGTTAGTAATTGGCTTTCAGACACAGTTGTGTAGTATTATTTTCAGTGACGTTTTAAACTTCCGATAGTATTGATTTGTAAAAATTTCTTTTAAAGCTTTCGCTTATGTTTACTTAGTATACCGGTGCAAATGTTAGACCATGGGTTAGTTTGGGGTCACTTTTGGCATCAAGTATCGTGCCTAGGCCAGGGTGTAGACTCGGGTCGTGACACAAATAACCCAAAACTTGTCACTAAATATCTATAGTAACAACATTTGTGTTGCTGCCCGTGTTTCCATAACTAAAGGTTATTTGTGGTGACATGAAGTAGAAGCCACAATAAACCCTCATTTGTGCTGATCGCTGCAAAAGGTGAACTATGCCACAAAAAAATTTTTTATGGCATGATAATTTCATAGTCGCTACTGAAACATGCCTTTTTGTGGCGCATTTGTCGCCACAAAAAACAGTATGCTATAGTGGCAATGTTTTGTTGCTGCTACAAATATTATTAGTAACGACAACAATCGCCACTAAAAATGATTAATTATCAGTGGCAAAATTATTTCTCGCCACTATAAAATATTATTAGTAGCGACACTTGTCGTCACAAATACGGTATACTTTTAGTAACAACTTCTATCTCGCTGCGGAAAAATGACATGTTAGTAAAATAAGTCGCTGCAAAAACTACTATACAATATGTGGCTACTTTTATCTCTCTATTAGAAAACAACTATAGTAATAATTGTAACAAAAACTATTATATCATTAAATATAAACGCATTTTTTTTCAATTGACAAAATCACTAAACCGTTTTTATTCAAAAACTGCATACAATGACCAAAATTATAGTAAAATTTCAATGCAATCGAATTGCCTAAAATTAATATATATCTACTAAAAGCTTCCAATAGTATTCGACAAACTTCAAAAATATTCTCCAATAAAATATTATAAGTATTTACATTACTACTACTTCAGTGTCATTGTATGCATATACATATGATAAAAAAAACTTCGATTGCAAGCCTTCAAGCTCCTCCTTGGTAGGCCCTATTTTTTAAGCACCTTGTTCTTGTTATTAAAAAATACAGAATTACTTTGAAATTTTCATAATGCAATGATCACTTTGAAATTGAAAATAAAAATATATCAATTTCATTTCACATATAACTTCAAATAACTTAAATTTGATGTGAACTAATACAACATGAACAAAAAATAAAAAGGCTAATGATATTACTGGATGGGGAAAAAGCAATTGACTAGTATGGTGAGACACCTCATAAAACTATAGAGATAAGTATTATACATCTAACAAAAAATAGTTAAAAGTACCCATATCCTATCAAAATGCATATCTCCATTCCTTGGCAACTCCATAACCAATCTCTCAGCCTTTACCTTTAACAACTTCTCCAAAATGCTACAAGACTGGATACTTAGACAGGGGAAGTAAGCCCAAATTGAACACCCTCAATTGAGCAGGAACTTTCTTCTTCCCACCACTAACAGTGTTCTTTTTAGCAGTGTTTAATGCCTACGCAATAGCAGGTTGAGGATCAAAACTTTTGCAAACCTCAAGTACATTAACAAGGCCAGCAATGTTACAATGCACATATGATTTTAGTAGCAAGAGAGGAAGAGGGAAAATGGTAACACAAAGGTTGGGAATCCTAAAAATAAAGTATAAGCTTAAAATAAATGCGGAAGCAAAGCTAGAAAAACTAATTGAGAAATACTAAACAAGAATTAAGTGATATGGATTTGACAAGATTCAAGTAACAATGAATTGGCTATATGTAAACCAAATGCATTTACTTGAGAAACTAATCAAGCTTAAAATTGGATCTTAAGCACTTTGTGAGTAACGTTAGACAACAATTAGTAAGTGTACTAATCGCCTTCTAAGAATATCAAGAAGAAACCAAAGATATCAAGAAAGAAATTATATTACTACCATAAACTATAAACTAGTTAGGTTGCAAGATAAATCCAAAAATAATCTGCCACAAAGGTTTAAAAAAACTCTCAAATATATTAATTTTCAAAATATGATTTTCATGAACGAACAAAGACCCATTTATATAGTAGTGAAGAAGGAGTTGGTCAAAAGATATCATAAATAAAAATAATACTTACTAGGACCTAGAAAACAACCACACACATTATCCTATGAAGTCAACATAGAATAAAACAATTGTTAAATGGCATAGAAGGCCTCCACACACAAAGTCCTAGGAGTCAAAATAGAATAAAACAACTCTTAAATATAATTTTAGAAACTAATTAAAAAATGCTGCAGTATTTTCTCCATTTAGGGGATGATTTGGGCTCCATTCCATCTCTTAGACTTTAATTTGGGCCTTCAAATAGATGTAAAACTTGGAGAAAATATCTTCATTGGGCTTGAGATCTTCTTCCATCACAAGATACTTTTTAATAACTAATTTCATCCCATTAAGTTGGTCTTCAAATTTCCTTAATTGGGATCTTGTCATAGATCCTCTTGGAACTTCCAAAGTTTCTTAGTTGATGTTGAGTTTCCATGGATGTCATCAGAAAAGGTCAATTTTTTTCTTATCTATAGAGAAGATAATAGTACTATTTAGCATGCCAACTGGTGCAATCAAACCATCTTAGATAGGATAAGATTCACTGGAAAGGCAATGAGTTATTAGACAAAACCTTTCATAATTTTTTTCCTTTTAATAGCTCTGTTATGATAAGAAAATGAGGCAGAATCAAGCACTCATCATAGCTAGCTCTAGTGCATACAAACATAAGGAATATCCTATATAGCAACAATAGAAAAATATAGAAAATATGCATGAGATTCACATACTCATGTACTCAGTCAAATTAACAACTTGCTAGGCTTGGAAATTATGTAAGAAAGTCAACTAAAGGGGAATATATCCAAAAATATAGATGGACATGCAATTATAAGCTAATATGCCTAATTCAGAGGCATATAGTTATATAACATGAACTTTGTCTTTGTATCATCTAGCTGATAATAATCAAAACTCTTATTTAAATCATCCAGTGATAATGCATAAAAGTCTAATGGGTTATATATAGTAAGAGGGGGGAATTTAAAATTTTGTTCAAGCCAAACAATGTACCAAGCTATTAGCTAACCTAGTTGAGAAAGTTATATGTATAAAACTTTTTTGGATAAGGCAACTATGCATATTGCCATATGTAGCATTTTTTTAAAAGCATAAGCCCTTTACAAAGGTGCTTCTCTTCGGTCTCCACAAACCTACTAATACAGTATGCCTGAAGATAACAAAAAAGACCATGTGAAATATAGCCACTATTAATGAGTAAATGCAATAATTTTAAAAAGTTTCTTCAAGAGGGTGATATTATTATTGTCAGCCTCTATAATGGACACCACGGAGCGCTCTAATAGCTCTTGCCTCGCTCTTTTGAGCAAAGGATCATAATAATCATTGAAATGTACTTCATTTGGGTCATTATTCTAAGCAAGTTCATTTAGAAGACACAAGTATAAGGAGTAGTGAAAAGGCCAAAGTAGAGAACAAATCAAAAAATATCAAATTAGACTTTTAAATGTTTGTATTTAGTTCGAATCACTAAAAACAACTACAAAAAGCTGTCAAAGCACCGAAACTAAACATCCATTTATTACTCAATATACCATTCCACATCTGAAAATCAGACATATCTAGTGAAATCAAAACCAACACAAAAACCATCAAGAATAAATTACCTCCAATTTGTACAGCTAACATTCATTTTCTTCTTATCAAATGTTCAATAGAATAAATTCTCACTTCTTTCAAGAATTCAAATAATTCAAGGATCCAACTAACATTGTACAACTAATATTGCCTCATGAAGTATAGTAGAGGAAGAACACAAAGAGAAAAGTGAATGAGGGGGAAACAGAAAATAGCACTAGAATACAGCAGCAAAAATACACTTCTGCAGCAGGACACAAGAATAAAAGAAGATAATAACAGAACACAAATAAAATGCACAGTTCTGCAGGCCAAAATAGTAAAATAGACCTGTATTTAAAATCTTGCACTAGAATATCAACACATTTATCTCAAAATAAATAAGAATTGAGAAGGAAAGGAGAAGACTTTTTAAGGTGCAGGAGCAAGTACCTATAGCATTCTAGTCATAAAAGCAACCATTTGTTTTTTGATCTTCTTGTCTACTTCTCCTTTGGCGCGTTCAAGTTCCTTCCAATTTTTTTGCAACTCTTGTTCCTTATTACTTTGAAACTCCGAAGCCTCTTCGCTCACGTTCTTCTTGCAACTTCCACTCCATATCAGCTTTCATCTCTTAACGCATAATTTCTATCGCAGAAGACACACTAGCCTCTATGTTTTCCTATTGGGTTTGAATATTTTTCGGAGGCTTCTTTCCATACCCTTTTCCACAAACATAGCCCGATCTCTCACCAAGAACTGAGGATAAAATCTCATCTCTAGTCATGGGATGCTCGACCTCTTCAGATTGTTATTGAATAACAAGTTCCTGGAGCTAGCCCTATAATCAAATATAACCATTTATATCAAAACATATTGAATGTAATTTGAAATATAACAGAAAGATAATAACACAATGACTTTGGAGAACTATATCAATTTGTTGGGATTGTGGATCCAGCCACACCACTTCTCCGTCTACATTCTTATGTAAGTGTGTCTGTATGTATGTATGTATGTATATAAACAAATGAATATATAAAGAACAACGAAGTATATGTAAGAATATGAAAACAAATTTAGTTTCACCGTAGCTTCCTCTACTTCTACAAAAGACCTTGTACCACAAGAGTGTTTAGTTATTTTCTTTTCCCTATTTCTTTTGTTTCTCTCACTAACAACCTTCATTAATCTAGATTTAAGAGATAGAGATTCTTTATTTCAAAATACCACATGAAGTATTTCCTTTTCATTCCCTACCTTGGGGGCATGACTGGAACCTAGTGCCACACTGAGACCTGGGCTATCCTGACTGGGCATAGGCACCTCTGGTGCTTGCCAGTAACTTAAAGTCAAGAAAATAATGGGCTATATCTCGGCATTAAACACAATCTCAAGCCGACAAGGCCACGCAACACCTGAAAAGAAAAATAGCGAACCCAACCACAAGGCAATAAAAGGGATCCTATGCAGGGCGATAAGATCACCATGTTGTCTAGTTATAGCAGAATGAGAAATAGATAATCATACTCATACTATGATCGACAAGGCCGCTAACTAACTATAATGCCCCAGAAACTCAAAGACTAGACCCGAGACTTAAAATAGAGAAAATTGGAAAATTTGCACCAGGTCACAGAACGAGTCATTCTGTGACCCGTGGGAGGTGACCACGAGTCATTAAGTGGCTCGTGGTGGGGGACTCTGGACTTAGTTAAAATTTTGGAAAATAGGGTAACCACGGGTGTGACCACGACTCGTGGCCAACACCACCAATCGTGATATGACTCGTGGTCAAGAACAAATTTAAGGCTGAGAAAAGTTACGCAGTGAACCTAACAACTAGTCACCATGAGTCATGGTATCACGCCCCAAATTTACACCCTGGACGGAACACGGTACTTGGGGTCACAAGTAACCCTAATTCAACCCCTAGTCTATCATACACTGGCGTTCTGAGTAACATATAAATTTATTCAGCGAAAGTTTAAAGAAAAATATAAATACTTGAAAGAAATAAAACTAGTTCATAATATTTGATTATATTAGAACAAAGCTACAAGTCTGGAAAAAAACAATCTGCGTCTGAAAGCCACTATGAATGATGAGTTGTTGGGACAAGCCCTCAGCTAACTCCAAATCTAAATAAAAAGGAAGGAAAATATAACTGAAGCAATAAATCTCTGTCCTCAAAGAATGAGGACATACCAACTAGAACAGTTGAAGTCTTCGGTGGTTGATCGGCTAGCGAGGCTAAAACTGAGATCCTGCAGCTGTATCATAGAATCATACAACATAAAAATATATGTCAGTACTTTGAATGTACTGAGTAGGTGAGAGAAACATAACACAATGGAATAAAAATGCTAAACTAAAACGACATACAATGACCAACTAAAACGACATACAAGGACCAACTAAAGTTACTGAACTGAATGACTGAAATAACTGAGATAGTTTGAAAGACCCTATATGATGGTCAAAGCATGTTCTAAATCTAGAATACTGATCTTAACTGAACTGAACTGAACTGAACTGACTAGTGGGAGAGTCTATAACCGACATATAATCACGTGAGTTAGACGTGGAATCCGATGTATACAACCCATCAGTAGGACCCAATTTACCTTGCCAGGGTATAAAGGCATGAATTGGGTGATTACAAGAATCTAGGGCCAATCAGGCCAATAAATACTATAACCTACGGCGGCAACGTAGTTATGGGAATTTGGGTATGCTGGAACCCCGGTCCACTCGATGTTAAGTCCTACTCCCACTGGATAGTCCTAGACTAAATACTAAGTTGATAACTCGAAACTGGGGTCCAAGACCAGTCAGGGATACATATCTAAAAGCACCCTGAGGATGTTAATGGACCATATTCTGAAACTGGGTTCTAAGACTGGTCAGAGCTGCTTATCTAGAAGCGTCGTAATTGTCTATAGAACAAACTAAAATGTGAAACTAGGGTCCTAAGGCGAGTTAGAGATATTTATCTAAAGTTTCATGACCACCTAGTGGACCAATAAAAATTGAATTCTGAATCTAATTCTGATAACTGGGAGGTACTACTAAGACCTCGGGAATTTCTGTAGTTAAACTGATCAGCTGAAATTTTCTGACAGACACTGATAATTCTAACATTCTTACTAATACTGAACTAACAATAGTCTAATTTAGTTTCAATACTACTAACAACATGGGAGTCCACAACACTGATAAATCCTAGCAAGATTTTGATATTCAAGCACTAATGCAAATTTCAAGATTTTCTAGTTCAAGAAATAGGGCTAAATTTCACTTCACAGTATTTAGCATCATTTTAGTCACAAACTGGTGGGAAATATATATAATTACCATGGTATAAAAATCCACATGATTTAGACAAAGTATGACTAGAAATTTCTTGACATTTAATAATTTCAGGGCTACAACCTATAGAGAGAACTAGGGAGGAATTTGGGAAAACAAGGAAAGAACTATTCCCTTGTAGAATTCCCACATACCTGGTGAAGAAGCCTGAAGAATTTTTTGAGAATCTAAGGAGAAGTAGACTGCCCTAGTTCTTTCTCTGAGAGTTCCTGAGAGAATTTTATGATTTTTTCTCTGAGGGTCTGAGTTGGGAATGACGAAAGAAACCGTTTAACCCCTCTAATAAGTCTGAAAATATGCATAAAATGATGTAGTTTAGAGTCTAGGAGGGTAGGAAATTATTGAAATACCCTTGAAAACTCACAAGGGAAAACTGATCGTCAGTCCTCACGGATGACCTAATGGGTCGTGGTCACACTCATAAGGTGCACTGCCTAGAACCACTAATGGTCACCACGAGGGACCTAATGAGTCGTAGTTAGTGACCACAACTCGTGGTCACCTCTCGTGGACTACACTGCCTAAATATCCCTGGAGTTCCCATGGGTGACACCATGACTCGTGGTGTCCCAAACGAGTCGTGGTGAGGACCCATTTGGTACACTAACAACCTCCTCTAACTCTTGACCAAGTCCTGACCATGAGTCATCAAATGGGTCATTGCATGGACCACGAATCGTGGTGACAAGTCGTTAGGTGCACTGCCTAATTATTCTCAGTTTTATATAATTCTTGACCATGGGTCATATCACGACTCGTGGGGGTTGATCACAATCTGTGGTCACCCATACACAAAATTTCATACTAAGCTCCCAAGCCTCACCACGAGTCACTTAACGACTCGTGGTCACTCCCCACGGGTCAGAAAATGACTCATTCTGTGACCTGGTGCAGATTTTCCAGTTTTTTCTGATTTAAGTCCCGCGTCTAGTCTTTGAGTTTTTGGGGCATTAATCATGGTGCATGCGATGACCCGTTAGGTGAACCGTGGTTCAGGATAGTTTGAAGAATTAAGGTGTGGGCAGTGTTGGCGACGGGTGGGTCACCGTGAGTCGTTGGGTATACCACGAGTCGTGGTGTCCCTTGTGGTGACCAGCAGGAGGTTCTAGGAAGTGTACCTCATGAGTGTGACCACAAATTGTGGTCACTGGGCACGACCTGTTAGGTCCCTCGTGGGGGGGCCTGACAGTCAGTTTTCCTGCGAATTTCCTAGGGGTGTTTTAGTAATTTCCTAAGCTCCTAGACTCTAAACTACGTCATTTTGATATATTTTTAGGGAATTTAGAGGGGTTAAATGGTTTCCTTCCTCATTTTCCCCATTCAGACTTTCAGAAACACAATGTAGGTTTTCTCTCAGAGCATTTCAGAGCAAGAACTAGGGCATTCCATTTCTCCTCAATTTCTCAAGGAAATTCTTTGGGCTTCTTCATCAGGTATGTGTGAATTCAATAAGGGAATAGTTCTTCCCTTGTGTCCCAAAATTTCTCCCTATTTCTCTCTATCCGTTCTAGCCCTAAAACTATCGAATGTTAAGAAATTGCTAGTCATACTTCGTATAATTCATGTGGAACATTATTTCATGCTAGTTATAGATATTTTCTACCATTTTGTAACTGAAATGATGTTTATTCTTGTGAATTGAAATTTAGCCCTAGTACTTGAACGTAAAGAATCTAGAATCTTAAAATAGTGATTAAACAGTGAAATTCGCTTGATTCCTTCAATGTTTAGGTTTCCCATAATGTTAGTTGGTGATGAAAATTTAGTTAGATTGATGATAGTGTTGTTTAGTTAAAATGTTAGACTACTCAGTGTCAGTCAGAAATGTCAGCTGATCAGTTTGACTATAGAAATTTCTGAGGTGTCAGTAGTACCTCCCAGTTATCAGAATCAGATTCAGAACTCAGTTATAGTGGTCCACTAGGTGGGCATGACGCTTTAGATAAGCAGCTCTGACTAGCCTTGGGACCCCAGCTTCAGATTACAGTTTGTTCTTTAAATGGTTATGACGCTTCTAGATAAGCATCTCTGGCCAGTCTTAGAACCCAGTTCTAGAATCCGGTCTGATAAGACTATCAGGGTGCTTTTAGATATGTATCCTTACTAGTCATTGGGCCCCAGTTTTGAGCTATCAGCTTAGTGTTCAGTCTAGGAATATTTAGTGGGAGTAGGACTTAGCACCAATCTGATCAGGGTTCCAACGCACCCAGGTTCCCAAAACTACATTGCTGCAGTAGGTTATAATTTTATTGGTCTCATGGCCCCATACTCTTGTGATCACCCAGTTCATGCCTTTAGACACTGGCAAGGTATATTGGATCCTACCGATGGGGCGTATACATCAGACTCCATGTCTAGATCACGTGGTTATATGTCGGTTATAAACTCTCCCACTAGTTAGCTCAGCTCAGTTTCAGATTAGTACCTCAGATTTAGGGCATGTTCTTGACCATCAGATAGGGTCTTTTAGACCATCTCAGTTATATCAATTATTCATCTCAGTAGCTTTAGTTGGACATTGCATGTCTTTTCAGTTCAACACTTTTATTTCTTTTGTATGGTTTCTCTCACTTACTCATTACATTCAAAGTACTGACGCATACTTTTATGTTGTATCATTTTATGATACAGTTGCAAGATCTCAGTCTCAGCCTCGCTTGCTGATCGCTCTCAGAAGACTTCAGCGGATCTAAGTGGTGAGTCCTCATCTTTCGAGGATGAAGATTATTTACTCTGTTTTGCTTTCTTCAATTTAGATTTGGAGTTATCTGGGGGCTTGTACTAGAAACTCATCAGTTGTAGTGTCTTTCAGGCACAGATTTGGTTTTTTCAGACTTGTAGTTTTGTTCAAATGTTTTCAAACATTATGAATCAACTTCATTCTCTTAAATGCTTATATTTGTTCCTTAAACTTCTATTTTATATATTTATATGTTTACTCAGAATGCCAGTGTATGATAGACTAGGGCTTGACTTGGGGTTAAATGTGACTCCAAATACCGTGTCCCGTCCAAGATGTAAGCTCAACGCGTGATACTAACTAGCTACACTAGGCCCTACACGGTCCCACGCAAAATATATATATACATAGGAATCACATGGAAAACAATAGCTAAAAACTGAGAAACTATAGCCTCAAGCCTCTAGGAGTGGAATAATGGTCAGGACAAGGCCCCAACCTACCCAAAAGTTGTACAACAAAAGAACAAACCTTCTCTAACTATCAACTCCGGAGAAAAGGAGCTGACTGGACTGCTGACTTTTGCTAGCAGCTAGGAAGGTCTTGGACCACGTATATCTACACTTGTAGGCAAGTAATGCAGTGCACCAAAGGTGGGCATCAGTATACTATATACCGAATATGTAAGGCAGTAATGAAGGCTGAATAAAGTCACTAGAAGAACTGAAAGTAAGCAATAAGGAGGATAGGAATTTAACCTGAATAGTTTCACAATCGGGAATATAACTAGCAAGTATATATACAAAAAAGAACCTAATTGGGACCCCATAATCTTGAAAGATACAACCAATATAGAATAACCTACCTGGGCCCCCATACGCCCCGCTAAGTACAAGCAATACACATTCCTCCTATCCGAACTACTATAGGCCCGTAGGCATGTTGTGACTAAGGTATACTTGATCTCTAAAGTTGTATCCGAGCCTGGTAGGCTCCCACAACTGGGTTTGAGCCATCTAGGCTCCTGTACTGTGCCTGAGCCATCTGGGCTCCTATAGTTGTATCTGATCCGTCTGGGCTCCTGTAGTTGTATTTGAGCCGTCTGGGCTCCTATAACTGTATCTGAGCCATCTGTACTCCTATAATTGTATCTGAGCCCTCTAGGCTGAGCTGTCTAGGCTCCTATAATGTATCTGAGCCATCTGGGCTGCTATAACTGTATCTGAGCCATCTGGGCTCCTGTAACTGTATTTGAGCCGTATGAGCTTCTGTAACTGTATCTGCATAGAACTTCATACGGTGCCGCTGAACTACACCTTATGCTGCTTAGCTTAGCAAGATACACTAACAGCCAACCTCAGGCCGCTGCGGCCTCGAGGTGGTAACAAGGCGCCTACTAATCCTTCTAATATGTAGACAACTGAACAAGGAATTCCTATGTCGCCTCTGCCGATCATCAGAACTGGGTATAAGCCTCCTAATGAGGACTACTATACTGTAATCTCAAATTGCCTCGCAGCAGCTGACCACAATACTATAGCACCAACTACTACAAGGAATTGATCTTATCAGCTAAACAACAGGAGTAACTTACCAAAAGGAATTAGCCTCTTATCAGCTAAACAACAGGAGTAACTTGCTGAAAGGAATTAGCCTTGACATACCTTAATTGATAATTTCTATGCACTCGAGCAATTCCAACCTTAAGTCAGTAACTCCACCAATTTGCAGCCCTCATGCTGAGAAAATAAGGCTATTTCCAATCGGCAAATAGTAATATCTTTCAATAGGATTAACTATAACTTTAATTTCGATTAATTCAGTCAAAAACTTGCCGATTCTCGAGAATTTAGAATGTAGAACTGCTTACCTATTTCCTGTATCCACTTAGGACTCAATTTAAAGTAATTTCGGCAACCTTTACTCAGCGGAGTTCTAGTACACCGAGCAAATTTTCAAAGAATAACTCCGCAGGGATGTTCCTCATAGGCCTAAAACTCAATTCCCAAGATGAATTTGCATTTGGATGAAGTTTAACAGTGTATTTTGATGAAAATAAGATGAAATCCACATTTTATCTCTATTCTGGGTCGAGGAAATATTTGTGAATGTTTCAATTCAATCAAGGTAGGCTTATATAATATTAGGGCGGTGGTAGAGGGTGTACGGCGTGCCCCCCATTACACAGAACCAGGGGGCGGCGCACCAGCCCGTGCGCAGGGGGAGGCTATGTGACAAGTTGCCCAGCGCGCCTGGCCTCTCGGTCCCAGCCTCCCATCCATTCGACGATGCACTCGCGTGTTCACCCCCGAGCCTTCTCCCGGGTATGTTATATGCTAAACTTCTCAATATACATGCGCACACAATGGTCGTACTATGGAAATTTATGGGGTATAACATCATCCCCTCCTTAGGAACATTCGTATCCTCGAATGTAATCTTTAGACTCAACTCCTTTAACTACTGCTAAGAAAATTTCGGCAGATTCTCCTTTGTAATATGAACTATCCGGAAAGCTGAAATATAGAAAAGTCCAATATAGGCATCTCACAGGATGCTATCAACAACTACTCCACCACATAGAGGTGAACAACTGAACAGTACTAATAATATAAGCAACAAAGTAACATCTGAACAACAATCTCACCTCAACTGTCAGTTTTGGAATAAGTGAGGATATCTAGCCCTCATGTCATCCTTAGCTTCCCAAGTCATCTCTTCTACATTTCTGTTCCTCCACAGGACTTTAACAAAGGCTACATCTTTAGTCCTTAATCTACGAACCTGCCGATCTAGTATAGCAACTGGAGTCTCTTCATAGGCTAACTCTTTAGTAACTTGAACATCCTCGACTGGAACAATTCGAGACAGGTCCCCTATGCACTTGCGCAGCATTGACAAGTGGAAGATTGGATGAATAGATTCTAGCTCTAAAGCCAGTTCTAACTCCTATTCCACTCGTCCTATCCTTCGAAGGATTCAATACGGGTAAATGAATCTAGGGCTAAGCTTGCCCTTCTTACCAAATCTCATCATGCCCTTCATAGGCGAAACCTTAAGAAACACCCAATCATCTACATTAAATTCAAAGTCTCTACACTAGATATCAGAATAGGACTTTTGTTGACTTTGGGCTATCAACAAATGTTCTCAGATAAGTTTTACTTTTTCTTCTAACTGGTGGATCATATCAGGTCTGATTAATCCTGACTCCCCTACTTCGAACCACCCTATGAGGGACCTACATTTCCACCTATATAAGGCCTCATAAGGTGCCATCATAGCATAATGATAACTGTTATTGTATGCAAACTCGATAAGGGGTAGATGCTCGTCCCAACTCCCTCCAAAGTCTAGCACACACTCCCGGATCATATCCTCAAGCATTTGAATGGTGCGCTCTGCTTGACCGTCTGGATGGGGATGGAAAGTTATACTCAAATTAACCTACGTCCCTAAACCTTTCTTAAATGACTGCCAAAATCTAGCTGTGACTTATGCCCCTCTATCTGAAATAATGGATACTGGAACACAATGTAGTCGGACTACCTCCTTGATATACAACTTAGCATAGTCTTCGGCTGAATACGTAGTCCGGACTGGCAAGAAGTGGGTTTATTTTGTCAGCCTATCAATAAGAACCCAAATAGAGTCAAATCTACATCTGGTGCAGGGTAATCCTATCACAAAGTCCATATTAACCGCCTCCCTTTTCCACATAGGTACATCTATCTCCTAATCCAGTCCGCCAGGTTTCTAATGTTCAACTTTTACTTGCTGACAATTAGGACACTATGATACAAGCGCGGCTACACCTTTCTTCATTCCAGGCCACTAGTATATTTTCTTTATATTATGAAACATCTTCGTCAAACCTGGATGAAGAGAGTAACGAGAATAATGTACCTCTTCCATGATCTGCTGGCGAGGCCCTGCTACATTTGGAACATAGAGTCAACCTCTGAATCTCAAGAGCCCGTCTTCCGTTAACTCGAAGGCCGATATTTCACCTTGCTGAACCTTGTCGCTGAGATGTACTAGATTAGGGTCCTCATACTACCGCTCCTTTACTTCTACAACCAGGGATGATAGTGTTGTATTTTGAATTACAACCCCGTTATCCTCGGAATCTACTACCCGGACTGCTAGACTAGCTAATCGATGTAGATCCCGAGCCATTTCTCACTGTTCTGGCCTCAAATATGCTAAACTGCCCATGGATCTATGTCTAAGGGCATCGGCTATAATATTAGCCTTCCCTGGGTGATGCATGATGTTCATGTCATAGTCTTTCAGCAATTCTAACGAACGACGCTATTGTAAATTCAACTCTTTCTGCATGAAGATGTATTAGAGGCTTTTATGATTAGTAAAAATATCAACATGCACGCCATACAAATGATGTCTCCATACTTTTAAGGCATCAACCACTGCATCTAATTCCAAATCATGGGTAGGGTAGTTTTTTCCTTAGCTTCCTCGAAGCATAAACAATCACCTTGTTGTGTTGCATCAGAACACACCCTAAACCAATGCCCGAAGCATCACAGTATACAGCATCGCCTTCTGAACCCTCTGGTAAGGCCAATACTGGTGTAGATGTCAACCTATTTTTCAGCTCCTGGAAACTCTGCTCACAGGCCTCGGTCTAGTGGAATTTGGCTGCTTTCTAAGTCAACCTAGTCAATGGCACTGATAGGGTAGAAAATCCTTCCATAAACCTTCTGTAATACCCGGCTAACCCTAGGAAGCTACGAACCTCCATTAGATTTGTAGGTCTAGGCCATGTCTTAACTGCCTCAATTTTTTGTGAGTCAACCTGGATGCTTATATCTGATACCATATGGCCCAAGAAAGCTATGGAATTCATCTAGAACTCACATTTCGAGAACATTTCATATAAAGGGTGATCTCTGAGGGTCTAAAGTACTGTTCACAAGTGATCTTTGTGTTCAGCCTCTGAGCGGGAATATACCAGAATATCATCAATGAACACTATCACAAACAGATCTAAATATGGCCTGAAGATGTTGTTCATTAGATCCATAAACACTGCTGGGGCATTTGTCAACCTGAAGGACATAACTAGGAATTCAAAATGACCATACCTGGTCCTGAAAGCTATCTTCGGGATATATTTCTCCCAAACTCATACCTGGTGGTACCTGGATCTCAAATCAATTTTGGAGAGAATATTTCGCCCCTTAAAGTTGATCGAACAAATTATCTATCCTTGGGAGAGGGTATTTATTCTTAATGGTAACTTTATTCAACTGCCAATAACTATACACATGAATAGGGAGACATCTTTCTTTCTCACAAACAGAACTACTACACCTCACGGCGAAGTTCTGGGCCTGATAAAACCCTTGTATAACAAGTCTTTCAACTATTCCTTCAACTCCTAAAATTTTGAGGGATCCATTCGATACGGAGGAATGAATATAGGCTGGATACCTGGTAGCAAATTGATAGAAAAATCGATCTCACGCTCTAGGGGAATACCAAGAAGCTCATCTTGGAACACATCTGGAAACTCACTAACCACTGGGATGGACTGAAGAGTTTGGGATTCTTCTTGCATATCTCGAACCCTAACAATATCATAAATCCAGCCTTTTGCTATTAACTTTCTCGCCCGAAGATAGGATATGAACCTACCTTTTGCTGTAGCTGCATTTCCTTTCCATTCTCGCACTACCTCCCCTGGAAAGTGAAATCGAACGGTTCTGGTCCAACACTCTACATTGGCATAACATGGTGCCAGTCAATCCATACCTATAATTACATCACAATCGATGATTTCCATCTCCACTAAATCTACTAAGGTCTAGCCACCAACAATCTCTGTTGTGCAACCCCGACAAATTCTCTTAGCAATAATAGAGTCACCAATGGCTGTAGACATTGAGAAAGGTTGCTGAAGAAATTCTGATGTTATCCCAAACTTCCGGTCTACTAATGGGGTAACATAAGACAAAGTGGAACCTAGATCTATCAGAGCATAAACTGAGTGAGAACAGACATCTAGCATACATGTCACAACATCTGGTGACGACTCTGACTCCTATCGTCTCGATAGAGCATAAGTGCGATCCTAACCACTGCCTGAACTAGATCCCTTTGTTTGCCCCAGCCTCTATCGGTTGGAGCTGAAGGGCTGTGTCTTGCAGAAGGTGCTGGAGCATATGAACCTGCTAAGGACCTATTCTATTGGTCCCGATCACCCTGGTATCTAGTCAGACAATCCCTCATCATGTGTCCCTCCTGTTCACAGGAATAGCTTGCAGTAGAACCGTATATGCATCTCTTAGGATGTCACCTATTACAAGTACTGCAACGTGGTATAGCTGGTATCGTCTGATTTGGACCCCATTGCTGCTAGGAACCTCACACTCATGAACTTTCGCCAGGACTTGATTGTCTATGATGATCTTATCTACTGCCCTGCTGCTGCTGAAATGAGGGCCTAGGTGGCCTACCTAATAAACTAGGCCTGGGCACACACTGAAAATCTGCCTGAAAGTCTACGCGTCTAGCCCTCCGACGCTGCTCCTGACCTGCCCTATCAACCGCGTACTGACACTTCCTGATTTCTTCTATGTTCTGAGCAAAGGCCTAAATTCGTGAGATATCCATATCCTCTTACAGTGTGGTTGTGATACCGAACTCCACATATTCTGGCGCAAGTTCCATAATAAATTGATGTACCCTGGCTAGCGTATCAACAAATGTCGGTGCATATCTAGCCAAGGAATCAAACCTCAACGCATACTCTCTGACATTCATTCTACCTTACTCCAGATGTAAAAATTGCTCTACTTTGGCCTGCTGAATCTCTCGGGGCAAGTAGTGGTCTATCTAGGCCTCAGAGAAACTAGGCCATGTAGGTGGAGGTGCATCTTTGTCTCGGGTCCTTTCCCAACTTTCATACCATAAAACTGCTATCTCTCACAATCAGAACACTGCTAATTCAACTGATTCTGTCGAGGAAGCATGCATAACCCTGAATATCCTTTGTAGAGAGTCTATGAAGTTCTGAGGGTCCTCCCTCCAATCTGTCCTTATAAACTGCGGAGGACTCAAATCAAGGAACTCGAGGACTCTCGAACTCCTGGGTCCCTCATTGGGCTTGGCAACAGCTGGTACTACTAGCTGACACTGATGCAAGGAAACCATCATCTGAACCAACATATGAACTGCACTCCTAATATCCTGATCCGATGGCACAGGGACGGCTAAGGGTGGTACTGGTATATCAGCCGCCCTAGAGGGATCCTGGCGTGGCAGAGAATGCTGGGAAACTGGGATGAAGTCTCCCTGTCGCCCTCAGATCAGGCTGACTCTGAGTAGGGCCCCTGCTTATTCCCTGTCCCGCTATAGTGTTCAATTCTCGACCAGTCGTCGTCTGTCTTGCTTAAGACATCTTCTCTATAAATAAGCAGAATAGTGTAATCTTAGGGAGTTACCCTATACAACATGGCTCTATAGCATGACTGGAGGAGAAAGGAGGGTAACCACATTATTATGCCTCGTAGCCTCTTGCCTATAGAATGTGGTGCACAACACATCCATAGACAAGACTCTACTTGAGACAGCTTGTAGACTCCCTGGGATACGACCTGCTCTGATATCAAGTTTGTCATGCCCCACCTTGGGGGGCATGACTGGCACCTAGTGCCACACTGAGACCTGGGCTAACCTAACTGGGCATAGGCACCTCTGGTGCTTTCCAGTAACATAAAGACAAGAAAAAAATGGATTATATCTCAACTATAAACATAGCCTCGGGCGAACAAGGCCACGCAGCACTTGCAAAGAAAAACATCTAACCCAACAACAAGGCGATAAAAGGGATACTATGCGGGCCGACAAGAATACCATGTTGTCTAGTTATAGAAGGATGAGAAATATGTAATCATACTTATACTATGGCCTACAAGGCCGCTAACTAACTAGCTACATTAGGCCCCACATGACCACCACGCAAAATATATATACATAGGCCTCACACGGCTAACAATAACTAACATCTGAGAAACTATAGCCTGCAAGCCTCTAGGAGTGGAATAATGGTTGGGACAGGGCCCCGACCAACTGAAAAGTTGTACAACAAAATAATAAACCTTCTCTAACTACTAATTCCAGAGAAAAGGAGCTAACTGGACTGCTGTCTCTAGCTGGCAGCTAGGAAGGTCATGGACCACGTCTATCTACACCTACAGGCAAGTAATGCAGTGCCCCAAAGGTGGGTGTCAGTACAATACGTATCGAATATGTAAGGCAGTAATGAAAGCTGAATAAAGTCACTAGAAGAATTGAAACTAAGCAATAAGGAGGATAGTAATTTAACCTAAACAGCTTCACAATTGGGAATATAACTAGCAAGTATATATACAAACAAGAACCTAACTGGGCCCCCATAAGCCTGGAAGGTACAACTAACACAGAATAACCTACTTAAGCCCCCATAAGCCCTGGTAAGTACAAGCAATGCACATTCCTCCTATCCGAACTACTATAGGCCCATAGGCATGTTGTGACTAAGGTATACTCGATTTCTAAATCTGTATCTGAGCCATCTGGGCTCCTGTAGCTATGTCTAAGCCGTCTGGGCTCTTGTAGCTATATCTGAGCCGTCTGGGCTCCTATAACTATATTTGAGCCATCTGGGCTCCTATAACTGTATTTGAGCCGTCTGCGCTCCTGTAACTGTATTTGAGCCATTTGGGCTGCTGTAACTGTATCTTAGCCATCTGGACTGAGCAGTCTGGGATCTTGTAGCTGTATTTGAGCCTTATGGGCTCCTGTAACTGTGTTTGAGCCATCTGGGTTCCTGTAACTGTATCTGAGTCGTTTGGGCTTCTGTAATTGTATCTGCGTAGAACTACATATAGGTTTCCCAACTACGCCCTACACTGCTTAGCTTAGCAAGATACACTAACAGCCACCCTCAGGCCTCTATGGCCTCAAGGTGGTAACAAGGCGCCTACTAATCCTTCTAATCGGTAGACAACTGAACAAGGAATTCCTACGCCGCCTCTGGTGATCATCAAAACTGGGTATAAGCCTCCTAACTAGGACTACTATACTGTAATTCAAATCGTCTCGCAGCAGCTGACCACAATAATATAGCACCAACTTCTACAAGGTATTGATCTTATCAGCTAAACAACATGAGTAACTTGCTGAAAGGAAATAGCCTTGACATACCTTAATCGATGATTTCTATGCACTAGAGCAATTCCGACCTGAAGTCAGTAACTCCACCATTTTGCAATCCTCATGCTGAGAAAATAAGGCTATTTCAATACTAACAATCGGCAAATAGTAATATCTTTCAATAGGATTGACTATAACTTTAACATTGATTAATTCAGCCGAAAACTCACCGATTCTCAAGAATTTAGAAGGTAGAACTACTTACCTATTGTCTTTAACCGCTTAGGACTCAATTTATAGTAATTTTGGCAACCTTTACTCGGCGGGGTTCCGGTACACCGAGCGAGTTTTCAAAAAATAACTCCGCGAGGATGTTCCTTATAGGCCAAGTACTTGATTCCCAAGATGAATTTGCGTTTGGACAGAGTTTGACGGTGTAATTTGATAAAAATCAGATGAAGTCGACGTTTTCTCTATTCTGGTTCGAGGAAATGTTTGTGAATGTTTCAATTCAATCAAGGTAGGCTTATATAATACTAGGGTGGTGGTAGGGGGTGTGCGGCGCGCCCCCTATCGTGCAGCACCAGGGGCACAATGCTCCAGCCCGTGCGCAGGGGGAGGTTGTGCGACGCGGCACTCAGCCTCCGGTCCTGGCCTCCCGTCCGTCCAAATACGCGCTCTGTGTCCACCCCCGAGCCTTCTCTCGGGTGTGTTATACACTAAAATTTTCAATATACATGCGCACACGATGGTCGTACTATGAAAATTTATAGGGTATAACATTCCTGACTTTAAGAAAATATTGATTGTTAGTTACCTTGAATTCCTTACTTCCAAAATACTTTCTAGGTATTGCCAATCCTCCAACTCAACATCCTCAGGTCGATGAGACAATTTGTCTTCATCAGTCTATAGCCAGAGTAGTGACAGTGCAAACGAGCCTTCCATTCTCTAAAAAGCCTTTGCATATTACTTGTCACAAAGGCTTGCAACCTATGCTCTAGCTGTCCCACCACAAACTTCAAATTTGTCCTAAACTCATTGTAACATTATATTTAATATTCTAACCATATGAATAGATCATCTTATCTAAGACCAATACAAATATTAATAGTAATATATTACCTTAACCTTTAACCACATTGCTTCGCTATATTTTATAGCAATCTTTTGCTTTCATCTCGAAATGAGATAGTGCTCCTCATAATTAAACTAGAATAATTAACAATATCTCTAGCCCCATAACCCATAGCTCTATCAGTGTCAATCTCGAATCATTATCGAGATTTTTCCTCCATACTTAGTTTTTATATCTATGACTTTAGATTTATATTTACCTCTTCCTCTCTTGTTATTGATACAAAAAACTACAAAGCAAAAAACATAAATTATCAGCACTGATATTAACGAAAATCCAACAGGGAGGGAAGTATTAATAACTACATGTAAAATGTTAAGGGAATAAACTGAATCTCAAAATGCCAACAAACTGAAAAATAACCTGAACCATTTTCAGCCTCTGGAGAGGGGTGAACATGTTCTTCTAGAATTCTTGATGATTGTGTCTCTAGAGATATTCATTGGAGAGGATTACTTGATATTTCTTATGTATGTAGAGTTTCTTGACTTGGGTTACACGGTTGTCTAGTCTCTAGAGTTTCTTCCATAATCTTAATTGGTTGTAGTTGTGGCTAAGATGTTGTTTTAGAATTTCCACGTCCGTGAAAATTGCCACATCCATAGCCTGGCCCATCTCTCCCACTTTTACCTCATCCTGTTCCTTTCATTTTCTACAACATCATATAAAAAAGGAGAAGTACTAGAATTAGAAATTAAAGATGATAAAATATGAATCTACCTGCTTGAGAAAATATCAATTCATATAGCAAATACATTAAATCAACAAATTATAAAGATAAACTGACAATTGTTGCTTCATTAGAGTAAGCCAATGATTCTACTTTAACATTGATCCTATTTATAAAATTAAAGATACAAGCATCATGAACTAGTTCCATGTCAGCTAATAAGAACAAAAACATAGAAAACTTCTCAAAACAATATGTAGACATCTAAATCATTAGTCTTTGCTTCACAGGATGTATCACTGTCATCTCTCTCATTGCCATCAAGTAACTTTTCTTCACTTTCTTCATTTTCAGATACATATATTTGATTGTCATTAATGAATCATCCCTGTGTAAAGATATCTCAATAATAGTTTCTTGGTCATTGGTACGCAAAATATTACATTCAACTTCCTCTTATTGATAAACATCTCCGTTCAGTTCTTCATCTTCAACTTCTACATATTTATCATCATTTTCAGGCATATTGAAGAGGTTGCGAGGATTTGTCTTTAGAACAACAAGCCAATCTTTATCGACCATGTCATTCAAGTAGAAGACTTGTTCAGACTGAGATTCCAACACAAATGGCTCATTTGTATTCAAGGCACAATGAGTATTCACACTTGTAAACCCATATTTGTCAATTTTATATCCTCTTCCTAGATGAGCCATATCCCACCAATGACACTTGAATAGGTAAACGTTTTTATTTCCCACATAAGACAACTCATAATGTCCTCTAATACACCATAATACTCTTTATTAGAGTCTGAATCATCTCCTCTCAAAAGTACTCCACTGTTCTACATTTTTCTCACAAGCTCTTTTGTTTGAAATCTGAATCCATTCACCATAAATGTTGAATATCGATGAACCAATAGTGTAGGACCAACGACTAAGCTTATGAGCTCATTATTTGCGCACCCTTGTGCAGATAATACAAATATTTACAAAAACAAACAACACTATTATGGCCAATATAGTACCATGGGATAATTATACTATTAGTAAAAAGTCATATAATGAGACACCTACACAAGCACAAAACCAATCAAGAAGCCCATCGTTATTCATCCTACGAGCTCTCCCTGAACCTTGGCTTTCAATCTCTCTCATGTATTCCCTACATTTTGTTAGTTAAGATTACTTAAATTATCTCAATATGAAATTATATTGAAATTAATAAGTGACTTACTCCATGAATTGTGAAATCTCTTCACAATTTTGAAGTACATACATACATGCTTGCTTGAACTCATCATGAGGTAGCATCATGCTATCTGAAGCACCTATTGTTTTCCCACTTTTTTTAAAGATAGACATATCACCCTTTGAAAAAGATCCATCATCATTTCTAGTTGGTTTATTGAACTTGGTTTAGATATTCTTTAAATATCGTGAGAAAAACGTAAGGCTTTCTTGTGCCAAATAACCTTCTGCAGTTGAACCTTATGGACGACCTTTGTTTCGAATATATGACTTACGTGTTTGCAAATACCTACATATAGATTTCTCATTAATTTAATTATAGAATATGCTATTATAATTGTATGGAATTTAAATATGTAACACCTTAAAAGTTCCTAAGATCAGACCCGAGAGTTTAAATTAAAAAAATAGGAAAATGTTGCACCAGGTAACAGGAAAACTCGCCCAGTGACCCGTGAAGTATTCCATGAGTCGTGAAGTGACTCATGAAGTATTCCGGCGATTTTAGTAAGGGTGTTTTCATAATTCCTAAGCTCCTACATCCTAAACTACGTCGTTTTGGGGTTATTTTCAGGGGGATTAAGGGAGTTAGTCAATCTTTTCCCCTCACTTCTCTCACGATCACCTAGAAACAGTATCAAGAACTCAGATATTTCATCTCAGAGCTAAAGCTGGGGCTTGAAGGTTGTAGTTAGTTATACTTTATGTTGATTTCTCTTTCCATGAAATATGTGTCTAGCCCTAGTCTATAAATGTGATTTAAAGAGTCTTGCATAATTTTATAGATGCAAACCTTTCTTGTTTTTGATAGTTCTTGTAATCAACAGAATAGTATAGTTAGATTATCTAAAAAGTTGAATAATTGATTGTTTAGTCCCAGTCAGTACTCAGCCTTTTCAGTATCTTACAAAAATGTCAGCTGATTAGTTTGACTATACTCAGTCTCTTGAGGAGTTCAATAAAACTCTATAGTCTCAGTTATCAGTTGTCAGGGTGTTCTGTAGACAGTTACGACGCTTTCAGCTAAAGCAGCTCTGACCAGTCTTAGAACCCCTTGGTTTCAGTTATAAGGTCCTTCAAACTCTCAGGTTACTTACAAATAAGTATTCCTGACTTAAATCTAGGGCCATCAGGTTTGAGCTATCAGCCTAGTATTCACAGTTAGAATTTCTAATGGAAGTAGAACTTAGCACTAAGCTGCCGAGGTTTAGCACACCTAGGTTCCTAGAACCACATTGCTACCGTAGGTTTTTAACCTAAGGGCATAAGACAATGATCACTAGTTTAGTTACTATACACTGGCAAGGTATAGTGGGCCTTCTCCGATGTGGGGTATACATCAAACTCCATGTTTAGCTGATATGGTTACATGCTGGTTGTAGTCTCTCCCACAGTATAGTCAGTACCGCTCAGTCCAGAATAGTCATAATTTTTAGTTCAGCTCAGTTATTCAGGTTTCAGTATGTAGTTATTATCCTTAGTCAGTACCTGTGTTATAGTATATTCAGTGTTTCTTAGTTCAATTATGTATTTCTACTATTCTTACTTACATCTTGCATACTTGATACATTCAAAATACTGATGCATATTTTCCATGTTGTATCGTATTATGATACAGGTGGAGGTTCTCTGTTGCAAGATTGTTAGTAGTTCCCATCAGACAGTTTCAGCAAAATTATCTTTGGTGAGTCCTCATCTTTCGAGGATGAGGATTTAGCTCTATTTCAGTCCCTTACTTTCAGATTTTAGAGTTAGCTGGGGTCTTGTCCCAGCAACTTATCAGTTCTTAGATGGCTTTCAGACAAAGTTTTGTTTCAATATGTTTGTAGTTGTTGCACAGCTTTTCAGTATCTTATCAAACATTACTAAAATTTTAAGAAAGTTATTTAGTTATGTTTTCTCAGCTTCAGCTTCTATTTAATTTAGTATACCACTGTGATGTTAATCCATGGTTAGCTTGGGGTCACTTGCCGCACCAAGTACCGAGTCACATCCATGGTGTAGACTCAGGTCATGACAAACTTGGTATCAGAGCACTAGATTTAGAGTATACTAGGATGTTTGAAAGACACATCAAGTAGAGTCATTTTCATGGGTTTGAAGCATGCCACACTTATGATGGGGAGGCTATAAGGCATTATTAAGAAATTGCCTTTTTGTTCATGATCGCACGTGTGTTGAGCTAATATAGTAAATGTCCTCCTAATCCATACTCTACTATTTTCAATTAAAAATGCCTCCAAAACCAAGAAATGGAAGAAGGACTAGGAACGCTAATCGGCCAACCCCACCAGCTCCAGCAGCCCCTCAGGACGATCAAGTGTCCTCCGCTGAATTCAGGGTTGCGATTCAGATGCTAGCTCAGGTCGTGATCAATCAAGTGAACTAGCAAGTGGTGTCAGTCAATACCAATGGGATTTTACACGAATGAATCCCCTAGCTTTTCACGGATCTAAGGTAGAGGAAGACCCGCAATAGTTTATGGACGAGATCCATAAAATCACCCAAATCATAGGTGTCACTACTACGGAGAGTGATGAATTAGCTGCCTACCAGTTGAAAGGGGTGGCTCTGATTTTGTACAAGCAGTAGAAGGAAGGGAAGTCGAATGGAGTAGGTCTGGTAGAGCGGGACGAGTTTGTTATGGTGTTCCTTAACAGATTCTTTCCTCGGGAGTTAAGGGAAGCTAAGGTTGTCAAATTCATGAACTTGTGGTAGAACAACATGACAGTGGAGGAGTATGCATTGGAGTTCACTCGGTTGTCGAGGTTTGCTCCAAAAATGGTCGCTGAGCCAAGGGCTCGCATGCTCAAATTTGCTAATGGAGTTTCAGATTTGGTGCTTAAGAATGCAAAACTATGATGCTTATCAAGGACATCGACCTCTCCAGTCTCATTATTCATGCACAACAGATAGAGGTGGAGAAGCTGAAGGAAATTGAGAGGGAGAACAAACATACGAGAATAGGCCAGTTTTAGTATGGCCAGCAGAGATTAGGTGGGGGTAGTTGACCACAGCAGCATTAAAAACCTCTAGTACCCTCATTATCCAGTGCCCCTTATTTTCGATCCCGCAAGGACCGAAAGGGTAGAGCATTAGGCTCCCAGCCCCAGATACATATCTCCAGTAGTGGCACATTTCTAGCCTGCCCTAAGTATGGAAAGAATCACCCTGGGGAGTGTCGTTTACGAAAGGATGATTATTTCTATTGTGGCCAGCTAGGTCACGGATTGAAAGATTATCCGTCAGCAGGATGGGGAAGACCCAGTCTACGCCTTAGCAACCCCAGCAGGTAATCCAGCTTGGTAGGGCACTACTTCAAGTATGGGTGGCGAGCAGCGCCAAAACTATTTTTATGCTTTGTCTTCTCGTTAGGATAAGGAGAACTCACTTGATGTGGTTATTGCTCGGTGCTTTGGGGTACGGGTAAAAACCGACACGCAAGTGCACGTGGTCAAACAAGTAATAAAGTGGCTAAGTAGCCAAGTATCGATCCAAGGAGGCTCAAGATATGTAAAATTGCCTAATTTACTATATTTCTATTTAACTTCTAATTATGCTAACAACACGTACCCAAGAGTAATTGAATTTTTGTTTCTAAACTATATACTACAATTAATACAAACTATTTACTTTTGAATTCAGACAATGGATATGAACATGCCAAGGTTAAGAACAAGTAATGAACTTGATAATCATGATAATTTTGGTTAATTCTCTTCTTCATGTTGCTAGCCAAGAACATTTGCCTAGAAATTAAAACTCTCGTATTTAATTTCACTTTAGAATCATAAACCATCCGTCTACATTTCTGTGATCAAATGCAATTTATGACCTAGCACTACAATTCTGGTTCCTAATTTGACTAATACGGCTTCCAAGTATATTTCTATCAGGAAAGCACATCAAAACCCAATTTTCCCAAATCAAGTTAAGAACAATACCCTATTAATTCACAACTTTCCAATTTCTTGCTCTCTCGAGTGAAATTGGACTTTTTAGATATACATTAATGTTGGCCAATCACTAATGCAGTAAAGAACAAGAATTAATAGAACAACATTAAAGAAGAGGAACAAACCATATCAATGAAAATCAGAATTCATTACACATGTTCAAAACCTCATCAAAAAAGAGAATTAGCCACTCATTCTTGGATTGATCATCCTAAAATGAGTGTAAATCATACGTACAATTGATAGAAAGAAGAAAGGAAGAGAAGAAATCCCTTAGCTTTTCCAATCTTCAACTGCTACTAACCCACGTTCCTGCTCTCCACTTCTGAACTCAGTCTCCAAACTGAAAAACTTAAAATAAACCTAAGTGTGCTATTTATACTAGTGGGAAATTTTTCTCGAAATAACAAGCAACGTGTCACGGAGGCCAACGCGGAGCCTTGCCTCCATGACACGGCGTGGACGCGGACCCTCACTGGAATTTCCAGGGTCCGGTAATTTAACCTCAACGTGGCACGGAGGCCATCGCGGAGGCCTATCTCCGTGCCACGGAGCTGACGCGCAGGCACACTGGAAATTGCAAATTTAATTCCTGCTCAGGCAGTGTGCTACCGCGATGGTAGCGTGGCACGGAGCCATCGCGGAGCCCCTATAAATCCTGCATTCCCAGGTCTTTTCCACGCTCGCATCCAAGTCCAACTCCGACATAGTTCCAACATGCATTTTAGCTCATAAAAATCACATTTTCCTGCAAAACAAATGCTAATCATGTTGGTTAGTATAAATTCGCATTTTATTACCAATTACATGATATTATATACACATTGCACCACAAACAAGGTAAAAATGATACGTTTGAGTATCACTTGGGCATATAAATCTACCCAAGATCAGTTATGGGTATGTTGCGCCTTTTCCACATTGATGTATATGCCTTGTTACATCCAGAAGCCACACTTTCCTTTGTGACTCCATATATTGCTGTTCAGTTTGATATTAGTTCAGAAGTCCTCTCAGAACCATTTTTAATTTCTACTCTGGTTGGTGAATCGGTTGGACCCAACCCGGTATATAGAAGTTGCCTAGTCTCAGTGTTGAGTAAAGTTATCCCAGTTGATCTAGTAGAGCTAGACATGGTCAACTTCGACCTCATTCATGGCATGGATTGATTACATTTCTGTTATGCCTCAGTCAACTGCAGAACTAGAGTCGTTAGGTTTCAGTTTCCTAATGAGATAATCTTAGAATAGAAGGGTAGTATTTCAGCGTCTAAGGGTCGATTTATTTCCTACCTTAAGGCCAGGAAAATGATTTCAAAGGGTTGCATCTATCAATTGGTTAGCGTCAGGGATTCCAGATCTGAGACCCTAACTATTCAGGCAGTTGTAGTTATTAGAAAATTTCCTAACCTTTTTCCCGAAGATCTTCCTAGAGTCCCTCCTGAGTGAAAATAGACTTCGGCATAGATCTTCTTCCAGACACCCATCCCATCTCTATTCCTCCTTATAGAATAGCTCCAACTGAGCTTAAGGAGTTGAAGGGACAACTGAAAGACCTTCTAGATAAGGGCTTCATCAGACCCAACATCTCTCCATAGAGTGCTCCAGTCCTATTCGTTCGAAAGAAAGACGTTATGCTCAGAATGTGCATTGACTACCTTCAACTAAACAAAGTTACAATCAAGAATCGGTATCCTCTGCCCAGGATTGACAACTTGTTCGATCAGCTTCAGGGATCTAGTTGTTTCTCCAAGATAGACCTCAGATCGAGATACCACCAGCTCAGGGTCAAGGAATGTGACATTCCAAAAATAGCTTTCAAAACTTGGTATGGTCACTACAAATTTGTTGTTATGTCTTTTGGACTAGATAATGCTCCTGCAATATTTATAGATCTAATGAACAAGGTATTCAAGCTACACCTGAACACATTCTTCATTGTATTCATACATGATATCTTGGTTTACTCCTAGGATGAGGAGGATCATGCTAACCACCTGAGGATAGTGTTGCAGACTCTCAGAGACCGTCAGTTGTTCGCTAAATTTAATAAGTGTGAATTATTGATGAAGTCAGTGGCTATCCTCAGTCATATGGTCTCAGGTGAGGGTATTCATGTGGATCCTCAAAAGATAGGAGCGGTAAAATATTGGCCAAGACCCACTTCCCCATTAGATATCAGGAGTTTCTTGGGTTTAACAGGTTATTACTGATGATTTATAAAAGGGTTTTCTTCCATTGCATCCCCTTTGACCAAAATGACTCAGAAAAAGGTGAAGTTTCAGTGGTCAGACGCTTGTGAGATGAGTTTCCAAGAGTTGAAGACTCGACTCACTACAGCTCCAATTTTAACCTTGCCAGAAGGAACAGATGAGTTCGTAGTTTCTTGTGATGTTTCCCTCGTTGGTCTCAGTTGTGTCCTGATGTAGTGGGGTAAGGTGATAACTTATGTCTCAAGGTAGCTCAAGGTTCATGAGAAGAACTATCCGACTCATGATCTTGAACTGGCGGCAGTGGTATTTTCTTTGAAGATATGGAGACATTACCTCTATGGATTTCACATGGATGTTTTCACTGACCACAAGAGCCTTCAATATGTGTTCAGTCAGAAGGACTTGAAGCTTCACCAGAGAAGGTGGCTGGAATTATTAAATGATTATGACATGAGTGTGTTATACCACCTGGGAAAGGCCAATGTTGTGGTTGATGCCTTAAGAAGGAAGTCTATGGGAAGCGTTTCTCATGTTGAAGAGGTAAGAAAAGAACTGGCAAAACATATCCACAGGTTAGCTCAATTGGGAGTGCAGTTAGTTGATTTAGCTTAGGGCGGAGTTATAATCCTAAGTGGATCAAAATCCTCACTAGTGGTGGAGGTTAAGTCAAAGCAGGATGAAGACCCCATACTACTCAAGATGAAAAAAATATCTCTATGAATATAGGTGGAGGCTTTCTCTAAAGGGGGAGATGGTGTGCTTCACTACCAGGGCAGACCGTGTGTTCTAGATATAGACGACTTGAAATGTGAATACTGGCAGACGCACACAGCTCCAGGTATTCTATTCATTCGGGTGCCACTAAGATGTATATTGACCTGTGGGAAATCTATTGGTGAACGGCATGAAGAAGGACATTGCAGAATTTGTAGCAAAGTATCAGAACTGCCAACAAATTAAGGTTGAACATCGGAGACTTTGGGGTATGACTCAGGATATCAAGATTCCTACTTGAAAGTGGGAGGAAGTGAATATGTACTTCATCACTGGTTTACCTCATACTCATCGACAGCATGATTCAATATGGGTGGTTGTAGAGGGGATGACTAAGTCAGCATATTTCCTACCGGTTAAGACTACCTACTCAATTGAGGATTTGCTAGACTGTACATCTGGGAGTTAGTCAGACTACACAGAGTTACCTTGTCCATCATTTCAGATAAAGGTACTTAGTTCATCTTGCATTTCTAGAAATCATTTCAGAAGGGACTTGGCACCAAGGTCAAGCTCAACATCGCTTTTCACCCACAGACGATACATCCAGTCTTTCATGTGTCATTGCTAAAGAAGTGCATCTGTGATCTGACCTCAGTAGTGTCACGACTCGAACAGAGGCCTGGATCATAGACATGGGACAAGGGACCTCAAGAGACCCCAAGTCGACCCATGGCACATGCATACAACTACTTTCAATTAGACAAGCAGGACATTTAACATAAAACATAGCGGAAAAGTAACCATAGCATAATATCAACAGACAGTGGACGTATACAAGAGCTGAGTACTATATACTAGTCTGAATGCCTCTACTACATACGATAGGTTGATGGAACAACATCCCCAACTAACCCAAACAATGTTGGAACTCAAGATAACATAAAAGTCTACCAAATAGCCCTCGAAACATGAGGACTCACCAATGAAATGATAGTCTAAGCTGAGATGGACTAAGGATGAGGACGAGCCTGAGATCCGGACCCTGTATCATGAAATGATACAGCATAGAAAGTATGTGGTCAGTATGTGGAATGTACCAAGTATGCAAGGTAAGTAAAACCGCAAAAGTAATATAAATCCGTTTAGGCAAGTTATACATATATCAAGCTTTTAAGGATAAGAAGAAGACTACATCCATTCATTATGAAATCATACTCACATTATACATGATCATGCATGGCTTTAAAACATCATGACTGACTCAAATAACTCAAAACTAAACCTAACACTTATAACAAAAGATGAACAATGAGTCAAACCTTACTTTTAGAACATGCATGTATAAGGTATTCATCATGAGTAATAAAAATGCAAATCTGGATGATTAGACCGTGGGAGACTCGTCACTTAACCGACATACCACGATAGAGCTTACGTGGTCCCAACTATCACACTCAAGTGGGAAGAACCATCCATAACCTTGCCAGGGCGATGGAAGCTAACAAGATATCGATATCAAGCTCAAGGGCCAATCGGGCTGGGGATAGCTTACAAGGGAGGTCCTAATAATGCATAAGTATCAACCTACGTTGGCACGTAATTCTGGGGCATAGGATAGTCGACCCTTAACCCGCTCGGTGCTAGACTCTTCTCCCAAAGACATGCAATTCTCTACATCGTATATAACGAATCTCAACATCGTCTATTGATGAAGCTCAATATGAAATCATGCATAACTCAACATCATATGAAACGAATCTCAACATTGTCTATTGACAAAGCTCATAATAGCATCGTGCATAGACTCAACATCATATATAAATGAAGCTTAACATTGTCTATCGACAAAGATTATAGTGACACACATCTCAATCACGATTTCACGCATATAGGAAGCTTTTTACTTTGAAACATACCACGAGCTAGAATTTACAATAAGAGTTGAGGAAAATTCACTTTAAACCATGTGGTAAGCTTATATCAGGGAAAGTCATTACTTTAAAACATCATGTGGGCATCACCCAAAGCTTTATCATACTTGGATTTATTCAATTCACCTTGAAGCATCAATACAATCATGGGTAGGTTTAGAAACATGCTTTTCGTCATTTATTTCATCATCACTACACACGTATCACAAATCACCTCTTCTATGAACTATTCACCCATGGTGTTTTAGATTCAATTTTAGAAAAATAATTTTTTTATAAGAAAAACAAGTTAGAATCCGCCTAAGCTTCGTAAATCGTCAATATCAACTCAATCTAATCATACTCATGAATAGAGATATAAGAATCATGCAATTGATCAAAACCCCATAATTGACCATTCATAATATAACACTAATTGATAGGAATTGGGCATGGGTGTGGAAGGAAGACACCTATTAAAACCCTACATACCTGGGGATGGGTTGATTTCGAGGTTTCTTGAGTACCCACAAAGAAATTGATGGAAACTTAGGGAAGAAGACTTTGATTCTACCAAAAATCTCTCTAAAGTTCTTGCATGAGAATGAGCATGCATAAAGGACTTAATTCATCTTATCAAACTCAGAAAATATCCAAAACGACGTAGTTTAGGGTCTAAAAGCATGGAAAATTCGAAAATTTCCTTAATGAACCTACCCTGAAAACTAGCCGGATAGAACCCACGGGTAGTGTCAATGGGTCATGGAAACAACCCACAGCCCATCCTGTCTCTTCATTGAAAACACTACTGAAAGCCCTTTCTTGGAATCGTTCATGGACAAACAGAACGGATCATCCTAAGCTTCAACAGACCGTTCCTTCAGTCGTTGTTTCTTTCTTCTGACACTCTACACTCCCATTCCACTAGCCTCACCACGGCTTGTTGTAAGCTTCAATAGGTCGTGGTTTCCACCCGTTGTCTCCACTACGAAAGTCCATAGCCCTACCACGACAGCTAACAACGGACCGTTTTCCTCACAACGGGCTATTGTAACACCCGTTGTTACTTCAGCCATCTGGGCTGACCCCTTACCATGACCACCACAACGGCTTGTTGTTTCTTACAACGGGTCGTCCAATCAACCTTTGTTTCCTCCTGACATCTAAACTCCTGAACCCACGACCACAAACGATGGCCCATGGTTACTTACCACGGGTCATGGTACCTTTCGTTCTACAACCTTTTTCTCGACTTTCAACAGTTTTGCATTTTTGCTTCCCGAGTCTACTCCTATGCACTTACGGGGTATTACAATATCTCCCCCTTGGGAAAATTCGTCCTCGAATGTCGGAAACAAGCAGCAAACAGAAACATACAATTTTTCATAGCCATATACTGATCATTTTAACCGAAATTTTCTCGGAATGACTACCTCCGAAAAACCATATAGCTAAACTGATCTCATTCTTCACATACACATTAATACACATAAAAGAAACTTACACACATGAACTGAACAAACTAGATAGAAATCATAGGGAAAAATTGATACCTCAAGTTAGAATCGAGTCGGTAGAGAAGAAATGTAGATATCTAGACATCATGTCCATTTCGGCTTCCCATGTAGCTCCCTCAACATGCTGATTTCTCCATAAAACCTTAACTAAAGCTACTTCTTTGTTTCTGAACTTCTAAACCTAACGATCCAAGATTTCAACGGGAATTTCTTCATAACTGAGGCTGTCTTTCACTCCAATGCTGTCTACCGGAACTACCAAGGCTGGATCACCCAAACACTTCTTCAAAAGTGACACATGAAAAACGGGGTGAACTGAGGACAACTCCGACGTTAAGTCCAACTTATAAGCTACTTTACCAACTCTCCTCACAACCCGATAGGGACCAACATAGCGAGGACTGAGTTTCCCTTTCTTTCCGAACCGCATGAACCCCTTCACGGGAGATACCTTTAGAAATACCCAGTCATCTACATCAAACTCCAGATCCCTTCTCCTCACATCAGCATATGATTTCTGACGACTCTGAGCGGTTTTTAATAGGTCCCTTATAACTGGACCTTTACCATGGCCTCATAAACTGAATCAGGTCCTATTATGGCTGCCTCACCATCCTCAAACCAACCAATGGGCGATCTACACCTTTTCCCATAAAGAGACTCAAACGGTGCCATCTAGATACTAGAGTGATAACTATTATTATAGGCTAACTCGATCAAGGGCAAATGATCATCCCAACTACCTTTAAAATCCATAACACATGCCCTCAACATATCCTCAAGGGTATGAATGGTTCTTTATGCTTGGTCGTCTGTTTGCGGATGGAAGGCTGTGTTGAGCTTAACTTAACTTGCGCTCCAAGTCCCTTTTGAAAAGAACGCCAAAATTGAGAAGTAAACTGAGTGGCTCGGTCTGAAATAATAGACAAGGGAACTCCATTAAGCCAAACCAACTCCCAAATATACAACTTAGCATAATCATCCGTTGAATCTGTGGTCTTGACCGGTAGGAAGTGTGCAATCTTGGTTAACCTGTCGACCACCACCCAAATGGAGTCATATTGCCGGCGAGTATGGGGTAGACCTGTATCGAAATCCATATTAATTTCTTCTCACTTACAAGTGGGGATGCTGATATCCTGAAGTACGCCTCTTGGCCTTTTATGTTCGACTTTCACTTGCTAGCAATTTGGACATCTTGCTACGAACTCTGCAATATCTTTCTTCATATCATCCCACCAATAGATTTCTCGCAAGTCCCAATACATTTTCGTGGATCTTGGATGAATAGAATATCTGGTACCATGTGCCTCATGCAATATCCAAACTCTCAAATCATCAACATCTGGGACACATAGACGACCTTGGTATTGTAGCACGCCATCTCCCCCTTGGGAGAAAACCTTCACCTTTTGACTCTTCACCGTCTCCTTCAGCTTCCTCAAAATTGGATCCTCATCTTGCCTGAATTTAACATCAACCATCAAGGACGATTCTGACCCGTTATGTACAACAACACCGCCATTTGTCGAGTCGATCAATCTAACTCCCAGTCTTGCAAGTCAGTGGACATCCTTCACCAACTCCTTCTTTCCCTCATCCACGTGGGACACACACTCCATAGAGAGTCTAATAAGTGCACCCACAACCATATTGGCCTTGCCCGGATGGTAAAGGACACTCATGTCGTAGTCCTTTAGCAACTCCAACCACCTCCTTTGCTGAAGATTTAGGTCTTTCTGTGAGAACACATATTGCAAGCTCTTGTGATTAGTGAATACATCCACGTGGACCCCATACAAGTAATGCTGCCATATCTTCAATGCAAACACCACCGCGGCCAACTCAAGATCATGGGTCGGATAATTCTTTTCATGAACTTTCAGCTGTCTTGAGGTATATGCTATTACTTTCCCATGCTGCATTAACACACACCTAAGTCCAACTAGTGAAGCATCACAATACACCACAAAGCCATCCGTACCCTTGGGTAGAGTCAACACTGGTGCTGAAGTGAGTTGGGTCTTCAACTCCTGGAAGTTTTTCTCACAAACCTCCGGCCATTGTAACTTTACCTTTTTCTGAGTCAATCTAGTCAATGGGGCTACAATGGATGAGAAACCTTCAATAAACCTTCGATAATAACCCGCTAAGCCTAAAAAGCTCCTAATGCCTGATGGGTTCACCGGTCTGGGCCAATTCTTTATCGCCTCGTTCTTTTGAGAATCTACTTTTATACCCTAACTTGACACCACATGGCCTTGGAATGCCACAGAATCTAACCAGAACTTGCATTTGCTGAAGTTTGAATAAAGCTGCTAATCCTTGAGGGTTTGAAGCACTACTCTCAAGTGAGCGGCATGCTCCTCCTCGCTCCGAGAGTATATCAAGATGTCGTCAATGAACACAATCACAAAAATGTCCAAATATTCCTTGAACACCCTATTCATTAGATCCATAAAAGCTGTAGGGGCGTTGGTTAGTCCGAAAGACATAACAACAAATTCGTAGTGACCATACTGAGTCCTAAAAGCGGTCTTTGGGATGTCACTCTCCCGAACCCTGAGTTGGTTAAACAAATCATCGATTCTGGGTAAGGGGTACCTGTTCTTGACAGTAACCTTGTTCAACTAATGGTAGTCAATACACATGCGAAGGGAACCATCCTTCTTTCGAATAAATAGAACTGGTGCACCCCATGGAGACTCGCTTGATCTAATGAAGCCCTTATCCAACAGATCCTTCATCTGATCCTTCAATTCCTTTAGCTCGGCTAGAGCCATCCTGTAGGGAGGAATATAAATGGGTTACTTGTCGGGAAGATGGTCTATATCGAAATCAATCTCCTGCTTGGGAGGTGGCAAATCATCAGGAAAGACCTTTGGGTACTCACATACGACTGGAACTATCTGAATGGTTGGGGTCTCAAAATACATGTCCTTAACCCTAACTAGATGGTACATGAAACCCTTGGAAATCATCTTCCTGGCCTTAAGATAAGAAATGAATCGAACTACAGGCACAACTGAACTACCTCTCCACTCTAAAACTGACTCACCCGGAGATCTGAACTCTACTGATTGGGTTCTACAATTAACTGAAGCATAGCATGCATATAGCCAATCCATGCCGAGAATAACATCGAAATCGATCATGGATAACTCTATCAAATCTGCTGAGATGACCTTATGAAGAACTGAGATTGGGCAATCTCTATACACCCGTCTAGCTATAACCGAGTCACCTACTGAGTAGAAACTGAGAAGGGCTCTGATAAGACTCGGGACTGACTCCGAATCTACTGGCTATATATGGCGTCACAAAAAATAGGGTAGCCCCCGAATCTAGCAATGCATATACATCAACATGAAAGACTCTCAACATACTGGTGACTACATCTGGTGATGCCTCCTGCTCCTGGTGAGTGGCTAAGGCATAGAATCTATTCTAACGCTGCCCTCCAGCTATACTAGTAGATGCCCCCTGATGTGTTGTGCGTGGGGGAGGAACTGCTGAACTAAAAGCTAGGCCTCGGCCCCCAACCTGATCCTGCCTCGTAGCCAAACAATCTCTGAGCATATGTCCAGGCTGCCCACATCTAAACCAGGCTCCTGATCCTACTAAGCACTAGCTCGTGTGCCCTCGGCCACATCTGCGGCAAGCTGGAATGCTGGACTTGTGGGTTTGCTGCTATGACCCCTCGAGCCTGATGCTCATCCCCTTTGATTGTGTCAGGGCCTAGATGGCACACTCACAGCTGATGATGTAGGGGCTGAGATAATTTATAGTCCTCAGTCCGTGCCCTCTTGGCCTCCCTTTCCCGCGAGTGTGTTGTCTCCATCTATTGAGCATACAACACTATGCAAGAGAAGTCCATGTCCTGGTGGAGCATAGTTGTCTTGCAGTCCTTGTCCAAATATACCGCAATACCATGCACAAATCTACTCACCCGCGCCCGCTGGTCAACCACCAACTAAGGGGCATATTTAGATAAGTGGATGAACTCAAGGGCGTACTCCTGGATAGTCATCCTCCCTTCCTTTAGATTCGCAAATTTAGCTTCTTTCAACTCCCTCATTTCTCGAGGGAAGAACCGATCGAGGAATGCAACCTGAAACTCCTCCCATGTGATCGAACTTGCTCCAGCAACCTTGCTGTCCTTCCACTAGCAGAACAAAATATGCGCAAACCCCTTCAATCGATAGGAGTCCAACTCTGCACACTTTACACTGCTCACCCCCATAACCTTGGTGATCTTGACAATCTCATCAATGAATTCGTGCAGGTCCTCATCTGCCTTGGACCTAAAGAACTCATGCGGATTCATTCTTAAAAGTCTCAGACTCTGTCCGTCTCCGCATTACCGTTCTGAGGAACATGTGCAACGGCTTGCTGATTGACCTGAACAGTCAAGGCCTGTGCCAACATCTAGATGGCAACTTGGAACTCAGCGTGAGCGGTTGGTTCCGGTGCCTGGGGCTCCTGAACTGGTGGGGCTGGTTGGTGCCCATAACCGTTTCCCTCATCGTGTCCTTCACCACCTCCATTCCTCCTTCCATCCATCCTCCTAGAAGACATGATTTTGCAATCGCAAATAACATGAATTAGAAGGATAGAAAGGCTTTTTTTTCATTGCATGACATAGATCATGAAAGAAGGGAACATTTCCTAAGATGTTTAGTAGCTTATTCGTTATAAGTACGCGCTTCACACCTATGAGAAAGACTCTACATAACACGGCTTTCAGACTCCCTACGACAAATCGAACCTATTGCTCTGATACAAAGTTTTTCACGATTCGAACGAAGGCCCGAATCATAGACACGGGACAAGGGACCCCGAGAGACCCCAAGTCGACCAATGGCACATACATACAACTAACCATAGCATAACATCAATAGATATTGGACGTATACAAGAGTTGAGTACTACATACTAGTCTGAAAGCCTCTACTATATATGATGGGTTGATGGGACAACATCCCCAACTAATTCAAACAATGCTGAAACTCAAGATAACATAAAAGTCTATCAAACAGCCCTCCAAAAATGAGGACTCACCAATGAACTGATAGTGTAAGCTGAGATGGACTAAGGATGAGGACAAGCTTGAGATCCGGACCCTATATCATGAAATGATACAACATAGAAAGTATGTGGTCAGTATGTGGAATTTACCGAGTATGCAAGGTAAGTAAAACCGCGAAAGTAACTTAAATCTGTTTAGGCAAGTTATACACATATTAAGATTTTAAGGATAAGAAGAAGACTACATGCATTCATTATGAAATCATACTCACATTATACATGATCATGCATGGGTTTAGAATATTATGACTGACTCAAATGACTCAAAGATGAACATAACATTTATATCACAAGCTGAAAAATGAGTCAAACTTTACTTTTAGAACATGCATGCATAAGCTATTCATCATGAGTAATAAAAATGCAAATATGGATGATATAGACCATGGGAAACTCATCACTTAATTGACATACCACGATAGAGCTTACGTGGTCCCAACTATCACACTCAAGTGGGAAGAGTTATCTATAACCTTGTCAGGGCGATAGACGCTACCAAGATATCGATATCAAGCTCAAGGGACAATCAGGCAGGCGATAGCTCACAAGGGAGGTCCTAATAATGCATAAGTATCAACCTATGTTGGCGCGTAGTTCTGGGGCATAGGGTAGTTGACCCTTAACCCGCTCGGTGCTAGACTCTTCTCCCAAAGACATGCAATGCTCTACATTGTATATAATGAAGCTCAACATCGTCTATTGACAAAGCTCAATATGAAATCATGCATAACTCAACATCGTATGAATGAAGCTCAACATTGTCTATTGACAAAGCTCATAATAACATCATGCATAGACTCAGCGTCATATATAAATGAAGCTTAACATTGTCTATTGACAAAGATTATAGTGACACACATCTCAATCATGATTTCATGCATATAGGAGGCTTTTTACTTTGAAACATACCACAAGGTAGAATTTACAATAAGAGTTAAGGAAAATTCACTTCAAACCATGTGGTAAGATTATATCGGGGAAAATCATTACTTTAAAACATCATGTGGGCCAAAGCTTTATCATATTTGGATTTATTAAATTCACCTTGAAGCATCAATACAATCATGGATAGTTTTAGAAACATGCTTTTCGTCATTTATTTCATCATCACTGCACACGTATCACAAATCACCTCTTCTATGGACTATTCACCCATGGCGTTTTAGATTCAATTTTAGAAAAACAATTTTTTTATAAGAAAAACAAGTTAGAATCCGCCCAAGCTTTTTGAATCGTCAATATCAACTCAATCTAATCATACCTATGAATAGAGATATAAGAATCATGCAATTGGTCAAAATCCCATATTTAACCATTCATAATTTAACACTAATTGATAGGAATTAGGCATGGGTGTGGAAGGAAGACACCCATTAAAATCGTACATACCTGGGGATGGGCTGATTTCAAGGTTCCTTGAGTACCCGCAAAGAAATTGATGGAAACCTGAGGAAGAAGACCTTGATTCTCCCAAAAATCTCTCTAAAGTTCTTGTATGAGAATGAGCATGCATAAAGGACTTAACTCATCTTATCACACTCAGAAAATATCCAAAATGACGTAGTTTAGGATCTAAAAGCATGGAAAAGTCAAAAATACCCTTAATGAACCTGCCCTGAAAATTGGCTGGATAGAACCCATAGGTAGTATCAACGGGTCATGGAAACAACCCACGACCCGTCCTGTCTCTTCATTGAAAACCTGCTAAAAGCCCTTTCTCAGAATCGTACCAAAGACACATGGGATGGATCTTCCTAAGCTTCAAAGGACCGTTCCTTCGGTCATTGTTTCCTTCTTCTGAAACTCTGCACTCCCATTCCACGAGCCTCACCACGGCTCGTTGTAAGCTCCAACGGGCCGTGGTTTCCACCCGTTGTTTCAGCTTCTTTCATGTGTTGTATTAGCTTTTGTGATTTAAATTAGTTATAATATTATTGATTTGGAAGTTTTATGTGTTTAAGCCTAATCATGCATGCCCCATGATGAATCGATTTATGATCTTCCCTTCAAACGATGATATTTATGAACCCAACATGATTTATGATTTTAATTATGGATTTACAATATTACCCATCACGTCTCGTTTCATAGCTAGTTCACATATGTACAAGTATATTTATGATTATCATGATTTAGATAGCCCATGAATTCATGTATGTTATACTATTAGCACTATATATGTTTTGGGAGTAGTATCGAACACCGAGTAGGTTCGGGGCCTAGGTTCTGCCCCAGATCTCATAAACTACATGCCACCGTAGGTATGTTGGGACATCCTATGGGATCCCACCGTAGGTTCTTTCCCCAGCCCAAATGAAAATTTTCATGGTGGTATCACACTTTCATGGTTCAACCCTTGGCAAGGTAGGACACTATCCCGACTAGGGTTACAAGTCGGGCTTCATGTGTGCTCATATGGGATATGTCGGTTAAGAGAATCTCCCACTGTTCCTCATGATTTATGCATGTTTATGATTATGTATATGGGCTCAAGTCAAGTTAAACAAGGCTTTTCTCTTACGATTATGATTATCATTGTATTACAAATATTTTAAAAACCTTGAGCCTTATGTTATGGTACGATATTTATGGTATGAGCATGATGTCCCACTCTTATTATTATTTATGAGATTTCTATATTTTAAATGTCCATTTTACTTACCTTGCATACACAGTACATTCCAAGTACTGACTGCATACTTTCTATATTGTATCGTTTCATGATACAGGATCCGGCTGTCAGGCTCACCCTCATCAGTAGTGCTTCCGAGATAGTTATCAGCTTATTTGGTGAGTCCTCATGTTCCGAGGGTCATATATTGAGACTCCATGCTTTTCCTTCAGTTTCAGATTTGTTGGGTTAGTTGGGGAGTTGTCCCATCAGCCAGTCTTTCATGATTAGAGTCTTTTCAAACTATATGTTGTATTTAGCCATCATGTATTGCCTTTTTTTCATTGTTATGACATATTTATGTTTTCTTATGTTGAGTCTTATGATTATGTGATTGAATTAGATGTACGATCATGCCATGGATCTCTGGGGCTCCTTATCTCGTGTCTACGATCCGAGTGTACATTCGGGTCATGACACTTGATCACTACAGCGGTCTCTTGATTGCTACAGCGATCTCACTACATTGGAATAAGTTCCACTACAGTGGTACTACTCGAGACAGTAGCTCGACTTAGCTGCACCTTCTTCAGCTCACAATTTTCATTAGTTCACACACTCTATATTTCATTCAGATATAACACCAAGTGTTGAAATCAAATAATAAAAACTTATCTCAACATCCAGTTTAAAGCATTTCATCATAGAAAGATCAACTCAGCATCTTTAGTCGTCACACCATATCACACTTAGGATCTTTTCTCACTTTTCTCATTCAAGTTACAATTACAGGATCACCAACTCAACTCAACCACTTAGTACATACTCATTCCAAGCCTTTAACATGATTACAAACATACTATAGAATAAAACAAATGGTGACATTTCAGGTATACGCCTCTGCCATAGCACCATAAACAGTCCGTCATCAAAGTCGTTGTGCACACATGCTAGAGGGTCTTATTTATGCCCTTCCAGTCTTGACTTGCAGGGGACTCTAGAAATTCATGTGTTGTACCGGCATGGTACCCATTCCCACTCAACCAATATCGCTCACCTGGATGCTCTCCTTAGATACGAGCGACTCAACCAATATCACTCACCCGGATGCTCCTCTCGAGCACGAGTCTCTCATCTTAGGATATTGTTACTATCCTTAACCATTCACATTCAACTGAATATACAGTGTTAATTCTTTAAACACTTATGATTTTGTAATCTACTTTCTCACTTGCATAAGTACAAACCGTCAAACATCTCAATTGCAATGCAAAGGAACTTCACTTAATAATTTAACACAATTTCATAACAATGCACAGATCACGTCATATCCATATTACTTCTACAATTCATTTAACAGTAAAGCTTCATAACAGGTAATGTCTACATACCAATCATATATCTTTAAAGCATAAAACTTACATGCCATTAATAAAGTTTATATCCCTTATACCATAACCTACCTTGATTTTTGGGTACGGAATGTTAGCTACTCCACAGGAGTCTAGCCCTTTCTCAATGCCTCACAAAGTTTGAAATCTACAACAACAATATAGAGCAATGTTATACTTTACTCTTCGAAAAAGGGGTCTTAGAAGTTCAAACTCTTTCCTTCAGGGCATTGTTTAAGGTACAAATCCCAATTCCACCTAGTTTAGGCACCAATTCCTGCATAACCTACGTTCACTAGCAAGTAAACCTCTGGGAATGATCATTAGTCCTCAAATTTGTAATAACATCACCCCATTAACTCCCCATGATCTAGCCCTAGTCTATCAACCTAGGGTTCCTCAATCCTAAAGTTCCACAATTGAAGGTTCTCTATGAATTCTAGAGTCAACAATTATCCATTATTGAGATAGGGGATCAAGAGTCTTACCTTGGGAGAGGAATTCATTTCTCTAGAGGAAAAAATCGCCTTCCAACCCTTCTGATCGTGCTTTTGAAAATAATGGGGTATAACCCCAGAAATTTCTCTTAAACCCACTTTCTGATTCCTATTGTCCGTTGTAGTGGCCGTATTTTCGCAGCATCGGACCCGCTACAGTAATCAGGACACTATTACAATGGATTCGGTGGTCAATTCCTTGTTCCATTATGGTAAGACTCCGTTCGTCGCCACAGTCTCTCTACAGCGGTCCTCCGAAATCAGTAGCTCCCCCAAAAATATCTTTTTAACACTTAGCTCATTTCACAACTATTTTCTGCAGATTCTAGCTTTTCTCGAGAGTTCTAAGTCCTTTTTCCTTCATAATGATTTACCGGTCGTTGTAATTGGGCAATGGCATACTCACGCTAATAGAAAATACAATCATTCTGACATGCATCTGTTTTGTTGTATCCCAAGCCTAGGTCTTGGAGAACTTTCTTTGCTTCATAGAAAGAATTTGGTACAAATGATTCCTATGGAAGAACTTCTTTAAAGAAGCTCAATAGTTCAACCGTCGATTTGTTCGTCCAATAGTTAAGGCACTTCAAGTGAGGAAGCTTAACTATAAAAGGCAACTTTGAGACTTTTTTACAACCAGGATAAAGTTCTGTCTGAGCATCGTCCAATAATTTGTAGAACTTTCCTGCATGCATATTTGGCTCTTCATTGTTCTCTTGAAAATTATTATTATCCTCCATATTTGTATGTCCACAAGCATCATGAATCATTTCAGTAATATCATCCTCTACATCGCTATCATCTTGTACTTCATCATTGCAAGAAACATTAGAAATTTCATCTCTAACTAACACTTCTCCATGCAAGTCCCACAATTTATAAGAAACCTAGAAACCCTTCTGCAATAAGTCTCCTCTAACATCATTCCTTAGCTTGAACACAGTGTTCATGCACCCTTTAAAAGGAGAACAAATCATAGTGCTCGCCCTTGGTTGACTACATGCCCAATTAAGAAAGTTGTCAACTCCATCGATAAACCTTTTGTCAACTCTATTTCTAATATTCAACCAACTTTTATCCATTCCTATTTTAAGAAAAAGTGGTTTAAATGTGCAAGGACAAATATAATTAAGCACAACAAATGACCAGTGAAACATATATCAAAACAACAAATCCAATCAAACTAGTCAGATACAAACAAGTCCCTATATATTGTATTAGGATCTAGAAGATTAGTTAGCTAATCTAACTAATTAAGTGTAACCCCTAAAAATTTTCTAGAAGAAACTTAGACTTTGCATGAAAAAACAGGGGAAACTAGAAAATTTTTGTCACAGAATGACCCAGACAACGAATCGTTGTCACCTCTAACGGGTCATTGTCTGAGTCATTGTTAGCTCTCCAGAATTTCCTTTCAGGGACCAACGAGGCATAGGAAGACCCGTTGGAAGGAGTAATGAGTCATCCTATCATCTGTTGCATCCCAAGTCTAGAAATCTGTCAGACATCTCCCAGAAGCAACGAGTGAAACCAATGACTCGTCACCTTTAACGAGTCGTCATTTCCACCCATCGCTAGATTTCAGGTCCAGGCAGTGTTGACCACAAGCAGACACAATGACCTGTTGGTTCTACCAATGAGTCATTATGTCATCCATAGCCGAGGGTCTAAACTTTTCCTGTTAATGACCACGAGAGGAACCAATGACCCATTGTTCCATCCAACGAGTCGTGGTTCCCTTCCGTGGTCCATTTCCAGTAAGCCTATCTTTCAGGCCCAGGACCAACGACTGGTCCCAACGTGTCATGGTATCAACCAACGACTCATTTTATGACCCATTGGTCCCTATCAGGCAATTTTCCAAATTTTTTCAGGGGAATTTTTATAACTTCCAACCTTTTTAATCCCAAAACAATGTCGTTTAGGTTATTTTTCAAAAGGATTTAGGGTGTAGTCAACAGTTTTCTCTCATTCCTCTCATCCTCTCAAAGTCAGAATGTAGAAACTCAGTCAGGAAGCATAGAGCAGGAGCAAGGGCTTCAGTTTTATTCTCAAATTTCTGAAGGGTTTTCTTTGGGATTTCTACACAAGGTACTTGGGAATTCAACAAGGGAATTGTTCTTCCCTTATGCCCCAAAACCCTTCTAAAATTTCTTATCAGTTCTTGCCCTGAAGTTTTGAGTAAGGTAAATTCGTAGCTAGATCCTAATTAATTCTTGTGGATTGTTGTCCCTATGTATTCTTGATATGTTTCTACTACTTAGTGATCATGTCACTATTTCTTCATGTGAAATGATTTTAGCCCTAATTCTATAAATGCAGTAAATTGGGTCTTGCATAGTTGATTAGATATTAATGTTGCTTGACTCTATCAGTCTTTGAATTCTCAGTTAGTTTGGATGTTAGTTCAGTGTCAGTTAGCAATTAGCCTTTTTCAGTATCTTACAATAAGTTAGCTGATCAGTTTGATGATAGTAAATTATTTTAGGATTCAGTTCAGTAATACTCCCTAGTTTTAGATATAAGTTAGTCCTCTAGACGGTTACGACGCTTCTAGATAAGCAACTATAACCAGTCTTAGAACCAGCAGTATCAGTTATTAGTTAGTTCTTTAGATGGTTACGATGCTTCTAGATAAGCAGCTCTGACCAATCTTAGAGCACTAGTTTTCAGTTATCCGATCCTACAGACTCTCAGGTTACTTCTAGATAAGTATTTCTGACTTAGTCCAGGACCCCAGCTTCGAGCTATTAGCTTAGTAGTCAAGTTAGGACTATCCAGTGGGAGTAGTACTTAGCAACAAGCGGACCGATGTTCCAGCGCACCAAGGTTCCCAGAACTATATTGCCACCTTATGCTATTGGCCCATCAGGCCCCAGACTTGTGATCACCCAACTCAACCACTATACCTTGGAAAGTTACAGTGGGCTTTCTCTGATGGGGTGTATACATCAAACTCCATGTTTAGCTCATGTGGTTATATGTTGGTTATAGACTCTCCCACTTACCGGTACAGCTTCAGTTCATTTCAGGTTAGCTCAATTCAGTCACTCAGTTCCAGGACATGTTAATGACGTCAGTCAGGGTCAATATTGACCATATTAGTTATAGCTCAACTTTTATCAATATTCAGTATCAGTTGATCATTTTATGTTATTTCAGTTCAGAGCTTATTATTTTTTCATTCTTATTGTATATCTCATTAACTCAGTACATTCCAAGTACTAATGCATACTTTCTATGTTGTATTGTATTTTGATACAGACGTAGGTTCTCAGTCTCAATATCGTCAGTATTTTTCCTCCGACGATATCAGTAGTAGGGTCATTTGGTAAGTCCTCATCTTTTGAGGATGATGATTATTTGTTCAGTAGTTCTTTATTCAGTTAGACTTAAGAGTTAGTTGGGGGCTTGTCCCAGCAACTCATCAGTTAGTAGTTAACTTTCAGACACGATTGTTTAGTATTGTTTTCAGATATGTTTAATCTTTTCAAATCAGTATTTCTTAGATAATTATTTTTATAAAGCTTCTGCTTATGTTTTCTTAGTTTACCAGTGCAATGTTAGACCATGGGTTAGCTTGGGGTCACTTGTGGCAACAAGTACCATGTCCTGGCTAGGGTGTACACTCGGGTCGTGACATTAAGTAAGTTTAGGACCCTGACTACCAAAATTAAGTTTCTAGATTATTATTAATCTTTCTTTAGTCTAAAGAGACTAATGTTCTTTGCTTGTTAAGACCATACTTTCACCAACTAGAATTTGTAAACATTTAATAGAAAGGAATTATTACAGTATGATATTTTACCTAAGCAAGTACCTCAAGTAAACCATTAAGAAGTTGTATGCAGAGAACTTCACCCCCCTCTAAAAGTAACACTTAGAGATATGACAATATTTCAAAACTATTGTTGGTACCCTCCTACTTGTAACACCCCAAAACTTTCATAGACCAAACTCAGACCTTGCATGAAAAACCTGGATGAACTAGAAAATTTTTTCCACAGAACAAGCTATGGAATGACTCTCAAGTGACTAGATGAGTCGTGGTCAAACTCATGGCTTGAAGCAGTGAATTTTCATCCTGGAGTCCAGGGGTAACGACCCACATGATGACTCCTTGGGTCAAGTAACGAGTCGTCGTAATGAGTCATCGAGTGGAAGCTCATACTAAAGGTTTCAGTGGTAACAATGGACACAATGAGTCGTTAGGTCAGGAAATGACTCATTGTATTAGTCGTCGGAGGAGTCCCAGAGAAGCTTAACCCCAAGGCAGTGCTGGCGAAGAGAGGAGGGGATGAGTAGTTAGGACAAGTAACGACTAATCGTGACCAGTCGTGAAAGCGAAAGGAGAAATTTTGGTTCTGTGACAACAGAAGATGTCATGAGTTGTTAGGTCTCCTGACGACTCGTGAAGTCATCCATTGGTCAGGAGAGGAATTTTGGGGATTTTCCAGATGTGGCCATGACTTGGCACCACGAGTCCTTCCCAACACCACGACTCGTGGAGTGCCTCGTGTGGACTGGTAGTAGGTTTCTTTCCTGCGATGCTCCAAGGGTATTTTCATAACTTTTAGCTATTTTTATCTCTAAACTATGTTGTTTTAGGGCATGTGTTAGGGAGAATTAAAGGGATAATTGACTAAGTCCCTCTCATTTCACTCAACTCTCGATCTTTAGAGCAAAGAAGTTCCTGACAGTTCTCTCAGAGCAAGCTAGGGCTGTCAAGTTTTCTCCCCAGATTATCTAGATCTGTTTCAAGCATTTCGACTCCAGGTATGTGGAAATTCAATAAGGGGATTGTTCTTCCCTTGTGTCACAAAACCCTTCCATAAATTTCTTATCAGTTCTAGCCCTGAAGTTCACTATTAGGGTTAAATCGTCAGTAAATTGTGGAATTTCTTCCTGTTATAATTCTCTTGAGTATTGAGGGTCGTAATTTGTAATAATTCTGGTCATTATCTCCTTACATGAATTATGATGATTTTATCCCTAGTTCTTGAATGCAATAATGTGGGTCTTGCATAATTTATTAGATATAAATGTTGCTTGACTCTATCTGTGTTGAAATTCCCATGTTATTATTATCATGTGAATTCTCATTCAGTTGCATGCTAAATCTCAGTTAGAATGCTAGTACCTTCCAGATTCTTCAGAAATGTCAGCTGATCAATTTGACTATAGTTAGTTCTGGTGGTGTCAGTAATGCCTCCCAGTTATCAGATCTCAGTTATCAGTTATCAGATATCAGTTAGTTCTATAGACGGTTACGACGCTTCTAGATAAGAAGCTCTGGCCAGTCTTAGAACACCAGTTATAGTTGTCTGGTCCGATAAGACTCTCAAGGTACTTCCATATAAGTATTTCTGACTTAGTCTTGGGCCCCAGCTTCGACCTATCAGCTTAGTAGTCAATTTAGGATTATCCAGTAGGAGTAGTACTTAGCACCAAGTGGATTGGGGTTCCAGTGCACCCAGGTTCCCATAACTATATTGCCACCATAGCTTATTGGCCTATCAGGCCCCAAATTTGTGATCCTATCAATGGGACGTATACATCGAACTCCACGTTTAGCTCACGTGGTTATATGTCGGTTATAGACTCTCCCACTTGTCAATTCAGTTCAGTTCAGTTCAGTATAGTTCAGTTTATCTCAGTTCAGTATCTCAGTTCTGGGATATGTTTATGACCATCAGCCAGGGTCATTATTGACCATAACAGTTATGGTTCAGCATTATCAGTTTACAGATTTTAGTTGGTCATTTCATGTTATTTCAACACAGTTACTTATTCTTTCATGCTTATTGTATCTCTCACTTGCTCATTACATTCAAAGTACTGATGCATACTTTCCATATTGTATCGTATTATGATACAGGCGGAGGTTCTCAGTCCCAGCATCGACAGTAGTTCTTCTCGGTGATTCCAGCAGTAGCAGTCCGTTTGGTGAGTCCTCATCATCCGATGACGTTATTTGCTTTTTAGTTAGTTCTTTTCTGCTAGACTTTAGAGTTGGCTTGACCCAGCAACGCATCAGTTAGTAATGTCTTTCAAACATAGATGTGTATTATTATTTCCAGACATGTTTAAACTTTCAGCAATTGAATACATTATTGGTTATATAAAGCTTTCGCTTATGATTTCTTAGTTTACCGGTGTAATGATAGACCATGCGTTAGCTTGGGGTCACTTGTGGGACCAAGTACCATGTCTCGGCCAGGGTGTGGACTTGGGTCGTGGAAAACTTGGTATCAGAGCCCTAGGTTTAGAGCATCCTAGGATGTCTGAAAGCTGCGTCGAGTAGAGTCCTTTTCATGGGTGTGAAGCATTACACACTTATGACGGGAGGCTACGAGACGCTTATTAGGAAAACTCCCTTTTGTTCGTACTCATTATCATGCGTTGAAGTCTAATTCCAAAAATGTCCTCCTAACTCGTGCTCTATTTGTTTTAGTGAAACTATGCCTCCAAATAAGGAAACGGAAGAAGGGTTGGCAATGCCAACCAACCTTCCCCACCAGCTCCAACAGCCCCTCAAGACAACCAAGTGTCCTCAGCAGAATTTCGAGTGGCAATCCAGCTACTGGCTCAAACAGTGACTAACTAAGTGAACCAGCAGGTGGTTCTGGTGAATACAAATGGGTCCACGATAGCTTCTAGGGTTTGGGACTTCACCTGAATGAACCCTCTAGCCTTTCATGGGAGTTTGTAGATGAGGTGTGGAAGATCACCCGGATTATGGGTGGTAATTCCACAGAGAGTGTTGATCTGGTTGCCTACCAGTTGAAAGGGGTGGCTCAAATTTGGTACGACCAATGGAAGGAAGGGAGACCAGCAGGAGCAGAACCAGTAGAGTGGGATGAGTTTGCCACAACATTTCTAGACAGATTTTCCCCTCAGGAGTTGAGGGAGGCTAAGGTCACAGAGTTCATGAATTTAAAGCAGGCTAATAGGACAGTGGAGGAATATGCATTGGACTTCACTCGGTTGTCGAGGAATGCTCCATAGATGGTAGTCGATCCAAGGGCTCGCATGCTTAAATTCATCAACGGGGTATCAAACCTGGTACTTAAGGAGTGCAGGATTGCGATGCTCATTAAGGACATTGACCTCTCAAGCCTCATCGTTCATGCCCAGCAGATTGAGGCAGAAAAGTTGAAGGATATGGAACGAGAGAACAAGCAGGATAGAATGGGTCAATCTGATTATAGACACCAGAGGGCCCCACCAGTCCAGGAGCACCATGCACCGGAGCCCATTGACCATGCTGAGTTACGACAGCTATTTAGATGTTAGCGCAAGCCTTGACCACTCAATTCAACCAGCAAGCAGTGGCTCATATCCCAGAAAATTGAAATGTAGCAGCAACTCGAGTTAGATATTTCTTGAGAATGAACCCGCCAGAGTTCCTTGGGTCAAAAGTAGATGAGGTCCGCATGAGTTCATTGATGAGATTGTGAAGATCACCTAGGTCATGGGGGTAAATGGAGTTGAGTGTGCAGAGTTGGCCTCATATCAGTTGAAAGGGGTCGCACACATCTGGCTCAAGCAGTGGAAAGATAGTAAGGTCACCGGAGCAGGCCCTGTTACTTGGGAGGAGTTTCATGTTGCAGTCCTAGATCGGTTCTTCCCTCATGAGATGAGGGAGTTGAAGGCGTCCGACTTCGTGAACCTTAATCAGGGGAGGATGACGGTGCAGGAGTGTGCCCTTGAGTTCACCCGCTTATCAAAGTACGCCCCACAGTTAGTGGTTGACCAGAGGGCGCAAGTGAGCAGGTTTATTCATAGGGTGGAAAGTTATTTGGACAAAGATTGCAGGACCGTATGCTCCACCAGGATATGGATTTCCCTCGAATAGTCCTGTATGCCCAGCAGATGGAGACGGCACATATGAGCGAGAGAGAGGCCAAAATGGCCCGGACAGATATCTATGGGTTTACTCAGCAAAGGTCCAGCGGTGGTCACCGCCCTCAAATTCAGCAGAGGTCACTAGCTCTAGCACCATCATCAGCCAGTGTTCCATCCAGACCTAAGGGTGATTAGAGGAGCAGGACCTCAGGTTCAAGGGATCATAGGAGCATGCATGTAGAGTGCACCTTTCCAGACTGTGAAAGTGTGGCAAGATTCATGTCGGGGAGTGCTTGCTCGGCTTAGATATTTGTTATGGGTGCAGTAGATCCGACCACATGCGTCGAGCATGTCCATTTGCTAGACAGGATGATGATAGAGATCGTGCATAAACAACCAGGTCAGCAGCAGCTCCAGCACACTCAGCTCCACAGGGGGCATCTACTAGTGGGGGTAGCGGGTAGCGCCAAAATAGATTATGTGTCCTCGCCTCGCACCAGGAGCAGGAGACTTCACTGGATGTGATTACTGGTATGTTACGAGTGTTTCACCTGGATGCTTATGCTTTGTTAGATCCAGGAGCTACTTTGTATTTTGTGACACCTTATATTGCTAGTAGCTTTGGAGTCAGTCCCAAAATTTTATCAGAACCATTCTCGATCTCTACTCCTATTGGTGATTCAGTTGTAGCTAAGCAGGTCTATAGTAGTTGCCCGATCACAATATTTCATAAATTCACCTCTGCAGACCTAGTAGAGTTCGCAATGACTGACTTTGATATTATCCTCGGCATGGATTGGTTGTATGCATGTTATGCTTCTGTTAATTGTAGAACCCGAGCAGTAGAGTTATGATTTCCAGGTGGGGCAGTCCTAGAGTGGATGGGTAGTTCGGTCGTGCCTATAGATCATTTTATTTCCTATCTTAAGTCCAGGAAGATGATTTCCAAATGTTGTGTGTACCATCTAGTTAGGGTTAAGGATGTTGAGTCTGAGACCCCGACTCTCCAGTCAGTTTCAGAAGCATGTGAGTATCCTGAAGTGTTCCCTGATGATTTACTGGGTGTTCCTCCCGAGAGGAAAATCGATTTTGGTATTGACCTTCTTACTGACACGCATCCTATATCTATTCCTCCTAACAGAATGGCTCCAGCCGAGCTAAAAGAGTTGGAGGAGCAGTTGAAGGATCTTTTGGATAAAGGTTTCATCAGACCAAGAAAGCCCTTGTGGGGTGCACCAGTTCTCTTTGTCCGGAAGAAAGATGGCTCCCTTCATATGTGTATTAATTATCGGCAACTGAACAAGGTCACTGTCAAGAACAAGTATACTCTACCCAGGATTGATGATTTATTTGACCAGCTCCAGGGTGCCAAATGTTTCTCAAAGATAGATCTTAGATCCGAGTACCATCAGCTTAGAGTTCGGGAGAGTGACATCCCGAAGACAGCCTTCAGGACGCAGTATGGTCATTATGAGTTTGTAGTTATGTCTTTTAGACGAACGAATACTCCCGAAGCTTTTATGGACTTGATGAACTGGGTGTTCAAGTCGTACCTGGATATGTTTGTGATTGCGTTTATTGATGACATCTTGATATACTCTCGGAGCGAGGAGGAGCATGTCGCTTATTTGAGAGTGGTGCTACAGACTCTCATTGATCGCCAATTATATGCCAAATTTAGCAAGTGCTAGTTTTGGTTGAACTCTGTGACATTTTTGGGCCATGTGGTATCAAGTGAGGGCATAAAGGTGGACTCTCAGAAAATAGAAGCGGTGAAGAATTAGCCTAGACCGATGAAGAATTGGCCTAGATTGGTGAATCCTTCAGATATCCAGAGCTTTTGGGGTTTAGCCGTCTACTATCGGAGATTTGTTGAAGGTTTCTCATCTACTACAGCACCCTTGACCTAATTGACCCAAAAGAAGGTGAAATTCCAATGGTCGGAGGCTTGTGAGAAGAGCTTCCAAGAGTTGAAGACTCGACTCACCTCAGCACCAGTGTTGACCTTACCCGAGGTTACCGATGGGTTCGTGGTGTATTCTGATGCTTCAAGGATCGAACTTGGGTGTGTATTGATGCAGCACGGAAAAGTTATAGCATATGCCTCTAGACAGCTGAAAGTTCATGAGAAGAATTACCTGACCCATGATCTTGAATTAGCCGCGGTGGTATTCACCTTGAAGATATGGAGACACTATTTGTATGGGGTCCACGTGGATGTGTTTACGGACCATAAGTGTTTACAATATATGTTTACCCAGAAGGATCTCAATCTTCGGCAAAGGAGGTGGTTGAAGCTACTTGAGATTACGATATGAGTGTGCTTTACCATCCGAGCAAGGATAATATATTAGCGGACGCACTTAGTAGGCTCTCGATGGAAAGTGTGTCCCATGTAGATGAGGGAAATAAGGAGATGGTGAAAGACGTGCACCAACTTGCAAGGTTGGGAGTTCGGTTGGTTGATTCAACCGATAGCGGGATTATTGTTCAGAACGGATCAGAATCATCCTTGGTGACCGATGTAAAATATAGAAAAGACGAAGACCCCATTTTGGTAAAGTTAAAAGAAGTTGTTCAAAATCATAAGGTAGAGGTATTCTCCAAAGGGGGAGATGGTGTGCTTCGATACCAGGGTTGCTTATGTGTTTCGGATATTGATGATTTGCGAAATTGGATGTTGCATGAGGCTTACGGTTCTAGATATTCAATGCATCTGGGTGCCACCAAGATGTACCGTGAAGTACGAGAAGTCTATTGGTGGAATGGCATGAATAAGGACATCACCGAGTTTGTAGCTAAGTGTCCAAACTGTCAGCAAGTAAAGGTTGAGCATCAGAGACCGAGAGGTGTGCTTCAGGATATCAGTATTCCTACTTGGAAGTGGGAAGAAATCAATATGGACTTCATCACAGGGTTGCCTCACACTCGACGACAATATGACTTCATTTGGCTTGTTGTAGACAGGTTTTCCAAAGCCGCTCATTTTCTACTAGTTAAAACCACGAATTCGGTAGAGGATTATGCCAAACTACACATCTGAGGGCTAGTTCGGTTGCATGGAGTGCCTTTTTCCATCATATCAAACAGAGGTACCCAATTTGCCTCTCAGTTTTAGAGGTCGTTCCAAAAAGGAGTAGGTACTCAGGTTAAGCTCAGCACAACATTTCACCCGCAAATGGATGGCCAAGAGGAGCGGACAATTCAGACTCTCGAGGACATGTTGAGGGCATGTGTGATTGACTTCAAGGTAGTTGGGATGATCATTTGCCTCTTATCGAATTTTCATACAATAACAGCTACCATTCCAGTATTCAGATGGCTCCATTTGAGGCTCTCTATGGGCGGAGATGTAGATCTCCTATTGGTTGGTTCGAAATTGGTGAAGCTGTGATGATAGGACCAGATTCAGTCCATGAGGCTATGGAGAAGGTTCAGCTCATACTGGACAGTTTGAAAATGACTCAAAGTCACCAAAAGTCCTATGCAGATGTGAGAAGGAGAGAACTCGAGTTCGAAGTGGATGAATGGGTATTTCTAAAGGTGTCTCCATGAAGGGAGTGATGCGGTTCGAAAAGAAAGGAAAACTTAAACCCCGTTATGTTAGCCCCTACCGAATTGTGAAACGGGTTAGCAAAGTGGTATATGAATTGGAGTTGCCCTCAAAATTAGCTTCCGTGCATCTTGTTTTTCATGTATCGCTCTTAAAGAAGTGTTTGGGTGATTCATCTCTAGTTGTCCCGGTGGATAGTGTTGGTGTGAGAGACAGCCTTAGTTATGAGGAGGTTCTGGTGGAAATACTGGATTGTCAGATTCGAAGGCTAAGTAACAAGGAAGTAGCTTTAGTTAAAGTTTTATGGAGGAATCATCATGTTGAGGGAGCTACATGGGAAGCTGAAGCAGACATGATGGATAGATACCCCACATTTATTCTCTACTCGCTCAGTTCCAGCTTAAGGTATCAGTTTTTTCCCTAAAACTCTAATTAGTTTTCATGTTCAGTTCATATGCCCCAGTTTCTTTCATGTATGTGGATGTGTATATGATTCATGAATTCAGTTCAGCCATAGAGTTTGAATCTGTGATAGTCATTCCGTTAGTTTTCGGCTTAAATGATTAGCATTTGAATATGACATTCGAAGACGAATGTTCCCAAGGGGGAGATATTGTTATAACCTAGAAGGCCAAAGATCAGACCTGGAAGTTTAAACGGAGAGAATTGTAAAATCTGCACCAAGTCACAGAACGAGTCGTTCTGTGACATGTGGTGAAGACCACGAGTCGTGAGGTGACTCATGGTGAGTTACGGGCTTGAGTTGAAAAATTGTTGATGGGGCCACCCAGGCATGACCACGGGTCATGGTCAGGCCCCACGATTCGTCAGATCAGCCGTGGCCAAGGAAATTAAAAAGGATAGTGTGAGTGGCAGTGCACCTAACGGATAGACCCTACGAGTCGTGGTAAGGCACCACAATTCATTGGGTGGATTGTGGTCAACAGGTAACTAATGATCTAGGATCGAGGCAGTGGAGATAACGAGCGGTGAACATGAGTCGTGGTCACCGGTAACAACTCGTATGATGGACCATCATGAGTTCCAGGTGAGATTTTGACAATGTACCTAATGATTGATGTAACGACTCGTGGCTGATGGCAGCGACTCGTTAGTTCCCTCGTGGGGACTGACGAATAGTTATTTTCTGCTAAGTTACTAAGGGTATCCTCATCATTCCTATGCTCTAGGGTCCTATACTACGTATTTTAAGCTATTTTCAGGATATATTAAGATAGGTTAAGTGATTCTAGCCTATTCTAAACCCATGAATGCAAGAGTAAGAGTCTAGAGAGGTGGTCAAGGCTAATCCTTAAAGTTCTTCTTCAAATCTTCCTTGAGCAATCAGAGGAGCGGTAGAATCATCTTTATTCAAGTATGTAGAGTTATGAGTGGGTGAATCCTTTCACACCTATGCCCAATCTCTCAAAATCATTAGATTTTCTATGTTAATTCTATGGGTTTTTAACCCAATGCATGAAATTCCTAATTCTCCACATGGGTATGATTTAAATGCATTTCTACTATTGAACTATGATTCATGGGCAAGTTTTACGTTGTTTTCCATTAAAATCATGATTCAATCTTTTTAAATTTAAATTGCCCAATTATGAGAAGTTTATGAAAGTTAAGATTTATAATGAATGTTCATGAATGATGAAGTATTAATGATGAAAAGCATGTTTTCAAGGTACCCATGTTTATAATCATGTCTTCAAGTGAATTGAATATTTTCAAGCATGTTAAAGTATTGGGCAATGACCATATGTTCAAGAATGATTTATGATTTATGATATGGATTTCATGATTGATCGATTTATGATGTTGGCCGACTAAAGGGCCCTTGATTCATGGATAAACATGTATGTAAATGGGTATCAACAATGTTTAAATATTTATTTATCCATGAATCTCATGAATGATGTTTATGATTTACGTATGAGCCTAGTGTGCATGTTTTTGGGAGCAGTGTCTAGCACCGAGTAGCCCGGTGTTCAAAGGACTACACCAGCATCTATAACGATGTGCCACATAGGTTTGTGATGATACATTACAATGTTAATGGATCCCCTCTTTCGTGATATCACATAATGCACGTCCTTTACCTGGCAAGCCAAGGACGACTCTGCCCACTTGAGCGAGATAGTTAGGGCATCATGTAAGGCTCTACCATGATGGTGTCAGTTATAACGAGTCCTCCTATTGTTCCACATGTTTTTATGCATTGTTACATTTATGATATTTTGGCTCAAGTTATGATTTATAAAGTTTCTCTTATGACTATGATAATGAATGAATGGATTACGAATGTTTTGAAAATCTTGAGCCTTATGTCGCAGTATGATATTTATGTTATGAGCATGTTTTCCCACTCTTACGATCTCTTATGAAATTTTATGTTTTTTAATGTCTATTTTACTTATCTTGCATACTCGGTACATTCCACGTACTGACCGTATACTCTATGTTGTATCGTTTCATGATACAGGCTCCGATCTTCAGTCCCAGCACCGTCACTAGCCTATTCTCTGAGTTAGCATCCAGCTCATTGGTGAGTCCTCATTCTCCGAGGACCAGTTGATATCAGTTTTCTCTTTACGTTTAGTTTTTAGACTTGTTGGGTTAGTTGGGGTATTGTCCCATCAACCCATCAAATATGTTAGAGGTTTTCAGACTATGTGTAGTATTCAGCTATCTTGTATGAAGTGCGTTTCTAATCTATGTATGTCATGACTACGTCTCCGCTATGTTATATATGTTACGTATTCTTCTTTACTTGATTGAGTTAGATGGTATCTTTATGCCATGGGTCGACTTGGAGTCTCTCGGGGCTCCTTGTCCCGTGTTATGATCCGGGTTTGCGTTCAGGTCATGACAAAGACCCCAACTAACTCACTATAGTCTAAAACTGAAAATACTAAATACAACTGATGAAGGGCCCTCGGAAGATGAGGACTCACCAACTGAGATTGGGAGATGCTAACACTGAGAGTCTGGCTAATGGCGGGACTGAGCTTGAATATCCAAGCATGTATCATGAAACGGTACAGCATAGAGTATGTGGTCAGTACGTGGAATGTACCGAGTATTCAAGGTAAGTAAAACCGCAAAGTAAGTAAAATCAGTGATCATGCATAACATAAAACATTTCATCATAAGAGTATGAGAGTAGGACTTGCATGCTACTATCTAAAAACATGATTCATACTTAACTGAATATCATAACTGAATCAAATGACCCAAAGCTGAAAACTGATAATCAAAAGTAAAACTAAATAGTGGGTCAAACCTGCTGAAAAACATAATATCATGACTGATGAACATGCATAACTAAAATCATGAGGAACAATGGGAGACTCGTCTTATAACTGACATTACCACAATAGAGCTTACGTGGTCCCAACTATCACAGTCAAGTGGGCAAATCCATCCAAAGCCTTGCCAAGGCTAAGGACGCTACCATGATATCGATATCAAGCTGAAGGCCCCTTGGGGGCAGGGGAAGCTCACAAGGGAGGTCCCGAATAATCTAAAGATACCTACATTGGCACGTAGTTCTGAGGCATAGGATTGACTGACCCTTTGCCTACTCAATGCTAGAAACAACTCCCAAAAACATACATATGCTCTCCATCATTATTCAACGAAGTTGAACCATGATCTAGTGACTAATAACATACATGCATAATCTGAAATCATAACATGAGGAGCCTTGGGCTCAAACCATACCACAAGCTGAAAGTAATGGGAGTATAGACTCCAAAATCCATGTGGTAAGCTGATACATGAACTTTAGATAAATCATGACACATACTTGATCATATGGGCTTGCCCAATACTTAAACATGCTTTACATAGACTTGATCATTCGAAAACATGAACATGGACATGGGTAATTCGAAATCATACTTTCATCATATACATCTCATCATGCTTGAATACATATATCGTAAATCTCAACTTTCATGAGCTTCCATGGGTGGATATCATAATATGTAAAACTTGAAAAAATATAATTTGTAATTGAAAACATTGTAAAATATGCCCATGAATCATAATTCAACATTACAAACATGCATAGATCATACCAATAATTGATACTTAGAGAATTCACATGTTCGGTTAAAACCCCATAGATTCATCAACTAGAATTTTTCATAAAATTGAAGAGGGATTGGGAATGGGTGTGGATGAATATACCCATTCATAACCCTACATACCTAGAGAAATTTGATTTCACAAACCCTCTTGAAAGCCCAATGAAATTTGGGGAAGAACTTCATGAATTTAAGTTTGATCACCCTTAGGAGCTTTAAGACTTGCATGCATGGAAGAGAATAAGCCTAAAAGGAACTTACCCCTCTTAAAAAATAATTTTTTAGATTAAAACGACATAGTATAGGTCTTAGAAACTTACAAATTACGAAAAAGCCCTTAATAAATTTGCAGGAAAATGCACACTGCCAGTCCACATGAGGGACTGGACAACTCGTTCCCAACACCATGACTCGTGGTCTGTTTCTTTTGATCAGCACTGGTAATTTATCTCTGAGGATCACCACGAGGGACACCATGACTCGTGGCGTACCTAATGACTTATGGTGACTGTGTCGTGACCAATACTTCCCAAAACCTTACCTTCGTACCAACCTCCTGACCATAGACCACTTGACGACTCGTGGTCTCACCCGTGTTCAACCTCATACCCAAAATTTCCACTAAGTATTCCCTCCTCCCCACGAGTCACTTAACGACTCGTGGTGCACCTCACGGGTCACTGGACAACTCATCCTGTGACCTGATGCAAAAAATTCTATTTTCTCTATTTCAATCCTTGGGTCCGATCTTAGGGCTTTCGGGGTATTACAATTGGTTAGTTTGAGGTCAGTGAAGCAGAGTTGATAAGACTAGACATAGTGCAACAAGCTATGGAAAAGGTTAAGATCATTTAGGAGAGGCTGAAAACTGCTCAGAGTCACCAAAAGTCTTATACAAATGTGAGGCGCAGAGAGTTGGAGTTTGCGGTAGATGATTGGATTTATCGGAAGGTTTCACCCATGAAAGGTGTTATGAGACTTGGTAAGAAAAGAAAGCTTATTCCATAGTATATTTTTCCATATCAAATTTCAAAGAGGGGTTGGCAAGGTAGCTTATGAGTTGGAGTTGCCAGCCGAACTAGCATTAGTCCATCCAATTTTCCACATGCTTAAGAAGTGTAGGGGGACCCCTCACTGATTGTTCCGACAGAGAGTGTGAGGAAGTTCCAGTTGATACTCTAGATCATCAAGTTCATAAGTTGAAGAACAAAGAAGTCGCTTTGGTGAAAGTGCTATGGAGGAATCAGCTAATTGGGGGAGCTACTTAGAGAGCTAAAGCATATATAAAGCCAAGTATCCTCACCTATTCCCTCCTAGACCATCATCATCATGATGTAACAATCTCTTCTCATAGTACTCTTATCAGTTTCATATCCCATTAGTTGTTGTTGAAATCCTTAGTGTGATTACAAATTCGATGAGCTCAATTAAGTTCAATTTAGTTACTCTCAGTTAGATCACCTATCAGTCCAGTCAGCCTTCATTTGAGCACAAATAATCCCAAGGGGAAGATAATGTAATGACCTCCAAAAGTTCCTAAGACCAGATCCTCGACATGAAGTAGAAACTAGACAAACATCACAGAACGACTTATCAAATGAGCTATTAAGTGACCTAACGAATCATTAGGTGAAGTCATCCCAAGCAAAGTTTCGAAATGTAACATTTCCTTCCTAGTCCCAACAACTCAAATAATGATTTGTAGGCCTAGCTAATGAATCGTTATGTTAGGAAACCTTACAAGTCGTGAGGTGAAGATCAGAAAGTGATTAAATTGATCCAGATATAATGAGTATACCTTACGAGTCATCGTGTTACCTAACGACTCATTGAGTGACATGTCATTACTGGTAGGTGATTTTTGCGGATGGAGTATCAGGATTAGTCTAGTAACTTTCCATATTTTTAGTACCTAAACAAAATGTTTTAGAATTCCTAAGGAGTATATTTAAGGTTTTATTAGTCCAAACTCTTATTCCTCTCCATTACAAAGTAAGATTCAAGGTCATCAACCTCTCAAGCTCTCCATGAAGCTAGGAAATCATCTTCTTCAACCTAGGGTTGTTCAAGCTTCAACTTCAGTATGTTAGTAGAGCGTTCACAAACAGTCAGTCAATTAGTTGTTTCAGTTTTCAAATGACTTTATGTTTCAGTTTAATGAAAGTTCATTTATTATTTATAAGATTTCAATTCATGTTTTAGCTTCCTCAGTATGTTTCTCACTAGTATGTCAGGCGAAGGGTTTGTTCGGGCCACTTATGGTTTCGAGTGCCTATCGTGTCCAGGGTGTAATACTTCATGTAAGGTCTTAGGAGAGTTATTTATCTTGGAGGAAGGAGTAGTGTTAGAGATTCCAAGTCTTAAACCCAAAGTTGTCCTCCTTAGCTTCAAGAATCTTTACTCAAGAGGAATTTGTGATTGAAGCTGTTTGAAGGGCTTAATCTTCTTCGAAACCATGAAAACTTAGGGAAAAAAAATAAAGTTTGGATGGATGGTTGCTGCAGTGGTAATAGTTAGAATTATTTACAAACACAACATAAGATATGAGTAGAGGTAAGGCTAGGAATCGGTGCGTCGCGCCTACTATTGCGCCTACCTGTCCCTCTGAAGTTTGGGTTCAAGTGCACTGCACCTCCTAAAGAGACTACTTTATGAATTTTATTCATTTGAATTTTATCCCCGAGCACTTCGTGCCTCTCAAATTGCCTAACTGACAAATTTTATTCGTCAAAAATTTAGCCCCGGGCACTCCGCACCTCTCAAAGTGCCTACATTGACAGTGCATTAGTAAAATGCCCATAATTTTTTACTCCAAACTACTATTGAATGGTTGAATTCTTGGAAATTAGATTCATAAGTCTTTAATTTGAAGGATAGAACACCCAAAAATACTTCATAGATTGGGATATATGATCATTTAAAGTTGACCATTATTCATAAACTTCACTCTTCTCTTTGTACATGTTTCCCTTATCACATACAGCCCCTACTTACCATATACACTATGTATGTGGCTTCGTGGGTAGGATTAGTATCTCCCAAGTCTCACATCTCATTTATGGCTCCGGTAGTCCAAACCTTAGTACAATAATATGAGGTGTTACACATATCCCCCTTGGGATCATTCATCCTCGAATGATGAACACAGGCACTGACAGGTTCTAGCTCTAAAATTTTTCAAAATATTTGGTAGAGTCTCCTTCATAACTAGTACTATCCCAAATTTTCTAAACCTGTTCCAGCTAACCAGAAACATAATCATAGCCTCACAGGGCATCAAATAGTGTATTAACATGAAAGAACATGTAGAAATCATCCTAGGCCCTTATTGGCCTCTTAAATCATAAAAATAGAATACAAAGAACAAACATAAAGTTAAAGGCTAAAAACATTAAAACACCAAGTATATATGCTGAAACTAACTAAGAAAAATGTTATTACCTTCGGTGTCTTCTTCCTGGGAAGTGAAACATTTGTGTTTGTTCTTTTTATCCCCTTTTTATGATTTAAGAGGCTAATGAGAGCCTAGGATGATTTCTACGTAAAGGCTCAGAACACTCAAACACTAGGTATATGTGCTGAAAATAACTAAGAGAAAGGTTATTACCTTCAGTGTCTTCTTCATTGGGAGTGAAAAAGTGAGGGTATCTTGTCTTCATATCCTCCTTGGCTTCCCTGTAGCCTCTTTGATAAACTGATTTCTCCATAAGACCTTTATTGATGCTACCTATTTGGTTCTCAACTTGCGAATCTGATGATCAGGAATCTTGATTGAAACCTCTTCATAAGACAAGTTGTCTTTCACCCCAACACTTTTTGTAGGCACAATGAATGAGGGGTCCCCCAAAAACTTCTTAAGCATAGAAATGTGGCAGACTGGATGGACTGTTAGTTCAGATGGTAGCTCTAAATCATGAACTACTTTGCCAACTCTTTTCAAAATTCATAAAGGACCAATATAGCAGGGACTGAGCTTTCCTTTCTTCCCATATCTCATGACACCTCTCATGGGTGATACCTTCTGATAAACTCAATAATTCATCGAGAACTCTAAATCCCTATGCCTAATATCAATATAGGACTTTTGGTGACTCTAAGAAGTCTTTAATCTTTCTTAAATGGTCTTAACCTTCTCCATGGACTATTATACTAAATCTGACCCTATCAATGCTTCACCAACTTTGAACCGACAAATCACCTGATCTACACCTCTGCCAATAGAGAGCCTCTTTAATAACCCCCAAAAGTTCCTAAGACTAGATCCTCGTATGAAGCAGAAAACTAGCAGAAACTAGACAAACATCACAAAAATGACTTGTCAAGTGAGTCCTTAAGTGACCTAACGAATCATTAGGTGAAGTTGTCCCGATCAAAGTTTCGAAACTTGACATTTTCTTTTGAGTCCCAATAACTCAGACGATGATCTGTTAGCCTAGGTGGCGAATTGTTATGTTAGGCATCCTGAAAGGTCATGAGCTGAAGATCAGAAAGTGATTAAATTGCTTCAAATATAATTAGTACACCTCACGAGTCATCGTGTTGCCTAACGACTCATTGAGTGACACGTCATTACTAGAGGGTGATTTTCGTAGATGGAATTTTAGGATTAGTTTAATAACTTTCCATATTTTAAGTACCTAAACCAAAATGTTTTGGAATTTCTAAGGAGTATATTTAAGGTTTTAATTAGTATAACTCTTATTCTCCATTACAACGTAAGATTCAAGATCATCAAGCTCTCAAGCTCTCCAAGAAGCTAGGAAGTCATCTTTTTCAACCTAGGGCTCTTCAAGTTTGAGTTAAGAGTTCTTTATTCCAGGTATGTAAGTCTAACCTAAGTGAGGAATTCTATCCTTCCACATGCCCTACATCTATGTAAGAATTCATTGAGATTAAAGCTAGCGTTGTTGCCCAATTCTTGATCTGGTGTTCTTCCCTATATGTTGAATTGTCAATTGTTGAATTCTTCATATTGAATTGTAATCTATTGTATCTCTTAGTTGTTGATCATTACTCTCTTGACATTCATTGTTGACATCTCTTGAATTCTTAATTGACTTATTCATGATGGTTCATGTCTCTCACCTCATGAACCCAATTGCATAAAAGTCATGGTTTTGAAAGCACTGTAATTTGAGTTGAATACATTATTTTTATAAAGTTTAACATATTTTTAATGGAGTTTTCATAAAGAGATTCTGAAAAAGCAAGTATGATTTTAGCATGGTTTTCAAAAAGCTCAAGTAAAGTCTTATTTTGAAAATCATAAGTTTTGAGCATAGAAGCTCACAAGTTTTACAAGAGATTTGGAGCATAGAAGTTTCCAAGTTTTCAAAGAGATTTTGAGTCAAGGCTCAACAGAGATTTTAAAATATATATTATATTTATAGCTAAAGTGCTTTATAAAATATGTTTTTAGTTGCCTCAGATAGGCATATTTATATGAGCATAGTTTTGGGAGGACTATTTAGCATCGAGTTGGGGGAAGAGTTCAAATAACTCATAAGCCCCAGAACTACATAGACAGTGTAGGTTAGGATTATGTCGTTAATTTTGATGACTCTAAAGATAGCCTCTGGTAAGGGCTCAATTATGGATCCACATATAGTAATCTTTCTCTACCCTAGCAAGGCTTTGGGTGGCTCTACCAACTTGAGCGAGACAATTAGGCATCATGTTCTCATTCATAATGGTGTCAGTTATGAGAAATTCCCCAAGTTAAAGTTATACATTCATGTATTTTTTCAGAGGTTGTTTTGATGCATAGTTTTATTGCATAACTGTTTCATACACTGATCATATTGTTTTTATCCATCATTTAGAGATTCAATTTTAGACATATTATATTGATGTCGGGCATATTCTTATGCCCATTTGCCATACTTTTACCATACTTTTACGTTGTTTTGAGATCATTATCCTTATGAAAAGAATAAATTCATGATTATGTGTGTTAAATGAGCTAACAAGTGTTTTAGATGATTTTAGCAGGTAATTAATGGAAAATGACTCAAAAATGGCTCAAGGTGTGAAAAAAGAAGAATTCAAGAAAAGTTGGCCTAGTGAGCTAGCTGGTGTAGCGCGCCAGCCACCAAACTTTAGAGTTTGTACTCAGGATGGTGCATTAGGTGGTGCAACACGCCAGATCCCGAACTTCAAAAGAATTTTGATCAACACCGTGGTGAACTAAGTGGCACAGCGCGCTAGAGGTATTCCGGACTTGGGAATTTTTCTAACACTCTGGTACTATGAGAGGTGCGCTCCTCCATGTCCCTAATTTGCAGAATTTGATTAATACCTTAGCGAAATGGCTAGTCCGAGAGGCTAAACTTCAGAGGAAATTCAAGCCACAGTCTGATAAGATTGGAGGTGCAGGCGCCAGGGCATGTCTGAGGCAGATTTAAAGTCTAAAAGTTAAAATTCTCAAGGGCAAAAGAGTGATTTTATACCTTGCTTATAAATATATTATCTAGGGCATTTTGTTAGGAGTCTTCGATCAGAAAGATCAATTTGTACGCAGTTCTCGGGGTAAGACAAGAAGTTCATTTTCTTCTAGGTTTTCTTCTTTACTTTATGCTTTTGTTAATTCGAATGATGACTTCTTTAGTTTTCCGCTTGAACATGAGTGGCTAAACTCCTATTCTAGGGTTTTGGCCATAGCTAATGATTGTAGTTTGAGTACTTATTTGTGCTAGACTTTAGTTCTTTATTCAAGATTGTTTATGCTTACCTGTTTTCATTGATTATTCATTAGCCTAATTACTTTGCGAATATTATCTTTTGGCTCTTGGTTGAATTCGGGAGAGGGAACTAAGGGGGTTAAAAGCAAGCATAGAATAGGTTTCAATTATCTTGTTCAATTAGTTCAAGAGTTGATTTCGTTGTCGAGGATAAAGATATACCCTTCAACCCTATTCAGTTGAATACAAGTATCTTGAACCATCTTTTCATATTTCTCCTGCAACCATAGGGATATAGGTGTTAGGTCCTAAGATAGTTCTTGCATTTTTGGGAGAATAGTAAGAAATGAAATCATAACTTGCAACTAGCAATATTAAAAGATTTTAGTCTATCATATTCGAGTCCTAAAAACTCAACTTGAAAACAATCAAGACCCTGGATTTTTATCATCATTTGAATTATAAACACTTGTGAGAACTATTTTTGTTCATTAGTTTAAATTACATTTCAAAGTAATAGAATAATCTCCAAAACCATTTCCCATTTTACCTGTGATTCTTTTGAATAGTGAAATAAAATATTAACCTTAAGCAATTAATCTAATAATTATCTGAGGGATCGATATCGGGACTTTACTGTCATATATTACTTGATGACCACGTGCGCTTGGTGACATCGTGTATTAGTCAGTTTATTCTTTCAGTTTGGATATTCTTACTTAACTATTGTTTCATTCAGCCATTTACATATGGTACATTCTAGTACTGATGCCCTTTGATGTTGTATCTTATTATGATGCAGATTCAGGTAGACAGAATCAGCAGCAAATGTATCGTTAGGATCTCATATTCATCCAACTGTTGGTGAAGCCTCCTACTTTCAGAGAGTTCTAGTCTTATTGAGTCATCTTATTTTATAGAACTTGAGTTAGCCATGAGAGCTATGTCTTGACACCTATTCTTCATAAGACTGTCAACGGACCGGGTTCGAAACTACCGAATCAGTTTTTTTCGAAAATGGATTGGGTTTGCAACCCAGTTGACTAGAACCAGGTCTATTGATATTGGGTCCACCAATTTTTCCCCCATCTGATCCGGTCCGTTTACTGCCGGTGTGGAACTGGGTCATATCGGGTTGGCAACCGGGTCCAACCTTTTTTTTAAAGAAAAATTAATTTCTTTATATTATATTTTAAAAAATAATTTCATAATTTATTAATTATTAGTCTATTACATAACCATTTTTTGGTGATATTCTTTGATAAATAACTTTTGTTAAGTTAAAAATTATTAACGTTTTTATAAAACTATTAAAAAATTAATAAAATTTACTTGAAGTTTTTATAAAAATTGTAAAAATTTTAATGTTAATAAGTTACAAAACTAGTAAATATTCTTAAAGTTTAAACTTTAAAGTTAATAACTTATGAAAATTTTTACAAAACTTACTAATTTTTTATTACAAAAGTCACAACTTATTAAATTTTTAAGTTATTAAAGTTTTGTAAAATAGTAAATAGTAATATTTATAAAGTAAGTTAGCTAATCAAATATAAATTAGATTTTAAGTAAGTATTTATAAAATGACTTGTATTAAAGAAAAGACAATTATTAAAAAAAATTACGGCAAATAGCCTATAAATTTATTCGAATAAATAAAATTGTACATGTATTACAAATACTAGAAGAGTACCTAATCTACGCAGCCACCTTCTAGAAAGGGTTCTGTTTGAATTAGGTGTCTACTATCATACTAATATCTATCATCTCCAAAATATTATTTTAGTAACTTAATTATCATTTTCTCTGAAATATTTTTCGGAATCTGTACTGATCCTTGTTCCTCCATCGCCTCCATGTTGTTATCGCTATTTTCCCCGAATACTTCATCTATTTCATCTTCGATTTAGGATGATAACTTTAGCAGTCTATAGTTTCATTTATCCAATCTCTGAATAATACCAATATTTTTAAACTGTCTTTTGCTAGAGAATACCGGTGGTCTATAATAATAAACCTTCCTGCGCTGAAAGCTTGCTCCGAAGCTACTGAAGATGCTTGAATGGCTAGGACATCTCGAACCATCCTTGAAAGCATTGGATATTGTTCTCTATTGTTCTTCCACCATGCCAAAAGTTGTGGCTCTCCATTTGCATCTCTGATATTATTCGTGCCTGCGAAACATATGCATCAAAACTATTATTGTTAAATGATTCGAGACCAAGATAATCACCCATTATATCATCAAAATCATCTATCCTAGGCCTAGAACTAACAAGTCGCATCGGTGAAATATTTTCGTCGATTGTTCTATATATGTTATATAAGTTTCTAGATTTATCTATTATATTACTCTTACATATCTCAAGGGCTGGCAATTCATCAGGTTTGATTTCTAAATTTGTATAAATTTTTCAACTATTTTTTCAATAAATTATATTTTACAAAAAGGGTTGAATAAAGTAGCAGTCAAATAAATTTACGGAATAGGAAAAAATATTTTTAAAATTTTTCAGACACCAAAAGTATAGGCTCTTTAAATATTTCAATTTGTTTAAATTTTACAAATTCAATTGAAATAGCAGTAATATTTAGTAACACTGAAGAAATGGTCAGATAATATTAATCAGATATTGCATTTGTAGCTTTATAAAAAGTTTTCAAAAATTTAATAATTTCATAAACTTTATTCCAATCATCGTCGCAAAGTATTAATTACGAATCCGCATTATGAGCATTATAAACTAATTGTATGGGCATGCGATCAACATAAGTGTCATGACCCAAACATACACCCGGGTCGTAGACCCGGAACAAGGAACCCCGAGAGACCCCATATCGACCCATGGCATGAGCATACATCTATTTCAATCATATGAGCAGAAGACTTAGCATAGAAAAATGTAACCATAACATAACATGAGGGAAAACAGTACAATACTTATACAATACGGTAGAATACAACTTATAGTCTGGTAAGCCTCTAAATATGAAAGACGGATTGATGGGACAACTCCCCAACTAATCCAATATCTAGAAATTGAAAGAATAACATAGAGTGTGCACATGTAGCCCTCAAAATATGAGGGCTGACCAAGTACGCAGAGAGCAAGGCTAAACTATCTACGGGTGAGGATAAGCCTGAGAACTGGGACCTGTATCATGAAACGATACAGCATAGAAAGTATGCGGTCAGTACGTGGAATGTACTAAGTATGCAAGGTAATAAAACAGACATTTAAAACATGTATAAAACTCATAAATGATCATAAGAATAGGACGGCATGCTCATAACCTAATTATCATAATATGACATAAGGCTTAAGGTTTTCGAAATATTCATAACACAAACATACTCATAATTATAATAAGAGAGCATTACTTAACATAACTTGAGACGACATTCATAATCATAAACATGCGTAAATCATGAGGAACATTGAGAGGTTCTCTTAACCAACATACCCCATATGAGTGCACATGAAGCCCGGCTTGTAACCCTAGTCGGTAGGGTGTTCATACCTTGCCAAGGGTAGGAACCATGAAGGGCATGATCACACATGAAAAGGGCCACTTGGGCCAGGGACAAACATAAAAGGGTCCTAACATACCTACGGTGGCACGTAGTTCATTAGATCAGGGGGCCTAACATGGGCCCCGAACCTAATCAGTGTTCAATACTGCTCCCAAAACATATATAGTGCTCATAATAATACATACATGAATTCATGAGCTAGTTAAATCATGATAATCATAAACATGCTTGAACATATAAGAGCTAGCCATGACTTGAGGCCGTGGGTAGGCCAAACATAATTCATGATTGATAAAATTCATACATACTTGTAGATCATGCATATAGCTTGAAATTCATAAGTTCATAATAGATAACATAATAAATTCATAAGTAAATTCATAATTCATGCTGGACTTATCAAAAACACCAATGGATCATAAATCGATTCATCATGGGGCATGCATAATCAAGCTTAATTGTTTAGGAATTTAAAATCAACAAAATTATAGTCAATTTAAATCTCAAAAGATGATCAAAATCAGTAGATTAAGATAAGATTTCAAAATAACAAGACCCATACTTAAATCATTTAATTTTATGTAAATTCAATACAAAACCCCACGAGTTTTCAAATAATTTTGGATAATTAATATAGAAGGAGCATGGGTGTGGAAGAATCCACCCATTGAAGACATTACATACCTGGAATTATCAACTCCTAACCCTCCTTAAAACCCAAGAATGAAATTGAAGTAATTGAGGTGAAAAGCTTAAAATCTCCCCTTGAATCCCCTCTCAAAGTCTTGCATGCATGAATGGGAGTTTAGAATAGTTCATCCTTTTAAAACCCAGCTTTTTCCCAAGCCAAAATGACGTAGTTTAGGGCCTTATATCGTGAAAAAGTCAAAAAATACCCTTAATGAACCTGCCCAGAAAATTGTCCAGATCGATCCTACATGTGGGACTAATGGGTCGTTGGAACCAACGACAACCCGACACATCCCTCGTTGAAGCCACTGCTTGGTAGCCCATTCTCAGAACCAAAACAACGGACAATTAGGATGACCCGTACCTTCAACCAACGACTTGTCACATCGCCCGTGGTTAACCCCCGGAACCTTGGCATCTCATCTCCTGACGGGCCACACCACGACCCGTCACAACAAACAATGGATCGTTGTTACCCCCCGTACAGTCCACTGGAATAACTAAAACCCAAACCACGACCACAACCAACGACTCATGGTCTATTCTAACGGGTCGTTGGGACGCCCATTGAAAGTCACCTGAACAGCCTATCCCCTTCCTACGACTGCAAATGACGACTCATTGTTTCCCACAATGAGTCTTCACATCTCCCGTGGTCTCCACTGACACCATCCTTTCCCCAACCAACGACAGCATACAACGACTTGTGGTTTGTTACCATGAGTCATTCTATGGTCCGTTCTATGATGTTTTTCCAATTTTTCTGCAATTTTTGAATTTTAACTCCCGGGTCTATTCTTAGGCCTTCCCAGGGTATTACAATAAGCTACTTCAAGCATTTTATATAAAGAGTTCCATCTAGTAGGCACTTCTTTTGGAACTTTCTATTCAAGTTCACATTCTACACAATGATTTTTATATTCAACAAGTCTAGTCTTTATTTTAGCTTTAAAATTTTAAAAATTCAAGCACAAGCAAGTTTAAATTTTTGACAACTAACTTTAAAAATATTAAGACCATTTTTTACTATTAAATTATAAATATGTGCAGCACATTTAGCATGAAAAGCATCATTATCAATTGGACAAAGTCTAGATTTTAGAAAATCAAATACTTTCAAATTATTAGAAGCATTATCTAAGATGATACCCATTATTTACCATAAAAAATAAAATATTGTAAAATACCTCCTATTATAGTAGCTATATAACAACCATTTTTACTCTCTTCTACATATTTATATCCTATTATTATTTTTTGTATATTCCATTCATGATCAATCCAATGGGCAGTGACAGTAAAATAACCATTACCATTAATACTACGATCCATATCATTAGTAATAGATATTCTACCTTTAATATATACAAAAAGACAATGAAGAAAATGAAAGTGCTCAGCTTAATATTTAAAAATATCATTTTTAATTGTGTTTCTTGAAAAACCTTGAGAAGAAGAATTATACACCTCTCAAGTATAATGAATAAAATTGAAAAGCGAAGGAAAACTGAAATGCAAACCACAAACAGATACCATTTTAGCTAATTCTCCATGATCTTTTTATTGATTATATGTGTCGTGTGTGCTTGGGCCAGTAGGGTTAGACCTATTTAAAATACTTTGAACCATGTTAGACCCTCATACAAATCCTTCAGTCAAGGGTGCCCCATTTTTTTAGCCTTAGCAATAGCTTCTAGGTGAGAAAATTCTTTATTACACAATCTCAAATGTTTAGTTAGCAACCTCGTATACGTTCTTTTCTTTCTCCTCTTCCATAGCTCCAACTACACAGGGCAATGCTTGATATAAGGGCTTCAGATATACATTCACCTTTTGATCCCCCAGTCAAATGTTTCAATACTTTCTTGCATTTTAAATAAGTAGAAGTAGTTTTTTCACTATTTTTTTCCATAAATTTTCAAACTAAATACCTTTTAGGACATTTGGCCCTTGTGGCCTTAGTAAATGTAGGTAATTTTGTAACCGGACTAATAGGGATAGGGGTCTCCTCTAACTCTTGTTCTTCTACATCATGAGATTCCTCCAAGTCTTCTTCGAAATTAATATAAACTCTATCTATAGTTTCATGGTCTAATTGAGTAGAAGAATTAACATAATAAGGTTGCTGACGTGGTAAATAATTTTTAACAACATAATTTTCATCTCATATTAGTAAATCTAGGCGATCGCGGCAATGATCTAGAACTACCTCCACCCCTACTAGTAGTAGCACCCATAATTTTTTACCTCTACTTTATTTACTAGCATCCATATTTAAAATATAAAATAAGTAAATAGAGATATTAAATAAATAAAATATGAATAACAAATTAACAAGCTACATAAATATAGAAAAAATTGTAAGTAAACAAATAAAGAGATTAAAGTTGAAACGAATGTACCAAACGTTTGCTTAAACGCAAATGTTAAAAGCTGGAATTAAGAGATGGCAATTGAAGCTTGAAAATTACTTCAAACAAATCTCCTAACTCCAAATAGACAATACCACAAAATATAATCACAAAATAAAAACTAAAAGCTTAGACGAGAGATTGATCATTTGAGAAAATAGTAGAGAGAGTTTGTGAGTTTTGTGAGGAAACTAGCATGATTTTTGGGTATATTTATAGTGTAGAGGGGTTAAGGGGGGTAGGGGGTGTTTGGGTGGGTAAGGAGGTTGTTTGGACCCATTGATGGGCCCACTTCCCGTTGTCAAACTAAAAAAAAAAATCTGACCGTTAACCAGATTTGAACGGGTCAACCAGTACCGGGTCCACCAGTCAAATTCCTTGTTCCGTAATGGTCCCCTACCTGATCCCCCCTAGTCCATTTCTTATCGGTACTAACAGAACCGGGTCTTACCATTACTGGGTTTGTTACTGAAACCAAATCGGACCAGTTCAACTCAGTTCCCTTGCCAACCTTAATTCTTCAGTTTTAGGGGCTTCATAGATAGAGTTAGAGTTGAGTCAATAATGTTACTTTGTGACATTCTTTTTAGTTGCAGTTAATAAATCTTATTTTATTTTATTTAGCCTATTATAGTTATTACTTCCGCTATACATTACTATACTCTCAGCTAGTAGTAAGCCAGACTAAGGATTCGTATGGATCACTAGGTGGTCTAAGTGTTTTCCATGTCCAGGGTCTAGACTCAGGGCATGATAGCCTCATAAGAAGCCATTTAAATACTGGAGTAATAGCTATTGTTATATGCAAATTCTATGAGAGGTAAATGTTCATCCCAATTTCCTTTGAAATCGATACGACAAGCTCTTAGCATATCCTTTAAAGTCTGAATAGTATGTTTTTCCTGACCATCTATTTATGGATGAAACACAGTATTAAGGTTCGCCCTTCAGCCCAAACCTTATGAAATGACTTTCTGAATTGTGCAGTGAACTGAGTGCCTCTATCTGAAATGATAGATAATGGGACTCCATGAAGTCTAAGCACTTCACAAATGTATAGTCTGGCATAGTCTTTCACTAAATATGTGGTCTTTATAGGCAAGAAATGGGATTACTTGGTCGTGCGATCAACGATTACCTAAACTGAGTCATGTTGTCATCGGGATCGCAGTAGACCGGTGATGAAGTCCATATTGATCATCTCCCACTTCTATTCAGGGAGTACTATATTTTGAGACATGCCACATGTCCTTTAGTGGATCGATTTAACCTGCTGACAATTCTGACATTTAGCAACAAAATCTATAATATCTCTCTTCATATCATTCCACCAATAGACTTTCCTTAAGTCATGGTACATTTTCATAGAATCTGGGTGAATCGAATACTTGGAAATGCGCTTCTGACATGATTCTACCTCAATGATCATCTATGTCGGAAACACATAACCTGTCTTGATACCTCAAGGCACCATATCCCCCTTGTGCAAAAACTACACTCTTTGCTTATGAACTTCTTCCTTCAGCCAGAGCAAGATGGGATCTCTATTCTGTTTTTCCTTAACTTTCACCATTCAAAATTATTCAGCCTCATTCTAGATAAACACACTAACTTTGTCAATGTCTAGAAGACGAACTCCCAAGCATGTGAATCTATGCACATCCTCAGCTAACTCTTTCTTTTTTTCCTCTACATGAGTTGTACTCCCTGTAAACAACCTACTAAGAGAATCAATAACCACATTGGCTTTTCTCAAATGATAGAGAATACTTATATCGTAATCCTTAAGCATTTTGAGCCATCTCCTCTATCTGAGATTCATCTCTTTCTGGCTGAAAACATACTGAAGACTTTTGTGATCTGTGAACATGTTAACATGCACACCATAGAGATAATGACGCCAAAGTTTTAATGAAAACACTATTGTTGCCAACTCAAGGGCATGAGTTAAATAGTTCTTCTCATGAACCTTAAGTATCTTTAAGTATAGGATATAACTTTACAATTCTGCATCAATACACAACTAATGCCTACTCTGGACGTATGCAATATACGACAAAACCTTTTGTACCTTCTAGTAAGGTCAACTAGAGCAATAGTCAATTGAGTTTTCAATTCCTAAAAGCTCTCCTCACAAGCTTCAAACCATTGGAACTTATCCTTCTTTTGAGTCAACTTAGTCAATGGGGCAGCAATAGATGAAAACCCTTTTACAAACCTTCTGCAATAGCCAACCAGACCCAAGAAACTCCTAATATCCATCGGGGTTGTGGGTTTGGGCCAGCTTTTACAAACTCAATCTTTTAGGAGTCTACCTTAATACCCTTATTGGAGACTATGTTTCATAGGAAAGCCATGGGTTTCAACCAAAAGTCACACTTAGAAAACTTAGCGAATAACGCTCGGTCCTTAAGAGTCTAAAGAACTAGTCTAAGTTAACTAACGCGATCCTCCTCACTTCTAGAGTAAACTAGGATGTCGTGAATGAGCACAATAATGAATATATCTAGATATTGCTTTTGCACTATATTCATGAGGTTTATGAATGTTGCAGGAGCATTAGTCAAACCGAAGGACATGATAAGAAACTCGAAGTGACCATAACGAGCCTGAAAGTTGTTTTAGGAATATCACTTTCTCTAACCTTCAACTGATGATAGATTGATTTGAGGTCTATCTTAAAGAAACAAGTATCACCCAAAAGTTGGTCGAACAAGTCATCGATTCTAGGAAGGGGATACTTATTCTTGATGGTGACTTTGTTCAATTAGCAGTAATGGGTACACATTCTGAGAGTACCATTTTTCTTTCGCACAAAGAGAACTGGAGCACTCCAAGGTGAAACACTCGGGCTAATAAAACCTTTATCAAGGAGATCTGTTAACTGCTCTTTTAACTCTTTCAACACAGCTGAGCCATTCTATATGGTGGAATAAAGATAGATTGAGTGCTAGGAAGGATATCTATTCCTAAATCTATTTTCTTATCGTGAGGGACTCCAACAAGATCATCTAGAAAGACCTCTGGAAATTCATTCACAATTGGAACTGACTGAAGGGGTGGTGTCTCAGCATTAGAGTTTCTAAATTTAACTATGATAGATACACCCCTTATAAACTAACTGTATGGCATTAATGTATGAGATAAAATGACCCTTAGGCATAATGGGACTACCTTCTCAAACTAAAACTAGCTCATTTGAAAACTAGAACCTTACTACTCGGGTCCTACAATTGACCGAGGCATAATAGGTGTATAACTAATTCATGCCCAGAATAATATCAAAATCCGCCATGTCTAACTCAACTAAGTCAGTTATGGTTTATTTATGATGGACTGGAATGGTGCAATCTCTGTAGACTCTCTTTGCTATAACTATCTTACTAATAGGAGTAGAAACACTAAAAGACTTTAAAAGTTATTTGGGGCAAATCCTAAACTTTACAGCTATATAAGGAGTAACAAAGGATAAAGTAATTCCTAGATCAAGTAAGGTATAAAAATCAATAGTAAAGACTTTTAACATAATAGTGATGACATCTGGGGAGTTCTCCTTATCTTGACGACTATACATGGCATACAGACGGTTCTAACATATGTCTATTCCTGAAGTAGTGCCCTTTTGTGCAACCCTGCCTATTGAAGTGGTAGACTGGGCTCTGTTGCCCCTATTGCCCTGCCTGGAAGATGGACAATCCCTTAAAAAGTGGCCCTATTGGATGCATCCAAAACATCCATCTCTACCTAAATGACACTCCCCTAAGTGGCTCTTACCGTACTTGCTGGAAAATGGGTGTCGAATAGCTCCCTGAGCCATATTAACCTACATTTGGGAACTTTGAGCCTTGAATTCTAACTTTTCTGAATCTTCTGATTATTTTTATTTCTCCACATTGGTGCACTAGCGGCTAATGGTGCAGGTCCCGAGGACCTATTACCGTTCCTATTCCTTTGGTGATTTTCCTCATGGCCTGCTGACTTTGCTCTCTTACTTTGGTGCTCCTCTCTATATTTCTGCTTATCCTCCTCAAGCTGCTAGGTATACACCATCAGTCTGGAGATATCCATGTTGTTGATCAACAGTGTACCTTTTGCACTCTTTCTTCATGTGCTTACCCATACCAGACACAAACTTCCTCTTTCTAGCTCTCATGTATGGCACTATCTCCAGAGCATATCTAGATAATTGGGTCAACTTGAGACCATACTCCTTCACACTCATAGTGTCCTGCTTCAAGTTCACGAACTCTTCTTCCTTAGCCTCTCTCAACTCTTGAGGGAAGATATGGTTTAAGAACGCATCCTATTCCTCTGACTGGCGGTACGCTTTGGAACACGTCAATGCACGAGTTAGGAGAAAATCTTTATAGAGTTAAACTCTATCTAGAAAACTAGAGTATGAAAGAAGAGTGGTATTTCCTAACATCCTATAGTTTCCCTATTATAAGTGTGGGACGCTTCACACCTATAAGAAGGACTCTACTAGATGCAACTTCATACATATCCTAGTACTCTTAAACCTAGAGCTCTGATACCAAGTTTTTCACACCTTGAGCCTACACTCTAAGCTTGACCAGCACTCAAACCACTAATGGCCCAAGCAAACCATTGGCCTGGCTTACTACTAAACTGAATTTTCTATGCGGAAGCAATTAGTACAGTAGGCATGCAAAACCCTTTTAAAATAATTCAATGAACTTTTAGATAAGTAAACTAAACAAATCCAATACTGAAATATGCGTATAAAAGTGTTTAGAATACATCTAAAAACATAACTCAACTGGCTAGTATATGAAGCCTCTAATCACTAATAATACAGTATCGAGACAACGCCTCTAGCAACCTTCATGAACTACTAATAGGAAGGGATTGATTGGAGCCCTTCGAAAAGTAGGAGGTCTCATCGATATTGAGTGGAAAAGATCCTACTGATGCGTATGTTGTCAATCATGAATACTTGAATCTACATCAGATAAAGATGCAGTGCCAAATGGCGTCAGTACGTGAAACACCCCAAAAGTCCCTAAGATTAGACCCGAGGCATGAAATGGTGAAAATAGCTGAAATTGCACCAAATCGTAGAATGAATCATCAAGTGAGTCTTCAAGTCACCTAACGACTTGTTAGTGATTTATTAGGGGTGAAAAGTTGCAGAAAAGTTGAGTTTCAGATAGTCTTGATGATTGGTGAAGTGATCTGTAAGTGTCATGATAAATTGTTAAGTGGAGGCGTCAGGAAAAGATCAGAAAGTTAATATTTGGTTCCACTGGTAACGGATGGCATGCCATGACCCGTTAAGTCACTTAATGGGTCATGAAGTGGGTCGTTAGGTCTGGCAGAGTCAATTTCCCAACCGAGTAATTAAAGGTCCATACTTCCTATGTACTTAACTCCTAAACTAAGTCATTTTAAGCTCCTAATAGGGTATATTTGGGGGCTTTTATTCATTCCTAACCCTTATTCTACTCCTAGCACCTCTGAGTGAAGATCAAATCCTCTCAAGGCAAGGCTAGAGTTCTTCATCATCTTCTTGTCAATTTTCCTTGGGTCTGCAAATCAAGTTAAAGATTCTTCAAGCTCAGGTATGTAGGTCCATGATGTAATACCCTGAAAAGTTCCTACAATTTGATCCGAGACTTGCAGCCAAAACCAGTAGGAAAAATGGCACCAGACCATTCAATGACCCTTAGGACGGTCCGTACAAAGAACCAACAAGTCGTTCATTTGGCTGTGATATCCAAGTTTAGAAAAATACCAGAGACGGTCTAAGAATTGCCTTGCAAGGCTACATCTATATGGCAGTACCATGTCGCCTTCGTCTCCCATTGTAGTCACCTTCTTCATAAGGCAAGCGCTACCTGTCGCTTGCACTACATTATCTGACGATAACCTTGCCTGACCACTTCTGCTCTGACTGAGTTGACCGTCGCACCTGGCTTCATGAGTCGCTAGTTGAACTGTCCCTTGAAGACATGGTTGAGAAGTACCATGCTTGATTGCCCCCCGTCCTTTCTTTCTATCAGTCTCATCCAGCAAGACACCTCAACCCTACATCCAAAAAAGGTAAGCACCTAGCACGAGCCTTACTTATTAGTTTAGTAAAGTCTAGTTTTGGCTCCCTACGAGTAGATTGTATGATCCGTTATTTGATTGTACCGGTCGTTATTTCTAGTTGTTGAAGCAGGTTCAAAGAGTGATTCTGAGGAAGGGTAGGAACCAACGAGACATACAACTGGTGGTGGTATGGACCAATGACCACCGTCCTATTGGTTGTTGGTTCTTCTAGGTCTTAGTTTTATTTCGGCAGTTCGGGAGTATTTTGGTAAACACCTATATTTTTTACTCCTATGTGACGTTGTTTTTGGCTTCTTTAAGGCCAGATTATTACTTAGCCAAATCCCCATTCTCTTCAACGATCCGTAGATTGAATTTTCCCTCGAGAGGCAAGCTAGTGTTCCTCACCTCCTTCATCTTAATTTATCTCGGGTCTTCAAGATAAGCTAAGGAACCATCTATCCAAGTATGTAGGGTTATGAATAGGGAAAATTCTTCCACCCTCGTACCCTTTTCAAGTTCAACTTCATGGTCTGTACTCTTCAAGTTCCAAGTTGGAAATTTATAGGGTTAGACCCAAATTGAATGAGACTCCATAATTCTCTTATGATTTCAAGTTCCTTATGAGTCAAGCCATGTTTTATGATTATGCCACAAGCTTCCTACAAGAATTTCTCTTGAATCTGTGTTTTCAAGTTATGATAATTTTTCTCAATTATGTATGATTTTATGGATTTCAAGATTATGAATCTATCATTTCAAGATATGGCTACTTATTCAAGTATGCATGATTTTCATGAATCTCAAGTTTAAGTATCATGGACATTCATCGATATTGTTTTCATGGCTAGTTCAAGTATGTTAAAGATGTTATGAATTTCACAATTTCAACTAGTCCATGTAAACCTATGTTTACGATTATGATATGAGCACTTTATATGTTTTGGGAGTAGTATTTAACACTGAGTAGGACAGAATTCCAGCACACCTAAGTCTAGAAACTATGTGTCATTGTATCCCTGATGGAATCCTGTATAAGAGTGTCTCCCATGTCCGAATGTGCCACCCATGAGTGATATCACACCTTCATGGTTCATGCCCTTTCCAATGTATGGACACACTGTCGCGCCCCATATTTCTTTTGAAAAGAGGGTCAGGACATGTGACAACCCTTGAAGGATTATTAATACAAAGATTTGTCACCTAACAAATTGAGGTACATTAGGGCACCATTCTATACTAAAACCTATTTAACTAGCCTAGGTCGCTAGAGTTGGGTAAGAGTTCAAGTTACTTCAAAAGGAAGGTGTTAGGCACCTTTTGAGGTCTACAAATGTGAGTCTCTTTCGGATTCATTAATTATGTGGAATTAACTAGTGAGCAAAAGAGGTTGATTTTAATCTATTTTATTTAAAATTAAACCAAATAAACTAGATTTGAATAAAATGGACAAAATACGCGAAGACTATGTAATTAAAATAATAGATTCTCATACAAATGAGGAGAAATAAATTGGAGCCAATATAGATGGAGAAGACACTATTATTCTATTAATTGTACAACATATACATACTTGATAAAAAATTTAAAAAAAATAACAGAAACAGGAAACATAAATTGATGTCTTGTCATAGATTAAGGAAACAGATAAAGAAGAGACAATTTAGACTAAGTAAGAATAAGGAAGGTTGAACTGGTGTATATATAAAAGAAATTTATGCAAGAAAAAATGTAATTAATAAAATGAAATAGAAGGGATAACATGAAAAACAAATACAAACTTAAGGATTGGACCGAACTTTGAAGAGGCGCCTACATGTCCCTGAAGGAAATCAAGTCAGATGTAGTTCTGCCAAATAGATAAGGAGGGTTATTTTATCCTAATGGGGTCACCCCATGCAACTAAAATAATACTTCGCAATCTTGAGATTGCTCGTATTATTCAGCGGCATAAACTATCATGTCCCAACTACCTACCTAATTAATTAGTTATTAATCCTAAAGAGTTCTAAACAAAGAAAAATACTAACGCCCTAGCATGTGCCTACCTATCACAATCCTAATTTCCAAGAGGCAGTGGACTACTAGTTTGGGTTTTTGGGTCTAAAGCTTACTTAGGGCTGTTAAAGGTGATTATATCAAACAACAGATAAAAGCCAAAGAAACATAATTAACATACAAAGTTTTCACATAAGCCTCTACCTTGAGTCCTATAGGCATGATTTCTAAGATTTAAACATGAAGAATGTATGTTTCTATAGACAGGATCCTATATAATGGATAATGCTAAAAAAATTAGATTAAGATAGCATTATTACGACGATATGATAAACATAGTTCAACTGTAGATGACATGCAATTAGCACATAAAAGATATCAGATAAACCTCTAAGTTGATTCCTATAAACATGATTTCTAATATGTAGTACTACAAATATATATACGTTAGGGTCTGAAAATAATATCTTGACCATGTTCTGACTTAAATCAAACTTAAATCATATAGGCATAGTAACTAACCATTAATATTAATTAGATAGGCTAATGTTATTAATTGAACTGATTAAATCTTAAAGGCAGACAAAATCTGGTGAACATGCTTGTTTAATAAACAGATATGGAATTTTATAGGCATGATCTCTATGTTATTGTAAAATAGTCCTATAGGTAATTTTTCTAGTGACAGACAAATAATTATGTTAAAATCAGTAAATTGTAGGCATGGTTTTTGGTTAGAGAAATAAACATGATTTTTTGATTTTTTTTTCAGATTATGCAAATCACTTAAATTGTTGAATCCTATAGGCATGGTATCTAACAAATCCAAATTCATAGGTTTTATTGTCATACATGCAATTTTATGAAGTAGAAACAAATTATATTCATGAACAGATACTAACAGGCATATCCTCAACAGATTTAGCATGTTGCCACTTAATACAATACACTTGCACACAAAAATTGATTAAATTCCTATAGGCATAATTTCTAACCGAAATAATTAAGTTTGTGTTATTCTTATAGGCAGGGTTTCTAAAATTTAAACATAAAACATACTTCAAATCGGATTGTTTAACTCCTATAGACATGATTTTTTATAAAATGATGTATGTATTAGTCCTATAGGCATGCTCTCTATGTAAGATTCTTAATTAACAATCAAGAAAACGAATAAAGAAACATACAATTCCCGCCCCAATAAATCCTATTCCACTATTATCAGCATTTGTTACAATTATTACAAACCGACAATATAGATAAATAAACAAAATACATAATATTAAATCCAAAGCCCTCTCTTGTTTCGGTGACTATTCGTTCCATTTTACAAAGAATTTGTTAAATAAATAGGTACAACAAAAGATACACGTACAAGTATAAACATTATGCACTCAGAATTTTCAAGTATTTAGTCGAGCATGAACACGTTGGGTTAAATTTCGGACATATATTACTATGAAAGGAAGTAAAAAAATATCAAATATCAAAAAATATATATTAGCGAATTCAAACATGGCATTATATGAAATAAACTAACCAGTTAATATTAATTCCAGCAAACAGTAATTATCAGCAATTTCAAATAGAATTTTTTTTCAATGATTGGGACCCAAACCTCAACACATCAAGATTACGAAAATCTCATGGATTCCGAGCAGTGCTTGTGTTGAAGAGGGATAGAGAAGTTAGAGAATTAACAGAGAAGCAAAGAAAAAGAAGTGTTTAGGAACAAAGTAACTTTCGAGTTGAAAAGAAATGTTCGAATGATTAAAGAAGAAGAAGAGGGCTGCTAATATAGTAGAGTAAACCCAACAATCAATTGGAAAATAAAGGAAAAGGAAATAATCAAAGAATCAACTGAGAGACGTGTTCCTTAATTAATAAAATTGAAGCAGAATATATAAAAGCTAATTGAACTTTACCATAGTACATATGTACAAAATCAGTTAAGGAAAGAAAGAAATTAATCAATAGCTTTCCTTAAACAAAATCAATTAAAACTTATGATAGTTCGATACGAATAAATACTTAAATGAAAAGATAATAATCAATTGTATGATCAAGAAGGCAGAATCAAATCAAGGGATTATTTTCTTTAATTAATAAAATTAGAGCAAGACTTTTTAAAGAATAAACATGTTACTTAACTGTGAGCATGAAAAAAGGAAGGAAGAATTAATCAAGGAAATCTTTCTTTAATTACGGCAAGTCATATGGAAACAAATTTAATCAAGAAATATTTAAACAAACTATATTATATGACTGAATCTGAAAATAAATATTAACCTACCATAATGGGTGCGTATTATAGAAAATAAAATTTTAAAGAATTTCTTCCATCAATCATGGTAATCACAATATAAAATACTTCTTAAATATGAGAGTCACATATTATATATATTGACTAGTCAAGAAAGGAAAATAAATTAAAATAGAGAAGAGCTTGCCATAATCTGTTAAATATAAAATTACTCACAATATGCAAATTAGTTCTAAACTACCATATTCATTAAAATCTATCAAGGCAATCAAACAACAAAGTTATCAACTAATTATGGAATTTTACCAAGCATAGAGTCTTAGATTGTCTATTAAGTACACACTACACATTAATCATGAATCAAAAAACATTTTAATTTTGCCCATTTTCACAAGAGAAAACAAGAAAAACACAGAAAAGCCAGCAAATATGTTCATAAAAACTACAATATGTCATGAATCCGTTTCTAGACAGAAGAGTTCAAACAATAACACATATAACAAAATTAGAATTTTATGCAGAGGGTAAGAAAGAACAGTAAAAAAAGTGATATATATGCATACTAAGACAAACCCAAATAATCAAATGAAATCTAGTCAGCATTTCTGTAGAAACTAACGAACTTCACGTACGATAATCTAGAGATAAGCACAAGATAATAATCAAAACATTTATGGACAAACATATTATCAGCAGGAATGGTTAATTAGTTTTTAGATCTAAAAATAACAAAAGAGAAGGAAGGAGACTTGTACGGACAGATCTGTGAGAATCTATCCAGAACCACACTTATTTGACCTCCAAAGATGGGGTCTGTTGTTTCGTGTTGGGACAAAAGGGGTGGTTGGTGGTTTCAAAGGTGGTTATGGAAATTCGCCGGAGTTCAATGGCGGTGAGGGAAAAGAAGAAGAGAAGGAGGGAGATCAGGGTTTCTATCTGATACTGGTGGGGTCTGGAGGTTGTGTTTCGCTAGTGGCGGTAAAGGGGAGAGATGGGAGAAGAGTAAAGGCGGCATGGTGACCGGTTCATAGTGGTTTGATGGCTGATGGTGGCTGAAAATGGAGGAGATAGAGGCAAGGTGGTGGTCTGGAACAATGGTGGAGAGTTTGTGGTGGCTGTGCAATGGTGATTTTTGGTTGGAGAAGAGGAATGAAGAAGAGAGGGGGTGAGGTCTAGTTGTTTTTCAGCCAATAGTGGCCGAAACTAATGGTGGAAACCGCGAGGATGGTGCGGCGCTGAAGTGAAAGGGAGGATGAGGGTAAAAAATAAATTAATTTTTTAGGATTTAGGGGTATAAAGATAAATATGAAAATAATGTAGGGTTTGATCGTGACCATTGGATTAAATCGGATGAATGGCTAAGATTTAATTAGTAATTTGGGTCAAATTAGTGGGTAAAATAAATGGGTTGCATACGGGTCAAATGGGTTGATTGAATTGGAACTGAATCGAATTTTAAAATGTGGCTAGAGTTGACCAAAAATGGCTAAAATTCACATAAATTAAGTGAAATGTGGCTAGATTTTAAATGAATTTGAGAAAAATTGAATTAGTTGCTATTAAATTAATAAAAATACTACATTTGTAAATGCCCTAGTAAATAGGTAAAATAATCGTTTAATTATGATAAAAATATATAAATATTATTATTATTATGAAATTAAGCATAAGTAATTTATAAAATTATATTTTATAAATAAGAGCTTGTTCAGTTGAAAATGTTTATGTAATATATGATAATATGCATATATACATATTATTATGCAATATATTATACACGACATAATTACGTATAATATTGGATAATTAATAACTTGAAACTAATGTAATAAAATATTTTAGAAGTATAACATAAAATAATTATGTAAAAATTGTGTATATATATATATATATATGCTAATTAATACTAGAATATTATCAATGTGAATTAAATATTACGTTAAAAATGTTATTTTAAAAATTTACATATATATGTTAATACACAGCTTGGGCGGCGCGTAGGGAGGTCAAAATTGGGTGTTAACACACACCTCCCCGCTAGGGTTACAAGCTGGGCTCCATGTATGCTCTTACGGAAAGTAGAAACCGAATTCGAGCAGTTTTGAGTGAATGGATACTTCGAGATAGAACGAGAAAAATTGAATTTAACGTGGGATATGTCAGTTATAAGAATCTTCCATTGTTCCTTGATTTTCTATATATATATATGTGTGTGTGTGTGTGCACTTATGTTCATGACTTAAGACTATGATATCTTGGCTCAATATATGTTTTAAGAGGTTTTACTTATGAATTCAATCATGATCAACTTTACGATTCGGGTTTTTGAAAACCATGAGCCTTTATACTTCGTTTATGATCCAAATGCATGATTTATGTTTATCTCATACTCATGATCTTGTTTTTTTATTCTACTATTATGTTTTTACTTAACTACATACTAAGCACATTCAAAGTACTGACTGCATACTCTATGTTATATCGTCTCATGGTATAAGTTCAGGTGATCAGTTTCAGCCTCGACGTTAGCTTCGCTCCCGCTTCAGTCCGCTTAGCCCCAGTTTGAGTGGGTCCTCATATTTTGAGGACATTTATCAACTTTATATCTTCTATCTATGTCTTTCAGTTTCAAACTTAGACGAGCTAGTTGGGGGTGTTATCCCATCAGCTCATCTTATAACTAGAGGCTTTTCAGACAGTATGTATTAGATGATTCATCTTGTTGTCTATGCTTTTATTTTATGATATGCAGTCTTATACTCATGTTATGTTAGATTTCCTACCACTTGTTATGCTTGCGAATATGATATATGTGTGTCATAGGTTAGTTTGGAGCCATTCATGGTTCTATGTCTCGTGTATCGATTTGAGGTCCAAGCTCAGGTCGTGACATGTGAAATGGAAATTTCTTCCACCCTCGTGCTCAATTTCATCTCTATATCATGAACTAAAGTCTCCAAGCATGATCTTATGAAATTCTAGTGTTAGACCCAATTCTCATGGAATCTCTTATGAATTCAAGTCTCTTATAATTCAATCAATATTTATGATTATGAATGCATATTTTCTACTAAGATCTCTCATGAATCTATATTTTCAAGTTTATGATGATTTTACTCTATTATGTATGATCTCATGAATTTCAAGCTTATGAACCTATGATGTTAAGTTATGACGATTTATTCAAGTATGCGTGAATTTCATGTTTTCAACTAGCTCATACAAAATCAAGTATGTTTCATGACTATGAGCAATATGAATATTTTGGGAGTAGTATCTAGCATCAACTAGGCCGAAAGTTCAGCACACCCAGGTCTCCGAATTACGTGCCACCATAGGTATATATTCACGTTTGAGGCCTCACCAAAGAGTGTTTCCCCCAGCCCGACGGGGCTCACTAGTGATATCATGCCTTATCATTCTCTGCCCTAGCAAGGCAGAAGGCTTTTCCCACTAGACCAAGATAGTTGGGACATCATGTGCTCATTCATGATGGTGTCGATTATGATGAAATCTCCCATTGTTCCTCATGTTTAAAGTTATTCATGTACAGGACTTATGATATCTTGGTTTATAGTATGATTGACTCATTGATAAGATTATAAGCTTTTACTCAAGTTTTCAAACATGACTAATCATATGCTTTTACTTTCAAAACCTTGGATCATTATGATTCAACTCATGATGAATAACTCATGTTTATGACTATCCCACGATTATGATTTTAGCATGTTGTCCCTGCTCTCATGTCGTAAATTGCTTTATACTTATGAATTCAAGCTATAATTTTACTAGCATGTTTTACTTAACCTACATACTCAGTACATTCAAAGTACTGACCGCATATTCTATGCTATATGATATAGGTTCGGGTGGTCAGTCTCAGCCCCGACATTAGGTTTGCTCCTGCTTTGGATCTGTCCAGTTCCAGTTGTGGTGAGTCCTCATAATCCAAGGGCATTAGTCTTGTTATATGTTCCTTCATTTATGTCTTTCAATTATCATATTTTGGTAGAGCTAGTTGGGAGTGTTGTCCCATTATCTCATCGTATGATTATAGGCTTTTCAGACAGCTATGTATTAGATGGTTCAGCATTGTTCTCTACGTTTATGCTTTAGGATATTTAGTTTTTATCTTATATTATGTTCAGGACTCCTTTTCGCTTAGTTTATGCTAAATAATATGCTATGTATGTATGTGTCATGGGTTAGCTTAGAGCCATTCGTGGTTCTAGGTCCCATGTCACAATCCAGGGTCCATGCTTGAGCTGTGACAAACTTGGTATCAAAGAAAAGATTTAGGTGTATCCTAGGGTATCTAAAAGACGTGTTAAGTAGAGTCTTTTTCATGGATGTGAAGCGCGCCACACTTCTGAGGAAGAGGCTACTAGACGTTTTAGGAATCTTTCTTTCCTTCATGATCTTTGTCATGCGATGAAGTTCAACTCTCTCTATTCCTCTAACTCATGTTATATGCGTTTGCAGAAACATGCCTCCTCACCGAGTCAACTGAAGAAGAAATGGCAATAGCAATGGCCATGGAAATGGCCATGGAAAAGGCAACAGAGATGGGCATCAACCAGCTCTAGCGGATCCTTTATATGAGCAGGTCGCTCATGCTGAGTTCAGAGCTGCTTTACAGATGTTGGCATAGGCTATGACAGCCCAGGTCAACCAACAGGAAGTGGCTCATATGCACATGAATGGGAATACGGAGGCAGCTAGGGTGCTAGACTTCACCAGGATGAACCCGCCAGAGTTTCATGGTTCTAAGTTGGATGAGGATCCACAGGAGTTCATTGAGGAGATCCAAAAGATTACCCAAATTATGAGAGTTTTGGGAGAGGAGAGTGCAGACATGGTCTCCTATCAGCTAAAGGGGGTAGCTCATATTTGGTTCCGACAATAGAAGGAGATCCATGGAGTAGGTGCAGCTCCTATTGGTTGGGATGAGTTCGTCATGAAGTTCTTGGACAGGTTCTTTCTCTGAGAGCTAAGGGAACCAAAGGCAGCAGAGTTCATCAATTTAAAGCAGAATGACATAACTGCTTAGGAGTATGCTTTGAGGTTCACCCAACTATGCAAGTATGCTCCGGAGATAGTTGCAGAGCCGAAATCTCGCATGAGAAAGTTCGTGAATGGGGTCTATTCACTGATCAAGGAGTGCAGGACTGTTGTGCTCATCAGCGACATGAACATCTACGATTGATGATTTATGGCCAGCAGATAGAGGAGAAGCAAATGAAGGACAAGGAGAGAGAGGTCAAGATGGCTAGTACAAGGAGCTTTATGTATTCTCAACAAAGGTTCGCTGGTGGACATCGCCCACAATCCCATCAGAGGTCATTAGCCCCAGCTCTATCATCACCCAGTGTTCTCTCCAGGCCTAGAGGTGATTAGAGAGGGAGAGTATCAGGCTCTAGGGATCAAGGGAGCATACTTTCCCAGCTTGCAGGAAGTGTGGTCAGAACCACCCAAGAGAGTGTTTGGTTGGATCAGATGTTTGTTTCGGGTGTGTAAAGCTCGGACACATGAGCAGAGATTGTCCTTCACTTAGGTGGGGTGACGGTAGAGTTCGTGCCCCAGCCACCACTTCAACAGCTCCAGCAGCTCGCCCATCTCAGCAGGGCATATTTTCTAGTGTAGGTGGTGTGCACACCAGAATAGGTTCTATGCACTATCATCTCGTCAGGAACAAGCGAGCTCTCCCGATGTGGTTACTGGCATGTTACGAGTCTTTCATCTTGATGATTATGCATTTGCCAAATCCAAGAGCCTCATTATCCTTCATGACTCTCTATGTTGCTATCAGTTTCAGTGTCAGTCCCAAAATCCTCTCAAAACCCTTCTCAGCTCTACTCCTGTCGATAAGTCAGTTATAGCTCGACGAGTATGTAGAAATTTCTCTATCACAGTTATTCAGAAGGTCACCTCAGCCAACCTAGTAGAGTTAGACATGACAGATTTTGATGTTATCTTCGGTATGAATTGGTCGTATTCTTGTTATGCTTTAATTAATTTTAGAACCCGATCAGTAGAGTTTTAATTCCCGAGTGAGCCAGTCCTAGAGTGGAAGGGTAGTTCAGCAGTGTCTGTAGGTTGCTTTGCCTCTTACCTTAAGGCTAGGAATATGATCTCTGAGGGTTGTGTATATAATCTAGTTCGGGTTAAGGATCCTAAGTCCGAGACCCTGTCCCGACCCAAGCTGGAACCTCAGACTGAGACACGGGACCTAAAACCACGAATGAATTCAAGCTAACCCATGGTACATACATAGCATGAATTAAGAGCATAATCAAGAAGGAATTAATATAAACATGGATAAGTGGAAGTCTAAGTACCAAAAATCGTAAACAAAAGCAAAAACATCGCAATGTTGAGTCACAAAACTGAACATGCTATGCTTATGTCTATAAGCCTTTGATATCTAATGAGATGCTGGGAAAAGCCCCCAGCTAACTCCAAGTACTAAACTAAAACAAAATGTAACAAGCATAAATGATAGATGTCCTTGGATGATGAGGACTCACCCAAAGCGAGATGGGAGCTGATCTGAGTGAGTGCCAGCAGGTGACAAGACTGGGATGGATCACCCGAACCTATATGATGAGACGATATAGCATAGAGTATGCGGTCAGTACTTGGAATGTACTGAATATGTAAGGTAAGTAAACCATGCTAGTAAACGATAGTATAAAATCATGCACATAAATTAGAAGAATCGGGAGAGTAAGAACAATATGATTCAAACCATAAAGCTGAAGTATTCATGATCATAATCTATTCATCGTAATATGAACATAATGACCCAAGGTTTAGAAATAGAAATCATATAACTTGTCATGCTTAAAATCGTAAGTGAAAACTCATGAACTGATCAATAGGTCAAGTATGTTATAAAATACATAATATCATAAGTCATGAACATGAGTAGCTAAAAACATGAGGAACAGTGGGAAATTCTTATAACCGACATTCCACGTGAGAATATATGGAGCCCAACCTGTAAATCCCTAGTCGGGAGGATGTTCGTACCTTGACGAGGGTAGAACCATGAAAAAGGCATGATATCACTCATGGGTGGCCCATACAGTCATGGGAGACACTCTTATGGAGGACCCTATCATGGCTACATTAGCACATAGTTTTGAGACATGGGTACGCTGGAACCCTAGTCTACTCGGTGTTAAATACTACTCTCAAAATATATATAATGTTCATATCATAATCATGAATCACACTTGAAGTATATGGGCTAGTTGAAATCATGAGATTCATAACATGCTTGAAATACGTGAACTAGTCAAAAGAATAGGCCCGTGAGTCAGCCATAATCATAAACTTGAAATTTATAAAAGCCATGCATACTTGAGGAAATAACTATACTCTAAAATTTGTAAATTCATGAAGGGTTCTTATGAAAATCATGCATTATAATCATAAAACATAATTTACTTAACCATACTTGAAATCATAGATTCATAAGCTTAATTTCATAAATCATGCATAGTTGGGGATAATTTTCATGAAACTTGAGAACATGAATTAATAATCAAATTGAATGTAAAATATGCCCATTAGTCTTAAATCATTAATAGAAACTTGAAGGAATTGGACCCATAGATATAGCATGGATATTTACATAGAATTTTATTAAAACCCTAGAATTTTAATACAGTTAATTGAAGACTTGAATTCATGTGTTAGAGAATGAATTGGGCATGAGGGTGGAAGAAATTCCCCTATTCATGTTCCTAAATACCTGGGTAACTTGATTTCTAAGCTGGTCTTGAAAGCTCAAGAGAGTTGAGGAAGAAATTGAGGAGGAACTCTAGCTTGATCTTGGAGGAAGATTTCAAATTTAATGAAATTATGAGAGAAAAATGACTTATGCTAGGTTAAACCCTCTTAAACACCCTTTTGGAGGCTTAAAATGACATAGTTTAGGAGTTAGAAACTTAGGAATTATGAAAACACTCTTAATGATTCAACAAAAAATTGCGCACTACCAGACCCAACAAGGGCCAAGACGACTCATTGGGGGACTTAACAGGTCGTCCCCTGACCCATTGCCACTGACAACTTCTTCTCATTCTCTGATCTTCCTCACTCAACGGATAACTTAACAATTCGTTAGGGGACGTGATGACACATCCCTCAATCCGTTCTGAACACTAGAAAAATCAACCCTTTCTTCACCACTGCACACTTAACGGGTCAGACGACGACTCATGGGGAGTCCTAACAACTCATCATGACCTCCAGAAGATAACTTCTTCTCCAACTTAGCACCACTTAACGGGTCACTCAATGATCCGTCAGGTGACTTAACAAATAACTTGACGAGTCAATCTATGACATGGTGTAGATTTTCCTATTTTTCTCTGATACAACCCTTAGGTCGATCCTAGAGACTTTTAGGGTGTTAAATTATATCCCCTTGAGAACATTCCTCCTCAAATGTTGATTGACAATACAGAAAGGCTGGGGAAGGAACTCAATCCCAAAACTGAACAACTATAGCTGAAAACTGACGGAGTAACTGATATACATAACTGAACTGAATTCATGAAAAGTACATACATGCAATAACATGAAAGAAACTTAGAGACGTGAATTTGACATGAAATTGAATAGAGTACCAAGGAGGAAACTAGTACCTCATGCTGGAACTAAATCGGAAGGGAAAAAATGTGGGTATCTAGCCATCATATCTGCTTCAGCTTTCTGCGTAACTCTTTGAACAAGTTGATTTCTCCACAACACCTTCATTGAAGCTACTTCCTTATTCCTCAACCTCCGAGCCTGACAATCAAGGATCTCAACTAAAACCTCCTCATAGGCAAGGCTATCCTTCACACCTATGCTCTCCAGCGGAACAACTAAGGCTGGGTCACTAATGCATTTCTTCAATAGAGATACATGGAAAAATGGGTGCACCAAAGCTAACTCTACTAGTAGCTCCAACTCATATGTCACCTTGCTAACTCATCTCAGAATCCTATAAGGACCAACATATCGGTGACTAAGCTTTCCTTTATTTTTGAACCTCATCATTCCCTTCATGGAAGACACCTTCAAAAACACCCAATCATCAACCTCAAACTCAAACTCTCTCCGCCTAACGTTCACATAAGATTTTTGACGACTCTGAGCTATTTTCAGCCTTTCTCTAATAAGTTGAACTTTCTCCATCATCTTATGAACTAAATCTGGCTCTACCAATATAGCTTCACCTACATCAAACCATCCAATAAGTGATCTGTATCTCCACCCATAAAGAGCCTCAAACAGAGCCATTTGAATGCTGGAGTGATAATTGTTATTATAGGCAAACTCGATAAAAGGCAAGTGATCATCCCAACTATCTCTATTGTATAGATTCTACAATTGACTGATGCATAACATAAATGTAACAATTCTATATCGAATATAACATTGAAATCGATCATATCTAACTCCACTAGATCGGCTGAGCTGACTTTTTGAAGAATCGTGACAGGACAATTTTTGTATACCCCTCGAGCTAAGACCGACTCACCGATAGGAGAAGAGACTGAGAAGCGTTCTGAAAAGATTTCGAGACTAACTCGAAACTAACAGTAACATAAGGAGTCGCGAAAGATAAGATAGCCCTTGAATCTAGCAATGCATACACATCAAGATGGAATACTCGTAACATATCAGTGACCACATTGGGAGAGGTCTTCTACTCTTGATGAGAAGATAGTGCATAGAACCTGTTCTGGCGCTGAAACCCACCTGCACTAGATGAGGTACCCTACTGAGATGGGCGAGCTGCTGGAGCTGCTGAAGTGGTAGCTAGAGCACAACCTCTATTGTCACTCTGTCTAACTAAAGAACAATTTCTAAGCATATGTACAAGCTTCCCACACACGAAACAACCATCAATACTAACTAAGCACTCACTGGGGTGCTTCCTACCACATTTCTTACATGCTAGAAAAGTGAGCTCTCCTGCCATGCCCCCCTGGCCTCTAGAGCCTTATGCTCTACCTCTCTGGTCATGTCTGGGTCTAGACGGAATACTGGCTGATGATGGGACTGGGGTTGAGTACCTTTAGTGGGACTAAGGATGATGTCTACCACCAGATATCTAATGGAAATACATAGCTCCATTTCTTGGCCCTCTTGCCCTATTTTTCCTTCTCCTTCATCTGTTTCACCTCTATCTACTGGGCATATATGAACAGCTGGAAGAAATCTATATTGTTGATCAATATGGCGGTCCTATACTCCTTGACCAGTGAATCTGCCACCATTCACAAACTTGCTCATACGAGCCCTCGAATCAGCAACCATCTCCAGTGCATACTTGGACAACCGGGTAAACCCCAAAGCAACTCCTAGATAGTCCTGTTATTTTGCTTCAAATTGATGAACTCAACTACCTTCGTCTCCCTCAACACTCGAGGAAATAACTTGTCCAAGAAAGCAGTCACAAACTCATCCTAACCCACGGAAACTGCACCTACTCCCCTGCTCTCCTTCCACTGTCGAAACCATATGTGAGAAAACCCCTTCATCTGATAGGAGGCTAAGTCTGCACACTCCTGTCTATTCACCCCCATAATCTAGGTGATCTTCTGCACCTCCTCAATAAATTCATGTGGGTCCTCATCCACCTTCGGCCCTTGAAACTCAAGTGGGTTCATCCTGAGGAAGTCTCGCGCTCTCGCCGCTGTCACATTCCCATTTTGGAGAACATGAGACACTGTCTGCTGGTTGACCTATGCAGTCATGGCCTGCAGTAACATCTGAAATGTCGTCCTAAACTCGGCATGAGTGACCTGCTCGGGCAAGGGATCCGCTGGAGCTGGTGGGGCTGGTTGATACCCATCTCTATTGCCATTGCCATGGTGATTTCTATTGCCATTTCTTCTTTCATTTACTAGGTGTAGAGGCATATTTATGCAAACACGTATATCACGAGTTAGAGGAATAGAGAGATACCTCATCGCACGGTATGGATCATGCAAGAAGAAAAATTTCCTAAAAAATCTTGGAGCCTCCTCCCCATAAGTATGGCATGCTTCACACCTATGGAAAAAACTCTACTTAATGCAGCTTTTAGACACCCTAGGACACACCTAAACATTTACTCTTATACCATGTTTGTCACGACCCGAGCTGGGACCGCGGACTGAGACACGGGACCTAGAACCACGAATGGCTCCAAGCTAACTCATGGTACATACACAGCATAACTTAAGAGTATAATCAAGTAAGAATTAACATAAACATGGATAAGTGGAAGCCTAAGTACCATAAAGCATAAACAAAAAAGTTAACATCATAACGCTGAGTCACAAAACTGAACATGCTAAGTCTATGTTTGTAAGCCTCTAATATCTGATGAGATGCTAGGACAAGCCCCCAACTAACTCTAAGTCTTAAACTAAAACAAAAAGTAACAAGCATAAGTGATAGATGTCCTCGGATGATGAGGACTCACCCAAAGCGGGATGGAGCTAATCTGAGCGAGTGCCAACTAGTGATGAGACTAGGATGGATCACCCGAACCTACATCATGAGACGATATAGCATAAAGTATGCAGTCAGTACTTGAAATGTATTGAGTATGTAAGGTAAGTAAAACATGCTAGTAAACGATAGTTCAAAATCATGCATATAAATCAAAAGAATTGGGAGAGTAAGAACAGCATGCTTTAAACCATAAATTCAAAGTATTCATGAGCATAAGTTATTCATCGTAATTTGAATATAATGATCCAAGATTTAGAAATAGAAATCATATCACTTGTCGTGAAAACTCATAAATTGATCAATAGGTCAAGTATATTATAAATACATAATATCATAAGTCATTAATATGAGTAGTTGAAAACATGAAGAACAGCAAAAGATTCTTATAACGGATATACCCCACGTGAGCATACATAGAGGCCGACTTGTAAATTCCTAGTCGGGAGGATGTTCATACCTTACCAAGGGTGGAACCATGTAAAAGGCATGATATCACTCATGGGTGGCCCATACGAACATGGGAGACACTCACAAGAGGACCCCATCATGGCTAAGTTGACACGTAGTTTTGAGACCTGGGTGCGCAGGAACCCCAACCTACTTAGTGTTAAATACTACTACCAAAACATATATAATGCTCATATCATAATCATGAATCATACTTGAAGTACATGGGCTAGTTTAAATCATGAGATTCATAACATATTTGAGATACATGAACTAGCCATAAAAGTATGCTCGTGAGTCGACCATAATTATAAACTTGATATTCATAAAAGCCATGGATATTTGAGGAAATAATCATACTCTAAAATCCATAAATTCATGAAGGATTCTTATGGAAATCATGCATTATAATAATAAAACATAATTTACTTCATCATACTTGATATCATAAGCTTAATTTCATAAATCATGCATAGTTGGGCATAATTTTCATGAAACTTGAATACATGAATTAATAATCAAATTGGGTGTAAAATCTGCCCATTAGTCTTAAATCATTAATAGAAACTTGAAGGAATTAGAGCCATAGACATATCACGGATATTTATATAAAATTGGGTTAAAATCCTAAAATTTCAATACACTTGATTGAAGACTTGAATTCATATATTAGAAAAGAAATTGGGCATGAGGGTGGAAGAAATCCCCCATTCAAGGCCCTATATACCTAGGAAACTTGATTTCTAAGCTGGTCTTGAAAGCCCAAGAGAATTGAGGAGGAATTCTAGCTTGATCTTGGAGGAGGATTTCAAATTCAATGAAATTATGAGAGCATAATGACTTAGGCTAGGTTTAACCCTCTTAAACACCCTTTAGGAAGTGTAAAATGACGTAGTTTAAGATTTGGGAACATAGAAATTATGAAAAAACACCCTTAATGATTCGACAGAAAATTGCACACTGTCAGATCCAATGAGGGACAGGATGACTCGTTGGGGTACTTGACGAATCATCCCCTGACCCATTGCCACTGATAAATTCTTCTTATTCTCTGATCTTTCTCGCTTAATGGGTAACTTAATGAGTTGTTAGGGAACATGACGACTCGTCCCTCAATCCATTCTGAACACTGGAAAATCAACCTTTCTTCACCACAGTGCACTTAACGGGTCAAAGGACGGCTCGTGGAGAGTCCTAATGACTCATCATCCCACTCGTCATTACTTTTGGAAGATAACTTCTTCTCCAACTTAGCACCACTTAACGGATCACTCAATAATCCATCAAGTGACTTAACGAGTAACCTGACAAGTCATTCTGTGACCTGGTGCAGATTTTCTTATTTTTCTCTAACTCAACCCTCAGGTCTGATTTTAAAGACTTTTGGGGTGTTACAGACCCTGAATCTCCAGTCTGTTCCTGTTGTATGTGAGTATCTAGAGGTATTTTCAGATGATTTACCAGGAGTCCCTCTTAAGCGAGAGCTTGACTTTGGTATTGACCTTTCCTTGATACGCAACCAATATCCATTACTCCTTATAGAATGGCCCCATCAAAGATTAAAGAGTTGAAGGAACAGTTGAAAGATCTGCTAGATAAGGGTTTCATCAGGCCTAGTAATGTTACACCCTGTAAATCTTGATATTTAGATGGCCTATTCGCATGTTGGTTAAGAGTTTTAGAATACCGTACATGCTAGAAAAAGGCCCGGGGGAAGAACAGACAAACGCCGCATCAAACCGTCGCAAGAGGAGGCCAGGCAGACCCGCTCCACGATGGCAACGTACAACGGAAGCCGTCCCTCCGCGTGGCAAACGTGCCACGGAGGGGCTGTCCAAGCTCAAGTATATAAACCCCCCCCCCCACTTCAGTTTTATTTCATTTCAACATATAATTTCCAGCAGAAACGAAGGGGAACAGGGGAGAACGAGGGTTCCTTATAAATATTCATTCGATTACACCGTCAAACACAGTCCAAACTCAAATTAACCTCGGATACCAAAGTATAAAGCTACAGAGAACATTCCTACGGAGTTAGTTTCGTGAAATTCGTCTGGCAAAGCGGTGACCCACCGAGTCAAGGTAAGTGGAATTACTTCAAACTATTGTTAATATACTCTTAGCCCTAAAATGAGTATTTCTCCATTCTGGACTTCCGAGAAATAGCGAGTTTTCGACTGTTTTCCGATAAGTCAAAGTTTGAGCTATATATATATTCAAAGTAGCATTTTCTTCCGGAATATTGATGAATTTAGTTCTAATTGCTATGAATGTGAATACAATTGGAAGAAATAGCTGAATATTGGCCGAGTTACGCCAGTTAGCTAGAAAGCCGAGAACTGAGGTATGTAAAGCCAGTTTATTCGGCAAGTTAGTAATTCTAGTATAGCAAAATAGAATAAATTCCAGAAGGATGTTCCAGAAGCCTAGTATTAAGTATGTTTGTATTATTATGCCATATTCAGAATAAAAGTCAGTAAATTTGTACCAAACAGCGAGATATCAATCTAGACTCAGTATCAAATTCAGTTTAATTCAGTAAGAGGTTTAAAACAGAATGTCAGAGTTGAAAAGTGTTATCAGATTTAATATACATGTTATATGTGATTGTTGTTGTTTGTAGAGACCTGATTGTTTTATATGGGCACCCTTAGAGCTTCCTTGCCGCCCCAGGGTTAATAGTTGTGTCGACTCGCCCGCCAGAGGGTGAGGATACGTCACCTCCAAGGAGTGGCATGCCGTCCGCAGTAGGACGAAGATGGGATGCAGCATTCCCCATAGCAGGCTAATCAGCATTATAGCATACCCTATCGAGTGCTTGCGCCTAGGACACAGATTACAGATTACAGATACAGATCTCAGATTACAGTTATAGGAGTCCTCCGGACTCAGACACAGTTATAGTCAGGGGCCCAGAGAGCCCAAGCTGCATACCCAGGGGGCCAGCGGGGTGCTCGTAGGTATTAGGTGAGTGGAGTGAATATATTTTTGGATGGCGACCCGGGTAGGGGTATATAGATTGCGTGTTGATTGGCACATTCTGGCTTATGGGGGCTGGTATAGGTTCTTTTATGCTATATATATATATATATATGTTACTTATTAAATTGATAGATAGCAGGACGCCGCAACGACAGGTATGATTCTGACCTTCTCTCCAGTACAGTTAAGCTTAGTTCAGATTCTGTCATCCCGACAGTTTTAGCCATCTCTTATGTTTTAGTAACTATCAGTATTACTGTCTATTTTCAGTTGTGTTTAGTTATTGCTTTGCATACTCGGTACCAGTGGTACTGACGCCCGTTTGAAGGCGCTGGATTACTTGCCTGCAGGTACTCATAGACGAGGAGCCGATCCCTCGTAATTCTAGCCAGCACACAGAGTCATCAGCTCCTGTCATCCGGAGCTAGACAACTAGAGGTTTATTTCCTTTCTTTTGTTGTACAGTATGGGTAGGCCAGGGCCCTGTCCCAACTATCTTATTAGTATTCTTAGAGGCTTGCAGATTGTATATTCCCTGTGGTTAGCTGTACCGGTCGTGTGAGGCCGTGTGTATGTTTTAGTTTGTTTATGATGGCCGTGTAGGGCCTTATTCAGGTTGTAGTGGTGATCCTGTTAGTCACGTAGCAGTTTAGCACTTGTTTTCTTGATTCGGAAATAACTAGACAACATGGTGGCCTTGTCGGCCCGCATAGGTTCCCTATTGATTCAGTTGTTCTAGGTAGTTGTTGTTTTCTTACAGGTGGCTATAGGCCTAGTCGGCCGGAGGCTGTATTTATAGTCGTTATATAGCCCGTCATTTTCTTGAATCCAGAGTTAGAGCCAGCCTGGCACCAGAAGTGCTTAGGCTCAGCTAGTCCAGCAGTCTAGGTCCTAGTAGGGCACCAGGTGCCAGTCATGCCTCCCAAGGCGGGGCGTGACAAACTTGGTATCAGAGCAGGTCGTGTCCCAGGGAGTCTACAAGTCGTGCTAAGTAGATTCTTGTCTATGGATGTGTTGTGCACCACATACCATAGGCAGAAGGCCGCAAGGCATGATAGGATGGTTACTCTTTCTTCATATTCAGTCATGCCATAGAGCAGTACAATATAGGATTGAATCCCTAAAACTTATCATACTCCTTGTTTACAGATTAAAATGGCAGACCAGCGACACCCTGCCACAGGTAGAAGATTGGATACCGTAGCAGGAGAAGGCACTAGTAAGATGCCTCAGCCTCATTTAGAATCATCCCGATCTGAGGGCGATACAAAGGCATCATCTCAACCTTCTCAGCAGTCTCTACCTCATCAGGAGCCACTCGGGACGGCACCACCTCCGACAGTCCCTATACTTACACCATCTGATGAGGAGATTCAAAGTGCAGTAGTTATGTTGGCACAAATGATGGCTACCCAGTGCCAGTCAGTATCGCCTACAGCGGCAGAATCGTTAGGAGGGCCTAGCAGTTCGAGGGTCCGAGAATTTTTTGCACTAGGTCCCCCGCAGTTCACAGGGTCGGATCAGGCAAAGGACCCCTAGGACTTCCTGGATTAGATGCAGAGCATCTTCCGGGTCATGCATGTGACATCTACAGAGTCGGTTGAGTTGGCAATATTCCGGTTGCGGGATTGCTGTGTTGTGGTACGAGAGTTGGGAAAGGTCTCGAGGGAGAGATGTTGCCCCTCCGACCTGGTCCAGCTTTTTAGAGGCTTTCCTGGATCGTTATCTACCACGGGAAATCCGACAAGTCCGTATGGATCAGTTTTTACACTTGGAGCAGGGGACAATGAGTGTACGAGAATACACCCTGCAATTCGATTCCTTAGCCCGCTATGCTCCAGCCTTTATGGACACCATGCCATCTAGAGTCCACCGATTTATTATGGGTCTGAACCTGGAGTATATTGAGGCATGCATGACAGCTACGCTGTGGGAAGATATGGATATTGCTCGGGTGCAGGCCTTTGCCCAGACTATTAAGGATCTTAGACAGCTACAACAGGATAGCAGACGAATAAATCAGGAGCAGCGCCGCAGGGATAGATAAGATGAAATACAGAGGGAGATTCAGAGAGGACCTAGGCCACGGTTGTCAGGTAGGCCACCTAGACCCCCACCTCCATCACAGCAGCAGAGGAGTAGATTCATTTGCAGAGGACAGTCAGAGTCCGGCGGCAGTTCTCGAATGGTAGATTCACCTCAGCAGAGGAGGGCAGAGCAGACCAGGTACACACCCCCACCTTACCCTATTTGCAGACGACCCCACACTGGAGCTTGCAGATATGGCTCCACAGGGTGTTATATATGCGAGCAGGAGGGTCATGTGATGAGAGAGTGTCTAGCCAGGGGTCAGGGTAGCTGAGATAGTTAGGACAGGGCGTCAGCAGGGCCGCGAGCTCCAGCAGCCTCGGCAGGGCGTAGGCCCTCAGGTCCAGCAGGTAGAGGCCGAGGTAGATCAGGGGCCTCTAGTTCAGGTACGGGCCCAAGTCGTACCTATGCATTACCAGGGAGGCAGGACTCAGGGGCGTCTCCAGATGTAGTAACAGGTATAATGACTATTTGCTCTCACCCTGCTTATGTATTGATTGATCCAGGATCTAACTTGTCCTACGTTACCCCATTTGTGGCTCAAAAGTTCAGTGTTGTACCAGAGTTGCTTCAGCAACCCTTTTCAGTATCTACACCTGTCGATGACTCCATCATAGCCAGAACGGTTTACTGAGTGTGTACAGTAGAGGTTGATGATCGTCAAACCACAGTAGATCTGGTAGAATTAGAGATGCTTGATTTCGATGCCATTATGGGTATGGATTGGTTAGTGTCGTGCTATGCCAATGTAAATGGTGGACCAAGACGGTCTGATTCCACTTTCCAGTGGAGGCAGTACGAGAGTGGAAGGGAAGTACAGTTATACCAAAAGGTAGGTTTATTTCCTACCTTCAGGCGAGGAAGTTGATAGCAAAGGGATGCATTTACCACATAGTCAGAGTCCAGGATGTTCGGGTAGAGCCTCCGACTCTCCAGTCTGTTTCAATGGTTAATGAATTCCCCGAGGTATTCCCAAACGAGCTACCTGGTATTCCCCCAGAGAGAGAAATAGATTTTGCAATTGATTTGCTATCAGGCACTCAGCCCATATCAATTCCTCCATATCGTATGGCTCCTGCTGAACTCAGAGAATTAAAGGAGCAGCTGAAAGATCTATTAGATAAGGGCTTTATCAGGCCGAGTACTTCACCTTGGGGTGCGCCAGTTCTATTTGTGAGAAAGAAAGATGGCTCACTCCGCATGTGTATAGACTACCGGCAGCTGAACAAGGTTACAGTCAAGAATAAGTATCCGCTTCCCAGAATAGATGATTTGTTTGATCAGTTACAGAGGGCCAGATATTTCTCCAAGATTGACTTACGGTCCGGATATCATCAGGTTCGAGTTCAAGAAAAGGACATTCCGAAGACTGCCTTCAGGACTAGATACGGCCATTTTGAATTCCTAGTCATGTCCTTTGGGCTGACAAATGCTCCCGCAGTATTCATGGACCTGATGAACAGCATCTTCAGACCATACCTAGACCTGTTCGTGATAGTGTTTATTGACGATATTCTAGTGTATTCTCGCTCAGAGGCAGACCACAAGGATCATTTGCGGATAGTGCTCCAGATTCTTAGGAACCGTCAGTTGTATGCCAAGTTCTCTAAATGTGAATTTTGGCTGAACTCCGTAGCCTTCTTGGGGCATATCATGTCGGATGCTAGTATACAGGTAGACAAACAGAAAATAGAAGTAGTAAAAACATGGCCCAGACCTACCACTCCGACTGAAGTACGCAGTTTTCTGGGATTAGCAGGGTACTACAGAAGATTTGTTGAGGGATTCTCCACCATAGCAGCACCTCTGACTAAGCTGACGCAAAAAGCAGTAAAGTTTCAGTGGACGGAGGCATGTGAGCAGAGTTTCCAGAAATTGAAAGACAGGTTGACCTCCGCCCTAGTGTTAGCATTGCCAGAAGGTACAGAGGGTTATGCAGTTTATTGTGATGCTTCGGATATTGGGTTAGGATGTGTGTTCATGCAGCATGGTAAAGTAATTGCTTATGCTTTCAGACAGCTGAGGAAACACAAAAAGAATTATCCTACCCATGACCTGGAGCTAGCCGCAGTGATCCATGCTCTAAATATATGGAGACATTACTTGTATGGTGTTCATGTAGATATTTTCACTGATCATAAGAGCCTACAGTATGTCTTCACTCAGAGAGAGTTGAATTTGCGGCAACGTCGCTGGTTGGAATTACTGAAAGATTATGATGTAAATATTCTGTATCACCCAGGAAGAGCCAACGTAGTAGCAGATGCCCTCAGCCGCAAATCTATGGGGAGTTTGGTGTACTTGCAGCCCGAGCAGCGGGAGTTGGCCAGAGAAATACACCAATTAGCCAGTTTAGCCGTTCGCGTAGCAGAAACAGAGGACAACAGAGCGGTAATTCAGAACTCCGCTGTGTCGTCATTAGTTGTGGAGGTAAAGGAACGGCAGTATGAAGATCCTGACCTGGTTCAGCTTAAAGACAGAGTTCAGCAAGGAAAAGCGCCGGATTTTCAGGTAACTGAGGATGAAATGTTGCGATGTAAAGGCCGCCTTTGTGTTCCAGATATTTCAGGGCTTCGCCAGCAGATTATGAGCGAGGTACATTACGCCCGCTATTCTCTCCACCCAAGCGCGATGAAAATGTACCACGATATTAAAGAAATCTACTGGTGGCCAGGTATGAAGAGGGAAATAGCAGAATTCGTAGCCCAGTGTCCTAACTGCTAGCAAGTAAAAGCGGAACACCAGAAACCAGGCGGATTGACTCAAGACATAGTTGTGCCTCTTTGGAAGTGGAAAGCAGTAAATATGGATTTTGTAGCAGGATTACCCCATACCATACATAGAAATGACTCGATTTGGGTAATTGTTGACAGACTGACAAAATCAGCCCATTTTCTGCCAGTAAGGGCTACTTTCTCTGCCGAAGATTATGTTGAGTTGTATATCAGAGAAATAGTCAGACTGTACGGTGTTCCAGTGTCCATTATCTCTGACAGAGGGGCGCAATTCACAGCTAAATTTTGGCAATCATTTCAGAGAGGCCTGGGACACAGATTAACCCGAGCGCAGCTTTCCACCCTCAGGCAGAACGCACTATTCAAACGCTCGAGGATATGTTGCGAGCGTGTGTGTTGGACTTTGGAGGTAGCTAGGATGAGCACCTACCACTTATTGAGTTTGCTTATAACAATAGTTACCACTCAGCTATCCAAATGGCGCCCTATGAGGCTTTGTATGGCGAAAATGCAGATCGCCAGTTGGCTGGTTTGAAGTAGGAGAGTCAGCGCTGATTGGGTCAGATATTATTCATCAATCAGAAGAAAAGGTAAAGATTATCAGAGAACGCCTACTGACTACTCAGAGCCTCCAGAAATCGTATGCTGATGTGCGGCGCAGAAACCTAGAATTTAATGTGAATGACTGGGTGTTTTTGAAAGTTTCTCCTATGAAAAGGGTGATGAGATTCGACAAGAAAGGTAAGCTCCACCCGAGATTTGTTGGGCCTTATCAGATTCATCGAAGAATAGGCCAAGTGGCATATGAGTTGAACTTGCCTCCGAAATTAGAGTCTGTCCATCCAGTTTTCCACGTGTCCATGCTGAGAAAGTATATAGGAGACCCCTCTAGAGTTGTCCCAGTTCAGGATGTCCAAGTTACAAAAGAGCTGGCTTATGAAGAGGCTCCAGTAGCCATACTAGACTGGCAGATCCGCAGATTAAGAACTAAAGATGTTGCTTCTGTCAAGGTGTTATGGCGTAACAAGAACCGAGAGGAAATGACTTGGGAAGCAGAGGAAGATATGAAAGTCAGATATCCTCAGTTATTTCAAACTTAATCAGCCAGAGGTACGTTAGTATTGTTGTTTTATTAATTGCCTTATATTATGTGTATGAATGAAATAGTTGGCTTTAGTCTATTGCGTGATGAATGTGTGGAGTACTTGTATTGGGCTTTTCTGCGTTTCAGGATTATTTTTTTAAGATAGTCCATATTACAGGGGAAACGCCGAAATTTTTCTAGAATAAGTCAAGTAAGTTGAAATTCCTGCAAGTAGAAGTTTACATTCGAGGACGAATGTTCTTAAGGGGGGGAGGTTGTTACACCCCGTAAATTCTTGACATTTAGATGGCCTATTCGCATGTTGGTTAAGAGTTTTAGAATACCGTACATGCTAGAAAAAGGCCCGGGGTAAGACTGGACAAGCGCCGCATCGAACCATCGCAAGAGGAGGCCGGGCAGACCCCCTCCGCGATGGCAACATGCCATGGAAGTCGTCCCTCCGCGATGGCCAACGTGCCATGGAGGGGCTGTCTAGGCTCAAGTATATAACCCCCCCCCACTTCAGTTTTATTTCATTTCAACATATAATTTCCAGCAGAAACGAAGGGGAACAGGGGAGAACGAGGGTTCCTTATAAATATTCATTCGATTACACCGTCAAATGCAGTCCAAACTCAAATTAACCTCGGATACCGAAGTATAAAGCTGCAGAGAACATTCCTACTGAGTTAGTTTCATGAAATTCGTCCGGCAAAGCGGAGACCCGCCGAGTCAAGGTAAGTGGAATTACTCCAAACTAGTGTTAATATACTCTTAACCCTAAAGTGAGTATTTCTCCCTTCTGGACTTCCGAGAAATAGCGAGTTTTCGGCTGTTTTTCGATAAGTCAAAGTTTGGGCTATATATATATTCAAAGTAGCATTTTTTTCTGGAATATTGATGAATTTAATTCTAATTGCTATGAATGTGAATACAGTTGAAAGAAATAGCTGAATATTGGCCGAGTTACGCCAGTTAGCCGAAAAGCTGACAGTTGAGGTATGTAAAGCCAGTTTCTTCGGCAAGTTAATAATTCTAGTATAGTAAAATAGAATAAATTCTAGAAAGATGTTCCAGAAGCAGAGTATTAAGTATGTTTGTATTATTATGCCATATTCAAAATAAAAGTCAGTAAATTTGTACCAAACAGCAAGATATCAATCTAGACTCAGTATCAGATTCAGTTTAATTCAGTAAGAGGTTTAAAATAGAATGTCAGAGCTGAACAGTATTATCAGATTTAATATACATGTTATATGTGATTGTTATTGTTTGTAGAGACTTGATTGTTTTATGTGGGCACCCTTAGAGCTTCCTTGCCGCCCCAGGGTTAATAGCTGTGTCGACTCGCCCGCCAGAGGGTGAGGATACGTCACTCCAAGGAGTGGCATGCCGTCCGCAGTAGGACGAAGATGGGATGCAGCATTCCCCATAGCAGGTTGATCAGCATTATACCATACCCTGTCGAGCGGCGCTTGCGCCTAGGACACAGATTACAGATTACAGATACAGATCTCAGATTACAGTTATAGGAGTCCTCCAGACTCATACACAGTTATAGTCAGGGGCCCAGAGAGCCCAAGATGCATACCCAGGGGGCCGGCGGGGTGCTCGTAGTTATTAGGTGAGTGGAGTGAATTTATTTTTGGATGGCGACCCAGGTAGGGGTATATAGATTGCGTGTTGATTGGCACCTTCCGGCTTATGGGGGCTGTATAGGTTCTTGTATGCTATATATATATATATATATATATATATATATATATATATATATATATATATATATATATATATATATATATATATATATATATATATATATATATATATATATATATGTTACTTATTAAATTGATAGATAGCAGGACGCCGCAATGACAGGTGTGATTCTGACCTTCTCTCCAGTACAGTTAAGCTTAGTTCAAATTCTGTCATCCCAGATAGTTTTAGCCATCTCTTATGTTTCAGTAACTATCAGTATTACTGTCTATTTTCAGTTGTGTTTAGTTATTGATTTGCATACTCGGTACCAGTGGTACTGACGCCCACTTCGGGGCGCTACATTACTTACCTGCAGGTACTCATAGACGAGGAGCCGATCCCTCGTAATTCTAGCCAGCACATAGATTCATCAGCTCCTGTCATCCAGAGCTAGACAGCTAGAGGTTTATTCCCTTTTCTTTTGTTGTACAGTATCGGTAGGTCAGGGCCCTGTCCCGACTATCTTATCAGTATTCTTAGAGGGTTGCAGATTGTATATTCCCTGTGGTTAGCTGTACCGGTCATGTGAGGCCGTGTGTATGTTTTAGTTTTTTTATGATGGTCGTGTGGGGACTTATTCAGTTGATAGTGGTTATCCTGTTGGTCACGTAGCAGTTTAGCACTTGTTTTCTTGATTTAGAAATAACTAGACAGCATAGTGGCCTTGTCGGCCCGTATAGGTTCCCTATTGATTCAGTTGTTCTGGGTAGCTGTAGTTTTCTTACAGGTGGCTATAGGCCTAGTCGGTCAGAGGCTATATTTACAGTCATTATATAGCCCATCGTTTTCTTGAATCCAGAGTTAGAGCCAACATGGCACCAGAAGTGCTTAGGCTAAGCTAGTCCAGCAGTCCAGGTCCTAGTAGGGCACCAGGTGCCAGTCATGCCTCCCAAGGCGGGGCGTGACAAGTAAGTCCCTGTGGGGTGCTCCAGTTCTCTTTGTTCGAAAGAAGGATTGTTCTCTTAGAATGTGCATTGAGTATCGGCAGTTGAACAAATTCACAATCAAAAATAAGTATCTCCTCCCTAGGACTGATGACTTGTTTGACTAACTTCAGGATTCCAAGTGCTTTTCAAAGATAGACCTCAGATCCAACTATCACCAGCTTAGAGTTAGGGATAGTGACATTCCGAAGACAGCCTTCAGTATTCAGTATGGTTACTATAAGTTTGTGATTATGTCTTTTGTACTAACGAATGCTCCTGCAACTTTCGTGGATTTGATGAATAAGGTGTTCAAGCAGTATTTGGATATGTTTGTCATTATCTTCATAGATTATATCCTCATATACTCTCAGAGTGAGGAGGATCATGCCACTCATTTGAGGATTGTGCTGCAAACTCTTAAGGATCGTCAGTTGTTTGCTAAATTCAGTAAGTGTGAGTTTTTGTTGAACTCAGTTGTATTTTTTGGTCATGTGGTGTCTAGTGAGGGTGTGAAGGTAGACTCTAAAAAGATTGAAGCGGTGAAGAACTGGCCTAGACTTGTTAGTTGTACTGATAGTAGAAGCTTTTTGGGTTTAGCTAGTTACAACAGGAGGTTCATAGAAAGATTTTCATCCATTGCAGCATCTTTGACTAAGTTGACCCAAAAGAAGATCAAGTTTCAATGGTCCGATGCTTGTGAGAAGGTTTTTAGGAGTTAAAGACTCGAGTCACTTTAACTCCAGTTTTGACCTTGCCGGAGGGCATGGATGGTTTAGTTGTATATCTTTGAGGATGGCCTTGGATGTATGTTAATGCAGTATGGAAAGGTCATTGCTTATGCTTCTAGGTAGCTTAAGGCTCATGAGAAGAATTACCCGACGCATGACCTCGAGCTAGCAGCAGTTGTGTTTGCCTTGAAGATTTGGAGGCACTATTTATATGGGGTGCATGTGGATATGTTTATGGGCCACAAGATCCTTCAGTATGTGTTCACTTGGAAGAATCTAAATTTGCGGTAAAGGAGATGGATAGAGCTTCTCAATGACAATGACAAGAGTGTCATTGATCATTTGGGCAAGGCCAATATAATGGTAGATGCTCCTAGTAGGTTATCCATGGAGAGTGTGTCCCATGTTGAGGATGGGAGGAAAGAATTAGTGAAGGATGTCCATAGGCTTGCTCGTTTTGGGGTTCGCCTTACTGATGCAGAAGACGCTAGCATTATTATTCAGAATGGGTCAGAATCTTCATTGGTGTTGGAGGTTAAGCCAAGGCAAGGCAAGGCAAGATGAGGATCCTATTTTGGTGAAATTGAAGAAAGCTATCCAAAATCAAAAGGTGGAGGTTTTCTCCCAAAGGGGAGATGGTGTACTTCGGCATCAAGGTCGATTGTGTGTCACGGATGTGGATGACTTGAGAGAGAGAATGTTGGGAGAGTATCATAGCTCTCGGTATTCTATCCATCCAAGAGCCACCAAAATGCACCACAATCTACGAGAAGTCTATTGGTAGAATGGTATGAAGAGGGACATAGAAGAATTTGTGGCCAAGTGTCCGAATTGCCAATAGGTGAAGGTTGAGCATCAGAGACCTGGGGATGTGCTACAGGAAATTAGAATTCTGCAACCCTCGTACATGCCGACAGTATGACTCTATATAGGTAGTTGTGGACAGGTTGACCAAATCAGCATATTTCTTACCGGCCAAAACTACAGATTCAGCCGAGGACTATGCTAGAGTTTACATTCGAGAGTTAGTTTGGTTGCATGGAGTTCCATTGTCGATTATCTCAGATAGGGGTACTCAGTTCACCTCTCAGTTTTGAAAATCATTTTAGAAAGTTTTGGGTACTCAAGTAAAGCTTAACACAGCTTTTCACCCGTAGATAGATGGTCAGGCCGAGCAGACCATTCAAACTCTTGTGGATATGTTGAGAGCATGTGTGATTGATTTTAAAAGTAATTGGGATGATCACTTATCTCTCATTGAGTTTGCCTATAATAATAGTTACTCCTCCTATATTTAGATGGCTCTATTTGAGACTCTTTATGGTCGGGGATGTAGGTCACCTATTGGATGGTTTGAAGTAGGTGATTCTATATTGAAAGGACCAGATTCAGTTTATGAGGCTATGGAGAAAGTTCAGCTTATTAGAAAAAGACTAAAAATAGCTTAGAGCCGTCAAAAATTTTATGTGGATGTTAGGCGGAGAGAGCTTGAGCTTGAGGTCGATAATTGGGTGTTTTTGAAGGTGTCTCCCATGAAGGGGATGATGAGGTTTAGTAAGAAAGAGAAGCTCATTCCCTGATATGTCGGTCCTTATAGGATTCTTAGGTGAGTTAGCAAGGTGGCTTATGAGTTGGAACTGCCAACAAATTTACCTTTGGTATATCTAGTTTTCCATGTGTCTTTGCTGAAAAAGTGCATTGGAGATCCAGCCCTAATTGTTCTAGTAGAGAGCATTGATGTGAAGGATAGTCTTACCTATATGGAGGTTTCGGTTGAGATCCTTGATCATCAGGTTCAAAGGTTGAGGAACAAGAAGGTAGCTTTAGTGAAGGTTTTATGGAAAAATCAGCTAGTTGAGGGAGCTACGTGGAAAGCCGAATCATATATGATGGCTAAATACTCGCATGTTTTCTCTTTCGTCTTAGTTCCATCATGAGGTACCACCTTCCTCTTTAGTACTCTATTCAATTTCATGTCAAGTTCATGTTTTTCAGTTCCTTTCATGTCATAATATGCATGCGTGTTTCATGAATTCAGTTTAGTCATGTATCTCAATTCAGAATCGGTCCTCCATTAGTTTTTAGTTATAGTTATTCATTTTTGGAATTGTAGTTCCTTCTCTATCCTTCCAATCTGCTTAGCCTACATTTGAGTATGAATGTTCCCAAGGGGGAGATAATGTAACACCCGAAAAGTCACTAAGATCAGACCCAAGGAATGAAATGGAGAAAACAACTTAAATTGCACCAAATCATAGAATGAATCATTAGGTGAGTCATCAAGTCACCTAACGACTCGTTAGAAGATCCATTAGGTGTGAAAAGTTGCAGAAAAGTTGAATTTCAAAGAGTCTTGACGACTGGTGAAGTGATCCTTTAAGTGTCATGACGAATCGTTAAGTGGAGGCGTCAGTAAAAGATCAGAAAGATGATTTTTGGTTTCAGTGGTAACGGATGGCATTTCACAACCCGTGAGTGACTTAATGGATCGTGAAGTGGGTCATTAGGTCTGGCAGAGTCAATTTCCCAATCGAGTCATAAAGGATATTTTCATACTTCCTATGTACTTAACTCCTAAACTAAGTCATTTAAGCTCCTAAGAGGATATATTCTAGGGTTTTATTCATTCCTAATCTTCATTCTATTCCTAACACAGTGAAGATCAAATCCTCTTAAGGCAAGGCTAAGGTTCTTCATCATCTTCTTCTCAATTTCACTTGGGTCTCAAAATCAAGCTAAAGATTCTCCAAGCCCAGGTATGTAGGGCTATGAATAAGGGATTTCTTCCACTCTCATGCCCAATTTTATCTCTATCTCATGAATTCAAGTCTCCAAGCATGATCATATGAAATTCTAGGGTTAGACCCAATTCTCATGAAATCTCTTATGAATTCAAGTCTCTTATGAATCAATCTATGATTTATGATTATGAATGCATATTTTCTACTAAGATCTCTAATGAATATATGTTGTCAAGTTTATGATGATTTTACTCCATTTTGTATGATCTCATGAATTTCAAGATTATGAACCTATGATTTCAAGTTATAATGATTTATTTAAGTATGCATGAATTTCATGATTTTCAAGATTATGTATCATGGCCAAATTAGCGACATTGTTTTCATGGCTAGTTCATGTATGTCAAGTATGATTATGGTTTTCATATTTTCAACTAGCCCATGCAAAACCAAGCATTTTTCATGATTATGACTATGAGCAATATGCATGTTTGGAAGTAGTATCTAGCACCAAGTAGGTCGGGGTTCAACGCACCCAGGTCTCTGAACTATGTGCCACCGTAGGTATATATTCATGTTTGAGACCTCTCCAGAGAGTGTTTTCCCAACTCAACGGGGCTCACGAGTGATATCACGCCTTTATCGTTCTCTGCCCTGGCAAGGCTTAGGACGGTTTTGCCCACTTGAGATAGTTAGGGCATCATGTGCTTATTCATGATGGTGTCAGTTATGATGAAGTCTCCCACTATTCCTCATGTTTTAAGTTATTCATATACAGGACTTATGATATCATGTTTTATAGTATGATTGACCAATTGATCAGATTATAAGCTTTTACTTAAGTTTTCAGACATGATTAATCATATGGTTTTACTTTCAAAACCTTGGGTCATTATGCTTCAGCTAATGATGAATAACTCATGTTTATGACTATCTCACGATGATGATTTTAGCATGTTGTCCCGACACTCATGTCGTAAATTGCTTTATACTTATGAATTCAAACTATCGTTTTACTAGCATGTTTAACTTAACCTACATACTCAGTACATTCAAAGTACTGACCGCATATTCTATGATATATGATATAGGTTCGGGTGGTTAGTCTCAGCCCCGACATTAGGTTTGCTCCTGCTTTGGATTAGTCCAGTTCCAGTTTTGATGAGTCCTCATAATCCAAGGGCATTAGTCTTGTTATATGTTTCTTCATTTATGTCATTTAGTTTTCAGATTTTCATAGAGCTAGTTGGGAGTGTTGTCCCATTATCTCATTGTATGATTATAGGCTTTTCAGAAAGCTATGTATTAGATGGTTCAGCATTGTTCTCTACGTTTATGCTTTAGGATATTTAGTTTTTATCTTATATTATGTTCAGGACTCCTTTTCGCTTAGTTTATGCTAAATAATATGCTATGTATGTATGTGTCATGGGTTAGCTTGGAGCCATTCGTGGTTCTAGGTCCCGCGTCACAATCCAGGGTCCACGCTTGAGTTGTGACAAACTTGGTATCAAAGAAAATATTTAGGTGTATCCTAGGGTATCTAAAAGCCGCGTTAAGTAGATTCTTTTTCATGGGTGTGAAGCGCGTCACACTTCTGAGGAAGAGGCTACTAGACGTTTTAGGAAACTTTCTTTCTTTCATGATCTATGTCATGCGATGAAGTTCAACTCTCTCTATTCCTCTAACTCATGTCATACGCGTTTGCAGAAACATGTCTCCTCACCGAGTCAACTGAAGAAGAAATGGCAATAGCAATGGCCATGGAAATGGCAACGGAGATGGGCATCAACCAGCTCTAGCGGATCCTTTGTATGAGCAGGTGGCTCGTGTTGAGTTCAGAGCTACTTTACAAATGTTGGCATAGGCTATAACTTAGATCGAACTAAGTAACTTATATTTTCAACTAAACAACATAGTCTATGCTATATTGTCTCATGATATAAGTTCAAATGGTCAGTTTCAGCCTCGACATTAGCTTTGCTCCCACTTCGGATTAGTCCAATTCTTGTTGTGGTGAGTCCTCATAATCCGAGGACATCAGTCTTATTATATGATTCTTCGTTTATGTCTTTCGGTTTTTAGATTTTGGTAGATGTAGTTGGGGGTGTTGTCCCATCAGCTCATCATGTGGTTAGCTTTTTAGAAAGTTATGTATTAAATGGTTCAGCGTTGTTGTCTACGTTTATGCTTTATGATATTCAGTTTTCTGCTTATATTATGTTCAGGACTTCTTTTCACTTAGTTTACACTCAAGAATATGTTATGTATGTGTCATGGGTTAGTTTGGAGCTATTCATGGTTCAAGATCCCCGTGTCGCAGTCCGGGCTCCATGCTCAGATCGTGACAGTACGTGGGAATGTATGGTATGTAAAATTGCTAAATGAAATAATAGGCTAACTGAAATATTGTTGGAAGAGTAAACTGAATGAAAATTGAATGCTCTGAATGATGCAATAAAACACAAGTATAGATGTTGTGTAAAATTGTTATGCAACTAAAAATTGTTTGCCAAAGATAAGTTTTGAAAATACTTTATTTTAGTTGGGAGTTTCTCTTAAACGACATAGGTCATGAATGAGCACATAATGTCCAACATCTAACGATTTGGGAGAGTTGTTCAAACACTTGCTAGGGTAGAGGACGAAATTGAACTGTGAATCCATACTAAGCCTTTACCAGGAGCTATTTGAGGAGTCGTCCGAACCAACAGCACGATCCTAATATACGTTAGCGACATGATTTTTTGGGTTTTTATCTGAACCCTTTATCCATCTCAGTGCTAAATAATCCTCTCAAAAATAATGCTCATAAAATATGCCTATCTGAGCCTACTGAAAACATCTTTGTGGAGCTTTCTAGCTCAAAATCAATGTAGATGTATTAATATTGGTGAGCCTCTATGCTCAAAACTATACTCTGTTGGTGAGCCTCTGTGCTCAAAACTACATTATGTTGGTGAGCTTCTATGCTCAAAACTATGTTTCAAACACATATCTTTACTTTCTTTCTAAAAATCATATGCTAAAACTAAAGTTGACTAAACATGAAACTCTTTTCTGAATATCTCTCTCTAAAAATTTGATGCTACTATAGTTATGAAAACAATTATTTCATATGTCTAATATCACAAAGCTTCATTTTTGATGAAATAAGGGTTCATGGGATATAATGACATGAACCATAAATCAACAATCATGAGATATAAAGATAACAACATGTGTAATAATGAAACAACAATGTATAACTCAAATTATATGGAAAAGACCGAATTCGCAAGTTTTAGATAAAACCTTAACTCTTAACTTTTTTTCAAAGTTTAAACTGGAGATGTAGGGCGTGAGGAAGAACAAAGTTCTTTTCTATGAGTAGCCTTATATACCTTATCTTTGGCCTCACAATTATCACCATGAAGCTACAATCCCTTTATACGTCAATCTACAATAATTATTGTAGGGATAGGGATAGACACTACAATCAATGTCTTAGCGACGAAATTCAAGTCATAGAGGCATTCCATTGAATACCTGGAGGGCATAGGAAATTCGAGTCTCTTATAGGTAGAGTGTCCTAACACCCATCTCTTTCTACAGCCCTTTAACAATGTGCATAACTATTATAAATCCAACCAAAACAACCACATCCATCCTCAATACCAAAACGGTCCCATAGTCCCTACCCCTAAGTCATCCCATGAACTCATGGTTTTCTAGCACCGTCCTATGAGTCCTGACCTTAGAACATCCCTAAGGAGTAGAAATAATACTTCGTGTAAGGTTTTAGGGAGTTATTAACTTGAAGGAAGGAGTAGTGTTAAAAATTTCAAGTCTTGAACTCAAAAGTTGTCCTCCTTAACTTCAAGAATCTTTACTCAAGAGGAATTTGTGATTGAAGATGTGTGGAGGGCTTAATCTTCTTCAAAACCATGAAAAATTAGGGAGAAAATAGGGTTTGGATAGGTAACTACCCACAAAGGTAATATTTGGGATGATTTCCAAATAGACAACATAAGATATAAGTAAAGGTGAGGCCAGGAAAGGGTCGGGCACGCCGCCTACCTGTCCCTCTGAAGTAGGGGTTCGGATACACCGCGCCTACCTGAAGAATTTTATTCATCTTAAGTTTAGCCTCAGGCTCTCCATCCCTAACAAAGCGCCTACCTGACGAATTTTACTCGTCTGAAGTTTATCCTCGAGCGCTCCATGCCTCTCAAAGCGCCTACCTTGTTAATGCCTTAGTAAAATGCCCATAACTATTTACTCCAAGCTCTGACTGATGAATGGTTGGATGCATTGGAACTAGATTCATAAGGCTTTAATTTGATGGGTAAGAACACCCAAAATTAACTAATTAGCTCATTAGATTAGGTGTTGCAAATTCAGCTTATATCCTGTATCAAGTTACACAGAGTAATCACATCACAAGATTGAGGTTTATACAATCGAGTTTACAGATGGTGATATTAACTTCGGGTGAGCATAAATACTAAAAAATCAAAAAATCGGACCAAACCAAACTAATTGATTTTTCGATTTTTCGGTTCGATTTTAATTTTTTTTTTTAATTTTGATTTTCGGATTTATAATTTTAGAATTTCAATTTTCAGTTTAACCGAAATTTTCTATATTTTTTATAAAAAAAAATAAAATTATATCTTAATTTTAAAAAAATTAAAATACTACACTGTCACACCCCACCTTGGGAGGCACGATTGGCACCTGGTGCCCTACTAGGACCTGAACTGCTGAGCTGACTGCGCCTAAGCACCTCTGGTGTAGGGCTGACTCTAACTCTGGAATCAAAAAAACAACGGGCTATATAGCAGTTGTAAATACAACCCCAGGCCGACAAGGTCTATAGCCGCTGTGAAAGTAAACAGCTAACCAAAGACAAACAATCATAGGGAGTTCCATGCGACCGACAAGGCCGCCAATCAACAGCTAAACAGGGCCCCACACGGCCAACACACATAGTCTAAAACACATATGAGTCCCACATGGCCGATATTATCTAGCCACAGGAAAGTAACACAATCTGCAAGCTTCTAGGAGTAATAAGATGGTCGGGACCTACCCATATATACAAACAAAAGGAATAAACCTCTATCACACAAGCCCCAAAAGAAGGGAGTTGATGGTTCTGTACGGCTAACTGGAACTACGAGGGACCTGCTCCTCGTCTATCTGTACCTGCAGGCAAGTAATGCAGCGCCCCGGGAAGGGCGTCAGTATAATATGTACCGAATATGTAAGGCAATAGATAAGCTGAATAGGACTAGAAGTAAATAAAAAGAAAAGCCGAAAGATTAACCTGTACGCCTGTTGATTCGTAATCTGCATCTAACTGACACTACATGTACATAAGCTAAGACTGCATACTTACACATTTATACACTACAACTAGCAGACAAGAATTCATACAAGAACCCCACCTGGCCCCCATCAGCCGGGAGGTACAATCAGTACGGAATAACTCGTTCAGGCCCCCATAAGTCATGGCGAGCACATCTCAATCTATATATCCCTACTCAGGTGTCTACAACTCTACTGGTACTGTAGCCAACCTACCAGTCCCCTAGGTCTACAACTGGGCCCGCTTGGCCCCTGAACTGTAGCTGTGTCTGAGTCCGGAGGACTCCTGATATCTACACCCCGGGCGTAAACGCTCGGCGAGGGTGTGTATAAGGCCAACCACGGCATATGAGGATCTGGATCCCCATCTTCATCCTTTGCGGATGGCATGCCGCTCTGTAGAGCAACGTATCCTCACCCCTTTGGCGGGCGAGCGACACAGCTATTAACCAAGACTTCTAACTGAGGGCAACCCCAACCCAGGTGCTATACTGACACATCAATCTATCTATATAAAGAGAGCGGATCTGGCCTTCTAGGCCTCATGCTAATGCTACTCGCTTCTGGGATAATCTGTATGGTTGTCTGCAGACACGCCATGTTCCCGTATTTGATCAGAGGATCCTGATAGTGATCATGATCTCTAATAGTCTGGGATGAATAGAGCGAGGTCTGAAGTGGCCTAGCAATACTCTGTATGGCCTACTCGGACATCTATAACTCATGAATAACTGTGGGGTTGCGGATAGCTAACTACTTTATTCTTCTAATTAAACAACTATAGGGCTGGGCTTGGTCGAATTTGCTTCTATGTGATCGGCAGCCCCGTCCTTCATAGGGAGCTTACCGATCTCCTTAACTTGTGGTTAACACTGTACTAGCAGAGTACTACTGACTTCTTAGGCCTTGTCTGAATCCACTCGAATCTGTATTACTGTTCTAGGCAATTCTCAATCTTATAGGCAATTCTATATAGACTGGCCCTCTCCTAGCACTCTGTACCTGAATACCTTACAAGAACCGGCTAAGGTGTTGGCCCGTCACTGACTACTGATGTGGACCCCTCGTTGGGGTACCCACGGGTTTATTTGACTAAGACGACTGGGCTGGCTTGCTGGGCATCCTACATGATAATTGTTAAGTCGACTAAGACTGACAATCACTGATAAGGTTAAAGGGATGGCGGACGATCACTCAATACACTGGAGAACCCTGGTGACGCTAACTCTAGAATATACCTATTCTGTCTCTATTTTTGGTTCTGAAACGTGTGATAATGTCAATGACCTCTAGGGATGCTTTCCTTCCAATACAAGCGCCAACTGGTCGTTAGACCGCCTAACTACGTCTTTACTATTTAACCAACAAATTCAGGCCAATAACTCTTACGAGCTTCTAAAGTCTAGGCCTGGCAACAAACATATAAGTCTACCAATACAATAAACTGAGAACTAAAAAAGTTTCTATAGCATTCATAACGCGAATCACATTTAACCTGCTCCCTTTTAGCGAGGGGTCCTGCAGTACAATCTGTATATGTTTTCTAGCAGCTAACCAGAATTTATGTAACTGTAATCCCTATTAGCAGTTACTCGCAACATATATGATATTTATATATGTATATCAATAACAGCTAATTACAACTATCTAATTACAATCTAATGGTAGCTACCGTCTGCAGCGTCTGAGATCGTAATTTCTATTTGAGAACATAAGTCGTAACACTGTACGACAAGGATACTTGCCGAGAGTTAAGCCTTACATACCTCGTTCGTTGTTTTCTGACTAACTGATGAGTATCAGCTCGTATTCAACTGCCCTTCTCAACTGTAATCATATTAATAGAAGAGTAGGACCAACTCGTTACTGAATTCGAAGAAAACAATAATTTTATATATATATAGTAACTATATTTCAACCTATCGAAAGATAATTGAAAACTCGTAATTTCTCGGGAATCTAGAAGGGAGAAATACTTACTTTAGACACGTGATCGTATTGACACTAGTTTGAAACAATTCCATCAACTTAGGCTCGGTGGGACGACGATTTGTCGGGCGTATTTTACGAAAATAACTCCACAGTGATGCTCCCTACAGCTTTATACTTCAATACCCGGAGTTAATTTGAATTTGAACGGCGTTTAGCGGCGTAATCGGACGATTATTAAATGTTTTCCTCGGTTTCCCTCTGTTCTGGCCGAAGTTATATAAAAAATAAATCTAACTTCTAAGTGTGAGGCCTTTATATACTTGAGGCAGCAGACAAGGCAACGTGGCACTCTGCCCATCGCGCTGATTCTACTCTGTGCCACGTTGGCTAATGCGGAGGAGCTGCTCCGTGCCACTTTGCCCCTCTGGGCAGCTTGGTTCGGCCTCCTCCCGCGAAATCCCGACTTGGCACCCGTTCGGCCTTTCCTCGTACGTGTGGCACTCTAAAACTCTTAACCAACATACAAATAGGCCGACTAAATGTTAGAAACTTACGGGGTGTAACATACACCCAATCCAATCTCAAAGCCTAGTTAGAGAATTATTTATAGAATTAACACATTTACTTAAGTTTTTTAAAAATAACAAGTTTTATAATAATTTTAGCATGTTAAAAAGATTCTTATGATTACTAATATGCTTTGAAGGAAAGAAAAAATATATAATATTTATTTAATAAAAAATTAGGAACCATAGATTATTGAAATCTTTAAAGACCCTTAATTTTTTCTTGGGTCAGTTATAAGGATATTAAGCAGATGAGAAAATTTATTATCAAATGTTATGTATGTATTACAAAATGTAAATCAACTGATCTCGCTAAGAATCTGTAAATAAAAATTTAAAATATTGTCTAATTATTTTTTTTACTTAAAGTTAAGCTTAGTTGAATTAAACTTTAGAATTTAAAATTTAAAATAATTTATTTTAAATTTAAAAAGATAAAATAATTCATTTTTAATTAAAAAAAGTAGCTTATTTTGTAAGCGAAAAAATAGTCCATTAATTAGGCCCATAACCGAAAAAACAGAATTTAAAAAATCGAACCAAATTTGAAAAAAAACAAACCAAATCAAATTAGTTCGATACATAAATTAGAAAATCGAAAATCTAAAAAATCAAACTGAAATTTTAAAAAATCGAATGTCCACCCATTATTAACCTCTAATGAGATTCAATCCACTGTAAATAAGAGAAAGGGGCATAGCCTTAACCTTGAGATCTAAGTTACTGAGTTCGATTTAAGATTTTTGAATCTTCGATTTCCTCTAGAGATAAAAGTACGAGCTGAAATTGAAAGACAATTACTTTGAGGTAAGTCAATAGTCAAGAAGAAGCTTTACATAATCTGAATTTTTCTGATTCGGAGATATCTTATTCTCCTTTAAGAGATTTCTTCATGTGGGTTTGATTACTTCTCAGGATCTACCAAAGAAATGGTGTGTTGTTTTCCTTGTCTAGATCTGGCATTTTTGTTCCTCCAACAAATGAAGCAGGTACTGAGTAGAAGAAGGAGATTGTTAGTTTTTTCTCTCCATTTTCCTACAAAATCGATCTTCCCGATGAAGAAGATGAAAAATAAGATATCTTTCTACTTTCCTAATTAACACATCTAGATTAGTCTTTGAATTTTTTCTATTTCGCTTTATCTTTCCCTGTTTTTCAGATTGGGCTTTGCCTTGGGCCTAATCCTCTATGTACATATCCTTTCGTTTTTTGAATAAATTTTGGGCCTTTTGGCCTTTTTGATTTTTTTTTTTTTAAAAAAATCATCATACATGACATATGAAATTTTATGGCCGAATTAAGCTCTTACACACCTGCTGGTGATTGTTTTCAAGTCAGCTTACATAAAAATGAGAAAGAAAAAAAATTGATAGTTAGAATGTAAAACTCGTAAAAAAATGATAATTTAAATTTATTCTTTATTATTATCCCTAAAATTAAAGATACAAAGAGTTGGTGAATTAGAATTAACGATATTTCAAAATTTCATTCCAACAAATAAAGTAAATGTAGGGTATGTTTCCTTGTGAAGAAAAATATTTTTCTTAAAAAATAAATAAACTTCTCACTTATTTTTTTAGTGATTGATAAATAATTTTAAAAAAATATTATTTTAATAAAATATGATAAATTGGAAATATTACTTGTAAAATTTATTTTTTCTATTTTTATTATAAAAATTATTTTTCTAGAAAACATATTTTTTAAATATTTTAACCTGAAAAATTAAATTTGTTTTCATCTTACCAAACTCGCAGTTTTCACAAGAAGTCCAGTTATAACTGTGAGGATAATTTAGAAGGTGGTATGCCAAGACCGTTGGGATTGGATCAGTTGAGTGATTCCACTTTAATTTTCCGCATAGAATCGATACTTTAGTCCCACAATAAATTTATTTTAGCATTAGAGAGTGGCCGAGCAAAAAACCAAGGTAAAGGGATAAAGGAAAAGTACCCGACCTAAAGTTGGTTCGTCGAGCAAGAGGAGAGAAGGATACACTAATAATAATGCAATGCTATAATTAAGGATATTCACTATTTGATAAAAATCAAATTAAATTACAAATCAAATTAAATCGATATTTTGTTTGATTTAATTTTAAATTTTAAAAATTAATAATATTGAATTTGATTTTAGTTCTAATAAAAATCAATAAATTTTGTACATAAATCTATAATTATTTAAATATATGATATTAATTTTCATAAATAATTATAAATATTTTATACCTTTTAATAATTAATTTTACTTTAGTATAATACTTATTTCACATGCACTACAACACTTTTAAATTTTATTCTTAAAAAATATGTCCATATCCAATATTCTAAGTCTAATTGTCTATATGTGATGTGGCGTATTACCAGTTTTTAATTTTCTTTGCTAAGACATCTACCTGCTCTCTAATCCTTTGCCCATTTTGATTTTTGAAGGATTAACTATCCTATCTAATATGAATATTAGACATGTGAAGTAGAAGAACCTCTATATTTTTATACAGCTTAAACATGCTAAAGCTTTACAAACATTGAAAAATAATAAATTATTTAGATACATTCATGTTGTAATAATGAAGAGAAATTTATTAATTCATATTGTTCACTTGAAATAGTTATTTCATGTCTGTTATTTTACTATTATCAACTTGTCATTAGCTAGTTACAAATCGAATCGAATCAATGATCTTTATTCCATTTGATTTAATTTTAAAAATTTAAAAAACCAACTAAATTGATTTAATTTTGATTTCAATCAAAATCGATCCAAATCTAACACCCCTAGCTATCATCTCTACATGTTTACATTTCGAATGTGTAAATATCAAAAGTAACTTGGAAGTGGTAGTAATCACACTTTGAGTAGTAAATGCCAAGAAACGTTGATCCTGTTTCTGATTATCTTGCAGTTCTCCTACTTGAATTTTAGTTTCAACTTCTGTAAATCTCTTAGCAAGATTTTTTTCTCTTAATTGAGCAGTGGGTAGCCATTAAGAGCCCAAAAGTTGCATAATGACAAGATAATCCCAATAAATAATAGCTTAGCGAATCCAAAAAGAATTCGTAAATATAGCGAGCTACTTCGAAAGGAAAAAAACAACAGAGAGAGACTTACAACATGACCTATTAAATACACAAGGCTGCACCTAAGGTCTACTTCAACAAAGGCTTCCTCAGACTAGTATAGTGCAGAAGGAACCTATTTGCTCGTGACGATAGAGAACAGACATTTGAAGATTTGAGAGCCTGGAAATCACAAATGGAATTCACTTCAGGTGGGAATTCCAGATAAAAGATGAATATGTGCAGTCTTAAGTTAGATCAACAGGCATCATCAAGACTGTAAATTTGTCTCAGATAGAATCAGAGCCTTACATTAAAAGATGCACATATGCCCCAAAGCTCCTATTCCAACTAACAGATGTCAAGAATAAGAAAAGCTATGTAAAGAAACCTACAGAAATTGTGTAAATATGAAACCAGTGCCTAAGCTGATCTTTCTCTTTTTAATTTTTTTTTTTAAACCAAAAATCTTTTTTCCCATCTCAAGTTGTCAATCAATAAGTAAGTACCTGATGCTTTGGAACAGGACAAGTCTAAACAGAGACCAGAATGACCAGTTCTCACATGGCCTCAGCTCTCTCTTGATATCTTCAGAGACCTTAGCTTGGATGATGACTTAATAGAATGTATTAGAGGGACCTCTTCGTCATCTTGTTTTTCTTCATCCGCCTCCTGGTCAGATCCACTGATTGATTCCTCTTCTTCACTAGAATTGTGCTCCACAAAAAGTTTTTTTCCTTGGAAGTTCTGCTTTTTGGGAGGACGACCTCGACGTCTCACGACTGTACCTTCCTTATCATCTATAAAAGAATTCACATTAGCAGTCAGTTTGAACAGATCCTATGGTTGCACAAACCATAAGCGATGGGTTACTATGACATTAAGTGCATACGATCAATCAATATGTAGAAAGCAAAAGTCTTTGACACCAAAATATGCACCCTGCTCAAAGTATAAACTTCTCTTCACTGCCCTAATTAAACTTCGCATAGCTATTTTTCTTTTTACTTTTTTCCTTTTTGGAGATCTAATATGAGATGCATAAAGGCCACCCTGCCCATCGTATTTGAGTTTACTACCTTGATTTCTGCAAACTTTGCCTGTGGGCTACTGAAAAAAGTTCATTCTAAAAAGCAATTTCGATGAGCGGGGTAGGAGATTAACAAAAATATTGACAGTCAACTAGGCAGGGATGTTAAGAATTGGGAAAGTATGAATATGGCAACCCATGGAATTTTTCAAAAATATGTAGCCAACAAAACACTTTCGCCCATGTAGCCATAATTTCCAGTTTAGACCTGCATAGCCACCTTGCAACGGTACTTACTCAACATTATACATTATTATTCAATATTTATACACATATAAAAAAGTTATCTACGTCATATAAAAGTATACTATTATATATAAAAATATATCTACCTTGCATAAAAATATATAACCCAGTATAGTCCCATAAGGTGGGATATGGGGAGGATAGAATGTACGCAGACTTTACCCCCACCTCAAAGGTAGAGCGGCTGTTTCCGGTAGACCCTCGGCTCATAGAAAAATGGTCCCGAGAAAAATAATAGCAGTGCAAGAGACAACACACAATAATAAAGCAACAACTAGTAACAGCATCAAACTACACAACAGTCCACTAACCAAGATACAAGTAACAACAATTAATAACAAACATCGGAAGACAAGAAACTATAAGAGCAATACTAGGCCTACTACTAAGGGCGAAAAACATTGCAACACACTGCAACCTACTATTCTGCTACCCTAATCCGTGTACTCCACACATTCCGATCTAAAGTCAAGTACTCGGTAAGCTGTAACTGCGACATATCCTTTCTAATCACCTCTCCCAATTGCTTCTTCAGTCAATCCCTACCTCTCATAAAATCATCTATAGCCAACCTCTCACACCTCCGCACTGGGGCACTCGGACACCTCCGTTTCACATGCCCAAACCACCTCATTCTCGCCTCACGCACTTTTTCCTCCACCACAGCCACTCCCAACTTGGCCCGGATATCGCTGTTTCTAATTCTATCTCTCCTAGTATGTCCACACATTCACCGTAACATCCGCATCTCTACCACCTTCATTTTCTGCACATGCAGAGTTTTTACTTGATCCAAGATATGTGATGTATATGCCATTTCAAAGTGCTCTATTAATCTACTAATAAGTCGTTTCATGGGAGTTCTTGACCAGTCAGCACTCTACTCCATACAACATAGTCGGTCCAACCACCACTCTGTAGAACTTGCCTTTAAGCTTTGTTGACACTTTCTTATCACATAAAGACACCGGATACACCCCTCCATTTCATCCATCCTGCACCAATACGATGAGCAACATCCTCGTCAATCTCTCCACTTCCTTGGATGGTAGACCAAGGTACTTGAAACTTTCTCTTTTCTTGTGTATCCAACATCACCTTCATATCATCCTAATTCTTCACGTCACTGAATTACACTCCAAATATTCTGTCTTGGTCCTGCTTAACTTTAAACCTTTTAGACTCCAAGGTTTGTCTCCAAACCTCCAACTTAGAGTTTACGCCGCCGCGAGTCTCGTCAACCAGAACTGTCATCCGCAAATAGCATACAACCATGGCACCTCTCCTTGAACCCATCGCGTCAATGTATCCATCACCAAGGCAAACAAAAAGGGGCTAAGTGTTGATCCCTGATGCAACCCCATCAAGACTGAAAAGTGCTCCAATTCTCCTCCCACCATCCTCACCCGAGTCTTGACTCCATCATACATATCCTAAATCACCCTAATATACGCCACCTGTACACCTCTAAGCAACTCCAAAGAACCTCCCTTGGGTCCTCGTCGTAAGCCTTTTTCAAGGTCGATGAACAATATGTGAAGATCCTTCTTCCTCTCCCTATACTGCTCCACCAATCTCCTTACGAGATGAATGTCTTCTATAGTCGTGCTCCCCGACATGAAGCCAAACTAATTCTCGAAAAATGTTATGCCCCTCCTCACCCTACTTTCCACCACTCTCTCCCAAACCTTCATAGTGTGGATTAGCAATTTGATACCCCCTATAGTTATTACAATTTTGAATGTCGCCCTTGTTTTTGTACAACGGAACCATCGTACACCATCTCCATTCATCGGGCATCTTCGCCGTCCTGAAAACGACATTAAACAATTTGGTCAACCACTCCATACCTACCCTGCCTGCGCTCTTCCAAAATTCCATTGGACTCTCATCAGGCCCGATCACTCTACCCCCACGCATCCTACGAATAGCACCCTTAAATTCCTCAACCTTTATATGCCTACATTACCCATAATTGTGTCGCCTTTCTGAGTGCTCCAGCTCCCCTAGCACAATGTCTCTGTCCCCTCTTCGTTTAAGAGTTTATGGAAGTATGTCTGCCATCTACTTCTTATAAGTGTCTCTTCCACCAGCACCTTGTCGTCCTCATCCTTGATAACTTCACTTGGTCTAGGTCACGATCCCTCATCTCTCTCGCCTTGGCCAGCTTATACAGCTTTTTATCTCCTCCCTTGCTATCTAGTTTGACATACAGGCGTTCAAAAGTTGTTGATTTCGCAGCCGTAACCGCTAACTTTACCTCTTTTCCCGCCGACTTATACCTTTCCCTATTCATCCTCTTCTCCTCATCCTCACTCTCTACCAAATTTATGTATGCCACCTTCTTTGCCTCCACCTTCTGTTGGACCTCTCCATTCCACCACCAGTCCCCTCGACGCCCACCCAAACGGCCCTAGAAACCCCCAACACCTCTCTAGCCGCTTCCCTGATGCAACTAGCAGTCCTATCCCACATACTGTCCGACTCCCCACTACCCCCAAGCCCCCATATCTATCAACTTCGCCCCTATTTCCAAATCACTGGCTATAGTCAAGCCACCCCATTTGATTTGTGGTCGAACATCCACCACCCTCTTCCTCCTCCCTCTCAAAAACTCCAAATCCATTACTAGAAGTTTATGTTGAGTCGTAACAATCTCACTCGAGATAATTTTACAATCTTTACACAATCTTCTATCACCTTTCCTAAGGAGCAAATAATCTATTTGGGTCTTAGTCACTACACTTAGGAAGGTAACCAAGTGCTTGTCCTTCGAGAAACTCGAATTGGCTACCACCAACCCAAAAGCTCTTGCGAAATCCAAAAGCGAGACTCCGCCTTCATTAATGTAGCCAAAACCAAATCCTCCATGCACATCATCGTATCCCTAGGGGTTGACCTAATGTGACCATTGAAATCTCCTCCTATGAATAGCTTCTCATTGGGTGGTATACCTCTCACCACCTCATCCAGCACCTCCCAAAAGCTCTTCTTATCCTCTTCCTCCAAGCCTACTTGTGGTGCGTATGCACTAATAACGTTCAAGTTAGAGCCCCCAACGACTAACTTTTTTTTTTGAAATTTGGTAACGAGTATATTTCTATAATTTGTTCAAAAGAACAAAAATCAGTACAGATTGATGAGAGTCAAACTCAATAGAGGGATCATTACACAATGAATAATAACATAGAAACTCTTTGCAATGAATAATAATATATGAAATGTTATGTAAGGATTATTTAGTTAAGGGTATCTGTATTACCGATACACGTATTCTAATATTACATTATCCTGAATAAAATAATAATAAATTTTCACATAACTTAACGCATATATTGTTTAACCGCAAATCAAAAAGTTACGCATAGATCATATTTAACCAGCTCTACATTAGTTTTTTTTTTTGAGAATCCCAGCTCTACATTAGTTATGCGGGAATAATTTTTTCCAATCCTCCCAGCCAAACATGTATGATTCTATGCAGAAGCTATAAGCCCAATAACACCCAATGATATCTAATCGGCTTTAATCTATCGCTTTCACAAAGTTAAGGATTAGGTGACCTTTTCTCCAAAAGATAAACCAAGCCCAATTCTCCTAAAACAAAATTCAATCAATCACATTTATTTGCAAAGAACAACAACCAATTCTTCCAGAAGAATAAATTAAACCAGTTTCTAGTCCAATCACAACCTTTGAAACTTTTTATGACCCTTGACATGATTAGCTTTACCACCATCAAGAAAACCAAAGTGTTATAAAATTGGTAAAAATGGGAAAAAGAAAAAAGACACCCAACATGATGACTTCTAAAGTTGATTTAGATTTCAAACTAGCTTGTGAACAATTGTTCAGCTCAATTATTCTCATTTATACACTCATACCCATTTATACACAACAGTTCTCTTTCACAGGAAAAAAGACAAAAAAAAGAGAAGCCCTTTGGAGGTAAACCCAAAACGAATTCACTGAGACCAGAGCCGTTTAATAGGACAGAGAAACAAACAAGAATAACTCGCAAATTAAAGAAGTGAGCACCATAAAAAGGTAGCAAGACTGGAGAAGACAAACTACAGCTAAAACAAAAAAAAATTCAGAAAATTGTAAGCATAGGTGTACCTTGTAAAACTTCACCCTTTGCATACTTCTCACGGACCGTGTCTACAAATATATGATAGGGTCGCCAACCGCTTGGATCTTCATCCATGTTAACATTTTCAGCTCTTTTCTCGACATCTTTCAAGCTGATCACATGAAAGTTGAGTTGACAGTCTGTAAGGTATGATACTTATAATAACAAGAAAATAGCATCAAAAGATTACATTATGAAAAGACGGGGCTGCTTAGGCAGTTCTCTCAAGGACAACTTAAAATACAATGAAAGAATGCTAAAACAAAAGGCTATATGATATTCGGCACTGACATGCCCAAATCGAAAAGGCTACACAATATTCACCACTGACATGTCCAAAGGCAAGAAAACATTATGTCCAATGAGACAGCTATAGCTGATCATTAGTAAAGTTTCATTGATCTCTTTGACACACATTGAGAGTCGCAAAAGTATCAACCTCCTAATATCCTTGATTTCGGACACCAGTAACGCACTAAGGCTGTACCCGAGAGTAAGCAGCAACCACAGCTAATCTTCTCCAACTTTTCAGAGCAGTAGGTCTTGCATAGGTTAACATGGTACACCCCTAAACTTTTTGTAGGCCGTTGCTTCCAGTTTCACTAACGGGCCAGGACAGTTGAACGTGGGATGCAATTATACAAACAGACTCTTCACAATAAAGTCATTATATCATAACATAATTTGAGAAGAGAAAGGGCATCTTTTGCCTATTGCGTGGTATTGGTTCCTAGAGGCACCTAAAAGGTTTGCTTCTCTTCCTTGGCCATACTCACAGCTCAGAAATCTGAGAAAATGGAAGATAGGTCACATCTACTGGTGCTTTAAGTGCAAGAAGTCAAGACAAGATGCGAACCACTTCTGATTTTATTTTTATATCGCACACTGATTGTGAAACACAGTGTGGAGTATGTTTGCCACCAGATGGGCGACACTGGCTACTATCGAAGACGTGTTCTAAGTTGGGAATTCAAGAGGAAAGGGAGTAGAGACTGGAAATGTCTCCTTATGCGGCTAATAAGGAAAAGAAAAAAAACAGGTTTAAGAAGTTAACAATCAGCAAAAAAGGCTGAAGTTAAAACTCTATGTGCATATCAGAGGATCATTATAGTTTTGCAAGTTTTGGAGCAGATATGTAATTCCAGTTGGCAATGAAGATTGGGTAATTTATTGGAGAATCACATTTTCATTGTGAACATCTACTTCCTTCGTACTGCTTGGGTACGGTATATTCCCTATCATATCAACAAATAACTTCAACAAAAAGAACATATTTTTCAAACCAAAAAAGAAAAAAGAAAAAGTTCCGACGTGGAACCCTGCCACAATCACAACAGCCCAAGCCCCAAAACACCACCAGGATGTCTCAATTCTCAGGCAAATATCTAACGAACCCACATCTAAATCCCACCCAGGAACCAAGCCCAAACACAGTGTCCAAGCTTCTTCAATATCCAAAATCCAAGGAACATGAGAAGATAATAATACATTGTTTCCTCAAGTTGTTACACACAAGGGCTTACGCACAAGTTCAACAAACACCCTTGATAGATCATCTAACAGGATAGGAGTCAGAATGTTAGCCCTTCATTATGTGATTAAAGTGGAAAATTACGTTTAGTAAGCTCTTACATGTCCATAATATCTGGAGGAGGAAGTTTAGATATGAAATGCAGCACAGCACCATCCAAGAAAGATAGATGCTTTGGAGCATCTGTAAAGGCATAGTGAATGCCTCCAGTGACAATATTTAAAACATCTGAGCGGTGCTTGTTTCTAGCAGCCTTTCCAAATGTCTTAGCAAGCCCACTGGCAAGATCTTCACATTCATGAAAAGTCTTTCTCGCTGATTCGTCATCAGCAGAGAGAAGTGCTACTAAGTACCGTTCATGTGCCTGCAAAACCAGAATCAAACATGCTCAACTACTCCATGAGGAAAAGAGACTATATTTCTTCCAATACGACCTTGATTTATTGAGAATGACCCTATATATTTGGAAAGAAAGTATACATGTTAGATTCAGAAATATATCAAGGTCGTATTGGAAAAAAAGTATACATGTTAGATTCAGAAAGACATCAAGGTCGTATTCTTCCAATACAACCTTGATACATTTCTAATCTAACATGTATACTTTCTTTCCAAACAAAGAATCTAATGTGTATACTTTCTTTCCAAACAATAACATGTATAATCTCTTTCCAGACAACTTTTTTACTCTGAATTATGTGGCTAGCTGAGCGGAAGTGGTGATAGCCACCCAAAATAACCAATAAACTGCCGGGAGAAAGACCACCATAATAGCAGTCAAGGACATTGAGACGCATCCTTTTATACGCATGACATTTGTCCATCCTAGCTCCTGAATTATAACTACAACCAACTCAAACACACCCCATGAACATGAATAACGTACACAGACAATATCTCAACAGCGAGCCTTGGGAGTAAGGGTAAAGTTGTGTCCATGTGACCTATAGGTCACGAGTTCGAACCGTAAACCAGTTACTAATGCTTGGGTCAGGGTAGGCTGCCTACATACACCTCCTTGGAGTGCGGCTCTTCTACCGACTCTGTCTGAATAGGGGATGCTTCATGCACCAGGCTCTCCGTTTTTTTTTTTTTGAAACTGGTTAACTCTCGGGCTCCCAGTTTTTATACACTCAGTCAACCAAGTATTTCAACCATATCATTATCCAATTTTGAAATACAACTTTTCTGCTGCAATTTCATCAGAAAGTTCACCAGAAATTGGAAGGCCGACCTGCCAAGTGACAAAAATAAAGCAGAAATCATCTCAGTTAACAAGTAGTGACACTCACCCTTTTTAGTGCCTCTAGGAACAAGCGTGCAACATCGGCACCTTTATTCCTTAACACGGTTAGCAAATGCTTAATGACCTCAGACACACTTGTCCCATGCATTGCCAGATGAGATACTATCTCTGGAGCAAGATATTCCTGTACACATAGGTTACAGTCATGAAATATGTGAGCAGGGTAAGCCTCCTTATCTTTACTTTCTAAATGATAGTGCAGTAATACCAAAAAGAATCCGCCAAAATCCATATCAAAAGTACAGCTAGGAATTAAGTACAGAAAAGTCCAACTATGAAAAGAGAATACACCTAACCTTAGGAACTGCATCAGCAGCAACCAACTTCCCAACAGCAATGATCACAGCATCTCGATTTGTCTCCTCAATGTATTCCCTGTTAGAATCTTCTTCTTCAGTCTCATCTGTATTCATGTTACAAGATGAACATAAGTATCAAAAAGCATCCGTCATATACCGAAAGAAACCCTTTCTGGGATTGAATGGATAAGTTACAGTGGAGGATGTTCAGGAAGCTGAAAACACTTTTGTGGTTAATTTAAAAACACTGTTATTCTTTCTTTGACACCTCTGGGTGGACCATGGAAATCTATTTTCCACTACTCGAAGGAATACTGATGAACTACTTCTGCTTACAGATTAGGTGCTCAAGTTTTTGCAGGATCTTTTCTTTTCTTTTTTTATATTATATAAATAAAATTTCTGCATGCAGCTTCACAGCTTCATGACATAAGAGTGCATGTTTTGCAAAATAGGGAAGTGAAACAGTTCTTTTCCTGCTGTATTTGGTTACGTTGGGAGCGGATGTACACTTTAGTTTCTTAATAATCGGTCCAACAGAGAAAGTAAAGCTAGATCTTTATCTAAGAAGTAATGCTAGATGCACAAAATGACATAAGAGTGCATACTTTGCAAAATAGTGAAGTGAAAAGTTCTTTTCCTGCGTATTTGGTTATGTTGGGAGCGGATGTACACTTTAGTTTCTTAATACGGTCCAACAGAGAAAGTAAAGCTAGATCCTTATCTAAGAAGTAATGCTAGAAAAAAGATGCACAAAATGGTTTCCTTTTGGAAATCAAGCTCCACAACATGAACTTAACAAAAATAAAAATCAATGTGCAACAACACATTCCTTCAATTAAGATATAGCATCAGGAAATGAATGACTTCAATAAAAATATACATTTGACACTCAATTTCATGTGACTGCTCAAGCACCAAAGTGTTTTCATAGTGACCATGACAATGATGATTGTTTACATCTAAGCTCAAGATTTATCTAAAATTGAAACAATTGAACTTAGCCATAGGCTTTTCATGGCCATCTAAAAAGCATGTATAGATCAGGACCACATGGCTTCCCAATTCTAATTCTAGTTTCTTTAATAATTAAAAGTGCTATATTATGAAGCATGATACTAATAGTAAATGTTCTACATGCAGGCTTTTCTACAGGTAAAGATAAAACAGTAGTGTTAGAGCCATACTATTATTCCTCCTCTATACAACAGTAAGATGGGAGCTAGCGCTGCCACGCATTTAGAGAAAACAGTGAATAGGAGAGCTAAAACCACCTGGAATATGCAGTTGGCGTTCACCAAGCTTCCAGAACTTTTGAAGAATGGATTCATCTGGAGAGTACCCCAAAGCTTCTAGCTCCGTGGAAGCAAAGGTTGCTTTCCTGAACAGACACCACTGTTCTGAAAAAGTAACACAAATCTAGGCCAAGAAAAACACAAACTCAATTAACCAAAAGAGAACATAGAAAGCACTAACAGGAGATAGCTCATAGATGTTTGGAAATTACACATGATAGGATGTGGATATTTAAGAAAAAATGCTTACCCTACATGCAAGTTGACTTGCACGAAAAACTTCCGGCGATTGAGTATTGAGGAAGGACTCAAGTAGTTCAAACAAAGTACTGCGCTTGGAGATTAAGGAAGATATCGATTGCTCCGAGACTGTGCCAGAGTTTATGATAGAGTGTAGGCACCAGCAAACATACAGATGCATGTTAAGAAGCAGAAATCCAATAACCTGAAAAGAAAGCCAAAGCAGTTGTGGGTTCGCAAGACTACAAAAAAAAATAATTCAGACTACACTATACCCACCTCATCATCAATACTTCTGAAGTTTTTAAGAGTCTCCGCAAATTCTTTATGCAAGCTTTCAATGGAAATTTGCCTTGACAATTGAAGTTCATACAACCTTTTCAAGTTAACAAGCAGTGAATATTCATCATCACCATCCTGTAACAACAAAGCTTGCAATATTTATCCGAAATGCACCAATAAAACACATGATCCCATTCAACTTGTTAAGGGCACATACCGCAACTTCTTTTATTGCAGATTTAAGTTTGACAATGAGCTCATCTTCAATCCCCTTCAATTTGTTAAGGGCAAAGTCCTGTAACTCCCCACGACTCTCAGTAGCACAGAAGTTCAGAGCTTTTACACAAGATCTCAGAGCTTCCTTCTCACCATGCTTAAAAAATGCCTCTTTCATCAGAAGGACAGCAGATTTAAAATTCTGGAAAAACAAGAGAAAACAACTTACTTCATATTGGCAACACCCTATATAATTCATGATCGTAAAACTTCCACAAACGCACCTGATCCTGTCTTTTAAGAGAATAGAGCTCAAGGTTCAAATGGACAATGATTTCAAGTAGATAGGGAATTTTTGCTTTGTCAGACATAAATTTGCGAAGAAGCTGTGGATAATTCCTCATCATAGCAACGGTTATATCACGCTTAGAACTTTCAAACATTTCCTGCCGATTACAACATAAGCAGTCTAAGAATTCAGTATCCGGGAGTAGTATGGCTGAACAACACCCATATAATTTGTCATTGACAAAGAACACTAAAGAAGGAATCAATCTCAAATAATCTAAACCAATTCTGAACTTCAGGTAAAATTAAATTACTGCAAAAAAATCAAAACCACAGAATCTAGATAAATCATTCTGCATACAGCTTTGGATGGTGTCCCTACTAAGCAAAAAGAGTTACCATCTGTGTTCCACGGTACATGAAAATAATCTGACTGCTCACTCTATTATCGACTCCAAGTAAAGTAAAATGTCTTAATGTTGTTAGAAAATGTGAAAGATGGTAACATGAAAAAATACGAAAATGGCACCTTTTCCACTGAATAATACTAGTAAGTAATCAGTTATTCAATGACCCGGATCAATGTATTTGACGAACTGACCTGATTTTAGACAAGCATAAAGTTTAAGAAAAATTGCGGCACAAGGACACTGCTAAAACAGTACAGGTCGATCAGATTGCAGAAATATCAACAACTTATTGTTTCACAAGCACTTTCTTGGAATCCATTCTCAGGTGTAAATGGTGAAGTTTGAAGCACAAATATAACAATATATTAAGAGTCTCACAGAGTATCAACAGGAAAATTAAAGAACCTCACCCTTTGTGCTTTAGTATAATATTGTTTTCTATTATCACTAGCAGGAACAATCTTCTCACCAACTGCCTTTCTAATTGATGCAGAAAGCAGTCGAATTAGGTTTGTCGCATCTACATCACTTAGTTCAGCTGATGGCTCTTCTTCCAAGAGCATAGACAGGATACACTTCCAATCCTGTAAGGACATAATTTTCAAGTGAATATTTCCTCTTCAACCTACACATCCAGGAATCCAGGATAGGCAGGAGACCCTTCTCAAGTTTTCCTATGATAAATAGGATTATAGCTGTCTAATCAATAGAAATAGAAAATGCCTATAAAGGCAAGTTGTAGAAAATACTAGTCTGACCAAACTACAGATAATTGTATTACAGCATCAATACTAAAAACTACAGGGAAATACTGGACAAATTCAGAAATCATACAGTAATCTATAACGTCTTCAAAAAAAAGTTGAGCCACAAGAAGTCTAGGCTCCCTGAAAGTTGTAGGGAAATACTACTCTAACCAAACTACAGATATCATATGGTGATAGCAATTCCATTCTTAGATTAAAAGATAGAGTACATAACGTACTTTCATGGCATCCATATACTCCCAGATATCATCAATGACATACATACTCAGCATTTCGTCTTTTGAAAACTCTCCCAATATGCGCAGCAGTCTACTAAGATGAACCTCAGAAGAATCAGTATTATCCCCTGGAAATTTTTTTGTTATCAGTGCAATTGTATTAATCAATCAAGCAAATAGAAAGCACATGATGCAGAACAGTGTGATAAAAACCTGAACTAGATTGTGAACTGTTCAATCGCTGCGCAATCAGATTATCATACACTAGTGCTCCGATGGCACGCCTGATTTCTGGTGGATCGTCAATTAGCAAATCATATAAAGAGCTTAATTCCTCCTCGGGAACAAGTTGATGTCTGCAAAATATGGAATAGCTTGATAAAAGAACACATTTCACAATCTGCTGGTAACAATATTAAAAATGAAAGAGGTTTGCATTGTCAAGAATTAACATTGCCTTATCAGTTGTTTCACAAGTCCTATAGCACATACTGCCACAGAAATATCAACATCATCAGCAAGCTCTATCATCCTTTTATAAAACCTCTCCGTGAAAAGGCCAAGAGATGGTACATTATCATCCACCTCATAAAGAGTCTGCAGTGCAAGAACTGATGCCTTCCTTACTCCATCACTCTTAAGAGGGTAAAATTAAGAGCCAAACGCAAAGTTAGAATTTTCAAGTTTATCAACTGAAGATCGAAGATAAAACCAAATTGGCATCCACTTACTTTATCATTCAACGTCCATCCGAGATATTTCAAATACAAATCCTGCAAAAACAGGGAGGGGTATGACAGGATCCAAACACCCAATGACTGTATGCATGCCATTCTGATATCAGGTTCGACATCTCGATAACGGTGCATAAATAAGCTACAAATTCAGCATACAGAAAGGCAAAACAAAATCAAAACTGCCACTCAAGTGATCAAAAATATGAATCATTAACATAAGGTCCATACCCAGTAAATATCTTCCGCATCATCTCCTCTATTATCGTTATCTTTTCATGGGTCATGGATAATCTTTTATTTAGTGATTCAACTCGAGGCCCATCCACTTTCTTCTTCTTTTCAGCATTTAGCTGTCTCTGTGTGGTTTCCCGCTGTGAACCAAGTACTTTTGCAACGTGTATAAAGGATGTAACAAGTTGTAGCCCCATTAGTGAAGCAACCTGACGATATACTCTAGGAGGGGTGCTGCAATGCATGTTCAAAAGACAATGAGCCGAAATACTACCTTAAATTTAGAACACCTGAATACAAACTACTTACCATGATAGCGCAATCACATAATCCATGCACTTGTCAAACAAGACCTTATTAAAAAGTGGTCCATTTTCACATTCAACAACCAGTGTATCCCAGAAGTACACGAGGTTATCTTTGAAGTTCTTGAAGTCCTTCTTTTTTGAAGATTGATAATCCTCAACTTCACCCTAAATTCCGAAGAAGATTTGGTAAAATTAGAATTACATGTCTATGCATGAAGTTCCAATTTAAAGCATATTGAACTGATGCCAAATAATAACACCGACCAGAAAGTTCACGCTTAATGCATGTTGAACTGACACCAAATAACATATTAAATAAGGAATATCATCAATATGATGGATGAATATACCCTCTTAGCCATGTTTACAAGAGCAACTACTACATCATCAACATCAGTTTGGTCCAAGAAATTTTCTTCAATATGATATTTTGCTCCACATGCCTGCAAAACCACAAATTTCCACCTATCACGTCACATCATCAAAATGGAACCTGTCTATGGCTCATACATGAGATGGGAAAAACAGTAGTATGCAAGCTGATGAAACATCCACATATTATCAAATTACCTCAAACATCATGCTCAATAGCCCAGCCATTGCAGCTTTCGAATCCCTCTCATAGTGTTCCACCCAATGCTTGACCACTAGAGGAATTTGTCTCCTATCACCTTTAACAACATCTGCAAATAAAGGAATGAATGACCTATCATCAGCATGTGTAAACCACCACAATAGTAATACACAAAAAGGATACAACAGAGAAGGTAAAATCTAATTAGAATCAGGTAACGAGGAATTGAAGCAAGCAAGCACAAGAAAACAAAACTGACTGGTATAGCTTCTGATAATTTATTCCTTGAATAGGAAGTGAGTCACCTACAAAGAATAGGATTATTTGAAGTGATTTTTTTTGGATTGGTAAGGCATATTTGAAGTGACTTTCTTATGGGGTAATCATGGAGGGCCTTTGATTATGGCTATGGCAACTTCAAAGTGCTCCCATAGGGTTCATGTTCATAATGGTACACAAACTGCCCTTCTCTTATACTTGGGAAGTCACTGATTGAATAGAGACATTAAATGGAGCAGGCAGGCAGCTGCTTTGACCATTCCACTATATTGATATACTTTTAGTTCTTAAAAGACCTAGACTCACAAACGATCAGCAAGTGATGGACTGATTTTTGCACCACTAATGTTGCGAGACTGGTACTTGAGCATGGTTGAGATTAATGTGAAAATACGAATGCCGAATCTACATTCTTTGGAAACGGAAGACCGCAGACCTCATTGAACAAATACAGAAAAATAATCATATTGAAAACACTTCTAACTAAACCCCTTGCTTCGTAGAGCCCGAGTAGCAACTATCTAACTTGATTAATTCTTCTTATTCTTATCCTTTCTTAGTTGAAGTTCCTATATTCTCTTTTTCTTATGCCTTGGGAGCCCAATCTTTAGGAGAAGCAGTGGCTCGCTTGTGATAATGGAGAGCAGAATGAAAAATCATCAGGAAGTAACAGAATGAACCTAGAGGATCAAACAAGATTCCTCTTGTCCACATCCTCCATAGCATCCCGGGACATCTGCTGCAAACTAAACATCTACATGGATAAAGGCAAAATGTGCATAAGTGCAAACACACCACGCAATTAGGAGGGAAAACTTACAGTTTGTTTGGATGGTTCTTACCGATTGTATTATTTTGTGTTATTAGTTTAAATACAATGTTTAATTTTTTTTGATTGTTACTTAAATTTTATTGTATCGCATCATTATATGACGACCAAAAGTCTCATTTTATGTAACAACTGATTTGGTGTGATCATGTCGTGCCTTTTTTTTCCTCATTTTGGCTTAGCTTAGTATGTAATAATCATATTTAATCATTTACGGTACATTTACGATAGCTCTACATCGTATTTTACTTTCCTTGTAGGTTTATCTTTCAAATTGCTAATATGTGACATTAAGTAATGATACAATCTATCTAAATATTGTACTCATCAAAACAATATTGTACAATACAATACAACACAATACGATATAATATGATGCATTTATGAAATTATATGTAACAACCATCCATCCAAATATTGTACTCATCAAAACAATATTGTACAATACAATACAACACAATACGATATAATATGATGCATTTATGAAACGGTATGTAACAACCATCCAAACAAAGTATTAGAGTACACAAAGAAGTTCCCCAAAAATTCCACAAAAGGAGATATAAAGACAAAATAAGAATCTTAAAGCATTTGCTGCACCAATGAGTGCCCATAATGATTAGTGTTTTACATTTGTCCAAAAATTCGTGGACAAGATTCACATTTCATTCAATGGGTGAATGCATTAATGAATCAAATTCTACCGCTTGCTATTGTAAATTACAAAATTCAGACAATTAAAGGACCATTTTCCACAAGCAATATCAAAGATTTTACACACTCTCAAAGTCAACTGCAATTTAGGATAAAGACTAGGCCTCTCTTTCCATTTCTTCCAGCATTTTTGTGGACTAATCCCTTTGCCTTGCGCCCACATAATGAACAGTTTTGCACTTTTTAAGTTCAAAAATGTGAGCATGAATATAGGATGCCGTAAGAGTTCATAAACATTTACCTAAAATCACCATAATTAAAATTATAGCACAGCAGCAAACTCAAAGATATAACTTAATAATTGAGTAGCATACCCTAAAAATTCCATAGATTATTGAAAAACAAAAATTGAACTTAAATTGTCATAATGAAAACTACATAACATAGTCAAACTACATCACAATCTCCATTTTTTCCAATCAATCGAGGAGTGAAAGACTAAAGCTTCTCTAGTTTCGACTTCCAAAATTAACCTGAAATTACTTTAATGAAAGCAACACAACTTTAGTGAACTAAAAGATAATTCCATTTCTGCTCTCAGCATAATCAACTAATTCCATTTCTGCTTTCAGCATAATCAACTACTGTAACCCCAAGATTTCTCGCATCTCAAAATTCAAAATAAACCTGAAATTAAGAGAAAAATACATAACACTAGGATAAGTAGACGACCACAACTTCCGTTCGCACTTTCAACATTATACAGTAGTGCAAGCCTAAAATTGCTCGTCTCAAAATTCAAAACTTAATCCAAATACCATAACAAAACAAACTAGAAAACCAGAACCCTCAATTTATGCTTACAACATAATTTAGTAAAAGCCTAAATCTTATCTAGTGTTGAAATTCAAAAAGCAAACTGCAATTACCATAATGAGACTTACAGGACAGTACACTAACAGAAAACCATAATTTCCACCCGTGCTTTCAACAATAACTGAGAAGCCAAGCCTAAAATTCTATATATTCTCAGATTACCATAATAAAAACTACAGAACATTAGTCCAACTAGAAGACCACAACTTTCATTCACCTTTTCAACATCATAAAGTTCAGAATGGTATGCAAACTAGAAGACCATAACTTCCACTGTGCTTTCACCAATAATCCAGAAACAAAGCCTAAATATCTATAGATTCTCAAATTCAAATTTGACATCGGAAAAAACTACAAAACAGCGGACAAAATTTATAGTACCAATTAAACTCTGATGAGCATTTCCAGCAGCAGCAGCAGATGAAGTGCCTCCTAAAGCCTTACTCCGCTTAGGTCTAGGAGCACGATAGTCTTCAAAATCCTCGGAGGATTCTTCTCTCTCTTCCTCATTCAAACTGCTGTGTAATTGCTCTTCGTTAACCCTAGTTTGAGCTCTCCTTCGTTTCTGTACACGATTAACTCCATAATTAGGACTCAAATATTAACTTAATCAGATGAATCACATAATAACTGATGAAATTGAAAAACAAACTCACCATACGGCGATTCGCTGTTTCCGATACCACTGGTTCCTCCTCCATGAACTTCTGTTAATGTAACCCCTAGAAACCGAAGCAAGGAAGCGTGAATTGTACAGAAGAACGAGAGCTGAAATTAGAAAAACTGATTAGAAAATGCAGATACTTGTGGGATGGTATAGCGGCGCACTGCGTACACTTTTGTGGCGTTTTTGCTGGAAAAGGACCGCGAGACTGAAAACACCAATAATTTAGTTATCTTTTGCGAATATAAACTCCATTCAGAACTTATGGCTAAATACAAGGGCAGTAAAATGATCCCATAAAACATAGGAGCCTGTTTGGAAAACATCTAGATTTAAGTCCAATTGAGTGTAATTACACAGTTTGTCATGTTTATTTGGCCAGATAATTATATAGTCAGCAGAAAATTTGATGTAATTGCACTCTTTAATTTCTACGAGAGGTAAAAGTTGCAGGTAATTACATGATGTAATTACAAGGTTACTTTTTAATTTATTCATTTTTGTTATTATTTTAATTTATTTTCTTTAATTACACAGTTTGTCATGTTTATTTGGCCAGATAATTATATAGTCAGCAGGAAATTGGGTGTAATTGCGCTCTCTAATCCCTACGAGAGGTAAAAATTGCAGGTAATTACATGATGTAATTACAAGGTTATTTTTTAATTTATTCATTTTTGTTATTATTTTAATTTATTTTCTTTATTTCTTCATTTTAATTTCTAGTTTATTTTTATTTTTTTAATTTTTTATTTTTAAAATATATTTTTTTATTTTATATTATTATCTTTTATTTCCTTTCTTCTCATTTCTCGACTTTTACTTCTTGTGATTCTATGTAATTGCTCGTATTTTTTATTTTTTATTTTTATTTTTATTTTTATTTTTATTTTTTTTAAAAAAATCTAATTTTTGAATTAACATAGAATTTGCTTATTTAATTATGTTATAGACTTGTTTTCATTTTCTTTTGAATTATATCTACTTAAGTTATATTGGAACTTATTTTAAGTTATGTTGAAATTTGACACAAGAGTATTATGTTTATTTATTATTTTTTAAATTTATATTATATTTTTTGTTCTAATTTATTTGTTTTAGTAGTATTGACTTGCTATTTTACATGTCATTCATTTTTTAGTTAGAATTGATAGATTATTATTTGTCAAATATTTGAATAATTTTATGATATTATGTTTATAATATTAATATATTTTTTCGAACATGCATTCTATGATGTTCTTCAAAAATATGAATTTTAGTTTTTATAATTAATTAAATTAAATTATTTTTAAAAAAAATATGTATCTATTATTTTTTAGTCATATTAGTTGAAAATATGTATCTTAAATACCTAATTTAATATCATTTATAAAGACATATATTTGTCAAATATTAATTTTTAATAGTTAACTTTTATTTTTTAAAATTAATCTAACTATTATATTTTTAATCATATTAGTTAAAAATTTTGTATTTATTAATTATTTTATTTTTTAGAGATAATATGTATCTTAAATACCTAATTTAATATCATTTATAAAGACATATATTTGTCAAATATTATTTTTTGATAATAAACTTTTATTTTTAAAAATTAATCTAACTGTGTAATTACACTTGTAATTACTGTGTAATTACATCATGGCAAACAAACAGGTCATCGTAATTACTATACTGTGTAATTACTAGGTTGTGTAATTACTACCCTAGTAATTACACCAATTTCAATTACACAATGGCTTTCCAAACAGACCCTAAGGTAAAAGTAAATAAAATAGAAGAAAACTAAATTGATTATATAAAAATGGACCATTTTATATATAAATATATTGTGAAGGTGTCATGAAGTATATCATGGTAGTATATGGATATATTGTGATTATATCATGCATAATTAAAGAATGTATCCTTGAAGGACCGTTCATTCCTCAATGATATCGTGACAGTATATGAATATACTACGACGGTATCAAGAAGGATTGAGGAGTCATGAGCACTATTCCTAAAGGACTGCTCATACTTAATATATCATGGTAGTATATGGATATATTTTTTTAAATTAAATATGAGCTCAAGGCTCCTTTTATTGATAAAACCGGTCAACAATTACTAGAAGAGTCCGAAAATAGAAGAAATGGAAAAAACTGTCTTGTTATAAATATATTTGTATTATAGTGAATGTCTATAAAGGTATTTTGTATTATAGTGGATACATGTGTTTATATTATAGTGAAAGTCTATCTTTTGGAGAAAAATTAGGAGAAATTATCCCTATAAATAGAGGATTTTTCCTTAATTGTATTTCATCCCATCAAGAGAAATAAGAACTTATCTCCTTCTCTTTTTCTCTACTATATTCTTCCTCTTGTTTTATTATTTCATAACACGTTATCAGCACGTGTCTCTGCCTTGAGCACTCACTTTGAAAGATTTGAGGTAAGAAAAATTAAAATTTCTTTTTCGAAAGATGTATTCCTTAACCACAGGAATGATATTCCTTTGGTGATATTGTTGCTCTACGACTCTACCGTCTCAAAATTTGAAGGTCAAAGGTATTATTTTTCTCTTTCTTTTAATATGGCTAACCTTATGAAACTTGATTTCGTTGCCCTTTAAAGTTCGGGCAAGAATTACCTTTCATGGGTGTTGGATGCTGAAATCCATATGAATGCAATGGGTCTTAGAGACACCATTAAAAGTGAAAATCAAGCATCAAACCAAGATCGTGCTAAGACTATGATATTCTTGCATCATCATCTTGACGAAATTCTTAAAACTAAATATCTCATGATTATGAATCCACTTGTTTTGTGGAATAGCTTAAAAGAAAAGTATGACCACCTGAAGATGGTCATCCACCTAAAGACACGATATGATTGGATCAATCAAGACTATAAGTCTATTCATGAGTACAACTCTTTAACATTCAAAATTGTTTATAAGTTGAAACTATGTGGAGAAACTATTAATGATGTTGATATGATGGAATATGTGGTAGTACACAAAATTAATTGAGAGCTCTGGAAGAGTTAATGTGTTACTAGTAAGTCTCAAAAGGAAACTTATAAGTTTCAAAGATATTGAAAAAAATTGAGATTATAAATTATGGGAAGATCTAATATCTTCATATTATTACAATTGAAGCGGGTTATAAATATTTATGTCAAAGATTACCCGCTGTTTTTTTTGTTTGTAGTACATAAATATGAGTATGATGACAAAATCACATACGAAAGTAAACTAGAAGTTTATCGAAATAAAGATAAGTTGGCATAACTAGTTGACCATCCCGATTCAAATGTGATGCAAAAAATAATTGAGAATTCACATGGCCATATGTTGAAGAAATAAAAAATTCTACAAGAATTTTCCTGTATTACTTGTTCTCGTGATAGAATGATCAGCTAAGATTGGGATTATATTCCTGAAATTTTGAAATTTATAAAAAGGGTGAATATGGGCATGTTCACCTTCCATGTGAACCGTTTGCTATTATATAATTTTAATAGATGCATCTATGGTATGGTTATATGTGCTTTGATATCAACTTGCAATTGATTTTTGCTAGGTTGTTTGCTCGAATTGTTAAACTAAAATCATAGTTTCAAATTATAAAATCATGTTGATAATGCTAGTTCATATCTAAGTTGGTTTAGCAAAAATTGTATGCCTCCAATTATAGCTAAACCATTGGTTATGAGAACAAAACTCCCAAATAAAATTTGGTTTGAGATATGTTTATTTAACATGTAGCAACACTAGAATGCATCAAGCCAACAAGGTTCCCCTATCACAATTGGTTCAGGATCAGGAACCAAATAAGTCCATCTAAAATTTTGAATGTGTGGTATATGATTCAATTGCTCCACCACAACGCACAAAGATGGGTCCCTAAATGAGCTCGGGGGGTAAATGTTAGTTTTCCTAACATTAGGGGGGGAAGCGATTAGCAACTAAAAATTGAGTGTGAGATGAATTATCTAGATCCACGGGAAAAAAAAGTGAACTTGAAGTTCAAGAGATAATTCACTTGCAAAATATTGCAAATTAATTGTCAGATATATTTGCTGACCTATTTTATAATTCAGTTGCAAATGCTCCAATGAAAGGTCCTTGAAGGACATGATCTATGAGACGCCTGAAGCGTGATAGACCAAATTGTTCCAAATATAGAACTCCTTGAAGAAGGAGAGGAGCAAATGATTAAGATGGTCATAATGATGAACCAAGTGCTTTAAGAAAGCACCATGACATAACACTTCATAAAACCTTGGCAAAGGTTCAGGTACTTGAAAATGATGAAAAATAAAGAGATCTCAATAAGTTATATCATATTGGAACTGATATCAAAATGATCGTCGACGATACCTTTGATATAATGTAGCACTTAATATTATAAATATTGATGAGGATCTTGAATTCAAATATGTCAAAAAGTATGGGCAGACAAATGATTGGCCAAATAAAAATACGCAATTCAAATACAATGCCAGTAGATATAAATGGATTCTTGTGGCATAAAGATCTTTTGCAAATTCTGACATTATTATATGGAGAGGTCCTCCTGTGGTGAATGCAATTATTTTGAGGTTACTCATAAGTCTGGCAATACATAAAAAACTTGATATGCGTATAATGAAATTATTTTCATGTCTAGATAGACTGAAGGATATATGAAAATCCTTGAAGGATTTAAAAGAACGAAGAAATGCTTGGTCCTGAAGTATCATATCTTAGTGCAATTGGTGCACTAATATATCTTCCTAACACTATAAGACCTTATAGCCTTTTCGGCTAATTTGTTAGCAAGATATAGTTCTGCTCCTACTAGGAGACACTGAAATAGTATCAAACACATAATGCGGTATCTAAAAGGGACTACCGATATGAGCTTATGTTATTCTAATAATTATAGTCCCAATCTTGTTGGTTATGCTGATGCAGGGTATTTATTTGACCCACACAAAATTTGATCTTAAACTGGCTACATGTTCATATGTAGAGGTACTGCCATATCTTGGAGATCTACAAAACATTCTCTCGTAGCCACTTCATCAAATCATGTACAGATAATAGCTATTCATGAAGAAGGACGAGAATGTATGTGGTTGAGGTCCATGATACATCTCATTAGAGAAAAATGTGATTTGAAATATGATAAAGTACCCACAATTTTATATGAAGATAATGCAGTATGCATAACAAAACTAAAGAGAGGGTTCATAAAAGGAGATAGAACGAAGCACATCTCGCCAAAGCTTTTCTACACACATGAGCTCCAAAAAAAATGGTGATATCAACATGCAATAGATTCGTTAAAGTGATAATGTGGCTGATTTATTCACCAAAATCTCTACCAACTGCAACTTTCAAGAAGATGGTGCACAAGATCGAGATGCAAAGATCCAAAGATGTTCTAATTAGGGGGAGTTAATACGCGTTGTACTCTTTTTTCCTTACGAGGTTTTGTCCCACTGAGTTTTCCTTGTAAGGTTTTTATTGAGGCAGCCAAAATGCGTATTATTAGATATGTATACTCTTTTTCCTTCACTAGATTTTTTTCCATTGGATTTTTTCTAGTAAGGTTTTAATGAGGCACATTATCTATCAAATAATGATTCAAGAGGGAGTGTTATAAACATATTTGTATTATAGTGAATGTCTATAAAGATATTTGTATTGTAGTGGATACATGTGTTTATATTATAGTAAAAATCTATCTTTTGGAGAAAAGTTAGGAGAAATTATCTCTATAAATAGAGAGGTTTTCCTTCATTGTATTTCATCCCATCAAGAAAAATAAGAACTTCTCTCCTTCTCTCTTTCTCTACAATATTCTTCCTCTTGTTTTATTATTTCATAACATGTCTCTTGATCTTCCATGGAAATCAAGGTTTTCTCTTTTTATCTTCTCCTTCATGGATCCATTCCTCAGTCTCCAATCGATCCTTCTCCTCCTCTGGATAATCAATCGCCCTTGTTTTTCTTTGTTGAATGAGCTCCTTCCACAACTCAAAGAGGTATTCTTTTACCTCTGGTATCTGATGAAGTTTGAGCATATGTCACAATCCGAGCTGGGACCCTGAATCGAGACACGGAACTTAGAACCATGAATAGCTCCAAGTCGACCCATGGCATGAACATAATAACTAAAGAACATACGTCAAGCAGAATCTGATAACTGTAACATCAATAAGCGAAAGGCTGAATAGCATAGCAATCATAAACAAAGTCGGCACTCGACAAAGTTGACAATCTACATAATGTTTGATAAGCCTCTACTACTGTCTGATGAGTTGATCGGAAAACATCCCCAACTAGCTCGCTAAAGTCTGAAAACTGAAATAACATAATCAAGTACTAAGCTGAAGGTCCCCGGAAAATGAGGACTCACCACAGCGGAAACTGAACTGGACTAAGCTGCGGGAGACTAGGCTAACGGTGAAACTGAGTCTAATCGTCTGAACCTGTATCATGAAATGATACAGGATAAAGTATGCGATCAGTACTTGAAATGCACTGAGTATGCAAGATAAGTATAACATGCTGAGTAACTAAAATTGGAAATCATGCATATAAACATAAATCATAAGATCATGAGAGTAAGGACTACATGCTGAAATATGAATCTGAAACATGTATAATCACAAGTTGAATATCATATCTGAATAGACTGACCCAAAGCTAAAGGTAGAAATCATAGGACTTGTTATAGCTGAAATCATAAGTAAAAGCTCGTAAACTGATCATTGGGTCAAACCTGCTGAAAAACATAATATCATAATTCATGAACATATATAACTGAAATTATGAAGAATAATGGGAGACTCGTCATAACAGACAACCACCATGTATGAGCGCATGATGATCCCACGTCTTGCCCACGTGGAGGAGAGCCATTTTAAGCCTTGCCAGGGCAAAGGATAAGTAAGGTGTGATATCATGGTGTGCCCTTGGGCGGGGGAAACACTCTCTTGAGAGGTCCCATAATATATCCCTATGTTGGCGCGTAGTTTATGAGACCGGGGAACCTTGGAACCCCTAGCCTACTCGGTGCTAGACACTATTCCCAAAATATGTATAATGCTCATATAATCATATTCTCAAAACATAGTTTTTATATATATACACACACACACATACATACATATATACATACATATATATATATATATATATATATATATATATATATATATATATATATCATAACCGATCTTGTTAGACTTGGCTAAATCATGAAACATACTTGACTTGTGCGGACTTGCCCAAATCTTAAAATCATGCATACTTGAAATAGACTTCATAAGTCAAAATTATAGATTCATACATGGGTAATTTATAAACATTCATTCTTGCTAGATATCTCATCATACTTGAAATCATGAATCATAAATTTGACTTTTTATGAAACTTGCACAATTGGTCATAATTTTTTAAAACTTGAAATCATGAATTTATAATAAAAAAGGTATAAAATTTTCCCATAAATCTTAAAACATACTTTGAAACATGAAGGGAATTGACCATAAATAAATCATAGAGAATTTCATAAAGTTGGGTTCAAACCTCATAAGATCATAAACTTGAATTAAGACTTGAATTCATGCACTTGAAGAGAAATTTAGGCATGAGAGTGAAAGGAAACTCTCATTCATAGTCGTACATACCTAGATAAGCTTAATCTAAACTTGACTTTGAAAGCCCACGAAATTTGAGGAAGAACTGAGAAATTTCTAGTTTGATCTTCAAAAAGGAACTTCTAAAATTGCATGCATGGGAGTTGAATGAATTAGAATAGGTTAAGCTCCCTTAATACACTTCTTTCAGGGCTTAAACCGATGTAGTTTAAGATTTTGGAGCTTAGGAATTAAAAAAACGCCCTTACTAATTTCGCTGGAAAAACCTTACTGCCAGAAATAATGACCCACACATGAGCCGTACCTCGAAACCACGACTCGTGGTTGCCTATCGTTGTCGCTACTTTTTTCGCCCAACATACTGGAGTTCCCACGGGCCAAATAATGACTCGTACCTTCAAATGACTAGTCGTTGAACCCATCCATGGCCACTGCTTCCAATTCCTCTGCCTCCTTCCCACGAGTGCAAGCCACTACTCGTTGTTCCCCACAATGAGTCATACCATGACTCATTCCATCCAAACCTGGTACATCAGTAACTTGCTACGACCACTGACCACGAGTCGGACCACCAACCTACGACTCGTGGTTTGATCCCGTGGCTTACCAGTCCAACTCCTCCAACTTTCTGACTATCGCCCATCACGACCCATGGTTTCCCACAATGGGTCGTACCATGACCCGTACAATCTAACTTGGACAACTCAACATCAAACAACGGCTCCATCCTACGACTCGTTAATCCTTCTCATGATTCGTACCACAAGTAGTCCTGAGACATTTTTCCAACTTTTTTCTACTGATCACAATACCAATCGCGAGGCTAGTCTTAGGAACCTTTGGGTATTACAATATCTCTCTCTTGAAAACATTCATCCTCAAATGTGGGTTAAGCATACTGGAAGGCTGGGGAAAAGAACTGAATTCCCAAATATTGAACATCTAAAATTGAAAACTAATGGAGTGATTGGCTCCGGACTGAGATACATGACTGAACTGAATTTAGGATTCATATACATGCTAAAACATGAAAGGAACCGAGAGACATGAACTTGAAAGGGAAACTGAATAGAGTATTAAGGAGAAAACTGATACCTCATGCTGAAATTGAGCCGGAAGGGAAAAGATGCAAGTTTCTCGCCATCATATCTACTTCGGCTACCACATAGTTCCCTCAACAAGCTGATTCCTCCACAGAACCTTTACTGAAGCTACTTCCTTGTTTCTCAACTTCCGAACCTGACAATCAAGCTTCTCAACCGGGACATTCTCATAGTTAAGGCTATCTTTCACACTTATGTTCTCCACCGGAACAACCAAGGTTGGGTCACCAATGCACTTCTTCAATATAGATACATAGAAAACTGGATGTATCGAAGCTAACTCCGCTGGTAGCTCCAACTCATAAGACACCTTTCCAACTCGCCTCAGAATTATATAAGAACCAACATATCGGGAACTAAGTTTTCCTTTCTTCCCGAACCTCATCACTTCCTTCATGGGAGACACCTTCAGAAACACTCATTCATCAACCTCAAACTCAAGCTCTCTCCATCTAACATCTGCATATGACTTGTTGAGTTGTTTTTAGCCTTTTCATAATAAGTTGGACTTTCTCTATGGCCTCATGAATGGAATATGGCCCTATCAATGTAGCCTTACCTACTTCAAACAAACCAATAGGCAATCTACACCTACGCACATAGAGAGCCTCAAACGGATCCATCTGAATACTAGAGTGGTAACTGTTATTATAAACAAACTCGATGAGAGGTAAATGATCATCACAACTACCCTTGAAGTCAATCACACAAGCTCTCAACATATCATCAAGAGTCTGAATGGTCCGCTCAGCCTAACCATATGTCTGCAGGTGAAAAGTCGTGCTAAGCTTGACCTGAGTACCAATCCTCTTCTGAAATGATCTCCAAAACTGTGAGGTAAACTAAGTACCTCTATCTAAGATGATGGACAAAGGAACTCCATGTAATCGAACTAATTCCAGAATGTACAATCTAGCATAATCTTCAACCAAGTAGTTTTGATTGATAGGAAATGTGCTATCTTGGTCAATTTGTCTATAACCACCCATATAGAGTCATACTGTCAGCGTGTATGAGAAAAAATTATGATGAAGTCCATATTGATTTCCTCCCACTTTCAAGTAGGGATACTAATGTCTTGTAGCTTACCTCTAGGTCTCTGATGGTCAACTTTCACTTGTTGACAATTCAGACACTTAGCCACAAACTCTGTTATGTCCTTCATCATGCCATTCCACCAATAGACTTCCCGTAGATCACGGTACATCTTGGTGGCATCAGGGTGGATAGAACACCGAGAGCCATGAACCTCACCCAATATCTGCTCTCTCAAGTCATCAACACCCGAAACACATAGAGAACCCTGATAACGAAGTACATCATCCCCCCTTGAGAGAAGAACTCCACCTTTTGATTTTGAACCACTTTCTTCAATTTCACCAAGATAGGATCCTCATCTTGCCTGGCCTTGACCTCGGTCACCAATAAAGATTCTGACTCGTTCTGAATAATGACACCACCATCAGTCGAGTCAACAAGGCGAACCTCTTACCTCCTTCACCAACACCTTCCTTCCCTCCTTAACGTAAGACACACTCTCCATGGATAGCCTATTAAGAGAATTTGCCACTACATTGGCCTTGCCTGGATGGTAAAGGACACTCATGTCATAGTCCTTGAGAAGCTCTAGCCACCTCCTTTATTGCAAGTTCAGATCCTTTTGAGTAAACATATACTGAAGGCTCTTGTGGTCCGCGAACATATCCACATGCACCCTATACAAGTAGTGTCTCCAAATCTTTACTGCGAACACCACCACTGCCAACTCTAGTTTATGCATTGGGTAATTCTTCTCGTGAGTCTTAAGCTGTCTAGAGGCATATGTAATAACTTTACCATGCTGCATCAACACACAACCAAGGCCAACTCTAGAGGCATCACAATACATAACAAATCCATCCGTGCCCTCGGGTAGGGTCAATATTGGGGCTGAAGTGAGCCGAGTCTTTAGCTCTTGAAAACTTTTCTCACAGGCGTACGACCACTGAAATTTAACTTTCTTCTGGGCCAACTTAGTCAACGTTGCTGCAATAGATGAAAGTTCTTCAACAAACCTCTTGTAATAGCCAGCTAAACCCAAGAAGCTCTTGATATCAAAAGGACTAACTAGTCTAGGCCAATTCTTTACCACCTCCATCTTCTGAGAATCCACCTGCACACCCTCATTTAATACCACATGACCAAAAAATGCTACTGAGTTAGATTAAAACTCACACTTGCTGAATTTAGCAAACAGCTGGCGATCCTTGAGAGTCTGTAGCACAATTCTCAAATAAGCGACATGTTCCTCCTCGCTCTGAGAGTATATGAGAATATCGTCTATGAAGACAATCATAAACATATCTAAATACGTCTTAAACACCCTGTTCATCAAATCCATGAAAGCTGCAGGAGCATTCATTAGTCCAAAAGACATAACTACAAAATCATAGTGACCATACCGAGTCCTGAAAGCTGTCTTCGGGATGTCATTCTCCCTAACTCTGAGCTGATGATAGCCAGATCTGAGATCTATCTTTGAGAAGCACAGAGCACCCTAAAGTTGGTCAAACAAGTGATCAATCTTGGAGAGGAGATATTTGTTCTTGATTGTGACCTTGTTCAACTGTTGATAGTCGATATACATGCGAAGAGACCCATCCTTCTTTTGTATAAAGAGAACTGGTGCACCCCATGTGGATTTACTAGACCTGATGAATCCCTTATTCAGAAGATCTTTCAACTACTCTTTCAACTCCTTCAGCTCAGTTGGAGATATTCTGTAAGGAGGAATGGATATAGGCTGCATATCAGGGAGAAGGTCGATACGAAAGTCAATCTCCCGCTTAGGAGAGATCCCTGGTACATTATTGGGAAACACCTCGGGATACTCACATACTACAGAAACTGACTGAAGAGTCGGGATCTGAGATGTAGCATCCTTAACCCGAACCAGATGGTATACACAACCTTTAAAAATCATCTTCCTGGCCTTAAGATAGGAAATGGAATAACCTACAGGCTCAGTTGAACTACCCTTATATTCTACAACTGGCTCACTCAGAAATTGAAATTCTACTGTACGGGTTCTACAATTCACTGAGGCATAACATGCATGCAACCAATCCATATCGAAGATAACATCAAAGTCGGTCATGTCTAACTCTACTAGATCTGCTGAGGTGACTCTCTAAAGGACTATGATAAGGCAATTTTTGAATACCCATCGAGCTATGACTGAGTCACTGACTGGAGTAGAGACTGAGAAGGCTCTAATAGGATTTTGGGACTGACTCCGAAACTAATAGCAACATAAGGAGCCACAAAAGACAAGGTAGCCCTAGGATCTAACAATGTATATACATCAAGATGGAATACTCGTAACATATTAGTGACAGCATTTGGAGAGACCTCCTACTCTTAGCGAGATAAGAGGGCATAGAATCTGTTCTGACGTTGACCACTACCTGTACTAGTGGATGTACCCTGCTGAGTTGAATGTGCTGGTGGAGCTGCTAAACTGGTGGCTGTGTCACAACCTCTATTAGGGCCTTGTATGACTAAAGGGCAGTCTCTGAGCAGGTGTCCGGGCTTTTCACACCTGAAACACGCACTTGAACCTACTAGGCACTCTCCGGGATACTTTCTGCCATACATTCCACAAACTGGAATGTTGGGCTCTCCCGACCTGCTCCCTTGATCTCGGGAGCCTGATTCCCCACCCCTCTAATCACGCCTCGATCTAGATGAAACACTAGTTGATGATGGTGTTGGGGCTGATGACCTATGGTGGGACTACTGATGGTGTCCTCCACCAAACCTCTTTTGAAACTGGCAATAACTCCCTGTCCTGGCCCTCCTGGCCTCTGTCTCCTTCTCTTTCATCTAATCCGTCTCTATCTGCTAGGCGTATAAAACCAATCATGAGAATTCTAGATCACTGTTCAACATAGCGGTGGAACACTCCTTAACCATCGAATCTGATACTCCATTCACAGACCTACTCATACGAGCCCTCTGATCCGTAACCATCTCCGGCACATACTTGGACAACCAGGTGAACTTTAAGGCATACTCTTGGACAGTCCTATGGTATTTCTTGAAGTTGACGAATTTCATCGCCTTCACCTCTCTCAACTCCTTAGGGAAGAAACTATCTAAGAAGGCAGCCAAAAACTCATTCCAACTCATGTGAACTGCTCTCACTGCTCAACCATCTTTCCTGTAGCGGTACCATATGTAAGCAACCCCCTTCAACTGATAGGAGGCTGGGTACACACTCTCCTCCCCATTCACCCTCATAATCTGAGTGATCTTCTGCACCTCCTTAATGAACTCATGAGGGTCCTTATCCACCTTCGACCCCAGAAACAGCAACGAATTCATCCAGAGAAAGTCTCGAACTCTTGTTGCCGCTGCGTTCCCATTTTGAGGAACATGAGCCACTGCCTGCTGATTGAACTGAGCAGTCATCACATGGGCAAACATCTAAAATTTCACTCTTAAGTCGGCATGAGTGACCCGCTCGGGCATAGGATCTGCTGGTGCTGGCGGGGCTTGCTGTTGCCCGTCTTCATTGCCATTATCGTGGTAATGTCTATTACTATTCCTTCTTTCATTTATTAGGTGTGGACACATGTTTCTTCAAATGCGTATAACATGAGTTGGAAGGATAGAGAGATATTTCATCGCATGATATAAATCATGAAAGAAGGAAAATTTCCTAAAAGATGTTGTAGCCTCTCCCCCATAAGGGTGGCACACTTCACATCCATGGAAAATACTCTACTCAACGTGGCCTAAAACAATAGAGTTTAGTACTTCGGAGCTTAGGAATTAAAAAAAGCCCTTACTGATTTCGCTGGAAAAACCTTACTGCCAGAAGTAGTGACCCACACCACAAGCCGTACCTCGGAACCACGACTCGTGGTTACCTCTCGTTGTCGCTACTGTTTTCTCCCAATATCCTGGAGTTCCCACGGGCCTAACAATGACTCGTACCTTCCAATGACGGGTCATTGGACCCATCCGTGGCTACTGCTTCCAATTTCTCTACCCCCTTCCCATTAGTGCAAGCCACGACTCATTGTTCCCTACAACGAGTCATACCATGAATTATTCCATCCAAACCTGGTACATCAGTAACTTGCTACGACCACTGACCACGAGCTGTATCACCAACCTACAACTCGCGGTTTGTTCCCCTGGCTTACCAGTCCAACTCCTCCAACCTTTTGACTATCGCCCATCATGACCCGTGGTTTCCCATGATCGGCCGTACCACGACCTGTCTAATCTAACCTGGGCAGCTCAACATCAAACACTGACTCTATCCTATGACCTGTTAGTCCTTCCCAAGATTCATACCATGAGTCATCCTGAGACATTTTTTTCAACTTTTTGTGTTGATCACAATTTCAATCCCGAAGCTAGTGTTAGGAACCTTTGGGTATTACAACATCTATCTCATCTCTTCCTTCTTGTATGTAGGTACTAAATCTGGTGAAAATAAGAAATTCAAGGGGGGTAAGTCGTGTTCCACTATGGTCTGTTCTTCGATTAGGCTGACATGGAGAAAACAAGTTGCTCCTAATATCTCTCTTTGAAGTCTCATCTCTGTGAACGAGCTAACTTGACAAATCTGACTCGAAGACCCTCAATTTTTGCTAGCCCCTTTTTGATTGCATTAATATACTAGGCTACGAATAGTCTCACAGTTTTCTAGCTTAGACTTGGTAATATTGCTGTGTAAATTATCTATCCGTGAGACCTGCATTGTGTATGTGGTTCTGTGCAAATTTCCCTTGTTTTGATTCTAACGCTTGGTATCTATGCTTTGTCTACATTAAGAATCTATTTGCATTTCAGTGGTAGCTGTTGAAAATTTATGTATGTTCCTTTTCCCTCTTAGTTGAAAGCACTATTTGCTAAGCTATCCGCCAGTTGGTTAGCTACCCTGTAGGTGTGAAGGACTTCTATCCTTTTCTATGCTATCATCTGTTCTATCTCCTTCATTGTGCTTGCTATTTCCCACAAAATCTTCTACTCTTTAATTAACATCTTTTGTAGACTGAGTGAATTTGTCTCTAAAATGACGTTATTCGTTTGAGTGTTAGTACAATACAATAAAGCCTTCCATATCACTGTTACCTCTGCCTTCATATTCGTTGCCAGACCTATTTCCTTTTCTTTTGCATAGACTAGGTCTCTATTTTCATCTCAAACATAGAAACCATAAGCATTATCACCTAGGTTTCCCCTACATGCCCTATCAGTATTGCATTTTAACCATTTTTCTCTTGGTAATTCCCACTTCACTATTTTGTAGTGAATTTTAGGTTTGTACTGATAAAGACATTTTACTAGTTCTTTCCAATTGAAAGGAATTGAGATCCATGGGTGTTTAAGTTTCACAAACTGATAAACAATCTGTTGACATGACTTAAATAGTTTGAAACAACTAACTTCTTTACCATGCCTTCTAGCATTTCTTCTCTTCCATAGCTCCCACACGATAATGAAGGGTACTGCTGTGTAGATGCTCTACAATTTGGTTGGAACCTTCTTATTCCACCAATGAATAATGATTTATTGAAGATGCATGATCTTCATGTTGATACTTGCACAAGTAGCAAACTACTTCCATAACCTATTGGTTGTGGGAGCTGTTAGAAATAAATGTGCCATTGTTTCCTGAGAATAGTTCTCATAGCAATGACATTTGGATGCCAAATTAATCTTCATCCTCTTCAAATTGTCATATATGTCGATTCTTCTTTTCCACATTCTCCACATGAAGAATCCTATCTTGAATGACAATCCCTTACTCCAGATGTTACACTACCAATCCACCTCCTCTATTTTCCTCCTCAACAGATTATAGGCAGATTTCATAGTGAAAATTCCTTTTGAATTTCTCATGCACCATGCTTTATATACTTCACCAACTAAAGTATGGCATATATTCTCCATTATATGAACTGTCATCTCCTTAGATACCCCCCTTTAGCATCTCTCTGTTACAGTTCCGTTCTGATATGAAATCCTTAACTTCCACTTCCTCTTTATTTGATATGGTTTACTCAGTGTGAATCAGTGCTCCTTGTTGTGTCCAATTATCGAACCAGAAGCTAGATGTCCCTGCTTTTGTCTGCCACCAGATTTCATATTCCACTTCCTCTTTAAGCTATAACATTCTTCTCCAAATATGAGAGGCACCTTTGGCTTTTGCTATAGTGGGATGAGCCTTCTTGCAGTATTTGTTCCCCATATAGGTGCTCCATAAAGATATGGATGTTTGAAAGGTCCACCATAATTTGACACATAATGCCTTAGAGATATCATGCATAGATTTGAAGCGCAGTCCACCCTCCATTTTAGGGTAACTCATCTCCTCCCAAGCTACCCAATGCTTCCCTTTCATTCCTCCTGGCCTGCTCTAGAAAAATTTAGCAAAAGTCTAATGTATCTGGTTTATAATCCCCTTTGGAGGATTCATTGCTGATAATAAATACATAGGCATAGTTTGTATGATATGAGATATTAGGATGTATTTTCCCCTGAAAGATATAATTTATTTTGTCATCCCATAAACCTCCTTGAGATCTTTCTTATCAATTATTCAAAATATGCCTTCTTATTCCTCCCATAAAAAACTGCGCACCTAAGATATGTGAAGGGGAAAGAGCTTGGCTTATGTCTGTCCATTTTCTCAAATTGTGTCCCAAACCATTGGGGCCTTCTTATGCAGATAATAAAAACTCTTGTTTTTATTTATCAATTGGCCAGAAGCCTTTTCATATCTTATCAACACCCCATCATTTTCATGATTGATCTCTTATCCCTTGAGCAAAATAGAATAATGTCATCAACATATGATAAATAAATAATTTATCTCTGGGTTCCACTTGGGCATTCCATAACTCTTGGATTCTAGGTCTTCATGCAACTTGTTCAATCTTACTCCTTTTGAACTTGGACTTGAACCAATGAATACATATAACACTTCCGCTGCAATTATGAACAGAGTAAGTGTTAGAGGGTCCCCTTGCTTCAATCCTCTAGATGAATGGAAAAAATCATAGAATTGTCCATTGACTAGTACATGGTACCAGTTATTGGACACCAATCTCCACACTATATCAATGATAATTTCTAAAAAGCCAAATCTTCTCAGAACCTTTGTAAGATAAATCCAAGACACTCTGTTACAAATTTTTGCCACGCTCATCTTCACCACTACATTGTGCCATTTGTTTCTCATGTTGATATCCCTGATAATTTCTTGAGCTAACAACACATTTTATGCTATGCTTCTTCCCTTTACAAATCCAGTCTTATTTCTTGAAATAATGTTGGCCGGTATTTTTATCATTCTTTCATGTAACATTCTAGATATGAACTTGTTTACAAAGATACTCACACTGATGGTCTTAGGTCTGTGAAGCTTGTCACAGTCTCCTTCATGGGTATAAGGACCAGGTTAGTGTGAGTGATAAATCTAAGAATGTCAAATCCAAAGAAGAATGCTCTGACCATCTTAGTCATGTCTTCACTTATTATCTCCCAGCATGCTTGAAAAAAGTACTCCTGAGGAACCATCCGGTCCACTGGCACTGTCTCCTTGGAGTTCAAACACAATCTTTTTGACTTCCTCCATATTTGATAACCTGACCATTTCCTCATTTTATTCCACTGTTATTAAGCTAGGAATGTTGTCCAGTAATATAGAATCATTTTCAACCCCCTCTTCTCAAAACTAATCCATGAAAAACTCCACTACTACTACTCCTATATTGAGGTTGCTGCTCACTGTTTCCCCTTGTAGATTACTTATTTTCGCAATGTGCAATTTTTCCTTCTCCCTTTAACATAGGAGTGAAAAAATTTGGTATTCCTGTCCACATCTTTAAAGCACCTTATGCCTGCATTCTGCTTCCAGTATTTCTCCTCCATATAAAGATATTTTTCCAGATTTGTGTCTGCTTTATTTAACTCCATTCTATTATTCTGTGATAGCATGATTTCTAATTGAACTTCCTTGACTTTGATGATGTCTTCCAATATGGCTATTTGTTGGAATATGTTTCCAAAGGTTTGTTTGCTCCACTTTGTCAATGCCTTATTCACCTTTCTTATTTTCACCTAAAACTCTGTGAATGGATTTCCCACAAACTCTACTACCTAGTTTTCCTTCACAAGCTCCTTAAACTAATGATGTTTGGTACAAAAATTAAGGAATCTAAATAGTTTGATAATAGGCTCTTCCTCTGTGCTACCCAGTGATGTGTAAAGGAGCATGATCTGACCCCTTCCTTACAAAGTGATGAACTTCAGTAGTGGGTAGTGTATCAAAAAGCTCCTGATTACCTAAAGCCCTGTCCAACCTTTTGAACATACTGTCTTCTTCAATTCTTCCATTCCACCAAGTAAATTTGCTCCCTATAGTTTTGATCTCCATCAAGGCACAATTGTTGATACATTGTGCAAAATCATTTTCCTCTTGTTGTATGAAAGGTAATCCTCCTAGTTTTTGTTCCTCATTTAAGATGACATTAATATCCCCTCCTACTATCCATGGCTCAGTATTGTTTCCTGCAGCCACTTCCAAGTTGTTCCACAGCTCTAGCCTCCCCACTACATTACATCTGGCATACACTGCAGTAATCTTTATGGCTTTGTTATATGATCTAAACTTCATGGTGATGTGTTGAATACTACCTAACTCTACCTGTCCTTGCCACTCCTCATCCCAAAACACCCACATCTTTGAGGAATAGTTAGCTATACCATTCTGAAATCCCAACCCTTTTTTATACTGTTGTAGCTCTTTTGGGCCTTGAAAAGGTTCCATTAGAGCTATGTATGAATAATGATTTCTTTTATTTAGTTCTATTAATCTCTTTAATGAGCTTTGAGTATTAACAGATCTAATATTCTAGAAAAAGATTTTACCAATCATTTGGTCACTATTGATAGCTCTCTTCCTACTAATCCTTGTCTTGAACTGTAAAGGTATATTTGTCTACCCATGTTTGCCCTTTTTAGTACCACTTATTAGGCCCTCTATCTATCCCGGGGATAAATCTTCTTTTTGTGCTGCATTAGTTATCCTAGTCTCCATGTCTTCATCCTCCTCCTGGTTCTACCTTTGCTTCTTTTGGTCTCTTGTCAATTCCTCTAATTCAGGGACCTCTTTTTCATTGTTCTCATTTTGGGGATTGTTGACCGGCTTGTATTTCTTTTGCACTTCATCATTCCTATCCTTCTCTATATTTCCTCTGTCATCAGGCTTCCATAGTACAATAGCTGTATCTGCATGCTCTGTTCCCTTGTTAGTTCCACATATATCTGTCACTCTACTCCCCACTTCTTCATTCCTTCCTTTCTTTATTGTTGATGATTTGTCCCTTTATTCGTTGTTGAATTCCATTTCTTTCTTCTTTTCCCCTACTTATTGTGCTATTTATGTTTCGCCCTTCTCCTTCTCTTGAGAATGCAATGCTTCATACTTGTTTGTGGTATTAACTGGTACTTCTTTAATTGCTTTTAGCTCCACACCCGAGTCTTATTCCATTTTCCTGTATATATCCCCTTCCCTTGACTTTTTTTATTCCTTTGAACTTGGAATTCATCTGTATACATCTTCCCTTTCTTCACTTTTTGAATTATTCCCAATTGTTGTCTCTTGTTTTTGGTGCCTTTTTTCTCTATTGCCTTCTTCCTTTTGTTCCTCTTCTTCCACTTCCTTGTTCTTAGGATATAGTTCTGGGTGAATGACAAAATATTCCTTTTCATTGTGTCCTTATATTCTGCAGCTCTTACAATATTTTGGGATATGATCATATTTGATTGTAATCCACTTTTTCATCACTTCTCCTAATTTTTTTCTGACGCCAATATTGATCTTTTTAGGAAATTCTCCTAATAAATCAACCTCCACCGTGCATCGAGCACAACTAGGTCTTGTTTAATTTTTGGTGGCCATATCAACATGCAATGGCTTTCCAATAGCAACAGTCAAAGAAAATATTGCTTCCTTGACAAAGAAGTTTGGAGGTAATGACGGAAAAGAAATCCATGCTATAACGGTTGTTGTCTCCTCATCCGGATCAAACAAAGGATCCCATTTGAGGATTCTCATTGAATGTGTCCATTGTCTATGATTTAAATAGAAGACAGGTTTTGAGAGCAGATTTACATAGTCCTCTAAAATTGATGCTATAATCAAAACGTGTCTATTATTAAGCAGTCTAATATTGCATTTTCATTTTAGTTCACATTATTTGGGGATTATTTTTCTCAAATCTTGTATATCAGGGCATCCATATGAGAATTTACCTTAACGGCAAACTACAGGTTCTCCTTGTAAATTATTTGTGTAACTTCATCTTTATCCCATATTACTCTAGGTTCTTCATGCAAGTATGGTGTCTGCTTCATAATAAAGGTTTGGTAATGACCAACACTAATCTAAGTTCCGAGGCATACTCTTGAGGGGGAGGGGGGGTAGGCCTCCGGTGGAAGCTGAAGTGATGACGCGGTGGCAATTGCCACAGACAAAATTAAGTCTGATGGTATTAGTAGGGTTTGGACGGCTTAGGGTGGTGAGAAAAAATTCTCTCGATTATGAGAAATAAAATAATTTTCAGTAAATGGATATACTATGATGGTATCATGAAGGATTGAAAGATGGGGTTTTTTCTGTAAATAATTAGGGTGTTATGAAAGTAAAGGGGTAAGACTGTGTAAATATTTTGCTCCGATGGGGCAATTATGTAAGTTTTCCAAAATATAATCCACCCACTCCACTTAGGTATAGGCGAGTTTTATAAATTTTTACACTTAGTCTTGTGCATGTGGTTTGCACATATGTGTATTGCGTTAAATAATTTAAGATATAACAAATTGTTACACACCATAAGTTTCTATCATCTAACCGATGCGTGTGTACGTATGTTGAGAGTTTTGAGGTAAGTGCATACGGAATAGGGCTCGGGGGATGAGTATATGAGCATAGTATCGAGTGAGCAGGAGGCCAGGGCCGGAAGCTAGGGGCACTAGGCGCCGCGCCGTACAGGCTATGCCATCACACTGGTCGGCGGGTTGTGCTAGTGGCCTGGTGCTGTGGCCGGCGCCCCGCGCCACCGTCTCAACTATATATAGCTCTTTCATTTTTACTTAGATCATTCTTAACATTTCTCCACGACATAAGAGTGACCTTAAGCGACTACTTCATCAATTTTTCATTACGCTGTTAAACTCCATCCAAATGCAAATTCGTCTTGGATAACAAGTTTCAGGCATACGAGGAACGTCCCTGCGGAGTTATTTCCTGAAAAATTGCGCGGAGTACAGGAACCCCGCCGAGTAAAAGTTGTAGAAATCACTTCTAATTAAGACCTAAGCGGCTACAAGTGATAGTCAAGAATTTATACCTTCTAAACTTTCGGGAATTTGTAAGTTTTTGGCTGAATTGGATAGAGTTTGAATTATGATCAAAATGCTTAAGGTTATTGTTATTTGACGATTCCTACTATTGAAATGACCTTATTCTCTCAGTGTAGAGGCTGCAATTGAGTTGAATTACCGGCTTCAGGTTGAAACTATTTGGGTGAATGAAAATTGAACTTCGAGGTATGTTAAGGCTAACCTCTTCGGCAAGTTATTCCTGTCATATAGTAATACGACCTTCGTTTTTGTAAGTAAGTTGCGAGCATGAATATTGTGATTAGCTGCTACAGATAGTATTGATTTTAAAGTTTACTATTTCAGTTGAGACTGACCCCACCTAATATAGCCTTCCGTCGATCAACCTTAGGATTGCTAGCTATGTCATCGCCTACGGGGCTATAGATCGCTCAGAGAAGCTATATGATGTTTGACAAGACTATATTTAGGCCTATAAGGCCATATTACAGTCCATCCATGAATGAACTTCTTTTATGCCATAACGACATCACTGATCCTCCGTCGAGCCTTGTGAGCCCAGGGTGCAGTCACAGGAGCCTAGAGGGCTCAGACACAACTCGAGCCCAGCGGGCTCAGTTCAAGACCCAGAGGCTAGGTAGGTTGGCTATAGTTACCCGTTGAATCATATTGACCATATTAGGGGTATATAGATTGAATTATACTTGCCAGGGTTTATGGAGGCCCAGGTAGGTTATTCTGTGTTGATTGTACCTTCCGGCTTATTGGGGCGAGGTAAAGTTCTTGTTTGTACACTTACTTGTTAGCTATACTTCAGGTTGTGAGGCTATTCAGGTTATAACTCGTATCCTTCGTATTGATTACTTTAAGTTCTTTTATCAGTTCTACTCCTTCATTTTCGTTACTGCCTTACATATTCGATACATATTGTATTGACGCCTATCTATGGGGCGCTGCATTCTTGCCTGCAGGTGCGGATAAATATGGTTCAGGACCTTCTTAGCCATCATCCAAGGTTAGCAGATCAGTCAGGTCCCTTTTTTCTGGAGTGATAGTTAGAAAGGGTTTCTCTTTTTATGGTACAACTTTTGGGTAGATCGGGGCCCTGTCCTGACCGCTATTCCACTCTTAGAGGCTGCGGACTACAATTTTTGGTTGTTAGTTATTGTTGGCCGTGTGGAGCCTGTATATGCTATATTTTGCGTGTTCGCCATATGGGGCCTAGTGTAGCTTTTAGTTAGAAGCCTTGTCGGTTATAGTTTATATATGACTGCACCGTTTTCCTTTTGTTATAACTTAGACAACATGATGGTCTTGTTGGCCCGAATAGGATCCCTTCATTGTTATGTTTGTTGTGTTAGCTGTTTTCTTTTACAGGTTTGCTGCGTGGCCTTGTTGGCCCGAGGCTGTGTTTACAGTCGAGATATAGCTGTTTATTTTCTTGGTTTTGAGTGGTTGGCAGGCACCAAAGGTGCATATGCCCAGCCAGGTCAACCTAGGTCCTAGTGTGGCATGTGCTAGTCATGCCCCCCCCCAAGGTGGGACGTGACAACTTGGTATCAGAGCAACGTCGTATCCTAGGGAATCTTCAAGCAGTGTCTAGTAGAGTTTTGTCTATGGGTGTGTTGTGCACCACATTCTATAGGCTCGAGGCCACGAGGCATGATAACGTGGTTACCCTTCTTCCTTCTCCAATCGTGCTATAGATTTATGTTGTATAGGTTGAGTCCCTAAGATTATGTTATTCTGCTTATCTATAGAGAAAATGTCTGATGCATGACAGATTACGACTGGTTGGGAGTTGGATATTGCAGTAGGGAAGGTACTGGTAGGGTGCCACAATCAGAGCCGGCTCGACCTAAGGGCTACAAGGAGACATCACCCTTGTCTTCCCAGCATTCTTCGCCGAGCTAGAAGCCCCCAGGTAGCATATATGTTAGTGCCACCCCCACTAATCCCTATACCATCAGATTAGGAGGTTAGGAATGCAGTTTATATGCTGGCTCAGATGATAGCCGCTCAGCGCCAACTAGTGGTGCCAGTTGTCGCTGAATCTACTGAAGGACCCGAAAGTTTGAGGGTCGGAGAGTTTCTTGACCTGAGTCCTCCATAGTTCACGGGGATAGACTGCGGAGAGATCCTCAGAACTTTCTAATCAATTTCAAAGGATATTTAGGGTGATGCATGCTACGACCACATAGTTAGTTGAGTTGGCAGTATTCCAGCTACAAGACATAGCGGTGTTGTGGTGTGAGAGTTGGGAGAGTTCCCAAAGCAGAGACGTACCCCCTCCGACTTGGTCCAGTTTTTCAAAGGCCTTCATAGATCACTACTTGCCTCAAGGAATCTGACAGGCCTGTGTGGATCAGTTCCTGCACCTGGAGCAAGGTACGATGAGCGTTCGAGAGTATGTGATGAGGTTTGACTCTTTGGCAAGATATGCGCCAGCATTTTTTGTAGATACCATGCCAGCTAGAGTGCACCGATTCATCATGGGGCTTCTTTCAAAATATGTGGAAACCTGTGTTACGGCTACCTAATGGAGGATATGGACATTGTGCGCATTTAGGCTTTTTCTCAAAACATTGAAGGGATTAGGCAGCTCCAGCATGAGGTAGAAAGAGCAAATCAGGAGCAGCACCGGAGGGCCAGGCTCAGTGATATACAGGCAGAATTTTAGGGCGGGCCTAAGCCGCGGATATAAGGTAGACCACCAGACTTCACCTTAGTAGTAGCAAGGCGGTAGATCAGATCATCGTTGACAGTCAGCAGCAGAGGGGATCAGATCAGAGCAGGCCCGCTGTACCACGTTGTAGCATTTGTGGTCGACGACATTTTGGGAGGTGTAGATATGGCTCTACTGCTCGTTATACTTTTGGGAAAGAGGGTCATATGATGAGGGATTATCGGGCCAGAGATCAGGGTGATTGGGACTAGCAAAATAGGTCCTCCGCAAGATCACATGTTCCAGCACCTTCTGCAGGGCGTAGACCCTCAGCTCCAGCGACAGAGGCAGAGGTAGATTAGAGGCGTCTAGTTCTGACAGCAGTCAAGATCTCACTTACGCCTTACCAAGGTGAGAGGAGTTAGAGTCGTCAATAGATGTTATGAAAGGTATGATGGATGTTTGCTCTCACCCGGTTTAAGCTTTGATACATTCAGGTTCTACCTTGTCTTATGTTACTCTGCTAGTGGCACATAAATTTGGTATAACACCAGAATTGCTTCAGTGACCATTCTTGGTGTCTACACCCATCGATGACTCTATTATTGCTAAGAGAATCTATCGGGGTTGTACAGTAGAGATTGTCGGTCGCCATACCTTAGCCGATTTAGTGGAGCTAAAAATGATAGATTTTGATGTAATTATGGATATGGATTAGCTAGCACCATGTTATGCCCATGTGGAGTGTTGGACCAGGACCGTTCGATTTCACTTTCAAGGGGGAGTAGTGCGAGAGTGGAAAGGCAATACAATTACGCCAAAAGGTAGGTTTCGTATCCTATCTTCGGGCGAGGAAGTTGATAGTGAAGGGCTGTATTTACCATATTGTTAGGGTTTGGGATATGCTGGCAGAATCCTAGACTCTTTTGTCCATTCCTGTGGTTAGTGAGTTTCCGGATGTATTTCCCAACGAGCTTCTTGGTATTCCCCCAGAGCGTGAGATTGATTTCTCTATTGACCTACCACCAGGTATGCAACCTATATCAATCCCTCCGTACCGAATGGCTCCTGTTGAGTTGAAGGAATTGAAGGAGCAGTTAAAAGTTCTGCTAGAAAAAGGCTTTATCAGGCCTAGTGCTTTATCGTAGGGTGCACCGATTTTGTTTGTAAGAAAGAAGGACGACTCCCTACGAATGTGTATAGATTATGGACAGTTGAATAAAGTTACTATTAAGAATAAATATCCCCTTTCAAGGATAGATGATTTGTTTGACCAGCTGCAGGGGGAAAATATTTCTCCACGATCAACTTAAGGTTAGGGTAGCATCAAGTGATGGGTCCGGGAGAAAGATATTCCGAAGACAGCCTTTAGGACCAGGTATGGTCATTTTGAATTCTTGGCATGTCCTTCGAATTGATGAATGACCAGCAGTGTTTATAGATCTGATGAATAACATCTTCAGCCGTATTTAGATCTATTTGTGATAGTGTTTATTGATGATATTCTGGTATATTCTCGCTTAGAGCTGAACACAGAGATCATTTGCGAATAGTACTCTAGATCCTCAGAGATCGCCAGTTATATGCGAAGTTCTCAAAATGTGAGTTCTGGTTAAATTCTGTAGCTTTATTGGGCCATACAAGTCAGATGCAGGTATCCAGGTTGATTCACAAAAAATCAAGGCAGTAAAGACATGTCCTAGACCCATGAATCCAACCAAGGTTCGTATTTCCTAGGGTTAGTCGGGTACTACAGAAGGTTCATGGAAGGATTCTCTACCTTATCAGCGCCGTTGATCAGATTGACTTAGAAAACAGCTAAATTCCACTGGACCGAGGCTTGTGAGTAGAGTTCCCATGAGCTTAAAAAAGATTGACATCTGCACCATTATTAGCCTTACTGGAAGGTTAAGAGGGCTATGTCGTATACTGTGACGCTTCAAGCATTGGGTTAGGGTGTGTTCTGATGCAACATGGCAAGGCAATTACCGATGCTTCGAGGCAGTTAAAGATACATGAAAAGAACTACCCCACCCATGATTTAGAGTTAGCTGCAGTGGTCCATGCTTTGAAAATGTGGAGGCATTAATTATATGGTGTTCATGTAGATATCTTTACAGATCACAAAAGCCTCCAGTATATCTTCACGCAGAAAGAATTAAATTTACGGTAGTGTCATTGGCTAGAGTTGCTAGACTATGATTTGAATATCTTATATCACCCAGTGAAAGCTAATATTTATAATCGATTCCCTTAGCCATAGATTCATGGGTAGCCTAGCATATTTGAGACCAAAATAGCGAGAAATGGCTCGAGAGCTGCACTGGTTAGCCAATTTAGCAGTCCGGGTAGTAGATTCAGAAGATAATGGGATTGTGATCCAGAATACAGCAGTATCATCTCTAGTTATAGAGGTAAAGGAGCGAAAGTACAAGGACCCTAGCCTAGTACAGTTAAGAGACAGTGTTCAGCAGGGCGAACTATCGGCCTTTGAGTTAAGGGGAGACGGTGTCCTGAGGTTTAGAGGTCGACTCTGTGTTCCGGATGTAGCAGGGCTTCACTGGCAGATTATGGCAGAGGTACATTATTCTCTTTATTCTCTTCATCCAGGTTCGACGAAGATGTACCATGATATAAAGGAGATATACTGGTGGCCTAGAACGAAGAAAAGGGACTGAGTTTGTAGCACAGTGTCCTAATTGCCAGCGGGTAAAAGCTGAACATCAAAAACCTGACGGACTGGCTCAAGAGATAACCGTACCTATGTGGAAATGGGAACCATTAAAATGGATTTTGTTACAGGGTTACCTCACACCAGGTGTAAATTCGACTCTATTTGGGTCATTGTATACAAGTTGACGAAGTCAACCCATTTCTTGCCAGTCCGGACTACATTTTTAGCCGAAGGTTATGCTGAGTTGTATCTTAAGGAGATAGTTCAATGACATGGGGTCCCAACGTCTATTATTTCTGACAGAAGGACACAGTTTACAGCTAGATTTTGGAAGTCGTTTTAGAAAGGTTTGGGGACATAGGTTAATCTGAGTACAACTTTCCATCTCCAGATAGATGGTTAGGTAGAGCGCACTATTCGAACGCTCAAGGACATGGTACGGGCATGTGTGCTAGACTTTGGAGGGATTTGGGGTGAGCATCTACCCCTTATGGAATTTGTATACAATAATAGTTATCATTCTGCTATTTAGATGGTGCCTTATGAGGCTTTATATGGGCGGAAATATAGGTCCCCCATAGGATGGTTTGATCAGAACTTATATGATACATCAATCAGAAGAGAAGGTAAAACTTATCAGAGAATAGTTTCTAACAGCCCAGAGTCGTCAGAAGTCCTATTTCGATGTGCGACATAGAGGTGATGAGGGGTATTTCTTAAGGTTTCTCCTATGAAAGACGTGATGAGATTTGGTAGGAAGGGGAAGCTTAGCCCTAGGTTCATTGGCCCGTATCAAATCCTTCAAAGGATAGGCTGGGTAGCTTATGAGTTAGAACTGCTTTCAGGGCTAGAATTCGTTCATCCAGTTTTAAACGTGTCAACGCTACAAAAGTGCATAGAAGACCCATCTCGGGTTGTTCCAATTAAGGATGTTCAAGTTAATGAGGAGTTGTCCTATGAAGAGACTCTAGTTGCTATACTAGACCAGTATGTTCATAGATTGAGAACTAAAGATGTAGCCTCCATTAAAGTCCTATGGAGGAACAGAAATGTAGAGGAGATGACTTGGGAAGCTGAGGATGGCATGAGGTCTAAATATCCTCACTTATTTCAGGCTTGACTCAGATTATGTAGTTGAGGCGAGATTGTTGCTTAGTTATTGTTTTTCTGCGTATATTGTTAGTATTGTTTTGTTGTTCGTTTTTATGTTATGGATCTATGTTGTATCGTTGCTTATAGCGTCCTGTGAAGTGCCTATGTTGAACTTTTCTATGTTTCAGGTTTCTGGATAGTCCATATTACGTAGGAGACTCTGCCGAATTTTTTCGGCAATAGTTAAAGGAAGTGAGTCTCTTATGCTTAAGGTTACAATTGAGGACAAATGTTTCTTGGGGGGGGGGGGCAGATGATATTACACCCCGTAAGTTTTTATTGTCTACCTGATGAGTGCATACGTATGTTGAGAGTTTTCGGATACGACGCATATGGAACAGAGTTCGGGGAATGAGTACACAAGCATGGTATCGAGCAAGCAGGAGGCTGGGGCCAGAGGCCGGGCGCACTGGGTGCCGCTCCGCGCAGGCCATTCCAGCGCACTGGTCTGCGCGTCGTGCTAGTGGCCTAGTGCTGTGGTCGGTGCGCAGCGTTACCCCCTGCCACCGCCTTGCCACCCCTGCCATTGCCTCAACTATATAAAGCTCCTTCATGTTTAATAAGATCATTCTCAACATTTCCCCACGGCAAAAGAGTGACCTTGAGCGACTACTTCATCCATTTTTCATCAAATTACGCCGTTAAACTCCGTCCAAATGTAAATTTGTCTTGGATAACGAGTTCCAGACCTACAAGGAACGTCCCTGTGGAGTTATTTCTTGAAAACGCGCTTGGAGTACCAGAACCCCACCGAGTAAAAGTTGTAGAAATCACTTCTAATTGAGTCCTAAGTGGATACAAGTGATAGATAAGCATTTCTACCTTCTAAACTCTCGAGAGTTTATAAGTTTTTGGCTGAATTGGATAGAGCTTGAATTGTGATCAAAATGCTTAAAGGTTATTGTTATTTGCCGATTCCTACTATTGAAATGGCCTTATTCTCTTAGCGTAGAGGTTGCAATTGAATGGAATTACCGGCTTCAAGTTGGAACTCTTTGGTTGAATGAAAATCGGCATTTGAGGTATGTTAAGGCTAACCTCTTCGGTAAGTTATTTCCGTCGTATAGTAATGCGACCTACGTTCTTGTAAGTAAGTTGCGAGCATGAGTATTGTGATTAGCTGCTACAGATAGTATTGAGGTTAAAGTTTACTATTTCTTTGGGGACTGACCCCACTTAATATAGCTTTCTGCCGACCAACCTCAGGGTTGCTAGCTGTGTCATTGCCTAGAGGGATATAGATCGCTCAGAGGAGCTATATGATGTCTAACAGGACTATATTCAGGCCTATAATGCCATATTGTAGTCCATCCACGAATGGACTTTTTTTATGCCATAACGGCATCACTGACCCTCTGTCGAGCCTTGTTAGCCCAGGATGCAGTCACAGGAGCCTAGAGGGCTCAGACACAACTACAAGAGCCCAGCGGGCTCAGTTACAGACCCAGAGGCCAGGTAGGTTGGCTATAGCTATTCGTTGAACTATATTGACCATATTAGGGGTATATAGATTGAACTGTACTTGCCAGGGTTTATGGAGGCCCAATAGGTTATTCTGTGCTGATTGTACCTTCCAAGCTTATGGGGGCCAGGTAAAGTTCTTGTTTGTATACTTACTTGTTAGCTATACTTCAGGCTGTGAGGCTATTCAGGTTATAACTCTTATCCTTCCTATTGATTACTTTCAGTTCTTTTATCAATTCTATTCAGTCATTTTCATTACTGCCTACAAATTCGGTACATATTATACTGACCGCCCATCTATGGGGCATTGGATACTTGCCTGCAGGTGCAGATAGATATAGTTCAGGACCTTCTTACCATTAGCCAGGGTTAGCAGATCAGTCATCTCCTTTTTTCGAAGTTGACAGTTAGAAAGGTTTTCTCTTTTTGTTGTATAACTTTTGGGTAGGTTGGGGCCCTGTCCCGACCACTATTCCACTCTTAGAGGCTTGCAGGCTATAGTTTTCGGTTGTTAGTTGTTGTTGGTTGTGTGGGGCCTATGTATGCTATATTTTGCGTGTTGTAGCTTTGAGTTAGCAGCCTTGTCGGCTATAGTGTATATATGACTGCCCTATTTTCCTTTTGTTATAATTTATATAGCATGATGGTCTTGTCAGCCAGCATAGGATCTCTTTATTGTTATGTTTGCTGGGTTAGCTATTTTCTTTTACAGGTTTGCTGCGTTGCCTTGTCAGCCCCAGGCTGTATTTATAGCCGAGATATAGCTATTTGTTTTCTTGATTTTGTGTGGCTGGCAGGCACCAGAGGTGAATATGCCCAGCCAAATCAGCCCACGTCCCAGTGTGACATTAGGTGCCAGTCATGCCCTTCCCCTAAAATAGGGCGTGACAAAAATAAATTATTACATATGTAACTTGTAAAATTAAGTAGACAACTTTGAAAAATTACATAAACATTCCTGAGCAATATATTTGAGTTACAAAACAAACATAAAAAAATTAAGTTCTTAAAAATGATGATGTTGATCCAATTTAGCTACCTTAATAAAAGGATAATTTTTTTAAAATTATAGATGAATTAATGTTTAAGATTTTGAAATGAATTGACAACTTGCTATTTTAACTTCCCTATAACTTCTCATCCTTTTTAATTAATAAAATATAATATTACTTTATAGGTTTTAGAATCCAAAATTGATATCCTAATTAACATGTAGTTATTATTATAGAAAATAGTTGATGAATTTTTTATTTAATTGAAAATAAAATCTCTATTTTATTACGTATAACAAATTATACAAAGTCATTTCTAAATAGTTTAGATAAGGAAAAGTGTAAGAATAAACTTTAGTTGATTTCAAGGTCTTAAATATTAAAAAAATAAATATATATTTTTCTTATATAATTTGAATAAGAAAAGATTTAATAAATAAAATTTTAACTGATTTCAAATTTTAAACATTAAAAAATAATTAAATAATAACTTTGTCCAATTTATGATGTAATTATAGAAAAAATATTTAATTTTGGGCTCAAAATCCAATTATCTTAGCAAAAACCGTGCCAACTAATGAATACAGTATACACAGCATAAAGCAAAATCACGCAATAATAATTTGACTTTAGATAAATAAAATCATTGACATTTCTGCTTGATTATGTCAAATCTATTTGTTTAATATACTAAATATATAATTAGTTACTAAGACCTTATTTATTTTTATTAAAATAAAAAGTCTGAATTCGAATGCATGTTTGAATGATTAAGATGTTAGTGTTTGTGTTTTGACATCTGAATGTGCATAATTTATTTATTTGTAAACATATTTAAATAGATAATTCAAATAAAAATTAACTAAATATTAGAAAAAGATGTCAATTTAATAAAATAAATTTATTATCTAATAAAAAGTAAAATATTTATATTCGAGAGTGATAGTGGAGATGATTGGTGTTAGTGGCTAGTAATAGTGGTGGTGATAGTTGCTAGTAAAGGTGGTGGATATAGTTGTGACTATGGAGGTGGTTGGTGTTGTAGCGACTGGTGTGATGGCGGCGATTAGTAGTGGTTGTTGTGATGGTAAAGTTGGTTGATGTTAGTAATTAGTGGTGTTGATGCTGGTGGCTGAGAATGTGTTATGGTTTGATAATATGTTTGGTGGTAGTTGATGGCAGTGCTAATCGTGATGGAGGAGGTGGTGGGTAATCAGGCCCAAATTACACCTCTAAATGAAGTATAAAGGGGCCTTTGACAAATACAGTAACCCAACTAGGTTGAGGTTGATCCCACAGGGAATAAGTCAAAAATAATTTGTTAATAGTAATTAAATCAACCAGCAATTAATATTTTGGATAGGGGGTTGCAATAAAAGAAAAAATGTACTAGGACTGTGTTCCCCATAATTTCGTAATATAGTAGCTTATTTTATTAGTGATCTATCCTAGTGAATTTTTTGTAAGACTGGCGATTAAGTTCATCTAACGTCTCTCGGCCTACATAGATGAATTTAACTCTAAATCCTCTTAGACTTTAGGTGTTCATATTTTGTCTTCGTCATATGTTTTGGATTAACTATCCTCGATTAGAGCTCAAATTAATTAGATAAGGGTTGGTAGCCTCAAATTTCCATTATTATTCTTTTTTCCTAACTTCAACCTCTTTGGTCGAGAAAATTGATGATACATACACGTTTCAACGTTTGCAACCGCTAAAACTAATTTAAAACGAAGACCATAATAGTCCACTCAATTTATCATTCAAGAATCACTATTTTATTTTGCCTACTTTCATAAATCCATCATAGTTTTTGTTCGGGCTGTTTGTTATATGGGTATATAACTACACGCAAGTGCACGTGATCGAACAAGTAGTAAAGTGGCTCAAGTAAGCCAAGTATCGATCCCACAGGGACTGGGATAAGGTAATAATTAATCAAGTGTTACTATATTTTCAGTTTAACAATGAAGACAACAGTGTAACCAAGAGTTTTATATTTTTGGATTCTAATTTTTATGCTAAGTCTAAAACAAATATCTAATGTGAGTCTGAACTATGAATGTGAGCATACTGAGGTTAATTGAACATGTAAAGAAATTAATTATCGATATAAATTGGTTAACCTTTCCTCCGGTTGCTAGTCAAGAACTAATGCCAATGGATTAAAACTCTCGTATTTAACCCAACTTAAGAATCATGAACCGTCCACCAACATTTTTGTGATTGAACGAAAATTCATGTTCTAGCCATACAAACCCGGTTCCTAAATTGACTAATACGACTTTCAGGTATATTTCTATCCTGAAGGTAAATCAATTCTCAATTTTCCCAAACTACGAAAGGATCATATCCTATTAATTCACAACTTTCCAATTTCTTGCTCTCTCGAGTGAAACCGGACTTTTTAGATATACATTAACGTAGGCCACACATTAATGCAGTAAGAACAAGAATTAATAGAACAACCATGGAAGAAAAGATGAAAAACCAAAGAATCAATAATCACATTTCATTACAAGTGTTCTTAACCTCAGCAAGAAGAGGAATTAGCCACTCATTTGTGGATTAAACATCATTAAATGAGTTTTAAACATACAAGCAATTGAATTCAAGGAGAAGGAAAGAGAGAAAAACCTTGATAATTTCGTCCCCTCAACTGCCTGTAACCCACGTTCTTGCTCCACCAAGTCAGAATATTGAAAAATGAACCTAAGTGTTCTATTTATACTAGTGTGAATTTTTCCCGGAATAACAAGCAACGTGTTACGGAGTGCATCGTGGAGCACTGCCTCCGTGACACGCCACCGACGCGGACCCTCACTAGAAGTTGGGGGTCCAGGTAATAAGGCCCAATGTGGCACGGCGTGCAACGCGGAGCTAGGCCACCGTGCCACGGACCTAACGTGAACCGACACTGGAAATTGGGCAAAAATTCCCTATCCAGGTAGAATGCCTCCGCGATGGAAGCGTGACACGGCTCCATCGCGGAGCCTCTTTATTTTATGCCTTCCAATGCCTTGTCCTTTGCTCACATCCGAGTCCAACCCCGATCTCTTCCAATACGCATTTTAGCTTCCCAAAATTACATTTTACCTGCAAAACAATGCTAATCATGTTGGTTAGTATAAATTCACATTTTATTACCAATCACATGAAAATGTATAAACATTGATAGATAAACAAGGCTAAAATGACACATTTGAGTATCACTTGGGCATATAAATTTGCCCAAGATCACTTACCCCACACTTAAATCCTTGTTCGTCCTCGAACAACAATCTTACACCTCATGCAATTTACACCCAAACCTCGCTACTTTGGTTCGACAATTTAGGTTACGGTCATACCGATTATTCAATACAACAAATCATCAAGAAAACATCCATGGTCCTATCAATGCAATGACATTCAATACATCAAGACCTCCTAGACTTAATAATCGACTCTCGATGTTGGCAAACTCATGCAAATCAGCTGATCAAGACATCCGACACGAAAATTAATCTTTCATCAAGCATGTGCCCTCACAACACAAGAGAATTTTCCCCTTTTTGATCATATGAACTCACAAAATTTCACGCAGGGGCATAAAAACACAATTTTGCTCTCTCTCCCAAAAGAATTCACATGCATCATGTCATGACCCATAAGCTTGTCTTTAGTGTATTACTCCACTAATATAAAGAAGTGTGATGTAGGATCACATAGGACTTTAACGGATTGTAATGTAAGCTACGGAACTAGTAAATATTGAGCTAGCCAATAATAGCCACTAGTATCCTTAAGCGCCTTTTTAATACATCCCATCAACTCATGGGCATTGTTTCTTTCTTCATCCTCCCATTCTTGAAGTATTTCTTTAGTTTGACCCATCTTATTAAGCACACTTGACACCACAACAAAGATTATTCATGCACCTTCATTATAGTTTATTTATAACAAGTGCACCTTCAACCTTTTCTTTTCTTCCATCACTCTGCTTTTCTTTTCTTTTCACCATTCTACTCTTTGACACTTTGGGAAAATGATTTTCTCTTCTTAAGCGCTTTAGAGTTTTGGATCAAATTTGCGGCTAATGAAAAGAAGGGATTAAGCTCAGTTTACACTTTTTGACCAAATAAAAAAATTAATAGGCTAAAGACTCAACGGGCTGACTAGGGTACACATTCAAGGTGGGTATAATAATGAAAAATAGAAACTTCCGGTTAAAACAAAGAAATGCCTGCATCCTTTCCTACAATACACCTCCTTCATTTCATTTTGTACACACACCAGGTAAGTTCTAGACACTTCACGATAGCATGGAAAAACAAAACCTCACTTCACACTTATTGCACATGCTCAATTCAAGATGTATTCACAGACTCTTCAATCAGCTAATTGCACGAATTCAAACATTAAGCCTTAATCACACTGAATCGACTCTATGGCCTAGGTACCTCAACATATTTACAAAGTTGCATGCTTTCATACGAATCACATTTGCATTTTAAATATCATGTACAACACGCAACCAGAGTTCCGCAACCATAAAGTAACTACCAGTTTTGGGATGCAACCCACAAAAGAAAAACAACTGAAAAATAAATGAAAAATCTACTCCCAACGACTACATTTCCCTTGAGATGGTCGTCATCCATCCATCATAAGGAACAGTTACTAACTAGGACTTCGGTTCAATGGGACCATTCTCGGTAAAAGAACCGAAAACAAACGCCGAGAAACCCAAGAATTGAAATTTTTTTTTAAAAATATCGATCATGTCGATAAACAAAAATGTGTACCAAATCAGCTAGCAACATTCAACATTTAGCAACACACAACCGTTTCACATATAATTACAATACAAGATAACAACTTAACACTCACAAATCACAGGGTCAGAACATTTTGTTCACAGCACAACAACATATTAGGACATACAAAACAGCACAACCAGCACCTAACTACTCCCACCCCACACTTATCTCGAACACTGTCCCCAGTGTTCACAAAAATTAAAATAGCACAAAAATTGGGTGGTGGAACTCCCTGATCAATCAAAATACTCCACTTCTTCATCAGGTGATGCTATTTCGTCTCCCATATCTTAATCACCCCCATCGTCCTCATCGGACTCCATATCGGAGTCCTCCCTACGTATCTCCTCGTCTGTGGGGACATCATCATCTGTGGGCTCCACAAATGCTGGCCCCACTCGGCATAGAGCCCTGGCGTTTTTGCCAAAAGGGTAGTCTAGCTCGAGCTGCCATAGCTCCTCCTTTGTTGCCAGCCTCCCGCCTATCCTCAGCTGGAGCATCTGCATCCCATACATGCGAGCCATATACTGATCATCACGAGCATGTCGCTCGCCTAGTGTAAGAACAGGCCCGTGGGTGGTGTCGGGAGCCTTAGTTTTGGTGACATCTAAGGCCCGCCGCTCCATCTGCGGAATGTAGTCAAGGGCCTGTTCCTCAACATCTAGGCCCCTCAGGAATGTGGTGAGTAGTCCACCAAATCCGTATCTGTGCCCCTGATGCAGCCGGGCTCTCTTCATGGCGGAAATAATCACCGCCCCCACGTTGATCTCCAGCCCTTTCATCAGGGCGTACACCAGGCATACACGATCCCGGGTTACATCTATCATATGTACCCCCGGGATTAGGCAGGAACAGACGATCTTAAGCCATATCCTGGCTTCCCTGTTCATCTGTGAATAGGGCAAAGTCTAATGGTAGCCCCTCTCCTTGTGTCTGCTCCATCTAGCTGTCGATTGGGTTCCACACAAGGTGCGTCTGATGTCCGCATATGGTGGAGTGATGTTCAGCTGTCGAAGCACGTGGGCATCTGTGTCCCGCGCCGCTATGATAGCATTGAGGTGGTGGGGCTCAAAGGTGACTATTTGCCCTCTGATTTTGATGGTGTGACTTCTGAGAGTCGGGTTCCAATTGGCATAGAATTCCCGAATCAGGTGCAAGTTGCATTCCTTGGGCTCTTCAAAGATGAAATTGAGCCCAGCTGCCTTGATCCTGTGGACAATCCTAGGGAACTCCTGTGCCAACGGTTCCCGAGCTATGTGTTCCTCGGGGAAGTACTTGCTCTCCTTGTGCTTGGCATACCACTTCTTCCCCTCTTTTGTCACCCACCTGGTTCTGTATTGGCGGCGTTGGCCGCGTGGAACCGCTGGTGCTGCTGGGACTGCTGTGCCCAGTCTGATTCTCTTTCTTCCGGCGCCAGATGTTGATGCGCCTTTCCCCTTTTCTTGCCTATTTGCCATTTTTCCTGTCAACCCAAATAGACAAGATTAATGTTTAGCCAATGAGTATTAGCTTCGACTAAGGTCAGGTTAAGCTAGGCTACCCCACACTTAGTCCTTAGCTAAAATTACAACATTACGGCAAGATCACACCTATTTACACAAACAAACAACCAAATATACAACCATGCTTAGTGTATTCGAAGAATTCGACGGTATGTATTCTATGTACTACTCAGACTTCGTACAGCTAACCACAATCATTACCATCGATAACATTTTATCTTATCGCACTTAGCAAGGAGAAACAAAGAAACAAAAACAACAAGAATTTATCTACATGAGCCTATACAACTCACCCAATTCTTGCAAATTTCAATGTTCCCCTAACCCAAGAATTCGTCGGTCTTTTAGCATAATAACAACTAGCACATCGACTCATCTCACTCAACATGTACAACCCATAGTGAATTTCACTAGTTCACTACATTTTTCCACTTGAAATTCAAAAACAAGCCCTAGCTATGATTGTATCAACAAAAATTTGATTAAATTATGCAATTACCGAGTTCAAGCGATCACCATGATACTCCGAACATCCCTCAAGAAAAATTCAATTGAATTTATGCGTAGTTTCTACTTAGGGCAAGTTTAGCTCACATCACATGCTCAATATCGAAGAAAATCAACAAGAAATGAGATGGAATTGAGGAACATACCTTAAATTTGAAGAATTGAAGAAACCTAAATGAAATCCTTGGCCTATTCCGTGTCACGTTGAAGGGGGAGGGGTTTTAGGGAGATTGGTCGCGGAGTGTGTGAGAAATAAGGAAAATTGAGGGGGATTCGGGGTTTAAAAGTGGAAAAATCACGCGGGTCACCCGGCGACCCGGTGTGACTCGTCGCGATATACACAGCAACGTGTCACGGAGTGCATCGCGGAGCACTGCCTCCGTGACACGGAGCTGACGCGAGGGTGTTCTGGAATTCTTTTAAAATTCTGGATTTATACCTCAACGTGTCACGGAGGGTAACGCGGAGGCCCTCCTCCGTGACACGGAGCTATCGCCCTAGCTCACTGTTTTGCCACTTTTTCTTGATTTTCATACCTCGAATTTTCCTTTGCGATTCCTTGTATATTTTCCCTCCATTCGACCTGAAATTCATTCTACTACCAGAAATTGGTTAGAATTATAGGTTTCACTCAAAATAAAAATAAAAACAAAAACAAAAACTAAAAATTTTGTTGTTAATCAAGAAAATAAAAGAAAATGAACAAAAATAAATAAAAAAATCTATTCACAATTTACAAAGAGAAATTTCACGGGTTGCCTCCCGTGCAGCGCCTGGTTTACCGTCGCGGCTCAACGTCATTCAGCTCAGTTGTCCTCTAGGGTGATGGACGTTTTCTCTCGACCACCGTCCTCCCCCCAGTAGTGCTTACATAGTTCAGGTGGTTTTCCCAATAACTCTCGTGAATCCTTTATCCGCGCATTAGCAACTCGATCAATCACATTGATCACCGAGAGTTCTTCATACACAGTCGGGAGCTTGGAGGCCTTGTACACATCGAACACTTCCACCTTGTCGTGTGCTTGCATGGTTAGCTGCCCCGCAGCTACATCAATCAGCGCTTTCTCGGTCGCCAAGAAAGGACGTCCCAAAATAAATGGGACTTCCGCGTCTGGTACAAAATATAGCACGACGAAATCTACCGGGAAGATCAGGGAGCCAACTTGCACCAGAACGTCCTCCACAATGCCATCAGGTCTGGCTAAGGACCGATCCGCCAATTGCAAGATCACTGTTGTGGGTCTAGGACTCCCTAGACCCAGCTTTTTGAATACCGATGACGGCATCAAATTAATGCTCGCTCCCAAATCACATAATCCACGAGCTCGGATACTCTGCCCAATAGTGATTTGTATAGTAAAGCTCCTAGGATCTTTGAGCTTTGTGGGCAGTCGGTTTTGTATCCGGGAAGTGCACTCCTCCGTAAGAGCCACCGTAGCATACTCAGTCAACCGACTTTTGTTTGCCACGATGTCCTTTATATACTTGGCATACTTTGGCACTCCCTGCAAAACATCAACAAGAGGTAAGTTAATATGTACCTATTTCAGCACCTCCATGAATTTCTTGAAACACGCCTCCTCCTTGTGTTTCTTTAATCGTTGAGGGAACGGGGGTGGTGGTCTTTCTGATTCAACTTCCTTAGTCTTCCCCCTCTCATCACTTTGCTCCCTCTCGACATCTGCTGCTCCCGATTGTTGAGGTGGTCTTTCTGTTCCACCTCTTTCAGCTGCAAACCACTCCTTGTGGTCACCGCATTCACCTGCTTGGGGTTGGGATCTGTGTCACTTGGAAGTCCTCCTCTAGGCCTGGTATTTTGGGCTCCAGCAAATTGCCCAAATTGATATTCAAGTGCCTTGGTAGCTAACTGGTTGTTTTTCACCTCGGCTGCCAATTTCACATAGTCAGCCTGCAATTGAGCTTGGTTAGCTATCATCGTCTTGAACATCTACTCAATGCTGGGTAATGGTGGTGGAGGAGGTGCATTGTTGTTTCTAAATTGTGCTTGATAATTCTGCTGCCCTCCTTGGTTCCTTTGCACACCCTGACTCGAACTTTGCCCCTGATGGTTGTTGCTACCCCAGGAGAAATTCGGATGATTCCTCCAATTGGAATTGTAGCTGTTAGTTGGGGGTCCAGGTAATAAGGCCCAACGTGGCACGGCGTGCAACGTGGAGCTAGGCCACCGTGCCAAGGACCCAACACGAACCCACACTAGAAATTGGGCAAAAATTCCCTATCCAGGCAGAATGCCTCCACGATGGCAGCGTGACACGGCTCCATCACGGAGCCTCTTTATTTTATGCCTTCCAATGCCTTGTCCTTTGCTCACATCCGAGTCCAACCCCGATCTCTTCCAACACGCATTTTAGCTTCCCAAAATTATATTTTACCTGCAAAACAATGCTAATCATGTTGGTTAGTATAAATTCACATTTTATTACCAATCACATGAAAATGTATAAACATTGATAGATAAACAAGGCTAAAATGACACATTTGAGTATCACTTGGGCATATAAATTTGCCCAAGATCAGTTTTCACAACCCTAGGTAAAGAAATTAGCCACTCATGTTTGAAGAAACAATATTATAATATGTATAAGAAGTCATGACAAATACTTACAATAATATGAAACTATTTGACAAATCTTGAAAGGTAACTAGAATCATAAGAACTTGATGTATTTCTCCAACAATGATATGAAATAATGCATTCCATAACTTGGAAAATGTGTGAACTATGCGTTCTAGGCGTGAATAATAGTCAATAATTAAGTGGTGTCCATCAAAAACGTCTTAAAAGGGGGTATATATAGTAGTAGAATAAATCGACATTTGTTCCTACTTGAACTGGGATTGGAATTTGTAGGCTTTGAGTCGGCAGACCTTGGTCCACATCGCGCCTCTCAATGCGCTAGTGTAGCCTCGCGTCGTGCATCTTGGTGCGCCAGTGTGCCCTGTGCGTCGTGCAGGCTTGTGCTCAGATGTGGCTGTGCGATACCACCTCCATTTTGGTACTTGCTCCCTTTGAGTTCGGCATGGCAACACTTGCTCTTTTAAGCCTCAAATTTCCATAAACATTTAATCATGTGTGTTAGATCTTCACAAATATCATTTAAAACCAAAGCAATCACATATTATTTATTCTTAAAACATAACTAAGTATGCGCAAAATATGACAAATAAGTATTTAAATACCCCGAACATCACTACCCCACACTTAAACTATTGTTCGTTCTTGATCAATCTATTTCTTCCCCACTCAAGTTTTAACCACAAAATTCACCTTACAAACAGGTCTACTTACACTCAGGCTCATTAGACAATTCAATTAAGTTCCAACAATCTGCTCAATATGCATATAAGATCAATATTCAAAGGTCATAAATCAAAATCACTTAGCTTCTAGAACTAACTCAATAAAATATATTAGAGCAACATGACATATCTAATTTAGCAATCAAAGATACACCAAAATCTCACCATTGTGTGCCCCTCACTATTTGGAGAGATTCCTTTTCACACACATGATATATAACAATTTTGACCTGAGCATAGATAGAACAATATCACTCACTCTCCCAAAGAACTCAACATGCATGCAAAAGACGACCTATACGCTTGCCCTTAGTGTAATTACTCCACTAATATAGAACATTGAATCTAAGATCAATTAGGACTTAATATGGTTGTAATGTAGGCTAAAAGATGAGTAGGAACTATTTGGCTAAGATAGTGTCTAATCTCCCTAAGCACTTTAATACTTCACAACTCTTAGATTTTTTTTTTCACATTCCTCAATCTCCTTATTTTTCTCTTTATACCTCCCTTTTGTTTTCAATTTTCAACTTAGGTGACTAATGGAGAATTTTTGATATTAAGTTCATTCAAATTCTTTTTCTTTCTTTTATCTTCTTTTAATTCTTGATTCATTCATTAATTTTTTTCTTTTCAAAGCCTTTTCTTCTTTTTGTTTGTCCACTAATATCACTATCCCTATTTTGCCTTTTTTCACCCTTTTCTTTTTTTCTACTTTCCACACTTTAGTTTTTTCCCTTCTTTTCTTCACTTGCGCTCCTTTTATGCAAAATTTTCAATTAAAATGCTCTAGGAGTCACTTGGATCAAATAAAGGTCAATAGAACAAAAGGGATTAAGCTTGTAGCATGGCTATCAAAAGAATAGGGTAAGGCTCAAAAGGGCGAACTAGGACAATCACATCAAGGTAGGTAAAATCCGGATGCAAATAAATTCCCAAAGAAATGCCTATATCACTTCCTAGATTCAACATTTTCATTTATTTTAGCATACACGCCGGGCAAGTTCTAGACATTAAATTGCAAGCATGGAGTAGGAAAAAATGGCTAACGGACACAATGACACAAATGGTTCAATAATGGCAATCAAGATTACATAAACGCATATATCCATATTAAATGTCTCACATTATTAGGCACAATTTTTTTCAAGCACAGGAGTCAAGTTTCAAAAGTCTAAGTGTTTCTACCTTTTCATGCATTTTTGAGCGAGTTATATAAAGTCTTAATGATATCCTGAGTGAAGCACCTAGCATTCATAAGGTTTTAAGTTCTTTCTCTCCTACTAATGACTAATTTACCCTTAAGACGGTCATCATCCATCCATCAACGGGAAAAGTCATGACTATGACTAAAAAAATCCCTATAATCAATTCTGAGGGACTATCCACCAGAAAAGTACCAAAAACAAAAACTGAGGGAACCCAAATAAAAACAAAACCAAAAACATACAAAACTACTACAAGCTAGCATGACTCAAGTCATACATCTCAAAAAGAAGATCAAGGACCACCATGAATAAATTTAGCAATTAAGACATACATGACACAAGGAAGTTTACTTCTCCCACCCCACACTTAATCAATTGCACTATATTCAATACTAAAACAATAAATCACAAGTAAAAAGGTGAAAGAAGAACTCCCTAGGCCCAATCCTTGTCGTTTGTGGGTGTACATCACTAGATCACTAGTGCAGCGCGTCGCACGCCTTCTTGCATCACAAGCATTCTGCATCGCGCCGCTCCATACGGAGCTTGGCCTACACGTCGTGCGGCTCCGTGCAAAGTTTGGCCTGCATTAGTCTTATGCCATTTTCTGGTGCCTAAAAACCCGTTATGTTACCTATGACTTTTTTCCTGCACACTTGAGCAAATATATCAGCTTTTGAAATACAAATCTAAGTTATCTTGGGTTGTCTGACAAACAGAGTTTAATTTAACATCGCGGCAAGATGTGGATCTCTTGATTACTCAAACTTCGTCAAGGTATATCTCCTCTAGCACCTTTAATTCCTCAGGATTTCCGAAGTAATGCTTCACTTGCTGTACATTTATCTTAAATCTTGTGCCCTCCTTAGTTTAAAGCTCTATTGCTCCGTGTGAGAATACATGAACTACCTTGATGGCCTTGACCATTTGGACCTCAGTTTACTTGGGAACAACCGGTGTTTGGAGTTGAATAGCAACACTAGGTCACCTGGAGTTAAAGGTGACAAAATCAGCCCATGAGATCATAACTTGCTCAACTTGCTCAAGTTTGGGATAATAATTGACCCCCTTATTTATTAGCTCAGCCTATTTTAGCCCAACTCATTTCAATTCATCAAAATTCTGGCAGATATCTAGCCTAGATTCATTCAAGAGAAATCTTGTCAAAATATTTTTAAAAAATATTTTAATTTATTTAATATGTTATATTTAGTCATAATAAAAAAATTGATTTAGAAGTTATCAAAAGATTATAAAAGAACAAATAAAGCAATTAAAACTTAATTAAAGTTGGGCGAGTTGGGTTAAGACTCACTTTTAGCCCATTTCACCCCAACCCATTTCTGCCAACTAACTTTATGGTGGATCAATAACCCACCTACTTCTTAACTCAACCCATTTGATCCGCCCAATTCAGCCTATCCCGCTCATTTGCCACCTATACCTGGAGTGAACTCCATATTTTCATCTTTCGGTCATGGTAATGCTTCATTGTTTCTTTATATAGTGCTGCACTCTCATAAGCCACCAACCTAAACTCATCCATCTCATGGGTTGGGTGAGTCTAAGGTTTGTGGCTTCCTTCCAATTTAGATTTAGCTTCTTTAGTACCCATAAAGCTTAGTACTCAAAACTCTATAGGTAAATGACATGTCTTTCCATAGACGAGATGATATGGTGATATACCTATGAGTGTTTTGAATGCTATGCAGTATGCCCGTAAAGCATCGTCTAGTCTCCTTGACCAGTCTGTGCTATAGGCATTCACTATTTTGATTTCCCAATTGGAGACTTCTACTTGTCCACTTGTTTGCGGGTGGTAAGGTATTTCCACCTTATGCTTGGCTCCATATTTCTCAAGTAGATCGCAAAATAACCTGTTGTAGAAGTGTGATCCACCATCACTAATAGTTGCCCGTGGGGTATTGAATCTAGAGAAGATGTTCCTTCGTAAGAATGCAGTAACTAACTTGCTCTCATTATTTTGAAGTGCTACAGCTTCCACCCGTTTAGAGACATAGTCGACTGCCACTAATATGTACTTCATCCCGAAGGAACTTACAAATGGACCCATGAAGTCCATGCCACAAACATCAAACAACTCTACCTCAAGAATAGGCGTCAGTGGTAGCTCATGTCTTTGAGACACTCCTCCTTCTCGTTGGCATTTATCACAAGCCCTTGCAAAACCGTGAGCATCTTGATGAATGGTAGGCCAATAATACCCACATTGTAATATCTTTTGCGCTGTGCGAATACCACTGTGATGACTTTTAGTGGGTGATGAGTGGCTTGCCTATAAAATGTAAATCATCTCAACCTCGGGAACACACCTCCTTATTATGTTATCAACATAGACTCTGAATAGATATGGCTCATCCCAATAAAATATTCTAACATCATGGAGAAATCTCCTTCTTTGGTGAAAGTTCATATATTTGGGCATTATATCACTCACCAAGTAGTTCGCAAAGTCTGCAAACCATGGAATAAAATCATGTGAGGCAACAAATACCTATTCGTCTAGGAAAGAATCATTTATCTCTAACTCGTTCCTCACTTTTCCTAATTAATCTAACCTGGATAGATGGTCTGCAACTTGGTTTTCGGTGCCTTTTCTATCTTTCAGTTTGAATTTAAATTCCTATTTCCTATAATAGTGATGTTTGTGAGTTTACAACACTTTCGATGCTTAAAATTGAGAAAATAGCATGGACTTAGGTATGTTTATATGGATATGTGGTGCTTTTACTTTGATTTCAGGAAAAATAGGTGTTGGAGCAAAAATGTGCAAGAGATGCATAAAAGCACAGAAAATCAACCAAGTACCAATCTCAGTACTAGCCATTCCTTGATTGTACGATTCGTCCTGAGACTCGTGGAAAAACTCAGAAGGCTGAAACAAGGCGAAGACAAAGTACGACTCTTAGTATGAGCCATAACTGGAGTCGTGGAAATCATCAGAGAAAATTGCACAAGGCAGTCTCTTGGTATGGGTGGAACCCACGGATCGTACAACTACTTATGACCCGTACCATGAGCCGTGAGGAGCTTTAGTGATTTTTAAAGACTTGGAAGAACTCTAGATATGATAAGCAAGTACGAGTCGCAAGAAGAGGGTATGAGGCATACCACAACACTCATAGAAAACTTCAGAGGATGTTAAAGTTCTCAGGGCCAAGCCATGGATGGATTGTACGACTCATAGGATAAAGATACGAGTCTTACCAGCTTCCAGCACTAAGTCAAATCTGCAGCAGCCAAGGGATGTACAAGAGGCAGGTACGACCCATACAAACCTGTTACTGGTCGTATGATCAGTCGTGAGTTAAACTGGCGCCAGATATGGAAAATTCCCTGTTAGCTTAGGAAAAAGTTTCTGATGTCTTTATAAATACCTTTTATATTTTATTTTAGTGGAACAACATAGAGAGAAGGTAGTAGTCATGTTAAAAGTTTTATTTGTGAATTATTATCAAATTTAGGAGAACAATTCTTAGGATCAACACTTGATTTTATCAATTGTTCTTGAGATTGTTCATCAATATTCAAAGCAGGTTTTCTTCCAATTATTGTTGTAAGTATTTAATTATGTGTTTGTCTATGAATGCTAATTATAGTCTTACAATCATGAGAGGCTAAAACCTCCACAACTAGGGTTGTGAGAACCATGGTGGATTAATGAAATAAGGTTACACAAAGTGATTCAATACCAATGTTAAATGCTTGTATTGTATTCTCTTCATCTTTAAACGTTTCTTAACTGAGTGCAGCGTTAGGACTTGCCCGAATTCTTTACTTGCTTGAACCTAGAGAAGTTGAGATATTAGGAAAAGAGAATTACAACAAAGCCTTGATTTTTATGATCATTATATAACTTGAGCTGCGGTTGCAGGATAGTTAATTTGGAACATATTGATAACTGTTAAAAAGAAATCGTTCATGATACTGACTCGGTGGTTGAGTATAGTCATCCAATAAGGGGCGAATCAGTCATTTGGATGAACCTTAGTTATCAGTTCTACAAGTAAGGATTGGAATTGATCACATGTGTACACCCGAAGTAGTTATGAACCCATGGGGAACACTTACCCTAGTTATTTGCAAATCTTGATAACAACCATCGCTATAATCTTATTTTAATATTATTTTTCTTTAAACTCCCCAAATTTGGAGATAACTTACCAACAAGTTTAAGTACTGGCATTAGTCTAGATCTTACCTTATTTCCTGTGGATTCGACCCAAACCTCTTTGTTGGGTTCTTTATTGACAATATCCGCTTCAGAATTTGCCAAGAAGTGTGAGTTTGAGCTTTATCAAAAAGTGGCGCTGTTGCCGGGAATACGAATATGATTAAATCAATTACTTGTATTTAACTTTTGATTGTTATTTCCTGAATTATATTTTCTTTTTGTTTTTGGATATCCACAGGTTGTCGCTTGGTGAACGCCAAGTACTCGTCGTAGTGGAAACCCCTTGATTCCTTTGGATTTCAAACTTAAAAGAACATTGTGAAGGACGGAGTACCAAGAGAAGAGAGATGCTGGTATTGCTGAAGAAGCTACGCAAGTTGAGCTAGCTCGGCAAATAGCACATCAGGATGTAGAGGATGCTCGAGACAAGGTTGTCAATGGTGGTCGTCATGGAAGGGGCAACAGAGGCCAAAGATATGCTCCTCAATTATTCGATGAGGATGACCCTGACATTGATGAGGTCAGGTCAACCGGAGCTAGGGCTGGTCATTTTGCCGGGACAAAACGAACGGGATGGGACGAACTGGGATGGAATGAGACGGGACGAGGGGAAACGGGATGGGAAGTCGGGCCGGGACGAACCGGGACGGACCTATAATCCCGTCCCATCCCACTATATTAACGGGTCAGGATGGGATAAATGGGACAAATGGGACAAACGGAAAAAAATAATTTTTTTAAATTTTTTTAATATTAAAATTTAAATGTTTTTAAAAATTTTATAGTCTTAAAGTCTTATATTTAGAAATAAAAATTTCAATTTTAAGGCTAATGCCTAATAGTTAGAAGTTAGAACTTAGAACTTAGAACTTAGAGGTTAAAATTTATGAATAAGAAAGAACTTCAAAGTTGAACTTGAAATTTAAAATTTAAAATTTGAAAATTGAAATACAAATTTAAGGCTAAAAATTCAATTAAAGTCTAAACTCCAAACTCTAAAGTCTAAAATTTATTAAAGACTTAAAGTTTTAAACTTAAAGTCAAAAAACTTAAAGTTTGAAATATGAAATATGAAGTAAACATTCAGTTATTAATTTAAAAATTGCAAATTGCAAATTGAAATTAAGAATTTAATATTTTAAGGCTAAAATAATTTATAAATTTTATTAAAGACTTAAAGACTTAAAGTCTTAAGTCTTAACTCTTAAAGACTTAAGGTTTGAAATTTTAATTTTTGAAATTTAAAATTTGAATTTTTATTTTTGAAATATGAAGTAATTATTGAATATTTATTTGTATCTATAACTTATATATATGTTTGTAAATAATTAAGATATAATACAACAGATAATGAAATTAAAAATTAAGGCTAAAAGTCTTTAAATTTATTCATATAAAAATTAAAATAATATCATAAAAATTTGTATTACAATTTACAAATATTAGTAGAGCGCCTAATCTACGCAGCCACCTTCTAGGAAGGGTTCTGTTTGGATTAAGCGAATATAATACTAATATCTGTACATCTTTATGAGATCTCTTGCTAATTCTTCTATTTGTTGAGCCGAAATATTTTCTAGCACCGGCATGATTGTTGTCGGTCTTGCGCTTCCATGTCATCATCACTATTAATTGCTGAATCCAAAAAAGCTTCTAGTTGGGAAGTTAACTTTGGTAGCCCGTGATTTCTCCGCTCCGCATTGATCCAATCTCTGAAAGTTATAGATACCTCCAAGCTGTCTTCTGCTAGTGAATATCGATGATCTCCAAGTTGAAATCTTGCCGCACTGAAAGCAGCCTCCGAAGCAACAGATGATGCTTGAATAGATAGCACGTCCCGAACTATCTTGCTAAGCCTTGGAAATATGCTACCATGAGCTCTCCACCAACTCAGAATGTCCGGCGTGCCATCAGTGGAAATTGTAACATTTTCCCTAGCTGAAGAAAGATAGTTATCAAAATCACAACTGTTAGAAAAATCAAGACAATAGTACTTTGCACATATCCATGGGTACTATCTACTCGGACCCTAGAAGTTACAGGAGCATTAACGGAATTACCACTATGCAACTGGCAATAAGTCTCATATATCATTTTGGCCTGCACTCTAATACTACTTTTACAACTTTCTAAAGTTGGAGTTTCATTATCTTCTATTTCCAAATTTTCATAAATTTTTTTAACGACTCCTCTTGTACCTACTTCTTTATATTCTGGGTTAAAAAACATAGCAGTTAAATAAATTTGAGGGATAGAAAAAAATATTTTTTAAACTTCTGAATCATGACCTAAATAGCCGGTGCAAACTTTTAATTATTTTTATATTCAGCAAATTTAGTAGTAACAACACATACATTTATTAAAACTGCACAAATAGTTGGAAAATACACGCCAGAAAAAGTTTTTGTTGCTTCATAAAATAATTTTATAAATTGGTTAAGTTCATTTATTTCCTTCCAGTCATTATCATCAAGTTTCAAATCAGGTTCGGAATTATGAGCATTAGACAACGTAGTGATAGACCTTCTATAAATATATGCAACTTCTAGCATTTCGTATAATGAATTCCATCTAGTTTTTACATGTTTTGGACCCAGTATCAAATAATTTAATGCCATCCTGTACAGCCAAATTAAATATATGAGCAGCACATCTAACATGGAAAACAACATTATTAATTGGACATAATCGAGTTCTTAACATACTAATAGCACTAATATTAGAAGAAGCATTATCTAGTGTAACACTTAATATTTTATCACAAATGCCAAAAGATTGTAAAACTTCAAGCATAGTAGCAACTATATGTATAACAGTTTTTCTCTGCTCACAAATTTTATAATCTAATATTCTTTTTTTAAAATTCCAATTATGATCAATCCAATGTGCAGTAACAGTTAAATAATCAACGGAATTGACACTACGACCCATAGCAGAAGTAATAGAAAATCTACCATCAAACTAACTAAATATACAACGAAGATAATGAGCATGCTTTGCTTGAAATTCAAAAATGTCACGTTTAACCATGTTTCGCAAAAACCTTCAAAAGAAGGATTATATGTTTGTTGAATATACATAATAAATCCGGGATGGGAGGGAAAACTAAAAGGCAAACCACAGACCGTAACCATTTTTGCGATGTTTTCACAATCTCTATCCCTATCATATTTTCGTTTTGTAACAGGGCCACTTGGGTTTGAAGGATTTAACTGGCCCTGAACCATATTGGAACCCCCTTCCGATCCAATAGGGACATCACAACCGACGACTTTAGAGGCTTCTTTAGCCATCAAATATTCAAGTTTAGAACATTGTAATAAATGTCTATGTAACCCCCAGTTCCACCTTTGCTTCCACCGCATTCATGATTAAATACCTTTTTACACTTATTACAAATAGCTTGAGTTCGCTCCTCATTTTGATGCATAAATTTCCAAACAACTGAAGTTTTAGCCCGTTGAACCCTAGTCTTACCCCTAGTAGAATGCAAAGGGGGAAGTTGAGCTTCACACTGAGGAGTATCCTGAGTTAGAGCTTCGGTAACGGGACTAGTAGGTGTATCATCTAATTTGTCTTCTTCTACTTCTACTTCTTCATTTAATTCTTCCTCTAATAAATTACCATAAACCCTTTCCAGAACTTCATTATATAATGGAGTATCCGAACTAATATTAAAAGGAGTACTATCAAATTGCGTAAAATCTTCATTATTAATTCTAACTCCAGGGACTGAAGAAGAACCACCAATTTTTTTAGCAGTTGAACTAGAACCTGTACTTTTTTTTACCAGTACTAATACCAAATGCACCTGCAACCTTGGCCATAACACCCTTTCCTTTTCCAGAATTTTTTTTCCAAAATCCATATTATAATTTATGAATAAATAAATAAAACACAACCAAAATTATGACTAAATAAATATATCACAAGTATATTTAAATAAATAAGATAGAAAAATTAAATGTTTAAAGCCGTAAATAAATAAATAACAGAAGTAAGCATGAACTATGGAACGAATGTACCAAATGTCTGTGTAAAAAACAGACGATTATAACCAATTATCGGAAATTCAAAATTCAAAAATTGATGTAGCAAAACTAGCGAGTAGCAATTAGCAACTTGAGAGTTGAGACTTGAAACTTGAAGCTTCAAACTAAAATAACTAACACAACTTCAACTAGATTAGAGAATGTAGGGAAATTTGAGAGAAATTGATAATTGATAATATTTGAGACTTGAGACTTGAGAGAATGAGTGTGCAGTAGAGATTAGAGAAGAGAAGAGTTGAATTGTTAGATGTGAATAAATTGTGAAAATGTGGGGGTATTTATAGTTTTTAAGAAAAGGATCAAAATGTAATTTTTAAAAGTAAGGGGTGTAAATTTTTTTTTAAATATAGGGGGTTGGGGGGGCTGGAGGCGGTTGAAAATAGAATATAGCCATTGGGGGGCCCCACCCCAACGACTATAAACGACTATAATCATAAATTTTTTTTTAAAATTTTTCGGCCGAAATTGGGACGGGACCGGTCCGGTACCAGGATGAACCGGGTCGGGACGATCGGTAATTAAACCCATTCCATCCCATCCCACTCCTGTATCCCCCCATCCCTGACATGAGCCGGGCCAGCCGGACCGGGACCCGGAATCGAGCCGGTCTCGGGACAGACTCGGACGCCCCGTCGCGCCGGCCAGCCCTAACTGGAGCTATTGTACCACCACCATTGCCTTCTGGGGCAAAATATGACATCACTAGCACCATGATCCAATTATTGAATATGAAGGGAGTGTTTAGTGGTCCCGCAACTAATGATGCTAACCTGCACTTGATGAACTTTGTTGGAATATGCAAGGAGTACAGATTGCCTAGAGTCAGCCTATTATACCCTTGAAGCCCTAAGATCAGACCCGAGAATTGAAACGAAGAAAACATGATTTTTTGCACCAGGTCACAGGATGAGTCATCCAGTGACCCATCAGGATGACCATGAGTCATTAAGTGACTTGCGGTGAGGAGTTTGGCTTAGTAGAAAATTTTCCAGTTTTGGGTGACCACAAGTCGTGGTCAACCCCATGACCAGTTAGGTCACCCGTGGTCAAGGATGGTCGAAGGAAGAAGAGAAGCTGGCAGTGTTGGCGACGGGTCATCACCATGACTCATTGGGTGCACCACGAGTCGTGGTGTCCCCTGTGGTAATCCCAGGTGATTTATTGGCAGTGCAGAGGATGGAAGGTGACCACGAGTCGTGGTCACTGGTAACGAATCATTCAGTGCCTACTGGTCATAATTTAGATGTAATTTCCAATAGAGGCAATGGATGCAGACCACGAGTCGTGGCCAAGGGGACGACTTGTCCAGTCCCTCGTTGGGACTGACAGTCTGTTTTTCCCTGCGAGTTTATTAAGGGTTTTTCTGTAATTCCTATGTTCCTAAGACCTAAACTACGTCATTTAAGCTCTGAATAGTGAGTTCTAAGAGGGGTAAGTTCATTCTAAGCTCATTCACATTCATGCATGCAAGGTTAGAGGTCTAAAGAGGTGGTCAAGCCTAGTTCATCAAGGTTCTTCCCCAAATCTTCATTGGGCAATCAGGGAAGTGAGAAAATCAGATCCCTTCAGGTATGTAGGGTTATGAATGGGTGTAATTGTCCACACCCATGCCCAATCCCTCTCTATTTCATGAAATCCTTATTGATGAATCCATGGGTTTGTTACCCAATGCATGAATTCCTAAGTTTTAATCATGGGTATGATCTAAGCATGTTTTAAATGATGAATTATGATTAATGGATAGATTTTACAATGTTTTAGATTATAAATTATGTTTTCAAGTTTTCTAAACTATGATGCCTATCCATGAATGTTCATGAAAGTTAAAATCCATGAGATATATGTTAAAGTATGATCTGATGTTGATGAAGAAAGTATGATTTCGAAATACCCATATTTATGTTCATGTTTTCAAAGTAAATCAAGTTGATTTCAAATATGTTTAAGTATTGGGCAAGACCATATGATCAAGTATGTTTTATGATTTCATGAATTAGTTTACCACATGGTTTTGGAGTCAAGACTCCCATTATTTTCAGCTTGTGGTATGGTTTGAGCTAATGCTCCTCATGTTATGATTTCAGATTATGCATGTATGTTATTATTCAGCTTCATCATTAGATGACGGTCAGTTTCATTGAAAAACGATGGAGAGCATATGCATATTTTTGACAGTAGTGTCTAGCACCGAGTAGGCTAAGGGTCAGTCAACCCTATGCCTCAGAACTATGTGCTGACGTAGGTATGATCGGATTATTTGGGACCTCCTTTGGAGCTTTCCCCTGCCCTAAGTTGAGCTTGATATCGATATCATGGTAGCGTCCTTAACCCTGGCTAGGCTTTGGACGGCTCTACCCACTTGAGTGTGATAATCGAGACCACATTAGCTCTATCGTGGTAATGTCGGTTATATGACGAGTCTCTCATTGTTCCTCATGATTTTAGTTATGCATGTACATCAGTCATGATATTATGTTTTCAGCAGGTTTGACCCAATGTTTAGTTTTACTTGTGATTATAAGTTTTCATCTTTGGGTCATTTGATTTAGTTATGATGTTCAGTTATGTTCAGATCATGATTTCAGAGAATAACATATAAGCCCTATTCTCAGAATCTTATCTTGATTATGTGTTATATTATGCATGTTTAATGATTTTACTTACTTAAGTTTTACTTACCTTGCATACTTGGTATATTCCACGTACTGACTGCATACTTTATGCTGTATCATTTTATGATACAGACTCCAATATTCAGGCTCCATCTCGCCGCTAGTCAGACCTCGGAGTTAGCTATTCTCAGTATCAGTTGGTGAGTACGCATCTTGAGAGGGCCCTTATTATCAGTTGTATGTCCTATTTTCAATTTTCAGACTATAGAGAGTTAGTTGGGGACTTGTCCCATCAACTTATCAGTATTAGAGGTTTTTGCGGACATAGTTGTATTTCAGCTTTACTCTTGTGGATGTAATCAGATGTGATATTTTGTCTAGATTTCCGCTATGTTATTTATGATGATCTTCCACTTAATTATGATTTATTTAGATGTATGTTCATGCCATGGGTCGACTTGGAGCCTCTCGGGGTTCTTTGTCCCGTGTCTCGATCCGGGCCTATGTTAGTGTCGTGAAAAACTTGGTATCAGAGCATTAGGATTTGAAGTGTCCTTGGGTGTCCTATAGCAGTGTTAAGTCGAGTGTTTTTCATGGGTGTGAAGCGTGTCACACTTATGTTGAAGAGGCTACGAGACATTTAGGAAATGTTCCCTTCTTTCATGATTCAAGTCGTGCGAGCATTTGCAGAATCATGCCTCCCTGCAGAGTTAATGGAAGGAGAAATGGAAACGAAAATGGCCATAAGGATGACAATGGAGATGGGCATCAATAGGCCCCACCAGCCCATGTGGAGCATATACCCGATCCAGTTGCCCACGCGGAGTTCAGGGCAGCTATTCAGATGTTAGCCCAAGCCTTGACCCCCAGGTCAATCAGCAGGCGATAGCGCATGTCCCTCAAAATAGGAATGTGGCGCCTGCAAGAGTTAGAGACTTTATGAGGATGAACCCTCCCGAGTTCCTTGGGTCGAAGGTGGACGAGGACCCATATGAGTTCATTGAGGATATTTTGAAGATCACTCAGATTATGGGGGTGACTGGGGAAGAGTGCGCCGATTTGTCCTCATATCAGTTGAAGGGGGTCGCGCACATTTTGTTCAAGAAATGGAAGGATAGTAGGTCAATTGGAGCAGGCCTTATCAGTTAGGATGAGTTTCATGCCGCTTTTCTATATCGGTTCTTCCCTCATGAGATGAGGGAGCTGAAAGCGACCGAGTTTGTGAATCTAAAGCAAGGAAAGATGACAGTTCAGGAGTATGCCTTGGAGTTCACTTGTCTGTCCAAGTATGCACCTGAGATGGTGGCGGATAAGAGGGCCGTGTGAACAGGTTTGTGCACGGGATAATAGACTCCTTGGTCAGGGATTGATGGACCGCGATGCTTCTTTAGGATATTGACTTTGCTTGGATAGTCCTGTACACCGAGCAAATGGAGGCGATACAGATGAGTGAGCGAGAGACGGAGGCCAAGAGGGCCAGGACTAATAGCATCAGATTCTCCCTACAGAGGCCTAGTGGGCACCGTCAGCAGTCCCATCAGAGATCCTCAGCCCCAATGCCTTCGACTATGAGTGTGCCATCCAGGTCCAGGCGTGATCAGAGAGGATGAGCATCAGGCTCAAGAGGTCAGAGTAGCAGACCCCGCAGAGATCATCCCTCTAGAGTGTAGCAGATGTGGCCAGAGACACATAGGCCAGTGTTTGGCGAGTACAGGTGCTTGCTTCAGGTGTGGGAATCCCAAACACATGCTTAGAGATTGCCCAGCAACCAGACAGGATCATGATAGGGTCCGAGGCCCATCTTTTAGTTCAGCAGCTCCACCAGCATGCCCATCTCAGAAAGGGGCATCTACTAGCACAGGTGGCGGAAAATGCCAAAACAAATTCTATGCCCTAGTATCCCGTTAGGAGCAGGAGGTCTCCCTGGATGTAGTCACTTGTATGTTATGAGTATTCTACCTTGATGTATATGCTTTGTTAGATCCAGAGTCTACCTTGTCTTTTCTGACTCCCTATGTTGCTAGTAGTTTCGGAGTCAGTCTAGAAATCTTATCAGAACCCTTCTCAGTCTCTACTCCAGTTGGTGATTCAATTATAGCTATACGAGTGTATAGAAATTGCCCTGTCACATTCCTTCAGAAAGTCAGCTCAGCAGATTTAGTAGAGTTAGCCATGACTGATTTTGATGTTATCCTCGGCATGGATTGGCTATTTTCATTCTACACCTTAGTGAATTGTAGAACCCGTGCAGTGGAGTTTAGATTTCCGGGTGAGCCAGTCCTAGAGGGGAAAGGTGGTTCAACTATGCCTGCAGATCGTTTCATTTCCTATCTTAAGGCAAGAAAGATGATTTCTAAGGGTTGCGTGTACCATCTAGTTAGGGTTAAGGATGCTATTTTCGAGACCCCGACTATCCATTCAGTTCTAGTAGTATGTGAGTATCCAGAAGTGTTTCCATATGATCTACCGGGAATTCCTCCTAGGCGGGAGATTGATTTTGGTATTGACCTTCTTCCTGATACACAACCTATATCTATTCCTCCTTATAGAATGGCTCCAGCTGAGCTAAAGGAGTTGAAGGAGCAGTTGAAGGACCTCCTGGACAAGGGTTTCATCAGACCTAGCAAATCCCCGTGGGGTGCACCAGTTCTCTTTGTCCGCAAGAAAGATGGTTCCCTTCCGATGTGTATTGACTATCGGCAATTGAACAAAGTTACCATCAAGAACATGTATCCTCTCCCCAGGATTGATGATTTGTTTGACCAACTTCAGGGTGCCAAGTGCTTTTCGAAGATAGATCTTAGATCCAAATACCATTAACTCAGGGTTTGGGAGAGTGACATCCCGAAGACAGCCTTCAAGACTCGGTATGGTCATTACGAGTTTGTAGTTATGTCTTTTGGACTAACGAATGCTCCTGCAACTTTTATGGATTTGATGAATAGGGTGTTCAAGCCATACTTGGATATGTTCATGATTGTGTTCATAGATTATATCCTTATATACTCTCAGAGCGAGGAGGAGCATGCCGTTGATTTGAGAGTGGTGCTACAAACCTTGAAGGATCGTTAGCTATATGCTATATTTAGAAAATGCAAGTTTTAGTTGAACTCAGCTATATTTTTGGGTCATGTGGTGTCAAGTATGGGTGTACAGGTAGACTCAAAAAATAGAACTGTGAAGACTTGACCTAGACCAGTGAATCCTTCCGATTTCAGGAGTTTCTTGGGTTTAGCTGGGTATTATCAGAGATTTATTGAGGGGTTTTTAGCTATTGCAGCGCCATTGACCAAATTGACCCAGAAGAAAGTGAAGTTCCAATGGTTGGAGGCTTATGAGAGGAGCTTCCAGGAGTTGAAGACTCGACTCACCTTAACACCGGTGTTAACCCTACCTGAGGGTACCGATGGCTTTGTGGTATATTGTGATGCTTCAAGGATTGAACTTGGTTAATTGATGCAACATGGTAAGGTTATAGAATATGCTTCTAGGCAGTTGAAGGTTCATGAAAAGAATTACTCGACCCATGATCTTAAATTAGTGGCGATAGTATTTGCCTTGAAGATTTGGAGACATATTTGTACGGGGTCAATGTATATGTGTTTATGGACCACAAGAGTCTACAATACGTGTTTACCCAAAAGGATTTAAATCTCCGTTAAAGAAGGTGGTTGGAACTACTCAAGGATTATGATATAAGTGTCCTTTACCATTCGAGAAAGGCTAATGTGGTGGCAGACGCTCGTAGTAGGTTTTCTATGGAGAGCGTGTCCCATGTAGATGAGGGGAGGAAGGACCTGGTGAAAGATGTGCATCAACTTGCACGGTTGGGAGTTCGTTTGATTGACTCGACCAATAGTGGTGTTATTGTTCAGAATGAATCAGAATCATCCTTGGTAACTGATGTAAAGGCTAGACAGGACGAGGACCCTATTTTGGTAAGGTTAAAGGAAGCTGTTCAGAATCAAAAGGTAGAAGTCTTCTCCAAAGGATGAGATGGTGTGCTTCGATATCAGGGTCATTTATGTGTTCTGGATGTTGATAATTTGAGAGATCGGATGTTGCACGAGGCCCATGGTTTCAGATATTCCATACACCCAGGTGCCACCAAGATGTACCGTGACCTACGGAAAGTCTATTGGTGGAATGGCATGAAGAAGGACATTGCAGAGTTTGTGGCTAAGTGTCCGAATTGTCAGCAAGTGAAGGTTCAGCACCAGAGACTAGGAGGTGTACTTCAATACATCAGTATTCCTACTTGGAAGTGAGAGGAGATTAATATGGACTTCATCAGAGGGTTGCCTCGCACTCGTCGATAGTATGACTCCATTTGGGTGGTTGTGGGAAGGTTGACCAAAGCAGCTCATTTCTTACCGATCAAAACTACTGATTCAGTAGAGGATTATGCTAAATTATACATTTGGGAGCTAGTTCGGTTGCATGGAGTACCTCTCAGTTTTGTAGATCATTTCAAAAGGGACTTGGTACTCAGGTCAAGCTTAGCACAATGTTTCATCCATGAATAGATTGTCAGGCGGAGCGGACTATTCAGACTCTCAAGTTCATGTTGAAAGCATGTGTGATTGATCTCAATGGTAGCTGGGATGACCACTTACCTCTCATTGAGTTTGCGTATAACAACAGTTACCATTCCAGCATTCAGATGGCTCCATTTGAGGCTCAGTATGGGCGGATATGTAGATTGCCTATTAGTTAGTTTGAAGTCGTTGAAGCTGCGATGATAGGATCGGATTTAGTCCATGAGGCCATGGAGAAAGTTTAGCTTATAAGAGACAGGTTTAAAACAGCTTAGATTTGCCAAAAGTCCTATATGGATGTGAGAAGGAGAGAACTTGAGTTTGAAGTCGATGACTAGGTGTTTCTAAAGGTGTCTCCCATGAAGGGAGTGATGAGGTCTGGAAAGAAAGGGAAACTTAGTTCCCATTGTGATGGCCCATATCGGATTGTGAAATGGGTTTCCATGGTAGCGTATGAGTTGGAGTTTCCCTTAGAATTAGATTCAGTCCATCCAGTTTTCCATGTATCGCTCTTAAAGAAGTATTTGGGTGATCCAGCTCTAGTTGTTCCGGTGGACAGCGTCGGTGTGAAAGACAACCTTAGTTATGAAGAGGTTCCAATGGAGATACTGGATCGTTAGGTTCGTAAGCTAAGAAACAAAGAAGTAGCCTCAGTTAAGGATTTATGGAGGAATCAACATGTTGAGGGAGCCACGTGAGAAGCTGAGGCAGATATGATGGCTAAATACCCGCATCTATTCCCTTCCGGCTTAGTTTTAGACTAAGGTATTAGTTTCTTCCTTAATACTCTATTTCAGTTTCATTTTTAGCTCATGTACCTCAGTTTCTTTCATGTAAATGTATGTATGTGTGTTTCGGGAATTCAGTTCAGTCATGTAGTTCAAATCGGAGTCATTCACTCAGTCAGTTTTCAGCATGTATGTTCAGTATTTGAGTTTGATGATTACATTTCCCCGCTTTTGTGTATGATTTTCAATATTCAATGACGAATGTTCCCAAGGGGAAGATATTGTTATACCCTGGAAGCCCTAAGATCAGACCCAGGAGTTGAAACGGAGAAAATAGGATTTTTTGCACCAGGTCAGGACGAGTCATCCAGTGACCCGTCAGGATGACCACGAGTCGTTAAGTGACTCGTGGTGAGGATTTGACTTAGTTGGAAATATTCAAGTTTGGGGTGACCACGAGTCTGGTCAACTCCACGATCTGTTAGGTCAACCATGGCCAAGGACGGTCGAAGGAAGAAGAGAAGCTGGCAGTGTTGGCGACGGGTCATCACCATGACTCGTTAAGTGCACCACGAGTCGTGGTGTCCCCCATGGTGATCCCAGGTGATTTCTTGGCAGTGCAGAGGATGGAAGGTGACCACGAGTGGTGGTCACTGGTAATGAATTGTTAAGTGCCTTGTGGTGACAATCTAGATGTAATCTTTAGTAGAGGCAACGGATGCAGACCACGAGTCGGGGCCAACGGGATGACTTATCCAGTCCCTTATTGGGACTGGCAGTCTGTTTTTCCTTGTGAGTTTATTATGGGCTATTCCGTAATTCCTATGTTCCTATGGCCTATACTACATCATTTTAAGCTCCGAATAGTGAGTTTTAAGAGGGGTAAGTTCATTCTAGTCTCATTCACATTCATGCATGCAAGGTTAGAGGTCTAAAGAGGTGATCAAACCTAGTTCATCAAGGTTCTTCCCCAAATCTTTATTGGGCAGTCAAGGAAGTGAAAATATCTGATCCCTTTATAGGGTTACGAATGGGTGTAATTGTCCACACCTATGCCCAATCTCTCTCTATTTCATGAAATCCTTTTTGATGAATCCAAAGTGGTTTTTACCCAATGCATGAATTCCTAAGTTTTAATCATGGGTATGATCTAAGCACGTTTTAAATGATGAATTATGATTAATGGGCAGACTTTACAATGTTTTAAATTATAAATTATGTTTTCAAGTTTTCTAAACTATGATGCCCATCCATGAATGTTCATGAAAGTTAAGATCTATGAGATATATGTTCAAGTATGATGTGATGTTGATGAAGAAAGTATAATTTTGAAATACCCATATTTATTGTCACGACCCGAACGTACACCCGGATCGTAGACACAGGACAAGGAGCCTCGAGAGATCCAAGTCGACCCATGGCGTGAGCATACATCTAATTTATTCATATAAGCGGAAGACATAACATAAGGAAACGAAATCATGACATACTAATGGACAAAAGATAATACATAATCCATACATGACGGCTGAATAGAACTTATAGGCTGAAAAACCTCTAATAATGAAAGATGGGTTGAAGGGACAATACCCCAATTAACCCTATAATACTGAAACTGAAAGAGAACAATAGAGTCTGAACATATAGCCCTCGAAACATGAGGACTCACCAAATAAGCTGATAGCGAACTCTGGAGAGCTACTGAGGAGGGCGAGCCTGAGAGCCATGTCCTGTATCATAAAACGATACAACATAGAAAGTATGCGATCAGTACCTGGAATGTACCGAGTATGCAAGCTAAGTAAAACAGACATTTAAAATATATAAAACTCATAAATGATTAAAAGAGTAGGACATCATGCTCATATTGGAAACATCGTAACATAACATAAGGCTCAAGGTTTTCGAAACGTTCGCAATACAAACATAATCATAATCATAGGAGAAAAGATTTACTTAACATGACTTGAGCCAAAATACATAAACATAGACATTCATAAATCATGAGGAACAGTGGGAGATTCTCTTAACCGACATACCCTATATGAGCATACATGAAGTCTGACTTGTAAACCTAGTTGGGAGGCCGTTCGTACCTTGCCAAGGGTAGAACCATGAAGGGCGTGATATCACCATGAAAAGGGCCATTTGGTCCGGGGATAGTCACAAAGGAGGTCCCAACATACCTACGGTGGCACGTAGTTTATGAGATCCGAGGCAAAACCTGGGCCCCGAACCTACTCGGTGTTCGATACTACTCCCAAAATATATATAGTGCTTATAGTATAAAATGCATGAATTCATGGACTAGTTAAATCATGATAATCATAAACATACTTGTACATACATGATCTATCCATGAAATAAGGCCTGTGAGTCGGCCAAAACATAATTCATAAATCATAAGGTTCATACATACTTGTATATCATGCTTATAGCTTCAAATTCATGAAACCATGAGGGTTAATTGATTAAATCCATAATTTAAATCATAATTCATGCTGGGCTTGTAAATATCATTAATGGAAAAGTAGATCATAAATCGATTCATCATGGGTCATGCATAATAAGGCTTAATTCCATAGAAATTAAAATCAATAACATTATTAATAAATTAAATCATAAAAGCTGATCGAAAACCCATAGAATATGATAAGATTCTAAAATCACAAAGCCCATTAACAAATCATTAGATTTTTATATAATTCTACTTCAAAACCCACAAACTTTTGATAGAATTTTCATGAAATCTTAGAAAATGGGCATGGGTGTGGAGGAAAACACCCATTGATAGCCTTACATACCTGGAAACAACTGATTCTTAATCTACCTTGAATTCCAAGAAGGAATTGGAAGGATTTTGAAGAGGGAAGCCTTGAATCACCCTTGAACACTTCTCTATACTCTTGCATGTATGAATGAAGACTTAGAATAGATTATCCCTCTAAAAACCCACCTTTCATACTCTAAAACGACGTAGTTTAGGGCCCTAGGACTTAGGAATTACGAAAAAGCCCTTACTAAAATCGCAGAATATAACTGTTAGGTGGTCCTAACGAACGACCTAACGATTCATCGCTGAAGAAGATGACTCATTGTGTTGCTCGTCAAGTACACTACTTCACTGAATATCGAGGCTGGTCACAAGAGACCTCACGACTAGTTGTGGGTGACCACGAGTCATGGTCTCCATTCGTGAAGTACACTGCCCCAACTCCCCAATATTCTCCTTCTTCCTGGCAACGACCTTTCCCACAACTTGTGGTGGCTGACCACGAATCGTGGTCTTAACCGTGAGATACTTTATCCTGAAACCTTAAGCCTCACACCTGATCTCCCCCACGAGTCACATAACGACTCGTGGGCAGTCCTAACAGGCCTCCCAATGATTCATTCTATGCCTGGTGTCAGATTTCCCAATTTTCTGCAAATTTCTATTTTCGAGTCCCGGGTCTAATCTTAGGCACATCCGAGGTATTAAATTTATGATCATGTTTTCAAAGTAAATCAAGTTGATTTTATGCATGTTTAAGTATTGGGTAAGCCTATATGATCAAGTATGTTTTATGATTTCATGAATTAGCTTGCCACATTGTTTTGGAGTCAAGACCCATTATTTTCATCTTTTGGTATGGTTTGAGCCAAGGCTCCTCATGTTATGATTTCAGGTTATGCATGTATGTTATTATTCAGCTTCGTCATTAGAAGATGGTTAGCTTCATTGAAAAATGACGGAGAGCATATGAATTTTTTGGGGAGTATCATCTAGCACCGAGTAGGTTAAGGGTTAGTCAAACCTATGCCTTAGAACTACGCGCCAACGTAGGTATGATCATATTATTTGGGACCTCCTTTGGAGCTTTCTCCTGCTCCAAGGGGCCTTGAGCTTGATATTGATATCATGGTAGTATCCTTAGCCCTGGCAAGGCTTTGGACGGTTCTACACACATGAGTATGATAGTCGGGACCACGTAAGCTCTATCGTGGTAATGTCGGTTATCTGACGAGTCTCTCATTGTTCCTCATGATTTCAGTTATGCATGTACATCAGTTATGATATTATTTTTCAGTAGGTTTGACCCAATGTTTAGTTTTACTTATGATTATCAGTTTTCAGCTTTGGGTCATTCGATTTAGTTATGATGTTCAGTTATGTTCAAATCATGATTTTAGAAAATAGCATGCAAGCCTACTCTCAAAATCTTATCTTGATTATGTTTTGTATTATGCATGTTTAATGATTTCACTTACTTAGTAGTTTTACTTACCTTGCATACTTAGTACATTCCACATACTGACCGCATACTCTATGTTGTATCCTTTTATTATACAGGCTCCGATATCCAGACTCCATCCAGCCGCTAGTCAAACCTCCAGAGTTAGCTATTCTCAGTATCAGTTTGTGAGTCCTTATCTTGCGAGTGCCCTTCTTATCAGTTGTATGTCGTATTTTCAGTTTTCAAAATAGAGAGTTAGTTGGGGACTTTTCCCATCAACTCATCAGTATTAGAGGCTTTTTCGGACATAGTTGTATTTCAGCTTTGGACTTGTGCATGTAATCAGATGTGACGTTTTTTCTGGACTTCCACTATGTTATTTATGATGACCTTCCACTTAATTATGATTCAGTTAGATGTATGTTTATGCCATGGGTTGACTTGGAGCCTCTCGGGGTTCCTGTCTCGTGTCTCGATTCGGGCCTATGTTCATGTCACGACACAGCCACGATGCAATAAGGCTAACTCTTCCCCTTATCTCTGTCTGGGGAGGACACTTTATGGTTATTGGAGTTACCCAATGAATCCATTACCAACTAGAGGGAGCTCAAACAGGCTTTTCTAGAGACATACTTTCCACCCTCCAGGATGCTGCAGCTTAAGGATGAAATCTGTAATTCTCGACAATTGAAGATTGAGGCGCTTCTTGAAACCTTGTTGAGATTCATGAAGAAGCTGACCAAGTGCCCAAACCAAAAAATTCCTGATGATAGTTTGTTTGAGATTTTCTATAGATCACTGAATAACAGTACTAAAGCTGTAGCAGACACGGTGGCAGGAGGAGCACTGATGAGTGACACCTAGGAGTAAGTTGCCACTATTTTAGATAGAGTGACGAAAACGAACAGAGCATGGCACACTCGGGAAGCGGAAGTGGTGGCTGGTACATATGCTGTTGGTTTGACTGCGGACTAGTGAAGGAAGGAGGAAGAACGTGACCAGGAATTGGCTCATATGTGCACATCATTAGACTTGCTCACGAAGCATATCATGGGCGCTGAAGACAAAAAAGTTAATCCAGTGGGGACACAGGGATAGGAATCAGGTCCTGAGCACTCAGATTCTGAGGAAGAGGCAAACTTCTTGGACAACCATGTGGCTGATTTCCGAACTAACGCCCAAGGGTCTAGATAAGACACTTGGAGCCAAGGTTCTAAAAACCAAGGTTAGAACCAATACAGAGACTATTATAACCGGAATGGGTACAGAGACAGAAGCTGAGGTCATGAGCGCAAGGGAGAATGGAGAAGGAATGATGGTACTGCAACGATTGAGCAGGATTGTACATGCCTCTGAATGTACATGAGGGGGAAGCTAGACTATCAATGTTGGAAAGCATGATGGATGAGATGCTCAAGAAGGTTAGATCCACAGATGATCAGCTAAAAGACATTCGTGGTGATCTATCGAGGATGGGTCAGAGAGCTGAGTCACATGCTACGACTATCAAGCAGATTGAACAGCAGCTTAAGCAGCTGTCAGCATCCATGAACCTTAGGCAAAAGGGTATACTACCTAGCAAAACAGTCCAAAATCTGAAGAATGATGGTCACTGCATGGCTGTGATGACTAGGAGTGGAAAGACCACGGTTGATCCCCCTCTGCCGGTTGTAGTTGAGCTTTAAAGGAAGAAAGAAAGCATAATCAATGAAGGGGAAGAAGTTGTTGAGAATGAGTATGATGAGGATGCTGAGTTGACTGAGGCTCCAGTTGTCGAGAAGGGGATTGAGACTAAACAAGGAGCCACACAAATTTACAAGGTCATTCCATGACCACCGCCACTGTTCCCTCAAAGAATAAAGAAGAAAGCAGAGAATGGTAAGTTTCAGAAATTCCTGTCAATGCTAAAACAATTATCTATGAACATACCATTGGTTAAGGCATTGGAACAGTTGCCGGGATATGCCAAGTTTATGAAGGACCTTTTATTACTAATAAGAGGTCCATGAGCTATGAGCCTGTGGATAACGTGCATCATTGTAGCGCTATAGCCTCACGAGTCCTTGCCCAAAAGATGGAGGATATATGTTCCATCACTATTCCATGTACAATTGGTGATGTTGTGTTAGCGAGGGCACTCTGCGACTTGGGAGCAAGCATCAATCTAATGCCGTTAGCTGTGTTTAAGTAGCTGGGCTTGGGATCCCCCACACTGACTACTATGCGGTTACTGATGGTCGACCAAACTATAAAGAAGACTATGGGGATCCTGTTCATATTCTCAGTGGACTTCATGATCCTCGATTGCGAGGTTGATTTTGAGGTCCTCATCATTTTGGGGTGACCATTCCTTGCCACTAGGAGGACTTTAATAGATGTGGAGGCTGGTCAGTTAAAATTCAGACTTAATAAAGAAGAGGTCACCTTCAATGTTTGCTAGTCAATGAAACAACCAAAGGAGTACAGAGTGGTCTCAACAATCGAGGATGAGCCCGAGTTCCTTGACGAAGTCTGAGTAGTCAAGAGATTTGCGTCATGCCGTGACATTAAATCAGGCGCTTCTTGGAAGGCAACCTATGTGGTGGTTTGGGAATTTTGAGTAATCGAACCACCTGCGTCATGCTGCGATGTTAAATCAGGAGCTTCTTGGGAGGCAACCCAAGTTTATTGACTTATGTGTGTTCAGTAAGCGGGAGAAACAAAAACAGGTGGCAGAGACCGGTGCTATAGTTCTCAGTACGACTCGTAAGAGGATTGTATGAATCATAGTACGAGTCATGGTGAGAAGCAGAGATGTATCTCAGTGCATGAGTTCAGGGTATGGTTTGTCCTACGAATCATAACTTCATTGTACTTGTCATAGTACTCACTATGATTATGAACTATGCAAGGCATGGACCTCAAAGTAAGAGTGACATACGAGTCATAGTATGGGTCATACTTGCATAGTACGACTCATAGGATGTAATCATAGGTCCACAGGTAAGTATTCTTAACATCTCTGTTACGAGTCCTAGGGATGAGTGGTAGGTCCTTCCTACGACTCGTACGGTCAAAAAGTGTAAAATTACCCAACTCGGCCCAGATTTTTCAAACCTGCCCTAGAATCTATTCAAACTTCAAACCTATTAGACACTTCTCCCATGCACTTAAAATCAAAATCACGATGACTCCCTCACACCTGTAACTCAAGGCCACGATCAATTGAGCAAGACTTTTACTCAGATAACATTGTTAAATTCAAAGGCCAAATCCCAGTCCCTGATTATCAGTCGAAGTAAGTAGCATTTTGCATCATTCAAGTAAGTTGTTACGCTTTAATCGGGTAAAAAGACCTATACTACTTGAGAAAACTTGCTTATTCACTAGGAGTCCTCTAAGTTCATGAAAAATAAAATAGGACAATGACCAGTGATGTGAAAAGGTTAATGTGTGACTGGGTAGGAATTGACCATGTTAAAAATTGTGCAATGAATTGCTAAACCTTGAGTTACAAGTTGTGATTAAAAAGGGGAGGAATGGGTAATTGTTAAAACATGATGAATGCATGCCTAGACTTGGGGAATTCTGAGTACCCAACACAAAATCAAAATTCACCTGCAAACTGAATCGAAAATAAGGCAGGGATAGGCTTCACAAGACTTCCTACGACTCGTGGTTTCACGCTACGACTCATAGGATGGCTCGTGGGATTTCCCCAAGCCAAACATGTAAAAAATTAAGAGGTATGAAATATAGTACGGCTCGTAGTATCCTGCTACGAGTCGTACCTGGAAATCGTAACAAGAGTCTGAAAAGGGTAAGTCCAAAAGTGATAGTACGATCCTTCCTACGACTCATGGAATCAACTTGTGGGTTGTACCATGAGTTGTGGAAAAATATAGAACATTTTTCTTCAAGGGGCATCCTCATACGACTCATGGTACGAATCGTACCTTCGTGGTATGAGTCATACCTCAGAGGCGTAACATTGTTCTGAGACATTACAAGTCTCAGCATGAATCGTACCTCCAAGGTACATCTCATACTATAGACCCATGATAAATTAAAGAGGACTTTTTTTCTTGCTTTCTTTTTCTCAGATTTGGAATTCTAACCCTTTTTCATCACAGGTACAATGACGCAGAAAAGAAAAGCATCCAAAGCAATAGCTCGAAGGGTACTGATAGATGAAATCTCTACATCCGAACAAGAGGGCAACATACCTAGTGGTTCAGTGGAGGAATACCGAGTCGACACATCTAACACTGATGAGACACGAACCGCTAAGGTGAAAGCTAAAGCCTAGGCTGTGGCGGCCACTTCCACATCTGCTGGTGCTCCCCAGTTTGAGGAAGGAGCTGAGGAAAGAGCCCAAGAGTCCATAAGCGGCTCTAACGATGAAAGGGGTTCGAGGAGGCCCAATCCGGCGATAGAGATAGTGAGTCCGGATCTGAGGAGGAGGCACCCAATGTTGAGCAGGAGCAGACTCCACCTAGGGAGAACCGTACCATTCGGTGGAGAGTACCAGGAGCCCAGGAGATTTATGAATAGGGTATTTCTCTCACCACTAAGAACAAACCTAGGCAAAGTATTCAAGAAGAGCCGCAGATCCTCACCAATACACTGAATGAGGTGGAGGAGATGAAGCAGATATTCAGCTTTTATGGGTTCAACTGGATCGCTAGATCCCCGAATCGATACACTTCAGAGATCGTCCAGAAGTTATACGCCAATTATTTAGCAACCATGGAGTAGAAAGCAAAAGAGGGGCAGAAATTGAAAGATCAGCCCAAGCTAGAGAGCGTCATGGTACGTGGCTGCAATATGGATATATCCGAGTGCACTATTGCTCGGGTGTTATACGGGCCCCAATTCATACCACCACGCACTACATCGGAGTATGACGACCGGGTGGATGCCATGAAAAAGATCAAGCAGATGGGATGAGAGGCGGAGGCTGATTCAGTGGTTGTCCGAGGTTATTGCTGAGGACAAAGAAGAAGTAGAATAGGTCACTAGTGGTAAGAAGGTCACAAAGAATTCCTGAACTCCATAGAAAAAGCCTGCTAGACATTAGTCCGCCACTAGTTGGCCCCGACAGTGAATGAAAATACCCTTAGCGCAGACAGAGCAGCTTTGGTGGCATGTATCATGTTTAAATACCCTGTCAATATCTCGAAGGTCATTGCAGAGGGAGATTTGGAATCGGGCTATGGGATTGAGCACTACCATCCCATTCCCGAGTCTCGTATTTAGACTGTGCATAAAGGCAGGTATCAAGGTGCATCGTGGGGAAGAGCACTTAATCGGAGGACATCAGATCGCAGATATTGGCTTAATCCGAGATGAAATGAACTCGGTAAGCCGGGCACGACTTTCTACCACAGTCCCAGTATCACGGGCAGTTGGGGGATGGTAGGTGAATGCCCCCACCTCACAGGAGCAGGGTGAGACACTGACTACAGATGCCGGTCATTCAGAGGCAACTCCCAGTACCTTCGCCGCACCACCTATGGGCCTTTCGAGCCAAACTCCAGTCGGGTATGTGCTAGTGCCCTAGGAATTTCTCCAGAAGCTGGAAAAGATACTGACTGTGGCTGAGAAAAAGGTAAAATCTATGATAGATGTCAAGCCTTAGGTAAAGGATGAGATTGAGACAGCTACACAGGTCTTATAAGCTTTGCTAGATAACTTTAAGAGCAGATTTAACAAGCGTATAGCTGAGCAGAATAACACGACCAACCTTCGTGAGGAGTTGGGGGCTCTTTGGAGCCAAGTGGCAGAGCTGTCATCACGATAGCCAGTAATTATAGCAGCCCCACTCTTCCTGACCTCGACATTAGCATTGAGGAGGAGCTTGATTTGGCAGCATATTGGGAGCCTATAGGAGCTGAGAGGGAAAAAGGAAAAAAAGAGTGTCCCTAAGGATGTTGGAGATGAGACCCTCAAGAAGAAGAGAAAGAGAGAAAAGAAAGAGTGCAAGTGGGTGAGATTGGAGAGCCAGCAGACTTAGGATGAGCATAGGTTAGAGCTGCTTGAGAGAGTAACAGGAGCGGGTAGCTCCACCACTTCCCATGCAAAGCTTGCGGGTGGCAAGGACCCTTCGGGCGAGCCACATTCAACCCCAGATATTCCAGAGGTCGTAGAGGCGATTGCTACTATTGAGGTCGTAACCATTCCCCCTACTGATACCCTATTGAGTGCGCTGATCTTGGGCATATTTATATGACCCAACGCCATATTTTCACCCATACTGGAGCCTAGTTGAGGATAATACTGATGTATTCATGCATGTTTTGAATGAATTATGTTTGTGGACTAATAAATGTGATTAGACTATTTGCAGGTGAAAAATACAATAATTTCATCTTGATGTTGCAGATGGACGCTCGAAAATAAAGTGGGTGAAGTTAAGAGCTTAAAATTGATATTGGAAGTTAATCCCATGACTTGGTGGAGATTCTCCACGTTTAAATACATGCTACGTGCACTTGGTAGAAAAGTTTGAAGTTGGAAGGCAACAGTGAGCCTCCGTGACACTTGAGGTGTTGTAAGCCAATGGAGGGTTCCAGTGAGGGTCCGCATTTGGTCCGTGCCACAGAGCACATTTGGCGCGTTAAGCTCTTTGACACGGAGCTTGGCTTCCCAGAACTCCCTCAATTCTAGTGAGCCTCCGCAACAGCTCTGTGTCACGGAGAAGTTCCTGCGCGTTGACACAAAGCTAGTTATTCACTGTGTAATTTTTCACTTGTATAAATAGAATACTTAGATTTTTTATTTTTCATTATCTGAAATATTAGCAAGAGCATGGGAAACGACAGTTATGTGGAAGAAAACTGTAGGGTTCTTTCTCTTCTCTTTTATTCAAAATTTCAATTGTTCTTATGCTAAAAACTTGTTTGGAGATGTTTAATCAAAGAATGAGTGGCTAATTCACCTCATTCCAAGGTTGGGGCTATTTTTATGATTGTATGATTTTATTTTATTTTCAGCTTGATGTTCTTCTATCATGAATGATTGTTCTTCTGTTCATGCTCTTTGTATTTTAGTATTTGGCCAACATTAAGATAAATTAATAACCTTAATTTGACTCTGAAAGGAGAATTATTATGGTAGAACGAGGAATAGGGGAATGTTTTCTTATCTATTCTGTAAATTAAAGATAGGATTCGCGTGTGGAATAGAAATATACCTGCAACACCACATTCTGTTAACAAAGGGAACAAATGCTTCTAGACCTAAGATGAATGATTGCATCACAATTTAATACATGTAGTTGCAAAATTCATAATTATGCAATTGGCTAGAGGTTAGAAAGACCATAGTCAGAGTTTAATCCCTCATAACCAGCAACCTGACAGAGAATGTAGCTGAAGAAAAATATAAGGTGTACATGATTGCGTCCCATGCCTTAACCTTAGAATATTCTTACTTATTGATTTAATCAACATTCTTTGCTTCATTGCTTGTGTTACACCCGGTAAATGTAAATAATTAGTAAGTGCACACATGAATTTGTGACGGGTAAGAAGAGCTTGATGCGTGGGGGAAAAGACTCGAAAGTAGGGTCTGGCGAGGTTGGGCTGCGAGGGGCCAGTGCGACGCGCCAGCTAGCGCGGTGTGCCAGACCCACTGGAACGCGACACGGGGGGAAGTTTGGCGCTTTGGGCAGCACAGGGCACCTCCCCCTTCCACCGCCCTTAGCCATATATATAAAGCCTTGGTTCAATTTTATTTAATTGTATGAAAACTTCCATGACTAGAAATAAAAGAGCACACAATTTTCTTCGTGTTTTCGTCTGATTACGATACCAAATGCTGTCCAATATCAAATTAACTTCGGGTAATGAGTTCTAGGCCTAGGAAAAGCATTACTACGGAGTTATGTCTCAAAAATTTGCCCAGCAAATCGGAACTCCGTCGGGTAAAAGTTGTTTGAAATGTTTCAAATTGAATCCCAATCGGCCACAGGCATTATGTATGCACTTCTCCCTTTTGAGCTCTTGAAAAATTATAGGTTTTCGGCCGGGTTATTAGAAGTTGAATTATAGTTACCATCATAATCAACATTATCATTATTTTTCGAGTTTAGTATTGAAATTAGCCCTATTCTCTCAGTATCAGCGCTGCAATTGGACCAGTTACAAGTTGAAACTCGCATGTTAAACGAAAGTCGGCACTGGAGGTATGTAAGGCTATCCTTTTCAGCAAGTTATGTTTGTCATAAAGATAGTACGGCTTGTATATCTATAGTAATTCAGAGTAAACCTATTGTCGTCAACTCTTATGAATTGAATTGAGACGATAGCAATGATATAGTAACCTTCATCAGAGTTAGCCCTAGCCAGCTTGGTTGTCGTATATGATATTTGGGGTTTGGATGTTATTGCCTATAGGGTTATGCTGGCAAGATAAGTATGATGTCCAGAGGGACTAGAGTGAGGCCGTGAGGGATGTATCCAGTATTTAGAGTTTCTATTATGACCCATAGTCGAGCCAAGGCTCGGGGCTCAGCTCTAGTAGTTACAGTATGATCCATAGTCGAGCTAAGGCTCGGGATCCAGTTACAACAGTCACATTATAACCCATAGTTGGGCTAAGGCCTAGGGTCCAATTATCAGAGATTACATTATGGCCCATAGTCTAGCCAAGGCTTGGGGCCCAGCTACACAGCCTAGACAGCTCAGACACAAGATACAGCTACAGGAGCCTATCTGGCTCAGATACAATTTTAGAGCACGAGTATTCCTAAATTACAGTATGTTACAAAACTTTAATATCCAGATAGTGGAGTATACATTGTTTGTACTTATCGGGGATTATGGGGGCCCAGGTAGGTTATTCTATGTTGTTTGTACCTTCCAGGCTTATGGGGCCCGGTTAGGTTCTTGTTTGTATAGGTATACTTGTTAGTTAGATGTTTGAGATGGTGAGATCATTCACGTTAAACTCTTACCCTCTTCCATAATTACTCCAATTCTATCAACTTTCATTCAGTTATTATTTTACTATCTTACATATTCGATACATATTGTACTGACGCCCATCCTTGGGGCGCTGCATTACTTGCTTGCAGGTGCGGATAGACGCGGTTCGGGACCCTCTTAGTCTTCAGCTGGAGTTAACAGTTTGTTCAGCTCCCTTCCTCCGGAGTTGGTAGTTAGAAGAGGTTTGTTCTTTTGTTGTACAACTTATGGGTAGGTCAGGGCCCTATCTCAACCATTATTCTACTCTTAGAGGCTTGCTGGCTACAGATTTCTAGTAGTTAGCTTTTGTTGTTGGCCGTGTGAGGACTATGTATGTTTATTTCGTGTGATGGCCGTGTGGGGCCTTGTTTAGCTATTAGTTAGCGGCCTTGTTGTCTATAGTGTAGTTCAGTTGTCTGAATTTATTTTAGTTATAACTAGAAAATATGGTGGTCTTGTTGGCCCGCATAGAATCCCTGTTATCGTGTTGTTGGTGGTTAGATGTCTTCTTTTATAGGTGGCCTTGTCGGCCAGAGGCTGTATTTACAGTCGAGATATAGCTCGTCATTTTCTTGAATTAAGTTACAGGCATGCACCAGTAGTGCAGCAAGCCAGTTAGGTTAATCTAGATCCCAGTGTGGCACTAGGTGCCAGTCATGCCTCCCTAGGTGGGGAGTGACAGATTGTTACTTTCTAGATTTATATTTATAAAACTCTTAACTTATTGGGTTACTTACACACTTGTGTAGAAAAATTGTGAATACTAAAATAGAAAAATCACTAAGTCATAATCCTTGTAGGTTTAATATTCGGCTTGAAAGAGCCACTATATTACTTGTACGACCACGTGCACTTGCGTGCGCTTGGGCGACAATAAGTTTTTGGCATTGTTGCCAGGGACTAGCAAAATTAGTTAAATTTTGGGTTTTGATTTGCTATTTTTTGTACAAGTGTTGACAACTTGATCTTAGCTGCTACACTTGCAGGTAAAAGGCAATTTCTCAAAGCTGGAAAGGAATAAAGAACTGATGGACCTATTGTTGGAGCATGAACGACAGTTCCATTTGCTAAGGAGAGAATCTATTGAAAGAAAATTGTAATTGTTAGAGAGATTCTAGAACAACAACAACATCCACTAGTTGGGCAGGAAGAGTTGTTGCCTGAAATAATGGCAGCAAGACTAGTGCGCGAGGTGGCAATCCCACACGCAAACAATGTTACCTCTAATATCTGCAGGCCAGAGCTAGGAGGTATATTCGAGCTAAAACAGAATATGGTGCAGCTCTTGCATACCAATGGATAGTTTACAATTCTTCCCCATGAAGACCCGCAACAACGCCTACAAAATTTTCTAGAGATAAGTGACACATACATATCCACAGGGGTATCATAAGACTATGTAAGGCTTAACTTGTTCCCGTTTTCCTTGCTGGGGGAAGCGAAGAGGTGGCTGTAAGCTAAACCACCTAACTCTATAACCATATGGGATGATCTGGCAAGGAAATTTTTGATCAGGTTCTTTCCTTCTGGGAAGACAGCAAAGCTCAGAAGTCAAATTCTAAGTTTCAAACAGAAGGATGGTGAAAACCTGTACCAAGCTTGGGAGAGGTTCAAGTCTATGTTGAGAGATTGTCCTTATTATCACCAGTCAAATGATGTGTTGGTGCACAGTTTCATAAAAGGCTTGGAGCCTCACACTAAAATCCTTTTAGATACAGCAGCTAGTGGGCAAGCCATGGAAAAGACATATGAGGAATTGTACACATTGCTGAACTAAATTTTGTAGGGAAACCCAGAATAAAATGCTGACACACCTAGAGATGTGGCGAAGCGAGCAGCAGGCATCTTAGAGGTAGATGGGCTAACAACTATTGCTGCATTACAAAATCAGATGAACACTTACTTTAGTAACATGAACTTGGGGCAGCCGCAAGCTCTAGTGAATGCAGTCCAACAAGTTTGGTGTGAAGTTTGTGGTAGTAGTGAACACTCAGCTGAGACATGTGGTGCTAACCCAGATTTAGTTTATTTTGTAGGCAATGCACAAAGGAGCAATAATCAACATTATCGAAATAATTACAACCCCAACTAGAGGAATCATCCAATTTTTTCAGGGGGTGGTAATAGTCACCAAGGCCAAAGTTCGAATCAGGGTCCGCATAGAAATCATAGGACAAATAAGAATTTCTAGCCCCAGTTCAGAGGGAATAATACTCCTAATTAATGCAGCAACATCGAGGATATGCTGAAACATTTATAGACAACAAAGCTTAGATGGCGGCTGACCAAGTAAAATTGACAGCTGACATGAAAAATCAACAGTTGGCTATAAAGGCTTTGGAGATTCAGTTGGGAGAGCTAGATGGAGCATAGAATACTCGACCCCGAGATGGGTTGCCGAGTGATACAGACACCAACCTGAATCAAGTAAATGCTTTCACCACCAGAAGGGGTAAACAACTGAAGGAGTTGGTGCCAGAAAAGCCAGCACAAAAAACTGTAATTATAGAGGAGGAGGTTGAGGACAATGATAGAGAAATGGGTAGTGGAAATTCTATAGGAGCTGTGAAGTCACCCCCCCTTTTACCTTAGAAATTGAGGAAGCATAAGGAAGAAGCATGCTTCCAAAACTTTATGGAAGTATTAAAGCAGGTACACATTAATCTTCCACTGGTGGATGTTTTGCAGGGTATTCCAAAGTATGCAAAATACATAAAAGATATTTTGGAGAACAAGAGCAGACTGACGGAGTATGCCACAGTTGCACTTACTGAGAAGTGTACATCACAGATATAGAACAGACTTCCTACAAAGCTCAAAGATCCGGGAAGTTTTACTATCCAGGTCACCATTGGGCAGTCCATTAGAGCTCGTGGTTTATGTGATCTTGGGGCGAGCATTAATTTGATGCCCACCTTATTGTTTAAGAAGTTGGGTTTGGGTAGCCCAAGACCAACAACTGTGATTTTACAGCTAGTGGACTGCTCATTGGCCAGACCAGATGGAATTGTGGAAGATGTGCTAGTGCAAGTAGGCTCCCTTATTTTTCCGGTGGATTTCATAATTCTTGATTTTGAGCCAGACCCCGAAGTCCCATTTATTTTGGGCCGTCCCTTTTTGGAAACCAGATGAGCCTTGATAGATGTAGCTACAAGGCAGCTAACTATGAGAGCCCATGACAAAGTGGAAGTGTTTGATGTCTATAAAGCCATGAAGCTACTTGCTATTTATGAGGAGCTGTCAACCATTACTGTTATTGACCAAGAGTCAGCACTTCAACTCATTATCCCAAAGGGTCCCTTGGAAAGAGCGTTGGTGGGATATGATCAATTCAGGGATGTTGCAACTTATGAAATGGTGCAAGCTTTGAATGCCGCCAACATGTTCTTTCGAAAGCAGGAGTTTGAATCCCTACATAGATCTTTGGAGCCTCCACCCAAGCCATCTGTTGAGGAGGCCCCCAAATCGAAGCTGAAGGCATTGCCTCTACACCTCAAGTATGCATTCTTGGGAGAAGCTGATACATTGCCGGTCATTATTTCTTCAGAACTAATAGATTCACAGGTTCAAGAAGCATTGGTGGTTCTGAAAAAGAGTAAGAGAGCCATAGGATGGAATATGTCATACATCCACAAAATCAGTCCGGCCTTCTGCATGCACAAGATATTAATGAAGGAAGGATTCAAATCAATTGTGAAGCATCAAAAATGTTGAACCCAGTGATGAAAGATGTGGTACAGAAGGAGGTAATTAAGTGATTAGATGCGGGAGTGGTCTATCCTACCTCTGACAGTGAGTGGGTCATCCCGGTTCAGTGTATCCCAAAGAAAGGGGGCATGAAAGTTATCACTAAAGAGAAGAATGAGTTGATTCCTACTCGCATAGTCACAGGCTGGAGGATTTGCATGGACTACAGAAAATTAAATGAGGCAACTAGGAAATACCACTATCCCATCCTATTCATTGACCAGATGTTAGATGAACTTGCAGGCCAGGAGTATTATTACTTTTTGGACGATTATTATGGCTATTATAAAATAGCCAAAGCCCCAGAAGATCAGGAGAAGAACAAATTTACTTGTCCATATGGGGCGTATGCATTCAGGCGTATTCCATTTGGACTCTGCAACACACCACTACTTTTCGACGATGCATGATGGATATATTTCATGACATGGTGGAAGACTAAATGGAGGTATTTATGTGTGATTTCTCTGTTTTTGGTAACTCGTTTAATGTATGTTTTCAGAATCTGGACAAGGTCTTGGTTAGGTGTAAAGATACGAACCTGGTGCTGAATTGGGAGAAGTGCCACTTTTTACTCAAGAAGGCATTGTCCTTGGCAACAAAGTGTCAGAAAGAGGATTGGAGGTTGATCGTGCCAAGGTAGAGGTTATTGAGAGGTTTCTACCGCCAGTGTCTGTTAAGGGTGTCCGCAGTTTCTTGGGACACGCTAGGTTTTATAGGTGGTTCATTTGAGATTTTTCAAAGATCTCCAGAATAATGAGAAGACTACTGGAAAAAGATGTAAAGTTTGAGTTTGGGGCAAAATGTGTTAGTGCTTTTGAGGAACTAAAGAAGAAGCTAGTGGAAGCTCCTCTTCTGATTGCTCCGGATTGGGAACGCTCGTTGATAATGCTCAAACTACACCTATTTCAAAAGTATGAAGCGGACGTTGTCAATTAAGAACCCAACTAGAGGTTGGGGTCGATCCCACAGGGAATATGGAAGGATGTAGAAGAACGCTAGTGCTTAAGATTTTTAGTTAATTATTTCCTAGGAGGGGGGAATTTGTAAAAGTAATAGATAACAATGTTGAGAAATTGTGAAGGTTGAATCCAAATTAATACAACTAAATAGGGTAAGTGTTCCCCATGACCTCATAACCACAAGGCGTTTTATACTAGTAATCTATTCTGGTGCTTAGCATGCAATATCAGTAAGTTAATTTTACCTAAATGGTTAGTCCCCTATTTAGATGATTATCACCACGCAACTTGGTCCTTCTATGGGTGTATGCTTTGCTAACCCTTATTCTTGTTATCAGATTAGCTATTCCCAAACAAGGTCAAGCTATTAGATGAGGGTTGATAGCTTCAAATCTACGTTGTTAATCCCTTTTCCCATTCATTACCTCCTTGGTCCGGTAAGTAAGAATAAGATAAGTTCTAATGTTTGCAACCGTTAAAAATCAATTAAAACGAAGGAAGAAACAATACATGCATAAACTTCATTCAAGAATCACTAAGTATTTTACCTATGTGTGTTAATTTGTCATGGTTCCCACAACCCTAGTTGTGGTGGTTTTATCCTATCATGTTTATAAGTAAATTAATAGATTTCATAAATAAATGCAAAATTAATACTTACAACATTGATAGGAAGAAACTCACTCGATTATTGCAACAATAAATAAGAACAATTCAACAATCGTCTCGAAGTTCCACATGTAAGACACCAAACTTGTATCTAAAACTTTGAGACTTAAAACTCTAATCCTACTTGAAGACTTTTGAACTTGAAACTTCAACTCTTGAAGACATGCCTATTACATGAAAATAAAGGGGTAGTTATAGTAGTAGGTTTATGTTTTCCTTGTTCCTAGATGAATTTGACTTGGGATTTAAAATTTTCTTTTCCTATTTGAAGGAGGAAAGCCAATTTTTGCCGTTTTGGGAGCCTTGAGCATCATCCCAACCACTGTCGCATTGCCAATTGTGGCAACGGGTCACCTAATGATTCATTGTGCATGGGCACGAGTCGTTAGGCCCCTCATGGTCTACTCCTTCAAATTTTCAGTGCACCTTATGGCTGGTTCCAGTGATCTACCAATGAGTAGTTTAGTCAACTAACGACTCGTTAAGTCTGTCGTCATCTTCACTGGTTACTCTGGCAATAATTTCTCTTCCAGCCTTCACGAATGACTTCACGACTCGAGTCATTCCCTCAACCTGTCAGGTACACTGTCTTTGCTTCTTCAAACTTCAATAATTTCCTATGCCTTCAACTTCTTTTCATCTTCACTCCATAAGCCTCAAATACATTCAAATCCATCCTTTTTAGCCCTGAAAACATCTAATCACATGCGTTAGCTAATTTTCACAATTATATAACATAAACACATGCAAACACACATAATTTGTTCTCAAAAGCATAGTAAAGTACGAGCAAAATATGTCTATGAAGTGCGTGAGTACACCCTTCATCACCCGTTTGAGTTGATGTGTGACGCCAGTGATGTGGCCGTCGGTGTAGTACTGGGGAAGAGGAGAGAAAAGATTTTTCACTCCATATACTATGCAAGTAAAATGCTGGATGCTGCTCAGGCTAATTATACTATCATAGAGAAGGAGATGCTGGCACTGGTGTATGCATTTGATAAATTCAGGTCCTATCTTGTTGGGACAAAAGTGGTGGTGCACACCGATCATGCTGTGATCCGATATGTATTCAATAATAAGGATTCTAAGCCCATGTTAATTAGGTGGATATTATTTCTACACGAGTTCAACTTGGAAATTCGAGACAGGAAGGCCAGTGAAAATCAGGTAGCAGACCATTTGTCGCGGCTAGAGGACAGGTCATATGTGAGTGATGTTGGGCGCATCCAAGAAGAGTTCCCTGATGAGCAACTCTTGGCACTAAGTGTGGAGGAACTCCTTTGGTACGTGGACATAGTGAACCTAATAGTAAGTGGAGTGTACCCACCAGAGGCAACCGCTCAACAACGAAAGAGGCTGAAGTTTGAGTCCTGGTTCTACATGTGGGATGAACCATATTTATTCAAGCAAGGTCCAGATCAAGTAATGAGATGGTGAATTCCAAATAGCCAGGTGACATAGGTGTTGAGAAGCTGTTATTCCTCACCGTATGGCGGTCATTGATCTTGGGCAAATTTATATGCCCAAGTGATACTCAAAAGTACCATTTTAGCCTTGTTTATCTATCAATGTGTATACATTCTCATGTAATTGGTAATAAAATGTGAATTTATACTAACCAACATGATTAGCATTGTTTTGCAGGTAAAATGTAATTTCGGGAAGCTAAAATGCATGTTGGAGGATATCGGGGTTGGACTTGGATGCGAGCAAGGGACAAGACATTGGACAACATAAAATAAAGGGGCTCCGCGATGGAGCCGTGTCACGTTGCCATCGCGGAGGCCTTATGCCTGGATGGGAATTTTCAGCCAAATTCCAGTGTGGGTTCGCGATGGGTCCGTGGCACGGTGGCTTGACTCCGCGTTGCACGCCGTGCCACGTTGGGCTTTATTTCCTGGAACCCCAGTTCCACTGAAGGTCCACGTCCGTAGCGTGTCACGGAGGCAGTGCTCCACGATGCACTCTGTGTCACGTTGCTTGTTATTCCGGGAAAAATTCCCACCAGTATAAATAGAACACTTAGGTTCATTTTTCAATTCTGACTTGGTGGAGCAAGAACGTGGGTTACAGGCAGTTGAGGGGACGAAATTATCAGGGTTTTTCTCTCTTTCCTTCTCCTTGTATCCAATTGCTTGTATGTTTAACACTCATTTAATGATGTTTAATCCACAAATGAGTGGCTAATTCATCTTCTTGCTGAGGTTATGAACACATGTAATGAAATGTGATCATTGATTCTTTGGTTTTTCATCTTTTCTTCCATGGTTGTTCTATTAATTCTTGTTCTTACTGCATTAATGTGTGGCCTACGTTAATGTACATCTAAAAAGTCCGGTTTCACTCGAGAGAGCAAGAAATTGGAAAGTTGTGAATTAATAGGATATGATCTTTACTTGGTTTGGGAAAATTGGGAATTGATTTACTTTCAGGATAGAAATATACCTGAAAGTCGTATTAGTCAATTTAGGAACCGGGTTTGTATGGCTAGAACATGAATTGCATTTAATCACAGAAATGTAGGTGGATGGTTCATGATTCTTAAGTGAGGTTAAATACGAGAGTTTTAATCTCTTGGCAAATGTTCTTGGCTAGCAACCGGAGGAAAAGACTAACCAAATTACATCGATAATTAATTTCATTACATGTTCGTTTAACCTCAGCATGCTTTCATTCATAGTTCAGACTCAAATTAGATAGTTGTTTTAGCTTTAGCATAAAAATTATAAAACAAAATAGCAAACTCTTGGTTACACTGTTGTCTGCATTTTTAGAATCGAAATATAGTACACTTGAGCAGATTGCACTTCATCCCAGTCCCTGTGGGATCGATACTTGGCTTACTTAAGCCACTTTACTACTTGTTCGACCACGTGCACTTGCGTGTAGTTATATACCCATATAACACCCTGAACAAGTTTTTGGCGCCGTTGCCGGGGAATTGGCAATTGGTGAATTTGTCTTAAGTGTTAATTTACTGTATTTTTATTTTCTTAGTGTTGACAACTTGGTCTTAGCCTGTATTTTGCAGATTTAATCTCTGTTGAACGCTGGCAAGAGACAAGGAGCTGGTGGACTCATATATAGAGCCAGAAAGAATATTTCATTGTAAGCGGAGAGAAGCTCTAGAAAGAAAGCTGCAGTTGCTCAGACAGACGATCATGGAGCAACAACAGAATCCACCGGTAGTACGGGCAGTGTTAGTGCCCGAAGAAGTAGCAGCTCAGCCGGTTCACGAGGTGGCAATCCCACATGCTAATAATGTCACATCTAGAATCCGCAAACCTGAGCCAGGAGGGAGGTTCGAACTTAAGCAGAATTTGGTGCAATTGCTGCACACTAGCGGGCAGTTTACCGGTCTCCCTCATGAAGATCCACAGCAGCATCTCCAAAAATATTGCTAGACTCAGCAGCTGGAGGAAAAGCGCTGGAGAAAACTTATGAGGAGTTGTATACCTTGTTGAACCGTATTTCGCAGGGCAATCCGGAATGGAATGCTGATTCATCAAGAGGCAGGATAAGGAAAGCAGCAGGAGTGCTAGAAGTGGATGGGTTTACAACTATTGCTGCACAGATAGCTGCATTACAAAATCAACTTAACACCCACTTCAGCAACATGACAATGAACCAGCCTCAAACCCAGTGAATGCAGTGCAGCAGATGTGGTGTGAAGTGTGTGGAAGCAGTGAGCACTCAGCTGAGTGTTGTGGAGCCAATCCTGACTCGGTAAACTTTGTGGGAAATGTACAAAGGAACAACCACCAACAGTATGGTAATAGCTACAATTCCAATTGGAGGAATCACCCAAATTTCTCCTGGGGTAGCAACAACCATCAGGGGCAAAGTTCGGGTCAGGGTGTGCAAAGGAACCAAGGAGGGCAGCAGAATTATCAAGCACAATTCAGAAACAACAATGCACCTCCTCCACCACCATCACCCAGAATTGAGGAGATGTTCAAGACCATGATAGCTAACCAAGCTCAATTGCAGGCTGACTATGTGAAATTGGCAGCCGAAGTGAAAAACAACCAGTTAGCTACCAAGGCACTTGAATATCAATTTGGGAAATTTGCTGGAGCCCAAAACACAAGGCCTAGAGGAGGACTTCCGAGCGACACAGATCCCAATCCCAAGCAGGTGAATGCAGTGACCACAAGGAGTGGTTTGCAGCTGAAAGAGGTGGAACCAGAAAGACCACCTCAACAATCGGGAGCAACAGAAGTTGAGAGGGAGCAAAGTGATGAGAGGGGGAAGACTAAGGAAGCTGAAGCAGAAAGACCACCACCCCCGTTCCCTCAACGATTAAAGAAACACAAGGAGGAGGTGTGTTTCAAGAAATTCATGGAGGTGCTGAAACAGGTACATATTAACTTACCTCTTGTTGACGTTTTGCAGGGAGTGCCGAAATATGCTAAGTATATAAAGGACATTGTGGCAAACAAAAGTCGGTTGACTGAGTATGCTACGGTGGCTCTAATGGAGGAGTGCACTTCCCGGATTCAAAACAGACTGCCCACAAAGCTCAAAGACCCTGGGAGCTTTACTATACAGATTACTATTGGACAGAGCATCCGAGCTCATGGATTGTATGATTTGGGAGCGAGCATAAATTTGATGCCGTCACCGGTATTCAAAAAGTTGGGTCTAGGGAGTCCTAGACCCACAACAGTAATCTTGCAGTTGGCGGATCGGTCCTTAGCCAGACCTGATGGCATCGTGGAGGACGTTCTGGTGCAAGTTGGCTCCCTGATTTTCCCGGTAGATTTTGTCGTGCTGGATTTTGAACCAAACGCGGAAGTCCCATTTATTTTGGGACGTCCTTTCTTGGCGACCGGGAAAGCACTAATTGACGTAGCTGCGGAGCAGCTAACAATGCGAGCACACGACAAGGTAGAGGTGTTCGATGTGTACAAGGCACCCAAGCTCCCGATGGTGCACGAAGAACTCTCGGTGATCAATGTGATTGATCAAGGCGATAATGAGCATATTATGGATTCACGAGAGTTAATGGGAAAACCACCAGAACGGTGTGAGCACTACTGGTGGGAGGACGGTGATCGAGAGAAATCGTCCATCACCCTAGAGGACAACTGAGCTTAATGACGTCGAGCCGCGACGGTAAACCAGGCGCTGCACGGGAGGCAACCCGTGAATTTTTTTTTTCTCTTTGTAAAGTGTAAATAGATTTTTCTTTTTTTCTTGATTTACTACAAAATTTTAGTTTTTGTTTTTGTTTTTATTTTTATTTAGAGTGAAACCTATAATTCTAACCAATTATGTATAGTGAGATGAATTTCAGGTCAAACGAAGGAAAATATGCACGGAATCACAAAGGAAAATTCGAGGTATGAAAATTAACAAAAAGTGGCAAAACAGTGAGCTAGGGCGATAGCTCCGTGTCACGGAGGTGGACCTCCGCGTTACCCTCCGTGACACGTTGAGGTATAATCCAGATTTTTTAAAAAATTTCCAGAACAGGCTCGCGACGGCTCCGTGTCACGGAGGCAGTGCACCGCGATGCACTCCCTGACACGTTACCGTGTATATCGCGATGGGTCACACCGGGTCGCCGGGTGACCCGCGTGATTTTTCTACTTTTTAACCCCGAAAACCCCTTCCTTTTCCTTATTTTTCACTAAATCCGCGACCAAACTCCCCAAAACCCATCCCCCTTCAACGTGACATGGATTAGGCTAAGAAAATCATCAAGTTTGCTTAAATTCTTCAATTTCAAGGTATGTTCTTTGATTCCATCTCATTTCTTGTCGATTTTCTTTGATATTGATCATGTGAGGTGAGCTAAGTTTGCCCTAAGTAGAAATTAATCATGAATTCAATTGAATTGTTGTTGATGAATGTTCGGAATGTCATATTGATTGCTTGAACTCGTTAATTGCATAACTCAATCGAATTTTCTTGATACTATCATTTCTAGGGCTTGTTTTTGAATATGAAGTGGAAAATGTAGTGAACTTGTGAAATTCATGCCGGGATGTATATGTTGAGTGAGATGAGTCGGTGTGCTATTTGTTATTATGTTAAAAGACCAACGGATTCTCGGGTTAGAGGAATATTGAAATTTGCAAGAATTGGGTTGGTTGTATAGGTTCGTGTAGATAAATTTTTGTTGTTGTTTTCGTTTCTTTGTTTTTCCTTGCTAAGTGCGATGGGTTAAAAGGTTATCGATGGTAATGATTGTTGTTAGCTGTACGAAGTCTGAGTAGTACATAGAATATATACCGTCGAATTCTTCGTATGCACTAAGCATGTCTGTATAGTTGGTTGTTTAGTTATGCAAATAAGCATGATCTTGCCGGTATGTTGTAACTGTAGCTAAGGACTAAGTGTGGGGTAGCCTAGCTTAACCCGACTTTAGCCGAAGTTAATACTCAGTGGCTTAACATTGATCTTGTCTACTTGGTTGACAGGTAAAATGGTGAGCAGGCAAGAAAAAGGGAAAGGTGCATCAACTTCTGGCGCGCAAGGAAGCGAATCAGACTGGGCACAGCAGTCCCAGCAGCACCAGCAGTTCCACGCGGCCAACGCCGCCAATACGGAACAAGATGGGTGAAGGATGAGGGGAAGAAGTGGTACGCAAAGCACAAAGAAAACAAATACTTCCCCAAGGAGCATATAGCACGGGAACCGTTGGCACAGGAGTTCCCTAGGATTGTCCATCGGATCGAGGCAGCCGGGCTCAACTTCATTTTTGAAGAGCCCAAGGAATGCAATCTGCTCCTGGTTCGGGAATTCTATGGCAACTGGAACCCGACTATCAGAAGTCACACCATCAAAATTAGAGGGCAAATAGTCACTTTGGAGCCCCACCACCTCAATGCTATCATAGGGGTGCGGGACACAGACGCTCATGTGCTTCGACAGCTGAACATTACCCCACCGTATGCGGACATCAGACGCACCTTGTGTGGGACCCGATCGACAGCTAGATGGAGCAGACACAAGGAGAGGGGCTACAATCAAACTTTGCCGTATTCATAGATGAACAGGGAAGCCAGAATATGGCTGAAGATTGTCTGTTCCTGCCTAATCCCGGGGGTACATATGACAGATGTAACCCAGGATCGTGTATGCCTGGTGTACGCCCTGATGAAAGGGCTGGAGATCAACGTGGGGGCGGTGATTATCTCCGCCATGAAGAGAGCCCGGTTGCATCAGGGGCACAGGTACGACTTTGGTGGACTACTCGCCACCTTTCTCAGGGGCCTAGATGTCGAGGAAGAGGCCCTTGACTATATCCTGCAGATGGAGCGGCGGGCCTTAGATGTTACTAAAACTAAGTCACCCGACACCACCCACGGGCCAGTGCTTACACTTGGCGAGTGACATGCTCGTGATGATCAGTATATGGCTCGCATGTATGGGATGCAAATGCTCCAGCTGAGGATAGGCGGGAGGCCGGCGACAGAGGAGGAGCTATGGCAGCTCGAGCTAGACTACCCCTTCTGCGAGAACGCCAGGGCTCTATGCCGAGTGGGGCCAGCATTTGTAGAGCCCACGAATGATGACGTCCCCACAGACGAGGAGACACGTCGGGAGGACTCCGATATGGAGTCCGATGAAGACGACGGGGGTGATTCAGACATGGGAGATGAAGCAGCAGCACCCGACGAAGAAGTGGAGTACTTTGATTGATCAGGGAGTTCCACCACCCGATTTTTGTGCTATTTTAATTTTTGTGAACACTGGAGACAGTGTTCGAGCTAAGTGTGGGGTGGGAGTAGTTAGGTGCTGGGCTGTGCTGTTATGTATGTATGCTCTAATCTGTTGTCGTGCCTGTGAAATTTTGTTGTTCCCTGTGATTTATGAATTGTTAAGTTGTTGTTCTGTAGTGTAAATTTATGTGAAATTGATGTGTGTTGCTGAATGTTGCTAGCTGATTTTTGTACATATTTTTGTCTATCGAAATGATCGATATTTTCAATTTTTTTTTACTTCTTGGGTTTCTCGGCGTTTGTTTTCGGTTCTTTTACCGAGAATGGTCCCATTGAACCGAAGTCATAGTAGTGACCGTTCCCTATGATGGATGGATGACGATCGTCTTAAGGGAAATGTAGTCGTTAGAAGTAGTTTTTTTTTCCAATTATTTTTCAGTTTTTTTCTTTGGTGGGTTGCATCCCAAAACCGGTAGTTACTGTATGGTTGCGGAATTCTGGTTGCGTGTTGTACATGATATTTAAAATGCAAAGGTAATTCGTATGAAAGCATGCAACTTTGTAAATATGTTGAGATACTTAAGCCATATAGTTCGATTCAGTGTGATTGAGGCTTAATGCTTGAATTTCTATAATTAGCTGATTGAAGAGTCTGTGAATACATCTTGAGTTGAGCATGTGCAATAAGTGTGAAGTGAGGTGCTGTTATTCCATGCTGTTGTGAAATGTCTAAAACTTGCCTGGTGTGTGTACAAAACGAAATGAAGGAGGTGTATTGTAGGAAAGGATGTAGGCATTTCTTTGTTTTAACCGAAAGTTTCTATTTTTCATTGTCGTACCCACCTTGATTGTATACCCTAGTCAGCCCGTTGAGCCTTTAGCCTATTATTTTTTTCTTTTGTCAAAAAGTGTAAACCGAGCTTAATCCCTTCTTTTCATTAGCCGTAAAGTCGATACAAAACTCTTAAGCGCTTAAGAAGAGAAAATCATTTTCCCAAAGTGTCAAAGAGTGAGAATGGTGAAAAGAAAAAGAAAAGCAGAGTGATAGAAGAAAGAAAAGGTTGAAGGTGCACTTGTTATAAATAAACTATAATGAAGGTGCATGAATAATCTTTGTTGCTGTGTCAAGTGTGCTTAATACGATGGGCCAAACTAAAGAAAAACATCAAGAATGGGAGGATGGAAAGAAGAAACAATGTCCATGAGTTGATGGGATGTGTTGAAAAGGCGCTTAAGGATGCTAGTGGCTATTATTGGCTAACCCAATATTTACTAGTTCCGTAGCTTCCATTACAACCAGTTAAAGTCCTACGTGATCTTACATTGCACTTCTTTATATTAGTGGAGTAATACACTAAGGGCAAGCCTATGGGTCATGACATGATGCATGTGAATTCTTTTGGGAGAGAGAGCGAAATTGTGTTTACTTGCCCCTGCTTAAAATTTTGTGAGTCATATGAGCAAAATGGGGAAGATTTCTTGTGTTGTGAGGGCACATGCTTGATGAGAGATTAATTTTCGTGTCGGATATCTTGATCAGCTGATTTGCATGAGTTTGCCAATATCGAGAGTCGATTCTTAAGTCTAGGAGGTCTTAATGTATTGAAGGTCATTGCATTGATAGGACCATGCATGTTTTCTTGATGATTTGCTGTATTGAATAATCGGTATGACCGTAGCCTAAATTGTCGAACCAAAGTAGCGAGGTTGGGATGTAAATTGCATGAAGTGTAGGATTGTTGTTCGAGGACGAACAAGGATTTAAGTGTGGGGTAAGTGATCTTGGGCAAATTTATATGCCCAAGTGATACTCAAAAGTACCATTTTAGCCTTGTTTATCTATCAATGTGTATACATTCTCATGTAATTGGTAATAAAATGTGAATTTATACTAACCAACATGATTAGCATTGTTTTGCAGGTAAAATGTAATTTCGGGAAGCTAAAATGCATGTTGGAGGATATCGGGGTTGGACTTGGATGCGAGAAAGGGACAAGACATTGGACAACATAAAATAAAGGGGCTCCGCGATGGAGCCGTGTCACGTTGCCATCGCGGAGGCCTTCTGCCTGGATGGGAATTTTCAGCCAAATTCCAGTGTGGGTTCACGATGGGTCCGTGGCATGGTGGCTTGGCTCTGCGTTGCACGCCGTGCCATGTTGGGCTTTATTTCCTTGACCCCCAGTTCCAGTGAAGGTCCGCGTCCGTAGCGTGTCACGGAGGCAGTGCTCCGCGATGCACTCCGTTACACGTTGCTCGTTATTCCGGGAAAAATTTCCACCAGTATAAATAGAACACTTAGGTTCATTTTTCAATATTCTGACTTGGTGGAGCAAGAACGTGGGTTACAGGCAGTTGAGGGAACGAAATTATCGGGGTTTTTCTCTCTTTCCTTCTCCTTGTATTCAATTGCTTGTATGTTTAACACTCATTTAATGATGTTTAATCCACAAATGAGTGGCTAATTCATCTTCTTGCTGAGGTTATGAACACTTGTAATGAAATGTGATCATTGATTCTTTGGTTTTTCATCTTTTCTTCCATGGTTGTTCTATTAATTCTTGTTCTTACTGCATTAATGTGTGGCCTACGTTAATGTACATCTAAAAAGTCCGGTTTCACTCGAGAGAGCAAGAAATTGGAAAGTTGTGAATTAATAGGATATAATCTTTACTTGGTTTGGGAAAATTGGGAATTGATTTACTTTCAGGATAGAAATATAGCTGAAAGTCGTATTAGTCAATTTAGGAACCAGGTTTGTATGGCTAGAACATGAATTGCAGTTAATCACAGAAATGTAGGTGGATGGTTCATGATTCTTAAGTGAGGTTAATTACGAGAGTTTTAATCTCTTGGCAAATGTTCTTGGCTAGCAACCGGAGGAAAAGACTAACCAAATTACATCGATAATTAATTTCATTACATGTTCGTTTAACCTCAACATGCTTTCATTCATAGTTCAGACTCAAATTAGATAGTTGTTTTAGCTTTAGCATAAAAATTATAAAACAAAATAGCAAACTCTTGGTTACACTGTTGTCTGCATTTTTAGAATCGAAATATAGTACACTTGAGCAGATTGCACTTCATCCCAGTGCCTGTGGGATCGATACTTGGCTTACTTAAGCCACTTTACTACTTGTTCGACCACGTGCACTTGCGTGTAGTTATATACCCATATAACACCCTGAACAGTCATCATGGAGGAGAGTGAACTACTCATAAGGTGCTCTAGTTAGGTTTCTTTTGGCCAACTTTATTCAAGGATGCAGCAACATATGTCAAGGCATGTGATCAATGCCATAGGATGGGCACAATCAGCATAAAACATGAGATGCCTCTGCATAACATCTTGGAAGTCAAGGTATTTGACGTGTGGGGGATAGATTTCATGGGGCCATTTCCACCATCATTCGACAATCAATACATTTTGGTAGCAGTGGACTATGTCTTCAAATGGGTTGAGGCCACAACATTCCCCACTAATGATGCCAAGGTAGTGGCCAAATTTGTGAAAAAGCAGATCTTTTCTAGGTTTGGAACCTCACGAGCTATTATTAGCAACAAAGGTTCACACTTTGTAAACAACTGGTTCTGAAACCTATTGTCCATGTATGAAGTCCAGCATAAGGTTGCTATAATATACCATCCTCAGACTAGTGGACAGGTTGAAGTATCGAACAAGGAGTCAAGTAGATTCTACAGAAAATCGTGAATGCTCAACGAAAGGATTGGGCAAGCAAACTAGCTGATGCTTTGTGGGCGTATAGGACTGCCTATAAGACACCAATTGGGACTTCACCATATCAGTTGGTTTATGGGAAGTCCTGTCACTTGACTGTAGAGCTTGAACATCAGGCATATTGGGCTATGAGGAAGTTGAACATGGATCCTGAGTTAGCGGGGAAAAACAGCTATTGTAATTGCATGAACTGAAAGAGTTTTGGTGGCACGCTTATGAGAGTGTGGAGCTGTATAAATAGAAGACCAAGAGATGTCACGACAAGCACATAGTGCCTCTAGTCTCCAAGCCTGGGCAGATGGTGTTACTATTCAACTCCCAATTGAAGTTATCTCCAGGGAAATTGAGGTCCAAGTGATCTGGACCATTTGAGGTGGCTAGGATGACCCTATATGAGGCAGTTGAATTATGGCAAGAAGATAAAAGTGCCACATTTTTGGTGAATTGTTAAAGATGTAAGCATTATTAGGGTGAGGGCATTAATTAAGAGAAGATGTCTATCACTATTTGATGAATGAGTTTGAGTTAGGTCGTGCTGTGACGATAAATCAAGCTCTGCACGAGAGGAAACCCGTAATTTTAATGTAATAATTAGGACTTATTTGCAAAAAAAAAGGGTCGTGCCACGACTAAAACTACGACACTGGGTGCGAGGCAACCTACTATTTTCTAACTTATTGGTGTTTTTGGATGAATTGTAGGATGAGATAGCACTGAGAAGTGATTTAGGGAACAAACAAATTGCAGGAGTAAAAATTGAGGCCAGAAGTGCAAAAGTAAGTGAAAGGGGAAAAGTTAGGCTCAACCAGTAAGCCTACGCGATAACTCCGTGTCATGCAGCTGGACCTGACACGGAGGCAATGAAAATGCAAACCCAGGAAATAGTAAGGGTCCGTGATAGCTATGTGTCACGGAGCTGGATATCCGCATTAGGCTCCGTGACACGGCAAGGCTAAATTTTTTTGGGTTCATTAAACAGTCGAGTAGACCCGCCCCAAATCCCCCTCTTATTATATTTATTCTTCATTTTCATCCCTAATCCCATAGTTCTAGCATGATAAGACCCCCAAATTCCCCTCCCCCTCTCCGAGATTCACTCTATCGTGAACGTGTCACGGCACTACTCTTCTTATTCTTTTCCTCTCGGCTTAAGCACAAGAGCATCAGGTAAGGTCTCTAACTTTTATCCCTCTTGTGTTCCAAATTATTTTGTTTGAACATGTGGGTTAGAAGAGAAGAAACTAAAATCATGTTTTGGGAGGAACATCGTGGTAGAAGTTGTTGAAACATTCCTCTTACAAGTCATAGACCACTAGTTGTTTGTGTTTTTGCTTGAATAAAAGAAAAATGTGAAGTGTGTAATTCTTGGAGGGTTGAGGGAATGTGCAAAGGGTGAGAAATTCATGACTTTTTTCTAAAACTAGTGTTGCTAAGATTGTTAAAATTGCACTGTTTTCCTCTAAGTATAGTCGAAATTGGGTGAGTGAAAATGGAAACATGGTGTAGTGATGAGGTAATCATGAAGGGTCGGGAGGATTTTTCTCTTTGTTTGGCTATGCATCTCTAATTAGGATAGCACTGTTAGGCTGTGACATGAGAATTGTGCATTATCGGTTACATGTAGTTTGTAAGGACATGCTAGATGATACTACATACTACACTATGCCTATGCCCCATTATGAAAAATTCTGTTCTTTGTAAATATGGGCATGCATAAATTGTAAATGTTCTTGATTACAAGTTCCCAATTTCTTGAAGTCTGAGTAAAGCAATATGAACTTCATGTAAATGCTAGTGTCATGGGTTTGAGTTATTTGATTGTACGAAGTCTGAGTAGTATAAGATAATTGCCAAGTTCAAACTCTCAGTGCAAATTGCCTTAAGGGACAATGTTGTATTCCGTTGTGTTTGCTTAATCTTGTCACATTGCTAATGATGTTTCATTTTGGGAAAAACTAGTCAATGAGGTTTGAATAGGGGAAATCTGAGTACCCGATATTATGACTAGTGAATCCACACTAGCAGCTAAGTGTGGGGTAACTACCCAAGCCCTGACTTAGTGTTAGCTAACCATGTTAAATTCCGACTAATTTGGTCTTTGTGTTTTGAATAAACAGGTACAATGTCTGCCATACAAGACAAAGGAAAAGGTGCTTCATCCTCCGGCAGAGGCTGAAAGAGGATCAGATTTGGCACATCTGTGCCAGCTGCCCCACTAATTCCTAGGGGCCAGAGAAGGAGATTTGGTACCCGATGGGTGGTCGATGAAGGCAATAAATGGTATGCCAAGCATAAGGAGTCAAAATACTTCCCAGAGGACCAGATTGACCAAGAGAGTTTGGCACAAGAGTTCCTCCACATAATGCAAAGGCTACACACCCTAGAAATGGTCTTCATTTTTAATGAGCCTAGGGAGTGTAATTTACATATGGTTCAGGAATTCTACGCAAATTGGGATCCCACTCTCCGCAGCCACACAGTCAAGATCTGGGGTAAAGTCATACCATTTGAAGCACATCACTTGAATGCAATCCTGGGTACACCTGACACAGATCCACACACCCACTCTGCCAGCTTAATATCACACCTCTATATGCTGAAATTCGGTACACGTTATGCGAGCAACGATCGACAGCCCGGTAGATTCACCACAAAGAGAAGGGGTATGACTAGAACTTGCCATATGCACAGATGAACAAAGAGGCACGTGTCTAGCTGAAGATTGTTTGCAGCTGCCTCATTCCAGGTGTACACATGACTGATGTCACCAGGGACATGGTCTACTTGTTATATGCCTTGATGAGAGATGTTGGGATAAATGTGAGGGTTGTGATCAAATCATCTATGAAAAAGGCGAGGCTGCATTAGGGGCACAGGAACAACTTTGGTGGTTTACTCACCTCCTACCTCAGGAGCTAGGACATTGAGAAGGAGGCTTTGGACTACAAGCCAAGGGCAGAACGACACACTGTGAAAGTGACAAAGACTAAGGCACCAGATATTACTTATGGGCCAGTCGTCACATTAGCAGAGTGACATGCTCGAGATGATAGCTACGCTGCCAGGATGTTTGGCCTGCAAATGCTGCAACTTCAAATTGGTGAACGACTAGCTATAGAGGACGAGCTGTGGCAGGTGAATAAGGACTACCCCATGAATGAACTGTTATACTCCGTAAGATTTCCGACACCTAGATGGCCTATTCGCGCATTAGTTAAGCATATTTGAAAGCCATACATGCTAGGGAAAGGCCCGGGAAAGGATCGGACGAGTAGCCTATCGAACCATCGCAGAAGGAGCCGGGACAGAGCCCCTCCGCGATGGCAACGTGTCACGGAGGTGGAGCCTCCGCATTGGCTCCGTGACACGTTGGGCCTATCCAGGCCCAAGTATATAAAGCCCCACTTCGGTTTAATTTCATTTAAATCATTGAAAATTTCCAGAGAAACGTAGAAAACAGAGAGGGACGAAGAAGGTTAATATATAATCGTTCAATTACGCTGCCAAACGTAGTCCAAACTTAAATTAACTCCAGATACCGAGGTATTAGCAGCAGGGAGCATTCCTACAGATTTTGTTTCGCGAAATACGACCGACGAATCGTCGAGCTACCGGACTAAGGTAAGTGGAATTGCTCCAAACTAGTGTCTATGTGTTCCTAGCTGTGAAGTGAATACTTCTCCCTTCTGGACTTTTGAAAAATAGCGAGTTTTTGACCGTCTTTCGATAAGCTTAAGTTTAGGCTATAATTATATCGAAAGTGACGCCGTCCTTCAGAATAGTGTTGTATTTAGTACTAATTGACGTGCTTATGAATGCAGTTGGGAGAAATAGCTGGAGTACTGACCGAGCCTCGTATGACAGTCGGATAACTCGAGGTTAAGGTATGTGAAGTTGTTCTTCGGCAAGTTAGTAAGTCTTAGCTTGGTAAATCATAGTAAACTCCGTATTTGAAACTCTCGGAGTTGAATATTGAGAATTAGGTAAGTCTAAAAGATTGTGAGTTGTGTTGCCGTATTGTATTCAGTCCGAAAGTTAGTAAAGCATGCGCCAAAGGGCATGTTAGAATTCCACATTCAGTATAGCTTATTGTATGATTAGCAAACATGTTGTAGAATAAAAAGAGACAGATTTTCAGAATAAAGTTAGTAAAGTAAAATCAGATAGACAGACAGTTCTATTGGCTACAGATTAGCCATTCAGACAGATAGTACCCTGGCTACAGATTAGCCAGCAGTTAAAGAAAGATCTCAGAATCAGTATAATCAGTAAAGAATCAGTTTAGTACAGAAATAGATCAGAATAAGAAATTAGATTTCAGATAGTCTTTTTCAGTTATAAATGCTTGCTATTTATATGTGCTATTTGTTTGTTGAGACTTGATGTGGTGTGGGGGCACCTTATTGAGCGTCCTCGCCGCCCCTGGGTTGGTAATTGTGTCGCCCACTGAGTGGGTGGGTTTTAAGTCACTCTGAGGGGTGGCATGCCGTCCCCAGCTTGGACGAAGATGGGATGAAGCTTTTCCCATAGCAGTCTGATCAGCATTTCAGGTGCAGCTCCGGTTTCAGATAGCCCTGTTGAGTTTTGTGTCTAGGGAACCAGACCCTATCTGTTACTGTCTGTACATTCAGTTAGTATAGGTGTAGCTCCGGTTTCAGATAGCCCTATTGAGTTTTGTGTCCAGGGATCCAGACCCTATCTGTTACTGTCTACGCAGGAGTCCTCCGAACCCAGACATGGTTGCTTATATCGGAGGCTATGACCTGAGTCGGAGACCTAGGGGGCCGGTAGAGGAGCTCCGAAGTGAGAATATGAGTGGAGTGACTTATTTTTGGTTGGTTTTGACCCGGGTAGAGGTATATAGATTGTTTGCTTGCTTGGCGCCATCCGGCTTATGGGGGTTGGTATTGGCTCTTGCTTGCTAAATGTATATGTATTTATGTGCTTTATATATATTAGTTAATAGACAGCAGGTCGCCGTGACTACAGACACGCTCCTACTTATCAGTGCAGAAAGGTTTGATCTAGTTCCTATCAGCTCTTTAGATTCAGTTATCTTCTGCTCACAGACTTGTTAGTTATGTTATCTGTATTCAGTTGTATTATTTCAGTTGCTTTGCATACTCGGTACCAGTGGTACTGACGCCCAGTGGGGCGCTGCATTACTTGCCTGCAGGTACTCATAAACGAGGAGGCGATCCCTCGTGATCCTAGCCAGCGCAGAGTCATCAGCTCCTGTCATCCGGAGCTTGATATTTCAGAGGTTTATATCATTTCTGTTTTGTTGTACAACACGGGTAGGTCAGGGCCCTGTCCCGACCATCTTATCAGTATTCCTAGAGGCTTCCAGTCTGTATATATTTCCCTGTGGTCAGTTGAGCCGGTCGTGTGAGGCCGTGCAGTTTGTTATAGTTGTTTAACATTTCAGTTTATGTTGGCCGTGTGAGGACTTATCCAGTCAGTAGTGGTGACCTTGCCGGTCACGTAGTTATTCAGTATTCCATTGTTGAGTTACAGATAACTAGACAGCATGGTGGCCTTGTCGGCCCGCATAGGTTCCTTGTTACGAGTATGTTTCTGGTTAGCTGTCATTACAGGTACAAGTGGCTATAGGCCCAGTTGGACGGAGGCTTTGTTTACAGCCGTTATATAGCCCGTTGATCCCTTGAATCTGAATTAGAGCCAGCCAGGCACCAGATGTGCTCAGGCTCAGTAGTCTATCAGTTTAGGTCCTACTAGGGCACCAGGTGCCAGTCATACCCCCCAAGGTGGGGCGTGACAAACTTGGTATCAGAGCAGGTCGTGTCCCAGGGAGTCTGCAAGCCGTGCTGAGTAGAGTCTTGTCTATGGATGTGTTGTGCACCACATACTATAGGCAGGAGGCTGCGAGGCATGATAGGATGGTTACTCTTCTTTCATACTCAGTCGTGCCATAGCACAGTACAGTATAGGGTCGAGTTCCTAAAACTTATCATATCCTTTGTCTACAGATAAGAATGGCAGATCAGTGACACCTTGCCACAGGCAGGCGATTAGACACAGCAGCAGGAGAATGCACCAGCAGGATGCCTCAGCTTCAGTCAGAGTCAGCCCGATCTGAGGGCGATATAGTGGCTTCATCACAACCCTCTCAGTAGTCCCCCTCACATCAGGAGCCGCTGGGCACTACACCGCCCCCGATAGCTCCTGTGCCTTCGCCATCAGATCAGGAGGTTCATAGCACTGTAGTTATGTTGGCACAAATGATGGCCACACAGCGCCAGTCGCTGCCACCTGTAGCAGCAGAGCCTTCAGGTGGGTCAGGTAGTTCCAGGGTCAGGGAATATTTGGCACTAGGTCCTCCATAGTTCACTGGGTCAGATCAGGCAGAGGACCCTCAGGACTTTCTAGATCAGATGCAGAGAATTTTTCGGGTTATGCATGTGACCCCTTCAGAGTCTGTTGAGTTGGCAGTGTTTCGGTTGCGGGACATAGCAGTACTATGGTACGAGAGTTGGGAAAGGTCCCGAGGGAGAGATGTTACCCCTCCGACCTGGACCAGCTTCTCGGAGGCCTTCCTGGACCGTTACTTGCCACGAGAGATCCGGCAGGCCCGGATGGATCAGTTTTTGCATCTGGAGCAGGGGGCGAGGAGCGTACGCGAGTATGCTTTACAGTTTGACTCCTTAGCCCGTTATGCTCCAGCATTTGTTGATACTATGCCAGCTAGAGTTCACAGATTTATTATGGGTCTGAACCCGGAATATATGGAGGCATGTATGACGGCTACGTTACGAGAGGATATGGATATCGCCCGAGTACAGGCCTTTGCTCAGACCATTGAGGGTCTTAGACAGCGGCAATAGAATAGTAGACAGATCAGTCAGGAACAGCGCCGCAGAGACAGACCAGATGACATACAAAGGGAAGCTCAGAGAGGACCTAGGCCTCGACTATCAGATAGACCCCCACCTCCACCACAACAGCAACAGCGAGGTAGATATGTTCTTAGAGGGCAGTCAGAGCCTAGTGGCAGTTCCAGAAAAGTAGAATCTCTGCAGCAGAGAAGGGGAGAGCAGAGTAGACTTGCACCTTCACCCTGCTCTTATTGCAATCGACCACACTCCGGAGCTTGTAGATATGGCTTCACTGGGTGTTATAGTTGCGGTCAGGAGGGGCATCGAATGAGAGATTGTCCGACCAGAGGTCAGGGGAGTAGAGACAGTCAGGACAGGGGATCCGCAGGGCCACGGACTCCAGCAGCCCCAGCAGGGCGTGGGCCTTCAGGCTTAGTAGGCAGAGGCCGAGGTAGATCAGGAGCCTCCAGTTCAGGTACGGGCTCAAATCGTACTTATGCACTACCAGGGAGACATGATTCAGAGGCATCTCCGGATGTAGTAACAGGTACGATGACTATTTTTTCTTGCCCTGCTTATGTATTGATTGACCCAGGATCCACTCTGTCGTATGTTACCCCATTTGTGGCACGAAAGTTCAATATTGCACCAGAATTATTGCAGCAGCCCTTTTCAGTATCCACGCCCGTCGGTGACTCTATTATAGCTAGTAGAATTTACCGAGGGTGTACAGTGGAGGTTGCTGATCACCAGACTATAGTAGATCTGGTAGAGGTAGAAATGATAGACTTTGATGCCATAATGGGTATGGATTGGCTAGTGCCGTGCTACGCCAATGTAGAATGTTGAACCAAGACAGTCCGATTCCACTTTCCAGGAGAGGCAGTGCGGGAGTGGAAAGGCAGTACAGCTACGCCAAAAGGTAGGTTTATTTCCTACCTTCAGGCGAGGAAATTGATAACTAAGGGATGTATTTACCACCTACTCAGAGTTCAGGATGTTCGGGCAGAATCTCTGACACTCCAGTCTGTTCCGGTGGTGAACGAGTTCCCTGATGTGTTTCCAGATGAGTTACCTGGTCTTCCCCCAGAAAGGGAAATAGATTTTGCTATTGATTTGTTACCAGGCACTCAGCCTATATCAATTCCTCCTTATCGTATGGCTCCTGCAGAACTCAGAGAGTTGAAGGAGCAGTTGAAAGATTTGCTAGATAAAGGTTTTATCAGGCCGAGTACTTCACCATGGGGTGCACCAGTTCTATTTGTGAGGAAGAAAGATGGCTCGCTCCGTATGTGTATAGATTATCGGCAGTTGAACAAAGTTACAGTAAAGAATAAGTATCCGCTTCCCAAAATAGATGATTTGTTTGATCAGCTACAAATGGCCAGATACTTTTCCAAGATTGACTTGCGGTCTGGATATCACCAGGTTTGAGTACGTGAAAGAGATATTCCTAAGACAGCGTTCAGGACCCGATATGGGCATTTTGAATTTCTAGTTATGTCCTTTGGGTTGACGAATGCCCTAGCAGTATTCATGGAGCTGATGAATAGTATTTTCAGACCATACCTGGACCTGTTCGTGATAGTGTTTATTGATGATACTCTGGTGTATTCTCGCTCTGAAGCAGATCACCGGACTCATTTACGGACAGTACTCCAGATCCTCAAGGACCGCCAATTATATGCTAAGTTTTCCAAGTGTGAATTCTGGCTTAACTCAGTAGCCTTCCTAGGGCACATTGTGTCGGATGCTAGTATACAGGTTGACAAGCAGAAAATAGAAGCAGTCAAATCATGGCCTAGGCCTACCACTCCGACTGAGGTCCATAGTTTTCTGGGATTAGCAGGTTATTACAGGAGGTTTGTTGAAGGGTTTTCCACCATAGCGGAACCTCTGACTAAACTGACGCAGAAAGCAACAAAGTTTCAGTGGACAGAGGCATGCGAGCGGAGCTTCCAAGAGTTAAAAGACAGATTAACCTCCGCCCCAATGCTAGCATTGCCGGAAGGTACAGAGGGTTATTCAGTGTATTGCAACGCATCAGGCATTGGGTTGGGTTGTGTGTTGATGCAGCATGGTAAGGTGATTGCGTATGCTTCCAGGCAGCTGAGGAAACACGAAAGGAATTACCCTACCCACGACCTGGAGTTAGCCGCAGTGATCCACGCCTTGAAAATGTGGAGACATTACCTGTATGGCATCCATGTTGATATTTTTACAAATCACAAGAGCCTACAGTATATCTTCACTCAGAGGGAGTTGAATCTGCGGGAACGTCACTGGTTGGAGCTGTTAAAGGATTATGACGTGAATATTCTGTACCACCGGGGGAAAGCCAATGTTGTAGCAGATGCTCTCAGTCGTAAGTCCATGGGGAGTTTGGCGTATTTGCAGCCCGAGCAGCGGGAATTGGTCAGGGAGATACATCAGTTAGCTAGCCTAGTAGTTCATGTAGCAGAAACAGAGGACGGTAGCGCGGTAATTCAGAACACCGCCATGTCATCATTAGTTGTGGAAGTAAAAGAACGGCAGTATGAGGATCCGGACCTGATCCAGCTCAAAGACAGAATCCAACAGGGTAAAGCACCAGATTTTCAGATAACTAAGGAAGAAGTGCTGTTATGTAAAAGTCGCCTCTGTGTTCCAGATGTCTCAGGGCTCCGCCAGCAGATTATGAACGAGGTACATTACGCCCGTTATTCTCTTCACCCCGGTGCGACAAAAATGTACCATGATATCAAAGAAAACTACTGGTGGCCAGGTATGAAAAGAGAAATTGCCGAATTTGTAGCCCAGTGTCCTAACTGCCAATAGGTAAAAGCAGAACACCAGAAACCAGGCAGTTTGACTCAGGACATAGATGTGCCTCTCAAGAAATGGGAAGTAGTGAATATGGATTTTGTAGCAGGATTACCCCGTACTAAACGCAGACATGACTCTATATGGATGATAGTTGACAGATTGACAAAATCAGCTCATTTCCTGCCGGTAAGAACTACCTTCTCGGCCAAAGATTATGCGGAGCTGTATATTCGAGAAATAGTCAGGTTGCATGGAGTACCAGTATCCATTATTTCAGATAGAGGAGCACAGTTTACAACTAGATTTTGGCAGTCATTTCAGAGAGGTTTGGGAACGCAGATTAATTTGAGCACAGCATTCCACCCTCAGACAGATGGACAGGCTGAGCGCACTATTCAGACGCTCGAGGACATGCTATGAGCGTGTGTGCTAGATTTTGGAGGTAGCTGGGATAAGCATTTTCCGTTAATCGAATTTGCTTATAATAATAGCTATCACTCAGCCATCCAGATGGCGTCTTTCAAGGCATTATATGGACGAAAATGCAGATCGCCGATTGGTTGGTTTGAAGTAGGGGAATCGGCGTTAATTGGGCCAGACATTATTCAACAGTCAGAAGAAAAGATAAAGCTTATCAGAGAACGCTTACTGACTGCACAGAGCCGCCAGAAATCATATGCAGATGTACGGCGTAGAGACCTGGAGTTTGATGTAAATGACTGGGTATTTCTGAAAGTATCTCCGATGAAAGGGGTGATAAGATTCGGCAAGAAAGGTAAGCTCAGTCTGAGGTTTGTTGGGCCTTATCAGATTCGTCGAAGGATAGGCCGAGTAGCATATGAGCTGAACTTGCCTCCAGAATTGGAATCCGTTCATCCAGTCCTTCATGTATCCATGCTGAGGAAATGCATAGTAGACCCATCCAGGGCAGTCCCAGTCCAGGATATCTAGGTTACGGAGGAGCTGACCTATGAAGAGGTTCCAGTGGCTATCCTAGACAAACAGATTCGCAAATTAAGAACTAAAGATATTGCGTCTGTCAAGGTATTGTGGCGTAACAGGAACCGAGAGGAGATGACGTGGGAGGCTGAGCAAGATATGAAGGCTAGATATCCTCACTTATTCCATGCCTAGTCAGGCGACAGGTATGTCCGTATTATTACTTATGCGGTACCTTATGGTTATATATGTATAAATGAGAAAGATTGATGTTTAGCTATCAAGTGAATCGTAAAGTATTGTGTGCAGTACCTATATTGGACTTTTTTGCATTTCAGGTTTTTGGGATAGTCCATATTAAAGGGGAAACTCTGCCAAAATTTTTCCAGGAACAAATCGAATAAGTTGAGAAGTCCTCTAGATAGAAGTTTACATTCGAGGATGAATGTTCCTAAGGGGGGGAGAATGTTAAACCCCGTAAGATTCCCGACACCTAGATGGCCTATTTGCGCGTTGGTTAAGCATATTTGAAAGTCATACGTGCTAGGGAAAGGCCCGGGAAAGGATCGGACGAGTAGCCTGTCGAACCATCGCGGAAGGAGCCGGGGCAGAGCCCCTCCGCGATGGCAACGTGTCACGGAGGTGGAGCCTCCGCGTTGGCTCCGTGACACGTTGGGCCTGTCCAGGCCCAAGTATATAAAGCCCCACTTCGGTTTAATTTTATTTAAATCATTGAAAATTTCTAGAGAAACGTAGAAAACAGAGAGGGACGAATAAGGTTAATATATAATCCTTCGATTACGCTGCCAAACGTAGTCTAAACTTAAATTAACCCCAAATACCGAGGTATTTAGCAGCAGGGAGCATTCCTACGGATTTTGTTTCGCGAAATACGACCGACGAATCATCGAGCTACCGGACTAAGGTAAGTGGAATTGCTCCAAACTAGTGTCTATATGTTCCTAGCTGTGAAGTGAATACTTCTCCCTTCTGGACTTTTGAAAAATAGCGAGTTTTCGACCGTCTTTCGATAAGCCTAAGTTTAGGCTATAATTATATCGAAAGTGACGCCGTCCTTCAGAATAGTGTTGTATTTAGTACTAATTGACGTGTTTATGAATGTAGTTGGGAGAAATAGCTGGAGTACTGACCGAGCCTCGTCCGACAATCGGATAACTCGAGGTTAAGGTATGTGAAGTTGTTCTTCGGCAAGTTAGTAAGTCTTAGCTTGGTAAATCATAATAAACTCCGTATTTGAAACTCTCAGAGTTGAATATTGAGTATTAGGTAAGTCTAAAAGATTCTGAGTTGTGTTGCCGTATTGTATTCAGTCCAAAATTTAGTAAAGCATGCGCCAAAGGGCAAGTTAGCATTCTAGATTCAGTATAGCTTATTGTATGATTAGCAAGCATGTTGTAGAATAAAAAGAGACAGATTTTCAGAATAAAGTTAGTAAAGTAAAATAAGATAGACAGACAGTTCTATTGGCTACAGATTAGCCATTCAGACAGATAGTACCCTGGCTACAGATTAGCCAGCAGTTAAAGAAAGATCTCAGAATCAGTATAATCAGTAAAGAATCAGTTTAATACAGAAACAGATCAGAATAAGAAATCAGATTTCAGATAGTCTTTTTCAGTTATACATGCTTGCTATTTATATGTGCTATTTGTTTGTTGAGACTTGATGTGGTGTGGGGGCACCTTATTGAGCGTCCTCGCCGCCCCTGGGTTGGTAATTGTGTCGCCCACTGAGCAGGTGGGTTTTACGTCACTCCAAGGGGTGGCATGCCGTCCCCAGCTTGGACGAAGATGGGATGAAGCTTTCCCCATAGCAGTCTGATCAGCATTTCAGGTGCAGCTCCGGTTTCAGATAGCCCTGTTGAGTTTTGTGTCCAGGGAACCAGACCCTATCTGTTATTGTATGTACATTCAGTTATTATAGGTATAGCTCCGGTTTCAGATAGCCCTGTTGAGTTTTGTGTCCCGTGATCCAGACCCTATTTGTTACTATCTACACAGGAGTCCTCTGGACCCAGACACAGTTGCTTATATCGGAAGCTATGGCCTGAGCCGGAGACCCAGGGGGCCGGTAGAGGAGCTCCGAAGTGAGAAGATGAGTGGAGTGACTTATTTTTGGTTGGTTTTGACCCGGGTAGGGGTATATAGATTGTTTGCTTGCTTGGCGCCATCCGGATTATGGGGGTTGGTATTGGCTCTTGCTTGCTAAATGTATATGTATTTATATGCTTTATATATATTAGTTAATAGACAGCAGATCGCCGTGACTACAGACACGCTCCTGCTTATCAGTGCAGAAAGGTTCGATCTAGTTCCTATCAGCTCTTCAGATTCAGTTATCTTCTGCTCACAGACTTGTTAGTTATGTTATCTGTATTCAGTTGTATTATTTCAGTTGCTTTGCATACTCGGTACATTGGTACTGACGCCCAGTGGGGCACTGCATTACTTGCCTGCAGGTACTCATAGACGAGGAGGCGATCCCTCGTGATCCTAGCCAGCGCAGAGTCATCAGCTCCTGTCATGGTCGCTTGATATTTCAGAGGTTTATATCATTTCTCTTTTGTTGTACATCAAGGGTAGGTCGGGGCCCTGTCCCGACCATCTTATCAGTATTCCTAGAGGCTTGCAGTCTGTATATATTTCCCTGTGGTCAGTTGAGCCAGTCGTGTGAGGCCGTGCAGTTTGTTATAGCTGTTTAGCATTTCAGTTTATGTTGGTCGTGTGAGGCCTTATCCAGTCAGTAGTGGTGACCTTGCCGGTCACGTAGTTATTCAGTATTCCATTGTTGAGTTACAGATAACTAGACAGCATGGTGGCCTTGTTGGCCCGCATAGGTTCCTTGTTACGAGTATGTTTCTGGTTAGCTGTCATTACAGGTACAAGTGGCTATAGGCCCAGTTGGCTGGAGGTTGTGTTTACAGCCGTTATATAGCCCGTTGATCCCTTGAATCTGAATTAGAGCCAGCCAGGCACCAGATGTACTCAGGCTCAGTAGTCTATCAGTTTAGGTCCTACTATGGCACCAGGTGCCAGTCATACCCCCCAAGGCGGGGCGTGACATGAACATGCCAGATCCATGTGTAAGATTGGGTCAGCGTTTGTAGAGCCGGTGGATGATGATGTACCCACTGGTGAGGAGAGACGCCGAGAAGACTCAAACATTGAGTCAGATGATAATGATGAGGCAGATGACTCTAACCTCGGTGAGGAGGCCTTTGCACCAGATGAGGAGGTTGATACAGTTATTTGATCAGGGAGTCATTACCACCCTAACTTTATTTTTACACTGATTTATTGCAAGTACTGGGGACAGTGCTAATTTTAAGCGTGGGGTGGTCATTTTGTGTTTGTTGTCTCTCTCCATGTGATTCTCTGAAATTTGTGGCATGTATTTAACTGGTAACAAATAGATGCTGTGTCATGTAATGTGTAGCTAGGAACAAGACTTAGTACTTGGTATGTAATAGCTAGTAAGATCTATTTCTGTTACTATGTTGTTGTTGTTGTTGCTGTTTGTAATTATTCTTCATTTTTTTTCTTTTTTGGGTTTCTCAACTTTTGTTTTTGGTGCTTTTCCCGAGAATAGTCCCTTTGATCATAGTAGATTTTTTTAATCATAGGTAGAGACTGTTCCCTGTAATGGATGGATGACGACCGTCTTAAGGGAAATTAGTCATGTTTAAGAAATAAATAAAACCATCGCTAATGGGCTAGAATACCCCACTTGGTCAGATGCTAGACTTCATCGAATATACGTTCAAAAAGCAAATAGTGATGAGACTAATGGTACATAAGACCTTTGTGTTTAACTCTAAATTAAAAATTGTAGGCTTAAATGTGTGGGTCACACAATGTGGATGAAATAGTAAAAGCAGTCGAGGCTGACCAAGTTTGAACCTCTGTGCCATGCGTGGTGTGAACTTGCAATATTTCTTGCTAACTAGCATATAGAATTTTCCTTTTGTGTGCAAAAAGATGAAAGTGACATTAAACTTGGTGGATATGATTAAGGCACTTCTTTGTGAACCGAACTTGTTGACCCGTATCGCTCATTGTGCCTTACCTTGATGTTATCCCTAGTGAGCCCCGTTTGAGCCTTCAAGCCTATTTTTGTTGGAACAGCTGCACTAATTAGCCTTACCCTATTTTTTCAAATGGCCTCAATGTTAATTTGATCCAAATAGGTCTTATTGCACTTTATTGAGACATTATCTCAAAGGAAATGATCAAAGGAAAGGGTGAGTAGTAAGGGGGAAAGGATTGGTGTGTGTACTCAATTTGTTGTTCACAAGCTAAATATCATAAAAAAGAAAAATATTATTACAAAAAATGATCTATATATATATGGATACACACACACACACACACACAGAGACACACACACACACATATATAATATATTGAGGTCTAAGCCATGGGTACACACTCCTTACGTCTTGGATAAGAATAAGTAAGTGAAGGGAAAAACAATCTTGAAAAGAGTGAAGTGATACGAAAATAAAGCATTGAAAAGGAAATGTGTAATTTTCTTAAAGTGCATAGGGATAAGAGTCACTATGACCCATGTAATCCTACCCATCCCGTAGCCGATATTATAGCCCTGAAAAGCCCTTTTGATCCTACAGGTGATGTTATGCTTGGTTGAATAGTACACTACAGGCAAACTCATGGTGTGTTAGATATGCTTGAAATAATCTTTGGAGCGTGAGTGAATCATTTGTAGAATGAGCTTAATTGTGGACATATTGGTCTCATGAGAATAGAGACAACATATACAAGTGAGAGAACATGAAGAAGACTTCGGTGAAGCTAAGGATCGCTACTATGATGTAACCATATTGGCCGGATTTTCGGTTTAAAAGTTATTCATTAGGGCTTGTGTAATTCTGCATATGAATGAGTGAGAACCATGCTTGATTGAATGAATTGTATTCCATGATAAAAGTGTTTAGTACAACCAGGTGAGAACTATCTGGTTCCATTAATGATGGTAATGTTTAAATCATGTCAAGGATGTTAAAGGATTGCCCGAGGAAAAACAAGGTTATAAGTGTGGAGTGGTGATCTTGGGCATATTTATATGACTCAATGCCATATTTTCACCCATACTAGAGCCTAGTTGAGGATATTATCAATGTATTTATGCATGTTTTGAATGAAATATGTTTGTGGACTAATAAACATGATTAGACTATTTGCAGGTGGAAAATACAATAATTTCATCTTGATGTTGCGGATGGACGCTCGAAAATGAAGTGCGGGAAGTTAAGAGAGCTTAAAATTGATCTTGGAAGTTAATCCTATGCCTCAGTGGAGATTGTTCACATTCAAAAACATGCCACATGCACTTGGTAGAAAAGTTTGAAGTTGGAAGGCAACAGTGAGCCTCTGTGACACATTAAGGTGTTGTATGCCAATGAAGGGTTCCAGTGAGGGTCCGTGTTTGGTCCGTGTCACGGAGCACATTTGGCGCATTAAGCTCCGTAACACGGAGCTTGGCTTCCCAAAACTCCCTCAATTCCAGTGAGCCTCCGCAACAGCTCCGTGTCACGGAGCTAATTATTCACTATCTATTTTTCACTTGTATAAATAGAATACTTAGATTTTTTATTTTTCATTATCTGAAATATTAGCAAGAACATGGAAACGACATTTGAGATGAAGAAAACTCTAGGATTCTTTCTCTTCTTTTTTATTCAAAATTTCATTTGTTCTTGTGCTAAAAACTTGTTTGGAGATGTTTAATCAAAGAATGAGTGGCTAATTCACCTCATTTTGAGGTTGAGGATATTTGCATGATTGCATGATTTTATTTTATTTTCAGCTGATGTTCTTCTATCTTGAATGGTTGTTCTTCTATTCCTGCTCTTTGTATTTTAGTATTTGGCCAACATTAAGATAAATGAATAACCTTAATTTGACTCTGAAAGGAGAATTATTATGGTAGAACGAGGAATAGGGGAATGTGTTCTTATCTTTGCTGTAAATTAAAGATAGGATTCACGTGTGGAACAGAAATATACTTGCAACGCCACATTCGGTTAACGAAGGGAACAAATGCTTCTAGACCTAAGATGAATGATTGCATCACAATTTAATACGTGTAGTTGCAAAATTCATAATTATGAAATTGGCTAGAGATTAGAAAGACCATAGTCAGACTTTAATCTCTCATAACCAGCAACCCGACAGAGAATGTAGCTGAATAAAAATATAAGGTGTACATGATTGCATCCCATTCCTTAACCTTAGAATATTCTTACTTATTGATTTAATCAACGTTCTTTGCTTTATTGATTGGTACTTTCTAGATTTATATTTATAAAACTCTTAACTTATTGGGTTACTTACACACTTGTGTAGAACAATTGTGAATACTAAAATAGAAAAATCATAAAGTCATATTCCCTGTAGGTTTGATATTCAGCTTGAAAGAGCCACTATATTACTTGTACGACCATGTGCACTTGCGTGCGCTTGGGCAATAACATGTGCCGACCACTGCCAGCGCCATGATTGCAGCGGAGGTACTACCTCCGTAGGATGACAGTAGCGCTTAGTGCACCAAAGGTATGTTCCCTTCCTTATGCTTTATATTCTATGCTTCGGGAGCATGCTTTTTAAAAGGGGAGGGGGTGTACTTGTATTTTTGGAATTTTATGAATTCGTCTGAGGGTTTTTTTGCCATGTTTCTTTTTCCTCGAGCATGCTATCTAGTAGAACCGGCATGTTTAGGATTTTATTTTATTTTTATTTAATTAGAAAGTAGCTTAGGAATACTTAGCCAATAATGCATAAGTTTTGAAGTTTTGAAAAATTGACCCTGTTTAAAATTTTTTTGATGGTCATCTATGTACTTGTTAATTGCAAAGTATGATTTCTGTGGATCTTTTTGTGTCATTTAGTGTATTAGCATGAGTAGTTCTTGCCAGCATGTATAAACCAGACAGGTAGAATGAGTGCAAGACATATACCATGAGTGAGTGAGGTCTAATACTTAGTTCAATACTGCGTAGAGGATCTAAAACTTTCCCGGTTGGTCTTTACATAGGTTTTAGGATGGTTGGTTAGGAAAGGATCATAGGCCATTTTTGTTTAGCCCATTTTTAGCTTAAATGACCCTACCAAAATAACATGAATCCTTTGATCCCAATTTTGAGCCTTAAATGAACCATTTTTATTTGATTAACCAATTAACCGTACCCAATTTTTATAATGAACCTATTTCGCGCCGGTCCCTCCTTTGACTTGTGAACTTCAACATAGGCAAAATTTCTAAGTTGAGGGTGGCTAGAGTAGAGGTGCATAAATCTTGAGGAGGTGAAAAAGAAAAAGGGTTAAAAACGAGGTGTAGTATGACATAACAAAAACAAAAAAAAGAAAAAGAAAAAGAAAAAGAAAAATTGAAAAAGAAGATGCAAAAAGAGAAAGATGAATAAAAAATTTTGAAAACACATCACACCTATACAATTGCATAAAAATGGTGAAAAGGGAAGAAAAGAGTTGAAAAATCAAAAAGGATAAAAAAGTGAAAAATGGAGCCACGTGTATATAGTTCCAATGAGGGTTTAGTCACTAAAAATATTCCATATCTATTATATCCAACCCGAAAACCTACAATGCAATTCGAATCAAGTCCTATAGTGATTCTAGCCTGACCATCTAACAAGCCAAAGTAGAGAAAATAAGAGCAAACCTATGGTATCCGACATGCAGTATTTGAAACTTCTTTGTGAGAGTGAGAGTCTTACTTCTTCAGTCCCATATTTCATATTTTCCTATATCTATGAGTGGAGGACTTCATTTGCTGTGAGGGTACATGATTTGTGTTTGATTTTGTCGATTATCTGTGTGAAAAGAATTGGTGATGAATTGACTATCTGTTAATAGCTAAATGACATATCTTGATCCCTGTTTATCATGGTTTATGGTTGCTTGATGTGCATATGCTGATTTGGTTTATGGGAAAAAGGGTCAAAAGCTGTTTGAGTTTATGATGCAAATTTTGATTGATTGTTGGCTGTAGTATCCTAGGTTTATTTTCAAGTTAAACGTCATTTTTAGTTTTTATTTTCTTTTCCCGAGGACATGCAAAAGTCTTAAGTTGAGGGTGTTGATGTGCTGTGAGTTTACAACACCTTTGACGCTTAAAATTGAGAAAATAGCATAGACTAAGGTATGTTTATATGGATATGAGGTGCTTTTACTTTGATTTTAGGAAAAATAGGTGTTGGAGCAAAAATGTGCAAAAGATGCATAAAAGTGCAGAAAATCAGCCAAAACCCAATCTCAGTACGAGCGTACCTTGATTGTATGAGTCGTACTAAGACTCATGGAAAAACTCAGAAGGCTGAAACAAGTCGAAGGTAAAGTACAACTCTCAGTATGAGCCGTACCAAGATGGTACGAGCCATAACCGGAGTCGTGGAAATCTTTAGAGAAAATTGCACAAGGTAGTCTCTTGGTACGGGTGGAACCCACGGATTGTAACAACTACTTATGACCTGTACAATGAGCTGTGGGGAGCTAAAGTGATTTTTAAATACTTGGTAGAACTCTAGATACAATAAACAAGTACAAGTCATACCACAACACTCGTAGAAAACTTCAGAGGATGTCAAAGTTCTCAGGGCCAAGCCACGGATAGATTGTATGACTCGTAGGAAAAAGGTAGGAGTCGTACCAACTACCAGCACTTAGTCAAATCTGCAATAGCCAAGGGATGTACGAGAGGCAGGTATGACCCATACAATCCTATTACGCGTCTATGATCAGTCGTGAGTTAATCCAATGCCAGATATGGAAAATTCCTTATTAGCTTAGGAAAAGGTTTCTAATGTCTGTCTAAATACCTTTTATGTTTTATTTTAGTGGAACAATATAGAGAGAAGGTAGTAGAAGTGTGAAAAGTCTTATTTGTGAATTATTATCAAGTTTTGGAGAGCAATTCTTAGGATCAACACTTGATTTTATCAATTGTTCTTGAGTTTGTTCATCAATATTCAAAGCAAGTTTTCTTTCAATTATTGTTGTAAGTCTTTAATTATGTGTTTGTCTATGAATTCTAATTATAATGTTACAATTATGAGAGGCTAAAACCTCCACAACTAGAGTTGTGGGAACCATGGTGGATTAACGAAATAGGGTTACACAAAATGATTCAGAATCAATGCTAAACACTTGTATTGTATTCTCTCATCTTTAAACATTTCTTAACGGAGAAAAATGTTAGAACTTGCCCAAATTCTTTATTTGAACCTAGATAAATATAGATTAGGAAAAGAGAATTACAACAAAGCCTTGATTTTTATAATCATTGTATAACTAGAGCTGCGGTGGCAGGATAGTTAATTGCAACATATTGATAATGGTTAAAAATAAATCGCTCATGAGACCTGACCCGGTGATTGAGTATAGTCATCCAATAGGGACGAATTAGTTTTTTGGATGAACCTTAGTTATCAGTTCTACAAGTAACCATTGGGATTGATTACGTGTGTATACCTGAAGTAGTTATGAACCAATGGGGAATACTTGCCCTAGTTATTTGCAAATCTTGATAACAACCACCATTATAATCCTTTTTTTAATATTGTTTTTCATTAAACTCCCCAAATTTTGGAGATAACTTACCGACAAGTTTAAGTACCAGTATTAGTCTAGATCTTATCCTATTCGCTGTGGGTTCGACCTCAACCTCTTTGTTGGGTTCTTTATTGACAACGTCCGCTTCATACATTTCCAGGAAGTGTGAGTTTGAGCATTATCAAATAGCAGTACCCAATTTATAAGTCAAGGTTTAGGATCCTTTTTAGCCATAAGATACCAAATTACTGCATTGTTAGTGTGAACTACCACATTTGTACCGATAAGATAGGCAAGAAACTTCTCAAAAGCATACACTATCGTTAACAGCTCATTTTTTATGACTGTATAATTTTTAAGTTGCATTTAGAGATTTGATAGTGTAGTAGATGGGATGAAAGATCTTATCATGTCTTTGTCCAAGAATAGCTTCTAAAGCTACTCCACTAGCGTCACACATAATTTCAAATGGCTTGCTCCAATCTGGCGCCACTATGATGGGGTAGTGACAAGCTTCTCCTTTAAGCACTCAAATGCTTTTGGACAGGCTTTATCAAATATAAACTTTGTATCTTTCTCCAACAACCTGCATAAAGGGTTAGCAATTTTTGAAAAATCTATAATAAACTGCCAATAGAAACCAATATATCCTAGAAAGCTATGAATTACCTTCACAGAGATGGGAGGTGGAAGTTTTGAAATAACTTCAATTTTTGTTTTATCCATCTCAATTTCTTTTTCATAAATCTTGTGTCCCAACACTATCCCTTCTGTGACCATAAATTGAAACTTCTATGAATTATTATACCCCGGGAACCCAAGGATCAGACTCGGGAGACAAATGGGGAAAAACCTGAAAAATGTTGCAGCAGTGCAGGACGAGTCGTTAGAAGACTCGTGAGGGGACCCCATGAGTCTTCAGGTGGCTCGTGGGAAGGTTGGACTGGGCTAAGGAGTTGAGGTCCCAATGGGCATAGGAATGACTCGTGGTCAGCTACCACGAGTCGTCAGGTCTACCGGGGGGTGAGGTTGAGGATTTAATAGGAGGTCTGATAGTGTACCTAACGGATGGGACTCCACGAGTCGTGGCCAGTCTCAACGACTTGTGAGGTGGGTCGTGAGCAAGCCAAGGAAATTTAACTGAGGCTGAGGCAGTGTACTTGACGGGCGGTAAGACGAGTCGTTGCCCGTCTTGACGAGTCATCCAGTCACCCGTTAGGGTCACCTGGCAATTATTTTCTGTGAATTAGTAAGGGCCTTCTCGTAATTTCCTAAACTCTTAAGGCCTAAACTATGTCGTTTTAAGGTTGGAATAGGGTCTTTAAGGTGGGTTAAGTCCCTAATGCACACCCATTCCCATGCAAGAGCTTTTAGAGAGGTTTTAGGGAGATTCAAGGTCTTCTCCTCCAAGTTATCATCAATTTCTTTGTGGGTTTTCAAGGAACTTCGAAATTAGTCCATCCCTAGGTATGTAGGGTTTTAGAATGGGTGAATCCTTTTACACCCATGCCCAAATCTCGATTTAAATAATGAATTCTCCTATTCAAGTCTATGGGGTTTTACTCAAATGCATGAAAATGTGATTTTTCTTTATGGGTATGATTTAATTGACTTTTAATTATTGAATTATGAATAATGGGCAGGTTTTATATTATTTTCTTTAAATCATGTTTCAAGCTTTTTAAATGATGCCCATTTGATAAAGGTTCATGAAAGTTATGATTTATGATGAATATGCAACATTTTGAATTTATTGATGACGGAAAAACATGAATTCAAATTACCCAGGTTTATGAGCATATTTTGAAAGAATTGAATATGATGAAGTATTAGGCAATGCCCACATATTGAATAATGATTTACGATTTATGAAACGAATTACTTGATTTATCGATTTATGATGTTGGCCGATGAAAAGGGCCTTAATTCTTGGCTAAGCATGTTTTAAAGGGGATCAATGATGATAAATGTTATATCTTAACCAATGAATTTTAATGCATGATGTTATTGATTTATGTATGAGCCTATATGCACGTTTTTGGGAGCCATGTCTTGCACCGAGCAGCCCGACGTTCAAAGGACTACATCAGTGTCTCATAACCACGTGCCGCCATGGGGTTTTAATGGTACGATGTATTGATAATGATCCCCTCAACTGTGATATCACGCCTAATGCACGACCCTCGCCTAGCAAGCCAGTGTCGGCTCTGCCCACTTGAGCGAGATAATGGGGCATCATGAAAGGCTCTACCATGATGGTGTCGGTTATGACGAGTCCTCCCATTATTCTACATGTTTTATGCATTGTTATATTTATGTTCTTGGCTCAAGTTATGTTTTGGTAATGTTTACTTACGATTAGGGCTGGTCATTTCGCTTGGACGGGACAGGATGGGACGAGGGGAAGCGGGATGGGAAGCCGAGCCGGGACTAACCGGGCCGGGACGAATCGGGACGGGCCTATAGTCCCGTCCCGTCCCACTATATTAACGGGTCGGGACGGGACGGAACGGGACGGGATAAATGGGAGAAATTTTTTTTTTTTTTAATATTAAAATGTAAATGTTTTTAAAAATTTTATGGTCTTAAAGTCTTATATTTAGAAATAAGAATTTCAATTTTAAGGCTAATGCCCAATAGTTAGACGTTAGAACTTAGAAACTTAGAACTTAGAAGTTAAAATTTATAAAGAAAGAACTTCAAAGTTCAAAGTTGAACTTGAAATTTAAAATTTTAAATTTGAAAATTGAAATACAAATTTAAGGCTAAAAATTCCATTAAAGTCCAAACTCTAAACTCCAAACTCTAAAGTCTAAAGTTCATTAAAGACTTAAACTTTTAAACTTAAAGTCAAAAAAATTAAAGTTTGAAATTTGAAATATGAAGTAAACATTTAGTTATTAATTTAAAAATTGCAAATTGCAAATTAAAATTAAGAATTTAATATTTTAAGGCTAAAATAATTTATAAATTTTATTAAAGACTTAAACACTTAAAGTCTTAAGTCTTAACTCTTAAAGACTTAATGACTTAAAGTTTGAAATTTTAATTTTTGAAATTTGAAATTTGACTTTTTATTTTTGAAATATGAAGTAATTATTGAATATTTATTTGTATCTATAACTTATTGATATGTTTGTAAATAATTAAGATATAATACAACAGATAATGAAATTAAAAATTAAGGCTAAAAGCCTTTAAATTTATTCATATAAAAATTAAAATAATATCATAAAAATTTGTATTACAATTTATAAATATTAGTAGAACACCTAATCTACACAGCCACCTTCTAGGAAAGGTTCTGTTTGGATGAAGCGAATATAATACTAATATCTGTACATCTTTATGAAATCTCTTTCTAATTCTTCTATTTGTTGAGCCGAAATATTTTTCGACACCGGCATAGATTGTTGTCGGTCTTGCGCTTCCATGTCATTATCACTATTAATTGCTGAATCCAAAAAGGCTTCTAGTTGGGAAGTTAACTTCGGTTGCCCGTGATTTCTTCGCTCCGCATTGATCCAATCTCAAAAAGTTATAGATACCTCCAAACTGTCTTCTGTTAGTGAATATTGATGATCTCCAAGTCGAAATCTTGCCGCACTGAAAGCAGCCTCTGAAGCAATAGATGATACTTGAATAGCTAGCACGTTCCGAACCATCTTGCTAAGCCTTAGAAATATGCTGCCACGAGCTCTCCACCAACTCAGAATGTCCGGCGTGCCATCAGCGAAAATTGTAACATTTTCCCTAGCTGAAGAAAGATAGTCATCAAAATCACAACTGTTAGAAAAATCAAGACCAGTAGTACTTTGCACATATCCATGGGTACTATCTACTCGGACCCTAGAAGTTCCAGGAGCATTAATGGAATTACCACTATGCAACTGACAATAAGTCTCATACATCATTTTAGCTTGCACTCTAATACTACTTTTACAACTTTCTAAAGTTGGAGTTTCATTATCTTCTATTTCTAAAATTTCATAAATTTTTTGAACGACTCCTCTTGTACCTCATTCTTTATATTCTGGGTTAAAAACATAGCAGTTAAATAAATTTGAGGGATAGGAAAAAAATATTTTTTAAACTTTCGAATCATGACCTCAATAGCTGGTGCAAACTTTTCATTGTTTTTATATTCAGCAAATTTAGTAGTAACAACACACACATTTATTAAAACTTCACAAATAGTTGGAAAATACACACCAGAAAAAGTTTTTGTTGCTTCATAAAATAATTTTAAAAATTGATTAGGTTCATTTATTTCCTCCCAGTCATTATCATCAAGTTTCAAATCTGGTTCGGAATTATGAGCACTATACAACATAGTGATAGGCCTTCTATAAATATATGCAACTTATAGCATTTCGTATAATGAATTCCATCTAGTTTTTACATGTTTTGGAACTTTTCTATATGAAAGTTAACATATTCTGCAAAGTTCTTTAAATTCATGAATTCTAGAACTTTTATTCATTCGAAAAATCTAAAAACATGCTAATTCAACTTTACAACATCCAGTATCAAATAATGTAATGCCATCCTGTACAGCAAAATTAAATATATGAGCAGCACATCTAACTTGGAAAGCAACATTATTAATTGGACATAGTCAAGTTCTTAACATACTAATAACACTAGTATTAGGAAAAGCATTATCTAGTGTAACACTCAATATTTTATCACAAATGCCAAAAGATTGTAAAACTTCAAGTATAGTAGCAGTTATATATGTAACAATTTTTCTCTGCTCACAAATTTTATAACCTAATATTTTTTTTTGTAAATTCCAATTATGATCAATCCAATGTGCAGTAACAGTTAAATAATCAACGAAATTGACACTATGACCCATATCAGAAGTAATAGAAAATCTACCATCAAAATAACTAAATAAACAACGAAGATAATGAGCATGCTTTGCTCGAAATTCAAAAATGTCACGTTTAACCATGTTTCGTGAAAAACCTTCAAAAGAAGAATTATATGTTTGTTGAATATACATAATAAATTCAGGATGGGAGGGAAAACTAAAAGGCAAACGACAGACTGCAACCATTTTTGCGATGTTTTCACGGTCTCTATCCCTATCATATTTTCGTTGTATAACAGGGCCACTTGGGTTTGAAGGATTTAACTGGCCCTGAACTATATTGGAACCCCTTTCTGATCCAATAGGGACATCACAACCGACAGCTTTAGAGGTTTCTTTAGCCTCCAAATATTCAAGTTTAGAACATTGTAATAAATGTCTATGTAACCCCTCAGTTCCACCTTTGCTTCCGCCGCATTCATGCTTAAATACCTTTTTACAGTTATTACAAATAGCTTTCGTTCGCCCCTTATTTTGATGCATAAATTGCCAAAAAGCTGAAGTTTTAGCCTTTTGAATCCTAGTCTTACCCCTAGTAGGATGCAAAGGGGGAAGTTGAGCTTCACACTGAGTATCCTGAGTTGGAGCTTCGGTAACGGGACTAGTAGGTGTATCATCTAATTCTTCTTCTTCTTCTTCTACTTCTACTTCTTCATTTAATTCTTCCTCTAATAAATTACCATAAACGCTTTCCAGAACTTCATTATCTAATGGAGTATCCGAATTAATATTAATAGGAGTACTATCAAATTGCGTAAAATCTTCAATATTAATTATAACTCTAGGGACTGAAGAAGAACCACCAATTCTTTTAGCAGTTGAACTAGAACCTGTACTTTTTTTTACCAGTACTAATACCCAATGCACCTGCAACCTTGGCCATAACACCCTTTCCTTTTCCAGAATTTTTTTTCCAGAATCCATATTATAATTTATGAATAAATAAATAAAACACAACTAAAATTATGACTAAATAAATATAACACAAGTATATTTAAATAAATAAGATAGAAAAATTAAATGCGTAAATCCGTAAAATAAATAAATAACAGAAGTAAGTATGAATTATGGAACGAATGTACCAAATGTCTGTGTAAAAAACAGACGATTATAACCAATTTTTGAAAACTCGGAATTCAAAAATTGATGTAGCAAAACTAGCGAGTAGCGATTAGCAACTTGAGAGTTGAGACTTGAAACTTGAAGCTTGAAATTAAAATAACTAACACAATTTCAACTAGATTAGAGAATGCAGGGAAATTTGAGAGAAATTGATAATTGATAATATTTGAGACTCGAGAGAATGAGTGTGTAGTAGAGATAAGAAAAAAGAAGAGTTGAATTGTTAGATGTGAATAAATTGTGAAAACGTGGGGGTATTTATAGTTTTTAAAAAAGGACCAAATTTTTAATTTTTAAAACTAAGGGGTGTTTAAATAAAGGGGGTTTGGGGTTGCTGGGGGGGGGGGGAATGAAAAGAGAATATCCATTGGGGGGCCCCACCCCAACGGCTAGAAACGACTATCTTATAAAAAAAGTTTTTCTTAAAAAAATTTCTGGACGAAATTGGGACGGGACCGGCTGGTACCGGGATGAACCGAGCTGGGACTACCGGTAAATAAACCCATCCTGTCCTGTCCCATATCCCGTATCCCCCCCATCCCTTGACGTTAGCCGGGCCAGCGGGGCCGAGACTATCGGGAACCGAAATCTGGACGGACTGGGAAGTCCCGTCCCGCCGGCCAGCCATACTTACGATTATGATTATGAACGCTTTATGAATGATTTGAAAGCCTTCAGCCTTATGTTTACTTACGAAGTTTATGATACAAGCATGATGTCCTTCTCCTATGTTTATTTATGAGTTTATTTTACTTTTAGATGTCCGTTTTACTTACCCTGCATACTCGGTACATTTCACATACTAACTGCATACTTTCTATGCCTTATCGTTTCATGATACAGGGTCCAAGGCTCATCCTCATCCTTAGTCCATCTTAGTTGACGTCCTCATCTTATTGGTGAGTCCTCATGTTTCGAGGGCTGTTTAACAGTCTCTTATGTTATCTTATGTTTCAGTACTGTTCGGATTAGTTAGGGATGTTGTCCCATCAACCCATCTTATGTAGTAGAGGCTTTCAGACAGGATGTAGAACTCAGTTTATGTATATGTCTAGTATTTCCGGTTGTTTACTATGATTACATTTCCGTTATATTTTATGCTAAGTCTTTTCTGCTTTATTAAATGAGATTAGCTGTATGCATGTACTATAGGATGACTTGGGGTCTCTCGGGGTCCCTTTTCCTGTATCTACGAAATGGGTGTATGTCTGGGTCGTGACATGAATTTAGCACCAAATTTATCTCTTCACACCATTTTAATACTGCTGCCAAGCGAGCCAAGCAATCCTCAAATGAGTCACCCACCACTAAAATGTCATTCATAAATACCTCTATAGTGTGTTCCACCATGTTTGAAAATATGGACATCATGCATCTCTGAAATGTGCATTGCATAACCCAAAAAGCATCCACTTAAAGGCGAATGTATCATAAGGACCGATGAATGTCATCTTCTCCTGATCCTCTGGTGCGATAGAGATCCGGTTGTATCCTGAATATCTATCAATAAAGTAGTAATATGCTCTCCTGACAAGCTTGTCTATCATTTGGTCCGTAAAGGTGATGAGTTGATAAGTTACCAACTCATTAGGTTCTTAGACATGAGTTTTTGTTTAGTTTTCAAGTCATTTAGGTGGATTTTATGCCATTTTTTCTTGATCTTTGCGGATATTTAACTTGAGTAGAGGAAGAATGAAATTGAGCAAAAAACATGAAATTTGAGATAAGGACTGACGCTCCACCGGAGGACGCCGGCGAAACGCCAGCTGACTGCAACTGCTCATTGTGTTGAAGTGGATCGTCTATCAGCGGACCGCAGATCAGCACTGGAGAACTGCCAGTGCCAATGCCAGATCCTCCAGAGTTCACTGGACAATAGCTGCTACAGATTGGGGGACAGCGGATCAGCACCGGTGAACCACTGGTGACTCGCAACTGATGACCGTCAGGAAAGGGAATAATCGTCCAACTCAGAAAAAGAGGAACATTTTGTACTCTACTTTTGTACCTTTCTAGAAAAGAGAAAAAAAACATTCCATTATATTGAATATTGAATAGAAAGTAGAGAGAAGTTGGAGAATTGAATTGTAGAGAGAGAAATCTTCATCTTCTTCTTTGAAAAAGTAGAAAAAAAACTCCATTGGAGATCAGAACCTTGTACTTTAATTTTCTTACTCATTTTGTTGAATGGATATTGAATTCTTACTTAATGTAATGTTTTTCTCTACTTACATGAGTAGCTAAATTCCTTGCTAGGGGTGTGTGAATGATTGGGTTTGATTTGGATTGGTTATTGTTTAATTGATTTTAGATTTACTCAATTGGTATAATTCTAGTGTTTCCTATGAGTTTAATTTAAATACTCATAGTTGCAAATATGGGTTGTATCTTTAATTTTGCTTGAAAAAGGGATTTAAAGTATGGGTGAACAAACACTAGTGGGTAATTGGGTGTTGATCATGTGAGCTTGGGCTAGAGATAGCCAAAACCTATTTTCACACACCCATTGAGAATCAAGGCTACAAATAGTTGATTCTTACCCAAGTTGTTGTGGTTGTTGTGAAAAAGACTTTGGGGTTTGAAAAAACCCGAGGTATAAGACACCTAATTGGTTGAAAAAGATCAGGTGCCACCTTGTCCACAACTAATTATACTATTGAGTAATGCTAGGAGCTGCTAACAATTCCAATCCGATGATACCCCTTCAATATCACACCTCTAGTATTTTCTCCTTTGTTATTTTCTATGCTTTGTTCCTGTTTTCCTACGCGAATTTGTAGTTCAATTAACAAGTTGTGAGTTTCCCGATCTTTACTTCATTGTTTTTGAGATATTGATGCAAGTTACTTCAATTTGATAGACAACTCTTATGTGATCAACTACTATTCCCAGTGGGATTCGGCCCCGACACTCATTGGGTATATCTATTTTTCCAATGACCATTTACACTCCATCCTTGTGAGGAGTGAATTTCGACGTTATCAAAAATGGCGCCGTTGTCGGGGAATATAGTTTAATAGCCTTTTGTTGTTTGTTATTTTGAATTGATTTGTTGAATCTTAGTTGGTTTGGATTTACTCTTGTAATTGGTTCCATCTAGGTTGATCTTGATATGAGTCAACACTCACAAGAACGAGAAGGTTCGGTGTATGTGCATATGGATCACGCGGATGATGATCCTGTGATGTCCAATGTAGCGGATGCCATTTTCCTACCTCCTATGGTAGGGAATGCAATTTTTCGTGTGACGAGTACAATGCTGCACTTACTCCAAATGAAGGGGCTCTTTGGAGGAATGTCGAGTGAGGATGCAAATAGGCATCTCCGCATTTCCTTGAGATTTGCCAACCCTTCAACATCACAAATATAAGCCAAGAGTCGATCAAATTGAGGCTCTTCCCATTTTCACTAATAGTGGAAGCCACTGCTTGGTTGGACGAGTTGTCTCCCGGGTCTATTACCTCTTGGAATGAGCTCATAGAAGTATTTTTGGATAGGTTCTCCCTCTGTCGAGGATGCTACAGTTGAGGGATGACATTACCAATTTCCGACAACTTGGGGGGAACAACTCCATGAAGCATGGCTGAGGTTTAAGAAAAAGATCGCCATTTGCCCAAACCATGGGTTGCTCGATGGGGTTCTACTTCAGAGCTTATACCATTCATTGGATTTTATCAACAAGTCTATGGCCAATAATTTGGAGGGGGGATCCATCATGGATCAACCCTATGGAGTGGCCAAGACACTTCTTGATAGAATGACTAAGACTAATCGAACATGGCATACTAGAGAAGCTGAGGTATCTTCTCGTGGTGTTGGCCCCAACCTTATATATTTTTAGATGAGAAAGGGTATGAGGCTAGAGATGAAACTCTTTCTAATATGATGACCCAGTTAGAGTTGATGATGAAACATGTTATGGGAGCTGGTGCAAAGAGTATGAATGTTATAGGTGCCCAAGGCCATACTCAATTTGATGATGAAACTTCACCAAGATATGAGGAGGAGTGTCAATACATGGCAAGCCAAGTGGGAGGGGGGGGAGTTCTCTCCCTGGATATCAAGGTGCCAATCAAGGCCCTTGGCCCTCAAGGGATAAGAATAAAGGTTGGAGACACTGTGATAATTAAGGATGGGGAGAGAGAAATGATCGATGGGGGAATAGAGATCAAAATTATGAAGGAGCGCGATCTCAATGAAGTTCTAACCCCTATTATGCCTCCTCCAAAAGCGGAAGCATCTCAAGGGCAGCCAGGAGTGAGTGATGTAGGCAAGTCGAAGATTGAAGACATGTTGTCTTGGGTGTTGAAGAAGGTAGAACCCACCGACAGTGGAGTTACAGAGTTAAAAGGGGAGGTGTCTAACCTCGCCCAAATAGTGAGTTCCCATTCGGCATCGGTCAAGCACCTTGAAGCCAAAATAAACCACTGTATTCACAAATGAACCCCCGCATGAAAGGTGCACTCCCTAATGACACTATTCCCAATCCAAAGAAAGATGGCCATTGTATGAAAATTGTGACTAGGAATGGCAAGATATTGTGTGATGTGGGTGTGAAGCCCAAAGATATTGTTACCCTAAGGGAAAATGATGATGATGAGTTGGAAGAGGAGCCAAATACACCAAGTTTTGGTGATGGTTAAGAAGGGAAGGATGAGGGAGAGGTTGATTTGACTCCCTCGAATGATGTGAATGTGAATGAGGGCAAGAAGGTCCCCAACGATAAAGATCAAGGAGCAAGAGTTCCACCTCCATATCCACAGCGGTTGACCAAGAAAAAGGGGGATAATCAATTTAAGAAGGATAATCAATTTTGCAAGTTCATAGATATGTTCAACAAATTATCCATCAATATACTGCTTGTGGATGCCTTGCTTCAAATGCCGGGATATGCGAAGTTCATGAAGGAACTTTTGAAGAAAAAGAAGGTGGTGGATATGGGCACCGAGTAGGTGACCTATCATTGTAGTGTTGTGATGTCTAGCAACCTTGCCAGAAATGTGAAGATCCTGGGGAATTTACTATTTCCTGCACAATTGGCTTGTGCATGTTCAATAAAGCATTTTGCAACCTTGGTGCTAGTATTAATTTAATGCCTCTAGTGATTTCAAGAAATTAAGGTTGGGGAATCCCAAACCTACATCCATGAGGCTTTTGATGGTGGACAGGTCAATTAAACGACCCGTTGGAGTGTTAGTTGATGTCCTTGTGAGGGAGGACAGATTCATACTCCCAGCTGATTTCATTGTGCTATATTGTGAGATGGACATCGAGGTGCCAATTATCTTAGGGCACCCACTACTAGAAACGGGAAGAGATTTGATTGATGTGGCCTTGGGGAGCTTTAGTTTCGAGTAGGTGGTGATGAGGTCACCTTCAATGTGTATCAGCCTACTAAGCCCCAGGATGAGTGTAAGGTCATATAGTGCTTGATGGTGAAGTGAAGCATGATGAAACATTTGATGATGAGAGTGAACCGGAGGATGACCCTTCAAATTTTTGAAGATTGAGAAGGTATTTGTCATGTCATGATGTTAACTAAGATGCTTCTTGGGAGGCAACACAAGCATTTTTACTTTGAGCACTTTGATGTTTTTGTTGTTTTTATTTTGTAGGATTGAGTGGATGTGCAACAAAGAGAACAAAAGTACAGGGCAGGCACTGCGCTTGACTGATGAACCATCGGTCCACTTGCATGAAGTGCCGCTTGAACATGAGTTAAGGGAAGAAAGCTAGGGAAGAAGAGAGAAAACCGGCGATTTGCTGGTGCCAAATTGCAAACCGCCGGATGCAACGTCGATTCTAATCAGAACACTTGGGAGTTGAAGCATGACCGACGACCAGACCGGTAAAACATAGGTGCTAACCCGCGAACCGCCGGTCACCCACTGCATATAGAGTAGTAAACTAAAGAGGGTGATGATTACTTGCATTAAAATGATGAAACACCAGTTCTCACCGGCGATCACCGGTTAAACGCAGGTCAAGGTACGCAGTTCATTTAAAATATTGACCAATCCATTGACCAACCCTACCCATGGATTTAAAAATCCAGTCAAACCTTTCCAACTCCCCCAAAACCCTTCTCTCCACCTTTTCATCTTCCCCATTTCACTTTTTAACTTCCCAATACACCACCTTTCCACCTTCCTATAAATTCCCCATTCCTATTCCCCTGATTTCATCACTTCTCACTCATCTTTTTTACTAAGCTATAGCAATTGTCTTGTGGAAACTCCATTGTTGGTCAACACCAAGCTTCTATCTATTTTTGCTCTTTATTCTCAACCTTGTTCGGTATGTGTTCTATACTCTAGTTTTGTTTATTGTTTGAGGATGTGGATACATTTGAGCATGCTAAGTTAGAAGTTTTCCCACAAATGTTCCCATTTCCTATTGTTGTGGCTGTTCTTTAATTGCATATTTCTCTTATTATGGGTTCGTTGGTGATCAAGTGATAAAAATTTCATGATTGAGAGTGTGAGTGTACTTTGAGTTGAAATGTGATATGAGGTGTGTGTTGGAGATATTAGTTGGGGGTGAAGTCTGAGTAACCCCGTGTGTGCTTAAAAAAGCATGATTTTCCAAATGATAGATCGGGTGACGTCGTTCTTAAGGGCGAATCATCTTGTTGAAATTGTTTTGTTTTGAATGGTTGAATGAGGTTATGTGAATATGAATGTGTGGGGGTCAAGTGTGTTGAACTTTATGATTTGGGGAAAATTTGACAAGCAGCGTGTCCCCAGTGACTCGCTGGCCAAGACCGACGAAATACTAGCTAAAATGCAGGTGAGGGTTTGAGGCTATAGGCAACTGCCCAGCACCTACGAGTCGCCAACGCTTTCGCAGATCATGACCGGCAAAATGCTGGTGTAGCACCACTTCCTCATAGTTTTCTTCCAAGCACCGACGGCTCGGTGGCGCTTCGCGGGTTGCCACCTGCTTTTCGCCGGTGGTTTGCCGGTACTGCCAGTGATAATCTTTCTATTTGTTTATCCCTCAGTCAATTAGCTAGAGTAGTGTTGATCTTTCTTTTTCCATTACTAGAAAAAAATACAAAAAGAAATATTGTTGGGTGGCACTAATATGTCTCTGCAGATCGTGTCTTCATCCAGGTAACCAAGCAAAGGGAAGGCCCCGACAACATCTAAAAACAAGGGTAAGGGGAAAGCAAAGGCGACCCCAACCCCTACCAACACTAGAGAAGCCATTATATTTTGCAGGCCCGACATGGAGGGGCATTATGCTATTTGCAAGGGGTGCTCTATCATGGTAGAGAAGCGCTTCGACTTGGTCGGGCTGTGCGGTGACTTCCCTAACATCAAAACGCAATTGACTGACTGCCAATGGCATATCTTTGCCAATCCTCTGCCAGACTTCTACACTAGCCCAGTGCTCGAGTTCTATGCGTCATACTAGGCTAGGTAAGAAAGCATGAATCATAGAGGAAAGGTTGATGAATTCCCTTGCCTTCCCTCAGTTATAGTGAGGGGTGTGGAGGTTGACATCATACCGGCGAACATTAATTCTTTATTTTGGGAGGTTGAGATAGACTCCAGACTGAGTATATACAACCAGAATTGCCAACAAAGAGGATCAGTTCAGGTGGATAGCTCCCATTATTTCAACCAACACACCTTTCTGGGCTTCTATGGGTGGTGAGATCTCCCAGCATGATTTAAAGTTTGAAGCGAAGTTGTGGCTAGATTTTATTTGCGGCCGCATCAAGCCCTCAAAGAATGAGCAGAGGGCAAATCTGGAGGCGGCCATTCTCATCACTTGCAGCATGACAGGGGTCCCCATAAACTTTTGGGAAATAATGGCTATTCAAATGAAAAGAAAGGCGAGGCAAGCTGGCACCTCAATGTGTTGTGCTCATATCCCAGCTTTGCCTCCGAGCAGGAGGTCCACTTTTCCTATATGAGGTCCCCAGCTCCGCAACTAGTGTGATCACTATGGATAGGAAGAGGGATGCGGATGCTCCCAAGAGCAAAAAGAAGCGGATGCAAGCCTTTGAGGTCCCCGATGAGTCCATTTCCCATGGTTTAGAGAAGTCCCCCATGGCCCCTGATCTCAACATGCCACACTCTAAGGCATTGGGACAGGCTTCCGAAAAAGCACCTATTAGGGGAGCCTCACCCCCTCTCACATCTTCTTCCCCAAGCGGCCTCCACAAGCTCACAGAGATGACTTACTCCCACGAGAACCAACTACAGAAATTGGCTAAAAGTCTCCTTATTCTGATAGTCAAGATGGTGAAAAAGGAGATAGAGTCGATGCATGATAGCTTGAGCAAGTTGTGCTCTCGCATGGATGTTGTGGAGGGGACTGCCACTTCTCTCCAGGTTGAAGTGAGGGAATGTAAAGGTCGGATGTAAATGGAGGTTTCCGACATGAGCATGCTGGACGCAACTATGGCTGCCCCGTCTATAGCCCGAGGCCCAAAGATGACTTGTTCGAGGGCTTAGGAGATGATGAGGAGGATCTGAGAGATGATGGCCATGATGGGGATGCAGAGGCCGAGGATGATGATGATGATGATGATGAGTGACCACTTCAGGGAGTTCTTATCCTCATCTTATATGCATACATTAGGACAATGTATTATTTTAGTTGAAGGTGGGATGAGTGTATCTATTCTGTGGTTATTATTTTTGATTTTGTGCCCTTGTCGGGCTTTTATTGATGATATTGATGTTGCCCTGGTAGGGCTTGTTACACCCCATAAGTTTCTATCGTTTAACCGGTGCAAGTGTACGTATGTTGAGAGTTTTGAAGTATGACGCATGCGAGGAAGGGCTCGGGGAATGAGCATACGAGCATGTTGTTGAGTGAACAGGAGGTTAGGGCCAGAGGCAGGGTGCACGGGGCGCCATGTCGCTCCCGTGTGCTGGCGCTGTGGACTGCATGCTGTGCCTCCCCCTGCCACAACCTCAAAATTGTATAAACCTCCTTTAATGCTGAATGATTCATTCTAGTATTTCCCCAAAATCAGAGGAGCGACTTGAGCGACATTTTCATCCGATTTTCACTGAATTATGCTGCTAAACTCCGTCTAATTGCAAATTCGTCTTAGATAACGAGTTCTAGGCCTACAAAGAACATCCCTACAGAGTTATTTCTTGAAATCTTGCTGGGATTGTCGAAGCCCCTGTAATGCCCCGGAAACTCAAAGACTAGATCCGAGACTTAAATCAAAAAATCCAAAAAATCTATAGAAAATGTCTCAGGACGACCCACCTGACGAGTCGTTGTGAGACCTAACGACTCGTTAGGTTGGTCGTGGGAAGGAGGAAGTGGAAGTGTGAAGTGGGAAGCAATGAATTTGACGGATGGTGACCACGAGTTGTGGTCACTTGTAACAATTCGTCATGTCCCCCGTTATTAGCCCTAGTCTGTTGTTAGGTAGTGCACCTAACGAGTGTCACCATGAGTTGTCATCAGTGGCAACGACTCGTTAGGTGACTCGTGGTCAAGCCTAGTATAGAACTTCATAAATGAGGTAGTGAGGTCCACGACTGGTGACCATGAGTTGTGGTCAGTGACCACGATTCATTAGGTCCCTCATAGTGACCTACAGGGGAATCCAGGCAGTGTACTTAACGGGTGTGACCATGAGTCATGGTCAGTCACCACGACTCATTAGGTCACCTGTTAGGGTAACCTGGAAGTTTTCCCAGCGATTTTATAAGAGCTATTAGTAATTTCCTATTCTCTTAAGCTCTAAACTACTTCGTTTTGGACCTAAATTCAAACTTATTAGAGGTTTTGGACGGTTCCTCCCCTCATTCTCTTGTTTACTCTTAGAAAAACTTATCCAAAGTTCTCTCAAGAAACTCTCAAGAAGGCTTAGGGCTTTCCTTCATCGCAGCAGTTCAGGTCTTCTTCTTCTTCGGGGAATTCTTAGCCAGGTATGTGTGAAGTCAACAAGGGAATTATCCTTCCCTTGTGTACGCCCCCCCTTCCCCAAAATAAATACTCTCACAATTTCCCTATCAGTTTAGCCTTGAGATTTTCGAATATGAAAAAGATTTTCATGTTGGTTTTTATCAATTTCAATTGGGTTATTATCCATGTTTATTATTCATATGATCTTCATCAGTTCTTAAGTAAATTGTTGATGTTCTTGCCGAGATTAACAACCTTAAATTCTCGAGTAAAGATTGTTTGTGTATTAAATTCCGTCTAGTTTGTGAAGTATGTTTTGGACTAAATTTCCTAGTAATTCTTATTATTTATATATGTTGAGCAATTATTCCATTGATGAGAATGATTTTATCCCTTTTGGATAAGATTCCTTTAATTCTTGAAATTTCACTATATTATGAAATTTCCCGTGTTGTTGGAATGATTTGAGTTCTCTATTAGCTGCTTAGTAGTTCAGTTTAGCCATAACATAGAACCTCTTCAAAACTATATAGAAAGTGTCAACTGATCAGTTTGACTTCAGTCTTTTTCCAAGGTGTCAGTTGTGCCTCACATTTATCAGAATCAGACTCAGAATTTAGTTTATTGGTCCATTAGCAGTCAGACTTTATATATAGTTCTAACCAGCCCCAGGACCCCAGTGTAGTTTATAGTTTGTTCTTAGACAGTTACGATGCTTCCAGATAAGCAGCTCTGACCAATCTAGAACTTATTTTCAGAATCTGGTCCGATAAGACTCTTAGGGTACTTTCAATATATGTCCCTGACTAGTCTTGGACCCCAGTTTCGAGCTAGCAGCCTAGTAGTTCAGTTTAAGTTTTCTAGTAGGAGTAGGACTTAGCACCGAGCGGGCTGGGGTTCCAGCGCACCTAGGTTCCTAGAACGACGTTGCCAACGTAGGTTACAATATTACTTGGCCTGATTGGCCCCAGACTTTTGTGATCACCCAGTTCATGCCTTTATACCCTAGCAAGGTATATTGGGTCCTACCAATAAGGTGTATATATTGGACTCCACGTCTAGCTCGCATGGTTATATGTCGGTTATAGACTCTCCCACTAGTCAGTCCAGTCCAGTTTCAGAATAACGAGCTTAGTTAAGTACAATATTTAAGACTCAGAACTCTCAGACTTAGGGCATTTCTTTGACCATCAGACAGGGTCATCTTGACCACTCCAGTTTACATCAGTAGTTTAGTTCAGCTTACTTATTGGTCATTGCATGTCATATCAGTTCAGACATTATATTCAATTACGTTTTTTCCCACTTACTCAGTACATTCAAAGTACTGACACATACTTTTATGTTGTATCATTTCATGAGATAGTTGCAGGTTCCCAGACTCAGCAGCGTTAGCCGCAACGATTCAGATCCTCCTCAGCCGCAGTTGAATTGTGAGTCCTCATCATTTGAGGGCCTTATTTCATTTTCTTATAGTTATATTATAGTTTTTATTTAGACTTAGAGTTAGCTGGGGGCTTGTCCCAGTAACTCATCAGTTAGAAGGCTTTCAGACTGCAGATGTTCAGATTTTAATGTTTTAAGTTTTATCTTAAATTTCATAAAATGCTTTTAGTTATTATTTCAAAATTTCCACTATGCATGTTTTACTCAGAATACAAGTGTATGATAGACCAGGGGTTGAATTGGGGTCACTTGTGACTTCAAGTACCTTGTTACGTCCAGGGTGTAGTCTCGGGGCATGACAAACTTGGTATCAGAGCACTAGGTTTAGATTATCCTCAGAATGTCTGAAAGCCGCATCGAGTAGAGTCCTTTTCATGGGTGTGAAACGTGCCACACTTATGACGAGGAGGCTACGAGATGTTATTAGGAAAACTCTCTTTTGTTCATACTCTTTATCGTGTGTTAAAGTTCAATTCTAGAAACGCCCTTCTAGCTCATGCTCTATTTCATTTTAGTGAGCCATGCCTCCTAGACGCGGTAATAGAAGAAGGGTCAGTAACGCCAACAAACCTACCCCACCTGCCCCATCAGCCCCTCAAGATGATTTGGTATCTACCACCGAATTTAGGGCGGATATTCAACTGCTGGCCAAAACAGTCACCAACCAGGTAAAGCAGCATGTGGTGCCGATGAACACCAACGGGTCTGCAGCAGCTGCGTGGGTGCGATACTTCACCCGTATGAACACTCCATATTTTCAGGGATTCAAAGTAGGGGAGGATACCAAGGAGTTCATGGATGAGATCAGAAAGATCACCCTCATTATGGATGTTAGCTCTTTTGAGAGTGCTGACTTGGCTGCTTACCAGTTAAAAGGGGTAGCTCAGGTTTGGTATGAATAGTGGAAAGAGGGGCAGCCAGCGAGAGCAGGACCAGTAGAGTGGGAGGAGTTCCACACAACTTTCTTGGATAGGTTTTTCCCTCGGGAGCTGAGGGAGGCAAAAATGGCGGAGTTTATGAATTTGAGATCGGGCAACAAAACCGTGGAGGAGTATGCTCTGGAGTTTACTAGGCTATCTAAGTACGCTCCAGAGATGGTAGCCCAACCAAGGGCTCGCATGTTGAAATTTATGAATGGGGTGTCGAATTTGGTCCCAAGGAGTGTAGGACAACGATGTTGATTAAAGATATGGACCTCTCCAGCTTGATTGTCTATGCCCAGTAGATTGAGGCCGAAAAGCTGAAGAATATAGAGCGAAAGAACAAATAGGAAAGGACTGGTCAGTTAGATTATGGACATCAGAGGTCTAGCGGTAGTATCCGCCCACCGCAGCAGCAGAGAGCCCCAATACCCAGTTCAGCCAGCGCCCCAACCTTTTGGTCCCGCCAGTATCGGAGGGGTGGGTTATCTGGCACTCAGCCTCAAACCCAAAATACCGAGAACAAGTATCTAGCTTGCCCCAAGTGTGGTAGGAACCACCCTGGAGAGTGCCTTTAGGGTCAAGAAGGCTGTTTTGGTTGTGGCCAGCTTTGACATCGGCTCAGGGAGTGCCTGTCAGCAGGGCGAGGGAGATCACAATCCACCACATCATCAGCTCCAGCAGGTCGACCAGCCCAGTAGGCTAACACCTTAGGTATGGATAACGATCAACATCAAAACCGTTTCTATGCTCTATTTTCCCGTCAGGAACAGGAGAGCTCACCTGACGTAGTCACGGGTATGTTATGTCTCTTTCATCTAGACGTATATGCCCTTCTAGATCCAGGAGGCACTCTTTCATTTGTGACTCCCTACAAAGTTTTCCAGTTTAATATCAGTCCAGAGGTCCTCTCAGAACCATTCTCAGCCTCCACCCCAGTTGGTGAGTCAATTAGAGCCAACCGGGTGTATAGCAACTGCCTAGTCTCAGTTCTGAATAAAGTCATCCTAATTGACCTCATAGAGTTAGATATGGTCAATTTTGACCTTATCCTTTGCATGGAATTGTTACACTCCTACTATGCCTCAGTTGATTATAGAACTAGATTTGTCAAGTTCCAGTTTCCAAACAAACTAGTGTTAGAATGGACGGGCAGTAGTTCAGCGCCTACGGGTAGGTTTATTTCCTACCTTAAGGCCTAGAAACTCATCTCCAAGGGATGTATCTATTATCTAGTTCGAGTCAAGGATTCCAACTTTGAGACCCTAATTATTCAGTAGTTCCAGTGGTCAACTAGTTCCCCGATGTTTTTCCTGAGGATCTTCCTGGAGTTCCCCCTGAGCAGGAAATAGATTTCGGGATAGATCTCCTTCCAGATACTCAACCCATCTCCACCACTCCTTACAGAATGGCTCTAGCTAAGCTTAAGGAGTTGAAGGAGCAACTGAAAGATCTTCTCGACAAAGGTTTTATCAGACCCAGTATCTCTCTCTGGGGTGCTCCAGTACTATTCGTGCGTAAGAAAGATGGTACCCTCAAAATGTGCATAGATTACCATCAGCTGAACAAAGTCACAGTCAAGAACAGGTATCCCCTACCCCAAATGGATGACCTGTTTGACCAACTTCAGGGAGCCAGTTGTTTCTCCAAAATTGATCTCAGGTCAGGGTATCATCAGCTAAGGGTCAGAGAGTGACATACCAAAAACAGCATTCAAAACTCAGTATGGTCACTATGAGTTTGTGGTGATGTCCTTCAGGTTAACAAACGCCCCAACAACCTTCATGGATTTGATGAACAGGGTCTTCAAGTAGTATCTGGATATGTTCATCATTGTATTTATCGACGACATTCTAGTATACTCCAGAAATGAGGAAGAGCATTCAAATTACCTGAAATTAGCATCGTAGACACTCAGGGATTGCTAGTTGTTCTCCAAGTTCAGCAAGTGCGAATTTTGGTTAAAGTCCGTGACCTTCTTAGGTCATGTGGTCTCAGGTGAAGAAATAAAAGTAGACCCTCACAAGATAGCAGCCGTGAAAGATTAGCCCGGACCTACCTCTCCTATTGAAATTAGGAGTTTCCTCGGTTTGGCGGGTTATTACCAACGGTTTGTGGAAGGTTTCTCCTCTATAGCATCTCATCTGACTAAGTTTACTCAAAAGAAGGTGAAATTTCAATGGTTGGATGAGTGTGAGAAGAGTTTCTAGTAGTTGAAGACTCGTCTCACTACTGCTCCAGTTCTGACCCTGCCAGAAGGAACAGATGGATTGGTTGTTTATTATGATGCTTCTAGAGTTGGACTCGGATGCATTCTAATACAGCGGGGCAAAGTGATAGCGTACGCCTCCAGACAACTCAAAATTCATGAGAAGAACTATCCAACTCATGAGTTGGAGTTGGTAGTGGTGGTGTTTGCGCTAAAAAATATGGAGGAATTACTTATATGGAGCTCACGTAGATGTGTTTATAGATCATAAGAGTCTTCAGTACATGCTAATTCAGAAGGATCTAAATCTTCTTCAAAGAAGGTGGTTGGAGTTGCTAAAGGACTATGACATGAGCATACTGTATCACCCAAGTAAAGCCAATGTGGTGGCTGATGACCTAAGTAGACAGTCTATGGGGAGTGTGGCTCACATTGAGGAAGGCAAGAAGGAGTCAGCGAAGGATGTTCACAGACTAGCCCGATTAGGGTTGCAGTTGGTGGATTCAGCCAAAGGTGGTGTGGAATGCAAAGCGGGTTGGATTCATCCTTGGTAGTTGATGTCAAGTCCAGACAGGATGAGGATCCCATATTATTTAAGCTTAAGGGATCAGTCCTTAGAAAAGAAATAAAAGCTTTCTCCCAAGTGGGAGATGGGGTGTTGCGTTACCAGAGCAGGTTGTGTGTACCGAATGCTGGTGAATTGAGACAACAGATACTGGCTGAGGCACACAACTCGAGATACTCCATTCACCCCAGTGCTACAAAAATGTACCACGATCTGCGGGATATTTACTGGTGGAAAGACATAAAGAGAGACATTGCTGAATTCGTAGCCAAGTGCCTAAACTACTAGCAAGTCAAGGTGGAGCATCAAAGACTAGGAGGCATGACTCAAGATATCAGTATAACCACATGGAAGTGGGAGGAAGTAAATATGGATTTCATTATGGGTCTACCTTGGACTCGCCAGCAGCATGACTCAATCTGGGTAGTAGTAGATCGGATGACTAAGTCAGCTCATTTCCTTCTAGTTAAAACCACAGACTCAGCTGAGGACTATGCCAAACTTTACATCCGAGAGTTCATCAGACTCCATGGGGTGCCTTTGGCTATCATTTCAGACAGAGGAGTTCAGTTCACCTCACATTTCTGGAAGTCTTTTTAGAAGGGATTAGGCACTCAGGTCAAGCTCAACACTGCTTTTCACTCGCAGACCGATGGGAAAGTTGAGCGGACTATTCAGACTCTAGAAGATATGCTAAGAGCATGCGCGATCGATTTTAAGGGGAATTGGAATGACCATTTGTCTCTTATCGAGTTTGCATACAACAACAATTACCACTCTAGCATTCAGATGGCCCCATTTGAAGCATTATATGGAAGAAGGTGTAGATCGCCTATAGGGTGGTTCAAGGTTGGTGAAGCTACCTTGATAGGGCCAGACTCAATATATGAGGCAATGCAGAAAGTTCAGCTCATCCGAGAAAGGTTGAAAATGGCTCAGAGCCGTCAGAAATCTTACGCCAATGTGCGGAGAAAGAGTTGGAGTTTGCAATTGATGACTGGGTTTACTTGAAAATCACGCCCATGAAAGGGGTGATGAGCTTTGGCAAGAAAGGAAAGATCAGTCCGAGGTAAGTGGGACCTTACAAAATTTTGAGGCGTATCGGTAATGTAGCCTATGAGCTAGAATTACCATCAGAACTAGCAGCTGTACACCAAGTTTTCCATGTGTCACTTTTGAAGAAGTGCATTAGAGATCCAACCTTAGTTGTGCCATTGGACAGTATAGGAATAAAGATAGTCCCTCATATGAGGAAGTACCAGGAGGCTACGGGGCATGATAGCGTGGTTACCCTCCTTCCTTCTCAAATCATGCTATAGAGCTAAATTGTGTAGGGTTGAGTCCCTAAGATTATGTTATCCTACTTATCTACAGAGAAAATGTCTGACGCATGATAGACTACGGCTAGTGGGGAGTTGGATACTGCTATAGAAGAGGGCACTAGCAGAGTGCCACAACCATAGACGGCTCGATCTGAGGGCGAGAGGGGGACATCACATCAGTCTCCCCAGGATTCTCCGCCACATCAGGAGCCTCCCAGGGCAGCAGATACATCAATACCATCCCTAGTCATTCCTGTACTCCCCCAGGAGGTTAGGAGTGTGGTTTACATGTTGTCCCGAATGATGGCCGCTCAGCGCCATCCAATGGTACCCGTTGTCGTGGAATCTACTGAAGGTCCTGGAAGTTCGAGGGTTCGTAAGGTTCTTCCCTTGAGTCCTCCGTAGTTTATAGGGACAGACCACAGGGAGGCTCCTCAAGACTTCTTAGATCAGTTGTAGAGAATATCTAGGGTGATGCACGCTTCGTCCATAGAGTCAATTGAGTTGACAGTGTTTCATCTATGAGGCATAGCAGTTCTATGGTACGAGAGATGGGAAAGGTCCAGAGACATAGATGTACCCCCACCTACTTGGTCGGGTTTTTCGGAGGCCTTCCTAGATCATTATCTGCCTCGAGAGATCCGACAGGACCGGGTGGATCAGTTCTTATATCTGGAGCAGGAAAAAATGAGCGTTCATGAGTACGAACTGAGGTTTGACTCCTTGGCAAGATACGCATCAACTTTTGTTGATACTATGCTAGCTAGGGTACACCGATTTATCATGGCCCTTTCTATGGAATATGTGAAGGCCTGTATTACAGCTACTTTGTGCTAGGACAAGGATATTTCATGCATTCAGGATTTTGCTCAGAATATAGAGGGAATAAGGCAGCGTCAGTATGAGGATGAGAGGGTAAGTTGGGAGTAGCACCGGAGGGCTAGACCCACTGATTTGAAGGCAAAGTTTCAAGGTAGACCCCCTAGACCTTTGCCTCTACAGCAGCAGCGCAAATCGTCCTTGACAGTCAGGTCCCAGCAAGAGTTCACGAGCGTCAGGCTCACAGCAACAGAGAGGTTCAGATCAGAGCAGGCTGGTTGCACCATATTGTAGGATTTGCAGTCGATAGCATTTGGGAGGTGTAGATACGGTTCTACTGTGTGTTATACTTGTGGGCAAGAGGGTCATATGATGAGGGATTGTCCGAATAGAGATCAGGGGGATCAAGACCAGCAGAACAGGTTCTCAACAGGATCACATGACCCAACACCTTCGGCAGGGCATAGGCCTTCAGCTCCAACTGGTAGAGGCAGAGGTAGATCAGGGGCATCCAGTTCTAGCAGTGGTTAGATCGCACTTATGCCTTACCAGGGCGACATGAGTTAGAGTCGTTACCAGATGTTGTGACAGGTATGTTGGATGTTTGCTATCACCCGGTTTATGCTTTGATAGATCCAGGTTCTACCTTGTCTTATGTTAATTTATTAGTGGCACGAAAATTTGGTATAACACTAGAATTTCTTCGGAGATCATTTTCTGTATCCACACCCATTGGTGACTCTATTATTGATAAGAGGATTTACCAGGGTTGCACAGTAGAGGTTGTTGGTCGCCAGACTTTAGGAGACCTAGTAGAGCTAGAAATGATTGATTTTGATATAATTATGAGCATGGATTGTCTAGCGCCATGTTATTCCAATATGGAGTGCTGGACCAGTACTGTCCGATTTCACTTTCCTGGGGAGGTATTGCGAGAATGGAAAGGCAATATAGCTACGCCAATAGGTAATTTTATATCCTATCTTTGGGCCAGGAAGCTAATAGAGAAGGGCTGTATTTACCATATTTTTAGTGTTTGGGATATGCAGGTAGAGTCCCCGACTCTTTAATCCATTCCTATGGTTAGTGAATTTCCGAATGTATTCTTGGACGAGCTTCTTGGTATTCCCCTAGAGCGTGAGATCGATTTCTCTATTGACCTGCCACCAGGTACACAACCCATATCCATCCAGCCGTACCGAATGGATCCTACTGAGTTGAAGGAATTAAAAGAACATTTGAAAGACTTATTAGATAAAGGCTTTATCAGGACTAGTGCTTCATTGTGGGGTGCGCCGATTTTGTTTGTAAGAAAGAAGGACAGCTCCCTACAAATATGTATAGATTATCGGCAGTTGAACAAAGTTACTATTAAGAATAAATATACTTTCCAAGTATAGATGATTTGTTTTACCAGCTGCAAGGGGCAAAATATTTCTCCAAAAGCGACTTGAGGTCAGGGTACCACCAGGTGCGAGTCCAGGAGAAAGATATTCCGAAGACTGCTTTCAGGACCAGGTATGGTCATTTTGAATTCTTGGTCATGTCCTTCGGATTAACGAACGCCCCAGTAGTGTTCATGGATTTGATGAACAACATCTTTAGGCCATATTTAGATATGTTTGTGATAGTGTTTATTGATGATATTCTGGTATATTCATGCTCAAAAGCTGAACATAGAGATCATTTGCGAACAGTACTCTAGGTCCTCAGAGATCGCTAGTTATATGCGAAGTTCTCGAAATGTGAGTTCTGGTTAAATTTTGTAGCTTTCTTGGGCCATGTCATGTCAAATGCAGGTATCCAGGTTGACTCGCAGAAAATTGAGGCAGTAAAGACATGGTCTAGACCCATGACTCCCACCGATGTTCATAGCTTCCTGGGGTTAGACGGGTATTACAGACATGGAAGGATTTTCTGCCTTATCAGTGCCATTGACAAGATTAACTCATAAAGCAGCTAAATTCCACTCAATCGAGGCGTGTGAGTAGAGTTTGTAGGACCTAATAAGTAGATTGACATCTGCGCCAGTATTAGCCTTATCGGACGGTCCAGAGGGCTATGCGGTATACGGTAATGCTTTCGGTGTCGGATTGGGATGTGTTCTAATGCAGCATGCAAGGTGATTGCCAATTCTTTGAGGTAGCTAAGGAAGCACGAAAAGAATTACGTCACCCATGATTTAGAATTGGCGGCAGTTTTTCATTCTTTGAAAATTTGGAAGCACTATTTATATGGTGTTCATGTAGATATCTTTACTGATCACAAAAGCCTCTAGTATATTTCACATAGAAAGAGTTGAATTTGCGGCAGCGTTGTTGTCTAGAATTACTGAAACACTATGATGTGAATGTCTTATATCACCCAGATAAGGCTAACATTGTAGCGGATGCCCTTAGCCATAGATCAATTGGCAGCCTAGCACATTTGAGGCCAGAATAGCGAAAAATTGCTCGAGAGCTGCACCAGTTAGCCAATCTAGCAGTCTGAGTAGTAGATTTAGTGGGTAATGGGGTGGTGATCCAGAATACAACAGTTTCATCTCTAGTTATGGAGGTGAAGGAGCGATAGTATGAGGACCTTAGCCTAGTGCAGCTCAAAGACAAGGATTAGCAGGGCGAACTTCGTCCTTTGAGTTAATAGGAGACAGTGTCCTGAGGTTCAGAGGTTGACTCTGTGTTCCAGATGTAGCAGGGCTTCTCCAGCAGATTATGGTAGAGGTACATTATTCTCGTTACTCTTTTCACCCAGGTTCGACGAAGATGTACCATGATATAAAGGAGATATATTGGTGGCCTGGAATGAAGAAAGGTGTAGCTGAGTTTTCAAAATAGTGACCTAATTGCCAGTAGGTGAAAGTTGAACATCAGAAACCTGGCGGACTGACTCAGGAGATAGCTGTAACTATGTGGAAATGGGAAGCAATTAATATGGATTTCATTACAGGGTTACCTCGCACCAGGCGTAAATTCGACTCTATTTGGGTCATTGTCGATAGATTGACAAAATTACCTATTTCTTTCCATCTAGGTCTATGTTTTCAGCTGAAGATTATGCTGAGTTATATATCAAGGAAATAGTCCGACTGCATCGTGTCCCAGCATCTATTATTTCTGATAGAGGGGCACAATTCACAGCTAGATTTTAGAAGTTGTTTCAAAAGGGTTTGGGGACACAAGTTAACTTGAGTAAAACTTTTCATTCCTAGATAGAAGGTCAGGCAGAGCGCACCATTCAGACGCTCGAGGATATGCTACGGGCGTGTGTGCTAGACTTTGGATGGAGTTGGGATGAGCCATCTACCTCTTATTGAGTTTGCATACAATAATAATTATCATTCCTCTATTCAGATGACACCTTATGAGGCTTTATATAGGCAAAAATGTAGATCCCCCATAGGATGGTTTGAAGTAGGGGAGTCAAGGTTGATCAAACCTGATATGATACATCAATCAGAAGAAAAGGTGAAACTTATCAGAGAGTGTTCGCTAACATCCCAGAGTAGTCAGAAGTCCTATTCCGATGTAGAACATAGAGACTTGGAGTTTAATATTGATGATTGGGTATTTCTTAAGGTTTCTCCTATGAAGGGCGTGATGTGGTTTGGCAGGAAGAGCAAGCTTAGCCCTAGGTTCATTGGCCCATTTCAGATCCTTCAGAGGATAGGTCGAGTAGCTTATGAGTTAAAACTTCCTTCAGGGCTAGAATCTGTCCATCCAGTTTTCTACGTGTCAATGCTACAAAAGTGCATAAGAGACCCTTCTCGGATTGTCCTGATTGAGGATTTTCAAGTTATCGATGAATTGTCCTACGAAGAGACTCCAGTTGATATACTAGATTGGCAGGTTCGTAGATTGAGAAATAAAGATGTAATCTCCATTAAAGTTCTATGGAGGAACAGAAATGTAGAGGAGATGACTTGGGAAGCTGAGGACGACATGAGGTATATATATCCTCATTTATTCCAGGCTTGAGCCAGATTATACAGTTGAAGTGAGATTGTTATTCAATTATTGTCTTGTTGCTCATATTATCAGTATTAACTAGTTGCTCACTTTTATGTTATGGAGTAGTTGTTTGTAGCGTCCTGTGAGACACCTATGTTGGGCTTTTCTGTGTTTCAAGTTTTCAGATAGATCATATTACAGAGGAGACTCTGTCGAAATTTTTCTGGCAATGGTTAAAATAGTTGAGTCTGTTAAGCGTAAGATTACATTCGAGGACAAATGTTCCTAAGGGGGGAATGATGTTACACCCCCTAAGTTTCTATCATTTAACCAACGCGTGCGTAGTATGTTGAGAGTTTTGAAGTACAACGTATGCGAGGAAGGGCTCGGGGAATGAGCATACGAGCACATTATCAAGCGAGCAGGAGGTCAGGGCCGGAGGCAGGGTGCACTGGGCGCTGTGCTGCGCGGCCATGCTAGTGCATTGGCCGGCGTATCACGCCCGTGTGTTGGTGCTGTGGCCAGTGCACCACTCTGCGCCTCCCCCTGCCGCTGCCTCAAAATTATATAAACCTCCTTCAATTCTTAATGATTCATTCTAATATTTCCCCAAAATCAGAGGAGCGACTTGAGCGACATTTTCATCCAATTTTTGCCGAATTATGCCGCTAAACTCCGTCCAATTGCAAATTACTCTTGGATAATGAGTTCCTAGCCTACAAGAACGTCCCTATGGAGTTATTTCTTGAAATCTCGCTTGGATTGTTGGAGCCCGCCAAGTAAAAGTTGTAGAAATTACTTCCAATTGAGTCCTAAGTGGCTACAAGTGATAGGTACGCATTTCTACCTTCTAAACTCTCAAAGAATTTGTAAGCTTTCAACTAAATTGGATAGATTTTGAATCATAGTTAATATGCTTAAATGATATTTTTATTATCCATTTCCTAGTATTGAAAATACCCTTATTCTCTCAGTGTAAGTGCTGCAATTTGGAGGAATCACCGGCTTTAGGTTGGGAACTATTTAGGTGGAAATCGGCAATTTTAAGGTATGTTAAGGCTAATCCCTTCGGCAAGTTATTCTCATTGTAACATTGATATGACTTGTCATTTGTATCGAGCCTTACAAAGGCTCAACAACCATCAGAACTTCAATACAAAGCCCTGTCGCACCCCACCTTGGGAGGCATGACTGGTACCTAATGCCACACTGAGACCTGGGTAGACCTGGCTGGGCATATGCACCTCTGGTTCCTGCTAGCAACTTATAGTCAAGAAAACAAATAGCTATATCTTAGCTATAAACACAGCCTCGGGCCAATAAGTCCACATAGCAAGCCTGTAAGGAAAACAGCTAACCCAACAGTCACAATAATAAAAGGATCCTATGTGGGCCGACAAGACCACCATGCTATCTATGTCATAACAAAAGGAAAACAAGTAGACATATATAAACTATAGACGACAAGGCTGCTAACTGATAGCTAAACTAGGCCCCACACGGCCAACACATAAAATATAACATACATAGGCCCCACACGACCAACAACAACCAACAATTAAAAACTGTAGTCTGCAAGCTTCTAAGAGTGGAATAGTGTAGGCAAGTATGCAGCGCCCCACAGATAGGCGTCAGTACAATATGTACTGAATATGTAAGGAAGTAATGAAAATGAATGAATAGAACTGATACAAGAACTGAAAGTAATTAATAAGAAGGATAAGAGTTATAACCTAAATAGCATCACAACCTGAAGTATAGCTAACAAGTAAGTATACAAACAAGAACCTTACCTGGACCCATAAGCTTGGAAGTTACAATCAACACAAAATAACCTATCTAGGCCCCCATAAGCCCTGGCAAGTACAATTCAATCTCTATACCCCTAACCGGGTCAAATGATGCAACAGGTAACTACAACCAGCCTACTTGGCCTCTGGGTCTGCAACTAAGCCCACTAGGCTTCTGTAGCTGTGTCGGAGCCCTCTAGGATCCTGTTACTGCACCCTGGGCTCACAAGGCTTGATGGAGGGTCAGTAACACCGTTATGGCATAAAAGAAGTCCATTCATGGATGGATTGTAAAATGGCCTTATAGGCCTGAGCATAGTCCTTTCAGACATCATATAGCTCCTCTGAGCGATCTATAGCCCCTTAGACAATGACACAACTAGCAACCCTGAGGTTGGTTGACGGAAGGCTATATTAGGTGGGATCAATCTCAACCAAAGTACTAACTTGAGTTTCAAATATATTTGTAGCAGCTAATCATAATATACATGCTCGAAACTTACTTACAAAGGAATAGGTCGTATCACTACACGATGGGAATAACTTGCCAAAGAGGTAAGCCTTAACATACCTCAATTGACGATTTCTTTCCACCCAAACAGTTCCAACCTGTAGCTGGTAATTCCACCAAATTGTAGCCCTACGCTAAGAGAATAAGACTGTTTTCAATACTAGGACTCGGCAAATAACAATAACCTTTAAGCATTTTGATCACAATTCAAACTCTATCCAATTCAACCGAAAACTTATAAATTCCCGAGAGTTTAGAAGGTAGAAATGTTACCTATCACTTTTAGCTGCTCAGGACTCAATTAGAAGTGATTTCTACAATTTTTACTCGAGGGGGTTCTGGTACTCCCAGCGAATTTTCAAGAAATAACTCCGTAGGGAAGTTCCTCGTAGGCCTGGATCTCGTTATACAAGATGAATTTGCAATTGAACGGAGTTTAATGGTGTAATTTTGCTTAAATCAGATGAAAAGTTGAGAGAAAAAGTCGTAGGGTTGCGGGTCTGTTCATGGGGAAATATTTGAATGAAATGGGACTCAACTTAAAACATACATTTATATTAGAGGCGGTGGCAAGGGGGCACCCATCGCGCCAGGCCACGAGCTCCACACGTCGGCCATGGCGCTGGGCTAGCAGCACGGCGACACACCCAGTGCACCCAGCCTTCAGCCCCAGCCTCCTACTCGCTCGACACCATGCTCATATACTATCCTTGAGCTTTTTCCCGTATGTGTTGTACCCTAAAAATCTCAACATATGTACAAACGCATCGGTTAAATGGTAGCAACTTACGGGGTGTAACAAAAATGTAGAACTCTCTTGTCATATATTACACATTCCTTATATGGCTTGTTGATTCACATGCTCAATTGTCTTAAGTCATAATCTAGCTGTGGTAATGGATTGTGTACTCCTTGGAGTGTGATGCCTTATGTGGTGAGATTTATTGAATGATTCGCATGCATATCTGGTTGTCTAGAACTTGCGCTAAGTGTGACTCAAGGCGAAATCCTAGATGTAGCTACACTTAAAACATGTTTTTAGACTTTCTATTGCTAGTCACTTCACCCAAAACAACCTCTTTAAACATCTTCCTTTGCTAGCCAATGATGAGCCTTTGACCCTTTTTCTTGAAAACCACATTACAAGCCTAACGACCCTTTTTAATCCTCGTCTTGGCACCCATCCTCCCTAGTTTCTAGTGGTGAAAGAATGAAAAATGAGGCTTCAAGCCTATGAAATAGGGAGAGATAAGGAAATGTGTGGAAATGAGGCAAAAGCCTAAGTTTGGGAGTACACAAGGAAAGGGAGAAATGTGAGACCTTCAACGTAAAATGAATGAATTGGTTGGTTGAAGAACCTGGATTAGTTGCAAGAGAGAGAATAGTTGAAACGTGTTACCTCTTACTTAGATGAGGCTAATTTGAAATCCAAAGGAGTTATAAGGGTGGATCTTTCTAAACAAAATAAGGAGAATGATGAACAAAGAGAGATAAGGAAGTGATATCAATAGAAGGAGGGGATGTTGCAACTGTCAACAAAAAGGCACTAGAAAGGTTCTAACAACTAGAATTCATTGTTTATTCTACCTTAATCCCTAGCCTTCATTATGACCCCCAAGTCCTAATTGATTTTTAGTATAGCAACTCTACATTAGTGGCGAGTTATACAAAGGGCAAGTCTATGGGTCAAGTTGTGTGCATGGAGAAATTTTTTGTGAGAGTGAGCATTATTGTATTATTCTATAATCCCTTGTGTGTACATTGCTTGATGATAAAAAGGGATTCTCTTTTCTCGTGAGTGGCGTCACCTGAAGAACATGCTTGCATTGGTGTGAAGAAGTGATTGAGACATAAATGTTGTGAGATTCAAGGCAAGCTTTGAATGTGAATTTGTAATGATTTGAGATGCTATGTATGCTTGTTTTGATAAACCATGAACTTGTTTTGAAGAATGAAAACATTTGTGAATCATTCCTATTCATTGTGGTTACCTCTTGAAACTTTTGCAACATGTTTAGGGGAGTCTCTTCTCTTTTCCTTGAGTCGGTTAGCGTTTTTGGGTTGTCTTAGACTCAATGGTCCTTGGTGCATAGACTCATACGGTATAACATGCTATTCCATTTGCTTAGCTATAAAGAATTGTATTACTTGAGGACAAGCAATGGCTCAAGTTTTGGGGTTTGACGAGTAGGTAATTTACCAGCTCATTAGGCTCTTAGTCATGAGTTTTTGTTTAGTTTTCAAGTCATTTAGGTAGATTTTATGCTCTTATTCCTTGATCTTTGTAGGTATTTAACTTGAGTAGAGGAAGCATGAAATTCAGCAAAAAGTATGAAATTTGAGATAAGGATCGGCGCTCCACCGGCGAAACGCCGGGTGACCGTAACTGCTCACTATGCTAAAGAGGATCATCTATCGACGGACCACAAATCAATACTGGAAAACTACCAGCGCCAATACCGAATTGCTCCAGAATTCACTGGACACCATCTATGACCGAGTGGCGGATCGCGGATCAACACCGGCGAACCGCTGGTGACTCGCAAGTGATGACTATCAGGAAAGGGAAAAAACGTCTAACTCAAAATAGGAGCATTTTGTATCATAATTTTGTACCTTTCTATAAAAGAGGAGAACAAAAAATTCAATTATATTGAATATTGAATCGAAAGTAGAGAGAAGTTGGAGAATTGAATTGTAGAGAGAGAAATCTTCATATTCTTCTTTGAAAAAGTAGAAAAAAAACTCTATTGGAGACCAGAACCTTGTGTTTGAATTTTCTTACTCATTTTGTTGAATAGATATTGAATTATTACTTAATGCAATATCTTTTTCTATTTACATGAGTAGCTAAATCCTTGCCAGGGGTGTGTAAATGATTGGGTTTGATTTGGATTGGGTATTATTTAATTGATCTTAGATTTACTCAATTGGTATAATTCTAGTGTTTCCTCTGAGTTTCATCTAAATACTCATAGTTGCAAATGTGGATTGTATTTACTTACTCTAATTTTGCTTGAAAAAAGAGATTTAGAGTATGGGTGAGAAAACACTAGTGGCTAATTAGGTGTTGATCATGTGGGGTTGGGCTAGAGATAGCCAAAACCCATTGTCACCATTGAGAATTAAAGCTAGAAATAGTTGGTTCTTACCCAAGTTGTTGTGGTTGTTGTGAAAAGGACTTTGGGGTTTGAGAAAACACAAGGTATAAGGCACCTAATTAGTTGAAAAACGTCAGGTGCCACCTCATTGTCACGACCCGGACGGGAGGCCCAGATCGTAGACACGGAACAAGGAACCCCAAGAGAACCCAAGTTGACCCATGGCATAAGCATTCACTAACTCATTCAATAAACATGAAGAAAACATAATTATAAACTTAGTGGAAGTCAACTTAACATAACAATAGAATAAATATCTAAAGATGAATACATGTCTAAGTCTGATAAACCTCTAATTTGGACAAGCTGATGGGACAACACCCCCAACTAGCTCAACAATACTGAAACTGAAAAGACATCTAAAACAACTGAATTCTAGTCCTTGAAAGATGAGGACTCACCAAATACGCAGGTGCTAACTTTGGACAGCGACTACGAGCGGGGCTGAACCTGAGAACCGGGTCCTGCATCATGAAATGATGCAGCATAAAAAGTATGCGGTCAATACGTGGAATGTACCAAGTATGCAAGGTAAGTAAAACCGCTTAAGTAAATAAATCATTTAAAACATTCCATAACATATCATAAGCTTTTAAGTGTAAATAGAAGGCTACATGCGTTCATTCTGAAACCGTACTCTTGTCGTCATATGACAATGCATAGCTTTAGAACATCATGATTTACTTGAATGACTCAAAGCTGAAACATACATTTATATCAAAAGCTGAACAATGAGTCAAACCTTGCTTTTTGAACATGCATGCATAAGTAATTAACATGAGTAATGAATATACAAATCTGAATGATATAGACAGTGGGAGACTTGTCACTTATCCGACATACCACGATACAACTTACGTGGTCATGACTATTACACTAAAGTGGGCAGAGTTGTCCAAAACCTTGCCAGGGCTAAGGACGCTACCATGATATCGATATCAAGTTGAAGGGCCAATCGGGTCGGGGATAGCTCACAAGAGAGGTACCGATAATATAATAATATCAACCTATGTTGGCATGTAGTTCCGGGCCATAGGGGAAATCGACCCTTAACCCGCTCGGTGCTAGACTCTTCTCTCAAAAACATGTAATGCTCTACATCATATATAATAAAGCTCAACATCGTCTATTGACGAAGCTCAACATGAAATCATGCATGACTCAACATCATATAAAATGAAGCTCAACATTGTCTATTGACAAAGCTTATTAATGAAATCATGCATAGACTCAACATCATATGAAAATGAAGCTCAAAATTGTTCTTCTACAAAGCTCAATAATGCCATACATCTCAATTATAATTTCATGCATATGAGAAGCTTTATTTTGAAACACACCATAAGCTCAATCATAGGTGGGAGCATCTACTCCAAATCATGTGGTAAGCTACATGTAGAAATATTTACTCAACATACCACAAGCTAGAATTTATAATAAGAATTGGAAAATTTCACTTTAAACAATGTGGTAAGCTTATGTCGGGAAAATCATCACTTTAATCAACATGTGGGTGTCACCCAAAGCTTTATCATATAAGGAATAAAAAGAATTTAGAATCCACCCAAGCTTCATAAATCATCAATATAAATACAATCTAATCATACCCATGTATAGAGATTGAAGAATCATTCAATTGAGTAAAACCGCATACTTGATCATAGATAATTTATTACATTTTGATAGGGATTGGGCATGGGTGTGGAAGAAAACACCCACTCATAGACTTACATACCTGGGAATGGTGAATTCTAACATCCTCTAATAGCCCAAGCTGAGATTCCAATGGAAACCTTGAGATTTTGCCTTGAATCTCCTCTTCAATCCTTCAAACTTGCATGCATGTAATAATGGATTAGAATAGGTTTTACCCTGCTTAAAACCCACTAAAACGAGCCTTAAATAATGTATTATAGGTCTTAGGAACATAGGAATTTATGAGAAAGTCCTCACTATTTTGCAGAAAATAACTGCCAAGTGACCCTAACGGGTGACCTGACAATTTGTCAGGACGGGCAACGACTCGTCGAGTCGCCTGTCAAGTGCACTGGATAACATGACTTCTGGGGTCGTAATGGATGACTTAATTACTCGTCCCCAGTGACCACGACTCATGATCACCTCCCGTCAAGTACACTGCCTTAACATCCATGAAAATTCTCCTTGCTTGCTCACGACTTACCTCACGAGTCATTGGGACGGACCACGACTCGTGAGGTCCCATCCGTTTGGTACACTGGTTGCTGCTTCTAATCTTCATTTCAACCTTATCCCATGAGTGACATGATGACTCGTGGTGTCTGACCACGAGTCATTCTCTCCCTCGTGGGGACCTCGATCCTTCATCTATTCCAGGCCTGCCCACGAGTCACTTGACGACTCATGGGGTCTCCTCACGAGTCGTCCCACGACTCGTCCTGTGCCTGCAGCATCAATTCCAAAATTTTCCTGTTTCAACTCCCAGGTCTGATCTTTGAGCTCCCGGGGTATAACACTCGTTCACAACTAATTATACTATTGAGTAATGCTAGGAGTTGTTAGCATTTCCAATTCGATGATGCCCCTTCAATATTGTAGTATTCTCTCCTTTGGTATTTTCTATGCTTTTTCCCTATTTTTGTGTGAGAATTTGTAGTTCGAGTAACAAGTTGTGATTTCTCCAATCTTTACTTTATGGTTTTTGAGACATTGATGCAAGTTACTTCAATTTGATAGACAACTCTTGTGTGATCAACTACTATTCCCTATGGGATTTTACCCCAACAGTTGTGGGGTATATTTGTTTTTCCAATGACCATTTACACTCGATCCTTGCAAGGAGAGAATTTGGATGTTATCAAAAGTATATTAGGAAGTGATGTTTTTCCGTGCAACTATTCAACTCTTGGTAATCCATACATACTCTTTATCCAGTCACCATTCTGCTACGTACTAGCTCATTCTTTTTATTCTGAACTACTGTTATACCTCCTTTCTTTGGCACACACTGCATCGAACTAATCCATTGGCTATCAGAGATTGGATACACTACACCTGCATCTAGCTATTTAATAATCTCTTCCTTCACCACATCTTGCATTTTTGGGTTTAACCTCCTCTGATGTTCAATACTATGTATGCATTCCTCTTTTAGCTTAATCTTGTGAGTGCAGATTCCTAGTGGGATACCAATGATATCAATGATGGACCACCCAATGACCCTTTTGTAGGTTCTGAGAATGGAGATTAATGCTTCCACCTGCCAATCCAACAATTTTTGCAGATATGATTACATGTAGTGTATTTTGAGGACCAAGAAAGACATACAGAAGATGAGTAGGAAATGTCTTAACTTCCAACACTGTTGGTTCTTCTACCGGTGGCTTAGCAGGTGGGATTGCTCTATTTTTCAAGTCAAGATCCAACATTTAGGTGTATATGAGTAGGCACCCCTTTCCACTATAGCGTTTAATGTCTCATCGAACCCAACCATATTCCATTCAGTAAATTTCATCAATGCTGATGTCAAGGCTTCAGTTGTACAACCCTATTCAATCAAATCCATAACTACTTCATTGACAACATCAATCACAGCTATGACACTCAAATCCTTCAGCTGCCTCATGGTCCTGCAGACATTAAATATTACCTCCTCATTGTTTAGCCTGAATTTCAGTTCTCCACTCTTTATGTCCACTAGTGCTCTTCCTGTGGCCAGAAATGGGCAGCCCAGAATAATGGATACTTCAAAGTCAACATCACAGTCTAATATGATGAATTCTGCTAAAACGGTGAATCTCTCCACTCTGACTAACACATCAATCAGTATACCCACTAGCCTTTTTACTGTTTGGTTTTCCATTAGTAGTTGCATTGTAGTTAGTTTGGGGACTCCCAATCCCAACTTCTTATACACTGCCAAAGGCATCAAATTAATTCTTACTCCTAGATCACATAATGCCTTGGAAAAATTTAAGGCCCCGATAGTCCAAGGGATTATAAAAGCTATAAGCTCCTCGTGAAATTTAAAGCCCCGATAGTACAAGGGATTGTAAAAGCTCCAAGATCCTCCTTTTTCTGTACTAAGAAGTGTGAAGCTATTGCGATGTAGTGGTGAATGATATCCTTAGGATCAAAGCTAATTGTTTTCTTTTTGGTCACCGATTCCTTCATGAATTTTGTGTACCCCAACATTTGTTCTAGTGCTTCCACCAATCGGAGGTTGATAGACAACTGTTTCAACATAGAAATTAACTTATGAAACTTTTCATCTTCAGCCTTCTTTTTAAGATGTTGGGGAAAAGGAGAAGGAGGTCCTGGAATTGACGTGTATAATTTGTAGGTTTTTTTTTCCACTAACAGGTGAATGCTTATTCTCCGCAACTTCTACCTTCGTGTTGCAGATCTCACGGCATGCTAGTGGAGCTGCGTCGTGGGCCTTCCTATGATACTCATACGGTGCATCATGAACCTTAGTGCTGAGTCTTTGCGGTGCATTGCAGACCTCAGTGTGGAGGTCTTGCACCGTTTCACGCCTCCCTCGTGCACAGTCAACTGCCTCTGTTGAGTCTGGAGTGGTTTCTTATTTGTTTGTATCCTTACCTGATATGGGCCTTTTGATAGTGGTTTTCCCACTTCTAGTTGCTACAGCCATGCACTAATCATCATTATGCTTTTGAGTTAATGTTGCTGACATTTGCCCCATCTGCTGCTCCAACTTTTTGATAGAGGTTGAGTGTGATTCTACTAGCTTACCCATACTAGAAATCTCCCCACACATTTTATTTACACCTGATTCCATGGACTCAAGCTCCGCCAGGACTTAGTTAAGTATGGCTTCTATTTTGGCATCTCTAGAGTCATATGTCGATGGTCCCCTTTTTCTCCAATTACCTTGCTCTCTGCCATTGTAACCTGTCATAGTTATTTTCCTTATAATAGTTCCAACCTTGATTTCCATGGGTATGCAGCCAGGTGCCTTAGTTAGACACTTGGGTGCGAGCTTGGAAATCCCCCATTTGATAATTATCAAAATTAGCCTCCTCATCATAATTGGGGCAATAGTTATCATATCTGGGTGTCTTTCCTTGCGTGTTAACTACTTGAACCTTGTAGCACCCCAAAACTTTCCTAAACCAAACTCATACCTTGCATGAAAAACCAGGATGAATAAGAAATATTTTGCCACAGAATGAGCCGTGAACGACTCGTCAAGTGACTAGGTGAGTCGTGGTCAGACTCGTGGCTTGAAGCAGTGAATTTTCATCTAGGAGCTAGGGGTAACGACCCACATGACGACTCGTTATACCAAGTAACGAGTCACCATGATGAGTCATCGAGTGGAAGCTCATGGTAAAGGTTTTAGTGGTAATGATGGATACAACGAGTTATTAGGTCAGGTAATGACTCATTGTGTTAGTTGTCTTCAGAGTCCCGGTGAAGCTTAAACCCAAGGCAGTACTGACAATGAGAGGAGGGGACGAGTCGTTAGGTCAAGTAACAACTCGTCGTGACCAGCTGTGGGGGCGAAATGGGAATTTTAGTTTAGTGACAACGAAAGACGTCACGAGTCATTAGGTCTCTTAACGACTCGTAAAGCCAGTCATTGGATAGGCGAGGAATTTTGGGGATTTTCTAGACATGGAAACGACTTGGCACCACGAGTCGTTCCCAACCCCATGACTCGTGGAGTGCCTCGTGGGGACTGGTAGTAGGTTTCTTTCCTGCGATGCTCCAAGGGTATTTTTGTAACTTCTAGCTATTTTTATTCCTAAACTATGTCGCTTTGGGACACATTTTGGAGAGAATTAAAAGGGTAATCGACTAAGTCCCTTTCATTTCACTCAACTCTCGATCTTCAGAGAAAAGAGGTTCCTGACAATTCTCTCAGAGCAAGCTAGGACTATCAAGTTTTCTCCTCAGATTCTCTAGATCCTTTTAAAGCATTTCGACTCTAGGTACATGGGAATTCAGCAAGGAGATTGTTCTTCCCATGTGTCCTAAAACCCTTCTATAATTTCTTATCAGTTCTAGTCCTGAAGTTCACTGTTAGGGTTAAATCGTTATTAAATTATGGAAATTTCTTCCTGTTATACTCCTAATGAGTATTGAGGGTTGTTGTTAGTAATAATTCTGGTTGTTATATACTTACACGGATTATGATGATTTTAGCCCTAATTCTTAAATGCAGTAATGTGGGTCTTGCATAATTGACTAGATACTGATGTTGCTTGACTCTATCAGTGTTGAGATTTCCATGTTATTATTATCATATGAATTCTCAGTCAGTTTCATGCTAGTTCAGTCTCAGTCAGAATGTTAGTACCTTAAGTATCTTTCATAAATGTCAGCTAATCAGTTTGACTATAGTCAGTTCTTGAGGTTTCAGTAATGCCTCCCAATTATCAGTTATCATTTGGTTCTTTAGACGGTTATGATGCTACTAGATAAGCATCTCTGACTAGTCTGAGAACTACCATTATTAGTTTTAATTTGTTCTTTAGACGGTTACGACACTTCCAGATAAGCAGCTTTGGCCAATCTTAAAACACCAGTTACCGTTATCCGATCTTATAAGACTCTCAAGGTACTTTCAGATAAGTATCCCTGGCTTAGTCTTGTGCCCCAACTTTGACCTATTAGCTTAGTAGTCAGACTAGGACTATCCAATGGGAGTAGGACATAGCACCGAGTGGACCGGGGTTCCAGCGCACCCAAGTTTCTAGAACTATGTTGCCACGTAGGTTATTGGCCCATTAGGCCACAAATTTATGACCACCCAGTTCATGCCTTTATACCTTGAAAAGGTATAGTGGCACATCGATGGGGCGTATACATCGAACTCCACGTTTAGCTTACATGGTTACATGTCGGTTATAGACTCTTTCACTTATCAGTTCGGTTTAGTTCAGTTCATTATAGTACAGTTTAACTCAGTTCAGTATCTCAGTTCTAGGACATGTTTATGACCATCAGCCAGGGTCATTACTGGCCATATCAGTTATAGTTTAGTGTTATCAGTTTACAATTTTCAGTTGGTCATTTCATGTTATTTCAGCACAGTTACTTATTCTTTCATGTTTATTGTATCTCTCACTTACTCAGTTCATTCAAAGTACTGACGTAAACTTTTCATGTTGTATCGTATTATGATATAGGTGCATGATCTTAGTCCCATCATCGTCCGTAGTTTCCTCAGACGATATTAGAAGCAATATTTGGTGAGTCTTCATCTTCTGAGGAGGATATTTGTTTTTAGTTAGTTCTCTTTTAGACAGATTTTAGAGTTAGCTGGGGGCTTGTCCCAACAACTCATCAATTAGTAGTTGGCTTTCAAACACAGTATGTAGTATTGTTTCTTTGGAATATTGACTCTTGTCAAATCAGTATTTTCCTGAATGATGGTATTTTCAAAGCTTCCGCTGATGTTTATTCAGTTTACCTTTGTAATGATAGACCATGGGTTAGCTTAGGGTCACTTGTGGCACCAAGTATCGTGTCTCGTCCAGGGTGTAGACTCGGTTCATGACAAACTTGGTATCAGACCACTAGGTTTAGAATATCCTAGGATGTCTAAAAGCTGCGTCAAGTAGAGTCCCTTTCATGGGTGTAAAGCGTGCCACACTTATGACGGGGAGGCTACAAGACGTTATTAGTAAAACTCCCTTTTGTTCATACTTCTTATCATGCATTACAGTTTAATTCTAGAAATGTCCTCCTAACTCGTGCTCTATTCATTTCAGTGAAACTATGCCTCCAAGACGAGGAAACGGAAGGAGGGCTGGCAATGCCAATCGACTTACCCCACCAGCTCCAGCAGCCCCTTAGGATGACCAAGTGTCCTTAGCAGAATTCCGAGCGGCAATACAGCTGCTTGCTCAGATAGTGACAAACCAAGTGACCAGCAGATGGTCCTGGTGAATACAAACGGGTCCGCGACAGCTGCTAGGATTCGGGACTTCTCCTGAATGAACCTTCCAGCCTTTCATGGATCCAAGGTGGGAGAGGACCCACAGGAGTTCGTAGAAGAAGTGCGGAACATCACCCGGATTATGGGTGTTAGTTTCGTAGAGAGTGCTCATCTGGCTGCCTACCAGTTGAAAGGGGTGGCTCATATTTGGTACGATCAGTTGAAGGAAGGGAGAATAATAGCAACAGGGTCGGTAGAGCGGGAAGAGTTCACCACAAAATTTCTAGATAGATTTTTCCCTCGGGAGTTGAGGGAGGCTAAGGTCGATGAGTTCATGAACTTAAAGCAGGGTAACAAGACCATGGAGGAATATGCATTGGAGTTCACTCGGTTGTCGAGGTATGCTCCAGAGATGGTAGTCAACCCAAGGGATCGCATGCTTAAATACATCAACGGGGCTTAAGAAGTGCAGGATCGTGATGCTCATTAAGTACATTGACCTCTCCATCCTCATCGTTCATGCCTAGAAGATTGAGGCAGAAAAGTTGAAGGATATGGAGCGGGAGAACAAGCGAGCTAGAACGGGTCAATAGGATTATGGCCACCAAAGGTCTAGCTGTAGTAGTCGCCCACAGCAACAGCAACAGAGGACTCCAGCACCCACCTCAGCCATCGCCCCTTCTTTCCGATCCCGCAAGGATCAGAAGGGTGGAGCATCTGGCTATCAGTCCCACAGTCACAGTGCCAGCAACTACTACCCAGCTTGTCCGAAGTGTGGCAAGAACCATCTAGGTGAATGCCTTCTGGGAAAAGAGGGTTTCTTTGGATGTGGATAGCTAGGTCATAGGCTAAAGGAATGTCCATCAACAGGATGGGGGAGATCACAGTCTACCACTTCATCAGCCCAAGCAGGTCATCCAGCTCAGCAGGGTAACACTTCAGGTATGGATGACGGTCAGTGCCAAAACCATTTTTATGCTTTGTCCTCCCATCAGGATCAGGAGAGCTCACCTGATGTGATCACAGGTATGTTACGTCTCTTCCATCTAGATGTGTATGCCCTACTAGATCCTGGAGCCACACTATCATTCATGAATCCCTATGTAGCTGTCCAGTTTGAAATCAGTCCAGAAGTCCTATCAAAACTATTCTCAGTCTCTACCCCAGTTGGTTGATTTAGTTAGAGCCATCCTGGTGTATAGAAACTGTCCAGTCTCAGTATTGAGTAAAGTAATTCTAGTTGATCTAGTAGAGCTAGACATGGTCGATCTTGACCTCATTCTTGGCATGGATTGGCTACACCCGATTATGCCTCAATCGACTGCAGAACTAGAGTCGTAGATTTCAGTTTCCAAATGAGCCAGTTCAGAGTGGATGGGTAGTAGTTCCGCGCCTAAGGGTCGGTTTATTTCCTACCTCAAGGCAAGGAAGCTTATTTCAAAAGGGTGCATCTATCACCTAGTTTAGGTCAAAGATTTCATCTTCGAGACCCCAACTATCCAGTCAGTCCCAATTGTCAGCGAATTCCCTGATGTGTTTCCCGAAGATCTTCTCGGAGTCCCTCTCGAGCGGGAAATAGACTTCAGTATAGACCTTCTTCCAGACACTCAGCCCATTTCTATTCCTCCTTATAGAATGGCTCCAGCTAAGCTTAAGGAGTTGAAGGAGCAGCTAAAAGACCTTCTTGACAAGGGTTTCATCAGGCCCAACATCTCTCCATGGGGTGCTCCAGTGTTGTTCGTGCACAAGAAACACGGTACTCTCATAATATGTATCGACTACCGTCAACTAAACAAGGTTACAGTTAAGAACAGATATCCCCTACCCAAGATTGACTACCTATTCGATTAGCTTGAAGGAGCCAGTTGTTTCTCCAAGGTAGACCTCAGGTTGGGATATCATCAGCTTAGGGTCACTATGAATTTGTGGTTATGTCCTTTGGACTAACTAATGCCCCTGCAGCTTTCATGGACCTGATGAATAGAGTATTCAAACAGTATCTGGATATGTTCATCATTGTATTCATAGACGACATTCTGGTGTACTCCAAAAATAAGGAGGAGCATGCTAACCATCTAAGAATAGTGTCGCAGACTCTCAGAGACCGCTATCTGTTTGCTAAATTCAGCAAATATGAATTTTGGCTTCTGTGGCTTTCCTTGGTCATGTGGTTTTAGGTGAGGGTATTCAGGTAAATCCTTAGAATATAGCAGTGGTGAAAGACAGGCTAAGACCTACTTCCCTATCAGATATCAGAAGTTTTCTGAATCTAGCCGGTTACTAGCGACGATTTTGTAGAAGGATTTTCCTCTATTGCATCTCTTTTGACTAAACTAACTCAGAAAAAAGGTGAAGTTTCACCGGTCAGATGCATGTGAGAAAATCTTCTAAGAGTTGAAGATAAAAAGGAATTAATATTGATTAATGGATTATATAAATTGGACTCCATTAGAAAAGAAGACTGCAACAGAAGTCTTCTACGAAATAATATAGAGAAAGCATTGCTTCATAAAAAGATTTTATCTCAAAATAAATATTATTTAAGACTCGACTCACTACAACTCCAATTCTGACCTTACCAGAACCAACAGATGGGTTTGTAGTCCACTGTGATGCTTCCAGAGTTGGCCTCGGTTGCGTTCTGATGCAGTGGGGTAAGGTGATAGCGTATGCCTCCAGATAGCTCAAGGTGCATAAGAAGAACTATCTGACTCATGACCTTGAATTGGCAGAGGTAGTGTTTTCTTTGAAGATATGGAGACAGTACCTCTATGGGGTTTACGTGGATGTTTTCATCGACCACAAGAGCCTTCAGTATGTGTTCAGTTAGAAGGACTTGAATCTTCGTCAGAGAAGGTTGTGGAGCTATTGAAGGATTACGATATGAGTGTGTTGTACCACCCGGGCAAGGAAATTGGTGGCAGATGCTTTGAGTAGAATGTTCATGGGAAGCGTTGCCCATGTTGAAGAGGGAAGAAAAGAACTGGCAAAGGATATTCACAAGTTAGCTCAGTTGGGAGTGTAGTTGGTGGATTCAATTGAGGGCGGAGTATTAATGCAAAGTGGGTCAGGTTCCTTGTTAGTTGTTGAGGTTAAGTCAAAGCAGGATGAAGATCCCATACTGCTTAAGCTGAAAGAAGCGGTTCTACAAAAATAAGTGGAGGCTTTCTCTAAAGGGGAGATGGTGTGCTTCGTTACCAGGGCAGACTATGTGTACTGGACATAGGTGACTTGAGAGAGCAGATACTGGCAGAAGCCCACAGCTCCAGATATCCTATCCACCCAGGTGCTACTAAGATGTACTGTGACCTACGGGATATCTACTGGTGGAATGACATGAAAAGAGACATTGCATAATTTGTGGCTAGGTGCACAAACTGCCAGCAGTTTAAGGTGGAGCATCAGAGACCTGGGGGTATGACTCAGGATATCAGGATACCCACATGAAAGTAGGAAGAAGTGAATATGGACTTTATTATAGGTCTACCTCATGTTTGGGTGATAGTAGATCGGATGACCAAGTCAGCACATTTCCTCCCAGTTAAAACTACAGACTCATTTGAGGATTATGTTATGCTATACATTTGAAAGTTAGTTAGACTACATGGGGTGCCCTTGTCCATCATTTCAGATAGAGGTACATAGTTCACCTTGCATTTCTGGAAGTCATTTCAGAAAGGACTCGATACTCAGGTCAAGCTCAGCATAACTTTTCACCCTCAGACAGTTGGACAAGATGAGTGGACTATTCAGACGTTAGAAGATATGCTGAGAGCTTGTGTGATCGACTTCAAGGGCAGTTGGGATGATCACCTACCCCTTATCGAGTTTGCATACAACAACAGCTACCACTCTAATATTCAGATGGCCCCGTTTGAGGCATTATATAGTAGGAGGTGTAGGTCTCCTATAGGGTGGTTTGAAGTTGGCAAAGCTACCTTGATAGGACCAGAATCGGTTCATAAAGCTATGCATAAAGTGCAACTGATCAGAGAAAGATTAAAAACAACTTAGAGCCAACAAAAATCATATGCAGGAGGAGAGAGTTAGAGTTTGCTGTAGATGATTGGGTTTACCTAAAAATTTCACCCATGAAGGGGTGATGAGGTTTGGAAAGAAAGGGAAACTCAGTCCGAGGTATGTAGGACCCTACAGGATTCTTAGGCGAATTGGCAGTGTGACATATGAGTTAGAATTAGCCTTGGAGTTAGCATCTGTGCACCCAATCTTCCATGTGTCACTATTGAAGAAGTGCATCGGTGATCTGAACTCAGTTGTGCCACTAGATAGTGTGGGAGTGAAGGATAGTCTCTCTTACGAAGAGGTTCCATTTCAGATCCTAGACCGTCAGGTTCGTAAGCTGAGAAACAAGGAAGTCACTACAGTGAAAGTCTTGTGGAGGAACTAGCTAGTTGAGGGAGCCACATGGGAGGCAGAAGCAGACATGATGGCCAAATATCCTCATCTTTTCCCTTCCAGTTTAGTTTTAGTATCATGTATTAAATTCCTCCTCAATACTCTATTCAATTCAGTACTCATCAACTCTATTCAGATGTTCAATGTGCACTCTAGTTGTGTTAACTCAGTTAGTATGGTTAAATCAGTTCGGAGTCAGTCATTCCTTCAAAAATTAGTTTATAGTTTCAGTCTAGGTGTTGCAGCTCTTTTCCAAGTTTTCCAGAAGTTTTAGCCTTCATTCGAGGATGAATGATCCAAGGGGGAGATATTATAAAACCCCAAAAATTTTCTAGACCAAACTCAGACATTCCATGAAAAACTAGAATGAATCAGAAAATTTTCCACAGAACATACCAGGGAATGACTCATCAAGTGACTAGAAGAGTCATGGTCAGACTCGCGTATTGAAGCAGTGAATTTTCATCCAGGAGCCAGGGGTCATGACCCACATGACAACTCGTTGGACAAAGTAACGAGTCATCGTGATGAGTCATCGAGTGGGAAGCTCATGGTAAAGGTTTCAGTGGTGATAATGGACAGGATGAGTCATTAGGTCAGGCAATGACTTATTGTGTTAGTGGTCGGATGAGTCTCGGTGAAGCTTAAACCCAAGGCAGTGCTGACAACGAGAAAAAGGGACGAGTCACTAGGTCAAGTAACGACTCGTCGTGACCATCCGTAGAGGTAAATGAAGAAATTTTAGTTCAATGAAAACGGAAGACGTCATGAGTCGTTAGGTCTCCTTACGACTCGTGAAGTCATTCATTGTCCAAGCGAGGAATTTTGGGGATTTTCCAAACATGGCCACAACTTGGCACCACGAGTCGTTTGCAACCTCACGACTCGTGGAGTGCCTCGTGGGAACTGGCAGTAGGTTTCCTTCCTATGATGCTCCAAGGATATTTTTGTAACTTCTAGCTATTTTTATCCCTAAACTACATCATTTTGGGGCATGTTTTGGAGAGAATTAAAAGGATAATCGACTAAGTCCCTTTCATTTCAGTCAACTCTCGATCTTCAGAGCAAAGAAGTTCCTAATAGTTATCTCAGAGCAAGCTAGGACTGTCAAGTTTTCTCTTCAGATTCTCTAGATCCTTTTCAAGCATTTTGACTCCAGGTATGTGGGAATTCAACAAGGGGATTGTTCTTCCCTTGTGTCCCAAAACCCTTCCATAATCTCTTATCAGTTCTAGTACTGAAGTTCACTGTTAGGGTTAAATCGTTAGTAAATTATGTAAATTTCTTCCTGTTATACTCCTCATGAGTATTGAGGGTTGTTGTTAGTAATAATTCTAGTGGTTATATACTTACACGAATTATGATGATTTTAGCCTTAATTCTTAAATGCAGTAATATGGGTCTTGCATAATTGATTAGATACTGATGTTGCTTGACTCTATTTATTATCATATGAATTCTCAGTCAGTTGCATGCTAGTTCAGTCTCAAATAGAATGTTAGTACCTTCAGTATCGTTCATAAATGTCAGTTGATCAGTTTGACTATAGTTAGTTCTTGAGGTTTCAATAATGCCTCCCAATTATCAATTATCAGTTGGTTCTTTAGACGGTTATGACGCTACAGATAAATGGCTCTGGCCTGTCTGAGAACTACCAGTATCAGATTCAGTTTGTTCTTTAGATGGTTACGATACATCCAAATAAGCAGCTCCAGCAAGTCTTAGAACACCTGTTACGGTTATTCGGTCAGTTAAGACTCTCAAGGTACTTCTAGATGAGTATCCCTGACTTAGTCTTAGGCCCCCGCTTCGAGCTATCAGCTTAGTTGTCCGACTAGGACTATCCAGTGGGAGTAGGACTTAACACCGAGCGGACTGGGGTTCCAGCACACCCAGATTCCCAGTACTACGTTGCCACAGTAAGTTATTGGCCCATCAGGCCCCAGATTTGTGTCCACCCAGTTCATGCCTTTATACTCTGGAAAGGTATATTGGGTCCTATAGATGGGGCATATACATCGAACCCCATGTTTAGCTCACATGGTTACATGCTGGTTATAGAATATTCCACTTGTTAGTTCAGTTCAGTTTAGTTTAGTTCAGTTCAGTTTAATATAGTTCAGTTTATCTCAGTTCAGTATCTCAGTTCTGGGACATATTTATGACCATCAGCCAGGGTTATTATTGACCATATCAGTTATAGTTTAGTGTTATCTGTTTACAGTTTTCAGTTGGTCATTTCATGTTATTGCAGCACAGATACTTATTTTTTCATGTTTATTGTATCCCTCACTTACTCAGTACATTCGAAGTACTGAAGTATACTTTCCATGTTGTGTCGTATTATGATACAGGTGCAAGTTCTCAGTCCTAGCATCGTCTGTAGTTTCCTTTGATGATATTAGCAACAGTGTTTGGTGAGTCCTCATCTTTCGAGGATGATATGTGTTTTCAGTTAGTTCTCTTTTAGATAGATTTTAGAGTTAGCTAGGGGATTGTCCCAGCAACTCATCAGTTAGTAGTTGCCTTTCAAACACAGTATGTAGTTTTGTTTCTTTTGGCATATTGACTCTTGTCGAATAAGTATTTTCCTGAATGATGGTATTTTCAAAGCTTTGGCTTATGTTTATTCAGTTTACCAGTGTAATGATAGACTATGGGTTAGCTTGGGGTCACTTGTCGCACCAAGTAACGTGTCTCGGCCAGGGTGTAGACTCGGGTCGTGACACACCTTCTGTGCGTTCATAGTGGTCAACTGCTTGGTGAGTTGTTCCGTTTGACCTTTTATATGGGCTATGTCTTAATCACATACTATCTCTCTCCTTTGTAATTCTGCAGTTATTCCTCTTGGTGGTTTATAGCTGTAGTTTCAGACTCAGTGGTGTGCCAGTCCTTTTTGGTCTTTATGACTTTGTTTATTATCTCACTGGCTTTTTTGAATGTGTGAGACATCATAGAGCCTTCTTCCATTTTGTCAGCAATCAATTTGTTCGTGAAGCTGAGTGACATGTAGAATATTTCCAGAAGGACTTCATCTAGAAGCTTATGATTTGGAACTTATTTAACTTTTTCTTGAACCTGAGCCAAGCCTCATGTAGAGCGTAACCTGTCATCTATCTGAAGTTGTTTATCTCATCCCTCAATTGAATCATTCGTGAGGGTGGAAAAAATCTCTACAAGAAAGTTCTAGTAAGTTCTGCCCAGGTGGTAATAGACTCCTCTGAAAGCTCATTTAACCACAATGTAGCTTTTCATGTCAATGAGAAGGGAAACAACCTGAGCCTGATAGCCTTCTATGTCACCCCTGCAAATCTATAAGCATTGCATACTCATTTGGACTTATATTATGAAATGATACAACATAGAGTATGTGGTCAGTACTTGGAATATACTAAAAATGCAAGGTAAGTAAAATATGTTGAATAAACATAAACTGAAATCGTGCGTATAAACATAAATCACAAGAGGGCTTCATGCCGATATCTGAAAACATGTATAGTCATAAACTGAATATCATATCTGAATAGAACAACCCAAAGCTAAAATAGAAATCATATGGATTTCTACAATTGAAATCATAAGTAAAAGCTTATAAATTGATCATTGGGTCAACCTGCTGAAAAACATAATATCATAAGTCATAAACATGCATAACTGAAATCATGAGGAACAATGGGAGAGTCTTCCCAAGGTGGGCTTGGAGACAAACCATGCATCTGTCGTGCCTTGACTTGAGTTTCCCACCATGTGGAAGCAAAGCCCTCAAATTGAGCAATGGCATAATATGCCTTCCGGACATTGGACATCTCATTGGTCAAAAAGATCCTATCACATTGCATCACCCAATCAAGAAAGACATCCAGGTTACTTTCACCCTTGAATGAAGGAAGAGTCACTTTGATGGAGTTGAGACTCATGTCCCAACCTCCATTATTGCCATTGAACTCATTAACCCCATAAGGATCCTCACATAGAACTCATCATGGTAGCGCCTACCACATTGACCATCTCTTTGATAATCATCTCAATTTCTACCCATGTGATGGATAGGACCATGTCGACCTCCTCTTCCATGGTGAGGACCTTGAAAGTTCATGTGTGTCCCTTTCAAATGGTTGTGGTAATCATTGGGAACATCATCAAACTCCTCTTGGAACTCCTCGTGGAATTCACCATCCAAAGGTCGAACATTGCATATTAGACGGATATTTCAAATTGGAAGACAAGTATTTAGTGGAGGAAAAGTAATATGTGGGTATGGTGGAGGAGCATATGGTGGTAGTGAAGGAACATATGGTTGTGGTGGAGGAGCATATGGTACGGTAGTAGTAGGTAATTGGGTAGTAGAAGATGGTAGGGGAGCGGTGGGGTAGAATATTCTATGAAAAGTCCAGGGTAAAATTGGGAAAGAGGAGTCATGACGAACTCTACTTGTTTGTTCATGGTGATAGAAAGGAGTAGTCTTTGTTCCTTGATTCAAGGTCCAAAAAATGATTTTCCAAGTTAAACATCCTCCTTTTTGTACAAAAAAATAAAGCAGTTATCATGTTCACCACATCATGCAACGTGGGCTCCCCGGTGGGCACCCTATCCACCTCATCTTGATTGACCATCGTACCTATGGAAGACACAAAACAAATCAAGAAACTCATTACGTTTGTGAAAAAAAGTCATACTCGCCAATAAATGCTCGATGCCTTACAATTGCCACGACCAAGGATTGTAGCTTGTGTAATTCATTGAGTTTCAAGTGGCCAAGCTCAACTTGAGGTCTAGAATGGATACTTGTTGACTCAATAAAAAAAGGCACAAGGTAACGTGATGGAATCAAGAAAATTCAAGGATAATAAAGAAAAAAAGATAGAAGAAGAATCATGAAAAAAATCGGACTAAAAAAAACTAAATAACAAAAAGTAGGTGAAGTACTTGATTTTAGTAGTTTTGGAAATTAAAAGAGATGAAAAAGGTGAAGAACTCATTAAAAAACTAATTAAATATGTTAATTATATGTTAATTAGTGTAGAAATTGAAACAAAAATGAGTTTGGAAAAAGAACTGTGAAGTTTGGACACTTAGAAAAATTTTGGGGTCCAAAAAACCCCTAACACTTAGAAATATTTTGGCCAAAAGCCAAAAATCTGCTCTCTGAAACTGGGGCTGCATGCGCCTCACGTGTGGGTTAGGAAGGAAAAGCAGATGTGTGCTGCGCTGGCTGCTGACTTTCACCCGCATGGCACTGACGCGGCACTGCGTTAGCGCGTGCGTGGCACTAACTGGTACCAGCTGCTGACGTGGCATCCACATGGAATTTCGTGGTCATACTTGTGGTAGGAAGGTTGAGTTTCTAAGTCATAGAAGTAACGACTCAAGGGACGAGTCATAGGGACAAGTGATGGGCAGTTGGATGGATCATTGGATGAGGTTCAAAGAACTATTTAAGGCTAGTTCAGGTGACCACAAGGCACAGTACAAGCCGTTGGGAGAAACTACGAACTGTTGGTTCCGTCATGGTCATTGGCAGTCAGATTTTTAAGTGCGATTATCTAGGGTTATTTTCATAACTTTCTATTCTTTCAACTTCTAAGTGAGGTCGTTTTGGATGTCCTAATGGGATCATTAGGGTATTATACATAGCCTAAACCTTCATTTTATTCAAACACCATAAGTTGGAAATTAAACTCTTAAGGATTCTCAAGGAAAAGCTAATATTTCTCTTCCCAAATCTCTTGGGTCTCTAAATCAAGTCAAGAACTCTTCAAGCCAGGTATGTGGGGATATTAATAGGGTATTTCTTCCACCCTCATGACCAATCCCAAGCTCAATACATGATTTTTGTTTCTTCAAGTCTCCAATTATGATTTTGATGAATTCCAAGGTTAGACCCTTTTATGCAAAATGCTATGAATCTCTTATGAATTTGATCCTCTCATGATCCTATTTATGATTACATGATTTCAATAGAAAAACTCTCATGATTCTCTATTTTCAATTTATGATGAATTACTCCATCATGGTTGTAATATTCAACAATTATTTTCATGGCTAGTTCACAAATGTCAAGGAATCTATGTATTCGCCATGTTTTTAAACTAGTCCATGCAAAACCCATGTTTCAATATTATGATATGAGCCCTATTTATAGTTTTGGGAGTAGTCTTTAAGACTGAGTAGGCCAGATTTAGCGCACCTAGGTCTCAGAACTATGAGCCACTGTAGGATAAGGGGTCCTCACCAGTTGAGAGTGTCTTCCTTACACTACTGGGCATATGAGTGATATCACGCCTTCATGGTTCTCACCTTTGGCAAGATATGGACACCCTCCAAACCACGGTTACAGATAGGGGTGGACATGATATGGTATATATCGAATACCATACCGATACCAAAACTTTTAATATCGTGGTTTTGACATTATGGTATGTGGTATGGTAGTTGGTATGGTTTTAAAAATACTTTGGTATTTGGTATTTATAAAAAAATTGAAATACTGAATGTCATACCAAAGTATATAGGTACATATATAATTCATACATATTACTATTATAATACTAGAAAATATATAAAATATTATTAGTACAAAACAAGTTATTTAGACATCGCAACTTTAGCTACTCTATCTTAATTGAAATATTTTTTGTGTAATAGATTCAGAAGGAAATTATTTATGCATTTTTTAAAATATATTTACAATGTAAGATGTTAGTATGATATAGTCGTGATATTTCTTGAAAAGACGAATTCATAATTCTCTATTGTATAAGTATATGTAAATCGACACTGTACCGCAAAATACCAAAATCGAACTTTAAAATATCGAACCATATCAAATTAATTTGGTATGGTAATGGTATAGTATTTTTAAAAATCGAATACCGAAATTACCATATTGAAGTTTTAAATACCGTACCATATCATACCATGCCCACCCCTAGTTACAAGTCGAGTTCCATGATGCTCACTAGGAGTATGTCTGTCATGAGAATCTCCCACTATTCCTCATATTTCAAGTTGTTCAAGTTCAAAATTTATGATATTATGTTTTGTAGTATTTTTGACCCATTGATCAGTTTATGAGATTTATTTATGATTTCCAACATATTAAGCTTTATGATTTCCAACATTTTTCTTTTAAAACTTGGGTCATTATACTTTAGATTATGATGAACAACCCATGTTTTATGACTATCTCATGACCATGATTTTTAGCATGTTTTCCTTACTCTCATGTTTTTCTTATCCTACATACTCAGTATAGTCAAAGTACTGATCAGATACTTTTTGTGTTATATCATCTCATAATACAGATTCAGGTGATCAGTCTTAGCCCCGCCGCTAGAATTTGATCTTGCTCCAAATTCAGCTCTATCTTAGTGAGTCCTCATCATCCAAGGACGTCTATTTTGATTCATGTCTTTTCATGTCAGCTCAGTTTCAGACTTAGTAGAGCTAGTTGGAGGTTTTGTCCCTTCAGCTCATAGTATGAGTAGATGCTTTCAGACATGATGTATAGATATTCAGCTGCTTGACTTGTTGTCTCAATTTTGATATTTTATGATATCTTAGACTTCCACTTATGCCTTATATTATGTTTTTTCCACTTAGTGTATACTTATGCTTATGTTATGCATGTACCATGAGTTAGCTTGGAGCCATTTGTGGTTCTAGGTCATGTGTTACTTCTAGGGCCTATGCTCGGGTCGTGACAAACATGGTATCAGAGAATTAGGTTTAGGTGTGTCCTAGGGTGTCAGAAAACTATGTTAAGTAGATTCGTTTCATGGGTGTGAAGCATGCCACACTTATAAGGAAGAGTCTACGAGACGTTTTAGAAAATTTCCCTTCTTTCAGTTCTACATCATGTGATGAATTACAATTCTCTCTATTCTTCTAACTCGTACTATAAGATTTTTGTGGAAAGTACCTCCCTGAGCCAACGGATGGAGAAGTGACAATGGCAATGGCAGTGGGAATCAGCTAGCCCCACTAGCTCCAGCGGATCCTTTGAATGAGTAGGTGACTCATCCCAAGTTTAGGGCTGCGTTTTAGATGTTGGCACAGGCTATGAAGACCCAAGTTAACCTGCAGGTGGTTGCACCTATGAATATTAATAGGAGTGCTACAACGGCTAGAGTGCGAGACTTCACTAGGATGAATCTGGCAGAGTTTCATGATTCTAAGGTGGATGCAGATCCCTAGGAGTTTATTAGTGAGATCCATAAGATTACCCAAATTATGGGGGTTTTAGGAAAGGATAGTGCAGATTTGACCTTTTATCAACTAAAGCGGATAGCTCACGTATGGTTCAGGAACTGGAAGGAAGGCCGTAGGGAAAGATCACTTCCTGTGGACTGGGATGAGTTTGTGACAACTTTCTTGGAAAGGTTCTTTTCTTGGGAGTTGAGGGAAGCAAAGGCAACACAGTTCATCAACCTAAAGTAGAATAACATAACGATTTAGGAGTAAGCCTTGAAGTTCACCTAGTCGTCTAAGTATGCCCCGGAGATGGTTTTCGAGTCGAGGGCTCGCATCAGCAAGTTTGTGTCAGGGGTTTCACATTCACTATTCAAGGAGTACAGGACTGTTATGCTTATCAACGACATGGATGTCTCTAGACTTATGATCTATGCCTAGTAGATAGAGGAGGAGAAGTTGAAGGAGAAGGAGAAGGAGAAGGAGACCTAGAGGACTAGGACAGGGAATTTTGAGTATTCTCAACAGAGGTCCAGTGGTGGACATCGCTCACAGTCACATTAGAGGTTGTCATCCCCAGCTCCATCATCAACTAATGTCCCGTCCAGGTCCCAAGGTGATCTGAGGGGTAGAACATCAGGCTCTAAGACTTAGGGGAACATGTTAGCAGTACACACATTCCCAGCATAGAAGAAGTGTGGTAGGAACCACCCTATGAATAATTAGTTGGTTTAGATGCTTTCTTCAGGTGCGGGAAGCCTAGACATGGGCTTAAGGATTGTCCTTCAGCTAGACAGGGTGATGGTAGGGTTGTGCCCCGACTACTTCTTCAGTAACTCCAGTAGCTCACCCATCTCAGCAGGGTGCATAATCTAGTGCAGGTGGCGGACAGGCACTAGAACCATTTCTATGCCCTTTCATCACGCCAGGAGCAATCTGGTCACGAATATTTTACGAGTTTTTCATCTTGATGTTTATACATTTCTAGATCCAGGAGCCAAATTATCCTTCATGACTCCATATGTTTCTATCAATTTCAATGTCTCTCCCAAAATCCTATCAGAACCCTTCTCAATCTCTACTCCTGTCTTGTGAGTTAGTTTTAGCATTGAGGGTATACATAAATCGTCCTATTACAGTTCTTCAGAAATTCACCTCAGCCGACTTAGTAGAGTTAGACATGATTGACTTCGATGTTATCTTCAATATGGATTGGTTGTATGCTTGCTATGATTCAGTTAATTTTAGAACCTGATCGATAGAGTTTCAATTTTTGGGTGAACTAGTCCTTGAGTAGAAGGATTGTTTAGTAGTGCTAGTAGGTCACTTTGTTTCCTACCTTAAGGCCAGGAAGATTATCTCCAAGGGTTGGGTATATCCCATGTGGAAGATGGAAAGAAGGAGTTGTCTAGAGATGTTCATAGGCTTGCTCGCTTGGGGGGTTTGCCTTTTCGATTCAACAGATGGTGGTGTCATTGTTCAAAATGGATCGGAATCGTCATTGGTGACAAAAGTGAGGGAAAAACAAGATGAGGATCCTATATTAGTGAAGTTGAAGGAAGCTATCTGGAATCAGAAAGTGGAGGTTTTCTCACAAGGGGGAGATGGTGTGCTCCAATATCAGGGTCAATTGTATGTTCCGGATGTGGATGACTTGAGAGAGCGGATGTTGAGAGAGGCTCACAGCTCTCGATATTCTATCCATTTAGGTGCCAACGAGATGTACCATGATCTACGAAAATTCTATTGGTGGAATGACATGAAGAAGGATATTGCAACATTTATGGCTAAGTGTCCAAATTGCTAATAGGTGAAGGTTGAGCATCAGAGACCGGGAGGTATGCCACAGGATATTAGTATTCTTACTTGGAAATGGGAAGAGATAAACATAGATTTCATCACAGGTTTGCCACGTACATGCTAACAACATGGCTAACAACATTATAGATTGGATGACTAAGTTAGCATATTTTATACTAGTTGAGACTACAGATTCAGCCAAGGACTATGCTAGACTTTACATTCTGGAGTTATTCAGGTTCCATGGGTTCCATTGTCCATCATTTATGATAGGGGTACTCAGTTCACCTTGTAATTTTGGAGATCGTTTCAAAGGGGACTTGGTACTCAGGTGAAGCTTAGCATAACTTTTCACCCACAGACATATAGTCAGTCCAAGCGGACTATTCATACTTTGAAGGACATGTTGATAGCTTGCGTGATTGATTTCAAGAATAGTTGGGATAACCATTTACCACTCATTGAGTTTGCCTACAATAATGATTACTACTCCAGCATTCAGATGGCTCCATTTGAGGCTCTTTATGGGTGAGATGCAGATCCCCTATTAGATGGTTTGAGGTAGGCAAGGCTAAATTAATAGGGCCAGATTCAGTTCACGAGGCTATGGAGAAAGTTTAGCTCATTAGAGAAAGGTTGAAAACAGCTTAGAGTCGTCATAGATCCTATGTAAATGTGAAGAGAAGAAATCTTAGTTCATTGTTGATGATTGGGTGTTTCTAAAGGTGTCACCTATGAAGGGGGTGATGAGATTTGGTAAGATAGAAAAGCTCAATCCCTAATATGTTAGACCTTACAGGATTCTTAGACATGTTGTCAACGTGGCTTAAGGGTTGGAGTTGGCCATAGAGTTAGCATCAGTGCATCTAGTTTTCCATGTGTCATTGTTGAACAAGTGCATTGGCGATCCAGTGCTAGTTATGCTTGTGGAGAGTATCGGTGTGAAGGATAGCCTCACTTATGAATAGGTTTCGGTTGAGATTCTTGACTACCAGGTTCCAAAGTTGAGAAACAAAGAGGTTGTTTCAGTGAAAGTCCTTTGGAGGAATCAGCTTGTAGAGGGAGGTATTTGGGAAGCCAAAGAAGATATGATGGCCAAATACCCTCACCTTTTTCCTTCTAGCTCAGTTCCAGCATGTAGTTCTAGTGTCCTCCTTAGTACTCTATTCAGTTTCATGTCAGTTCCATGTATCTAAGTTACTCTCATGTTTTAGCATTCATATATGATTCATGAATTCATTTCAGTCATGTATATCAGTTTGGTGTCAGTCACTCCATCATCACTCATTCTATAGCTCTCTTTCCCTATCTTTTTAGCTTTATTAGTCTCAATTTGAGGACGAACATTCTCAAGGGGAAGACAATGTAACACCCAAAAAGTCTCTAAGACTAGACCCTAGATATAGAGTATGAACCAGCAGGGAAACTAGACATTTTCTTCCTCAGGACAAGCACAAGAACGACTCATTGGATGATACCAGGTGTCGTGGTCAGACTTGTGGTAGGCCGGTTGAGTTTTCAAGTCCCAGAAGTAACGACTTAAGGGATGATTCACAAGGACAAGTGACGGGTTGTTAGATGAATCATTGGATGAGGTTCAAAGAACAGTTCAAGGCTGTTCAGGTGACCACAAGGAACAATACGAGTGGTTGGGAGATTTATAAGTGGTTCAATCGTGGTCACTGGCAGTCAGATTTTTAAGTGTGATTTTCTAGGTCTATTTTTGTAACTTTTCTATGCTTTAGACTCCTAAGTGAGGTTTTTTTGGGTTTCCTAAGGGGCTTATTTGGGAATTATACTTAGCTTAAACCCTCATTCTTTTCAAACACTGTAAGTTGGAAATTAAACTCTCAAGGATTCTCAAGGAAAAACTAGGATTCCTCTTCTTAAATCTCTTGTTTCTAAATCAAGTCAAGAACTCTTCAAGCCAGGTATGTGGGGTTATAAATAGGGTATTTATTCCACCCTCATGCCCAATCCCAAGCTCAATTACATGATTTCGATTTCTTCAAGTCTCCAATTATGATTATGATGAATTTCTTGGGTTAGATCCTTTTTATGCAAAACTCTGAATCTCTTATGAATTTGATCCTATCTATGATTTATTATTATGATTTTACATGATTTTAATAGAAAAACTCTCATGATCTCTATTTTCAAGCTATGATGAATTACTTAAGTATGCATGAATTTCAAGTTATATTTCATGGCAGTAATGTTCAACAATTATTTTTATGGCTAGTTCAGGTATGTCACAGAATCTATGTATTCACCATAAATTTAAGCTATTCCATGCAAAACCCACGTTTCACATTATTATATGAGCACTATATATGATTTTGGGAGTTGTATTTAACATTGAGTAGACCGGGGTTCAGAGCAACCAAGTCTTAGAACTATGTGCCATCATAGGATAAGTGGTCCTCGCCAGTTGAGAGTGTCTCCCTTGCCCCTATCCTAAGTAGTCCTTGCCAGTTTGGAGTATCTTCCTTATGCTATTAGGTTCATGAGTGATATCACACCTTCATGGTTCTTTTCTTTGGCAAGGTATGGACAGCCTCCCAACTAGGGTTACAGGTCAGGCTCCATTATGCTCACTTGGAGTATGTCGGTTATGAGAATCTCCCACTATTCCTCATGTTTCATGTTGTTAATGTTCAGGATTTATGATATCGTGTTTTATAGTATTTTTAACCCATTGATCAGTTCATGAGCTTTACTTATGATTTTCAACATGTTAAGATTTATGTTTTTACTTTCAAAACTTGGGTTATTATACTTCAGATTACGATGAACAACTCATGTTTTTATGACTATCTCATGATCATGATTCTTAGCATGTTGTCCTTACTCTCATATTTTTCTTATCCTACATACTTAGTATATTCAAAGTACTGATCACATACTTTCTGTGCTATATCATCTTATGATATAGGTTCAGGGTATCAGTCTTAGCCCCACTACTAGATTCAATCTTGCTCCAGATTCAGCTCTGTCTTGGTGAATCCTTATAATCTAAGGACGTCTATTTTTGATTCATGTCTTTTCATGTCAGCTCAGTTTTTAGACTTAATAGAGCTAGTTAAAGGTTTTTCCCTTCAAATCATCGTATGAGTCGAGGCTTTCAGACCTGATATATAGATATTCAGCTGCTTGACTTGTTGTCTCAGTTTTGATGTTTTATGATATCTTAGACTTCCACTTATGCCTTATATTATGTTTATTCCTCTTAGTGTATGCTTATGTTATGCATGTACCATGGGTTAGCTTGGAACTGTTCGTGGTTCTAGGTCCCATGTTACATTTAGGACCTATGCCCAATTTGTGATAGAAAGATAACAACACGATAAATGATAATAGCCAAGACAATCTTTAAAATGAAATCATCATCCACTTCATCGTCGATCTACAAGTGTAATAAACCTTCCCACCATCAACTATATTTGCACTAGTTATTATTTATATATTCTCAAAGAAGGAGAACAATAACTAGTGTAAGAGCAATACTAAATATAGATAAAGTTGTCTCAGGAACATAGTGTTATAGAATCTCTATCCCATTAATAGGCATGATAAACTAAAAAACTATTTATGAGAGTTGCTTTCTTCATTTATTTATTTTAGAAAAAATAATTTTCTATAAGAGTTGCTTTCTTTATTTATATATTTTAGGAAAATTACTATAATATGAAAACATAATAGCATAATTGATAGCATCCACAATGGCATACTTCTATCAAAGGTTGATGGGCTTCAATGAAAAATTAAGAAGATGCTTATCGTGGAAGAACTGTCCAAAGATAAACCAAAAGGATGCTTATCATGAAAGAATAGCCTAAGAATGAGTCCAAATATTGTAACAAGAAGTTAGCTAAGTGTTATATGTATTCATTGGTTCAACTCCAAGTTCAAAAGGAGTAAGATTGAAGCCACATAGAGCCCAAGAGGAGAGGCACATATGGAGCCAAGAAGGACTGAAATATCTGCCGCAGAAACTAAACGTCTTGCACAAAAAAGTGTTGAAATTCATGTCCACATAGAGATCAAAAAGGGCTGAAGTTCACCTGAGTTTTTGGTGCAAATTTGGGGTCATTTTTTTAGTTTTGTAATTTGGGTGCAAATTTGCACTGCTTTCCTTACTTTCATTAGGTAACTCAAAAAGAATTTTATATTAACTTTATGTGCTTTCTGATTTAAAGTTTTTTTAATTAGATTTTAGTATTTATTATTTTTATAAAAGTAGTATTCGAATTTCATGTTATTTGTGATAGGTTTTCCCTATATATAGAGATGAATTTTGTTGTTTTTATTAGACAACATTATTATTAATTGAGAGTTTCTTTCCTTACACCTTTGTGTATAGCTACTTGGGATTTATCTTACAACCTTACTAGAAAAATCATTTAAGAGGTAAGATTAATTCATAATTTGATATCTTTGATTCTTATGTGTAAATTAAAGAAGGTAATTAGTCTTATACTAATTATTTTCTCTAATTCCTTTTAGGGGTTTAGACCACCTTTTGATCTAAGTTCTTGAATTGACTTTATTAGTATCATATTTAGTCTTAATTTACTAACTTTGAATACTAAGATCAATTATAATTCTTAGCACTTAATCTTGAAATTTGGAGATTTTATCGCATTCACATATTTAGCCTATCTTTAATTTCTTATCCATAATCTTCGCATTTTCGCTTTCGCATTATTTGCTTGTTCATTCAAGTAACCTGATTCTTATCAATAAAGTATAAATGTCATTACAACAATAATAAAAAATAAAAATACTTTTAGAATGATAAAAATCAAATTAATTCCCAGCTCGTACAATTTCATGCTTGGGATTTACATTTTTATACTCGAAGCTTATGCTTTTACGCCTGCAAATTACGCTCCAAATTCTGGGGCTTGTATTTTATGGACTATGCCTTTTATTTGTGCCTCAGAGTGTTTTTGGCTATGCCTGGGCTCACCCCAAAAATGACTTTGAAAACACTGATATCTAGCTGGATAATGATCTTTTTTTTATTTACAAAAGATTAACATTTCATATGTTATAATGCATAATCTAAGTGAGAAAATAGTTATATAAGGTAAAACTTAATTGATAAAATTAATTTTTAAAAATTATAAGTGCACTACATTATAAAGAATTAATTAATCGGTTGGACATTCGAGAGACAAAAACTCGTTAATTTGATTAATTTGAAGAGTAATTTCATCTTCACTTATATGTTTCGATTAAAATTTGATGACCCTCTTTTCACTTTCAGTAATTCATGGAAGAATGAATTGGTAAAAAACTTATGACTGCACCAACTACAATATTTAGAATTTTGAAATAAACTGAGAATTTTTCACCTGAACTTTCCTATAATTAACTATAATATATAAGCTAATACTAACTCAATTAGACTCATGCTGACATAAATTTAATCATGAATTTAGTTGTGTTTTATTTCATGGCGTGTTAAAGTAAAGAACGTGATGATATCAGTGGAACTACACCAATTGATGTTTTGTTTCATTATTCATTCTCCCGTCAAAGTTCTAGATGTAACTCTAGATGAATTAAAATACGATAGACTCGAATAAAGAGTTCGCACTGAGAGAAATTTTGTGAATGATTTATTTAGAAAATGTGGTCATTGATAGCTTTGACTGAAACGGACTATGCTTTATTTGAACACATAAACCTAATATAAGCATACTTCATTAATCTTATTATGCTAATTATTCTGAAAACATATAAGGGAAACTAATAGGCTCATTTTGATTAAGAGCTGAAAATATACAATATGAGGGGCTTTTGTCCCAAAGTGTACAAGTACTAATATAGCAATAGAATAAAAACATAACACTAGTCTGTGAAATCTCTACTGAAGTTTGAGAACCTATACAACTAACATACTATCAGAAAAGAGCCATGACCTACCCAAACTATCTATATGTGAATACAAAAAAGTACTGAACTCAACTCAACTCTAGATAGAGATGGAGCTCACTAATCAAAAGCTGAAGTACTAGACAGGTGCCGTGTAAGGTGGCCTGCTACATTGTGGGTCCGATCCTTCATTAAGAAATGTAGTGCCCCCAGGCCAAGGGGTGTGAATAAAAAATGAATAGCATTCGTATGTAACGAAGACTGAATAACAAGATATAACTGAAAATCTTATAAGATAGGATAGGAAAGATGACCTACCAGAGGTACTAAAACTGAAGACAGCATAAAAACCATTTACCTATTACATCTTACACATTCTTAAACTGTTGTATTAATGTTCTTTTAAATCTGATTTCTCAACTTAGTTTAAATCTCATACTTACCTGTTATTCTTAGTTTTCTAAAAAATAACAATTAATGAAATCATGACCACATTGGGGGGCCATATACTTTAAAACTAAACAAACACATGGACGCTTTTGGGGGCCTAATACTAATAGCCACTTTTGGGAGCCTTATAATAATAGCCATTTCTGGGGGCTTAGTAGCAAATGGTCACTTCTGAGGGCCTAATAATAGCCACTTCTGCAGCCTTAGTAACAATAGCCACTTCTGGGAGCTTAATAATAGATGACCACTTTTAGGAGCCTAATAATAGATGACCGCTTCTGGGGGCCTAATAATATAAGCCACTTCTGAGAACTTAAATAGTACTTTAAATGTAAAGTAAATAGGCCAAACAAAGTATACAATAACCAAATTAATTACGCCTTCTTGATTTATCTTTTTTTTTATCTTCTTAAGCATGTCAAACATGTACTGCTAAGCTTTTTATACTACAAAATGATTCATCATACTTTTTCTATTATAAGTGCCTTACCAACTGAATCTAAACATCTTTAAGCAAGAAAAATATATAGAAATTCACTCTAGAGCTAAGGATAAATCAATTCACGCTTATAGGACTTGATTACGTAACTTTAACCATTTATTTAAGAACAAGGAAACAAGCTACTCATTGATGAATATAACATTTAAAGACTCTTAACTTATGTTATCTAAGCTCTTATAGACTCATATGAGAGAAACATGTGACATGAGATTATGCCTTGATAACAAAGAGATTTTAGCCTTACATACCTCACTTTCGAATTATGAAAAATGTAGGAAAAGTCAATCTGTACTTTAATCTATATAAATGAGGTGTATTAAGGCTAATAACAATGGAGATCCAACAAGGAATCAACTAAAAAAGTAACAGGCAACATGCCCGTATAACACGTAAATACTTGGCGTATCGCGACGCCTTTCCTTTTTTGACTTAAAAAAAACTCCTCAATCCTCTCATTAACCCTTATACTTTCATAATCAATAATAACATAAAACATCCCCTAAACAATTCACAATTCCCTCAACATTGCAACAATCACATTGAATTCACGGCTTCCGATCATCGTATCATGAGTTCTTAACAAAATCAATCTAGAATTCTTCCTCAACACTTATACACAAAGAGAAGTGTGAATACCTTAATTATTGAGAATTTTATGTTCTTTTTCTTATATTACTTTTAGGAGCTTGAACTTCTTCTTCAGTTATACCAAAGAAGAGAGGAGAAATCACTTAACTTGTAAGAGTAGAAATGAATAGTTAAGTAGGAAAAAAGGGGCTTCCTTACTGCCAAAAATTAACCAACATAATAAATTAGCTTTCCATAGAAGAATTGAGCCAAAACTAAGCAACTTTACTTTTCTAAACTTGGAGAAAACTTGAAGAACTTCAAGAACTCTAAAGAGGGAAGGTGCGGATGTTTTGGAGGGAGAGAGGAGAGACTTGAAAGATGCATAAAATTCTGATTTTTGCTGGTAATTTAGTGAATAAAATAGATGAATTTATCTCTTATAAAATGGGTCCCTTGGCTGCCTACATTTTGGACAAAATTGGGCCAAGTTGGGTCAAAAGTTTGGGCCAAACTTTTGTCAAATTTGTGGGCTATTTTTAGCAGAATTTTAGTCTACTTTGGTCCATATTTTGGACTACTTTTAAGATTCTTTTGGGCCATCATATTATTAATCACGTGATTCACCTACTTGGCCCTTCAATCACCTCAAATGTCCAAGTAGGTGATGCACCTACTTGACTTAAACTTGGGCTCCTTTTGGGTCTTGATTCAATTGGACTTTTTGAGCAGATTTGGTGTCACTTTGTTGGGCCTACTTTAAGAATAATATGTGCCACTATTAGGTCCATTAATATTTGTAGGTATTGTATCTATTTGACCCTCTTAACTTGGTCCATTCCGCTTAAGTAGATGATGCATTGACTTGCCGTTATAAGTTTAACTAAGTTGACGAGTACCGAACTTCCTTTACTCCATTTTTTCAAATCTTAGTCTTCTTACTTAACTCATATGAACACTTGTATTTCCCAATCTATATGTTTAAATACCACCTTGTATTCCTTAGTTTAAGTACTTTAATCGACATTAGCTTAGTCGTACAGGCATTGACAAGTATGGGGCATTACTCATACTCCCCTTAGAATCATTCCTCCTCAAATGAATGGTATTGCTTAAACAACTAACTCTTATATTGTTTAAAAATTTTGTTAGAGTTTTCTTTTTAAAATGGACTATCCAAATCCTCTTAGCTAACTAGAAACACGTATAGACAAGTCTCACAGGGCATCTCAATAAGTATAATATCCGAAACAATTATACGACAAATAAATATTCTATCTAGATATATAATTAAACAAAGAACATCCTTTTGACATAACTTACCTCATTCCCTCTCTTAGAAAATTTAAACATATAAAAACAAAATTTTAGTCATAGTTAATGTACCTTTTATTGATACTTGAAACAAGTATGGGCATTTAGACTTCATGTCGTTTTCTGCTTTTCGCCTAGCCTGCTCAATATTTTGGCCCCTCCATAGTACCTTAACAGAGGCTATATCTTTAGTTCTTATCTTACGGACTTGATGATCAATAATAGCTATTGGCACTTCTTCAAATAATAAGTCCTCTGTGATTTTAATATCTTCCAGGGGCACAATAGAATAGGATCTCCCACATATTTTCATAGCACAAATATGTGAAATACTGGATGTACTAAAGCTAATTCTAGAGTTAATTTCACTTTGTAGGCTACCTAGCCAACCCTTCGCACAATTTGGTAAGACCCAATATACCTCAGTCTTAACTTCCCTTTTTTTTCAAATCGCATTATGACTTTCATAGGAGAAACATTTAAAAATATCCATCATTTATCTCAAACTCTAATACACCACATATCTTAATAAGATTTCTAGTGTCTCTGAGCAATTTTCAATCTCTTCTGTATCAGCTTAACTTTTTTAACAGCCTGGTGAACTAAATTTGACCCATGTAACTCTATTCACTCATATCGAACCAGCCAATATGAGACCTACATCGTCATCCATATAAAGCTTCAAATGGTGACATCTTGATGCTTGAATGAAAACTATTATTATATGCAAATTCAATAAGGGGCAAATGTTCATCCTAGTTGCCTTTAAAATCCAAGGCATATGCTCTTAACATATCTTCCAGCATTTGTACGTTCTTCTTGGCCATCTGTCTGGGGATGAAAGGCTATATTTAGATTTACCTATATGCCCAAACCTTTTTGAAAAGATTTCCAGAAAGGTGATATAAACTATGCCCCCTGTCAGATATAATGTACATTGGAGTTCCATGTAACTATACTATATCTTTAATATACAGCTCGGCAAAATCTTCAGTAGAATCAGTAGTCTTTACAAGTAGAAAGTGGTATGATTTCGTGAGTCAGTCAACAATCATCCAAATTGAGTCATACTTATGAAAGAAATGAGACAAACCTATCACGAAGTCCATATTAATCATTTTTCGTTTCCACTCAGGAATCTCAATATTATGTGTTAAGCCATTGGGCCAATGATGTTTTACTTTTACCTGTTGGAAATTTGGACATTGTGTTGCATATTCCACCATATTTCTTTTCTTGGTGTTCCACCAATATACCTCTTTAAGATCATGATACATTTTTGTGGAGCTAGGATGAATAGAGTATCGTGATTTATATGCCTCAATCATAATCCTTTTTCAAAGTCTTGCAACATCAGGAACGCATAATCTGCCTTGGCACCTTAAGGTGTCATCCTTTACAAGCTCAAATCCTATAATCTTATGTTGGTGGATCTTTTCTTTATATTGCAGTAACATAAGGTCATCATATTATCTTTCTTTCACTTTGCTACTAAGGATGATTTTGCAGTATTTAGACAATTGCTCCACCATCTTAGGAGTTCAAGAGGCGGACTGCAAATGTCCTTGAGTATTTCTTTCTTTTTTATTAGCAGATGGGCCATACTTCCAATAGACATCCGACTGAGGGCATCAACTACCATATTAGCTTTACCTAGGTGATAAAGGATATTGACATTATAGTCTTTTAGTAAATCCAACCATCTCTTTTGGCTCAGGTTCAACTCTATTCAAAGATATATTGTAACTCTTGTGATTAGTAAATATATCAATATGAACTCCATACTAATAGTGATGCTGCATTTTTAGTGCAAATACAAGTGCTACTAATTCTAGATCATGTTTTAGATGGGTTTTCATGTTTTTGAGTTGTCTAGAGGCATATGCAATCACCTTACCATGATGCTTCATTAGAAAACCTAATCCAACACTAGAAGTATCAAAATAAATTGCATACCCTTCAGTGCCTTCAAGAAAGGCTAATACTTGTGCTGACGTTATTTTATTTTTCAGCTCCTGAAAACTCTTTTAACAAGTCTCTGACCATTGGAACTTGACTGCTTTCTAGGTTAACTTGGTCAGTGGAGCAAATATAAATGAAAATTCCTCAACAAACTTTTTGTAATACCCTACTAGCCCTAAGAAACTATGTACCTCCGTGAGCGTCGTAGGTCTAGGCCAATTCTTTAAGGCTTTAATTTTTTTTGAAAATCCACACTAATACCCTCACTATATACAACATGCCTAAGAAATGCTATAGAGTCCAACCAGAACTCACACTTGGAGAACTTGACATATAATTGGTGGTCTTTAAAGGTTCGTATTACTGCCCTGAGATGATTTGTATGGTCTTCTTTTCCATGTGAGTATATGAGAATGTCATCTGTAAACACAATCACAAACAAATTAAGAAAGGTCTTGAAAATCATATTCATAAGGTCCATGAATGTGGATGAGGCATTTGTTAAGCCAAACGACATGACAAGAAATTCAAAATGCCTGTATCTAGTATGGAAACCTGTCTTTGGAAGATCTGCTTGTCAAATCTTCAACAGATGATATCTACACCTTAAATCAATTTTTGAGAAATACTTGGCACCCTGTAACTGATCGAACATGATACAAGAAAAGTAAGATGATGGAAGGAACGACAACCCTTGCTAAAGAACAAAGACCTCAATCCAACAATCCAATAACACCTAACCTATGAGAAAGACCTTAAAGGAATTGAATTCCCAAGCAACCTTTATTTTTACACAATTAACAATCTAAGGCTTTAAGCAAGCACACTAACACTCAAAGTGTATATTCTTCAAAGTCATGAAATTCTGTCTATGGAAATAAAAAGAGCTACTATTTATACTAAGCCAAAAAATGGAAGACTAGCTATTACAATTATAACCTTAATGAAATAAGGTCCTTGTTTGGTTTTCTTTCTTTCTTTGAATCCAAGAAATGGGCATTTGCAATTTTAGCCTATCTTCTTTATCAATATGACCACTTTGCATCCTCGTCCATCCTCCACCCTTTGAAGCAATCGCCCACACATAGGAATCTTGGGTTGCATTATTCTCCCCTTCTTGAAAAGGAATCATCCTTGAATCTAAACTTGCAAAAGTATACAGAAGACAAACAATTTCAAGGACCTCATAATATGAGTATTAGCACAAGTGTAACTAAACTTACCAATATGCCGAGGAAGCGAAAACATGTGGTTTATCCAAAGATCAACTATTTTCCTGAAGAACAAGCTTCCATATGAGGCACTAAGTACTTGGACAGGACAAGATGGTATAATGAAAAGCACACATATATTCATAGGGTCACCGATGTCTAAAGGAAATATTATCAAACTATATTGGTCAAATGAACAACCAATCACCTCATTAAATCCCCTTTCCACATAACAAGTCCTTAACACAAGAAATCATATCATCATAAGCAAATAGGTAATAAAGAAAGGTGTTGGACAAAGAAACTTCATTCAAAGTGTCCTTATATGTATTAATAACATTATATTCAAGAATATCAATAAGCACATTATCAAGAATTGGGACAATCATAGAAGAAGTAACCATTTGAACACAAGAATTACTTTCTTCATCAACACCTCATGGTGGGTTATCATACCAGTAAAAGCCGTCAATAATAGCTATACCACTATCCTATTGAACAACACTATGCCCGACTTTAGGAGTGGTCTCATTATCATCAAGATATTGTACTGTATAAGAAAATAATCAGACGAAGGCGAAGAGTCAAATAATGCAATTTCATTCTCAAAACTAATGTCATCTTTCAAAGTATTATCAAGTACATGATTTTTATAATCAAAGCAAGTAAGAGGATCCATAAAAAACATGTTGAAAGAGCCACACTTATTAAAATGACCAACTTCATCCATCACAATTAAGTTTATCAACAAGTTTCACATGACAATGTATTAGCATTCAAACACAAGTGTCAACACTAGGTGGACACAAATCGATCTTGCAAGAAAAATCAATTCGATCATCAAAAGAATCAAGTAGTGTTTGAACACTCTTGATATTATCAAAACATGGAAGAGAATCATAAACCACATGAAGACAAGCTATCACTCATATTTTGTTCATTAGAACTATTTGAAGTGTGAAGTTTACCTATTGTACCTTGAAGGTCACAAGAAAGATCATCCGCAACCTTGCTTATAATGGTTCACCTCATTATATATAATGCAATGGTGAGCTCCCCCTCTTGAGGCACATCCCTTGATTACCAAGGCCTGCTTGGCTACCCCAAAAGGAACTCCAACCTCCTCCTCACACTCCTCATCTTGAGTATCCTCAATATCAACCCCCTCAACAATATTCAAATCATCATAGCAAGAAAATTCATCAACTATTACAATGAATGCCCTCCGATTGGGGCACTCACTTATCTTATGATCAAAGCTTTGAATTTGTATCATTTAAGAAGATGAAAAGAATTACCTCCTTCTGTTGGAGAAAGTAGTGGAGTGAAATTCTCAACTTGATTACTTAGGACAAGGGGCTTCTCTGTATTTAGCTTGGTGTTCTTGTTCATTGGCCAATTAGGAGAGAAAGATTCTCCTTCTTTGTTGTAGTGCAAAGAACCCTCGAAAGAAGAAAGAGTAACTTTGATGGAATTAAGATTCATGTCCTGACCCCCATGATTACCTTGGAAACCATTATGTCCATATGGATCATCAACAAAGTAGTCATCATAATAATGACCATGGTGGCCATCTCTCCCACGGTAACCTCCATACCTACCCATTTGGGTGATTTGACCATGTATACCTCCCCTTTCTTGATGAGGACCTTGAAAATGCAAGCGTGGTTGATGAGTTGGTAATTTACCAACTCATTTGTCTCTTAAGCATGAGTTATTGCTTCGTTTTTAATGCATCTTAGAAGCTTTGAATTAACAACATAAAAGCCTTTCAGAAAATGAAACTAAAGAAAACATAAAACTTGTATAATCTGAATGTACTCTATGTCTGAAAACCTTCTAACTGATGAGTTGCTGGGACAAGCCCCCAGCTAACTCTAAGTCTAAATAAAACTGTAAGATAATGAAATAAGACCCTCGAATGATGAGGACTCACACTTCAACTGCGACTGAGGAGGATCTGAAACGTGGCTGCTAACGCTGCTAAATCTGGGAACCTGCAGCGTATCATGAAATGATACAATATAAAAGTATGCATCAGTACTTTAAATGTACTAAGTAAGTGGGATGAAACATAAATGAAGTACAAAGTCTGAACTGAAATGACACGTATTGACCAATAAGCAAACTGATCTGAGCTACTAACATAAATATACTGAAATGGTCAAGATGACCCTGTCTGGTGGTCAAAAATATGTACCAAGTCCGAAAATTCTAAGTCTGCGATACTGTACTAAACTGAGATAACTGATAGATCTGGAACTAAACTGAACTGCTTACTCTGAACTGACTAGTGGGAGAGTCTCTAATCGATATATAACCACGTGAGCTAGATGTGGAGTCTGATGTATACACCCCACCGGTATGACCCAATATACCTTGCTAGGGTATAAAGGCATGAACTAGGTGATTACAAAAGTTTGGGGCCAATCAGGCCAAGTAATACTATAACCTACGCTAGCAACGTAGTTTTGGGAACCTGGGTGCGCTGGAACCCCGACCCGCTCGGTGCTAAGTCCTACTCCTACTGGAAAACCTAAACTGAACAATAAGGTTATAGCTCGAAATTGGGATCCAAGACTAGTCAAGGACATATAACTGAAAGTACCCTGAGAGTCTTACCGGACCAGATTCTGAAACTGGGTTCTAAACTGGTCATAGCTGCTTATCTGGAAGCATCGCAATCGTCCAAGAACAAACTGTAACAGAACTGGGGTCCTGGGGCTGGTCAGAGCTATATAACTAGATTGTCATGACCGCCTAATGGACCAAATAACTATAATCTGAGTCTGATTCTAATAATTGAGAGGCACCACTGACACCTCGGAAAAAGAAGTCAAATTGATCAGTTGATAATTTTTGAATAGTTCTGAAGAGGTTCTATGTTCTACTGAACTGAATTACTAAGCAGCTAATAGAGAACTCAACTCATTCCAACAACAAGGGAATTTTGTAATATAGCAAAATTTCAAGAATTAAAGAAATCTCATCCGACAAGGATAAAATCATTCTCCTCAATGGAATAATTGCTCTTATATATATATATATATGTAATAAGAATTACTAGGATATTCATCCCAAGACATACTTTGCAAAATAGATGAAATTTAATACGCAATAATCTTTACTCGAAAATTTAGGGCTGTAAATCCCCTTGGAAATAACAACAACAATTTACTTATGAATTGATGAAGATTATATGAGTAATAAATATGGATAATAAACCAATTTCAATTAACGAAAACCAATATGAAAATCTCAGGGATAAACTGATAGGGAAATTATGGGAAGATTTTGGGGGACACAAGGGAAGAACAATTCCCTTGTTGAATTCCCACATACCTAACTAAAATCTCCTGGAGGAGCTTGAACTGAGGCAATAGATGAGAAGCCCTAGTCTTGCTTGAAGGGTTCTTGAGAGGAGAGCTTACGGTGGTTTTCTAAAAATTGAGAGTGGGAATAAGGAATAAACTGTTTTTCCCCACTAAAAGGTCTAAAATTATTATTGAAACGACGTAGTTTAAAGCTTGGGAGAGTAGGAAATTACTAAATAGACCTTAGAAATTCGCCGGAAAATACTGCCAGGTGACCCTAACAAGCGACCTAATGGGTCGTGGTGTGGACCACGACTCGTGGTCACTCCCGTCAGGTACACTTCCCGAAGGTCACCATGAGGGACCTAACAAGTCGTGGTCACTGACCACGACTCATTGTCACCAGTCATGGACCACACTGGCTCACTGTTGAACCTTAAGTGCTAAGCTTGGGAACGGGTCAACTAACGAGTCATTACCACTGACGACGACTCGTTGTGACACTCGTTAGGTGCATTGGCTAAAAACTGATTAGGGCTGGCAACGGGGGACGTAATGAGTTGTTACAGGTGACCACGACTCACTGTTCCTGCCCGTCAAGTTCACTGACCAACTTATAAATTCCTCGACCCAGTCCTGACCACAAGTGACTTAATGGGTCGTGGTCAGTGACCACGACTCGTGAAGTCTCTCGTTGGGTGCATTGCTTCTTATTTTCAATACTTACTCCTTCTTCTCATGACTGTCCTAATGAGTCATTTGGTCTCATAACGACTGATTAGGTGAGTCGTCCTGTAATATTTCTACAGCTTTTCCATTTTTTGATTTAAGTTCCTGATTCAGATTTTGAGTTTTCGGGGCATTACAATATCTCCCCCTTGTAAACATTCATCCTTGAATGTTTGAACACATACAGGAAAGCAGAGAATAACAATCAAAATCTCCAAGTAGTTCTCATCTGACTCCAAAATTGTTGGAATGACTACCTCCGTTTCAAAATACATAACTGAACTGAATTTACTTTTCACAGATACATTCAAAAACTTAAAAGAGACTTGAACATCTGAACTGAGTCATGAAAACTAAATTGAGTTCTAGGGTTAAAACTAACATCTCAAGCTGTGCTAGAGCCGATAGGGAACAGGTACGGGTATTTGGCCATCATATCTGCTTCGGCCTTCCACGTAGCTCCCTCAACCTGTTGATTTCTCCATAGGACCTTGACTGAAGCTATTTCCTTATTCCTCAACTTACAAACCTGACGGTCAAGGATCTGGACTGTTACCTCCTCATATGAGAGACTATCCTTTATTCCCACATTGTCTAATGGCACAATTGAGGTTGGATCTCTGATGCACTTCTTCAAAAGTGACACATGGAAAACTGGGAGTACAACTGCTAGTTTTGAAGGTAATTCTAGCTCATAGGCTACATCGCTGATACGCCTCACAATTCTATAAGGTCCCACATATCTCAGATTGAGCTTTCCCTTCTTGCCAAACCTCATCACCCTTTTCATGGGCGAGATTTTCAGGTATACCCAGTCATCAACTGCAAACTCCAACTCTCTTCTCCGCACATCGGCATAAGATTTCTGATGGCTCTAAACTATTTTCAACCTTTCTTGAATGAGCTGAACTTTCTGCATTACCTCGTGAACTGAGTCTGGCCCTATCAAGGTAGCTTCACCAACCTCAAACCACCCTATAGGAGATCTACACCTTCTACCATACAATGCTTCAAATGGAGCCATCTGAATGCTAGAATGGTATTTTTTGTTGTAAGGAAACTCGATAGAGGCAGATGGTCATTCCAATTACCCTTAAAATCAATTGCGCACGCTCTTAGCATATATTCTAGGGTCTGAATGGTCCGCTCAACTTGCCCATCTATCTGCGGGTGAAAAGCGGTGCTGAGTTTGACTTGAGTGCCAAGTCCTTTCTGAAAGGACTTCCAGAAGTGTGAGTTGAACTGTGTTCCCCTGTTTCAAATAATAGCCAAGGGCACCCCATGAAGTCTGAATAACTCTTGGATGTAAAGTTTGGCATAGTCCTCAGCTGATTTTGTGGTTTTAATTGGGAGGAAGTGTGCTAAATTAGTGATTCGATCTACTACCACCCAGATTGAGTCATGCTGTCGGCGAGTCTGAGGTAGACCCCTATGAAGTCCATATTTACTTCTTCCCCCTTCCATGTGGGTATACTAATGTCTTAAGTCATGCCTCCTGGTCTTTGATGTTTCACCTTGACTTATTGGCAGTTCGGGCACTTGGCCACGAATTCAGCAATGTCTCTCTTCATACCATCCCACCAGTAAATATCCCGCAAGTCGTGGTACATTTCAGTAGCACCAGGGTGAATGGAGTATCTCAAGATGTGTGCCTCAGCCAGTATCCGCTGTCTCAACCCACCAACCTCAGGTACACACAACCTTCCCTAGTAACGGAGCACACAACTCCCTCTTTGGAGAAAGCCTCAACCTCCTTTTTGAGAACTGCTTCTTTAAGTTTAAGTAGGATTGGATCTTCATCTTGTATGGACTTAACTTCAACTACCAAGGATGAATCCGACCCACTATGCACTACCACACCACCTTCGGCTGAACCCACCAACTACACCCCTAACTGGGCTAGTCTGTGAACATCTTTCGCAACTCCTTCTTGTCTTCCTCAATATGAGTCACACTCCCCATAGACCGTCTGCTTAGGGCTTCAGCCACCACATTGGCTTTTCCCGGGTGATGCTGTACACTCATGTCATAGTCTTTTAGCAACTCCAACCACCTTCTCTGGTGCAGATTTAGATCCTTCCGACTCAGCACGTACTGAAGACTCTTATGATCTGTAAATACATCTACCTGGGCTCCATATAAGTAATGTCTCCATATTTTTAGCGCAAACACCACTGCTGCCAACTCCAAGTCATGAGTTGGATAATTCTTCTCATGAACTTTGAGTTGTCTGGAGGCGAAGATAGCACTTTTCCCCGCTGCATCAGAACACAACTGAGACCAACCCTAAAAGCATCACAATAAACAACCAATCCATCTGTTCCTTCTGGCAAGGTCAGAACTAGAGCAATAGAGAGTTGAGTCTTCAACTCCTAGAAACTCTTCTCACACTCGTCCGACCACTGAAATTTCACCTATTTCTATGTTAACTTAGTCAGAGGAGATGCTATGGAGGGGCAGCCTTCCACAAACCATTGGTAATAACTCGCTAAGCCCAGGAAACTCTTGATTTCAGTAGGAGAGGTAGGTCTAGGACAATCCTTCACTGCTGCTATCTTATGAGGGTCTACTTATATCCCTTCACCCGAGACAACATGACCTAAGAAAGTCACGGACTTCGACTAAAATTCGCACTTACTGAACTTGGCGAACAACTAGTGGTCCCTGAGTGTCTGTAATGCTAACCTCAAGTGATTGGCATGCTCTTCCTCATTTCTGGAGTATACTAGAATGTCTTCGATAAATACAATGATGAACATATCCAAATACTGCTGGAATACTCTTTTCATTAAATCAATAAAGGCTGCTAGGGCGTTAGTTAATCCGAAGGACATCACCACAAACTCATAGTGACCATATCGAGTTTTGAATGTTGTTTTCAGTATGTCACACTCCCTGGCCCTTAGTTGATGGTACCCTGACCTAACATCGATCTTGGAGAAAAAACTGGCTCCCTGAAGTTGGTCGAACAGATCGTCAATTCTGGGTAGAGGGTACTTGTTCTTAATTGTGACCTGGTTCAGCTAATGGTAATCTATGCACATTTTGAGGGTACCATCTTTCTTACGCAGGAATAGCACTGGAGCACCATAAGGAGAGATGCTAGGTCTGATAAAACCCTTGTCAAGAAGATCCTTTAGCTGCTCCTTCAACTCCTTAAGCTCAGCAGGAGCCATTTTCTAATGAGTGATGGAGATGGGATGAGTATCTAGAAGGAGGTCTATTCCGAAATCTATTTCCCGTTCAGGGGGAACCCTAGGAAGATCCTCAGGAAAGACGTCTGGGAACTCGCTAACCACAGGGATTGACTAGATAGTCAGGGTCTCAGAGTTGGAATCCTTAACCCGATCTAGATGATATATACACCCCTTGGAGATGAGTTTCTGGGCTTTAAGGTAGGAAATAAACCGACCCTTAGGCGCTGAATTGCTACCCGTCCATTCTAACACTGGCTCATTGGGAAATTGAAACTTGACAACTCTAGTTCTGCAACCGACAGAGGCATAGCAGGAGTGTAACCAATCCATGTCGAGAATAAGGTCAAAGTCGACCATGTATAACTCTACAAGATAAGATGGAATAACTTTATTCAGTACTGAGACTGGCCAGTTTTTATACACCCGGCTGGCTCTAACTAACTCGCCAACTGGGGTGGAAAATGGTTTGTTGAGGACCTCTGGGCTGATATTAAACTAGACTGCTATGTAGGGAGTCACGAACAAAAGAGTGAATCCTGGATCTAAGAGGGCATACACGTTTAGATGGAAGTAACATACCAGTAACTACATCAGGTGAGCTTTCCTGATCCTGACGGGAAGATAGAGCATATAAGCGATTTTGGCACTGACTGCCATCTGTACCTGATGTGTTGGCCTGTTGAACTGGTCGGCCTGCTGGGCTTAATCGGATACACGGAATTGGGATCTTTGTTTCCCGACCTATTAAGTAAGTTAGCTGATGAGGTGGTAGATTGTGATCTCCCTCGCCCTGCTAACGGGCACTCCCTAAGTCTGTGTCCAAGCTTTCCACACCCAAAATAGCCCTCTCGTCCCTAAAGGCATTCTCCTGGGTGATTCCTACCACACTTGGGGCAAGTTGGATACCTGTTCCCTGTACTGTCAATCTAAGGTTGAGCGCCAGATGACCCACCCCTTCGATCCTAGCGGGACCGAAAGGTTGGGGCGCTGGTTGAGCTGGGTGCTGAGGCTCTCTGCTACTGTTTCTGTGGGTAGTTACCACCACTAGACCATTGATGGCCAAAATTTGAATGGCCAATCCTTGCCCGTTTGTTCTTACGTTCCATATCCTTCATCTTTTCAGCCTCAATCTGCTGGGCATAAACAATCAAGCTACAAAGGTCCATGTCCTTAATCAGCATCCCGGTCCTGCACTCCTTGAGGACCAGAATGGACACTCTATTTACAAACTTAAGCATGTGAGCCCTTGGCTCGGCTACCATCTCTGGAGAATACTTAGACAGCCTAGTAAACTCCAGAGCATACTCCTCCACAGTTCTGTTTCCTTGTCTCAAATTCATAAACTCCGCCATATTTGCCTCTCTCAGCTCCCCAGGGAAAAAACCTGTCCAAGAAAGTTGTGTGGAAATATTCCCACTCCACTGGTCCTGCTCCCGATGGCCACCCCTCTTTCCACTGGTCATGCCAGACCTGAACCACCCCTTTTAATTGGTATCCAAGTCAGCACTTTCAAAGGAGCTAATACCCATAATGCGGGTGATCTTCCTTACCTCATCCATGAACTCCTAGGGATCCTCCCCTACCTTGGATCCCTGAAAAGATGGAGAGTTCATACAGGTGAAGTCCCGCACCCTTACAGCTGTCACAAACCCATTGGTGTTCATCGACACCACCTGCTGGTTCACTTGGTTGGTGACTGTTTGGGCCAGTAGTTGAATGGCCGCCCAGAATTCGGCGGTAGATATTGAATCATCTTGGGGAGCTACTGGGGCTGGTGGGGCAAGCCTGTTTGCCTTACTAGCCCTTCTTCCATTTCCATGTTGGGGAGGCATGGTTCACTGAAACAAAACAGAGCATGAGTTAGAAGGGCATTTCTGGAATTGAACTTTAATGCACGATAAGGTGTATGAAATAAAGGGATTTTTCCTAATAACATCTTGTAGTCTCCTTGTCATAAGTGTGGCGCGCTTCACTATCATGAAAAGGACTCAACTCGATGCGTCTTTCAGACTTTCCGAGGATACTCTAAACCTAGTGCTTTGACACCAAGTTTGTCAAGCCCCGAGCCTACACCCTGGACGTAACACGGTACTTGAATCCACAAGTGACGCCAAGTCAACCCCTAGTTTATCATACACTGGTATCCTAAATAAAACATGCATAGCGAAATCTTTGAATTAACAACATAAAAGCCTTTCAGAAAATGAAACTAAAATAAAACATAAAATTTATATAATTTGAAATCTGAATGTACTCTATGTTTGAAAACCTTCTAACTGATGAGTTGTTGGGACAAGCCCCCAGCTAACTCTAAGTCTAAATAAAACTGTAAGACAATGAAATAAGGCCCTCAAATGATGAGGACTCACACTTCAACTGCGACTGAGGAGGATCTGAAACGTCGTTGCTAACGCTGCTGAATCTGGGAACCTGTAGCTGTATCATGAAACGATACAGCATAAAAGTATGCGTCAGTACTTGAATGTACTGAGTAAGTGGGAGGAAACATAACTGAAGTACCAAGTCTGAACTGAAATGACATGTAATGACCAACAAGCAAACTGATCTGAGCTACTGATATATACTGAAATGGTCAAGATGACCCTGTCTGGTGGTCAAAGACATGTCCTAAGTCTGAAAATTCTGAGTCTGCGATACTGTACTAAACTGAGATAACTGATAGAACTGGAACTGAACTGAACTGCTTACTCTGAACTGGACTGAACTGTATAGTGAGAGGGTCTTTAACCGACATATAACAACGTGAGCTAGACGTGGAGTCCGATGTATACACCCTATTTCTAGGACATAATATACCTTTCCAGGGTATAAAGGCATGAACTGGGTGATCACAAAAGTCTGGGGCCAATTAGGCCAAGTAATACGGTAACCTATGCTGGCAACATAGTTTTGGGAACCTGGGTGCGCTGGAACCCCGACCTACTCGGTGCTAAGTCCTACTCTCACTAGAAAACCTAAACTGAACTACTAGGGTGATAGCTCGAAACTGGGGTCCAACACTAGTCAGGGACATATAACTGAAAGTACCTTGAGAGTCTTATAGGACCAGATTTTGAAACTGGGTTCTAGACTGGTCAGAGCTGCTTATCTGGAAGCGTCGCAACCTTCTAAGAACAAACTGTAACTGAACTGGGGTCCTAGGGCTGGTCAGAGCTATATAACTAGAATGTCATGTCCGCCTAATGGACCAAATAACTATAATCTGAGTCTGATTCTGATAACTGAGAGGCACCGCTGACACCTTGGAAAAAGACTGAAGTCAAACTAATCAGTTGACAATTTCTGAATAGCTCTAAAGAGGTTCTACATTCTACTGAACTGAATTAATAAGCAACTAATAGAGAACTCAACTTATTCCAACAACACGAGAATTCTATAATATAGCAAAATCTTAAGAATTAAAGAAATCTCATCCGACAAGGCTAAAATCATTCTCCTCAATGGAATAATTATTATATATAAATATATATAATATGAATTGGTAGGATATTTAACCCAAGACATACTTTGCAAAATAGACGGAATTTAATACGCAATAATCTTTACTCGAAAATTTAGGGCTGTAAATCACCTTAGCAATAACAACAACAATTTACTTATGCATTGATGAAGATCATATGAGTAATAAACATGGATAATAACCCAATTGCAATTAATGAAAACCAACATGAAAATCTCTGCATATTCAAAAATCTCAGGGCTAAACTGATAGGGAAATTATGGGAAGATTTTGGGGGACACAAGGAAATAATAATTCCCTTGTTGAATTCCCACATACCAGACTAAAATCTCCCGGAGAAGGAGCTTGAACTGCTGCAATAGATGAGAAGCCGTAGTCTTGCTTGAAGGGTTCTTTAGAGGAGATCTTACGGTGATTTTCTGAAAACTGTGAGTGGGAATGAGGAATGAACAGTTTCCCCCACTAAAAGGTCTAAAATTATTACTGAAACGACGTAGTTTAAAGCTTGGGAGAGTAGGGAATTACTAAATAGCCTTAGAAATTCGCTGGGAAAAACTGTCAGGTTACCCTAACGGGTGACTTGACGGGTCGTGGTGGCTAACCACGACTCATTGTCACTTATGTCATGTACACTACTTAGGATCCTCAGTAGGTCATCATGAGGGACCTAACGAGTCGTGGTCACTAACCACGACTTGTGGTCCCCAGTCGTGGACCACATTGGCTCACTGCTGAAGATTATGTGCTATGCTTGGGAATGGGTCATCTAATGAGTCGTTGCCACTGACGATGACTCGTTGTGACACTCGTTAGGTGCACTGGCTAAAAATTGATTAGGGCTAGCAACGGGGGATGTAATGAGTCGTTACAGGTGACGTCGACTCGTTGTTCCCACCCGTCAAGTTCACTGACCAACTTATAAGTTCCTCGACCCAGGCCTGACCACGAGTGACTTAACGGGTCGTGGTCAGTGACCACGACTCGTGAAGTCTCTCGTTGGGTGCACTGCTTATTATTTTCAATACTTACTCCTTCTTCACACGACTGACCTAACGAGTCGTTTGGTCTCATAACGACTCATTAGGTGAGTCATCCTGTAGCATTTCTGCAGCTTTTCTAGATTTTCTGATTTAAGTCCCGAATTCAGATTTTGAGTTTTCGGGGCATTACAGCCACGTGGACAGAGTTAAAGACAATTGCCTTGGACAACCTTTTGCACTTGTTGTAGCATGTCAGCATCTGTGTTCCACAGATGCCATGCAGATAGAGTTGAAGAAGACTACCTTGGACATGCTTTTGCACCTACTGTAGCAAGTTGGCATTTGCAAAACGCAGGTGCAGGCGTAAGTGACCCGCATTAATTTTGAAGGGAAAAATTGTCTAGGAAGATAACATATATTAGAGAAGCTTCCAAGGGAATTTTTGGATAGTTGTGTAAGGAATTTATAGAGGAATTTTACCCCATTTGTAAAAGATTACACATTAGAGAATAGAGAGAGTACAATAGAGAGAATATTAGAGAGACTGACGGATATAGTTCATTTCTTCTTCATTCTCTTTGGGAAAAACACCATTGTTGGAAGCTCAAAGGCTGAGAATTCATTTTATTTGCTAATGATGAATGGAATTGAGATATATTCCCTTGGTATATATTCTCTTTCCTTAATTATGAGTAACTAAATTCCCATCTAGGAGAGTGTCTGATGATGAGTGTTTAGATCCAAGTGGTTATTAATTAATTGATCTTAGATTTGAGTAGTAAGCATGGATCTATTGATTTCTTCAAGTTTGAATTTAATAATTAATGGTTGCAAACATTAATTGAGCTTTCTAACTTTTCTTTTGCTTGAAAACGGGAAGTGAAGTTGGGTAAGACTTCAATAGTGAGGAATTGGAGCTTTTAATTTATAGGTTTGAGCTAGAAATAAACTATACCCAAATTCAAGTTCCACTAAAGGATTAGAGCAAGAAATAGTCTAAACCCTTCCTTAAGCATTGTTTAGTTGTGTAGTAGATTTTAGCTTTGGGGTTTGAGAAAATCCAAAGTAAACACATTCTTTTGTTTGAGAAACTTAGAGTGTAGCTCAAAGCCAAGGCTATCATGCACTAATTGAATCTAAGGCTTTTAGTCAATATCTATCAAATCAATGTCCTATCAAATGCACACTCTAGTCTCTTATCTTGCTATCAACAATCGTTTCTCCCTTTTTTTGATTGAATTTTACATTTGAAGTTGTTTAACCTATTCCCCCAAAATTTATTTTATTATTTAGACTAATGCAATCTTGTGTGAATTAATTAACGAAGTTTGGTGAATCTAACATCAAATCCTTGTGGATTCGACCCCAACTCTTTGCTGGGTTACTTGTTTTGCGACGACCATAGCCACCTCCTTAAAAGGAGAGTTATTTTGGAAATTATCAAAAAATGGCACCATTGTCGGGGATTAGAATGTAATTGCCATTTTGTTGTTTGTTGATTCATAGGTGTATTGCATGTTGTTTTTTTATTTTTGTCAGTTTTTACTCTAAATACGGCATCATGAAATGGAACTAGGTTTGGTAGTTGCAACCCGTATCTTGATGACCGATGTCCATATTGTGGAGGACTGCATTTTTGGCAGGATTATGAGTATGTCCATAGAAGATAGAGGTATGCACCTTATCACTTCTATGATGGGTATAATTGCACTTTATATGGTGGTCATGGTGGACATTGGGGTGATTATCCCAATTACTTTGCTTATCGACCACGTCGCCGTAACAAAAATGCTAGTTGCGCTTTTGAGTTTGAAAAGAATGATGACATGGCATGTGAAGGACGAAGTGCTCCAATTAAATGTATGGAAACCATGCTCCAAGATTTTTTGGGGAAGGATGCCAACTCCTCAAAGCCCATGGAATTGTCGGTTCCTCTAGAAAAAATAGTTGAAGAAGAGATTTCCAGCTCAAAGGATGAGCCTAGATATCCTTATAACCACAATGAAAATTGTGAATTGAAGAAGAAATATCTTATTTTCTAAAAGAAGAAGTTGAGGAGATATCGAGAGGCATAACAAGGGAGAATGAACAAGGGAACCTAGTCCTAACTGACTGGTGGGAAGAAGTTCAAGATGATGATGAGGAAGTTATCCAAAACATTAATTCTTCCATGGGAGGATATTTTCAAGTATTAAAAAATTTCCATCATGAAGAAAAACTTGAGCAGGCTGAGCAAAGTCAAGAAGTGGAGCTACTAGACATTGCTACTCAACAAGTGGAGGCCAACCTAAACAGTGTTATGATGGAGACATGCAATGTTCAACATCAACTAGTTGTGGGTATTAGTTTTGAGTTAGCTCCCAATGAAGATAAGGTTAAGATGGACTTTGAAAAGTTAAGGGCTATTTGCTAACCAACCAACCCAACATCAGTACAAGATGCCAAAAGTGAAAAAGTGACATTAGAGTTGCAAAGACAAATCTGTTAACTCATTTTTGAGGACTCTAATGTAATTGAGAGGGAGGATGTCAGCATGGAATCATGGTTGAGAATGGGAGACTTGGACCTCACTTCAATCATTTTTTGACATTGTACTTGGTTGACTATATGAAAATTGAGGAAACCAAGTCTATGGAGGATTTTGAAGAGGAAGATCAAAGTAACTTCATTTTAAAGTTTGGCTAGTCAACAAGGCAAATCACATCCCTCATTTAAGGGTCAAGAAGTGTAAGATGCAACATATATTGCTTAGTGCTTCTATTTTTACACCACCACCCCTCGAGCGGAGTAGAAAATTAGAAAAGAAATTAAGGGTGCAATTTATAAATTTAAAGTGGAAGGAAAAGAGCTCAATACGAGCTATCTTAGGTAATATCCGAAGGATATCTGTGGAGCACATATGAGATGTATATGAGGTTTTGTGGCATACATGTCTAACGCATGTGACAACCAAAATATCTGGAAGAAAACCGTTCAGAAATTGTGCATCTGTGCACCATATGCGAAATGCAGGCCCCAAATGCAGGTCAAGCGCATGTCCTCGGACAGATCACTGAAGCTCTTGGTGCTCAAATTTTCCTTTACGCCTGTGTTGTGCATGCTACAACAGAAACCAACTTGCAGCACGCAGATCTCTACTGATCCAGAGAGTTCTTTCACCCATTCTTCCCTTATTTTGTTTAATCTTGCGCATTAGGCACAATGCATTATTTTCATTGGGTGTGAAGTCTAAGTAACCCACTCGTTAGTGATGCATTTGTCTTATGATAGAGTGAGTGGCTTTCATTGATTGCTATTGTGCAATCATTTCTAAATAGTAGTGAATAAATTTCAAAGAAAATAATAAATTTCAAGGATTTTCTTCATACCACGGTAATTTTTCAAGGAGAAAATTTTCTTATTTTTTTCTTGTGTCGAACCAGGTGACATTTTTTGAAGATGGATTGAGAAACGACTTTTTTAAGAGAATATGCCATATTTTAGTTGTAATTTTGAGTCTTTGTGCACTTATTTTGAGAGGCACCACCAAAAAATTTTCTTAGCAAAGAAATTTAATGTTTGAGAAGAGAGGGGTAATTGAGCTTGAAAAGGATTCTCTTGTCATGATGCCTACATTTCTGTTTGACTTTTTGATTCACAATATAAGATGTGCAAAACTTGAAATAACTTGTCAAAATTCATTCTTTGAAATTGATTTTGAGAATAGCTAAACTCTTTGGAATTGTGATGCCTTGTGTGGAAAGGTTATTATTTGTTCTTGTGTATGCATGTGATGTGCTGTGAGTTTACAACACTTTCAACGCTTAAAACTAGAAAAATAGCATGGACATAGGTATGTTTATATGGATATGAGGTGTTTTTACTTTATTTTTAGGGAAAATAGGTGTTGAAGCGAAAATGTGCAAAAGTTGAAGAAAAGTGCAGAAAAGCAGCCAAGTACTTACCTAGATTGTACGAGCCGTACTGAGACTCGTGGAGAAGATTAGAAGGATGGAACAATGTAAAGGAAAAGTACGACACTCATTGCGAGCCATACCAAGTTGGTACGAGCCGTAACTGGAGTCTTGGAATATTTTAAAGTTATTTGCATGAGTAGTCTCCTGATACGAGTGGCACCTAAGGATCGTAGCATCTACCTATGACCCATACTAGGATCTGTGGGAAGCTTCAGGTATCTTAAATACTTGGTAGAACTCAATGATGCAACCAGCTGTTATGATTCATAGGAGCAAGGTATGAGGTGTGCCAAGACACTTGTAGAAAACTTCAGAAGATGTCAAAGTTCTCAAAGCCAAACAATGATTGGATTGTACGATTTGTGGGATTAGCGGCCAACACTTAGCCAATTCTGCAGAGGTCAAGTAATGTACGAGAGCAAGGCATGACTCGTACAATCCTGTTAGGGGGCGTATGATGAGTCATAGGATGTGTCGACACCATATTTGGTTATTTCCTTGTTAACTTAGGAAAAGGATTTCATTGTTTGTATAAATACATTTTATGTTTCTTTTAGGTTAGAGAAGGTCATAATTAGTTTATTTTCAATTTCTATCAAGTTTGTAATTAGTTTTTGACAACATTGGAGAGCAATTCTTGAGAATCAAAACTTGGATTTCTCAATTGTTCTTGATTTTGTTCATCATATTCTAGTGCAATATTGATAGCAGGTTTTCATTCAATCAAAATTGTAAGTATTTAATTATGTGTTTATCTATGAATACTAATCACAATCTTACAATCATGTGAGGCTAAAACCTCTACAACTAGGGTTGTGGGAACCATGGTGGATTAACAAACTAGGGTTACACAAAGTGATTCAACCAATGCTAAACGCTTATATTGTATTCTCTTCGTCTTTAATGTTTCTTAACAAAGTGCAAAGTTAAGACTTTCTCGAATTCTTTACTTGCTTGAACCTAGAGGGTAGAGATTAGGAAAAGAGAATTACAACAAATCCTTAATTTTTATGATCATTATATAACTTGAGCTGCGATTGCAGGATAGCTAATTTGGAATAAGTTGATAACAGTTAAATTGAAATCACTCAGGAGTGATTGAGTATAGTCATCCAATAGGGATGAACCAGTGATTTGGATGAACCCTAGTTATCAGTTCTACAAGTAAGTATTGGGATCAATCATGAGTGTAAACCCGAAGTAGTTATGAACCCACGGGAAACACCTATCCTAGTTAATTGCAAATCTTGATGAACAACTCTTGGTTTTTATGCTTGTTTTACAATTGTTTCTCCATAAACCACCAATTTGGAGATAACCTACCAAAAAGCTTAAATACGACATTAGTCTAGTTCTTACTATATTCCCTATGGGTTCGACCCCAACCACTTTTTTGGGTTCTTTATTGACAACATCTGCTTCATACTTTTTCAGGAGTGTGAGTTTGAGCATTATGAAAAAGTGGCGCTGTTGCCAGGGAATACAGCTGAGATTAGATTAGCTTGTATTTAACTTTTGGTTGTTATTTCCTCATTTACGTTTTCATTGTTTTTCTTCTGTGATTCATTCAGGCTACACCAAGGAAGTTACCTCTATGAACACCCAGATGGAAGACAAGAGGCTGTTATCTGCATGGGAGAGATGATCTAGCAGCCATCTTGATGAATTACGAGGGAGATGGAGTGCCGAGGTACACGAAATTGGTAAATGCTCAAGAAGGAATGGGTTCGTATAACTTCATTCTAAATAAGTTAGACCTTGACTTGAAAAACTGTGCAACTTCGCCAACAAAGCCATCAGTGGAGGTACCACCAGTTCTAGAACTTAAGGCATTACCTCCCCACCTCAAATATGCATTCTTGGGTGAAAACAATACTTTGCCAGTGATTATTGCAACAGATTTGACAGACTGACAAGTAGAAGCTTTGGCCACAGTATTGAAAAGGCACAAAAAGGCAATTGACTGGACCATAGATGACATCATCGGGGTCCCTCCAAGCATATGGACTCATAAAATCTTGCTCGAGCTGAATTGTGTACCCAACATAGAGCATCAGCAACGACAGAACCCACCGATGCAGAAGTGGTGAAGAAGGAGATTATCAAGTGGCTAGATGTTGGCATTGTCTAGCCCATGGCGAGTAGCAAGTGGGTAAGTCTGGTATAGTGTATGCCACAAAAAGGTGGGATCACAGTGGTACCTAATGAGAAGAATGAGCTGATACCGACAAGACCAGTCACATGATGGCGTGTATGCATGGATTATTGAAAGCTCAACCACTGGACCCAGAAGGACCATTTTTTGATGCCATTCATGGATCAGATGCTTGAAAGGTTGGCAGGTAGAGGCTAGTACTGTTTTCTTGATGGTTATTCGGGGTGCAATAAAATCACTATAGCCTTGGAAGACCAGGAGAAGACCATCTTCACTTGCCCGTATTGAACATTTTCTTTCAGGAGAATGCCTTTTGGGTTGTGCAATGCACTAGCCACATTCCAGCTCTGTATGTTGTCAATATTCTCAAATAATGTGGAGAATACCATCGAGGTATTTATGGATGACTTCTCAGTTATGGGTGACTCATTCGAATCTTGCCTTAAGCATTTGGGAGAAGTGTTGAAAAGATGTGAAGAAACTAATCTAGTCCTAAATTGGGAAAAATGCCCCATCATGGTCATAGAAGGAATAGTGTTGGGTCACAAAATATCTAGAAAAGGGATAGAGGTAGAGAAGGAGAAAATTAAAGTAATAGCAGGATTGGCACCGCCTATTTTCGTAAAAGGGGTCAGAAGCATTTTAGGGCATGCAGGATTCTATAGGAGGTTCATCAAGGACTTTTCAAAGATTGCATAACCATTCTGCAAACTACTTGAGAAGGAGGTGAAGTTCATATTTGATGAGGCATGTCTGAAGGCCTCTGAGTACCTGAAGGAGAAACTCACCATTGCCCATATTTAGACAACCGGATAATCTCTAAAACATACTCCTGAACAGTCATGTTGTTCTTCCTCAAGTTGACGAACTCCGCCACCTTTGCCTTCCTTAGCTCCCTAGGGTAGAACCTATCTAAGAAAGTGGTCATGAACTCATCTCAACCCATAGGAACCACTCCAACTCCCCTTCTATCCTTCCACTTACGGAAGCAAATATGGGCAACCCCTTTCAACTGATAATAGATTAAATCTACGCTCTCCTCTCCCATCACCCCTATAATCTGGGTGATGTTCCATATCTCCTGAAGGAACTCATGCGGGTCCTCATCCACCTTTGACCCCGAAACTCAGACGGGTTCATCATGATGAAATCCCATACTCTCGTCGTCGCCGCGTTTCCATTTTGGGAACATGAGCTACAACCTACTAGTTTACATGAGCAGTCATGGCATGGGCTAGCATCTGGAAGGCTTCCCTAAACTCGGTGTGCATAACTAGCTCGGGTAAAGGATCTGTTGGAGCTGGTGGGGCCGATGATGCCCATCTCCACTGCCATTTCCATGACCATTTCCATTGCCATTTCTTCTACCATTAACTTGGCAAGGAGGCATGATGCTGCAAATGCATAAAGGTAGAGTTAGAGGAATAGAGAGAGCTGAACTCATAGCACAAAGTAGAATCATGAAAGAATGGAAGTTTCCTAAAATGTTTTGTAGCCTCTTCGTCATAAGTGTGAGCGAGCTTCACACCCATGAAAAAGACTCTACCTAACGCGGCTTTCAAACAACCTAGGATACTCTAAGACTAATGCTCTGATACCAAGTTTGTCACAACTCGAGCAGGGAACTCAGATCGAGACACGGTACCTAGAGCCACGAATGACTCCAAGCTAACCCATGCCACATGCATAACAAACCTAAGAGCATACACAAGGAGGAAATTAAACATAACATAATTTAATGTGGAAATCTTATCAACATAAAATAGGAGTAAGAGTGATAGAACGACTTGCTAAGTTAAAAACTACATGATAGTATGAAAGCCTCTAACCATAATGGAGTGATGAGACGACAACCACAACAAGTCCGCTAAGTCTGAAACTAAAATAGCAAAATAACATATCAGAAGAATGTCCTCGGAAGATGAGGACTCACCATGACTAGTGTGGATGCTGGACTGAGGGGGGAGCGGGACTAACGGTGGGGCTGCGGCTGATCGACCAGACCTGTATCATGAACCGATGCAACATAGAGTATGCGGTCAGTACTTGGAATGTATTGCGTATGCGATATAAGTAAAAAAGGACAATAAAATACATAAAATTTCGTGAGAGTAGGGAATTCAATAAAAATATAAAGTAATAATCATAATTGAAACATGAGGGCTCATGGGTTTTAAAACTATTCATAAACTAGTCATAATCGTAATCATAAAAGAAAACTTTTAAATCATAACTTGATCCAAAGTATCGTAACCATAGTCATGTATAAACATAGGGAACAATGGGAGATTATTATAACGTACATACCCCACGTGAGCATACACGGAGCCCGACCTGTAAATCCCTAGTTGGAGGGTGTTCATACCTTGCCAAGGGTAGAACCATGATAAAGAGGATGATATCACTTATGGGTGGCCCATTTGGGCATGGGAGACACTCTTGTGAAGGATCTATGTAGATCTAAGACACGGGGTTTGCTTGAACCCCTGGCCTACTCGGTGTTAAATACTACTACCAAAATATATATAGTGCTCATATCATAATCACGAGACACACTTAAAGTACATGGGCTAGTTAAAATTATGAGATTCATAACATGCTTGAGATGCTTGAACTAGCCATGAAATAGGGGCCCGTGAGTTGGCCATAATAATAAACTTTAAAATCATAAAAGTCATACATACTTGAGAAAATCCTTATACTTGAAACTCATAAATCCATATAGAGTGCTTGTAGAAAGTCAGGTGTCATAAATCATAAATCATAAACTTGTGCTTTTTAGATTTGAAATCATAATAGAATCATGAAATTTCATAAGAAGAATTTAGGCCTAAAAGTTCATAATCATACTTCTAACATAAGAAACCATTATTTTATGAAATCTTGAAGAAATTTTAAAACCCCAATCATGAAAATCATAAATTCGGATCAACCCAACTATACCCATAAGATAATCATGGAGAATTTACATAAACCAACATAAACCCTCTTAAATTTGAATTTTGGGTTTGCGGGGATGGGTGATCATGAATTTGAGTAGAGAAGGGCATGAGGGTGGAAGAACCCATCATTGAATAAGCCTACATACCTAGAACTTGGAAATCAACAACAAGTCTTGAAATCCTCAATTGACTCTTAGGAGAAACTTGACTAAGGACCCTAGAAAGCTTGAGAGATTTTTGATGAACTTGATCTTCTAATTTGGGTGTTAGGAAGAGAATGAATAGACGAGGGTTGGTTATCCCTCTAAGACACCCTTTCTTAAGTTTAAAATGACATAATTTAGGACTACGAAGCCTAGAAATTATGAAAATACCCTTAATGATTTGACAGGAAAAAGGTCACTGCCAAACCTAATGAGGGACCTAGGAGTCATTGTGTGTACTGATGACTCATGGTCCTTACTCATTGCCACTAGAAACATCCTTCTCAACTCTTTGATCCTCAAGAAATTTCCATACAGGACGATCCGTCACCTTATATTCCAATTTTTCTTCCAACCTTTTCCAACCAAGGTCGACCTGATGAGTCATGAAGTCACACCACAACTCGTCCCTCCACCTGCTAAGTCCCTTTGAAAAAATCCCTTGATTCTAACTCTACACCACCCAACGAGGGAGTCAATGACTCGTTGGGTGTCATGATGGGTTGTTCCTCAACTCGTTGCCACTGCAACTTCCCAACACAGCACTACTTAACAGTTCACTTAACATTCTGTCAAGTGACTTAATGGGTCACTTGACCTGGTGCAGATTCTCCTGCTTTCTCTGAACCAATCCTCAGGTCTGATTTTAAGGACTTTCGGGATATTACAAAGGGCATTTGGGATGATCACCTACCTCTCGTTGAGTTCGCATACAACAACAACTACCACTCCAGTATTCAAATGGCCCTGTACGAGGCATTATATGGTAGGAGGTGTAGATCTCCTATAGGGTGTTCGAGGTTGGTGAATCTACCTTAATAGGACCTGAGTCAGTATGCCTCATTTTCTCGAAGAAGAGGTCCATTCCCATTTCCTTCAGCCTTGTTTCCATTTCCTCCTTCAGCCTTTTGAGGCTATGCAGAAGATTCAACTTATCAGTGAACGGCTGAAAACAACTCAAAGCCGATAGAAATCGTAAATGGATGATTGGGTATATCTAAAAATTTCACCTATGAAAGGGATGATGAGGTTTTGGAAGAAAGGAAAGCTCAGCTCCAGATATGTTGGTCCTTACAAAATCTTGAGACGCATTGGCAATGTGGTGTATGGCTAGACCTGCCTGTTGAGTTAGCATCAGTGCATCTTGGACGAAATGGAAGATATTGTCAATAAATAGAAGTACGTCTTGCTCATTAACATCTCGAAAATATTCCGCGCATCCAGTCTTCTATGTGTCTTTGTTGAAGAAATGCATCAGTGATTCAACCTCATTAATGACTTTAGAGAGCGTTGGTGCAAAGGATAGTCTCTCTTAAGAAGAGGTTCCAATTCAGATTCTAGGCCGTTAGGTTTGTAAGCTGGGAAATAAGGAGGTCTCTTCGGTAAAGTTTTTTATGGAGTAACTAGCTAGCTGAGGAAGCAACATGGGATGCAGAAACAGATATAATGGCTAGATACCCTCACCTTTTTCCTTTCGGCTTGATTTCAGCTTAAGGTACAATTTTCCTTTTTAGCACTCTATCTAGTTTCTTATTAAGATCATGCCTATTAGCTCGTTTCATGTCATAGCATGTGTATACATTTTATGAATTCAGCTCAGTCATGTATTTTACTTCGTAGTCAATTAATCCATTAGTTTTCAGTCTACAGTTCTCAGTTCTGGGACTGCAGCTCTTTCCTTACCCTTTTTAGCCTAGTTAGCCTCCATACGAGGGTGAATGTTTCCAAAATGGAGATATTGTAACACCTCAGACTCTCAAAGTGAAATATTGCAGCAAAAGAATAAAAGTTGCGGACCTAATGTCGGGGTGACGGGGGAAGTGATGGCCCGTCCCATCTTTGACAATGGATTTAACGACCTTTAGCTAGGCGACAGACCATCACTTGTACCATCAAGGTCTAGTCCCTTCATCTTATGGGCGACGGAGGTCCCGATGGACAGTTAAATGAGTAACGACCCATTAAGGCAACTGTCACTTAGGCCAGAAGTTCAGGCCGTTCAGGTTAAGGAAGGATAGAGGGCCGATGGACTATCAGGTGTCCGATGGCTCATCACTCTAAACGTCACTTGGGAGAAATTTTAGGCAGTTCTATTTAAGCACGACGGTGGAGACAATGGACTGTCAGGATTGCGACAACCCATCACTTGTCCCATCAGACATGCAGCGACCCAAAAGTTTTAGATGTCTAAATATTGTCCCAAGGGTAGTTTCGTATATTCCCACACTTTTACTCCCTAAAATATGTCGTTTTGGAAATATTTTAAAGGGATTTAAAGGGGTAATCGATCCTCCTCCCTCATACTTCACTCAAATTTTTAGAGCCTCATTACGTAGAACTCAGAGTTTCTCCCTGAAGATAAGAGCTAGGGATTCCAATTTTCTCAGAATTTTCAAGCTTCTACGCCAGAATTTCTTCTTCAGGTATGTAGGAATTCAACAAGGGGATTCTTCCATCTTGTGTCCCAAATTTATCTTTAGAAACCTTTTCTATTCTAGCCCTTTAAGAGTGAACTAGGGCTTTTAAGATAATTTATGAATGTTCTTAAAATTTCAGTTGTTTGCTAGTTCCTATCACCCTTCCATATGATTTTTATGTTCTTGTCTTAAATTTCATAGTATAATTTCTAGCCCTAATTTTAGCATAACTTTTGGGTTGATTCTTGTATGATTTAAAGTGGGTTTTAAATTGTTATTTTCCATGGTTATTATCTGACTGAAATTTCTAGCATCAATGTTTCAAGTTGCAGTTAGTATTTTCAGTTTTCGAACATAGTTAGTATCATTCAGTAATGTCAGTTGATCAGAGTTCTCTTTAATAGTATATTATTAAATTCACTATCTTCAGTTATCAAGTCTCTTAGGCTCTCAAAGTGCTTCCAGATAAGTTTTTCTGATTTAGCCTTAGGACACAAGTCTTGAGCTAATCAGTCCAATTAGATATTACTAGAATTTCAGTTCGGAGTAGTACTTAGCACCGAGCGGGCCGAGGTTCAACGCACCCAGGATCTCAAAACTACGTGCCACCAATGGTATTTAGCCCAAATGGGCATCAGTCCAATGATCACACAACCATGCTTTTATACCCTAGCAAGGTATATTGGGTCCTCTCGATGGGGTATATACATCGAACTCCACGTTTAGCTCACATGGTTACGTTTCGGTTAACAGACTCTCCCACAGTACAATTCAGTCCAGCAAAGTCATAGTCCCCAGTCCAATCTAGTCTTCTAGATTTTCAGAATTTGCTTATGATCTTCAATCAGCTATTGGTTCTTATAGTATTGTTAGATTTTTAGATTTTTGTTTAGTATTTATATTTTCAAATATGGTCATAGCATGTCATTCAGTACAGTTTATGTATTATCACTTTTCTAATGTTTGGCTTATATCTCACATGCTCAGTACATTCAAAGAACTGATTGCATATTTCTATGTGCTATATAATTTAATGATATAGGCTCAGGCTCTCAGGTTCAACAGCGTGGTTAGCATCTCTTTTAGACTTAGTATAGAAGAATTCCATTGGTGATTCCTCATCTTCTGAGGACCAAAGTTACCTATTATTTTAATTTTATCTTCAGACAAGAGTTATCTAGGGGTTTGTCCCAACAACTCATCAGTTCTTTAGAAGGCTTTCATACAGAATAAGTTAGTTTCAACTTGAGTTTTCAGTATTTGGTTATTGTTTTAAACAACTTCCACTTAATATTATCTTTCAGTAGATCAGTCCTATTAGAATTATTACTTACCGTGGGTTTGCTTGGGGTAACTTGTGATCATAAGTACTGTGTCGCGTTCAAGGAGTAAACTCAGGTCGTGACAGCTACCTGTCATTGAAGCTCATTCCTGTTTTTCCATTTTGTGCACACCCCCAAACTTAGGCTTTTGCCTACATCAAAATTTTTTCATTCTCCAACAAATCATAGGCTTTTAGCCCGCATTTTCTTTTATCACTAGTAATTAGGGAGGTATGGGAGCCAAAATAGAGGATCCAAAAAGGTTTTAAGGCTTATCATGTGGTCTCCAAGAGAAAGTTTTAAGGCTAAAAAATGGCTAATTAGTATCAATGTTAAAGAAGGGCCTTGTTTTCGGTGAAGCGACTATCCAAAAAAGGCCTAAGGTCATTTTCCAAGCTCAGCCACATCTAGGATTTCACCTTGAATCACATTTAGGGCAAGTTCTAGAAGATATGTATACACAAGAATCAAACAATATGTAATAGCCCAGACCGCCGCTTATAGAAATTGTCCGCTTTGGGGCTCACCCCCAGACGCGTTTTTACCAAGCCCCAAAGTGGACAATTTCTACAAGGGGCGGTCTGGGCTGTTACAGTTGGTATCAGAGCCGGTGCCGGGCCGGTGGTGAGGCAAACCTCAGCGAGGACGCTGAGTCCCAAGGGGGGGTGAGTGTGAGGCTTGCCTTAGGAAAATCCCACATCGGTTGGGGAGGAGAACGAAGAGTACTTTATAAGTGCTTGGATACCTCTCCCTTGTAGACGCGTTTTAAAAAACGTGAGGGGGTGAGCCCCAAAGCGGACAATTTCTACAAGCGGCGGTCTGGGCTATTACACAATAGCCTTACCACACAAGAAATCACCATTCCAAGGAGTCTAGTTATTCTCAAAATCAATTGAAAAGTATTACTTTTGATAAGTTATTCCGAGTTCCACACAACTCATTTGCGAATCAAACAGCCAAACAAAGAATATAGTTCAATTACCCCTCTTTTCTATAATGTTAAATTTCTTAAGCAAGAGAAAAATTTTTGGTGGTGCCTCTCAAGATAAATGCACAAAGACTAAAAATGATACTAAAACGTGACATTTTCCCTTCAGAAAGTCGTGTCTCAATCCATCGTTGAAAAATGTCACCTGATTCAAAACAAAAATTAAGAAAATGAAAAAAATTGCTCCTTGGGAAAGACCGTGGTATGAAAAAAACCCTAGGAGTTTATTCAGTAACTACTAGTTACAAAGGCAATTGCAATGCATGAATAGTAAGACAATTGAAGTGTAAGACCGACCCGACATCATGCAACTCACATCACACTATTAGATAATCAAGCCCTACACGGGTCAAAAATTAAAATCATTACAAAATAAGCCCGGCAAGGATAGCAACTCATAAAAACATAATTTATTAAAACATCATCAAAATTAAAAAAAATCATAACATTCAAAACAAAATAGCCCAACGAGGGCATCAATACGAATAATCTAACAAATTCTATCCCCAACTAAAAATCAAACACTGTCCCCAAAGTTACAAAATAAAGGATAAGGGGGTAAGAACTCCCTATGCCATCTAAGTGTCATCATCACATGGCACTACATTTGAAATAAAACCTGTGCCGCCCTTGCAAGAGTGAGACGTGCCCAAGGACTCCAACAACACACCTTGGGTCCTTAGGGAATGTAACACCCCAAAGTTTCCCAAGACTAGGTTCGAGAAGTTGAATATGTTCAGCAGAGGAGTCTGCAATTTTTTTTTCACGACCTGAGTCTATACGCTGGATGAGACACGGTAATTGGAGTCACAAGTAACCCTAAGTCAACCCATGATCTATCATAACACTGGTAATATGAGTAATCATATGCCGAAGCTTTAAATAATAACATCATTTAAGAAAACTAATTTGATAAAAGTTCATACAACTGTAAAACAATACTGAATGTCTGAGTCTATGTCTGAAAGCCATCTACTAATGATGAGTTGCTGGCACAAGCCAACAAATAACTCTAAAGTCTAACTAAAGGAAAATAACTGAAAAAAATAAATATTGCCGTCGAAAGATGAGGACTCACCAACTACAACTGTTGATATCACCTGAAGGAATCGACTGACGATGCTGAAGCTGAGAACTTGCACCTGTATCATGATACAATACAACATAGAAGGTATGCGCCAGTACTTGAAATGTACTGAGTAAGTGAGAGATAATATAAACATGAAGGAATAATAACTGAACTAAAATAACATGAAATAACCAACTGAAATACTGGAAACTGAACAACTAGATCAACAACTGATATGGTCAATAATGACCCTGACTGATGGTCATAGACATGTCTTGAATCTGAAATACTGAGCTGAGCTAAAATGAACTGGACAGATTCGAGCTAAACTAAATTGAACTGACTAGTGGGAGAGTCTATAACTGACATATAACCAAGTGAGCAAGACATGGAGTTTGATGTATACGCCCCATCGATAGGACCCAATATACCTAGCTAAGGTATAAAGGCATGAACTGGGTGATCACAAGTCTGGGGCCATAAGGCTAATAAAATAACCTACGATTGAAACGTAGTTCTGGGAACCTGGGTGCGCTGGAACCCCGGTCCTCTTGATGCTAAGTCCTACTCCCACTGGATAGACCTAGTCTGACTACTAAGCTGTTAGCTCGAAACTGGGGTCCAAGACTAGGTCAGGGATACTTATTTGGAAGTACCTTGAGAGCCTTATCGGAACAAATTGTTCTAAGACTGGCCAAAGCTGCTTATCTAGAAGCGTCATAACCATCTAAAGAACAAACTAAAACTAAAGCTGGTGGTTCTAAGACTGGTCAGAGAAGCTTATCTGGAAACGTCATAACTATCTAAAGAACAACTAATATCTGATAACTGATAAATGAGACTAATAACTGATATCTTGGAGGCACCACTGACACCTCAAGAAAAGACTATAATCAAATTGATCAACTGACATTTCTGAAAATACTAAGCAGGTTAGTATTTCGACTGAAACTGGACTAGCATGAAATGACTGAAATATCAACTGATATTAACAACACGGGAATCCCGACACTGATAGAATCAAGCAACATGAATAACTAATCAAATATGCAAGACTCTAATTTACTGCATTCCAAAGCTAGGGCTAAAACCATCTTTACAAGAACAAGTATCAACATGATAGCTAGATGAATTTTAGCAACAATTGACATGAACAATATTCCACACAGAATAGACAAAATCTGGCTTAAAATTCATTCATATTCAAAAACTCATGGACTAGAACTGATAAAAAAATTTAGATGGATTTTTGGGGCACAAGGAAAGGATAATTCCATTTCTAAATCCTAACATACCTGGTGTAGATTTCTTGAGAGAAGCCTGAAGAAATCTGAAGAACTGAGGAAGCCCTAGTTAGCTTTGAGATGCTTGATAGGAATTTCTGTGCTCTGAGATCATGGGGTGAGTGGAATGAGAGGGACTCAGTCGATTACCCTTTTAATTCTCTCCAAGACGTGCCCAAAATGACGTATTTTAGGGATAAAAATAGCTAAAGTTACTAAAATGCCCTTGGAGCATCACATGAATAAAACTGTTGCCTATCCCCACGAGGTACTTCACGAGTCGTGGGATTGGGAATGACTCGTGGTGCCAAGTCGTGGGCACGTCTGGAAAATCCCCAACATTCCCTCGCATGGACAACGATTAACTTCACGAGTCGTCAGGAGACCTAGTGACTCGTGACGTCATTCGTTATCACTGAACCACAATTTTCTTCTCTAACCCCCATGGATGGCCATGAGGAGTCGTTACTTGACCTAATGACTCATCCCCTCCTCTCGTCGTCGGCACTGCTTCAGGGCTAAGTCTTATTAGGATTCTTCCAACGACCATCACAACAAGTCATTGATTGACCTAACAACTCGTTGTGTCCGTTGTTTTCATTGAACATTCAATATGAGAACTCACTCGATGACTCTTCATGACGACTCGCTACCCGACCCAACGAGTTGTCAGGTGGGTCGTCACCCTTGGGCTCCTAGATGAAAATCCCCTATTTGAAGCCACGAGTCTGAACACGACTTGTCTAGTCACTGGATGAGTCGTGCCATGACTCATTTTATGGAAACAAAATTTCCTGGTTCTTTTATGTTTTTCATGCGAAGTCTGAGTATGGTCTACGAAAGCTTTGGGGTGTTACAATATCTCCCTCTTGGGATCATTCATCCTTGAATGAAGGCTAAAACTACTGGAAAACTGGGAAAAGAACTGCAATTCCTAGACTGAGACTATGAACTGATTTCTAAAGGAATGATTGACTCCGAACTGAGTTAACCGTACTAACAAAGTTAATGCAACTTGAATGCACATTGAAAATCTGAATAGAGATGATGAGTATGGAACTTAATAGAGCATTGAGGAGGAAATTAATACCTGATGCTGGAACTGATCTAGAAAGGAGCAAATGAGGGTATTTGGCCATCATGTTTGCTTTTGCCTCCCATGTGGATCACTCAACTAACTGGTTCCTCCACAAGACTTTCACCGAAGCGACTTCCTTGTTTCTCAGTTTACGAACCTGACGGTCTAGAATCTGAACTGGGACCTCTTCGTAAGAGAGACTATCCTTCACTCCCACACTTTTTAGTGGTGCAACTGAAGTCGGATCACTGATGCACTTCTTCAATAGTGACACATTGAAGATTGGATGCCCAGATGCTAACTCTAGAGGTAATTCTAACTCATATGCCACACTGCCAATTCACCTCAGAATCCTGTAGGATCCTACATATCTCAAACTAAGTTTCCCTTTCCTTCTAAACCTCATCACTCCCTTCATGGGTGAAATTTTCAGGTAAACCCAATCATCTACAGCAAATTCTAACTCTCTCCTCCTCACATCAGCATAGGATTTCTGTCGGCTTTGCCCTGTTTTCAACCTTTCCCTAATAAGTTGCACCTTCTGCATAGCTTCATGAATTGAGTCTGGACCTATCAAGGTAGTTTCACCAACCTCAAACCACCCTATATTGGACCTACACCTCCTACCATAAAATGCCTCAAACGGGGCCATCTAAATACTGTAGTGGTAGCTGTTGTTGTACGCAAACTCGATGAGAGGCAAGTGATCATCCCAACTTCACTTGAATGATCACACAAGATCTCAGCATATCTTCAATGTTCTAAATAGTCCACTCATCTTGTCCATCTTTTTTAGGGTGAAAAGTTATGCTGAGCTTGACCTGAGTACCGAGTCCTTTCTGAAATGACTTCCAAAAATGCAAGGTGAACTGGTTACCTCTATCTAAAATGATGGACAAGGGCACCCCATGCAGTCTGACTAGCTCTCGGATATATAGCCTAGCATAATCCTCAGCTAAATCTGTAGTTTTAACTAGGAGGAAATGTGCTGACTTGGTCATCCGGTTTACTATCACCCAAATTGAGTCATGCTACCGGTGAGTACGGGGTAGACCTGTAATAAAGTCCATATTCACTTCTTCCCACTTTCATGTGGGTATAATGATATCCTGAGTCATACCTCCAGGTCTTTCCACCTTAAGCAGTTCAGGCACTTAGCCACAAACTCTGTTATATCTCTTTTCATGTTGTTCCACCAGTAAATATCTCGTAGGTCACGGTACATCATAGTGGCACTTGGGTGGATGGAATATCTGGAACTGTACGCTTCTGCCAGTATCTACTATCTCAGGTCACCTACATCCGGTACACATAGTCTGCCCTGGTAACGGAGCACACCATCTCCCCCTTTGGAGAAAGTCTCAATTTCTTTTCTGAGAACTGCTTCTTTTAGCTTAAGCAGTATGGGATCTTCATCCTGCCTTGACTTAACTTCAACAACTAACGAGTAATCTGACCAACTTCTCATTACTACTCTGCCCTCAGCTGAATCAACCAACTGCACTCCCAACTGAGCTAACCTGTGAATATCCTTTGCCAATTCTTTTCTACTCTCTTCAACATGAGCCACGCTCTCCATGCACATCCTTCTTAGGGCATCAACCACCACATTGGCCTTTCTCGAGTGGTATAGCACACTCCTGTCATAATCCTTCAATAGATCCAACCACCTTCTCTGACGAAGATTCAAGTCTTTCTTACTGAACACATACTGAAGGGATCTTGTGATTGGTGAGAACATCCATGTGAGATCTATAAAGATAATGCCTCTATATTTTCAACGCAAACACCACTGCTTCCAACTCAAGGTCATGAGTCGGATAGTTCTTCTCATGAACCTTGAGCTGTCTCGAGGTATAAGCTATCACCTTACCCCACAGCATCAGGACGCAACTGAGTCCCACTCTGGAAGCATCACAATATACTACGAACCCATTTGATCCTTCCGGTAAGTTAAAACTGGAGCTGTAGTGAGTAGAGTCTTCAACTCCTAGAAACTCTTCTCACATGCATCTGACAACTGAAACTTCACCTTTTTCTAAATCAACTTAGTCAAAGGAGATGCAATAGAGGAAAATCCTTCTACAAAACATCGGTAATAACCAGCTAGACCTAAAAAACATCTGATATCAGTTGGGGAAGTTGGTCTTGGCCAATCTTTCACTGCTTCTATCTTTTGAGGATCTACCTGAATGCCCCCACATGAGACCACGTGACCAAGGAAAGTCACAGACTTCAACTAGAATTCACATTTGCTGAATTTAGCAAACAACTAGTGGTCTCTGAGCATCTGTAACACTATCCTCAGATGGTTAGCATGCTCTTCCTTGTTTCTGGAGTATACCAGAATGTCATCAATGAACACAACGACGAACATGTCTAGATACTTCTTAAAAACCCTGTTCATCAGGTCCATAAAAGTTGCAGAGGCATTAGTTAGTCCAAAGGACATAACCACGAATTCATAATGACTATACCAAGTTCTGAAGGCTGTTTTCGGTATGTCACATTCTCTCACTCTAAGCTGATGATACCCTGACCTGAGATCTACCTTGGAGAAACAGATGGCTCCCTGAAGCTGAGCGAACAAGTCGTTAATCATGGGTAGGGGACACCTGTTCTTAATTGTAACTTTATTCGATTGATGGTAATTGATACACATTTTGAGAGTACCGTCTTTCTTTCATACAAATAATACTGGAGCACCCCATGGAGAGATGCTGGGCCTGATGAAACCTTTATCAAGAAGGTCTTTTAGCTGCTCCTTCAAATCCTTAAGCTCAGCTGGAGCCATTCTATAAGGAGGGATGAAGATGGGTTGAGTTTCTATAAGAAGGTGTATGCCAAAGTCTATTTCCCGCTCGGGAGGGACTCCAGGAAGATCTTTATGAAACACATCAGGGAACTCGTTGACAATTGGAACTGACTGGATAGTTGGGGTCTCGGAGCTACAATCTTTGACCCAAACTAGATGATATATGCACCCTTTAGTAATGAGCTTCCTTGCTTTAAGGTAGGACATAAACCGACCCTTAAGCACTGAACTACTGCCCATCCACTCTAAAATTGGCTCATTAGGAAACTGAAATCTGACGACTCTAGTTTTGCAGTCAACTAAGGCATAACTGGAGTGTAACCAATCCATGCCAAGAAGGAGATTTAAATCAACCATATCTAACTCTACTAGATCAGCTGGAATGACCTTATTCACTACTGAGATTGGGCAGTTTTTATACACCCGGTTGTCTCTAACTGACTCACCAACTAGGGTAGAGACTGAAAATGGTTCTGAGAGGACTTCCAGACTGATTTCAAATTGGACAGCTACATAGGGAGTCACAAATGATAGTGTGGCTCCTGGATCTAGTAGGGAATACACAACTAGGTGGAAGAGACATAACATACTTCTGACCACATCAGGTGAGCTCTCCTGATCCTAACAAGAGGAAAAAGCATAAAAGTAATTTTGGCACTGACCACCATCCTTATCTAAAGTGTTGGCCTATTGAGTTGGTCGGCCTGCTGGAGCTGCTAAAGTGGTAGACTGTGATCTCCCCCATCCTGTTGACGAACATTCCCTTAGTTGGTGACCTAGTTGTCCACACCCAAAGAAACCCTCTTTTCCCTTGAGGCATTGACCTGGATGATTCTTGCCACACTTAGGGCAAGTTGGATAATGGTTGCTGGCTCTGTGACTCTGGGACTAGGACCAGATGCTCTATCCTTCCGATCCTTGCGGGACTAGAAAGTAGGGGCGCTGGCTGAAGTGGGTGTTGGAGTCCTCTACTACTACTACTGTGGGCGACTACTACCAGCAGACCTCTGGTGGCCATAATCTGGTTGGCCAGTTCTAGCCCGCTTATTCTCCCGCTCCATATCTTTCAACTTTTCTGCCTTAATCTACTGGGCATGAATGATGAGGCTGGAGAGGTCAATATCTTTTATGAGCATCGCGGTCGTGCACTCTTTAAGGACCAGGTTTGATACTCTGTTGACGAACTTAAGCATGCAAGCCCTTGTCTCAACTACCATCTCCAGAGCATATCTTGACAGCTACATGAACTCCAGTGCATATTCCTCCACTGTCCTATTTCCCCGCTTCAAATTTATGAACTCTACAACCTTAGCCTCCCTTAACTCTCGGGGGAAGAATATGTCTAAGAATGCTGTGGTGAACTCTTTCCACTCCATCGGTTCCGCTCCTCCTGGTCTCCCTTCTTTCCACTGATCATACCAGATCTGTGTTGCCCCTTTCCTCAGGTAGGCAGCTAGATCAGCACTCTCAGTGGAACTAACACTCATAATTTGGCTGATCTTACATACCTAATCCATGAACTCCTGTAGGTCCTCTCCCACCTTGGATCCATGAAAGGATGGAGGGTTCATTCGGGTGAAGTCCCGAGTCCCGAACCCTGGAAGCTACTACAGATCCATTTGTATTTATTGAAACCACCTGCTAGTTCACCTGATTTGTTACTATCTGAGCCAGTAGCTGGATTGCCGCTCTGAATTCCGCTAAGGACACTTGGTCTTCTTGAGGGGCTGCTGGAGCTGGTGGGGTAGGTCGATTAGTATTGCCAGCCTTTCTTCCGTTTTCGCATCTTGGAGGCACAGTTTCACTGAAACAAAATAGAGCACGAGTTAGGATAACGTTTATAAAATTGAACTTCACTGCACGATAAGGAGTATGAATAAAAGGGAGTTTTCCTAATAACATCTCGTAGCCTCCCCGTCATAAGTGTGGCGCGCTTCACACACATGAAAAGGCCTTTACTTGATGCGCCTTTCAGACATCCTAGGATACTCTAAACGTAGTGCTCTAATATAAAGTTTGTCATGACCTGAGTCTATACCTAGACGAGAAATGACACTTGGATTCACAAGTAACCCCAAGCCAACCCATTGTCTATCATAACACTGGTAATCTAAGTAATCATATATGGAAGCTTTAAATAATAACATTATTTAAGAAAAATAATTTGATAAAAGTTCATACAACTGAAAAACAATACTAAATGTCTGAGTCTATGTCTAAAAGCCATCTACTAATGATGAGTTGCTGGGAAAACTGTCCGGTGGTTTGCTTATAGGTTAAAACCGACACGCAAGTGCACGTGGTCAAACAAGTAATAAAGTGGCTAAGTAAGCCAAGTATCGAACCAAGGAGACTCTGGATAAGTAAAATTGCTTAAGTATACTATATTCTAGCTTACTTCTAATTATGCTGACAACAACGTAACCGAAAGTTAAATATTTTTTGTTTATAAATTATATACTAAAACTATTAACAAATATTTACTGTGAATTGAAACTATGGATATGAGCATGCCAAGGTTGAGAAAAAGTAATGAACTTGATTATAATCATAATTTGGTTAATCTTCTCTTCCTGTTGCTAGCCAAGAACATTAGCCTAGAGATTAAAACTCTCGTATTTAATCTCACTTTAGAATCATAAACCATTCGTCTACATTTCTGTGATCAAATGCAATTTATGACCTAGCAATACAATTCCGGTTCCTAAATTGACTAATACGGCTTTCAAGTATATTTCTATCAGGAAAGCACATCAAAACCCAATTTTCCCAAATCAAGTTAAGAACAATACCCTATTAATTCACAACTTTCCAATTTCGTGCTCTCTCGAGTGAAATCGGACTTTTTAGATGTACATTAATGTCGGCCACACACTAATGCAGTGGAAACAAGAATTAATAGAAAAACATGGAAGAAAAAGATGAAAAACCATACAATTCAATAATCAAAATTCATCACCATTGTTCACAACCTCAGCAAGGAAGAGAATTAGCCACTCATTTGTGGATTAATCATCCTAAAATAAGTGTTAATCATACAAACAATTGATTGAAAGAAGAAAGAAAGAGAGAAAAACCCTTAGCTTTTTCGTCCCTCAACTGCCTGTAACCCACGTCCTTGCTCCACCAAGTCTGAATTTTATTAAAAATAAGCCTAAGTGTTCTATTTATACTAGTGGAAATTTTTCCTGGAATAACAAGCAACGTGTCACGGAGGCCAACGCAGAGCACTGCCTCCGTGACACGGAGTGGACGCAGACCCTCACTGGAAATCCGGGGTCCGGGAATATAGCCTCAACGTGGCACGACATGCAACGTGGAGGCTTGCCTCCGTGCCACGGAGCTGTCGCGAGGCTTCACTGGAAATTGCCAAATTAATTCATCCTCCATGCAGTGTGCCTCCACGATGGTAGCGTGGCACGGCTCCATCGCGGAGCCCCTTTACATTGTGCATTCCAATGTCTTTTCCGTGCTCGCATCCAAGTCCAACTCCGATATTGTTCCAACATGCATTTTAGCTCCTCAAAATCATGTTTTACCTACAAAACAATGCTAATCATGTTGGTTAGTATAAATTCACATTTTATTACCAATTACATGAAAATGTATACACATTACACAATAAACAAGACGAAAATGATACGTTTGAGTATCACTTGGGCATATAAATCTGCCCAAGATCACTTACCCCACACTTAAATCCTTGTTCGTCCTCGAACAACACATACACAACTCATGCAAATTACATCCCAATCTTTGCCACTATGGTGCGACAATTTATGCTACGGTCATACCGATTATTCAATTTTTGCAAATCATCAAGAAAACATGCATGGTCTTAACAATGCAATGACCTTTAATATATCAAGACTTCCTAGACTTTAAGAACCGACTCTTGATATCGGCAAACTCATGCAAATCAGCTAGTCAAGATATCCGACATGAAAATCAATCTTTCATCAAGCATGTGCCCTCGCAACTCAAGAGAATCTTCCCCTTTATGTTCATGCAACACACAAACATTCAAGTAGGGGCATGTCAAAATTAATTTCACTCTCTCTCCCAAAAGAATTCACATGCATCATGTCATGACCCATAGGCTTGCCCTTAGTGTATTACTCCACTAATATAAAGAAATGCAATGTAAGATCACGTAGGACTTTAATGGGTTGTAATGGAAGCTATGGAACTAGTATATATTGGATTAGCCAATAATAGTCACTAGCATCCTTAAGCGCCTTTTCAACACATTCCCATCAACTCATGGACATTGTTTCTCTCTTTTCTTTTTTTCATCATCCCATTCATGTTGGTTTACTTTCGTATGGCCCATTTCATCAAACACACTTGACATGGCACAAAGGTTTTTCATGCACCTTCATTATCATTTCATTATAACAAGTGCCTCTTCCACCTTTTTCTTTTCTTTCCTCACTCTGCTTTTCTTTTTCTTTCCACTATTCTAACTCTTTGACACTTTGGGAAAAAATTTTCTGTTCTTCTTAAGCGCTTAAGAGTTTTGTATAGACTTTACGGCTCATGAAAAGAAGGAATAAAGCTTAGTTTATACATTTTTGGACAAAAGAAAGAAAGAATCGGCTAAAGGCTCAACGGGCTGACTAGGGTGTACAATCACATAAAAAGGTAGAGTATGACAAGAAAAAAATAGAAACTCTCGGTTAAGACAAAGAAATGCCTACATCCTTTCTAACACTACACCTCCTTCATTTCATTTTGTACACACACCAGTCAAGTTCTAGACACTTCACAATAGCATGGAATAACAATACCTCACTTCACACTTTATGCACATGCTCGATTCAAGATGCATTCACAGACTCTTTAATTAGCCAATTACATGAATTCAAAAATTAAGCCTCAATCACACCGAATCAAATTCTACAGCCAAGGTAACTCAACATATTTACAAAATTGCATGCTTTCATATGAATCACTTTTACATTTTGAATATCAGTTACATCATGCAACCAAAATTTCACAACCATATAGTAACTACAGGTTCAGTGATGCAATCCACCAAAGAAAAAAACTGAAAACTAATTAAAATCACTACTCCTACAGACTACATTTCCTTAAGACGGTCGTCATCCATCCATCATAGGGAACGGTCACTAACTATGACATCGGTTCAATGGGACTATTCTCGGTAAAAGAACCGAAAACAAACTCCGAGAAACCCAAAAATAAAAATTGAAATTTTTTTGCAAAACATCGATCATTTTGATGGAAAAATATTTACAAAATATTTTACTATGTACAAAATATTTTCGCAAAAATTTTAAAAATATCGATCATTTCGATAGAAAAAAAATATATTTACAAAATTTATAAAATATTTACACTGGCAACCTCAACCTTTCACAACACACATCAATTACCACAAAAATATGTACAGATACAAATACAAATTAGTTTGCACTCACAACCACAGGGGAACATAAACATACATACAAAACAAAGGAAGAACATACAACAAATCAGCCCAGCCCCAGCACCTAGCTACTCCCCACCCCACACTTAAATCGAACACTGTCCCCAGTGTTCACAAAAATTAAAAATCACAAAAATTTCGGGTGGTGGAACTCCCTGATCAGTCGAAATATTCGACTTCTTCATCCGGTGTTGCTGCCTCATCACCCATGTCCGAGTCACCTCCATCGTCATCATCGGACTCCACATCGGAGTCCTCCCGACGTGTCTCCTCGTCCGTGGGGACATCATCGTCAGTGGGCTCAACGAAGGTTGGCCCCACTCGGCACAAAGCTCTGGCGTTTTCGCCAAATGGGTAATCCAGCTCCAGCTGCCATAACTCTTCCTCCATGGCTGGTCTCCCACCAATCCGGAGCTGAAGCATTTGCATACCAAACATCCGTGCCATGTACTGATCGTCACGAGCATGTCGCTCGCCCAGTGTCAGCACTGGCCCATGTGTGGTGTCGGGGGCCTTGGATTTGGTCACATCAAGGGCCCTCCGCTCCAACTACGGGCTGTAGTCCAAAGCCTCTTCCTCGACGTCGAGGCCTCGGAGAAAGGTGGTGATGAGTCCGCCGAACCCATACCTGTGGCCCTGGTGTAGTCGGGCTCTCTTCATGGCGGATATGATGACCGCCCCAACATTAATCTCTAGCCCTTTCATCAGGGCATACACCAGGCACACACGGTCCCGGGTCACATCCATCATGTGCACCCCCGGGATCAAGCACGAACAAACTATTTTCAGCCATATTCTTGCCTCCCTGTTCATTTGAGAATACGGCAGAGTCTGGTGGTAACCCCTCTCCTTATGTCTGCTCCATCTGGCTGTGGATCGAGCCCCACACAAAGTGTGTCTGATATCGGCGTATGGTGGGGTGATGTTCAGCTGGCGGAGAACGTGGGCGTCTGTGTCCCGCGTTCCAATGATGGCATTTAATTTCTGGGGTTCCAGAGTGACAATCTGCCCTCTGATTTTTATTGTGTGGCTTCTGATGGCCGGGCTCCAATTTGCATAGAACTCCCGGACTAAATGTAGGTTGCACTCCTTGGGCTCCTGAAATATGAAGCTGAGCCCAGCTGCCTCGATTCTCTGCACAATACGGGGGAACTCCTGTGCTAGTGGTTCCCGTGCAATATGCTCCTCAGGGAAGTACTTATTCTCCTTATGTTTAGCGTACCACTTCTTCCCTTCATCGGTCACCCACCTCGTTCCTTACTGGCGGCGTTGGCCGCGCGAAACAGCTGGTGCAGCTGGGACTGCTGTGCCTGATCTTGGGCAGATTTATATGCCCAAGTGATACTCAAACGTATCATTTTCGTCTTGTTTGTTGTGCAATGTGTATATATTCTCATGTAGTTGGTAATAAAATGTGAATTTATACTAACCAACATGATTAGCATTTGTTTTGCACGTAAATATGATTTTTAGGAGCTAAAATGCGTGTTGGAACAATATCGGAGTTGGACTCGGATGCGAGCGTGGAAAAGACATTGGAATGCACAAAGTATAGGGGCTCCGCGATGGAGCCGTGCCACGCTACCATCGCGGAGGCACACTGCCTGGAGAGGAAATTAAATGGCAAATTCCAGTGTGGCCTCGCGACAGCTCCGTGGCACGGAGATAGGCCTCCGCGTTGGCCTCCGTGCCACGTTGAGGCTAATTTACCGGACCCTGGATTTCCAGTGAAGGTCCGCGTCCACGCCATGTTACGGAGGCAGTGCTCCACGATGGCCTCTGTGACACGTTGCTTGTTATTCCGGGAAAAATTTCCCACTAGTATAAATAGCACACTTAGGTTTATTTTAATTAGTTCAGACTTGGTGGAGCAAGGACGTGGGTTAGAGGCAGTTGAGGGACGAAAAAGCTAAGGGATTTTCTCTCTTCCTTTCTTCTTTCAATCAATTGTATGTATGATTAACACTTGTTTTAGGATGATTAATCCACAAATGAGTGGCTAATTCTCTTCCTTGCTGAGGTTATGAACAATGGTGATGAATTTTGATTATTGAATTGTATGGTTTTTCATCTTCTTCTTCTATGTTGTTCTATTAATTCTTGTTTCTACTGCATTAGTGTGTGGCCGACAATAATGTACATCTAAAAAGTCCTATTTCACTCGAGAGAGCAAGAAATTGGAAAGTTGTGAATTAATAGGGTATTGTTCTTAACTTGATTTGGGAAAATTGGGTTTTGATGTGCTTTCCTAATAGAAATATACTTGAAAGCCGTATTAGTCAATTAGGAACCGGAATTGTATTGCTAGGTCATAAATTGCATTTGATCACAGAAATGTAGACGAATGGTTTATGATTCTAAAGTGAGATTAAATACGAGAGTTTTAATCTCTAAGCTAATGTTCTTGGCTAGCAACATGAAGAAAAGATTAACCAAATTATGATTATAATCAAGTTCATTACTTGTTCTTAACCTTGGCATGATCATATCCATAGTTTAAATTCACAGTAAATAATTGTTAATAGTTTTAGTATATATATATTTTATAAACAAAAACTTATTTAACTGTTGGTTACGCTGTTGTTAGCATAATTAGAAGTAAGATAAGAATATAGTGTACTTAGGCAAGTTTACTTATCCTGAGTCTCCTTGGATCGATACTTGGCTTACTTAGCCACTTTATTACTTGTTTGACCACGTGCACTTGCGTGTCGGTTTTAACCTATAGCAAACAACACACCGAACAAGTTTTTGGCGCCGTTGCCGGGGAGGCTAGGCAATTGGTGAAATTGTGTTAACTGTAAATTTACTGTATTTTTGTTTTATTTTCTTAAGTGTTGACAACTTGGTCTTAGTATTTGTTTTAATTCTTTGTTCATTTTAATTTTTCTCTCTTTCGGATACCCTCATTGACATGACATCTTGGAATATAAATGGTGGATACGCATATTTCGGCGAATCTTGCATGAATTGCGGAGGACCCCACTTATGGCAAAATTGTAACACGTGCAATATATGTGGGTGTCAATATGGCCATTGGGGTGATTGTCCAAAGGCATATTCCCCTCCACCAAGCCCCTACTATGATCCTTCTGTTGTTTTTCCTAAATATAGGCATGCTGAAAATGAGGACTTGGGACGCCAAGTTCAAATAGAGGACATGATGAAACAACTCCTGGAGCAATCAGAAGCAATGAAGGAGTCGGTGGCAGAATTGATAATTCAGCAAAAGGAGAATGCAGAGGCTGTAAGCAGGATGAGCGTCAAACTCACGGAGATGTGTGCTGAGGCTGAAGCTTGTGATAATCTGCAGGTGACAGTTTTAGCCGATATTCAAGAGGAACTACAAGAGGAATACAAGGGTGAATTTTTGGATGAAGCCCAACAATTAGAATCTCTTGAATGTCCCCGTGATCGGCTCATACCTATAGAAAATCCATTCATGGAAGAAGAGAAAGAATATCTCCCATTTGACCTTAATGGAGAAATAGATGTCGATGTTGAAAAGGTGTACACAAGTAAGGAAGTCAAGCACAATGCAATTTCAGAGTTGAGGTTGATTGGACCATACTCGAAGCATTTTTCGACATTAAGTTTGGTTGACAACATAGAAATAGAGTCTTCCAAGATTATAGAGAAATGTCTAGAGGAGGACCAAGCCCCGTATATTCTGAAATTTGCTAACTCGAAGCAACGAAATGACTTCACTTACTCAAGGGCCAATAAGTTCAAAAGAAAACATCTACTGCTTGGTCCTTACAATTTTTCACCACCACCCCAGGAGCATAAGAGGAAATTAGAGAAGAAATTAGGGGTGAGATTCATATCCTCAAGGCGGAGGAAAAAGCGGTGAAACTTGGTACGTCGAGCCGCGACGGTAAACCAGGCGCTGCACGGGAGGCAACCCGTGAAAAATATTTTCTTTTTTTTTAGTGTAAATAATTTTTATTTTTCTTTTTCTTTTCTTGATTTGGTATATATTTTTGTTTTAGTTAATATTTTTCATTTTAGTTAGGGAAATCTATTAATCTAACCAATTTTATTTAGTGAGGTGATTTTTCAGGTCTAACGGAGAAAAATATACATGGAATCGGGAAGGAAAAGGCAAGGTATGAAAAAATAATTTAATTGAAGAAACAGTGCACTGGCGCGTTGGCTCCGTGTCATGGAGGAAGGGTTCCGCGTTACCCTCCGTGACACGTTGAAGGCAAAATCCGGATTTTTTTAAAAATTCCAGTAAGCCAACGCGTTGGCTCCGTGTCACGGAGGAGGGGCTCCGCGTTACCCTCCGTGACACGTTGCCTTATATTTGGTGCCGGGTCACACCGGGTTGCCGGATGACCCGCGTGTTTTTCTTTATATTAACCCCGATTTTTGCCCCTTTCTCCCCATTTCTTTTCCTCTCCGCGACCAAACACCCAAATCCCCCTCCCCAACCAATGTGCCACGCTACTAGGCAAAGAAATCGTCAAGTTTCTTCAGTTCTGCAACTCAAAGGTATGTTTTCCTCGTTTCTCTCAATTTTTTGGCGATTTTAGTCGAATTTGGGCATGTGAGGTGAGATATATCACCCTAAGTAGAAATTTAACATGATGTTGAGTTATTTGTGATTGATATATGTTCGGATTGTTGTAATTAGCATTTGAACTTGTAGATTATCTAAATAATTCGAATTTGATTGTAAAATTGTATTTTAGGGCATGGGTTGTTGAAATTGAATTGGGTTATTTGATAAGTTGATGAATTAGATGCCGGGGTGTGGTTGTAAATTGAGATAAGTCGTGTAAATATTGTTTGAATGTAAAAGACGATGAATTCTCGAATTGTTGGGGAAAATGCGAAAATTGTGCAAATTGGTTTGATTATTTGGATTCGATTGTATATAGAATGTTTTGTCTTTGTTTTTTTTATTTGTTGTTTTTGTTGCTAAGTGCGATGGTTGAATTGTTAGCGATAGTAGGATTGGGATTAGCTGTATGAAGTCTGAGTAGTACGCTAACCGTTATGCTGTCGAAATTTTTTGTGAACGCACTAAGCATAAACTGTATAGTTGTTGTCTTTGGTGTAAATAGAGTTATCCTTGCCGTAGTTCATAAAAGTAGCTAAGGACTAAGTGTGGGGTAAACGTCGTGTAACCCGACCCTAGCCGAAGTTAACATGTATTTAGCTTGACATTGTGCTTGTTTATGTATATTGACAGGTACAATGGTGAGTAGGCAGGATAAGGGCAAAGGTGCTTCTACTTCAGGCACCAGAAGAAAAAGAATGAGATTGGGCACCGCAGTCCCAGCTGCACCAGCTGTTCCGCGAGGCCAACGCTGCCAATACGGAACAAGGTGGGTAACCGAGGAAGGGAAGAAGTGGTATGCTAAGCATAAGGAAAGCAAATACTTCCCGGAGGAACATATTGCACGGGAACCACTAGCACAGGAGTTCCCTCGTATTGTGCAGAGGATTGAAGCAGCTTGGCTCAGCTTTATATTTCAGGAGCCCAAGGAGTGCAACCTACATTTAGTCTGGGAGTTCTACGCAAATTGGAACCCGGCCATCAGAAGCCACACAATAAAAATCAGAGGGCAGATTGTCACTCTGGAACCCCAGCAATTTAATGCCATCGTTGGAGCGCGGGACACAGACGCCCACGTTCTCCGCCAGCTAAACATCACCCCACCGTACGCCGACATCAGACGTATGTTGTGTGGGGCTCGATCCACAGCCCGATGGAGTAGACATAAGGAAAGGGGTTACCACCAGACTCTGCCTTATTCGCAGATGAATAGGGAGGCCAGAATATGGCTGAAGATTGTGTGTTCTTGCTTGATCCCGGGAGTTCACATGACGGATGTGACTCGGGACCGTGTCTGCTTGGTGTATGCCCTTATGAAAGGGCTTGAGATTAATGTTGGGGCGGTCATTATATCCACCATGAAGAGAGCCAGACTACACCAGGGCCACAGATACGGGTTCGGCGGACTCATCACCACCTTCCTCCGAGGCCTCGATGTCGAGGAAGAGGCTTTGGATTACATCCCGCAGTTGGAGCGGAGGACCCTCGATGTGACAAAAACTAAGGCCCCCGACACCACACACGGGCCAGTGCTGACTTTGGGCGAGCGACATGCTCGTGACGATCAGTACATGGCACGTATGTTTGGCATGCAGATGCTTCAGCTACGGATTGGTGGGAGACCAGCCACCGAGGAAGAATTATGGCAGTTGGAGCTGGATTACCCATTTGGCGAGAATGCCAGAGCTTTATGCCGGGTGGGACCAGCCTTCATGGAGCCTACTGATGACGATGTCCCTACTGACGAGGAGACACGTCGGGAGGACTCCGATGTGGAGTCCGATGACGATGATGGAGCTGACTCAGACATGGGCGACGAGGCAGCAGCACCGGATGAAGAAGTCGAATATTTCGACTGATCAGGGAGTTCCACCACCCGAAATTTTGTGATCTTAATTTTTGTGAACACTGGGGACAGTGTTCGATTTAAGTGTGGGGTGGGGAGTAGCTAGGTGCTGGGACTTAGGCTAATCTGTTGTATGCTCTTTCCCTGGTTGTGCATGTATATTTTTATGTTTCCCTGTGGTTGTGAGTGCAAACTGGTTTGTATCTGTATAAGTACATATTTTTGTGGTAATTGATGTGTGTTGTGAAATGTTGTGGTTGCCAGTGTAAATATTTTGTAAATTTTGTAAATATTTTTTTCTTTATCAAAATGATCGATATTTTTAAAATTTTTGCGAAAATATTTTGTACATAGTAAAATATTTTGGAAATATTTTTCCATCGAAATGATCGATGTGTTGCAAAATTTTTCGATTTTTATTTTTGGGTTTCTCGGAGTTTGTTTTCGGTTCTTTTACCGAGAATAGTCCCATTGAACCGATGTCATAGTTAGTGACCGTTCCCTATGATGGATGGATGACGACCGTCTTAAGGGAAATGTAGTCGGTAGGAGTAGTGATTTTAATTAGTTTTCGGTTTTTTTTCTTTCTTTGGTGGATTGCATCACTGAACCTGTAGTTACTATATGGTTGTGAAATTTTGGTTGCGTGTTGTAACTGATATTCAAAATGTAAAAGTGATTCGTATGAAAGCATGCAATTTTGTAAATATGTTGAGTTACCTTGGCTGTAGAATTCGATTCGGGGTGATTGAGGCTTAATTTTTGAATTCATGTAATTGGCTAATTAAAGAGTTTGTGAATGCATCTTGAATCGAGCATGTGCATAAAGTGTGAAGTGAGGTATTGTTATTCCATGCTATTGTGAAGTGTCTAGAACTTGCCTGGAGTGTGTACAAAACGAAATGAAGGAAGTGTAGTGTTGGAAAGGATGTAGGCATTTCTTTGTTTTAACCGAGAGTTTCTATATTTTTTTCTTATCATACTCTACCTTTTTATGTGACTGTATACCCTAGTCAGCCCGTTGAGCCTTTAGCCGATTATTTCTTTCTTGTGTCCAAAATTGTATAAACTAAGCTTTATTCCTTCTTTTCATTAGCCGTAAAGTCTATACAAAACTCTTAAGCACTTAAGAAAAGAAAAATTTTCCCGAAGTGTCAAAGAGTGAGAAGAGTGGAAAGAAAAGAAAAGTAGAGTGAGGAAAGAAAAGAAGAGGTTGAAGAGGCACTTGTTATAATGAAATGATAATGAAGGTGCATGAAAATCCTTTGTTGTTGTGTCAAGTGTGTTTGATGAAATGGGCCATACGAAAGTAAACAAGCATGAATGGGATGATAGGAAAAAGAAAAGAGAGAAACAATGTTCATGAGTTGATGGGAATGTGTTGAAAAGGCGCTTAAGGATGCTTGTGACTATTATTGGCTAATCGAATACATACTAGTTCCATAGCCTCCATTACAACGCATTAAAGTCCTACGTGATCTTACATTGCATTTCTTTATATTAGTGGAGTAATACACTAAGGGCAAGCCTATGGGTCATGACATGATGCATGTGAATTCTTTTGGGAGAGAGAGTGAAATTAATTTTTATATGCCCCTACTTGAATGTTTGTGTGTTGCATGAACATAAAGGGGAAGCTTCTCTTGAGTTGTGAGGGCACATGCTTGATAAAAGATTGATTTTCGTGTCGGATATCTTGACTAGCTGATTTGCATGAGTTTGCCGATATCGAGAGTCGATTCTTAAAGTCTAGGAAGTCTTGATGTATGAAAGGTCATTGCATTGTAAGACCATGCATGTTTTCTTGATGATTTGCAAAAATTGAATAATCGGTATGACCGTAGTGTAAATTGTCGCACCATAGTGACAAAGGTTGGGATGTAATTTGCATGAGTTGTGTATGTGTTGTTCGAGGACGAACAAGGATTTAAGTGTGGGGTAAGTGATCTTGGGCAGATTTATATGCCCAAGTGATACTCAAACGTCTCATTTTCGTCTTGTTTGTTGTGCAATGTGTATATATTCTCATGTAGTTGGAAATAAAATGTGAATTTATACTAACCAACATGATTAGCATTTGTTTTGCATGTAAATATGATTTTTAGGAGCTAAAATGCGTGTTGGAACAATATCGGAGTTGGACTCGGATGCGAGCGTGGAAAAGACATTGGAATGCACAAAGTATAGGGGCTCCGCGATGGAGCCGTGCCACGCTACCATCGCGGAGGCACACTGCCTGGAGAGGAAATTAAATGGCAAATTCCAGTGTGGCCTCGCGACAGCTCCGTGGCACGGAGATAGGCCTCCGCGTTGGCCTCCATGCCACGTTAAGGCTAATTTACCGGACCCTGGATTTCCAGTGAAGGTCCGCGTCCACACCGTGTCACGGAGGCAGTGCTCCGCGATGGCCTCCGTGACACGTTGCTTGTTATTCCGGGTAAAATTTCCCACTAGTATAAATAGCACACTTAGGTTTATTTTAATTAGTTCAGACTTGGTGGAGCAAGGACGTGGGTTAGAGGCAGTTGAGGGATGAAAAAGCTAAGGGATTTTCTCTCTTCCTTTCTTCTTTCAATCAATTGTATGTATGATTAAACTTGTTTTAGGATGATTAATCCACAAATGAGTGGCTAATTCTCTTCCTTGCTGAGGTTATGAACAATGGTGATGAATTTTGATTATTGAATTGTATGGTTTTTCATCTTCTTCTTCTATGTTGTTCTATTAATTCTTGTTTCTACTACATTAGTGTGTGGCCGACATTAATGTACATCTAAAAAGTCCAATTTCACTCGAGAGAGCAAGAAATTGGAAAGTTGTGAATTAATAGGGTATTGTTCTTAACTTGATTTGGGAAAATTGGGTTTTGATGTGCTTTCCTGATAGAAATATACTTGAAAGCCGTATTAGTCAATTAGGAACCGGAATTGTATTACTAGGTCATAAATTGCATTTGATCACAGAAATGTAGACGAATGGTTTATGATTCTAAAGTGAGATTAAATACGAGAGTTTTAATCTCTAGGCTAATGTTCTTGGCTAGCAACATGAAGAAAAGATTAACCAAATTATGATTATAATCAAGTTCATTACTTGTTCTTAACCTTGGCATGCTCATATCCATAGTTTAAATTCACAGTAAATAATTGTTAATAGTTTTAGTATATATATATTTTATAAACAAAAACTTATTTAACTGTTGGTTACGCTGTTGTTAGCATAATTAGAAGTAAGATAAGAATATAGTGTACTTAGGCAAGTTTACTTATCCTGAGTCTCCTTGGATCGATACTTGGCTTACTTAGCCACTTTATTACTTGTTTGACCACGTGCACTTGCGTGTCGGTTTTAACCTATAGCAAACAACGCACCGAACAGTGCCTAATCTCATGCGTTTTTCCCGGTGCCTGAAGTAGATGCACCATTACCCTTATCCTGCCTACTTTCCATTGTACCTGTCAATACAAATAAACAAGCACCATGTCAAGCTAAATGCATATTAGCTTCGGCTAAGGTCGGGTTAAACTAAGTTTACCCCACACTTAGTCCTTAGCTACTCTTACGATACTACGGCAAGGATTACTTTATTTACAACCTAAACACAAACAACTATACAATTTATGCTTAGTGCGTTCACAAAAAAAATTTCGACAGTATAACTTTTAGCGTACTACTCAGACTTCATACAGCTAATCCCAATCCTACCATCGCTAGCAATTCAACCATCGCACTTAGCAACGAAGACAACAAACAAAAACAACGACAACAATTCTATATACATACGAATCCAAATAACCAAACCAATTTGAACAATTTTTACATTTTCCCAAAACCCGAGAATTCGTCGTCTATTACCTCCAAACAATATTTACAACGACTTATCTCAATTCACAAACACACCCTGGCATATAATTCACCAATTTACCAAGTTAGCCAATTCAATTTCAACAACCCCAGCCCTAGAATTCAATTTTACAATCAAATTCGAATCATTCACGCAATCGACAAGTTCAAACGCTAATTACAACATTCCGAACATTTATCAATCAAAGAATAATTCAATTTCATGCTAAATTGCTAATTAGGGTGATTCATCTCACCTCCCATGCTCAAATTCGACTAAAATCGACAAAAACTTGAGAGAGTAGAGGAAAACATACCTTTAAGTTGAATGATCGAAGAAACTCGACAATTTGGTTGCTTAATAGCGTGGCACGTTTGTTGGGGAGGGGGATTCCGGTGTTTGGTCGCGGAGAAGAGAGGAAATGGGGGGGGGACTAAAATCGGGGTTAAAAATGAAGGGAAACACGCGAGTCACCCGGCAACTCGGTGTGACCCGTCACAAAATATAGGGCAACGTGTCACGGAGGGTAACGCGGAGCCCCTCCTCCGTGACACGGAGCTAACGCGATGGCTCACTGGAATTTTAAAAAAATCCAGATTTAACCTCAACGTGTCACGGAGGGTAACGCGGAGCCCTTCCTCCGTGACACGGAGCCATCGCCCCAGTGCACTGTCTCTTCATTTTATTCATTTTTTCATACCTTGCCTTTTCCTTCCCGATTCCATGCACATTTTTCTCCGGTTGACCTGAAAATCACCTTACTAAACAAAATTGGTTAGATTAATAGATTTCCCTAACTAAAATGAAAAATACTAACTAAAACGAAAAATTTGTACTAACTCAAGAAAAAGAAAAATTAAAATAAAAACTATTTACACTTTACTAAACAAACGAAAAAATATTTTTCACGGGTTGCCTCCCGTGCAGCGCCTGGTTTACCGTCGCGGCTCGACGTCCTTTATGCTCAATTATCCACTAGTGTGATGGATGATTTTTCACGATCATTGTCCTCCCCCCAGTAGTGCTCACCTTTATCTGGTGGTCTTCCCATCAACTCTCGGGAATCACTCATGTGCTTAGCATTCCCATGATCAATTACATTGATCACCGAGAGTTCTTCATTTACCATCGGGAGCTTGGGTGCTTTGTACACATCAAACACCTCTACCTTGTTATGTGCTCGCATTGTAAGTTGACCCGCAGCTACGTTAATTAATGCTTTTCCAGTTGCCAAAAAGGGTCGTCCCAAAATAAATGGGACTTCAGCATCTGGTTCAAAATCCAGAACAATAAAATCGACCGGAAAAATGAGGGAGCCCACTTGCACAAGCACATCCTCAACAATGCCATCCGACCTAGCTAAGGATCTGTCTGCTAACTGCAAGATTACGGTTGTAGGTCTAGGACTCCCTAGACCTAACTTTCTGAATACCGAAGATGGCATCAGATTTATGCTCGCCCCCAAGTCACATAATCCACGAGCTCGGATACTCTGCCCGATAGTAAGCTGGATAGTAAAACTTCCAGGGTATTTCAGCTTCGTGGGCAGTCTATTTTGGATCCGGGAAGTGCATTCCTCCGTCAAAGCTACCGTGGCATACTCAGTCAGACGACTTTTGTTGGCCACGATGTATTTAATATATTTAGCATATTTTGGCACTCCCTGCAAGACATCAACAAGAGGTAAATTAACATGTACCTGTTTAAGCACCTCCATAAATTTCTTGAAACACGCCTCCTCCTTGTGTTTCTTGAGTCGTTGAGGGAACGGGGGTGGAGGCCTTTCTGATTCAGCTTCTTTGGTCTTCCCCCTATCCGAACTTTGTTCTTCCTCAACATCTGCTGCTCCTGACTTTTGAGGTGATCTCTCCGGTTCCACCTCCTTTAGCTGAAAACCACTCCTCGTGGTCACCGCATTTACCTGCTTCGGATTAGGATCCGTGTCTCTAGGCAGTCCTCCTCTGGGCCTTGTGTTTTGGGCACTAGAAAATTGCCCAAATTGATACTCAAGAGCCTTGGTCGCTAATTGATTATTGTTCACTTCGGCTGCCAATTTAACATAGTCAGCCTGCAATTGCGCCTGATTAGCGATCATGGTCTTGAACATTTCTTCAATGATAGGTGATGGTGGTGGAGGAGGGGCATTGTGATTTCTGAATTGAGATTGGTAGTTCTGTTGCCCTCCTTGATTCCTGTGCATACCCTGACCCGAACTTTGGCCTTGTTGGTTGTTGCTACCCCACGAAAAATTTGGATGGTTCCTCCAATTTGAGTTGTAGCTGCTACCAAACTGCTGCTGATTTCTCTGTGCATTGCCCACAAAGTTAACCGAATCTGGGTTTGCTCCACAGCACTCAGCTGAGTGCTCACTGCTTCCACACACTTCACACCACATTTGCTGGACCGCATTGACTGAAGCTGAAGGCTGGTTCAAATTCATGTTGCTGAAGTGGTTGTTCAACTGATTATGCAAGGCAGCTATCTGTGCAGCGATAGCTGTAAATCCATCCACTTCAAGCACTCCTGCTGCTTTCCTTGCTCCACCTCGAGATGAATCTGCATTCCATTCTGGATTGCCCTGTGAAATTCGGTTGAGCAAAGTGTACAGCTCCTCATAAGTCTTTTCCAGCGCTTGCCCTCCAGCTGCTGACTCTAACAAAATTTTAGTATGGGGTTCCAAACCCTCAATAAATGTGTGTACCAACACCTCATTGGACTGATGATGATGAGGACAGTCCCGCAACATGGATTTAAATCTTTCCCAGGCTTGATATAAATTTTCTCCCTCCCTCTGTTTGAAACTTAGAATTTGACTTCTAAGTCTGGCTGTTTTACCAGAGGGAAAAAATCTTATCAAGAACTTTCGTGCTAGATCATCCCACGTTGATATAGAATTTGGTGGTTCAGCTTCTAACCACCTCTTGGCTTCACCAAGTAAGGAAAATGGAAATAGGGTGAGCCGAACATAATCAGGTGACACTCCAGCGGGTATATAAGTGTCACTTATCTCCAAAAATTCTGGAGATGTTGTTGTGGGTCTTCATGAGGGAGACCGGTAAATTGCCCGCTTGTGTGTAAAAGTTGCACCATATTCTGCTTTAATTCAAATCTCCCTCCAGGCTCTGGTTTGTGGATACTTGAACGTACATTGTTGGCATGTGGGATTGCCACCTCGCGAACCGGCCTTGCTGCTGCTTCGTCGGGCACTAACACTGCCCTCACAACCGGTGGATTTTGTTGCTCCATTATAGTCTGTCTGAGCAACTGCAGCTTCTTTTGTAGAGCTTCTCTGCGTTTACTATGAAATTCACGTTCAGGCTCTATATAAGATTCCACCAACTCCTTGTCCTTTGCCAGTGTTCACAGAAATCAAGTCTGCAAAATACAGGCTAAGACCAAGTTGTCAACACTTAAGAAAATAAAACAAAAATACAGTAAATTTACACTTAACACAATTTCACCAATTGCCTAGTCTCCCCAGCAATGGCGCCAAAAACTTGTCCGGTGGTTTGCTTATAGATTAAAACCGACATGCAAGTGCACGTGGTCAAACAAGTAATAAAGTGGCTAAGTAAGCCAAGTATCGAACCAAGGAGACTCTGGATAAGTAAAATTGCTTAAGTATACTATATTCTAGCTTACTTCTAATTATGCTGACAACAACGTAACCGAAAGTTAAATAATTTTTGTTTATAAATTATATACTAAAACTATTAACAAATATTTACTGTGAATTGAAACTATGGATATGAGCATGCCAAGGTTGAGAACAAGTAATGAACTTGATTATAATCATAATTTAATTAATCTTCTCTTCCTGTTGCTAGCCAAGAACATTAGCCTAGAGATTAAAACTCTCGTATTTAATCTCACTTTAGAATCATAAACCATTCGTTTACATTTCTGTGATCAAATGCAATTTATGACCTAGCAATACAATTCCGGTTCCTAAATTGACTAATACGGCTTTCAAGTATATTTCTATCAGGAAAGCACATAAAAACCCAATTTTCCCAAATCAAGTTAAGAACAATACCCTATTAATTCACAACTTTCCAATTTCGTGCTCTCTCGAATGAAATCGGACTTTTTAGATGTATATTAATGTCGGCCACACACTAATGCAGTGGAAACAAGAATTAATAGAACAACATGGAAGAAGAAGATGAAAAACCATACAATTCAATAATCAAAATTCATCACCATTGTTCACAACCTCAGCAAGGAAGAGAATTAGCCACTCATTTGTGGATTAATCATCCTAAAACAAGTGTTAATCATACAAACAATTGATTGAAAGAAGAAAGAAAGAGAGAAAAACCCTTAGCTTTTTCGTCCCTCAACTTCCTGTAACCCACGTCCTTGCTCCACCAAGTCTGAATTTTATTAAAAATAAGCCTAAGTGTTCTATTTATACTAGTGGGAATTTTTCCCGGAATAACAAGCAACGTGTCACGGAGGCCAACGCGGAGCACTGCCTCCGTGACACGGCGTGGACGCGGACCCTCACTGGAAATCCGGGGTCCGAGAATATAGCCTCAACGTGGCACGGCATGCAACGCGGAGGCTTGCCTCCGTGCCATGGAGCTGTCGCGAGGCTTCACTGGAAATCGCCAAATTAATTCATCCTCCATGCAGTGTGCCTCCGCGATGGTAGCGTGGCACGGCTCCATCGCAGAGCCCCTTTACATTGTGCATTCCAATGTCTTTTCCGTGCTCGCATCCAAGTCCAACTCCGATATTGTTCCAATATGCATTTTAGCTCCTCAAAATCATGTTTTACCTACAAAACAATGCTAATCATGTTGGTTAGTATAAATTCACATTTTATTACCAATTACATGAAAATGTATACACATTGCACAATAAACAAGACGAAAATGATACGTTTGAGTATCACTTGGGCATATAAATCTGCCCAAGATCAAAAACCCCCCAACTAACTTTAAAGTCTAACTAAAAGAAAATAACTGAAAAAAATAAATATCATCCTTGAAAGATGAGGATTCACGAATTGCAGCTGCTGATATCACCTGAAGGAACCAACTAACAATGCTGAAGCTGAGAACCTGCGCTTGTATCATGATACGATACATCATAGAAGGTATGCGTCAGTACTTGAAATGTACTGAGTAAGTGAGAGATAATATAAACGTGAAGGAACAATAGTTGAACTGAAATGACATGAAATGACCAATTTAAATAATGAAAATGGAACAACTAGATCAATAATTGATATGGTTAATATGACCCTAACTGATGGTCATAGACATGTCCTGAATCTGAAATACTAAGCTGAGCTAAACTGAATCGGACAGAGCTAAGCTAACTGAACTAAACTGACTAGTGGGAGAGTCTATAACTGACATATAACCATATTATCTAGACGTGGAGTTCGATGTATACACCCCATCGATAGGACCCAATATACATTGCCAGGGTATAAAGGTATGAACTGGGTGATCACAAGTCTGTGTCCATAAGGCCAATAAAATAACCTACGGTGGAAATGTAGTTCTAGAAACCTAGGTGTGCTAGAACCCCGATCCGCTCGGTGCTAAGTCCTACTCCCACTGGATAGTCCTAATCTGACTACTATGATGATAGCTCGAAACTGGGGTCCAAGAGTATGTCAAGATTACTTATATGAAAGTACCCTAAGAGCCTTATCAGACAATATTTTGTAACTGGTGTTCAAAGACTAGCCAAAGCTGCTTATCTGAAAGCGTCGTAACCATCTAAAGAACAAACTGAAACTGAAGCTGGTGCTTCTAAGACGGGTCAGAGCTGCTTATTTTGAAGAATCATATCCGTCTAAAGAATAACTAATATCTGATAACTGTTAAATGAGTCTAATAACTGATATCTGGGAGGCACCATTAACACCTTAAGAAAAGACTGTAGTCAAACTGATCCGCTGACATTTTTGAAAATACTGAGTAGGTTAGTATTCTGACTAAAAATGAACTAGCATGGACTGACTGAGATATCAATTGATATTAAATACATGGGAATCCCAACACTGATAGAATCAAGAAACATGAATAACTAATCAAATATGCAAGACTCTAATTTACTAGATTCTAAAGCTAGGGCTAAAACCATCTTTACAAGAAGAAGTATCAACACGATAGCTAGATACTGGAATTTAAGTAATAATTAACATGAACAATATTCCATACAATATATACAGAATCTAGCTAAAGATTCATTCACATTTGAAAACTCAGGGACTAAAACTGATAAGAAAATTTAGATGGATTTTTTTGGCACAAGGAAAGGAAAATTCCCTTGCTAAATCCTCACATACATGGTGTAGAGTTCTTGAGAGAAGCCTGAAGAAATCTGAAGGCCTGAGAAAGCCCTAGTTAGCTCTAAGATGCCTGACAGGAATTTCTGTGCTCTGAGATCGTGGGGTGAGTGGAATGAGGGGGACTTAGTTGATTACCCTTTTAATTCTCTCCAAACGTGCCCAAAACAACATAGTTTATGAATAAAAATAGCTGGAAGTTACGAAAACACCCTTGGAGCATCCCAGGAAAAAAACTGTTGCTAGTCCCCACGAGGCACTCCACGAGTTGTGGGATGGGGAACGACTCGTAGTGCCAAGTCGTGGTCATGTCTGGAAAATCCCCAACATTCCCTCGCATGGACAACGACTGACTTCACGAGTAGTCAAGAGACATAATGACTTATGATGTCTTCCGTTTTAACTGAACCACAATTTTCTCCTCTAACCCCCATGGTTGATCACGACGAGTCATTACTTGACCTAACGTCTCGTCCCCTCCTCTCATCGTCAGCACTGCCTCGGGGCTAAGTCTTACCAAGATCCTTCCAAATACTATCACAATGAGTCGTTTCTTGACCTAACGACTTGTGGTGTCCTTCGTTGCCACTGAAACATGCACTATGAACCCTCACTCAATGACTCCTTACGACGACTCAATACTTGACCCAACGAGTTTTCAGGTGGGTTTTCACCTCTGGACTCCTAGACGAAAATCCCCTATTTCAAGCCAGAGTCTGACCACGACTCATCTAGTGACTGGATGAGTCGTGTCATGACTCATTTTGTGGAAAAAAAATTTCTTGGTTCTTTCAGGTTTTTCATGCAAAGTCTAAGTTTGGTCTAGGAAAATTTCGAGGTGTTACATGTTCTATAAATATGACTGATGGTACGAGTCGTGCTCAACTGTTACGGGCCGTAGGAAGACTCGGGTAAAGTTCAGAGGCTCATCCACTAGACCACGAGTCCACACCATGAGTCATTATTTGATGGTACGACTTATGGTTATGGAGTCGTAGCATGCTACTGAGTTACCAGGTGCTGGTCATACGAGTGATTGTACAAATCTTAATAGGGAACTATCAGTCGTGGTAGGCATCAATGGAAATAATTAGAGAGTTGGAGAAGTTGGACTGGCTAGCCACAAAAGGAAACTACGAGTTGTAGGTTGATGGTATGACTCATGGTGAGTGGCAGTGGGTATTTTCCAAACAAATTATTAAGGCCATTTTCATAATTTCAGAGCTCCTAACTTCCTAATGACATCATTTTAAACCCTGAAGAAGTGTTTTAAGAGGTTTGAGTCTATCCTATGTCATTAGACTCCCATGCATGCCAGATATTGAGACTTCCTTGCAACATCATGCTATAATTCTCCCCAATTTCTTTCCCAATTCTCTTGGGCTTTCAGGGCTAGTTTAGAAATCAGCTTATCCAGGTAAGTAGGGCTATGAATGAGGGTTTTTTTCAACCCTCATTCCTAAATTTCTCCTCAAGTTCATAAATTCAAGTTCTTAATCAAGTGTATTCATTTCTAGGATTTTAATCCAATTTTGTGAAATTCTCTATGATATGTTTATGGGTCTAATCCTGTAATGTTCTAAAGTATGTTTTAAAGTCTAATGGGTAGATTGTATCACCAATTTGGTTATTAATTCATGATTTAAAGTAATTAGAAATTATTCCCTATTATGTAAGTTTTATGAGAAGTCAAGCTTATGATTCATGATTTCAAGTATGATGACATATCTACCATGAATGAATGTTTATGAACTTCACACATATGAAACCATGATTTTGACCTATGAAGTCCATTTTAAGTATGCATGATTTTGTGATTTGGGAAATGATAACATCCATGGCACTCATCATCAACTAAAGAAGCCTTGAAAGTTCCAAGAGGACCCATGACAAGATCCCAAACAAGGAAATTTGAAGGCCAACTTAATGGGCTGGAATTAGTTATTCAAAATGTCTTGGGATGGAAGAAGATCTTAAGCACAATGAAGATATTTTCTCCAAATCTTACATCTATTTGAAGGTCCAAATTAAAGTCCAAGAGGAGATGAAATGGAGCCCAAATCAGCCCCTAAATGGAGAAAATACTGCAGCACTTTTTAAATTAGTTTCTACAATTATATTTAAGAGTTGTTTTGTTCTATGTTGAATCCTAGGTCTTTGTGTGTGGCAGCCTTCTATGCCATTTAATAGTTATTTTATTTTATGTTGACTTCATAGGATAATGTGTGTAGTAATTTTCTAGGTCCTAGGAAGTATCACTTATATTTATGATATCTTTTGGCCAAACCCCGTCTTCACTACTACATAAAGGGGTCTTTCTTCATTCATGAAAATCAGATTTTTAACGTTAATATATTTTGAGAGTTCTTTTGAACCTTTGTGGCAAATTTCTTTTTGTATTTATCTTGCAACCTAACTAGTTCATAATTTATAGAAGTAAGATAATTTTTTTTCATGAAATATTTCGTTTCATCTTATTATTCTTAGAAAGTGATTAGAACACTTACTAATTGTTGTCTAATGTTACTCAAGAAGTAGTCTAGATCTGATTCTAAACTTGAGTAGTTTCTCAGGTAAAGGCGTTTCGTTTACCTATAACCAATTCGTTGTACTTGGATCTTTTCAAATCCACATCTCTTAGTTTATATTTAGTCTTTTCAATTAGTTTTCTAGTTATGCTTTCGCATTTGTTTTAAGTTCATACTCTAGTTTTGGGATTTTCAACCTTGATGTTATCAAGTGGTATCAAAGCAGTTCTATAAAGATTCCATTCTTGATAATCTTGGGAGTTTCTTGAACAAATAGCGGAAAAAAGCTATAAACAAAAAGGTTATGTAGCAATGAACAGTAACGTTCAACAAGTATCGTAGCATGTAAATAGTAACATTAAAAAAATTATTGCACTTCAAGAAATTTTCCTCATCTAATCTTTTCTATAAAAAAAAAGCGAGGCTTTGATAGAACACCAGAAGAGGGGATCCTAGATCTTTATTTTATTCTAAAATTCTTTCCTTTTTGTTCGAGTCTTCTTTCAATTAAATCCTATTCTTTTTAGGGTTGGTTCTTCACTTTTTTTGTGCCTCAAAATTTCTTATTTTACTACTTAGGACTTGACACTGTTGGGGTTAATTATGAATCCACAAAGTCTCTTTCCAAAGGTTATTTGAGAGGAAAAGGCAAGAGTGGGTGAGAATAGTTGAGGAAAAAAAAGCCAAAGTTTGAGTGATACACCATTTCTTTAAAATGTCTAATACATGTGATAGTGATGGTGAAAGGAGGGCTGCTCAAGAAATGGATATCCCAGCAAGAAATGATTTTACATACAAGTTATGCACTAACAATTTGAAAGATGGAACTTGCAATTCCAAGAGATAAAGGATTCCATTGATGAACAACATGAGACAATAGCCAAACTTAGGAGGGGAGATCAACCTGTTGTACTACTCCAAAATAATCCGAGACCTCAAAATAGGAGAAATTTGCCCCATGCCCCTATTGTGAATCAAGAAAATCCTATATATGATTTGGTTGATGAGTTTGACGTAAATCTATATAGGATAGGGATATATAGGAGGGAACAACGAGCTAGATTGGTAGATGACAACATAAATAGCATAAAGATGAAGATGCCATCTTTCAAGGGCACAAGAGATCTAGATTCGTACCTTGATTTGGAGCGGATAGTTGAGGCCATTATTTATTATCACAAATATTCAGAAGGTTAAGCTTGCTATTGTTGAATTTCCTAACTATGCTTCTATTTGGTGGAAAAAGCTTACAAGGATAGATACCAAGATGGAGAAACCACCCATTACTACTTGGGCTGAGATGAAGAGAGTCATGAAGGAAAGGTTTGTGCCATCCCATTTTCAAACAGACCTACAACAACATCTTCAATTATTGCAGCAAGGAACCATGACTGTTGATGAATACTTTAAAGCTATGGATATGGCTATGATCCAAGCTAATTGCATGGAAGAAAAAGAGCCTACTATGGCTAGATTGTTTAATGGTTAGACAAATAGCTGATGTAGTAGAGATAAAACCATATGTAACTTTAAATGAGTTAGTAGATTTAGCTATAAAAGTAGAAAAGCAAAATAAAAGAAGACAACAGGATAGCTCATGGAGGAATCGACCAAACACAATTTCCAAAAAGTCATGGTCAAAGGAAGAAGTATATTCTAGACCTCAAGAAGACAAGGGAAAAGGTAAAGTAGATGAGAAAGAGGGAGGTAAATCTTTTTTTCCTAAGTCATCTAAACCTTCCAGCTCCATTCAATGTCATACATGTCATGGGAGAGGGCATATGATGCATGAATGTCCAACTAGAAGAAACATTATCTTGAGACAAAATAGAAAATATGAGAGTGAAAAAAGTGAGAATGAGAAAGAAGAGGAAGGTATGAGCGAAGATGATGTAGAATTTCCTAATGATGGTTTTGTTGGGGTTGCTAGGAAGATTCTTGAAGAGAATATGAGAGTGAAAAGATTGAGAAAGAGGAAGAAGATAAAGGTGAGAGTGAAGATGGTGTAGAACTTCCTTTAAATCATGGTTTGATTGGGGTGGTTAGGAGGCTTATGTCTACCCATTTGGAAATCGATAGTGATGAACAAAGGTAGAATATATTCCGTTCTAGGTGCGGGATAAGGGGAAAACTTGTTCTATCATTATTGACAATGGTAGTTATGCTAATGTGGTAAGTTCACACATGGTTGATATGTTAAGGTTTGCATGCATGAAACACCCTATGACCTATAGACTCCAATGGTTGAATGATAGTGGTGAACTGACAATCAACAAAAAATGCATGATTTCATTCAATGTTAATAGGTATGAGGATGAAACTCTTTGTGATGTGATTCCTATGCAAGCTTGTCATATCTTGCTTGGTCGTCCGTGGCAGTTTGATGGGCATACTTTTCATGATGGAAGAAAGAATAGATATTCTCTTGAGCTTAATGGCAAGAAGTATACTCTTTGATATGAGAAAAGGTAAAGGATAGATAAAGGATAACTAACTTGACATAAAATTGGAAGGAAAGCAACCCTTGTTAAGAAACAAGGACATCAAATCCGCAATCCAACAAGCACCAAGTTCTTAGAAAGACCTCAAGGGAGATTGATAACCCTTGCAACCCTCCTCTATACACAATTAACAATATCAGGCTAGGCAAAAGCTTACCAATCTAGTACACTCAAAATATGATTTGTTCAAAGTCATCAAAATTCTCCTATGAAAATTACAAGAGCTCCTATTTATACTAAGTAAGGAAAAGAAGAGACTATTACAAATATGCCATTAATGAGTAAGGTCCTTTTTTGGCTCTCTTCCTTTTCTTGAAATCAATGAATAGACATTTGCAATATTAACCCATTTTGTTTATAAATATGGAAACCTTGCGCTCCCGTCCATCCTTCACCCTCCCAAGCTATCATCCATACATAGGCACCTTGGATTGCATTATTCTCCCCTTCTTGAAAAGGATTTGTCCTCGAATCTAGACCCTGTAAAAACATAGAGAAGAAAAACAACAACAAGGACCTCATAGCATGAGGGTTAGCACAAGTGCAAGTAGGCCAAAACAACACACATATAATCAAAGGGCGACCTGGGTCAAAAGGAAATGATGTCCATCCATTTTGGTCAAAACCACAACCAATCATCTCAATAAAACCCCTTATCTCACAAGGCAAGCCCTCAAAACAATCACGAGTCATCATAAGCAAAGAGATAACAAAGAAAGGTGTCCAACGAGGCAACTTCGTTCACAGTGTCCCCAGAGGTAAGATCACTGACAGATACAAAAACATCACCAATCACACTATCAAGAATTGGAGCACTCAAAGACGAAATAACCATTTGATCATAAACATCACTCTCTTCATCAACATTTCATAGTGGGTTATCATACAAGGTATATCCATGAATAATAGCTACACCACTATCATGTTGAACAATACTATGTTTGATATTAGAAGAGATCTTATCATCATCAAATAAGACATTGTACTTTAAGAGAGAATAATCAAATGAAGATGAAGAGTCAAATCATTAAATATCATTCTTAAAAAGATCAGTTCCATCATTCAAACAATTTTCATTCACGTAACTTCTATGAGCAAAACAAATAATAGGATCCAAAAGAAAAATGCTCAAAGAGTCATGCTTTTTCAAATGACTAACTTCATCCACATTATCACTAAATTGGGACTCATTAATCACATTATAAAATTCCTGAATTAGTGTAAAAGTATCACAAACAAGTTGATCATTACAAGCTTCAAATGATAATGTACTATCATTCACTTCACAAGTATTAACACTAGGTAGACACAAATCGATCTTGCAAGAAGAATTGATTCGATCATCAAAAGGATCAACTAGTGTTTGGGCACTCTCAACATCAACATTATTAAGACATGCAAGAGAATCATTAGCACACAAGAAGATAAGCTATCACTAACACTTTGTTCATTGAAAATATTTGAAGTGTTAAGTTTAGCAATTATACCTTGATGTTCACAAGAATGATCATCCATAGCCTCACTTATCATGGATCGCCTTATTAGATATAATGGAATGGTGAGCTCCCCTTCTTGAGACATATTATTGATTACCAAAGCCCGCTTGGTTAGTCCACAAGGAACACCAACATCATCACCATCCCTACACTCCTCATACTCTAAAACATCACTGTTATACCCCAGAATCCCAAAGATCAGACCCGGGAGTTAAAATAGAGAAAAGTGTAAAAACTTGCACTAGGCATAGAACGAGTCATGGGATGACTCGTTAGTGCATCCCACGAGTCGCCATGTGACTCGTGGGGAGGCCAGTGAGGAAGTCTTGGAAGTTTGAGGAAAAGGATCCCTACAGGCGTGACAATATCTCATGGTCAGACACCACGAGTCGTTATGTCAGTCGTGGGTTGGGTAAGGAAAGAAAAGAGAAGAAGGGAGGTAGTGCACTCAGCTGAAGGATCCCACGAGCCGTGGTCAAAGAAGGGAATGTTTTTGCTGAATCTCAGGCATTGTACTTCATGACCGGCTAGATGAGTCGTGACCCTTCACCACGAGTCATTAGGTCCTTCGTTTTGACCACCTGGCAGTTAATTTCTGCGAATTTAGTAAGGGTTTTCCATAATTCCTATGTTCTTAAGGCCTAAACTACGTCGTTTTGAGTTATGAATAGTGACTTTTAAAGGAGTTAAGTTCATTTTAGGCCTCACTCATTCATGCATGCAAGGTAGAAGACTTGAAAGGGTGATCAATCTTAGCATTCATCAATTTCTTTTCAATTTCCTATTGGGCATCTAAAGAAGTGTTAGAATCAGCTACCAACAGGTATGTAGGGTTATGAACGGGCAATTCCATTCACACCCATGCCCAATCCCTCTCTAAAGAATGAAATTCCTATGTCTAATCTATGGGGTTTTAACCCAAATGCATGAATCTTCTATTTCTATACATGGGTGTGATTTGATTATGATTCTACTATTGAATTATGAAGCATGGGCAAATTTTATCATGTTTTCAATTTAAAATCATGATTTTAGTACTATGAACTAAAAGCCCATAGATGAAATGTTCGAGATAGATGAGATTAGTGATGAATATATGATGATGACAAGATATTATGATGAAAAACCTGATTTGAAGCTACCCATATTTACAATTATGTTTTCGATAAGAATTGAGTATTTCCAAGTATAATAAAGCTCTGGGCAATGCCACATGTTAAATATGAATGATGATTTTTCTAAATTAAGCTTACCATATTTTTTGGAGCAAAGACTCCCAATTATATTTTCAGCTTATGGTATCTTTTGAGTTCAAGTTTTACTATGTATAGCTTACCACATGGTTTTGGAGCGAAGGCTCCCAATTATGTTTTCAGCTTGTGGTATGTTTTGAGCTAAAGCTTCTCATATGCATGATTTCATATTTGAGATGTATTTGATCATTGAGCTCATCAATAGACAATGTTGAGCTTCATTCTAAAATGATGTAGAGCATATGCATGTTTTGAGAGTAATGTCTAACACTGAGTAGGCTAAGGGTCGATTACCCTATGCCTTAGAACAACGTGCCAACGTAGGTTTACACTATTATATATATATATATATATATATATATATATATATATATTACTTTGGGGCCTCCCTCGAGAGATTACCCTGCCCGAATGGGCCTTCAGCTTGATATCGATCTCATGGTATCGTCCCTAGCCCTGGCAAGGCTTTGGACGACTTTACCCACTTGAGTGTGATAGTTGGGACCATGTAAGCTCTATCGTGGTATGTTGGCTAAAAGACGAATCTCCCATTATTCCTCATGATTTAAGATATGCATATTCATTATTCATGAGACTTATATATTTATACATATATGCATGTTCTAAAGAAGGTTTGACTCAATGTTCAGCTTTACTTATAAATGTCAGAATTCACTTTTAGTCAATCGAATTTAGTATGATGTTATGAAATTCTGTCATGTTATGTTATGAAGAGATCATGATTTCATAAGGAATGCATGCAAGACCTACTCCTAGATTCTTAATGCTTATATTTACATTATGAATTGGTTTAAAATGATTTTATTTACTTAAGCGATTTTACTTAGCCTAAATACTCGGTACATTCCACGTACTGACCGTATACTCTATGCTGTATCATTTCATGATACAGGACCCGGGTCTTAGGTTCAGCCCTGCTCATAGTCAGCTTATCAGAGTTAGCGTTTGCATTATTGATGAGTCCTCATCTCTCGAGGACAATACTACTTAGATTTCTTTTATGTATTTCAGTTTTAGTTTTTTTTAGTTAGTTGGAGTCTTGTCCTATCAACTCTTCATGTTTAGAGGCTTTCCAGACATATGTTTGTATTCAGCTTCGGATTTTGTATTCTGATGTCGTGTTCAAGTTAGACTTCTGCTATGAGTATGTTATTGATTATTCAGTTTCTTGATTGAGATTAGATGTATGCTTATGTCATGGGTCAATTTGGGGTCTCTCGAGGCTCCTTGTCCCATTTTATGATCCAGGCCACCGTTCGGGTCGTGACATACTTGGTATCAAAGCAATAGGTTTGAGGTGTCCTAGGGTGTCTGAAAGCCGAGTTAAGTAGATTCTTTTTCATGGGTGTGAAGCGCGCCACACTTATGACGAACAGGCTACGAGACGTTTAGGAAATGTTCCCTTCTTTCATAATCTATGTCATGCGATGAAAAGTCCTTCTATCCTTCTAATTCGTGCTATTCGCAATTGCTGAATTATCGCTCCTCAAAGAATGAATTGTAGGAGAAATGGGATGGTGAAGGACACGAGGATGGCAATGGGTACGGGCACCAGCAAGCCCCACCTGTTCAAGAGCACCAGCACTGGAGCCAGTCGCTCACGCTATGTTCCGAGCTGCTATTCTGATGCTTGAGCAAGCCTTGACTGCTTAGGTCAATCAACAAGTTGTTGCGCATGTTCCGCAAAATGGTGATACAATGGCGGCTCAAGTTAGAGACTTCTTGAGGATGAACACACCGGAGTTCCTTGGGTTCAAGATAGATGAGGACCCCCATGAGTTCATAGATGAGATAGTGAAGATCACCCAAGTCATGGGAGTGAATGGAGTTGAGCGCGTAGAGTTGGCCTCTTACCAGTTGAAAGGGGTCGCGCATATCCGGTTTCGACAATGGAAGGATATCAGGGTTGCCAGAGCAGGTCTTGTCACTTGGGAAGAGTTCCATGTTGCCTTTCTAGACCGATTCTTCCCTCGTGAGATGAGGGAGATGAAGGCCGCTGAGTTCTTGAATTTAAAGCAAGGGAGAATGACAGTACACGACTATGCCCTTGAGTTCACTAGCTTTTCCAAATATGCCCCAGAGTTAGTAGCTAATCAAAGGGCGAGGGTGAGCAAGTTTGTGCATGGAGTAGCGGGCTATTTGGAAAAGGATTGTAGGACCGTTATGCTCCACCGGGACATGAATTTTCCACGAATAGTGTTGTACACCCAGCAGATCGAGGCGGCACATCTGAGAGAGAGGGACGTCAAGAGGGCCAGGACCGTTGACCACAGATTCTCACAAGCGAGGTCAAGTGGTGGGCATCAACAACCGACCCACCAGAGATTATCAGCCCCAGCATCTTCGGCTTTGAGTTTGCCATCCAGGCCTAGACATGATCAGACAGAGCGAGCATCAGGCTCGAGGGTCAAAGCAGCAGACCTGCAGATTCTAGCATCCCAGCTTGCCGCAGATGTGGTCGGGGGCACACAGGCCAGTGCTTGGTAGGTTAAGGTGCTTGTTTCGGGTGTGGGAAGCCCGGATACATGCTTAGAGATTGCCCAGCAGCGAGACAGGATCAGGTTGGGGGTTGAGGCCTAGCTTCTATGTTACACCCTGTAAAAGTTAATGATTAGTAAGCGTACGCGTGGATTTGTGATGAATAAAGAGAGTACGACGCGTGTAGAAAAGCCTCAAAAGCAGGATCGGGTGAGGCTAGGCCGTGAAGGTCCAGCGCGACGTGCCAACTGGAAAGGCACCAGCCAACGCTCTAGCATATTGATGCAAGGAGAGGCGCAGCGCGGGGTCCAGCTGGCGTTATGGCCGGTGCCGGGCGCCCCCTGCCAACCGGCTTCACTTATATATAAGGACCCTCCTTCAATTGTAAGTTCATTTCCAAGAATATTTTCAGCCAGAGAGAGTAGGAAACGAGGAAATAAATCATTTTTCATCCAATTACACTTCCAAACGCGGTCCAAATTCAAATTAACTTTAGGTATTGAGTTCTAAGCCAATAAGGAGCGTTACTACAGAGTTATTTTCTTGAAATTCGCCCAGGAAATCATAACCCCGCCAAGCAAAAGTTGTCAGAATTGCTCCAGACTGATTCCTAAATGATCACAGGCATCAAATAAGCATTTCTTCCTTCTAAACCCTCTAGAAATTATAGGTTTTCGGCGTATTTTATGTAGTTGAATATAGTTGCTATTAGTATTAAAAGTTATCATCTTAAGCCAAATTTAGTATTGAAATTAGTCTCTTTCTCCCAGTATTACGATTGTAATTGGAAAGAGTTGTTGAATACAAGTTGAAACTGTCAGTTATTCGGGAAACGACAATTGAGGTATGTTAAGGTGAATTTCTTCGGCATGTTAGTTTCTATAGTACTGCAATACAGTTTGAATCCCAGTAAGAGATAGATGTTGTTCTTAGCTGAGACTAGTACTCTATATTCAGTTTGGGATTGACTTTACCCCGTATAGCCTTCCATGACCAACCTACAGTTACTAGCTATGTCGTTGCCTGCCAGGGGCTATATGACATCGCTCCAAGGAGCGGTACGCCGTCCACGAGGGACAAAGATGAGGTCTGAGGACCTTATACAATCCATTCTATAGATAGACTATTTTTATTCCATATCGGCACCACACCCCCGTCAAGCTTGGTGCCCGGGGTGCAGTTATCAGGAGTCCACCGGACTTAGACACAACTATATTTCAGGGGCCGAGTAGGCTCAGTTGCAGCCTAGGGGACGGGTAGGTTCGCTATAGTTATTAGTTGACTCGTGTTGACCTTTTAGGGGTATATAGTTTGAAATGTACTCGCCAGGGCTTATGGGGGTCCCGGGTGGGTTATTCTGTGCTGGTTGTACCTTTTGGCTTATGGGGGCCAAGTAAGGTTCTTGTTTGCACTATTTACTGATAGATTAGGCAGTAGGCTGTTAAGTTACTTAGGTAGTATCTCTATCCCTTATATTCAGTTGCTTTCAGTTTCATTTTCAGTTTTATTCAGTCATGTTTACTTCCTTCCTTACATATTCGATACATATTGTACTGACGCCCATCCTTGAGGTGCCGCATTACTTTCCTGCAGGTGCAAATATACATGGATCAGGACCTTCATAGCTTTTAGCCAGAGTCAACAGTACAGTTAGCTCCCCTCATCCAGAGCTAATTAGTTAGAAGGTTTGCTCTTTTGATTGTACAGTATGGGTAGGTCGGGGCCTTGTCTCGACCATTATTCCACTCCTAGAAGCTTCCATATTTACAGATTTCCTATGGTTAGTTTTTTGTTGGACGTGTGGGGCCTATATAAGTTTTATTTTGTGTGATGGTCGTGTGGGGCCTTGTTTAGCTATTAGATACTGGCCTTGCCGGCTATAATATAATTATAGTTGTCTGATTTTCATTTCAATTATAACTAGATAGCATGGTGGTCTTGTCGGCCACATAGGATCCCCTATTATGGCTTATTGTTGGTTAGTTGTTTTCATTTATAGGTGGATATAGGGCCTTGACGGCCAAAGGCTGTATTTACAGTCGAGATATAGCTCGTTCTTTTCTTGAAATTGAATTGCAGGCATGCACTAGACGTGCATAAGCCTAGCCAGGTCAGTCAAATTCTAGTGTGGCACTAGGTACCAGTCATGCCTCCTAAGGTGGGGCGTGAAAAACTTGGTATTAGAGAAGGTCGTATCCCAGGGAGTCTGAAAACCGTGCCAAGTAGAGTCTTGTCTATGGATGTGTTGTGCACCACATTCTATTCGGAGGCTACGAGGCATGTTAGGGTGGTCACTCATCTTTCTCTCCCAGTCATGCTATAGAGCTCTGCTGTATAGGGTTGAGTCCCTAAGCTCACTATAATCTTCTTGTCTACAGAGAAATGTCGAACATGCGACAGACCACGACTGGCAAGAAGTTAGATGTCGCAGTAGGAGAAGGCACAAGCAGGGTGCCCCACTCTGAGCTAGCCCGATCTGAGAGCAATGGGGAGACTACATCTCGGTCTCCCCAACACTCTCCTCCATGCCATAATCCGTCCAGAGCGGCAGATGTGTCGAAACCACCTCCAGCAGCTCCTATACCGATACCATAAAACTAGGAGGTCAGAAGCGCTGTCTTTATGCTAGCTCAGATGATAGTTGCGCAACATCAGCCAGTGGCACCCGTGGTTGCTAAATCTTTGGGATGACCTGGTAGTTCGAGGGTCCGAGAGTTCCTCACTCTAAGTCCCTCGCATTTCACAGGGACGGATCGAGATGAGGACCCTCAGGACTTTTTGGACCAGTTATAGCAGATCTTCAGGGTAATGCATGCCACGCCTATGGAGTCGGTTGAGTTAGAGGTATTTCAGTTGCGAGACATAGCGGTGTTATGGTACGAGAGTTGGGAGAGGTCCCGAGGTAGAGATGTTCCCCCTCCAACTTGGTCTAGCTTTTCAGAGGCCTTCTTGGACCACTATTTGCCGCGAGAAATCCTACAGGCTCGGGTAGATAAGTTTTTGCATCTGGAGCAGGGTTTGATGAGTATTTGGAAGTATGTTATGAGATTTGATTCCTTGGTCCAATATGCACCTGCTTTTGTAGACACTATGCCAGCTAGGGTGCACCGGTTCATTATAGGGCTACTTCTAGAGTACATGGAGACTTGTGTTACAGCCACTCTATGGGAGGATATGGATATCACTCGTATTCAGGCAATTGCTCAAGTATTAAAGGGATCAGGCAGTGGCAGTGGGAGGTAGAGAGGGTAAGTTAGGAGAAGCACTGCAGGACTAGACCTAGTGACACTCAGGTAGAGTCTCAGGGCAGACCCAGACCATGACTATCAGGCAAACCACCCAGACCCCCACCTCCACAACAGTAGCAGGATGGTAGACCAGGCCGTCAGGGGCAGTCAGGACCCGGTGAGAGCTTACGACCATCGGGTTCGCAGCAACAGAGAGGGTCAAAGAAGAGTAGACTCACTATGCCACCTTGCCCTATTTGCAATCGACATCACCTTGGGGCATGTAGGTATGGTTCTACTGCATATTACACCTGTGGACAAGAGCGTCACTTGATGAAGGATTGTCCAGCCAGGAGTTAGAGTGATCGGGAACGATAGGATAGATCTTCAGTATTGTATAGTGGCCCAAAAGTTTTGTATAGCGCCAGAATTTCTTCAAAATTGCTTTGTATTATGTTACACCATTAGTGGCCCAAAAGTTTTGTATAGCGCCAGAATTGCTTCAACGACCCTTTTTAGTGTCGACACCCGTCGGTGATTCTATTATAGATAAAAGGATCTAACGGGACTTCACAGTAGAGGTTGTTTGTTGCCAAACTTTAGCAGATTTAGTGGAACTAGAAATGATTGATTTTGGTGTAATTATGGATATGGATTGGCTAGCACCATGTTACGCCAATGTAGAATGTTGGACCAAGACTGTTTGATTCCAATTTCCAAGGGAGGTAATATGAGAGTGAAAAGGAAATGCATCCACGCCAAAAGGTAGGTTTATATCCTATCTTCGGGCAAGAAAGTTGATAGAAAAGGGTTGCTTCTATTATATTATCAGGGTTCAGGATGTTCGAGCATAATCCCCGACTCTTCAATCCATTCCAATAGTCAATGAATTTCCAGATGTGTTCCCAGATGAAGTTTCTGGTATTCCCCCAAAATGAGAAATCAATTTTGCTATTGACCTATTACCAGGTACTCAGCCTATGCCCATCCCTCCGTACCGAATGGCTCCTACTGAGCTCAGAGAATTGAAGGAACAGCTGAAAGATCTGCTGGATAAGGGCTTCATTAGGCCGAGTACTTCACCGTGGGTTGCGCTAGTTCTGTTTGTAAGAAAGAAAGATGGCACCCTTCGCATGTGTATAGATTACCAGCAGCTAAATAAAGTCACTGTCAAGAACAAATACCCGCTTCCCAGGATAGATGACTTGTTTGATCAGCTACAAGGGGCGAAGCATTTCTCTAAGATCGACTTAAGGTCTGGGTATCACTAGGTGCGGGTTCGGGAGAGAGATATACCGAAAACGGCTTTCAGGACCAGGTTTGGCCATTTTGAATTCCTGGTTATGTCCTTCGGGTTGATGAATGCTCTTGCAGTGTTCATGGATCTGATGAACAACATCTTCAAGCCGTATCTGGATTTTTTTGTGATAGTATTCATTGATGACATTCTGGTGTATTCCTTCTTAGAAGCAGAACACCGAGGTCATTTGCGAACAGTGCTCCAAATTCTCAGGGATCGCCAGTTGTATATCAAATTTTCCAAATGCGAGTTCTAGCTAAATTCGGTAGCCTTTTTGGGTCATATTGTGTCGGATGCTGGTATTCAGCTATATTCATAGAAGATTGAGGAAGTAAGTACATGGCCTAGACCTACAACTCCAACTGAGGTACACAGTTTCCTGGGGTTAGCCGGGCATTATAGAAGATTTGTAGAGGGCTTTTCTACTTTATCAGCGCCTTTGACCAAGTTAACTCAGAAAGTAGCTAAATTTCACTGGACTAAAGTGTGTGAACAGAGTTTTCAAGAGTTGAAAAACAGATTGATATCAGCACCAGATTGCTTTGCCAGAAGGTTCAGAGGGCTATGCAGTGTATTGCGATGTTTTGGGTGTTGGGTTAGGGTGTGTTCTGATGCAACATGGTAAGGTAATTGCTTATGCTTCAAGACAGATGAAGAAGCATGAAAAGAACTATCCCACTCATGACCTAGAGTTAGCGGTGGTATTCCACGCCTTAAAAATCTAGAGACATTACCCGTATGGGGTGCATGTGGACATTTTTACTGATCAAAAGAGCCTCTAGTACTCTTTACACAGAAAGAGTTGAATCTGCGGCAACGTCGCTGGTTAGAATTGTTGAAGGACTACGATGTAAATATTTTATATCATCTAGGGAAGGTAATATCATAGAAGATGCCCTTAGTCGGAGATCAATGGGGAGTTTAGCGCACTTGAGGCATGAACAGCGGGAGCTGGCCCAAGGATTCCACTAGTTAGCCAGTTTAGCTGTCCAAATAGTAGACTCAAGAGACAGTGGGGTAGCGATTCAGAATAATGTAGTATCATCCGTGGTTGTAGAAGTAAAAGAGTGGCAGTATGAAGATTCTAACCTGGTACAACTCAAAGATAAAGTTCAACAAGGGGAAGTATCAGCTTTTGAGGTAACTGAAGATGGGGTCTTGAGATGTAGAGGTCGCCTCTACGTTCTAGATGTGGTAGGACTTCGCCAGCAGATCATGGTGGAGGTACATTATTCTCGTTATCCTCTTCACTTTGGCTCAACAAAGATGTATCATGACATAAAAGAGATTTACTGGTGGCCTGGAATGAAAAAGGGTGTAGCCGAATTTGTAGCACAATGCCATAATTGCCAGTAAGTAAAGGATGAACATCAGAAACCCGACGGATTGATACGGGAGATAGCAGTGCCTATGTGGAAATGGGAAACAATCAATATGGATTTTGTGAAAGGGTTACCATACCAGGCATAGATTTGATTATATCTGGGTAATTATTTAAAAATTAACAAAATCAGCTCATTTTCTGCTAGTTAGGACTACCTTCTCAGCCGAAGACTATGTTGATTTGTATATCAGAGAAATAGTTAAATTACATGGTGTCCCAACATCGATCATTTATGACAGGGGGGCATAATTCACAACTAGATTCTGGTAGTCATTCCATAAAGGCTTGAGAATGCAGGTTAATCTGAGTACAACCTTCCATGCTCAAACAGACGGGCAGGTAGAATGTACAATTCAGACGCTCGAGGATATGTTGCGAGCGTGTGTGTTAGACTTCGGGGGCAGTTGGGATGAGCATTTACCCCTTATTGAATTTTCTTACAACAATAGTTACCATTCAGCAATCCAGATGGCGCCTTATGAGGCCTACTATGGGCAGAAATGTAGGTCCCCAATTGGTTGGTTCGAGGTAGGAGAATTAGAGTAAATTGGACCAGACATAATCCACTAATCAAAAGAGAAAGTAAAGCTTATCGAGAGCGCTTGTTGACAGCTCAGAGCCACCAGAAATCCTACTCTGATGTGCGGCGTAGAGCCTTGGAATTTAGTGTTGGTGATTGGGTGATTTTGAAAGTTTTGCCAATGAAGGGCGTAATGAGGTTTGGTAAGAAGGGAAAGCTTAGCTCCAGATTTATTGGCCCATATCGGATCCTCCAGAGAATAGGACAAGTGGCTTATGTGTTAGACTTACTCTAGAGTTAGAATCTGTTCACCAGGTCTTTCATGTGTCAATGCTACGAAAGTGTATAGGGGATCCATCCCGAGTCATGCCAGCTTAGGACGTCCAGGTTACTGAGGAGTTAGCCTACGAAGAGGTTCCACTAGCCATATTAGATCGGTAGGTTCGTAGATTGAGAACAAAAGATGTCATCTCTATTAAAGTGTTATGGAGGAACACGAATAAAGAAGAAATGACCTGGGAAGCTGAGGATGATATGAAATCTAAATATCTTCAATTGTTCCAACATTAACTGCAGTTAAGATGAGGTTGTTGTTTAGTGTTATTTTACTGCTTATGCTATTAGTACTATTGTTTAGCTACCCCTTATTATTCTGTAATGGTTGTTATAGCGTCCTGCGATGCACCTATATTGGACTTTTCTGCATTTTAGATTTTTGGATAGTCCATATTACAGATGAGACTCTGCCAAAATTTTTCTAAATCTTGGGTAAGAGAGTTAACTCCTTTAAGTTTAAGAATGACATTCAAGGACGAATGTTCCTAAGGGAGGGAGGATGTTACACCCTATAAAAGTTAATGATTAGTAAGCGTACGTGTGGATTTGTGATGAATAAAGAGAGTACGACACATGTAGAAAAGCCTCGCAAGTAGGATTGGGCAAGGCTAGGCCGCGAAGGGCTAGGGCGACATGCCAGACAACAAGGCACAGGTCAGCGCGGCACGCCAGCACATTGGCGCAAGGAGAGGCGCGGCACGTAGGGCTAGCTGGCGCTATGTCCAGCATGGGGCACCCCCTGCCAACCGACCTCACCTATATATAAGGCCCCTCCTTTAATTGTAAGTGCATTTCCAAGAATATTTTCGGCCAGAGAGAGTAGGAAATAAGGAAATCAATCATTTTTCATCCGATTATGCTACCAAATGCGGTCCATATTCAAATTAACTTCAGGTATTGAATTCTAAGCCTACAGGGAGTTTTACTACAACATTATTTTCTTGAAATTCACGCGGTAAATCATAACTCCGCCGAGCAAAAGTTGTCAGAATTGCACCAAACTGATTCCTAAACAATCACAAGCATCAAGTAAGCATTTATCCATTTTGAACCTTCGGGAAATTATAGATTTTCGGCTTTATTTTATGTAGTTGAATTGTAGTTTCTATTAGTATTAAAATTTATCATTTTAAACCGAATTTGATATTGAAATTAGTCTCTTTCTCCCAGTATTACGGTTGTAGTTGGAAAGGGTAGTTGAATACAAGTTGAAACTTGTCAGTTATTCGGGAAATAGCAATCGAGGTATGTTAAGGAAAATTTCTTCGGCAAGTTAGTTTCTATATTACTGGAATATAGTTTGAATCCCAGTAAGAGAGCCAAAAGTTTTGTTATTGTGAATAGCTATTGTTGTTAGCTGAGACCAATGCTCTACGTTCAGTTTGGGATTGACTTTGCCCCGTATAGCCTTCCATGACCAACCTAGGGTTACTAGTAGTTTTATTGCTCTCCATGGGCTATATGACGTCGCTCCAAGGAGCGGTATGCCATCCGTGAGAGATTAAGATAAGGTCTGAGGACCTTATACACTCCATTCCATGGCTGGACTATTTTTATGTTGTGTCGGCACCACACCCCCGTCGAGCCTGGTGCCCGTGGTGCAGTTATCAGGAGTCCACCAGACTTAGACATAGCTATAGCTCAGGGGCCGAGCGGGCTCAGTTGCAGACCTAGGGGACAGGTAGGTTGGTATGGTTATTAGTTTACTCATTTTTACCTTGTAAGGTTATATAGATTGAAGTGTACTTTCCAGGGCTTATGGGGGTCCCTAGTGGGTTATTCTGTGCTAGTTGTACCTTATGGCTTATGGGGGCTAGGTAAGGTTCTTGTTTGCACTATTTACTGATGGATTAGGCAGTAGGCCATTAAGCTACTCAGGTAGTATCTTTATCCCTTCTATTCATTTGCGTTCAGTTTCATTTTCAGTTTTATTCAGTCATGTTTACTTACTGCCTTACATATTCGGTACATATTGTACTAACGCCCATCCTTGGGGCGTCGCATTACTTTCCTGGAAGTGCGGATAGATATGGATCAGGACCTTCATATATTTCAGCCAGAGTCAGCAGTACAGTTAGCTCCCCTCATCCAGAGCTGATTAGTTAGAAGGTTTGCTCTTTTGATTGTACAGTATGGGTAGGTCAGGGCCCTGTCTCGACCATTATTCCACTCCTAGAGGCTTCCATATTTACAGATTTCCTGTGGTTTGTTTATTTTTGGCTGTGGGGGGCCTATATATGTTTTATTTTGTGTGATGGCTGTGTGGGGCCTTGTTTAGCTATTAGATAGTGGCCTTGCAAGCTATAATATAATTATAGTTGTCTGATTTTCATTTTAGTTATAACTAGATAGCATTGTGATCTTGTCGGCCACATAGGATCCCCTATTATGGCTGTTGTTGGTTAGCTGTTTTCATTTACAAGTGGCTATAGGGCCTTGTCGACCGGAGGCTGTATTTACAGCCGATAGATAGCTCATTTTTTTCTTGAAATTGAGTTGCAGGCATGCACCAGATGTGCATAAGCCTAGCCAGGTTAGTCAGATTCCAGTGTGGCACTAGGTGCTAGTCATGCCTCCCAAGGTGGGGCGTGACATTCTAGTTCATAGCCCCTTCCACACGCTCAGCCTATTAGGGGACATCTACTAGCACAGCTGGCGGTCAGCACCAGAACATATTCTATGCTTTAGCATCCCTCCAGGAGCAGGAGGTCTCCCCAAATGTGGTCACTGGTATGTTATGAGTTTTCCATATTGATGTTTATGCTTTGTTAAATCCGGGGGCTACCTTGTCTTTTGTGACACCTTATGTGGCTAGTAGCTTTGGAATCAGTCCTGAAGTCTTTTCAGAACCCTTCTCAGTTTCTACTCCAGTAGGTGACTCAGTTATAGCTAGACAGGTGTATACATGTTTCCCAGTCTCAGTCCTTCATAAGGTCACCTCAGTAGATTTGATAGAGTTAGCCATAACTGATTTTGATGTTATTCTCGGCATGGATTGGATATTTGCATTCTATGCTTCAGTTATTTGTAGGACCTGGGCAGTAGAGTTTAGATTTTCGGGTGAGTCAGTCTTAGAATGGAAGGGTAGTTCAGCTGTGCTTGTAGGTCGTTTCATTTCCTACCTTAAGGCTAGAAAGATGATTTCTAAGGGTTGTATGTACCATCTAGTTAGGGTTAAGGATGTTGAGTCCGAGACCCCAACTATCCAGTTAGTTCTAGTAGTACGTGAGTATCCGGAGGTCTTCCCAGATAATTTACCAGGTGTTCCTCCCGAGAGGGAGATCGATTTTGGTATTGACCTTCTTCCTGATATGCAACCTATATCTATTCCTCCCTACAGGATGGTTCAAGTTGAGATAAAAGAGTTGAAAAAGCATTTGAAGGACTTGATAGATAAATTTTTCATTAGACCAAGCAAGTCCCCATGGGGTGCACCAGTTCTCTTTGTCCGAAAGAAAGATGGTTCTCTTCGCATGTGTATTGATTATTGGCAATTGAACAAGGTCACCGTTAAGAACATGTATCCTCTACCCAGGATTGATGATTTATTTGACCAGCTTCAGGGTGCCAAGTATTTCTCGAAGATCGATCTCAGGTCCGGGTATCATCAGCTCAGAGTTCGGGAGAGTGACATCCCAAAGACAACCTTCAGGACGGGGTATGGTCATTATGGGTTTGTAGTTATATCTTTTGGACTAACAAATGCTCCTGCGGATTTTATGGATTTGATGAACAGGGTGTTCAAGCCATACCTGGACATGTTCGTGATCGTGTTCATTGATGACATCTTGATATACTCTCGGAGTAAGAAGGAGCATGCCGCTCATTTGAGAGTAGTGCTTCAAACCCTCAAGGATTATCAATTATTTTCCAAACTCAACAAGTGTGAGTTTTGGTTAAATTCTATAGCATTTTTAGGCCATGTGGTATCAAGTGAGGGCATAAAGGTGGATTCTCAGAAAATCGAGGCGATAAAGAATTGGCCTAGACCGGTGAATCCTTCAGATATTCATAGTTTCTTAGGTTTAGCTGGCTACTATCGGAGATTTGTTGAGGGTTTTTCATCTATTGCAGCGCCTTTGACCAAATTGACTCAGAAGAAGGTGAAGTTCCAATGGTTGGAGGCTTGTGAGAAGAGCTTCCAAGAATTGAAGACCCAACTTACCTCAGCACCAGTGTTGACCCTACTCGAGGGTACCGATGGATTTGTGGTGTATTACGATGCTTCAAGTATTAGACTTGGGTGTGTGTTGATGCAGTATGGGAAAGTGATAGCATATTTCCTCTAGATAGTTGAAAGTCCATGAGAAGAATTACCTGACCCGTGATCTTGAATTAGCCGCGTTGCTATTCGCCTTGAAGATGTGGAGACGTTACTTGTATGAGGTCTATGTGGATGCGTTTATGGACCATAAGAGCTTATAGTACATGTTCACGCAGAAAGATCTCAATCTTCGACAAAGGAGGTGGTTGGAACTACTCAAGGACTACAATATGAGTGTCCTTTACCATCCGGATAAGGCTAATGTGGTAGCAGATGCACTTAGTAGACTCTATGTGGAGAGTATGTCCCATGCGGAGAAGGGAAAAAGGAGTTGGTGAAGGATGTGAATTGACTCGCAAGGTTGGGAGTTAGGTTGGTTGACTCGACCGATGTTAGTGTTGTGGTTCAGAACGGGTTAGAATTGTCCTTGGTGACTGATGTGAAAGCTAGAAAAGATGAAGACCCGATGTTGGTAAAGTTGAAGGAAGTCGTTCAAAGTTAAAAGGTGGAGGTCTTCTCCCAAGGGGGAGATGGTGTGATTCGGTACCAGGGTCACTTATGTGTTTCGGACATGGGCAATTTAAGGAGCCGGATGTTGCATGAGGCTCATGTATCCAGGTATTCTATCCATCCGAGTGCCACCATGATGTATCGTGACTTAAAGGAAATCTATTTGTGGAATGGCATGAAGAAGGATATTGCGGAATTCGTAGCCAAGTGTCTGAACTGCCAGCAAGTAAAGGTTGAGCATCAGAGGCCGAGAGGCCTACTTCAGGATATCAGCATTCCCACTTGGAAGTGGGAAGAAATAAATATGGATTTCATCACAGGTCTGCCTCATACTCATCGACAATATGACTCCATTTGGGTTGTGGTAGACAGGTTGACCAAGGCTGCACATTTTATACTGGTTAAAACCACGGACTCGGCAGAGGATTATGCCAAACTATATATCCAGGAGTTGGTCTGATTGCATGGAGTATCCTTATCCATCATTTCAGATCGAGGTACTCAATTCACCTCTCAGTTTTGAAAGTCATTTCAAAAAGGATTGGGTACATAGATTAAGCTCAGCACAACATTTCACCCTCAAATATATGGTCAAGAGGAGCGGACAATCCAAACCCTCGAGGACATGTTGAGAGCATGCGTAATTGACTTCATAGGTAGCTGGGATGAGCATTTGTCACTGATCGAGTTTGCCTACAATAACAGCTATCACTCAAGTATTCAAATAGCGCCATTCGAGGCTCTCTATGGGCGGAGATGTAGGAAGCCCATTGGGTGGTTTGAGGTTGGCAAAGCGGTGATGATAGGACTAGATTCGATTCATGAAGCAATGGAGAAGGTTCAGTTGATAAGAGACAAGTTGAAAACGGCCCGGAGTCACCAAAAGTCTTATGCGGATGTGAGAAGAAGAGAGTTAGAATTTTAAGTCGATGACTGGGTATTTCTGAGCGTGTCTCCCATGAAGGGAGTGATGCGATTTGGAAGGAAAGGGAAACTTAGTCCCCTCTATGTCGGCCCATATCGGATAGTGAGACGTGTTGGCAAGGTGTCTTATGAGTTGGAGTTGCCTTCAGAATTAGCTTCTGTGCATCCTGTGTTTCACGTATTGCTTTTGAAGAAATTTTTGGGTGATCCAGCCTTAGTTGTCCCGGTGGACAGTGTTGATGTCACGACCCGAGAACACACCCGGATCGTAAACACGGGACAAGGAGCCTCGAAAGACCCCAAGTCGACCCATGGAATGAGAATACATCTAAACTAGTCATGTGGAGTGGAAGACTTAACGTAATAACATGAAATAAAGGAAATCATGACATGAAATAGAAAAGACGACGATACAAGATTCATATATAAACACTAACTACTACATACAGTCTGAAAAGCCTCTCATCATAATAGATGGGTTGGAGGGACAAGACCCCAACTAACCCTAACATACTGAAACTGAAAGAAAGATAAAGTCAGAACATAAGGCCCTCGAAACATGAGGATTCACCAACTAGAACTGAGGGATGATACCGGAAGCACGCTAGGACCAAGGCTGAACCTGATATTCGGATCTTGTATCATAAAATGATACAACATAGAAAGTATGCGAGTTAGTACTTGGAATGTACCGAGTATGCAAGATAAGTAAGATCAACATTTATAAACATAAGAGTCATAAGAGTAGGACATCATGATCATAAATACCGAAATCATAAATATATCATAAGGCTCAACGTTTTCTAAACATTCATAAACCTGTCATAGTCATAACATGAGAGAAAAGAATTTCATAAACATGTCTTGAACCAAGAAACGTAATCATAACATGCATGAAAACAATGAGGAACAATGGGAGATTTCTATAACCGACATACCCCATACGAGCACACATGGAGCCCGACCTGTAAACCTAGTTGGGAGGCCGTTCATACCTTGCCAAGGGTAGAACCATGAAAGGCATGATATCACTCATAAATACCCCATAGGGCATAGGGGACATTCACTGAGGAGGTCCCAAACAAACCTACGGTGGCACGTAATTCTGATATTCGGGGCATAACCTGGGCCCTAAACCTACTCGGTGTTAAGTACTACTCCCAAAACATGCATGTGCTCATAGAAATTCATACATGACATGCATGGCTAGTTAAATCATGATAATCATAACATGCTTGTAAATTCGTAAGAATAGCCATGAAAGCAGGCCCGTGAGTCTGCCAAAATCATAATTCATGAATCGTACTCAACATGGGGGCATAGCCCAATACTCATTCATGCTTGAAAAACTTGAATTTATAGTAAACATAGTCATAATAACATGGGTAATTGAAAACATGCTTAAAATCCGAAAATGCATATCATACTTGAAGGATCACCATATTTATGAACTTCAATAGACACCTCATGATTGGGCACTTACGATATTAAACTCTAGATCGTCAAAACATTAAGTAAAACAAATAAAACAGCCCAATAACTCGAAACCCATAATTTAGACATGCTACAACATATTCATATCAATTTTGGAAGAATCATACAATTGGGTTAAGACCCACAAGAATTTAGTAAATCATAACCATGGATTAGGGAGAAATTGGGCATGGGTGGGGACTAAACCACTCATTCAAAATCCCACATACCTGGGACAACTGATTTCTAATCTTCCCTTGAAAGCCCAAGATGAAATTGGAAGAACTTGAAGAAGGAAACTTTGAATCACCCTACAATCTCCACTCTAACTCTTGCATGCATGAATGAGGCCTAACATGAACTAATCCCCCTTAAAACACCCTATTTAGAGCTTAAAACGACGTAGTTTAGTCCTGAGAAACTTAGGAATTACGAAAAAACCCTTATTAAAATGCAAGAAAAACACTGCCAGGGCCCCTAACGAGGGACCTCACGAGTCGTTGCCAAGGGGCACGACTCGTGGCCAAGACCCGTGAAGTCCACTGCCCAAAACACTCAGGGGGACCCCACGAATTGTTGTGGCTGACCACGATTCGTGGTCACCACCTGTGACCCCTACTGCCTCAAAACCTTGACCAACCCTCCAATGCAGACCACGGGTGACCTCACGAGTCGTGAGGTCTGACCACGACTTGTGGTCACTCCTCATGACCCACCTCACAAGTCGTCCTGCAACCTGATGTGAATTTTTAGTTTTTCTCCATTTTGACTCCCGGGTCTGATCCTTGGGTTTTCGGGGTATAACAATATCTCCCCCTTGGGAACATTCGTCCTAGAATGTTAGAAACGTGCAGAAAACTCAGAAACAAGCTATCACCATGCACAAATATTGATCATTTAAGCCGGAAACTGACGGAATGACTACCTCCAAAGAGAACTACATAGTTGAACTGAATCCAGACATCACATACATATACCATATCATAAAACAAACTTGTACGCATGAAATGAACATGAAAATATGATTAGAGGTTTAGGGAAAAAATTGATACCTCAAACTGAAACTGGGCTGGTAGGAAACAAATGAGGGTATTTAGCTTTCGTATCTACTTCGGCTTCCATGTGGCTCCCTCAACATACTGATTTCTCCATAAGACCTTCACTGAAGCTACTTCCTTTTTCCTTAGCCTCCGAACCTGACGATCCAAGATTGCAACTGGAATTTCCTCATAACTGAGGCCATCTCTCACACCAACGCTTTCTACTGGAACAACTAAAGCTAGATCTCCCAAGCACTTTTTCAAGAGCGATACATGAAATACGGGATGAACTAAAGCTAACTTAGAAGGTAGCTATAACTCATAAGCTACTTTACCCATACGTCTCACAATCCGATATTGGCCAGCATAGCCAGGGACTGAGTTTCCCTTTCTTGCCAAATCTCATTACTCCCTTCATGGGAGATACCTTCAAAAACACCCAATCATCGATCTCGAACTCAAGTACTCTTCTCCTCACATCTGCATAAGACTTTTGGCGACTTTGAGCCATTTTCGACCTTTCCCTTATCAACTAAACTTTCTCCATAACCTCATGGACTGAATCTGGACCCACCAATAAAGCCTCACCGGCTTCAAACCAACCAATGGGAGATCTATATCTCCACCCATAGAGAGCCTCAAATAGAGCCATCTGAATACTATAATGGTAGTTGTTGTTGTAGAAAAACTCGATAAGAGGCAAATGATCATCCAACTACCCTTGAAATCAATAACGCAAGCTCTCAACATATCCTCGAGAGTCTGAATAGTCTACTCTGCCTGACCATCTATTTGCGGATGAAATGCCATGCTAAGCTTGACCTGAGTACCAAGTCCCTTTTGAAAAGACCTCCATAACTGAGAGGTAAACTGAGTACCTCTATCCGATATGATGGAAAAGGGCAATCCATGCAATCTAACCAACTCCTGAATGTATAACTTGGCATAATCCTCCACTAAATCGATGGTTTTGACCGGTAGAAAATGAGCAACCTTGGTTAACCTGTCCACCAAAACCCAAATGGAGTCATATTGTCTACGAGTGCGAGGCAAACCTATTATGAAGTCCATGTTGATTTCTTCCCACTTCCAAGTAGGAAGGCTGATATCCTGAAGTACACCTCCCAGTCTCTGATGCTCAACTTTCACTTGTTGGGAATTTGGATATTTGGCTACAAATTTTGCAATATCCCTCTTCATGCCATTCCACCAATAAATTTTCGCAAGTCATGATACATTTTGGTGGCACCTGGATGGATAGAATATCTAGAGCCATGATCCTCATGCTGGCTCCTGAAATCACCCACGTCTGGAACACATAGACGACCTTGGTACCGAAGCACACTATCTCCCCCTTTGGGGAATACCTCTACTTTCTAATTTTGAACAGCTTCTTTCAACTTTACCAATATTGGATCTTCATCCTATTTAGCCTTCACATCCGTTACCAAGGAAGATTCTGATCCAGGAACAACCACACCACCATCGGTCGAGTCAACCAACCTAACTCCCAACCAAGCAAGTCGATGTACCTCCTTCACCAGCTCCTTCTTTCCTTCACCCACTTGTGACACACTCTCCATAGAGAGTCTACCAAGGGCATCCACTATCACATTTGCCTTACCCGGGTTGTAAAGGACACTCATGTCATTGACTTTAAGTAGCTCCAACCACCTCTATTGCCGAAGATTGAGATCCTTCTACCTGAACACATATTGCAAACTCTTGTGGTTCGTGAATACATCTGCATGAACCCCATACAAGTAGTGTCGCCATATCTTCAAAGTGAATACCACCACGGCCAACTCAAGATCATGGGGCGGGTAATTCTTCTCATGAATTTTCAGCTATCTAGAGGCATATGCTATGAATTTCCCTCGATGCATCAATACACACCCCAGTCCAACCCTAGAAGCATCACAATATACTACGAATCCTTCTGTACCCTCAGGTAGGGTCAATATAGGTGCTGAAGTGAGTCGGGTCTTCAATTCCTGGAAACTCTTCTCACACGATTCCGACCACTAAAACTTTATCTTTTTCTGGGTCAATCTGGTCAATGGGGATGAAATGGATGAGAAACCCTCAATGAATCTTCGGTAGTAGCCTGCTAATCCCATAAAGCTCCTAATCTCCAAAGGGTTTACCAGTCTAGGCCAGTTCTTTACCGCCTCGATTTTTTGGGAATCTACCTTTATACCTTCGCTTGACACTACGTGCCCCAGGAATGCAACTGAATTCAACCAGAACTCGCATTTGCTTAATTTCACGTATAGATGGCTATCCTTGAGGGTATGAAGGAATACTCTCAAATGAGCGGCATGCTCCTCCTCGCACCCGGAGTATATCAATATGTCGTCAATGAACATGATCATAAACTTGTCCATATGTTCCTTGAATACCCTATTCATTAGATCCATAAAAGCTGCAGGGGCATTGTTTATCCAAAAGACATAACGACAAATTCATAATGGCCATACCCGGTATTGAAAGTGGTTTTTGGGATGTCGCTCTCCCGAACCCTGAGCTGGTGATACCCGAACCTGAGATCTATCTTGGAGAAACATTTGGCACCCTAAAGTTGGTCAAATAGTTCATCAATCCTGGATAATAGGTATCTATTCTTGACGGTGACCTTGTTCAACTGCCTATAGTCAATACACATCTGAAGAGAACCATCTTTCGTCCGGATGAACATCACTGGTGCACACCATGAGGACTTGCTCGGTCTAATGAAGCCCTTATCTATAATATCCTTCAACTGATCCTTTAACTCTTTTAGCTCGACGCAGCCATTCTGTAGGGAGGAATCGTTATGGGCTGAGTATCGGTCAAAAGATGAATCCCAAAATCTATCTCCCTCTCTGGAGGAACACTTGGTAAGTCATCTGGAAATACCTCAAGATACTCACATACCACGGGGACTGACTGAATGGTCAGGGTCTCAGACGTCGTATTCTTAACCCTCATAGATGGTAAATATAACACTTAGAAATCATTTTCCTGGCCTTGAGATAAGAGATAAAGTGACCTACAGGTACCGCTGAACTACCCCTCCATTCTAAAGCTGGCTCACCCGTAAAACGGAACTCCACCGCTCAGGTTCTATAGTTAACAAAAGCATAACATGCAAACAACCAATCCATGCCTAGAATAATATCAAAATCAGTCATAGCTAATTCTACTAAGTCTATGGAGGTGACCTTATGCAATACTGTAGTGGGATAACCTCTATATACCCATCTAGCTACAACTGAATCACCAACGGAGTAGACACATAGAACGGTTCTGACAGAATTTCAGGACTAACTCCAAAGCTACTAGCAATGTAAGGTGTCACAAAAGACAATGTAGCTCCCGCATCTAACAAAGCATAAGCATCAATATGAAAGACTGGCAACATACCCGTGACCACATCGGGAGAAGTCTCCTGCTGCTGTCGAGAGGTAAGTGCATGAAACCAATTCTAGCGCTGGCCACTAGCCGAACTAATCGAAGCACCCTGTTGAGGAGGAGGTGTCACTGGAGCTGCTGAACTAGCGGCTGGGGTAAGGGCTCCACTACCCCTTAACCTGGCTGCGGAGCAATCCTGAGTCTGTGTCCAGGTATGCCACACCAGAAACAAGCATCTGAGCCCACCAAACACCTTTCTGGGTGATTCTTACCACAACTAGAACAAGATGGGAATGTACGCTATGTGCGCATGCTACTCTGACCCCTCGAACTTGAGGGCCTGCTCCTTTGATCATCTTGAGTCCTAGATGCGGTACTAGATAAAGATGGTGCTGGTGCGGTAGACCTATGCTCAGACTGCTAGTGAGGCCCACCTCCTGGCCTCGGCTGAGAGAACCTGTAGCTATTAGTCCTGGCCCTCTTGGCCTCTCTCTCCCTCATATGGGTTGCCTCCATATGCTGGGCACAAAGGACTATATGGGGATAGTCCATATCATGGTGAAGCATGGCAGTCCTGCAGTCCTTGTCCAGATACTCGGCTACTCCATGCACAAATCTGCTCACTCGCACCCTCTGGTCCACCACTAACTCCGGGGCATACTTTGACAAGCGAGTGAACTCAAGTGAATACTCTAACACTACCATCTTCCCCTGCTTAAGATTGATAAACTCTACTTCCTTCAACTCCCTCATCTCCAGAGGGAAAATTCTATCAAGGAAGGCCATGTGAAACTCATCCCAACTGATAGGGCCCGCTCCTGCTGCCTTGATGTCTCTCCATTGCTTGTACCATATGTGAGCGACCCCCTTGAGTTGATAGGCAGCCAAATCCACAAACTCCCATTTTCCACCCCTATAACCTGGGTGACCTTCAAGATCTCCTTAATAAACTCGTGTGGATTCTCGTCCACCTTAGAACCCATGAACTCAGGAGGGTTCATCCTCAAGAAATCCCTCATCCTTACTGTCGCTGCATACCCATTCTGAGGGTATTCCCATTCTGAGGGTAATGCGCCACTGTCTGATGATGAATGTCACGCCCCGCCTTGGGAGGCATGACTGGCACCTGGTGCCCTACTAGGACCTGCACTGTTGGACTACTGAGCCTAAGCACTTCTGGTGCCAGGCTGGCTCTAATTCTTGATTTATTAAAACAACGGGCTATATAACGGCTGTAAATACAGCCTCCGGCCGACTAGGCCTATAGCCACCTGTAGGAATATAACAGCTAACCAGAACAACTGAGCATAAGGGAACCTATGCGGGCTGACAAGGCCACCATGCTGACTAGTTATCACTGAAAAGTAGAATCAAGTGCTAAACTGATCTGTGACCGACAAGGTCACCAACTGATAACTAAACAAGGCCCCACACGACCATCACATGCAAACTACACACGGCCCCACACGACCGGTACAACTAACCACAGGAAATATACAATCCGCAAGCCTCTAAGAATAATAAGATGGTTGGGACAGGGCCCCGACCTACCCATACTGTACAAACAAAAAGGGAAATAAACCTTTAGCTGTCAAGCTTTGAATGATAGGAGCTGAAGACTCCGTACGCTAGCTGGAACTATGAGGGATCTGCTCCTCGTCTATGAGTACCTGTAGGCAAGTAATGCAGCACCCTAAAACGGGCGTCAGTACCACTGGTACTGAGTATGCAAAGCAATAACTGAAAATAACTGAAAAGCAAATAATAATACTGATAGATACTGAAGTAATAGGAGACGGGCTGAGACTGATTGAAAAGAGCATAACTTTACTGAAGAGAGTAAGAGTCATACCTGATAACATGGCGGTCTATTAATAACTAACACAATGTAGCATACAAGAACTTTATCAGCCCCCATAAGCCGTAAGGTACCAACCAGCACACAATCTATATACCCCTACCAAGGTCATACCATCCACCTAGTAACTATGAGCATCCAGCCGGCCCCTTGGGTATGCAACTTGGGCTCACTGGGCCCCTGACTATAGCTGTATCTGAGTCCGGAGGACTCCTGAAATTTGAAATCTAAAATCTGAAATCTATAATCTGAAAATTATAATCTGCACCTCGGGCGCAAGCGCTCGACAGGGGGTGTGATATAGTGCTGATCAGCCTGCTATGGGGAATCTGCATACCATCTTCGTCCGCTGGCGGACGGCATGCCACTCCATAGAGCAACGTATCCTCACCCTCTAGCGAGTGAGTCGACACAACTATTAACCCTGGAGCGGTCAAGGAAGCTCTAAGGGTGCCCAACATAGAACAATCATGTCTCCACAGATAGTAATAGGCACATGTAATATATATATATATATATATATATATATATATATACTGGATCTGATAATAATGTTTCTCGAATATTTTGTTGGGACTTATACTGTTTTACTGAATTTCATGATGAACACTGTATTATATTTCTAACATGCTTACTAAATTTCATACTGAACATAATATACTACTTTAGAAACATTCTACTGGAATTTGTACTATTTTGCTATACTAGAAGTACTAGCTTGCCGAAAGAAACTGGCTTTACATACCTCAACTGCCGACTTTCTAATTAACAGGCGTAGCTCGGCTAGTATTCAGTTATTCCTCCCAACTGTAATCATATTCACGAAAGAATAGAACTAATTCTACTATTATTTTGGAAAGAAACCATATTATGGCTATACCTACTGCCTATTCTTCGACTTAGCAAAGAACAGCCGAAAACTCACTATTTCTCGGGGGTGTAGAACGGAGAAATATTCACTTTAATGCTGGGAGTATATTAACACTAGTTTGGAGCAATTCCACTTCTTAGCTCGGCGTGACGACGATTCGCCGGCTGAATTTCGCGAAACTAACTTTGCAGGAATGCTCCCGGCAGCTTTATACTTCGCTACCCGAAGTTAATTCGAGTTTGGACTGCGTTTGACGGTGTAAATGGAAGGAAATTTAATCAAACCCTTCGTTCCCCTCTGTTTCTGTGCGCTTACTGGAAATTATATGAAGGAAAAATGATTTAAAACGAAGTGGGAGCCTTATATACCTGGGGCCTTTAAGTAGCATTTGTCGAATGCGATTTATAAGTCGCATTTGCCTTGCGCGCTCCAACTTGGCGCTTGTCCGGTCTCTCCCCGGGCCCTTTTCTTGCACGTATGGAATTCTAAAACTCTTAAACAACATTCGAATAGGCCAACTAAGTGTCAAGAACTTACGGGGTGTAACATCCTTCCCCTCTTAAGAACATTCGTCCTCGAATGTTAACTTCCGTTTACAGAAATTTTAACTTGCTCTACCTTTTCTGGAAAAATTTCGGTAGAGTTTCCCCGGTAATATGGACTATCTCAAAAATCCTGAAATGCAGAAAAGTCGAATATAGGTACTGCATATAATACTATAGCATCCATTACATAATAAACTGAAGTCAACATCTCACTCATACACATGAATATAAAGCAACTCATAAAACAACAATATCAACATACCTCTGACTATCTAAGGCTTAAATAACTGAGGGTATCTGGCTTTCATATCTTCTTCTGCTTCCCAAGTCATTTCCTCTCGGTTCCTGTTACGCCATAATACTTTGACAAAAGCAACATCTTTAGTTCTTAATCTGCGGATCTGCCGGTCTAGTATGGCTAGTGGAACTTCTTCATAGGCCAACTCCTCTGTAACCTGAACATCTTGGACTGGGACAATTCTGGAGGGATCTCCTATGCACTTTCTCAACATTGATACATGGAAAACTGGGTGGATAGATTCTAACTCTGGAGGTAAGTCTAACTCATATGCCACTTGGCCTATTCTTCGGCGAATCTGATAAGGCCCAACAAACCTCGGGCTGAGCTTGCCTTTCTTGCCAAATCTCATTACACCCTTCATCAGCGAAACTTTCAGAAACACCCAATCACCCATATTAAATTCCAAGTTTCTGCGCCGCACGTCAGCATAAGATTTCTGGCAGCTCTGAGCAGTTAGTAAACGTTCCCTGATAAGCTTTACTTTTTCCTCTAATTGATGAATGATATCTAGCCCAATCAATGTTGATTCTCCTACCTCAAACCAACCAACTGGAGATCTGCACTTTCGCCCATATAATGCCTCATAAGGCGCCATCTAAATAGCTGAATGGTAACTGTTATTATAGGAGAACTCAATGAGTGGTAAATGTTCATCCCAACTACCTCCGAAATCCAACGCACATGCTCGCAACATATCCTCGAGCGTTTGAATGGTGCATTCTGCCTGCACATTTGTCTGAGGATGAAAAATTGTGCTCAGGTTAACCTGTGTCCCTAAGCCTCTCTGAAATGATTGCCAGAATTTAGCTGTAAATTGCGCCCCTCCATCAGAGATAATGGAAACTGGAGCACCATGCAACCTGACTATTTCTTTGATATACAGCTCAGCATAATCCTCGGCGGAAAAGGTAGCCCTTACTGGCAGTAAATGAGCTGATTTTGTCAGTCTTTCAACAATCACCCAGTTCGAATCATATCTACGCTTGGTACGGGGTAATCCTGCTACAAAATCCATATTTACTGCTTCCCATTTCCATAGAGGCACATCTATATCCTGAGTCAGTCTGCCTGGTTTCTGATGTTCAGCTTTTACCTGCTGGCAATTGGGACACTGAGCTAGGAATTCTGCTATCCCCTTCTTTATTCCTGGCCACCAGTAGATTTCTTTTATATCGTGGTACATTTTCGTCAAACCTGGGTGGAGAGAATAACGGGCATAATGTACCTCACCCATAATCTGCTGGCGAAGCCCTGCAACGTCTGGAACACAAAGGCGATCTTTATATCGCAATACCCCATCCTCGGTTATCTGAAAATCTGTCACCTCTCCTTGCTGAACTCTGTTTCTAAGCTAAACTGGGCTAGGATCTTCACACTGCCGTTCCTTTACTTTCACGACTAAAGACAACACTGCGGTGTTCTGGATTATCACTCTATTGTCCTCTGTTTCTACTACACGAATGGCTAAACTGGCTAACTGATGCAATTCCCAGGCTAATTCCCGCTGCACAGGCTGTAAGTATGCCAAACTCCCCATAGAATTACGGCTAAGGGCTTCTACCACCACATTGGCCCTTACTGGGTGATACAGAATATTCACATCATAGTCTTTCAATAGCTCTAAACAGCAATGCTGCCGCAAGTTCAGTTCTTTCTGGGTGAAGATATACTGTAGGCTCTTATGATCAGTGAAAATATCCACGTGGATGCCATAAAAGTAATGTCTCCATATCTTCAAGGCGTGAATCACTGCGGCCAATTCCAGGCCATGGGTAGGATAGTTCTTTTCGTGTTTCCTCAGCTGTCTAGAAGCATAAGCAATTACTTTACCATGCTGCATCAGCACACATCCTAACCCAACACCTGAAGGGTCACAATAAACTACATAACCTTCTATACATTCTGGAATTGATAACACTGGAGTTGATGTTAGTCTGTCTTTCAATTCCTGAAAGCTCTGCTCATATGCCTCAGTCCATTGAAATTTTGCTGCCTTCTGCGTCAGTTTAGTCAGGTGCTGCTAAGGTGGAAAATCCTTCAATAAACCTTTTGTGGTACCCTGCTAACCCCAGGAAACTGCGTACCTCGGTCAGAGTGGTAGGTTTGGGCCATGCTTTTACTACTTCTATCTTCTGTGTATCTACCTGTATACCAGCATCCGACACGATATGACCCTAAAAGGCTACTGAATTCATCCAAAATTCACATTTAGAGAACTTGGCATACAGCTGACGGTCCCTGAGAATCTGGAGCACTGTCTGCAAATGATCCTGGTGGTCTGCCTTTGAGCGAGAATACACTAGAATATCGTCAATAAACACTATCACAAACAAGTCCAGGTATGGTCTCAAAATACTGTTCATCAGGTCCATAAACACGGCTGGATCATTCGTCAACCCAAAGGACATGACTAAGAATTCAAAATGGTCGTATCTGGTCCTAAAGGCAGTCTTTGGAATGTCCCTTTCACGAACCCGAACCTGATGATATTCGGACCTTAAGTCAATTTGGATAAATATCTAGCTCCCTGTAACTGATCAAACAGATCATCTGTCTTGGGAAACGGATACTTATTCTTGACAGTAACTTTATTCAGTTGTCGATAGTCTATACACATGCGGAGGGAACCATCCTTCTTTCTTACAAGTAGAACTGGCGCACCCCAAGGTGAAGTACTCGTCCTGATAAATCCCTTGTCTAACAAATCTTTCAACTGCTCCTTTAGTTCTCTGAGTTCAGCAGGAGCCATGCGATAAGGGGGAATTGATATGGGCTGAGTGCCTGGTAATAAATCAATTGCAAAGTCTATTTCCCTTTCTGGGGGAATACCAAGTATCTCATTTGGAAATACATCGGGGAATTCATTCACCACTGGAACAGACTAGAGAGTCGGAGGCTCTACCCGAATATCCTGAACTCTGACAATGCGGTAAATGCACCCCTTGGCTATCAACTTTCTGGCCCGAAGATAGGAAATAAACCTACCTTTTGGAGTGGTTGTACTGCCCTTCCACTCTCGTACTGCCTCCCCTGGAAAGTGGAATCGGACCATCTTGGTCCAGCATTCTACATTGGCATAGCATGGAGCAAACCAATCCATACCCATAATGGCGTCAAAATCAACCATTTCTAACTCTACCAAATCTTCTGTGGTCTGACGGTTAGCAACCTCTACCGTACACCCTCAATAAACCCTTCTGGATATAATAGAGTCACCGACGGGTGTAGATACTGAAAAGGGTTGCCGAAGCAATTCTGGTACAATACTAAACTTTCGAGCCACTAATAAGGTAACATAGGACAAGGTAGACCCCGGATCGATTAATACATAAGCAGGGTGAGAGAAAATAGTCATCATACCTGTCATAACATCTAGAGATGCCTCTGAATCCTGTCTCCCTGGTAATGCATAGGTACGGCTTGGGCCCGTACCTGAACTAGAGGCCCCTGATCTGCCTCGGCCTTTGCTTGCTGAAACTGAGGGCCTGCGCCCTGCCGGGGCTGCTGAAGCTCGCGACCCTGCTGATGCCCTGTCCTATCTATCTCGGTTACCCTGACCCCTGGCTGCTCTGTTCTGCCCTCCTCTGCTGGGGTGAATCTACTGTTCGAGAACTTCCGCCGGACTCTGACTGTCCTCGGCGACTGAATCTACCCCTCTGCTGCTGTGATGGAGGTGAGGATCTAGGTGGCCTATCTGACAACCGTGGCCTAGGCCCTCTCCGAATCTCCCCCTATAACTCATCTGACCTGTCCCTGCGGCGTTGTTCCTGACTTGTTTGTCTGTTATCCTATTGCCGCTGTCTGAGGCCCTCAATAGTCTGAGCAAAAGCCTATACTCAAGCAATATCCATATCTTCCCGCAAAGTAGCTGTCATACAGGCCTCAATATACTTTGGGTTCAGCCCCATAATAAACTGGTGGACTATGGATGGCATAGTGTCTACAAAGGCTGGAGCATATCGGGCGAAAGAATCTAACTGCGGGGCGTATTTTCAAACACTCATCGCCCCCTGCTCCAGGTTTAAAAATTGGTCCATCAGGCCTGTCGAATCTCTAGTGGTAGATAATGGTTCAGGAAGGCCTCTAAAAAGCTAGACTAGGTCGGAGGGGCAACATCTCTCTTTCGAGACCTTTCCCAACTCTCATACCACAACACAGCAATATCCCGCAGTCGGAATACTGCCAATTCGATCGACTCTGTAGATGTAACATGCATTACCTGAAAAATCCTCTACATCTGATCTAGGAAGTCTTGGGGGTCCTCTGTCCGATCCGACCCTGTGAACTGTGAGGGACCTAGTGCTAGGAATTCTCGGACCCTCGAACTACCAGGCCCACCTGATAACTCTGCAGCTGTAGGTGGCATTGACTGGCGCTGAGTAGCCATCATTTGCGCTAACATAACTACAGCACTCCTGACCTCCTGGTCAGATGGTGTAGGTATAGGAACTGTCGGAGGTGGTGTCGTCCCGAGTGACTCCTGATAGGGTGGAGACTGCTGAGAAGGTTGGGATGATGCCTCTGTATCGCCCTCAGATCGGGCTAATTCTAACCGAGACTGGGGCATCCTACTGGTGCCCTCTCCTGCTGTTGTATCCAATCTTCTGCCTATAATAGGATGTCGCTGATCTAACATTTTATCTGTAAACAAAGAGTATGATAAGCTCAGGTCTCAAACCTATACTGTATCGCTCTACAACACGAAGAAGAAAGAGTAACCATCCTATCATGCCTTGCAGCCTCCTGTCCGTAGTATGTGGTGCACAACACATCCATAGACAAGAATTTACTTAGCACGGCTTGCAGACTCCCTGGATACGACCTGCTCTGATACCAAGTTTGTCACGCCCCGCCTTGGGAGGCATGACTGGCACCTGGTGCCCTACTAGGACCTGGACTGCTGAACTACTGAGCCTAAGCACTTCTGGTGTCAGGCTGGCTCTAATTCTGGATTTATGAAAACAACGGGCTATATAATGGCTGTAAATGCAGCCTCCGGCTGACTAGGCCTATAGCCACTTGTAGGAATATAACAGCTAACCAGAACAACTGAGCATAAGGGAACCTATGCGGGCCGACAAGGCCACCATGCTGACTAGTTATCACTGAAAAGTAGAATCAAGTGCTAAACTGATCTGTGACCGACAAGGTCACCAATTGACAACTGAACAAGGCCCCACACGACCATCACATGCAAACTAAAAACATACACACGGCCCCACACGATCGGTACAACTAACCATAAGGAATATACAATCTGCAAGCATCTAAGAATAATAAGATGGTCGGGACAGGGCCCCAGCCTACCCATACTGTACAAACAAAAAGGGAAGTAAACCTTTAGCTGTCAAGCTCCGGATGATAGGAGCTGAAGACTTCGTACGCTAGCTGGAACTATGAGGGATCTGCTCCTCGTCTATGAGTACCTGCAGGCAAGTAATGCAGCGCCCCAAAACGAGCGTCAGTACCACTGGTACTAAGTATGCAAAGCAATAACTGAAAATAGCTTAAAGCAAACAATAATACTGATAGATACTGAAGTAATAGGAGACGGGCTGAGACTGACTGAAAAGAGCGTAACTTTACTGAAGAGAGTAAGAGTCATACCTGATAACATGGCTGTCTACTTTCTATCTATTAATAACTAATACAACATAGCATACAAGAACCTTACCATCCCCCATAAGCCGTAAGGTACCAACCAGAACACAATCTATATAACCCTACCCAAGTCATACTATCCACCTAGTAACTATGAGCATCCAGCAGGCCCCTGGGTATGCAACTTGGGCTCACTGGGCCCCTGACTATAGTTGTATCTGAGTCCGGAGGACTCCTGAAATCTGAAATCTGAAATCTGAAATCTATAATCTGAAAAATGTAATCTGCACCCCGGGCGCAAGCGCTCGACAGGGGGTGTGATATAGTGCTAATCAACCTGCCATGGGGAATCTGCATATCTTCGTCCGCTGGCGGACGGCATGCCACTCTGTAGGTCGACATATCCTCACCCTCTGGCGGGCGAGTCGACACAGCTATTAACCCTGGGGCAGTAAAGGATGCTCTAAGGGTACCCAACACAGGAAAATCATGTCTCCACAGATAGCAATAGGCACATGTAATATATATATACTGGATCTGATAATAATATTTCTGGAATATTCTGCTGGGACTTATACTGTTTTACTGAATTTCATGTTGAACACTGTATTATATTTCTAACATGCTTACTAAATTTCATACTAAACATAATATACGACTTCTGAAGCATTCTACTGGAATTTGTGCTATTTTGCTATACTAGAACTACTAGCTTGCCGAAAGAAACTGGCTTTACATACATCAACTGCCGACTTTCTAATTAACTGGCATAGCTCGGCTAGTATTTAGCTATTTCTCCCAATTGTATTCATATTCACTAAAGAATAGAATTAATTCTACTATTATTTTGGAAGGAAACCATATTATGTCTATACCTACTGCCTATTCTTCGACTTATCAAAGAACGGCTGAAAACTCGCTATTTCTCGGGGGTTTAGAAGGTGAAATACTCACTTTAATGCTGGGAGTATATTAACACTAGTTTGGAGCAATTCCACTTACCTTAGCTCAGCGTGACGATGATTTGCCGGCCGAATTTCGCGAAACTAACTCCACAGGAATGCTCCCGATAGCTTTATACTTCTCTACCCGAAGTTAATTTGAGTTTGGACTGCGTTTGACGGTGTAAACGGAAGGAAATTTAATCAAACCCTTCGTTCCCCTCTATTTCTATTCGTTTACTAGAAATTATATGAAGGGAAAATGATTTAAAACGAAGTGGGGGCCGTATATATTTGGGGCCTTTAAGTCGCATTTGTCGAATGCGATTTATAAGTCGCATTTTCCTTGCACGCTCTGACTTGGCGCTTGTCTGGTCTCCCCCCCCGGCCCTTTTCTCGCACGTATGGCATTCTAAAACTGTTAACCAAGATGCAAATATGCCAACTAAGTGTCATAAACTTACGAGGTGTAACAATGAACCTGGGCAGCTATGGCCTGTGCCAACATTTGAATCGCTACCCTAAACTCATATGGGCAGCTGGTTCTGGTGCGTGCTCCTCATGAACTGGTAGGGCTAGATTATGCCCATCACCATTGTCTCCCTAATGATCGTTGCCATTTCCATTTCTTCGGACGTTCACTAAGTGTGGAGGCATGATTTCTGCAAACACGAATAGCTCAAATTAGAAGGATGGAAGGGCTTTTCATCGCACGACATAGAATCATGAAAGAAGGGAACATTTCCTGAATATCTAGTAGCCTCTTCGTCATAAGTGTGGCGCGCTTCACACCCATGAAAAAGACTCTACTTAACGAGGCTTTCAGACACCCTAGGACACTTCAAAACCTAATGCTCTGATACCAAGTTTGTCATGACCCGATCATAGGCCCGAATTGAGACACGGTACTCAATTTACCTCTCAGTTTTGGAAGTCATTTCAAAAAGGATTGGGTACACAGATTAAACTCAGCACAGGATTTCACCCTCAAATAGACGGTCAAGCGGAACGAACAATCCAAACCCTCGAGGACATGTTGAGAGAATGCTTAATTGACTTCAAAGGTAGCTGGGATGAGCATTTTCCACTGATCGAGTTTGCCTATAATAACAGTTACCACTCAAGTATTTAGATGGCGCTATTCGAGGCTCTCTAGCGGACGAAGATGTAGGTCACCCATTTGGCGGTTTGAGGTTGGCAAAGCGGTGATGATAGTACCATATTCGATTCATGAAGCAATGGATAAGGTTCAGTTGATAAGAGACAGGTCGAAAACTGCCCAGAGTCGCCAAAAGTCTTATGCGGACGTGAGAAGAAGAGAGTTAGAATTTGAAGTCGATGACTGGGTATTTCTGAGCGTGTCTCCCATGAAGGGAGTGATGCAGTTTGGAAGGAAAGGGAAACTTAGTCCCTGCTATGTCGGTCCATATCGGATAGTAAGACGTGTTGGCAAGGTGGCTTATGAGTTGGAGTTGCCTTCAAAATTAGCTTCTGTGCATCCTGTGTTTCATGTATCGCTTCTGAAGAAATGTTTGGGTTATCTAGCGTTAGTTGTCCCGGTGGATAGTGTTGATGTCACCACCTGAGAGCATACCCAAATCATAAACACGGGACAAGGAGCCCTGAAAGACCCCAAGTTGACCCATGGCATGAACATACATCTAAATTATTCACATGGAATGGAAGACTTAACGTAATAACATGAAATAACGGAAATCATGACATGAAATAGAAAAGACGATGATACAAGATTCATATATAAACACTGACTACTACATACAATCTAAAAAGCCTCTCATCATAATAGATAGGTTGGAGGGACAAGACCCCAACTAACCCTAACATACTGAAATTGAAAGAAAGATAAAGTCTAAGGACTCACCAACCAGAATTGAGGGATAATACCAGAAGCAAGCTAGGAGCGAGGCTAAACCTGAAAACTGGATAAGTATGCGGGTCAGTACTTGGAATGTACCGAGTATGCAAGATAAGTAAAATCAACATTTAAAAACATAAGAGTCATAAGAGTAGGACATCATGATCATAAATATTGAAATCATAAATATATCATAAGGATTAAGGTTTTCTACACATTCATAAACCTTTCATAGTCATAACATGAGAGAAAAGCATTTCATAAACATGTCTTGAACCAAGAAACATAATCACAACATGCATAAAAAATAATGAGGAATAGTGGGAGATTTCTATAACCGACATACACCATATGAGCATACATGGAGCCCGACCTGTAAACCTAGTTGGTAGGTCGTTCATACCTTTCCAAGGTTAGAACCATGAAAGGCGTGATATCACTCATGAAGACCCTATAGGGCATAGGGTACATTCACTGAGGAGGTCCCAAACATACCTACGGTTGAACGTAGTTCTGAGATTCGGGGCGTAACCTGGGCCCTCAACCTACTCGGTGTTAAGTACTACTCCCAAAACATGCATGTGCTCACAAATTCATACATGGCATTCATGGATAGTCAAATCGTGATAATCATAACATGCTTGCAAATTCATAAGACTAGCCATGAAATCGGGTTTTTTTCATAAATCTAAATCTAAAAAGGGATTTTGAAGATAAAATATAAAGAAAAGCACCTATTTTGCATCGCTCAAAATTGACAATTAGTCATACAATACATAATTTCCTTAAGCAAACTTTTGATAAGCCATTTTTTGGTTTCTTTTGAAAGTCTTCGAAATCATTTTGTTTTTCCTTTTAAAACTTTTAGAGTGATAACCAAAATCATAATTCATGAATCGTACTCAACATGGGGGCATAGCCCAATACTCATACATTCTTGAAATACTTGAATTTATAGTAAACATAGTCATAATTTGGGTAATTAAAAACATGCTTAAAATCCGAAAATGCATATCATACTTGAAGGATCACCATATTTAGGAACTTCAATAGAAACCTCATGATTGGGAACTTATGATTTTAAGCTTTAGATCGTCAAAACATTAAGTAAAAAAAATAAAACAGCCCAACAACTCGAAACCCATAATTTAGATATGCCACAACGTATTCATATCGATTTTGGAAGAATCATGCAATTGGGTTAAGACCCACACGAATTTAGTAAATCATAACCACGGATTAGGGAGAAATTGTGCATGGGTGGGGACTAAACCACTCATTCAAAACCCCACATACCTGGGACAACTGATTTCCAATCTTCCCTTGAAAGCCCAAGATGAAATTGGAAGAACTTGAAGAAGGAAACCTTGAATCACCCCACAATCTCCTCTCTAACTCTTGCATGAATGAATGAGGCCTAACATGAACTAATCCCCCTTAAAAGACCCTATCTAGAGCTTAAGACGATGTAGTTTAGGCCTTAGGAACTTAAAAATTACAAAAACACCCTTATTAAAACGCAGGAAAAACACTGCCAGGGCCCCTAACAAGGGACCTCACGAGTTGTTGCCAAGGGGCACGACTCATGGCCACGACCCGTGAAGTCCACTTCCCAAAACACTCAGGGCGACCCCATGAATTGTGGTGGTTGACCACGACTTTTGGTCACCACCCGTGACCCCTACTGCCTCAAAAGCTTGACCAACCTCCAATGCAAATCACGGGTGACATCACAAGTCGTGAGGTCTGACCACGACTTGTGGTCAGGCTTGTGGCCTCCTCAACCTGAGCTTGCCCAGTCGCTGACCACGAGTCACATCATGACTCGTGGTCACTCCTCATGACCCCTTTATAAGTCATCCTGCAACCTGATGCGAATTTTTAGTTTTGACTCTCGGGTCTGATCCTTGTGTTCCGGGGTTATAACAGTTGATGTGAGAGATAGTCTTAGCTATGAGGAGGTTCCAGTGGAAATATTGGATCCTCAGGTTTGATGGCTAAGGAACAAGGAAGTAGCTTCATTTAAAGTGTTATGGAGGAATCAACATGTTGAAGAAGCTATGTGGGAAGCCGAAGCGGATATGATGGCTAGATACCCACATTTATTCTCTACCGGCCCAATTTTAGCTTGAGGTATCAGTTTTGCATTCAAAATTTATTTAGTTTTCATGTTTTGTTCATGTGCGCGAGTTTCTTTTATATATATGGATGCGTGTATGCTTCATGAAATTAGTTCAGTTAAGCGATTTGAATCGAAGGTAGTCATTCCATCAGATTTTGGTTTAAATGATTAGTATTTGAATATGACGATTGCATTTTCTCTGCTTTTCTGTGTGTTTTCTAACATCCGAGGATGAATGTTCCCAAGGGGAGATATTGTTATACCCTGGAAACCTAAAGATCAGACCCAGGAGTTAAAACAGAGAAAAGTGTAAAAACTTGCACCAGGCATAGAACGAGTCATGGGATGACTCGTTAGTGCAGCCCACGAGTCGTTATGTCAGTCATGGGGAGGCTAGTGAGGAAGTTTTGGAAGTTTGAGGAAAAATATCCCCACGGGCGTGACAATGACTCGTGGTCAGACCCACGAGTCGTTATGTCAGTCATGGGTGGATAAGGAAAGAAAAGAGAAGAAGGGAGGCAGTGCACTCGACGGAGGGTGGATAAGGAAAGAAAAGAGAAGAAGGGAGGCAGTGCACTCGACGGAAGGACCCTACGAGTTGTGGTCAGTTCCCACAATTCATGGGGTGAGTCGTGGTCCAAGTAGGGAAGGTTTTTGCTGAAGCTCAGGCAGTGTACTTCACGACCGGCTCAATGAGTCGTGACCCTTAACCACGAGTCATTAGGTCCCTCGTTGGAACCACCTGACAATTAATTTATGCGAATTTAGTAAGGGCTTTTCCGTAATTCCTATATTCCTAAGGCCTATACTACGTCATTTTGAGTTATGAATAGTGACTTTTAAAGGGGTTAAGTTCATTTTAGGCCCCATTTGTTCACACATGTAAGGTAGAAGAATTGAGAGGGTGATCAAGCTTAGCATTCATAAATTTCTTTTCAATTTCCTATTGGGCATCTAAAGAAGTGTTAGAATTAGCTACCAACAGATATGGAGGGTTATGAATGGGTGATTTGATCTTGGGCAAATTTATATGCCCAAGTGATACTCAAAGGTGTCAATTTTGCCTTGTTTACCGATCGATGTTTATACATTCTCATGTGATTTGTAATAAAATGTGAATTTATACTAACCAACATGATTAGCGTTGTTTTGCAGGTGAAATATAATTTTGGGAAGCTAAAATGCATGTTGGGAGAGATCGGGGTTGGACTCAGACACGAGCAAAGGAAAAACCACTTGAAGGCACAAATTAAAGGGGCTCCGCGATGGAGCCGTGTCACGCTGCCATCGGGGATGCATTCTGCCTGGATGGTGAAATTATGCCTATTTCCAGTGGAGGTGCGCGTTGGGGCCGTGGCACGTTGGCCTAGCCCCGCGTTGCATGTCGTGCCACGTTGGGCCTAAGTACCCGAACGACTAAATTCCAGTAAGGGTCTACGTCGGTGGCGTGTCACATAGGCAGTGCTCCGCGATGCACTCCGTGACAAGTTGCTTGTTATTTCGGGAAAAATTCCCACAAGTATAAATAGAACACTTAGGTTCATTTTTAATTATTCTGACTTGGTGGAGCAAGAACGTGGGTTACAGGCAGTTGAGGGGACGAAAATCTCAGGGTTTTTCTCTATCTCCTTCTTCTTTATTTCAATTGCTTGTATGATTAACACTCATTTAACGATGTTTAATCCACAAATGAGTGGCTAAATCCTCTTCTTGCTGAGGTTAAGAACAATTGTATTGAAATGTGATTATTGATTATTTGGTTTTTCATCTTTTCTTCCATGGTTGTTCTATTGATTCTTGTTCTTACTGCATTAATGTGTGGCCAATATTAATGTATATCTAAAAAGTCCGGTTTCACTTGAGAGAGCAAGAGATTGGAAAGTTGTGAATTGATAGGATATGATCTTTTCTTAGTTTGGGAAAATTGAGAATTGATTTACTTTCAGGATAGAAATATACCTGAAAGTTGTATTAGTCAATTAAGGAATCGATTTTGTAAGGCTAGAACATGAATTTCGTTTTATCACAGAAATGTAGGTGGACGGTTCATGATTCTTAAGTTGGGTTAAATACGAGAGTTTTAATCCATTGGCAATAATTCTTGACTAGCAACCGGAGGAAATATTAACCAAATTGAATCGATAATTTGTTTCTTTACATGTTCATTTAACCTCAGCATGCTCATACTTATAGTTCAGACTCAATTTATATATTCGTTTTAGACTCAGTATAAAATTAGGAAACAAAATATCAAACTGTTCTTCACACTGTTGTTTGCATTTTTAGAGTTAAAGTTTATTAACACTTGAGTAGATTATTACCCTATCCCAGTCCCTGTGGGATCAATACTTGGCTTACTTGAGCCACTTTACTACTTGTTCGACCACGTGCACTTGCGTGTAGCTATATACCTAAAAGCAGCCGAACAAGTTTTTGGCGCCGTTGTCGGGGACTGGCAATTGGTAAATTTTTCTTAAGTGTTAGTTTACTATTTCTTCTTAGTGTTGACAACTTGGTCTTAGCCTGTATTTTGCAGATACAAACTTTTGTTGAACACTAGCAAGAAACAAGGAGCTGGTGGACTCATATTTAGAGCCTGAAAGACAATTTCATCGTCATAGGAGAGAAGCTCTAGAGAGAAAGTTGCAGTTGCTCAGACAAACAATCATGGAGCAACAACAGAATCCACCATTTGTAAGGGCAATGTTAGTGCTCGAGGAAATGGCAGCTAGGCCAATTCGCGAGGTGGCAATCCCACATGCTAACAATGTCACATCTAGCATCCGCAAACCTGAGCCAGGAGGGAGGTTCGAGCTCAAACAAAACATGGTGCAATTGTTGCACACCAGCGGGCAGTTCACAGGTCTCCCTCATGAGGATCCACAGCAGCATCTCCAAAATTTTTTGGAGATAAGTTACACATACATCCCCGCTGGAGTGTCATCAGATTATGTCAGGCTTACATTGTTCCCATTTTCACTGTTGGGAGAAGCCAAGAGGTGGTTGAAAGCTGAGCCACCCAATTCTATTACTACGTGGGATGATCTTGCAACGAAATTCTTGATACAATTTTTTCCATCCGGTAAGACAGCAAGACTTAGAAGTCAAATTCTAAGTTTTAAACAGAGAGATGGAGAGAATCTGTATCTGGCGTGGGAGAGATTCAAGTCTATGTTGCGGAATTGTCCTCATCATCACCAATCCAATGATATGCTGGTGCACACTTTTATAGAGGGTTTGGAACCCCACACAAAAATCTTGCTAGACTCAGCAGCTGGGGGACAAGCATTGGAGAAAACTTATGAGGAGCTGTATACCTTGTTAAATCGTATTTCACAGGGAAATCTAGAGTGGAATGCTGATTCATCAAGAGGAGGGACAAGGAAAGCAGCAGGAGTCCTAGAAGTGGATGGTTTTACAGCTATTGCTGCATAGATAGCTTCTTTACAGAATCAACTCAACACCCACTTCAGTAACTTGACCATGAACCAGACTCAAGCCCCAGTGAATGTAGTGCAGCAGATTTGGTGTGAAGTGTGCGGGAGTAGTGAGCACTCAGCTGAGTGTTGTGGAGCAAATCCTGATTCGGTGAACTTTGTGGGAAATGTACAGAGGAATAACCACCTACAGTATGGCAACAACTACAATTCCAACTAGAGGAATCACCCGAATTTCTCTTGGGGTAGCAACAACCATCAAGGGCAGAGTTCGAGTCAGGGGGCACAGAAGAATCAAGGAGGGCAGCAGAACTATCAGGCACAGTATAGAAACAACAATGCACCTCCTCCACCACCATCACCCAGCATTGAGGAGATTTTCAAGACAATGATAGCTAACCAAGCTCAATTACAGGCTGACTATGTGAAATTGGCAGCCGAGGTAAAGAACAACCAGTTAGCGACTAAGGCACTGGAGTATCAATTTGGGAAATTTGCTGGAGCCCAAAACACCAGGCCTAGAGGAGGACTCCCGAGCGACACGGATCCCAACCCCAAGCAAGTGAATGCAGTGACCACAAGGAGTGGTTTGTAGCTTAAAGAGGTGGAACTAGAAAGACCACCTCAACAGTCAGGAGCAGCAGAAGTTGAAAGGGAGCAAATTGATGAGAGGGGGAAGAAAAAGGAGGCTGAATCAGAAAGACCACCACCCCCGTTCCCTCAAAGATTAAAGAAACACAAGGAGGAGGAGTGTTTCAAGAAATTCATGGAGGTGCTGAAACAGGTACATATTAACTTACCTCTTGTTGATGTTTTGCAAGGAGTGCCGAAGTATGCAAAGTATATTAAGGACATCGTGGCGAATAAAAGTCGGTTGACTGAGTATGCTACGGTGGCTCTCACGGAGGAGTGCACTTCCCAGATACAAAACCGGTTACCCACAAAGCTCAAAGACCCTGGGAGCTTTACTATACAAATTACAATTGGGCAAAGTATCCGAGCTCGCGGATTATGTGGTTTGGGAGCGAGCATTAATTTGATGCCGTCATCGGTATTCAAGAAGTTGGGTCTAGGGAGTCCTAGACCAAAAACAGTCATATTGCAACTAGCGGATCATTCCTTAGCCAGACCTGATGGCATTGTGGAGCATGTGCTGGTGCAAGTGGGCTCCCTTATCTTCCCTATAGATTTCGTCGTGCTGGATTTTGAGCCAGACGCGGAAGTCCCATTTATTTTGGGACATCCTTTTTTGGCGACCGGGAAAGCGCTGATTGATGTAGCTGTAGGGCAGCCCATTATGCGAGCACATGACAAAGTTGAGGTATTTGATGTGTTTAAGGCCATGAAGCTGCCGGCTATACATGAGGAGCTTTCAGCAATCAATGTGGTGGAACAAGAAGAAATTCGTCAGATTGTTGAATCTCAAGACCCACTGGAAAGAGTGTTGATGAACTTTGATCAGTTTGGAGATAGAGACGCTTATGAGGTGGTACAAATGTTGAATGAGGCATAAAGGCATCCGAGGAAACAGGAATTTCAGTCTTTAATGAGATCTCTAGAACCATTGCCGAAACCATCCATTGAGGAAGCACCAAAGTTGGAATTGAAAGAATTACCTTCCCATTTAAAATATGTCTTTCTGGGGAAAGATGAGACGTTGCCGGTTATCATCTCTGCAGAATTGACAGAGGCACAGGAGAAGGAAGCATTGGGTGTCCTCAGAAAAAGGAAGAAAGCAATGGGTTGGCAAATGTCAGATATTCAGGGTATCAATCCAGCTTTTTGCACACACGGGATTTTCATGGAGACAGGAGCAAAACCAACCGTTCAGTCACAACGAAGGCTAAATCCAGCAATGAAGGATGTGGTTAGGAAAGAAATAATTAAGTGGCTTGATGTAGGTGTGGTCTACCCGATTTCAGACAGTGAATGGGTCAGCCCCGTTCAGTGCGTTCCAAAGAAAGGAGGGATGATCGTGGTCACCAATGAGAAAAATGAGCTGATTCCTACACGAACCGTCACAGGCTAGCGGATTTGCATGGACTATAGAAAGCTTAATGAAGCCACAAGGAAAGATCATTATCCTATCCCATTTATTGATCAGATATTAGATAGGTTGTCTGGACAGGAATATTATTGTTTCCTTGATGGGTACTCTGGTTATAACCAAATAGCCATAGCTTTGGAGGACCAAGAGAAGACTACTTTTACCTGTCCTTATGGGACATATGCTTTTAGACGGATGTCATTTGGGTTATGCAATGCACCTGCCACATTCAAGAGATGCATGATGGCTATTTTCCACGACATGGTGGAGGATTTTGTTAAGGTATTTATGGATGATTTTTCTATTTTCGATAATTTGTTTGCTACTTGTTTGCAGAATCTTGACAGGGTGCTGGCTCGCTGTGAGGAATCCAACCTTGTACTAAACTGGGAGAAATGCCATTTCTTAGTTAAGGAGGGTATTTTCCTTGGCCACAAAGTGTCTCGCAAGGGGTTGGAAGTCGATCGTGCTAAGATCGAGGTTATTGAGAAGTTACCACCACCTGTGTCGGTGAAAGGCGTGCGCAGTTTTCTTGGGCATGCAGGGTTCTACAGATGGTTCATCATAAACTTTTCCAAAATTTCTAGACCTTTATGCAGATTGTTAGAAAAAGAGGTGAAGTTTGAGTTGGATGATGAGTGTGTTAAAGCATTCGAGGAGTTGAAGAAGAAATTGATAGAAGCACCTATCCTTACTTCTCCGGATTGGGGACAACCATTTGAGTTGATGTGTGATGCAAGTGATGTGGCTATAGGAGCGGTACTAGGATAGAGGAAAAATAGAATCTTTCATTCTATTCATTATGCAAGCAAAACGCTGAATACGGCCCAAAGTAATTATACAGTCACAGAGAAGGAGATGCTAGCATTAGTGTTTGCATTTGACAAATTCAAGTCCTATTTGGTCGGTTCAAAAGTAGTGGTTTACACCGATCATGCAGAAATTCGGTACCTGTTTAACAAGAAAGATGCTAAGCCCAGGCTGATCAGATGGATCCTGTTGTTGCAAGAGTTCGACCTCGAAATTAAGGACAGAAAGGGGAACGAAAATCAGGTGGCAGATCACTTATCGCGACTGGAGAGCCGGTCGCATGTGAAGGAAGGTGATAACATCAATGAGGAGTTCCCGGATGAGCAGTTCTTGGCAGTAGGGGAAGCTGAAGTTCCCTGGTACGCAGACATAGTCAACTTGTTGGTGAGTGGAGTCTACCCACCTGAGGCGACAGTCCAGCAGAGAAGAAAGTTGAGGCATGATTGTTGATACTTTATTTGGGATGAGCCATACTTATTTAAGCAGGGACCGGATCAGGTGATGAGAAGATGCATCCCAGAGAGTCAGATTGCAGAGGTGTTGAGGAGTTGTCACTCTTCGTTGTATGGGGGGCACCATGGAGGCGAGCGGACGGCGCACAAGGTTCTACAGTCAGGGTTCTTTTGGCCTACATTGTTCAGAGACTCTATGGCATTTGTCAAAATGTGTGATAGATGTCAGCGTACAGGAACGATTGGTAGAAGACAGGAGATGCCGCTACAGAATATACTGGAAGTAGAGACCTTTGATGTATGGGGCATAGATTTCATGGGCCCGTTCCCACCGTCATTTGGTAATCGTTACATCTTGGTGGCCGTAGATTATGTATCAAAGTGGGTGGAAGCAATAGCTTGCCCCAGGAATGACAACAAGGTGGTAACAAAATTTGTGAAAAAACACATTCTCACCAGGTTTAGGACACCCCGAGCCATTATCAGTGATGGAGGGGCTCATTTTGTCAATGCAAGTTTCAAGAAGTTACTAGCCAAGAATGGGGTGTGCCACAAGGTGACAACAGCATACCACCCCCAAACTAGCGGGCAAGTAGAAGTGTCAAATAGAGAAGTGAACCAGATTCTCCAGAAAACAGTGAATACACAATGGAATGATTGGTCAAGAAAACTTGATGATGCGTTGTGGGCATACAGAACTGCTTACAAGACACCGATTGGAACTTCACCACACCGATTATTGGCCTATGGTAAAGCGTGTCATCTGCCAGTGGAGCTAGAGCACCGAGCCTTCTGGGCCGTGAGGAAATTGAATATGGACTTAGAGCTAGCGGGCAAGAAGAGACTAATGCCACTTAGTGAACTTGAAGAGTTCCGCTGGCATGCTTATGAGAGTGCTAAGTACTACAAGGAAAAAACAAAAAGGTGGCATGACAAGCACGTGGTGCATCGTATTTTTGAGCCGGGGCAGAAAGTATTGCTCTTCAATTCAAGATTGAAGCTGTTTCCAGGAAAGCTGAGGTCCAAATGGTCGGGGCCATTTGAGGTGGTCAGAATGACCCCGCACGGGGCAGTAGAGCTGCGGCAAGAAGATCGGAGTGCCACGTTCTTGGTCAATGGGCAAAGATGTAAGCCTTACTGGGGTGAGGACGGTGGTCGAGAGAAAACATCTGTCACCCTAGAAGATGACTGACCTTAAGGACGTCGAGCCACGACGGTAAACTAGGCACTGCACGGGAGGCAACGCGTGAAATTTTCTGTGTAAAATGTGAATAGATTTCGTAGAAAAAGAAAAAAATGAAAAAAGAAAGAGAAAAAAAAAGAGAAAAAAATAATTAAAAACAAAATTTTTATATTGGTTATTTTTTTATTATTTTTTAGTGAACCAATAATTCTAACAAATTTCTTGTTGTAAGATGAATTTCAGGTTGAACGGAGGATAAATATGCAAAGAATCGCAAAGGAAAAATTAAGGTATGAAAAATAAGCAAAAGTGGCAAAACAGTGAGCCCACGTGATGGCTCCGTGTCACGGAGGAGGGCCTCCGTATTACCCTCCGTGACACGTTGAAGGTATTCTGGAATTTTTACAAATTCCAGAACACATGCGCGATGGCTCCGTGTCACGGAGGGCATGCTCCGCGTTACCCTCCGTGACACGTTGAGGTGTATTTCGCGATGGGTCACACCGGGTCGCCGGGTGACCCGCGCGAAAAACCCTCCTTTTAACCCCGATTTTGCCTCATTTTTTCCCATTCCTCACCTCCTTCGCGACAAACAACCCGAAAATCACCCCTTCCCCAATGTGACACGGCCTAGGAGTTCAATTTTATCAACTTTTCTTCGATATTATCGAATTTAAGGAACAATGGCAAGCACGCAAGACATGGGAAAAGGCGCATCAACATCAGGTGCCGGAAGAAAATGAATTAGGCTGGGAACATCAGTCCCAGAAGCACCAGCGGTTCCACGCGGCCAACGCCGTCAATATGGAACCAGATGGGTGACAGAGGAGGGGAAGAAATGGTACGCGAAGCATAAGGAAAGCAAATACTTCCCCGAAGAACACATTGCTAGGGAACCCTTGGCACAGGAGTTCCCTAGGATTGTCCACAAGATCGAGGCAGCCGGGATGAATTTCATCTTTGAAGAGCCCAAGGAATGCAATTTGCACTTGATTCGGGAATTCTACGCCAACTGGAACCCGACTCTCAGAAGCCACGCCATCAAGATAAGGGGGCAAATAGTCACTTTTGAGCCCCACCAACTTAATGCTATCTTAAGGGCGCGGGACACAGACGCCCATGTGCTTCGACAGCTGAATATCACTCCACCATATGCGGACATCAGACGCACTTTGTGTGGAACCCGGTCTACAGCACGTTGGAGCAGGCATAAGGAGAGGGGCTACCATCAGACCTTGCCCTACTCACAGATGAACAGGGAAGTCAGGATATGGATGAAGATTGTTTGTTCCTGCCTAATCCCGGGGGTGCATATGACAGATGTAACCCGGGATCGTGTATGCTTGGTGTACGCCCTGATGAAAGGGCTGGAGATCAACGTGGGGGCGGTGATTATCTCCGCCATGAAGAGAGCCTGTTTGTATCAAGGGCACAGGTACGGGTTTGGTGGATTTCTCACCACATTCCTGAGGGGCCTGGATATTGAGGAAGAGGCCCTTGACTACATCCTGCAGATGGAGCGGCGGGCCTTAGATGTCACCAAAACTAAGGCACCCGACACCACTCACGGGCCAGTTCTTACACTAGCCGAGCGACACGCTCGGGATGATTAGTACATGGCTCGCATGTACGGAATGCAGATGCTCCAGCTGCGAATAGGCGGGAGGCCGGCAACAGAAGAGGAGCTATGGCAGCTCGAGCTAGACTACCCTTTTGGAGAAAATGTCAGGGCTCTATGCCGAGTGGGGCATGCTTTTGTGGAGCCCACGGATGATGACGTCCCCACAGATGAGGAGACACATCATGACGACTCCGATGTGGAGTCAGATGATGACGATGGGGGCGATTCAGACATGGGAGACGAGGCAACAGCACCTGATGAAGAAGTGGAATACCTTGATTGATCAGGGAGTTTCACCACCCATTCTTGTACTATGCTAATTTTTGTGAACACTGGGGACAGTGTTCGATTTAGGTGCCGGAAGAAAATGAATTAGGCTGGGAACATCAGTCCCAGAAGCACCAGCGGTTCCACGCGGCCAACGCCGTCAATATGGAACCAGATGGGTGACAGAGGAGGGGAAGAAATGGTACGCGAAGCATAAGGAAAGCAAATACTTCCCCGAAGAACACATTGCTAGGGAACCCTTGGCACAGGAGTTCCCTAGGATTGTCCACAAGATCGAGGAAGCCGGGATGAATTTCATCTTTGAAGAGCCCAAGGAATGCAATTTGCACTTGATTCGGGAATTCTACGCCAACTGGAACCCGACTCTCAGAAGCCACGCCATCAAGATAAGGGGGCAAATAGTCACTTTTGAGCCCCACCAACTTAATGCTATCTTAAGGGCGCGGGACACAGATGCCCATGTGCTTCGACAGCTGAATATCACTCCACCATATGCGGACATCAGACGCACTTTGTGTGGAACCCGGTCTACAGCACGTTGGAGCAGGCATAAGGAGAGGGGCTACCATCAGACCTTGCCCTACTCACAGATGAACAGGGAAGTCAGGATATGGATGAAGATTGTTTGTTCCTGCCTAATCCCGGGGGTGCATATGACAGATGTAACCCGGGATCGTGTATGCTTGGTGTACGCCCTGATGAAAGGGCTGGAGATCAACGTGGGGGCGGTGATTATCTCCGCCATGAAGAGAGCCTGTTTGTATCAAGGGCACAGGTACGGGTTTGGTGGATTTCTCACCACATTCCTGAGGGGCCTGGATATTGAGGAAGAGGCCCTTGACTACATCCTGCAGATGGAGCGGCGGGCCTTAGATGTCACCAAAACTAAGGCACCCGACACCACTCACGGGCCAGTTCTTACACTAGCCAAGCGACACGCTCGGGATGATTAGTACATGGCTCGCATGTACGGAATGCAGATGCTCCAGCTGCGAATAGGCGGGAGGCCGGCAACAGAAGAGGAACTATGGCAGCTCGAGCTAGACTACCCTTTTGGAGAAAATGTCAGGGCTCTATGCCGAGTGGGGCATGCTTTTGTGGAGCCCACGGATGATGACGTCCCCACAGATGAGGAGACACATCATGACGACTCCGATGTGGAGTCAGATGATGACGATGGGGGCGATTCAGACATGGGAGACGAGGCAACAGCACCTGATGAAGAAGTGGAATACCTTGATTGATCAGGGAGTTTCACCACCCATTCTTGTACTATGCTAATTTTTGTGAACACTGGGGACAGTGTTCGATTTAAGTGTGGGGTGGGAGTAGTTAGCTGTTGGTTGCTGTTGTTTTTAATGTATGTTTTTGTTTTGTTGTCGTGCATGTGATAAAATTGTGACTCTGTGATTGTGATGGGTATGTTTCGTATTGTAATTAATGTGAAGCTGTTGGCTGCTGTTGAATGTTGTTAGCTGGCTTTGTACATATTTTCGTTTTATCGAAATGATCGATATTTTTTAAAAAAAAATTCATGAATTTTTAAATTTTTGGGTTTCTCGGTGTTTGTTTTCGGTTCTTTTACCGAGAATGGTCCCATTGAACCAAAGTCTTAGTTAGTGACTGTTCCCTATGATGGATGGATGACGACCATCTTAAGGGAAATGTAGTCGTTAGGAGTAGATTTTTTTTTCATTTATTTTTCAGTTTTTTTCTTTTGTGGGTTGTATCCTAAAACCTGTAGTTACTTTATAGTTGCGAAATTCTGGTTGCGTGTTGTACATGATATTTGAAATGAAAAGGTGATTCGTATGAAAGCATGCAACTCTGTAAATATGTTGAGATACCTAGGCCATAGAGTCGATTCAGTGTGATGGAGGCTTAATGCTTGAATTCTTGTAATTAGCTGATTGAAGAGTCCGTGAATATGTCTTGAGTTGAGCATGTGAAATGAGCGTATAGTGAGGTTTTGTTTCTTCCATGCTATTGTGAAGTGTCTAGAACTTGCCTGGTGTGTGTACGAAACGAAATGAAGGACGTGTATTGTAGGAAAGGATGTAGGCATTTCTTTGTTTTAACCGAAAGTCTCTAGTTTTCATTATTGTACCCACCTTGAATGTACACCCTAGTTAGCCCATTGAGCCTTTAGCCTATTATTTTTCTTTTGTCAAAAAGGTGTAAACCGTGCTTAACCCCTTCTTTTCATTATCCGTGAATTTGATCCAAAACTCTTAAGTGCTTAAGAAAAGAAAATAATTTTCCCACAGTGTCAAAGAGTGAGAATGGTGAAAAGAAAATAAAAGCAGAGTGATGAAAGGAAAGAAAAGGTTGAAGGTGCACTTGTTATAAATTAAATATAACGAAGATGTATACATAATCTTTGTTATTGAGTCAAGTGTGCTTAAAGAGATGGGTCAAAATAAAGACAGACTTCAAGAATGGGAGGACGAAGGAAGAAACAATTCCCATGAAGTGATGGGATGTATTGAAAATGCGCTTAAGGATGCTAGTGGCTATTATTGGTTAGCCCAATATTTACTAGTTATGTAGCTTACATTAAGTCCTACGTGATCCTACATCACATTTCCTTATATTAGTGGAGTAATACACTAAAGGCAAGCCTATGGTTCATGACATGATGCATGTGAATTCTTTTGGGGAGAGAGAGCGAAATTGTGTTTATATGCCCCTGCATGTAATCTTTTGAGTTCATGTGATTGAAAAGGGAAAAATTCTCTTGTGTTGTGAGGGAACATGCTTGACGAGAGATTAAATTTTGTGTCGGATATCTTAATCAGCTGATTTGCATGAGTTTTCCAATATCAAGAGTCGATTCTTGAGTCTAGGAGGTCTGAATGTGTTGAAGGTCATTGTATTGATAGGACCATGCGTGTTTTCTTAATGATTTGCTGTATTAAATAATCGGTATGACCGTAGCTTGAATAGTCGAACCACAAGTAGCCAGGATGGGGTGTAAATTGCATGAGGAGTAAGATTGTTGTTCGGGGACGAACAAGGATTTAAGTGTGGGGTAAGTGATCTTGGGCAAATTTATATGCCCAAGTGATACTCAAAGGTGTCAATTTTGCTTGTTTATCGATCAATGTTTATACATTCTCATGTAATTTGTAATAAAATGTGAATTTATACTAACCAACATGATTAGCATTGTTTTGCAGGTGAAATATAATTTTGGGAAGCTAAAATGCATGTTGGGAGAGACCGGGCTTGGACTCGGACGCGAGCAAAGGAAAAAGCACTTGAAGGCACAAATTAAAGGGGCTCCGCGATGGAGCCGTGTCACGTTGCCATCGCGGATGCATTCTGCCTGGATGGTGAAATTATGCCTATTTCCAGTGGAGGTACACGTTGGGGCCGTGGCACGTTGGCCTAGCCCCGCATTGCACGTCGTGCCACGTTGGGCCTAAGTACCCGGACGACTAAATTCCAGTAAGGGTCCGCGTCGGTGGCGTGTCACGGAGGCAGTGCTCCGCGATGCACTCCGTGACACGTTGATTGTTATTCTGGGAAAAATTCCCACAAGTATAAATAGAACACTTAGGTTCATTTTTAATTATTCTGACTTGGTGGAGCAAGAACGTGGGTTACAGGCAGCGGACGAAAATCTCAGGGTTTTTCTCTATCTCCTTCTTCTTTATTTCAATTGCTTGTATGATTAACACTCATTTAACGATGTTTAATCCACAAATGAGTGGCTAAATCCTCTTCTTGCTGAGGTTAAGAACAATTGTATTGAAATGTGATTATTGATTATTTGGTTTTTCATCTTTTCTTCCATGGTTGTTCTATTGATTCTTGTTCTTACTGCATTAATGTGTGGCCAATATTAATGTATATCTAAAAAGTCCGGTTTCACTCGAGAGAGCAAGAGATTGGAAAGTTGTGAATTGATAGGATATGATTTTTTCTTAGTTTGGGAAAATTGAGAATTGATTTACCTTCAGGATAGAAATATAGCTGAAAGTTGTATTAGTCAATTAAGGAATCGGTTTTGTAAGGCTAGAACATGAATTTCGTTTTATCACAGAAATGTAGGTGGACGGTTCATGATTCTTAAGTTGGGTTAAATACAAGAGTTTTAATCCATTGGCAATAATTCTTGACTAGCAACCGGAGGAAATATTAACCAAATTGAATCGATAATTTGTTTCTTTACATGTTCATTTAACCTCAGCATGCTCATACTTATAGTTCAGACTCAATTTATATATTCGTTTTAGACTTAGTATAAAATTAGGAAACAAAATATCAAACTGTTCTTCACACTGTTGTTTGCATTTTTAGAGTTAAAGTTTATTAACACTTAAGTAAATTATTACCCTATCCCAGTCCCTGTGGGATCGATACTTGGCTTACTTGAGCCACTTTACTACTTGTTCGACCACGTGCACTTGCGTGTAGCTATATACCCAAAAGCAGCCGAACATGATTCACTTCACACCCATGCCCAATCCCTCTCAAAAGTATTAAATTCCTATGTCTAATCTATGGGGTTTTAACCCAAATGCATAAATCTTCTATTTCTATACATGGATATGATTTGATTATGATTCTACTATTGAATTATGAAGAATGGGCAAATTTTATAATGTTTTCAATTAAAAATCATAATTTTAGTTTTATGAACTAAAATCCCATAGATGAAATGTTCAGGAAAGATAAGATTTGTGATGAATATATGATGATGACGAGATATTATGATGAAAAACATGATTTGAAGGTACCCATGTTTACAATTATGTTTTCGATAAGAACTGAGTATTTCTAAGTATAATAAAGCTTTGGGCAATGCCCACATGTTAAGTATGAATGATGATTTTCTCGAATTAGGCTTACCACATTGTTTTGGAGCAAAGACTCCCAATTATATTTTCAGCTTGTGGTATGTTTTGAGTTCATGTTTTCCTATGTTTAGCTTACCACATGGTTTTGGAAAAAAGGCTCCCAATTATATTTTCAGCTTGTGGTATGTTTTGAGCTAAAGCTTCTCATGTGCCTGATTTCATATTTAAGATGTATTTTATCATTGAGCTTCATCAATAGATGATATTGAGCTTTGTTATAAAATGATGTAGAGCATATGCATGTTTTGGGAGTAATGTCTAGCACTGAGTAGGCTAAGGGTTGATCACCCTGTGCCTCAGAACTATGCGCCAACATAGGTTTACACTATTATATATATTACTTTGGGACCTCCCTCGTGATCTTCCCCTGCCCGAATGGGCCTTTAGCTTGATATCGATATAATGGTATCGTCCCTAGCCTGGAAAGGCTTTTGACGACTCTACCCACTTGAGTATGATAGTTGGGACCACATAAGCTCTATCGTGGTAGGTCGGTTAAAAGACGAGTCTCCCATTGTTCCTCACAATTTCATATATGCATATTCATTACTCATGAGACATATATTTATACATATATGCATGTTCCAAAGCAGGTTTGACTCGATGTTTAACTTTACTTATAAATATTAGAATTCATCTTTGAGTCAGTCGATTCAGTATGATGTTATGAAGTTATGTCATGTTATGTTATGAAGAGATCATGATTTCAAAAGGAATGCATGCAAGCCCTACTCCCAGATTCTTAATGTTTATGTTTACATTATGCATTGGTTTAAAATGATTTTATTTACTTAAGAGGTTTTACTTACCCTACATACTCGATACGTTCCACATACTGACCGCATACTCTATGCTGTATCATTTCATGATACAGGACCTGGCTCTCAGTTTCATCCCCGCTCTTAGTCAGCTTATCAGAGTTAGCATTTGCATTATCGGTGAGTCCTCATCTCTCGAGGACAAGACTACTCAGATTTCTTATGTGTATTTTAGTTTCAGTTGTTTTGAGTTAGTTGGGGTCTTGTCCCATCAACTCATCATGTTTAGAGGCTTTTCAGACATATGTATGTATTCAGCTTCAGATTTTGTATTATGCTATTGTGTTCAATTAGACTTCCGCTATGAGTATCTCATTGATTATTCAATTTCTTGATTGAGATTAGATGTATGCTTATGCCATGGGTCGACTTGGGATCTCTCAGGACTCCTTGTCACGTGTTACGATCCGGGCCCATTCAGATCGTGATAATCATCCTCCACTTGGGGGTCATCATTGTAAACCCCCTCAACAACATCAACATCATCATAACAATAAAGACCATCAGCCAACGTAACGAATGCCCTCCGATTGGGGCACTCACTCATCTTATGACCAAACCCTTGACATTTGTAACATTTAAGAGGGCGATAAGTGTTACCTCCTTCCTTTGGAGGAAGAATGGGAGTGGGCCGCTCCACTCGATTGCTTTTGGCAACGAGCCTCTTAACATCTTGCGTGGTACCCTTGTCCTTTTGCCAATTGGAAGAATAAGTTCCTCCAACTTTGCTGTAGTGCCAAGTACCTTTGAAACCCCTTAATTTGTCAAGCTTCTCCTCTCAGAGCCCCACCTCTATCTCAATATCTGCCTCAAGAGATTCATCGATATCACAATAGTGGTGGAGTCTCATGCGGGAAATAATATCCTTACTCAACCCAGCTCTAAACCGAGTCATAACATTCAAAGGATCTTCAGCAAAATCAAGCCGCATCTTTAAGAGTTGGAACTAATCATAGTATTGCTCTACACTTTTGGTGCCTTGTTGTAAAGTGTAGATCTTCTTTAGTTTCTCTTGGAAGTACCTCTTGGAAACATACTTCCGCCTCAAAATTGCTTTCAACTCTTCCCAAGGTGGGGTGGGAGACAAAACCATGCATCCTTCGTGCCTTAACTTGAGTTTCCCACCATGTGGAAGCAAAGCCCTCAAATTGAGCAATGGCATAAGACACCCTTTTGGACATCGGACATCTTATTTGTCAAGAAGATCCTATCACATTGCATCACCCAATGAAGAAAGACATTCGGGTTGCTGTCACCTTTGAAGAAAGGAAGAGTCACTTTGATGGAGTTGAGACTCATGTCCCGACCTCCATTGGTGCCATTGAACTCATGAACCCTCTAAGGATCCTAAACATAGAAATCATCATGGTATCGGAGACCACGGTGACCATTTCCTTGATATTCACCCTCGTTTCTACTCATGTGAGAGATAAGACGTCACAACCCGAACATAGGCCCAGATCGAGACATGGGACAAGAAACCCCGAGAGGCTCCAAGTCGACCCATGGTATGATCATAACATAACACTATTAGAATGACAGCTAACAAAAATCATAAATAAGAGGAAGCTATTGAAAGAGTCTAATTAAAAACCATAAGAACAAATGTAACAACACTTTGATACAAAGCTAAATCTATATAGACAAGTCTGAAAACCTCTACTAAACTGATGAGTTGTTGGGACAAGCCCCCAGCTAACTCCTAAAATCTAAAAATTGAAACATAATGAAAAAATAAATTGCTTCCCCAAGAGATGGGACTCATCACAAGCAGCCGAGAGGGGAATGAAGTGTATCTAACCACATGGCAGAGTCTGGAAACCTGAATCTATATCATGAAATGATATAGCACATAAAGGCGTGAAGTTAGCACTTGGAATGTACTGAGTATGCGGGAAGAGTAAATAACTAAAACATGCACGTATACAAAAAGAAAGTAAACTAAACAGATTTATGATAATATAATTGAAAGGAGATACAACAACCTTGTCTGAGATACACATATACATATTAACATAATGATTTTATAAGGAACATTTAATGAAATATGATTAACTGATGCACTTTATACACTATACAAAAATACTGAGGACCGAAGCCGTGAATGATATCATATAGAGTCCTTGACTGTCAAAAGGAAACTTTCTCAGCTATGGAGAGTCCCTGACTATCTAAGGGAGCGTCCCTGACTGTCGAAGGGAAATGTTCTTGGTTGTGGAGAGTCTTTGACTGTCTAATGGAGAGTCTATGCCTGTCTAAGGGAGAGTCCCTGACTGTTGAAGGGAAATATTCTCGACTGTGGAGAGTCCCTAACTGTCTAAGGGAGAGTCCCTGACTGTCTAAGGGAGAGCATTCTCTGATATAGAGAGTCAATCACTGACTAACGGAAACATTCTCAGCTAATGAGAGTCCCAACAAACTAAGGGAAACATTCTTAGTTGGTGAGAGTCCTTACAGACTAAGGGAAACATTCTCAACTGATGAGAGTCCAGAAAAAACAAGGGAAACATTCTAAGCTGATGAGAGTCCCGACACAATAAGGAAAACATTCTCAGCTGATGAGAGTCCCGACAGACTAAGGGAAACATTCTCAGCTGATGAGAGTCCCGACAGGCTAGAACTAGTCTAAATTACTATAGCTAATTAGAGACATGATCATTCACCAAATTACATCATACTTTACACACATCCACAACATTCAAATACTGAGTTCATAGCATACGACGTATATCTTAGATTCATGTAAGATCCATAGGTCAAAAACGTACTTTAATTAATGTATAATAAGATCATGGTGAAAGAACATAAATATTGCATGAAACCCCACTTCAAGTTTACTCTAATTCATGATGAAAATTCAATAATCATACCATTACCATAGTTTCAACTCATACCCAAAATATTTACATCATAATCATAGTGAAAACATGCATAAACTTCACATATGTCAAAGCCGATAAGTTCTAATCGTGTTCCAACACATATAATGCGACATATGTTTTAGATTTGCAGAATCTGTGATTTACATATAATTTCAACAAGGATATAACTTCATTATAAGAGCATATAATTAATTTATGAAATCCCATTTGAAATTCTAGACTAATTCATGGTGAAAATACACATTCATGTGAATCACATATCACACACTTATCTTAGGAAAGATTAAGTAACCTCATGAGCATGCACTACTATTAATTGTGAGAGTTTTAGAATTTAGTGAAAACACATGAAAGTTTATGCATAAATTGGAATGCTATAACATGTTGTTCTAGAATCATGGATTTGGATTTTTAAAATAAAAATTTGGGGTACAAGGATGAAAGGATGTCCTTGTTGAAAGCCCGCATACCTGCTTCAAATAAATCCCCACTTGAACTTAACCCTTGAAGCCCTTGAAGAAATCCCAACTTAATCTTTAAGCTTGAGAGAAAAGAGGAAGAAGAATTTGCGGGAATATCTTGAGCGAATGAGAGATTAGGCTAGAAAAACCCTATAAAACGTCTCATACAATGCTCAAAATGACGTAGTTTAGGAGTTAGAATCATAGGATTTTATGAAAACACCCTTGGGAAATCACACAAAAAGTCCACCCTGCCAGTCCCCACAAGGCACTCCACGAGTCGTGGGGTTGGCAACTACTCGTGGGGCCCTATCATGGAGTACACTAGATGTTTTCTCAAAATTTCCTTGAATTTGCCGACGACTGACTTCACGAGTCGTTATCTGACTAAATGACTTGTTACTCCTTCCGTTGCCACTGAAGCCCAATAGCCTGCTCTTCATCCTACGACTGACACGATGAGTTGTTACTTTACTGGACGACTCATATGTCCACCTGTCGTCAACACTGGTCCATATTTTTCAATTCCTTCCAATGATTACCAACACAATGGGTTGTCGCTTCATCTAACGACTCGTCGGGTCATCCGTTGCCACCACTGCTAGGAACCCCTTCACCTGCACCTCTTGACTGCTTGCCACGAGTCTGACCGTGACTTGTTGGATCACCTAACGAGTAATTCTACGACTTGTTCTGAGGCAAATTTTCCACTTTCCAGTTGATTTCCTTCTTTAAGTCTAGGGCCTTTTCTTGGAAAGTTTTGGGTTGTTAAAATATCTCCCCCTTGGGAACATTCATCCTCGAATGTTGGCTGAACATATTGAAAGGATAGGGACGGATCTGAAATCCCAAAATTAATCAATTATAGCTGAAACTAATGGAGTATCTGACCTCAGGCTGATCTTACATCTCCGAACTGAATATCCAAATCGCACATGCATGATAAGGCACAAGAGGGATTGAAAAACAATGAAACGTACATAGGACTAAATAGAACATTGATAAGGATTCTTTCCCTCCAACTAGAACCGAGGTAATACGGACTGAGTCTTCATTCTCAAATCGCTTTCTAACACTAAACTAGGATTCATGATATCAGATCTAACTGGGAGTAAGGAATTCATGAGCACGAGTCATTCATGACATCTAGAATTGAGCACATACAAGAGATACCCTCATCTACTTGGCTACTAAGCAACTTATAAATACTGAATTCGAGCTAAACATACTGGAAGGCATGAGTCAACACACATAACTGGTTTATAACTTGAAGATGAGCCTTAAGTATTTGTAGAGTAAAACTGGCATCGCTAGCTGAAGCAGCTACTAAGGAATTCTGGAAGTCTGCACATAGGGATAGGTAGAGCCTAGCTTCAATTGAAATGCAAGAGAAGTTATCAGAACCTGAAGGGATTGACATACCGCAACTGTTAGGGCTGGAACTCCCCTACTAGCATACTCAAGATCCGGCTTGTCTCACATACTTACCATCTCCCCCTTAGCTTAAAGCCATCATTCTAAGGCTCCTGAATCTTTCTTAAGGTCAGGCTAAATTACTAACTCCTAACTCCTCCTTCACTTGTTCCACTTTCATTTGTTGAGAGAATATCACCAAACGTGGAAAGTCTATGTCTTGGTACAACATGGCGGTCTTGCAATCTTTGACCAAGGAGTCTAACACTCCGTTCGTAAACCTGCTCACTTGAGCCCTCTGGTCGGCTACCATCTCTGGTGCATACCAGGATAACCGGGTAAACTCCAACGCGTACTCCTGGACAGTCATGTCGTTTTGTCTCAAGTTGATGAACTCTGCTGCCTTTGCCTCCCTCATCTACCTAGGGAAAAACCTGTCTAGTAACACAGTCATAAACTCATCCCAATCTACAGGGGCTGCTCCAACTCCCCGACTGTCTCTCTACTGGCAAAACCATATATAAGAGACTCCTTTCAGCTGGTAGGAGGCTAAGTCTGTGCTCTCAGTTTTCTTCACCCCCATGATTTGGGTGAACTTCTGGATCTCTTCCAAGAATTCATACGGGTCCTCGTCCACCTTTGACCCTAAGAATTTTGGTGGGTTCATCCAGAGGAAGTCTCTCACTCTTGCTGCCACTACATTCCCATTCTGGGGAAAACGAGCCATCACTTGTTGATTAATTTGGGCAGTCATAGCCTGCACAACTATATGAAAGGTCGCCCTAAACTCAGCTTAAATGACATGGTCGTCCATCGGGTTCACTGGGGCTGGTGGTGCTTGCTGGCGCCCATTACCATTTCTTATTCCATTTGCTCATCTGGGAGGCACTATCTGCGAGCGCATAAAGCACGAAACAGGGGAGGAACTGTTAGAGTTTCAAACTTTATGCATGATAGGAATCATGAAGAAAAGGGAACATTCCTAAATATCTCGTAGCCTCTTCATCATAAGTGTGGCACGCTTCACACCCATGAAGAAGACTCTACTTAACGCGGCTTTCAGACACCCTAGGACACTCTAAACCTAATGCTCGAATACTAAATTGTCACGACCCAAACATAGGCCCAAATCGAGACACGGGACAAGGAACCCCAAGAGGCTCCAAGTTGACCCATGGCATGATCATAGCATAACACTATCAGAATGACAGCTAACAGAAATCATAACTAAGCGGAAGCTACTGACTGAGTCTAATTAAAAATCATAAGAACAAATGTAACAACACTTTGATACAAAGCTGAATATATCTAGACAAGTCTGAAAGCCTCTACAAAACTAATGAGTTGCTGGGAAAACCCTCCAACTAACTCGTAAAATCTGAAAACTGAAACATAATGAAAATATAAATTGTGTCCCCGAGATATGAGGACTCAACACAAGCAGCCGAGAGGGGAATGAGGCATATCTAACCATGTGGTTGAGTTTGGAAACCTGAATCTATATCATGAAAAGATATAGCACAAAAAGGCGTGATGTCAGTACTTGTAATGTACTGAGTACGTGGGAAGCGTAAATAACTAAAACATGCAAGTACATAAAAAGAAAGTAAACTAAACACATTTTAATGATAATATAATTGAAAGGATATACAACAACTTGTCTGAGATACACTTATACATATTAACATAACGACTTTATAAGGAACATTTACAGAAATATTATTAACTGATGCGCAAAGGTTATATACTAAACAAATGCTGAGGACCGAAGAAGTGACTGATATCATAGAAAGTACCTGACTGTCGAAGGGAAATGTTCTCGGCTATGGAGAGTCCCTGACTGTCTAAGGGAGAGTCCCTAACTATCGAAGGGAAACGTTCTCGGCTGTGGAGAGTCCCTGACTGTCTAAAGGAGAGTCCCTGACTATCGAAAGGAAACGTTCTTGGCTGTGGAGAGTCTCTGACTGTGCAAGGGAGAGAACTCTCTAATATAGAGAGTCGCTGACTGACTAAGGGAAACATTCTCAACTGATGAGAGTCTCGACAGACTAAGGGAAACATTCTTAGCTGATGAGATTCCCGATAGACTAAGGGAAACATTATCAACTAATGAGAGTCCCGACAGACTAAGGGAAATATTCTCAGCTGATAAGAGTCCCGATAGACTAAGGGAAACATTCTTAGCTGATGAGAGTCTCGACAGACTAAGGGAAACATTCTCAGCTGATGAGAGTCCCGACAGACTAGAACTAGTCTAAATTACTACAGCTAATCATAGACATGAGCTTTCAACAAATTACATCATACTTTAGACACATCCACAACATTCAAATCCCAATTTCATCGCATATGACGTATATCTTAGATTCATGTAAGATTCATAGGTCCAAATCGTACTTTGATTAATGTACAATGAGATCATGGTGAAAGCACATAAATATTTCATGAAACCCCATTTCGAATTTACTCTAATTCATGATGAAAATTCAATAACCATGCCATTAACATAGGTTCAACTCATACCCGAAACATTTACATTAGAAACATAGTGAAAACATGCACAAACTTCACATTGGTCAAAGCCCATAAGTTCTAATCGTGTTCAAACACATATAATGCGTCATATGTTTGGTGAAAATCCCACATTCATGTTAATCACATATCACGCACTTATCTTAGGAAAGATATAAGTAACCTCATGAGCATGCACTAATATTAATCTTGAGAGTTTTAGAATTTAGTGAAAACACATGACAGTTTATGCATAAATTGTAACCCTAGAACATGCTCTTCTAGAATCATGGATTTGGGTTTTTAAAATAAAATTTTGGGGCACAAGGATGACAGGATGTCCTTGTTGAAAGCCCGCATACCTGCTTCGAAGAAATCCACACTTGAACTTAACCCTTGAAGCCCTTGAAGAAATCCCAACTGAATCTTTAGGGTTGAGAGAGAAGAGGAAGAAGAATTTGAGGGAATATGTTGAGGGAGTGAGAGATTAGGATAGGAAAACCCTTAAAAACGACCCATAAAATGATCAAGACGACGTAGTTTAGGTGTTAGAAGCATAGGATTTTACGAAAATAACCTTGGAAAATCGCAGGAAATGTCCACCCTGCCAGTCCCCATGAGGCACTCCATGAGTCGTGGGGTTGGCAACGACTCGTGGGGCCCTGTCATGGAGTACACTAGACAATTTCTTAAAATTTCCTCAAATCTGCCGATGACTGACTTCATGAGTCGTTATCCGGCTAAATGAATCGTTACTCTTTCTATTTCCATTGAAGCCCACAAGCCTGCTCTTCATCCCACGACTGACACGACGAGTGTTACTTATTGGATGGATCATCATATCCACCCGTTGTCAACACTGGTCCATATTTTTCAACTCCTTCCAGCAACCGACACGATGGGCCGTTGCTTCACCTAACAACTCGTTGGGTCATCCTTTGCCACCACTGCCAGGAACACCTTCACCTGTACCTCATGACTGCTTTCCACGAGTCTAACCACGACTCATTAGATCACTTAATGTCACAACCCGAACAAAGGCTCGGATCCCGATACAGGAAAAAAGGGGACCCCGAGAGACCCAAGTCGACCCATGGCATAAGCATACAACTAACTCAATCAACAAACAGAAGAACCAACATAATAAACTTAGCGGAAGTCTAACTCAACCATAACATAAAAATACATCTTCCGGAGCTGAATACATACATAAGTCTGAAAAGCCTCTAAACATGATGAGTTGATGGGACAAGACCCCAAATAACTCAATAATACTAAAACTAAAATACACAAGGAAAGCTGAAAGTAGCCCTTGAAGGATGAGGACTCACTAACCATGCAGTTGCTAACTCTGAAAACTGACTAAGAACGGGGTTGAGCGTGGGAGTCGGGTCTTGTATCATGAAATGATACAGCATAGAGTATGCGGTCAGTACGTGGAATGTACTGAGTCTTCAAGGTAAGTAAAACCGCTAAAGTAAGTAAAATCATTTAAAGACAATGCATTAATTAAAACATAACTTTAGTAAACTGAGAGTAGGGCTTGCATGCATTCTTTCTAAAATCATGATCTCTTCATAACATGATATAACATACTTCATAACTTCATAACTGAATTGGTTGACTCAAAGTTGAATTATGACATTTATAAGTAAAAGCTGAACATTGAGTCAAACATGCTTTAGAACATGCTTTTACATAAATCTAATAAGTAATGAATATGCATATCTAAAATCATGAGAAATAATGGGAGACTCATCTTTTAATCGACATACCATGATAGAGCTTACGTGATCCCAATGATTACACTCAAGTGGACAGAGCCGTCCAAAACCTTGTTAGGGATAAGGATGCTACCATGATATCGATATCAAGCTGAATGCCCATTTGGGCAAGAGGAAGCTCACAAGGGAGGTCCCAGGTCATATGATAGTATAAACCTATGTTAGCGCGTAGTTCTGAGGCATAGGATGGTCGATGCATAGCCTACTTGGGGCTAGAGAATACTCCCAAAAACATGCATATGCTCTACATCATATATAACGAAGCTCAGCATCGTCTATTGACGAAGCTCAATGATCAAATACATTTCAAATATGAAATCATGCATATGAGAAGCTTTAGTTCAAAACATACCATAAGCTGAAAAGGTAGTGGGATCCTTGCCCCAAAACCATGTGGTAAGATATGCATAGGAAAACTTAATTCAAAATATACCACAAGCTAAGAACATAAAATTGGGAGTCTTCGCTCCAAAACAATGGGGTAAGCTTAGTTCGGGAAAATCATAATTTAAACTTAACATGTGAGCATTGACCAAAGAATTATCATACTTAGAAATACTCAATTCTCATAGGAAACATCATTATAAACATGGGTAGCTTCAAATCATGCTTTTCATCAAAAGATCTCATCATTATCACATACAATTCATAAATCTCACTTTTCATGATCATCTCATCAATGGACTTCAACATTCATAAGGCTAGAAACATAATTCTAATTGAAATCATTATAAAATTATCCCATGCTTCACAATTTGATAATAAAATCATAATCAATTCATACCCATGAGTAGAAATGGACAATTCATGCATTTGGGTAAAAACCACATAGATCAATCATGGAATTTCATACTTGTAGAGAGGGATTGGGCTTGGGTGTGGAAGAAACCACCCATTCATAACCCTACATACCTGATGAATGTTGAATCTTACTCCCCCTTGAATGCCCAAAAGGAATCAGAAAAAATTGAAGAAGAAAACCTTGAATCACCCTTTGATCACCTCTCTATCACTCTTCTATTCTCTTGCATGCATGAATGAAGACTTTAGGATAGTTTTCCCCTCTAAAACCCACCTTTCATATGCTAAAACGACGTAGTTTAGGCTTTAGGAACTTAGGAATTACAAAAAGACCCTTACTAATTTCACAGGAAAAGACTGCCAGGAGGTCCCAACAAGGGACCTAACGAGTCGTCCTCACTGGCCACGACTCATTGCCTCAATCCGTGATGTTCACTGCCAATTTCCATTAGGGGAACCCCATGAATTGAGGTGGCTGACCACGACTCGTGATCACCACCCCTGATCCCTACTTTCAAAAATTTCCTTCTCACTTCCAGTCCAGGCCACTAGTGATACCACGAGTCGTGTGGCCTGACCATGACTCGTGGTCATGCCTGTGGTGACCCCTCCAGACCACATTCCTCATCCTTGACCATAAGTCACCCCAGGACTTGTGCTCCCTCCTTACGGGTCTCCTAACGACCCATCCCGAGGTCTGGTGCAAAATTTCAATTTTTCTCCATTTCAACTCCCGGGTCTGATCTTTGGGCTTTCAAGGTATAACAATATCTCCCCCTTGGGAACATTCGTCCTCGAATGTTGGAAAACACAGAGAAAAATAGAGATATGCAATTATCATTATTAAATACTGATCATTTAAACTAAAAACTAATGGAAAATGACTACCTCCTATTCAAAATATATAGTTGAACTGAATTCACAAATCACATACACACCCATATACATAAAAGAAACTTGCGTGCATCAACTGAACATGAAATTAAGTAGAGTTTTTGGTAAAAATTGATACCTCAAGCTGACATTAAGCCATTAGAGAATAAATGTAGGTATCTAGGCATCATATCCGCTTTGGATTCCCACATAGACCCTTCAACATGTTGATTCCTCCATAACACTTTAATTGAAGCTACTTCTTTGTTCCTTAGCTGTCAAACCTGTCGATCCAGTATTTCCACTGGAACCTCCTCATAGCTAAGATTGTCTTTTACACCAATACTGTCCACTGGGACTACTAGAGCTGGATCTCCCAAGCATTTCTTCAAAAGCGATACATGAAACACAGGATGCACAGAAGATAACTTCGAGGGAAGTTCTAACTCATACGCCACCTTACCGACTTTTCTCGTAATTCGGTAGGGACCAACATAGCGGGGACTGAGTTTTTCTTTCTTCCCAAACCACATTACTCCCTTCATAGGAGATCCCTTTAGAAATACCCAATCGTCCACCTCGATAGAGAGCCTACTAAATGCATCCGCTACCACATTAGCCTAACCCGGATGGTAAAGGACACTCATATCGTAGTCCTTGAGTAGCTTCAACCACCTCCTTTGCTGAAGATTGAGATCCTTCTGTGTGAACACATATTTTAAACTCTTGTGATCCATAAATACATCCACATGGACCCCATACAAATAATGTCACCATATCTTCAAGGCGAATACCACCGCGGACAATTCGAGATCATAGGTGGGGTAATTCTTCTCATGGACTTTCAACTGTCTTGAGGCATATGCTATCACTTTCCCATGCTTCATCAACACACACCCAAGTCTGATCCTCGAAGCATCCAATACACCACGAATCTATCGGTACCTTTGTGTAGGGTCAACACTGGTGCTGATGTGAGTTGAGTCTTCGACTCTCGGAAGCTCTTCTCACAAGCCTCCAACCATTGAAACTTTACCTTCTTCTGATTCAATTTGGTCAAGGGTGTAGCGACGGATGAGAAACCCTCAACAAACTTTCAATAGTAGCTAGCTAAACCCAAGAAACTCCGAATATCTGAAGGACTCACCGGTCTAGGCCAGTTTTTCACTGCCTCAATTTTCTAAGAATACCTTTATTCCCTCACTCAATACCACATGGCCCAAAAATGCTATGGAGTCCAACCAAAACTCACACTTGTTGAACTTGGCAGACAGTTGTCAATCCTTGAGATTCTGAAGCACTACCCTCAAATGAGCGGCATGCTCCTCCTTGCTCCGAGAGTATATAAGGATGTCATCAATGAACAAAATCATGAACATGTCCAGATATTGCTTGAACACCCTATTTATCAGGTCCATGAAAGCTGCATGAGCATTCATTAGTCCAAAAGACATAGCTACAAACTCAGAATGGCCATACCGCGTCCAGAAGGCTGTCTTCGGAATATCACTCTCCCGAACCCTAAGCTGATGATACCCGAACTTGAGATCTATCTTTGAGAAACACTTGGCACCCTGAAGCTAGTCAAACAAATCATCGATCCTAGGTAAAGGATACCTGTTCTTGATGGTGACTTTGTTCAATTTCTGATAGTCAATGCACATCCAAAGCGAACCATCCTTCTTCTGAAAAAATAGCACCGATGCACCCCATGGAGACTTGCTCGGTCTAATGAAACCCTTATCTAACAGGTCCTTCAACTAATCCTTCAACTCCTTTAGCTTGAGTGGATCCATCCTATAAGGAGGGATAGATATAGGTTTCTTGTCGGGTAGAAGATCAATACCAAACTCAAGCTCCCGCTCGAGAGGAACACCTGGCAAATCATCGGGAAAAACCTCTGGATACTCATGCACCAACGGAACTGGCTGGATAGTTGGGGTCTCAAACTCAACATCCTTAATCCTAACTAGATGGTACATTCAACCCTTAGAAATCATCTTCTTGGCCTTAAGGTAGGAAATGAAATGACCTACATGTACAGTTGAACTACCCTTCCTTTCTAAGACTGATTCACCCGGAAATCTGAACGCTACTGCCCGGGTTCTATAATTAATTGAAGCATAACATGAAAATAACCAATCCATGCCAAGAATAACATCAAAATTGATCATGGCTAACTCTATCAAATCTGCTGAGGTGACCTTATGAAGGACTGATACTGGGTAACCTCTATACACCCATTTAGCTATAACTAAGTCACCAACTGGAGTAGAAACTGAGAAGGGTCCTGATAAGACATACTAGTGACTACACCCGGGGAGCCCTCCCACTCCTGACAGATGCTAAAGCATAGAATCTATTTTGGCGCTGATCACCAGTTGTGCTAGTAGATGCCCCCCGATGTGCTGAGTGTGCGGGAGGGGCTACTGAACTAGATGTTGGGCCTTGGCCCCCATCCTGATCTTGTCTCGCAGTTGGACAATCTCTAAGCATGTGTCCAGGCTTCCCACACCAAAAACATGCACCTGAACCTGCCAAACACTGGCATGTGTGCCCTCGACCACATCTACGACAAGCTAGGATGCTAAAATCTGTGGGTCTACTACTATGACCCCTCGAGCCTGATGCTCGCCCTCTCTAATCATATTTGGGCCTAGATGGCACACTTAATCCTAAAGATGCTGGGGCTGATGATCTCTAGTGGGTTTGCTGTCGGTGCCCACCACCGGCCCTGTGCTGAGAGAATTTCTGATCCTCGGTCCTGGACCTCTTGGCCTCCCTCTCTCTTGAATGTTCTGCCTCAATCTGTTCGGCATACAAAACTATCTATGGGAAATCCATATCCTAATGGAGCATAGCCATCCTATAATCCTTGTCCAAATAGCCCGCTACTCCATGGACGAATCTACTCACCCACATCCTCTGATCGGCTACCAACTCTGGGGCATATTACGATAGGCGAGTGAACTTAAGGGCATACTCTTGTACAATCATTCTCCCTTGCTTCAAATTCACAAACTCAGCTGTCTTAAGCTCCCTCATCTCCCAAGGGAATAATCGGTCTAGAAATGCAACATGGAACTCTTCCCAAGTGACCAGACCTGCTCCTGCAACCTTGATATCCTTCTATTGGCGAAACCAGATATGCACGATCCCTTTTAACTAATAAGAGGCCAACTCGATGCACTCAACCCCATTCACCCTCATGACTTGGGTGATCTTGACAATCTCGTCTACGAACTCATGTAGGTCTTCATTACCTTGGACCCAAGGAACTCTGGCGAGTTTATCCTCAAGAAGTATCTGACTCAAGCCGCCTCTGCATTGCCATTTTGCAGAACATGCACAACGGCCTACTGATTGACCTGAGCAGTCAAGGCTTGCGCAAGCATCTGAATAGTGGCCCGGAACTCAGCATAGGCAGCTGGCTTCAGTGCCTGGGGCTCCTGAATGGTGGGACTTGCTATGCCCATGACCATTGCCACCCTCGTGGCCTTCACCATCTCTATTCCTCTTTATATTCATTCTTCGAGGAGCCATGATTCTGCAATCGCGAATAGCATGAATTAGAAGGATAGAAAGACTTTTCATCGCATGACATAGATCATAAAAGAAGGGAACATTTCCTATATGTCTCGTAGCCTTTTCGTCATAAGTGTGGCGCGCTTCACACCAATGAAAAAGACTCTACTTAACGCGGCTTTCAAACATCCTAGGACACTTCAAAACTTGGCTCTGATACCAAGTTTGTCACAACCCGAACAGAGGCCCGAATTGCGACATGAGACAAGGGACCTCGAGAGATCCCAAGTCAACCCATGGCATAAGCATACATCTAACTTAATCAACAAATAGAAGAACCAATATAATAAACTTAGCGGAAGTCTAACTCAACCATAATATCAAAATACATCTTCCGAAGTTGAATACATACATAAGTCTAAAAAGCCTCTAAACATGATGAGTTGATGGGACAAGACCCCAACTAACTCAACAATACTGAAACTGAAATACATAAGGAAATCTGAAAGTCTAGCCCTCGAAGAATAAGGATTCACCAACCACGCAGGTGCTAACTCTGAAAACTGACTAAGAACGGGGCTGAGCGTGGGAGCCGGGTCCTGTATTATGAAATGATACAGCATAGAGTATGTAGTCAGTACATGGAATGTACCGAGTGTGCAAGGTAAGTAAAATTGCTAAAGTAAGTAAAATCATTTAAAGATAATGAATTAATTAAAACATAACAATTAGTAAATTGAGAGTAAGGCTTGCATGCATTCTTTCTCAAATCATAATCTCTTCATAACATGATATAACATACTTCATAACTACATAACTGAATCGATTGACTCAAAGCTGAATTCTGACATTTATAAGTAAAATTCAACATTGAGTCAAACCTGCTTTAAAATATGCATTTACATAAATCTCATAAGTAATGAATATGCATATAAGAAATCATGAGGAATAATAGGAGACTCGTCTTTTAACCGACATACCACGATAGAGCTTATGTGGTCCCGCTTATTACACGCAAGTGGGCAGAGCCGTCCAAAACCTTTTCAGGGCTAAGAAAGCTACCATGATATCGATATCAAGTTGAAGGACCATTCGGGTAAGGGGAAGCTCACCAAGTAGGTCCCCAGGTCATATGATAGTATAAACCTACGTTGGCACATAGTTTTGAGGCATAGGGTGATCGAACCATAGCCTACTTGGTGCTAGAAAATACTCCTAAAAACATGCATATGCTATACATTGTATATAACAAAGCTCAACATCATCTATTAACAAAGCTCAATGATCAAATACATCTCAAATATAAAATCATGCATATGAGAAGCTTTAGTTCAAAACATACCACAAGCTGAAAACATAGTAGGAGACTTGCCCCAAAACCATATGGTAAGCTATGCATAGGAAAACTTAATTCAAAACATACCACAAGCTAAGAACATAAAATTGGGAGTCTTCACTCCAAAACAATGGGGTAAGCTTAGTTCGGGAAAATCATCATTTAAACTTAACATGTGGGCATTGCCCAAATCTTTATCATACTTAGAAATACTCAATTCTCATAGAAAACAACATTATAAACATGGGTAGCTTCAAATCATGCTTTTCATCATAAGATCTCATCATTATCACATACAATTCATAAATCTCACTTTTCATGATCATCTCATCAATGGGCTTCAACATTCATAAGGCTAGAAACATAATTCTAATTGAAATCATTATAAACTTAGCCCATGCTTCACAATTCGATAATAAAATCATAATCAATTCATACCCATGAGTAGAAATGGACAATTCATGCATTTGGGTAAAAACCCCATAGATCAATCATGGAATTTCATACTTGTAGAGAGGTATTGGGCATGGATGTGGAAGAAACCATCCATTTATAACCCTCATACCGGATGAAGACTGAATCTTACTTCCCCTTGAATACCCAAAAACAAATTGAAAGAAATTAAAGAAGAAAACCTTAAATCACCCTTTGATCACCTCTCTATCACTCTTCTATTCTCTCGCATGCATGAATGAAGACTTTAGGATATTTTTCCCCTCTAAAACCCACCTTTCATAGGATAAAATGACATAGTTTAGGCTTTAGGAACTTAGAAATTATGAAAAGACCCTTACTAATTTCGCAGGAAAAGACTGCCAGGAGGTCCCAACAAAGGACCTAATGAATCGTCCTCACTGGCCACGACTCATTGCCTCAATCCGTGATGTTCACTGCCAATTTCCATCAGGGGACCCCATGAATCGTGGTGGCTTACATGAGTCGTGGTCACCACCCGTTATCCCCACTATCTAAATTTTCCTGTCACTTCCAGTCCAGGCCACGGGTGACACCATGAGTCATGTGTCCTGACCACGACTCGTGGTCATGCCCGTGCTGACCCCTCCAGACCACACTCCTCATCCTTGACCATTAATCACCCCACGACTCGTGATCCCTCCTCACAGGTCACCTAACGACCCATCTTGAGTTCTGGTGCATAATTTTAGTGTTTCTCCGTTTCAACTCCCAGGTTTGCCCTTTGGACTTCTGGGGTATAACACCTAACGAGTCATTCCACGACTTGTTCTGAGGCAAAGTTTCTACTTACCAGTTGATTTCTTTCTTTAAGTCTGGAGTCTTTTCTTAGAAACTTTTGAGTTGTTACATAGGACCATGTCGACCTCGTCTTCCATGGGGAGGGCCTTGAAATTCATGTGTTGCCCTCTCATATGGTTGTGGTAATCATTGGAAACATCATCTAACTCTTCTTGGAACTCCTCATGGAATTCACCATCCAAAGGTTGGACATTGCGGATTGGACGGATATTTTAAATTGGAAGGTAGGTATTTGGTGGAGGAAAAGGTATATGTGCATGTGGTGAGGAATATGTGGTGTTGGTGGAGTCACATATGGTTTTGCTGGAGGAATATATGGTAGGGTATTAGAATATAATGGGATGGTAGAAGATGGTAGGGGAGTGGTGGAGGTGGGGGTAGAACATTCTATGAAAAGTCCGTGGTGACATTGGTGAAGAGGAGTCATGACGAACTCCACTTGTTTGGCCATTGTGATAGAAAGGAGTAGAATAAGATTCTCTATTCCGTGTTTCGAGGTCCAAAAAATTAAGTTTCCAAATTATACAACTGCCCTTCCATATGGGAAGATAAAGCTACTAGCATGTTCACCACATCATTCAAAGTGGGTTCCCCGATGGGCACCCTATTCACCTCTTCTTGATTGGCCATCATATCTATGGAATACACACACAGAAAAAAACAAACTCATTACGTTAGTGAAAATAATTCACACTCACTCAAGGAATGCTCACCTTAGATTCCGCACAATTGCCATGACCAAAGATTGTAGCTTGTGTAATTCGTTGAGTTTCAAGTGGCCAAGCTCAACTCAAGGTCTAGAATGGATTCTTGTTGACTCAATGAAGAATGACTCAAGATAACATGATGGAATCAATAAAGTTCAATGAGAATAAAGAGAAAAAAAAGGTAGAATAAGAATCACGAAAAATTCGGACTCAAAAAAACTTAGTAACAAAAAGTAGGTTAAGTACTTGATGTTAGTATTTTTTAGGAATTAAAGAGATAAAAAATAATAAAAAATAATTAAAAATATTAATTAAATGTCTTAATAGATGTTAATTAGTATAGAAATCGAAAGAAAAATGAGTTTGGAAGAAGAACCGTGAAGTTTGGACACTTAGAAAAATTTTGGGGTCCAAAAAGTCTCAACCTTGGAAAAGTTTTGGCTAAAAAGCCAAAAATCTGCACACTTACTCACTCAAAGTAAAGCTCACATGCCATAAGTGAGAATGGGGAAGGCTGGAGTTACTTCAGCTGATGTTGCTGGCTGGGCTACTGGGTTGACTGCTTTGCTGGCAGTCCAGTGGTAGATATTTGTTGACTGGATGCTAATGTGGCGTCCACGTGGATTTTTCTTCTTCTTTTTTTTTTTACAAATCTATTTTGTTTTGTTTTTCAATTTCAATTTTTTCAACTAATAATTTCCACAAATGGACCCACTAACACATTTTTCACAAAACTAAAGGAAAGAAATGAATCAAAAGTACCTTTAGGTTTTCTTCTTCACCTTGAAGATATGAAGATCTTCAAGAACACCAAGAACATGAAGAACAAAACCCTTGATCAAAACTTCTCCAAATGAGATCAAAATTTAGGATTATGTTTCCCTTGATGTAGAGAACAAATCCTAATTAAATTAAGCTTCAATTTAATCCCAATCAACAAAACCCAATTGCAATTTTCATAAAGTATTCAAACCTTCAAAATCTTTAATGGTTGAAGCTTCTCTACAACTCCAAATCACTTTAAACTTTAGGATTATGTTCCCCTTTATGTAGAGAACAAAACCCAATCAAAATTAAGGCACAAATCAAGCTCCACCAATGAAACCCAATTGTCAATTTCTTTAAGTCTTCAAGCTCCGAAGTCTCCAATGGTAGAATCAATTTACAAATCAAATTTCAAGATAAATTCTAAGATCTAGACTCAAAAAACACCAGGGAACAAGAATCTAGTGTCAAAAACACAAGAAAAACAAGAAAAGATTTTCAGATTTTTTTTGAATTTTGAAGGAATTTTGAATTTGTTTTATTTTTTTATCTAATACATAAATCCTAAGATTAGTATTGTGAGAATAATACTAATTATAGCTCTAGATACAAAATGATTCAAGAAAAATTAAAGGATAGATAAAGGATAACTAACTTGACACAAAATTGGAAGGAAAGCAACCCTTGTTAAGAAACAAGGACCTCAAATCCGCAATCCAACAAGCACCAAGTTTTTAGAAAGACCTCAAGGGAGATTAATTACCCTTACAACCCTCCTCTCTAAACAATTAACAATCTAAGATTAGGCAAAAGCTTAGCAATCTACTACACTCAAAATATGATTTTTTTCAAAGTCATCGAAATTCTCCCATGAAAATTACAAGAGCTCCTATTATACTAAGTAAGGAAAAGAAGAGACTATTACAAATATTCCCTTAATGTGTAAGGGCCTTGTTTGATTCTCTTCCTTTTCTTGAAATAAATGGATGGGCATTTGCAACATTAACCCATCTTCTTTATAAACATGGCCACCTTGCGCTCCCGTCCATCCTTCCCCCTCCCAAGCTATCATCCATATATAGGCACCTTGGATTGCATTATTCTTGCACCTTTAACTCCTTCTCAAGTGTTTGAAGATGAAAAGAGATTGAGGGAATCAATGGAAAACAAAGGGGAGGGAATATAAATGAGCTTTAGGGAAAAGAAAATAGTCCTGGCCAAGAGTTAGAAAAAAAAGAGATGGCAAAGAGAGAGAAAAAGAGGGCAAAAACATAAGCAAAGAGGTAAAAGAGGATTCGAGTGAAAAAAAGAAAATTTTGGTGAGAGGAAAGAGGCTAAGAAAAATAAAAAAGAGAGTTTCTATATAAAAGCCAAGGAGTGTTTGAATGCAAGAAAAGAGGTACTCCACATAATACTACTTACTTACAAAGAAGTCTTGATTAATTCTGAGATACTATATTCTTCTTTACCAAGAAGTATTACTTCTCTTTTGCAGGATTTCGCTGATATCTTTCCTGAGGATATTCCTAAAGATCTACCACCTTTGCATGGCATTGAGCACCAAATTAACTTTGTACGAGGAGCATAAATTCCAAATAGACTGCTTATAGAAGTAATCTTGAAGAGACAAAAGAGTTGCAAAGATAAGTTGAAGAGTTACTTGAAAAGGGGTTTGTGTGAGAGAGCATGTGTAATACCCCCAAAGTTCCTAAGACTAGACTCGGGAATTTAAAATGGGAAGCAGCAAAAAAATCTGAGATTTTGAATCAAGACAACTGATGGTATGAGTTATAGGAAGGATCTATGACCCGTAGGAACCACCCGTGATTAGCAGTTATGTGGGAAGGAATTGGTAAAAATAGGCCTTGTAATGATCCATTGGTTGAAGGTACGACTCATAGCTAGGAGTTGTGGCTTGGTTCTGGAATAGTCGGGGATGGATAGTATGAGTCGTGATATGACTCGTTGTGAGAAACAACGAGTCATTGTAAGTGCCCTTGGAAAGGAGAAGGAAAATTGCCCAGTCAAAGTAACAATGGAACCCACGACTTGTTGGATGAAAGTACGAGTCATGGTATGACTCATGGGAAGTACAAATGTAATTTCATCGAAGGCAGTAACGGGAGGATACAATGGATCGTTGTTTGATGTAACGTTTCATCCTATTGAGTCATGGTATCAAGACCTGAGAACTAAAGAATAAGGGAAGGAAGCAACGGACGGATACCATGAGTCATGGTATCAAGGTATGACCCATGGTATCACTCGTTGTCACTGGCAGTGCAGAAATTCCAGACTTCTCATTAAGGGTATTTTCATAATTCCTAAGCTCTAAGGTCCTAAACTATGTCGTTTTAAGCTCAGTTAGCAGGGTTTTAAGATTGTTAAACCTACTCTAAGCCTTACCATTCAATGAATGCAAATTAGAACTCTTCCTTGGAGATCAATCTTGAATAACTTCCCCAATTTCTCTTTAATTACCTTTGGGATTTCAAGAGGAAGTGTAAATCAGATTTATCTCATTATGTGAGGCTATGAATGGGGGGGTTCCTTTCACTTTCATGCTCAAAATTCTTCTCAATTCCAAGGATTTCAATTCTAGATTTAAGCTTCATGATCTTATGGGGTTTATTCCAATTCTTGTGAAATTCTCTATGATCTATCTACGGGTCAATTCCCTTCATGTATCAAATTATTTTTATGATCTATGGGCAAATTTTATAACTATTTTGATCATTAATTTATGTTTCAAATTTTAAATTAAATTATGCACAACTATGTATGCTTCATGAAGAGTCAAGTTATGATTCCATTATGATCTTGATCTTCTTAAGCCCTAAATTATGATTTATAATTAATGATATGATTTATCTCAAGTACTAATCATTGATTATGAATATCAACTATATATATGTTTTACAAGTGTGCATGGATTTCATGATTTATGGATTATGACTCTTGGCCAAATCATGGGCCCTTATTCATGGATAATCATGCATTTCAAGTAGGATCCATCATGTGTTATTTTATTTGGCCATGAATTTCATGAATGATTTTACGATTACTATATGATCCCTCACGTACATGTTTTTGGGAGCAGTGTCTAGCACCGAGTAGACCTGACGTTCAGGTAAACCCCGTGGTCTCAGAACTGCGTGCCACCATTATTAGATCTCTGTGATATCACCACGCACGCACGTCCCCCTGCCTGGCAAGCCGGGGACAGCCCTGACCACTTGGGCGAAATAGTGGGGCATCATGTAAGGCTCTATCATGATGGTGTCGGTTAAGACGAGTTCTCCCATTGTTCCTCATGATTTATGCATGGTTATGTTTATGTTACTTTGTCTTAAGTTATGTTTTATAAAGTATTCTTTTACGACTATGATTATGATTGGTTTACGAATTGTTTGAAAACCTTGACCCCTTATGTTTACAATGATACTTACTTTATGATCATGTTTTCCTACTCTTATGAACTCTTATGTATTTTAACTTACGTTTTGCTTACCTTGCATACTCAGTACATTTCAAGTATTAACCGCATACTCGATGTTGTATCATTTCATGGTACAAGCTCAGATATTTAGCTTGATTCTCAGAGTTTGCATCCCTCAACCAGAGTTGGTGATTCCTCATCCTTCGAGGACCCTTTTTATCAGCTTATGTTCAGTATTTATCATTTCAGACTTAGTGAGTTAATTGGGGTCTTGTCCCATCTACTCGTCAGTATGTAGAGGCTTATCAAACAAAGTATGTATTCAGCTTCAAGATTGTGTTATGTATTCAGATGTTCAGATGATATTATATCCTTAGACTTCCACTATTTCATATTATACTTTTCTACATGTATTATAATGACCTTTAGATTTCATGTTCATGCCATGGGTTGACTTGGAGCCTCTCAGGGTTCTTTGTCCCGTGTCTCGATCCGGGCCTATGTTCGGGTCGTGACAGCATGAGTCCTCGCTCTATTCCTGTTCTATTGGTGCCCAAAAAAGATGGATCTTAGAGGATGTGTGTGGATTTTTGAGTTATCAACAAGATTATGGTAAAGTATTGTCATCCTATCCCTCCTCTTGATGACATGTTAGGCCAATTGCATGGGTCTAAAATTTTTTCTAAAATTGTTCTAAAAAGTGGTTACCATCAGATTCGGATTAATCCTGGAGATGAATGGAAAACTACTTTTAAGACAAAATATGGGCTTTATGAGTGATTAGTTATGCCTTTTGTCTTGAAAAATGCACCCAACACTTTCATGACATTGATGAATCATATTTTTAAGGATTTTCATGAAAAGTTTGTGGTGGTTTATTTTGATGATATCTTGATTTTTTCTAAAAATCTGGATGAGCATGTTGAACACCTAAGATAAGTTTTTGAAGTTCTTAAGAAGCAACAATTGTTTGCTAATCTCAAAAATTGTACCTTATGTGTGGATCATGTGGTATTCTTGGTTTTGTGGTCAGTTCTAAGGGATTTGAAGTTGATGAAGAGAAAATCAAGGCAATCAAAGAATGGCCTAAAGCTAAGAGTGTAATTGAGATTAGGAGTTTTCATGGGCTTGCTAGTTTTTATAGGAAGTTTTGTTAGAGAATTTAGCACCATTGCTGCTTCTTTGACTGAAGTTATTAAGAAGCACAAGGTTTTCACATGGGGAAAAGAACAAGATATTTCTTTTAACTTGTTAAAATAAAAATTGTGTTGTGCTACTCTTTTGCAATTGCCTGATTTTTCTAAGTGTTTTGAGGTTGAATGTGATGACGCCAAAAAAGGAATAGCTGTTGTTTAATGCAGGATTCCAAGCCCATTGCATACTTTAGTGAAAAGTTGAATGGAGCTACATTGAATTACTTAACTTATGCCAAAGAGCTATATGCTTTGGTAAAAGCTTTAGCTACAAGGCAACATTATTTGTGGTCTAGAGAGTTTGTGGTTAAGACTGACGATGAATCCTTGAGATACTTGGAGAGCCAAGGCAAGCTTAATCATAGACATGCAAAATGGGTTGAATTCATTGAAACCTTCCCATATGTGATTACTTACAAGCAAGGAAAAGAGAATGTGATTCCTAATGAACTTTCAAGAAGGTATGTCTTGGTCTCTACTCTTACTTCTAAATTGATGGGTTTTGATCAAATCAAGGGCCTTTATGCCAATGATTCTGATTTTGGAAAGGTTTTTGTAGAGTGTAACTTGGTTTCTTATGAGCGGTTCAATCATCAAGACGGATTCCTTTTTAATGAAAATAAGTTGTGCATTCCTATTAGCACTTATGAATTATTTGTTAGGGAAGCACATTGTGGTGGGCTCATGGACATTTTAGAGTTCCCAAAACTTTGGATATACTTGTTGAGAATTTTTTTGGCCTGACATGTGAAAGGATGTTGAGAAAGTGTGTTCCCAGTTTTTGAATGTAAACAGGACAAATCAAAAGTATTACCACATGGTCTTTATACTCCTTTGCCAGTTCCTACTTCTCCTTGGATTGATATTTCCATGGATTTTGTGTTAGGTCTGCCTAGAATTAAACATGGTAAGGATAGTATATTTGTAGTGATAGACCAATTTTCATAAATGGCTCACTTTATTTCATGATTGAAGACCAATGATGCATCACATGTGGCTGATTTATTTGTGAAAAAAGTGGTTAAATTGCATGGTATACCTAAAACTATTATTAGTGATAGGGATGTGATCTTGGGCAAATTTATATGCCCAAGTGATACTTAAATGTGTCATTTTAGCCTCTTTTATCTATCAATATTTATACATTCTCATGTGATTTATAATAAAATGTGATTTTATACTAACCAACATGATTAGCGTTGTTTTGCAGGTGAAATGTAATTTTTGGAAGCTAAACTGCGTGTTGGGAGAGATCGGGGTTGGATTCGGATGTTAGCAAAGGACAAAGCATTGGACGGCACAAATTAAAGAGGCTCCGCGATGGAGCCGTGTCACGCTTCCATCGCGGAGGCCTTCTGCCTGGATAGGGAATTTTTGGCCAAATTCCAGTGTGGGTGCGCGTTGGGGCCGTGGCACGTTGGCCTAGCCCCGCGTTGCACGTCGTGCCACGTTGGGCTTTATTACCTGGACAGACTATTTCCAGTGAGCCTCCGTGTCTGTGGCATGTCACGGAGGCAGTGCTCCGCAATGCACTTCGTGAAATGTTGCTAGTTATTCCGGGAAAAATTCCCACTAGTATAAATAGAACACTTAGGTTCATTTTTCAATATTCTGACTTGGTGGAGCAAGAACGTGGGTTACAGGCAGTTGAGGGGACGAAAATCTCAGGGTTTTTCTCTATCTCCTTCTTCTTTATTTCAATTTCTTGTATGTTTAACACTCATTTAACGATGTGTAATCAACAAATGAGTGGCTAAATCCTATTCTTGCTGAGATTAAGAACAATTGTATTGAAATGTGATTGTTGGTCAATTTGATTTTTAATCTTTTCTTCCATGGTTGTTCTATTGATTCTTGTTCTTACTGCATTAATGTGTGGCCTATATTAATGTATATCTAAAAAGTCCGATTTCACTCGAGACAGCAAGAAATTGGAAAGTTATGAATCAATAGGATATGATCTTTTCTTGGTTTGGGAAAATTGAGAATTGATTTACCTTCAGGATAGAAATATACCTGAAAGTCGTATTAGTCAATTAAGGAACCAGTTTTGTATGGCTAGAATATGAATTTCGTTTAATAACAGAAATGTAGGTGGACGGTTTATGATTCTTAAGTTGGGTTAAATACGAGAGTTTTAATCCATTGGCAATAGTTCTTGACTAGCAACCAGAGGAAAAGTTAACCAAATTACATCGATAATTTATTTCCTTACATGTTCGTTTAACCTCAGCATGCTCATATTCATAGTTCAGACTCAAATTATATAATCTTTGTAGACTTAGGATAAAATTAGAAATCAAAATATATCAAACTCTTCTTTGCACTCATTTTTAGAATCAATATAGTAACACTTAAGTAATTTGTTACCTCATCCCAGTCCGTGTGGGATCGATACTTGGCTTACTTGAGCCACTTTACTACTTGTTCGACCACGTGCACTTGCGTGTAGTTATACACCCATATAACAAACATCCGAACAAGTTTTTGGCGCCGTTGCCGGGGACTGGCAATTGGTGAATTTTTTTAAGTGTTAATTTACTATTTTTTTTCTTAGTGTTGACAACTTGGTCTTAGCCTGTATTTTACAGATATAATCTCTGTTGAACACTGGCAAGGGACAAGGAGCTGGTGGACTCATATTTAGAGCCTGAAAGACTATTTCATCGTCAGCGTAGAGAAGCTCTAGAGAAAAAGCTGCAGTTGCTCAGACAAACAATCATGGAGCAACAACAGAATCCACCAGTAGTACGGGCAATGTTAGTGCCCGAGGAAGTAGCAGCTCGGCCGGTTCCCGAGGTGGCAATCCCACATGCTAACAATGTCACATCTAGCATCCGCAAACCTGAGCCAGGAGGGAGGTTCGAGCTCAAACAAAACATGGTGCAATTGCTGCACACCAGCGGGCAGTTCACAGGTCTCCCTCATGAGGATCCACAATAGCATCTCCAAAAATTTTTGGAGATAAGTGACACTTACATCCCCGCTGGAGTGTCATCAGATTATGTCAGGCTTACATTGTTCCCATTTTCACTATTGGGAGAAGCCAAGAGGTGGTTGAAAGCTGAGCCACCAAATTCTATTACTACTTGGGATGATCTTGCAAGGAAATTCTTGATACGATTTTTTCCATCCGGTAAAACAGCAAGACTTAGCAGTCAAATTCTAAGTTTCAAACAAAGAGAGGGAGAGAATCTATATCAAACTTGGGAGAGATTCAAGTCCATGTTGCGGGATTGTCCTCATCATCATCAATCCAATGATGTGCTGGTGCACACTTTTATAGAGGGTTTGGAACCCCACAAAAAAATCTTGCTAGACTCAGCAGCTGGGGGACAAGCATTGGAGAAAACTTATGAGGAGCTGTATACCTTGTTAAACCGTATTTTGCAGGGCAATCCGGAGTGGAATGCTGATTCATCAAGAGAAGGAACAAGGAAAGCAGCAGGAGTTCTAGAAGTGGATGGTTTTACAGCGCTGCACAGATAGCTGCTTTACAGAATCAACTCAACACCCACTTCAGTAACATGACAATGAACTAGCCTCAAGCCCCAGTGAATGTAGTGCAGCAGATTTGGTGTGAAGTGTGCAGGAGCAGTGAGCACTCAGCTGAGTGTTGTGGAGCAAATGCTGACTCGGTGAACTTTGTGGGAAATGTACAGAGGAACAACCACCAACATTATGGCAACAGCTACAACTCCAACTGGAGGAATCATCTGAATTTCTCTTGGGGTAGCAACAACCATCAAGGGCAAAGTTCGAGTCAGGGGGCGCAGAGGAATCAAGGAGGGCATCAGAACTATCAAGGACAATATAGAAACAACAATGCACCTCCTCCACCACCATCACCCAGCATTGAGGAGATGTTCAAGACGATGATAGCTAACCAAGCTCAATTGCAGGCTGACTATGTGAAATTGGCAGCCGAGGTGAAGAACAACCAGTTAGCTACTAAGGCACTTGAATATCAATTTGGGCAATTTGCTGGAGCCCAAAATACCAGGCCTAGAGGAGGACTTCCGAGCGATACAGATCCCAATCCCAAGCAGGTGAATGCGGTGACCACAAGGAGTGGTTTGCAGCTGAAAGAGGTGGAACCAGAAAGACCACCTCAACAATCGGGAGCAGCAGAAGTTGAGAGGGAGCAAAGTGATGAGAGGGGGAAGAAAAAGGAAGCTGAATCAGAAAGACCACCACCCCCATTCCCTCAAAGATTAAAGAAACATAAGGAGGAGGCGTGTTTCAAGAAATTCATGGAGGTGCTGAAACAGGTACATATTAACTTACCTCTTGTGGATGTTTTGCAGGGAGTGCCAAAGTATGCAAAGTACATAAAGGACATCGTGGCAAACAAAAGTCGGTTGACTGAGTATGCTACGGTAGCTCTCACGGAGGAGTGCACTTCCCGGATACAAAACCATTTGCCCACAAAGCTCAAAGATCCTGGGAGCTTTACTATACAAATTACAATTGGGCAGAGTATCCGAGCTCACGGATTATTTGATTTGGGAGCGAGCATTAATTTGATGCCGTCATCGGTATTCAAGAAGTTGGGTTTAGGGAGTCCTAGACCAACAACAGTGATCTTGCAACTAGGGGATCGGTCCTTAGCCAGACCTGATGGCATTGTGGAGGATGTGCTGGTGCAAGTGGGCTCCCTTATCTTCCCGGTAGATTTTGTCGTGCTGGATTTTGAACCAGACGCGGAAGTCCCATTTATTTTGGGACGTCCTTTCTTGGCGACCGGGAAAGCGCTAATTGACGTAGATACAGGGCAGCTAACCATGCGGGCACATGACAAGGTGGAAGTGTTTGATGTATATAAGGACCCCAAGCTCCCGACTGTGTATGAGGAACTCTCGGTGATCAACGTGATTGATCGAGGTGATGATGCTCAGATAGTTGAATCACGAGAGTTAATGGGAAAACCACCGGAGAGATGTAAGAACTATTGGGTTGAGGATGGTGGTCGAGAGAAAACGTCCGTCACCCTAGAAGATGACTAAGCTGAATGACGTCAAGCCGCGACGGTAAACCAGGCACTGCACGGGAGGCAACCCGTGAAATTTTTCTTTGTAAATTGTGAATAGATTTCTTTTTCTTTTTTTTTCTTAATTAACAACAATATTTTTATTTTTTATTTTTGTTTTTATTTTTATTTTGAGTGAAACCTATAATTCTAACCAATTTCTTGCCGTAAGATGAATTTCATGTTGAACGGAGGATAACTGTGCAAGGGATCGCAAAGAAAAATTCGAGGTATGAAAAATAATAAAAAGTGGCAAAACAGTGAGCTAGGGCGATGGCTCCGTGTCACGGAGGAGGGCCTCCGCGTTACCCTCCGTGACACGTTGAGGTGTAAATCTGGAATTTTTAAAAAAATTCCAGAACACCCTCGCAACAGCTCCGTGTCACGGAGGGCATGCTCCGCGTTACCCTCCGTGACACGTTGCAGTGTATATCGCGACGGGTCACACGGGGTCGCCGGGTGACCCGCGTGAATTTCCCACTTTTAAACCCCTATTCCCCCTCAATTTTCCTTATTTCTCATACACTCCGCGACCAACCTCCCAAAAACCCCTCCCCCCTCAACGTGACATGGACTTAGGCCAAGAATTTCATTGAGTTTTCATCAATTCTTCGAATTCAAGGTATGTTCTTCAATTCTATCTCATTTCTTGTCGAATTTCTTCGATATTGAACATGTGATATGTGCTAAACTTGCCCTAAGTAGAAATTAAGCATAAATTCAATTGAATTATTATTGATGGATGTTCGGAGTATCATTGTGATTGCTTGAACTCGTTAATTACATAGTTTAATCGAATTTTTTGATAAAATCATAGCTAGGGCTTGACTTTGAATTGGAAATGGAAAAATTTAGTTGAACTAGTGAAATTCATGCTTGGTTGTACATGTTGAGTGAGATGAGTCGATGTGCTAACTGTTACTATGCTAAAAGACCGACGGATTCTCGGGTGAAGGAAATATTGGAATTTGCAAGAATTGGGTGAATTGTATAGGTTCATGTAGATAAATTCTTTTTGTTTTCGTTTCTTTGTTTCTCCTTGCTAAGTGCGATGGGATAAAATGTTATCGATGGTAATGATTGTGGTTAGCTGTACGAAGTCTGAGTAGTACATAGAATATATACCGTCGAATTCTCCAAATGCACTAAGCATATTTGTATGTTTTGTTGGTTGTTTGTGTAAATAAGCATGATCTTGCCTTAATGTTGTAATTTTGGCTAAGGACTAAGTGTGGGGTAGCCTAGCTTAAGCCAACCTTAGTCAAAACAAATTTTAATTGGCTTAACATTGATCTTGTCTATTTGGGTTGACAGGAAAAATGGCAAGTAGGCAGGACAAGGGAAAAGATGCATCAACATCTGGCGCCAGTAGAAAAAGAATCAGACTGGGCACAGCGGTCCCAGTAGCACCAACGGTTCCACGCGGCCAACGTCGTCAATATGGAACCAGGTGGGTGACTGAGAAGGGGAAGAAGTGGTATGCAAAACACAAGGAGAGCAAGTACTTCCCCGAGGAACACATAGCAAGGGAACCATTGGCACAGGAGTTCCCCAGGATTGTCCAAAGGATCGAGGCAGCTGGGCTGAACTTCATCTTTGAAGAGCCCAAAGAATGCAACTTACACTTGATTCGGGAATTCTACGCCAACTGGAACCCGACTCTCAGAAGTCACACCATCAAAATAAGGGGGCAAATAGTCACTTTTGAGCCCCACCACCTCAATGCTATCTTAGGGGCGCGGGACACAGACGCCCACGTGCTTCGACAGCTGAATATCACTCCACCATATGCGGACATCAGACGCACTTTGTGTGGAACCCGATCGATGGCTAGGTAGAGCAGACATAAGGAGAGGGGCTACCATCAGACTTTGCCCTACTCACAGATGAACAGGGAAGCCAGGATATGGCTTAAGATCATGTGTTCCTGCCTAATCCCGGGGGTGCATATGACGGATGTAACCCGGGATCGTGTATGCTTGGTGTACGCCCTGATGAAAGGGCTGGAGATCAATGTGGGGGCGGTGATTATTTCTGCCGTGAAGTGAGCCCGGTTGCATCAGGGGCACAAATATGGATTTGGTGGATTACTCACCACATTCCTGAGGGGCCTGTATATTGAGGAAGAGGCCCTTGACTATATCCCGCAGATGGAGCGGCGGGCCTTAGATGTCACCAAAACTAATGCTCCCGACACCACCCACAGGCCCGTTCTTACACTTGCCAAGCGACATGCTCGGGATGATCAGTACATGGCTCGCATGTATGGGATGCAGATGCTCCAGCTACGGATAGGCGGGAGGCCAGCAACAGAGGAGGAGCTATGGTAGGTCGACCTAGACTACCCTTTTGGAGAAAATGCCAGGGCTCTATGCCGAGTGGGGCCAGCTTTTGTAGAGCCCACGGATGATGATGTCCCCACAAATGAGGAGACACGTCGTGAGGACTCCGATGTGGAGTCCGATGATGACGATGGGGGTGATTTAGACATGGGAGATGAAGCAGCAGCACCTGATGAAGAAGTGGAGTATTTTGATTGATCAGGGAGTTCCGCCACCCAATTTTTTGTGCTATTTTAATTTCTGTGAACACTGGGGACAGTGTTCGATATAAGTGTGGGGTGGGAGTAGTTAGGTGCTGGTTGTGTTGTTGTGTATGTTCTGTTCTATTGTGCTTGTGGAAAAATTTTGTGACCCTGTGATTTGTGATTGTGATGTTGTTGTTCTGTATTATAATTAAATTGTGAAACTGTTGTGTGCTGCTGAATATTTTGCTAGCTGATTTTGTACATATTTTTGTTTTATCGAAATGATCGATATTTTTTTAAAAAAAATTTCAATTCTTGGGTTTCTCGGAGTTTGTTTTCGGTTCTTTTACCGAGAATGGTCCCATTGAACCGAAGTCCTAGTAGTGACCGTTCCCTATGATGGATGGATGATGACCGTCTTAAGGGAAATGTAGTCGTTAGGAGTAGATTTTTTCATTTATTTTTCAGTTGTTTTCTTTTGTGGGGTGCATCCCAAAACATGTAGTTACTTTATGGTTGTGGAATTCTGGTTGCGTGTCGTACATGATATTTGAAATGCAAAGGTGATTCCTATGAAAGCATGCAACTTCTTAAATATGTTGAGATACCTAGGCCATAGAGTCGATTCAGTGTGATTGAGGCTTAATGTTTGAATTCTTGTAATTCGCTGATTGAAGAGTCTGTGAATAAGTCTTGAATTGAGCATGTGCAATAAGTGTGAAGTGAGGTTTTGTTTATTCCATGCCATTTTGAAGTGTCTAGAACTTGCCTGGTGTGTGTACTAAATGAAATGAAGGACGTGTATTGTAGGAAAGGATGTAGGCATTTCTTTGTGTTAACCGAAAGTATCTATGTTTCATTATTGCACCCACCTTAAATGTACACCCTAGTTAGCCCGTTGAGCCTTTATCCTATTATTTTTTCTTGTGTCAAAATGTGTAAACCGAGCTTTACCCCTTCTTTTCATTAGCCGTAAATTTGATCCAAAACTCTTAAGCGCTTAAGAAGAGAAAATAATTTTCCCAAAGTGTCAAAGAGTGAGAATGGTGAAAAGAAAAGAAAAGCAGAGTGATGAAAGAAAAGAAAAGGTTGAAGGTGCACTTGTTATAAATAAAATATAATGAAGGTGTCTGAACAATCTTTGTTATCGAGTCAAGTGTGCTTAATAAGATATGGGCCAAACTAAAGACAGACTTCAAGAATGGGAGGATGAAGGAAGAAACAATGCCCATGAGTTTGATGGGATGTATTGAAAAGGCGCTTAAGGATGCTAGTGGCTATTATTGGCCAGCCTGATATTTACTAGTTCCGTAGCTTACATTACAACCCGTTAAAGTCCTACGTGATCCTACACCACATTTCCTTATATTAGTGGAGTAATACACTAAGGGCAAGCCTATGGTTCATGACATAATGCATGTGAATTCTTTTGGGAGAGAGAGTGACATTGTGTTTATATGCCCCTGCATGTAACCGTTAGAGTTCATGTGATAAAAAAAAGGGGGAAAATTCTCTTGCATTGTGAGGGCACATGCTTGATGAGAGATTAATTTTCGTGTCGGATATCTTGATCAGCTAATTTGCATGAGTTTGCCAATATCGAGGGTCGATTCTTAAGTCTAGGAGGTCTTGATGTGTGGAAGGTCATTGCATTGGTAGGACCATGCGTGTTTTCTTGATGATTTGCTGTATTGAATAATCGGTATGACCGTAGCCTGAATTGTAGAACCAAAGTAGCCAGGTTGGGGTGTAAATTGCATGAGGTGTAAGATTGTTGTTCGGGGACGAACAAGGATTTAAGTGTGGGGTAAGTGATCTTGGGCAAATTTATATGCCCAAGTGATACTTAAATGTGTCATTTTAGCCTTGTTTATCTATCGATGTTTATACATTCTCATGTGATTTATAATAAAATGTGATTTTATACTAACCAACATGATTAGCGTTGTTTTGTAGATGAAATGTAATTTTGGGAAGCTAAACTGCGTGTTGGGAGAGATCGGGGTTGGACTCGGATGTTAGCAAAGGACAAAGCATTGGACGACACAAATTAAAGGGGCTCCGCGATGGAGCCGTGTCACGCTGCCATCACGGAGGCCTTCGACCTGGATAGGGAATTTTTGGCCAAATTCTAGTGTGGGTGCGTGTTAGGGCCGTGGCACGTTGGCCTAGCCCCGCGTTGCACGCCGTGCCACGTTGGGCTTTATTACCTGGACAATCTATTTCCAGTGAGCCTCCGCGTCTGTGGCGTGTCACGGAGGCAGTGCTCCGCGATGCACTCCGTGACACGTTGCTAGTTATTCCGGGAAAAATTCCCACTAGTATAAATAGAACACTTAGGTTCATTTTTCAATATTCTAACTTGGTGGAGCAAGAACGTGGGTTACAGGCAGTTGAGGGGACGAAAATCTCAGGGTTTTTCTCTATCTCCTTCTTCTTTATTTCAATTGCTTGTATGTTTAACACTCATTTAACGATGTGTAATCAACAAATGAGTGGCTAAATCCTATTCTTGCTGAGGTTAAGAACAATTGTATTGAAATGTGATTGTTGATCAATTTGATTTTTAATCTTTTCTTCCATGGTTGTTCTATTGATTCTTGTTCTTACTGCATTAATGTGTAGCCTATATTAATGTATATCTAAAAAGTCCGGTTTCACTCGAGAGAGCAAGAAATTGGAAAGTTGTGAATCAATAGGATATGATCTTTTCTTGGTTTGGGAAAATTGAGAATTGATTTACCTTCAGGATAGAGATATACCTGAAAGTCGTATTAGTCAATTAAGAAACCGGTTTTGTATGGATAGAACATGAATCTCGTTTAATCACAGAAATGTAGGTGGACGGTTTATGATTCTTAAGTTGGGTTAAATACGAGAGTTTTAATCCATTGGCAATAGTTCTTGACTAGCAACCAAAGGAAAAGTTAACCAAATTACATCGATAATTTATTTCCTTACATGTTCGTTTAACCTCAGCATGCTCACATTCATAGTTCAGACTCAAATTATATAATCTTTGTAGACTTAGGATAAAATTAGAAATCAAAATATATCAAACTCTTCTTTGCACTCATTTTTAGAATCAATATAGTAACACTTAAGTAATTTGTTACCTCATCCCAGTCCGTGTGGGATCGATACTTGGCTTACTTGAGCCTCTTTACTACTTGTTCGACCACGTGCACTTGCGTGTAGTTATACACCCATATAACAAACATCCGAACAGGATGCTAAGTTTTAAGTCACTTTTTGAGAGTCCTTTAGGAAAAGTTGTGGAGTAAATTTTTGTTTTTTACATCTTGTCATCTGCTTAATAGTTATAGGAATTCAAGGAATATGTTAAGGGCTGCTTTAAAGGGAAAATTAACTTTTGGGAGGAACATTTGCCCATGGTAGAGTTTTCCTATAATAGAACTATCTATTCTTCTACGGCTAAGTCTCCTTTTGAAGTTGTATATGGATTTAATCCCCTCACCCATCTTGATTTGCTACCTTTGCCTACTAATGATATTTTTAATCTTAATGGTAGGAAGAAGGCCAAAATGATGAAGAAGATTCATGAACAAACAAGGATTGCAATTGAACGGAAGAATGAAAAAACTTCCTTAAGAAGAAATAAGGGGCAAAAATTTGTTATTTTTAAGCTTGGAGATCTAGTGTGGGTGAACTTTATGAAGAAAAGGTTTCCTACCAAAATAAAATCCAAGTTACACCCAAGAGGAGATGGTCCATTTGAAGTCCTTGAAAAGATTGAAAATAATGCTTACAAACTTGATCTTCCTAGTAAATATCAAGTTAGTGCTACCTTTAATGTTTCTGATTTTTCTTTATTTGATGCAGCATTAAAATCGAGGATGAATTCTCTTGAAGAAGGGGGGATTGATAACATCCATGGTAACTCATCATCAACTAAGGAAGCATTGGAAGTTCTAAGAGGACCCATGACAAGATCCCAAACAAGGAAATTTTAAGAACAACTTAATGGGCTGGACTTAGTTATTAAAAAGTGTCTTGTGATAGAATAAATCTCAAGCCCAATGAAGATATTTTCTCCAAGTCTTACATCTATTTGAAGGCCCAAATTAATGTCCAAGAAGAGATGAAGTGGAGCCTAAATCAGCCCCTAAATAGAGAAAATACTGCAATATTTTTTAATTAGTTTCTAGAATTATATTTAAGAGTTGTTTTATTCAGTGTTGACTTCTAGGACTTTGCACGTGGCAGCCTTCTATGCCATTTAATAGTTGTTTTATTCTATGTTGATTTCATAGAATAATGTGTGTGGTAGTTTTCTGAGTCCTATGAAGTATCATTTTTATTTATGATATCTTTTGACCAACCTCTTCTTCACTACTATATAAAGGGGTCTTTGTTCATTCATGAAAATATGATTTTGAACATTAATATATTTTGAGAGTTCTTTTGAACCTTTGTGGCAGATTACTTTTTGGATTTATCTTACAACCTAACTAGTTCATAGTTTATGGTAGTAAAATAATTTTCTTTCTTGATATCTTTGGTTCTTCTTGGGATTCTTAGAAGGCAATTACTACACTTTCTAATTGTTGTCTATCGTTACTCATAAAATAGTCAAGATCCGATTCTAAACATGATTAGTTTCTTAAGTAAAAGGTGTTTGTTTTAGTTATAGCTAATCCGTTGTTACTTGGATCTTGTCAAATCCATATCTCTTAGTTTTTATTTAGTCTTTTCAATTAGTTTCCTAGTTTTGCTTCCACATTTATTTTATGTTCATACTCTATTTTGGGATTCCCAACCTTTCTGTTATCAGGCAAGCCCATACATGTTAAGTATATTTTTATGATTTAGCCAAGGCTAATAAGATCAGATATCATATGGTTTGGAGTCAATACTTCTAATACAACTTATGATATGTTTTGAGCCAAGACTTCCAAATGTTTCAAGCTATGTATAAATTATGATTTCAGTTCCATTGAAAAACGATGTGAGCACTATGTATGTAATTATGATTTCAGCTTTGTTGAAAAATGATGCGAGCACTATGCATATTTTGGGAGTAGTGTCTAGTACCGAGTAGGCTGTACTTGCCTCTGTCGCTCACCCTTACTCAGACTCCTAATCTACTTCACTACCTCAACCCTGTAATTATACTCTGAATTATCCTTGTTGGTATGAACTGAGGTCCATATAACATTCGTGCAATAGTCTGATCGGATACATCTACTACTCTCTCTTGGACTAGAACACTCTCCAAGCAAGGCTGCACCTTTATCTTTTTCCCCTCCTTTGCTTTCTCCTCCATTGTGGCCAGGTAGTTGGTGTAGAACTCCCTGACTATCTCCTTTGTGTATTGTGTAGGGGTCCTGTCCATCCATTCTAACCCATAGAAGCTAAAAATACGCTTCATCTCCTTAACTTCATTCAAGGAATTAGTGAGGATCCATGTTTCTTCTTGGATTCTTCGTTTTGGTTTGTTCTTGGCGGTGAGAGCGATGCCTTGTTCATATATTTCTTTAGCACCCGGCACTCTCCACCGCATTGTTCTATTTTCTCTGGCAGGGGTCTCCTCCTCCACTTCTTCCTCACTGCTTTATGTATCATTCTGGGTCCCTTCTGACCCTTCCTCTGTGTTGGAGTCGGTTCCCAGCCTTTGTTGTTCCTCTCTAGCTCCCTCTTCATACTGGGGAGCTTGTGCGAATTTGGCTGTGGTTTCTTCGGCTTGGGCCTTTACTCTTGCCCTAGTGGTTCTGGTTCCATCTGTGTCTGAGGTGTCTACTTGATAATCCTCAAGTGAACCACTAGGTGAATCTCCAGCCTGATCAGACTCTAAGTCCGTTGTTTCATCTATCAATGTCCTGCGGGCTTGTGTTTTGTCTGCCCTGTGTTTGAATGTCATTGTACCTGGTGAGGAAGAGGTCATCATTCCATTTTTGAAAAAGAAGAATTAGATAGAAGAAGTTCAGTATCTCATCACGGGTCCTCAGTACGAGTCATAACTCGAAGGTACGACTTGTGAGAAGCCCTGATGGTGCCCCACGACTCATAGGTACGACTCTTACCATGAAGGTACGATCCGTACCTTGAGTCGTCTGATGAAGTCCCATTTTGAATAAAAACAAATTTTCACCATGACTCGTGGTACGACCTATAGGTCGATTCCACGAGTCGTAGGGTGGGCTTCCCATATCAATTTTTTCAAAATGAGTGGTATGAGCACTTAGTACGATTCGTGGTGTCAACGTACGACTTTTTTAGACCATTTTTTTTTACAATTCTTTTTCATCAATGTGTAAGTGTTTGTTTTGCACATTTTTGGGTACTCAAATTTCCCCCAGGTCTAGCATATGGTGGCCTTCCTTTTTACACCACTTAGTCCTCCCCTACCTGTAACTCCCTTTAGGTGTTCTAGGGCCAAAATTTAATAAATTTCCAGTGGGTTTTCAGTTGAGTTGGTGTTTTTCGCACATACGAATTGATTTTTCAAGCATACCTAGTGATTCTTATGGGTTATCGATTCCCTTAAGTTCACTTTCAAACATTAATAACTTGCAATGCAAATTACTTACTTGATTGTCGATTCATAGACTGGAAATCAACTTCTAGGCTTTGCACACTCAGTTGAAGCAAGAATTTCGTGCTTAATTTCTTGCTGATGGGAAGCTACGAGTGTTAGGAGAGGGTTCTCAAGTCGTGGGTCATGAGTTGTGAGGTGTTTGTGTGGGAGAATGGTGAGTTTTGAAGTTTAAGAAGGTAAGGGCAAATTTAAAAATCTGGGCCGAATCGGGTGATTTTAACCTTTCACGACTCGTACCACGAGTCGTACTGAGATCTTGTAGCAGCAGATTTTTCAGCCACCTGTTTTTGTTTCCCTGCACACTGAGCACACATTAGTTCAATAACTTGGGTTGCCTCCTAAGAAGCATTTGATTTAACATCGCGTCACGATGCAGGTGGTCTGGTTACTCAGATTTCACCAAACCACCACTTGGGTTGCCTCCCAAGAAGCGCCTGATTTAACGTCACGAAACGATGCAAGTCTCTTGACTACTCAAAATTCATCAAGTGACTCATACGCATCCTCAAGTGCTGAGATCACACTTAATTCCTTTGGTTGCTTCATGGTCCAACAGATGTTGAAAGTGACCTCTTCTTTGTTTAGTCTGAACTTTAACAGGCCAGCTTCCACATCTACTAGAGCTCTCCCAGTAGCAAGGAATGGTCTCCCCAGAATGATGGGGACCTCATAATCGACCTCGCAATCCAAGATCACGAAGTTCGCTGGGAATACAAACTTATCAACCTTGACGAGCACATCAACTAGGATGCCCACTGGTCTCTTTACTTTTCTGTCGGCCATCAGTAGTCACATGTTGGTTTGTGTGGGGTCTCCGAATCCTAGCTTGTTGAAGATTGCCAAGGGCATTAGATTAATGCTAGCTCCCAGATCACATAGTGCCCTCGCAAACTCGACATTACCAATGGTGCAAGGTATCGTGAAGGCACCTGGTTCTTCCTTTTTCTGAGCTAAAACCCTTATTGCTATGGCACTGCAGTGATGGACATTGTCAACCGACTCATAGCTTACAGATCTTTTCTTCGTCACCAAGTCCTTCATGAATTTTGCATATCTAGGCATCTACTCTAATGCTTCGACCAACGGATTCACAGAAAGTTGTTTAAGCATTGAAAGAAATTTTTCGAACTTATCATTATCCACCTTTTTCTTCATCTTTTGTGGGAATGGTGGTGGTGGTCTTTGGATAGCCTTTTGCACTAGAGTTGCCCCTTGATCAATGTCACATTCCTTCTCACCCCTAGGGGCCTCTTGCAACTCATCATGTTGTGTCTCATCACCAATCTCTTCTCCTCAATCACGCTCTCTTTCCTCCTTTCAACTTCAATAGGGAACGGGGGGTCAACTATGGTTTTACCACTCCTAGTCATCACTTCCATGCAATGAGCATCATTCTTTAGATTCTGTACAGTGTTTCTCCGAAGTGTACCCTTTTTCCTAGGGTTCATTGATGCCGACAATTTCCCAAGTTGGTGTTCTATCTGCTTGATGGCGGTGGCGTGAGATTCCACTTTCTGACCCATGCTAGATAAGTCACTTCAAATTTCTTTTAACTAATCATCCGTGGACCTCACCTTTTTCAGCATTTCGACATCATACTCTCCAACTTTTATTGTCCGGCCTCCCCTTCTCGTGCATTAGAAGGCACATAGACTCCATCCCGGTCATTGCGATATCCGTCATTTCTTCTCCATTCTCCCTCTCGCTCATGACCACGGCTCCTATCTCTGAACCCTTTCCTGTTGTAGTTGTCTATGTATTGGTTCTGACCTTGATTTCCAGAACCTTGGCGCCAATTGTCTTGTCTAGACGCTTGGGCGTTTGCTTGAAAACTTACCACCTGGCTATCTAGAAAGTTTGCCTCTTCCTCAGAATCAGAGTGATCTGCTCCCTGCTCCCTTCCTTGAGTTCCCACTGCATTTACCTTTTTGGCTCCTGCTCCCATGATATTCTTTGTCAGCAAATCCAATGATGTGCACATGTGAGCCAACTCCTGATCGCGTTCTTCCTCCTTCCTTCATTGATATGCAGTCAAACCAACTGCATATGTACCTGCCACTGCATCAGCCTCCCTCGTATGCCAGGCCCTGTTTGTCTTTATCACCCTATCAAGGATAGTGGATGCTTCCTCCCAGGTGTGACTCATCAATGCTCCACCCACCACCATGTCTGCTACATCCTTAGTGCTATTATTAGGAGACCTGTAAAAGATTTCCAACAAACTGTCGTCTAGGATTTTATGGTTCGGGCACTTAGTCAACTTCTTTTTGAACCTCAATCAGGTTTCATGAAGTGCCTCCGTCTTAATTTGCTGGAAGTTGTAGATCTCATCTTTTAACTGTAACATCCTTGATTGGGGAAAGAATCTCTCCAAGAAGGCTTTTTTAAGCTCCCTCCAATTGGTTATGGAGTCATTGGGCAACTCTGATAACCACAAAGTAGCTTCCCCTGACAGAGGAAAGGGAAGAGTCGGAGTCTATTACATCCTGGCCTACTCCGGGAAACCTGTATGCCTTGCATATTCCTACAAAGTTCATCAAGTGCAGGTTGGCGTCATCTGTTGCGTGGCCACTGAACACCCCCATCATGTTTAGCAATTGAATCATGGTGCTCGTAATGTCAAATTTGGCCCCAACGGGTAGTGGTGGTGGAACAATTGCTCCAGTTGACCCAACCTCATCAATATTTGGGTCCTCATCATCAAACAACTGAGGGGCAAATCTCTGAGCTCAGTTGCCCCTCCCATGTCAACCAATGTTTACCACCTCATCTCTATCATCACCAGCCTGCTGAAGTGCAGCTAACCGAGCTAGCTCGGCTTGCCTAGCTTCTTCAGCTACGCGAGCTTCTCTCTGCTTAGGGTTTTCCATTCTATGCAGTGCTCATTCGATTTCGGGATTTAGTGGAACAAGGGGGTCTCCTCTACTCCGAGTGCTTGGCATTCACCGGAGGACAGCCTGTGGGTATCAAAGAAAAACACAAAAATAAATGTAATTAAGGAAATAATTAACAAAAAGTCAAATACAAGCAAATAACCTAGTCTTAGCGTATTCCCCGGCAATGGCGCCACTTTTTGATAACACTCAAACCACACTTCTAACTGAAGTATGAAGCGGACGTTGTCAATAAAGAACCCAACTAGAGGTTGGGGTCGATCCCACAGAGAATGTGAAAGATCTAGATTACAGCCGGTAGATGAACATGTATGGTAATTACTTCACAACGGTGGGGTTCTAATAAAAATCAATAATAGAAATAAACAGCAGTCAAGACTATATTTGTGAATCAATAATTAAAGGATAACTAGGGTTTGTGTTCCCCATGGATTCATAAAAGCTCTGGGTATACATTTGTGAACTTTATCAATACTTACCTACAGAACTAATAACTTAGGTTCATTTAAACAATCGACCAATCCCTATTTAATGACTATCCTTAATTACTTGACCAAGTCTCATGAGTTTTGCAAACTAACCGTTACCACTAAGTTCTACATATAACTATCCTGCGACCACAACTCAAGTTAATACAATGATCATCAAGACCAAGGCTCTGTTGTAATTCTCTTTTCCTAATCTCTACCTCTTCGACCAAAGCAAGTAAAGAATTCAGGCACTTCCTAACATTGCACACAGCTAAGAATCATAAAAGATGATGAAACTACAATATAAGTATTAGTATTGGTTTTAGACTCACTTTGTGCAACCCTAACTTGTTAATCCGCCATGGTTCTCATAACCCTAGCTATGGAGTTTTTAGCCCCTCATATTTGCAAGGTTGTGATTTATGTTCATTATTAAAGACATAAAACAATACTTACAAAGATGATTGAGAAAAATAATTCCTTCAATTAATTCACAGAATCTTGAATAACAAGTAGCAAGAACAAGATGAATTCAAGAAAAGGTTGATCACAAGGTTGAACCAACTCAATTCTCTCTTCCAACGATGTAAAATTCCTTACTTCACTGTTTTCCTACTAAAATTAAGTCTATTCGTCGTCCTCCCTGAAAAATAAAACATAAAAAGTATTTATAGGGACACAAGAATCTTTTTCCTAAACTAACAGGACTGCTTTCCATATCTGAAGTCGACCTTGTCATGGGTCCACCTACGACTCGTAGGGGCTTCTCACGGACCGTGGCATCAACTCGTGGCTTGAAGTGTTGGCTGAATATTGGCTAAGTGTTGGGCCAAGGTACAACTCATACCAACATCCTATGACTCGTACATTGCACCCGTGGCTTGATCCTGATATTTTGAACTTTGTCTGAACTTCACCACAACTGGTATGGTACGACTCGTACCTTCATCTCACAAATCATAGGGTACTCTAGTACTGAGAATCAGCCACCTGAGCAATTTTTCTAGATTTCATCACGACTGACTTACCATGACTCATACCACCATGGTACGATCCGTGACAAGTCTCAGGGGATCAGTATTCCTGGTTAAACTTTCAGGTTCTCATCAAGGCCCTCAGTACGACTCGTAGGTCCATCCTATGGATCGTACTGTGGACTGCACTTTTTGCCCTTTTTTTGTACTCTTTTAGCTTTCTTTTTCAATTTATTGTTCCAACACCCATTTATCCTGAAATCAAAGGAAAAGTGTCTCATATCCACATAAATACACCTAAGTCCATGCTATTTTCTTTGTTTTGAGCATCAATAGTGCTGAAAATCCACAGCACATCACATATCACACCTAATGGATACTCAGACTTCTTTAAAAGATCTATCAATCATTTAGACATCCAATAAAACCATTGGGACCACTCAACACCTTCCCTTAAAATGGACATTACCCCGTCTATCATCAGGAAACATTAAGTGCCCAATCCAACCCAATATCTCAACTTATTTTTGCACTTCATACAACTCACTAAGAATGTAACATTTCTCATTCATAAGTAGCACGAAAGAAAAGAATGATGATTTTTCCTTAAGAAGGATGTCAACCCATCCATCATCAGGAAAAATCATACATTCCAAGCACATTGATACAAGTAAAAGTAAAGGACAGATAAAGGATAACTAACTTGACATAAAATTTGAAGGAAAAGCAAACCTTGTTAAGAAACAAGGACCTCAAATCAGCAATCCAACAAGCACCAAGTTCTTAGAAAGACCTCAAAGAAGATGAATTACCCTTGCAACCCTCCTCTATGCACAATTAACAATCTATGGCTAGGAAAAAGCTTAGCAATCTACTACATTCAAAATATTGTTTGTTCAAAAGCCATGAAAATCTACCATGAAAATTAAAAGAGCCCCTATTTATACTAAGTAAGGAAAAAGATAGACTATTACAAATATGCCCTTAATGACTAAGAGCCTTGTTAATTTGGATGGTCTTATGTTTTCTTAAATTTCAAGATTAGCTAATTTCACTTCTAGCCACTTTATTCACTCCTTTGGTCATCTTGTGTTCCTTCTTCTTCCCAAGCTACGATCCAAACATGGAATCCTTTAGACGTCTCACATATGTACTCAAGTGCTTTATTTTTCATATAGAGACCTTGTAGATCTTGGATCTCTCTTGCTTGACTCTTTGTGAACCGTCTTGAAGGAATGTGGATTGCATCATTCTCCCCTTCTTGAAAAGAATTTGCCCTCAAATTCAAGGGTTCATCATCACACATCACCATAGGAGAAAGATCACACACATTGAATGTGTTGTGCTCATGGTAATCTGGTGGGAGAGCCACTTTGTAAGCATTATCATTCAACCTTTCAAGCACTTCAAATGGACCATCTCCTCTAGGCATGAGCTTGGTCTTCCTTTTGTTGGGAAACCTTTCCTTGAGAAAATGGACCCAAACCCAATCACCCGGTTCAAAGACAACTCTTTTGCGTCCCTTGTTGGCTTTCTTGGCCATCTCTCGATTTTTCTTCTCAAGTTGGAGTCGCACCTTCTCATGCAAGGCTTTCATGGCCTCGACCCTTTTGTTTCCATCTAAAGTCAACAAAACATCTTGAGCCAAAGGGGTTAGATCAAGAGGGTTAAAACCATAAACAACCTCAAAGGGAGACATTCCAATAGTGCTATTAATCACACGATTATAAGAAAATTCCACTAGAGGCAATTAATCTTCCAAAGATGTGAGTTTACCTTTAACCATGGCCCAAAGCATAGAACCTAGAATCCTATTCACAAACTCAGTTTGGCCATTGGTTTGGGGGTGACATGAAGTGGAAAATAACAATCTAGTACCAAGTCTGCCCCACAATTCCAAAAGTGGCTAAGGAACTTTGGGTCCCTATCACTCACTATGGTTTTAGGAATTCCATGCAATTTAACCACATGTTCAACAAACAAGGATGAAACATGAGAAGCTTCATCACATTTATGACAAATCCCATCTTTGAAATTCGATCAACAACCACAAAAATGCTATCCCTACCCCTTTTAGTCCTCAGCAAGCCCAACACAAAGTCCATAGAAATAGCAAGACAAGGCCTTTAGGGAGTGAGAAGATGGGTATACAAACCATGGAGAAGTATTCTAGATTTAGCACTATGATATTCAACACATTGATCACAAAGTTTTGCAACATCACTACGCATCTTATGCCAATAAAATTGTTCCTCAAGAATCCCCAAAGTCTTATCAATGACAAATATGGCCCATCAAATCCCCATCATGTGCCTCTCTCACAATGAGTTCCCTCCAAGAGCTCATTGGCACACATAAACGCTTGTTTTTGAACAAGTAACCATCAAATCTAGCAAAAAGGGATGGGGGTTTATCCTTAAGCCTATGGTCCCTTTGTTATGCTTCACAATCTTTGAAGATTTGAGAAAATTTGAGTCCTCGAAATATAAAGACTTTAAGCTTTCAAAACCAATCAATTTGGAAGTCAACGTAGTAACCAAAACATGCTTCCTAGACAAGGCATCCGCCACCATATTATCCTTCCCCTTTTTGTATTGGATAACATAAGGGAAAGTTTCAAGGAATTCAATCCATTTGGCATGCCTTGTGTTCAACTTTCCTTGGGCCTTGAGATGTTCCAAGGACTCATGATTAGTCCTAATGACAAACTCTTTAGGCCACAAATAATGTTGTCAATTACCTAAAGCTCTAATCAAAGCATAAAGCTCAAGGTCATAGGTGGAATAGTTCAAGGTCGCACCTTTAAGCTTCTCACTAAAATAAGCAATGGGCTTTAAATCAGCACCAATGCCCACTGCACTAGCATCACATTCAATTTCAAAAGTCTTATCAAAGTTGGGAAATTGCAACAGTGATGCAATCTATGTTCCTTCAAGACCGTTCACAAAGAGTCAAGCAAGAGAGCTCCAAGATCTACAAGGTCTCTTCATGAAAAAGGAAGCACTTGAGTGCATATGGGAGACGTATATAGGATTCCATGTTTGGATCGTAGCTTGGGAAGAAGAAGGAATACAAGATGGCCAAAGGAGTGAAGAAAGTGGCTAGAAGTAAAAACGGCTAATGATGAAATTCAAGGAAAAAGAAGACCATCCAAACAAGGCCCTTACTCATTAAGGACATATTTGTAATAGTCTATCTTTTTCCTTACTTAGTATAAATAAGGTATCTTTTAATTTTTATGGTAGATTTTCATGACTTTGAACAAACAATATTTTGAGTGTAGTAGATTGCTAAGCTTTTGCCTAGCCTTAGATTGTTAATTGTGTAGAGAGGAGGGTTGCAAAGATAATTAATCTCCCTTGAGGTCTTCTCAAGAACTAGGTGTTTCTTGATTTGAGAATTAGAGGTCCTTGTGCCCTTTTCACAAGGGTTGCTAATTTCAATCACTTTATGTCTAGTTAGTTATCTTTCTTTAATATCTTGTATCATTTGGTATCTAGATCTAGAATTAGTATTGTTCTTACAATACTAATCTTGGGATTTAGGTATTAAATAAATAAAAAAAGAAGTAAAAAATTACTTAAAATTCAAAAAAAATCCAAATTTTTTATGTTTAATTTGTTATTTTTGACACTAATTCTTGTTCCCTAGTTTTTTTTGTGTCTAGATCTTAGGTCTCTTGAAATTTGAGTTTTGGATATCCATCTACCATTTAAGACCTTGAAGGTTGAAGACTTTATGAAAATTGCAATTGGGTCTTGTTGATTGGGGTTGATTTGGAGCTTAATTTCGCTTGGGTTTTGTTCTCCACATCAAGGGGAAGAAAATCCTAAATTTTGAGCTTATTTGGAAAGGTTTTGATCAAGAGTTTTGTTCTTCATGTTCTTGAAGATCTTCATATTTTAAAGGTGAAGAAGAAGACCCAAAGGTACTTTTGATCCATTTCTTCCCTTTAATTTTGTGAAAAGTGTGTTAGTGGATCCATTTGTGAAATTGTTAGTTGAAAAAAAATTTTGAAAAAAAAATTATTCCACTTGGACGCCACGTCAGGAGCTGATATCAATCCGCGTTGTGTCAGCCCCAACACAGTGCCATTGGTAATTATTCAGTTAAAAAGCCTGACCTAAATTGATTCCATACTATAATTATACTCCTAACAAGTGAAATTTGCTGGCACCCACCATATCTTGCTTCGGGGCCGATCTCTTGTATCGGAGCAAACAAATCCAATGATTTTAGAAAGGTCTTTTTTGAAAAGGAGGCGGGCACCCTCTAAGTTGACCACCCTACCCACTAATGGACTATGAAGGGGGGGGGGGGGGCGGAAAGGGTGTTTGTAGCTAGAGATTACCAATCTCCAACTACAAGCTACCCTTATGGCCAGCCTCCCCTTTAAGGGATTTTACCATAAGGGACTATGTGCTCAGATGCACCTAAATTCTGATGGTTCTACGTCCTTTCACCAGGAATGCGCCAACACAGCACCGCGTCAGCGCCACGCGGGTGACAGTTAGCAGCCAACACAGCACATAACTGCTTTTCCTTCCCCACTCGTGCGTGAGGCACGTGAAGCCCAGTTTCAGAGAGCAGATTTTTGGCTTTTGGCCAAAATTTTTTCTAAGTGTTGGGGGATTTTTGGACCCCAAAATTTTTCTAAGTGTTCAAACTTTCCGATTGTTTTTCCATGCTCATTTTTCTTTCGATTTCTAAAATAATTAACACAATTTAATTAGTTCTTCATCTTTTTTCATCTCATTTAATTCCCAAAAACTAGTAACGTCAAGCACTGTACCTACTTTTTGTTACATAGTTTTTTTTAGTTCGATTTTTTTTCATGCTTCTTCTTCTATCTTTTTTTTCTTTAATCTCCTTGAATTTTCTTCATGTTAGCTTGTGACTTCCTTCATTGAGTCAATAAGAATCCATTCTATACCTCATGTTGAGCTTGGCTACTTGAAACTCAACAAATTACACAAGCTACAATCTTTGGCCATGGCAATTGTGAGGCATCTAAGGTGAGCATTTCTTGGGCGAGTGTGAATTTTTTTTCCACTAACGTAACAAATTGCTTGCTTTGTTTTGAGTCTTCCATAGGTACGATGGCCAATCAAAATGAGGTGAATAGGGTGCCCACCGGGGAACCCACTTTGTATGATGTGGTGAACATGATTACCGTTTTATCTTCCCATATGGAAAGGAGAATGGATAACATGAAAATTTATTTTTTGGACCTTGAATCAATAAATAGAAACTCTACTCCTTTTTATCACCATGGCCAAACAAGTGGAGTTCGTCATGACTCCTCTTCACCAATGGCACCACGGACTTTTCATAGAATGTTCTAACCCACCTCCACCACTCCCCTACCATCTTCTACCATCCCATTATATTCTACTACCCTATAATATGTTTCTCCACCACACCCACATATACCTTTTCCTCCACCAAATACCCGCCTTCCAATTCGAAATGTTTGTCTAATCTGCAATATCCAACCTTTGGATAGTGAATTCCATGAGGAGTTCTTCGAAGAGTTCGATGATGTTCCCAATGATTACCACAACCATATGAGAGGGACATACATGACTTTTCAAGGCCCTCACCATGGAATAGGAGGTCGACATGGTCCTATCTATCACATGGGTAGAAACGGGGGTGATTATCAAAGAGATGGCCACCGTTGTCTTTGATACAATGATGATTTCTATGTTGAGGATCCTTATGGGATTTACGAGTTCAATGGCACCAATGGAGGTCGGGATATGAGTCTCAACTCCATCAAAGTGACTCTTCCTTCCTTCAAAGGTGAATGTAACCCAGATATCTTTCTTGATTGGGTGATGCAATGTGATAGGATCTTCTTGACAAATGAGATGTCTAATGTCCGGAAGGTGTCTTATTCCATTGCTCAATTTGAGGGTTTGCTTCCACATGGAGGGAAACTCAAGTTAAGGAACAAAGGATGCATGGTTTGTCTCCCACCCCACCTTGGAAAGAGTTGAAGGAAATTTTGAGGCGAAAGTATGTTTCTGAGAGGTACTTCCAAGAGCAACTAAAGAAGATCTACACTTTACAACAAGGAACCAAAAGTGTACAGCAATACTATGATGAGTTCCAACTCTTAAAGATGCGGATTGATTTTGTTGGAGATCCTTTAAATGCTATGACTCGATTTAGATCCAGGTTGAGTAAGGATATTGCTTCCCGCATGAGACTACACCACTATCATGATATTGATGAAACTCTTGAGGTGGCTATTGAGATAGAGGTGGGGCTCCAATAGGAGAAGCTTGAAAAATCAAGGGGTTCAAAGGTACTTGGAACTACAAAAAAGTTGGAGGAGCTTCTTCTCCCAATTGTCACAATGACAAGGGTACCACGCAAGATGTCAAGAGGCCCTTTGCCGAAAGCAATCAAGTGGAGTGTCCCACTCCCATTCTTCCTCCAAAGGAAGGAGGTAACACTTCTCACCCTCTTAAATGTCACAAATGTCAAAAGATTTTAGTCATAAGATAAGTGAGTGCCCCAATTGGCGGGCATTCATTGTGTTAGCCGATGGTATTTATTGTTATAATGATGTTGATGTTGTTGAGGGGGTTGACAATGATGACCCCCAAGTGGAGGGTAATGTTGTAGTTGATGAGGAGTGTGCGGATGGTGATGATGTTGGCGTTCCTTGTGGACTAGCCAAGCGGGCTTTGGTAATCAAGAATACGACTCAAGAATGGGATCTCACCGTTCCATTATATCTAATGAGGCAACCCATGATAAGTGAGGGTATGGATGATCATTCTTGTGAATGTCAAGGTATAATTTCTAAACATAACACTTCAAATATTTTCAATGAACAAAGTGTTAGTTATAGCTTATCTTCTTGTATGCATAATGATTCTCTTTCATGTCTTGATAATGTTGATGTTGAGAGTGCCCAAACACTAGTTGATCCTTTCTATGACCGAATCGATTCTTTTTACACGACCAATTTGTGTGCACCTAGTGTTAACACTTGCAATATGAATGATAGTACACTCTTATTTAAAGCTTGTTATGATCAACTTGTTTGTGATACTTGTCCACTAATTGAGGAATTTTGTGATGTGGTTAATAAGTCTCAATTTAGTGATGATGTGGATAAAGTTGGTCATTTGAAAAAGCGTGACTCTTTGAGCATCTTCCTTTTGGATCCTATTACTTGTTTTGCTCATATAAGTTACGTGAATGGAAATGCTTTGAATGATGGCATTGATATTTTTGAGATATTGCATGATTTGACTCTTTATCTTCATTCGATTATTCTCTCTTAAAGTACAATATCTTATTTGATGATGATGATGATATCTCTTCTAGTGTCGAGCATAGTATTGTTCAATATGATAGTGGTGTAGCTATTATCCATGGATATACCTTGTATGATAACCCACTATGAAGTGTTGACGAAGAGTGTGATGTTTATGATCAAATAGGTACTTCATCTTTGACTATCCCAATTCTTGATAATGTGCTTGATGATTTTTTTGTATCTATCGGTGATCTTACCTCTAGGGACATTGTGTATTAAGTTGCCTTGTCAGACACCTTTCTTTATTATCTCTTTCCTTTTGATGATACTCATGGCTTCTTTCAGGGCTTGCCTTGTGAGAGAAGGGGTTTTATTGAGACGATTGGTTTTGGTTTTGACCAAAATGGATGGATGTCATTTCCTTTTGACCCAGGTGGCCCTGTATGTGTGTTGGTTTGGCCTGATTACACTTGTGCTAACCCTCATGCTATGAGGCCCCTGTTGTTGTTTGTCTTCTCTATGCTTTTACAGGGTCTAGATTCGAGGATGAATCCTTTTCAAGAAGCTGAGAATGATGCAATCCAAGGTGCCTATATATGAATGATAGCTTGGGAGGGTGAAGGATGGATGGGAGCTCAAGGTGGCCATGTTGATAAAGAATATGGGTTAATGTTGCAAATTTCCATTCATTGATTTCAAGAAAAAGGAAGAGAATCAAACAAGGCCCTTACTCATTAAGGGCATAACTGTAATAGTCTCTTCTTTTTCTTAGATAATTAGGAGTTCTTGTAATTTTCATGGGGGAATTTTGATGACTTTGAACAAACTATATTTTGAGTGTAGTAAATTGCTAAGCTTTTGACTAGCCTCAGATTGTTAATTGTATAGAGAGGAGAGTTGCAAGGGTAATTAATCTCCCTTGAGGTCTTTCTAAGAACTTGGTGCTTGTTGGATTGCCGATTTGAGGTCCTTGTTTCTTAATAATAGTTGTTTTCCTTCCAATTTTGTGTCAAGTTAGTTATTCATTTGTCTATCCTTTACTTTTACTTGTATCAACATGGGTTACTTAGATTTCACCCCCAATTAACATCTCAAGACATATGAACACATCAAAAATCAAGCATTTTGAATAAGAATCTCTGCTCATATGATTTTTGCAATGTTGAACTCCCCCTCCCCCTCCCCCTCCCCCCCCCCCCCCCCGGTCCATAATACCCACAACAATTAATGCTAGCAATAGAATGAAGAACATATAAGGGGTAATGGGGGAAACATGGGTCAAGAAGAATTCAAAAACTAGCATGCTCTCTGTTGTACCCACTCATAAAGAATTATGGGGAATGAAAATGAGAAGTACACATACCAAATGAGTTGAGAGAAGAAATGATATTGAGGAATTGAACTTTTTCTTCCAAATAGCCAACCCAAAGCTTGAACTTCTTGTGTTTTGTTAGAGAGAGTAGTGAGTGATGATAGAAAATTGTGAAGGAAGATGGAATTTATAGGTGGAGGGAAGGTAAGCAGATTGCTGGATTTTAAGGTGGGAATAAATGGGTTTAATGGGAGAAGAAGTAGTTGGTAGAGAGGTTATGGGGAAGAGAAAAATGTGAAGAAAATGGGGGTTATGGGAATGTTGAAGAAGTCTAGAAGGTTTGTCTCGGCCGTGGATCGGATTTGGTCAACGGGTCTGTTAAAACTTTTAAATATACCTCATACCTGTGCCTGCGCCAAACCTGTGGCCACAAGAGAGCACCTACGAGCTGCAATTCCCAACACAGGAAAGAAGTGTTGGTATGCCCTTCATTAAGATCTCAAACTTCTGAACCCTTCTTTATTCTATTTCTTGTGTATTCACTGTGATACACCTATGACAGGCCTGCGTTTCATGGTTTTGCACCTGCATTTCATAGGTCTCTTGCAAGTCATCTCCTCTTTTCCCAAAATTTGCCAATTATTTGGGTCCGGCTCTATTCTGTCCTGCGTTTCACGGGTTTACACCTGTGTATCGCAGGTGAGGCATAGAGACTCTTCATTTTCTTCCAACTTTCTAGTTCTATCATGCGTTGAATTGCGTCTTGCTCTTTACAGCTTGTATTTCGTAGGTCTCAAGCAGCTTGTCCCCTATATTTCTTTCACTTGGTATTTCATCCAATCATCCTACAAAACCAAAAACATAAAAAATATTCGCACTCAAAAACACTTGGTTTGCTTCTCAAAAAAGCACCATATTTAATGTTCTGGCTCGACAAATTCATCACCAAGTATCACTTATCCAGAGGATCATCCTTACAATCATTCCCTTTCTCCTCATCATCATCAAGGACCGCTATCACCTTGCACTCATCAGGGGGTTGCATCGGTTCGAAAACATTAAACATGACTTCCTCGCCAACAACTCTAAACTTCAACTCCCCCATCTCTACATCTCCAATGATCTTTCCATAGCCAACAATGGTCACCCCAAGATTATGGGCACCTCAACATCCATATTTAAATCCAACACGTCAAAGTTAGCAGGAAGGATAAACCTATGGAGTGATCAACCATTACTATCACGCCCCGCCTTGGGAGGCATGATTGGCACTTGGTGCCCTAATAAGACCTACACTGCTGGACTACTGAGCCTAAGCACTTCTAGTATCAGGCTGACTCTAACTCTGGATTCATGGAACCAACGGGCTATATAACGGCTGTTAATACAGCCTCCGACCGACTAAGCCTATAGCCACCTGTAAGAAAACGACAACTAACAAGAACAAAAGGATCATGGGGGAACCTATGCGGGCCGACAAGGCCGCCATGCTGACTAGTTAACACTGAAAAGTAGAATCAAGTGCTAAACTACTTTGTGACCGGCAAGGTCACTAACTATTAACTGAATAAGGCCCCACACGGCCATCACAAGCAAACTGAAACATAGACACGGCCTCACACGACCGGTACAACTAACCACAGGGAATATACAATCTGCAAGCCTCTAAGAGTACTGATAAAATGGTCCCGAAAGGGCCTCGACCTACCCGTACTGTACAACAAAAGAAAAGGAATAAACCTCTAGCTGTCAAGCTCTGGATGATAGGAGCTGATGACTCTGTGGGCTGGATGGAATTACGAGGGATCGGCTCCTCGTCTATAAGTAACTGCAGGCAAGTAATGCAGCGCCCCCAAACGGGAGTCAGTACCACTGGTACCGAGTATGCAAAGCAATAACTAAACATAAATGAAAATAGAAGTAACACTGATAGTTATTGAATAACAGAAGATGGCTAAGACTGTCTGGGAAGGCAGAATCTAAACTAAGCTTAACTGTACTGGAGAGAAGGTGAGAATCATACCTGTCAATGCGGTGTCCTGCTATCTATCAATTTAATAAATAACACATATAGCATACAAAAACCTATACCAGCCCCCATAAGCAGGAAGGTACCAATCAACATGCAATCTATATAGTCGCCATCCAAAAATAACAATTCACTCCACTCATCTAGTAACTACGAGCATCCCGCCGGCCCCCTAGGTATGCAACTTGGGCTCCCTGGGCCCCTGACTATAGTTGTATCTGAGTCCGGAGGACTCTTGTAAACTGTAATCTGAGATCTGTCATCTGTAATCTGTAATCTATGCCCTGGGCCTAAGCGCTCGACAGGGGTATGCTATAATGCTGATCAGCCTGCTATGGGGAATGTTGCATCCCATCTTCGTCCTCTGGCGGACGGCATGCGACTCCTTGGAGTGACATATCCTCACCCTCTGGCGGGCGAGTCGACACAGATATTACCCCTGGGGCGGCAAGGAAGCTCTAAGGGTGCCCACATAAAACAATCAGGTCTCTACAAGCAACAATAATCACACATAACATGTATAATAAATCTAATAATATTGTCCATGATCTGATATTCTATTTTAAATATCTTGCTAAATTAAACTGAATTTGATACTGAGTTATACTGAGTCTGGATTAATATTTCACTGACTGATACTAATTTACTGACTTTTATTTTGAATATGGCATAATAATAATTCCAGTATGCTTACTGAATTCACACTGGACATAATACTCGGCTTCTGGAATGTTCTTCTGGAATTTACTCTATTTTACTGTGCTAGAATTACTAACTTGCCGAAGAAACTAGCTTTACATACCTCAGTTACTGACTTCTTGGCTAACCGGTGTAGCTCAGCCAATATCCAGCTATTTCTTCCAACTACGTTCATATTCATAGCTAATAGAACTAAACCCATCAATATTTCGGAAGAAAACACTACTTTCAATATATATACTACCCAAACTTTGACTTTTCGGAGAACGGCCGAAAACTCGCTATTTATAGGAGGTCCAGAAGAGAGAAATACTTACTTCAATGCTAGGAGTGAATTAACACTAGTTTGGAGTAACTCCATTTACTTTGACTCGGCGGGTCATTCGCCGGGCGATTCTTGCAAAACTAACTCCGCAGGAATGTTCTCTGCAGCTTTATACTTCGGTATCCAAAGTTAATTTGAGTTTGGACCGCGTTTGACAGCGTAAACGGAAGGAATTTTAATGGAAACCCTCATTCCTCTCTATTTTTTGTTCGTTTCTGGAAATTAAATGAAGAGAAATGAAATTAAAACGAAGTGGGGGCTTTATATACTTGGGGCTAGACATCACCTCCGTGACACGCTGGCCAACGCGGAGGTGAGCCCTCCATGACACGTTGGCCATCGCGGAGGGGTTATGCCCAGGCTCCTCTTGTGATGGTTCGACATAGCGCTTGTCCGGTCTTTCCCCGGTCCTTTTCCTAGCATGTATGGAATTCTAAAACTCTTAACCAACATGCGAATAGGCCATCTAAATGTCAAGAATTTACGGGGTGTAACATCCTTCCCCCCTTAAGAACATTCTTCCTCGAATGTAAACTTTTGCTCGCAGGAATCTCAACTTACTCTACTTATTCTAAAAAAAATTTTGGCAGAGTTTCCCCTGTAACATGGACTATCTCAAAATTCCTGAAATGCAGAAAAGTCCAATATAGGTACTCCACACAATACTATAGAATTCATCACGTAGTACATTAGAGTCAAGTATCTCATTCATACACATAACATAAGGCAATTCATAAAACAACAATACTAACATACCTCTGACTGATTAAGTTTGAAATAACTGAGGATATCTGACTTTCATATCTTCCTCTGCTTCCCATGTCATTTCCTCTCGGTTCCTCTTACGCCATAACACCTTCATAGAAGCAACATCTTTAGTTCTCAACCTGCGAATCTGCCTGTCCAGTATGACTACTGGAACCTCTTCATAAGCCAACTCCTCCTTAACCTGGACATCCTGACTGGGACGATTCGGGAGGGATCCCCTATACATTTCCTTAGCATGGACACGTGGAAAACTGGGTGAACTGACTCTAACTCTAAAGGTAAGTCTAACTCATATTCCACTTGGCCTATTCTTCGGCGAATCTGATAAGGCCCAACAAACCTTGGGTTAAGCTTGCCTTTCTTGCCGAATCTCATCACACCTTTCATTGGTGAAACTTTCAAGAACACCTAATCCCCCATATAAAATTCTAAGTTTCTGCGCCGCATGTCAGCATAAGATTTCTGGCGGCTCCTAGCAGTCAGTAAACATTCTCTGATAAGCTTTACTTTTTCTTCTGAATGACGAATAATAATGGCCCAATCAATGTTGATTCTCCTACCTCAAACCAACCAGCTGGAGGTCTACACTTTCGGCCATACAACGCTTCATAAGGCGCCATATGGATTGCCGAATGGTAACTGTTATTATAGGCGAATTCAATGAGTGGTAAATGTTCATCCCAGCTACCTCTGAAATCCAACACACATGCTCGCAACATATCCTCGAGCATTTGAATGGTGTGTTCTGCCTGCCCATCTGGCTGAGGATGAAAAGCTATGCTCAGGTTAACCTGCGTCCCCAAGCCTCTCTGAAACGAATGCAAGAACTTAGCTGTAAACTGCGCCCCTCTGTCGGAGATAATTGACAATGGAACACCATGCAACCTGACTATCTCTTTAATAAACAGCTCAGCATAATCCTCAGCTGAGAAGGTAGCTCTTACTGGCAGAAAGTGAGTTGATTTTTGTCAGCCCTGTAAACTATCGCCCAGATTGAGTCATATCGACGCCTAGTGCGGGGTAATCCTTCAACAAGATCCATATTCACTGCTTCCCACTTCCATAGAGACACAGCTATATCTTGAGTCAATCCACCTAGTTTCTGGTGTTTCGCTTTTACCTGTTGGCAATTGGAACACTGAGCCACCAATAGATTTCTTTTATATCGTGGTACATTTTCATCAGACCTGGATGAAGAGAATAACGGGCATAGTGTACCTCACCCATATTCTTTTAGTAAAGCCCTGCAACATCTGGAAAACAAAGGAGACCTTTATATCTCCACACTCCATCCTCGGTTATCTGAAAATCTGTCACCTCTCCCCGCTGAACTCTGTCTCTGAGCTGAACCAGGCTAGGATCTTCGTACTGCCGTTCCTTTACTTCCACAACTAAAGATGACACTGCGGTATTTTGGATTACCGCTCTGTTGTCCCCTGTTTCTACTACATGAATGGCTAGACTGGCTAGCTGATGCAACTCTCAGGCCAAATCCCGCTGCTTGGGTTGCCAGTATGCTAAACTCCCCACAGATTCACGGTTGTGGGCATCTGCTACTACGTTGGCCCTTCCTGGGTGATACAGAATATTCACATCATAGTCTTTCAATAGCTCTAACCAGCGACACTGCCGCAAAATTCAACTCCTAGAACTCCGCTCTCATGCCTCAGTCCACTGAAATTTTTTGCTGCCTTCTGTGTCAGTTTAGTAAAGGTGTTGTTAAGATGGAAAATTCTTCCACAAATCTTTTGTAGTACCCGGCTAACCCCAGGAAATTATGTACCTCGGTCGGAGTGGTATTTCTGGCCATGTTTTCACTGCTTTTATTCTCTGTGTATCTACCTGTGTACTAGCCTCCGACACGATGTGACCTAAAAAGGTTACTGAATTCAGCCAAAATTTACATTTAGAGAAATTGGCATGTAACTGACGATCATACTGGTTTATTATTCTGGAGCAACTGACAAGTAATCTATCTGTATAGCTAGAGCTTATTTAGCCTTCTGGGCCGCATGCTAATGCTACTCGCTGCTGGAATAATCTATATGAGTGTCTGCACACCATGTGAACGTATCTGATCAAAGGATGCTGATAGTGATCATGATCTTTAATAATCTGGATGAATAACTGTGAATAATTGAATAACTGGGCTGAATGACCCGAATGCTGAAGTAGTCTAACAATACTATAAATGTCCTACTCGGGCATCTGTAGCTCATGCATAACTGCGGAGTTGTGGACAGCTAATTGCTTTGTTATTCTACTTGAACAACTATAGAGTTGGGGCTTAATCAGACTTACTCTAAGGCGATCAGTCTTCGGATCTTCACAGGGAATCTACTGATTTCCTTGTCTTAGTAAACGTTGTGCTAGCAGAGTACTACCACTTCCTCATGCCTTGCTCGTATCCACTCGGATCTATACTGTTGTTTTGAGAAATTCTTGGTCTAATGAGCAATTCTGTAAAGACTGGCTTCTCCTAGGACTCTGTATCTGAATATCTTATGGGAACCGGCTAGGGTACTAGTCCATCACTGACTACTGATGTGAACCCTTTCTTGGGGTACCCACGGGTTTGTCTGACTGGGACGGCTAGCTGACTTGCGGAGTGTTCTATATGATAACTGCTAAGTTGACTAAGGCTGACTCTCACCTACAAGGCTGGAAAAATGATGTACGACCACTTAACATACTGGAAAATTCTAGTGTTGCTAACCTCTGGAGTATGCTTATTTCGGTCTTTATCTCTGGTTCTGGCATATGCGATAACGTTACTGGTCTTTAGGGGTGCTTCCCTGCTAGTACAGGCGCCAGCTGGTCGTTAGACCGCCTAACTACACCCGTATCATCTAACCACCTAATTCAGGCTACTAACTCTTATGAGCTTCTGAAGTCTAAATCTGGCAACAAGCATATAAGTCCATTAACTCAATAAACTGAGAACTGAGAAAGTTTCTATGGCTTCATACGTGGATCACACTTACCCTGCCCCCTTTTTTTGGCGAGGGGTCCTGCAGTACGATCTGTATATACTTCCTAGCAGTTAACCAGAATCTGTGTGACTGTAACCCCTATTGGCAGCTACTCACAACATATCTGATATCTATATATATATATATATATATATATATAACAACAACTAGGTACAATACATATTGAATTTTGTAGTAATACATAATCTCTGACATGTTTTACTGAATTTCATACTGCACATGATATACTGCTTCTACAGTCTAATGATATCTCATGTCCTCTCGTATCATTTCATCGGATTTTCGTCCCATTCTGGAAGCAACAAACACATGCACTTTAGTTATGATCTGCTGTTTGAAATTTCGCCACTCTTAAAACATGGGGTCAACATCCGAACCTTGTGGCCTTACTTGGCATTATATTAAGGGCCCATGACTGTCTGTTGGACCTTGTCTCTAGGCCACACTAGATTAGAGCCTCTGTGTCGGCACTCTCCTACCTTCCCCCTAGGCGGACATACCACAACATTCTGGACTACGACCTTACTCTCTCCTAGCTGTCAGTCCGAGGCTTAGTCCTTAATACACGATGTTCTATTAATCTGGAGGTGATTCTAATTTCCCCCCTCAAAATCTGGAATTCATACTCCTCACCCTTATCTTCCTTAAACTGAGCTTTGGGGTTCAAGGTACCTGCCTTACATGGTCAATAAGGTTACCAGTCAAGTTTCAACCTATGCTTCTTCTTGCTTGCAGTCAAACCCATCTTATTCATATAACCTCCCTGTCTTTCGATATCACAGCTAAGATTATAATTATCATCTTGCAGACGTATCCTGCCGTCGCTAGCATGCTACTGCGGATTCATCCTTTTTCTGACTTGAACTTGACTATTACTGGAATTTCATCATTGACGGATCTCCTACACCCACTTCGAGTAATCTAGTGGTCTTACTCGCTCTTCTAACTTGTTACCATGAAGGTCTGCACAACTTACATAATCATAGGGCTCCTTACTCTTTCTAACACTTTCTGGAATCAACCAATCTGTCTTCACTTACTGCTTACTTTGGGCAACATCGCCTCAATCCTTATGCCCTTTACTGTACTGGAATCAAAACTAAGAGGTAGGAATAGCCTTTTTCTTACTACAACGAAACGAAGACATGGAACTGTACCACATCTGAAAGGATGGAGGTGGGAATCCTGCATTTCCCTCTCTTTCTCACATCTATGCGATAATCTAATATTATTTGTCATCTTAGTCAGATCTAATATATCTAACAAATAAATCAACTCGTATATACACTATGCTTCTAACTTCCTACTCTGAAGTTATAGAAATATATTGTATAGTACCTATAGAAGTATCACATTGGGAGGTCTGACTTGTTACCATGAAGGTCTGCACAACTTACATAATCATAGGGCTCCTTACTCTTTCTAACACTTTCTGGAATCAACCAATCCGTCTTCACTTACTGCTTACATTGGGCAACATCATCTCAATCCTTATGCCCTTTACTGTACTGGAATCAAAACTAAGAGGTAGGAATAGCCCTTTCTTACTGCAACGAAATGAAGACATGGAACTGTACCATATCTGAAAGGATGGAGGTGGGAACCCTGCATTTCCCTCTCTTTCTTCACATCTATGCGATCATCTAATATTATCTGTCATCTTAGTTAGATCTTATATATCTAACAAATAAATCAACTCGTATATACGCTATGCTTCTGACTTCCTACTCTGAAGTTATAGAAATATACTGGGGATAGTACCGATAGAGGAATCACATTGAGAGGTCCCTAATACCTCCTCCTGCTGCTGTAGTTACCCTACAACTGGCTGGTTCCCTCTTCTACTGCTATATCCAATGTTCTGTCTGTGATAGGGTGTCGCTGATCTGACTTTGTATCTGTAATCAAAGAGTATGATAAGTTTTAGGGACTCAACCCTATATTGTACCGCTCTATAGCACGGCTAAATAAGAAGAAAGAGTAACCATCCTATCACGCCTTGCAGCCTCCTGTCTATAGTATGTGGTGCACATCACATCCATAGACAAGACTATTCTTAGCACGGCTTGCAGACTCCTTGGGATACGACCTGCTCTGATACCATGTTTGTCACGCCCCGCCTTGGGAGGCATGACTGGCACCTGGTGCCCTACTAAGACCTGGACTACTGGACTACTGAGCCTAAGCACTTCTAGTGCCAGGCTGGCTCTAACTCTGGATTCATGGAATCAACGGGCTTTATAACTATTGTAAATACAGCTTCCGGCCGACTAGGCGTATAGCCACCTGTAAGAAAATGACAACTAACCAGAACAAAAGGATAATGGGGGAACCTATGCGGGCAGACAAGGCCACCATGCAGACTAGTTAACACTGAAAAGTATAATCAAGTGCTAAACTACTCTATGACCGGCAAGGTCACCAACTATTAACTGAATAAGGCCCCACACGACTATCACAAGAAAACTAAAACATAGACACGTCCTCACACGACCGGTACAACTAACCACAGGGAATATACAATCTGCAAGCCTCTAAGAGTACTGATAAGATGGTCGGGACAGGGCCCTGACCTACCCGTACTATACAACAAAAGAGAAGGAATAAACCTCTAGCTATCAAGCTCCGGATGAAAGGAGCTGATGACTCTGTGTGCTGGTTGGAATTACGAGGGATCAGCTCCTCGTCTCTGAGTACCTGCAGGCAAGTAATGCAGCATCCCCAAACGGGCGTCAGTACCACTTGTACCGAGTATGCATAGCAATAACTAAACATAACTTAAAATAGACAGTAATACTGATAGTTACTGAATAACAGAAGATGGCTAAGACTGTCTGGGATGGCAGAATCTAAACTAAGCTTAATTGTACTGGAGAGAAGGTGAGAGTCATACCTGTCAAAGCGGCCTGCTATCAATCAATTTAATAAATAACACATATAGCATACAAGAACCTATACCAGCCCCCACAAGCTGGAAGGTACCAATCAACATGCAATCTATATACCCCTACAAGGGTCGCCACTGATCACGGGCAAAATAGCATGCCCGAGATACGCTTTATACCTTAATTTAGTCTTGTTTATCTAAGTTATTTTACATACTTTCATGTGATTTTATATAAATGTGAATATATGTGCTAACCAACATGATTAGTCCTTGTTTTGTAGGTTTCAAGGATTTTGAGGAACTAATTCACAAGTTGGTGAATAGGAAGGAATATAGTGGAAACAAGTGGTGAAAGTTGGCAAGGAGCATGCCTTGGCAAGGCTGGCCGCGCCAGGCAGCGTGCCACGCTGTACGTGTGCCGCGCCCAGCGCCGTGCCACGCCCTTGCCAAGCGCACGAGGAAAGGCAGTAGCAGGCAGCAGTAGGCAGAGAACCAGCGCGCCAGCGCCGTGCCACGCTAGGCCATCTGCGCGCCAGCAGCATGCCAACGCGCTGCATGAGCAGCGTGTCACGTTGGCCAGCACGATGACCCTCGGCAGCTTGGTTTTCGGAGGCACTTTCCAGAGAGCTTTCGCGTTGCCTCTGTGTCACGGAGGCAGTGCTCCGCGATACACTCCGTGACATGGAGATGTTCCATTTCAGACTAAATTATGCACGTTTTCCATTTACTATAAATAGGACCCTTAGCTCTTAAAATCGGGGGGTCACGATTTTATTCTGGAAAACTACCTAGGAGTGAAGGGAGAAGTGGGAGAACTCATCAAGGGTTTTTCAAATTCCCTTCTCATCTACCAAATTCATGTAAGTATGTTAGTTTAGTATTAGTTAATTGTAGTTTTACGAACATGAATGGCAAGAACCCTTCCTCTAGGGTTGAAGCCATGAATTATGATTGTGCTTTTATGAAATTGTTTTGGAATTAAGTTATTGATTGTTGTTTTCGTCTTGCATTCTGGATTGTTGGTTGTTTTTATGATTGATCACCATGAAAGCATATTTGTTAGCTTGAGTAATAGCTTGAGAAAGCATTACCTAGGTCAGGACATGAGAATGTAAGGAGCATATTTGTATCTCGGGAGATATATTGTGTCAGGATAGAAATATACCTAACACCGTGCTTGGTTGGCACACGGGGGTTATGAAAGACCAACTTGGGATGTCACATCACCACTCGAAGAAGTAGTTGTGAGGCTAAAATGAGTTAAATGGTTAGACGCACAAAAGTCCCTAATCGTTTCCCCGTAAACCATAACATAATTGATTGCCCGCGACTAGAAAATTAAACTCCTCGCTCACAATGATGCAGTGAGGCTAGATTGCCGTGTTTAGAGACTTGAAAGACCATAAAAATGCAATTCTAATTATGTGAAATAACAATTGATAGTTCCATGATTAACCCATTGCAAATCGTAGGATCGCATGATTAATTGGTTTTAACTCTATGTTGCTCCTAGAGTGATTTCAGAATATTTCGTTGACCCAAACTTAGACTTAATTAATCTCAATCGAAAATGTTTATAACCAACACTTGAGGTATTTAAGATCACAATAGAAATGGATAGTTAGAGGAATGGGTCCAGTCCCTGTGGGTTCGACAATCCGGTTCTTAAAAAGAGCCACTATATTACTTGCATGACCCGTACACTTGCGGACGCGCGAATCGGGCACGTCAAGGTTTTGGCGCCGTTGCCGGGGACTCGGCGAAGTTTTGATAATTTATCTATTTTTGTGTGATTTTTGAATTTCCTTAAGTGTTGAGAAACTTGGTCTTAGTGTGCTTAATTGCAGGTGACAGGTTGTCCTGCCGAGCTGGCTAGAAATAGAGAGCTTGTGGAACCGTTGCTGGAACCTGAACGTCAAATCCATTTGCAAAGGAGAGTAGCTCTAGAACAAAAGCTAAAGAGACTTCAAGAAAAGGTGCAACAACAACCACCCGCAGGACAAGCACAATTGTCATCCGAAGCAATGGCAGCAAGACCAGTTCGCGAAGTAGCAATCCCACTAGCGACGAATGTGACCTCTAGCATCCGTAAACCGGAACCTGGAGGGCACTTTGAGCTTAAACAGAACATGGTGCAGCTGTTACATTCTAGTGGTCAATTCACTGGGATGGCACATGAGGACCCGCAGCAGCACTTACAGAGCTTTTTAGAGATTAGTGACACGTTTGTCCCCACCGGCGTGTCCACAGATTATGTCCGAATGACCCTCTTCCCATTTTCACTGTTGGGAGAGGCGAAAAAGTGGCTGAAGGCTGAGCCACCGAACTCCATAACTTCATGGAATGACTTGGCTAAGAAGTTCCTTATCAGATTCTTCCCCTTAGGCAAAACTGCAAGGTTGAGAAGTGAAATACTCAGTTTCAAGCAGAGGCCTGATGAGAACTTATGTATGTCTTGGGAAAGATTCAAGTCATTGTTAAGAGATTGCCCCCATCACCAGCAATCAAATGAAGTGCTGGCTCATACCTTTGTAGAAAGTCTAGACCCACACACAAAAATATTACTAGACTCTGCATCGGGTGGGCAAGCCTTGGATAAGACGTATGATGAGTTGTACACTTTGTTGAACAGAATTGCACAAGGAAATCCAGAGTGGCACAGCGAGTCATCTAGAGGGGCAGGAAACAGATCGGGGTTGATAGAAGTAGATGGTTTGAATGCCTTGGCAGCACAGTTAGCTTCATTCCAGCATCAAATGATGACTCAGTTCAATAAACTGAGTATGAACCAACGCCAGGGCCAGGTTAATGCAGTTCAGTAAGCTCCGAGTTGGTGTGAAATTTGTGGTAATAATGGGCACCATGCAGAATCTTGTGGAGCCAATCCGGAGTCAGTCAATTTTGTTAGTAATGTGCAGCGCAACAATCAGAATTTTGAAACCAGTTACAACAGAAATTGGCAGGGCCACCCGAATTGTTCTTGGGGTGGTAACCAAAAGCAAAATTATATGCAACCTCAACAGCAGCAGTATCAGCAGAATAGGCAGAATGATGGGCAATTGAGTAGCAACATTGAGGAAACATTGCAGAAAATCATGGAGACCCAGACTCAGTTAGTGGAAAATCAGGCGAGGATGGCAACAGACTTAATGAATCAGCAAGTAGCCACCCGAAATCTTGAAAAACAAGTGGGTCAGATAGCAGCTGCTCAAAACATGAGATCGCAGGGGGGATTACCAAGCGACACAGATCCTAACCCCCGACAGATCAATGCCATCAGTTTGAGAAGCGGTAAGCAATTAGCTGATGCAGTGCCAAAAGAGCTGAGAAAGGAGGTGCAGCTGGAGTTGGTTAGACCAGGACCATTCATCAACATGGGAGATAATCAGAGTGCTGGCCAACAAAATGCAGAACTTTCATTGCAGCCAGCACAAAGACCACCACCACCATTCCCTCAAAAATTCAGAAAGAGCAAGGAAGAGGAATGCTTCAAAAAGTTCTTCGAGAGCTTCAAAGAACTTCACATAAATTTGCCTCTTATTGATGTCTTGCAGGGAATGCCCAAGTATGCTAAATACTTGAAGGATGTAATGGCGAACAAAGTGAGATTGGTGGACGTCCAGACGGTAGCACTGACTGAGGAGTGCAGTCACAGGGTATTGAGCAAAATGCCGAAGAAACTCAAAGACCCAGGGAGTTTTACCCTCCCCATACAAATTGGTAAAGCTGAGGTGCTACGAGCTTTGTGTGACTTAGGGGCAGCAGTCAATCTAATGCCCCTATCCTTATTCAACACCCTGGGGTTGGGAAAACCGAGGCCGACAAGGTTGATGCTGCAGCGGCTGACAAGTCGCGAGTGACACCTGATGGAATAATAGAGGACCTTCTCATCAAAGTAGGTAAGTTCATTATACCTGCTAATTTTATTGTCTTAGATTTTCAGGTTGATGACCAGGTACCCCTGATCTTGGGACGGCCATTCTTGGCCACTGGAGGAGCGGTGATTGATTTGAAAGCAGGGACCCTGAAAATGAGGGTTGAGGATGAAGAAGAAATCTTCTGCGTTTACCAAGAAATGAACCCATCTGCACACTACAGAAACCTTTGTCAGGTTAGTGTGTTGGCAGAGGATAAGTGTGGGGTGGAGGATTCCACAGGTGCAGGGCCTAAGGCAATTACAAGTGTTCAGCCCGAGTCTGATAAAGGGCTTCAAATTGAGAAAAAGTTGGAGAAAGAGAGGAACAGAGTGGAGGCTGTTTCCTCTAAACAGCAAAAGAAAAGGAGATGGTTCTCGAAAGAGAACCCAGGTAGGAGGATGTCTTGAAAAGGACAGTCCACGTCGTGCCACGACGTAAAATAAGGCGCTGCTTGGGAGGCAACCCAAGGGTACCTCAGGTACGCTTTGTAAATTTTGGTTTTGTGTTGATTTTGTTATTTTTATTTTGTTTGTATTTTTGGTGGAAAGTTAAGCACAGATGGCGGGAAGTCTGAGTACCCGTGGAGGAGGAAGCTAACAAGTATGGAAGAGAAAAAGTGTGGGGACGATACACACTTGTGCAAAGTTGAAGAAAATCATGCTATTAGCTAGGCCTAAAGGCCTCAGGGAGTATTTCTCACCCTTTTTAAATTTTGATTTGATGCTATGAGGACATAGCATTATTTAAGTGTGGGGTGAGGGAAATTTCAAGGGAAATTTCAAAAAAAAAATTGTGCTTAACAAGTTTGTGGTGAATGTAATGCTAATGCTTGAGAAATTTGAAAAATTTGAAAAATTTGAAAATTTTTGTGAAGTAAGCATGACTTCATCACCCGTTGGTTTTTCTTTTCGGTTCTTTTCCAACGGGGGGGTCTTTGAACCAGAGAATAAAAAAAATTTCTTTTTCTTTCCTTTGTCTGTATATAGTGTTTTAGTCATAGTTAGGGACTGTTTCCGACGATGGATGGATGACGACCGTCTTGAGGAAAAATTAGTCGGTAGGTGATGGGTTTTTGAAACCATAACTAAGTGGTGCTTGATGTTCTTGTATGTGTTATACGTGATTGTAAGATGCAAGTATGTTCGGTGTGAAGCATGCAATTGTATAACTTTGTTTGAGACACTTAAGCTCTTGAATTTGACTCAATATGATTGAAGCTTAATTCTGCATTCTTGTGATTAGCTGAGTAAGAGTCTGATGAATATGTCTTGATTTGAGCATGTGCCATGAGTGTAAGGTTTTTGAGTATTCTGTGCCATTGTGAAATGTCTAGAACTTGCCTGGTGTGTTTATAAAACGAAATGAAGGATGTGAATTGTAGGAGATGATTTAGGCATTTCTTTGAATGAACCAAATTTTTATCCCTCATTTCACCTACCTTGAGAAATTAATCCTAGTTAGCCCCATTGAGCCTTGAGCCTATTCTTTGACAGCTGCAACATAAGCTTAATCCTTTTTCTTTCATTAGCCTTGAACTTGATCCAAAACTCCTAAGCGCTTGAGTGAAAAAATCCGAAGGAGTAAAGGAGTGAGAAGAATGAAAAGAAAGGAAAAGTAGCAAGTTGTAGAAGTGAGAAAAGGACAAAGGTGCACTTGTGTGAAAATGGTTGATTATTAGTAAGGAGCAAGAAAACAAATTAATGAAAAATTATTTATAGAGCTCCTTACTAATAAGTTAAAAGTGCCTAAAGAAATGGGGGTACATAAGAGGAACAAGAAAGATGAAAGGAGAAAAAGGTAAAGTAAGGGAAGGGAAGTTCGTAAGGAGGGCGTAATGGATTAAAAGCGTTTAGGAAAGATAGTCACTATTACTGGCCATAATAGCACCTACCTGTCCCTTAGCCTACATTGCAACCCATTAAGTCCTACTTGATCTTACATTCACACATCCTTAAATGAGTGGAATCAAACACTAAGGGCAAGCTTATGGGTCATTACATGATGCATGTGAATTCTTTGTGAGAGTGAGTGAAATTCTATTTATTCACCCACACATGTTATGATGTACAAATGATTTTTGCGTGTGATTGGGTAACTCTATTTCGGTGAGGGTCACATGTTGAATGAAGGATATAATTCATGTGGGATTTCTTAATCAGTTGATTTGCATGAGTTTTCTAAGATTGAGAGTCGATTCTTGAGGTTAAGAAGTCTTAGCATCGTTGTATTTCATCTCGGTGATTAAATTGTGTATGCTCTATTTGTAGCTTGTTATCTTACGTAATGATTATAGCCGTGACTTGAATTATCTTGCTAAATTAGTTATGTGGGAGTCTCCATATGCATGATATGTAAAAGGTTGTTCGAGGACGAACAAGGCTTTAAGTGTGGGGTTGTGATCACGGGCAAAATAGCATGCCCGAGATACGCTTTATACCTTAATTTAGTCTTGTTTATCTAAGTTATTTTACATACTTTCATGTGATTTTATATAAATGTGAATATATGTGCTAACCAACATGATTAGTCCTTGTTTTGTAGGTTTCAAGGATTTTGAGGAACTAATTCACAAGTTGGTGAATAGGAAGGAATATAGTGGAAGCAAGTGGTGAAAGTCGGCAAGGAGCTTGCCTTGGCAAGGCTGGCCGCGCCAGGCAGCGTGCCACGTTGTACGTGTGCCGCGCCCAGGGCCGTGCCACGCCCTTGCCAAGCGTACGAGGAAAGGCAGCAGCAGGCAGCAGTAGGCAGAGAACCAGCGCGCCAGCGCCGTGCCACGCTAGGCCATCTGCGCGCCAGCAGCATGCCAACGCGCTGCATGAGCAGCGTGTCACGTTCGTCAGCGCGGTGACCCTCGGCAGCTTGGTTTCCGGAGGCACTTTCCAGAGAGCTTTCGCGTTGCCTCCATGTCACGGAGGCAGTGCTCCGCGATACACTCCGTGACACGGAGACTTTCCATTTCAGGCTAAATTATGCACGTTTTCCATTTACTATAAATAGGACCCTTAGCTCTTAAAATAGGGGGGTCACGATTTTATTCTGGAAAACTACCTAGGAGTGAAGGGAGAAGTGGGAGAACTCATCTAGGGTTTATCAAATTCCCTTCTCATCTACCAAATTCATGTAAGTATGTTAGTTTAGTATTAGTTAATTGTAGTTTTACGAACATGAATGGCAAGAACCCTTCCTCTAGGGTTGAAGCCATGAATTATGATTGTGCTTTTATGAAATTGTTTTGGAATTAAGTTATTGATTGTTGTTTTCGTCTTGCATTCTGGATTTTTGGTTGTTTTTATGATTGATCACCATGAAAGCATATTTGTTAGCTTGAGTAATAGCTTGAGAAAGCATTACCTAGGTCAGGACATGAGAATGTAAGGAGCATGTTTGTATCTCGGGAGATATATTGTGTCAGGATAGAAATATACCTAACACCGTGCTTGGTTGACACACGGGAGTTATGAAAGACCAACTTGGGATGTCACATCACCACTCGAATAAGTAGTTGTGAGGCTAAGTTGAGTTAAATGGTTAGACGCACGAAAGTCCCTAATCGTTTCCCCGTAAACCACAACATAATTGATTGCCCGCGACTAGAAAATTAAACTCCTCGCTCACAATGATGCAGTGAGGCTAGATTGCCGTGTTTAGAGGCTCGAAAGACCATAAACATGCAATTCTAATTATGTGAAATAACAATTGATAGTTCCATGCTTAACCCATTGCAAATCGTAGGATCGCATGATTAATTGGTTTTAACTCTATGTTGCTCCTAGAGTGATTTCAGAATATTTCGTTGACCCAAACTTAGACTTAATTAATCTCAATCGAAAATCTTTATAACCAACACTTGAGGTATTTAAGATCACAATAGAAATGGATAGTTAGAGGAATGGGTCCAGTCCCTGTGGGTTCGACAATCCGGTTCTTAAAAAGAGCCACTATATTACTTGCACGACCCGTACACTTGCGGACGTGCGAATCGGGCACGTCATCCACCCAAAAATAACAATTCACTCCACTCATCTAGTAACTATGAGCATCCCGTCGGCCCCCTAGGTATGCAACTTGGGCTCCCTGGGCCCCTGACTATAGCTGTATCTAAGTCCGGAGGACTCCTGTAAATTGTAATTTGAGATTTGTGATCTTTAATCTGTAATCTGTGCCCTGGGCGTAATCGCTCGACAAGGGTATGCTATAATGTTGATCAGCCTGCTATGGGGAATGCTGCATCCCATCTTCGTCCTCTGGCGGACGGCATGCCACTCCTTGGAGTGACGTATCCTCACCCTCTGGCGGGCGAGTCAACACAGATATTAACCCTGGGGCGGCAAGGAAGCTCTAAGGGTGCCCACATAAAACAATCAGGTCTCTACAAGCAATAATAATCACATATAACATGTATAATAAATCTGATAATACTGTCCATGATCTGATATTCTATTCTAAATCTCTTGCTGAATTAAACTGAATCTGACACTGAGTTATACTGAGTCTGGAATAATATTTCGCTGATTGATACTAATTTACTGACTTTTATTCTGAATATGGCATAATAATAATTCCAGCATGCTTACTAAATTCACACTGGACATAACACTCGGCTTCTGGAACATTCTTTTGGAATTTATTCTATTCTACTATGCTAAGAATTACTAACTTGTCGAAGAAACTAGCTTTACATACCTCAGTTACTGACTTCTTGGCTAACCGGTGTAGCTCGGCCAATATCCAGCTATTTCTTCCAACTGCTTTCATATTCATAGAAAATAGAACTAAACCCGTCAATATTTTGGAAGAAAACACTACTTTGAATATATATACTGCCCAAACTTTGACTTTTCGGAGAACGGCCGGAAACTCGCTATTTATAGGAGGTCCAGAAGAGAGAAATACTTACTTTAATTCTAGGAGTGTATTAACACTAGTTTGGGGTAATTCCACTTACTTTGACTCAGCGGGTCGCCGCTTCGCCGAACGATTCTTGCGAAACTAACTCCGCAGGAATGTTCTCTACAGCTTTATACTTCGGTATCCGAAGTTAATTTGTGTTTGGACCGCGTTTGACAGCGTAAACGGAAGGAATTTTAATGGAAACCCTCATTCCTCTTTGTTTTCTATTCGTTTATGGAAATTAAATGAAGATAAATGAAATTAAAACGAAGTGGGGGTTTTATATACTTGGGGCTGGACCTCACCTCCTTGACACGCCGGCCAACGTGGAGGTGAGCCCTCCATGACACGTTGGCCATCGCGGAGGGGGTCTGCCCAGCCTCCTCTTGTGATGGTTCGACGTAGCGCTTGTCCAGTCTTTCCCTGGGCCTTTTTCTAGCATGTATGGCATTCTAAAACTCTTAACCAACATGCGAATAGGCCATCTAAATATTAAGAATTTACGGGGTGTAACATCCTCCCCCCCCCCCCTTAAGAACATTCGTCCTCGAATGTAAACTTTTGCTCGCAAGAATCTCAACTTACTCGACTTATTCTAGAAAAACTTTTGGCAGAGTTTCCCCTGTAACATGGACTATCTCAAAATTCTTGAAATGCAGAAAAGTCCAATATAGGTACTCCACACAATACTATAGCATTCATCACGCAGTACACTAGAGTCAAGTATCTCATTCATACACATAACATAAGGAAATTCATAAAACAACAATACTAACGTACCTCTGGCTGATTAAGTTTGAAATAACTGAGGATATCTGACTTTCATATCTTCCTCTGCTTCCCGTTTCATTTCTTCTCGGTTCCTGTTACTCCATAACACCTTGACAGAAGCAACATCTTTAGTTCTCAACCTGCGAATCTGCCAGTCTAGTATTACTGGAACCTCTTCATAAGCCAGTTCCTCTGTAACTTGGACGTCCTGAACTGGGAAGATTCGGGAGGGATCCCCTATACATTTCCTTAGCATGGACACGTGGAAAACTGGGTGAACTGACTCTAACTCTAAAGGTAAGTCTAACTCATATGCCACTTGGCCTATTCTTCGGTGAATCTGATAAGGCCCAACAAACCTTGGGCTAAGCTTGCCTTTCTTGCCGAATCTCATCACACCTTTCATTGGTGAAACTTTCAAGAACACCCAATCCCCCATATCAAATTCTAAGTTTCTGCGCAGCACGTCAGCATAAGATTTCTGGCGGCTCCTAGCAGTCAGTAAACATTCTCAGATAAGCTTTACTTTTTCTTCTAACTGACAAATAATATCTGGCCCAATCAATGCTGATTCTCCTACCTCAAACCAATCGGCTAGAGGTCTGCACTTTCGGCCATACAACGTTTCATAAGGCGCCATCTGGATTACCGAATGGTAACTGTTATTATAAGCGAACTCAATGAGTGGTAAATGTTCATCCCAGCTACCTCCGAAATCCAACACACATGCTCGCAACATATCCTCGAGAATTTGAATGGTGTGTTCTGCCTGCCCATCTGTCTGAGGATGAAAAGCTATGCTCAGGTTAACCTGAGTCCCCAAGCCTCTCTGAAAACGAATGCAAAAACTTAGTCGCAAATTGCGCCCCTCTGTCGGAGATAATTTACAATGGAACACCATGCAACCTGACTATCTCTTTAATATACAGCTCAGCAAAATCCTCAGCTGAGAAGGTAGCTCTGAGCTACTGGCAGAAAGTGAGTTGATTTTTGTCAGCCTCTCAACTATCACCCAGATTGAGTCATATCGATGCCTAGTGCGGGGTAATCCTGCTACAAGATCCATATTCACTACTTCCCACTTCCATAGAGGCACAGCTGTATCTTTAGTCAGTCCACCTGGTTTCTGGTGTTCAACTTTTACATGTTGGCAATTGGAACACTATGCCACCAGTAGATTTTTTATATCGTGGTACATTTTTTTCGGATCTGGATGAAGAGAATAACGGGCATAGTGTACCTCGCCCATATTCTGTTGGTGAAGCCCTGCAACATCTGGAAAACAAGGAGATCTTTATATCTCCACACTCCATCCTCGGTTATCTGAAAATCTGTCACCTCTCCCTGCTGAACTCTGTCTCTTAGCTGAACCAGGCTAGGATCTTCGTACTGTCGTTCCTTTACCTCCACAACTAAAGACGACACTGCGGTATTTTGGATTAATGCTCTGTTGTCCCCTATTTCTGCTACATGAACAGCTAGACTGGCTAGCTGATGCAACTCTCGGGCCAAATCCCGCTGCTCGGGCTACTAGTATGCTAAACTCCCTACAGGCTCATGGCTGTGGGCATCTACTACTACGTTGGCCCTTCCTGGGTGATACAGAATATTCACGTCATAGTCTTTCAACAGCTCTAACCAGCGACACTGCCGCAAATTCAACTCCTAGAACTCCGCTCATATGCCTCAGTCCACTGAAATATTTTGCTGCCTTCTATGTCAGTTTAGTCAAAGATGCTGTTAAGGTGGAAAATTCTTCCACAAATCTTCTGTAGTACCTAGATAACCCCAGGAAACTATTTACCTCAATCAGAGTGCTGGTTCTGGCCATGTTTTCACTGCTTTTATTTTTTGTGTATCTACCTGTGTACCAGCCTCCGACACAATGTGACCCAAAAAGGTTACTGAATTCAGCCAAAATTCACATTTAGAGAAATTGGCATGTAACTGACGATCATACTGGTTTATTATGCCGGAGAAACTATCAAGTAATCTATCTTTATAGCTAGAGCTTATCTGGCCTTCTAGGTAGCATGCTAATGCTACTCGCTGCTGGAATAATCTATATGAGTGTCTGCAAACCACGTGCACATATCTGATTAGAGGATCCTGATAGTGATCATGATCTCTAATAATCTGGCTGAATAACTGTGAATAACTTAATAACTGTGCTGAATAACCCGAATGCTGAAGTAGTCTAACAATGCTCTAAATGTCCTACTCGGGCATCTGTAGCTCATGCATAACTGCGGAGTTGTTGACAGCTAAATTCTTTGTTATTCTACTTGAACAACTATAGAGCTGGGCTTAATCAGACTTACTCTCAGGCGATCAGTCTCTGGATCTTCAGATGGAATCTACCGATTTCCTTGTCTTTGTAAACGTTGTGCTAGAAGAGTACTACCACTTCCTTATGCCTTGCTCGTATCCACTCGAATCTATACTGTTGTTCTGAGAAATTCTTGGTTTTATGAGCAATTCTGTAAAGACTGGCCTTCTCCTAGAACTCTGTATCTGAATATCTTACGGGAACCGGCTGGGCTACTAGTGCATCGCTGACTACTGATGTGGACCCTTTCTTGGGGTACCCACGGGTTTGTCTGACTGGGACGGTGTTCTATATGACAACTTCTAAGTTGACTAAGGCTCACTCTCACCTACAAGGCTGGAAAAATGATGTACGAGCACTTAACATACTGGAAAATTTTGGTGTTGCTAACCTCTGGAGTATGCTTATTCGGTCATTATCTATGGTTCTAGCACATGCAATAACGTTACTGGTCTTTAGGGGTGCTTCCCTGCTAGTACAGGCGTCAGCTGGTCATTAGACCGCCTAACTACACCCATATCATCTAACCACCTGATTCCAGCTACTAACTCTTGTGAGCTTCTGAAGTCTAAATCTGGCAACAAGCATATAACTCCATTAACTCAATAAACTGAGAACTGAGAAAGTTTCTATGGCTTCATACGTGGATCACACTTAACCTGCCCCCCTTTTTTGGCGAGGGGTCCTGCAGTACGATCTGTATATACTTCCTAGCAGTTAACCAGAATCTGTGTGACTGTAACCCCTATTGGCAGCTACTCACAACATATCTGATATCTGTATATATATATATATATATATATATATATATATAACAACAACTAGGTACAATACATACTGAATTTTGTAGTAATACATAATCTCTGACATGCTTTACTGAATTTCATACTGCACATGATATACTGCTTCTACAGTCTAATGATATCTCATGTCCTCTCGTATCATTTCATCGGATTTTCGTCCCATTCTGGAAGCAACAAACACATGCACTTTAGTTATGATCTGCTGTTTGAAATTTCGCCACTCTTAAAACATGGGGTCAACATCCGAACCTTTTGGCCTTACTTGGCATTATATTAAGGGCCCATGACTGTCTGCCGGACCTTGTCTCTAGGCCACACTAGATTAGAGCCTCTGTGTCGGCACTCTCCTACCTTCCCCCTAGGCGGACATACCACAACATTCTGGACTACGACCTTACTCTCTCCTAGCTGTCAGTCCGAGGCTTAGTCCTTAATACACGATGTTCTATTAATCTGGAGGTGATTCTAATTTCCCCCCTCAAAATCTGGAATTCATACTCCTCACCCTTATCTTCCTTAAACTTAGCTTTGGGGTTCAAGGTACCTGCCTTACATGGTCAATAAGGTTACCAGTCAAGTTTCAACCTATGCTTCTTCTTGCTTGCAGTCAAACCCATCTTATTCATATAACCTCCCTGTCTTTCGATATCACAACTAAGATTAAAAATATCATCTTGCAGACGTATCCTGCCGTCGCTAGCATGCTACTGCGGATTCATCCTTTTTCTGACTTGAACTTGACTATTACTGGAATTTCATCATTGACGGATCTCCTACACCCACTTTGAGTAATCTAGTGGTCTTACTCGCTCCTCTAACTTGTTACCATGAAGGTCTGCACAACTTACATAATCATAGGGCTCCTTACTCTTTCTAACACTTTCTGGAATCAACCAATCCGTCTTCACTTACTGCTTACTTTGGGCAACATCGCCTCAATCCTTATGCCCTTTACTGTACTGGAATCAAAACTAAGAGGTAGGAATAGCCTTTTCTTTCTACAACAAAACGAAGACATGGAACTGTACCACATCTGAAAGGATGGAGGTGGGAATCCTGCATTTCCCTCTCTTTCTCACATCTATGCGATAATCTAATATTATCTGTCATCTTAGTCAGATCTTATATATCTAACAAATAAATCAACTCGTATATACACTATGCTTCTGACTTCCTACTCTAAAGTTATAGAAATATATTGGGAATAGTACCGATAGTGGTATCACATTGGGAGGTCCCTGATACCTCCTCCTGCTGTTGTAGTTACCCTGCAACTGGTTGGTTCCCTCTTCTACTGCTATATCCAATCTTCTGCCTGTGATAGGGTGTCGCTGATCTGACTTTGTATCTGTAATCAAAGAGTATGATAAGCTTTATGGACACAACCCTATACTGTACCACTCTATAGCACAACTGAATAAGAAGAAAGAGTAACCATCCTATCACGCCTTGCAGCCTCCTGTCTATAGTATGTGGTGCACAACACATCCATAGACAAAACTCTACTTAGCACGGCTTGCAGACTCCTTGGGATACGACCTGCTCTGATACCAAGTTTGTCACGCCCCGCCATGGGAGGCATGACTGGCACCTGGTGCCCTAGTAAGACCCGGACTGCTGGACTACTGAGCCTAAGACACTTCTGGTGCCAGGCTGGCTCTAACTCTGGATTCACGGAACCAACGGGCTATATAACAGTTGTAAATACAGCCTCCGGCCGACTAGGCCTGTAGCCACCTGTAAGAAAACGACAACTAACCAGAACAAATGGATAATGGGGAAACCTATGCGGGCAGACAAGTCCACCATGCGGACTAGTTAACACTGAAAAGTAGAATCAAGTGCTAAACTACTCTATGACCGGCAAGGTCACCAACTATTAACTGAATAAGGCACCACACGGCCATCACAAGAAAACTGAAACATAGACACGGCCTCACACGACCGGTACAACTAACCACAGGGAATATATAATCTGCAATCCTCTAAGAGTACTGATAAGATGGTCGGGATAGGGACCCGACCTACCCGTACTGTACAACAAAAGAAAAGGAATAAACCTCTAGCTATCAAGCTCCGGATGAAAGAAGCTGATGACTTTGTGTGCTGGCTGGAATTATGAGGGATCGGCTCCTCGTCTCTGAGTACCTTCTGGCAAGTAATGCAGCACTCCCAAACGGGCGTCAGTACCACTAGTACCGAGTATGCAAAGCAATAACTAAACATAAGTTAAAATAGACAGTAATACTGATAGTTACTGAATAACAGAAGATAGTTAAGACTGTCTGGGATGGCAGAATCTAAACTAAGCTTAACTGTACTGGAGAGAAGGTGAGAATCATACCTATCAATGCGGTGTCCTACTATCAATTTAATAAATAACACATATAGCATACAAGAACCTATACCAGCCCCCACAAGCCGGAAGGTACCAATCAACATGCAATCTATATACCCCTACCCGGGTCGCCACCTAAAAATAACAATTCACTCCACTCATCTAGTAACTATGAGCATCCTGCTGGCCCCCTATGTATGCAACTTGGGCTCCCTGGGCCCCTGACTATAGCTGTATCTGAGTCCGAAGGACTCCTGTAAACTGTAATCTACAATCCGTCATCTGTAATCTGTAATCTGTGCCCTAGGCACAAGCGCTCGACAGGGGTATGCTATAATGCTAATCAGCATGCTATGGGGAATGCTGCATCCCATCTTCGTCCTCTGGCGGACGGCATGCCACTCCTTGGAGTGACGTATCCTCACCTCTGGCAGGCGAGTCGACACAGCTATTATCCCTGGGGCGGCAAGGAAGCTCTGAGGGTGCCCACATAAAACAATCAGGTCTCTACAAGCAACAATAATCACATATAACATGTATAATAAATCTGATAATACTGTCCATGATCTGATATTCTATTCTAAATCTCTTGCTGAATTAAACTGAATCTGATACTGAGTTATACTGAGTCTGGAATAATATTTCGTTGATTGATACTAATTTACTGAATTTTATTCTGAATATGGCATAATAATAATTCCAGCATGCTTACTGAATTCACACTGGACATAATACTCGGCTTCTGGAACGTTCTTTTGGAATTTACTCTATTTACTATGCTAGAATTACTAACTTGCCGAAGAAACTAGCTTTGCATACCTCAGTTACTGACTTCTTAGCTAATCGGTGTAGCTCGGCCAATATCCAGCTATTTCTTCCAACTGCGTTCATATTCATAGCAAATAGAACTAAAACCATCAATATTTCGGAAGAAAACACTACTTTGAATATATATACTGCCCAAACTTTGACTTTTCGGAGAATGGCCGAAAACTCGCTATTTATAGGAGGTCCAAAAGAGAGACATACTTACTTTAATGCTAGGAGTGTATTAACACTAGTTTGGAGTAATTCCACTTACTTTGACTCGGCGGGTCGCCGCTTCGCCGGACGATTCTTGCGAAACTAACTCCGTAGGAATGTTCTCTTCAGCTTTATACTTTGGTATCCAAAGTTAATTTGAGTTTGGACCGCGTGTGACAGCGTAAACGGAAGGAATTTTAATGGAAACCCTCATTCCTCTCTGTTTTCTGTTCGTTTCTGAAAATTAAATGAAGAGAAATGAAATTAAAACAAAGTGGAGGCTTTATAAACTTGAGGTTGGACCTCACCTCCGTGACACGCCGGCCAACACGGAGGTGAGCCCTCCGTGACACGTTGGCCATCACGGAGGGGGTTTTCCCAGCCTCCTCTTGTGATGGTTTGACGTAGCGCTTGTCTGGTCTTTCCCCGGGCCTTTTTCTAGCATGTATGGCATTCTAAAACTCTTAACCAACATGCGAATAGGCCATCTAAATGTCAAGAATTTATGGGGTGTAACAATTACCAACCTCATTGATGTAGTCTTGGGCCTCCCCAAACCTAAATTTTTAAAAATCATAAGAGGCATTAAGTTAATACTCGCTCCAAGATCACTTAACGCTTTGTTGAACATGCACAATCCAATAATGCATGGTATAGTGAATGCCCTTGGGTCCTATCTCTTGGGAGCAAGATTACTGGCCATCACGACACTATAATAGTGCAACACCTCCACTGTGCCCGCATCCACAATCTTTTTCTTTTTCAACAGCTCCTTTATGAATTTGGCAAAGCTAAGCAATTGAAGCAATGTGATCTTGGGCAAATTTATATGCCCAAGTGATACTCAAATGTGTCATTTTAGCCTTGTTTATCTATTGATGTTTATACATTCTCATGTGATTGATAATAAAATGTGAAATCATACTAACCAACATGATTAGCGTTGTTTTGCAGGTGAAATACAATTTTGGGAAGCTAAAATGAGTGTTGGAAGAGATCGGGGTCGGACTCGGATGCGAGCAAGGGAAAAAGCACTTGAAGGCACAAATTAAAGGGGCTCCGTGATGGACTCGTGTCACGCTGCCATCGCGGATGCCTTCTACCTGGAGGGTGGAATTTTGCCAAATTCCAGTGGAGGTGCATGTTGGGGCCGTGGCACGTCGGCCTAGCCCCGCGTTGCATGCTGTGCCACGTTGGGCCTGAATACCTGGACAACCAAATTCCAGTAAGGCTCCGCGTCAGTGGCGTGTCACGGAGGCAGTGCTCCGCGATGCACTCCGTGACACGTTGCTTGGTATTCTGGGAAAAATTCCCACCAGTATAAATAGAACACTTAGGTTCATTTTTAATGATTCTGACTTGGTGGAGCAAGAACGTGGGTTACAGGCAGTTGAGGGGACGAAAATTTCAGGGTTTTTCTCTATCTCCTTCTTCTTTAATTCAATTGCTTGTATGTTTAACACTCATTTAACGATGTTTAATCCACAAATGAGTGGCTAAATCCTCTTCTTGCTGAGGTTAAGAACATTTGTATTGAAATGTGATTATTGATCAATTTAGGTTTTCATCTTTTCTTCCATGGTTGTTCTATTGATTCTTGTTCTTACTGCATTAATGTGTGACAATGTTAATGTACATCTAAAAAGTCCGGTTTCACTCGAGAGAGAAAGAAATTGGAAAGTTGTGAATTAATAGGATATGATTTTTTCTTAGTTTGGGAAAATTGAGAATTGATTTACCTTCAGGATAGAAATATACCTGAAAGTCATATTAGTCAATTAAGGAATCAGTTTCGTATAGCTAGAACATGAATTTCGTTTTATCACAGAAATGTAGGTGGACGGTTCATGCTTCTTAAGTTGGGTTAAATAAGAGAGTTTTAATCCATAGGCAATAATTCTTGACTAGCAACCGGAGAAAGGATTAACTAAATTGTATCGATAATTTATTTCTCTACATGTTCATTTAACCTCAGCATTCTCATACTTATAGTTCAGACTCAAATTGTTTATTCGTTTTAGACTTAGTATAGAATTAGAAACCAAAATATCAAACTCTTCTTCACACTGTTGTCTGCATTTTTAGAGTTAAAGTTTATTGACACTTGATTAGATTGCTACCTTAGCCCAATCCCTGTGGGATCGATACTTAGCTTACTTGATCCACTTTACTACTTGTTCGACCACGTGCACTTGCGTGTAGTTATATACCCAAAATCACCGAACAATTTTTTGGCGCCGTTGCCGAGGACTGGCAATTTGTGAATTTTTCTTAAGTGTTAATTTACTATATTCTTTTATTAGTGTTGACAACTTGGTCTTAGCCTGTATTTTGCAGATACTAATTTATGTTGAACACTGGTAAGAAACAAGGAGCTGGTGGACTCATATTTAGAGCCTGAAAGACAATTTCATCGTCAAAGGAGAGAAGCTCTAGAGAAAAAGCTGCAGTTGCTCAGACAAACAATCATGGAGCAACAACAGAATCCACCAATTGTAAGGGCAATGTTAGTGCCTGAGGAAATGGTAGCTAGGCCGGTTCGCGAGGTGGCAATCCCACATGCTAACAATGTCACATCTAGCATCCACAAACCTGAGCCAGGAGGGAGGTTCGAGCTCAAACAAAACATGGTGCAATTGCTGCACACCAGCGGGCAATTCACAGGTCTCCCTCATGAGGATCCACAGCAGCATCTCCAAAATTTCTTGGAGATAAGTGACACTTACATCCCCGTTGGAGTGTCATCAGATTATGTCAGGCTTACATTGTTCCCATTTTCACTACTAGGAGAAGCCAAGAGGTGGTTGAAAGCTGAGCCACCTAATTCTATTACTACGTGGGATGATCTTGCAAGGAAATTCTTGATACGATTTTTTCCATCCGGTAAAAAAGCAAGACTTAGAAGTCAAATTCTAAGTTTTAAAAAGAGAGAGGGAGAGAATCTGTATCAGGCTTGGGAGACATTCAAGTCTATGTTGCGGGATTGTCCTCATCATCATCAATCCAATGATGTGCTGGTGCACACTTTTATAGAAGGTTTGGAACCCCATACAAAGATCTTGCTAGACTCAGCAGCTGGGGAAAAAGCATTGGAGAAAACTTATGAGGAGTTGTATACCTTGTTAAACTGTATTTTGCAGGGAAATCCGGAGTGGAATTCTGATTCGTCAAGAGGAGGAACAAGGAAAGCAGCAGGAGTCCGAGAAGTGGATGGTTTTACAGCTATTGCTGCACAGATAGCTGCTTTACAGAATCAACTCAACACCCACTTCAATAACATGACAATGAACCAGACTCAAGCCCCAGTGAATGTAGTGCAGCAGATTTGGTGTGAAGTGTGCGGGAGTAGTGAGCACTCAGCTGAGTGTTGTGGAGAAAATCCTGATTCGGTGAACTTTGTGGGAAATGTACAGAGGAACAACCACCAACAGTATGGCAACAGTTACAATTCCAACTGGAGGAATCACCCGAATTTCTCTTGGGGTAGCAACAACCATCAAGGGAAAAGTTCGAGTCAGGGGGCGCAGAGGAATCAAGGAGGGCAGAAGAACTATCAGACACAATATAGAAACAACAATGCACCTCCTCCGCCACCATCACCCAGCATTGAGGAGATGTTCAAGACAATGATAGTTAACCAAGCTCAGTTGCAGGCTGACTATGTGAAATTGGCAGCCGAGGTGAAGAACAACCAGTTAGCTACTAAGGCACTTGAATATCAATTTGGGAAAATTGCTGGAGCCCAAAACACCAGGCCTAGAGGAGGACTCCCGAGCGACACAGATCCCAACCCGAAGCAGGTGAATGCGGTGACCACAAGGAGTGGTTTGCAGCTTAAAGAGGTAGAGCCAGAAAGACCACCTCAACAATCGGGAGCAGCAGAAGCTGAGAGGGAGCAAAGTGATGAGAGGGGGAAGAAAAAGGTAGCTGAATCAGAAAGACCACCACCCCCGTTCCCTCAAAGATTAAAGAAACACAAGGAGGAGGCATGTTTCAAGAAATTCATGGAGGTGCTGAAATAGGTACATATTAACTTACCTCTTGTTGATATTTTGCAGGGAGTGCCTTAGTATGCAAAGTACATTAAGGACATCGCGGCGAACAAAAGTCGATTGACTGAGTATGCTACGGTGGCTCTCACGGAGGAGTGCACTTCCTGGATACAAAATCGGTTGCCCACAAAGCTCAAGGATCCTGGGAGCTTTACTATACAAATTACCATTGGGCAGAGTATCCGAGCTCGCGGATTATGTGATTTGGGAGCAAGCATTAATTTGATGCCGTCATCGGTATTCAAGAAGTTGGGTCTGGGGAGTCCTAGACCAACAACAATGATCTTGCAACTAGCGGATCGGTCCTTAGCCAGACCTGATGGCATTGTGGAGGATGTGCTGGTGCAAGTGGGCTCCCTTATCTTCCCGGTAGATTTCGTCGTGCTGGACTTTCAGCCAGACGCGAAAGTCCCATTTATTTTGGGACGTCCTTTCTTGGCGACTGGGAAAGCGCTGATTGATGTGGCTGCAGGGCAGCTAACCATGCGAGCACACGACAAGGTAGAAGTGTTTGATGTATACAAGGCCACCAAGCTCCCGACTGTATATGAGGAACTCTCGGTGATCAACGTGATTGATCGAGCTGATGATGCGCAGATAGTTGAATCATGAGAGTTATTGGGAAAACCACCGGAAAGATTTAAGCACTACTGGGGTGAGGACGGTGGTCGAGAGAAAACATCTGTCACCCTAGAAGATGACTGAGCTGAATGACGTCGAGCCGCGACGGTAAACCAGGCGTTGCACGGGAGGCAACCCGTGAAATTTTCTTTGTAAAATGTGAATAGAATTCGTAGAAAAAAAAGAAAAAAAAAGAAAAATATTTTTTTATTAACAACAAAATTTTTAGTTTGTAGTTATTTTTATTTTTAGTGAAACCTATAATTCTAACCAATTTCTTGTCGTAAGATGAATTTCAAGTTGAACGAAGGATAAACATGTAAGGAATCGCAAAGGAAAATCCGAGGTATGAAAAATAATAAAAAGTGGCAAAACAGTGAGTTAGGGCGTTGGCTCCGTGTCACGGAGGAGGGCCTCCGCGTTACCCTCCTTGACACGTTGAAGGTAATTCTGGAATTTTTACAAATTCCAGAACACCTGCGCGATGGCTCCGTGTCACGGAGGGCATGCTCCACGTTACCCTCCGTGACACGTTGAGGTGTATATCTCGATGGGTCACACCGGGTCGCCGAGTGACCCGCGCAAAATTCCCACTTTTTAACCCCGATTTCCCCTCATTTTTCCTCATTTTTCCTATCCCCCGTGACCAACACCCCAAAAACCCATTCCCCCTCAACGTGATACGGACTTAGGCACATAATTTCATCAAGTTTTCTTCATTTCTTCGAATTCAAGGTATGTTCTTCAACCCTATCTCAATTCTTGTCGAATTTTTTCGATGTTGAACATGTGATATGAGCAAAACTTTTCCTAAGTAGAAATTAAGCTTAAATTCAATTGAACTATTGTTGATTGACGTTCAGAGTATCATGGTGATTGCTTGAACTCGATAATTACATAGCTTAATCGAATATTTGATAAAATCATAGTTAGGGCTTGACTTTGAGTTTGAAATGGAAAAATTGAGTTGAACTATGGAAATTATTGCTGGGTTGTGCATGTTGGGTGAGATGAGTAGGTTGTGCTAACTGTTAATATGCAAAAAGACCGACGGATTCTCGGGGTAAGGAAATATGGGAAATTGTAAGAAATGGGTGAATTGTATAGGTTCATGTAGATAAATTCTTTTTGTTTTTGTTTCTCCTTGCTAAGTGCTACGTGATAAAATGTTATCGATGGTAATGATTGTGGTTAGCTGTACGAAGTCTGAGTTGTACATAGAATATATACCGTCGAATTCTCTGAATGCACTAAGCATATTTGTTATGTTTTGTTGTTTGTTTGTGGAAATAAGTACGATCTTGCTGCAATGTTGTGATTTTGGCTAAAGACTAAGTGTGGGGTAGCCTAGCTTGACCCAACCTTCGTCGAAGCTAATTTTAATTGGCTTAACATTAAACTTGTCTGTTTGGTTTGACAGGAACAATGGCAAGCAAGCAGGATAAGGGAAAAGGCGCATCAACATCCGGCGCCGGAAGAAAAAGAATCAGACTGGGCACAGCAGTCCCAGCAGCACCAGCGGTTCCACGTGGCCAACGCTGTCAATACGGAACTAGATGGGTGACAGAGGAGGGGAAGAAATGGTACACGAAGCACAAGGAAAGCAAATACTTCCCCGAGGAACACATAGCAAGGGAACCGTTGGCACAGGAGTTCCCCAGGATTGTCCATAGGATCGAGGCAGCCGGGCTGAACTTCATCTTTGAAGAGCCCAAGGAATGCAGCTTGCACTTGATTCGGGAATTCTACGCCAACTGGAACCCAACTCTCAGAAGTCACACCGTAAAAATAAGAGGGCAAATAGTCACTTTTGAGCCCCACCACCTTAATGCTATCCTAGCGGCGCGGGACACAGGCGCTCATGTGCTTCGACAGCTGAATATCACTCCACCATATGCGGACATCAAACGCACTTTATGTGGAACCCGGTCGACGGCTCGGTGGAGCAGGCATAAGGAGAGGGGCTACCATCAGACTTTGCCCTACTCACAGATGAACAGGGAAGCCAGGATATTTCTTAAGATCGTGTGTTCCTGCCTAATCCCGGGGGTGCATATGACGGATGTAACCCAGGATCGTGTATGCTTGGTATACGCCCTGATGAAAGGGCTGGAGATCAATGTGGGGGCGGTGATTATCTCCGCCATGAAGAGAGCCCGGTTGCATCAAGGGCACAAGTACGGGTTTGGTGGATTACTCACCACGTTCCTGAGGGGCCTGGATATTGAGGAAGAGGCCCTTGACTACATCCCGCAGATGGAGCGGCGGGCCTTAGATGTCACCAAAACTAAGGCACCCGACACCACTCACGGGCCAGTTCTTACACTAGCCGAGTGACATGCTCGGGATGATCAGTACATGGCTCGCATGTACGGGATGCAGATGCTCCAGCTGCGAATAGGCGGGAGGCCGACAACAGAAGAGGAGCTGTGGCAGCTCGAGCTAGACTACCGTTTTGGTGAAAATGCCAGGGCTCTATGCCGAGTGGGGCCAGCTTTTATGGAGCCCACAGATGATGATGTCCCTACATATGAGGAGACACGTCGTGAGGACTCCGATGTGGAGTCCGATGATGACGATGGGGGTGATTCAGACATGGGAGACGAGGCAGCAGCACCTGATGAAAAAGTGGAATACTTTGATTAGTCAGGGAGTGTCACCACCCACTCTTGTACTATGCTAATTTTTGTGAACACTGGGGACAGTGTTCGATTTAAGTGTAGGGTGGGAGTAGTTAGGTGTTGGTTGCTTTTGTTTTTGATGTATGTTTCTGTTCTGTTGTCGTGCCTGTGGAAAAATTTTGTGACCCTGTGATTGTGATGTTTCTGTTCTGTATTGTAATTAATGTGAAGCTGTTGTGTGCTGCTGAATGTTGCTAGCTGGTTTTGTACATATTTTTGTTTTATCAAAATGATCGATAATATTTTATAAAAAAATTCAATTTTTGGGTTTCCTCGGTGTTTGTTTTCGGTTCTTTTACCGAGAATAGTCCCATTGAACCGAAGTCTTAGTTAGTGACCGTTCCCTATGATGGATGGATAACGACTGTCTTAAGGGAAATGTAGTCGTTAGGAGTAGATTTTTTTTTATTCTATTTTTCAGTTTTTTCTTTTGTGGGGTGCATCCCAAAACCTGTAGTTACTTTATGGTTGCAGAATTTTGGTTGCGTGTTGTACATGATATTTGAAATGCAAAGGTGATTCGTATGAAAGCATGCAACTTTGTAAATATGTGAGATACCTAGGCCATAGAGTCGATTCAGCATGATTGAGGCTTAATGTTGAATTCTTGTAATTAGCTGGTTGAAGAGTCTGTGAATGCTTCTTGAATTGAGCATGTGCAATGAGTGTATGGTGAGGTTTTGTTTATTCCATGCTATTATGGAATGTCTAGAACTTGCCTGGTGTGTGCACGAAACGAAATGAAGGACGTGTATTGTAGGAAAGGATGTAGGCATTTCTTTTTTTTTAACCGAAAGTTTCTCTTTTTCATTATTGTACCCACCTTGAATGTACACCCTAGTTAGCCCGTTGCGCCTTTAGCCTATTATTTTTCTTGTGTCAAAAATATGTAATCCGAGCTTAACCCTTTCTTTTCATTATCCGTGAATTTGATCCAAAACTCTTAAGCGTTTAAGAAGAGAAAATAATTTTCCCAAAGTGTCAAAGAGTGAGAATGGTGAAAAGAAAAGAAAAGCAGAGTGATGAAAGGAAAGAAAAGGTTGAAGGTGCACTCGTTATAAAGTAAATATAATGAAGATGTATGAATAATCTTTGTTATTGAGTCAAGTGTGCTTAATGATATGGGTCAAAATAAAGACAGGCTTCAAGAATGGGAGGATGAAGGAAGAAACAATGCCCATGAGTTTGATGGGATGTATTGAAAAAAAGCGCTTAAGGATGCTAGTGGCTATTATTGGCTAGCCCAATATTTGCTAGTTCCGTAGCTTACATTACAACCTGTTAAATTCCTACGTGATCTTACATCACACTTCCTTATATTAGTGGAGTAAAACACTAAAGGCAAGCCTATGGTTCGTGACATGATGCATGTGAATTCTTTCGGGAGAGAGAGTGAAATTGTGTCTATATGCCCCTGCATGTAATCTTTTGAGTTCATGTGATTAAAAAGGGGAAAATTCTCTTATGTTGTGAGGGCACATGTTTGATGAGAGATTGAATTTTGTGTCGGATATCTTGATCAGCTGATTTGCATGAGTTTGCCAATATCGAGAGTCGATTCTTGAGTCTAGGAGGTCTTGATGTGTTGAAGGTCATTGCATTGATAGGACCATGCGTGTTTTCTCAATGATTTGTTGTATTAAATAATTGGTATGATCGTAGCCTGAATTGTTGAACTAAAGTAGCCAGGTTTGGGGTGTAAAGTACATGAGGTGTAAGATTGTTGTTCGGGGACGAACAAGGATTTAAGGGGGGGGTAAGTGATCTTGGGCAAATGTATATGCCCAAGTGATACTCAAATGTGTCATTTTAGCCTTGTTTATCTATTGATGTTTATACATTCTCATGTGATTGATAATAAAATGTGAAATTATACTAACCAACATGATTAGCATTGTTTTGCAGGTGAAATACAATTTTGGAAAGCTAAAATGAGTGTTGGGAGAGATCGGGGTTGGACTCGGATGCGAGCAAGGGAAAAAGCACTTGAAGGCACAAATTAAAGGGGCTCTGCGATGGAGCCGTGTCACGCTGCCATCGCGGATGCCTTCTGCCTGGAGGGTGGAATTTTGCCAAATTCCAGTGGAGGTGCGCGTTGGGGCCGTGGCACGTTGGCCTAACCCCGCACGTCGTGCCACGTTGGGTCTGAATACCTGGACAACCAAATTCTAGTAAGGTTCCGCGTCAGTGGCGTGTCACGGAGGCAGTGCTCCGCGATGCACTCCGTGACACGTTGCTTGGTATTCCGGGAAAAATTCCCACCAGTATAAATAGAACACTTAGGTTCATTTTTAATGATTCTGACTTGGTGGAGCAAGAACGTGGGTTACAGGCAGTTGAGGGGACGAAAATTTCAGGGTTTTTCTCTATCTCCTTCTTCTTTAATTCAATTGCTTGTATGTTTAACACTCATTTAACGATGTTTAATCCACAAATGAGTGGCTAAATCCTCTTCTTGCTGAGGTTAAGAACATTTGTATTGAAATGTGATTATTGATCAGTTTGGGTTTTCATCTTTTCTTCCATGGTTGTTCTATTGATTCTTGTTCTTACTGCATTAATGTGTGGCCAACGTTAATGTACATCTAAAAAGTCTGATTTCACTCGAGAGAGCAAGAAATTGGAAAGTTGTGAATTAATAGGATATGATCTTTTCTTAGTTTGGGAAAATTGAGAATTGATTTACCTTCAAGATAGAAATATACCTGAAAGTCGTATTAGTCAATTAAGGAATCGGTTTCGTATGGCTAGAACATGAATTTCGTTTTATCACAGAAATGTAGGTGGACGGTTCATGCTTCTTAAGTTGGGTTAAATAAGAGAGTTTTAATCCATAGGCAATAATTCTTGACTAGCAACCGGAGTAAAGATTAACCAAATTGTATCGATAATTTATTTCTCTACATGTTCATTTAACCTCAGCATGCTCATACTTATAGTTCAGACTCAAATTTTATATTCGTTTTAGACTTAGTATAGAATTAGAAACCAAAATATCAAACTCTTCTTCACACTGTTGTCTGCATTTTTAGAGTTAAAGTTTATTGACACTTGATTAGATTTCTACCTTAGCCCAGTCCCTGTGGGATCGATACTTGGCTTACTTGATCCACTTTACTACTTGTTCGACCACGTGCACTTGTGTGTAGTTATATACCCAAAATCACCGAACACAATGCATCCACAAGTGGTATATTTATGGACAACTTACTTAACATGTCAATGAATTTTTGAAATTGGTTGTCCTCCTTCTTTTTAGCCAACCGCTGAGGGTATGGGGGTGGAAGTCTAGGCTCTTGGCCTTTTGTATGGAGAGGCGCTTCGCCCTCTTTCTCAGCAGTAACATTTTCATAAGGAACATCTAGTTCTTCCTCATTGTCAACAAAAATTAGTGCCCTGGGCACTGTATCACTCACTTCATGACATTCTTTAGGATCAACAACTTTCTTGGCCTTGACACCCGCATCAGCTACAAGTTTTCCACTCCTCGTGACAATAGCCATTCAATGATTATCCCTCTTCGAATTGGGTATATATCACTCGGAAGGGTTCCTTTCATCTGAGGGTTCATTTGGGTTGAGAGATAGGTCTTTTGACCCTCTAAATGTTTGATGGAGGCCGAATAGGAGCTCACAGTTTGGGAAAGTTTAGACATCTCCAGTTTTAATTCCTTTACTCCACTATCGATGGACTCTACTCTTTTCAACACCCTATCCAACATCTCCTCGATTATTGAATTGCCAACATCACTTACCTCTGGTTGCATTTTGGTTGTATCCACTTTGGGAGAAGGTATGTATGAATTTGAGCTTCTATGATATCCCTCATGATTTTGCTCCCAGTTCCCCCATCTATCATTTCTATCAATCCAACCTTGATTTTCACGACCTCTCCAACCTTAATTCTAATCATGAGGTCACCAAGGGCCTTGGTTGGCACCTTAGTATCCTTGACAAGAACCTACCATTTTACCCACCATGTATTTGCATTCCTAATCATATCTAGGGGTGAAACATCTCCCTCATATTGACCATGCCCTTGGGTACCCATAACATTCACACTCTTAGCTCCGACCCCCATAACATGTTTAGTTATTACCTCAAGGTGGGTCATCATCTTTGCCAAGGTTCCATCTTTTTCCTTATCATGCCTTCTTATTTCAGTGGTTACAAGGTTGGAAGCGGAACCACTTGGGGAAACCTCGGTGTCTCTAGTGTGCCATGCTCTATTTATTTTGGCCATACGATCAAGAAGAGCTTTGGCCATTCTGAATGTTTGGTCTAAATAGGACCCACCAGCAAGGTTGTTGGCCACCGATTTATTGATCTAGTCGAGGGAATGATAGAAGCTTCGAAGTAAGATTTCATCTAGCAAACTATAGTTGGGGCATATCGCAACCTTCTTTCTGAAATGAAGCCAAACCTCATGCAATGGCTCTCCTGGAAGCTGTCTAAAATTGGTAATCTCATCCCTTAATTGAAGCATCCTCAGGGGAGGGAAGAATCTATCCAAATAGGACGTTGTAGGATCTTTCCATGAAGTGATTGATCCAGGGGCATTCTAACCAAACAATGGCTTCCCCTGTTAAAGAGAATGGGAAAAGCCTCAGCTGAATTGACTCTTGGCTGATGTAGGTAATAATAAAAGGTTGGCAGATTTCAAGAAAATTTCGGAGGTGTCTATTGGCAACTTCACTTGGTTGCCCCTCCGAATAATCCTTTCATTTTCAACAAGTGTAGCATGGTGCTCTTCATATGGAAAACGATATTCCACACCATACGCGATAGGCGAATAGCACTAGCTACGTCGGGCAACACCAGCTCATCATCATCATGGTCCATGTGGCCGTCAATAGAACCTACTTGAGAGTCTTAGCTCATGAAGTTCAACCTAAAAAAAGCAGCGAAAACAACATCTAATGTAAAGGCACATAAGATGCTTAACTAGTCCAAATCAACAAACAACTCTAGGTATCAATGCCCACTCCTTAACAACGGAGCCAAAATTGATAATGTTCAAATCCGCTCCTCAAAGTGAGAGTGTACATGGTCGTATGCAATATAATTTACCCAACTAGGAGTCGAGGTTGAATCCACAGGGAATGAGGTATGATTGCTACTAAAGTTGTAACTCAATCGGAACTAACTAGCATCATTGTATAAAAACTTGTAAAGTAAATTTTTGGGGAAAATAAGATCACTATATGACTCTAAAAGCAATAATAAAACAGGGCAATGTGAATTGAAGCAACAATGAGAGAAAGTACTAGGGATGTGCTATTGATGGGGTGTTGATAGGTTTGGGTTTAATTGATAAGTCTAAAGAACCAATTACAAGCATGAATAGCCATGGACAAGGTTGCACCCGCTGTTTCTCAACCACATGGGTATATTTTACTTGAGTTCTCTCGAACCCCAAGGTCACATAACAAAATAGCCATATTACTTGGAGAAAAGTTATGTTATTTCTAGCCTCAACTCTTGAGTGAATTATGAAAATGGGTATTGGCTATCTCTAGCCCAACCCCACACCTTCAACATTAAATTCCCTACTCTTGATTTCTCACCCAAATCCTACTTCTCTTTCTCAAGAAAAAGCAAGATAATTAACACAGTTTATGTTTGCAACCATAAATATTTTAATTAAAACTTAGAGGAAGCAATACATTCATGCTAAATAAGTGAATCTAAGACTGAAACAACAACACCCAATTCATTCTAGCCCCTAGCGATATATACTCGTGAATGAAGATAAGAAGATTATACCAATAAATGATTCATCAACATTCATCATTGAATAGAAAACTCAAGCTTCAAAATGTGCTTCAATGGTGGGTTTTTCCCTACCTACTTTAAGAAGAAGAAAGAAAAGCTCTCACTTCTCTCTATCTTTTTCTCACTATAATATGTTGTGTCCAAAAAGTTCTCCCCTCTTATTATCAAGGGTATGTACAAATTAGGGAAATTCTGCTCCTTTTTATTGTGCAAGGATTTCTGTTTTTGCCCTTAGAAGCATCCAAAGTATCTTTGTGCCAAAGCTGGAGAATTTTACCATTTTCAGCATGGAGCTCACTTGTGTGGCTGTGTCCTGCAGTTGCACCTACATTTTGCAAGTGCTCTTCAGCTTTCGGCCAGTGTGACTCTGCGTGGAACCTGCATTTCGCAGGTGTCAACCTGCAAACCGCAGGTCTTCTTCTTCCAACACTTTTCTTTTTAGTTCAATTCCTCGTCTTTGCCTGTTTAAGTTCAATACCTACAAAATCAAAGAGAAAGGGCATAAAACCTTCCTAAATGTGTTGAACACAAAGCAAAAGCTCATGCTTAAAATCCTTATGAGTTGGTAAATTACCAACTCATCAGCCAATAAGACCAAAGCACATTCCTCCTTTAAGGCCCAAGAAAGGCAAGATGCAACATCTATTGCTTGGTGATAATACAAAGGTTGGAAATCACAAAACTAGAGTATGAACTTAGAACAAAATGCGGAAGCAAAACTAGGAAATGAATTGAAAAGTCTAAACAAGAACTAAGAGATATGGATTTGACAAGATCCAAGTAACAATGAATTGGCTATAGGTAAACCAAATGCCTTTACTTGAGAAACTAATCAACTTTAGAATCGGATGGGTAACTTTAGATAACAATTAGTAAGTATACTAATCGCCTTCTAAGAATACCAAGAAGAAACCAAAGATATCGAGAAAGAAAATTATCTTACTACCATAAACTATGAACTAGTTAGGTTGCAATATAAATCCAAAAGTAATCTTCCACAAAGGTTCAATAGAACTCTCAAATATATTAATATTCAAAATCTGATTTTCATGAATGAACAAAGACCCCTTCATATTGTAGTGAAGAAGGAGTTGGTCAAAAGATATCATAAATAAAAATGATACTTCATAGGGCCTAGAATACCACACACATTATTTTTATGAAGTCAACATAGAAAAAGAACAACTATTAAATGGCATGAAAGCTGCCACACACAAAGTCCGAGAAGTCAACATAGATTAAAACAACTCTTAAATATAATTCTAGAAACTAATTAAGAAAATGTTGCTGTAATTTCTCCATTTAGAGGCTGATTTGGGCTCCATTTCCTCTCCTCTTGGACTATAATTTGGATCTTCAAATAGATGTAAGACCTGGAGAAAATATCTTCATTGGACTTGAGATCTTCTTCTATCAGAAGACACTTTTTAATCGCTAATTTCATCCCATTATGTTGGTCTTCAAATTTCTTTGTTTGGGATCTTGTCATGGGTCCTCTTGGAACTTTCAAAGCTTCCTTAGCTGATGATGAGTTGCCATGGATGTTATCATTCCCCTCTGATAACAACACAGACAGCGGAAGACTCTAAAAAATTAAAAGATTAGAAAAGGGGAAGGAATTGATTCTTGAAAAAGAAGAAACAAGAAATAGTGAATCAATTAAGAAGAAGTAGAAGAAGAAAACAGGGGGAGGGAACTCAAACAAGGAATCTTACTACTGAAGAAATCTAAGCTATGGTTCAAAGTAGAACAAAAAGGGAATAACCCAAAGAGAACCTACAAAGGTCTCCACAAGCCATAAGGTTGCTACTAACATATCAAATCAAACTTAGTTACAATAAAGAGAAAGAACCCCTTTTATATAGAATCCTAGAAGGGGCTGGTCAAAGACTCAATTAAAGAAATTATATTCCCTAGGGACATAGAAGGCTTCCTAAACTTAGACCAATATAGTCAACATAGATTAAAACAATATATTAAATGGAATAGAAAGTGCCCACATACAATGTCACTAGAAAGTCAATATAGAATAAAACAACTCTTAAATATAATTCTATAAACTAATTAAAAATTACTATAATATTTTCTCCCATTGGGGGTTGATATGGTCCCCATTCCGTATCCTCTTGAACTTTAATTTGGGCCTCCAAATAGATGTAAGACTTGAAGAAAATATCTTCATTGGGCTCGAGATCTTCTTCCATCACAAGACACTTTTTAGTAGCTAATTACAGCCCATTTGACTTTGCCTTGAAATTTCTTATTCGACGGAAATTCCAAATCTTTATCCATGTATTTTAATGACATTGAGCTGCCATGGATGCTATCATTCTCCCCTTCTTAAAGAAGATTCGTCCTCGAATCTTGGCATTAACTATATATGCACCATCATTGGACTTAAGCCTCTTTGGTTGCTATCATTCTCCCCTAATTAAAGAAAATTTGTCCTCAAAGCTTGACCAATACCTACAACCAACATGATAAACAAAATTAGTAAGAGGTAAACAAACAAAGTAGAGAAAGCATTTGGTGGAAATAAGGTCAGGTAGTGACCATGCAACCACTTAACCCATTTAGTTTTTTTATGCACAAACACCACTTTTAAATATCCAAGCGTTATACCATTTAACAAAATAATGTAATTACCCACACAAGCAGTTAAGACACAATTCATAAGCTCTTTAAACAATAGAGGGTCATTAGCTAGACCAAAAGCATATGAATACCAAAAAAAATACCATATTTTCTCTTGCTAAACATCTTAACCTCACCATTGGATATATCATAGTCAATATATGGATCAAAAGAAATTCTTTTGAGAAGTGGCTTGGATTGAACCTATAAAAAAGGATCTTCAGAACAAGATATTGATACTATGAAGTTAGCAACCAATGAGCACTTCTCCTTCTCTAAACTTGAGTTGTTATATTCTTCATTTAGCTCAATATTCTCCACATTTATGGCTTCAAATGTTTCATGTGTCTCATTTCCTTCATTGAAAACTTCTCCAGTTATATTCTCAAACCATAAGGGATTAGAAAATACTTTAAAGTCTTCTCCAATTTCTTCCCACAATGAGTTATTGTACACTTTAAAATTTTGGAAAATATTAGTTTTTTCTTCAAATGACATAATATCATCCTCTTAACAAGGTTCTTTCTGAAATTCCTACATGGATTGAGAAGTGATGCTAAAACAAGAAAGATTTAGCAAATTAGAATGTGAACAAGATTCATTCTCTCTCAAATTCTCTTGGATTTGTTCACACGAGCTACCTTTCACCTCTCTTTCATCACATTGTGATAGATTGCTCTCATAAGAAGAATAATTAAAAAGGGAAGAATCACTTCTAATTTGAGTTATATCTTCACTTAAAACTTTGGCCTCATGAATTTGTAGTACAAGTTCGGTTTCATTTGAGACAAATAGATCATCAATAAGGTCATACCACATGAGATAATCAAGGTCAAACTTGTCTTCAACTTGCAATTGCTTCCATAATCATTGGATTTTTTACACTTTTCAAATCCTCTTTAAAACTGAATTTTCTTACTTCATGCAATTGTTGTTCCAACTTTTCATTGACCTACACATTTGGAACAGAAACACTAGAAAAAGAATGAGTTAATTGGTTAGAGATTGAATAAGAATCTCTCAAACTTATGCACTCTATTCTTTTAATCTCTTCTTTTTTCATCATTCAAATGCGCTGGTTCACTCTATTTTACCTCTCAAACTCGCATCCCTCAGTTTTAGATCATATGAAGCTTTTCTATAGAGATACCATGGTCTTCACAATAAGACATGACATGTGAATAAGGGAACCACATCACACCAAACCTCATCCTTGTATCTTCCAAGATTAAATTGCACTAGCACTCTCTTGTCTACCATCACTCCTTTGAAGGTGTATGGTGAAGCATGCTTAACACAAGAGAAACCCACTTTTTTAACAAAGTAAGCAAAAAAGTAAGCACTGACTAAGTTGTGACAACCATTTCAATCAATTTTAGTAGGTAATACTTCCATTCTAGTTTGGAAAACCTTGTTAACTCTAGTAAGCTTATGGCCTCTTCTAGGACTCCTCCCCAAAAAAGATCTTACTAGAGTACATTTAAGAGGACTCACACTCCCAACTCAAAATAAGCAAATTCATCACCATAACTAACTCATCATAATCAGAAGATTCATCACTATAATATTCATCACAAAGGTTATGGATTTTACTCAAATTTTAAATTTGATGTGATTCATCATAGGTTTGGTTAGTATTTGAGTCATCACAGCCACCACTCTCATCACAAGAATTATAATACATGTCCCTTCTATCATTCTTTGCATCTTATTCCCAATCATCCCCACTATAATCATCCATTCCTTTGTTCTAATTGCTTTCAAAATCTTCAAGAGAATTCACCTACGAATTCAATGCTGCATCAAATAAAGAAAGATCAGAAACATTAAAGGTAGCACTAACTTGATATTCACTAGGAAGATCAAGTTTGTAAACATTGTCTCAAATCTTTTCAAGGAATTCAAATGGACCATCTCCTCTTGGGTGTAACTTGAATTTTCTTTTGGCAGGAAACCTTTCCTTCCTAAAGTGCACCCACACTATATATCTAGGCTTAAAAATTATAGATTTTAGCCCCTTAATTCTTCTTAAGGTTTGTTCATTCTTCCATTCAATTGCAAGCGTTGTTTGTTCATGAATCTTCTTCATCATTTCAGCCTTCTTCCTACCATCAAGATTAACAATATCATTAGTTGGAGAAGGTAGCAAATCAAGAGGAGTGAGGGGATTAAATCCATAAGCAACTTCAAAAGGAGACTTACCAGTAGAAGAATGGATAGTTCAATCATTGGAAAACTCTACCATGGCAAATGTTCCTCTCAAAAAGTTAATTTTCCCTTTAAAATAGCCCTTAACATATTTCCTAAAGTCCTATTAACTACTTCTATTTTCCTAGCAGCTAGCGAATGACAAGATGTAGAAAATAATAATTTAGTCCCCAACTTTTCTCAAAGAACTGTCACGACCTGAGTTCACACCCTAGCCGTAACACGGGACCTAGAACCACGAATGGTCCCAAGTCGACCCATGAAATAATCATAGCATGATACTAAAGAGATAACAACTAACAAAATCATAACTGAGTGGAAGCTAACTGAAAGAGTCTAATCAACCCCATAAGAACATAGTCTATTAAGAACACACTAAATCAAAAGTTGAATCCATCTATACATGTCTGAACGCCTCTACTACACTGATGAGCTACTGGGACAAGTCCCCAGCTAACTGCAAGAGTATGAAACTGAAATAGGAAAATCATAAATCTTGTCCTCAGTAGATGAGGACTCACCGTAGTCAGCTGAGATGGGAACAGAGTGTGTCTAACCGCGAGGCTGAGTCTAGAAACCTGGATCTATATCATAAAATAATATAGCACATAAAATATGCAATCAGTACTTGGAACATACTGAGTATATGGAAAAAATAAAAGAACCGAAACATGTAAGTATACTGAAAGAAAGTAAACTGAATACATAACTAAACATATAACTGAGCTGAAATGCAATGACCCTGTTTGAGATGTTTAAATACCGGCATGATACACTTATTTGAAAACATTTAGCTAAAATACAAGTAAAGCTAATGCATAAGGGTCATGTACATGCAATGAGAACTGAAGCTGTAGCTGAAATCATAAACTGAGGAAAAACACTCTCTACTATAAAGGATCCCTGACTGGACTGAGGGAAACACTCTCTACTATTGAGGATTCCTGACTAAGCAGAGGGGAACACTCTCTACTATTGAGGACCCCTGACTGGACTGAGGGAAGCATTCTCTGCTATTGAGGGTCCCTGATATAGCTGAGGGGAACACTCTCTACTATTGAGGATCCCTGACTGAGTTGAGGGGAACACTCTCTACTATTGAGGATCCCTGACTGAGCTAAGGGAAATACTCTCTAATATTGAGGATCCCTGACTAAGCTGAGGGAAGCACTCTCTACTATTGAGGATTCCTGACTGAGCTAAGGGAAACACTCTCTACTATTGAGGATCCCTGACTGAGCTGAGGGAAAAACTCTCTACTATTGAGGATCCCTGACTGAGCTAAGGGAAAAACTATCTACTATTGAGGGTCCCTCTAATACTAACATGGAAGACACAAATTTGACATCATTCATCTAGTCTAGGCTACTACAGCTAATCAGAGACCTAAGAGTTCAACTAATCAAAACATACTAAATTCGCGAGATTCTTATCAGGGCTACTTTCTACTATCAAGAGGCCCGGAAGTCTAAAGAATCATGATCATGTTTGTCATTGAAATTCAAAACATCATAGGCCCAAATTGTAATATAATTCATGCATTTTATATTCAAGAGAACTCATAGATTCTAATGATACTTTAACATACATATACCCAAAATCAAGGTAAAATCATGTATATATTTCATAAGGGCAATATCTCGAAAATAATGCTAATTTATGGTGAAATTCTAGAAGATCATGCCACTATCATATCATATAAATAAATCATGAATTTAGGAGTAATTTCATAAACATACATAGCTACTTATCATGAGGGTCTTGTAATCGAGAGACGACATGTGAGAAATCATGCATAGATTAAAACTCTAAGACATACTTTTCTAGCAATCAAGGAATTAGAGTTGTAACATAAAATTGGAACACAAGGATGAAAGGAGATCCTTGTTGAAGTCCAACATATCTGGCTTGACAAAATCTAACACTAGAACTCGAATCTTGAAGCCCTTGAAGAAACCCTAGGTGTTCTTGAGCCTTGAGAGAGAAGAGGAAGAAGGATTTTGGGAGTGTTTTTGGATGGAATCAAGGATTAGGCTAGGTATTCCCATTAAATCGTCCCTCCTGATACCCAAAATAATGTACATTAGGAGTTAGAAGCATAGAATTTTACTAAAACACCCTTGAAAATTCGCAGGAAAAAGGACCCTGCCAGTCCTCACGAGGGACATCAAGACTCATGAGGTATTGGACGAGTCGTGAGTCCAATCTATGAAGTCTATTGGAATATCGCGTTGATTTTTTTTTTAGCAAGACCATGAGGCACTTCACGATTCGTGATGTCATTTAACGGGTTACTTAACCAGTATTGAAGACCCTCTAAAACTCAAGTTCCCCACCAATTTTTGCCACTTAACGAGTCACTTCACGATTTATTAGGTGACTTAACGACTCACCTAATGAATCATTCTGTGACTTGGTGAAGTTTCACTAAATTGCTCATAACTTTTTACTCCAAGCTCCAATTGATGCAAAGTCAGATGCGTTGGAAAGAAGACTCAAAGGGATTCAGTTTTTTATATTGAATCACCTAAAAACACTTTGTAAAATGGGATCTATGGTCATTAGAAATTGACCCTTGCTAGAACTTATACGAAAACTCAATTGGTGCGAAGGCTCTAAACTCAGCTTTGTGCTAGAAGTTCCTTATGACCTTAATTTGTATCCATTGCACTTATCACACGTGAGGATTGATATTAAAACCTAGTATCCATATAATTCATTGGGCTCAGACCTATCCATATACCTAGAACGGTTCCAAACTTAGCCCGAAAGTCTAGTGCATTGAAATATCTCAACTCACTAGTCTTGGGTCTAGTCTTAGAGACTTTTGGGGTGTTACAAGAACTCTCCAAAAGTGACTTAAAACTTAGCATATCTATCACTAATAATAATTTTAGTTATACCATGTAATTTAACCACTTCTTTTACAAATATATCAGCCACATGTGATGCATCATTAGTCTTCAAACATGGCATAAAGTGAATCATCTTTTAAAATCAATCTACCACCACAAATATACTATCCTTACCATGTTAGTTCTAGGCAGACCTAACATAAAATCCACGGAAATATCAATCTAAGGAGAAGTAGGCACAGGTAAAGGAGTATAAAGACCATGTGGTAACACTTTTGATTTGGCCTATTTACATTTAAGACATTGGGAACACACTTTCTCAACACCCTTTTGCATACCAAGACAAAAAAATGTTCAACAAGTATATCCAAAGTTTTCGAAACTCCAAAGTGTCCCACAATCCGACCACAATGAGCTCACCTAACAAATAATTCACGCAAAGAGCTATTCGGAATACACAACTTATTTTCCTTAAAAGGGAATCCATCTTGAAGATTGAACCTCTTATAAGGACCCAACTAACACTCTGCAAAAACCTTTCCAAAATTAGAATCGTTAGCATAAAGGCCCTTGATTTAATCAAAACCCATCAATTTAGAAGAGTAGAGACCAAGACATACCTTCTTGAAAGTGCATCAGCAACCACATTCTCTTTTCCTTAGCTGTAAGCAATTATATATGGGAAGGATTCAATGAATTTAATCCATTTTGCATGCCTACGATTAAGCTAACCTTGGCTCTTTAAGTATCTCAAGGATTCATGGTCAGTCTTAACCACAAAATCTCTAGAACACAAGTAATATTTCCATGTAGCTAAAGCTTTTACCAAAGCATATAGCACTTTGTCATAAGTTGTGTAGTTCAATGTAGCTCCACTCAGCTTTTCACTAAAGTGTGCAATGGGCTTGCAATCTTGCACTAAAATAGCACATATTCCTCTTCTGGATGCATCACGTTCAACCTCGAAAGACTTAGAAAAATCAGGCAATTGCAAAAGAGGAGCAGAACACAAATTTTATTTTAATAAGTTAAAAGCATCATCTTATTCTTTTTCCCATATGAAAACCTTTTCCTTCTTAATAACTTCAGCCAAAGGAGCAGTAATGGTGCTAAAATCTCTAACAAACCTCCTATAAAAACTAGCAAGCCCATGAAAACTCCTAATCTCAGTTACACTATTAGGTTTAGCCCATTCTTTGATTACCTTGATTTCCTCTTCATCAACTTCAACTCCCTGAGAACTGACCACAAAACCCAAGAATACCACACGATCCGCACAAAAGGTAAACTTTTTGAGATTAGTAAACAATTGTTGCTTCTTAAGAACTTCAAAAACTTTTTTTAGATGTTTAACATGCTCATCTAGACTTTTAGAAAGATCAAGATATCATCAAAATAAACCACCACAAATTTTCCATGAAAATCCTTAAAAATATGATTCAACAATCTCATGAAAGTGTTGGGTGCATTAGTCAAGCCAAAAGGCATAACTAACCACTCATAAACCCCATATTTGGTCTTAAAAGCAGTTCTCCATTCATCTCTAGGATTCATTCGAATATGATGGTAACCACTTTTTAGATTAATTTCAGAAAAAGTTTTAGACCCATGCAATTGGTCTAACATTTCATCAAGACGAGGGATCGGATGACGATATTTTATCGTAATCTTATTGATAGCTCGATGATCCACACATCCTCCAAGATCCATTATTTTTGGGAAGTAATAGAACAGGAACAAAGCAAGGACTCATTCTCTCTCGCACAAACCCTTTTTTAAGTAACTCTTCAACTTGTCTTTGAAACTCTTTTGTCTCTTCGGGATACTTCTATAAGCAAGCATATTTGGAATTTGTACTCCAGGTACAAAGTTAATTTGGTGCTCAATTCCAGGAAAAGTTGGTAGATCTTTAGGAATATCCTCAAGAAAGATATCATCAAAAACCTACAAAAGAGAAGTAACACTACTTGGCAAAGAAGAAGTTAGTATCATAGAATTAATCTAGACTTCTTTGTAAGTAGTATTATGGACAGTCCCTCTTTTCTTACATTCAAACACTCCTTGGCTTTTATATAGAAACTCTCGTTTTTTCTTTTCCTTAGCCTTTTTCCTCTCACCAAAAAAAAAATTCGCTCGAACCTTCTTTTACCTCTTTACTTATGTTTTTGATCTCTTTTTCTCTCTCTTGGCCATCTCTTTTTTTTCTAACTCTTGGCCAGAACTCTTTTCTTTTCCCTCAAGCTCACTTTTATTCCCTATCCTTTGTTTTTCCATTGATTCCCTCAATATCTTTTAATCTTCAAACACTTGAGAAGGAGTTAAAGGTGCAAGAGTATACTTCTTAGCATGATAGAGGTAATTGGAAGGATTAGATGACTTTCATCACCAATCACACTTTACAAGTCCCAAATCAATCAAATATTCTCAAACTCATAATCAATTTCATCGAAATGATATCATTAGGGTTCACAAACCCATTAAGTTCACAACCTTTGATCTGGGTTTAGTTACCCATAGCAAGAGAAGAGGAATAAAGCATGTAACTACATAATTTATAAATCAAGTAGAGAATTGAGAAAACATGGATCTAGAACTTGGATATTCAAATCATCAATACAGGCTAAAGCTATGGAGAATATGAAAAAACTATGTGAGTAAGCTAAAACTATCTAAGAAAGTATGATCTCTCTAAAGAATAACAAAAAAAATACAATTTATACTAAGTTCCTAAAACCCTAATTTAATTTAAATATGAAGGGCCTCAGGTCGCAGAGATGGACCGTGTTTCGGAAAGACTTTCCACATCCTGAACCATTGATTGGTTTAAGAGTTCTGCCAAGCGTTTATCCATCATTTGATTGATGGTTCGTATTTTGGAAAGATGGTCCACATCTTGGACCTTCGGTTGCTTTAGTTTTCTGTCCAGCCTTCTTTTGTCCTTTGATTGACAGACCCTCTATTAGAAAGATAGTTTGTCTTTTTCTTCCGTCAATTCTTCCTCCTTGAATATGGATTGGACATTGGACCAGTTGATGGTCCCTCTTTCGAGAAGACGGACCACATCTTGAGTCTTCCATTATATAGTGCCTGGTTGTCTATTTAGAAAGAAAGATGCTTGGACAATGCTGACTGGAAACGCAATCTGACTTTTGCTTCATTCCTAGCACATATCAGTTATATTTATTCCTCATTTTATCACTTTACTGTATTCCTGAAACTTTTCAAAATAGAAATAGTTGGACTAAAATTAATATTTAAAGGAATGCAAAACTCTATGAAAGAAGTACAAATGTGTCACAAACTCATGACATATCATCAGACCATATTGTATATTAAACATGATATATACTAAACTATATGAGCTAACACTATTAGAAAAAATGTGAAAGATACAATTGACCAGTTCAAACAAAGAAACTTTAAATACATAAAGGGCCATTGAGCCTTAAATATATGTCTAAAATATAATGCAGTAATGTCACGACCTGAGCATGTACCCCGAATTGAAACACAGGACCTAGAACCATAAATGACTCCAAAATAACCCATGGCGCATGCATAGCATATTCTTGAGAATAAACTAAGTGAAAAGAAATCATGAATATAACATTAGCCGAAAGAAAACATAAGCGCAGACAACAAGTCAACAGTGTTGAACTATTCAATACATAGTTGTTTGAAAAGCCTCTAACCATATGATAAGCTGATGGAGCAACACCCCCAACTAACTCGCTAAGTCTGAAACTGGGAGACATAATGCAACATAAGCAAAACTAATTTCCTCGGATGATGAGGACTCACCAAGGCTAAAATTGGACTGAGTCAGGGAGCAGTGCAAACGTCGGGCTGAGTCTGACCTCCTAAACCTATATCATGAAATGATAGATCATAGAAGTATATGATCAATACTTTGAATGTACCGAGTATGCAAGGTAGGTAAATCATAATAGTAAAAGAGTGAGATAAGGTCATGAGTATAGAATAAATTTAAATCATGAGTTTTGGATCATAAACTGAGTATAGTGGCTATGGGTTTTTAAAACTGAATCATAAAGCTGATCATGAGTGAATTCGTAAGTAAAACCTCATAAACCTATATTGATCCAGATATAATAGTAGTAAATTCATAAGTCATGAACATAAGCATATGTAGAAAATCAAGAAACAATAGGAGGTTCTTATAACTGACATACCCCACGTGAGCATACATAGAGCCCAGCTCGTACCCTAGTTGGGAGATGTATCCACACCTTGCCTAGGGCATGGACCATGGAGGCATGATATCACTTATGGGTGGCCCATTCGGGCATAAGAGACACTCCCATGGAGGACCCCATCATTGCTAGGGTGGCACGTAGTTTTGAGACCTAGGTGCGCTGGGACCCCAGCCTACTTGGTGGTAAATACTACCTGCAAAATATATATAGTGCTCTGATGTCGCCTAAGTACACGTGGCTGTCAAGTAATATAGGATTGTTAAGTCCAAATATCACAGCCACAGGGACTTGTCAATTTAATCGTTATAAGGTTGTACTTTAATTTCACTAACCTACGAAACAAGTAAAATGAAGATTGATTTGGAAAATTAAACTACTAAAATTTTAAATGTAAAAATTAACTAAAATGAATGCAAGCTTGATTGTATTTTGATAATGATGACAGACTAGGGCAATGGCACTGGTTGGTTTCAAGTTAAGTTTTCCAAACGTAATTAAACTAGCATGATTCTTCCTACGGTTGTTAGTTACAAGTTACTATCCCATTTCTTTCCACTATCCCTAGCATCTAATAACTACTTTATGAACTTTAATGCCTATATCCCTATGGTCGCAGGAGAACAATGAAACGACAATTATGCCTACTTGTATTTCAACTAAACGAGGTTGAAGGGTAAATCCGAAGCCTCAACAACAACTTCTATCCTATCACCTATGGATTCAAGGGTCTTTGAATTCCCGTTTTGTATTTATTTTTAACCCTTTCGATTCCCTTTTCCAAGTTCAATCAACAGCCAACAGATTACTTACAAGGTGGTCAATCTCATACATAATAAATTAACATAAATAAATAGAAACAACTATAAAAAAAGAATTAAAACTAAGTTTATTTAGTTTGTCAAACAATCAATCATTCACCATGGCCAAAACCCTAGAATATGAGTTTAGCAACTCATAGACAAGCGGAAAAACAAATACTTAGTCATCACCATGCGAAAATAAGATGTAAAGAAGAGAAAATCTAGTTTTAGAACCTTGTCTTCCTTCCAAATGGCTTACATGCTTTCATGAATGAACTACGGAATAAAAATGAGTAAAGATTGCTTCAAAGAAGTCCAAAACTACTCCAAAAATTCAAAAACTAAGTAAAACATGACCTAAGACTTATATTTGTAGATGAGCCTTCAAATGACACTTCTGCCCTTCAAGATTTGGCTTAAAAATCAGCATTTTCATCACGGAATGGCTCTGGCGTGCTGCCCCTCCTATCTTGCTACAAACATAGTCAAATTTTCAACAATTTCAGCTCCAGATAGGATTTGGCGCACTGCCCCTTCATCTCACCAAATTTTTGAAGTGAAATTCTCTAAAGTTTGAGGACTGGTGCGGCACTCCAACCATAGCTCCAGAATGAGATTTTTTTCTCTGATGTTTGGGACTTGGTGCGGAGCACCAGCCATAGCACCAAACACGTCAGATCCTCAAATCTTCATTTCTTGCATAATTTTTAGCCCATTTTGCCTAGTTCCCTGCTTAAATAAACTCAAGTCATTTGTTAGCACATAAAACGCACACATACATGAATTTAAGCATAAATTAAGGATTATAAACTCAAAACATGATCAAATATGGGTAAAAACATGGAAAATGGGCATAAAAATATGACCACCATCACTATCCCACACTTAAACCATTGTTCGTCCTCGAACATTCTTTTAAAACATACCTCAAATCATGTTTCACCATCACACTTGACAGCTCTATCAACTCATACTCAACTAACTAGCATGGAGCAAACATAAAGTGGTTTATCATCATACAATGATTCTCAACAAAGCACATAGAAAGATTTCACAATCAAGAGCGCACAACCTCTATAAATGACTCATCTTTTCAACACAAAGGGCCAACATGATCAAGTGTGACACATGCAACAAGTAGTACACTGAATTAGACCTCTTATGCCCCTCACTTTTAGTGATGTTCCTCTCTCAACTTCATCAATATGGAACACAATAAATAAGGCACACTCACACTCACAAATGATGTAATGCATATATGCAACATACCATAGGCTTGTCCTTCATGTACGTTAAGACCACCTAATTGCTTCAAGAGATTAAGATCACAAGGACTTTTCTTGATTGTAATATCGGCTGAGGGACGAGTAGGATTGATATTTCATTTTATAGTGACTACCACGCTAAGCATTTTTAAGACATATTTCACTTTACTTGTCCACCACCTCTTTCCTTGCTTGTTCGCCTTTCCTCACCCTTATCTTTTCTTTTCATGCCCTATTTTTTCATTACTTGGCTGCTAGTTTTCTAATCATAGAATAACTAAGAATTTTGCAATTAAGCTCTCTTTTTCAATTCCCTAGCAGCAAGTAGACAACACAATTTTTATGGGCATCCCTTCTTCACACTTTTCTTTTCTTACCACAACTTTTTCTTTTTCCCTTAACATTCTAAATTCGGCGGACCTTCACTTTCAAGTCTCAAAGTGCCTAAGACTACTTTGTATCAATAGCTGAGGTCTCAAAAAAAGAGGGATTAATCTATTGTTGATTGCTAAGAAAGAATAAGGCTTTTAGGCTCAAAGGGGTTAACTAATGAGAATGACTAGGAAGGTGAAACAATTAGAGGAAAAAATTTGGCTTCTTCAAAGAAGCGCCTTAATCATCTCTGAACTCCCGATCAATTAGTTATCCTACATATATTAAGGCAAGTTCTAGATGATATGATATATATATATATATAAAACAATTCAGCTCACCTCTCATGGCAACAAGAATCTAATCAGTTTCTACAGCTACACATTCACACAATCATATTGAATGACAAGTTAAATTCATAATTAATCCCTAAGGATATGTTGAATCAAATTAAAGAGATATGTGCATCTCTCATGGATTTTAACTCATGCAATCAAGATGACTACCCTATTTTACTCTAGCATAGCAACTAAGCAGAATATCAACAAGCATACAAGTGGATGACCTACGACCTAATCCTTAAAAAAATTTGACGAAACTTCCTTTAAGATGGTCGTCATCCATCTATCATAGGGAAACGGCATTACTCTATGACTACAATGACTCAAAAAAACAAAAATTTTACTCCATAATAAATCAACCAAACATAACATAGTCAAGACGAACAACAAGTCAAACATCCAGGCATCCAAGTCAACAACACCATACTAGCTATTACAACCCATGACTTATGAATCATCAAGCTACTACTACCAGGAATTACATAATAATGCTATGACCTACAAATATAGCAATTAAAGAACAAAAGGAATCTAACTTTCCTCCACCCCACACTTAAAAAGGTGCACTGTCCTCAGTGCACAATCACATCATAAAGGGAGAGAAAAGAAACTTCCTGGTCGCTAAGCATCATCCTGCATGGCACCTGTAGCAGCATCATCCTCCTCCATGTCTAGATTATCAACACCTTTAGTAAGGACTGTAGCTTCATGATCATCCATAGGCTCATCAAAAGTCAGGCCCACTCAACACATCAACATAGAACTATCTATGAGCGGGTACCATGCCTCCGAAGCCATCATCTCCTTTGTAGTGGTTGGCCGACCTCCTATCTTCAGCTGTAATTCCAACATCCCAAACATAAGACCCTGCCAACACTCATCTCCGGCATGTCGATCAGCTATAGTAAGAGAGGGGCCTGCAGAAGGGGCAGTCTCCTTCACCTTTGTGACGTCTATCATCTGTCCAGCCAAATATCCTGCCAAAGGTAAAACAAGGTATGCATCCTCCTCCTCTATACCTCCCTCCCTTAAGAACATGGTTAAGAGACTGCCATGACAATATTTTCATCTATAATTGTCTCATCATCTCCTCATATTGTGAAGAATCACAACACCAAAATTAACCGGTATCCCCTTCATCAAGATGTACACAAAGACAATCCGCTCGTGAGTCACCTCTGTCAAATGTGCCCCAAGGAGAAAGGCAGCACATACCAACTTCACCCAAACCTTTGCCTCTCTATTCAAATAGGAAAATGCAAGTGTGGAATGGGTGCCATTATGATCCTTTGCCCATTGAACGGATGAGTGTTCACCACACAAAGTGTGGCGGATGTCTCCATATGGAGGCTTCTCCAATAAGATGAAATATTTTGAAGGGTCTACTGCAGGTGTCTCTAAGAAGGCATTGAACCTTTTAGTTGTTAATCGCACCACATGTTCTCGGATCTTGACCTTTGTACTCTCTCTGAATGAGGTGTCCCAATTTGCGTAGAATTCCCTCACAATAGTGAGGTTGCACCTCTCCGGCTCATTGAAGGTATAGCCAACTCCCAACTCACGTATCTTGTCCCGAATAGCCGGGAACTCATGTTCCAAGCGGCCCTCACCTATCCAGTTCTCAGGTGCATACGTGGCTTATTTATGAGCGTTAAACCAAGTAAGCCTATGAGGCTTTACTGCTTTCATTCCAAATCTCCTTGTGGGTCCTGCTTTGGAAGCTGAGGAACTAGCTTCCTTTTTTTTGTCTACCTCTCTTTCGGCTCTTCTCAACTACAATCACCTTCTTTCTTTTTGGTGTCATGGTACCTATAAAGAAAAAAAATCAAGAACTTTACAAAATTAGGTTGTGAACCAAATGGCTAACTAAGTGTGAAAGGTGCAAAATTCACCCCCCACTTAATTTTCTAGTATATATGTGAGAATTTGTTAAACAGGGTACTCAATACTTCTCCCATCATCATCCAATCTCAAAAATTCAATTGAATTCATCAACTCATACTACAAGAAGTTCATTCATTTTTCTTTCTTTCCAACTCTCCTCTAGCTTTTAACTTTTAATCAAGAATGTACTATCTAGGCTATCCCTATCACTTTCTTTCTCCAATTCACAATTCAAGTAATTTCATGTAATGGAGTAACAATATTTAATTCAATCAACCAATAATAAACAATTTAATACCATTCAACATGAATTAATCAAGAATTTCACCAACTCAAGCAATTATCACGTTCAAGAATTCAAAGCTTCATGTACTTTCTGTCACGATCCGAACATAGGCCCGGATAGAGACACGGGACAAGGAACCACAATAGGCTCCTTTTCGACCCATGGCATGATCATAACAAACACTAGCAGAATAACAACTAACAGAAACATAACCGAACAGAAGCTAACTGAAAGAGTCTAATCAAATCCATAAGAACATAATCTAATAAAACTCTAAATCACAAGCTGAATTTGTTTATACAAGTCTGAAAGCCACTACTACACTTGCTGGAACAAGCCCCCAGCTAACTCCTAAAGTTTGAAAACTGAAATATAACTGAAATAGGAAAACATAGATCTCGTCCTTGAGAGATGAGGACTCACCACAATCAGCTGAGATAGAAATGGAGCGTATCTAACCGTGTGGCTGAGTCTAGAAACCTGAATTTATATCATGAAACGATATAGCACATAAAGTATGAGGTCAGTACTTGGAATATACTAAGTATGCGGGAAGCGTAAAGAAACTAAAACATGCAAGTATACATGAAGGAAGTAAACTGAGTACATCACTGAACAAATAACTGACTGAAATATAACAACCCTGTCTAAGATACATATATATTGACATAGAGCTTTTATTTGAAAACATTTACTGAAGTATAATCAAACTGATGCATAAGGGTCATGTACTGCACGCATACTGATAACTGAAACTGTATCTGATATCATACACTGTACTGACTAACTGCTGATAATTGAGACTGGATTCTGTTAAGATTGATTTAAACTGAAGTCCAAAACTATATGGAGCTGAGCTGAGCTGATATCGTAGACTAAAGGAGACATTCTCTGCTATTGAGAGTCCCTGACTAGCTAAGGGAGACATTCACTGCTACTGAGACTCCCTAACTGAACTATGAAAAATATTCTCGGCTAATAAGAATCCCTGACTGAGCTAAGAAAAACAATCTCGGCTAATGAGAATCCCTGACTGAGCTAAGGGAGACATTCTCTACTATTGAGAACCCTGACTGAACTGGGGGAAACATTCCCGGCTATTAAGAGTCCCGATAAAACTTTTACATGAAGGTACCAAAGCTAACAATCATTCATATAGTCTGAGCTACTTCAGCTAATCAGAGACCTGAGTGGTCAACTAATTAAATCATACTGATTCATTAAAGTCTGATCAAGGTCACTTTCTACTATCAACAAGCCCGAATGTTTGAAATATCATCATCATGCTTTGTCCTTGAAGTTCATAACATTTCATTCACGAATTCATAGGATATGACATATATTTTAGATTAATGTAAGATCCGTAGGCCCAAGTCATACTTTAACATATACCCGATATCATAGTGAAGGCATATACATATTTCATATTCATCCAAGCCCATAATTTCTAATCATGCTTTAGCACATAACCAACATCATATATTTTGGATTCATGGGAGCCCTTATGTTCGGAACATGATTTAAACATATATATAACAAATTCATGGTCGGAGTATGTGAGTATTTAATAAAGCCATATTTCGAAATTTATGCTAAATAATGGTGAAAATTCCCTAATCATGTTATTCACATATCATGTACATAATTCGAGAACTTGAAAGAAATTTCATAAACGTACACGGCTATTAATCATGATGGGTCTTAAAATTCATAGAAGACATATGAGAATTTGTGCATAAATTAAAACCCTAGAACATACTTTTCTAGAAATCAAGGAATTAGGGTTTTAATATAAAAATTAGGACACAAGGATGAAAGGAGATCCTTGTTGAAGTCCCATATACCTGATTGAAATGGCTCCCTTACATATCTTGAAGCTTGCAGCTCCTGAAAGGAACCCTAGATGCTTTTGAACTTAAGAGAAGAAGAAGAAAAACCTAACAGAAGAATTTTGGAGAATGAGAGACTTAGGCTTGTGAAAACCCCTTTAATTCAGCCCTTACAATACCTAAAACAATGCCATTTAAGATCTGGGAGCATAGGACTTTACTAAAATACCCCTGGGACTAAGATTAAAAATATGTCCGTCCAGTGACCACGAGTCGTTGGTCCTTACCACAGCTCATGGTGACCGTCTGTTACTTCAGGGGTCATTTCTCCATATTCTGATTCTTCATCCCACGATCGACAGGACGAGTTGCTACTTGACCCAACGACTCGTCAGCACCTTCCATCGTCACCACTGCCTCCACAACCTGAGATCCCTCCAATCACTGTCATGACGGGTCGTTACATCACTTAATGGTTCATGGTAACCGTCCGTTGTCACTGAACCAGAAACCAAACCTTTTTCTCAGCTCTAACTGACATCTTTATATATTATACTAGTAGGTAATTTGTTTTATTTTGAATATTATATATTGAGATAATAATATTTGTGATCTCTCGATTAGTAGCTGATTTTGATTTTTTCATATATAATTCAGTACATTTTATCTTTAATTAAAGCTAAAGTGGACATCTCAAGTTAAAATTATTTTAAAATTAAAAAATAAATCATTCTCTTTAAAATTTATAAAAAAAAAACAAAGTTTCATGTAAACTAAAATGGAGAAAGCATAATGTAGGAAAATTTCAGATAAAATTGTTTTCCTTTGCTTTTTCTTCTTCCATTATCAAACAAATTACATGTAAAGCTTTTATTTTTTCTTTTTAATTTCATTCAACTCAAGTAAAATTGAAAAAAAAAAGTATTTATTTATAAAACCTACACGTCGTAAATAGTTATAAAAATTAAAAATATTTTTTATAATTAATTAATTTTCTTGCTTATCAAAAATAATTAATAATTATTAAATTAAATCTATCGGCAAGGTTACGCCAATTATTTTTAATAAGCAAAAATATTAATCAATTACAAGAAAAAATTGTAACTAATAACTTATTAGTTTAGCAATTAATTTTTTTTCCTAATCATTTTTTAAAAAATTAGTTTTTTTTTGTGGTAATTTTTTCCTAATCCAATAATTTTTTTCCATTATCTTAAATCCTAAAAAGTAAAGTATAAAAAAAATGTATCAAGGGAACCTCGTTGGACAGCCAATGAGATTCTTCAATTTTTATTTTTATTTTAAATTTCCAAAAAAAAATTTAATATTCTATATGACAACAACGAAATTTTTAAAAAATAAAAATTATTAAAAGAACCTTGTTGGACAGCCAACGAGATCATTGTTTAATTTTCATAGTGAAAACATATAAAATAATTTTTTCTTTAATATTTAGTCGTGTAACCAATACTTATTAGCCGTACTTAATTTGATATGATTTAATACTTCCATAGTATGATCATTTTCATTATGACTTACTAGTTACCAAATATTCAGTTTACACTATTTTATTATCTTTTTTATTAAATATTTTAGTATAATGTCATCACTCAATTCATATTTTGTGTTATTTTTCTAATTAAGAAATGCCGGAGATAGTGGTCATTACTAGGATTACAGAAGTATTTCAAGTACAAGTTATATGTTTTGTATGAAGACTTTATTGAAAAAAAAAATTAAAATACCCTAAGTTGAAAAACTCGACTTTTGTTGATTTGATTTATAAATTTAAAAATTCAAAATAATTTGATTTGATATTTAAAATTCTCGAACTAATTCGAACTATGTACCCCCTAGCAAGTGTTAATAATCGCTTAATCTATAAATGAGTTATTAATCCGTTTAAAAGTTACTTCAGAATAAGAATTACTTGAAATTTCAGAAATAATTCTTGGAGTTGAATTTATGAATTTGAAGCGATTGTTTGAACTCCAATAATTATTTTCTGGAGTTCAAAAGAAGTCACATGAGTAAAACAGAATGAAAATAAAATTCATCCATGATACCTTTTTTAAACTCGAAAATAATGTGCTAATTGAAACTCCATGATTGTGTCCTGGAGTCTTAAACAAGCTCCGTTATGAGAATTGAAGGAGGAAATCTTATAAACATTGGGTTGATATCCTAATGCATTGTGCTAGAGTTCCACATTAAAAAATTTAGGAAATATTGAATTTTAACTTATACGAGATTTTCAAATTTCAGAATAGCACGTTGGGATTTCACTTGTCAAAATAGTGAAAATTCAACACTAATTGTTGGAGTTGTTTCCTCTTTTAGTTAAAAATATTTTTATTCAAAACTTTTTTCACATCAAAAGAGTAATCAAACATTAATAGCTTTTAAAATAATAATTTAATTTGATAGCGTGTGTTAATATTCAATTAATTTATGAGTAAGAGGCCGTTTGATTAAACTGAAAAAATTGGTTTTTAAATATAAGTGCTTAAAATACTTTTTAAAATGTTAAAATTTATTTTATAAATAAGCATTTATGTGTTTGGATAAAAGTGTTGAAGCTGAAAAAAAGTTATTGATGTGTTTGCTATATAAGCGTTGTTAAGCACTTATTTTTAGTCAAATGACTGAAATGCTCTTAAAGCTGTCAACACTATAAAAAGTGAATTACTTTGATATTTTTATTTTAAAAATAATTAAAATTTAAATTAATTTATTTTTTATATTTAATTTTAATATAAACTAATTATTTATGTTATTTTTAATTTTTAAAATATATAATTTAAATAAAATTAGGCAAATCTCCCCTTTACTTTTTATTAGGAAAGAAAGAGAAGAAGAGAAAGATTTGCTAGGTTTTATTTGTTTGAGGGTATTTTTGGATTTACGAAAATAGTATGAGGATAAAAAAGTAAATATATTGGTCAAACATGAATGATTTATAAACTAAAAAATGAAAAGTTGGGGGAAATCAACTTTTGCTTTTTAACTTTTTAAAAATATTTTTTAACTTCTTTAAAGCACTTTTTGGTTGAGCTAAACACTCTAAAAAATTAAAAAATACTTAAAAGTTGATTTGACCAACTTATTAACTTAACCAAAGAAGCTCTGAGTCGTTAACTGTTCAAAAGTTATTTGAAAAGACTGAAGTGAGAAGACCATTCAAGCCTTAAAGTTTTAGAAAAAGGGACAAGAGGACCTCTTCATTTTTCTTGTTTCTATTAGGTCCAATTGACCATCATTGATTTGAAATCAGATTAATTTAAAATTAAAATTTTATTTGAACATGCAATTTAGATCTCAAAAGTTAAATATTCCTTTTATAAATGCAAAAAATTTTATAATTTATGAAAATTATCAAAACTTCTCCAACTTTTAAAAACAATGTATCAAAATAGCATAAGTCGTCGCTTAATAAATCACATCTCTTCATGTTACTTTAATAATAAAAATGCATACAATTACATTATGTTACAAAATTTTCAAATGTATATAATTTTATAAAATCTACTGATCCAATAAATCAACAATAATAGTAACTAGTTATTCTTTAATATAATCTTTCCATATGGTATAAACAATCTCATCTTCATGTCGAGCATAATTTTGTTCTTTCTAAAATTCAAAATTATGAGTTATTTTTTAAAACACTTTTGGGTCAAGTTTTAAATTTTTAAGAAATTAAAGTCACAAACTTGAAATTGAATCCTATTTAATTTTAGAAACATTTGAAATTTAAAATCATCATAAAAATTATAAATAAACGTTGATTTCAAATTAATACTTCATATTTGAATTTCAAATTGCACAATTTAACTCCAATGAGATGTATAGAAACTAAATAAGAATATGTGGGTTTGTAATACAAAGATTAAATTAATTAAAAATAAAAAAATATTTTTTAAAAATAAGTTATTCATGCCATTTAACAATTTATATTTTAATTTATTTTGTACGAATATTTTATTCATTATTATTTTTTCATAATTAGTAAGTGAACTACTCTTTAATGTAAATTTCGAACACTAAATACTGGAAACAATTTCTTTTATTTGTATGAATGTCTTTATTTTAAATTGATCTTTAATTTTTAATTTATGTTCTTGAGCATTTTAAGTAATAAAAAAGTGATTAAAAATATCTTTAACATTAAAAAAAATCGTAAGACATAAACTTTTGTCCAAAGTTATACCTTAAAGGCATAAATTTGTGTAGATTATGCCTTATGCTAGACTACATAAGTTAAGTAACATAACTTATGTCTGATGGGCATAAAATCATGTTCTTGAACTTGTGTCTACTTCTACCCATAAATACAAATTCAATAACATGAAATTATGCCTACCAGACATAAGTTAAGTAACATGAACTTGTGCCTAAAGGGCAAAAATTCATGCAATTAAAATTGTGTTTAAGGGGCATAATTTTAATTACATGAAATTCTACCCTATAGGCACAAGTTTAATAACATGAAATTATATTATGCCTACCAGACATAAGTTAAATAATATGAACTTGTGCCTATAGGATAAAGTTTCATGCAACTGAATCTCTGTCCCATAGGCACAAGTTCAATAGCATGAAATTCTCATACCCTTACGTTTTTTAAGAAAATAATAAAAAGTAATACTTTTAAAATAGATTTAAATATTTTGGTATAATAATAATTTGACTCACTCAATTCCTATAGTAAATTATTTAATAGAAAATTTAATAATAAAATATTGTAATGTGTACACGCCACGAGGCGTCCATCCAAATTAAAATCCTATACTAATAATACCAAATTAAAATGATATAGTACAGTGTTTCTCTGAAAAAAAATTGGTACAATAACTTTAATATGTTTGGTTTGGAGCATTTTCAAATTTGGCAATTTCAATTTGTAATCCAAGTTGTGAATAGTTAATTATATGTTTCCATTTTATCATTCATGTTTGAAATTTTTTTATGAGGTTAATATTATATTGTGTTGATAATCTTAGAAAAATAAAACAAGGAAAAAGAGTAAATATACCCCTTAACTTTGTGATTTAGAGCGAATATATCCTTTGTTTAAAAAGTGGTGAATATATATCCTCGTTGTTTAACAAATGGTGCATATATACCCTCATCATCTAATAAAATGAGTTTGAAATGGATCTGAATAAAAGAGGAATTGAATTATTTTGAGTTGGGTCGGGTCTGAAGGGGTAAAAAAATAAATAATGTAACTTTTAAAAGTTATGTAATATTTTTAAAATTAAAAGAATGATTTTAAATTTTTTAAATTAATGTTAACGAAAAATGAGACGAGGAGGATATAAATGCATCATTTATTAAACGTCGAAGGTATATATGCACTATTTTTTAACGAGGGGGTATATCCAATCTAAAGTGTAAAGTTGAGGGGATATATGTCCCTTTAGCCATAAATCAATTAAGAAATATATTGAAATGAATTTGGCATAATACACATGTCTTATGTATGTAACTATGTGTGTATATCAGTATTACCGTGCCTAGTTTAGTCATGCCAAGCTTATTTTTGACCTTTGCAGAGCAACTTTATTTCATTAAGAGTATTTTGGTCCTTTGATGTTTCTATGGGGTATAATTAAATGTAAAACATAAATTTGGGAGGACTTTGGACCTACGAAGATCAAGAAGACGACTAGAGCTTGGAGACATATCTGAATTTTTCTTTAGTATTCCATTATTTTTAGATTTGTATATTCTCATACGACTTTTGAGTCATCATTCATGACCATGTGATGTTTGAAATATTTTATATGATTCATGTTATTTTTCCAAAAGTTTTTATTGCTCTTTATGATTGAATTATTAATTAAAAAAGTCCAACCCTATTAATATTACGATTTTATGCTAAGTGTTATATATGATGATTCAGAGACATTATGGAGAAAATATAGAGAAGAAAGTTCGTCGAAAGTGGAGGAGTGATGTACAAAATAAATGAAGGAAGAACCAGTTGGAAGCTATAAGGAGTCCTAGTCCCAGCATAGCACCAAAATGTAGATCTGCTGAAAATAAGTGCATGGCATGAGGTGGTTTCGCGCCAGTGAGCTCCAATTCTTTGAAGATGGGGAAATTACGAGGCCATTGGGATGCCTGGTGCCCCCTCAAGGCACTTCTTGTTGTGTGAGGAGGAAATTTCTTGTGAGGCGCCAGTGTGGGTGCGAGTAAGTGAAGTCAGGCCGAGTTTTGGTGAAGGATATATTCGTTGATCAATCCATCATGCAATGATTGATGAAGCTATAAAAAGAATGAAAGATTCATTTGAGGACGTCACCTCCTAAATTATCATGAATTTGTCTACTCATCAAAGATGAATTGATTGAAGAAGAGATTTCAAATTCAATGGATTAGCCCAAATTTTTTTGTGATCATAAAGAAAGTTTTGGAAGTGAAGAAGTGGTTCAAATTAAGGAAAAAGAGAAATATCTTGAAGAAGAAATCTCTATTTCTCAAAAAGTACAAAATGTGATATTTGAGAAATCGAACCCTCACCAACAAGGTGGTGGTATTTCATGTACCCAACCATCTGAGCTACTAAGATTCTCCTTAAGTTTTAGTTCAATTTTACAATTTTAATTTTTAAATAAGTATCTTTTATTACTTTAGATCATTGTACCAAGTTTCAGTGATATTCATGATTCGGTTTGTTATCGGATTGGTTCAGATTAATTAGTCAGTCTTTTTGGTTTTTAATTAAGAAATATAATCAGGTGAATATATATGTTAATAATGAACTTACAATGTAAAAGTCATTAGCCAAAAAAATTAATTTATATAAAATTTGAAATGTTGGAGTGGCTGCACTGTACCCAAAATAAAAGAAAAAAACTGCTTTAGATTACTAAAGGTGGAAAATGTACAGAGCAAGGCCTCTGGCTTCACAAACTCAAAGCTAGAAACAAAAAGAAAAAAGATGGGCAGTGTAAGTTCTTTTTAATTTAAATAAAACACCATGTAATAAGTTCTTTCCACTCTAATTTTGACAAAACCCAACACTTGACTCCTATTATTTCTCATCCAAAATAAAAGAACACCTACTGTACCAGGCTATTCCCCTTTAACTACTCTCCTCCATACCAATTTTGGCCGAGGCTTCTGGCCATACCTCAACCTCGCTAGTGTTCAGGTAAGGTTCTATCTTTTTTCTCTCTTGTTGTTAGAACCATCCCCTGTCCCTCTTTCAGCCAAATTTTGTGCAAACTGACATGAATTGCGTGCTTAGTGACGCATTTTGTGAGTCCTGTGAGTAGGTATTATTGTGATTTTTTTCTGACCTATAAACTATAATTTTCAACTTTTTGGAAGGGTTGACTACTTACCATTACTGCTGAAACCAAGCTTACAATAGGATGCCTGCAATATGTTTGACAAATTATCTGAGAGACGAGTTCACGGCTGAAGTCTGAGTAAATGAGTGCTATTAAGAGTTGATTGCGAGTGATTTTTGGGTAGTTAAGTAGGTCATAGACTGCTTAATCATATAACTCGGGCATAGGCAGCCATTAATGATATGCTTGGGAAAGCATCTAAGAATTTGTTATTGGAATCTCTAAAAGCTACATTTTATAATATTTAATTATTATATGGTGTACGTTTATGCAGTTTGTGATGAATAAAGGATGGATGCATGTACCAAAGTTCTCTAAAAGATATGTTGAGGGTGTCCAATCTTTTATGCAACTTGTTTGGTCTCACTTTGATCGAAACTCTAAAATTCATGTCCATGTGAAGACTGTTTAAATATAAATTTTCAAACACAAGATGTAGTGTATGATGACTTGTTGCTGAAAGAAATTAAGAAAGATTACGTGCAATGGATATACCATGGGGAACAATCTCAAATGAAGATAATGATGAAGCAATTTACAATGAAGATGAAAATGAGGAAAAGATAAATGAAGAACATGTCAGCCATAATGAAATTCTTGCCATGTTAGAAGAAATCAGTGGAAGATCACAAGCCAATCATTTTAAGGAGACAACAATCAGTAATAAAGCATGTGATATTTTGAGCGAGACTGAAGCAAAAAAAGTTTGAAAGTTTGTTGAAAGAAGTTGAACGTGAATTGTACCCGGGATGTAAGAAATTCTCAAAGCTTTCATTTCTTGTGAAATTGCTCCACTTGAAAGTGTACAATCAATGGAGTAACAGTTCATTTAATATGTTGATGGAGTTACTACGAGATGCATTCCCTGATGGTGAGAAACTTTCAAAGTCGCATTATGATGCTAAAAATATGCTACAAGATTTGGGATTAGGACATTTCGATCCATGCTTGCAAGTATGATTGTGTGCTTTATTGGGGTGAATTTAAAGATAGACAAGAATGTCCACATTGTAGTACTTCCAGGTGGAAAATTGATAATGGAAAGAGTAAAAAGATTCCTCATAAGGTCTAATGATATTTTTTCTTAAAGTCGAGACTTCAAAGATTATTTATGTCTAAAAAAAAAAGCACGGACATGAGGTGAAATAAAGAAAAATATCTTGATGAGATGAATGTGTTAAGACATCTGCTGATTCTAAATCTTGGAAAGAGTTTGATAAGACTAATACGTAGTTTGCACAAGAACCACGCAATGTTAGACTCGGCCTCGCGACGGATGGTTTCAATCCATTTGGTAATATGAGCACAACTTATAGCATGTAGCCTGTCATTTTATTTTTTTATAATCTTCCTCCTTGGAAATGCTTTAAGGATCCATTTATGATGATGTCACTACTTATTCCTGGTCCTCAAGCACCCGGAAAGGATATTGATGTTTACTTGCGGCCTTTGATTGATGAACTGAAAGAGTTATGGAGTAATGTTGTAGAGACATTTGATGCATCTACCGGGAGTACTTCAAGATGCATGCTGTTGTTTTATGGACCATAAATGACTTTTCAGATTATGGTAAGTGTTTAACTTTCTTATTATTCAAAATATCTAAATAATTGTTTCGGCCATTCATTTTGCTAAACGATAGTTGTTTGACAAAGTCGCGAGAAAAAGAATTCCTTTTAATTTGTTGTTTCTTGGATGTAATACAACACCTTTTTAGTGTTGAATATTAATATATATGATATTTACGATTTCAAAAGAAAAATAAAAGGAAAAAATCAAATTAAAAGAACCCAAGAAACATGAGTTGAAGAAGATTCAATGCAACTCATAGACGCATAATTCCTGTTTTTATCCTACTTTTTTCTTGGATCATTAGTTATTTTTTTCCTAATTTTTATTTATTTAGCAATTCATTAGGTAGTTTTTCTGAGTTTATTTATTTAGCTGTTCATTAGGTCGTTTGCTCTCTACTTTTTTAGTTTTAAATCGAAACATTTGCTTCGATAAATAAAAAGTTTTGTGCAAGATTTATTTTATTTTTTATTAAAAAAATTTGCTCCACTTCAATGAAGCGGTCGCTTCGGTTAAACCTTGAAGCGGGCCCTTGTAACTTTTTTCCTTCGCATTTTTATAAACACTAGTTGTTTATTTGACTTCAATTACATCATCTGAAGTTAATTATATTATTAGTCATACAAAGTCAAAATGTTACAGTATTTGACTACAATGGCATAAATTGACAGTTGTCTTACACAAGTTTTACTATACTTGTAGTGTCACTTTGTATGTTCAATATATTTTTCTAGTATTTTATATAGTTTAGGTATTAAACTAATAGTTAACTATATATTTTTTTCTGGATTTGCGTTAGATTAGACAGTTCATTATTTCTGGTTTTGCAACATATTTTTATTTATTTAGCAGTTCATTAGGTGGTTTTTCTGATTATTATTTTTTAATTAAGAAGTTCATTAGGTAGTTTTGCTATCTATTTATTTAATTAAGAAGTTCAATTTCTGCCCGTGAAATGAAACATCCTTAATAACAAATTTATATTTATTTATTCTGAGAAGAAAACTTAATTCACAATGAAGAAAGTTTCACTATTAACTCTTTTGCACAATGTTAATCCTCAACAACTACTACAAAAAATAAGGACAACATAAATGGGTAAAATATAGAGGTTAAATAAGTGTTTTGACAATCTGGATAAAGTCAATCATACTAAAGCGACACTTAATTTTATACAACAATATTCATCTTAATCTAAATGATCATGCTGCTGGACCTTATATTTAACAATCAATTTTTTATATATAGAAAAGGGCATAAATTGGAAATTGTCTTAAACAAATTTTTACCACACTTGTAGTGTTAGTTTGTATGTTTAATATATTTTTCTAGTATTTTTATATAGTTTAGGTATATGGAGTACTAAAGGATACATGACATGTCGTACATGAAATAAGGATGCACCTTCACAAAAGATTCTGATAGTTAAAGAGGATTTGAAGTAAAGAATACTAAAGATCCTTAAACTAGAGTTGAGATCTCCGAGAGAATTTTTATCAGCTAGACAACTAATTATTATAGCACTTCTAATGAAAAGTTGAAGTATCTTTTGGTAAGTATTGAAGCTTAAAACATTGAATTTTTAGTGCATCTATTTCTTTTCTATAAGGCACAAAATTGAAGAGTTTTATGCTTTTATATGTGGCTTCTTATTTCAACAATAATAGTGTTTTTATAGTTAATACATGTCTTATCTACATGATTGCTTGGACTTTTTTTTTATGTATATAGAACTTGTAACTATATTTTGATAATCATCTATTGATACCAGATAGAAGCAGTATCGTTTGATGGCTGAATCAAAAATATACAGATAAGATAATTGCTACCTTTTATGATGTACGAGTGAGAGGGACTCTGTTGACTTCTGTAGTGAAGGCACCTTATTGCATTTCTACCTGAGGTGTGGTATCAGCTTTTGTAGCTCAATCTGTCATAAGAAAAATAATAGAGATGTTAGATGTAAGACTTAATGCTTATCTATGAACTCTTGTATCTTTGCTAGAACAGATGATGAACTACTCTTAGATATTTTCAACTTTTATATTTAAGGTGAGTAATTCAAGTACCATATATAACCAGTGAAATATGCAGGAAGAGTTCTAACTTAGACGCACTTCAAAAAGTAAACTCAATCAGGTTCTAACTTACTAACTTTTAGTGACAAGCTTGAAGCAGAAACAACAACAACCATGCAACCTTTGGGTGGAATTTCAGTATGAGAACCATCCGATCCTAATGACAGAGTGATTCTTGATTTTAACAAATTTTACATGTACTTCTTTTACGCAGCATAATCTGAACAAGCAAAAAGGAACGGAAAACATCCATTTGATTCTCTAGTCTATAGAAAAATATTAATCATCTTTACAAGACTCATCTATGAGTTCTGAATTCAGTTAAGTTTGATAATCTGAATCTTCATTTGCATTCAAAATAGATGTTATAAAATGAATTAAGTTGCTGGTGACCTCTAAAAAATGTTTACACACAATATAATTTTGAAAGGCTCTAACAAGCTTATTCGCGTTCGTTTGTCAACAATTCATTCTCAATATTAAAACTTTTAATAAAGTAAAATCCTGATGAAGGAGAAAACAAACAGTAGTCTTTATTTTGTTTTATTCGGGAGATTGCATATTACCTTTTGACAATTTTGATGGGTACAAGTGCTTACTACTCGAGGCATACAACGACACAAGTCATCTCGCTACCATATCTGAAATCGATAGCCCATTTGGAACAATGTCCAATTTTTTAATGAGTTTCACTCTCTGCCATAGCCATGTCAATGAAAAATGCTGGTTGCTTGGGGACTGGTAGTTACAGGCTATCATTTGTGAGCATCATAACCACATTTGACATGGATGTCCTGTCCATAGGATTGACTTGAACACAGAGTAATCCTATAGCTGCAACCATGCAACCTTTGAGTGGAATTTCAGTGTGGGAACTGTCCGATCCTAATGAGAAAGTAATTCTTGATTTTAGCAAATTTTGCATGTGCTTTAGAATTTCATCAAGTTCAAGATCTTCCAACACATGCAATCTCACTTATCAGGTCAGATAAAGGGCAAATTCCAAGTTTTCAGATAAAACATTCTCAAGAAAGGGAACCAGATTAAAAATGACAAAAATAAATCCCCAGAAAGTTCTTGCTATGTCGGTGGCTGCCACACACATATCAACACATACAAAGGTGTCGGTGGCTGTATATATTTTACTTCGACTAAATTTAGGAGAACTCCCAGACCAAACACGCCTATTTTCATCTATTCTTTAATCTATATGAGACTAGAATTTACAATGATTCTTTCAGCATGAGTCTAACTAGAGAAATACCCATTAAACTAATAAACCGATAACTCCAATAATTCAATTGTTGAATCAATTGGAACCTATAATAATTTTTAGCAGAGAAAAAAGAAGACTTAACTAAAAAGTTTTTAAATTACTGTAACTCTTCAAATCTTCGTCAAAGATAGAATACCAACCAACACTAACCCAGCCTTTGTTAATCACTTGAGGGCTAAAACACAAATAGAACACTCTCACAAAAGTCCTAACACATACAGAGTGATATAATAAGCAGTGCACAAATATCGAGTTTTACCTGATTCTAATTGAATAGCTATTGTTCATTGACTTTTATAGTGAAGACACATATATTGTATTAGTGGACAAGTTTGAAGCAGAAACAACCGCAACCATGCAACCTTTGAGTGAAATTTGAATATGGGAACCAAAGAGAGAATAATTTCATATAAATTAAGCTTTAACCTTCAATGAAATAAAACGGGTCAAATATTCAAAGAACAACTATTCTAAATTGGTTAAGTAAAACAAGTCTAAAATTCAAAGATCTACTATTCTAAATTGGTTTACTTATTGTTATATCTGCAAATTACTTATAACTGAAAATCTCCAAGGGTCATTTTCAATTGTTCTCTAGAACCTTACTTGCATTTTGACTTCTCATATATATATTATATATACTAAGTCAATTGGTCTCAATTTGGATAATAGAAATCTGCTCTCTTTGATTTTCTCTTATAATAATTAAGCCTCTCTAAATTTCATATTTATATTGTTTATTAGAAAGTCAATAGCAGTTTAGATAAGTTGAGGCAAATCGTGTTGCTTTTCCTCAAATGAGATTATAATAATCGTGTTACTTTTCCTCAAATGAAATTATAATAATATTTTTTTACAAATACAGACGTGATGTTTTACTTCCACTAAATTTTAAGAGATTAATGGAGCTTATTCAGGTAGTCATTTTCATTTTGGGCATAATAATTAATTTCATATATCCTCTTGCCACATGACGCTGATAATCTTACTAGCTAGATAGAGAACTAGAATTAAAACAAGGAAAGAATCAAAAGTGGAAGACATAACGACCGTCGGCCTAAAGTACCAGCAAAATTAAAAAAGACTGCCAGAAGCGGAAGCAGAATGGAATGCATTTCTACCTTGTGTCTTCCACTTCCAGACTGGAATCTGAAATGACTGCTTTCTACCTTGTATCTTCTACTTCCAGATCGGCATTTGAAATGACTGTGAAAGAATCCGAAATTAATGCATAACAAGGATTCGACTTTTCAGCTCCTGTAGCTCAACATGACTGTCGCATCTTCTTGTGCGGTGAAGAAGATGAAGCATGGAAGCTTCTAGTGAATTTTTCTTTTTGCTTATGTTTTGTTTTTGACTAGAGTAGAGTGTAGATATTTATTTATTTTTGGGTCGGGTCTATTGTTGGGCTCAGCTTTCTTTTATTTTGTTGTTGATTTGGACTGTTTGTTTTGATTTCTTTTTTATAAAATAAGGCCTTTCTGGCCATTTTTATTTTTTAAAAAAAGTTTTGGGCCAAACTTGATAGATCATATTTGATCTCTTATATTTGGCCTGTTGTGTCTAGCTTTAACCCAAAAAAATTGCTATTATATTGTATTTAAGTTGTTCAAATCAAGAATTACTAATTACTTTGCATATTAAGAAAGTGATTCTTACTCGGATCTTGAGGATATTTTAATCAAATGTTGCTAATTAAAATCTACGAGGATATTATTTACTGACCGGCGTTTGTCATATCTTTTTTAATTTTGTTATTTTAACATATTTTTTGGAGTGAAACTTTTTTTTATATATATTTTAACTAAATATAAAAAATAATGACTCGTCGTTGAGTATAACTCTAATGATTAAACTAATGTGTCATTGATATTATAAATTCTTGGTAGTTTCTACTTTGACGGGAAAGATTTGTAGATAAAAAGTTTCTACAAATTTCTATTCCGTCAGTAAAAGTGCATAGCATAATCATCTATGACAAAATAATTTTATCGCCAGAGAGTAAATAATTTGTGATATTTTTTAGTGTAGCTAAATTATTTTGTAGATAAACAAGGACAAAATGATGATTGCCACTAATTGTTTATACTATTAGTGACAAAAATCAAAGGTCACAAATAGTGTACAGTTAATAGAAAAATTTTTTGTCACGGAGAGTAAATAATCAGCGATAAATTTTTTAACATAGCTAAAATAATTATGGATTAAATATAGATAAAATAGTGATTGTCACTTATTATTTATACTATTAGTGACAAAAACTAAGGTCACAAATAATATATAATTAATTACTATATTTCTAGTTTAATTATATATTTTTAGTGACGAAATATTTCTGTATCAGAAAACATAAATGTATTACAGAAAAATAATGTTTAGTAACAAATTGTCAACCAAATTAGTGATGATACTGATCGTCACCAATATCTTTCAATTTATGGTTAAATTACCTGATAACTGACATCAATTTATTTTTTTTGGTGGGAAAGTTTTGTATACAAAATATTTGCTATGAATTTTATTTTTGTCGCTAAAAGTATGTGAGTCCTAAATTTGAGGTTTGTCACAAATTGTCAACATATATAGTGACGAAATTGCTTGTCACTAATATCCTCAAATTCATGGCAAAAATTACCGTATAATTGACGCCAATTTGTTTTTTTGGTGGAAAAGCTTTGTAGACAATATTTTCTACGAAATCTAATTTTCGTGACTAAAAATATGTGACTCGTGCATTTGAGGATGAAATATAATTTTTGTCACAGAAAATGTATAATTGGTGATTGATTTATGATCGTAGCAAAAATTTTCGTGGCTAAATATCACATTTGTTGTGGTGTAGTACCTCTTGTATCTAATGATTCAATCTTTTCTTCAAATCTTTTTTATTTTTTGGGTGATTCAAATTTGTAACCTTAAAACTAAACGTGGAGAGTGCTTATCAATTACACAACTCCTTTTTATCTATCTCATGTTTCAATTAGTACCATCTCTAAAAGCAAGATTTAATTAGTACCGTTGATTATGGATTTAAAGAAATATCCATTTGAGAAGAGTTTGAACACACTTCCATCCCTTTATGAGACATATTGGAAAGAATTATGCTATGTTTATTTTTTCAAGATTAGTTTTTTTGTAACGGAAAAGAAAAAATTATATTAAAAAAATTGAAGTTGCTCCGAGAAATTATTAATTGAAGTTATTTTTTAAAAAAAAAAATAGGAAGTTGGAATAACTGAATAAAGATGCGGTTAATTTGAGAGGGCAAATAAATAAAAAGGTTATGTTCATCACAGTTTAATATGATATATTTCATTCAATATATTAATTGATACATGAGGTACATATTGAATTTTCAATATTACAATAGAATATTCTTCGTAATATAATCACAACTTTAGTTTCATTCTTGTGGAAGTAAGTAGTATGATATTATACAAACAAATTGTTGTCTAATCCTTTTTTTTAATTTATAAGCAATTAGTAGGTTTTTCAAAACCAGAAACTCTTCCGCTAGCATTAACGCATGAAACTTCAGCTAGATGATCTTGGTAACTAAGATTCACATCTTCAAGTGTTATGCCGCTGCATGAATTAGTTTTTCTACAATCAAGTTTCACTGCAACTTTTATAGCTGATGTACCATGTATATCTTGATATGTTACATCACTTATTTTTATGCCTGAGCTCTAAAAAAAGAAAATGAATAATATAATTAGATTAAGGTTAGGAAACATCATCTAATGTTAATTATTATCATTGTGATAAAATAATTAACGTGTTCGTTCAATACCTGATTAGGACAACTTTCATGATTAGGAGAGTAATTTTGATCAATGTTGATTGAATTTTTAACATTAACCATAACAATATGCTGAAAGAGAACACCTCTAACAAAGCCATTCCTAGGCCTTGCCCAATTTTTTACTCTCACACCATTTTTTGTTCCAGTGAAAGTCACAGTCTTAATTGTCACATTTTGGACTCCTAACTCTTGCAATTTCTAGCCTAAGCTACCAATGTTGCATCAATATCAAATTTTGGACATACATTTTAGTTGAAAAGATAGATTAATAAAAATAAAAATCAACTTATTTATCAAAAAAAATCTTTTTTGTTTCTTAATAAATATAAATTTTATGTTAAGTTCCAAACCTTATTTCATAGCCCGGGCCACAAGCAATGCCTTCAATCCATAAGTTAGAATTTCCAGAACCAATAGAGATACAGTCATCTCCAGTACTAATATGTGAGTTCATAATGCTGACTCCTGATGATAATTTTACATGAATTCCGTCAGTGTTGGGCTTTTTCCGGAAGCTAATACATTCACTCCTTATAGCTTCATGTTACGACATCCTTCTACTAATATATTAAACATTTGGCTATTTTATACGGTTACTCCATTTATTATAATATTGTTTGAGTTGTAAAAAGTCAATGCCTGCACCAAAGTTTAATGTAAAATTGAAATGTTATTGTGCTAGCTTAACATAAAACAAATTAAAAGTGAAAGTGGCATAGTATTAGATTCTTTCTTTGCCACTAGGGGCATGTTTTGGTACTAATAAAAATATATTGTAATTATTTTGAACTTGTTATTAGTTGATCCATTATCCAAGTAAGAGTTGCTACTACGTACTACATATTATTGCTAATTTCTAGGATTAAAAAGTTTCTTAGAAACACCATAACATTTGTTAGTATTTTATATTATTTTTTTAAAAAATAATATTTATTTCATCGTGCCAAACACTAAAAAACATTTTTCATGAAAATATTAACGAACCATAGTCTGTTGAAATTGGTTAAAAATATGCTTGAAACATAAATGACTTGGCCGATTAATAATTAGTATGTTATACTTGGCAGATTAATAATTGGTACGTGATTTCCATAAAACATGTGCTACTAATTGGTTGCTTTAGTGTCTCGAATTATTTGCAGGAAATAGAAAAAAAGAACCAAAAGTCAACAAGGACTCTATAAAGGAGAGAAATCCTTTTTTCTAAGGAAAGAATGAGATTGTGGGCTGAAAAGAAAAGAAAATATTTTGTGGAATCCTAGAAGGAGTCAACAAGATCTTTCAAGAAAGGAAAAGGAGTCCAAAGTTTTCTTCTTCTAGTGGAAGACAAATTGGGAATTCGTGTGCTATAAATAAAGAGTCTACCACGTCCAGAAAGTTATTCACTTACAAAAGATCTTCAGCAAAGTCCATTGTTCTTGAGCTTTCAATTGACATTCAAGTTAAAGAAGAGCTTACCGGTGCTACAAACTATCCACTGAGTCTGTTTCGTTACTGTCTAGGTCTAGGGTCAATTTGTAGTGAATCATTGAACATATTTTTTTTCAATTCTGTTTTTATTCAGTTGTAATTGTGTTAAAGTTCATCTTGTTAAACTAAGGGTAGTTTATACAGGTTAGGAACTTTGTAAGGGCTTAAGGGTAGGTCCTTGGATTGCTGAGGTTTGCAATATGAATTTGACTCGGTGTTTAGTGGAGTTAAGTTGAAGTCCTATTAGGGAGTAGGTCGTGGTTTTTACACCCATTCGAGCCTGGGTGGTTTTCCACATAAGAATTCTTGTCTCTCGCTTTATTTTCTGCACTTTATTATTTCTTCTTGAATTAGGCTATTGCTCCAAGGAACAAAGTTCAAGTCTGTTCCCGTCGTAAAAGAAATTCAAGTTAAGTCTTAATTTGTGGAAAAATCTGTTAGACCCAATTCACCCCTCCCCCTCTTAGGTCTAATCTAAGAGTCATTACTATAACAATTGGTATCAGAGCAGGTTGCTCATTCATAGTTAACCCCTTAGAGAAAGATCCGTAAAAATGACTTCTAAAATAACCCTACCTAAGGGACAATCTAGCACTCGACCTCCTCTATTTAACAACCAACACTACAGTCTTTGAAAAAATAGAATGGAAATTTATATAAAAGCTGAGGACTATCAGCTTTGGTTGATTACCATGAAGGGACCTCTTGTTCCCACCAAAGTTAAACCTGACGGAACAAAGATGCCAAAGACTGAAGATGAATTTGAAGCTGATGATCTCAAGATGATGGAGAAGAATGCTAAAGCAATAAAAATACTCTACTTTGGACTGGGCATTGATGAGTACAACCATATCTATGAATGCTCCAGTGCCAGAAAATTTGGGACTCCCTTACTCTGGCACATAAAGGAACGAATCAGGTAAAACAATCCAGAATTGATACACTTATAAGAAAGTATGAACTCTTTTCCATTGGGGAAAGGGAATCAGTCAAGGATATGTTTACCCGATTCACGCACATCACAAACGGGCTCAAATCTTTCGGGAAGGAATTCACGACTGAAGAAAACGTCAGAAAAATTCTGAGGATTATGCATGCTTCTTGGGAACCCAAAGTTACTTCCATTAACATTGAAAATTTGCAAACTTATGAACTCAAAAAAGAGTGACAAAGCTGCTGAGGAACCCAAGAAGGAACGCAGTCTCAATTTGAAGGCTGAATCAGAATTTGATGATGAAGAGGTGGCTATGTTTGTTCGAAAGTTCAAAAAGTTCTTCAAAAAGGAAAACTCAGAGAAAAGGGACTCTTGCAACAAAAGCAAGTCATCCGAGAAGGTACAGTTTCAGGAATATTTCAAGTGTGTCAAAATGGATCACTTGATAAAAGAATGTCCCCTCTTAAAGGAAGAACAGAGAAAAAACTCTAAAAAACAGCAGCAACTGGCCTCAAAAGCTTTCAAGAAGGCCATGAAAGCTACTTCCGATGAGGAATCATAAGTAGAAGATGGTGATAATGACAATCTGGACCTCATGGCCAAAAGTGATACTAACTCAAACAACGATTCATCCGAGGTAAGTTTATCTGATCTAAAGAGTCAAATTCATAACTTGTCAAAAAGAAAGGTGGTCAAATTATTGCTTTCCTTGATGGATGAATGTCAGCAAATGAGTGTTGAAAATATGGAAGTGTATAAAATTTTCTCCAACTTAAAATCTGATTACAATGTTTTGAAAAAAGAGAAAATTGAGTCTGAAAATACTATCGAAACACTCAATGCTGAAATTAAAAATTTAGAGGAAATTGTCTGTGTTCAGAAGACTGAAAATAGTAAACTAATGGGAAAAGTCTCTTCTCTAAAAACTGAATTGAATACCATCAAGGAAAGAAAAACATCAAGCAGTAAAATAAGTAACTATGATCAAGGTTTTCATGAAGCTGAAATTACTTCCTTGAAAAAGGAATTATACAAAGAGAAAAAGAAAAATTCTGAGCTTCAAGTAACCTTGAATCAAGCAAATTATGACATTGCTTTTATCAAAAAATGGAACAAGTCTTCTGAAGCTTTAAACTGGCTAAATGAGCATTATAACAGATCTTGAACCGGTCTTGGCTACAAGAACAAACCTGTCAAATGGGATCAAAAAAGAAAATATGTTGGTTTGACAGAATATAAACTTTGTAGCCATTGTGGACATACTGGACATGTTAGATATGAATGTTTAGCCGGGATTAAAGCTCTTGAAAAAAATGATAACACAGTTAGATGAATTAGGAAAGATTTGATTTCTCAAGCTTTTAAAAGAAAGGGAACCAAACTGGTGTGGGTTCCCAAAAACCTAACCCTTGATTGTATGTGCAGACTGAAGTGAGAAGAAACAACAAAAAATGGTATCTCAATAGCGTTGTTCCAGGCACATGACAGGTAACAAAAAGTTTTTTCTCTCACTAACAGCCTTCAATGGGGGAACTGTGTCCTTTGGTGGAGGAAAGAAAGGCACAGTTGTCGGAATAGGTAAGATTGGTAAGTCTCTCTCTCACTCTATTGATAATGTGTATCTGGTTGATGGACTGAAACCAACTTGTTAAGTATTTCTCAACTTTGTGATCGAGGGAACACAGTGTTCTTCACTTCCTTTGATTGCAAAGTTGTTAACAACAAGTTGGAGAAATTTTCTTGTCTGTAAAGTAACACAGTAATGTTTATAAAGCTTGTATCATATCGCTTTCTGAAAATGAATTAACATGTTTGAGTGTTCTTGATGATGATGTTCTTCTTTGGCACAAGTGATTGGTCATGTAAGCCTTTCATTACTCAATAAACTTGTTTAAAAAAACCTTGTCCTTGGTCTTCCTGAAATAAAATTCAAAGATGACAAGGTGTGTGATGCTTGTGCTAAAGGAAAATAAATCAGATCATCATTCAAGTCCAAAAAGGTAATGAGTACCTCCAAGCCACTTGAATTACTTCACATGGATCTCTATGGGCCCATGCGAGTAGTGAGGCCCGGAGGTAAGAAGTTTGTTCTAGTGATAGTTGATGATTTATCACGCTTTACATGAACACTGTTTCTATCCTTTAAGGATGAAACATTTGACATGTTTAAAGTATTTGCAAAAAGGATTCAACAGACTCTTGGTTTGGATTTAATAAGTATTCGATCTGATCATGGCACTGAGTTTGAAAATGCCAAATTTACTGCTTTTTGTTTCAAATATGGAATCAATCACAATTTTCAGCCCCAAGAACTCCCCAACAAAACGGGATCATGGAAAGAAAAAATAAAAAACTAGAAGATATGGCACGAACAATGTTTATCACTAGTGGACTTCCTAAGAGTTTTTGGACTGAAGCAGTAAATACGACTTGTTACATAATTAACAGATGCATGATTAGATCTCTTCTTGATAAAACTCTTTACGAACTTCTCAAAGGCAGAAAACCAAATATCAAACACTTGCGAACCTTTGGTAGCAAGTGTTTTGTTCACAATAATGGAAAAACTGCCTTAGAAAAATTTGATGCAAAGAGTGATGAAGGAGTGTTTCTTGGATACTCCTCAAATAGTAAAGCCTATAAAGTGTTCAATAAAAGGACAAAGTGTGTAGAAGAAATCATTCATGTTATCTTTGATGAGTCTAACCTTTTTGTTGAGACAGATCTACAGGGAAACGAAGATGAACAACATGAAATTGGCCTTGTTCCATATTCAGCCGAACAGGTAAGTGCTCCAACTCTAAATGAAGGAACGCTCTTAGAAACAGACTCCTTGAATGTTCCCTCAGAACCAAGGCAGGAACTGGAAAATTCAGGGGGAACAATCCCTAAGGCAGTGGTCAGTTTAGAAGCAGAAACAGGGGAAGGAACATCATCTGACCCTGTTCTAGAAACACAAAATGACAATTCACAAGAATTGGTTTTGAGGCCCTGGAAACATCAAAGTTCTCACCCCCTTGATTAAATAATTACTGATCTGAATAAGGGAATTCACACCAGGGCCTCCATGAGAAACTTTTGTGCTCATTCAGCTTTCTTATCTTATATTGAGCCTAAATATTATCGTGAAGCCTTTCAAGATCCAGATTGGGTAATGGCTATGCAAGAGAAACTCAACTAGTTTGAAAGGAGCAAGGTATGACACCTAGAACCACCACCAATAGGTCGTACTATAATAGGAACAAAATGGGTGTTTCGAAATAAACTTTATGAACAAGAAATAGTCACCAGGAACAAAGCCCGTCTGGTGGTCCAGGGCTATAACCAAGAGGAATGTATCGATTATGAAGAGACCTTTGCACTAGTTGCAAGGATGGAGGCAATAAGAATGCTAATTGCCTTTGCTGCTCACATGGAGTTCACCCTCTACCAAATGGATGTCAAAAGTGCGTTCCTAAGTGTGGAACTAAAGGAAGAGGTATATGTTCGTCAACCCCCTGGCTTTGAAAATTCTGAATTTCCTGATTATGTTTTTAAATTGGATAAGGCTTTATATGGTTTGAAATAAGCTCCGAGAGCTTGGTATGAACGTCTTTCAAAATTTTTGATGGAAAATGGTTTTCTTATGGGGAACATTGATAAAACTCTGTTCTAAAAAGAAAAGAAAAGTATTCATTTGGTTGTACAAGTATATATATATGATATTATCTTTGGTGCGACAAATAAAACCTTGTGTAATGAATTTTCTTTGTTGATGAGTAGTGAATTCGAAATGAGTATGATGGGTGAGCTTAATTTTTTCTTAGGCTTACAAATCAAATAATTATTGACTGGAACAATGATCCATCAACAAAAATATATTAAGAAATTGCTTAAGAAATATGACATGGATTCCTCTAAACCAATTGATACACCTATTGCTACTGCCACTAAGCTAGATAAAGATGAACATGAAAATCTAGTAAGTGACAAAAGCTATAGGGGTATGATTGGATCTCTTCTTTATTTAACTGGTAGTCGACCAGACATTGTGTTTAGCATTGGATTATGTGCAAGGTTTCAATCTTCTCCTTAGAATCTCACCTGACTGTAGTTAAGAGTATCCTAAGGTATTTGAAGGGTACTGATAGTCTACGTCTGTTGTATCCCAAGGGAGGTAATCTTGATCTAGTAGGTTATGCAGATGCTGACTATGCAGGTTCTCTTACAGATAGGAAAAGCACATCAGGTATGGATCACTTTCTTGGTTCATGTTTAATTTCTTGGGCTACAAAGAAACAAAATTCAATAGCCCTGTCCACAGCTGAAGCTGAATATATAGCTGTTGCATCTTGTTGTGCTCAACTTTTGTGGATAAAGCAATAATTGAGGGATTATGGGTTAGACACGGGCATTGTGCCTATCTACTGTGATAACACAAGTGCTATAAATATTGCTAAAATCCCTGTCAGCATAAGATATCAAAACACATATATATTAGACATCACTTCCTAAGGGATAATGTTGAAAAAGGTCTGATATCTGTGCAATTTTGTAAAACTGAGAATCAAATTGCTGACATTTTTACTAATGCTCTTGGTAGAGAACAATTTGAAAAAATTAGAATGGATCTTGGGTTAATCAAGATTGACTCAACATCAGGTTCATAGTTTTCCTTCTCTTGGCATTATTATTATTAAATTAAAGAGGGCTTTTCCCTACATGGATGGATGACGACCGTCTTGAGGGATTTTCGTCACTATGCTCTTAAATGCACTCTCACAGTCATATTTGTACAAAAGGGCACACACTCTAATTATTATATTTTGACCATTTTTTGGCTTCAGGATCTCTGGGAACACGCGTGGCATCACGGGGAACTATGTCAGGTATGATTCTTTACAGTAGGTGAATTTACTCACACACGGTGTGTACACCTAGTCTGTTCCCTATGTTTCCTGCCCCAAAACCCTTTCTGACATCACCCCCTATCTCACAGCCTATGTCACTCTCTTTGCTATCATTACACCTTTTTCCCTTCCCAAACCTTTTCGAATTCCACCCCAAACCCTTCGGCTTCCCCACCCGCTTTAACTCCTTCTATTTTTTTTCTTTTCTTTATTTTTCAAACACTTGCCTAGACACCTATCTTCTCCCCCTCCTCGTCTATCTCCCCTCACTAGTAACCCCTACTCTTGAACCCACCCAGTTTTGGCTTCCTACATCATAAGCCTTCATCCCCACCCCATATGCCCGATATTCCTCCACTTGCCAGTCTTCCTCCTCTGAATGAGGGTATTTAAGGTCGTTACCGATGTCGCCGTCAGTGGCATCACCTGGGTCTTCCAAACTACCCCAACGTCCCTCTCACCTGAGGACGGGTCCAATGGAAGCCCTAGTCATTCCTCACCGGAGGCGATCTAACTTTCGTCCTTGCTAGTCGATATTCAGAGTTGTTACACTGCCCAAGAACCCGATTCTCCCTTCTTGCCCAAGAATCCTTCGAGTTCGGCGGGATCTGCTTCTCTCTCTCTAGATGTAGGTGAGAATATAGTCGATATTACTATGTCCGAATCGGAAAGCCTTGATGACTCAGTACCCTTGGCCTCTCTACAAAAGGGTGCTCGCAAGCAATTACGCGCTCTACTGGTGTTCTTACTTCTGGGTTGAAATTTCCATGTGTCACTAGTCCTGCCTCTCATACTAGAGTTCGCCGATCTGAGGTTGCCGGTCCTTCAACTGTCCCTAATTTCTCTGTTCCAAAAACTAGGTGCCGAATCAAGTCCTTCTCTGCTAGAAAGCTGCTAAAAGGGAAGATGGTGTTTCCCTCCACTACTGACTCTTTTTTGACTACTCTGTGGAACAAAATAAAAGTGCAAGGTTGATTTTCTTTGTTTGCTGATGAGAATGTTGTTGCTGCAAAACCTGAAGTGATTGAATTCTTCAAATACTATGCTGTTTCTCAAGGTTGTATTACTAGCAAAGTAGGGAAAGTTCTTATGGTGTTTAATTCTCAAAATTTGGCATCTATTTTGGGGATTGCTGATACGAGTTTTGTAACATGTCAGAAAAATAAGTGGCCTGATCTCTCTCCACCCTTGAAACCTCTGGAAATTGTTCGCAAATTTTCGGGTGACCCGTCACACACTTCTGTTTCCAAGGTCTTCAAGAGATCAATGTCTCTGTATCATCGCTACTTATTTATCTTTGTTATTAGGAACTTGATTCCTCTCTAATAACGTTGGGATGCTGCTTCGCTTCTTGATTTGACGTTGATGGAGCTGCTTGATCAAGAACTGCCTATCAACTTTCCGGAATTGATTGTTGAGTTATCTCACCAAGGTGGTTACTGATGTTCACCAAAACCATGCTATGCCTTATGGTTTTTTATTGACGAAGTTGTTAGGAAAGTTGGGGGTGCAGTTTACTTCGGTTGAATATTATTCCTTGTATGATGCTCTGGATTACTTTGAGACTCGGGGGTCTCATACTGATGAGCGTAAAATTATGCATATGATGGTGCAGGTACATCTCAATCTTCGGAGGTTGGTGAGGTTGAGCTGTTGAGGTTGGAAAATGCCCGTTTGTGTTTGGAAATTGAGCAGCTTAAGGCACAGTTGGTGAAGAATGAGGAAACTGTTGTGGCACGTCATAATGATTTTATGTCTCTCATTCGGAGTCTGTCCCTTCTCCTAGTGCCATCCCCCTCTACTGTTGCTCCGTACCCACCTTTTGTTCCCTAGTTGTGTGTTGGTTTTTGTGCTCTGTTTGGAACTGTGCTTAGTTCTCTTCTGTTGTTACTGATGTTCCTACCTTTGTTCTGTTGTCTTAGTGTGGGATGATCTTTTATTGGTTATGATGTGTTTTTTCTTTTCTACTTACTTGACTTGTGTTCTTTTGTTTATTACTTAAGCCTTTTCACTGATGCCAAAAGGGGGAAGGTTATGCTTGAGAGTTGGTTTTTGCTTAATTATTGATTAACTGAAATGAGTGTATATAAGTCAACATATTTTTATTTGTCATCATTAAGGAGGGGGAATTTGTTGGAATTGGTTTTAATGATATTTGATGATGAGTTAAAAATATGCTTGAAACATAAAGGGCTTGGCCAATTAATAATTGGTATGTTATACTTACCGATTAATAATTGGTACGTGATTTTTCATAAAATGTGTGCTACTAATTGGTTGCTTTATTGTCTCGAATTATTTGCAGGAAATAGGAGAAAGGAACCAAAAGTCAACAAGGACTCTATAATGAAAGAAATCTTTTTTTGAGGAAAGAATAAGATTGTGGTCTGAAAAAGAAAGAGAATATTTTGTGGAATCCTAGAAGGAGTCAACAAGATCTTTCAAGAAAGGAAAAGGAGTCCAAAGTTTCCTTCTTCTAGTGGAAGACAAATTGAAAATTCGTGTGCTATAAATAAAGAGTCTACCACGTATTGAAAGTTATTCACTTACAAAAGATCTTCAGCAAAGTCCATTGTTCTTGAGCTTTTAATTGGCATTCAAGTTGAAGAAGAGCTTACCGTGCTAGAAACTGTCCCTTGAGTCTATTCCGTTACTGTCTAGGTCTAGGGTGAATCATTGAACATATTTTGTTTCAATTTTGTTTTTATTCAGTTGTAATAGTGTTAAAGTTCATCTTGTTAAACTAAGGGCAGTTTATACATGTTATGAACTTTGTAAAGGCTTAAGGGTAGGTCCTTGGATTGCGGAGGTTTGCAATATGAATTTGGCTCGGTGTTTAGTGGAGTTAAGTTGAAATCCTACTAGGGAGTAAGTCGTGGTATTTACAGCCATTCGAGCCTGGGTGGTTTTCCATGTAAAAATTCTTGTCTCTCGCTTTATTTTCTGCACTTTATTATTTCTTCTTGAATTAGGCTATTGCTCCAAGGAACAAAGTTCAAGTCTGTTCCCATAGTAAAAAAAATTCAAGTTAAGTTTTAATTTGTGGAAAAATCTGTTAGACCCAATTCGCCCCCTCCCCCCTCTCTTAGGTCTAATATAGAAGTCATTACTATAACATAGTCCCCTTAAGGAAATTCTTGCCGGAGTTCTTGCAAGCCCAAAGACCAACACCTTGACCATCAAAGGTTCCACCGAAGGTGGAAACTCCGGTAACTTTTTCGAACTTTATCCAATTTTCGGCATTGCCAATCACATTATAATCAGAGGGAGCTAAGAGAGTCCCATCAATGCATATAGTAATAGCCTTGCTCTTGCATGTTTGGCCATTGAAGTATGCATTGCGAATCAAGTAATTTCCACGTGGCACATAAACAGTGGTGGGGTTAGTTGAAGCACAGGCTGCTGTCCATGCACTCAAAAAGGCTTTTGATGAATCAGTTTGTCCATTGGATTTTGCTCCATAATTTTGGACATTGTACGTGGTATTTGCTGCTAATGATAAGTAGAAGAGGAAGATGAAGAAAAGTGGGAAAATTGATCAAGTAGTCATTTTGCTACAAAGATCGATTTTTGAGGTGATGAGGAATTGAAGTAGTTTAGAGGGGTATTTATAGGCTGAGTTATTTGAATGTCAATGATAAATTGTTGCTAGCTTTTAGACTTTAATGAAAGTTAGGTTTTTCTTCCAATTTGGTCATGTTGGGGATTTGGGAAAATAAGACTTGAGATAACTATGCAATCACATGGGAAAAATATTCTACCAATTGTTGGCACCTTATCTTAATTAGGAGAAAATTGAGGGAAAAAGTTCATGTTTCTTACATTTGAATATTTAATTGAATGTTGTAACACATTGACAGACTGATGGAATATTTGCTTCCAATATTTGATACTATATTGGAACATTTACCTAGTGCATGGAGTTAATTAATTAGGAAATAATTAATCAAAAATAGATTAGGTAGATACTATTTCAAGCTAAGTTCGAATATCCTAAATTGGCTATATATATATAGAGTGTTAATGGATAATTAAGGAGCTTATTTAGTTTGGGAGAATCTATAGGGAAGTATGGGCTACTAGGTATTTGAGTTTAAGAAAGATTACACAAGGTTAATTGACATATTATCCATGCATCACATGCATGGAAATAAACACGTGTTCCAAGTATTTACAGTTAACTTGTTGAATACTCAGAACCCAAACAAAATTGGACTTTTAGGATAATAAGATATATCTGATGGCAATTATCCTAACTCAATCTCTATGTGGCATTGAATTGTATGTAGTAAAGTCGCACTACAAATTCACAAAATTTATATATGAATAATTGGCTTTTTGTTATAAACATATTTGTATTATAGCGAATGTGTATAAAGGTATTTGTATTATAGTGGATACATGTGTTTATATTATAGTGAAAGTCTATCTTTTGGAGAAAAGTTAGGAGGAATTGTCCTTATAAATAGATGGGTTCTCCTTCGTTGTATTTGATCCCATCAAGAGAAATAAGAACTTCTCTCCTTCTCTCTTTCTCTATAATATTCTTGTTCTTTCTTTATTATTTCATAACACGTTATCAGCACGAGTCTCTGCCTTGAGCACTCACTTTGAAAGATCTGAGGTAGGAAAAATTAAAATTTCTTTTTCGAAAGATGTACTACTTAACGACAGGAGTGATATTCTTTTGGTGATATTGTTTCTCTACAACTCTACTGTCTCAAAATTTGAAGGCCAAGGTAGTATTTTTTTTTCTTTTAATATGGCTAATCTTACGAAATTTGATTTCGTTGCCCTTCAAAGTTCCGGCAAGAACTACCTTTCATGGGTGTTGGATGCTGAAATCCATATGGATGCAATGGGTCTTGGAAACACCATTAAAAGTGAAAATAAAGCATCAAATCAAGATCGTGCTAAGGCTATGATATTCTTGCGTCATCATTTTGACGAAATTCTTAAAATTGAATATCTCATGATTAAGGATCCACTTGTTTTGCGGAATATCCTAAAAGAAAGGTATGACCACCTGAAGACGGTCATCCACCCAAAGGCATGATATGATGGGATCCATCAAGACTATAAGTCTGTTCATGAGTATAGCTCATCAACATTCAAAATTGTTTCTAAGTTGAAACTATGTGGAGAAACTATTAATGATGTTGATATGATTGAATATGTGGTAGTACACAAAATTAATTGAGAGCTCCGGAAGAAATAATGTATTACTACTTGAAGGAATAAAATTATTGTAGTAAGTCTCAAAAGGAAACTTATAAGTTTCAAGGACATTAAAAAAATTGAGACTATAAATTATGGGAAGATCTAATATCTTCATGCTACCACAATTGAAGCGGGATATAAATATTTATGTAAAAGATTACCCGCTATTTTTTTATTTGTAGTACATAAATATGGGTATAATGATGAAATCATATACGATAGTAAACTAGAAGTTTACTGAAATAAGTTGGCATAACTGGTTGGCCATCCCGGTTCAAATATGATGCAAAAATAATTGAGAATTCATGTGGCTATATGTTGAAGAAATAAAAGATTCTTCAAGAATTCTCTTGTGTTGCTTGTTCTCGTGATAGGATGATCTTGATCAGCTAAGATTGAAATTATATTCTCTAAAATTTTAAAACTTATAAAAGAGTGAATATGGGTCCCGTTCACCTACCATGTGAACCATTTGCTAATAGATGCATCTATGACATGGTTACATGTGTTTTGATATCAACTTGCAATTGATTTTTGTAAGGTTGTTGCTCGAATTATTAAATTAAGAGCATAGTTTCAAATTATAAAATCATGTTGATAAGGCTGATTCATATCTATGTTGGTTTAGCAAAAATTGTATGCCTCCAATTATAGCTAAATCATTGGTTATGAGAATAAAACTCCCAACTAAAATTTGGTATGAGATATGTTTATTTAACATATAGAAACACTTGAATGCATCAACCCAACAAGGTTTCCCCTATCACAATTGGTTCAGGGTCAGGAACCAAATAATTCCATCTAAAAATTTGAATGTGCGATATATGATTCAATTGCTCCACCATAACGCACAAAGATGGGTCCCCAAATGATCTTGGGGGGTAAATGTTAGTTTTTCTAACATTAGTGGGAGAAGTGATTAGTACCTGAAAATTGAGTGTGAGATGAATTATCTAGATCCTTGAAAAAAAAATGAACTTAAAGTTCAATAGATAATTCACTTGCAAAATATTGCAAATCAATTGACAGATATATTTGCTAACTCTATTTTATAATTCAGTTGCAAATGCTCCAATGAAAGGTCCTTGAAGGACAGGGTGTATGGGACGTCTGAAGCGTGATAGACTAAATGGTTCCAAATATAGAACTCCTTGAAGAAGGAGAGGAGCAAATGATTAAGATGGTCATAATGATGAGGCAAGTGCTATAAGAAAGCACCACGACATAACACTTCATAAAACTTTGGCAAAGGTTCAGGTACCTGAAAATGACGAAAAATGAAGAGATCTCAATAAGTTATGTGTTACACCCTGTAAGTTCTTGACACTTAGTTGGCCTATTCGCATGTTGGTTAAGAGTTTTAGAATGTCATACGTGCGAGAAAAGGGCCCGGGGAGAGACCGGACAAACACCAAGTCGGAGCGTCGCAAGGCAAATGCGAATTATAAATCGCATTCGACAAATGCGACTTAAAGGGGGTTCAAGTCCAAGTATATAAAGCCCCACTTCAGTTTATTTTTGGTCATTTTCATTCTTCATTTCCAAAGAACGAACAGAAACAGGGGAGGGACGAAGGTTCAACATAAATTTCCTTCCGTTTACGCCGTCAAAACTAGTCCAAACTCAAATTAACTTCGGGTAGCGAAGTATAAAGCTTCAGGGAGCATTCCTACGGAGTTAGTTTGGTGAAATTCGGCTGACGAATCATCGTCTCACCGAGCCAAGGTAAGTGGAATTGTCCAAACTAGTGTTAATATACTCCCAGCATTAAAGTGAGTATTTCTCCCTTCTAGACCTCCGAGAAATTACGAGTTTTCGATCGTTCTTCGATAAGTCGAAGAATAGGCAATAGGTATATCCATAAGTATGGTTTGTTTCCAAAATAATAGTAGAATTAATTCTATTCTTTCGTGAATATGAATACAGTTGGGAGAAATAGCTGAATACTAGCCGAGCTACGCCAGTTAATCAGAAAGTCGGCAGTTGAGGTAAGTAAAGTCAGTTTCTTTCGACAAGCTAGTAGTTCCAGTATAGCAAAATAGTACAAATTCCAGTAGAATATTTCAGAAGCCGTATATTATATTTAGTATGAGTTCAGTAAGCATGTTAGAATTATTATACAGTGTTCAACATGAAACTCAATAAAACAGTATAATTCCCAGCAGAATATTTCAAAAATATTATTTCAGATTCAGTATATTTCAGTATTAGATTCAGCATATTTCAGTATCAGATTCAGTATATTTTAGTATGAAATTTAGAATAGAATAATAGAATATTATTATTATTATTAGATTCAGTATATATATATTACATGCGGTAATTATTATCTGTGGATACATGATTGTTCTGTGTTGGGCACCCTTAGAGCTTCCTTTATCTCCCCAAAGTTAATAGCTTTGTCGATTCGCCCGCCAGAGGGTGAGGATACGTGGCTTTATGGAGTGGCATGCCGTCCGCCAGCGGACGAAGATGGGATGCAGATTCCCCATAGCAAGCTGATCAGCACTATACCACACCCCCTGTCGAGCGCTTGCGCCCAGGGTGCAGATTATAGTTTTCAGATTACAGATTTCAGATTTCAGATTTCAGATTTCAGATTTCAGGAGTCCTCTGGACTCAGATACAACTATAGTCAGGGGCCCAGCGAGCTCAAGTTGCATACTTAGGGGGTCGGCTGGATGCTCATAGTTACTAGGTGGATGGTATGACCTGGATAGGGGTATATAGATTGTGTGTCGGTTGGTACCTTACGGCTTATGGGGGCTGGTAAGGTTCTTGTATGCTATGTTGTGTTAGTTATTAATAGATAGAAAGTAGACCGCCATGTTATTAGGTATGACTTACTCTCTTCAGTAAAGTTACGCTCTTTTCAGTCAGTCTCAGCCCGTCTCCTATTACTTCAGTATCTATCAGTATTATTGTTTGCTTTCAATTATTTTCAGTTATTGCTTGCATACTCAGTATCAGTGGTACTGACGCCCGTTTTGGGGCGCTGTATGACTTGCCTGCAGGTACTCATAGACGAGGAGCAGATCCCTCGTAGTTCCAGCCAGCGTACAGAGTCTTCAGCTCCTGTCATCCGGAGCTTGACAGCTAAAGGTTTACTTCTCTTTTTGCTTGTACAGTATAGGTAGGCCGGGGCCATGTCCCAACCATCTTATTATCCTTAGAGGCTTGCGGATTGTATATTCCCTGTGGTTAGTTGTACCGATCGTGTGGGGCCATATGTATGTTTCAGTTTCCATGTGATGACCGTGTGGGGCCTTGTTTAGTTGTCAGTGGTGACCTTGTCGGTGACAGATCAATTCAACACTTGATTATACTTTTCAGTGATAACTAGTCAGCATGGTGGCCTTGTCGGTCCTCATAGGTTCTCTTATGCTCAGTTGTTCTGGTTAGCTGTTATATTCCTACAAGTGGATATAGGCCTAGTCGGCCGGAGGTTGTATTTACAGTTGTTATATAGCCCATTGTTTTCATAAATCCAGAATTAGAGCCAGCCTGACACCATAAGTGCTTAGGCTCAGTAGTCCAGCAGTCCAGGTCCTAGTAGGGTACCAGGTGCCAGTCATGCCTCCCAAGGCGGGGCGTAACATTATATCGCATTGGAACTGATATCAAAGTGATCATCGACGATACCTTTGATATAATGTAGCGCTCAATATTATAAATATTGAAGAGGATCTTGAATTCAAATCTGTCAAAAAGTATGGATAGATAAATGATTGGCCAATTAAAAATACGCAATTCAAGTGTAATGCCAGTGGATATAAATGGATTCTTGTGGCATAAGGATTTTTTGTAAATTCTGACATTATTATATAGAGAGGTCCTCTTGTGGTGGATGCAATTATTTTGAGGTTTCTCATAAGTCTGACAATATATGAAAAACTTGATATGCGCATAGTGAAATTATTTTCATGTCTAGAGAGACTGAAGGATATATGAAAATCCTTGAAGGATTTAAAAGAACGAGAAAATTCTTGGTCCTCAAGATATAATCCTCTCCACTAGGACATTGGAATGGGATCAAACACATAACGCGACATCTAAAAGAGACTACCAATATGAGCTTATATTATTCTAACAATTGCAGTCTCGATCTTGTTGGTTATGCCGATGTTGGGTATTTATCTGACCCACATAAAGCTCAATCTCAAACTGGCTACGTGTTCATATGTGGAGGTACTTGCATATCTTGGAGATCTACAAAGCAGTCTCTCGTAGCCACTTCATCAAATCATATTGAGATAATAGCTATTCATGAAGCAAACCGAGAATGTGTGTGGTTGAGGTCCATGATATATCTCATTAGAGAAAAATGTGGTTTGAAATATGAAAAATTACCCATAATTTTATATGAAGATAATGCAGCATGCATAGCACAACTAAAAGGAGGATTCATAAAAGGAGATAGAAGAATCACATCTTGCCAAAGTTCTTCTACACACATGAGCTCCAAAAGAATGACGATATTAACATGCAACATATTCGTTCAAGTAATAATGTGGCTGATTTATTCACTAAATCTCTACCAACTACAACTTTCAAGAAGTTGATGCACAAGATCGGGATACAAAGATTTAAGGATGTTCTAATTAGAGGCAGTTAATACGCGTTGTATTCTTTTTTCCTTACGAGGTTTTGTCCCACCGGGTTTTCCTTGTAAGGTTTTTAATGAGACAGCCAAAATGCGTATTATTAGAGATGCGTACTCTTTTTTATTTACTAGATTTTTTCCTACTAAGCTTTTTCTAGTAAGGTTTTAACGAGACACATTATCTACCAAATAGACATTCAAGAGGGAGTGTTGTAAACATATTTGTATTATAGTGAATATCTATAAAGGTATTTGTATTGTAGTGGATACATGTGTTTATATTATAGTGAAAGTCTATCTTTTGGAGAAAAGTTAGGAGGATTTATCCCTATAAATAGATGGGTTCTCCTTCATTGTATTTGATCCCATCAAGAGAAATAAGAACTTCTCTCCTTCTCTCTTTCTCTATAATATTCTTGTTCTTTCTTTATTATTTCATAACACTTTTTATTTATTTTCTTTATCTCAACTTATATAATATTTTTTAAATTCTGAGAATTAAATAAACTTTTTTTGCTATATTTCTTTTATGTGTCTTTTAAATATTTTAAATTTTCAATATAATGACTTATAATATTTTTTAAAGTAATTTTTAATTGCTTAAAATTATAGTATTTGTTTTTAAAAAAAGTCATGTTCAAACTTACCGTCAAAATTTAAAAGTTTGACGCTAACTGTGCATTTAATAAAAGTCAAAGTGAAACGTAAAATCCCTCAACCCAAGGATACGTGCATGCAAGAAATATGCAGTAACCCCTTTTTTACGCTTCCTTTCTGCATGCATGATGCATCTGACAGTTGGATTAGATAATATTTAATTAGAGGAAATAATTATTTTTTGATTTTTTATAATTTGAATGGAAGGAAGTAATCTTTTTAGATTTTTTATGTATAAAAATGATGATCTTTTTGTAAAGAGATCATAAAACTAAAAAGAATTTATAAAGGGTTAGGAGTTTTTTTATTCTTCCAAATATCTTCAAGTTTATCCAATATGATCCTCAACACTTCTATTTATAGAGTTATATAGACGCATGCAAAAGATATTCCTAAACATGATATTAAGGGGAAAGATTATGGAGGAGGTGGGAGACATAACATTAAGGATTTTGATGTTATATATGGGGTAGTGGAACGTAATGGTGAGAAGTCTTGGGGAGAAGAGGAGATTACATTTAGTGGATATCCATATAAAATTATATTTTATAATACTCCCTCTTGGATATCCATAAATAATGTGCTTCATTATAACCTTACTAGAAAAATTCAGTTGGAAAAAAATTTCTATTGAAAGAAAAAAAGTACACATATCTTCAAATATACATTGTTTACTGCCTTATTAAAATCTTGTTAGGAAAACCCAGTATTACAAAACCTAGACTAAGAAAAAAGAATGCAACGCGTATTTTACTCCTCCTGGTGAAAACACCATTTAATCTTATAGATGATGTATTTCAATCTTGTATACCAGTTCTTCAAAATGTTGATATTGACAACATTATCTTTGTGATCATAGCATATGTCTTTTGGATATGTTGAGTCCTTGAGCTCAACCAAAGACAGTTTTTATAATCACTTTGTTTGTGACCTTGTCATCGTAAGCAAATTGCTCATTTTACTTGTTCATAGAAACAATTAAGTAGTGGATACTTTCATTTGCACGATTATAAAAATTGACTATCTTGTAAAATAATATGATCGGATAGTATTCCCACATGCAAACAAATAATTTTCTTGAGATCAAACTTCATATAAGTCAAATAATATTTTTGCATTTGCATAACCAACAATCCTTTAATAATATTGGTTAGAATAATAAGCTCATATCAATATTTTATTTCGCTTGAATATCTCCACGTAAAAATAAAATTATGTCATTCTTGTACATTAACAAAAATATTATCTCAAATTAATAATAGCAGGATACGTAAGTGCACCAATTGCACTAAGACATGATACTTTCTAGTTTTTTTCATGAGATCAAAATTGATCTTTAATTATGTTAAGCAATGCCACAGCCATTGGTGTGATCAATGAAATCACTTTAAAATCTTTTAAATCCTTCAAGGATTATCATATAACCTCCATCATCTAACTAGACATGACAACCCGGCATTATATGTATTCAAATTCTCATGTATTTGATATTAGTTCAAGTACGACATAGCTTAATGAGATCTCTTCATTTTTCATCATTTTCAGGTATCTAAACTTTTGCCAAAGTTTTATAAATTGTTATGTCTTGGTGCTCTTTAAAGAACTTTTGCCTCATTATTATAACCATCTTGATCATGAATTGATTGATCTATCACACTCCAGGAGTGTTATAAACTCAGTCCTTCAAGGACTTTCTATTGGAGCATTTGGAATGAATTATAACATAGGGTCAACAAACATCTGACAATTATTTTATAATATTTTGCAAATGAATTATGATAGTTTGTAGGAGTCACCAAATAATATAAAGAACCAGGTTGCTCACCTAGTTTCACAGTTAATAACAGAAAGTAAGGAACACACGATGTTTACGTGATTTGTTAAAGAGAGTAAAACCATGATTTACCCTAGAAAGATTTTCCAACTTCCACTAACAACCGGGCAATATTCAGATTACAACCTATTGCAACCCAGCCTCTTAATCCATTCCCCCTTACAATAACTCTTTTGTAAGCCCTTTGTAATAACTCTATTACAAAGACAACTAAGGCTAACTCTAGCCTACCACAAAGGTTCAAATACAAAACAGAAATGACCTACAAATGCTTCTCAAAAGAGGAGTATGTTTACAATGTTAAGAGCAAAAAGACAAAAACTCTACAACCTAGAATACAATACATAACTCGTTACTAAGGAACAAATTCTTCAGGTTGTTGCAGCTTTGTCTTGTCGAATGGAGCGGCGACTTTGCAGATGTAGAAGAACGCCAATATTTTTCTTTTTTGCAAAACTACACTTTACCTCTTTATCTTGTTCAATGTAGGAGAGGATAAATAAGAGATTGATTCTTTACCCATTAGTCAAAACCTAGGATAGCAATAGTGTTACTACTGTACTGTGGCTCTGCTGTAGTGACAGTTGTAAAACTGCTTTTATAACTATGAAGGTTGACTTCGAAAATACGGGAACAACAATGGATCTGGTTCCTCACTAGGTTCCTCACCAGGTTCCTCTTATTTGGTTACATCAAGTTTGCATCTTGTGATGTTCAATATATGTGAGAGGACTTAGAGAGATGAGCTCCTTGAACCGTTGGATAAAGAGCTGGGACTGCATCATTTCTTCTACAGTGTTGTGGCTCAAGGAACCTGGTCCATTGGATAATGTATCTAGTTCCTCATCAGGTTTGTCAAATCATCAAAACAAAGCATCGTACTCTAGTATTTATGTTTCATTAATTTTCCTCTTTTCGATGATGACAAACTCATAAACTAAGTTCCTCCTTGTGTATAGCACATGAACCAAGTTTCCTAGAAATGCATAGTACTTCAATGTCTATGCCACATCAATAAGTATCATATCTAGTTCCTCAGCAGGTTTTTCAAATCATCAAAATACATGCATAGTACTTTAATGTCTATGCTCCATCAAATTATCTCTTAAACTTCAAATTCACATTTTTTATGAGAATCTAGATAATTCATTCCACGCATAATTTTCAGTTACTAATCATCCTAATGTTAAAAAACTAACATTTAATCTCAACCTCATTTTGAGACCAATCTTCATGCATTCTGGTAGAACAATTGAACATATACTGCATAATAAAATTTTAAGATGAGAATTATTTGGTTCCCGACTCTAAATCAATTCTGATATAGGAACCGAGGTAGCTTGATGCGTACAAGTATTTCTACATTTTAAGTAGGCCATCTCATATTAAATATTTTTAGGAGATTATTCTCATAACCTGCAGTTTAGCTATGCATAAAATTTCTGCTAAAACAACTTAGGTATAAATCAACATTATCAACATAACTTTATAATTTGAAACTGTGCTCTTTAATCTAATAATTCGAGCAGATAACCTAGCAAAAATTGAATTACAAGTTGATAACAAACACACATGTGATCACACTATATATGCATCTATTAAAATCATATATTAGCAAAAGGGTCCATATTCACCTTTTTATACATTCTAAAAATTCAAGAGATATAATCTCAACCTTTGTTGATACGAATAACTTATCACGAGAATAAGCAGCACAAGAGAATTCGTGAAAAACTTTTTGTCTCTTCGATGCATAACTACATGAATTCTCAATTATTTTCTCATCACATTTTTTAATTGGAATGATCAACTAATCATGCTAGGCAGTAATATATTTTATGATTTAATATTGAAGTTTGAATTTTGTTAGCGTTTGACAATTTTCTTTGGTCTTATTTTATTTATTTATTTGCACCAAAAAATTATTTTAAAAATACCAAATCAAATTATAAATAATTGAATCAAATCGAACTAAATCAGTTTGGTGTTCAATACATATTTTTTCATTATTGAACTGAGGGTTGATAAAATCGAACGTCCATCCGTAGTTTTGTAGTTTTTTTCTTAAATCAAAATTGTTACTAAAATTCTTAGAGGGTTAGGATATAATACATTTTAATTAATAAAAAAAATAGATAAAAATAATTTTTATAAATAGGTGTATTAGGAGTTGGGTTTAATGACTTTAATGGGTCAAGTCTAATATTGAGTGGGTAGAAAAACTAAATTGAGAGAAAATTTTATTTGAGATAAAAATATATTCACATAAGAGTGAGCTCGTTTTGTTTAGATTAAAAAAGTGATTTTTAAATATAAGTTTTTAAAACTTATTTTATAAATAAGCAGTTATGTATTTGGATAAAAGTACTGAAATTTTAAAAAAAATTATTGATGTGTTTGGTACATAGTACTGTTAAGCACTTAAATTGAGTCAAATGACTGAAATTCCCTTAAAGCTGTTCACACTAAAATAAATTACTATGATATATTTTTTTCTAAAATAATTAAAATTTAAATTAATTTATATTATTTATTTATTTTTAATATAAAGTAATTATTTAAGTTAATTTTAATTTTTAAAATATATAATTTGAATAAAAGTAGGCAAATCTCCTTTTTACTTTTTATTAGGAGTATAGTTTTACTTTTTATTTGTAAAATCGAATATAATAATTTAAATGAATTAATACTACTTCGATTTTTTTTCTTTTTTTTCTTTTCAGACTCTTAATTGTTTTTTTCTAATATGCACAAAAAAATAAAAAATTGTCAAAGATTTGAGTGAGGGTATTATTGAAATTAGAAAAATACTAACGTCGGCAACATAATTCTATTTGAGTAGTAATAGACCGGATGACTAAGTCAGCACATTTCTTCCCAGTCAAAACTATAGATTCAACTGAGGACTATGCTAGACTTTATATCCGGGAGTTGGTCAGGCTTCATGGGGTGCCATTATCCATAATCTCATACAGAGGTACCCAGTTCACCTCGCATTTCTGGAAGTCTTTTCAGAAGGGACTTGGTACCCAGGTCAAACTCAACACAACTTTTCACCTGCATACAGATAGGAAAGCTGAGCGGACTATTCAGACCCTAGAAGATATTTTGAGAGCATGTGCGATCGATTTCAAGGGCAGTTGGGATGACCACTTGCCTCTTATTGAGTTTGCGTACAACAACAGCTACCGCTCTAGTATCCAGATGGCCCCATATGAGGCATTGTATGGTAGGAGGTGCAGATCTCCTATTGGGTGATTTGTGAAGCTACTATAATCGGGCCCGACTCGATTCATGAAGCTATGCAGAAGGTACAACTCATTAGGGAAAGATTAAAAATAGCTTAGAGCCGTCAGAAATCTTATACTGATGTGAGGAGAAGAGAATTAAAGTTTGCTGTGGATGATTGGGTCTATTTGAAAATTTCACCCATGAAAGGGGTGATGAGATTTGGGAAGAAGGGAAAGCTCAGTTCAAGATATGTGGAAACCTACAGTATTCTGAGGCGAATTGGCGAGGTAGCTTATGAGCTAGAGTTACCTTCAGAATCAACATCTGTGCACCCAGTATTCCATGTGTCACTATTAAAGAAGTGCAACGGTGATCCAACTTCAATTGTGCCATTGGATAGTGTGGGAGTGAAAGATAGTTTCTTATATGAGGAGATCCTAGTTCAGATCCTTGACCGTTAGGTTCGTAAGCTGAGGAACAAGGAAGTAGCTTCGATCAAAGTCTTGTGGAGGAATCAGCAGGTTGAGGGAGCTACGTGGGAGGCTGAAGCGGATATGATGGCTAGATACCCCCATTTGTTCCCTTCCGACTAATTTTTAGTTTAAGGTATCAATTTCCTCCCCAAAAATTCTTTTAGTTCGTGTGTTTCTGATTATTTCATGTAAATGAATATGTGCATGATTAGAGAATTCAGTTCAGACTTGTGACCCAGTTCAGAGGTAGTCATTCCGCTAGTTTCAGCTTCAATGATCAGTATTTGTGTACAAAGATTGTCATTCTCTGCTTTTCTGTGTATTTTCCAACATTCAAAGACGAATGTTCCCAAAGAGGAGATATTGTAATGTCCCATAAACTCAAAGACTAGACCCGGAACTTAAAATAGAGAAAACTGGAAAAAATCTGCACCTAGTCACAGAATGAGTTGTTCTGTGACCCGTAGGAGGTGACCACGAGTCGTTAAGTGACTCGTGGTGGGAGGCTTGGACTTAGTGGAAAATTTCGAAAATGAGGTGACCACGGGTGTGACCACGAGTTGTGGTCAACCTCACGAGTCGTCATATGACCCGTGGTCAAGAGCAAATTTAAGGACGAAAAAAAGTTGGGCAGTGCACTAACGACTAGTCACCACGAGTCGTGGTCCATGCCACGACCCGTTAGGTAACCTGTGGTCAGGATTTTCTTAAGAGTTGGAAAGTTAGGCAGTGTATCCCACGAGTCCTCACCATGACTCCTTGGACTCCAGGGACTTTTGGGCAGTGGAAACCACGAGAGGTGACCATGATTCATGGTCACCAACCACGACCCGTTGGGTCCCCTGTGGTGACCAGTAGGGGTTTTAAGGAAGTGTACCTCACGACTGGGACCACGAGTCGTGGTCACTGGCCACGACCCGTTAGGTCCCCCATGGGGACTGTCGACCAATTTTTCCCTGCGAGTTTTTCAAGGGTCTTTCAGTAATTTTCATCTTCTAGACTCTAAACTACATCGTTTTAAGCATATTTTTAGATTATTAGAGGGGTTAAATGGTTTCTTTCCTCATTCTCCCCATTCAGACTCTCAGAAAACAATGTAAGAGTTCTTTCATAGCATTTCAGAGCAAGAACTAGGGAAATCCTTTTCTCCTCGGTTTCTCAAGGAAATTCTTCGAGCTTTTTCACTAGGTATGTGAGAATTCAACAAGGGAATAGTTCCTCCCTTGTGTCCCTAAATTCCTCCTTACTTTTCTTTATCAGTTCTAGCCCTGGAATTATCAAATGTTAAGAAATTGTTAGTCATATTTCGTCTAGTTCATGTGGAATATTATTTTATGTTAATTATAGATATTTTCCACTAGTTTGTGACTGAAATGATGCTTGTTCTTGTGAAGTAATATTTAGCCCTAGTTCTTGAATGTAGAAAATCTTAAATCTTGCAATAGTGTTTGAATATCAAAATTTTGCTTGATTTTATCAGTGTTGGGGACTCCCATGTTGTTAGTAGCATTGAAACTCAATCAGATTATTGTTAGCTCAGTTTTAGTAAGAATATTAGAATTCTCAAGTGTCAGTCAGAAATGTCAGCTGATCAGTTTGACTACAGAATTTCTCGAGGTGTCAGTAGTACCTCCCAGTTATCAAAATCAGATTCAGAACTCAGTTTCAATGGTCTACTAGGCAGTCATAAAACTTTTAGATAAGCAACTCTGACTAGATTTAGGACCCCAGATTTAGATTTTAGTTTTTTCTTTAGACGGTTACGACGCTTCTAGATAAGCAGCTCTTACCGGTCTTAGAACCCAGTTCCAGAACTAGGTCTGATAAGACTCTCGGGGTGCTTTCAGATATGTATCCCTGACTAGTATTAGGCCCAGTTTCGAGCTATCAGCTTAGTATTCAGTGTAGGACTATCCAATGGGAGTAGAACTTAGCACCGAGCGGATCGGGGTTCCAGTGCATCCAGGTTCCCAGAACTACGTTGCCACCGTAGGTTACAGTTTTTATTGGCCTCATGGCCCCAGACTCTTGTGATCACCCAATTCATGCCTTTATACCCTGGCAAGGTATGTTGGGTCCTACCGATGGGGTGTATACATCGGACTCCACGTCTAGTTCACCTGGTTATATGTCAGTTATAGACTCTCCCCCTAGTCAGCTCGGTCTAGTTTCAGATCAGATCAGATCAGTATTTCAGTCTTAGAACATGTTTTTAACCATCAGACTGAGTGTTTTAGACCATTTCTGTTATTATAATTATTTAGTTCAGTAGCTTCAGTTGGTCATTGCATGTCTTTCCAGTTAAGTTGTTCCGTTTCTTGCATATGGTTTTTCTCACTTACTTAGTACATTCAAAGTACTGATGCATAATTTTATGTTGTATTGTTTTATGATACAGCTGCAGTATCTCAGTCTCAGACTCGCTAGCCGATTGCTCTCCGAAGATTTCAGCTATTCTAGTGGGTGAGTCCTCATTCTTTGAGGATGGAGATTATTTAATTTAGTTAATATTCCTTTCCTTCTATTTGGATCTGGAGTTAGCTGGGGGCTTGTCCCAGCAACTCATCAGTTGTAGTGGCTTTCAGATGCAAATTTGGTTTTTCAGACTTGTAGTTTTGTTCAAATATTTTCAAATATTATGAACCAGATTTATTCTCTAAAATGTTTATATTTTTGCTTTAAACTTCCGCTGTACGTATTTATATGTTACTCAGAATGCCAGTGTATGATAGACTAGTGGTTGACTTGGGGTTACTTGTGATTCCAGGTATCGTGTCTCGTCTAGGGTGTAAACTCGGGGTGAGACACCTTGCCCTGATCATACCTAGGCCTCAAAACCTAGGACAAATACGGGTTATGGATTAGGCTGCTAATTGTGTAGGCTCTATCAGCTTCCTACAAGAAGATGCTCTGCCACTACGCTGATAACTGCCAGCTGTCCTAGCCTTCTTATTCTGACTTCTCTCCTTGTCGGCCCACATCTTGTGCTTAAGCTCCTGTATTTGTTTGGAATAGGCCATAAATCTAGAAATATCCATTTCTTTATTTAATACTACTATGGAACAATCCCTAAACAGGTAGGGATGAAGGCCATTTACAAATCGATGTACCCTTGCCTCCAGAGTGCTGAAATAATTCTGGAGTATACCTGGACAACTGAGTGGATTTAAGGTAATGTTCTCTGACACTCATCTCATTCTGCCTAAGATTTGCAAACTCATCAGCCCAAGCCTCCTGGATTTCAAGTGGCAGGAAATTCTCTTGGAAGGCCTCTGTGAACTTGTCATAAATTATAGGAGGTGTATTAGATCCCCTAGAATCTTCCAAGCATATCATACCAAACACCTGGAACATCCTTCAACTAATGGGAAGCTAGTTCAATAGCCTCTGTGTCAGAAACATGCATAACACTGAAAGTCCTTGCAAGATTCTTAAAAAAGTTGTGAGGATCCTCTATAGGATTAGATCCTATAAAGATGGTGGATTTATACGCAAAAGATTTTGAACTCTAGAACCAATTGACTCTCATTAAAGAGATGTGCTGCTGGTATAGGCTACCACTTGTCCTTGCACCTATGCGGCCACTAACTGAGTAAGTAACTGAATTTCCCTTCTAATAACCTGCTCGGATGAACTAGGTGATGACATAGGTGGTGTAGGTGTTGCATAAGTATAGGTGACACAAGTGTTGTCATAGCTGCTAGTGGTGTATGAACTCTTGCCAACCCTCCTAATTCAATTAATTGGGGCTTGGGCGGGGGTCTGACCGGAGGAGCTCCCTTCAACCCTGGTGTAATACCCCGGAAAAGTTTTCAAGATCAGACCCTAGAGTTAGAATGAAATTCAGTAGGGAACCAGCAAAAGTGTCGCAGAACGACTCATGTGATGAGTTGTCATTCAGTATGGGTAGTTAGGTCGCCTGTCCCGAGGAAGTCTTAAGTTGGTGAAAATTTCACCCAAAACTAATGAGTTAAAAGATGGCTCGTTGGTCTATGTAGCGAGTTATTAAAAAGAGTTGTTGGAAGGGTTTTTGAAAGTGTGCAACATGACTTTTATAATCACGAGAGGAAGTAACGAGTCGTTGTGAGGAACAACAACCCGTTGTAAGCCAGAAGTCCAGACGTCCAATGAATAATAAGTCAAGCAACGACTCATTACATGATGAAACGGATCGTCTTGATGGGTCATTGAGTGGAGTCCAGAAAAGATTCAAATTTGTCTCAGTAGCAATGGAAGGTTGGGACAATCATCATGAGGAGTGACGACCCATGGCGATGATTCGTTGGAAAAAACATCAGAGCAATGCAAGGGTAGCCCCTGACCATGAGTCATAGGATGACTCGTGGTGTGTAACAACTAACCGTCCTGTCTAGTCGTAGGTTAAAGGACCAGAATGTACCAAATTGGCTCCAGATGTAATGGATATATCCAACGAGTCATTAAGTCAAGCAACGACTCATTTTGTGGGTCATTGCTTCAGTCGGTAGATTTTTCAATTCAAGTTTCCAGGGGTATTTTAGTAAATTTTTGCTTCTAATTCCGAAATGAGGTCATTTTGGGTATTCTACTGGATGAATTAAAAGGATTTTCCTATCACAAACCCTCATTCTACTCAAATCATCCATAGGTTCTTCTTCTGTATTCCTCTCAAGGCTTAAGAACACCTAGGGTTCTTCTCCAAAAGCTTCAAGATTCAAGTGCTAGTGGCGGATTTCTTAAAGCCATATACGTGGAACTTCATTAAGGACCTTCTTTCAATCTTGTGTCTCAATTTATGTTCAAAACCATAGCGATTTTGATTACCTAAAAAAGCATGTCTTAGGATTTCTATTCTATAAATATGTTCTCTCATGTCTTCCATGATTTTCAAGGTCCTCATGATAAATAGCACATGATGTTCATGATTTCACTCTCAATTGGATGATGAATTCCCATGATTTGATGTTAGCATGATTTCCCAAGTTCAACCCATGAATTAGTTGTTTTTAAAAATATTGTCCTTCTTAGCATATGATTTTACCATGAATTTAGTACATATGATTTACACTATGATTTGGGTTAATGACTTTCACGGATTTTAGTATGATTAGCATGTTTATGATCTTTAGATTATCAATCCTCTTTCTAGTTTGAAAGTAGCCCTGACCAGTCTTAGAACATCAGTTATGAGCCCTCAGTATGAGTATGTCATGGTCCTTTAGGCTTTCGAGACTTTTGCTAGATAAAGTGGTTCCGACTAGTCTTAGGTCATCAACTTCGGATTATCGGTTTATATGTATCTTTATGTTCAATTAGGAGTAGTAGTTAGCACCGAGTAGGGCAGGGTTCTAGTGCACCTAGGTCTCAGAACTATGTTCCACCATAGGATAAGAGATTCTCAATAGTAGAGAATGTTTCCCTTAGCCTGAGGAATATGGGATCCTTGTTATTTGAGAGTGTCTCCCTTGCCTCAATGGGCGCATGCAGGGATCATCGTTATTAGAGATTGTCTCCCCGAGTTCACGAGTGATATCACACCAGTCAGAGTCTTACCCTTGGAAAGTTATGAACACCCTTCCAACCGAGGTTACATGTTGGGCTCCATGAGGCTCACATTGGAGTTTATCGTTTAACAATCTCTCCCATAGTATAGTTATTTTAGTTATAGTTTTCAGTTTATAATTTTTAATTCAGTCTTCAGTACATGTACATGACCGAAAACTATACTTATATTTCATTAAATGTTTTGAAACAAGCATATCATATCAGTATCTATGCATCCTAGGTAGGGGATTGTACTACACCTCAGTTATGTATTTAGTTATGTATTTAGATTAACCTTTTTCAGCATACTAGCATGTTCTAGTTTTAGTTACATTTCCCATATACTCAGTACATTTCAAGTACTGAACACATACTTTATGTGCTATATCATTTTATAATATAGATCCAGGTATTCAAACTCAGCTCCGTGGTTAGACACGCTCCAAACTATATCAGCTGACAGTGGTGAGTCCTCATCTTCCGAGGACGGGAGTTTTGATTTCCTTATTTTACTATAGTTCTAGTTTCAGATGTTGGAGTTAGCTGAGGGCTTGTACAAACAACTCATCAGATTAGTAGAGGCTTTCAGACAATGTTGTACTAGTTTCAGCTTATGACTCATTTTTGTTATCAGATTTTTATCCTTTCCTTTTTATTAGTTATATTTCAGTTAAGATTCTGCTTAGTTATGTTTTATTAGTTGTTGTTATGTCAGCATTATGTTATGTCATAGGTTAGCTTAGAGCCATTCATGGTTCTAGGTCCCGTATTACGGCCAAGGTGTAGACTCGGGTCATGACAAACTTAGTATCAGAGTATTAGATTTAGAGTGTCATAGGGTTTTTGAAAGCCATGTCAAGTAGAACTTTTTTCATAGATGTGAAGCACACCACACTTATGAGAAAGAGGATACAAGGCATTATTAGGAAAATTCCTTCTTCATGATTCTTATCATGCGTAGAGTGTGAAAATCTAAAAGTTCTTCTTCTAACTTGTACTTTATGCATTCACAGAAAATGTCTCCCAGAAAAACAGATGGAAGGAGAAATGATAATAGGCACCATCCATCCCCACCATCCCAGCGGACCAGATGAACGAGCAAGTTACCCATGCAGAGTTTTGTGCTGCATTTCAGGTGTTGGCATAGGCTATCATAACACAGGAAAACTATCAGGCAGTGGCACCTATGAACCCCAATGGGAATCCTAGGGTGGCAAGGGTGCAAGATTTCATTAGAATGAACATGCCGAAATTTTTTGGGTTGAAGGTAGATGAGGATCCACATGAAATCATAGAGGAGATTTAGAAGATTACCCAGATTATAGGGATGTCTTGGGAGGAGAGTGCATACCTAGCCTCTAATCAGCTGAAGGGGGCAGTTGATATATGGTTCAGACAATGGAAGGAGGGCTATGGCTAAGGTGCAGCTCTGGTGAGTTGGAACGAGTTCGTGACAGCCTTCTTTTTAACACCCCTGATATGCTGTGAGTTTACAACACTTTCGAAGCTCAAAACTAAGAAAATAGCATGGACTTAGGTGCGTTTATATGGATATATGACACTTTTTCTCTGATTACAGGAAAAATAGGTGTTGGAGCAAGAATGTGCAAAGGATAGCCTGAAAGTGCAGAAAATGGGCTAAACACACAAGTCTCAGTACAAGCCGTAGGTTGATGCTACGAGCCATACTGAAGATTGTGAAAAGTTTCAGATGGCTGAGTTGTGAGGAGTGCAACCCACGACTCTCAGTACAAGTTGTACAACACCGGTACGAGGCATAGCATTGAGTCGTGGAAATATTCATAAAAATTGCACAAGAGGCTGACTCTTGACACGGATAGACAACACGAGTTATGGCGGCAAGATACGAGTCGTACTATCACACTCGTGACAAACTTCAGAAAAATTGAGAGTTCTCAGAGTCAAGACATGGACGAATAGTACGATTCGTAGAAAGCATGTACGAGCCGTACCAAGGCCCAACACTTGGCCAAATTTCAGCATGCCAAGGACATACGGATAGCAGGTATGACCCGTACAATCCTGCTACAGGTTGTAGGATTCGTCGTGGCTCAGGCGGCACCAGTTATGGAAATTTACCCTGTTGGCTTAGGAAAAGGATTCTTATGTCTGTATAAATACTTTCTATATTTTATTTTCAAGGAGGGACGTAAGAAGATGTTAGAGAACGTGAGAGAATAGAGACAACATTGAATTAAGTTGAATGACTTGTGATCAACCTTTTCTTGATTTCTTCTTGATCTTTGTGAATTATTCTTGAGTTATTTTGGATATAATCAAGGAAGTTTTTCTCTCATCTACAATTGTAAGTATTGATTTATTTGTATAATTATGAATGTATATCACAACCTTGCAACTATAGGAGGCTAAAACCTCCATAGCTAGGGTTGTGAGAACCATGGTGGATTAATGAGCTAGGGTTGCACAAAAGTGATCCGAAATCAATGCAAAATGCTTGTATTGTATTCTCTTCATACTTAAACATTTCTTAACAGTGTACAACGTTAGGACTTGCCCAAATTCTTTGCTTACTTGAGCCTAGAGAGGTAGAGATTAGGCAAAGAGAATTACAATAAAGTCTTGATCTTGTTGATCATAGTATTAACTTGAGCTGTGGTCATAGGATAGTTAAATTTGGAACAAATTGATAATGAATAATTTGAAACCGCTCATGAGACCTGACCCGGTGATTGAGTATAGTCATCGAATAGGGACGAACCAGTCATTTGGATGAACCCTAGTTATCAGTTGTACAAGTAAGCATTGGTATTGATCTTGTGAGTATACCCGAAGCAGTTATGAACCCATGGGGAACACAAACCCTAGTTAGTCTTAACTCTTGATTTTACATCACAATATTCAATTATTGTTTTAAATTTTTATTTCTCTTAAAACCCCCAAAATTAGAGTAACTAACCAATAAGTTCACTTATTGGCATTTGTCTAGATCTTTCATATTCCCTGTGGGTTCGACCCTAACCTCTAGTTGGGTTCTTTATTGACAATGTCTTCTTCATACTTCAATAGGAGGTGTGAGTTTGAGCATTAGCAAAAGGTGGCGCCGTTGCTGGGGTATACGACTACGACTAGATTAATTGCTTGTATTTGACTTTTGGTAGTTATTTCCCTATTTACGTTTTGTTTGTTTTTCCTTTGTGATTCTATCAGGATACATCAAGTGAACGATCCCTCGTTCAAACACCCAGATGGAATGTGATAAGCTACCAATGTCTGTGGAGGATATGATGACTATTGATACGTTAGCAGCTGTGATGATGAATTATGAGGGAGACGGGATACCCAAATACACGGAGACGATGAATGCTTTAAACGGAATGGTGTGATATAACTTCAGCCCAAAGAAGTTAGACCTGGATGTAAAGAATCGTTCAACGCCGCCGACCAAGCCATTGGTGGAGGTACCACCAGTCCTTGAGCTGAAAGCACTACCTCCTCATCTCAAGTATGCATTCCTCGGTGAAGACAGTACTTTATCTGTAATAATCGCAGCAGATCTGTTAGACGATCAGGTGGGAGCTTTGGTCAACATACTAAAAAGGTACAAAAAGGCAATTGGCTGGACCATAGCTAATATCATTGGAATCCTGCCAGGCATATGTACTAACAAGATCCAACTCAAGACAAATTGAAAACCAAATATAGAAAATCAGCACCGCCTGGACCCCCCAATGTAAGAAGTAGTAAAGAAGGAGATCATCAAGTGGCTGGATGTTGGTGTAATATATCCCATTGCAGATAGCAAGTGGGTGAGTCTGATACAGTGTGTACCAAAGAAAGGTGGGATCATAGTGGTGCCCAACGAAAAGAACGAGCTGATACCGACATGACCAGTCACAGGATGGTGTGTATTCATGGATTGCAGGAAACTCAACCACTGGACCCAAAAGGACCACTTTCTAATGCCATTCTTGGATCAGATGCTTGACAGATTGGTAGGTAGAGGTTGGTACTATTTTCTTGACGGTTATCCGGGATACAATCAGATTACCATTACGCCAGAATACCGGGAAAAGACGACCTTTACTTGTCCGTATGGAACTTTCGCTTTCAGAAGAATTCCATTCGGATTGTGTAATGCACCAGCCATATTCCATTGCAACATGATATCTATATTCTCAGACATGGTGGAGGAAACCATTGAAGTATTTATGGACGACTTCTCTATTGTAGGTGATTCAATCAAATCTTGCCACAACCACTTGGAAAAAGTATTGAAAAGATATGAAGAAACTAATTTGGTCCTTGTTATACCCCAGAAGCCCAAGGATCAGACCCGGGAGTTGAAAAAGGAGAAAAATTTAAAAATTGGCACCAGGCACAAAACAAGTAGTGAGATGACCCATAGGTGCAGCCGACGAGTTGTGATGTGACTCGTGGGGAGGCCAGGTGAGCAGTTTAGAAATTGGATAAAAAGGACCCCCACGGGCGTGACCACGAATCGTGGTCAGTCCCCACGAGTCATTAGGTCAGTCATGGGGTGCGTGAGTAAGAAATAAAAGGAAGAGGGTCAGTGAACTTGACGAAAGGCCCCCATGACTCGTGGTCAGTCACCACGATTTGTGGGGAGGGTCGTGGTTAGCTAACTAAGGAATTAATTGGCATGGAGGTAGTGTACATAATGGGTGGTGACCACGAGTTGTGGTTGTTCGGTGCTTTTGCTTTGGGTATAAAGCTACACGCAAGTGCACGTGGTCGAACAAGTAGTAAAGTGGCTTAAGTAAGCCAAGTATCGATCCCACAGGGACTGGGATGAAGTGCAATCTGCTCAAGTGTACTATATTTTAATTCTAGAAATGCAGACAACAGTGTAACCAAAAGTTTGATATTTTGATTTATAATTTTTATGCTAAATCTAAAACAACTATCTAATGTGAGTCTGAACTATGAATGAGAGCATGCTGAGGTTAAACGAACATGTAATGAAATTAATTATCGATGTAATTTGGTTAGTCTTTTCCTCCGGTTGCTAGCCAAGAACTATTGCCAAGAGATTAAAACTCTCGTATTTAACCCCACTTAAGAATCATGAACCATCCACCTACATTTCTGTGATTAAATGCAATTCATGTTCTAGCCATACAAACCCGGTTCCTAAATTGACTAATACGACTTTCAGGTATATTTCTATCCTGAAAGTAAATCAATTCTCAATTTTTCCCAAACTAAGAAAAGATCATATCCTATTAATTCACAACTTTCCAATTTCTTGCTCTCTCGAGTGAAACCGGACTTTTTAGATGTACATTAACGTAGGCCACACATTAATGCAGTAAGAACAAGAATTAATAGAACAACCATGGAAGAAAAGATGAAAAACCAAAGAATCAATGATCACATTTCATTACAAGTGTTCATAACCTCAGCAAGAAGATGAATTAGCCACTCATTTGTGGATTAAACATCGTTAAATGAGTGTTAAAGATACAAGCAATTGAATACAAAGAGAAGGAAAGAGAGAAAAACCCTGATAATTTCGTCCCCTCAACTGCCTGTAACCCACGTTCTTGCTCCACCAAGTCAGAATATTGAAAAATGAACCTAAGTGTTCTACTTATACTAGTGGGAATTTTTCCCGGAATAACAAGCAACGTGTCACGGAGTGCATCGCGGAGCACTGCCTCCGTGACACGCTACCGACGCGGACCTTCACTGGAACTGGGGGTCCAGGAAATAAGGCCCAACGTGGCACGGCGTGCAACGCGGAGCCATGCCACCGTGCCACGGACCCATCGCGTACCCTCTCTGGAAATTGGGAGAAAATTCCCTATCCAGGCAGAAGGCCTCCGCGATGGCAGCATGACACGACTCCATCGCGGAGCCCCTTTATTTGATGCTTTCCACTGCCTTGTCCCTTGCTCACGTCCGAGTCCAACCCCGATATCTTCCAACATGCATTTAAGCTTCCCACAATTACATTTTACCTGCAAAACAATGCTAATCATGTTGGTTAGTATAAATTCACATTTTATTACCAATTACATGAGAATGTATACACATTCATAGATAAACAAGGCTAAAATTCCACATTTGAGTATCACTTGGGCATATAAATTTGCCCAAGATCAGTGGTCACCCGTAACGAGTCGTGAGGTTTCCCGTGACGAGCCCAGATGATCAGATGAGCACTGTACATCACGGACCATGACACGAGTCGTGGCCCAGGGTAACGAGTCGTTAGGTCCCTCATTGGGACCACCTAATAGTTATTTTCTGCATTTAGTAAGGGCTTTTCCATAATTCCTAAGTCCTAGGGTACTAAAATATGTCGTTTTGAGTTATGAATAGTGTCTTTTAAAGGGTTTAAGTTCATTTTAGGCCTTACTCATTCATGCATGCAAGGTAGAATATTAGACAGGGCGATCAAGCTTAGCATTCATCCATTTCTCTTCAATTTCCTATTAGGCATTCAAAGGAGTGTAAGAATCAGCTACCAACAGGTATGTAGGGTTATGAATGGGTGATTCCTTTCTCACCCATGTTAAATCCCTCTCTAAATCATGAAGGATCTATGACTAATCTATTGGGTTTTGACCCAATACATGAATTTCCTAATTCTTTACATGGGTATGATTAAATACGTCTCTAATATTGAATTATGAAGCATGGGCGAGTTTTATAATGTTTTCAATCAGAAATCATGTTTCTAACTTTATGGATGAAAAAACCCATTGATGAGAAGTTCATGAAAGATGAGATTTGTGATGAATGCATGATGATGATGATGAGATATTATGATGAAAAGTATGTTTTCAAGCTACCCATGTTTATAATCATATTTTTGATATGAATTGAGTATTTCAAAGTATGAGAAAGATTTGGGCAATGCCCACATGTTTAAGTAGGGTTCATGATTTCCCGAAATTAAGCTTACCACATGGTTTTAGAGCGAAGACTCCCAATTATCTTTCAGTTTGTGGTATGGTTTGAGTTAAAGCTTCTCATACGCATGATTTTAGATTTGAGATGTATTTGATTTATGTGGTTCGTCAATAGATGATGTTGAGCTTCATTGAATAATGATATAGAGCATATGCATGTTTTTAGGAGTAGTGTCTAGCACCGAGCAAGTTAAGGATCGATCACCCTATGCCTCAGAACTACGTACCAATGTAGGTTTATACATTATGATTTCGAGACCTCCCTTGTGAGCTATCCCCTGCCCTATTGGGACACAGGCTTGATATCAATATAGTTCGGTGCTTTTGCTTTGGGTATAAAGCTACACGCAAGTGCACGTGGTCGAACAAGTAGTAAAGTGGCTCAAGTAAGCCAAGTATCGATCACACAGGGACTGGGATAAGGTAACAATCTGCTCAAGTGTACTATATTTTAATTCTAACAATGAAGACAACAATGTAACCAAGAGTTAGATATTTTCGGATTCTAATTTTTATGCTAAGTCTAAAACAAATATCTAATGTGAGTCTGAACTATGAATGTGAGCATACTGAGGTTAATTGAACATGTAAGGAAATAAATTATCGATATAAATTGGTTAACTTTTCCTCCGGTTGCTAGTCAAGAACTAATGCCAATGGATTAAAACTCTCGTATTTAACCCAACTTAAGAATCATGAACCGTCCACCTACATTTCTGTGATTAGACGAAAATTCATGTTCTAGCCATACAAACCCGGTTCCTAAATTGACTAATATGACTTTCAGGTATATTTCTATCCTAAAGGTAAATCAATTCTCAATTTTTCCAAACTAAGAAAGGATCATATCCTATTAATTCACAACTTTCCAATTTCTTGCTCTCTCGAGTGAAATCAGACTTTTTAGATATACATTAACGTAGGCCACACATTAATGCAGTAAGAACAAGAATCAATAGAACAACCATGGAAGAAAAGATGAAAAACCAAAGAATCAATAATCACATTTCATTACAAGTGTTCTTAACCTCAGCAAGAAGAGGAATTAGCCACTAATTTGTGGATTAAACATCATTAAATGAGTGTTAAACATACAAGCAAGTGAATTCAAGGAGAAGGAAAGAGAGAAAAGTCACACCCCGCCTTGGGGGGTATGACTGGCACCTGGTGCCCTACTGGGACCTGAACTGCTGGACTGCTAAGCCTGGGCACATTTGGTGCCTGGCTGGCTCTAACTCATGTTTCTGGAAACAAAGGGCTATATAGCGGCTATAAACGCAGCCCCCGGCCTATTGGCCTATAGCCTCCTGTACCTGTACTAACAGCTGACCAGAAACATATCGACTCAGGGAAACCTATGCGGGCCGACAAGGCCACCATGCTGTCTAGTTATCTATAACTCAATCATAACATACTAAAAAGCTACGTGACCGGCAAGGTCACCACTACTGGCAAACTATGGCCCCACACGGCCATCATAATAGAAAGAAAGAGTACTAACAGCTATACAACTGCACGGCCTCACACGACCGGCTCATCTGACCACAGGGAATATATACAGACTGCAAGCCTCTAGGAATAGCAATAGAAATGATCGGGACAGGGCCCCGACCTACCCGTACTATACAACAAAAAGGAACTGAAATACACCTCTGAAATTCATCCTCCGGATGACAGGAGCTGAATACTCGACCGCTGACAGGAATCACGTAGTATCGCCTGCTCGTCTATGAGTACCTGCAGGCAAGTAATGCAGCGCCCCACCGGGCGTCAGTACCGCTGGTACTGAGTATGTAAAGCAATAACTGAAAGCAAAGTCTGAAAACAACAATGTAACTGATGAACTGAAGTAGGAAGAATTAGATTAACTGCCTGGTACTGTAAGTCATACCTTTTCTCATTTATACTGAAAGGAAATAGGAGTCATACCTGGAGACACATCCCTCTACTGCTGATCTACTCGTATCTAACGTAACATGGCATAACATGAAATAGGATAACATGGCACACACAAACCTTACCCGACCCCCATAAGCCGGGAGGTACAACCAGCACAGAATCTACACCCCTACCCCGGTCATCCTATCTCCTATAATGGCTGTAAGCATCCCGCCGGTCCCCTGGGTATGCACTTGGGCTCGCTGAGCCCCTGACTATAACTGTACCTGAGTCCGAAGGACTCCTGAATCAACACCCGGGCGTATCCGCTCGACGGGGGTGTATAAAAGCCGACCAAGGCAAAATATGGGGAAAACTGGCATCCCATCTTCGTCCCCTGGGGGACGGCATGCCACCCCGTAGAGTGACGTATCCTCGTCCTCTGGCGGACAAGTCGATACAACTATTAACCCTGGGGCGGTCATGGATGCTAGGTAATCCAATCCCAACAATACAACGGTCTCAACTGGTAATACTGTCTGCATATCTCACATGCTGAGGCTAATAGGGGTAAAGTATCGTATACAGTACATGCTGAACTAATGATAGTAATCTGTACGTATTTAATATGTGCTGAGATTGGTAAATATATATATATATGAGTATAGTCTCCTGCCAAACTGTACTGGGGCAAATGCTATACAAGATAGTGTTTCTGCTGAAAACTATGCTGTTTACTGAGTTTCTGTATTAACATGATTTACTATTCCTAACATGCGTTCTAAACTTTATTTTAGCCTGCCATTCTATCTCTGAAGTGCTTTACGGATATTGCATCACTTTACGGGGTTTCAACTAAATACAATAATACCTTAACATTTCATATTACATCACATACTGAGCATACTGGGCAGTTTCTAACACTTGTGTTAGAATCTATGTCGTACTAGTAAGTTTCACGCAAGTTATAACTCGATGCTTCTTAAATCGTATCAACATTCACAATAAACGTAACACTCGACTTCTGAACATTCTACTGGTCTGTAAATTATTACATTGTACCGATATTACTTAATTTGCCGAGAGAACTAGCTTTACATACCTTATTCTTGAACTATTCGTCCGTCGAACGAGACTCGACCGGTACTTCAACTATTTTCTCCCAACTGCATTTATAAATACGTCAATTAATACTAAATACAGCTTTATTGTAAAGAGAAACGTTACTTTCGATATAGTTTATAGCCTAAACTTAGGCTTATCGAAAGACGATCGAAAACTCGCTATTTTTCAGCGGTCCAGAAGGGAGAAATATTCACTTCACAGCTAGGAACATATAGACACTAATTTAGAGCAATTCCACTTACCTTAGCTCGGTGGCTCGACGATTCGTCGGCCGTATTTTACGAAAATGAATCCATAGGAATGCTCTCTGCTACTACATACCTCCGTATCTGGAGTTAATTTGAGTTTGGACAACGTTTAGCAGCGTAATCGGACGAAAATTATATAATTTCTTCGTCCTTCCTCTTTCTCTGATTTTTCTCTCTGTTTCCTGGAAATTCCTTAGTGTTTAAATGATTTAAACCCGAAGTGGGCTTTATATACTTGGACTTAGACAGGGCCAACGTGTCACGGAGCCAACGCGGAGGCCTCGTCTCCGTGACACGCTGCCATCGCGGAGGGGCTCTGCCTCGGCTCCTTCCGCGATGGTTCGACAGGATTCTCGTCTGATCTTTTCCCGGGCCTTTCTCCAGCACGTATGGCCTTCAAATATACTTAACCAACGTGCGAATAGGTCGTTTAGGTGCCGGGAATTCTACGGGGTATAACATTCTCCCCCTCTTAAGAACATTCACCCTCGAATGTACACTGTTATCTAGAGGACTACTTACTTACTTTCTAGAAAAATTTTGGCAGAGTTTCCCCTGTAATATGGACTATAGCAAAAACCTGAAATGTAGAAAAGTCCAACACAGACACTGCACATAATATTCTAGGATCCACTGGATAACTAGACATACAACCATAAGGTACTGCATAAGTAATAATACGGACATACTTGTCGCCTGACTAGGCCTGAAATAGGTGAGGGTATCTGGCTTTCATATCTTCTTCAGCTTCCCATGTCATTTCCTCATGATTTCTGTTACGCCACAATACTTTGACAGATGCAACATCTTTAGTCCTCAATCTGCGAATCTGTCTGTCTAAGATAGCTACGGGAACCTCCTCATATGCTAACTCTTCTGTGACCTGAACATCCTGAACTGGAGCTACTGTAGAAGGGTCCCCTACGAACTTCCTCAACATAGAGACATGGAATACTGGGTGAACAGATGCTAACTCTGGAGGCAAGTTCAATTCATATGCAACTCGGCCTATTCTTCGTCGAATCTGATATGGCCCAATGAATCTCGGGCTAAGCTTGCCTTTCTTGCCAAACCTCATTACCCCTTTCATCGGGGACACTTTCAGATATACCCAGTCATTTACCGTAAATTCTAGATTTCTGCGCCGCATATCTGCATAAGATTTCTAGCGGCTCTGCGCGGTCAGTAAACGTTCTCGGATAAGCTTTATCTTTTCCTCTGACTGCCGAACAATGTCTGGGCCAACCAATGATGATTCTCCTATTTCAAACCAGCCCACCGGCGATCTACATTTTCGCCCGTATAATGCCTCGAAAGGCGCCATCTGGATAGCTGAATGATAACTGTTATTATAAGCAAATTCAATTAACGAAAGATGCTCATCCCAGCTACCCCCAAAATCTAGCACACACGCTCGTAGCATATCTTCGAGCGTCTGAATTGTACGTTCAGCCTGCCCATCTGTCTGAGGATGGAATGCTGTGCTCAAGTTAATCTGCGTTCCCAAACCTTTCTGAAATGACTGCCAGAATCTAGCTGTGAATTGTGCTCCTCTATTTGAAATGATAGATGCTGGCACTCCATGCAATCTAACTATTTCTCTGATATATAATTCGGCATAATCCTCAGCTGAGAAGGTAGCCTTCACTGGCAGGAAATGAGCTGATTTTGTCAGCCTGTCAATTATTACCCAAATGGAATCATTTCTGCGTCTAGTACGGGGTAACCCTATTACAAAATCCATGTTTATCGTCTCCCATTTCCACGTAGGCACCGTTATATCTTGCGTCAAACCACCCGGTTTCTGGTGCTCTGCTTTCACCTGCTGACAGTTAGAACATCTAGATACAAATTCAGCTATCTCAGCTTTCATACCTGGCCACCAATAGAGGTCTCTGATGTCGTGGTACATCTTCGTCGCTCCCGGATGGAGGAAATAGCGAGCGTAATGTACCTCATGCATGATCCGCCCACGAAGTCCTGAAACATTCGGGACACAAAGGCGGCCCTTACAACGTAACACATCATCCTCGGCTATCTGAAAGTCTGACTCCTTACCTCTCTGAATTCTATCTCTGAGTTGGACCAAATCAGGATCCTCGTACTGTCGTTCTTTTACCTCTGTAACTAATGATGACATAGCAGAATTCTGAATTACCGCTCCATTATTTTCTGTTTCCATTACTCGAAAGGCTAAACCATCTAACTGATGAATTTCTTTGGCTAACTTCTGTTTCTCAGGTCGCAAATACGCCAAACTCCCCATTGACTTACGGCTCAGGGCGTCTGCTACAACATTAGCTTTTCCTGGGTGATATAGAATATTCACATCATAATCTTTTAACAGCTCCAACCAGTGGCGTTGCCGTAGATTCAACTCCCTCTGAGTAAAAATATACTGTAAGCTCTTATGATCTGTGTAAATATCAACATGGACGCCGTACAGGTAATGCCTCCATATCCTTAAGGCGTGGATTACTGCGGCCAATTCCAGGTCGTGGGTAGGATAATTCTTCTCATGTTTCCTCAGCTGCCTGGAAGCATATGCAATTACTCTACCATGCTGCATCAACACACAACCTAACCCGACACCTGACGCGTCGCAATAGACTGAATAACCTTCTGTGCCTTCCGGCAATGCCAATACTGGGGTGGAGGTTAATCTGTCTTTCAGTTCTTGGAAGCTCTGCTCACATGCCTCTGTCCATTGAAACTTTGCTGCTTTCTGTGTCAATTTGGTCAGAGGTGCCGCAATGGTCGAGAATCCTTCAACAAACCTTCTGTAATATCCTGCCAACCCCAGGAAGCTACGAACTTCAGTCGGAGTGGTAGGCCTAGGCCATGACTTAACTGCTTCTATTTTCTGCTTGTCTACCTGTATACCAGCGTCTGAGACGATATGCCCTAAAAAGGCCACTGAGTTAAGCCAGAATTTACACTTCGAAAATTTAGCATACAACTGGCGGTCCCTGAGAATCCGGAGCACTGTCTGCAAATGAGTCCGGTGATCTGCTTTAGAGCGAGAATACACCAGAATATCATCAATGAATACTATCACGAACAAGTCCAGAAAAGGTCTGAAAATACTTTTCATCAGGTCCATGAAGACCGCCGGAGCATTCGTTAACCCGAAGGACATGACTAGAAATTCAAAATGTCCATATCGGGTCCTGAACGCTGTCTTAGGAATATCTTTCTCACGTACTCGGACCTGGTGATATCCGGACCGCAAGTCAATCTTAGAAAAGTATTTGGCTCCCTGCAACTGATCAAATAAGTCATCAATTCTGGGAAGCGGGTACTTGTTATTTACTGTAACTTTGTTTAACTGCCGATAGTCTATACACATTCGGAGCGAGCCATCTTTCTTCCTTACAAATAAAACTGCCGCACCCCACGGTGAAGTACTCGGCCTGATAAAACCTTTATCCAATAAATCTTTCAACTGCTCCTTTAACTCTCTGAGTTCTGCAGGAGCGATGCGGTAAGGAGGAATCGATATCAACTGAGTGCCTGGTAATAAATCAATAGCAAAGTCTATTTCCCTTTCTGGGGGAATACCAGGTAACTCGTCTGGGAACACATCAGGGAATTCATTCACTACCGAAACAGACTGGAGTGTCGGAGATTCTGCTTGAACATTCTGGACTCTGACCAGATGGTAAATACATCCCTTAGATATCAACTTCCTCGCGTGAAGTTAGGAAATAAACCTACGTTTTGGCGTAGGAGTGCTGCCCTTCCACTCCCGCACTGCTTCTCCTGGGAAGTGGAATCGGACCGTTTTGGTCCAACATTCAACGTTGGCAAAGCACGGTACTAACCAATCCATACCCATTATGGCATCGAAGTCTATCATTTCTAACTCGACCAGATCTACTGTGGTCGGACGGTCAGCAACCTCTACTGTACACCCGCGGTAGATTCGGCTAGCTGTGATAGAGTCACCAACGGGCGTGGATACTAAGAAGGGCTACTGCAATGATTCTGGTTCAATACTAAACTTTCATGCCACAAATGGAGTAATGTAGGACAAAGTAGACCCTGGATCAATCAACACATAAGCAGGGTGTGAGTAGATAGTTAACATACTTGTCACAACATCAGGCGATGCTTCCGAGGCTTGCCTCCCTGGTAAGGCATATGTGCGGCTTGGGCCCGCACCTGTACTGGAGGCCCCTGATCTTCCCCGACCCCTTCCTGCTGAAACTGAGGGCCTGCGCCCAGTCGAGGATGCTGTGGCTCGTGACCGTGCTGATGCCCTATCCTGTTTATCGCGGTCCTCTCGACCTCTGGCTGGGCAATCTTTCATCAAATGGCCTTCTTGGCCACAGATATAACATGCGGTGGAGCCATATCTGCATGCTCTAGGATGGAGTCGACTGCATATAGGGCAAAGTGGTAGGGTATACCTACTCTGCTCCGCCCTCCTCTGTAATGGTGAATCTGCCATCTGCGAGCCTCTACCAGTCTCTGACTGCCCCCTGCGGCTGAATCTATCCCCCTGCGACTGTGGCGGAGGCGGGGGCCTGGGCGGCCTGTCTGACAATCGTGGCCTGGGTCCTCCCCGGGCCTCCCTCTATAACTCAACTGGCCTGTCCCAGCGACGCTGTTCCTGACTGACCCTTCTGATCTCCCGTTGTCGCTGTCTGATGCCCTCAATATTCTGGGCAAATGCCTGAACTCGAGAAATGTCCATGTCCTCTCGCAGTGTGGCTGTAATGCAAGTCTCAACATATTCTGGATTCAACCCCATGATGAAGCGATGTACTCTGGATGCCACGGTATCAACAAAGGCCGGTGCATACCGGGCTAAGGAATCAAACCGCAAGGAATATTCCCGAACACTCATGGCCCCCTACTCCAGATGTAGGAACTGGTCTACCCGGGCCTGTCGAATCTCCCGCGGCAAATAGTGATCCAGAAAGGCTCCTGAAAAGCTGGACCAGGTTCATCTCTCCCTCGGGACCTTTCCCAGTTTTCATACCATAACACAGCGATATCCCGTAACCGGAATGCTGCCAATTAAATTGATTCGGTAGGCGTGGCATGCATAACCCTGAAGATTCTCTGCATTTGATCCAGAAAATCCTGAGGGTCCTCTGTCCGGTCCGTACCTGTAAACTGTGGGGGATTCAAAGCTAAGAACTCTCGGACCCTCGAACTACCAGGCCCTCCTAATGACTCCGCAACTGTAGACGGCATTGGCTGACGCTGAGCAGCCATTATCTGTTGTAACATAACTACAACACTCCTAACCTCCTGGTCGGAAGGTGTCGGTATAGGGACTGTTGAAGGTAATGTCGCTCCAAGTGGCTCCTGACGTGGTGGAGACTGCTGAGGAGGCTGGGACGATGCCTCTGTAGTGCCCTCTGATCGGGCTGTTTCTAAACGAGGGGGAGGCATCCTGCTGGTGCCTTCTCCTGCTGCAATATCTAAGCTCCGACCTGTGATAGGATGTCGCTGGTCTGACATTATCTGTAACCAAAGAATATGGTAAGCTTTTAGGGACTCAACCCTATACTGTACCACTCTACAACACGACTGAATAAGAATAAAAGACAACCATCCTATCATGCCTTGCAGCCTCCTACCCATAGTATGTGGTGCACAACACATTCATGGACAGGACTCTACTTAGCACGGCTTGCAGACTCCCTAGGATACGTCCTGCTCTGATACCAAGTTTGTCACACCCCGCCTTGGGGGGTATGACTGGCACCTGGTGCCCTACTGGGACCTGAACTGCTGGACTGCTAAGCCTGGGCACATCTGGTGCCTGGCTGGCTCTAACTCATGTTTCTGGAAACAAAGGTCTATATAGCGGCTGTAAACGCAGCCCCCGGCCCATTGGCCTATAGCCTCCTGTACCTGTACTAACAGCTGACCAGAAACATATCGACTCAGGGAAACCTATGCGGGCCGACAAGGCCACCATGCCGTCTAGTTATCTATAACTCAATCATAATGTACTAAAAAGCTACGTGACCGGCAAGGTCACCACTACTGGCAAACTATGGCCCCACACGACCATCATAATAGAAAGAAAGAGTACTAACAGCTATACAACTGCACGGCCTCACACGACCGGCTCATCTGACCACAGGGAATATATACAGACTGCAAGCCTCTAGGAATAGCAATAGAAATGATCAGGACAGGGCCCCAACCTACCCGTACTATACAACAAAAAGGAACTGAAATACACCTCTGAAATTCATCCTCCGGATGACAGGATCTGAATACTCGACCGCTGACAGGAATCACGTAGTATCGCCTGCTCGTCTATGAGTACCTGCAGGCAAGTAATGCAGCGCCCCACCGGGCGTCAGTACCGCTGGTACTGAGTATGTAAAGCAATAACTGAAAGCAAAGTCTGAAAACAACAATGTAACTGATGAACTGAAGTAGGAAGAATTAGATTAACTGCCTGGTACTGTAAGTCATACCTTTTCTCATTTATACTGAAAGGAAATAGGAGTCATACCTGGAGACACATCCCTCTACTGCTGATCTACTCGTATCTAACGTAACATGGCATAACATGAAATAGGATAACATGGAACACACAAACCTTACCCGGCCCCCATAAGCCGGGAGGTACAACTAGCATAGAATCTACACCCCTACCCCGGTCATCCCATCTCCTATAATGGCTGTAAGCATCCCGCCGGTCCCCTGGGTATGCACTTGGGCTCGCTGAGCCCCTGACTATAACTGTACCTGAGTACGAAGGACTCCTGAATCAACACCCAGGCGTATCCGCTCGACGGGGGTGTATAAAAGCCGACCAAGGCAAAATATGGGGAAAACTGGCATCCCATCTTCGTCCCCTGGGGGACGGCATGCCACCCCGTAGAGTGACGTATCCTCGTCCTCTGGCAGACGAGTCGATACAACTATTAACCCTGGGGCGGTCATGGATGCTAGGTAATCCATCCCCAACAATACAACGGTCTCAACTGGTAATACTGTCTGCATATCTCACATGCTGAGGCTAATAGGGGTAAAGTATCGTATACAGTACATGCTGAACTAATTATAGTAATGTGTACGTATTTAATACGTGCTGAGACTGGTAAAAACATATATATATGAGTATAGTCTCCTGCCAAACTGTACTGGGGCAAATGCTATACAAGATAGTGTTTCTGCTGAAAACTATGCTGTTTACTGAGTTTCTGTATTAACATGATTTACTATTCCTAACATGCGTTCTAAACTTTATTTTAGCCTGCCATTCTATCTCTGAAGTGCTTTACGGATATTGCATCACTTTACGGAGTTTCAACTAAATACAATAATATCTTAACATTTCATATTACATCACATACTGAGCATACTAGGCAGTTTCTAACACTTGTGTTAGAATCTATGTCGTACTAGTAAGTTTCACGCAAGTTACAACTCGATGCTTCTCATATCGTATCAACATTCACAATAAACGTAACACTCGACTTTTGAACATTCTACTGGTCTGTAAATTATTACATTGTACCGATATTACTTAACTTGCTGAGAGAACTAGCTTTACATACCTTATTCTTGAACTATTCATCCGTCGGTCGAGACTCGGCCGGTACTTCAACTATTTTCTCCCAACTGCATTCATAAATACGTCAATTAATACTAAATACAGCTTTATTGTAAAGAGCAACGTTACTTTCGATATAGTTTATAGCCTAAACTTAGGCTTATCGAAAGACGGTCGAAAACTCGCTATTTTTCAGCGGTCCAGAAGGGAGAAATATTCACTTCACAGCTAGGAACATATAGACACTAATTTAGAGCAATTCCACTTACCTTAGCTCGGTGGCTCGACGATTCGTCGGACGTATTTTACGAAACTGAATCCATAGGAATGCTCTTTGCTGCTAAATACCTCCGTATCTGGAGTTAATTTGAGTTTGGACAACGTTTAGCAGCGTAATCGGATGAAAATTATATAATTTCTTCGTCCTTCCTCTTTCTCTGATTTTTCTCTTTGTTTCCTGGAAATTCCTTAGTGTTTAAATGATTTAAACCCGAAGTGGGCTTTATATACTTGGACTTAGACAGGGCCAACGTGTCACAGAGCCAACGCGGAGGCCTCGCCTCCGTGACACGCTGCCATCGTGGAGGGGCTCTGCCTCGTCTCCTTCCGCGATGGTTCGATAGGATTCTTGTCCGATCTTTTCCCGGGCCTTTCTCTAGCACGTATGACCTTCAAATATACTTAACCAACGTGCGAATAGGTCGTTTAGGTGCCGGGAATTCTACGGGGTATAACAGAAAAACCCTGATAATTTCGTCCCCTCAACTGCCTGTAACCCACGTACACTGTCGGAAGCTTTGTAGCCTTGTACACCTCAAACACCTCCACCTTGTCGTGCGCCCGCATAGTTAGCTTCCCTGCAACTACATCAATAAGTGCTTTCCCAGTTGCCAAGAAAGGACGTCCCAAAATAAATGGGACTTCTGCGTATGGCTCAAAATCCAGCACGACGAAGTCTACTGGGAAGATAAGGGAGCCCACTTGCACCAGCACGTCCTCCACAATGCCATCAGGTCTGGCTAAGGAACAATCCGCTAGTTTCAAGATCACTGTTGTTGGTCTACGACTCCCTAGCCCCAACTTCTTGATACCGATGTCGGCATCAAGTTAATGCTCGCTCCCAAATCACATAATCCGCGAGCTCGGATACTCTGCCCAATTGTAATTTGAATTGTAAAGATCCCAGGGTCCTTGAGCTTTGTGGGAAACCTATTTTGTATCTGTGAAGTGCACTCCTCCATAAGCGCCACCGTAGCGTACTCAGTCAACCTGCTTTTGTTCGCCACGATGTCCTTGATATATTTTGCGTACTTTGGCACTCCCTGCAAAACATCAACAAGAGGTAAATTAATGTGTACTTGTTTAAGCACCTCCATGAACTTTTTGAAACACGCTTCCTCCTTGTGTTTCCTTAGTCTTTGAGGGAATGGGGGTGGTGGTCTTTCTGGTTCAGCTTCCTTCTCCTTCCCCCTATCATCATTGTGATCCCTCTCATTATCACCTACTTCCGACTGCTGTGGTGGTCTTTCTGGTTCCACCTCCTTGAGTTGCAAACCACTCCTTGTGGTCACTGCATTTACCTGTTTGGGGTTCGGATCAGTGTCACTCGGAAGTCCTCCTCTCGGCCTGGTGTTTTGAGCTCTAGCAAATTGCCCAAACTGGTACTCCAGCGCCTTTGTAGCTAACTGATTGTTCTTTACATCGACTGCCAATTTCACATAGTCAGCCTGCAATTGAGCTTGGTTAGCTATCATTGTCTTGAACATCTCCTCAATGCTGGGTGATGGTGGTGGAGGAGGTGCATTATTGCTTCTGTATTGCGACTGATAGTTCTGCTGCCCTCATTGATTTCTCTGCGCCCCCTGACTCGAACTCTGCCCTTGATGGTTGTTGCTACCCCAAGAGAAATTTGGGTGATTCCTCCAATTGGAATTGTAGCTGTTGCCATACTGTAGGTGGTTATTTCTCTGCACATTACCAACAAAGTTCACCGAATCAGGATTTGCTCCACAACACTCAGCTGAGTGTTCATTACTCCCGCACACTTCACACCAAATCTGCTGCACTACATTCACTGGGGCTTGAGAAGGATTCATGCTCATATTGCTGAAGTGGGTATTGAGTTGATTCTGCAACGCAGCTATCTGTGCAGCGATAGCTGTAAAACCATCCACTTCTAAGACTCCTGCCACTTTCCTTGTTCCTCCTCTAGAAGAGTCCGCATTCCACTCTGGATTTCCCTGCGAAATACGGTTCAACAAGGTAATCAGCTCCTCATAAGTTTTTTCTAATGCTTGTCCCCCAGCTGCTGAGTCTAGCAAGATTTTTGTGTGGGGTTCCAAATCCTCTATGAAAGTATGCACTAGCACATCATTGGATTGGTGATGATGAGGACAATCCCGCAACATAGATTTGAATCTCTCCCAGGCTTGATACAGATTCTCTCCCTCTCTCTGTTTAAAACTTAGAATTTGACTTCTAAGTCTTACTGTTTTACAGGATGGAAAGAACCGTATCAAGAATTTCTTTGCAAGATCATCCCACGTGGTGATGGAATTAGGTGGCTCAGCTTTCAACCACCTCTTAGCTTCTCCCAAAAGTGAAAATGGGAATAATGTAAGCCTGACATAATCTGATGACACTCCAGCGGGGATGTAAGTGTCACTTATCTCCAAAAAATTTTGGAGATGTTGTTGTGGATCCTCGTGAGGGAGACCTGTGAATTGCCTGCTGGTGTGCAGCAATTGTACCGTATTCTGTTTAAGCTCAAACCTCCCTCCTGGCTCAGGTTTGCGGATGCTAGATGTGACATTGTTAGCATGTGGGATTGCCACCTCGCGAACCGGCCTGGCTGCCATTTCCTCGGGCACTAACACTGCCCTTACAACTGGTGGATTCTATTGTTGCTCCAGGATTGTTTGTCTGAGCAACTGCAGCTTTTTCTCTAGAGATTCTCTCCTTTGACGATGGAATTGTCTTTCCGGCTCTAAATATGAGTCCACCAGCTCCTTGTCTCTTGCCAGTGTTCAGTAGAAATTAATATTTGCAAAATACAGGCTAAGACCAAGTTGTCAACGCTAAGAGGAACTAGTAAACTAACACTTAAGAAAAATTTTACCAATTGCCAATCCCCGGCAACTACGCCAAAAACTTGTTCGGGTTTTTTTTTGAAATAACTACACGCAAGTGCACGTGGTCGAACAAGTAGTAAAGTGGCTCAAGTAAGCCAAGTATCGATCCCACAGGGACTGGACTTAAGAATTCAGTTGCTAGTCAAGAATTATTGCTTGTGGATTAAAACTCTCGTATTTAACCCAACTTAAGAATCATGAACCTTCCACCTACATCTCTGTGATAAAATGAAATTCATGTTCTAGCCATACAAAATTGATTCCTTAATTGACTAATATGACTTTCAGGTATATCTCTATCCTGAAGGTAAATCAATTCTCAATTTTCCCAAACTAAGTAAAGATCATATCCTATCAATTCACAACTTTCCAATTTCTTGCTCTCTCGAGTGAAACCGGACTTTTTAGATATACATTAACATTGGCCACATATTAATGCAGTAAGAACAAGAATCAATAGAACAACCATGGAAGACAAGATGAAAAACCAATTTATCAATAATTACATTTCCATACAAATGTTCTTAACCTCAGCAAGAAGTGCATTTAGCCACTCATTTGTGGATTAAACATCATCAAATGAGTGTAAATCATACAAACAATTGAAATAAAGGAGAAAGAGATAGAGAAGAACCCTAAGATTTTCGTCCCCTCAACTGCCTGTAACCCACGTTCTTGCTCCACCAAGTCAGAATTCTTAAAAATAAACCTAAGTGTGCTATTTATACTAGTGGGAATTTTTCCCGGAATAACAAGCAACGTGTCGCGGAATGCATCGCGGAGCACTGCCTCCGTGACACGCCACCAACGCGGACCCTTACTGGAATCCGGTCGTCCAGGTATTTAAGACCAACATGGCACGGCGTGCAACGCAGGGCTAGGCCAATGTGCCACGGTCCCAACGCGCACCTTCACTGGAATTTGGCTCATCTTCAGCATCCGGGCAGAATGCATCCACGATGACAGCGTGACATGGCTCCATTGCGGAGCCCTTTTAATTCATGCTTTCCTTGGCCTTTTCCTTGCTCGCTTCCGAGTCCAATCCCAATTTCTCCCAACATGCATCTTAGCTGTATAAAATTATATTTTTCCTGCAAAACAACGCTAATCATGTTGGTTAGTATAAATTTACATTTGACTACAATTCACATGAGAATGTACAAACATCGATAGATAAACAAGACAAAATGACGCATTTGAGTATCACTTGGGCATATAAATCTGCCCAAGATCAATGAGCCGTTAGGTCCCTCGTTGGGACCACCTGGCAGTTATTTTCTGCAAATTTAGTAAGGGCTTTTCTGTAATTCCTAAGTCCTAGGGTCCTAAACTACGTCGTTCTGAGTTATGAATAGTGACTTTTAAAGGGGCTAAGTTCATTTTAGGCCTTACTCATTCATGCATACAAGGTAGAATATTAGAGAGGGCAATCAAGCCTAGCATTCATCAATTTCTCTTCAATTTCCTATTGGGCATTCAAAGAAGTATAAGAATAAGCTGCCAACAGGTATATAAGGTTATGAATGGGTGATTCCTTTCACACCCATGCCCAATCCCTCTATAAATCTTGAAGGATCTATGACTAATCTACAGGGTTTCAACCTAATACATGAATTTCCTAATTCTTTACATGGGTATAATTTAAATACGTTTCTACTATTGAATTATGAAGCATGGGCAAGTTTTATAATGTTTTCAATTAAAAATCATGTTTCTAACTTTATGAATGAAAAAGCCCATTGATGAGAAGTTCATGAAAGATGAGATTTGTGATGAATGCATGATGATGATGAGATATTATGATGAAAAGTATGTTTTCAAGCTACCCATGTTTATAATCATGTTTTCGATATGAATTGAGTATTTCAAAGTATGATAAAGCTTTGGACAATGCCCACATGTTTAAGTATGATTGATGATTTCCCAAAATTAATCTTACCACATGATTTTGGAGCGAAGACGCCCAATTATCTTTCAGCTTGTGGTATGGTTTGAGGTAAAGCTTCTCATACGCATGATTTCAGATTTGAGATGTATTTGATTTATGAGCTTCATCAATAGATGATGTTGTGCTTCATTGAATAATGATGTAGAGCTTACGCATATTTTTTTAGAGTAGTGTCTAGCACCAAGAAGGCTAAGGGTCGATCACCCTATGCCTCAGAACTACACGCCAACATAGGTTTATACATTATGATTTCGGGACCTCCCTTGTGATCTATCCCCTGTCTATTGGGCCACGAGACTGATATCGATATCATGGTATCATCCCTAGCCCTAGAAAGGCTTTGGACGGCTCTACCCACTTGAGTGTGATAGTTGGACCACATAAGCTCTATCGTGGTATGTCGGTTAAAAGGCGAGTCTCCCATTGTTCCTCATGATTTCAGTTATGCAAATTCATTACTCATGAGATTTATATATATGCATGTTCTAAAGTAGGTTTGACTCAATGTTCAACTTTACTTATAAATGTCAGAATTCATCTTTGAGTCAATCGATTAAGTTATAATGTTATGAAGTTATGTTATGTTATGTTATGAAGAGGTCATGAATTTCAGAAAGAATGCATGCAAGCCCTACTCTCAGATTCTTAATGTTTATGTTTACATTATGCATTGTCTTTAAATGATTTTATTTACTTAAGCGGTTTTACTTACCTTAAATACTCGGTACATTCCATGTACTGATCGCATACTCTATGATATATCATTTCATGATACAGGACGCGGCTCTCAGGTTTAGCCCACGCTCTTAGTCCGCCTTCTAAGATAGCATCGTACCTTGTTGGTGAGTCCTCATATCCCTAGGGATAGAATATTCAAATTTCCTCTATGTATTTCAGTTTCAGTTTGTTGAGTTAGTTGGAGTCTTGTCCCATTAACTCGTCATGTTTGGAGGCTTTTCAGACATATGTATGTATTCAGCTTCGGATGGTGTACTCAGATGTTATGGTTGATTTAGACTTCCTCTATGATTATCTTGTTGATTTCTCAGTTTTATTAATCGAGTTAGATGTATGCTTATGTCATGGGTCGACTTGGGGTCTCCGGGGGCTCCTTGTCCCGTGTTGCGAACCGGGCCTCCGTTCGGGTCACGACAGTCCTAAATTGGGAAAATGTCATTTTATGGTCAAGGAGGGAATAGTGTTAGGTCATAAAATCTCGGGAAAAGTGATTGAGGTGGACAAGGCAAAAATTGAGGTTATAGTTGGTTTGCCACCCCCAATTTACACAAAAGGGGTCATAAGCTTTCTGGGGCATGTAGGATTCTACAGACAATTCATCAAGGACTTTTTAAAAATTGCACAACCATTGTACAGATTACTTGAGAAGGAGGTAAAGTTCGTGTTTGATGAGGCATGGCTAAGGGCTTTTGAGTTCTTAAAAGAGAAACTCACCACTGCTCCTATCATTATAGCACCAGATTGGTCTCTTCCATTTAAGGTAATGTGCGATGCTAGCGGTGTTGCTCTTGGTGTTGTTTTGGGCCAACGAAGAGCAAAGATTTTTCATCTGATTTACTACGCTAGTAAAACACTCAATACAACCTAGAATAATTACACGGTCATAGAACAGGAGCTATTGGCGGTGGTCTTTGCATTCAAAAAATTTTGAGCATTCTTGCTTGGAAACAGGGTGATCATTCATACAAACCATGCCTCTTTGAGGTACCTGATCTCAAAAAAAGATGTTAAACCCATATTGATTTGGTGGGTGCTCTTGCTACAAGAATTTGAGTTTGAGGTTAAAGATCAAAAGGGAACGGAAAATCAGGTAGCAGATCATCTATCCAGGTTCGAGTCTGAAACTAGGGCAAGGGAGGAGGTTGATATTGATGATGCCTTCCTAGACAAACAGGTACTAGCTGCATCGCAAGATTTGATTCTCTAGTTTGCTGACTTTGTAAATTACTTGGTTAGTGATATGATACTGGCAGACCTGACTCCTCAGTATAAGAAAAAGTTCTTATTTGATGCCCGTAGATATTACTGGGATGAGCAATACTTATTTCGTATTTGTGCATATGGGATCATTCGCGGCTGTGTGCCTGAAATAGAGTTGCTGAGCATTCTGGAGGCCTGTCATTCATCTACAGTTGGGGGTCGTCATAGTGGTATCAGAACTGCACACAAGATTTTACAATGCAGATATTATAGGCCCTCTATTCACCAAGATGCATATGATTACGCCAAGTCCTGTGATCAATGCCAAAGGTAGGGCAAAGTTACCCGTAAACATGAGTTGCCATTCACCCCCATTTTGGAACTAGAGTTGTTTGATGTGTGGGGCATCGATTTCATGAGTCTATTTGTTAGCTCATATGGAATTAAATGCATCTTGGTGGCAGTGGATTATGTCTCCAAATGGGTGGAGGCTATTGCACTACCAAACAATGAAGGCAAAAGTGTTACAGCATTCCCTGCGGAAGCATATCTTCGCTAGGTTTGGCGCTCCCAAAGCTATTATCAATGATAGTGGATCTCATTTATGCAACCACCTCTTCAGGACCCTGTTGAAAAAATATGGTGTCAAGCATAAGGTGGCCACACCTTACCATCCTCAGTCAAGTGGACAAGTGGAAGTTTCGAACAGAGAAATCAAGACCATCCTAGCCAAAATAGTGAATACTGGCCGGGCAGATTGGTCTAGAAAGCTCGATGATGCATTGTGGGATTACCGAAAAGCTTATAAGACCCATTGATTCTGTCACACCCCAGAACTAGGGTAGGGTGCAACTGGCACTCGATTCATGGTCGATCGAGAAGCCGGTTATATAGCATCTATAAATGTAACACTAAGGCTGACCAAGCCACCTGTCACAACCAACCAAGATAAATACTGGGCCAATAATTCCTTGACAATTATAAATATGCAACCTGGAAAGCCGACAAGGCTACAATAAAGTTAAGCAAGGAAATGAAAACTGATATGATTACACAACCCACACTACTATACAAACTAGTCTACATCAGCCTCTATAGAGTAAACAAACTAAAATGCACGGGACAGGGCCTCGGCCAACCCATGTTGTACACAAAACTGAAAATAGTCCAAACTAGGACATGGCTCCTAGAAGAGAGGAGATACCACTATTCTGTTGAAGTCTGGCTCCTACTACGTCCGATGATCTGAGCCTCGGCCTGTACCTGCAACACGATTGCAGGAAGGGTCCCAAGATGAGGGGACGTCAGTACGAATAAATGTATTGGTATGTAAGGCTGAAAACTGTAAACATGTAAGATAAAAATGATAACTAGGCCAGAAATAAGGAGTAGTAACAACCCAAAATTCTGAAAATAGAAACCTAACAATAACTCATTATTAAAGTGTAAATGCGACCATCTAATGCACATCAAAGACTATAACTGACATGCCAGCAGACAGCCGACCATAAAATCTATATGCAATCCGTCCAGCTAGTGTACCACACCGGGGTAAAAATAAAAATGCCTCCAGTTGGTGTACCATACCGGGGTAAACTCCGTCCAGCCGGTGTACCACACCAGGGTAAAATAACAAGACCTCCAAACGGTGTACCACACCGGGGTAAAATCAATAAAGCTTAGACAAAATCATAAATAGAGCCGATATGGCAGATACTGGACCAGCTCAATACATACAACATAGAAATAACGAATACTAAACATGTGGCCTGCATAGGCCACCTTCTTAATGCATAACTGGAACTGAGTACATATAACATGTAAATCTAGAAAATAGAACTTAAATGCATGTATTAAAAACTTGTATAAATCATAAGGAACTATGGATAACCTAAGAGTTTCAACAAAATTTATAGATCGTCTCCAAGGCACATTAGAGCTCAGAAACTCGCTAGCTTGTCGTTCGGCTTAAGAAAGGGATTATGAAATCTCCCCTTGGCCTGACATATTTCATAACATACACATAAGATAAAGGACAACCATAACCAGGTAATCCTAATTCGGTAAGCTCGTTTACCCTCAATAGCTTGCGACATCTTTACGTGGCTTAAAATCGTTTACACGTCCTCATCTCAGCTCTTTCACCACGTTTAGTTAGCAACCAGACCTTTAAACACATTTAACATCACATATATATACACATGACATACAATAAGTACCAGCTAACAATGCCCACGCTGAGGGTCTCCAACTCCATGTACAACTACGACAACAATCAACACAATATCACACTTTAGGTGTCTCACTTCGGCTAGGCGTAATCTTAACATTTATCCTCAATAAAACATGGTAATTTAAAGCTTAAATGAAGCTTAACATACTTCCACAAGAATTTTAAATAGGTTGCTGTCTCATTTGATTCACAACACACGAATCGTGCTTAAAAGAATGATAGACGGGGTGCCTTACATACCTTTCTCCGATGAACTTTTCTCTAGCCGATTTCCTATCTCAATGATCAGCCTTCAACCTCCTTAATCCAGTGGTTTTATAGGCCAACAACAAGCTTAATCTATATCAAAAAAATACAGCCAACATAACTAATCATAGGCAGTCAAAATAGCAACAACAACACACGGCAACATCAATAACATTTAGCCATTTTCTCAACTAATTTTCACTAACTTTTGAGGGAGAAAACAGAGGAAATTTTACCTTAGTTTTTCTGTGATTCTACCCCTCAATATGAAGTATAATTTAATAAAAAGAAACAGCCAAAAATCCTGAGGAAAACGAGCAAAACTCAGCTAACAAACAGTCCATCGGCAGCTCACTTAGCTGCCAATTTCCATATTTTCGCTTTGCAATTTGAGAGGTTTAAAAGGGGCGAAATCCTTACCTTTTCTCCTGATTTCAACACCTACTCAAAGATGGATATATAGGAAGTCCAAATATATTTTGAAATGCAGAAAAACTTCTTCAAAACCTTGCCAAAACGAGCTCCAAAATAGCCCCTAACATACTTGGCAAGGTAATCTCAACTTATCTTGTGATTTTCTTATGCTTGATGTTACTCCTTGATTTTGTTTGTCCTAGATGCTGGAATTGAGAGAGAAATGGAATCCTTAGCAAGCTGGTCGATTTAGATTTAGCTGGAAATGTTTTCTACAAGTGAAAAATCAGATTTTAAGTAAATAGGGCAGTGGAGGCGCTAGGGCGTCATGCCCGCATCACCGCTCATGATGGTTAGGTAAAATGCTCATAACTTCTTACTCAAAACTCTGATTGACAATTGGTTTGATGTTCTGAAAACTAGACTCAAATACCTTTGATTGGATAGGTCATGGGGCTTCAAATCCATTATATATTGGGAGATATGGTCGTTTAAAATTGACCCTTACTTATGAACTTCACATACTCTTTTGTTTTTTTTATCGTACACATTTCCCTTGTCACCTACGAACAATATAAAACCCATACTTTCCCTAACCTAGCATAAAACATCAAATAATCACCAAAAAAATTTCGGGTTGTTATATTCTCCCCCCCCCTTAGGAACATTCGTCCCCGAATGGAAATTAATTTCACTTAATATGCATCAACATAGATACTCAGTAACTTAAGTATCAAACACATACCTTAACATCACGTCGACATCGTAAATAGGTGAGGATATTTATTCTTCATTTCCTCCTCAGCCTCCCAAGTCACTTCCTCGATGTTATTACTTCGCCATAATACTTTAACTGAGGCGACTTCTTTGGTTCGAAGTTTTCTGACTTGCCGGTCAAGAATAGCAACTAGAACCTCAGTGTAGGTCATCTCCTCAGAAATTCAGACATCATCGATAGGAATAACACGAGTTGGATCTCCTATACACTTTCGCAACATCGATACATGAAATACTGGGTGGACTGCCGCTAACTCTGGTGGCAACTCCAACTCATAGGCCACTTTTCCTATCCTGCGGATAACTCTGTTAGGCCCAACATATCTAGGACTCAGCTTGCCTTTTCACAAATCGCATAACACCTTTCATAGGTGACACTTTCAAGAATACCCAATCATTAACAACAAACTCCAGCGCTCGATGGTGTACAGCTGCATAAGACTTCTGCCTGCTCTGGGCTGTCTGAAGTCGATCTCTAATAAGTTTCACCTTGTCAATAGCTTGCTGCACTAAGTCTGGCCCCAATAACTCTGCCTCACTGCGTTCAAACCAGCCCACTGGTGACCTGCATTTTCGCCCATATAAAGCTTCATATTGGAGCGATATGAATACTTTCCTGATAGCTGTTATTATAGGAGAACTCAATCAAGGAAACATGATCATCCCAGCTTCCGCCAAAATCTAAGACATAGGCACGCAACATGTCTTCAAGCGTTTGAATGGTGCGTTCAACCTGTCCGTCTGTCTGAGGATGAAATGCGGTATTGAGGCTTACCTGAGTGCCCAAGCCTTTCTAGAAAGACTTCCAGAAGTTTGTTGTGAACTTAGCACCTCCGTCAGAAATAATGGACAAGGGGACGCCATATAGGCGAACTATCTCTCGTATATAAAGCCTAGCATAATCCTCTGCAGCATATTTGGTCTTAACTAGCAAGAAGTGAGCTGATTTAGTTAATCTATCAACTATTACCCAGATAGAATCATGCTTCCTACTCGTTCTAGGAAATCCTGTAATAAAATCCATATTAATCACCTCCCACTTCCAGGCTGGAATTTCTATATCCTACACCAAACCTCCAGGCTTCTAGTGCTCAACCTTTACCTATTGGCAATTGGGACACTGAGTCACAAGACCGGTGATGTCCTTTTTCATGTCATTCCACCAATATAGCTGCCTCAGGTCATGATACATCTTTGTGGCACCTGGATGTACTAAATATCTAGAATAATGAGCTTCATTCATAATTTGTTCCCGTAGTTCACCCACATTAGGTACACACAGATGGCCCTGGTATCTAAGAACTCCATCGGGTCCACAATCAAATAGGCTCTGCTTCTGTTGTGGTATACTATCTCTCAGTAAGACTAACTCTGCATCATCATATTGTCGTTGCTTAACTTTTGCTACCAAGGACGATTCTGCTGTGTTTTTGACAATAACACCCCCATCTTCGGCATCCAATAACCGAATCTGTAAGTCAGCCAACTGCCGTAGAGCCTTTATCATTTCAATCCTGTCAACCTGAATATGACTCAAGCTACCCATAGACTTGGAACTTAGCGCATCAGCTATAACATTTGCCTTTCCCGGATGATACAGAATGCTAACATCATAATCTTTCAACAATTCTAACCACCTTCTCTGGTGTAAATTCAACTCCTTCTGCTGAAACAAATACTGGAGGCTCTTATGATCTGTAAAGATATCAACATGTACTCCGTATAAGTAATGGAGACAAATCTTCAACGCAAATACCATTGCGGCCAACTCAAGATCATGGGTAGGATAATTTTGCTCCTGCTTCTTCAACTGTCTAGAGGCATAAGCAATGACCTTATCGTGATGCATCAGAACACAACCTAGCCCAACTCTCAAAGCATCACAATAGACCACATAACCCTCGACACCCTTTGGAAGAGTCAGGACAGGTGCTGAAGTCAACCTATCCTTCAATTCCTGAAAAATTTCGCTCACATGCCTCTGTCCACTGAAACTTAGCTGCTTTATGAGTCAACTTTGTCAATGGTGCAGTGATAATAGAGAAACCTTCCACAAATTGTCAATAATAACCTGCTAAGCCCAGAAAGCTGCGAACCTCTGTAGGATTCAAGGGTCTGGGCAAAGTCTGTACTGCCTCTATCTTCAGACTATCCACTCTTATACCTTCAGCTGTAATTACATGACCAAGGAAAGCCACAGATGTTAGCCAAAACTCACATTTAGAAAATTTAGCATATAACCTGGGCTCCTGTAGAGTCTGTAATACTTCTCTTAAATGACCTGCATGCTCGGCCTCGGATCGCGAGTAAATCAGAATATCATCAATGAAGACGATCACAAATACATCAAGAAAAGGCCTAAACACCCGATTCATCAGGTCCATAAAAGCTGCTGGGGCATTAGTAAGACTAAATGACATCACTAAGAACTCATAATGGCCATATCTAGTACTTAAGGCAGTCTTAGGGATATCAACTTCCCTAACCTGTAACTGATGGTACCCGAATCTTAAATTAATCTTTGAGAACATTTGGCACCCTATAATTGATCAAATAGGTCATCAATCCTGGGAAGTGGGTATTTATTCTTAATCATAACCTTATTTAGCTGCCTATAGTCGATATACATTCTTAACGACCCATCTTTCTTTCGCAAAAAGAGCACTGGTGCACCCCAAGGCGATACACTAGGTCGAATGAATCCCTTCTCGAGAAGATCTCTCAACTGCTCCTTTAATTCCCTTAGCTCTGCTGGAGCTATTCTGTAAGGAGGGATAGATATAGGCTGAGTACCCGGAAGTAGATTAATAGCAAAATCCCTTTCAGGAGGAATTCCAGGCAAATCCTCTAGAAAGACCTCAGGGAAATCATTTACAATAGGAATTGACTGGAGAGTCATAGGCTCACATTCCAAGTTTCTTACCCGAACCAAGTGAGAAATACAACCCTTGGATATCAACTTCTGAGCCTTAAGGTATGAAATAAACTTACCTTTAGGCATAGCGGCATACCGGGGTAAACTCCATCCAGCCGATGTACCACACTGGGGTAAAATAACAAGACCTCCAGATGGTGTACCACACCGGGGTAAAATCAATAAAGCTTAGACAAATCATAAATGGAGCCGATATGGATTATACTGGACCAGCTCAATACATACAACATAGAAATGACGAATACTAAACTGGAACTGAGTACATATAACATGTAAATCTAGAAAATAGAACTTAAATGCATGTATTAAAAACTTGTATAAATCATAAGGAACTATGGATAACTTAAGAGTTTCAACAAAATTTATAGATCGTCTCCAAGGTACATTAGAGCTCAGAAACTCGCTAGCTGAATTCGGATTAAGGGAAAGGGATTATGAAATCTTCCCTTGGCCTGACATATTTCATACATATACATAAGATAACGGACAACCATAACCAGGTAATCCTAATTCAGTAAGCTCGTTTACCCTCAATAGCTTGCGACGTCTTTACGTGGCTTAAAATCGTTTACACGTCCTCATCTCGGCTCTTTCACCAATTTCAGTTAGCAACCAGACCATTATACACATTTAATATCACATATATATACACATGACATACAGTAAGGAACAGCTAACAATGCCCACACTGAGGGTCTCCAACTCCATGTACAACTACGACAACAATCAACACAATATCACACTTTAGGTGTCTCACTTTGCCTAGGCATAATCTTAACATTTATCCTCAATAAAACATGGGACTTTAAAGATTAAATGAAGCTTAACATACTGCCTCAAGAATTTTAAATAGTTTTCTGTCTCATTTGATTCACAACACACGAATCTCTCTTAAAAGAATGATAGACGGGGACGCCTTACATACCTTTCTCCGATGAACTTTTCTCTAGCCGATTTCCTATCTCAATGATCAGCCTTCAACCTCCTTAATCCAGTGGTTTTATAGGCCAACAACAAGCTTAATCTATATCAAAAAAGTGCAGCCAACATAACTAATCAGAGGCAGTCAAAATAGCAACAACAACACACGGCAACATCAACAACATTTAGCCATTTTCTCAACTAATTTTCACTAAATTTTGAGGGAGAAAACAGAGGAAATTTTACCTTAGTTTTTCTGTGATTCTACCCCTCAATATGAAGTATAATTTCAGCAAAAGAAACAGCCAAAAAGCCTGAGGAAAACGAGCAAAACTCAGCTAACAAACAGTCCATCGGCAGCTCACTTAGCTGCCAACTTCCAGATTTTCTCTTTGCAATTTGAGAGGTTTAAAAGGGGCGAAATCCTTACCTTTTCTCCTGATTTAAACACCTACTCAAATATGGATATATAGGCAGTCCAAATAAATTTTGAAATGCAGAAACACTTCTTCAAAACCTTGCCAAAACGAGCTCCAAAACAGCCCCTAACATACTTGGCAAGGTAATCTCAACCTACCTTGTGATTTTCTTGAACTTTGCTTGATGTTCCTCCTTGATTTTCTTTGTCCTAGATGGTGGAATTGAGAGAGAAATGGAATCCTTAGCAAGCTGATCGATTTAGATTTAGCTGAAAAGATTTTCTACAAGTGAAAAATCAGATTTTAAGTAAATAGGGCGGTGGAGGCGCTAGGGCGTCATGCTCGTGTCACCGCTCGCGATGGTTAGGTAAAATGCGCATAACTTCTAACTTCGAACTCCGATCGACAAGAGGTTTGATGTTCTGAAAACTAAACTCAAAGACCTTTAGTTTGATAGGTCTTGGGGATTCTAATTCATTATATATTTGGGGATATAGTCGTTTAAAGTTGACCCTTACTTATGAACTTCACATACTCTTTGGTTTTTTTGATCGTACACATTTCCCTTGTCACCTACGACCAATATACAACCCATACTTTCCCTAAACTAGCATAAAACATCAAATAATCACCAAATATTTTGGGGTGTTATAGACTCCTCTTCGTACCAACTGGTTTATGGCAAAGCATGTCATTTACCGGTCGAACTAGAGCATAAGACGCTATGGGATCTAGAAAAGCTGAATATGAACTGGAATGAAGCTGCCAAGCTGAGGCTTAACCAGCTCAATGAGTTGGATAAGTTCTGACTTAGAGCTTATGAGAGTGCGGCCATTTATAAAGAAAGGATTTAGATTTACCATGATAAGAAGATTAAAAAAAGGGAGTTTAGCCTAGGTGATTTGGTCCTACTGTTCAACTCAAAGCTCAGATTGCACCCTGGGAAGTTGAAATCTAGATGCATGGGACCCTACATAGTGGTACATATGTCCCCATACGGCGTAGTGGAGCTTGAGAATAAAGAAGGAAAAAGGTTCAAAGTGAACGGGCAAAGAATAAAGTTGTATCTGAAAGATATGGTGGAATTAAGAGGAATATAGGTAGTATACCTTGATGATGCCTAAAGAGTCACAAAAGTAACGTTATGCCGTGACGTTAAATCAGGCGCTGCATGGGGGGCAACCCATGAATGGTGAAATCTGAGTAGCCACAGGTATGTTCCCTTCCCTCTATTCTTGTAGTTCATACTTCGGGGACGAAGCACAATTTTCAAAAAGGGGAGGGGGTGTACTTGTAATTTATGGGATTTTTGGATTCGTTCGGGGATTTTTCTTGCCGTGTTTCTTTTTCCTCGGGCATGCTATCTAGTAGAACCGACATGTTAAGGATTTTATTTTCTTATTTTGTAATTTTTGTTTAATTAGAAAATAGCTTAGGAGTACTCAGCCAATGAAAGTGCACTAGTTTTGAATTTCTGAAAATTGACCTTGTTTAAAATTTTTGATGCATTAGTTATGTATTTGTGACTACATGCATGATTTCTATGGATCTTTTGATTTCATTTAGTGTATTAGCATGAGTAGTTTTGTTAAGCCATGTATAAACCAGACAGGTAAAGTGAATATAAATCATGTGCCATGAGTGAGTGAGGTTTGATATTTAGTTCAGTACTGTGTTGAAGATATAGAACTTGCCTAGTTGGTCTTTGCATAGGCTAAGGATGTTGGTTAGGATATGATCATAAGCCGTTTTTTGTTAAGCTCACTTTTAATAGACCATTTTTCTTTTATTAACGAATGAATTGTACCCATTTCTTTATAAAGAACCTGTTTTGGCCCCGGTCCTTCCTTGGGCATTGCGAACCTCAACATAGGCAAAATGCCTAAGTTGAGAGTGGCTAGAGTAGGGGTGCATAAATGGTGGGAATGAGAAAAAGGGAAAGAAAAGAGAAAAAGTGAAAACTGAGGTGTGGTGTGACAGATGAAAAAGAAAAAAAAGATGAGATGAAAAAGTTGAAAACTTGGTAAAAGAAAATTCAAAAAAAATATATATAATGCTTGAAAAGGTTGAAAATTCACCACACCCATACAAATGCATACAAAATAGGTGAAAAGGGAGGAAAAGGAATGAAAAGAAAAAAAAAGGGGTGAAATAGGTGAACGGCGCAACCAATGTATGTAGTGCCAAGGAAGGGTTAGTCACTTAAAAATCTCTCATATTTATCATCTCCAGCCTTAAAGTCTACATTACCAGCTATGGCAAGTCCTATAGTGATCCTAATCTGACCATCTGACAGACCGAAGTAGAGAAAATAAGGGCAAGTCTATGGTATCTGATATACAGTACTTGAAACTTCTTTATGAGAGTGAGAGTCTCGCTTGTTTAGTCCCATGCAATATCTGACACTATATCTGTGAGTGGGACTTTATTTGTTGTGAGGGTGCATGGGTTATGTTTACTTTTACCATTGGTCTATGCAAAAAGCATCGGCGATGACTTGATTTCCTGTTGGTAGCTAGATGACATGTCTTGATCCCTGCTTAGCATGTTTTGTGGTTGCTTGTGGTACATTAGCTGATCATGGTTCATGGAAGAAGGGTCTAAAGTTGTTGAATATAAAGTGCAAATTTTGTTTGGTATTGGCTGTAGTATCCTAGGTTTATTTTCTAGTTGAGTGTCGTATTTAGTTTTTTTTCTTTGCCTAAGGAGATGCAAAAGTCTTAAGTTGAGGGTGTTGATGTGTTGTGAGTTTACAACACTTTCGACACTCAAAACTAAGAAAATAGCATGGACTTAGTTGTGTTTATTTGGATATAAAGCACTTTTTCTCTGATTACAGGACAAATAGGTGTTGGAGAAAGAATGTTCAAAGGATATCCTGAAAGTGCAGAAAATGGGCTAAACACACAAGTCTCATACGAGCCGTAGGTTGATGCTACGAGCCATACTGAAGATCGTGAAAAGTTTAAGATGGTTGAGTTGTGAAGAGTGCAACCCACGACTCTCAGTACGAGTTGTACAACACTGGTACGAGGCATAACATTGAGTTGTGGAAATATTAAGAAAAATTGCACAAGAGTCTGACTCCTGACACGGATAGACAGTACGAGTTGTGGCGGCAAGATACAAGTCGTATTATCACACTCGTGACAAACTTCAGAAAAATTGAGAGTTCTCAGAGTCAAGCCACGGACGAACAGTATGACTCGTAGAAAGCATGTACGAGCTGTACCAAGGCCCAACACTTGGCCAAATTTCAGCATGCCAAGGACATACGGATAGCAGGTATGACCCGTACAATCCTGCTACGGGTCGTAGGATTCATCGTGGCTCAGGCGGCACCAGTTATGGAAATTTACCCTGTTGGCTTAGAAAAAGGATTCTTATGTCTATATAAATACTTTTTATATTTTATTTTCAAGGAGGGACATAAGAAGATGTTAGAGAACGTGAGAGAATAGAGAGACATCATAAAATTGAGTTGATTGACTTGTGATCAACCTTTTCTTGATTTCTTCTTGATCTTTGTGAATTATTCTTGAGTTATTTGGATATAATCAATGAAGTTTTTCTCTCATATACAATTGTAAGTATTGATTTATGTGTATAATTATGAATGCATATCACAACCTTGTAACTATGAGAGGCTAAAACCTCCATAGCTAGGGTTGTGGGAACCATGGTGGGTTAATGAGCTAGGGTTGCACAAAAATGATTCGAAACCAATGCAAAAAACGCTTGTATTGTATTTTCTTCATACTTAAACATTTCTTAACGGTGTACAACATTAGGACTTTCCCGAATTCTTTGCTTGCTTGAGCCTAGAGAGGTAGATATTAGGAAAAGAGAATTACAATAAAGTCTTGATCTTGATGATCATTGTATTAACTTGAGTTGTGGTCGCAGGATAGTTAAATTTGGAACAAATTGATAACGGATAATTTGAAACTACTCATGAGACCTAACCCGGTGATTGAGTATCGTCATCCAATAGGGACGAACCAGTCATTTGGAAGAACCTTAGTTATCAGTTCTACAAGTAAGCATTAGTATTGATCATGTGTGTATACCCGAAGCAGTTATGAACCCATGTGGAAGACAAACCCTAGTTAGTCTTAACTCTTGATTTTACATCACAATTTCAATCATTGTTTTTAATTTTTATTTCTCTTAAAACCCCCAAAGTTGGAGTAACTAACCAATAAGTTCACTTACCGGCATTAGTCTAGATCTTCCGTATTCCCTGTGGGTTCGACCCCAACCTCTAGTTGGGTTATTTATTGACAACATCCACTTCATACTTCAGCAGGAGGAGTGAGTTTGAGCGTTATCAACCCCAAAAGTTCCCTAGACCAAACCCAATCTTGGATTGAAAACCAGAAAATTTTTATCTCAGAACGACTCAACCAACATGTAGTTGTCAGTAACAACGGCCCATTATCTGAGTCGTTGTTAGCCTTGCAGTCTTCATTCCTTAGACTAACAAGTGATACAATGACTTGTTGTGTCAAGTAACGTGTATTCATTCAACCTGTTCTTGTAAAACCCAAAAAACCTTTCAAATATGTCCTCCAAACAATGAGTCAGATGACGAGTCATTGATGGGTATAATGACTCGTCGTAGGGAGCTGTTAGAGAAAATCCATAAATGGTTAGAAATCCCTCCAGTGACAACAGTTGGTAACAACAATCTGTTGTTTTCGATGATGGGTCATTCTGTTCGTCCATTGGGGGAATCTAGAAACTGTTCAAAACTCTCCCAGTAGCAACAAGTGGACCCAATGACTCGTTGCGGTTGTTCGTATCCATAGGTCAAAGTCCAGAAATTGTTTAGAATGTCCAGTGGCGACAATGAGTAGTGACAACAACCCGTTGTTTCGACCAATGAGTTATTTTGTAGTCCTTGTGAGAATCCAGAAGAGGGAAATTTCCAAGCAAGAAATGACAACTAGCACCAATGAGTCCTGGTCACAACCAATGACTCGTTGTGAGGCCCATTGGATCTAGACAGTCAGATTTTGAAACGGTTACCCAGAGGCATTTTTGTCAAATCCTAAGCTCCTAACACCTAAATTACGTCATTTCGGGGTGTGTTCAGAGGAGAATTAAGGGGATTGATCGACATTCTCCTCTTATTCTCTCCCAGACTTACAGAAGCAGTACGTAAAGTTCAAAGTTTTCCTCTCAATCCAGGAACTAGGGCATTCATCTCTTCTCAGAGTTTCTAAGCTAATTCTTTGGGATTTATTCTTCAGGTATGTGGGACTTCAACAAGGGTTCCTTTTCCCCATTGTATCCCAAATTATTGTAAAAAAAACTCTATTATTTCTAGCCCTGCAGAAGATTAGAAGCTAGGGTTTTTTAGTCAGCTTAAGAATTCTTTAATTTTGATGATGCTTTAAACTTTCATGTCTATTATTAGTTGAAATTCCTGTCTTGGGTTTATTTACACATTGTGATTTCCTAGCCCTGATCTTTAGTATAATTTTTTAATGAACTTATATGATTTGGAATTCAGACAGAATTATTATATTATCATGATATTTTCCATTTGAAATTATGAATTTTAGCATAGATGGTTTAAATGGAAAGTCAATGCTTTTAGTGTGTTCAATCTCAATAATGTTGTTAGTACTCAGTATATTCAGTAGTATTCAATTTATAAGTATGATTGGCGTTCTTTAGACTGTCACGACACTTTTATAACTTAGTCGTTACCTTCACTGGAAAAATTTATAAAAACCCTGGCTTGACACGAGGGTGGTCACAATGACTCATTGTGTGGTACAATGGGTCGTTGCTACCACTCGTTGTCACTGAAGAGGGTTTCTGGGACTCTCAACTAATGACTCACACCACGATTCATTGTATCAAATGACGACTCGTTGGTTGAGTCGTGGGGTCCTGGAAAAGGAGTTGAACTGGGGAACCAACGAGAGATAGGACGACTCGTTGTTTCTCACAATGGGTCGTTCCATGTCCCCTGGGTTCCCGAAGGACCATGCAAGGCTGACCACGACTGACACAATAAGTTGTTGGTGCTAACCACGACTCGTTGTCTCAGTCATTCTGAGGCAACTTTTCTACTTTTCTTCTGCTTTTTTCTTGTAAGGTCTGAGTTTGGTCTAGGAAAGTTTTGGGGTATTACAATATCTCTCCCTTGGGATCATTCATCCTCGAATGAAGGCTAAAACTGTTGGAAAACTAGAAAAAAAGCTGCAATTCCCAGACTGAGATTACGAGCTGGTTTTTAAAGGAGTAATTGACTCCGAATTGATTTACACATGCTAACAGAGCTGATGTAGTTAGAATGCACATCGAAAATCTGAATAGAGCTAATGAGTACGGAACTGAATAGAGTACTGAGGAGGGATTTAGTACCTGATGTTCTGAACTGGAAGGGAATAAGTGAGGGTATCTGGCCATCATGTTTGCTTCTGCCTCCCATGTGGCTCCCTCAACTAGTTGATTCCTCCACAAGATTTTCATTGAAGCAACTTCCTTATTTCTCAGCTTACAAACCTGACGGTCAAGGATTTGAACTGGACCTCTACGTAAGAGAGAATATCTTTTATTCCCACACTGTCTAGTGGCACAACTGAAGTTGGATAACCGATACACTTCTTCAATAGTGACACATGGAAGACTAGGTGCACAGATGCTAACTCTAGAGGTAGTTTTAACTCATATTCGACACTGCCAATTAGCTTCAGAATTTTGTAGGGTCCCACATATCTCGGACTAGGTTTTCCTTTCTTCCCAAATCTCATCACCCCTTTCATGGGTGAAATTTTCAGATAAACCCCATCATCTACTACAAACTCTAACTCTCTTCTCCTCACATCAGCACAGGATTTCAGTCAGCTTTGCGCTGTTTTCAACCTCTCCATGATAAGTTGCACCATCTGCATAGCTTCATAAACTGAGTGTGGCCCTATCAGGGTAGCTTTACCAACCTCAAACCACCCTATAGGAGACCTACACCTCCTACCATATAATGCCTCAAATGAGGCCATCTGGATACTGGAGTGGTAGTTGTTGTTGTACGCAAACTTGATGAGAGGTAAGTGATCATCTCAACTGCCCTTGAAATCAATCATAAATGCTCTTAACATATCTTCCAAGGTCTGGATAGTCTGCTCATCTTGTCCATCTGTCTGTGGGTGAAAAGTTATGCTGAGCTTGACCTGGGTATCGAGTCCTTTATAAAATAACTTCCATAAATGCGAGGTGAACTGGGTACCTCTATCTGAAATAATGGACAAGGGAACCCCATGCAATCTAACCAACTCCCTGATATAAAGCCTAGAATAATCCTCGGTTGAGTTTGTAGTTTTAACTGGGAGGAAATGTGCTGACTTGGACATCTTGTCTACTATCACCCAGATTGAATCATGTTGTCGATGAGTACGAGGTAGACCTGTGATAAAGTCCATATTCACTTCTTCCCACTTCCATGTGGGTATGCTAATATCCTAAGTCATATCCCCTAGTATCTGATGTTCTACCTTAACCTGTTGGAAGTTCGGGCACTTAGCCACAAATTCTTCTATATCTCGTTTCATGTCGTTCCACCAGTAGATATCCCGTAGATCATAGTACATCTTGGTATCACTTGGGTGGATAGAATATCTCGAACTGTGTGCTTCATCTAGTATCTTCTATCTCAAGTCACCCACATCTGGTATGCATAATCTACCTTGGTAACGGAGTACACCATCTCCCCCTTTGAAAAAAGCCTCCACCTTTTTTCTGAGAACTGCCTTCTTTAGCTTAAGCAGTATGGGATCTTCATCCTTCCTTGACTTAACTTCAACTACTAATGAGGAATTTGATCCATTCTGTACCACTAATTTGCCTTCAGCTGTATCAACCAACTACACTCCCAATCGAGCTAACTTGTGAATATCCTTTGCCAGTTCTTTTCTGCTTTCTTCAACATGAGCCACACTTCCCATAGACATCCTTCTTAGGACATCATCCACCACATTGTCTTTGCCCGGGTGGTACATCACACTCATGTCGTAGTCCTTCAATAGCTCCAACCACCTTCTATGATGAAGATTTAAATCTTTCTAATTGAACACAAACTGAAGGCTCTTGTGATCGGTGAAAACATCCACGTGATCCCCATAAAGGTAGTGCCTCCATATTTTCAAAGAAAACACCACTGCCGCCAACTCAAGGTCATGAGTCGGATAGTTTTTTCATGAACCTTCAGCTGTCTAGAGGCGTAAGCTATAACCTTTCCCCACTGCATCAGAATGAAACCAAGTCCAACTCTGGAAGCGTCACAATACACTACAAACCCATTTGTTCCTTCTGGCAAGGTTAACACTAGAGCAGTAGTGAGTCGAGTCTTCAACTCTTGGAAACTCTTCTCACATGTATCTGACCACTGAAATTTCACCTTTTTCTAAGTCAACCTAGTCAGAGGAGATGCAATAGAGGAAAAACCTTCCACAAAATGTTGGTAATAACCGGCTAGACCTAAGAAACTTCTGATTTTGGTTGGGGAAGTAGGTCTTGGCCAGTCTTTCACCACTACTATCTTTTGAGGATCTACCTTAATACCCTCACCCGAGACTATGTGAACAAGGAAACTCACAGACTTCAACCAGAATTTATATTTGCTGAACTTAGAAAACAATTGGCAGTCTTTGAGCGTCTGTAGCACTATCCTCAGATGGTTAGCATGTTTTTCCTCACTTCTGGAGTATACCAGAATGTCATCAATAAATACAATGACAAACATGTCTAGATATGGCTTCAAAACCCTGTTCATCAGGTCCATGAAAGCTGCGGGGGCATTAGCTAGTCCGGAGGACATAACAATGAAATTGTAGTGACCATATCGAGTTCTGAAAGTTGTTTTCGGTATGTCACATTCTCTGACTCTTAGTTGATGATACCCCAACCTGAGATCTACCTTGGAGAAACAACTGGCTCTTTGTAGTTGATCGAAAAAGTCATCAATCCTGGGTAAGGGATACCCGTTCTTAATTCTGACCTTATTCAACTGACGGTAGTCAATACACATTCTGAGGGTACCATCTTTCTTTCGCACGAATATTATTGGAGCACCCCACAGAGAGATGTTGGGCCTGATAAAACCTTTATCAAGGAGGTCTTTTAGCTGCTCCTTCAACTCCTTAAGCTTAGCTGGAGTCATTCTATAAGGAGGGATGAAGATGGGTTGAGTGTCTAGAAGAAGGTCTATGCTGAATTCTATTTCTCTCTCAGAAGGGACTTCAGAAAGATCTTCGAAAAATACATCAGGGAACTAGCTGACAACTGGAACTGACTGAATAGTCAGGGTCTCGGAGCTGGAATCTTTGACTCGAACTAGATGATAAATACACCCTTTGGAAATAAGCTTCCTGGCCTTAAGGTAGGAAATAAATCGACCCTTAGGCGCTGAACTACTGCCCGTCCACTCTAAAACTAGCTTATTAGGGAACTAAAATCTGAAGACTCTAGTTCTGCAGTCAATTGAGGCATAACCGGAGTGTAACCAATCCATGCCTAGAACGAGGTCGAAATTGACCATGTCTAACTCTACGAGATCAGCTGGAATGGCCTTATTCAAGATTGGGACTGGGCAGTTTCTATACACCCGGCTGGCTCTAACTGATTCACCAACTGGGTGGAGACTAAGAATGGTTTTGAGGGGACTTCTGGACTAATATCAAACTGGAAAGCTACATAGGGATTCATGAATGATAGTGTGGCTCCTTTATCTAGTAGGTCATACACATCTAGATGGAAAAGATGTAACATACCCATGACCACATCAGGTGAGCTCTCTTGATCCTAACGAGAGGACAAAGCATAAAAACGGTTTTGGAGCTAAATGCCATCTGTACCTGAAGTGTTGGCCTGCTGAACTAGTCGGCCTACAGGAGCTGCTGAAGTGGTGGATTGTGATCTCCCCTTTCCTACTGATGGGCATTCTCTGAGTCGATGACCTAGTTGTCCACACCCAAAAGCAACCCTCTCGGCCCTGAAGGCATTCCCCTGGATGGTTCTTTCCATACTTAGGGCAAGCTGGGTAGCGGTTGTTGGCGCTGTGACTTTGGGACTGTGAGCCACATGCTCCACCCCTCCGATCCTTACAAGACCGAAAAGTAGGGGCGCTGGCTGAAGTGGGTGTTGGATCCCTCTACTGTTGCTGCTACTGCTGCTGTGGGCGGCTACTATCGCCAGACCTCTGGTTGCCATAATCTGATTGGCCAGTCCTCGCCCGCTTATTCTCCCGCTCCATGTCTTTCATCTTTTCTGCCTTAATCTGTTGGGCATGCACGATGAGGCTGGAGAGGTCAATATCTTTGATAAGCATTACAGTCCTTCACTCCTTAAGGACCAAGTTCGATACTTTGTTGACGAACTTAAACTTGCGAGCCCTTGGCTTGGATACCATCTCCGGATCATATTTTACAACCGTGTGAACTCCACTACATACTCTTCCACTGTCCTGTTGCCCTATTTAAATTCATAAATTCTGCCACCTTTGCCTCCCTGAGCACCTGTGGGAAGAATCTATCTAGGAAGTCTGTTATGAACTCCTCCCACTCTTTCGGTTCCGTTCTCGCTGGTCTCCCTTCTTTCCACTAGTCGTACCAGATCTGGGCTACCCCTTTCAGCTGGTAGGCAGCAAGATCAGCACTCTCAGCGGAGCTAACACCTATAATGTGGGTGATCTTCCGAATCTCATCCACAAACACCTGTGGGTCCTCTCCCACCTTAGATCCTTGGAAGGCTGGAGAGTTCATTCAGGTGAAGTCCTGAAAGCAGGCAGCTACTGTGGACCCATTAGTGGTGACCGAAACCACCTGCTGGTTCACCTGGTTTGTGACTGTCTGTGCAAGAAGCTGGATTGCCGCTCTAAACTCTGCAGAGGACATTGGGTCATCCTGAGGGGCTGCTGGAGCTAGTAGGGCAGGTCGGTTATTTTTTCCGGCCCTTCTTCTATTACCGCATCTTGAAGGCATGATTTCACTTAAACAAAATAGAGCACGAGTTGGGAGAACATTTCTGGAATTGAACTTCAATGCATGATAATGTAATGCCTCGAAAACCCTAAGACCAATCCAAGAGTTGAAATGGAGAAAATAGGATTTTCTACATCAGATCATAGAATGAGTCATCCTGTGACCCATGGGGTAGGCCATGAGTCGTGAAGTGACTCATGGGGAAGGGTGCGGACTTGGTTGAAATTTTGGGAAAAATTTTAGAGACCCCGGGTGTGACCACGAGTCGTGGTCCACACAATGAGCCGTCAAGTGAGTCATGGTCAAAGGTTGATTGAAAGTTGGAAAAGCTCAGGCAATGTACTTAACGGGTCCTCACCACGACTCCTTTGGGACATCATGAGTCATGGTGTCGCCCGTGGTGACCCCAGGAGGTTTTTGGCAGTGAGGGTGACAGGAGGCGACCACGAGTCGTTGGGTCTCCTGATGACTCATGAAGTCAGTCGTTGGCAATATTGAAGAAATTGTAAAAAAACTTCTACTGCACCAAACATTGGATCCCACGAGTCGTTCCTGACCTTACCACTCATGGAGTGTCTCGTGAGGACTGGCAGGGTTCTTTTTCCTGTGAATATCCAAAAGATGTTTCAATAATTTCATAACCTCCTAGACCCTAAACTATTTCATTTTAGGTTATTTTGAGGGGATTTAGAGTGGCTAAACGGTTTTCCCCCTCATTCCCACTCAGATTTTTAGAAAAGTAACATAAGTTTTCCCTCAAGAGCTCTCAAGAAAGACTAGGGTTCCTCATCCATTGCATAAATTCAAGCTTCCTTCTCCAGGAAATTCTTAGCTAGGTATGTGGGAATTCAATAAGGGAATAGTTCTTCCCTTATGTCCCCGAAAATCTTCTCTATCTTATCTATTAGTTCTAGCCCTGAAACTTTCGAATATGAAGAAATTACGTGACAAACTTCATTTAATTCATGTGGAATATTATTTATGTTAATTGTAGATATTTTTTCCACCAGTTTGTGACTATGTTGTTGCTTGTCCCTATAAAGTGAATTCTAGCCCTAGCTCTTCAATGTAGAAAAACTAGAGCCTTGCATAATTGATTTATTTATCAAAATTGCTTGATTCTTTCAGTGTTGGGGGTTCCCATATTGTTAGTTTGTATTGAACCCTCAGTCAAATGTATTTCATTTCAGTTTTAGTCAGAATGTTAGAATACTCAGTGTTAGTTAGAAATGTCAGGTGATTAGTTTGACTACAGTATTTAATGAGGTGTTAGTGGTGCTTCCCAGTTATCAAAATTGGACTCAGTATCAGATTTTAGTGATTCTTTAGGCGGTCATGACACTTTTAGATAAGCAGCTATGACCAGCCTTAGGACCCCAGTCTCAGATAACAGTTTGTTCTTTAGACGGTTACGACACTTCCAGATAAATAGCTCTGACCAGTCTTAGAATGTGACAGATAAAGAGTATGAACAAAATGAATTTTCCTAATAACATCTTATAGCCTCCCCGTCATACGTGTGGCGCGCTTCACACCCATGAAAAGGACTCTACTTGACGCAGCTTTCAAACATCCTAGGATACTCTAAACCTAGTACTCTGATACCAAGTTTGTCATGACCCGAGTCTATACCCTAGACGAGACATGGTACTTGGAGTCACAAGTAACCCCAAGCCAACACATGGTCTATCATAACACTGGTAATCTGAGTAATCATAGCGGAAGCTTAATTAAACAAATCATTAATGAAAACTGAATAATAAAAGCTTTTACATTTGAAAGCAAAACTGACAGTCTGAATCTGTGTTTGAAAGCCAACTACAACTGATGAGATACTGGGACAAGCCCCTAGCTAACTCTAATGTCTACTGAATGAAAATAATTGAAGAAAATAAACATCGTCCTCGGATGATGAGGACTCACCACTGTTACAACTGATATCACTTGAGAGAAGATCTGGTAATGGTGCTGAGCTTGGGAACCTACGGTTGTATCATAATATGATACATCATAGAAGGTATGCGTCAGTACTTTGAATGTACTAAGTAAGTGGGAGAAAATATAACATAAGGGATAAATAACTGAACTGTATGACATGCAATGACCAACTGAAAAGCTGAAACTGAATAAACTGAAAATATACTGAAATAGTCAAAATGACCTTGTATGATGGTCATTGACATGCCCTGAATATGAGATACTGAATCTGAACTAACTATACTGAACTGTTCGGAATTAAGTAAACTGAAACCATTCTAAGATGAGCTAAACTGAGACCGTACTGACTATTGGGAGAGTCTATAACCGACATATAACCACATGAGCTAGACATGGAGTCCGACGTATACACCCCATCAGTAGGACCCAATATACCTTGCCAGGGTATAAAGGCATGAACTGGGTGATCACAAGTCTGAGGCTAAAAGGCCAATAAAATAACCTATGGTGGCAACGTAGTTCTGGGAACCTAGATGCGCTGGAACCCCGGTCCGCTCGGTGCTAAGTCCCACCCCCACTGGATAGTCTTAGAATGACTACTAAGCTGATAACTCGAAATTGGGGCCCAAGACTAAGTTAGGGATACCTATCTGGAAGTACCTTGAGAGTCTTATCGGACTGGATTTTGTAACTGGTGTTCTAAGACTAGCCAGAGCTGCTTATCTGGAAGCGTCATAACCGTCTAAAGAACAAACTGAAATCTGAATCTGGGGGTTCTAATACTGGTTAGAGCTGCTTATCTAGAAGTGTCATAACCAACTAAAGAACAACTAAAATCTAATATCTGAGACTAATAACTGGTAACTGGGAGGCACCACTGACACCTCAAGAAAAGACTGTAGTCAAACTAATCAGCTGACATTTCTGGACATTACTAAGTATGCTAATAATCTGACTGAGACTGGATTAACATACATCTGACTGAGATTTCAACATATACTAACAATATGGGAAACCCAAAACTGATAGAATCAAGCCATGGTAAAAACTAGTACAACATGCAAGATTCTAATTGACTGAACTGAGAAACTAGGGCTAAATCATTCTACTAGATGCTAGTTCCAAAAAATTTCTAGAAATTAGGAATAAATAAGCAGCTACTATCGTTAATAATATTTCACTTGAAATCTTCATGAATTTTGTCTGAAAATTTTCTGCATTTGATTTCCACAGGGTTGTAACTGATAGAAGAATTAGAGAAGGGTTTTAAGGACAAAAGGGAAGAAAAATTCCCTTGTTGAATTCCCACATACCTGGTGAAGAAATTCTGGAGAAGATCCCTTGAGTATCTGAGAAGAAGTAGTCGAATGCCCTAGCTCTACTCTGTGCTTCCTGACAGTTTCTACGCTTTAGACTTGAGGGATGAGTGGAATGAAGGGATCAAGTCTAAAGCATAGAAATAGTTAGGAAGCACAGAGCAAAGCTAGGGCATTCGACTACTTCTTCTCATATTCTCAAGGGATCTTCTCCAGAATTTCTTCACCGGGTATGTGGGAATTCAAAAAGGGAATTGTTCTTCCCTTGTGTCCCTAAAACCCTTCTCTAATTCTTCTATCATTACAGCCTTGTGGAAATCGAATGTAGAAAGTTTTCAGACAAAATTCATTAAGATTTCAAGTGGAATATTATTCGCGATAGTAGCTGCTTATTTATTCTCAATTTCTAGAAATTTTGTGGAACTAGTATCTAGTAGAATGATTTAGCCTTAGTTTCTCAATTCAGTAAATTAGAATCTTGCATGTTGGACTAGTTTTCCCCGTGGCTTGATTCTATCAGTTTTGGGTTTCCCATATTGTTGTGTTGAAATCTTAGTAAGATGTATGTTAGTCCAGTCTCAGTCAGATTATTAGCATACTTAGTATTGTCCAGAAATGTCAGTTGATTAGTTTGACTACATTGTCCAGAAATGTCAGCTGATTAGTTTGACTACAGTCTTTTCTTGAGGTGTCAATAGTGCCTTCCAGTTACCAGTTATTAGTCTCAGATATCAGATTTTAGTGGTTCTTTAGTCGGTTATGAAACTCCTAGATAAGTAGCTCTGACCAGTCTTAGAACCCCCTGCTTCAGATTTCAGTTTGTCCTCCAATAGGTCGTGGTGTCCGTCTATTAAGTCCACTGGAAATCCGACCATGTAGACAATGATTGCTGACAATGGGTCATTGTAACTCATAACGGGTCATTGGATGACTCGTTATTTCCCCAAATACTAAAGTCCATCTCTCACCACGACTACAAATGATGACTTGTTATTTCCCACAACGAGTCGTTACATTAGTCGTTGCTTCCACTACCATTCGGACTCCTAAAACCATGACTGGCAACAATGGCTCATGGTTTCCAACCACGAGTCATTACACCTCTCGTTCTGTGATGTTTTTCCCAATTTCAGCAATTTTAAACTTTTAACTCTCGGGTCTACTCTTACGCCCTTTTGGGGTATTACAATATCTCCCTCTTGGGAACATTCATCCTCAAATGTAGGAAATAAGGAAAATAGAAACATGCAATTATCATATTCAAATACTGATCATTTAAACCGAAAACTAACGGAATGACTACCTCCGATTCATATCACATAGCTGAACTGATCTCATGCTTCACATACACATCCATACACATAAAAGAAACTTGAACACATGAACTAAACATGAAAACTAAATAGAGTCATAGAGCAAAACTAATACCTCAAGTCGGAACTGAGCCGATAGAGAATAAATGTGGGTATCTAGCCATCACATCTTCTTCGAATTCCCACGTAGCTCCTTCAACATGTTGATTCCTCCATAATACTTTAACTGAAGCTACTTCTTTGTTCCTTAGCCTCCGAACCTGACGATCCAATATTTTCACCGGCACCTCCTCATAGTTAAGGCTATCTTTCACACCAACACTGTCCACCAGGACTACTAGAGATAGATCTCCCAAACACTTCTTCAAAAGTGACACATGAAACACAGGATGCATGTAAAATAACTCTGAGGGCAATCCAATTCATACGCCACCTTGCCAACTCTTCTCACAATCTGGTAGGGAGTAACATAGCGGGATTGAGTTTTTCTTTTTCCCCAAAATGCATTACTCCCTTCATGGGAGACACCTTCAGAAATACCCAATCATCCACCTCAAACTCCAACTCTCTCCTCCTCACATCAGCATATGACTTTTGACGAATCTGGGCGGTTTTCAGCTTGTCCCTTATCAACTGAACCTTCACCATAGCCTCATGAGCCGAATCTAGCCCTATCATAGCTTCCTGACCAACCTCAAATCATCCGATGGGTGATCTACATCTCAGCCCATAGAGAGCCTCGAATGGTGCCATTTGGATACTGGAGTGATGGTTGTTATTGTAAGCAAACTCGATCAGGGGCAAGTGATCATCCCAACTACCTCTAAATTCCATCATGCAAGCTCTCAACATGTCTTCGAGAGTTTGAATTGTCCACTCCGCTTAACCATCTATTTGCAGATGAAATGTTGTGTTGAGTTTAACCTGAGTCCCAAGCCCTTTTTGAAAAGACCGCCCAAATTGAGAGGTAAATTGAGTACCTCGGTCTGAAATAATAGATAAGGGCACTCCATGCAATCGAACCAACTCTCGGATATATAATTTGGCATAATCATCTCTTGAATCTGTGGTTTTCACCGGTAGAAAATGTGCAGCCTTGGTCAACCTGTCTACCACCACCCAAATAGAATCATAGTGTCGATGAGTTCAAGGCAGGCCTGTGATGAAATCCATATTAATTTCATCCCACTTCCAAGTAGGAATGTTGATATCCTAAAGCAATCCTCCCAGCCTTTGATGCTCAACCTTTACTTGCCGATAGTTCGAGCACCTGACTACGAATTCTGCAATATCCTTATTCATGCCATCCCACCAATAGATTTCTCGTAAATCATGATACATCTTGGTGGCACATGGATGGATAGAATAACTGGATCCATGGGCCTCATGCAATATCCGGCTCCTCAAATCATCAACATCTGGAACATAAAGGCGACCCCGGTACCGAAGCACACCATCTCCCCCTTGGGAGAAGACCTCCACCTTTTGACTTCGAACAATTTCTTTCAGTTTTACCAAAATTGGATCCTCATCTTATCTAGATTTCACATCAGTCACCAAGGACAATTCTGATCCATTCTAGAAAACAACACCACCATCGGTCGAGTTAACCAACCTAACTCCCAACCTTGCGAGTCGATGGACATATTTCACCAGCTCCTTCTTTCCCTCATCCACATGGGACACACTCTCCATAGAGAGCCTACTAAGTGAGTCTGATACCACATTAGCCTTACCCAGATGGTAAAGGACACTCATATCATCGCCGTTGAGTAGCTCCAACCACCTCCTTTGCGGAAGATTGAAATCTTTCTGCGTGAACACATATTGTAAGCTCTTGTGGTCCATAAATGTAATACCCTGGAAGTGCTTAGGAGTGGGAAAAAGGTTTCAGGACGAGAGGTACCACGACCCTTAGTAAGTAACCATGGGCCATCGTTGGTGGTCGTGGGTTCAGGTGGATAGGTATCATAGGGAAACAATGGTTGACTCGACGACCCGTGGTAAGCAACAATGAGCCGTCATTTATTGTCATTGTAGGAAGTGGACTTGGAAGTAAGAAGGTACGACGGGTCATGCGATGACCCATTGTGGCTTGCAGCGACCCGTTGAAGCCTATGACGAGTCGTGGTGAGGCTCTTTGTATAGAAGTTCAAAAGGTTCGGGGGAGCAATCAAGGACCAAAGGAATGGCCCGTTGGATCATAGCACGACCCGTCCTATCTATCCGTTGGTTAAGTTTCAAAGAGAAGACATTCAGCAATTCATTCAATGAGAAGACAGAACGGTCCGTGGGTTGTTTCCACGACCCGTTGGTACCACATATGGGTTCCATCCGACCAGTTTTTAAGACAGGTTTATTAAGGGTATTTTTGAATTTTTCACAATATAAGGCCCTAAACTACGTCATTTTGTCTTGGGAAAAGCTGGGTTTTAAGAGGATGACCTATTCTAAACTCCCATTCATGCATGCAAGAACTTTTAGAGTGATTCAAGGGAACATTTCAAGCTTTTCACCTCAATTCCTTCAATTTCATTCTTGGGCTTTTAAGGAGGATTAGGGGTTGATAACCTCAGGTATGTAAGGTCTTCAATGGGTGGACTCTTCCACACCCACGCCCCTTCTATATTAATTACTCAAAATTTATTTGAAATCTCGGGGGTTTTGTATTTGATTTATATAAAATTAAATGATTTAATTATGGATCTTGTGAGTTTGAAATCTTATCATAATCTACTGACTTTGATCATCTTTCGAGATTTAAATGTAATACAATATTGGTGATTTTTAATTTCTAAACAATTAAGCTTGATTATGCATACCCCATGATGAATCGATTTATGATCCATTGATCCATTGGTGTTTTTGATAAACCCAACATGAATTATGAATTTATTTATGAATTTATTATGTTATCTATCATGAACTTATGAATTTCAAGCTATATGCATGATCTACAAGTATGCATGAGTTTTATCAATTATGAGTTATATTTTTGGCCGACCCACGGGCCTCAAGTCATGGCTAGTTCACGTATGTTCAAGCATATTTACGACTATCATGATTTAACTAGCCCATGAACTCATGTATGTATTATTATGAGCACTATATATATTTTGGGAGTAGTACCGAACACCAAGTAGGTTTCGGGCTCAGGTTAAGCCCCGGATCTCATGAACTATGTTCCACCGTAGGTATGTTGGGACCCCTTTCATGTTTTTCCCTGGCCCAAATGGAACCTTTCATGTGTGATCACGCCCTTCATGTTTTCTACCCTTGGCAAAGTACGAACACCCTCCCGACTAGGGTTACAAGTCGGGCTTCATGTGTGCTTATATGGGATATGTCGGTTAAGAGAATCTCCCACTATTCCTCATGATTTATGCATGTTTATGATTATGAATGTTGTCTCAAGTTATGTTAAGTAAGGATCTTCTATTATTATTATGACTATGTTTACGTTACGAATGTTTCGAAAACCTTGAGCCTTATGTTATATTACGATAATTATGTCATGAGCATGTCGTCCTACTCTTATGATCATTTATGAGATTTATACATGTTTCAAATATCCGTTTTACTTACCTTGCATACTCAGTACATTCCATGTATTGACCGTATACTCTCTATGTTGTATCATCTCATGATACAGGTCCCAGTTATCAGGCGCATCCTCACCCGTAGATAGATTCGAACTTGCTCTCTGCGTATTTGGTGAGTCCTCATGTTATGAGGGAGACATGTTCACACTCTATGTTAGTCCTTTAGTTTTTGGATGTTGGATTAGTTGGGGAATTGTCCCATCAATTCGCCTTTCATGTTTAGAGGCTTATCAGACTAAAAGTTGTATTCTTCCATATTGTATAAGTATTGTACTGTTTTCCCTCTTGTTATCTTATGATTACTTTCTCTATGCTATGTCTTCCGCTCATGTGATTGAATTAGATGTATGCTCATGCTATGGGTCAAAGTGGGGTCTCTCGGGGCTCCTTATCCTGTGTCTATGATTCGGGTGTACGTTTGGGGTCGTGACAAACTTGGTATCAGGGCCATAGGTTTAAAGTGTCCTAGAAAGTCTGAAAGTCGCGTTGAGTAGAGTCTTTTTCATGGGTGTGAAGCGAGCCACACTTATAACGAAGAGGCAACTATACGTTTAGGAATGTTCCCTTCTTTCATGATCTATGTCGTACGATGAACCTCCCTTACTCCTCTAATTCGTGCTATTCACATTTGCAGAATCATGCCTCCACACTGAGTAAATGCCAGGAGGAATGGTAATGGTGATGATCATGAGGATGCCCATGATGGAGAGCATCAGCTAGCTCCACCCATTTATGAGGAGCACATACCAGAGCCAGCCGCCCACGCTGAGTTTAGGGCGGCAATTCAGATGTTGGCACATGCCATGATAGCTCAGGTCCAAAATCAGACTATGGCACATTATCCGTAAAATGGGAATGCAACAGCTGCTAGGGTGAGGGACTTTTTGAGGATGAGCCCTCTGGATTTCATACGGCCGAAGGTAGATGAGGAACCCACATGACTTTATTGAGGAAATTCTGAAGATCACTCAGGTTATGGGGGCGAATAATGGGGAATGTGTTGATTTGACCTCTTATCAGCTCAAGGGGGTAGCACATAGATGTTCGAGAAATGGAAAGGTGCTAGGACAGCAGGTGCAAGCCGGATAGGTTGGGATGAGTTTCACACCGCGTTCATGGATCGGTTCTTCCCTCGAGAAATGATGGATCTCAAGGCGACTGAGTTTGTGAATTTAAAGCAGGGCAACATGTCAGTCCAGGAGTATTCCTTCGAGTTCGCTCGGCTATCTAAATATGCTACAGAGTTGGTGGCGGATCAACGAGCTCAGGTGAGCCATTTTGTGCATGGAGTAGCAGATTACTTGGATAAGGATTGTCAGATTGCCATGCTACATCGGGACATCGACTTTCCCTATATTGTATTGCATGCTCAGCAGATGGAGTCGGTCTATAGGAGGTAGAGAGAGGCCAAGAGGGCTAGGACTGATAGCTATGGGGTTTCTTAGGCCAGGTTAGGAGGTGGATCACGTCAGCAATACCAGCACAGGTCAACTGCTCCAGTCATCGACTAGAACGCCGTCCAGGTTCAGGGGAGACCATAGGAGCAGGGCTGTAGGCTCGAGGGATCATGGTATCATGCATATGGAGCGTACTTTCCCAACTTGTGCGAGATGTGGAAAAAATCATCTCAGGAGGTGCCTGGTCAGTGCGGATGCTTGTTTCGAGTGTGGCAAACCCGGGCACAGGATCAGAGATTTGCCTGCAGCCAGTTCTACTGCTCCAGCAGCACGACCCCCTCAGCAGGGTGCCTCCACTAGTTCGGCAGGTGGTCAGCGCCGAAAAAGGTTTATGCCCTAGTGCCTCGCCAGGAGCAGGAGGCTTCGCCGAATGTGGTCACGGATATGTTGCAAGTCTTCCATATTGATGCTTATGCTTTTTTAGATCCAGGAGCTACCTTTTCTTTCGTGACCCCTTATATTGCTAGTAGTGTTGGAGTTAGTCCTAAAATTCTGTCAGAACCGTTCTCTGTATCTACTCCGATCGGTGAATCAGTGGTACCTAAGAGGGTATATAGGCGTTTCCCCATCACAGTGTTGCATAAGGTTACCTTCACAGACTTAGTGGAGTTGGCCATGACCGACTTTGATATCATCTTAGGTATGGATTGGTTGTTTGCATGTTACGGTTCGATTAATTGTAGGACCCGTGCAATGGAATTCCGATTCCCGAGTGAGTCAATTTTTGAATGGAAGGGTAACTCAGTTGTACCAGCTGGTCGGTTTATTTCCAATCTTAAAACTAGGAAGATGATCTCTAAAGGTTGCATGTACCACCTCGTTAGGGTTAAGGATGTGGAGTCCGAGACCCCGACTATTCAGTCAATTCCAGTGGTGTGCGAATATCCGGAGGTGTGTCCCGAAGATTTGTCAGGTGTTCCTCTAGAAAGGGAAATTGATTTGGGTATTGATCTATTGCCAGATACGCTGTCTATTTCTATACCTCCTTACAGGATGGCTCCAGCCGAGCTAAAGGAGTTAAATGATCAGTTAAAGGATTTGTTGGATAAGGGTTTCATTAGACCAAGCAAGTCTCCATGGGGTGCACCGGTTCTCTTTGTTCGAAAGAAGGATGGGTCCTTTTGAATGTGTAATGATTATCGACAACTTAATAAGGTCACCATCAAGAACAGGTACCCCTTGCCTAGGATTGATGATTTATTGGACCAGCTCCAGGGTGCCAGGTGTTTCTCGAAGATAGATCTCAGGTTCGGATATCACCAGCTCAGAGTTTGGGAGTGTGACATTCCAAAGACGGCCTTCAGAACCTAGTATGGCCACCATGAGTTTATAGTTATGTCTTTTCGACTAACAAATGCTCCTGCAGCTTTTATGAATTTAATGAATAGGGTTTTCAAGGAATATTTGGATATGTACGAGATTGTGTTCATCAATGACATTCTTATATACTCACGGAGCGAGGATGAGCATGCCGCTCATTTGAGAATAGTGTTGTAAACCCTCAAGGATAGTAAGTTGTATGCAAAGTTTAGCAAGTGTGAATTTTGGCTGGACTCGGTGGCATTTCTGGGCCATGTGGTGTCGAGTGAGGGCATAAGGGTGGATTCTCAGAAAATCGAAGCGGTGAAGAATTGGCCTAGACCGGTAAATCCTTCAGAAATTCGGAGTGTCTTGGGCGTAGCGGGCTACTACCAAAGGTTTGTTGAGAGTTTCTCATCTATTGCGGCACCTTTGACGAAGTTAACTTAGAAAAAGATAAAGTTCCAATGGTTAGAGGATTGTGAGAAAAGCTTCCAGGAATTGAAGACCCGACTCACTTCAGCACTAGTGTTGACTTTACCCGAAGGTACCGATGGCTTTGTTGTATATTGTGATGCTTCGAAAGTTAGACTGGGATGTGTATTGATGCAGCGTGGAAAGGTGATAGCATATGCCTCTCGACAGTTATAGGTTCACGAAAAGAATTACCCGACCCATGATCTTGAGTTGGCCGCGGTGGTGTTTGCACTGAAGATATGGCAGCATTAATTGTATGGGGTTCACATGGACGTGTTCATGGACACAAGAGCTTTCAATATGTGTTCACACAGAAGGATCTAAATCATCGGCAAAGGAGGTGGTTGGAATTGCTAAAGGACTGAGATATAAGCATTCTTTACCACCCGGGCAAGGCTAATGTGGTTGTGGATGCACTTAGTAGGCTCTCTATGAAGAGTGTGTCCCACGTGGATGAGGGAAAGAAGGAGTTGGTGAGAGATGTCCACTGACTTGCAAGGTTGGGGGTTAGATTGATCGACTCGACCGATGGCGGTGTTGTTGTGCAGAATGGGTCAGAATCGTCCTTGGTGATTGATATCTAGGTGTGGGCATAAATACCGAAAAATCGAAAAACTGTACTGAACCGAACTAATTCGGTTTTTCGATTTCGGTTTTTCGATTTCGGTTTTTCGGTTCGATTTCAGTTCTTTTTTCTTAAAATTTCTGTTATTCGGTTTGGTTTTCGGTTTTAAAATTTTGAAATTTTGGTTTTTCGGTTTAACCGAAATTTTATATATTTTTTTTAAAAAAATTATAACTTAATTTCAAAAAAAATAAACACCCAACCCAAATCTCAAAGCCCATTTAGAGAATTATTTATATAATTGACACAATTGCTTAAGTTTTATTTACAAAAAACCAGTTTTATAATAGTTTTAGCATGTTAAGAAAATTCTTACTATTATTAATATGCTTTGAAAGAAAAATAAAATATATAATATTCATTTAACAAGAAATTAGGGACCATAGATTATTGAAATCTTGAAAGACCCTTAATTATTTATTGGTTTTATTATAAGGATATTAAGCATATGAGAAAAATTATTATCAAAAATTCAAATGTTATGTATGTACTACTAAATGTAAATCAATTGATCCCGCTATTTTCTTTATTTAAAAAGTTAAAATTAAGGTTAGTTGAATTAAACTTTAGAATTCAAACTTAAAATAATTTATTTTAAATTTAAAAAGATAAAACAACTCATTCTTAATTAAAAAAGTAGCTCATTTTGTAAGTAAAAAAATAGCCCATTAATTAGGCCCATAACTGAAAAAACCGAATTAGAAAAACCGAACCAAACCGAATCGAATTTGAAAAAAACCAAACTGAACGAATTAGTTTGATTCGATGTTCGGTACACTAAATGAAAAACTGAAAACCAAAAAAACTGAACCGAAATTTAAAAAACTCGAACCGAAAAATCGAATGCCCACCCCTATTGATGACAAATATAAACATGATGAAGATCCGGTTTTGAGGAAGCTGATGGAAGCGGGTGCGGAGTCAAAAGATAGAGGTTTTCTCCCAAGGGGGAGATGGTGTTCCAAGATATCAGGGTCGGCTATGTGTCCCGAACGTTGATAATCTGAGGGTTCGAATATTGCATGAGGCACATGGTACTAGATATTCCATCCATCCGTGATCCACGAAGATGTATCGGGACTTGCGAGAAATCTATTGGTGGGATGGAATGAAGAAGGATATTGCGGAATTCGTAACCAGATGTCCAAACTGTCAACAAGTGAAGGTTGAGCATCAAAGGTCGGGAGGTGTACTTCAGGATATTAGAATTCCTACTTGGAAGAAGGAAGAGATAAATATGGACTTTATAATAGGCCTACCTTGTACTCGCCGACACTATGATTCCATTTGGATGGTGGTGGACAGGTTGACAAAGGCTGCACACTTCCTACTGGTTAAGACCACGGATTCAGCGGATGATTATGCCAAGTTGTATATTCAGGAGTTGGTTCGACTTCATGGAGTGCCCTTGTCTATTATTTTCAGACCGAGGTACTCAATTTACCTCCCAGTTCTGGCGGTCTTTTTAGAAGGGACTTGGGACTCAGATTAAGCTCAGCACAACATTCCATCCGCAAACAGATGGCAAGGAAGAACGAACCATTTAGACCCTCGAGGATATGTTGAGGGCATGTGTTATGGATGTCAAAGCTAGTTGGGATGATCATTTTCCCTTGATCGAGTTTGCCCATAATAACATTTATAACTCTAGTATCTAGATGGCACCGTTCGAGGCTCTTTACGGGCGAAGGTGTAGGTCGTCCATTAGTTGGTTTGAGGTTTGTGAGGCAGCCATAATAGGACCTGATTCGGTTCATGAGGCCATGGTAAACGTCCAGATGATAAGGGACCAGTTAAAAAGCACTCAGAGTCGTCAGAAATAGTATGCTAATGTAAGGAGAAGGGATCTGGAGTTTGATGTGGATGACTGGGTATTTCTAAAGGTGTCTCCCATAAAGAGAGTCGTGCGGTTCAGAAAGAAAGGTAAACTCAGTCCTCGCTATATTGGTCCCTATCGGGTTGTGAGAAGAGTTGGTAAAGCAGCTTATGAGTTGTACTTGCCATCGAAGTTGTCCTCAGTTCATCCCGTCTTCCGTGTGTCACTTTTGAAGAAGTGTTTGGCGGATCCAACCTTGGTAGTTCCGGTAGACAGCATTGGGGTGAAAGACAGCCTCAATTATGAATAAATTCCCATTGAAATCTTGGATCATCAGGTTCGAAAGCTGAGAAACAAAGAAGTAGCTTCAATTAAGGTCTTATGGAGAAATCAGCATGTTGAGGGAGCTACGTGAGAAGCAGAAGCAGATATGATGGCCAAATATCTACATTTATTCTCTATCGACTCGGTTCTGATTTGAGGTATCATTTTTTCCCTATGACTCTACCTAGTTTTTATGTTTAGTTCATGTGTGCAAGTTTCTTTTTATGTGAATGAATGTATGTGTGAAGTATGAAATCAGTTCTGCCATGTGGTTCTATTCTAAGGTAGTCATTCCGTGAAAATTTCGGTTAAAATAATCAGTATTTAAGTATGATAATCGCATGTTGTTGTTTTCTGCTTGTTTCTAACATTCGAGGAGGAATGTTCCCAAGAGGGAGATATTATAACACCCCGGAAGCGCTTAGGAGTGGGAAAAAGGTTGCAGGACGACAGGTACCATGACCCATGGTAAGTAACCACGGGCCGTCATTGGTGGTCGTGGGTTCAGGTGGATAGGTATCAGAGGGAAACAACGGTTGACTCGACGACCTGTGGTAAGGAACCATGAGCCTTCGTTTGTTGTCATGGTAGGAAGTGGACTTGGCAATAGGAAGGTATGACGGGTCATGCAATGACCCGTTGTAGCTTGCAACAACCCGTTGAAGCCTATGACGAGTTGTGGTGAGGCTCATTAGATAGAAGTTTAGAAGGTTCGCGGGAGAAATCAACAACCGAAGTAACGGCCCATTGGATCATAGTACGACCCGTCCTGTCTGTCGGTTGGTTAAGTTCCAAAGAGAAGGCATTCAGCAGTTCATTCAACGAGAAGACAGAACGGTCTGTGGGTTGTTTCCACGACCCATTGGTACCACTCGTGAGTTCCATTCAGCCAGTTTTCAAGGCAGGTTCATTAAGGGTATTTTTTACTTTTTCACGATATAAGGCCCTAAACTACATCATTTTGTCTTGAGAAAAGTTGGGTTTTAAGAGGATGACCTATTCTAAACTCCCATTCATGCATGCAAGAACTTTGAGAGGTGATTCAAGGGTAAATTTCAAGCTTTTCGCCTCAATTCCTTCAATTTCATTCTTGGGCTTTTAAGGAGGGTTAGGGGTTGATAATCCTAGGTATGTAAGGTCTTCAATGGGTTGGATTCTTCCACACCCATGCCCCTTCTATATTAATTACTCAAAATTTATTTGAAACTTCATGGGGTTTGTATTTGATTTGTATAAAATTAAATGATTTAATTATGGGTCTTGTGAGTTTGAAATCTTACTATAATCTACTGATTTTGATCATCTTTTAAGATTTAAATGGAGTACAATATTGTTGATTTTGAATTTCTAAAAAATTAAGCTTGATTATGCATGCCCAATGATGAATCGATTTATGATCCATTGATCCATTGGTGTTTTTGATAAGCCCAGCATGAATTATGAATTTATTTATGAATTTATTATGTTATTTATCATGAACTTATGAATTTCAAGCTATATGCATGATCTACAAGTATGCATGAGTTTTATCAATTATGAATTATGTTTTTGGCCGACCCACGGGCTTCAAGTCATGGCTAGTTCACGTATGTTCAAGCATGTTTATGACTATCATGATTTAACTAGCCCATGAACTCATGTATGTATTATTATGAGCACTATATATATTTTGGGAGTAGTATCGAACACCGAGTAGGTTTCGGGCTCAGGTTAAGCCCCGGATCTCATGAACTACGTGCCACCGTAGGTATGTTGGGACCCCTTTCATGTTTTTCCCTGGCCCAAATGGCTCTTTTCATGTGTGATCACGCCCTTCATGGTTCCTACCCTTGGCAAGGTACGAACAACCTTCCAACTAGGGTTACAAGTCGGGCTTCATGTGTGATCATATAGGGTATGTCGGTTAAGAGAATATCCCACTGTTCCTCATGATTTATGCATGTTTATGATTATGAATGCTGGCTCAAGTTATGTTAAGTAAGGCTCTTCTATTATGATTATGACTATGTTTACGTTACGAATGTTTCGAAAACCTTGAGTCTTATGTTATATTACGATAATTATGTCATGAGCATGCCTTCCTACTCCTATGATTATTTATAAGATTTATACATGTTTCAAATGTCCGTTTTAGTTTACTTGCATACTCAGTACATTCCACGTACTCACCGCATACTTTCTATGTTGTATCGTCTCATGATACATGTCCCAGTTCTCAGACGCATCCTTACCCGTAGATAGATTCGGACTTGCTCTCTGCGTATTTGGTGAGTCCTCATGTTTTGAAAGCTACATGTTCACACTCTATGTTATTCCTTCAGTTTCTGGATGTTGGATTATGGGGAGTTGTCCCATCAATCCGCCTTTCATGTTTAGAGGCTTATCAGACTAAAAGTTGTATTCCGCCGTATTGTATAAGTATTGTACTGTTTTCCCTCATGTTATGTTATGATTGCTTTCTCTATGCTAAGTCTTCTGCTCATGTGATTGAATTAGATATGTGCTCATGTTATGGGTCGACAAGAGGTCTCTCGGGGCTCCTTGTCTCGTGTCTACGATCCGGGTGTACGTTTGGGATCGTGACTGTAAACATATCCACATGGACCCCATACAAGTAATGTCGCCATATCTTCAATGCGAACACCACCGCGGCCAATTCAAGATCATGGTTCGGGTAATTCTTCTCATGGACTTTCAACTGTCTCGAGGTGTATGCTATCACTTTCCCTCGTTGCATCAATACACACCTGAGTCTGATTCTCGAAGCATCATAATACACTACAAAACCATATGTACCCTCAGGTAGGGTCAACACCGGAACGGTGGTAAGTCGAGCCTTCAACTCTTGGAAGCTCTTCTCACAAGCCTCCGACCATTGGAACTTTACCTTTTTCTGAGTCAACTTGGACAAAGGTACTGTAATAGATGAGAAACCCTCAACAAACCTCCGATAGTAGCTAGCTAAACCCAAGAAACTCTGAATATCCGAGGAATTCACCGGTCTAGGCCAATTCTTCACCGCCTCGATTTTTGGAGAATCTACTTTTATGCCCTCGCCTGATACTACATGGCCCAGAAATGCTACCGAGTTCAACCAGAACTAGCACTTGCTGAACTTTGCATACAATTGGCGATCTTTAAGAGTCTGAAGCACTACTCTCAAATGAGCAGCATGCTCCTCCTCGCTCCGAGAGTATATAAGGATGTCATCAATGAACACAATCACGAACATATCCAGATACGGCTTGAACACCCTGTTTATCAAGTCCATAAAAGCTGCAGGAGCATTTGTTAGTCCAAAAGACATGAATACAAACTCATAATGACCATACCGCGTCCTGAAGGCTGTCTTCGAGATATCACACTCCCGAACCATGAGCTGATGATACCCAGATCTAAGATCTATCATGGAGAAACATTTGGCACCCTGAAGCTGGTTAAACAAATCATCGATCCTGGGTAAAGGATACCTGTTCTTAATAGTGACCTTGTTCAATTGCCAATAGTCAATGCACATCTGAAGCCAACCATCCTTCTTTCGGACAAATAACACTGGTGCACCCCACAGAGACTTGCTCAGTCTGATAAAGCCCTTATCTAACAGGTCCTTCAACTGATCCTTCAACTCTTTTAGCTCGGCTGGAGCCATCCTGTAAGGAGGGATATATATAGGCTGCGTATCGGGTAGAAGTTCAATAACAAAATTGATCTCCCGCTCGGGAGGAACACCTGGCAAATCATCGGGAAAGACCTCTAGATAGTCACGCACCACCGAAACTGACTGGATAGTCGGGGTCTCGAACTCAACATCCTTAACCCTGACCAGATGGTACATGCAACCCTTAGAAATCATCTTCCAGACCTTAAGATATGAAACAAATCGACCTGCTGGTACACCCAAACTACCCTTGCACTCCAAAACTGATTCACCCGGAAAGCGAAATTCCACTGCACGGGTTCTACAATTTACAGAAGCATAACACGCATACAACCAATCCATACCAAGAAAATGATATCAAAGTTAGTCATGGATAACTCTACAAGGTTTGCGGAGGTGACTTTATGCAATATAGTGACCGGGTATCCTCTATACACCCACCTAGCCACAATCGAATCACCAATAGGAGTAGAAACCGAAAATGGTTCTGACAAAGTCTCGGGACTAACTCCAAAGCTACTAGCAATGTAAGGGGTCATAAAAGACAAGGTAGCTCCCAGATCTAGCAAAGCATAAACATCAATATGAAAAACACGCAACATACCAGTGACCACATCCGGGGAGACCTCCTGCTCCTGACGGGGTGCTAAAGCATAAAACCTATTTTGACGCTGACCACCGGCTGAACTGGTCAAGGCACCCTGCTGAGGGGGACATGCTGCTGGAGCGGCAAAACTGGCTGCTGGCATACGGGCTCCACGACCCTTAAATCGGCTGAAGGGCAATCCCTGAGTCTGTGTTCGGGTTTTCCACACCCGAAACAAGCACCTGAGCTGACTAGGCACCTTCCAAGATGATTCTTGTCGCATCTCACACAAGCTGGGAAAATGCGCTCTATCTACATGCTACCCTGGCCTCTCGACTCTGGAGCCCTGCTCCTCTGATACCCTCGGAATCTAGATGGCGTACTGGCCGATGATGGTGCTGGAGCAATAGAACTATGTTGAGACTGCTGATGCTATCCACCCCCTGATCTGACTTGAGAAGTCCCGTAACTGTCGGTCTTGGTGGCCTCTCTCTGCCTCCGATACACCGTCTCCATCTGCTAAGCATGCAACACAATACGGTACAAATCTATATCCCGATGCAACATGGCGATCCCACAATCCTTATCCAAGTAGTCCGCCAGCTCATGCACAAATTGACTCACTCAAGTCCTCTAGTCTGCCACCAACTCTGGTGCATATTTAGATAGTCGGGTGAACTCCAGTGCGTACTCCTGGACCGACATGTCACCCTGCTTCAAGTTAACAAACTCGATCGCCTTTTGCTCCCTCATCTCCCTAGGGAAGAATTGATCCAAGAATGTTGTGTGGAACTCTTGTTATACCCAGTAGGATTCCCGACACCTAGATGACCTATTCGCACGTTGGTTAAGCATATTTGAAGGCCATACGTGCTAAAGAAAGGCCCGGGAAAAAGATCGGACGAGAAACCTGTCGAACCATCGCGGAAGGAGCCGAGGCAGAGCTCCTCCACGATGGCAGCGTGTCACGGAGGTGAGGCCTCCGCGTTGGCTCCGTGACACGTTGGCCTTGTCCAAGCCCAAGTATATAAAGCCCCACTTCAGTTTTAAATCATTTTAAACTTATAATTTCCAGTGAAACAGAGAGGAAACACCAGAGAGGAGAAAAGAACGAAGGGGGTAATATAATTTTCATCCGATTATGCTGCTAAACATTGTCCAAACTCAAATTAACCTCAGATACCGAGGTATTTAGCAGCAGAGAGCATTCCTACGGATTTAGTTTCGTGAAATACGGCCGATGAATCGTCGAGCTACCGAGCTAAGGTAAGTAGAATTACTCCAAACTAGTGTCTATGTGTTCCTAGCTGTGAAGTGAATAGTTCTCCCTTCTGGACTTCTGAAAAATAGCGAGTTTTCGACCGTCTTTCGATAAGCCTAAGTTTAGGATATAAATTACATCAAAGTGACGAAGTTCATTAAAATAAAGCTATAGTTGGTATTAATTGACATATTTATGAATGCAGTTGGGAGAAATAGTTGAAGTATTGGCCGAGCCTCGTCCGACAGACGCATAGTTCGAGGATAAGGTATGTAAAGCTAGTTTCCTCGGCAAGTTAGTAATCTTGGTACAGTACAGTAATTTAAAGGCCAGTAGAATGTTCAGAAGTCATGTGTTATGTTTATTACGAATGTTGGTACGATATTAGAAGTATCATGTTATGATTAGCGCGAGACTTGCTAGCATGATATAGATTCTAATATAAGTATTAGGAACTGCATAGCATGCTCAGTATGTGATGTAATACAGAATGTTAGGATATTATCGTATTCAGTTGAAACCCAGTAAAACAATGTAATATCTGTAATGCATCTCAGAAGTAGAATGATAGGTTAAAAATGAAGTTTAGGAAGCATGTCAGAAATAGTAAATCATGTTATTACAGAAACTCAGTATACAGCACAGTATGGCAGAAGATTATATTTATATATATATACTATTATCAGTCTCAGCATGTATTAAGTACGTATACATTACCATTACTAGTTCAGTACACAGTATGTATGGATACCTTACTAATATTAGCTTCAGTATGTGGGATATGCAGATAGTATTACTAGTTGAGACCGTTGTATTGTTTTGGGGTTGGATTACCTAGCATCCATGACCGCCCCAGGGTTGATAGCTGTATCGACTCATCCGCCAGAGGACGAGGATACGTCGCTCTACGGAGTGGCATGCCGTCCCACAGGGGACGAAGATGGGATGCCAGTTTTCCCCATATTGTGCCTTGGTCGGCCCTTACACACCCCTGTTGAGCGGATACGCCCGAGTGTTGATTCAGGAGTCCTCCGGACTCAGATGCAGTTATAGTCAGGGGCTCAGCGAGCCCAAGTGCATACCCAGGGGACCGGCAGGATGCTTGCAGCGATTATAGGAGATGAGATGACCGGGGTAGGGGTATAGATTCTGTGCTGGTTGTACCTCCCGGCTTATGGGGGCCGGGTAAGGTTTGTGTGTGCTATTTATTTTATGTTATGTTATGCCATGTTACATTAGACACGAGTAGATCAGCAGTAGAACGATACGTCTCCAGGTATGACTCCTACTCCTTCCAGTATAATTAAGAGAAGGTATGATTTACATTATCAGACAGTTAATCTATTCCTTCCTACTTCAGTTTCATCAGATGTATTGTTGTTTTCAGATATTTCTTTCAGTTATTGCTTTACATACTCAGTACCAGTGTTACTAACACCCGGTGGGGCGCTGCATTACTTGCCTGTAGGTACTCATAGACGAGCAGGCGATACCTCGTGATTCCTATCAGCGATCGAGTATTCAGCTCCTGTCATCCGGAGACTGAACCCCAGAGGTGTATTTCTTTTTCTTTGTTGTACAGTACGGGTAGGTCGGGGCCCTGTCCCGATCATTTCTATTTCTATTCCTAGAGGCTTGCAGTCTGTATATATATTTCCCTGTGGTCAAATGAGTCGGTCGAGTGGGGTCGTGCAGTTGTATAGCTGTTAGTACTTTTGTTTCCTTTATGTTGGTCGTGTGGGGCCATAGCTTGACAAGTAGTGGTGACCTTGCCGGTCACGTAGCTATCCAGTATTTCATTGTTGAGTTACAGATAACTAGACAGCATGGTGGCCTTGTCGGCCCGCATAGGTTCCTTGTTACGAGTGTGTTTCTGGTTAGCTGCTATTACAGGTACAGGTGGCTATAGGCCTAGTCGGCCGGAGGCTGTATTTACAACCGTTATATAGCCCATTGTTTTCCTGAATCTGAGTTAGAGCCTACCAGACACTAGATGTGCTTAGGCTCAGTAGTCTAGCAGTTCAGGTCCTAGTAGGGCACCAGGTGCCAGTCATACCCCCCCAAGACGGGGTGTGACAAACTTGGTATCAGAGCAGGTCGTGTCCCAGGGAGTCTGCAAGCCGTGCTAAGTATATTCTTGTCTATGGATGTGTTGTGCACCACGTACTATAGGCAGGAGGCTGCGAGGCATGATAGGATGGTTACCCTTCCTTCTCAGTCTGTCGTGCTTTAGAGCGGTACGGTATAGGGTTGAGTTCCTAAAAAAAAACTTACCGTATTCTTTGATTACAGATACAAAGGTAGATTAGCATTACCCTACTACAGGCAGAAGATTACATATAACAACAGAAGAGGGCATCAGCCAGTTACATGATAACTACAGCAGCAGCAGGAGGCACCCGAGACCTCCCAGCATGATACCTTTATCTGTACTATTCCCAGTATACGTTGATAACGTCAGAATAGGAAGTCCGAAGTATAATGTATATATGAGTTGATTTATTTATTAGCTATATGAGATCTGATTAAGATTACAGACAAAGTCAGACTATCAGATAAGTATGAGAAAGAGAGGGAAATACAGGAATCCCAAACACATCTTTTCAGATGTGGTACAATTATATGTTCTATCTGTTGCAACAAGAAAAGGGCTATTCCTACCTCTTGACTTTGATTCTAGTACAGTAAAGGGGCATAAGACTTGAGATGAGGTTGCCAAGTCAAGCAGTAAGTAAATATGGGCTGATTGATCCTAGTAAGTATTAGAAAGTATAAGGAGCCCCTATGATTACGTGATTTGTGCAGACCATTATGATAACAAGCCAGTAAAGAAAGTAAGACTGTTAGCTTACCCGAAGCAGGGGTAAAAGATCTGTTAGTAATGAATGCTTAGTAATAGTCAAATTTGAGTCAGAAAAAGGCTAAGTCCGCCATATACGCTAATAGACGGTAAGATATACCTGCAAGATTATAGATATGATTCAGTTGTGATATCGAAAGGGTGAGAGGTCATGTGAATCAGATAGGTCTGACTGCAAGTCAGGGGAAGTGTGAACTGATACTTGACCAGTAATCTTATTAACAATGAAAAGCAGGTACCTTAAACCCCAGAGTCAGCTTAAGCAAGATGAGGGGAAGAAGCAGGAGTGTCAGATGTTGTGGGGAAATTAGGATTACCCCCGGATTGATAGAATATCATATTAAGGATTAAGCCTCGGGCTGACAGTAAGATTGCGGTCCAGAATACTGCAGTATGTTCGCTTATGGGGAAGTTGAGAAATTGCCGATACAGCGAATTTAATCTAGTGTGGCCTAGAGATAAGGCCCAGCAGACAGTCATGGGCTCTCAATATATGCCTAGTAAGGCCACAAGATTCGAACGTTGACCCCACATCGCAAGAGTGGCGGAATTTCAAACAACAGACAATAACTAAAGTATTTATGTTTGTTACTTTCAGAATGGGGTGACAATACAATGAAATGTTAAGAGAAAGCAGGAGGTATTATTAGACCATAGAAGCAGTATATCATGTACAATATGAAATTTAGTAAAGTGTGTCAGAGATTACGTATCATTACAGAATTCAGTATGTATTGTACGTATTTATTAATATATATATATATATATATACAGATAATAGATATGCTGTGAGTAGCTGCCTATAGGGGTTACAATCACAGATACTGATTAGTACTAGAAAGCATGTGCAAATTGCATTGCAGGACCCCCTTGCCAAAAAAAAAGGAGAAGAAAGAAAGAAAAGGAGAGAAGAAAGGAGAAAGGGAAAGGAGAAGAGAAAGGGCAGATTAAGTGTGAATTACGTATGAAGTCATAGAAACTATCTCATTTCTCAGTTATTAAGTTAATAGACTTATGTGTTGTTGCCAGATCTAGGCTCTAGAAGCTTACTAGAGTTAATGGCCTGAATCAGATGGCTAGATGATAAGAGCACAGTTAGACGGTCTAACGACTAGCTGGCGCTTGTATTAGCAGGGAAGCATCCCTAAAAATCAATAGCATTATCGTATATGCCGGAACCAGAATTTTTCCAATATGTTAAGTGGTCGTACATCATTTTCCCAGCCTTGTAGGTGAGAGTCGACCTTAGTCAACCTAGCAGTTATTACAAGGAATACTCCGCAAGTCAGACAAGCCCGTGGGCACCCCAAGAAAGGGGTCCACATCAGTAGTCAGTGACAGACTAGTACTTCAGCTGGTTCTTGTAAGGTATTCAGATACAAAGCCCTAGCAGAAGGCCAGTATTTACAGAATAGCTCATCAGACCGAGAATTCCCCAAAATAGTAGTATAAATCCAAGTGGATACACACAAGGCGTAAGAAATTGATAGTACCCTGCTAGCACAGTGTTTATTAAGACCAGGAGATCAGTAAACTCCCCGTAAAGATCCAGAGATTGATCGTCTGGGAGTAAGTTTGATTAAGCCCAGCCTTACAGTGGTTCAAGCAAAATAACAGAGCAATTAGATGCCCACAAGTCTGCAGTTATGCATGAACTATAAGTACTCAAGTAGAACAGTTAGAGCATTGTTAGACTACTGCCACATTCGGGTCATTCAACTTGACTATTCAGTTATTTAAGGTTATGCAGCCAGATCATTAGAGGTCATGATCAATATCAGGACCCTCTGATCAGATAAAGGCACAAAGTGCGCGGACGGTCGTTCAGGTTATTCCAGCAACAAGTAGCCTTAGCATGTGGCCGAAGGGCCAGATAAGCTCTAGCTACGCCTGTAAACTACTTGTCGATCTTTTCGGCAAGACAAGTCAGTATGACCGTCAATTATATGCCGAGCTCTCTAAGTATGAAAAGGTAATGGAGCCGCAACCGCTCTTAGCTATAGATCTATTAGGAGTGTGGTGTATGTGCAACCCGAGCAACGGGAGTTGGTCAGAGAGATACATCAATTGGTCAATTTAGCCGTTCGTGTAATAGAAATGAAGGACAACAGAGTGGTAATCTAGAACACTGTCGTGTCGTCATCAGTTGTGAAAATAAAAGAACGGTAGTATAAGAATCCTGACCTGGTTAGCAGGGGAAAACGCCAGATTTCCAGGTAACAGAGGATGGAGTGCTGCGTTGTAAAGGTCGTCTATATGTTCCAGATGTTTCAGGACTCCGCCAGCAGATTATGAACGAGGTACATTACGCCCATTATTCTCTACACCCTGGATGCGACAAAAATGTACCATGATATCAAGGAAAACTACTGGTGGCCAGGTATGAAAAGGGAAATTGCTGAGTTTGTAGCCCAGTGTCCTAACTGCCAACAGGTAAAGGCGGAACACCAGAAACCAAGCGGGTTAACTCAGGACATAGTTGTGCCTCTCTGGAAATGGGAAGCAATGAATATGGATTTTGTGGCAGGATTACCCCGTACCCGACACAGACATGATTCTATATGGGTATTGACTAAATCAGCTCATTACCTGCCAGTAAGGACTACTTTCTCGGCCGAAGATTACGCGGAATTGTATATCCGAGAGATAGTCAGATTGCACAGAGTGCCAGTATCCATTATTTCAAACAGAGGAGCGCAGTTCACGGCTAGATTTTGGCAATCATTCTAGAAGGGACTGGGAACGCAGATTAATCTGAGCACTGCATTCCACCCTCAGACAGACGGACAGGCTGAGCGCACTATTCAGACGCTCGAGGATATGCTGCGAGCGTGTGTGCTAGACTTTGGTGGTAACTGGGACGAGCATTTGCCGTTGATAGAATTTGCTTATAATAATAGCTATCACTTCGCTATTCAGATGGCACCTTTTGAGGCTTTATACGGGCGAAAGTGTAAATCGCCGGTTGGCTGGTTCGAAGTAGGGGAATCAGCGATAATTGGGCCCGATATTGTTCAGCAGTCAGAAGAGAAAGTCAAGCTTATCAGAGAACGCCTATTGACTGCACAAAGTTGCCAGAAATCATATGCAAACGTACGGCGCAGAGACCTGGAGTTTAATGTGAGTGACTGGGTATTTCTAAAAGTATCTCCGATGAAAGGGGTGATGAGATTCGGTAAAAAGGATAAACTCAGTCCGAGGTTTGTTGGGCCTTATCAGATTCGTCGAAGAATAGGCCAAGTGACAGATGAGTTGAACTTGACTCCAGAGTTAGAACCCGTTCATCCGGTCATGTATCTATGTTGAAGTAATGCATAGGAGACTCGTCCAGAGCAGTCCCAGTCCAGGATATCCAGGTTACAGAAGAGCTGGCCTATGAAGAGATTCCAGTAGCCATCCTAGACATGCAGGTTCGTAGATTGAGAACTAAGGATATTGCATCTGTCAAGGTATTGTGGCGTAACAGGAACCGAGAGGAGATGACGTGGGAAGCTGAAGAGGATATGAAAGTTAGATACCCTCACCTATTCCAGGCCTAGTCAGGCGGCAGGTATGTCCGTATTATTACTTATGTAGCACCTTATGGTTGTATATGTATGAATGAGAAAGATTGATACTTAGCCATTCAGTGAATCTTAAAGAATTGCGTACAGTACCGGTGTTAGACTTTTCTGTATTTCAGGTTTTTGCTATAGACCATATTACAGGGGAAACTCTGCCGAAATATTTCTAGATAATAAGTTGAGAAGTCCTCTAAATAAAAGTTTACATTCGAGGATGAATGTTCTTAAGGGGGGGAGAATGTTATACCCCGTAGGATTCCCGGCACCTAGATGACCTATTCGCACATTGGTTAAGCATATTTGAAGGCCATACGTGCTAAAGAAAGGCCCGGGAAAAAGATCGGACGAGAAACCTATCGAACCATCGCGGAAGGAGCCGAGGCAGAGCCCCTCCGCGATGGCAGCGTGTCACGGAGGTGAGGCCTCCGCGTTGGCTCCGTGACACGTTGGCCTTGTCTAGGCCCAAGTATATAAAGCCCCACTTCGGTTTTAAATCATTTTAAACTTATAATTTCTAGTGAAACAGAGAGGAAACACCAGAGAGGAGAAAAGAACGAAGGGGGTAATATAATTTTCATCCGATTACGCTGCTAAACGTTGTCCAAACTCAAATTAACCTCAGATACCGAGGTATTTAGCAGCAGAGAGCATTCCTACGGATTTAGTTTCGTGAAATACGGCCGACGAATCGTCGAGCTACCGAGCTAAGGTAAGTAGAATTGCTCCAAACTAGTGTCTATGTGTTCCTAGCTGTAAAGTAAATAGTTCTCCCTTCTGGACTTCTGAAAAATAGCGAGTTTTCGACCGTCTTTCGATAAGCCTAAGTTTAGGCTATAAATTACATCAAAGTGACGATGTTCATTAAAATAAAGCTATAGTTGGTGTTAATTGACATATTTATGAATGCAGTTGGGAGAAATAGTTGAAGTATTGGCCGAGCCTCGTCCGACAGACGCATAGTTCGAGGATAAGGTATGTAAAGCTAGTTTCCTCGGCAAGTTAGTAATCTTGGTACAGTACAGTAATTTAAAGGCCAGTAGAATGTTCATAAGTCATGTGTTATGTTTATTACGAATGTTGGTATGATATTAGAAGTATCATGTTATGATTAGCGCGAGACTTGCTAGCACGATATAGATTCTAATATAAGTGTTAGGAACTGCACAGCATGCTCAGTATGTGATGTAATACAGAATGTTAGGATATTATCGTATTCAGTTGAAACCCAGTAAAAGAATGTAATATTTGTAAGGCATCTCAGAAGTAGAATGATAGGTTAAAAATGAAGTTTAGGAAGCATGTCAGAAATAGTAAATCATGTTATTACAGAAACTCAGTATACAGCACAGTATGGCAGAAGATTATATTTATATATATATACTATTATCAGTCTCAGCATGTATTAAGTATGTATACATTACCATTACTAGTTCAGTATACAGTATGTACGGATACCTTACTACTATTAGCTTCAGTATGTGGGATATGCAGATAGTATTACTAGTTGAGACCGTTGTATTGTTTTGGGGTTGGATTACCTAGCATCCATGACCGCCCCAGGGTTGATAGCTGTATCGACTCATCCGCCAGAGGACGAGGATACGTCGCTCTACGGAGTGGCATGCCGTCCCACAGGGGACGAAGATGGGATGCCAGTTTTCCCCATATTGTGCCTTGGTCGGCCCTTACACACCCCTGTCGAGCGGATACGCCCGGGTGTTGATTCAGGAGTCCTCCGGACTCAGATACAGTTATATTCAGGGGCTCAGCGAGCCCAAGTGCATACCCAGGGGACCGACAGGATGCTTACAGCGATTATAGGAGATGGGATGACCGGGGTAGGGGTATAGATTCTGTGCTGGTTGTACCTCCCAGCTTATGGGGGCCGGGTAAGGTTTGTGTGTGCTATATTATGTTATGTTATGTTATGCCATGTTACATTAGACACGAGTAGATCGGCAATAGAACGATACGTCTCCAGGTATGACTCCTACTCCTTCCAGTATAATTAAGAGAAGGTATGATTTACATTATCAGACAGTTAATCTATTCCTTCCTACTTCAGTTTCATCAGTTGTATTGTTGTTTTCAGATATTTCTTTCAGTTATTGCTTTACATACTCAGTACTAGTGGTACTGACGCCCGGTGGGGTGCTGCATTACTTGCCTGCAGGTACTCATAGACGAGCAGGCGATACCTCGTGATTCCTGTCAGCGATCGAGTATTCAGCTCCTGTCATCCGGAGACTGAACCCCAGAGGTGTATTTCTTTTTCTTTGTTGTACAGTACGGGTAGGTCGGGGCCCTGTCCCAATCATTTCTATTGCTATTCCTAGAGGCTTGCAGTCTGTATATATATTTTCCTGTGGTCAGATGAGCCGGTCGAGTGGGGCCGTGCTGTTGTATAGCTGTTAGTACTTTTGTTTCCTTTATGTTGGCCGTGTGGGGCCATAGCTTAACAGGTAGTGGTGACCTTGCCGGTCACGTAGCTATCCAGTATTTCATTGTTGAGTTACAGATAACTAGACAGCATGGTGGCCTTGTCGGCCCGCATAGGTTCCTTGTTACGAGTGTGTTTCTGGTTAGCTGCTATTACAGGTACAGGTGGCTATAGGCCTAGTCGGCCGGAGGCTGTATTTACAGCTGTTATATAGCCCGTTGTTTTCCTGAATCTGAGTTAGAGTCTACCAGGCACTAGATGTGCTTAGGCTCAGTAGTCTAGCAGTTCAGGTCCTAGTAGGGCACCAGGTACCAGTCATACCCCCCAAGACGGGGTGTGACACTCTTCCCAACCAATGGGGCCGGCACCCACTGCCCTAGCATCTCTCCACTGTTTGAACCATATGTGGGCCACCTCCTTTAGCTGATAAGAGGCCAAATCCACAAAATCTACATTGGTCATCCCCATAACCTAGGTGATCTTTAGAATCTCCTCAATGAAATCATGCGAATCCTCATCCACCTTGGACCCAAAGAACTTCGGACGGTTCATCCTCAAGAAGTCTCTAATCCGGGCCGCAGCCGCACTGCCATTCTGTGGGATATGCGCAACAGCCTGCTGGTTGACCTGAGCGGTCAAGGCCTGTGCCAACATCTGGATAGCCGCCCGAAACTCAGCGTAGGTAACTGGCTCTGGTGCCTGGGACTCCTAAACAAGTGGGGCCTGCTGATATCCATGATCATTTCCATCTCCGTGGCCTTCACCGTTTCCATTTCTTCTTCCGTTCATTCTCCTGGGAGCCATGATTCTGCAATCGCGAATAGCATGAATTAGAAGGATAGAAAGACTTTTCATCGCACGACATGGATCATGAAAGAAGGGAACATTTCCTAAATGTCTCATAGCCTCTTCTTTATAAGTGTGGCGCGCTTCACACCCATGAAAAAGACTCTACTTAACGCGGCTTTCAGACACCCTAGGACACTTCAAACCTATGGCTCTGATACCAAGTTTGTCACGACCGAACGTAGACCCGGATCGTAACACGGACAAGAAACCTCGAGAGGCCCCAAGTCGACCCATGGCATAAGCATACATCTAACTTCATTCATTATAAGTGGAAGAATAATCACAAGGCATAGCGGAAACATAAGCATAATCATGACATATCATAACAAACGGAATCACTTAGACATACACAAGCTGAGTACTACACACTGTCTGAAAGTCTCTACTACATACGATCGGTTGATGGGACAACACTCCCAACTAACCCGGACAAGTACTGAAACATAAAATGGCATGAATGTCTATCAAACGGCCCTCGAAACACGAGGACTCACCAATAAACTGAAAGTACACTCTGAGATGATCTAGATATGAGGATGAGCCTGAGAGCTTGAACCTCTATCATAAAAAGATACAACATAAAAAGTATGCGCTCAATACATGAAATGTACCGAGTATGCAAGGTAAGTAAAAAAGACATTTAAATTATGTAAAAGCTCATAAAACATCATAAGAGTAGGACATCATGATCATATCATAAATATCGTAACATAACATATCAAAAGGCTCAAGGTTTTCCAAGCATCCGTAATACAATCGTAATCATGATCATAAGAGAAAAGCCAAAATGAACATTTTGTGAGCCAACATACGTAATCATAAACATGCATAAATCATGAGGAACAGTGGGAGATTCTCTTAACCGACATACCCCATATGAGCACACATGAAGCCCGACTTGTGACCCTAGTCGGGAGGGTATTCGTACTTTGCCAAGGGTAGAACCATGAAAGGTGTTATAACACATGGAAAGGGTCATTTGTGCCGAGGAAAGTCATAAGGGAGGTCCCAACATACCTACAGTGGCACGTACTTTATGAGATCCGGGACAGAATCTAGGCCCCGAACCTACTCGGTGTTCGATACTACTCCGAAAACATATATAGTGCTCATAATATAATATGCATGAGTTCATAGGCTAGTTAAATCATGATAATCATAAACATACTTGTAAATACATGAACTAGCCATGAAACAAGGCCCGTGAGTCGGCCTAAAACATAATTCATGAATCATAGGTTTCATACATACTTGTAGATTATGCATATAGCTTGAGAGTCACCAAATCATGATGGGTAATTGAATGAATTCATATTTCAAATCATAAATCAAGTTGGTCTTGTAAGTATTATCAATGGAAGCAAAGATCATAAATCGATTTATTATAGATCATGCTTAGATAGGCTTAATTTAATAGAATTTGAAATCGACAATTATATAATCAAAATAGTTATAAAATCTGACCAAAATTCATAAAATATAATTAAATCACAATTTAGAACAACCCATTTGTAAATCATTAGATCCATAAAAATTGAATTAAAACCCCAATAGATTTTTGGTAGATTACCATAAATTACTGGAGAATGGGCATGGGTGTGAACGAAAACACCCATTCGTAACCCTATATACCTGGGTAGGATCAGATTCTAAAGTTCTTGAATGCCCAAGGATGAATTGATTGGGAAAAGCTTGAGGAATAACTTGATTTCTTCAAAATTTCTCTTAATATGCATGCATGGGAATGATCTATGCAATAGGGACTTAGCCTACCTTAAAATGCCCAGAAAATACATGAAACGACGTAGTTTAGGGCCTTATAGCATGGAAAAGTCAAAAATGCCCTTAATGAATTTAGCCTGAAAATTTGCACATGTTAACCAATGGGCCTACCAATGAGTCGTTGGAAGCTACCACGACTCGTGGTATGGCTCGTCGTCTGCACTGCCCAGTCCTTGCTTTCGGAATCAAACCACGGCTAGATAGGATGACTCATCCTTTGGTCCCACGGGTCGTTGAGTCAATCATTGCTTGCCCCTCTAAAATTTCTGAACTTCCTCACAACGAGTCTCACCACGACTCGTTGTTTCCTCCAACGGGTCGTGGTTTCCGTCCGTTAAGTCCATTGGAAATCTAACCATGTAGATAATGATTGCTGACAACGGGTCGTTATAATTCATAATGGGTCGTTGGATGACCCATTATTTCTCTAAAAGCTAAAGTCCATCTCTCGCCACGACTACAGACGATGACTCGTTGTTTCCCACAACGAGTCGTTATATCAGTCATTGCTTCCACTGCCACCTGGACTTCTGAAACCACGACTGGCAACAACAGCTTGTGGTTTCCAACCACGAATCGTTGCACCTCTCGTTCTGTGATGTTTTTCCCAGTTTCAGCAGTTTTCAACTTTTAACTCCCGGGTCTACTCTTAGGCCCTTCTGGGGTATTACACTCTGTCCAGTCTTAGAACACCATTTACAGAATTTGATCCGATAAGAGTCTTAGGGTACTTCCAGATAGGCATCCCTGACTTAGTCTTGGGCCCCAAGCTATCAGCTTAGTAGTCAGTCTAGGACTATCCAGTGGGAGTAGCACTTAGCACCGAGCGGTCCGGGGTTCTAGCGCATCCAAGTTCCTAGAACTACATTGCCACCATAGGTTATTTTATTGGCCTTATCACCCCAGACTTGTGATCACCCAGTTCATGGCTTTATACCCTGGAAAGGTATATTGGGTCCTACCAATGGGGTGTATACATCGGACTCCATGTCTAGCTCACGTGGTTATATATCGGTTATAGACTCTCCCACTAGTCAGTACAGTTCCAGTTTAGCTCAGCTCAGAACAGTTTCAGTTTACTCAATTCAAATCAGTTCAGTATAGTTAGTTCAGATTCAGTATCTCAGATTCAGGGCATGTTAATGACCATCAGACAAGGTCATTTTGACCATTTCAGTATATTTCAGTTTATTTACTTTCAGCTTTTCAGTTGGTAATTGCATATCATTACAATTCAGTTATTTATCCCTTATGTTATATTTTCTCCCACTTACTCAATACATTCAAAGTACTAACGCATACCTTCTATGTTGTATTATATTATGATACAGCCGCAGGTTCTCAGTCTCAGCACCGTTAGCAGATCTTCTCTCAGGTGATATCAGTTGTATCAGTGGTGAGTCCTCATCATCCAAGGATGATGTTTATTTTCTTTAGTTATTTTCATTCAGTAGACTTTAGAGTTAGCTGGAGGCTTGTCCCATTAACTCATCAGTTGTAGTTGGCTTTCAGACATAGATTCAGACTGCCAGTTTTGCTTTCAGATGTAAAAGCTTTTATTATTCAGTTTTCATAAATGACTTATTTAATTAAGCTTCCTCTATGATTACTCAAATTACCAGTGTTATGATAGACCATAAGTTGGCTTGGGGTTACTTGTGACTCCAAGTACTGTGTCTAGTCCAAGGTATAGACTCGGGTCGTGACAGAGTCCCCGTAGAGTTTGAACATGAATATATTCCTATAGTGGCACGTAGTTTTGAGACTCGGGGTTTGTCTGAACCTCTAGCCTACTTGGTGCTAGAAACTACTCCCAAAAATATGCACATGGCTCGAACACACCATCGTGAAACAATACTTGAACTTCCATGGGTTAGCCAAAATATGAAATTATAATTATACTTGATATGTGTGAAATATTCGTGAAAAGATGCCATAAAATTGTCTATGATACTTGAATTTAAATTTCATGAAAATTTCATGAAGCTTTAATAAAGCTTCATAACTTTAAAATCATGGAATCGTAAGTTTAGGATTTCATAACTATTCATACATACTAGATAGTTCATCATACTTGAAATCATGGGTCATAAGTTTGAAATTCATAAATCATGCAGAATAGGGCATAATCTTCATAAAATTGAAATCATGAATTAACAAATAAATTGAGAATTAAATCTGCCCTATTAGCCATAAATCATCAATTGGAACATAAGAGAATTGAACCCTTAGAAATAGCATTGAAGATTTCATAAAAATAGGGTAAAACCTTAGAATTTCAACATAACATTATTGGAGTCTTAAAATCATAGGGTGGAAGAATTCTCCCATTCGTGACCCTACATACATGGGTAAATTGACTCCTAAACTTGTCCCAATAAGATTGAAAGAGAATTTGAGGAAGGACCCTAGCCTTGATCTTCAGATAGGATCTTCAATTCCTATTGTTTTGAAAGAATGAGGTCTTAGGCTAGGCTTAACCTCTTAATAAACTCCTTAATAAGCCTAAAATGACGTCACTTAGGGATTAGAATCTTAGAAATTTATAAAATTATCTCTGAAATTGGGTTGAACTGAATCACTAAATTGCCCGACAGTGGCCGTGACGGACCGTCAAACGCCCGACGATTCGTCGCCCTTACCGTAACGATGGTGGAAGTGACGAGCCGTCACTCCCTTAACGGTCTGTCGAGTCTGTCGTCACACTTGGGACACTGAGAACTCATGTGATGGTCCATCATTATCCTGACGGGTCGTCATCCTCACCGTCAAGCCGCGACGCTACAGGTGACGGGCCATCAGCTTCTCTATCAACCCGCTACACCAGACCTGCAACTTCAATTCTTTTTCCTTCAAGGAGCTGTTTAGAGACTTGAGTGTTATAAAACAAGTCATCAATCTGGGAATGGGATACTTATTCTGGATTGTGGCTTAGTTCAATTGGTGTTAGTCAATATACATCCTGAGAGAGTCATCTTTCTTCCACACGAAAAGATTGGAGCACCCCACGGAGACTTACTGGGCCTGATAAAACCCTTATCTAGGAGCTTCTTCAATTGTTCCTTCAACTCCTTAGGTTTAGCTTGGGATCCTTGTAGACCTTACTTGACTTAAACTTGGACTCATTTTGGGCCTTAATTCAATTGGACTTTTTGGGCAGATTTGATGTCACTTTGTTGGGTCAATTTTAAGCTTCATTTGGGCCACTATTAGGTATTAATACATGTAGGTATTATACCTGCTTGACCCTCTTAACTTGGTTCATTCCTCTTAAGTATATGGTGCACCGACTTGTTGTTATAAGCTTAACTAAGTTGACGAGTATCGTACTTCCTTTACTCCATTGTTTCAACTTTTGGTCTCCTTACTTAATTCTTATGCACACTTGTATTTTCAAACTATAGGTTCAAATACCACCTTACCATCCTGAGTTTAAATACTTTTATCGACATTAGCTTAGTCATACATGCCTTGAAAAATATAGGGCATTACAAAATACTTGTAGGGCACTATTGTTTAACAGTTTCACAAGAAATAATATAAATTCTTATTGCAATTAACTTGATCAAGAAACTAAAATGCCAAATTTAAGAAAAATAACTCGTAAAAAGATACATAAATATTTTGATGGTAATTTTAGAAAGACTCGTGAATATTTAAAATTAACTTCAAGTCTTTAGATAATTATTGAAAGATTTTGACTATGGCAAGTTGAACACTCCTATTTATATGATTTATAAAATTATTTATGATGGTGTTTTCTTTTTCTATCAACTCACGTTAGTATCCTTGTTTTAAGAAAAATTAAATATGTGAGGATAATTTTATTTGTATTCTAAATAACTAACTTTTTAAAATAATTTATTTTAAAGTCCTCAATTTTAGGTACATAATTCAAATAAGATAAGGTTTACCTCAAGCTACACAACACTAACATATCTTCAAAAAATTTAACAATTTAAATTTTTTTTAAATATTTTCCATGAGATCAAGATTGCACAATTAATAGTCCAACTTGGCATTTTTTATTTTGTCTTATTAAAATATAAATTGAACTAAAATACTATTTTTCTGGTGTCTTATAATGTCTTATTTTGCATAACATTTATGTTTACTTTCTATGTAAACTAACTTCAAATTTTTAGTAATATCTAAATTAAATAAAAAGTATATAACTTGTAGTAATGGTGATGTAGTGTCTTTTAGTTTGTGTTCATCTCTTCATCCTAACTTTTACTTTGTCAATACTAATTCTTAAAAGTCCTAAAATATTACTTAATAATTTTTGTACATATTACTTAATAATTTTTGTACAACATAATTTTTCTGATCTTTTAACCACACATGATTTACTATGAATTGTGAAAAGTTCTCTTAGATAAAGATATCGAGCAAAAGATGTTATCTGATATTTTAAATCAATTAACATGCATTTACAAAATTATAAGAATTATAAAATTTCAAATTATATAACTAAGTTTGCAACGACATTTGAATTTGAAGGATAAAAGGAACAAAAACATTAACCAACATAAAAAATTAAACATAATTTAGTAAAAGAAATTCTCGTACTTCAGTATTAATATGCTTTTGAATTGAAAAGTATGATTCACTATTAATTATTTTTTTAATATTTATGTAAATAAATTTTAGTAAATTTTAAATTCCTAAATATTAGAAATTCTTACATAATTCAAACAAGAAAATAAAATACTAAATCTTAGAAATTATTACCTATTACAAACAAGTAAGTATTTGATAGCTATAGCTTCAACTGATTCCAAAGTTTTAAATATTAGAATAATAATTAAATGATAATTATTTGAGAAAAATAATAAATGATAATTTTATCTATTATAGAATTTTTTAATGAAGGGCAAAAAATTCAGTCAATATTTCTAAACGCCTTCATACTTTTAATATAATACTAGTTTTTTCGACACGTACATTGCACGTGAATATCAAATCGTGTAGCATAAAATTCTTAGACTAATGTAAATATTACTAAAGCAAATTTTTGAGTAAATAATTGTACAGACTTTGTGAATGATCAATGTGGATTATTATATGATGACGAGAGCAAGATGATTAGATATCATCCAAATTATGAAGACGATTAATCAATGTTTAAGTTTTATAACTTTAATTAAGTTATTTATTTTGATTTTATAGGTACAAACATGTAATGAAATGTATCTCTCATACTTTTCAACGTTATTTCTAGGTAAATTCTTTTTACTCATTTCTATTAGTCTATCATGACCAGAAATACTGTAGTGACATCATCCTTTTTACAACTATCATGAATATTTGTAATTAAATAAGCTATTTTTGAGTCATTAATCGATATTTTTTATAGTGTCACTATTTTCATAACAATAAATGGAATTAGTTTACATATTGCTCGAGTCTTATAGTCAAATGTTCATTTAAATAATTAGTGTTTGATACATCTAAAAAAATAAATTATATAAAAAATATACAAAATCATTCAATTTGTTTAGATAACATATCTTATTTCTCACCAATTTCTATGTTACAACACTTATCATAAAAAAAATGTTGGTGTAAAGTTATTAACGTTAATATCTCGACAAAAACACTTTATTTCATCATAAAAATTTCTTTTTTCAAGACTTTACAAATATTTCAATGAATCGATAATCATAAACCACATATCCTTTATTTGTTCATGTGAGTTAGAAACCTAATTAACCAAATAAAAAAGACAACACTCATAACCTAACAATTACACAAAGTCGTTGTAAAACTCAATTAACAAACTATAAAGATAATTTAAATCTTTAGAAGCTACTCTATATAAAAGAATAAGAATCATCTTGTTTGCTAAATTCACCTTTTATATCAATTTTCAATTTTTCATTTTTTTCGTCAACAAAAAAAATAATCATATTTTTTTCAGAGGATAATAGACTGATATATGATATGTTATTAGATTAATACCTTACTCTAAAGCTTTCTTATTGTATGAATACTTTAGTAACTATTTATTTTTTAAACTTTTTAATAGTAATTCTTCCTGCTATAAGTGACCACCTATAATGAGAAGAAAAGAGTCGTAAGTCCTTCAATTAAAATAAAAAAATTGAAAGATTTCGTTGAAATTGTTTGTTTGAAAATTTCTCGAAAAGCTAATCGTAGGTTCTTCTCTATACTTATCACTAAACTTGTTGAGAAGATGAAATACAACCAAATATCTTTTTGATAAGAGGTTGAATCGATCATCAAAAAAAGAATTAGGTCAAAAATTAGGATACATTCTAGAAAATCAAACTTTGATCGAAGAGAAGCAAATGAAACGCTTTCATAAATATTCTTATAGAACCGAGAAAGAAGTTTTCATTCTGTACATGCCAAGTCATAAATTAGTAACTGCTTTCAATTTTCAAAAGAAATTTCAATTATGTCGAATTTTTTATTTCTGAATAGTTACAGAATCTCCTTGAATAGGATCAAACCTTCTTTTATGATATAATAAAAGTATTTTCAGTCAATGCTTGCATATCAAGTACTTTGTCTCTGAGGTGGAGATAAGGTATGCGCACACTCTACTCTCCCCAGACTTCATTTTGTGAGATTGTATTGGGTATGATATTGTTGTTGCTTCTTGTACTTGCATATCAAGTACTCTTCAAGTGTGTTATTTTTAATAATTTCATCTTAATTTACTTGTATATTTAAATAATACTTCACGATTAAAGATTTTATAAATTCTCAATCTCTAAAGGAAATGATAATATTATTTCAAGATTCAATATTTAATAAACTCATCTATAACTTCTACTTCTGTAAAGGGATAATATACATTGTCTACTCGTCAAAGACAAAAATTATATACTGTAAATATAAATTTTATAACGATAGGGGTAAAACACCTCTTTATAGAGAAAGGAGGAGGATCACCTTCCATTCCACCTTTTCTTTCCCTAACTTTGTGTGGCATAATTATTCCAATACTTTTTCCTTTGCCATATGTCTCCCCATGCACTAATGTCACAATCTTAAGACTATTATTCCAAGCTTATTTGTGAAAATAAATTAAGTTCATGGTCATCAATTAATATCATTTAGGATGTGTTTGAAAAGTTACCTGATAATTTAAATTAATGTAATTATTAAATAGTTGTTGACATTCAATTTTAATATATATGCATATTAAATCGGTAACCTCTCCCTAATTTTATTTTCTGTTTCTATTTATATGAGTATTGATATCATATTAGAATATCTGCTTATGAATTCATGTTCATCTCTTCTCCTTTTCTTTTTCATCCCTTGTGACTGTTTAAAATGTCAATTCTCTCGAATAACTTTTCGTATGAAATCCTCAGCATTTTTTTTTGCTTGCCTTTACCTTTGAGTGGATGATCTGTTCTTAACAGTATTAATAGATTGAGAGTATATGTAAATTTTAGTTGTTAATGTCTTTGGAAACTTGACATTTTGCTCCTCTGTGTTCATGGACCTTCATATGTAAAGGTCCCTAAGTTGCGCAGAGCTTTCTTTTAAACTTTAAGAGGCTGTCCAAATTTGGGTCCTTTATATTCCGTACGTTTTGGGAAATAAGGATTAGGATTCATTATATGATAGAAAACTCATCTACTTTTGTTGCTTTCCCTGTTTTATATCAATTCATGACCATGTGTATTGGATATGGCAACTCGATTACTCTTATCATGAGCGATATGTCACAACTTATAACTTGATTTAAGATAGCACCCCTTCTCATGATCAGTTCTCGTATGAGTCTGTGTTAAATACCATATTATATTTTATATTATCTTGATGCAAAGTGTGATGACCTTAGTATTGGTTTATATTTGGTCAGTTGTGATTCACAGTAACCTTAACTGAATTTGCTTCCCCTTATATGCTAATTATGGTAACTAATTATGGTAACTAATTATGGTAACCTATAATATCGTATTTATGTGATTAATATTAGTTTTAGTATTTAAATATTTTTGGTAAGATGAATATATTTTGCTCCAAATTTAATTCTGCCTTCTTCAATCAATATGATTGACATTCCCTTCCTATCTTCCCCTTGATTAGAGTGCATGTTTTATTTACCTTCAGCTGGTGATTAAATTCCTTTCCTTAAATGATTCTATTTAGTTTAGTAAACTATGATTCATTTGCACTGATTGATTCGATTATAGTAAAAAAGAAAAGATTTTACTGCTAGACCTTCGAAATATTCCTTTCATGTTCGTTTGATTATATGTTTATTTATGTTAAATTATTATATACTTATTTGATTATGAAAAAGGAAACTTGTGATTGCTTTCTTTTTTTCCTCAACTAATTTAATACATGTTTTCTTATGAAAATTTCTTATCACCGTTATCATTAATGGTTTTCGTCTATCCTTAATTAAGGAAATATATTCCTAGATTGATTCTATTGAATATTTTACTTCCCCTTTATTTGCTAGCTGAATGCATTCATCTATTATATAAGCAGAGTCTCTACGTTCCTTCAGAAGAGGGGACCTCACTTGTTTTTAAAGCAATACAACTTTGCTTTCTCCTTGATTTAACATTAAATCATCACTTGTTCTCTAACAGTATAAATTTTCCTTCCTCTTTAACACTCGAAGATACAGTTTAATATTCAAGACTATTCTTTAGTTTCTCTACTTTTTATTATTCAGACCCATTTATTCTCACGGTACCGTTTGTTTTTAATTCGCTCCTAACTGTTTAGTCTACCTTCTATGCGTTACTATTGCACATTTACATTATTTAGAAACTTTACAATTTGTGTTTCTCTACGTTCCTTCAGCCATACTCTTTGATACTTATATGTTTAAACCCTTCATTTAGATATGTGTATTCTTATATGTTTCCCATGACATATTTATGTGTTTATATGAAATATACTCTAGATTGAAAACCTCCATGTCTTGACGATGATGTCTTAGTTTTCTTCGCACGTGCTTTGTTGTAGTATTTGTTTATGTTTGCGGGAACCTTTTTGAAAGAATAGAAGATACAGAAGAGTTGTCGCTGGAAAGCGGCTGAGAGGTCACTTAGTAAAGTAATTTATGTTTTTTTTTGTCGCTGGCATTTGTAATATTGTAATATATGATGTATATAGTGGATGGGGTTTGTTAAAGGGGGGAGGGGAATACATATTCAATTCCTTCATCTTTCTCTCTTTGTCCCTTTGTAAAAAACGCGATTGGTCCACTATTACGCCTAAACAGAAATTATGCCTATAGGAAATTGATTCACCAATGCATTTTCTTCTTAACTTGAAGAGTTTATGCCTATACTAATGTTTAATATCATCCTAATAGAAATCCTTATAGGAATTTGATGTGCGTATGTATGCAAGCATGTTTTATTTGATCATATAAGTCATACCTATAATATGTTCCGATGTGCTTATTTAATATGAGGTGATCTGCCAAAAAATCTACATGCTTATTCGACATCCATAAATTAGGAATCTTGATTACCAGGCCTATCATATAGGAATCATGCCTAGAGTTCAATTATTTTATTTTCAACATGTCTAAATTATTTCTTATTATGCAATCTGTCTATATATTAGTTACTTTGCGGAACTGCTTAATAGATGTCATGATTATAAGTTAATTGCTTTCAGCATGTCTAAGTACTTGCTATTGAGAAGTCTGCCTATAAGAATTATATAATGTCGAACAATGCTACCTTGATTTAGACAACAATGTAGAAATTCTATTATAGGAACCTTCGTGCTGCATATTTAAATCGTAGAAATCATATCTATGGGAATTGACACAGGCTTATATGAAACTTGTGCATGATAATCATGTTTCTTTTGTTTTATCTATCTGCTTGACATTAATCACCTATTAACTGCCCTAAGAAATCTAGATTCCAGATTCAAATTAGTCGTTCGTTGCCTCTTGGATATTAGGATTGGGACAGGTAGACACATGCTAGGGCGCTAGTATTTTCCTTTGTTTAGAATGTTGTTAGAATTAATAACTAATTAATTAGGTGGGTAGTGGGACATGATAGTATGTGCTTGCTGAATAATAAGAGTAGTTTCAACGGTTGCGAAGTATTATTTTAGTTGCACGAGGTGATCTCGTTAGGTTAAAATACCTCTCCCCCTCTATTTGTTTGGCAGAATTACGATTAACTTGATTCCCTTCAGGGTTATGTAGGCGCCTCTTCGAGGCTTGCTCCAATTTTTCAGTTTTTATTTGTTTGTCATGTTATTCCTTCCATTTCATTTTGTCAATTACGTTATTTCTTGCATAAATTTCTTTTACATATGCATCAGTTCAACCTTCCTTTTTTCTTGGTTGTCTAAATTGTCTCTTCTTTATCTGCTTCTATAATCTATGACAAGTCCTCAATTTATGATTCATGTTTCTGTTATTTTTTTGTTTTTATAAAGTATGTATATGATGTATAATTAATGGAATAATAGTGTCTTCTCCATCTATATTGGCTTCAATTTCTTTCTTATCGTTTGTCTGAGAATTTGTTATTTTAATTACACAGTTTTTGCGTATTTTGTCCATTTTATTCAAATTTATTTTATTTAGTTTAATTTTAAACAAAATAGTTTAAATCAACCTCTTTTTGCTCACTAGTTAATCCTCACATAATTAACGAATCCGAAAGTGACTCATATTTGTGGACCTCGAAAGGTGTCAATGTGAGTCCATTGAATGGTGCCTAACTTTTTCTTTTCGAGGTAACTTAAACCCTTATCCGACTCTGGCGACCTAGGCTAGTTAAACAGATTTTAGTATAGAATGGTGCCCTAACACACTTCAATTCGTTAGGCGTCGACTTTTCTTTTTTTATCCTAAAATAGTTGTCACATTGAATTCTGCTTTTCGCGAGAAAAATGGAGCGTGACAGTAGTAATTACACAATTTAAATTACGCAATATAATAATTATGATGATCTGTTTGTTTATAATAATTTAATTATAATGTATTTACAAACATATTGTTTGGTCGCACAAATTTAGTTACAACGTATTTACAAGCATATTGTTTGGTCGCACAAATTTAATTACACAATTAAGTTAAAATTTTAAAATAAAAATTAATATTTGACAAATATGAGTAGTTATAAATGATATTAAATTAGGTATTTAAGATACATTTCTCTCTAAAATATATATATATATATATATATTAATTAATAAATATATTTTTAAACTAATATTATAAAAATAATTTATATATATTTTTAAATTAATAATATTTTAATTTAATTAATAATAAAAATTAAAAGTCGTATTTTTTAAGAACATCATGAAATGTATGTTGACAAAATTATTAATGTTACAAATATAATATCATAAAATTATTCAAATATTTGACAAAAAATAATCTCTCAATTCTTACTTAAAAAAATGAATGACATACGATGTGAAATTACAAATCAATACTACTAAAGCAAATAAATTAAAATAAAAAATAAGATAAATTTAAAATTAATTATAAAAAAAAAACGTTTAACATAATCTATATTCTTATGTCAAATTCCAACATAATTTAAAATAAATTTCAATATAGCTTAAGTAAATATAATTCAAAAGAAAAGAAAAACATAGGGTTATAACACATCATTCAACAATGAAATTCTACTTTAATTCAAAAATTAGAATAGTAATGCATTTATATTAAATGAAGAAAATAAAAAATACAAGCAATTACATGAAATTACAGGAAGTAAAGATTGGAAAATGAGAAGAAAGGATATGAAAAATAAATAATGTAAAATTAAAAAATAATTTTAAAAAAAATTAAAATAATAGAAATAAAGAAAATAAAATAAAATAAAAACAAAAACGAAGGAGTTAAAAAATAACCTTGTAATTATATCATGTAATTATCTGCAATCTCATCTCGTCCTGAAAATTGAAGAATGTAATTACTCCCTCCCAATTACACTTAATTTTTACCAATCATGTAATTTCCTGAACAAATAAATAGATAAATTGTGTAATTACATCTTATTACGCTCAAATTATTAGGTGACTTTTCAAACACACTCCTAATTTTGTTGTTTCTTCATGGAGTTTTGATCCTGCTAGTAATTGAATTTTCTATATTGATGCTCAAAATATGCAGGTAGAGAATGTTAACATACAATACAACTTTAGGATCAACTTCACACTTTTAATGTGTTTAGTACTGTGCACGTATATTAAGTTCTTCTTTTCTTTTTCTTGTTAATTTATTTGGAATTTGATTATTGATACTTTCAATGATGCTAATATATTTAGAGAATATATGCTATCACTCATCAGAAAATAGATGAGTTAATATTAGTAGTGGTGTCATCACATCCTAAGATTTATTTCAAATTCACTTTTTTCTTTTACAAAATTACTTGAAACTTTCATCACTTTACATTCATCTTTGAATTAAAATGCATGTGATACAAACTATAGAATATCAATATATTTTTCTTGAGATTGCTTTTCAACATATTGAAAATTTTCAAAATGATCGCTCCACATCACGAAGAATAGACATATACTGTTATGAAATAATAAAGAAAGAATAAGAATATTATAGAAAAAGAGAGAAGGAGAGAAGTTCTTATTTCTTTTGATGGGATGAAATACAATAAAGGAGAATTCATCTATTTATAGGGACGATTCCTTCTAACTTTTCTCCAAAAGATAGACTTTCACTATAATATAAACACATGTATCCACTACAATATAAAAACCTGACATTGACTACAATACGAATATGTTTATAACACTTCTCCTGGAGTGTGTATTTGATAGATAATGTGTCTTGTTAAAACCTATCTAGAAAAAATTCAGTGGGAAAAAATCTAGTGAAGAAAAAAGAGTACACATATCTAATAATACGCATTTTGGCTGCCTTATTAAAACCTTACAAGGAAAATTCAGTGGGACAAAATCTTGTAAGGAAAAAAGAGTACAACGCGTATTAACTCCCCCTAATTAGAACATCCTTGAATCTTTGCATCCCGATCTTGTGCACCATCTTCTTGAAAGTTGCAGTTGGTAGAGATTTGATGAATAAATTAGTCACATTATCACTTGAACGAATCTATTGCACGTTAATATCACCATTCTTTTGGAGCTAATGTGTGTAGAAGAACTTTGGCAAGACTTCTTATCTCCTTTTATGAATCCTCCTTTTAGTTGTGCTATGCATGCTACATTATATTCATATAAAATTGTGCATTAATTTAATAATTTGGTAGGTGAACGAGCTCATATTCACCCTTTTATAAGTTCCAAAATTTTAGGGAATATAATTCCAATCTTAGCTGATCAAGATCATTCTATCACGAGAACAAGCAACACAAGAGAATTCTTGAAGAATCTTTTATTTCTTCAACATATAGCCACGTGAATTCTCAATTATTTTTGCATCACATTTGAACCGGGATGGCCAACCAGTTATGCCAACTTATTTCAGTAAACTTCTAGTTTACTTTTGTATGTGATTTCATCATCATACCCATATTTATGTACTCAAAGAACGACGGATAATTTTTTACATAAATATTTGATCTTCCGATAATTTATAGTCTCAATTTTTTTTAATGTCCTTGAAACTTATAAGTTTCCTTTTGAGACTTACTACAATAATTTCATTCCTTCAGGTAGTAATACATTAGCTCTTCCGGAGCTCTCGATTAATTTTGTGTACTACCACATATTCAATCATATCAACATCATTAATAGTTTCTCCACATAGTTTCAACGTTGAAAAGCTATACTCATGAACAGACTTATAGTCTTGATGGATTCAATCATATCGTGCCTTTCGGTGGATGACCATCTTCAGGTGGTAATTCCTTTCTTTTAGGCTATTTCACAAAACAAGTGGATTCTTAATCGTGAGATATTCAATTTCAAGAATTTCGTCAAGATGATGACGCAAGAATATCATAACCTTAACACGATCTTGGTTTGATGTTTTATTTTCACTTTTAATGGCGTCTCTAGGACCCGATGCATCCATATGAATTTCAGCATTCAACACCCATGAAAGGTATTTCTTGCTCGAACTTTAAAGGCAACGAAATCAAGTTTCGTAAGATTAGCCATATTAAAAGAAAGAGAAAATAAATACCTTGGCCTTCAAATTTTGAGACGGTAGAGTCGTAGAGCAACAATAGCACTAAAGGATATCATTCCTGTGGTTAAGTAAGTGTTCATGGCAGAGACTCGTGTTGATAACGTGTTATGAAATAATAAAGAAAGAACAAGAATATTATAGAGAAACAGAGAAGGAGAGAAATTCTTATTTCTCTTGATGGGATAAAATACAATGAAGAAGTACCCCTCTATTTATAGGGATAGTTTCTCCTAACTTTTCTCCAAAAGATAGACTTTCACTATAATATAAACACATGTATCCACTACAATACAAATACCTTTACAGACATTCACTATAATACAAATATGTTTATAACATATACGTAATTTTCAACATTACTAAAGAGTTCGTGATTAGCTAAATCCACTGCAAGTGACACTGCCGAATATTTTTAGTGGATCATGTAGACGTCCTGATTCTTTCATGAAATGGGCTGAAATTACTAGCCTCATGAGTAAATGATTTTCATGGAGATAAGATAACACAGATTTTATGCGTGAAGATTCATTAATTTTTAATATATCGAATCACTTTCTTCCCAAGGTTAATTGAAACCTTGATAACTTCATGTTCAATTTTACGTTTTAAATGTCCATCACACGATATAATGTCAATCAAACTGTTGAGAATTTTAATTTTAACAACTTCAATTTTTTCAAAATGATTGATAGCGCACTATAACAAGAATACACGTATACAAGATTTTCAAAAAATTTCAAGTCTTAGATTACCTCTTTGGTTTTGCCGATGTATTGCGAGTTGCTCCAAAAAATATTTCAGTAGATCACATACATGCTCTATCTTGGAAATCTCAGGCATATTACTAATTGATTTACTTCCTAATCAAAACAACATTTTATGACATGGGCTGAAAGGATGAGCGGATAAAAATTACATAGAAGAAATTGATTCAAACATGAGAGCTCAGTTCTTCTATATTAACAATTATTGCAAAGAATGAGATGATTCACTCAATTTCCCATGCTCCTTGGTCCCATTATGGTGCATATTTTTTTTTAGTATTACATTTCTATAGTTAGAAACAATTTAATTTAAATTTATTTTTTTTCGTTAATAAAATAATTTATAACTACACAAATATTAAGATTTATTTTAGATCATAACTTTATTTTATTTTTTGTAAAATTGACTTATTTTCCTCTAATTTAAGAAAAATGACTTCCCTACATAAAGTTAAAAAAATATTTTCAATACTTTCCTTAAAATTCACCACCTCGAAATGGGTCCCGTACTTGATCCCAACTCGACTTTCGGCTCGAACCCCACCACAGACCCCGACTTCAACTCTCGACCTCGATCCTGACCCCGACCTCGGTCCCAACTCCCACTTGAATCCCACAACGACCACCGACACAGACCCGACACCCGACCTGATACCGACCCAACTTCTGACCTTGTTCCCGACTCGACATTCGATCCCAACCTCAACCTCGACACCTGACCCTTAAGCTGGAACTTGACCCCCAACACTAACACAACTTTTGACCCTAATCCTAACCCGACACCCGACCCTAACCAACTTTTGACCCCATCCTTGACTCGACACCGACACCAAGCTCGACCCTGACCTTGATCCTCAATCCAAACCCATTTTTTGACCCCGAACCCTACCCTGACCGAACCCAACTTCCGACTTTGTTCCCGATCCGACACCTGATCTCGATCCCGACCCTCGACTCTGAGGAAGAAGTATCCTCACCTATTTGCAACATCGATGTGATATCCAAGTATGTATTTGATACTTAAATTACAGATTATGTATTTTTAAAGCATGTCAAGTGAAGTTAACCCTTATTTGAGGACGAACATTTCTAGGAGGGAGGATGTTACTGTTGGGACAACGGAATAACAACAATAAACACACACACACAAATTAACTGCGAGAAAATAGAGAAAAATGGAACACAAACGACACACAAGAATTTACGTGGTTCGGTCTCACGACCTAGTCCACAACTGCAACTAGGAGGAATTTTATTACTCTCTCTCTTGTGGTGTGTAGATTACAAGTACAAGCTATCTATTTATAGAAATAGATTAGGGTTATTAGGGTTTCTAACGGGCCTAATTAATCAGGCCTCCACACGCCCAACAATCTCCCACTTGGAGGCATGATAATCTTCAACTGCCATCCACTGTGAGCACTTGTACGTCTAGTAATCTCCTCCTCATCTTCCTGGTTGCAGCGGCCTTTTCATCAGTTAACCTGAAGGCCCGTTGAAGCTTCCCCAAGCTCCAACATCAGTCACGGCTAAAACTGCCCCTGACTCGTCCTCTGTCCCTACCGACTCCCACTTGCACGAATTGCCGAATCCTGGGATACTCTAAGAACAAACAACACTCTCCATAGTTAGCAGGTAATCATCCGGAGAGACTTTGACAGCTGGAACACTGGTTCTCTTAACCCACTGTCTGGTAACTCTGGCTGAAGTTTTAACTGGCTGACTGCCGATGCTCCCACTGCCACGAGAACCCCTGACTGGTTTACCTGAATCTTTCCAAGCACGTTCAACCTGAATCTGACCTGTGGCTCTGGGTTTATCTCCTGCAAAACGAACCTTCTTATGCCCACGAGACTCTATGAACCGGATTTTGTTTCTCTTCTGATCTGGGACAGTCACTCCCTCAGATGGTAAATAGACCATATACAGCGAACTCCGTTTCTTTCCTCGAGCTATGACCAGGTTCCCCTTCATCACCTTCCACTGCCCGTTTCCGAACTTAACATCGTGTCCCTCATCATCCAACTGCCCAACAGAAATCAACCGTTTCTTCAAGCTTGGAATCACTCGGACATCCTTTAAAGTCCACGAACCGACTGAAGTTTTCAGAATCATGTCACCCATGCCCGTTACATCAAGAACTTTATTGTTTGCTAGTCTTACCTTTCCAAAATCCCCTTCTTTCAGATTCTGCAATGCTTCACTGTTGTGGGTAGCATGAAATGAAGCACCAGAATCCATGACCCAGGAATCTACACTGCTCTCCACGCTACATATCAAGAGATCATTATGAGCATAGTCTCCTGCAATGTTAACTTGTTTATTATTCGGGCATTGATTCCTGAAATGCTCCACCTCCTTCCTCTGCTGACATTTAGCAATTCACTCGATGATTCCCCATAACTCCTTCTTCTGACATCCTCGCCTAGAATGAGATCACGAATCTTCTCAAAAGTGAATCCATCGGGTCCCGCTGAACTGGTAACTGCTGTAACCGTTCCGGACCAACTGTCAGGTAATGACGATAGCAGTAGTAAGGCTTGAACTTCATCATCGAACTTAATGCCCACTGACGTAAGTCTGGCTAAGATTGAATTCATTGTATTTATGTGCTCGGTAACTAAACTGCCTTCCTTCATTTTTGTGTTCACCAATTCTCTAATCAGAAAGACCTTGTTTGTTGTAGATGGCTTCTCGTACATGTTAGACAACGCTTCCATGACACCTTTCGCTGTCTTCTCCTTCAGAATGTTAAACGCAACATTCTTGGTCAACGAGAGTCGGATAACCGACATGGCTTTCCGATCCAAACCTGCCCACTCTGCATCAGACATCTTTTCTGGCTTGTCACCCAATACCATGTCTAACTCCTTCTGAACCAGCAAATCCTCAATTTGCATTTTCCACCAACTGAAATCTGCATCATCAAACTTTTCAATTCGATATTTCCCATCTTCTGCCATCTCAAACGACTAGATGAGGTACCCGGTACAACTGATCTCAGGTCTTGATAATTTCAAAAGAAAAATTGACAAAGCCAATACGCACCAACAAAGTTAACTCGGACCACCACCAACAAGAGACCAATTGAAAAACTTTTCTGCATGAAAAAAAATTTCCGGCGAAACAGTACCTGCCGGTGAAAAAAAAATTTTCTCCGGCGACTCGATCTCCTGCTCGCGACGGCGGCAGCGACGGCGACTGTTCTTCTTCCGGTAGCAGATCTGCTGCCCCTTTTTTTCTTTCTCCGAAAAAATTTTTTTTGGTGACTCTCGCTAATTTTTTTCGTGTGTATAACCTCGCTCTGATACCAATTGTTGGGACAACGGAATAACAACAATAAACACACACACACAAATTAACTGCGAGAAAATAGAGAAAAATGGAACACAAACGACACACAAGAATTTACGTGGTTCGGTCTCACGACCTAGTCCACAACTGCAACTAGGAGGAATTTTATTACTCTCTCTCTTGTGGTGTGTAGATTACAAGTACAAGCTATCTATTTATAGAAATAGATTAGGGTTATTAGGGTTTCTAACGGGCCTAATTAATCAGGCCTCCACACGCCCAACAGTTACATCCCGAAAGCCTTTTAACACTTGAAAGTGTCATAAGTACATTGATGCTAATTATTTGAGGTTGTGGTACATTTAGTCGAGAAAAGTGAAGCATACGAAGTGTAAACGATAGAAAGTGTCGATGGTCAAATGCATAGATGACATGATGAACGAGGTCGGCAAGGCACGAGCTAGCCAGTTAGGGTTTCAATTTTTCAGCAATAAATACAGCAACTGCTGCAATAGATTCAATAATTGTTGAAAACATATGCAACAAGTGCCGAAATAGATGTAGCAACTGTTGAAACATATTCAACAGTTGCTGCAATTGATGAAGCATTTGTTGCATATTTTTAATAATTACTGCATATTTTTTAGCAACTGCTGCATCTATTTTAGCACCTGCTGCTGAAACAACTGCAACACTTGCTTTTTTCTGCAAAATTATTTCAATGGCTTAAAAAAATATATATTTTCAAACTCACGGCAAGAGCAAAAATTAACAAAATAAAAGCTCATAAAAATAAGAGGAAAAAAGAAGAGAATAAAGCAATAAAAAAGATCAACACAACAACAATGATGGTAGCGGTGGCGACAACAACGACATAGATGGAGGAGGAGGAAGAAGAAAAAGAAGAAGAGAGAAATCTGAAGAGAGGAGAAAAAAGAAAAAGAAAATGATATGAAAAGATAAAAAGAGAGGAGAAAAATTTAAATTTTAAAATTAAAAATTCAAGAAGTAAGTTTTTTTACATTAATCAAAATTTTAATTTGCACCCAAATAATTTTAATCACTCTAATTAAATTTATTTTTTAATTAATGATAATTAACCAAGTCAATATCACTTTTTTTAATTTCTAACACTTATTTATCACCTCCCACCCAATACTCTCCGCTAACTCTATATCCCTTCATCTGAGCCACCTCGAGCCGACCTATCCTCCATTTTACTTTCTCTTATGATGATTAGAGATGGGCCGTTTTTACACATTTTATACGAAATAAATAAATTCTCAATTAATTAAGTGAAACAGTAACTTCATTACAGATCGAGTATAGCCGATGACGATTTCTTTAACGAACATTTCATACACACCGAAACCATATATCATGACTCACATTGATCATGTACAAAAATTTGTACCTTATTTTTTTATGAATAATAATTTACTCAAAGTTTTGATATTATTTTATAAAATTATGTACTACACAACTCAACATGCACATCTCGAGAAATCAGGAAAAATAATTTTTTTTAAAAAATATGTTCAAATGAACCAGCAGCAGAAGAGGAGGAGAAATCTAGCAGGTTCTAAATCCAATATTGAATGGATAAAGCGATTTAATATAAGTAAATGGTATCTTCTTTTTAATAAAAAATGTAAATGGTATAACTTGAGGACAAACTTTTTATCCGTCCAACTTGTACTACAAGACAACATTTAAATAACATGCACTCACCCAATAATACAACGATTTTTAATCATCGTCTTACAATAACTAGTATGATAAAAAAGTTTGGTGAAACGAACATATATAAGTAATTCGTTTAGCCAAAGATTTGCTCGTCTTGTTAATTACCATCCAAGAGATAATGTTGTCAAAAGCTATGGTTCCTATTTTCTAACACTTAGCTTACTATTTTGACAACATTTCGCAAATAGCCAGTTACATTTTTTAAGGGACTCAAAAGAATAAAGGCTTCTACCAACCACAATAGCTCGAGCACCAAGCCTAGCTCAGTTGATTCTTGATAAGCGGCGAGCAAAATTCGCATGCAGTGCATGCCCGCCCTGTGTATATAAGGTTTACTTAAGCAGCTGAATTTTATCAATATTAAAAAATTATTAGCAGATGTTCTGTCTTCCAAAAATAGTGAAAGATGTTTACCATCAATCCAATGTTGGATTTCTAAACAATCCAAAAGATATTTCATCATTACAGCCTTGTTAAATACAACGCATGGGACAAATATTAGCAATGAATCACAAGCTAGTAGCCACTACAGTCTCACCCATGATTTAGTGTATATCATGCTGCGCGAGACAATATCATGTATTCTTTTGACGAGACGTCTTGTTTACTCCAGAAACACTGTTAGCAAATTATGTCCATGTCTCAGCCACGATATGTCCGGGACATAATGGCTTGATTACTGCCCTTTATCAATAATAAACTTTTGCCCTTCCAGTACCAATCAACTTCTTTTGTGCAAATATGTATAATAAAGCTAATCAATGACTTCATCAACACATGCACAGAGACATTGTCAACCTTCTCAACTTACAACAAATGAAGTAGAAATAATTCAGAAAACAAAATGGAAAAGAAAAGAATAGAAAAGCTGAAAACGCGAAGTTTAAACTCTATCAAAAGCACAGGGACTCGACAGCTTCTCCATGTGGATTCTCACAGTATCCTATCACTTTGAAGGCAACAACATTACTCCGACTGACCAGAAGGTAACCATGTTGATGATGCCTCACCAATGAGGTTCAGGACCAGATACAGCACATTGTTAAAATAAGACATGGGAAAAGTTTCTACTGAATAGAATTTAATTCAGGTTCTTTTTCACCTAGTCTTCACAGATGCGGAACTAAGACATCATTTGTTTGCATTTAATGAAGGTCTAACGCTAAATGATTCAAACATTCGGCCATTAAATGCATTTGTTGTATATTAAGATTTGAGCACTTTTTTGGTCCATAAATAGGTTCTAATCATTAAGATTTTGAACAAAGTCATAATGTCATAAAGAGGTATTATTGTATAAATAATTTCTACCACCTCTCTCCATAGTCACCAACCACCACCACTAACTGATTTTAGGCGTTCTACGACTATTGGCCATGTTTCGCCCATGTTTATGCCTTTTTTTTTCGAGCAATAATGCTAAATACTCCTACCATTATGGAACTAATTAATGTGCTATGTTGAATCTGTAGGTAAGATGCCCAAGAAAATGACTAAGGATGACAATTTAACATGGACCTCGCGTAGCAAGGGCCAAAGCGAGACACAACATTGCTCTAGAGCTCATTGGGCGAGCTTGGAGCAAGAAACCACCCAATATTTGACCAAACGTGGAAAACAAGGCACCCTTCATGGAGCGAAGTGCGGGGCGATCTCATGTCTCGAAATGGCGCTCCTTCCGCGAGCTGGACTATGGATGCTCCAAAGAAAAATCAGCAAAGTGTGGAGAAGCACAGGGCCATGTAGAGCAAAGCTTAATGCGAGAGGGCACCTCGCGGCATGGGGCAGGCTCTCCAGACTGAAATAATTTTCAAGTCCCACCTGTTTTTGGGTGGGGTTTTAAAATCTTTTCCAATACTATAAATAGGTCCCTTAGTTTTAGAGGGGCATCGACATTTGGAACATAGAAAGGATGCAAGCATAGCTACTCATCCTAGGGTTACTTCTTATTTCTTTATTCTCTTATCTTTTCGTGACTTGATTATAACAAACATATGTGTAATCCGAATATGCGTAGCTAAATGGCCTAATTCTGGGGTTATGACTTAAGTAGGATTATTGTTGAAACTTGAGTTGTTTATTTGATCTTACTCTATCTTACTGCTTCGCGACCAATAGGTTAAAACTATATTGTTGAATTGAACTTGGAATAAGGAAAGTTAAGATAAAACGAAGGTTAAATAGAGTAGGCTCTGAACCCTAGGGAGTGAATTTATGTCTAGGATAGCAAGATACCTAGTTCAAGCTATCTGGTTCAAAGACGAGATCTATAAATGCATTTGTATTATTATCATATGATAGCAATATAGGCATGAGACTAATACAAATGGAGGATTAGAGATTCTGAAGGATCATAATTATAATATCAACCCCGTGAATCAATAACTCGATAAATATGTACATGATAGCAAAAGTGTAGACACAACATGATTATATAGAAGTGTCATAACCCTGAAATTTGTCTCTTATTGTCATAACCAAAACATTCAAATCATTTACTTGGTGATATTTAATTAATCAGACTGTGCAATTAGAAGTAATCAACAAAATCAATTCTATGTGAAAACATTTGTTAATTGCGTAGTAACAGTTTATCTGAAATATTTGTAAACCACAAGTCCTTCTGGGATTCAACATCCGATTGTTTTCAATCACTGTATTTGAGTGACGGTATACACTTGTGTTTACACTGAGAGCCAACAAGTTCTTCACGTCGTTGTCGGGACTTAAATTATTGATAACTTTGTAGTTTTAGCTATTACTATCCATTTATTCAAGTGTTAACGTCTTGATCTTAGCTGTGACATTTGCAGGCTCTAGGTTCGAATGCGACACGCTGCTAGCAGAAGCAATCTGACTGATTTCCAAGCAAAGCCTGAGAGATTTCTTCATCTTTACTTGTCTATTATGCTAGCTTGTGTTAAGATATATTATTAACCATGCGGTTTAGTATAGTATTGTCTTTCGTTTTTATGTAAAACTTTTATTTTATTTATTTGGATTAATAAAGTCTTATTTTAAATAGATCATTTTTGCATGTGTGTCATTTACTTATATAGTAGATTTAGTGTATAGAGTTTAGCTTATACACGGAAGATTAAATCGTCGGTTTTTATAAGCATAAATTTTATATATGTTCACAATCTAAGGTGAAAATTGAACAAATTCATTGGTATGATTGTAACACAAGATTAAATATAATTTATCTTAATTATGGGAATAGTATAATTCTAACTTCTTATGCCAGTACATTTTGTATGTATTGAACAGACCAAGTAGAGATAAGTATTTTATCTGACATAATAAAATAAATTTTCTAGATCATTAAATGTACTTATACTCTTTAATCTTGATATAGTTATTATGATCAATGTGATTTGTTTGTTGTTTTGATCTATCAAAGGGTGAAACTCTTTCGTGAGTTAAAATGTTCTCGATAGATCGGATGATGACAAATGACATTTGTGAAATAATAATTAGTTGATAGAATCCATGTCTCGACCTTGAGATTGATGATACCCCTTTATGGTTGTTTATAAGTTTTCATGTGAAAACCCTGCAGGTGGATTTTGTATCCGTCACATGAAATAAGTTAAGTTTATGAATAAATGATTAAATTAATCAATGAATTAAATAGTCAGAAATTTAATTCGATTGATTGGTATTTGTAATCTTAACATAGGGAGTTGAATAAGATTTAATGAACGATTTTGAAATTATACCGAGGAGTGCAATTATGGATTTTTCAGTGGAATAATTTGATATTTATTGTGGTAGATTAATTCATTCATTTTGCGAATTAATACCATAATTGGAAGCCTCACCAATTAAATTTGTGGTTCCTGCTATGCCTGATTGGTTAAAGAACTTGGAAAGAAAGAAACCTATTTTCTAGTAGTAAAATCTTACAAGATTTTGGACAACTTCTACAAAAGGCAAGTTGTACACGTCTTGGGTTTGTGATAGCCCAAAAATGTGTACAAACACTTGGAGAGAAGGAATCCTATACGTTTTGGAATTAGGGTTTTACACCCTAAAAATGTGGCTATAAATAGGGCCTCTTCCTCCATGAAAAGAAGAGACCTTTCTGGGAAGCAGTACTTGCCCACACAAGTATTCCCTACTCGGAGACTTTTGAGGCCATAGCAGAAGACCGCAGACCTGGAGAGCGAGTTGGGCGTTTTGTGTACAAGCTTCAAGAGGTTAGTAATACGTAACCTAATTCATTGTTTTTATCTAGTTATTCTTGTAAGTCGATTGATCATTTATGCTTGCTTCCATTGCGCATGTTCTAACAGCTCGCCCATACGTTCATCGAGGGTCTAGAGTCGCACACAAAGATACTTTTAGATTCAGCAGCAGGAAGGACAAGCTTTAGAGACCTATGATGAGTAATATGTTCTTCTGAACCGGCTATCACAGAGCAATCCAAAGTGGCATGCTAATGGGGCAGAAACGTGGTGAAAAAAGCTGCAGGGGTGTTAGAAGTTGACAGTAACACAGTTTTATCAGCACAAGTGACAGCCATGGGTAACAACATCAACCAAGTCAGCAAATTGATGATGGGTCAGGCCCAGTCCCAAGTCCAGCCAGTACAGCAAGCTCAGCTGTTTTGTGATGTGTGCAGTGGTGACCATTCAACAGAAGTGTGCGGAGCAAATTCAGAGTCCATAAACTTTGTGGGCAACGCAGGTAGAGGTGCAGGTAATCAAAATTATGGGAATAGTTACAAACCAAACTGGTGGAAATACCCAAACTTTACATAGAGTGGAAATCAAACTCAAAATTAGTACGGGCTGCAAGGGCAACCTAAACTGGCGGAAATATCCAAACTTTACATAGGGTGGAAATTAAACTCAAAATTAGTACAGGCTGCAAGGGCAACAATAGCCGACTTTTCAGCAAACACAGGGGAACGAGTCACATGCCCAGCCAAATGGTGTAAGGAGATGCTGAAAAAGATCATGGATGAGCAGTCAAAGATGGCTGCATAATAGGATAAGATGAAGGCAGATATGAGGAACCAAAAGATAGTTGTTCACACTCTTGAGAAACATATGGATCAAATAGCTGGAGCATAGAACACAAGGCCTCAAGGAGGATTGCCCAGTGATGTAGACCCAAACCCGAAGCAGTGCAATGCAATTACACTTCAGAGTAGTAAGGATTTAGAGAAATTGAAGCCAAAGAAAGTGATCACTGAGACAGTTGAGGCAGAAGATGTAGTGGTAGAAAATGAGAGGATAGTAAAGCAACTTGCTCCACTGGCTGCCAAACCAGCCCCTCCATTCCCTAAAGACTAGCAAAGCACAAAGAGGAAGTAGCCTAAAAGAAATTCTTAGATCTGCTAAAGCACATTAATGTTCCTCTAGTTTATATATTTCAGGGAATCCAGAAGTATGTCAGGTACATTAAGGACATTGTTGCTAATAAGAGGCGACTTAAAGAATATGCCACAGTTGCAATTACTGAGGAGTGCACATCCAGAATTCGAAACAAGTTGCCGACCAAATTGAAGTATCCTGAGAGCTTTACTATTGAGATATGTATTAAGCAGAAAGTGATTGTCAGAGCACCTTGTGACTTGGGGGCTAGTATTAATTTGATGTCTTCATCAATATTCAAGAAGATTGGGCTAGGCATTCAACACCTGACCATTATTGTGTTGCAACTGGCAAACAAATCCTTTGCAAGACCAAAAGGAATTATTGAAGACGTCTTACTACAGGTTGACTCGCTTATATTCCTAGTGGATTTCGTCATTCTCGTCTTTGAGCCAATCCCAAAGTCCCATTTAATTTGGGATGTCCATTCTAGCCACAAGCAAGGCATTAATCGATGTAGCCGCGAATGAGAGCTCATGATAAGGTTTAAGTGTTTGACGTAAACAAAGTTCTCAAGCTATCGACTATTTATGAGGAGTTTTATGAAATCATCGTCGATATTGATACAGAGCTACCGCTCATCTCTTCGCGTGACCCTTTGGAGAGAGCTCTTGTAGGAGAAAATATATTCGATGATGAAGCTGCAAATGAAATGGTACACATTCTTGATTTGGCACTCATTTACATTCGCACTGGAAACTTCGAGCCACTTGATAAACCACTTAGGTCACTACCCAAGCCATCTATTGAGGAGACCCAAAGTTAGAGTTGCAGCAGTTACCCACGCGCTTAAAATACATTTTTGTGGGAGGGTAATACTGTACTAACCCAATTTTTAATTAAGAGTTATTTTGTAATTTAACCTAACTAAAAGAAAAAGGAATTGAGGGTTTACAAAAAAGGAGATATAATGATATACAATAAAGGGAGTTGGGATGTGAATGATGCTTTAAAGCAGAAATAGGGAACGACAAAAGTAGAAAGAAATGCGAATGTACTTGGCAGAGTCGGTGATCTTTGACCAGCCGCATATATATTACTTTGAGAAGAATATTAAAACTATTTAATAATCAATTTTTGGTGTGGCGTGGTATCATACAATGACATTGGGGCATTGGATATCCTTCATTGTTGTGATATAGTTACTAAAGACATACATCGCTTGTCGTAATCTGTTAGAGGCCTTGTACATGCTGCCATAGTATACTTTTGGGACATTATATATGCTATCGAGGACTAGCTGGGGTGCTAGGTTGATCTCATTCACTGTCGTATGACAAGTTCTGCGTGTGGATTGTGTTGAAATATATAGTATTCTTATTGGAAATTTATTTGGACTTTATTGAGTATTATAATATGAAGTATATTTTTGTGCATATTATTTCTATGCTGCTTGTGTGGTTGTAGTTTCAAACACTTATTTCAGGAGTATTAAAGTGGCTGGTTGAGCATCTTACTAGGTTATATTTATATATAGCTCACTCATTAGCTGCACATCTATGCAGATACTATTGCGGAGGGTGAGACTAATGACTAACGAGTCCGTTCACGTAGATTTTGTTACTGAGGTGAGCCTCCGCATTGATTTGAGGAGGTTGTCATTTTAGCTCTATCTTTTTTGTGGCATATATCTTCTTTCTTGGGATTTGCATGGCTGTCGGCCAAACTCAGGTAACTCTATTAGATACTCCACGGTCATAGTGTGGGATATGAGCTAGAATATTATTTGTGCAATTATTTGTTTTCATAAATTGACATATGATTTTCATTGGAAAATTACTTCACTTTTAATGATTATTTATGCGTTTAGACTTACACGTATTTGCTCTTAGTGCTTATATAAATGGGTAAGTGAATGGAAAATTGGTTCGCCCGGCATGTGGCGTTAGCGTGTTCCAGTCATGTCTAGGGGGTATTTTGGGATATGACAAAGTTGTATCAGAGCTTAGGCTTTAAGTCCCGGGTCATGGAATAATGTTCAGTAGAGTCTTGCTCATGGATATGTAGACGCCCATACTTATGAACTTGAGGCTACTGAACATGTAAGATATTTTCCCTTCTTTCATTCCTTATGCGTTAAATTGAATCAAGTCTAATTTTGAAATATTTATTTCACAAATGGCTAAGAAATGTGCATTTTCATCTGCCAGTCGATGAAAGGCACCTGTTGGAGGTGGTGCGGGACATGGTACTACCCATGGTGGTAGTCAAGTTAGGGGTCATCAGACTAGGGCACAACCCAATCCCTAGCCTGAAGTCGTGATGGGGTTAGTCCCGAGTTATTGCTCCAAAGCAAGTGCAGGAACAGGTTGTTTGGATGCTCCATTGACAGTGTCAGCGGTGATTTTCTTTGCCCAGAAACGCAGTGATCAGATTATTGAATGTGCTAGAGGCATTGGTGCCTAATCATGATGGACTTCCGGTTCCTCAGACTACTTCACAAAAGCAAACACAAGTTCAGTTGAATGTTATAGCTACACAGACACCTCAGTTGACCCCTCAGTTGATTGTTCATTCAATTGCATCTATTGGGCAATCCAAAGATCTCAAGAATTTCATGGATCTTAAGCCACCATAGTTCAATGTGATACCAACTTCTACTGAGCCTCAAAAGTTCATTGACCATTGTGAAAAGATAATGACTACATTGGAACTAAAGGAGACTAGTGGTATGAAATTTATCACTTTCCCGTTCTTAAGGTCTGCAGAGGCACGGTGGACTTCAATTAAAAGAGGCGGACAAGCAGAGTTACCACATATCACTTGGTCAGAGTTTTCAACAATGTTCAAGGACAAGTTCATTCCATTGAGCAAACAAGACGACATGAGATGTCAACTCAATAACTAGCGTCTGGGCGCTATGACTGTTACAGAGTATGAGGCTAAGTTCACTGATTTATCCAGGTATGCTCCATTTTTAGTTGAATACTCGACGGAGAAGGTGAGATGATTTGTGGATAGACTTGAGCATCATTATCATGGTCCTGTGATACGAGATATGCAAGGTGGTACCTATTTCAGATGTAGTTGAGACTGCTCTCCGTTGTGAGTCCTATTTAGACGTGAAGAGTTAAGCGAGAAAGCAAAAAGGCACATAACACGGATAGGTTTACTAGTGCTCTATACGAGTATCATTGTGGGCAGTCCAGGCCTACACACTACACAGTTAGAGTCAGCAATGCAGTCTTCTACGAGTGGTTATCCAGCTAGACAGGGTCAACAACAGATGCAGAGAAAGGGTAACAACTCATATCAGTCAGATCCATATCCGAAGTATTCTAATTGTGGTAGGCATCATGGTGGTCGTTTCTTTGGGGTTGCTGGTCCTTGTTTAACTTATGGTGAAAGGAGGCATATTGCTAAATATTGTCCTAGGGGGAGTTCGGGTACTAGTCAAGTTACTACATATCTGCAGGGAACTGCTTAAGGTACATATGCTCAGGCTCAGCCAGCTGGGGCCGCTCAATAGGGTGCTCGTGGACAGGGTCAACATGGTGTACAGGTTGCTCAATGAGTGGGTGGACCACCGAGGTTCTTCGCTATGGCCAGATAGGATATCAAGGCATCTAATGCAGTAGTCACAGGTATTATCACTGTCAATTCTCATAGGGCATATGCTCTTACAGATCCTAGTTTTATGTATTCGTATTTATCTCCATTTTTTGCTATAGTCTTAGAACGAAGAGTTGAGTCTCTTATTGTGCCATATATGGTTATGACCCCAGCGGGGGAGACTTTGGCAGTGGATAGAGTTTATAGAGATTATGTGATATCTATTCAGGGCAAGGACAACGTAGTTGATATACTAGAGTTGCCAATGGCTGACATTGATGTGACTATTGGTATGGATTAGTTAGTATCATGTTATAATTTCGTTGATTATTATGCTAGCTAGTACAATTTGATTTTCCTGGAGAACCACGTTTAGTATGGAAAGGCACAACTCTTGTTACTCAAAGAAAGATAATATCTTATGTAAAGGCTCGCCGAATGATTAATCAATGGTATTTCAATTTTATTATTACCGTTTATGATACTCGATAGGAGAACGTTACTATTGATAGTGTTCATATTGTTCGAGAATTTGTTAATGTATTTCCAGAAGATTTTTCTGGGCTACCTCCGATGAGATAAACTGACTTCAGCATTGATTAGTTCTAGCGACTCAAACCTATCTTTGTTCCTCTATATCATATGGCTCCAGCTGAGTTGAGAGAATTGAAGGTTCCACTCCAAGAGCTACTTGATAAGGGGTTCATCGGGCCTAATGTATCGCCTTGGGGTGCACTTGCATTATTTGTGAAAAAGAAATCAGTACAATGAGAATGTGCATTGACTACAGGTAGCTGAATAAGGCGACTATCAAGAATAAATATTTGTTGCCTCGTATTGATGATTTATTCGATCAGCTACAAGTGTTACTCACCTTTCCATCATTGACCTGAAATCAGGTTACCAACAACTGAGAATTAAGACCAAGGATATCTCTAATATAACCTTTTAGACTAGATATGGGCACTTTGAATTTTTGGTGATGTCTTTCAGGCTGACTAATGCATCCACAACATTTGTGGACCTCATGAACAAGGTAATCAAGTTATACTTGGACCATTTTGTGGTTGTATTCATTGATGATATTTTGGTTTACTCCCAGAGTGAGTCACAACATGAACAACACCAGAGAGTTGTGCTAGACACTTAGAGAATGGAAGCTTTATGCCAAGTTCTCAAAATGTGAGTTTTGGTTGCGCACAGTTTCCTTTTTCGGGCACGTGGTGTCATGTGATGGAATTCAAATTGATCCAAAGAAGATTGACGTAGTTCGAGATTGGCCTCAACCTAGTACTCCTAAAGAGAGATGCAACTTCTTAGGACTAGCTCGATATTAGAGAAGGTCTACGAAAGGTTTCCCAAAGATACCCGCTCCATTGACAACTTAGAAAGGTGTGGTATTCAGGTGGTCAGTTGATATGATGAAGGTTTTCATAAATTAAAGATTGTGTTGACTACGACTCCAATTTTGACCTTCCCTACGTCGGTGGGTGGTTTCACCATTTAATTAGTCTTTCCTATTTGTTGTTGAGCCTTGTAATATTTGATCCTGAATTCCCTTAAGGCACTTTAAAAAACTAAGCACTTGGAGGGAGAGGGAAGGATAAGATAAACAAAGGGAGTTGGGATGGAAATTAAAGAAAGAAGGTTGATAGTGCACTTATAATAAAAATGATATGTTGTTAGTGATGAGTAGAAAACAAAAAGAATAGAATTATGAGTGTTAGTCTACTAGAAAAAGAAGGAAAACATCGAAAAATCGCTCACTGCTAGGAATATATGGAAAACTTGGGAGTGCTTAAAGATAAGGGGAGATATAAGGAGAAGTAAAGAAAAAGTTAAAAAATTGAAAGAAACAAAGGAAGTGTGTGAATCGAATTAAATGTGGTGTCTTAAAGTGCTTAAGAGGTTAGTCAATATTTTTGACCACATTACCCATCCCTTAGCCGACATTACAACCTGTGAAGTCCTAATTGATCTTATGTTTTGATCACTTTTATTAATAGAGTATGACACTAAGGGCAAGCTTATGGTATTTCTTTCTTGTGAAAGTGAGCGAAATGTTTCTTTATTATATATGCGCCGTTAGTTGCATTGTTTCATAAACTGAAAGGGGGCATCTCTCATGAGTAGTGAGGACATATAAATGGTGAGAAATTGGTGAACTAGTTGATGTCTTTACTTGATGACTTGATCGTTTTTGCCCTGAATTGTGTTTTTGAGTCTGTTCTAAAGGCTATGTTGTCTTGATAGGAGTGTCACTATTTTGTTATTGATGCACTTATTGACCGAGAGTTGTGAATATGTTTAAATTGTCTTGGTGACCTGGGATCGAGTAGACCTGTTTGAATTGGTGTAGGTAGGAATGTAATATGTTTTGGGTGTCTAGGAGTTTGTTTGAGGACAAACAAACACTAAAGTGTGGGGTAGTGGTAATAGGCATATTTATACGTCCACTGGCCGTGTTTACCCCACATTTATGTCTTGTTTTTAGCAATTATGCTAAATACTCCTATCTATTACTCATTCTTGCATTATGGTTGATGTACTATGTTGAATTGCAGGTAAAATGCCCAAGAAAATGACTAAAGGTGATAAATTAGCATAGACCTTGCATAGCAAAGCCAGGGCGAGCCCCAACAGTGCTCTGGAGCTCGCTGGGCGAGCTTGGAACAAGAAACCAGCCCAAAATTCAACCAAGTGCGGAAAACTAGGCACCCCTCGCAGAGCAAAGTGCAGGGCAAGCTCATGTCTTGCCATATGGAGCTTGTCTCCTGAGCTGGACTGTGGATGTTGCAAAGGAAATCAGCCAAGTGTGGAGAGCCAGAGGGCCTCGCAGAAGCTCAACACGAGAGGGAACCTCACCCTTAGCCTTGTGGCGCAAAGTAGGCCCTTCGGACTAAAATATTTTTTAAGTCCCACCCGTTTTTGGGTGGGTTTTAACGTCTTTTCCCAATATTACAAAATAGGCCCCTTGCCCAATTTTAGAAGGACCTCGACGTTTTGAACGCACAAAGGACACAACATAGCTACTTATTTTAGGGTTACTTCTTATTTTTTCATTCTCATCTTTTCTTGACACCGGAATATGCATACTAAACGCCCTAGTTCTTAGGTTATGGCCCAAGTATAACTGTTGTTGTCTAAACTTGAGTTGTTTATGCATATTTTAATAACCAAATTTTTTTTGATAACCAAAATTTGAAATGTCTGATCAATTGAGCTACTACATAGTCATTTGTTGTTTATGCATATTTTATAACAAGAGTTGTTTATTTGATTTTGCTCTTACTATCTTATTGCTATGCGACCAGTAGGGTAAATCTATAATCTTGAATTGAACTCGGAATGAGAAAAGTTAAGATAGAATGAAGGTCAAATAGAGTAGGATCTGAACCTGAGAGAGCGGATTAGCCTCTAGGATAGTAATATACCTAGTTCGCCCAATTTGGTTCAAAGACAAGAGTTATAAATGCATTTGTGTAATTATCATATCATAGCAATATAGGCATGACTAACAGAAATAGAGGATTAGAGATTTGGAAGGACAATAATCATAATATTAACCCCGTGAATCAACAACTTGATAAATATGTGCATGATAGCAAAAGTGTAGACACAACATGATTACATAGAAGTGCAATAACCCTGGAATTTGTCTCTTACTACTATAACCAACACGTTCAAATTGTTTACTAGTGATATTTAATTACTTAGATATTGTCATAGAAGTAATTAGCAAAATCAATTCTTTGTGATAACATTTGACAATTGTGTAGTAATAGTTTATATAGAATATTTGTCAATCATAAGTCCGCATGGGATTCGATATCCGATTGTTTTCAATCACTGTATTACTTGAGCTATAGCCAACACTAACCACATCTGTCATCACAACCACCATCATCGTCGCCAACCACCAGACACCACCACCAACCACTTTTGCCATCACAGCCACCACTGGCAACCACCATTGTTGCCAACCCTACTGTTAGGCGCCACTGCACCTACCATATCCATCATTATTATAATTATATTCACTATCAGCTACTACCACCACTGAGGCCAATTCCCACTACTAACCACCTCTACCGTCACAACTAGCACTGCCACCAATTACCATTAACACATCATCAAACCCCACACATTCTTCAACAACCACCATCTGCCCCGCCAACTACTAACATCAACTAACTTCACCATCACAACAAACATCACCACTACCAACCCACCACCATCACGCAATCACTACAACACCAACTACCTCAACCATCACAACTATCACCACCACTATTACTAGCTACTAACATCAACCATTATCAATATCACCACCACTACAAACCATTTAACCATCACTAGCGAACATAAATGTTTTTTTTTATCAAATACTAATTTTATTTTATTAAATTTATATTCTATTTATTTACTTTTAAATTTGAATTATATATTTGTTATGTTTACAAATAAAAAAGTTATACATATTCAGAGGTTGAAAAACAAATAGTCTTAATCATTCAGTGTTCAGATCTAGAGAACAACATTTTAATCATTCAGATGTCTTAATCTTAACGAAAACAAACGAGGCATTTGCTAAAGCAGGCAGCATACTATGTAATAGTAGGCAGTGACACTACAAAGTTCCCCATGCCAATAAAGAAAGTTCAGACAGGACTGAAAGCTCTGTATAAAGCAGAAATGAGGACAAGGCTTAAACAAGAGGTCAGGCAAAGGATAAGAAAAGTTCACATTTTGTGCTAGACAATCCTTTCCACGATCCACCACCACTAAACGGAAAACTAATAATTGAAAGGCAAAGAAACAAACCTTGTAAACAATAACGTGTGCCACTGGAAGCCCCTGGTTTCCACCGTGCGCCAAAAGAGAAAGATCACCTATAAGATCTAAAACCTTGTGTCTGCAAGGTTCATCACTAAAACGCAGCGGTGGATTCAGCCAGCCTCTACTTTCACTGTAGAAGAGGAGATAACATACATGAGGTTAAAATCAAGAAAATACAACTTGTATAAAACATAATGGGTTCAGATTGTCAGAGGTGGTTAATTTTCATATAGATGTAGCAGCCTAGCAGGCATGTTATATCTGATTAAAGCTACAATGAGACATGCCATGCATCTTTAGGAGATACTACTTATTCCTAATGAAATATTTCTTAAGCTTTCGAAAAGTTAGACAAAGCATAGATGTTAGCTAATTATATTTTCCAACATTCTTCCAAATAAAATTAAAAAAGAAGTATCTCTAACCTACAAACGATGGCGTTTTTGGCAGAACCCCCCTTGATAACTCCTGATTTGCGCAGTTGTTCAACCTGGATATTAATTCAGCATAAATACTATAAAAATTTCATAAACATAACAACATGAATGACGAGTCATCAGCTATGTTGGACACCGTAACTGCTGATGAAGAGGGCTAGCTTTTCATGATAACCATCTAGAAGACAGATAATGAAAGATGTTGAGACCCACATATTATGATCAGGTTACTTGGTCTCTTTGTATGACCTTGGGCAAACCTCACCTCTTGAGTTAGCTTTCGGAGTTAAGTTCCAAGGTTTAGTTCTTTAATATGGTATTTGACTCAGGCCCATCCAATTCATTGTTTACCTGATGTAGGACCTTCATCTTATATTTTCCAGGCTCTAGATGTCCCATCCTGGCATGTACGGGGTTTTGAGTCCCACATCAATTTTGGTAGGGGTTACTTGGTCTTTTTATATGGTCTTGGGCAATTCTCACCTCTTGAGCCAGCTTTTAGGGTTGAGTTAGACCCAAGGTATATTTCTTTAACAGGAGAAATAAATGCGAAAGAAGAAAGAAGGAACTGAGCTAAGTCAGTTCACAATGAGTTTATATCATCAAACACAACTCAGGATGTCAAGTTTTTTTAACAGAATTTAGTTGTTTTTGAACACATCCAAGATAGGTCAAGTGCTGAAAAAGGATCTCAGAGGTCCCCTTTTTGGATGTCACAAGACACTCAACCATGACACTCTTCTACAAACAAGACCAAGTATCCAACTATCAGTGCTATTACATATTTCAAGGATTCAAATTCATTTAAAAGCTCATATTTAAATCATGATGTAACATATTTATCAAAAAGAACCTCACATGACTACATTAGTAATTTCATTGACCAAGTACCAAAGTAAAAAACACACTGAACAAACATACAATCTCTTTGCCTAGTCCACAGATAGCATATAAAAATAAGTTCATGATGGATAAATTATTCGAAAGTGCTTCTTGTCACCAAAGTTAGATCGTAATCTCGTAGTGAAGTTCTAATAAAGAAAAAAGGAGAGCTGAAATAACATTTTGAATCAGAATATTGGAAGTTACCTGCTCATAAATGCAGAAGGTTCTTGCAGAAGCTAGTTCTTTGGCAAAGAAATCTTTATCCAGACAAGTTGAAGAGAACCATTGGCAGCCAATTTCAGGTGCCTGCAGGCAACCAAGCCAAAGGAATCCATTTAAAAGACTTTTTTATCAAAAATAATTTGCCTAATCTTGATAGCTTAACATCTCATAGTTCTTAGCCAAAAGAAAATACTCATTATCTCCTTTCAGATTTTGATTGTTGAAATAAAATACTCCACCCATGGTCTGAGCTAATTAATAGTGGTCTTGACCATGAAGCTGTTTGCTACACAAACCAATTGCTGCTCATCAGACAAAGCTTAGCACAGGTATCACAGCCAAGAGTTCAAATTCGATTAAAGGATATTAGCAAAGAAACCCTGCACTATGTAAGGCAATCACTGCAATCAGTTAAATGCATGAAGATCTCCATACCATTGTCTATCGATGTGCACAAAAACAACTTCGTTTACTTCTTTATCATCAGTTACACTCAACTTCTTATTTTATTTAACTGAGAAAAAGAATAGCACAGCAGACAAACTCACAGAAATTTACCTGTGGAAAGTCAATGCCATAGGTAATCTTGACCTTTGAATAAGGGAATGCAGCTATAAAGGACTCATTTTCCCACACAGTAACAGGTTCTCTAAGAACAGGAGCTAATTTCTCACAGCTTTTACCACTACGATCTAATGCTGCCCTCAGACCAGCTTCTTCAATTGCGTCCACCCATTCTCTTGCTGATCCATCCAGAATAGGAACCTGTCTCAGTTGGTTTGGTTCAACAATTAGTAATTCTTCCATCCAAAATATTATTTTTTATACTGCCCTTCATCTAGTCAAAGCTATTTTAACACCATAATTTCCATGAGTAATTGCTAGGACTACCACAAAAGAAAAAAAAAATGTAATTACTCCGTCAATTCAAAATTTACTACCCATGTTGACTTTGGTGGTCAAAACGAGGAAATTTACCATCAAATTACTGTTAATGGATTTAGACTAATACAACCAGAACTTAATCTTCTTATAAGTAATTCATGTCATTAAAATAAAAGAAGCACCAAGAAGGTGCAGACAATGGTACAGTGAGGTTACAGAAAAAAAAATACAAGCTCTTGTGTGCTTTACAGGAAGTCAAGGAAGACCAGAAAAAGGTAACTATCTTGTATACATCTATAACTTTGCACACAAAATCTAATAGATGCAGACACAGTATTTTAGGGTTATGAAGCTACTTGTTTGGAAGAACCTGTTGTTCCTCCTTTTACATGAGCCACAAATGCAAGCTGCAATTGTGTTTCCAATCTTTGTAACCTGTTTATCGGTAGTCCTTCCTGACCAGCTCCAAAGAGCATCGTTCAAAGCTCTTGGCATCACTCACTTGATATCATAGATAATGAGGGGTATGTTCCATAGAGGTGTCATGTTACCACATCACAATGATAAATTGTCTGTCTTCTATCTCCTTGGGAAATACGTAACATCGATTGTGCATGAACATACCATCTTTTAAAAATGTTTAGGTGAGTCATGTTTGAGCATCTCCCAAGGCCAATATTGTAGGGGATTATGTATGCTTGTAATAAATCATGGTAGGAGCTGACTGAGGAGGTACCACATTTGCTTGCACCATCTCATAAATCAGGTCCTCATAGTTGTTCCTTGAACAATTACAACTTTCATACTAAAAAAGAATAGTTTATCAGTCTCCTAATCCTAACAATTTCTTCTAAAGTATAGTTCCCCTGTATTGTTTACAATAAGCTATGGAAGCCTCAGCTTTGCCAGCCAAGTTAAACAAATCTGGAGATTCCACTTTGAAGGGACATTACCTTAATATCCTTGTAGTATTTGAATCATAATACTAGTTAGGAGACTTACGAGTTTCTCTATGGCAGAAGCAGATCTACAGCAACCATGACTCATGCCACGATCATCAGGAATCCTCACAAGCAGATGAACTCCCTTTAATGAACATATCAAACAAAGCAAGGGAAAGAAGAAAGGGTTTTCAATTCAAGAAGATCATATTAGGCTCCCCCTCGCACCTTTGTTCGCATCTCATGATTAGGTGGATCTAGATGAGAAACTAATTCATTATCACAAAATCCTCCCACTCGAATTAAGGGATCCTATTTGATCTAGGTCCTTAGGTTCATGAATAGATAAGTCTAAACCTATCTCCCCCTCCTTAAATAGATGTGACACTTCTTGAGTCAGATCCAGCTACCCTCCACTGTGATGCAGCTCCATGAACACATGATCTTTAGTGGTTTTATAGCATCTCATATAGACATTTTTGCTTCCTCTTTGGCCTAATTTGCCATGAGAAAAATTGTATACATAAGCTGCACATCATAGAAGTCTCAAAATAGATGAGATTTTACTACTCCATAACATATATGGTGTAGATGTACCTGATTCACTGGCATATGGTTACAAACATAGGCAACAATAATACAATGCATATCCCCAATTGGAAACAGGCAACTTCACTTGTGCCATCATCGATATAACCATTTTGAGGGAAAAAACTGTATACATAAGCTGGATATCATAAAAGTCACAAAAATACATGAGATTTTACTACTCCATAAAATATATGGTGTAGATGTGCCCGATTTCACCAGCATATGTTACGAACATAGGCAACAATCAATACAATGCATCTCCCCAATTAGAAACAGGCAACTTAGCTTGTGCCATCACTGATATAACCATTTCAAGGAGATGATAGTGGGGTCGTGATTCAGAATACCGCAATGTCATCTCTAGTTGCGGAGCTGAAAGAGCGATAATACGAAGATCCCAGCCTGGTACAGCTCAGAGGCAAGGCTCGGCAGGAAGGGTCATTGGCCTTTGAGATAGCAGGAGCTGGAGTCTTAAGATTCAGAGGTCGACTCTGTGTTCCAAATATTGAAGGGCTTCGCCAACAGAGGTACATTATTCCCGCTATTCTCTTCACTCGGGTTTAACAAAGATGTAACATGATATAAAAGAAATCTATTGGTGGCATGGGATGAAGAAAGATATTACTGAGTTCGTAGCACAATGTCCCAATTGCTAACAGACAAAAGCTGAACATCAGAGGCCCGACGGGCTAACTCAGGAGATAGTCCTGCCTATGTGGAAATGGGAAGCAATCAACATGGATTTTGTTACAGGTTTACCTCGTAGCAGGCATAAATTTGACTCTATTTAGGTCATTGTTGACAGGCTGACAAAATCAACCCACTTCTTGCCAGTCAAGACTACGTTCACAGCTGAAGATTATGCTGAGTTGTACACTAGAGAGATAGTCAGACTTCAAGGTGTCCAAGTATCCATTATTTCTAACAGAGGGGCACAATTTACAGCCAATTTCTGGAAATCATTCCAGAAGGGTTTCGGAGCATAGTTTAAGTTTAGTACAACTTTTCATCCTCAAACAGATGGACAGACTGAGCGCACGATTCAAACACTCGAAAGATATGTTATAGGCGTGTGTGCTAGACTTCAGAGGAAGTTGGGATGATCACTTACCTCTTATTAAGTTTGCATATAATAACAGTTACCATTCTAGCATTAAGATGGGGCCATATGAGGTTTTGTATGGGCGGAAATGCAGATCCCCCATTGGATGGTTTGAGGTAGGCGAATTGGGGCTAATTGGACCTGATTTGATACATCAGTCCGAAAAGAAAGTTAAGCTAATTAGAGAAGGATTATTGACAGGTCAAAGTCGTCAGAAATCTTACTCCGATGTACGACGTAGGGATTTGGAGTTCTGTGTTAATGATTGGGTATTCCTGAAAGTCTCACCTTTGAAGGGCGTTATGAGATTTGGCAGAAAGGTCAAGCTTAGCCCAAGATTCATTGGCCCGTACAGAATCCTCCGGAAGATAGGTCAAGTTGCTTACGAGCTAGAGTTGCCTTCAGGGCTAGAATCTATTCATCCAATTTTCCAAGTACCGATGCTACGAAAGTGCATAAGAGACCCTTCTCGGGATGTCCTAGTTGAGGATGTTCAGATCACAGAGGAGTCCTACGAGGAAACTCCAGTTGCCATCCTAGATTGACAGGTCCGTAGATTGAGGACCAAAGATGTGGCTTCCGTTAAAGTCCTGTGGAGAAATAGAAATGTGGAAGAAGTGACTTGGGAAGCTGAGGATGACATAAGATCCAGATATCCTCATTTGTTTCAAACCCCAGGGTGATGGCATATCAATTCAAATTACTACATTTGAGGTGAGATACCTATTTAGGCTTGTTTCTTTTTATTACTGTTGTTGTATTCTACTCGCATTATCATTGTGAAGCTATGCTGCTTAGCTGTTTGTGTCGTTCTGTGAGATGCCTAGGTTGGACTTTTCTGCGTTTCAAGTTTTCAGATAGTCCATATTACAGAGGATACTCTGCCAAAATTTGCAGGCTACTCCTATAGACTTGAATTCGTGAGTCTAAGTCACATTCGAGGACGAATGTTCCTAAGGGAAGAAGAATGTAATACCCCATATAATTTAAGCGATAAACTCGTACTTTCAAGCTATGGCCAAGATTGCTTAGTACCACAAAAAGGATGTGTTATGAGGTATTCATATCACTCAATGATAGTACGTTAAGATTTGAAGTCGAGAAAGTTGTAAAATGAAAATCGGCAAAAGTTACTGCAAGTTACTTTTAAAGTTCTTTGAAATTTGGGTCAAATGTCTTGGAGATTTTCTCCCAATCTATAAAGAATTAGGAGGCCTACTACCCATCAAATTGAAGGTCTATGAGTCTAAGTTACATTCGAGGACGAATGTTCCTAAGGGGAGAAGGATGTAACACCCTGTATAATTTAAGCAATAAACTCGTACTTTCGAGATATGATCAAGAGTGCTAATACCATAAGAATGATATGTTATGAGATGTTCAAATCACTAAATGAGTGTATGTTAAGATTTGAGGTCGAGCAAGTTGTAAAACAAAAATCGTCAAAAGTTATTGGAAGTGACTTTCAGAAATTCTTTGAAATTTGGGTCATATGTCACGGAGGTTTTTTCCCAATATATAAAAAGTTAGGGGCCTACTACATATCAAATTAAAGGTCTATGAGTCTAGTTTCTAACGCACAAAATGGTTCACCAGTATGACTTCAGAACAGAGAGATATTCACATTTTCATAAGACTGCGCAGGCAGGCATGTGGAGGTGGGCCCCATGTCGGCGGGAATATATCTATACATCTCGGATGTAATTTTTTTCATTCCAAGCAATTTCTAAAAATACCAACTCGTCTTCTCCATAGTTCCTCTAGGGTTCCAAGGTTCAATATAGGTGATTCCACTATCCAAAATCTCCCACAATCGAGGTAAAAATCGGGGTTGTTGCAACTAGTGCGCGTTTGCTTCGTCAATTTTGGCTTTGTTTACGAGTTCTTAGAAGGAGCAGATTGTTGAGGAGGTTGTTTATGATTTGTTTTCTTTTGTAGATTGTAATGTGAGGATTCTAACCCTCCCTCCATCATTAATTCAAAGGTTATACGTTATATATCGAAACGGCTACCGAACATTGGAAATTCTTTTCGTTTGTTGCGCTGCAGATTGTTTTAGGTGGCTGTGAAGTGGTATAACATGGTGATTATTGTGCTGCAGTATATAATTGAAGGATTGGTTGAGAATAGTCGAACTAGAGGATCTCTTACGAGGTATGTTAAGGCAAAACCTTTTTCAGCAAGTTTCCTTCGTCGTTTAGTTGATAAGACTTGTTCTTTATCACCACAGTACTCGATGCCATAATAGTTGTTGATTGAGTCGCCTGCTGGAGTTATACATGTGTTCATATGAGCTTCCCTTGTCGGGATTGGTCTTGTTTAGCTATTGCCACATGTTACAAGCGACATAAAAATCTTCTCGTCTAAATCAACGTCGCTTAGTTGGCTATTGATAGTTTGTTGTTTTGCCGATGCCTTAAGGGCTTTGTGATTAGCTTCTTAGCCTTTCATGTTGATATTGGCAACATATTTATTAATTTGCCATAGAAACTAAGTCATTGTAACGCCTATAAACTACATAGCTTGCCTACGAGCCTTTGGCGTATCTTGATGCCTATAGAGCTAAAGAACTAGATTTGTAGTTTTACCTTTGGGTAGATAACGTCATGGCTACCTATTGTGGTATGGTGGTGAGCTGCTAGGTGTTCCACCTATTTATTAGTGACCTTATAGTTCGATATGACGTACAGAATGTCGTGAAGGTCGCTTAGAAAGTTACCTTGCTTGCTGAGAAGATTGCTTGATGCCTTCATTGGCTATCTTGTCAGTTGTTAGTGTTGGGGCCTATCACTTTAAGCTATACAAGTACATGTGCCCATTTACAAGTTTCCTAGAAGGGCTATTGACAAGCGTACCTTGCCTACGGGACTATTTTTTCTTATAAGAGCTATAAAATGTCTAGAAGGACCATATTGAAGCTCGCAGAGCCACATTGAAGTCTACTTACTCATAGACTTCCTTTATGCCTATGTTGGCATTGTTGACCCTCAATAGAGCCTTGTGTGCTCGGGGTGCAATTACAGGAGTCCAGAAGGCTCAAGATATAGATACAAGTGCCAAGTGTGCTTAAGATACAGTTACAACTTGCCTACGGGGCTACAGTGTTATGAATAGAGCTATGTAAATTGAGGTGCACTGTCGGAGCATATGGGGGCTCAGGTAGGTTATTGCTTGTTGTTTGTTGTTTGAACCTGCCAGACTTATGGGGGCCTGGTTAGGTTCTTGTTTGATTATTGTCTGTTTAGTTTTCAGTATAACTTGATAAGATCTTTTGGGCTATTCTCTTATTCTTACAGTTGTTTACATTCGGTTATTACTATCAGTTCAGTTCTAGCTTATTGTTATTTCCTTACATACTCGGTGCATTATTGTACTGATGCCTGAGCCTGGGGGCGCTGCACTCTCATTTGCAGGTTCTGACATACAGGTTAAGAGACCTCCTCAGTAGCAATTTAGGCTCAGTATATTGGTCAACTCATCTCTTCCGGAGTTGCCATACTTTAGAGGTTTGCATCTCTTTTGCTGTATAGTTCTTTTTTGGGTAGGTCGGGGCCCTGTCCTGGCCAAGTATTTACTCTTTAGAGGCTTGCGGACAATGGGATTGCATAGGTGTACGCTATAGGCCATGTTGGCTTTGTTATTTTGTCTGGGTAGTTTGGCGGTCTTAGTGGCCCTTGCATATATGCTTACTTTCTGTTTTATCTGATTTAGACAACATGGTGGTCTTGTCGACACGCATAGGATGTTATTATTATTTTGAACTGTTAGGTCAGCTGAATATCTGCGCAGGTGTTTATATTGCGGCATTGTCAGCCAAGGGCTTCTTTAAGCCGAGATACACTTGATTGTTTTCTTAATTATGTGTTGCTGGTATGCACCAGAGGTGTATATGTCCAGCTAAGTCAGCTCTAGATCCAATGTGGCATCAGGTGCCAGTTACGCCTCCTAAAGTGGAGCGTGACACACTTGATAAAATTTCGCATGTGAGACCCATTGGAAGTCCACAAAGGCTTCGTTCTTCACTATGTGGTACATGGCTCCTAAGTTGATTACGACAAAAGATTAGTCTTAGAAAGAAGAGAAAGTTGCTAGCAACACATATATTACCAATAAGGAATACGAAGTACCTTTTTAGACTCATTATGAAGTGCTTCATTAGGCTTAGTGTAATCACAAACATAATGACCCTTTTGATAACAATTGAAACATTTTAGTCACAATTTTTTTCTTTCACAATTTCTATCATCTTGTTGGTTATCATTTTAGGATTATTGTTTGGCTAAGCCTTAACTTCTTAATTTCCTCCCATTTTACATTTAAAACCATTTATTGAGCTAGAAATTGTTTTGAGCACTTTTACACCTTCTTTGGCAGCCTCATGCCGCTCCTCTTCTAACTTTAGGTACATATGTCGTTATAAATATATCAAGCTTCGATAGAATAAGAAAAAGGAGATTTCTTAGAATGTATGTTTGCTTCCAAGCTTTTAAAATTAGCTGGAAAGCAGGATTGAGGCTTCTAATAGGTCTGGATGGCACATTTCTAAAAGGAAAGTGTAAGGGAATTTTAACTAGGTATTATGGCCTAAGATTCAGCAAAACACTATTTCCACTTGCTTGGGCAGTGGTGGATAAAGAAACATGTAGAACTTGAAAAGTGGTGTATGGAGCTATTGAGATCTTCCTTAGAGTTGAGGGAGGGTGAAGGAGTTACATTTATGTCAAACGTTTAAAAGATATTAGATGCTCAACTTAGTTTAAATTTTCATTGATAGTTTTCTTTAATTACTAAAAAACTTGCCTTACTTAATTACTGCTTTTGGATATTACGGGGGTTGATTGATGTTGTTGATAATGTGTTTCCTAAATCACATCACAGATGGTGTGCTTGGCATATAGAAGCTAACTGGAGCAAGAATTGGAGGGGTGTAGAGGTGAAAACATTGATGTGGTGGTGTGCTTGGAGCACTTAATGAAGAAATGATGAATTGAGGACTTTAGGGACTGTTTCTAAAAGGGCTGCTAAAGAACTAATATGGTACCCCACCCCAAAACTGGTGTAGGGCTTACTTCGACACCAAGTGCAAATATCAAATAGTTGACAACAACTTTACAGAATCATTCAACAAATGGATTCTAAGGGTAAGACAATCAAGACGTTGGACGAGATTAGAGTCAAGGTATTTAATTACTTTTTGTTATTAGTAATTTTCTGCATTCTTAAGAGTTTCTTTCACTTGTCTAGCAATTGAAACCTTTCTTAACACTAATACAAATTCCTCTGGCATTTATAATAGGTACAGTTCTTTTTTTACCTGTAGGTTCAACAGAACTAGTGCCTAAAACTTTTTTTTTTTTAAATGATTTGTGCTTTGCAACTAAACACTTCACCAAAACTAGTGGAATTATACTGGGTATGTTGTTGTTGTTGTTGATTTATGTTTTGCAACGAAACACTTCACCAAAACCATTTCATCAGTTTCAATTAATGGGAAATAAACCAAACTATATCTACCCAATAAGCCTACACTCTTTGCTATTTTGCTATTACCCCTCTTTTGATTATGCTAATTCAACAAAATTCCATAATCAATTACAGTATATCATTAGTTGTCTAAAAGAGAAGCTGGACATTTACATTCTTGTTAGAATTATGTTATATTAGTGTTTGATTATGGATTTCTCCTTGTTTGAAAGGTAATGAAAATGTTGAAAGATCGTGAAGAGGAATGTAGGAATCGGAGAGAAGCGAAGAACCTTACCAGGACTTGACATGCCGCGAATCCTCTTGAAAGAGAAGGGTACCTTCGGGAACGCGGACACAGGTGGTGCAAGGCTGTCGTCAGCTCATGCCCTAAGGTGTTGGGTTAAGTCCCCCAACGAGAGCAACCCTCGTGTTTAGTTGTCATCGTTGAGTTTGGAACCCTGATTAGATTGTCGGTGATAAGCGGAGGAAGGTGAGGATAATATCAAGTCATCATCCCCCTTATACCCTGGCGACAAACATGCTACAATGGCCGGGACGAAGGTTCGTGATCCCGCGAGGATGAGCTAACCCAAAAATTTGTCCTCAGTTTGGATTGCAGGCTGCAACTCGCATGCATGAAGCCGGAATCGCCGGTAAGCCATACGGCGATGAATTCGTTTCCGGGCCTAGTACACACTGCCCATCACACTATGGGAGTTGGCCATGCCCGAAGTCGTTACCTTAACCGCATGGAAGGAATGCCGAAGGCAGGACTAGTGACTGAAGTGAAGTCATAACAAGGTAGTTGTACTAGAAGGTGCGACTGGATCACCTCCTTTTCCGGGAGAGCTAATGCTTGTTGAGTATTTTGGTTTGACACTGTTTTACATCCCACAAAAAAGAAGGGAGCTACATTTGAGTTAAACTTCGAGATAGAAGCCTTCTTTCCTTCCTCGACGGTGAAGTAAGACCAAGCTCATGAATTTATTATCTTAGGTTGAAACAAGTTGCTAGGACCCCTTTTTTATGTCCCCATGTCCCCCCCCCCCCTGTGGCAACATGGGGGCAAAAATAGGAAAGAGAGGGATGGGGTTTCTCTCGCTTTTGGCATAGGGGGCCCCAGTGGGAGGCTCGCACGATGGGCTATTAGCCAGTGATAGAGCACGCCTCTGATAATTGCATCGTTGTGCAGGCTATAAGGGCTCTCAGCCACATGGATAGTTCAATGTGCTCATAGGCGCCTGACCCTGAGATGTGGATATCCAAGGCACACTAGCATGGTGTACTCCTGTTCGAACCGGGGTTTGAAACCAAACTCCTCCTCAGGAGAATAGATGGGACGAGTCGGGTGAGATCAAATGTAAATCCAACTTTCGATTCACTCGTGGGATCCGGGAGGTCTGGGGGGGCCACCACGGCTCCTTTCTTCTCGAGAATCCATACATTCCTTATCAGTGTATGGATAGCTATATCTCTAGCAAAAAGGTTTAGGTTTGGCCTTGGAAAATAAAATGGAGCACCTAACAACGCATCTTCAAAGATCAAGCACTATGAGATCACCCCTTTCATTTTTGGGGTGACGGAGAATCGCACCATTCGAGCTGTTTTTTTCTTGACTTGAAATCGAAATGGAAGCAGGTTTGAAAAAGGATCTTAGAGTGTGGAGGATTGGGCCAGTAGGATCTCTTAACGTCTTCTTTTTTCTTCTCATTGGAGTTATTTCACAAAGACTTGCCAGGATAAGGAAGAATGGGGAAACAAGCACACTTGGAGAGCGCAGTACAACGGAGAGTTTTATGTTGTGTTTGGGAAGGATGATTCGCTTCCGAAAAGGAATCTATTGATTCTCTCCCATTTGGTTGGACCGTAGGTGCGATGATTTACTTCACGAGCGAGGTCTCCTTTCAAGTCCAGGATGGCCTAACTACGCTAGGGAAAAGAATAGAAGAAACATCTAACTACTTCATGCATGCTCCACTTGGCTCAGGGGGATATAGCTCAGTTGCAAGAGCTCCGCTCTTGCAATTGGGTCGTTGCGATTACAGGTTGGATGTCTAATTGTCTAGGTGGTAATGAGAGTATCTTGTACCTGAACCGGTGGCTCACTTTTTCTAAGTAATGGGGAAGAAAACCGAAACGTGCTACTGAAAGACTATACTGAGACAAAGATGGGCTGTCAAGAACGTAGAGGAGGTAGGATGGGCAATTGGCCAGATCTAGTATGGATAGTACATGGACGATAGCTGGAGTCGGCGCCTCTCCCAGGGTTCGCTCATCTGAGATCTCTGGGGAAGAGGATCAAGTTGGCCATTGCAAACAACTTGATGCATTATCCTCCTTCAACCCTTTGAGCGAAATGTGGCAAAAGAAAAGAAAGGAAATCCATGGACTGACCCCATCATCTCCAACCCCGTAGGAACTGCGAGATCACCCCAAGGACACCTTCAGCATCCAGGGGTCACGGACCAACCATAGAACCCTATTTAGTAAGTGGAACGCATTAGCTGTCCACTCTCAGGTTGGGCACTCTGGGTTGGAGAAGGGCAATGACTCACCTTAAAACCAGCATTTTTAAGACCAAAGATTCGGGGGGGAAGCCCTCCGTTCCTAGTTCTCTTATAGTTGGATCCTTCGGAACCACAAGAATCCTTAGGTAGAATGTGACTCCAACTTAACACCTTTTGAGTGAGATTTTGATAAGAGTTGCTTTGGAGAGCACAGTACGATGAAAGTTGTAAGATGATTTTCTAAGTTAGATAGCAGTTTGCAGGGCTCAATAAAGTCACGATTAGACATGTCTGATGAAGGATAAAAGTCATGCTGTCCTCAGAGCATCTATAAAATAAAAATCATACAAGGGTAAGAAATACTCCCTGAGGTCCTCTAGGGCCTAGCTAGCAGCATGGCCATCGTTGGCCTCGGTGATAGAATTAGTCTGGGGACCTGAGAGGCAGTGGTTTACCCTATGGCGGATGTCAGCGTATCGAGTCCGCTTATCTCCAAATCGTGAACTTAGTTGCTACAAAGCTTTATGATATCACCCAATTTTGCCGATTCGGCAGTTAGATCTATGATTTATCATTCATGGACGTTGATAAGATCCATCCATTTAGCAGCACCTTAGAATGGCATAGCCTTAAAAGTGAAGGGCAAGGTTCAAATGAAGAAAGGCTTACGGTGGATACCTAGGTACCTAGAGATGAGGAAGGGCGTAGTAATCGAGAGTTGAAAATAAGCATAGATCCGAAGATTTCCTAATAGGGCAAATTTTCGAACTGCTGCTAAATCCATGGGCAGGCAAGAGACAACCTGGCGAACTAAAACATCTTAGTAGCCAGAGAAAAGAAAGCAAAAGCAACTCCCGTAGTAGCGATGAGCGAAATGGGAGCAACTTAAACCGTGAAAACGGCGTTGAGAGAGCAATACAAGCGTCATGCTACTAAGTGAAGCCGTCTGAATGCAGCATCCTAAATGGCGGTCTAGTAGCCGAAAGCATCACTAGCTTACGCTTTAACCCAAGTAGCATGGGGCATGTGGAATCTCGTGTGAATGAGCAAGGACCACCTTGCAAGGCTAAATACTCCAAGGTGACCAATAGCGAAGTAGTACCATGAGGGAAGGGTGAAAAGAACTCCATCAGAGAGTGAAATAGAACATGAAACTGTAAGCTCCCAAGCAGTGGGAGGAGCCAGGGCTCTGACCACGTGCCTGTTGAAGAATAAGTCGGCGACTCATAGGTAGTGGCTTGACTAAGGGAATCCACCAGAGCCGTAGCGAAAGCAAGTCTTCATAGGGCAATTGTCACTGCTTATGGAGCCGAACCTGGGTGATCTATCCATGACTAGGATGAAGCATGGGTTAAGTGAAGGTCCAAACCGATTGATGTTGAAGAATCAGCGGATGAGTTGTGGTAAGGGGTGAAATGCCACTCAAACCCAGATCTAGTTGGTTCTCCCCAAATGCGTTAAGGCGCAGCAGTCGACTGGACATCTAGGGGTAAAGCACTGTTTCGGTGCGAGCTGTGAAAGCGGTACCAAATCAAGGCAACTCTCTAAATACTAGATATGACCTCAAAATAACAAGGGTCAAGGTCCGCTAGTGAGACGATGGGGGATAAGCTTCATTGTCGAGACGAAAACAGCCCGAATCACCAGCTAAGGCCCCTAAATGACAGCTCAGTGATAAAGGAAATAGGGGTGCAAAAACAGCCAAGAGGTTTGCCTAGAAGCAGTCACCCTTAAAAGAGTGCATTATACCGCATTGATCGAGTGCTCTTGTGCTAAAGATGAACGGGACTAAGCGATCTGTCGAAGCAGTGGGATGTAAAAACACATCGGTAGGGGAGCATCCACATTAGAAAGAAGCCTCTGCGCGAGCGATGGTGGATGAAGCGGAAGCGAGAATGTCAGCTTGAGTAACACAAACATTGGTGATAATCCAATGCCCCAAAACCTAGGGTTCCTCCGAAAGGTTCATCCACGGAGGGTGAGTCAGGGCCTAAGATCAGGTTGAAAGGCATAGTCGATGGACAACAGGTGAATATTCCTATACTACCTCTTGTTGGTCCCGAAGGACAGAGGAGGTTAGTTTAGCTGAAAGATGGTTATCTCTTCAAGAACGTAAGGTGTCCCCGCTTTTTCAAGGTAAAAAGGGGTAGAGAAAATGTCTCGAGCCAATGTACGAATACTAGGTGCTATGGCGCTGAAGTAACCCATGTCATACTCCCAGGAAAAACTCGAACAACTTTGAGCAAGAGGGTACTTGTATCCAAAACCGACACAGATGGGTAGGTAAAGGATACCTAGGGGCGCGAGACAACACTCTCTAAGGAACTCGGCAAAATAGCCCCATAACTTCGGGAGAGAGGGTGCCTCCTCAAAAAAGGGGTCGCAGTGACCAAGCTCGGGTGACTGTTTACCAAAAACACACAGCTCTCTGCAAAATCGTAAGACTATGTATGAGGGTTGACGCCTGCCTCGTGCTGGAAGGTCAAGGAAGTTGGTGACTTGATGACAAAGGAGCCGGCGACTGAAACCCTGGTGAACGGTGGTCATAACTATAACGGTCCTAAGGTAGCGAAATTCCTTGTCAGGGAAGTTCTGACTCGCATGAAAGACGTAACAATCTGGGCACTATCTCGGAGAGAGGCTCGGTGAAATAGATATGTCTGTGAAGATGCGAACTACCTGCACCTAAACAGAAAGACCCTATGAAGCTTCACTATTTCCTGAGATTGGCTTTGGGACTTACCCCTACAGCTTAGGTGGAAGGCGAAGCAAGCCTCCTTCCGAGGGGCCCAAGCCATCAGTGAGATACCACTCTAGAAGGGCTAGAATTCTAACCTTGTGTGGGGAACTACAGGCCAAAGGACAGTCTCAGTTAGACAGTTTCTATAGGGCGCAAGCCTTCCAAGAGGTACCGTAGGCGTGCAAAGGTTTCCTCGAGTCGGAGGGAGATTGGCCCTCGAGTGCAAAGGCAGAAGAGAGCTTGATTGCAAGACCCACCCATCGAGCAGGGACGGAAGTCGATCTTACTGATCCGACGATGCCGATTGGAAGGGCAGTTGCTCAACGGATAAAAATTACTCTAGGGATAACAGACTGATCTTCCCTAAAAGCTCACATCGACGGGAAGGTTTGGCACCTCGATGTCGGCTCTTTGCCACCTGGAGCTGTAGTATGTTCCAAGGGTTGGGTTGTTTTCCCATTAAAGCGATACATGAGCTGGGTTCAGAACGTTGTGAGATAGGTCGGTCCAAATCCGTGTGGGCGTTAGAGCATTGAGAGGACATTTCCCTAGTACGAGGGGACCGAGAAGAACTCACCTCTGGTGTACCAGTTATCGTGCCCACGTAAATGCTGGGTAGCCAATGCAGAACAGATAATGCTGAAAGCATCTAAGTAGTAAGCCCACCCCAAGATGAATGCTCTCCTATTCTGACTTCTCTAGAGCTTCCGGCAACAGGTTGTCTGCCCCTACGAAATGGAGCAATAAAAGTTTTTTTGAGAATTCAAGAAAAGGTCACGGCGAGACAAGTCGTTTATCATTACTATAGGTATTAAGTGGAAGTGCAGTGATGTATGCAGCTGAGGCATCCTATAGACCGGTAGACTTGAACGTTGTTCTTGATTAATTCGATCAGGCACTCGCCAACAACCATAAAAAACCAATGTTCAACTCTTTGACGGCATGAAAAATCCAAAAGTTCTGCCCTCCCTCTCTATCTATTCAAGGGATGGAAGGGCAGAGGCCTTTGGTCTCCCTTTCAGTCAAAAATTGGGACCTCACAATCACTAGCCAATATGCTTTTCTCTCATGTTTTTCTTCGTTCATGGTTCGATATTCTAGTGGCCAAGGCGTAGAGGAACCACACCAATCCATCCCAAACTTGGCGGTTAAACTCTACTGCAGCGACGATACTATATGGGAGGTCCTGCGGAAAAATAACTTGATGCCAGGATAATAAAAAGTTTAACACCTCTCATTCTTATTTTTCAATATGAAAACGAAAAAAATGAAAAAGCAAAAGGTAATTTTATTCAAAACCCCCTATTGTGACATCCCTTCTCTCCCACTTCACACCTCGGAACGCACTCTTCTTATACAGATGCACTTTCACATCTTCTTAACCCGAAATGGCCGAGGAGAGGAAAGATTTCAATTTGAGGGTATACCCGGAAAAGATCTAGTGGAAACGGGGTGGGGCCTGTAGCTTAGAGGATTAGACCACGTGACTACGAACCACAGTGTCGGGGTTTCGAATCCCTCCTCACCCACAACCAGCCCAAAAAGGAAGTACCTCTCCCTCTGAACATAGTTTGCATATTCCCTTCAATTAAAAACCATACCAACAATAAATAGGAATTAAAGTTAAAAGAACATTACACTAACTAGACACCATCAACAAATTCTCATATCACAAACCTATCTCGACAAAAATAACCAAAACAACAACTTCAAGGCATCATCTTCACAGCTATAACAACATCAAAAATAGCCCACAAACATTGCACAATCTTCTTCCATTGCTTCACTTTGAACTCCAAGATGGAAACTTTCTCTCCAAGGTAGATATATTATTCAAAACAGCTGATTTAACCCATATCATCCACCGTCTTCCTCAACATTGTTCCTTTCTTGACAAAGGGCATCCAACAATTTTTTTAATTGTGGATGAACATTGCCACATGAGGTGGAAATGGTTTTTTATCTTGCCAATCCCATTAACGACAATCATTCGTCTCATAATGACAATATTTATAGAATCTACGGCCATCATTTGTAGGTGTCATAGCAATAAAAAAGTTGCCAACCATTACGCAATCACATACACAAGAGTCTCCTAAGTTATGAGAAGAGCAGAAGATGATTCAGACAATTGAAATGAATGAAATTTTGATTTATCCTTTGTTTGGATGGTGGTTACCCATGGTATAGTATCATATCGTTACTAAGAGTACTATGTTCGTTTTGATTGTTACTTAAAATATATGGTATGGAATGGTTCGATTCCATGGTTAGGTAACCATGAAAAGCCTCACTTTGTGAAACCATTGATTTGGTCTAATCCCATTGTTACCTAATTTCTCTTTCCAATTATGCCCCAACTTAATATTACTTACTCCTATTTTACCGTTTACCCTATATTATTTAACTCCACCCAAATATCATACCGTATACAGTCTTCTACGTTCAATTATCTGTTTGATTTCTTAAACTTCTTATAAATCTTCTTGCTTTTTTGTTTCCTTCTTGTATTGTTTCTATGGAGATAAATTAGTTTGTTGCCCTGCTTGATTCTTTTCTATAAGCAATGGGCATGTTTTGTGAAAAATTAGCAGAAAGAAAATTGTCTTAAGTTATTTTATTAGTAATTATTGATAAATTTAATATATCTAATAATTTAGGATATTTTAGTAAACTTACCAGTTACAATAAAGTATGATACAGTCAAACGGAACAATAAAAATGTTATTAAACAGTAGCAAATGATAGTCTATCCAAACATTATATTTATAGTACAGTACAATACAATATAATACAGTACCATATATTATGGAACCATGGGTAACCACAATCAAAACAAAGTCTTAAGTTAAGAGATAGGAGATGGGAGTGTTGTCGCATAAATCAAAACATTTGAGTCGAAATTTTAGCCCTGAAATCGCTGAACATTAAGCTTTTTTTAAAATGAACATTAAGCTTTAGAGAAGAAGAGAAAGGGATTAGGTTTGGTTGTTAGGAGATTGTGTGTTTTTTAAATTTAATGTGTTGATGGGGTTTTTAATGGGTTTGGGTCGGGGCAAAAGGAAAAAGTCTGGTGGGGATGGGGTTTTAATTTCGTCAAATAGGGAGGCAACGCGTAATAATTATAACAATAAAAAATATTAAAGAAAGGGCTATTAGTTTTAAGGGTAAAAGTGGGCCAAAAAGGTGGACTAAGGGGCATTTTTAGTAAAATAGATGAACGAAGGGTATATTTAAACCTTTGGATAGTCCAGGGGTATGTCAGGCCCTTTTCCGTTTATTCAATGGAATTCAATCCATGCCAAGAAAGAGATGCAGCTTAGGCTTATGGAACTATTTCTATTGAGTTCTTGGCTATTTCTCTATGCAAAAGAAGTATTTTTTTAAAAATTTATGTATTAAATTGAGCTTCACTTGAAAAAAGAGTGCGCTTCGCAAGCTCTAGTCCCTTTTTTCGGCTTCTCGCTTTCCGAAATAGTGTGCAAAGCATTTTCTGTTTTGGATAGTTAATACTAGCAATCTTACTGATGTGCTAAAACTTTGTTCTTTCAACACCCATAATGGTATCATTTATACATTATATGCTAGGGTTTAGGAGGAGTATAAACTAACAAGCTAATGGGTTAATCAGCACCCTTCTGGATGGACCCGACCTAATAGATATTTCCAAAATCCTAATAATAGATACTTGACACAGTTATGTCAGAATGCGGAGCTTGAGTTGTGTATATTTGAGGATATTATGTATTGATCTGAGTAAGGGAGACCTACTGTCGTATAAAATCTTCTATTACTGCTTTATAGACTAATTTAATAAATGGATGTAAAGCTACTGTTAAGAGTCGAATCACAGTACCTCAAAGGATGGATCGTGAGGATGGAGGCTTTCGATTTCCAGACGGCAATTATCCACGCCGGTGGCCTCCAAAGCGGAAAGCAAGTGTTCAACGGTACTAATAGAGTGCCCATCTTTGCACAGTGCCGTGCACAGTGGAGACTCCTTGGCGTAATCAGTAGATGCGCGAATGACATTTGAACGGAATTCGAAGTACCTACCCTCGCCGGCTAGCTCAGGAAAGATTCTGACGGTAGAAAGCTTGCCGGAGTGGAGACCGATTCCGGTGAGTTCTACACAGTTGGCTATTGTTTGCTGGATCTTACCAGTCTGAAAAATGAATTTGAAGGTAGAATTTGTCAGTTAACAATGTTTTGTGTATACAGTGTACGTTTAGATAATAGATAAATAGATAGGGAGAACAAGAGTACGGGAATCCATGAGATGAGGCTTGAGGATTGGCGAGCTGTGTTGAGGGCTCGACGGGAAGTCATTAAGGATTGTTAGGGAAGTTGGACCGAAATGACTAATCAAACCCCAGGGTTTTTTAAGGCCAATTTCACTGGCTATATTTACGCCTGTTCAAACGAAGTTGGCATATCTGTTTAAAAAAAAAAAAACGAAGTTCGCATAGAACCTCTACATCCTGACTTATCAACCAAACAAAAAAAACAAATTGTGACCTTTTCCCTTATTAACTCCTGCTAGATATAGTTGGATATAAATATTGAAAAATCAAATTGAATCGAAGTAATTTAATTTTTTAAATTTAATTTTTTAAATTTTATTTTATTTTTATTTTTAAAAAAAAAATTTGGTATTCAATTTGATTTTTGTTTTTAGAATATCAATTTTTCAGTTTAATCGAAATTTTATAACTTTTTAAAATAAAAAATAAAAAATAAATTATAATTTAGTTTTTTAAAAAAATACTACATTCAATCCAATCTCAAAATTCATTTACAGAATATTTATATAATTGACACAATTATTTGAGTGTTTCATAAATAACAAGCTTTATAACAGTTTTAGCATGTTAAGAAAATTTCTAGGATCACTAATTCTTTTATGAAATAAAGATAAAATATATAATATTTATTCAATAAGAAATCTGTCACGCCCCACCTAGGGAAGCATGACTGGCACCTGGTGCCACACTTGTGACTTGCTGACCTGGCTAGGCTTATGCGCGTCTGTTGCCAGCCTGCGACTCAGTTCACGAAAACAACGGGCTATATCTCGGCTGTAAATGCAGCCTCCGATCGACAAGGTCGTATAGCCACCTGTAATGAAAACAACTAACCAACAACAGGCAACAGAAGGGATCCTATGCGGGCCGACAAGGCCACCATGCTGTCTAGTTATAATCAGAAGTGAAGACAAGCTACTATACTAGGCCCCACACGGCCAACACACGAAGCATAGCTGATTAGGGCCCAACATACAACTAACTGGCTGACGACATAGTCTACAAGCCTCTAAGAGTACAAAAAGTGGTCGGGACAGGGCCCGGCCTACCTAAAAAGCTATATAACTGAAATACAGAAATTTCTACAACCTGGCAACTCCAAATGAAAGGAGCTGACCCAACTGCGGACTCTGAACAGCTGCTATTGGAGATCCTGAACCCTGTCTATCTAAACCTGCAAGCAAGTAATGCAGCGCCCAGGGGAGGGCGTCGGTACAATATGTACCGAATATGTAAGGCAATAGATAGGCTGATAAAGACTAGAAGTAAATAGAAATAAGGACAGAAAGATTAACCTCTACGCCTGCTGATTCGTAATCTACATCTAACCAACACTACATGTACGTAAGCTAAGACTGTATAATTACACATTTATAAACTATAACTAGCAGACAAGAATACAAACAAGACCCTCACCTGACTCCCATAAGCCGGAAGGTACAATCAACACAAAATAACCCGTTCGGGCCCCCATAAGCCCTGGCGAGCACATCTCAATCTATATACCCCTATCCAAGTTTCTATGACTCCACTGGTAATGTAGCCAACCTACCAGTCCCCTGGGTCTACAATTAAGTCAGCTTGGCCCCTAAACTGTAGTTGTGTCTGAGTCCGGTGGACTCCTGCTGTCTATACCCCGGGTGTCAAACTCGACGGGGTGTGCCGATACGGCATAAGAGTAGTCTCGCCATGGAATGGACTGTATGAGGACCTCAGACCTCATCTTCGTCCCTCACGGACGGCATACCACTCATCGAAGCGACGTCATTTAGCCCATCACGGGCGTCAACATAGCTAGTAACCCTGGGGTGGTCATGGATGGCTCCTAACTAAGGGCAACCCCAATCAAGGTATTGTACTAACATCTCAATCTAGCCACTCAAAAGGTGTAACTGGCCTTCTAAGCCTAACGCCACCGCTGCTCGCCCCCTTTGATAATCTGTAAAGCTGCTAGCAGGCACACCGTGCACCTGTATCTGATAAGAGGATCCTTTCCTCTGATAGTGATCATGACCTTTAATAGTCTGTACTGAATAGGGCGAGATCTGGAGTGGTCCAGCACAACTCTCTATATGTCTTTCCCGAACATCTATAACTCATAATAATTGCGAGGTCGCGAATGACTAACTACTCAGTCCCTCTGTTTAGGACAACTGTAGGGCTGGTATTGGCCGAACATGCTTTTGAGAGATCGACCCCTAATCCTCCATAGGAAGTTTACTGACATCCTTAGCCTGTGGAAAGTACTATACTAACATGGTACTTACTAGTGCCTTAGGCCTCATCTTAGTCTAATCGGATCTTATATTACTTTTCTGGGCGATTCTTAACCTTACAGACAACTTTATATAGACCTAACCATTCCTGGAAACCTGTGGGTGATAGGAACCGGCTGGGGTGTTGGCCCGGCCTCTAACTACTGATAAGGTCCCCTTCTTTAGGGTACCCACGGGTCTATTTGACCTGGACGACTGGGCTGTCTTCTTGGGCGACTTATATGATAATTGTTAAGCCCACTAAGGATGACAGTCACTAGTAATAACTAATAGGGTGATGGTTGTCACTCAGTTCACTAGACAACCTTAGGCTACGGACTCTAAAACATGGCCTTCCTATCTAAATTTCTAGCTCTGGGCATAGGGATACACCAATGGCCTCTAGGCGTGCTTTCCTGATAATACAGATGTCAAACTGGTAGTTATAACCGCCTAGTTGCACCCATGTCGCTCAACTTACTAGCTCAGGCTCGATAACTCTTATGAGCTCCTAAGATCTAGGCATGGCAAAAAACATAGAATTCTACTAATGTAATGAACTGAAAAATAGGGAAGTTTCTATGACGCTTCTAGCACACGTCACACTTAACATGCTCCTGTTCAACAAGGAATACTGCTATAAAATCCCTATACGTTTTCTAGCAGCTAACCAAAACTTATGTAACCGTAATCTATGGATAGGAGCTAATCACAACGTATCTGATCTCTATATAGCAGCAATAGCTAATTACAACATGTCTAATCACAATCTAATGGTAGCTGCTATCTACAACATATGTCATTTCTGTTCTGGAACATAAGTCGTAACACTGTACGACGAGTATACTTGCTGAGGGTTAAGCCTTACATACCTCGATTGCCATTTCCTGAATAACCGTTGAGTTTTCCACTTGTATTTTCCAGCTCTCTTCAGCTGTAACCATTATACAGGGAGAAAGAGACGAATTTCAATACCAAATTTAATGTAAAATGATAACTTTTGATATTAATATTGACTATACTTCAACTTAATATAACACGGCCAAAAACGCATAATTTCTTGGAAGTCCAGAAGGGATAAATACTTACTTGAAGCCTGTGATCGTATAGAAATTAGTTTGGAGCAATTCCGACAACTTTGGCTCAGCGGGATTATGATTCGCCGGGGGAATTTCGCGAAAATAACTCCGTAGTACTGCTCCCTGCAGCCTTAGACTTCGATACCCGAAGTTAATTTGAATTTGGACAACGTTTCACAGCGTACACGGAGGAAAATTAGTAGGATTCTTCATGTTTCCCTCTCCTGGCTGCATATAAACTTGGAAAAAGAAATGAAATAAAAGGGAGGGACTTATATATACTTGAGGCGGTGGATAGGGGTCCATGGCGCGGACCCTGTCGAGCCAAAATTCGAGCGTGCCACGGAGCCCAACGCGCCAAGGGAGGGTCCGTGACACCTTGCCCCATTGGGCAGCTGGTCCGACCTTCTCCCGCGCGGTCCCGATTCCATGCTCGTTTGATCTTTTTTCGGGCCCTTTCTTGTACGTGTTGCACTTTAAAACTCTTAACCAACGTACGAATAGGCCGACTAATTGTTAGAAACTTACGGGGTGTAACATCCTTCCCCCCTTAGGAACATTCGTCCTCGAATGTTAACTTCAGCTTATAGGGGTCTTAACTCTTTTAACTACTTATCTTGGAAAAATTTCGACAGAGTCTTTCCTGTAATATGGACTATCTGAAAACCTTGAAACGCAGAAAAGTCCAACACGGGTATTTCACATAACACTATATAAACTATTTCACCATAAAATTATACCCAACTGAGCAATATATGTAACACACATCCTGAAACAAAACTGAATCATAAATGTACCTTAACTACATAGTCTGGACTAAGGCTGGAACAAATGAGGATATCCGAATCTCATGTCGTCCTCGGCTTTCTAGGTCACCTCTTCTTCCTTATTCCTGTTTCCCTACAATACTTTAATAGAGACCACATCGGTAGTCCTTAGCCTGCGAACCTGTCGATCTAATACGGTGACTAGAACCTCTTCGTGGGTTACCTTCCCAGTAACTTGGACGCCCTCAACTAGGACTACTTGGGACGGGTTACGTATACCCTTCTTTGCAATATTGACATGTGGAAGTTGAAGTGGCAGGTCCTAGCTCTGGAGGTAAGTTTAGCTCATATGCCATTTCGCCTGTTCTCCGGAAAATATGATATGGGCCAATAAACCTAGGCCAAAGCTTTTCCTTCTTACCTAATCCCATAACGCCTAGCTTTGGCAAAGTTTCTAACAATATCTAACTGTTACTTCAACCCTTAGCAACCTACATCGTATCTTAGGGTAGGACTCCTGACGGCCCTGGGCTATCAGTACCAATTTCTTGGTAAATTTAATTTCTTAGTCTGTCTGTTATAATATGCCCTGGTTCAACTACCTTTATTGTACTTTAGGGGGCTTTCGCTTCCACTCATAATAGACCGCTGGGCGTCTGACCTGAGTGCTCTATTGAGTTATTTGCTTGGAAATAAGAAGTCACACTCATATTAGCATGCGCTCCAATCTGTTCTAATAGTTTCCCAGAACCTGGATGGAGTTGTGCCTCTCTATCAGGGTTTACTAGACATTGGGGCTCCACGTAACCTGACTACTTCTTAAATATTTAACTCGTCATACGCTTTAGTTGCAATATAATTCCATTTGGCGAAACACAAATTGATCTCATTAGTCTGTCCGCACAGACTCAAATGAGGCCAAGCTACACCTGGTATGAGATAACCTTGTGACTGTATTCATGTTAATTACTCTCTACTCCCTTGCAGGCACAACCATCCCCTATTTTGGCTTGCTCAGTTCTTGTTATTTCGTCTTTTCCAGCCTGTTATTGGAGCTCTGCCGCTATGGTTCAATGATTTCTTTTGTCTTTCCATACCATCTCGTTGCGTTTTCATTAAATTCTTAGAGTAACGGACACATGCACTTTAACTATGGTCTGCTATTTGAGGTTCTGCCACCCTTAAAGCGTAGGATCAACCTCTAGATCCTATGACTCCGCCCCTTGTTATCTTGAGGGCCAATAACTTCCTACTGGACCTTATTTCCAGGCTATTCTAGGTTACAGTCTCTGTGTTGGTACTTCTTTACCTTCTCAACTGACGGGGATATTGCAGCAGAATAGGCTATAATCTGACTATCTCGTAACTGTCAGCCTAATGCTTAATTCTCAATATTCAGCAGTAGTCCCGTACTTTGTCAATTTACTTCAACTTGGAGATAGTTCTGGTTTTCCCCCATTAGATACTTGTGTCGTTCCTCTTGCTCCCTTGAACTGAGTTATGAGGTTCGTGCTCCCTACCTCATATTGTCAAGGATGTTACTGACCAGGTCTACTGACCTGTATCCCTTCTGACTCACATTCAGACTTATCTTGTTTATATGATCTTCCTGTCCTTCGATATCACCAGCTAGGGTCATAACCATTATCTTACAGGTAGGTCCTGCTGCCATTAGCATGCTATGGCAGAATCAACTCCCCCCCCCTCTTGTTTTTATAACTTGAGCTTTACTGTTGCTGGGGGTTTATCAGTGATGAACCCTCTCATACACACTTGAATTCTATTGGCGACCTTATCCCCCTTCCTGGCTTACTACCGTAAGGGTCTAGATAACTTGTAAATGCTAAGGGTTTCAATCACTCTCTAATCCTTCTCGGAGACAACAATTCTTGACCTCCTTTACTATTTCACCTAAGCACCATTGCACGGATACTTATGCTTTCTGTTAAACTGAGGTATGAAATCTTACAATATCCGAAGAGCTGGAGGTAGGAATCCTGCAATTTCCTCCTTCTTTTGCACCTTTCAGATAATTCAACATTAACTGCTGCCCCTGGCTGATTCTAAACATCTAGTAGGTAAACCATCTCATATGTACATATATACTATACTCCTAACCCCCTATTTTGTGGTTGTAGGGAGAACTGGGAATGGCACTGGCATATCTATCACATTATGAGGTTCCTGGTAGCTCAGGAGGGTGATGGGAAAATGTAAAAGACATATACTTCTGCAGTTAGGCTAACTGTCCCCCAACTGTTACGCCTCATTGGTGCCTTCTCCTGCTGCTATAGTTATCTTGCAACTGGCTGGTGTCTGTCTTATATCGAACATTATTCTAGACAGACATAACAATGAAAGCTTAGGGGCTCAACCCTATACAACTCTGCTCTATAGCACGATCTGAGAAGAAGGAGAGGTAACCATACTATCATGCCTCGTAGCCTCCTGCTTATAAAATGTGGTGCAGAACACATTTATAAACAAGGCTCTACTAGACACTACTTGCAGACTCCCTAGGATACGAACTGCTCTGATACCAAGTTTGTCATGCCCCACCTAGGGAGGCATGACTGGCACCTGGTGCCACACTTGTGACTTGCTGACCTGGCTAGGATTATGCGCGTCTGGTGCCAGCCTGCGACTCAGTTCAAGAAAACAACGAGTTATATCTCGACTGTAAATGCAGCCTCCGGCCGACAAGGCCGTATAGCCACCTGTAATGAAAATAGCTAATCAACAACAGGTAACAGAAGGGATCCTATGCGGGCCGACAAGGCCACCATGCTATCTAGTTATAATTAGAAGTGAAGACAAGCTACTATACTAGGCCCCGCACAGCCAGCACACGAAGCATAGCTAATTAGGGCCCAACATACAACTAACTGACTGACGACTGTAGTCTACAAATATCTAAGAGTACAAAAAGTGGTCGGGACAGGGCCCCTACCCAAAATGCTATATAAATGAAATACAGAAATTTCTACAACCCGGCAACTCCGAATGAAAGGAGCTGACCCAACTACGGACTCTGAACAGCTGCTACGGAGATCCTGAACCCTGTCTGTCTAAACCTGCAGATAAGTAATGCAGCGCCCAGGGGAGGGCGTCAGTACAATTGTTACGCCCCACCTTGGGAGGCATGACTGGCACTTGGTGCCCTACTAGGATCTGAACTGACTTAACTAGGCCTGTGCACTCCTAGTGCAGGCTCACTTCCCAAATCAAGAAAACAACGGGCTATATCTTGACTGTAAATACAACCTCTGGCCGACAAGGCCTTATAGCCACCTGTGAAGGAAAACAGCTAACCCGAAACAGGTAATAACAGGGAATCCTATGCGGACTGATAAGACCACCATGATGTCTAGTTATGACTGTAAGGTAAATCCAGCTCTAAGCTAAACTATGACCGACAAGGCCGCTAATCTATCAGCTAAACAAGGCCCCACACGACCAACACGTAACTAAAACACATATGGGCCCCACACGGCCAATAACAGCTAACTACAGGGAAATTTGTAACCCTCTAGGAGTAATATGATGGTCGGGATAGGGCCCCGACCTACCAATAAACTGTACAATCAAAGGAGTGAACCTTCTAAATACAAGCTTCAGAATAAAGGAGCTAACTGCTCTGGTAATGCTGGCTAAAAGCTACGAGGGATCTACTCCTCGTCTATCCGCACCTGCAGGCAAGTAATGCAGCACCCCAGAAAGGGCATCAGTACAATATGTACTGAATATGTTAGACGATAACTGTAAATGACTAAAATAAAGAGATAAAACTGAGAATAACTGAAATGAAGGGATAGAGATCATACCTAAGTAATAGAACTTCTTACTATCTAATTTATTAATAAATAAAGCAAATAAAAACCTTACTTGGCCCCCATAAGCGGGAAGGTACAACCAGCACAGAATAACCCACCTGGGGCCCCCATAAGCCCTAGTGAGCACAGTTCAGTATATATACCCCTATCAAGGTCGCACTGAGTCAACTAATAGCTATAGCCGTTCTACCGGTCCCTTGGGTCTACAACTAAGCCCGCTCGACCCCTGATTGTAGCTGTGTCTGAGTCTAGTGGACTCTTGATATCTGCACCCTGGGCACCAGGCTCGACGGGGGTGTATAAAGCCAACCACGACATATGAGGACCTTAGACCCCATCTTCATCCCTCACGAACGACATACCGCTCCGTAGAGCGACGTCATCTCACCCCTGGCGGGCATCGACACAACTAATAACCCTGGGGTCGATCATGAAGGCTATACAGGCATAATCCATCCCAAACTAACATGGAATACGGGTTTCAGCTAATAACAATAACTAATCACAATAGACATGCTCCTGGTATTCTTACTGGGATTCAAACTAAGTTATCATGCTAAAGAAACTAACTTGCCGAAGGAAACTGCCTTAACATACCTAGACTGCCGACTTCTGAATAACTTGGCGAGTCTCAATTCGTATTTAATGGCTCTTTTCAACTAAAATCGTATTACCGAAAGAAAAAAGCTAGTTTCAGTACTAAATTCAACCAAAAATGATAACTTTATACATAAATACTAACTATACTTCAGCTTGCCAGAGCACAATAAAAAACATATAATTTCTCGAAAGTTCAAAAGAGAGAAATACTCACCTGAAGCCTGTAATCATATAGAAATTAGTTTGACGTAATTCTGACAACTTTGGCTCGGTGGGGCTACAATTTACCGAGCGAATTCTACAAAACTAACTCCGTAGTAATGCTTCCTGCAGCCTTAAACTTCAGTACCCGAAGTTAATTTGAATTTGGACAACGTTTAATAGCGTAAACGGAGGAATTTTACATGTTTTTTTTGTACTTTCCCTTTCTGGTCGCATATATAAACTTAGAATTGAAATAAAATCAAAGGGAGGAACTTATATATATTTGAGGCGGTGGGCAGGGGTCCGTGGCACGGACCCTGTTGCACTAATTTACAGGCGTGCCACAGAGCCCAACGTGAAGGGAGGGGGTCCGTGACACGCCTCCCCTGTCGCGGCCTGTTCCGGCCTTCTCCCACGCGATCTCAATTCCACGCTCATTTGACCTTTCCCCGGGCCCTTTCCTACATGTATTGCACTCTAAAACTCTTAACCAACGTACGAATAGGCCGACCAATCATTAGAAACTTACGGGGTGTAACATCCTCCCCCCCTTAGGAACATTCGTCCTCAAATGTTAACTTCATCTTGCAAGAACTCTTGTAACTACTTATTCTGGAAAAATTTCGGAAGAGTCTCCCCTGTAATGTGGACTATCTGAAAATCCTGAAACGTAGAAAAGTCCAATATAGGCACGTCATATATCACTATAACAATTATTTCACAATAAGGCTGGAGTCAACTGAGCAATATATATATATAACACAAATCATGAAACAACAATTGAATCAATAACTTACCTTAACTGCATAATCTGGACTAAGTCTGGAACAAATGAGGATATCTGGATCTCATATCATCCTCAGCTTCCTAAGTCATCTCCTCTTTATTCCTATTCCTCCACAATGCCTTGACGGAAGCGACATCCTTAGTTCTCAACCTACGAACCTGTCGATCCAGTATAGCTACTGGAACCTTTTTATAGGCTAATTCCTCAGTGACTTGGACATCCTCAACTGGCACAACTCGTGACGGATCCATATGCACTTTCGTAGCATCGACACATGAAAGACCGAGTGAACGGATTCCAATTTTGAAGGCAAATCTAGCTCGTATGCCACCTGGCCTATTCTCTGGAGTATTAGGTATGGTCTAATAAACCTTGGGCTGAGCTTACCCTTTTTTCCAAACCTCATTATGCCCTTTATTGGCGAGACTTTCAGAAGCACCTAGTCGTTTACATTGAACTCCAAGTTCCTATGTCGTACATCTGCATAAGATTTTTGGCGACTCTGAGCTGTCAATATGCGTTCTCTAATGAGCTTCACTTTCTCCTCTGACTGATGGATCATGTCTGGTTCAGTTAACTCTCATTCTCCCACTTCAAACCAACCAACTGGAGATCTACAGTTCCGCCCATATAAGGCTTCATAAGGTGTCATCTGGATTGCCGAGTGATAACTATTATTATAGGCAAACTCAATAAGTGGTAAGTTTCATCCCAATTTCCCCCAAAATCCAGCACACACGCCCGTAACATATCCTCGAGTGTCTGAATTGTACGTTTTGCCTGCCCGTCTGTTTGAGGATGGAAGGTTGTACTCAGGTTAACCTGTGTCCCCAGACCCTTCTGGAAGGATTGCCAAAATTTAGCTGTAAACTATGCTCCTCTATCAGAAATAATTGATATCGGAACACCATGCAATCAGACTCTCTCTGATATACAGTTCAACATAGTCTTCAGCTGAAACAGTAGCCTTTACTGGTAGAAAATGAGCTGATTTTGTCGACCAGTCAACAATCACCTAGATGGAATCAATTTTACGCCTGGTACGAGGTAACCTTGTCAGAAAATCCATATTAATTGCCTCCCATTTCCACATAGGCACTGCTATCTCCTGCGTCAGTCCGCCAGGTTTTTGATGTTCGGCTTTCACCTGCTGGCAATTAGGACACTGAGCTACAAATTCTGCTATCTCCTTTTTCATTCTCGGCCACCAGTAATTCTCTTTTATATCATGATACATCTTTGTTGAACCCGGATGAAGAGAGTAACGGGAATGATGCACCTCGCCCATGATCTACTGGTGAAGCCCTGCCCCATCCAGCACACAAAGGCGACCCCTATACCTCAAAACTCCATCTTCAATTACTTTGAAATCTGCTACTCCCCCTCACTGAACCTTATCTCTGAGATGAACCAGGTTAGGGTCTTCGTACTGCCGTTCTTTCACTTCCACAACCAATTATGATACTGCCGTATTCTGAATTACTGCTCCTCTGTCTCCCGAATCTACTATACAGATGGCCAAACTGGCTAACTGATGCAGTTCTCGGGCCAGCTCCCATTGTTTTGGCTTTAAGTGCACTAAACTCCCCATGGATTTATGGCTGAGGGAATCAGCTACAACATTGGCTTTCTCTGGATGGTACAAAATATTCACATCATAGTCTTTCAATAGCTCTAACCAGCGACGCTGCCGCAGATTCAACTCTTTCTGTGTGAAAATGTATTGGAGACTCATATGATCACTGAAAATATCTACATGAACGCCATACAGATAGTGCCTCAATATTTTCAAGGCATGAATCACCATAGCTAATTCCAGGTCATGGGTGGGGTAGTTCTTTTCATGCTTCCTCAGTTGCCTGGAAGCATAAGCAATTACCTTACCATGCTACATCATAACACATCCTAATCCAACACCCGAAGCATCATAATACACTACATAACCCTCTGATTCATCTGGCAAAGCTAATACTGGTGCTGATGTCAACCTGTTTTTCAATTCCTTAAAACTCTGCTCACATGCTTTAGTCCAGTAAAATTTAGCTGCTTTCTGAGTTAACTTGGTCAAAGGCGCTGGTAAGGTAGAAAATCCTTCCATGAACCTTCTGTAATACCCGGCTAACCCTAGGAAACTACATACCTCGGTCGGAGTGGTAGGTCTAGGCCATGTTTTTACTGCTTCAATCTTCTGCGAATCTTCCTGTATACCATTATCTGACATAATGTGGCCCAAAAAGGCCACTGAATTCAGCCAAAATTCACATTTAGAAAACTTTGCATACAGCTGGCGATTCCTGAGAGTTTAGAGCACTGTCCGTAGGTGATCCCGGTGATCTGCCTCTGAGCGAGAATATACCAGAATATCATCAATAAATACTATCACCAACAGGTCCAGATATGACCTGAAAATGTTGTTCATCAAGTCCATGAACACTGTTGGAGCATTCGTTAGCCCGAAAGACATGACTAGAAATTCAAAGTGGCCATACATGGTCCTGAAAGCAGTCTTTGGAATATCTTTCTCTCGAACCCGAAATCCTGACCTTAAGTCAATTTTTGAGAAATACTTTGCCCTCTGTAACTGGTCAAACAAGTCATCTATTCTGGGAAGCGAGTACTTATTCTTAATAGTGACTTTATTTAGCTGTCGATAATCTATACACATGCGGAGGGAACCATCCTTCTTTCTCACAAATAGAACTGGTGCTCCCCACGGTGAAGTACTTGACTTGATGAAGCCCTCATATACTAGATCTTTCAACTGTTCCTTCAATTCTCTGAGCTCAGCAGGAGCCATTCGGACGGAGGAATAGATATAGGCTGGGTACCTGGTAATAAATCAATTGCAAAATCGATCTCCATTCTAGAGGAATACCATGAAGTTCATCTGGAAATACATCTGAAAATTCATTGACTACTGGAATGGACTAGAGAGTCAGAAATTCTGCTTGGACATCCTGAATCTTGACAATATGATAAATACATCCTTTCGCTATCAATTTTTTCGCCCGAAGGTAGGAAATAAACCTACCTTTTGGTGTGGCTGCACTACCTTTCCACTCCCGTACAACCTCCCCTAGAAAGTGGAATCGGACAATCTTGGTCCAACATTCAACATTGGCATAGCATGGCGCCAACCAATCCATACCCATAATTGCATCAAAATCAATCATTTCTAGTTCTATCAAGTCTGCTAAAGTCTGACGACCAACAACCTCTATCTGTACATCCCCGATAGACCCTCTTGGCTATGATAGAGTCACAAATGGGTGTAGATACTAAAAAAGGTCGCTGAAGCGATTCTGGCGTAATATCGAACTTCTGAGCTACTAATAGTGTAACATAAGACAAGGTGGATCCTGGATCTATCAATATATAAATAGAATGAGAACAAATGTACAACATACCTGTCACCACATCCGGCGACAACTCTGACTCCTGTCGTCCTGGTAGATCATAAGTGCGATGTGGACTGGTAACTGAGCTAGAGGCCCCTAGTCTGCCTCGGCCTCTGCCGACTGGAGCTGAGGGCCTACGCCCTGCTGGAGATGCTGGGGCATGTGACCCTACTGAAGATCTATCCTGTTGGTCCCGATCACTTTGACCCTTGGCTGGACAATCTCTCATCTGATGACCCTCCTGTCCACAGGTATAACATGCTGTGGAACCATACCTGCATGCCCCGGAGTGACGTCGGCTACAGATAGGGCAAAGTGGTACAATAAATCTGCTCTGCTCCGCTCCTCTCTGTTGTTGTAAACCTGCTGATCATGAGCTCTCACCGGGCCCTAACTTCCCCCGACGACCAGATCCACTCCCATGCTGCTGTGGTGGGGGTGGGGGTCTGGGTGGTCTATCTGAAAATCGTGGCCTGGGTCCACCCTGGGAATCCGCCTGCATGTCACTAGGTTTGGCCCGACGGCGCTGCTCCTGATTTGCCCTTTTTATCTCCCGTTGCCGCTGTTTGATCCCTTCAATATTCTGAGCAAAAGCCTGAACACATGCAATATCCATGTCCTCTCGTAGAGTGGCCGTAATACAAGTCTCCACATATTCTGGATTCAGCCTCATAATAAATCGGTACACCCTAGCCGACATGGTATCCACAAAAGCTGGTGCATATCGGGCCAAGGAGTCGAACCTCATATCGTACTCCCGAACACTCATTGACCCCTGTTCTAGATGTAGAAACTGATCAACCCAGGCCTGTCGAATTTCCCGTGGCAGGTAGTGATCCAAAAAAGCCTCTAAAAAGCTGGGCCAAGTCGGAGGGGAAACACCTCTCCCTCGGGACCTCTCCCAACTCTCGTACCACAATACTGCGATGTCCCGTAGCCGGAATACCGCTAACTCCACCGACTCTACAGGTGTAGCATGCATCACCCTGAAAATCCGCTGCATCTGATCCGAGAAATCCTGAGGATCCTCCACTCGATCCGTCCCTGTGAACTGCGGGGGACTCAGTGCGAGAAACTCACGGACCCTCGAACTACCAGGTCCTTATGAGGACTCCGCGACCATAGGCGCCACTGGCTGATGTTGTGCAGCCATCATCTGAGCTAGCATAACAATAGCACTCCTAACCTCCTGATTCGATGGTACCGGTATAGAGACTGGTGGAGGCGGTGCTGTCACATTTGCCGCTCCGAGCGGCTCTTGGCGTGGTGGAGAGTGCTGGGGAGACCGAGAAGAAGTCTCCCTGTCGCCCTCAAATCGGGCTAACTCCGACAGGGGCACCCTGCTAGTGCTCTCTCTTGCTGTGACATCCAAACTCCTGCCAGTCGTGGTGTGTCGCGGGTCTTCCATTTCTCTGTAGATAAAAGAATATGGTTAGCTTAGGGACTCAACCCTATACTCTACATCTCTGTAGCACGACTAGATAAGAAGAAAGAGTAACCATCCTATCATGCCTCGCAACCTCCTGCCTATAAAATGTGGTGCACAACACATCCATAGACAAGACTCTACTTAGCACGGCTTGCAGATTCCCAGGGATACGACCTGCTCTGATACCAAGTTTGTCATGCCCCACCTTGGGAGGCATGACTGGCACCTGGTGCCCTACTAGGATCTGAACTAACTTAAGTAGGCCTGTGCACTCCTGATGCAGACCCACTTCCCAAATTAAGAAAACAACGGGCTATATCTCGGCTGTAAATACAACCTCCGGCCGACAAGGCCTTATAGCCACCTGTGAAGGAAAATAGCTAATAAGAAACATGTAATAACTATGCGGACCGATTAGATCACCATGATGTCTAGTTATGACTGTAAGGTAAATCCAGCTCTAAGCTAAACTATGACTGACAGGGCCGCTAATCTATCAGCTAAACAATGCCCCACAAGGCCAACACGTAAACTAAAACACATATGGGCCCCACACGCCTAATAACAGCTAACTACAGGGAAATAGAAACAATCTGCAAGTCTCTAGGAGTAATATGATGGTCGGGACAGGGCCCCGACCTCCTCATAAACTGTACAATCAAAGGAGTGAACCTTCTAAATACAAGCTTCAAAAGAAAGGAGCTAACTGCTCTAGTGATGGTGGCCGAAAGCTACGAGGGATCTACTCCTCGTCTATCTGCACCTGCAGGCAAGTAATGCAGCGCCCTAGAAAGGGCGTCAATACAATATGTATTGAATATGTAAGGCGATAACTGTAAATGACTGAAATAAAGAGATAGAACTGAGAATAACTGAAATGAAGGGATAGAGATCATACTTGAGTAATAGAACTTCTTACTATCTAATTTATTAATAACTAAAGCAAACAAAAACCTTACCTGGCCCCCATAAGCCGAAAGGTACAACCAGCACAAAATAACCCACCTAGGGCCCCCATAATCCCTGGTGAGCACACTTCAGTCTATATACCCCTATCAAGGACGCACTAAGTCAACTAATAGCTATAGCCATCCTACCGGTCCCCTGGCTCTGCAACTGAGCCTGCTCGACCCCTGACTGTAGTTGTGTTTGAGTCCAGTGACTCCTGATATCTGCACCCCGGGCACCAGGCTCGACGGGGGTGTATAGAGCCAGCCACGACATATGAGGACCTGGGACCCCATCTTCATCCCTCGCGGATGGCATACTGCTCTGTAGATCGACGTCATCTCACCCCTGGCGGGCGTCGACACAGCTAGTAAACCTGGGGTCGGTCATGAAGGCTATACAGGCATAATCCATCCCAAACTAACATGTAATACGAGTTTCAGCTAATAACAATAACTAATCACAATAGACATGCTCCTGGAATTCTTACTGGGATTCAAACTGAGTTATCATGCTAAAGAAACTAACTTGCCGAAGGAAACTGCCTTAAGATACCTAGACTGCCGACTTCTAAATAACTTGGCGAGTCTCGATTCGTATTTAATGGCTCTTTTCAACTAAAATCATATTACCAGAAGAAAGAAGCTAGTTTCAGTACTAAATTCAACCAAAAATGATAACTTTATACATAAATACTAACTATACTTCAGCTTGCCAGAGCACGATAAAAAACATATAATTTCTTGAAAGTTCAGAAGGGAGAAATACTCACCTGAAGCCTGTAATCGTATAGAAATTAGTTTTACATAATTCTGACAACTTTGGCTCGGCGGGGCTACAATTTGCCGAGCGAATTCCGTGAAACTAACTCCATAGTAATGCTCCTTGCAGCCTTAAACTTTAGTACCTGAAGTTAATTTGAATTTGGACAGCGCTTAACAGCATAAACGGAGGAAATTTACCCATTTTCTTCGTACTTTCCCTTTCTGGTCGATATATAAACTTAGAATTGAAATAAAATCAAAGGGAAGAACTTATATATATTTGAGACGGTGGGCAAGGGTCCGTGGCACGGACCCTGTCGCATTAATTCACGGGCGTGCCATGGAGCCCAACACGGAGGGAGGGGGTCCCTGACACGCCACCCCTGTCGCAGCCTATTCCGGCCTTCACCCGTGCGATCTCGATTCCTCGCTCGTTCGACCTTTAACCGGGTCCTTTCCGTACGTATTACACTATAAAACTCTTAACCAATGGACGAATAGGACGACCAATCATTAGAAACTTACTGGGTGTAACAACAATATGTACCGAATATGTAAGGCAATAGATAGACTGATAAAGATCGGAAGTAAATAGAAATAAAGGCAGAAAGTTTAACCTGTACGCCTGCTGATTCGTAATCTACATCTAACCAACACTACATGTACATAAGCTAAGACTGTATAATTACACATTTATAAACAATAACTAGCAGACAAGAATACAAACAAGAACCTCACCTGACCCCCATAAGTCGGAAGGTACAATCAACACAGAATAACCCATTCGGGCCCCCATAAGCCCTGGTAAGCACATCTCAATATATATACCCCTATTCAGGTTTCTATGACTCAACTAGTACTGTAGACAACCTACCGGTCCCCTGGGTCTACAACTGAGCCCACTTGGCCCCTGAAGTGTAGCTGTGTTTGAGTCTGGTGGACTTCTGCTGTCTGTACCCTGGGTATCGAACTCGACGGGGTGTGCCGATACGGCATAAGAGTAGTCCAGCCATGGAATGGACTGTATGAGGACCTCGAACCTCATCTTCATACCTCACGGACGACATATCACTCCTCAGAGCGACGTCATCTAGCCCCTCGCGGGCATCGACATAGCTAGTAACCCTGGGGTGGTCATGGATGGCTCCTAAGTGAAGGCAACCCCAATCAAGGTGCTGTACTAACATCTCAATCTATCCACTCAAAAGGCATTACTGGCCTTCTGGGCCTAACGCCACCGCTGCTCGCCCCCTTGGATAATTTGTAAAGCTGCTAGCAGGCACACCGTGCACCTGTATCTGATCAGAGGATCCTGATAGTGATCATGAACTTTAATAGTCTGGACTGAATAGGGCAAGATCTGGAGTGGTCCAGCACAACTCTCTATATGTCTTTCCCGGACATCTATAACTCATAATAACTGCGAGGTCGCAAATGACTAACTACTCAGTCCCTCTACTTAGGACAACTATAGGGCTGGTACTTGCCGAACATGCTTTTGAGCGATCGACCCCTAATCCTCCATATGAAGTTTACTGACATCCTTGGCCTATGGGCAGTACTGTACTAACATGGTACTTACTACTGCCTTAGGCCTCATGATGGTCTAATAGGATCTTATACTACTTTTCTAGGCGATTCTTAACCTTACAGACAACTTTATATAGTCCTAACCATTCCTGGTAACCTATGGGTGATAGGAACTGGCTGGGGTGCTGGCCTGGCCTCTAACTACTGATAAGGTCCCCTTCCATAGGGTACCAACGGGTCTATTTGACTTGGACGACTGGGCTGGCTTCTTGGGTGACTTATATGATAACTGTTAAGCCCATTAAGGATGACAATCACTGGTAATAACTAATAGGGTGACGGCTGTCACTCAGTTCACTAGACAACCTTAGGCTGCGGACTCTAAAACATAGCCTTCCTATCTAAATTTCTGGCCTGGGGCGTAGGGATATGCCAATGGCCTCTAGGCGTGCTTTCCTGATAATACAGACGCCAAATTGGTAGTTAAACCGCCTAGCTACGCCCATGCTGCTCAACTTACTAGCTCAGGCTCGATAACTCTCACGAGCTCCTAAGATCTAGGCTTGGAAACAAACATAGAATTCTACTAATGCAATGAACTTGAAAATAGAGAAGTTTTTATGACGCTTCTAGCGCGTGCCACACTTATCATGCTCCTATTCAACAAGGAATACTGCTATAAAATCCCTATACGTTTTCTAGCAGCTAACCAAAACTTATGTAACCATAATCTACGGATAACAGCTAATCACAACGTATCTGATCTCTGTATACCAGCAACAACTAATTACAACATGTCTAATCACAATCTAATGGTAGCCGCTATCTACAACATATGAAACCATCATTTCTGTTCTGGAATTGTTGAGTACCTTACATACCTCGATTGCCGTTTCCTGAATAACTGTTGAGTTTTCCACTGGTATTCGCCAGCTCTCTTCAACTATATCCATTATACGGGGAGAAAGAGACGAATTTCAATACCAAATTTAATGTAAAATGATAACTTTTGATATTAATATTGACTATACATCAACTTAATGAAACACGACCAAAAACGCGTAATTTCTTGGAAGTCCAGAAGGGATAAATACTTACTTGAAGCCTGTGATCGTATAGATATTAGTTTGGAGCAATTCCGACAACTTTGTCTTGGAGGGATTGCAATTCACCAGATGAATTTCACGAAAATAACTCCGTAGTACTGCTCCCTGCAGCTGTAGACTTCGATATCCGAAGTTAATTTGAATTTAGACAACGTTTCGCAGGGTAAACGGAGGAAAAATAGTAGGATTCTTCATGTTTCCCTCTCCTGGCCGTATATAAACTTGGAGAAAGAAATGAAATCAAAGGTAGGGACTTATATATACTTGAGGCGGTGGACAGGGGTCCGTGGTACGGACCCTATGGTGCCAAAAGTCGGGCGTGCCACGGAGCCCAACGCGCCAAGAGAGGGTCCATGACACGTTGCCCCTCTGGGCAGCTGTTCCGGCCTTCTCCCGCGCGGTCCCAATTCTACGTTCGTTTCACTTTTTCCCCGACCCTTTCCCGTATGTGTTGCACTCTAAACTCTTAACCAATGTACGAATAGGCCGACTAATTGTAAGAACCTTACAGGGTGTAATAAAATCAAACATCATAGATTTGTTTGAAATCTTTAAAGATCCCTAATTGTTTGTTTGGTTAGTTATAAGGATAAGATAATTTATTATGAAATGTTATATAACTGCTAATAAAATCAACTAATCCAGCTGTGAGTCTGTAAATAAAACTTTAAAATATTGTCTTGTTATATATTTTAACTTAAAAGTTTTTGCTTAGTTTGAATTAAACTTTGGAACAGAAAACTTAAAAATAATTTATTTTGAATTAGAAAAATAAAATAACTAATTTTAATTAAAAAGTAGCTCATTTGAAAAGCAGAAAAGTCCATTAATTAGGCTCATACCGAAAAAAGTGAATTAGAAAATCTGAACCAACTTTGAAAAAAAAACGAACAAATTATTTCGGTTAAGTGTTCGCTACACACTAACGAAAAATCAAAAATCAAAAATCAAAAAACCAAATCAAAATTTTAAAAAATCAAACGTCCAACCCAACTACTAGATGGCCTGTGTCTTTGCATAGCACAGACATTTTCAGAAGATCATTGTACTGATAAGATTTAATATTCAGGAAAATAATTTCATGGTGGTTTTATAATATAGTAAAATTATCTGAACAAGGGAAACATCATTAAACTAAATATTAACATATGCTTCATTCTATATATATTCATTTGTTTGAAACAAAGTTATATAATTACGCTTTTAAGCTTGCTAGAAAGACAAAAATAGTGAGATTGCTCATGATCATGTAGGTGGTCCAACTTATATATGAGCTGTGCTACAATTGCGTGAATGCTAGAGCCCCTGTTACATTCATAAAATTTCTAATTCCACACTCCTTTTTATCTCTTTCCTCAGCTTTATTTGCTTCTTTTTTGCCTTCCTTTGTTTTCTTCTCTTCATTTCCTTCTTTAGGCTTCTCCTCGTCTCTTCTCCTTTTCTGGTTATACTTTCACTATAGATGCCCTTTTCTAGTTCTCTTGATGACATAATCCATAGTTGCGTTGCCACAAACACCCCTTTTTTTCATTTGTGAGTTCTTCAAGTCTGGTTCTGCATTCTCCATACCTTCAAAAAATAGTAACACGTATTTTACCTTCTATAGGTTTGAGTCTAATTAGCTTTAGAAAATCCTGGACATATGCATTATTCCAGGACAATATTGAATTACAATTTATGTTGTGTAGAAGAAAATGGGGATACCTTCTCCAGAAAGCGATGGTATCTCACAAAAAGTAAGTTGTTTCAGGTACTTTGATTTATTTTGAAGAAATGAAGCTCTTTCATTATCTGAAAAGAAAAGTTGAAGTGGTTCATTCCATAATAAAAGACTTAGTTGCATTTTAAGATATTACCCACAAGTAACAAAGAAATACAACAATAGGGATATGTAGAAATTTGCAGAACATCATATATCAACTACAAATGACCAATAAGTGGTTATTGGAGGTCTAACTTCTTATTCTTAGCCTTTTTAGACAGCCTTATTGTCTAATGTACAAATTTATATCGTATGAAGTGGTAAAGCTCTAACGCATAACTGAAAACATCGGAATCTCATAGGCTTCGAAAACGGTTAATTCAAATTTCCAACTTTTTATGGTATTAAAATCTCATTTTTGTGATAATGTTCTATTTTTACTATTTCAGAATCTTTCCAATAAATTTAAAGTTGGTGATAGTTAATAGGTATTAAACTTGAAAAGATATAAAAGTAGGCAAGCATAATCTTTACTTTAATGCCTATGCTTCTTCAAGTAAAGCGTCCTTAGTTTACATCTGCACAGAAGAAGGGAAAGAGAAATATATTTGAGAGTTGAGATATAAGAAGCAAAAGAAGATTAGTTGTGCAAGAGGACACAGAACGCCAATGTGCAATATACAAGAGACGAAAAAAGGGCAGTACTATATTAATAAAAGAAATATTAAATGAAAATCATATTGCATCAATACTATTTGACTGTGGTACTAAAAGAAGGAATGAAATTATAGACGATTGTCTAATTTGGAGCATTACCTAAAAACTCAGAGAAATGTGGTTGTGGACTATTCTTTTGAGTAGTGAAATAATATTGAATTTAGAATACTGCCGTAAAAGTAATAATCCATTGGTTATATTATGCATGTTCATCGAAGATTCTAATATTTTAGTGATCTAATACCATCATAGTGAAAGGTGAATGTATTATGAAGCTAGCACTAAGAAAGTGTTGTAGTAGTTACAAGTGAGTAATAAACCAAAAGGAAATCCCCTTTCTAATTTTACAAGGATTTTAAGAGGCTACGTATAATCATAGGTGTAATTCGTTGTTATGTATGTGTACGGTTCAATGTGAACTTTATATTTCAATCGTATTTGCTTTGTGTCAGTGAAGTAAGAGTTGCCCAAATTAGTAGACCAAATACTACAACAACAACAACAACAAAAACATATCTAGTATAATCTCACATATGGGGTTTGGGGAGAAGTGTGTATACATACCTTACTCCTACCTTGGAGATAAAGATGCTATTTTCGATAGACTCTCAGCTCAAGTAAAAGTATTTTGAAAAAAAATAATGTGTAAAAGAAAACTGTATAGATTATCACCATTATAAGAAACATCTGATAACTTTTTTATCAGCAAATCATGTTGGACTCGTAGTTCACTATGAGAAGTAAAATAACAGAACTGAAACCCCATGATATACATAAAGCTCAACCATCTTATGTAAAAATCAAAAACCTTCTTGCTATCTCAGAAGAAATACCCTAGTGAGTAGTCACACTATAGATTGTTGTTCACTTCTAGATTTATTCAACATCATCTTCATTTTTTTTAAAAAGGTACTATTCCACAATTATAAAATACATAACAAATTTAACATGATGAAAAGTCATGCTGAAAGTGTTTGAGATAAATTATCTGCAAAATGATCTATCTACTTAGAGCCAAATTATCATATTTCACATTAGTTGGTATTAAGCATATTCAACAGAAATGACTTGAAATAACCTTTGTTCATCTGTAATCATTGATAAATGACCTAGGATCTTTGTAACAAAAATTATGTTTTGACTCTCTAATTAACAGAAAGCGATAAGCCCAGTCTTCTCAAGTCCTTAAAAAAATATCAGTTATCCAATGCAAATAAACACTTGTGTTACTAAAAAAATACTATTCTTCCTTTATAGATGAATTTCTTGTTAGTTACGTGTAATTTACCAAGTATAAACAAATCCACAAAAACAAATAGTTTTTTAAACATCCAAACGCACTACTTTGTTATGTGGCAACATTTTGTATGCTCATATAAAAAATAAACGTAAAACTTTATTAGTTTACTGAGCAACAACCATTCCATCTTCTAATTTTACACCAATTTTGCAGTCCCAGAGTTCTTTTACAGTTTACAACATAAGTGGTTACCAATTTATGTAATTATCTCATCAAGAAATACGGTAGTAAGTCGTTAATTAGAAGCAATCAAATTTTAAGACTTCAAATCTTATAATGTATTGGTGCCTTACCTTGAAAGAGTAATAGCCACTTGAGAATTCAATGTCCTAAGAGGTAGGATGCCTAGCCCCTATGTTGCAACTCTTCACTTATACAATAAAGTTCTATAGATCTTGATTTTAGGGTTTGAGAAAATCCAAAATATACACACTTTTGTAGTTGAGAAACTTAGAGTGTAGCCAAAACCAAAGCTATCCATGCACTAATTTATTTTAAGGCTCTTAGTCTCTCTAATTTTGTTAACAACAATCGTGTCCCCTTGCCTTGATTTTACATTTTCATTTGATACTTGCTCAAACCAATTCCCCCAAATTGTACTTTATGTTTAGATATGACGCTTGCTTTTGTGAATTAATTTGCAACATTTGGTAAATCTAGCCTCCAATCTCTATGGGAAATTGAACCCGACTCTTGTTGGGTACTCATTTTGCAAATGACCATATTCACCTCCTTAACTGGAGAGTTATTTTGGACGTTAGCAAACATTGTTTCCGGGGATTGAAAGTTGATTGTTGTTTGCTTGTTGATTCATATTTGTGTTGCATCTTTCTTTTTTACATTGTTTTGTTATTCCTGTTGGCTAAACAATATAAAGGATGAGCCACTCTAGTGATAACGACAGTGCTAACAGATTCATGGATGTTGAAATGAGCCGGTAGCTCATGGTATGGCTAGTGAAATTCACCTACCCCTAACGGTAGTGAATGTGATGTTTCATGTTACTAGCACCATGCTACACCTCATCCAAATGAAAGTATTGTTTGGTGGCTTTGCGGTTGAGGATGCCAATCAACACATAAGGAATTTTATTAATATCTGCCAGCCATTCAATATCATGAATATTAGCCAATAGTCTATCCAACTAAGGTTGTTCCCATTCTCTCTCAGGAGACGCTACATCTTGGTTGGAGGAGCTACCTCTAGGGTCTATTACTTCATGGAATGATTTAACCGAGGCATTTCTAGATTAGTTCTTTCCACCCTCTAGAATATTGAAATTGTGTGATGAAATCACAAACTTCCACCAACTTCCAGGAGAGCCATTACATGAGGTGTGGTTGAGATTCAAGAAGAAAATGGTCATGTGTCCTAATAATTTGTTATCGGATGGAGTGCTATTGCAAAGCTTCTACCGATCGCTTGACTCCATTAATATGTTTGTGGCAAACAATCTAGTAGGTGGTTCAATAGTGGATCATACTTTTGAACTTACAAAGGCCCTCTTGGATAGAATAACAAAAATGAACTGAGCTTGGCATACAAGGGAGACCGAGGTGTCCCCAAGTGTTACCTCCAATGTAGTCACAAATGAGATAAGGAGAAAAGAGGAAGAAAAGGATGAGACCTTGGAAAAGATGATAACTCAAATGGAATTGCTAGATAAGCACATAATGGGATCTGGAGTCAAGAGTGTGAATGATATTGGCGCTCAAGGAAACAACTCTCTTGAAGGTGGTATTCCATATGCTATGTTCGATTAAGACTATCAATCATGTCGAACAAAGTGGCGGGTTCTCGCTCGAGGCACCAAGGTGCCAACCAAAGCCCTTGGCATCCTAGGGAGGGGAATCAAGGTTGGAGAGACCGATAAGGTCAATGGAGAGACAAAGATGGCCAATGGAGAGATCGTGATCATCAAAGAGAAAATGATTGGTATAATCATCGCAGCTCAAATCCACATATACCTCCTTCTAAGGCTGATGTGGCTCCAATTCAAACAAGTGTTAGTGATCCCTCTAGCTCAAAAGTTTAGGCAATGCTGGCCCATGTTTTGAAAAGAGTAGAATCTACCAACAATGGGATTAAAGAATTGAAGGGTAAGGTGCCCAACCTTACTCAAACTGTGAGCTCCCATTCAACATCGATCAAGCATCTTGAGGCCCAAATGAATCATTTGTCCGGTCAAATGAATCCTTGTATAAAAGATACATTTCCTTGTGACACTCTTCCAAATCCAAAAAACAATGGTCATTATATAACAACTATCACTAGAAGTGGGAGAATACTTGAGAATGTGGGTAATAAGCCTAATGAGGTTGTGGGTAAAAAGAAAAATGGTGAGAAGTCGAGGGATGGGGTGATGCCAAGTGCACCTATGTTACTTGATGAGGAAGAGATAGTGGAGGATGGAGAGGTAGATGTTCCTTCACGTGTTGTGATAGATGATGAGGAAGTAAAGGAGGATCAAATTGCTAAAAGCCCAATGCCTAATGTCCACCTTCTTATCCCCAACAGATAATGAAAAACAAAGAGGATACTCAATTCAAGAAGTTCATTGATCTGCTTAGCAAATTGTTCGTGAATATTCCGTTGATGGATGCTTTATTGCAAATGCTAGGGTATGCCAAGTTCATAAAGGAGTTTCTGAAGAAGAAGAAGGTTGTTGATATGGGCACGGTGGAGGTGTCACATCATTGTAATGTAATCATAGAAAGCAACATGGCTCCAAAGAGAGAAGACCTGGGGGCTTTTACCATCCCATGCACTATTGGGGTATATCTATTCAACAAAGCCTTGTGTGACCTAAGGGCAAGCATTAATTTGTTGCCCCTTGTGATATTTAAGAAGTTGGGTTTGGGAGCTCCTAATCCTACTCCAATGAGGTTGCTCATGGATGATAGATCGATCAAGCGCCTAGTAGGGATACTCTTTGATGTGTTTGTAAATGTTGACAAGTACATCTTCCCGATGGATTTTATAGTGTTGGATTCTGACATGGACCTTGAGGTACCTATCATCTTAGGAGTGTCCATTTTTAGCCACCGGCCAAGCATTAGTGGATGTTGAGTTGGGAGAACTCAAGTTTTGGGTTGGTAGTGATGAGGTCGTTTTTAATGTGTGCAAATCAATGAAGCCCTCGGATGAATGTCGAGTCATGGCAGCGATTGACACACGGGATGAGCTGGTTAAGGTCCCTTATGAGGAGGTCGAACATCGAATCCTTATTGACCATTGAGGTAATATTGTCGAGCCGTGATGTTAAATCAAGCGCTTGGGAGGTAACCCAAGTGTTTTTTAATTTTATTTTTTACTTCACTCTTTGTTGTTTTTAGTTATGTCAGGAATGCAAATGGCTAGAGATGTGCCAAAAGTTTAAACATCTAAAATGAGGCACTTGCGTTGGACCTGCGAAACATAGATGCCACCATACAACATGCAAATGTAGTGCATGCCTCACCCAGAATACCTGGAAGAAAATTTATCAAAGTTGTGCACCTGTGTATCATCTGCGAGACATAGACATAGACCTGCAACACGCATGTGCAACGCAGGTCAAAGTCAGTGCACTGGAAAAATAAATCCCCACCTATGCTTCACTTGCGTGTCACGGGTTATTACTTGTGGATGCATGTGCTAGCACAGGCATATGTAACAGTTTTTAAAAAAAATTGACTGACCCATTTGACTAGAGCCGACCTGGCTCTGACCCCAGACCTTTTATCTCTTAAAACATATCTAACCCCAATTTTTCTGCCCATTTCCACCATTTTTACTCTCCAAATACTCTTCACTCAGACCTTACACTCCCTACACTCCTCAAATAAACCTCCACAATTTTTCTTTCCCTCACCACCACACAACTGCACCTCCGCGGTAGAGCCACTGTCGGAGACCACAAACTTGCCTAAGCTTGAATTTTCACGCACCAATTCTTCACACTCATTTATGGAATGCTCCTTTACTTAAATCATCCCTTTTATGTGTTTTAGGAGTATTGTGGTTCAAGAATGATAGTTGTAATTTCCCTGTTTTTGTTCTTCATAGGTATGTTTTGAAATTGAATGGTGGGTGGGTAGGGGGGGAGGGAGGGTGTTTGGCTGATTGAATTTAAGAATCTATGGGGGGATTATTGCTTCATATGCTAGTGTGTATTACTATGCCACATAATGCCATGAAATTTTGCTGGGGGTGAAGTTTGAGTAACCCGCTTGTTAGTAATGCATGATTTGGCCCTATTATTAATTGGGTGATGTAATACATAAGGGCAAATCGTCATTGCTTTGAGTTGTGATTGTAATGTTTATTAGGTTTCAATTGTCATTCCTTTGTGCTTTGTGATTCTGATGAGTAGCTTAAAAATATATAGTGAGTAGTTTGGTTGAATGTGGATAAATATGCTCGTGGAAGTAGTATGAGTGGTAGCTTGATGTTTTCCGATGATGGATGTGGTAACGTCCTTCTTAAGGGAAGTCATTAAATGATTGTTACTTGGTTATTTGGTAATTTTGCACTTGTTGATTTGTCTTTTGGGATAAGTGCTAGGTACATGCGTGCCGCAGATATTGCTCTGCAGAGTACAATGCAAGTGGAGGATAGTAGTTGCATACTCACTGCCTTCTACATGCGCTCTACCTATGTATAGCAGGTCTCCATATACGAAACGCAGATGCAAACGTTGGTGGGCAATGATATTGCCAGTTTTCTGCATCGCATATCCGCTTCACCTGCATGACACGGGTCTTCACCTACGGCACGTAGATGTCTCGCAGGTGTAAGCAGAACTCTTCTTGCTGCTTTCCTCGTTTGCATTCCATGTCTTTTTATTTTCTTAGCTAATTGTAGATGTTTACTTTTACTTTATAATGAAAAATATTTACAAAAAAGATTTTGGTTATGTTTCTCTAGTAGTCACTTCATTCTGCAGGAACATGTCATCATCCAGGCGACAAGCTAAAAGAAAGGCTCCAATGGTGGTGGAAACACCCCATGAGTCTACCCTAGATGAGGAATGGAGCATATCATAGCTCCGCTTTGGCCTTGAAGGGATGGAAACTTATTATCTTTCCTTTCAGGAGAAACGGGCGATTATAAAAGAGGCTTGGTTTGATGTAAATTCCTTCGAGGTCGACTTCCCCAACATAGCAAAACAGTTCTAGATATGGGACTTGGCCCCATTCATAGAAGTCCCGGGTCCTTATTTTCTAGAGTTGGTGAAAGAATTCTATGCCTCTTATCGGGCTCAACAAGACATTTTGAAGCACAAGGCCGGGTGGACGAGATGCCATGCTTATCATTTGTGATGGCCGGGAAGGGGGGGGGGAGAAGTAGACATCACCCCTGTAGTAATCAACTCAATTTACTAGGTTGAGCCAGTACGTCCTGGCACAGGGTTTGCAAGGTGCATAGTGGCTAAAGAAGATCAATATGCGTGGGTGGCTTCTATTGTTGCTGAGGGTCAGCCTCTTTGGGCTATAATGAAAGGTGATATCTCTCCCTAAGATCTCAAGTTTGAGGCTCGGATATGGCTCGACCTTGTGTGCACTCACCTCATTCCTTCCAAGAATACCATATACATCTCTATTAAGGTAGCCATTCTCATTGCCTGCATCACGGCTAGCATTCATATCAACGTGGGGGAAATCATAACTGAGTAATTCGAGAGAAAGGTTCGACAATAGACTACTTCTTTGCCTTTGCCAATTCTTATCAGTTTTGTCACGACCCAAGCATAGACTCCAAACGTAACTCGGGACCTAAAACCATGAATTACTCCAAGCTAACCCATGACACATGCATAACATAAGCATAAGCATACACTAAGAGGAACAAACATAATATAACGCATAAGCAGAAGTCTAAGATATTATAAAGCATCAAAACTAAGATGACATGTCAAACAACTAAAATCTACACAATATAAGATGAGCTAAAGGGACAAAAACTTCAACTAGCTCTACTAAGTCCAACAACTGAAATGACATAAAAGGATATGAATCAAAACTGACGTCCTCGGATAATGAGGACTCACCCAAGATTGAGCTAAATCTGGAGCAAACTTAAATCTAGCAGTCGGACTGAGACTGATCACCTGAACTTATATCATGAGAAGATATAACATAAAAGTATGCAATCAGTACTTTGAATGTATCGAGTATAGAGGATAAGTATAAACATGAGAGTAAGGCAACATGTTGTAAATCATAATCATGAGATAGTTATAAAACATAAGTTGTTCATCATAATTTGAAGTATAATGACCCAATGTTTTGAAAGAAAAATCACAAAGATCATCATGTTTGAAATCGTAAGTAAAACTCATAAACTGGTCAATGGGTCAAAAATGCCATAAGTCATAACATCATGAAACACGAACATGAAGAATCATGAAAACATGAGGAACAATGAGAGATTCTTATAACCGATATACTCTAAGTGAGCATACATGGAGCCCAGCTTGTAACCCTAGCTGGGAGGTGCATTCATACCTTACCAAGGGTAAGAACCACGAAGGCATGAATTCACTCACGAGCCCATTCGGGCAAGGGAGATACTCTCTGGCGAGGACCCCTTCATACCTATGGTGGCACGTAGTTTATGAGACCTGGGTGTGTTGGAACCCTGACCTACTCGGTGTTGAATACTATTTCCAAAACTATACATAATTCTCATATCATAATCATGACATAGACTTAATTTTGCATGGGCTAGTAAAAATCATGAAATTCATAACTTACTTAATATACGTGAACTAGCCATGAAAATAATGCTGAGAATTCAGCCATGATTCATAAGCTTGAGATTCATACATAATTGGGTAAATCATCAAAACTTGAAAATAGAGATTCATGAGATTTTTTCATAGAAATCATGTAACTATAATCATAAAACATAATTAGAATCATAAGAGAATCAATTTCATAAGAGATCATGGAGTTTTTCATCAAAAAGGGTCTAACCCTAGAAATTCATGAAAATCATAGTTGGAGACTTGAAGGAATTGAAATCATATAAGTTAGCTTTAGATTAGGAATGAGAGTGGATGAAATCTCCCATTCATGACCCCATATATATGCGTTTTGATCGATTGTTGCATTGACTTGAGACCCAATAGAGTTGAGAAGAGGAAGAACCCTAATTAATTGAGAGCCTTGAGAGGTTTGATCTTAAATCTATGGAGTTTAGGATAAGTAAATCCCTCTAATGCATCCTTTAGGAAACCTAAAATGACCTAGTTTAAGAGCTAAAAGCATAGAAAGTTACCAAAACACCCTTAGAAATTTAAAAATAGCTTTTCTAGTGGTAGGTGATGTCCCTGGCAACGGCGCCGAAAACTTGATGTCCCATGCAACGACGCCAAAAACTTGATGCCCGGCAAGTGTACAGGTCGTACAAGTAATATAGTGGCCCTTTTTATGAGCCAGATGTCGAACCTACAGGGACTGGACCAATTCAACTAACTATCAAGTTCAAGTGTGATATTAAATGCCACAAGTGTTGATTATAGACTTTTTTGAGAAATTTAATTAAGTCTAGATGTGGGCAACGAAATACTCTGAAATCATTCAAGGAGCAACTAGAGTTAAAACTGGATAATCATGCGATACTACGATTTGCAATGGTTTAAGTATGAAACTATCAATTGTCATCTCACATAATTAACATTGCATGTTCATGGTCTTTCGAGCCTCTAAACACAACAAACTAGCCTCGCAACTACATCATTGAGCGGGGATGTGACATTCTAGTTCGTGGGCAATTCAATTACGTGGATGTGGTTTGCGGGGTTTATGCTCTTGATTAGGGACTTTCGTACATCTAATCATTTAACTCAACTTAGCTTCACAACTACTTCTTCGAATGGTGATGTGATAATTCTTAGTTGGTGTCTAGCTCATCCTGTTTTTGTAACCAAGCAAGGCAAATTAGGTATAATCTCTTATCCTAACCGCGAATTATATCGCAAGATACAAACTTGCTCCCTACATTCTTTGTTCTTGCCTAGGTTTTCTTTCTCAATCTTTTGCCTAGGTGTAACGTGTGTGTTTTCATGGTGATCAATCATAAAAACAACCATAATTAAGAATGTAAGACAAAACAACAATTAATAACTTAAAATAGAAACAAAATCATGTATTCACAATCATACCATGTGGCCTCAACCCTAGAGGGAGGGTTCTATCCACTCAAGTTCATATAATTACAAGAAAACATAATTAAATTAACATACTTACAAGAATTGGTAGAAGAGAAGATGAAATTGATGAACCCTAGGTGAGTTCTCCCACTTCTACTTCACTCCTTGACAGTTTTTCAGAATAATTTCGTGACTCCCTGATTTTAGGAGCTAAGGGACCTATTTATAATAAATTAGAATTGTACAAAATTATTCCCAGCATGAAATAGCTCCTTGTCATGGAGGTTATCCCGCCAATATGCCTCCGTGACATGGAGGCATCGCGTAGGCATTTTGGAAATACAAAACAGTCGCCTAAGCAGCCCCTGCCGCGTTGGCAGCGTGTCATGCTACTTGTGCAACGCGTTAGGGGCCATGGCATGCCATGGTCGCGCAGCCTGCCTGCCGTGGCATGTTGCCAACGTGCAGGTGGGCTGTTTCGCGCATCCTCCTTGTCGACGTTCGAGTTTTACTTCCGATTCCATGCCTCCACTTCACCAACTCATGGATTAGTTCCTCAAATTCATTTTAAACCTACAAAAACAAGAACTAATCATGTTGGTTAGTGTATATATTCACATTTACATAAAATTACATGAGAATGTATATAATTTAGCCGATAAACAAGACAAAACTAAATTATAAAGCATCACTTGGGCATGCTATTTTGCCCGAGATCACCTACCCCACACTTAAAGCCTTGTTCATCCTTGAACAACCCTTTTACATCTCATGTAAATGAAGACTCCCACATAGTTAATTTAACAAGAGAATTCAAGCTACGGTTATAATGATTATTTAAGATAGCAAGTTAAAAATAGAGCATGCACGATTTAATCATTGAAATGAAATACAACTATGTTAAGACTTCCTAACCTCAAGAATCGACTCTCAATCTTAGCAAACTCATGCAAATCAACTGAATGTTTAATGAAGGATATAATTCTTCGATAGCTACAACATAAGTGCCCTCACAACACAAGAAAGTTAATGTTATCTCTCATTAAACATGTGCCCTCACAACACAAGAAAGTTAAACATGAATGTTTAATGAAGGATATAATTCATGTTGGATTTCTTGATCAGTTGATTTGCATGAGTTTGCTAAGATAGAGAGTCAATTCTTGAGGTTAGAAAGTCTTAACATAATTGTATTCCATTTTAATGATTAAATCGTGCATGCTCTATTTTTAGCTTGTTATCTTAAACAGTCATTGTAGCTGTAGCTTGAATTGTCTTGCTAAAATTAGCTATGTGTTAGTCTTCATGTGCATGAGATGTAAAAGGTTTGTTCGAGGACGAATAAGACTTTAAGTGTGGGGTAAGTGATCTTGGGCAAATTTATATGCCCAAGTGATACTCAAAGGTATCATTTTAGCCTTGTTTATTTATCAATGTTTATACATTCTCATGTGATTGATAATAAAATGTGAATTTATACTAACCAACATGATTAGCGTTGTTTTGCAGGTGAAATATAATTTTGAGAAGCTAAAATGCGTGTTGGGAGAGATTGTGGTTGGACTCGGATGTCAACAAGGAAAAAATGCAAAATTTGGCCTGTGGTGGAACAACAACGTGTCACGGAGGCAGTGCTCCGCGATACAACCGTGTCACGGAGGCAGTGCTCCGCGATACACAATGTGTCACGGAGGCAGTGCTCCGCGATACACTCCGTGACACGTTGCTTGTTATTCCGGGAAAAATTCCCACTAGTATAAATAGAACACTTAGGTTCATTTTTCATTATTCTGACTTGGTGGAGCAAGAACGTGGGTTACAGGAAGTTGAGGGGACGAAATTATCAGGGTTTTTTCTCTCTTTCCTTCTTCTTGTATTCAATTGCTTGTATGTTTAACACTCATTTAACGATGTTTAATCCACAAATGAGTGGCTAATTCATCTTCTTGCTGAGGTTAAGAACAATTGTAATGAAATGTGATTATTGATTCTTTGGTTTTTCATCTTTTCTTCCATGGTTGTTCTATTAATTCTTGTTCTTACTGCATTAATGTGTGGCCTGCGTTAATGTACATCTAAAAAGTCCGGTTTCACTCGAGAGAGCTAGAAATTGGAAAGTTGTGAATTAATAGGATATGATCCTTTCTTAGTTTGGGAAAATTGAGAATTGATTTACCTCAGGATAGAAATATATCTGAAAGTCGTATTAGTCAATTTAGGATTCGGTTTTGTATGGCTAGAACATGAATTACATTTAATCATAGAAATGTAGGTGGATGGTTCATGATTCTTAAGTGGGGTTAAATACGAGCGTTTTAATCCCTTGGCAATAATTCTTGACTAGCAACCGGAGGAAAAGTTAACCAAATTATATCGATAATTTATTTCCTTACATGTTCGTTTAACCTCAGCATGCTCACATTCTTAGTTCAGACTCAAATTATATAATCTTTGTATACTTAGGATAAAATTAGAAATCAAAATATATCAAACTCTTCGTTGCACTGTTGTCTTCATTTTTAGAATCAATATAGTAACACTTAAGTAATTTGTTACCTCATCCCAGTCCTTGTGGGATCGATACTTGGCTTACTTAAGCCACTTTACTACTTGTTCGACCACGTGCACTTGCGTGTAGTTATACACCCATATAACAAACGCCGAACAAGTTTTTGGCGCCGTTGCCGGGGACTGGCAATTAGTGAATTTTTCTTAAGTGTAAATTTACTATATTTTTTTTCTTAGTGCTGACAACTTGGTCTTAGTGTTTGTTTTAATTCTTTTTCATTTTATTTTTTTGTTTTTCGGACCCTTATTGACATGACATCGTGGAATACAAATGGTATAAATGGTGGATGCTCATATTTTAGCGAATATTGTCTGAATTGCGGAGGACACCACTCGTGGCAACACTGTAACACGTGCAATATATGTGGTGGTCAAGATGGCCATTGGGATGGCTGTCCGAATGCATATTCCCCTCCCCCAAGCCCCTACTATGATCCTTCTGTTGTTTTTTCTGAATATAGGCATGCTGAAAATGACGACTTGGGACGCCAAGCTCAAATAGAAGACATGCTGAAACAACTCTTGGAGCAATCAGAAGCAATGAAGGAGGCGATGGCAGTATTGAGAATTCAGCAAGAAGAGAATGCAGAGGCTCTAGAAAGGATGAGCGTCAGAGTCACGGAGATGATTGCTAAGGCTGAAGCTTGTGATAAATTGCAGGTAACAGTTTTAGCCGATATTCAAGAGGAACTACAAGAGGAAGACAAGGGTGAATTTTTGGATGAAGCCCAACAATTAGAATCTCTTGAGTGTCCCCGTGATGGGCTCACACTTATGGAAAATCCATTCATGGAAGAAGAGATAGAGTATCCCCCAGTTGACATTAATGGAGAGATAGATGTCGATGCTGAGAAGGTGTATACAAGTAAGGAGGTCAAGCACAATGCAGTTTCAGAGTTGAGGTTTATTGGACCACACTCGAAGCATTTTTCGACATTAAATTTGGTTGACAACATAGAAATAGAGTCTTCCAAGCTTATAGAGAAATGTCTAGAGGAGGACCAAGCCCCGTATATTTTGAAATATGCTGACTCGGAGAGACAAAATGACTTCGCTTACTTAAGGGCCAATAAGTTTAAAAGGCAACATCTACTGCTTGGTCCTTACAATTTTTCACCACCACCCCTAGAGCATAAGAGGAAATTAGAGAAGAAATTAGGGGTGAGATTCATATCCTCAAGGTGGAGGAAAAAGTGGTGAAACTTGGTACGTCGTGCCGCGACGTAAAATTAGGCGCTGCTTGGGAGGCAACCCAAGGGTACCATGGGTACCATTTTAATTTCTTGCATTTAAGTTGATTTTATTTATTTTTAATCTTGTGTTGTTTTGGTGGAAAGTTAAGCACAGATGGAGGGGAAGTCTGAGTACCCGTGGAGGAGGAAGCTAACAAGCATGGAAGAGAAAAAGTGTGGGGTCGAACACCCCCTTGTGCAAAGTTGAAGAAAGGCATGTTGTTAGCTAGGCCTAAAGGCCTCAGGGAGTATTTCTCACCCTCTTATAAATGTTAAGTTGATGCTATGAGGACATAGCATGATTCAAGTGTGGGGTGAGGAAAATTTTAAAATTTTTGTGTTTAACGATTTTTGGTGAATGTAATGCTTGTGAGAAAATTTGAATTTTTTTTTGTGAGTCAAGCATGACTTCATCACCCGTTGGTTTTTCTTTTCGGTTCTTTTCCGACGGGGGGTCTTTGAACCGAAGAATAAAAATTTTTTCTTTGTCAGTATATAATATTTTTAGTCATAGTTAGAGACTGTTTCCGACGATGGACGGATGACGACCGTCTTGAGGAATATTAGTCAATAGATTTTGGTTTTTGAACCCGTAGCTAATTGATGGCTTGATATTCTTGTTATGTGCTATAAATGATTGTAAGATGCAAGTATGTTTAGTGTTGAAGCATGCAAGTGGTACACCTATGTTTGAGACACCTAGGCTCTTGAATTTGATTTGATATGATTAAAGCTTAATTTTGAATTCTTGTGATTAGCTAAGTTAAGAGCCTGCGGAATATGTCTTGAATTGAGCATGTGCCATAAGTGCAAGGTTTGTGATTATTCCATGCTATTGTGGAATGTCTAGAACTTGCCTGGTGCGTATATAAAACGAAATGAAGGATGTGAATTGTAGGAGATGAGTTAGGCATTTCTTTGAATGAACATAAATGTTATCCCTCACTTTACCTACCTTGAATATTTAATCCTAGTTAGCCCCATTGAGCCTTGAGCCTATTCTTCGATAGCTACAACATAAGCTTAATCCTTTTTCTTTCATTAGCCTTGAATTTGATCCAAAACTCCTAAGCGCTTAAGTGAAAAAATTCCAAAGAATGAGGGAGTGAGAAGCATGAAAAAGAAGGAAAAGTAGAAGTTGTGAAAGTTGAGAAAAGGACAAAGGTGCACTTGTGTAAAAATGGTTGATTATTAGTAGGGAGTAAGAAAATAAATGAATGAATTTTTTTTTTCTTAAGTACTCCTTACTACTAAGCTGAGTGTGCTTAAAAAAATGGGAACCAGAAGAGAAAATTCAGGACTGAAAAGAATGAGGGTGAAGTAAGGGAAGAGATATCCTTAATGAAGGTTGAAGTTATTAAAAGTGCTTGGGGGAAGATAGTCACTATTACTGGCCAGAATAGTACCTACCCTTCCCTTAGCTTACATTACAACCCTTTAAGTCCTACTTGATCTTACGTTCAAACATCCTTAAATTAGTGGAGTAAAACACTAAGGGCAAGCTTATGGGTCATTACATGATGCATGTGAATTCTTTGTGAGAGTGAGCGTAATTCTATTCATTTACCCATACATGTTGTGATTTAAAAATTTGCGTGTGAAAATGGGCAACTCTCTTGTTGTGAGGGCACATGTTTAATGAAGGATATAATTCATGTTGGATTTCTTGATCAGTTAATTTGCATGAGTTTGCTAAGATAGAGAGTCAATTCTTGAGGTTAGAAAGTCTTAACATAATTGTATTCCATTTCAATGATTAAATCGTGCATGCTCTATTTTTAGCTTGCTATCTTAAACAGTCATTGTAGTTGTAGCTTGAATTGTCTTGCTAAAATTAGCTATGTGTAAGTCTTCATGTGCATGAGATGTAAAAGGTTTGTTCGAGGACGAACAAGACTTTAAGTGTGGGGTAAGTGATCTTGGGCAAATTTATATGCCCAAGTGATACTCAAAGGTGTCATTTTAGCCTTGTTTATCTATCAATGTTTATACATTCTCATATGATTGATAATAAAATGTGAATTTATACTAACCGACATGATTAGCGTTGTTTTGCAGGTGAAATATAATTTTGGGAAGCTAAAATGCGTGTTGGGAGAGATTGGGGTTGGACTCGGATGTCAACAAGGAAAAAATGCAAAATTTGGCCTGTGGTGGAACAACAACGTGTCACGGAGGCAGTGCTCCACGATACACACCGTGTCATGGAGGCAGTGCTCCGCGATACACAACGTGTCACGGAGGCAGTGCTCTGCGATACACTCCGTGACACGTTGCTTGTTATTCCGGGAAAAATTCCCACTAGTATAAATAGAACACTTAGGTTCATTTTTCATTATTCTGACTTGGTGGAGCAAGAACGTGGGTTACAGGAAGTTGAGGGGACGAAATTATCAGGGTTTTTTCTCTCTTTCCTTCTTCTTGTATTCAATTGCTTGTATGTTTAACACTCATTTAACAATGTTTAATCCACAAATGAGTGGCTAATTCATCTTCTTGCTGAGGTTAAGAACAATTGTAATGAAATGTGATTATTGATTCTTTGGTTTTTCATCTTTTCTTCCATGGTTGTTCTATTAATTCTTGTTCTTACTGCATTAATGTGTGGCCTACGTTAATGTACATCTAAAAAGTCCGGTTTCACTCGAGAGAGCTAGAAATTGGAAAGTTGTGAATTAATAGGATATGATCCTTTCTTAGTTTGGGAAAATTGAGAATTGATTTACCTTCAGGATAGAAATATACCTGAAAGTCGTATTAGTCAATTTAGGAATCGGTTTTGTATGGCTAGAACATGAATTGCATTTAATCACAGAAATGTAGGTGGATGGTTCATGATTCTTAAGTGGGGTTAAATACGAGAGTTTTAATCCCTTGGCAATAATTCTTGACTAGCAACCGGAGGAAAAGTTGACCAAATTATATCGATAATTTATTTCCTTACATGTTCGTTTAACCTCAGCATGCTCACATTCATAGTTCAGACTCAAATTATATAATCTTTGTAGACTTAGGATAAAATTAGAAATCAAAATATATCAAACTCTTCGTTGCATTGTTGTCTTCATTTTTAGAATCAATATAGTAACACTTAAGTAATTTGTTACCTCATCCCAGTTCCTGTGGGATCTATACTTGGCTTACTTAAGCCACTTTACTATTTGTTCGACCACGTGCACTTGCGTGTAGTTATATACCCATATAACAAACGCCGAACAGTTACCCATTTTTACTGACAAAATTTTCAAATCACAACATGTATGGGTATATGAATAAAATTACGCTCACTCTCTCAAAGAATTCACATGCATCATGTAGTGAACCATAAGCTTGCCCTTAGTGTTTTTCTCCACTAATTTAAGTATGTATGAACATAAGATCAAGTAGGACTTAATAGGTTGTAATGTAAGCTAAGGGACGGGTAGGTACTATTCTGGGCAGTAATGGTGACTATCTTCCCCAGGCACTTTTAATACATCCAACATTCATTAAGGACATCTCTTTTCTTACTTTCTCCTCATTCTTTTCAATCTTGAATTTTCTTTTCTTGTTCCCATTTCTTTACGCACACTCAGCTTAGTAGTAAGGAGTACTTAAGCAATTTTTTTCATTCATTTATTTTCTTACTCCCTACTAATAATCAACCATTTTCACACAAGTGCACCTTTGTCCTTTTCTCAACTTTCAAAACTTCTACTTTTCCTTCTTTTTCATGCTTCTCACTTCTTCACTCTTTGGAACTTTTCACTTAAGCGCTTCGGAGTTTTGGATCAAATTCAAAGCTAATGAAAGAAAAGGATTAAGCTTATGTTGTAGCTATCAAAGAATAGGCTTAAGGCTCAATGGGGCTAACTAGGATTAAATATTCAAGGTAGGTAAAGTGAGGGATAACATTTAGGTTCATCCAAAGAAATGCCTAAATCATCTCCTACAGTTGACATCCTTCATTTCATTTTATATACACACCAGGCAAATTCTAGACACTCCACAGTAGCAGGGAATATTCGAAAAACTTACACTCACAGCACATGCTCTATTCAAGACACATTCAGTAGACTCTTACTCAACTAATCACAAGAATTCAAAATTAAGCTTTAAGCCCATAAAGTCATATTCAAGAGCCTAGGTGTCTCAAACAGAGTTGTACACTTCTTACATGCTTCAACACTAACCACACTTGCATCTTATAATCATGTGTAGCACATAACAAGAACATCAAGCCATCAATTAGCTATGGGTTCAAAAACCAAAACCTATTGACTAATTTTCCTCAAGATGGTCGTCATCCATCCATCGTCGAAAATAGTATCTATCTATGAATAAAAACATTATATACAGACAAAGAAAATTTTTATTCTTCGGTTCAAAGACCCCCCATCGGAAAAGAACCAAAAAGAAAAACCAACGGGTGATGAAGTCATGCTTGACTCACAAAAATTCTTTTTCAATTATTTCTCACAAGCATTACTTTCACCAAAAGTCGTTAAGCACAAAATTTTTGAAATTTTCCTCACCCCACACTTGAATCATGCTATGTCCCCATAACATCAAATTAAAATTAAACAGGATGAGAATTACTCCCTGAGCCTGTATGCCTAGCTAACAACATGTTTTTCTTCAAATTTGCACAAGTGGGTATTTTGACCCCACACTTTTCCTCTTCCATTCTTTTTAGCTTCCTCCTCCAAGGGTACTCAGACTTCCCCTCCATTTGTGCCTAACTTTCCACCAAAACACACAAGATTAAAAATAAATAAAATCAACTCAAATGCAAGAAATTAAAATGGTACCCATGGTACCCTCGGGTTGCCTCCCAAGCAGCGCCTAATTTTTCATCGCGGCATGACGTATCAAGTTTCACCACTTTTTCCTCCACCTTGAGGATATGAATCTCACCCCTAATTTCTTCTCTAGTTCCCTCTTATGCTCGAGGGGTGGTGGTGAAAAAATGAAAGGACCAAGCAGTAGATGTCGCCTTTTGCCCTTATTGGCCCTTAAGTAAGCGAAGGTCAGCAAATTTCAGAATATACGGGGCTTGTTCCTCCTCTAGACATTTCTCTATAAGCTTGGAAGACTCTATTTCTAGGTTGTCAACCAAACTTAATGTCAAAAAATGCTTCGAGTGGGGTCCAATACACCTCAACTCTGAAACTGCATTGTGCTTGACCTCCTTACTTGTATACACCTTCTACGCATCAACATCTATCTCTCCATTAATGTCAAATGGGGGATACTCTATCTCTTCTTCCATGAATGGATTTTCCATATGTGTGAGACCATCACGGGGACTCTCAAGAGCTTCTAATTGTTGAGCTTCTTCCAAGAACTCACCCTTTTCTTCTCCTTGTAATCCCTCTTGAGTATTGCATAAAACCGTTACTTGCAAATCAGCGCAAGCTTCAACCACAACCATCATCTCCGTGATCTTGGCGCTTATCATTTCTAAGGCCTCTCCATTTTCCTTAGTCTGAATCCTAATACTTCCATCTGCTCCCTCATTGCTTCTATCTGCTAAAGGACCTGTTTCAACATGTTTTATATTTGAGCTTGGTGTTCCAAGTCCTCATTTTCATCATTCCTGTATTCATCAAAAACAACAGAAGGATCATAGTAGGGGCTTTGGGGAGGGGAGTATGCATTCGAACAACCATCCCAATGGCCATCTTGACCACCACATATATTGCAAGTGTTACAGTTTTGCCATAAGAGGGGTTCTCCACAATTCAGACAGGACTCACCAAAATATGAGTATCCACCATTTAACCTATTTGTGTTCCATGATTTCATGTCTAGAAGGGTATTAGACTAGAAACTAAAAATAAAATAAATTTTAAACTAAATTTTTGTTTCAACACTTAAGGAAATTTAAAAATCACACAAAAACAGACAAATTCACTAAACTTCGCCGAGTCCCCGGCAATGGCGCCAAAAACTTGATGTCCCGCAAGTGTACGAGTCCTACAAGTAATATAGTGGCCCTTTTTAAGAGTCGGATGTCGAACCCACAAGGACTGGACCAATTCAGCTAACTATGAAGTTCAAGTGTGATATTAAATGCCGCAAGTGTTGATTATAGACTTTTTCAAGAAATTTAATTAAGTCTAGATGTTGTCAATGAAATACTCTGAAATCATTCAAGGAGTAACTAGAGTTAAAACCGGATAATCATGCGATACTACGATTTGCAATGGTTTAAGTATGAAACTATCAATTGTTGTCTCACATAATTAACATTGCATGTTCATGATCTTTCGAGCCTCTAAACATGACAAACTAGCCTCACAATTACATCGTTGAGTGGGGATGTGACATTCTAGTTCGTGGGCAATTCAATTACGTGGATGTGGTTTGCGGGGTTTATGCTCTTGATTAGGGACATTCGTACCTCTAATCATTTAACTCAACTTAGCTTCACAACTACCTCGAGTGGTCATGTGATAATTCTAAGTTGGTGTCTAGCTCATCCCGTTTTTGTAACCAAGAAGGAAAATTAGGTATAATCTCTTATCCTAACCGCGAATTATATCGTAAGATACAAACTTGCTCCCTACATTCTTTGTTCTTGCCTAGGTTTTCTTTCTCAAGCTTTTGCCTAGGTGTAACGTGTGTGTTTTCATGGTGATCAATCATAAAAACAACCATAATTAAGAATGTAAGACAAAACAACAATTAATAACTTAAAACCAAAGAATGTAAGATAAAACAACAATTAATAACTTAAAACCAAAACAAAATCATGTATTCACAATCATACCATGTGGCCTCAACCCTAGAGGGAGGGTTCTAGCCACTCAAGTTTGTATAATTACAATAAAATATAATTAAAGTAACATACTTACAAGAATTGGTAGAAGAGAAGATGAAATTGATGAACCCTAGGTGAGTTCTCCCACTTCTCCCTCACTCCTTGGCAGTTTTTCAGAATAATTTCGCGACTCCCTGATTTTAGGAGCTAAGGGACCTATTTATAGTAAATGAGAATTGTACAAAATTATTCCCGGCATGAAATAGCTCCATGTCACGGAGGTTATCGCGCCAATATGCCTCCGTGACACAGAGGCATCGCGTAGGCATTCTGGAAATACAAAACAGTCGCCTAAGCAGCCCTTGCCACATTGGCAGCGTGTCACGCTGCTTGTGCAGCGCGTTAGGAGCCGTGGCACGCCATGGTCATGTAGCCTGCCTGCCGTGGCACGTTGCCAACGCGCAGGTGGGCTGTTTCGCGCATCCTCCTTACCGACGCTCACGTTTTACTTCCGATTCCATGCCTCCACTTCACCAACTCATGGATTAGTTCCTCAAATTCATTTTAAACCTACAAAAACAAGAACTAATCATGTTAGTTAGTGTATATATTCACATTTACATAAAATTACATGAGAATATACATAATTAAGTCGATAAACAAGACAAAACTAAGTTATAAAGCATCACTTGGGCATGCTAATTTACCCGAGATTAGTAGGAGTCCTCCTGCGAGTCATTCCAAAAACCTACGACTCGTATTGAGTTTTGTAGCCGTGAATCCTTCTTAGAACAATTCTATAAATATCTTACTATAGACCATCAGTATGACTTGTACAATCCTAGTACGAGTCGTAGTAACATGTCGTGGTTTCAAGCCAAATTCTTAACAAACTTCTCTGGACATCATGCTACGGCCCTTGGTATGACTCGTATCATGCTCCTACAAGTCGTATTGAGAGTTGTCCTAAGGGATGTTTCTAGTTTCTCCGCATGATCAAACTCCAAGTCTAGGATCTAGTCTTAGGGACTTTTGGGGTGTTACATGTTTGTTGTGTCTCAGGGATGGCTGCCCTTGTTTCCAACCATCGAAAAAAATGCGTCGGGTAGAGGGATTGTTTGATTTTTCCACAAAGAGGGATAAAGATGCTCCAACCATCAAAAAGAAGAAGTTAACTTCGGGCTTAAGTGACTCTCCAATCATCGAAGTATTGGGGGATGCCCAAGCTCCACCTTTGCCTTATAGGACCGTCTCTTCAACACCACATGGCGTTCTAAAGCTTGCACATGTGTCCCCTGATCACAATGCTCAGTTAGTCAAGATATCCAAAGTTATTCCCCCATGATCCAACATGCCATTAAAGCAGCTATGAAGCCAGTGGTTGAGAAGTTGGGAAGTCTCTGTGCTCGGGTTGACATACTTGAAAGTGAGGTAGCTGCTTTGAGGGAGGAAATGGACCGACAGAAGGCAATGTTCTTACCCATGGATCTAGATTTGAATCTCCAAACAATAGCTTCGGAATCACCCGTTATGCAGAGGAGCCTCCCAATGATTGGTGTGATGGGATTAGTCGATATGCAACTACTGAGGAGATTCAAAAGGAAGAGCAGCCTCGAGGTGAGAAAACCCAGAGAATGGATGTTGCCCACCAAGTTGGCCCGTGTTGGGAGCCTCCACACTATTCTTTCCACCTGGCGAGCACACTTCCAGACAAATAGGAAATTGTTTCTCATATAGTCCTCTTGAACTCCCCTAGACACCTGGATGCCTTCCCTTGCTGGATTTGCAATTGATCCGGCTCATGCTTACATTCTTCTGGAGCATCACTCAAAAATGACCCATACTAGTCCTTAGCTTATACAGGGAGTCCTCCTACTCTTTATTGCTTTATTTATGCCTTGGGGACAATGCACTACTCTTTGTTGGGGGTGGATGATATTTTGATGAATTGATGCCCTTGCCTGGCTTGTTTTGTAATTATTTTAACTTTTGACCTTGACTGGGCTTAATTTTCTTGTTATTGTGATATGAGTTGCCATAATGCCGGGTTAGATTAACACGCCAATTATTTTAGTACCCGTGCATTGCAATTGCCTTTGTAAATAGTAATTAATGAATAAACTTCGAGGATTTTCTTTATACTAGGGTTCTTTTTCAAGGAGCAAATTTTTTTTTATCTTGATTTTTGTGTCGAACCGGGTGACATTTTTCAATGATGCATTGAGAGGCGACTTTGTTAAGGGAAAATGCCATGTTGTCATTATCATTTTATGTCCTTGTTGCACTTATTTTGAGCAGCACCACCAAAAATTTTTTTAGCAAAGGAATATAAAAAAATTAGCATAAAAGGGCAAATGAATTTAAAAGAAGAATTCTCTTCTCATGATGTCTACATTTTTTGTTTGGCTTTTTGATTCACAAATGAGTTATGTGGACCTCGAAATAATTCTTCAAAAATCATGCTTTTCAATTGATTTTGAGGATAGCTAGACTCCTTGGAATTGTGATGCCTTTTCGGAAAGGTTGTTGCTTGTTCTTGAGTATGCATATTGTTTAGAGCTTGAACCAAATGTGACTCAAGGTGAAATCCTAGATTTGGATGATCTTGAAAAATGACCTTAGGCCCTTTTTGGATAGTCACTTTACCGAAAAAAATACCCTTATTATACATTGGTCCTAGTCAACCTTTTTTGAACCTTAAGCCTTTCTTTTTCTATTACACACATTGACCCTTTTGAATCCTCTGCTTTGGCACCAATACCTCCCTAATTGCTAATAAAAAAATGGGGCTAAAAGCCCAAGATTTGGGGGTATATGTGAATACAAAATGAGATGTTGATGTAGGCAAAAGCCTAAGTTTGGAGGCATCTGCATTAAAGGGGGAAAATAAGAATGAACTTCAATATGAATTATCACCGAATGCTTAAGTGTAAGAATGGTTTCTTGAATCCTTTGATGAAAGGAAGAAAGAAAAGAATTGAGTGGTTCTATCTCTTATTAAGTAAATGCTTAATGTAGAAAATAAAGATGTCTAGAAGGATGGCTCTTTGGGAAAACATGGATGGTGAAAATGATTGATAAGGTGGAGTTGACTTAATATTGTGAACGGGGTGCTTGATTTGTGTCACAAAAGAGTTAGGGAGATTCTAGTCATTTGAACTAAATGATGTCCTATCCTTATCGCTAGCCTACATTTTGACCCGTAAGTTCTTAGTGATTACGAGCTTTGCAACTCTACATTAGTGGTGAGATACATGAAGGGTAAGCCTATGGTTCGATGTGTGTACACTTGAATGTCTTTGAGAGAGTGAGAATTTTTATATCATCTTATGATTCTTAATGTGTGAATTGCATAATTGTGAATGAGATTCTCTCTTTTGGTGAGTGGTATTGCTACCTTGGAGTGAATGGTAAAATCTTGATCTCAATTGAGCAGTATGAATGTGACAAGTTGGGTAGTGAACTTCTAGACAAACCTTGAAGGTTGAATGTCAATGGTTTGAGATGCTTGTTGTTCTTGATTGAGATGAAAATTTCCCTTGATTTGGATTAAAAGAATGGTGGTGATCTTTGCTGAGCATTCATGGTGGTACCAATTGAGATTTGTGCATGTGTTTGAGTTTTCTTATTTTTGAGTCTTTCTGTTGTTTTGGGATTATTTTGAGTCTTTAGTAGTTCTGTGTGTGGTAATTATGTCTTGATAAGCTTAAGTCAATTCCATTGTTGAGTGAATGCTTTGCTTGAGGACAACCAATCGTTCAAGTTTGGGGGTTTCATGAGTTGATAATTTACCAACTCATCTGGCTCTTAAGCATGAATTATTGCTTAGTTTTAACACAATTTATAAGGATTTTTATTCTATTTTCTTCTTTTATGTGCACACATTTCCTTGAAATAAAGATGACAGAGGAATTGAACTTAAAGCAATCTGCTGGAGGAAAAATAGGTAACATGTGTGCCATATGTCAGTATCTGCGTCTAGCAGGTGCTACGCAGGAGGAGTTGGAAGTTTGCTGGAAATAGACCTGCGTGCCACAAGTTGGTATCTGCGGACCGCAAGTGCCACACATGAGTAAGTGAGAGAATATTACCCTAGACCTGTTGACATACCTGCATGCCACAAGTCTACACCCGCGAGGCGCATGTGCCAATGCAAGTAGGCCGCGTATCCTCCAAAGGGAAAAATCATCCCAGAAGGCAAGCATGTACTTGAGAAGCTTCTAAGGGCATTTTAGGGATCCGTGTAAGGAATGTATGTATATTTTTACCCTATTTGTATAGAGAACATTGAAGAGGAGAGAGTGATAGAGAGAGTACAATTTTTATACTTTTTTCTTCATCTTCCTTGTGAGAAACCACCATTGTTGCAGATACAAAGCTAGAAGTGGTTTTAATTTCTTAATATGAATAGTTTTGAGGAATTTCTTTTTGGTATAATTTTTGTTTCCCTAATTATGATCATGTAAATTCTTTCCTAGGGGTGTGTATGAATGATGGATGTTTAGAATTAATTATAACAAATGGATATATTGATTTCTTTGAGTTTTAATCTAAAAATTAATGATTGCAAACATTAGTTGAGTTCTTTAACTTTGCTTTTGCTTGAAAAAGAGAAGTGAAGTTGGGTAAGACTTCAATATTGAGGATTTGGAGCTTTTAATCTATGGGGTGGAGCTAGAAATAGTCTATATCCAATTTAAGCTCCATTTAAGGGCTAGAGCTAGAAATAGTCTATGCCCATTTAAGCAATGTTTGGTTGTTTCATAGATCTTGAATTTGGAGTTTTGAGAAAAATCAAAATATATACACTCTTGTGGTTGAGAAACTTAGAATGTATCCAAAACCAAAGCTATTCATGCACTAATTGATTCTAAGGCTCTTAGTTAATACCTATCAAGATGACGCCCCATCAAATGCACATCCCTAGTCTCTCTAATTTTGTTAACGCAATTGTGTCCGCTGATCACACCTAATTTACACCTTGCAATTGAAGTATAAAGCTGTTGCTATCAAATATGATAACCCAACTTAGGTTGGGGTCGATCCTGCTACGCCTCCGGTGCACGTGCAAGCGCATACAGTCATACAAGTAATACAGTGACTCTTAGCGAGCTAGATGTCGGACCCACAGAGACTGAATTATCAGTAAATTATAAAATTCAAATATTAATTTCAAGATTAAGAAGTGCACATTTTCAAGATTTTGTATTTTGTTATTAAATCTAAGAGCGATTACAATTTAAATGGAAAACAATATTGAGAAGAATCCAAGGTTAAGACCAAATAATCACGTAGAGCTAAAATTCACATTGGTTCAACTATTTATCTACGTTGTTGTCTCACAAGATAAATTCCATGTTCATGGTCTTTCAAGCCTCTAAACATATATTCAATTAGTCTCACAACTACATCATTGATCGGGACTGTGACAACCTAATTCTTACGCATTAATCTAGTGGAGTGATTTACGGGGTTAATGCCCTTGATTATGAATTTTCGGACCTCTAACCATTTAACCTAGAATTAACTTCACAACTACGTCTATGAGTGGTGATGTGATAATTTAATTGCAAGTGTCTAGTTGTCTTCCCGTTTAATAACCAAGCGAGGCGAATTAGGTATATTTCTATCCTAATCGCGAATCAAGTCTTGAAGACTTGAACTCACTTATCGAATTTCTAGTTATATACTAGGATTGCTCTTTCAAGTTTGCCTAAGATTAACACATGCATTTCAATGGTATTAGAATACAAGACAAACAACAATGAAGAACTTGAACCAAAACTAGAATTAAGCAAATATGTTCATTTCATGTGGCCTCAAGCATTGAATTAGTGTCTTAGGCGCACTCATTCTTTTACTAGAAATCGTAGTATACTTACAATCCATGTAAAAACAAAAGTGAAAAAGATAAGAAAAGTTTACCCTAGGTAGAGTCTTCTTCGTTCCCTTATTCTTTCCTACGTTGTTCAGAAATTATTATGTGATATCCAATTAAACTACTAAGTGTTCCTTTTATAATTGTTGAAATTTGGCCTGTGGTAGACTGCCTCCGTGTCATGCTGGCTATCGCGGAGATTTGCCTCCATGACACGTTGCTAACATGCTGCTGCACTGCTTTGAGCAAGTGATGTTATCCTTAGTATGGCACACTAGCCAACGCTCCAAAGTGCCTCTGTGACACGCTACCAACACGGATGCTCACTATTTTGTAGTCCCTTAACGTCCCAACTTGCTTCCTTTCCCCGTGACATGGCTCTAAACACCCCACTTCTTCTCCGTGGCACATTGATGACTCCAAATGCCAATTTTAGCTTGTATTCCAACCTACAACAAAGGCTAATCACATACGTTAGTTCATGAACACCATTTCAATCAAAATACATGAGATTATAATTGAATTGATTCATAATTTAAGCTAGAATGTGAGCATACAACGACACTTAGACGTATAAATACACCCAAGATCACCATCCCACACTTAAAGCCTTGTTCATCCTTGAACAAATCTTTTACATAATATGCACATAGAAAGCTCACTATGTACCAGTTGAATCAGGACTACTAAGGTTAAGGCTATCATGATTGACTTATATGGCAAGTTCATATCAAAATCATGTTCTTTATAAAAAAGTTAGATTCATGAACAACTCAGTCAAGTCTTTCTAGCCTCAAGAACCGACTCTACAACCTCAGCAAACTCATGCAAGTTAACCAATCAAGAAGTCAAGTATGTAACCTATCTTTCATAAATCATGTGCCCTCATAACAAGATAAATTCCACTCACAAATATACACTTTATAACAAGTATGGGTATATGAATAACAATTACGCTCACTCTCAGAAAGATTTCATATACAACACGCAATTACCCATAAGCTTTCCCTTAGTGCATTACTCTACTAATATAAGAGCATCTAAAAGTAAGATCAAATAGGACTTCATGGCTTGTAATGTAGGCTACATGTAAGTTCTATTCTGGCTAATAATAGTGACTATATTTCCTAAGCACTTTAATACATCACATTTTTCTTTAAGCACACATTTTTTTTACTTTACCTCTTGCTCTTTTCATCTACCACATCCTCTTTTGTTTCCCCATTGATTTAAGCACGTATATAATTGGAAGGGAGTATTTAAGCTTTAACCACTTCTTTTTCATTCTTTTGCTCTTTTACTCTTCCTACCAACACTTGTGCATTTGAAACTTGCACCCTCAATCTTTTCTTCAACTTCCACACCCAACTATCTCCCCCTTTTCAATATTCTACTCCTTTTACTCTTATGCATTCTTCACTTAAGCGCTTAGAAGTTTTGGATCAAATTCAAGTCAATTGAAAGAATGGTATTAAGCTTCTAATGTGGCTAACAAAGAATAGGCTAAAGGCTTAATGAGGTTGACTAGGATTATGCATCAATGGTAGGTAAAGCAAAGGACGAAAACAAGCTTATTCAAAGAATTGCCTAAATCATCTTCTACCATTAATATCCCTCACTTCGCTTTGCGAACACACCAGGCAACTCCTAGACATTACATGATAACATAAAATATATGAAACCTTACACTCACTACACATTTTCAACTCAAGACAGACCCATACATACTCTCAATTCAGCTAATCATATGAATTCAAAATTTAAGCATAAAACATACATAGTCATATTCCTAAGACTAGATGTCTCAAGCAAAGTCATACAATTTACTCACATGCTTCTCAATTAAAGAGTCACTTTCCTCTGACAATAATGTATAGCACTTAGCAAAGTCATCAAACATTCAATTAGTTAAGGGTTTAAAAAGAGAATCCTACAGACTAGTTTTTTCTCAAGATGATCATTATCCATCCATCATTGGAAAAATTTCTTAACTATGACTGAAAATAACTACTTACAAACAAATCAAAAATTTTATTCTCGGTTCAAAGTGACCCCCTTTGGAAAAGAACCGAAAGAAAAACCAAAGGGTGGGTGTCAACTCAGACTTTATGATCAAGTATTTTCAGACCAAACACATAGTTCACCCGCAATCAATCATCACAAAAATTTGAAATTTCCCCCACCCACACTTAAAAGTATGCTATGTCCCCAAAGAATCAATTAAAATCAAATAAGGGTTAGGGATACTTCCTAAGGCCTCTAGGCCTAGCTAGCAGCATGCTTTCATCTGCTTTTTAAACATAAGGGTCAATGACCCCACCTTCATCATTTTCCTTGCTCCTTAGCTTTCACTTCCATGGATACTCAGACTTTTCCTAAATCTGTGCTTAACCAACCAAAATAAAAACAAAAGTGACAATAATCAAAATTAAAGACAAAGAAGATAATGCATCTGTGGTACAACTTGGGTTGCCTCTCAACAACGCCTAATTTAATATTGTGGCATGACGTGAATCACCCTTTTCAGGATGTTCTCAAACTCTTCTACCTGTTGTGAATCATCTTCTCTCTTTCTTAACTTCTGAGGAAAAAACCTCCACACTTTCCCTCTTCTCCTCCATCACTTTCTTCACTAAATTACTTGGCATCTTCTCAACAACAAGCTTAGGTTCTCTTTTTAAGAGATCCTTCAGAAGTGGACTTTTTCACTTCTCCACCCCACACTCATTCTTTATTAACACATGGATATTATAAAGATCTTTGAAATGTGTTGGGGAAGTTGATTTCTTGGTACACTCTGAAAGTCTCTTCCTTATCATTTACCCTCATTTTCAGGTTTCCAGCCCTAACATCAATTAATGCTCCTCCTATTGCTAGGAAAGGATGTACCAAAATAAGGGATACCCTGTCATCAACCTCAAAGTTGAGGATTATAAAATTAGTAGGTATTATGAACTTACCTACTTTGATGAGCACATCCTTGATAATCCCCTTTGAAGCCACCTTGGACTTGTCAGCAAGAAGCAACATCACTCTGGTTGGCCTTAGTTTTCCCAAATCTAGTGTATTAAACAATGATAGGGCATCAAGTTCACAGTAGCTCCTAAATCACACAAGGCTTGCATCAGCTCAGTTCCACCTGTTTGAATAGGGAGGGTGAAACTCCCTGGGTCTTTGAGATTTTTGGGAAACTTGCGCATCACCTTAGAACTGCACTCCTCGGTGAGTGCTACAGTTTATACATTCGCCAGCCTCCTTTTGTTGGCCACCACATCTTTCAAGTACTTAGCGTACTTGGGCATTCCCTGCAAAATATCAATAAGAAGTAAATTTATGTGAAGTTCTTTGAAAATGTCAAAGAACTTTTAGAAGCAAGCATCCTCCTTGCTTTTTCGGAGCCTTTGCGAGAATGGTGGTGGTGGTCTTTGTATGGGCTGCACTACAGATTTTTCCTTGTTTTCTGCAGTCTTCTGTTCATTACTTTTATAAGCTGATGGACATGGTCTGAGAAACTCTGTTGCACCTTATTTTTCTTCTCTTTCGCTGGTGCATCAACTAACTCTCTGCCACTCCTTAGTTTGATGGCTATGACCTGCTTGGGGTTTAGATCTGTGCCACTAGGTCATCCCTCTGCGGTCTAGTGTTCTGAGCTGCTGCTATGTGCCCCATTTGCTTCTCCAAATATGGGTGTCCAGCTGCTGATTTTTTAACTCAGTTACCAGTTTTGCTTGATCCATTGCATTTGAGTCTGGTTGGCCATGATTTTTTGCAACATCTCCTCTATGTTGCTTGATTGGCCAACCTTGCCTTCCCTACTATTGAGGCTGCTAAATATTTTGACTTTGCCCCTGATTTCCACTCCAAGAAAAGTTAGGGTGATTCTGCCAATTCTTGTTGTAGGTGTTCTCATAGTTTTGGTTGCCTCTCTGCACATTACCCACAAAATTTACGGACTCTGGGTTGGTTCTGCAAGAGTCTACACCATGCCCGCTATTGCCATAAATTTCACACCAGTTTGGAGCTGGTTGAACTGCATTCACCTGTGCCTGCGACTGTGCCATGGTCAGCTTGCTGAATTGAGTCATCATCTGATGCTGAAATGAAGCCAAATGAGCTGCCAATGCATTGACACTATCCACTTCAATTACCCCAGCTGCTTTTCTAACTGCTCCCTAGATGTATCACTGTGCCACTTTGGGTTTCCCTGTTGCAATCCTGTTCAGTAGAGTGTACAACTCATCATAGGTTTTCTCTAGTGCTTGCCCACCTGATGCAGAGTCTAACAAGATTTTAGTGTGGGGGTTAGGACTCTCCACGAAAGTATGGTCCACCACTTCATTACTTTGCTGATGATGGGGGTATTCTCTCAACAATGACTTGACTCGCTCCTAAACTAGGTAAAATTTTTTCATCAGGCCATTACTTGAAGCTTAGTATCTCACTTCCCAATTTTACAGTCTTGCTAGATGAAAAGAATCTGATAGGAACTTCCTTGCCAGGTCATCCCAAGTTGTGATGGAATTTGGTGGTTCTACCATCAACCACCTCTTTTCTTCTCCCAAAAATGAAAATGGGAAAAGAGTGAGTCTCACGTAATGAGTCGACACTCTGATGGGGACGAATGTGCCACTGATTTCCAAAAAATTCTGCAAATGCTACTGTAGATGCTCATGTCCATATGAATTGTCCACTTAAGTGCAGCAATCACACTATGTTCTGCTTCAGCTCAAAATTACTTCCAGGCTCCGGTCTACGGATGCTAGAGGTAATATTTATCGCGAGTGGGATTACCACTTCACGAAAGGGTCTTGCTTCCATCTCTGATGGTGTAACCTCTTCCTGCTGAACTTGCTAGATGGGATGTAGAGTGGCACTCTCCCTTCAACTGTCTCAACCTTCTCTCTGGTTCGGGGTATGGCTCAACCAACTCTCTATCCCTGGTCAGCCTGCTGCAAGGACCAACCATTTACCTGCAAATTTGGTGACTAAGACCAAGTTTTTAACACTTAAGAAAATATAAAAATAATACAAAAACAAAAAATTCACCAAACGTTACTAGTCCTCGATAACACCGCTAAAAACTTTCTACGCCTTCGGTGCATGCGCAAGCACATGCGATCGTACAAGTAATTCAGTATTTCTTAGCGAACCGAATGTCAAATCCACAAGGACTGAATTATAAAGTTCAAGTATTAATTTCAAAATTCAAAAGTGCACGTTTTCAAGATTTTGTAGTTTGTTATGAAATCTAAGAGCGATCACAATTTAAATGAAAAACAATAATGAAAGAATCCAGGGTTAAGACCAAACAATCATGTATAAATAGAACTCACATTGGTTTAAGTATTTATCTACATTGTTGTCTCACAAGATAAATGCCATGTCCATGGTCTTTCGAGCCTCTAAACATATATTTGAATCAGTCTCACAACTACATCGTTAGCGAGGCTGTGACAACCTAATTCTTACACATTAATCTAGTGGAGTGGTTTACGGGGTTAATGCCCTTGGTTATGGACTTTTGAACCTCTATCAATTTAACCTAGAATTAACTTCACAACTATGTATATGAGTGATGATGTGATAATTTAATTCCAAGTGTCTAGCTATCTTCCCGTTTAATAACCAAGCGAGGCGAATTAGGTATATTCTATCCTAACCATGAATCAAGTCTTAAAGACTTGAACACACTTCTTCCGTTCCTAGTTCTATCCTAGGGTTTTCTCTTTCGAGTTTGCCTAAGATTAACACATGCATTTCAATGGTGATCAAGTATTAAAATGATAAACAAGAATACAAGACAAATAACAATGAAGAAGTTGAACCAAAACTAGAATTACGCAAATATGTTCATGTCATGTGGCCTCAACCCTAGAATTAGGGTATTAGCCACTAATGCTTTTATAAAAAATCGTGGTATACTTACAATCCACGTAGAAACAAAAGTGAAAAAGTTAACCCTAGGTAGAGTCTTCTTTGTTCCCTCTGCTCTCCCACATTTTTCAGAAAATATTATGTGATATCCAATTAAACTGCTAAGTGTTCCTGTTATAATTGTTGAAATTTGGCCTGTGGTGGACTGCCTCCGTGTCACACTGGCTATCATGGAGATTTGCCTCCATGACACGCTGGCTATCGCTGAGATTTGCCTCCGTGACACACTGCCAACGCTCTGCTGCACTGCTTTGAGCAAGTGATGTTTTCCTTAGTATGGTATGCTGGCCACGCGCCAAAGTGCCTCGGTGACACACTACCTATGCGGATGCTCACTATTTTATAGTCCCTTAACGTCCCAACTTGCTTCCTTTCTATGTGACATGGATCTGAATGCCCCACTTCTTCTCCGTGGCACGTTGATAACTCTAAATGCCACTTTTATCTTGCATTCCAACTTACAATAAGGGCTAATCACATACATAAGTTCATGAACACCATTTCAATCAAAATACATGAGATTATAATTGAATTGAATCATAATGTATGCTAGAATGTGAGCATACAACGACACTTGGACGTATAAATACTCCCAAGAACGGATCCCACAGGGAATAGGGAAGAATAAATATGTTAATAATGAACAAACTTACTTGTAATCAATATTTCGGAAGGGGGTTTGCAAAATAAAAAGGACAAAATAATTCTAAGAAAGATTAAGTTTTGTATCAAATTATCAAGACAAAACAAGGATTGTATTCCCTATGATTTCATAACTTAGTAGGATTTTATTATTGATCTATCCTAGTGAATTTTATGTAAGACTAACGATTAAGTTCATCTAACGTCTCTCGACCTACATAGATGAATTTCACATATCTCTTCTCGGACTCAAAGTGTGTAGATTTTTCTCTCGCCATAAGTCTTGACTTAACTATCCCCGGTTAGATCTCAAGTTAAATTAGATGAGGATTGGTAGCCTCAAATTGCCATAGTTATCCTCTTTTCCTAACTTCAACCTCCTTGGCCAGACAAGTTGAAGATACGGGCACGTTTCAACGTTTGCAATCGCTAAAACTAATAAAAATGAAGAGAATAACAATCCACCCGATTCACCATTCAAGAATCACTATTTTATTATGCCTACTTTTGTTAATCCATCATGGTTTCCACAACCCTAGCTTAAGAAATTTATCCGCTCATGTTTATGAGAATAACAACAAAATATGTAGAAGAACTCATAATGAAATACTTAAGATAATATATACTTGTTTAACAAAATCTCCAAAGCTATATTGAGTCACAAGAACATGATGAATTTCCAACAAATACTCAACTAAGCTATTACACAAATTTGTAAAGCATGAATTGTGCAACACTATGAATTGTACTTCTCTACACCACACTATGTGACACGACTGATAATAGGAATAAAGGGTATTTAAAATAGTAGATTAATGTTACACCCCGTAAGTTTCGATCGTTTAACCGATGCGTGCGTACGAATGTTGAGAGTTTTGGGGTACGACGCATATGGAAAAGGTCTCGGGGAATGAGTATATGAAAAAGGTAGTGAGCGGGCAGGAGGCTGGGGCTGGAGGCTAGGCGCACTGGGCGCAGCACTGTGCTGCCAGCCCAGCACACTAGCCGGCGCGTCGCTCCAGTGGCCTGGCGCTGTGGCCGGCGCACGGCGCCACCCTGGCACCGCCTCAACAACTATATTAGCCCTTCATGATTTGATTAAATCATTCTAAATATTTCCCCGCGGCAGAAAACAGAGTACGAATGATAATTTCATCATTTTTTCATCAAATAACGCCACTAAACTCCATCCAAACACAAATTCATCTTGGATAACGAGTTACACGCCTACGAGGAACGTCCCTACAATGTTATTTCTTGAAACTTTGCTCGGAGTATCGGAACACCACCTACTAAAAGTTGTAGAAATCACTTCTAATTGAGTCCTAGGCAACTACATGTGATAGGTAAGCATTTATACCTTCTAAACTCTCAGTAATTTGTGAGTTCTCGGCTGAATCGAATGAAGTTGAGTTAGAGCTGGCTCAATCTAAGGGTGAGAGGGAGATGTCATCTCGATCTCCCCAGCATTCTCCCCCACGCCAAGAGCCCCCTAGGGCAGCAGATATGGCAGCAACACCCCAAGTAATACCTATACCATCGGATCGGGAGGTTTGGAGCGCGTTTTATATGCTGGCTCAGATGATGGATGCTTAGCGCCAGCCAGTGGAACTAGTTGTCTTTGGATCTACTGGAGGGCTCGGAAGTTCGAGGGTCTGGGAGTTTCTTGCCCTGAGTCCTCCGCAGTTTACAGGGACAGACTGTAGAGAGGACCCTAAGGACTTCCTGGATCAGTTATAAATAATATTTAGGGTGATGCATGCTACGCCCACAGAGTCAGTCGAGTTGGCAGTGTTTCGGTTATGAGACATAGTAGTGTTGTGGTACGAGAGTTGGGAGAGCTCCCGAGGTAGAGATGTACCCCCTCCGACTTGGTTCGGTTTTTCAGAGGCCTTCATAGATCACTATTTTCCTCTAGAAATTCGACAGGCCTGGGTGGATCAATTCCTGCACCTGGAGCAAGGTACGATGAGTGTTCGAGAGTATGCAATGAGGTTTGACTCTTTGGCAAGATATGCGCCAGCATTTGTGGATACCATGCCAGCTAAGGTGCACCAGTTCATCATGGGGCTTCTTCTAGAATATGTGGAAACTTGTGTTACAGATACCTTATGGGAGGATATAGACATTGTGCACATCTAGGCTTTTGCTCAAAACATTGAAGGGATTAGGTGGCTTTAGCATGAGGTAGAAATAGCGAATCAAGGGCAGTGCTGGAGGGCCAGGCCCACTGATATGCAAACAAAATTTTAGGGCGGACCCAGGTCGCGAATATTAGGTAGGCCACCCAGACCTTCACCTAAGAAGTAGTAGGGAGGTAGATCTGATTGTTGTGGATAGTTAGGTCTCGACGAGACCCGTGCGCATCAGGTTTCGATTAGATGAGGGGATCAGATCAGAGTTGGCCCACTGTACCGTGTTGTAGCATTTCCGGTCGACGACTTTTGGGAGGTGTAGATATGGATCTACTACTTATTATACTCATGGGCAAGGGGGTCATATGATGAGGGATTGTCCGACTAGAGATTAGGGTGATCGGGACCAGCAGAAAAGGTCCTTAGTAGGATCATATATTCCAGCACCTTCGGTAGGGTGCAGACCCTCAGCTCCAGCTGATAGAGGTAGAGGTAGATCAGGGGAATTCAGTTCTGGCAGTGGTCTAGATTGCACATATACCTTACCAGGGTGACAGGAGTTAGAGTCATCACCAGATGTTGTGACATATATGCTTGATGTTTGCTCTCACCCAGTTTATGCTTTAATAGATCCAGGTTCTATTTTGTCTTATGTTGCTCTGTTAGTGGCACGAAAGTTTGGTATAATGCCAGATTGCTCCAGCAATCATTCTCGATGTCTACACCCGTCGGTGACTCTACTGTTGCTAAGAGAATTTACCCGGGTTGTACAATAGAGATTGTTGGTCGCCAGACCTTAGCCGATTTAGTGGAGCTAGAAATGGTTGATTTTGATGTAATTATTGGTATGATTGGATAGCAACATGTTATGCCAATGTAGAGTGTTGGACCAGGACTGTCCGATTTCACTTTCCATGGGAGGCAGTGCAAGAATGGAAAGGCAATGCAGCTACGCCAAAAGGTAGGTTCATATCCTATCTTCGAGCCATAAAGTTGATAGAGAAGGGATGTATTTACTATATTGTTAGGGTTCAGGGTATGCAAGCAGAAATCCCGACTTTTCAGTCCATCCCTGTGGTTCGTGAGCTTCCAGATGTGTTTCTAGACGAGCTACCTAGTATTCCCCCAAAGCGTGATATCGATTTCTCTATCGACCTACCACTAGGAACACAACCTATATCCATCCCTCTATACTAAATGACTCTTATCGAGCTAAAGGAATTAAAAGAATAATTGAAAGATCTGCTAGACAAGGGCTTTATCAGGCTTTGTGCTTCATTGTGGGGTGCGCCAGTCTTGTTTGTGAGAAAGAAGGATGACTCCCTACGAATGTGTATAGATTATCGATAGTTGAATAAAGTTACTATTAAGAATAAATATCCTCTTCCAAGGATAGATGATTTGTTTGATCAGCTACAGGGGGGCAAAATATTTCTCCAAGATCGACTTAAGGTCAGGGTATCACCAAGTGCGGGTCCGGGAGAAAGATATTCCAAAGACAGCCTTCAGGACCAGGTATGGTCATTTTGAATTCTTGGTCATGTCTTTTCAATTGATGAATGCCCAAACAGTGTTTATGGATCTGATGAACGACATCTTTAGGCCGTATTTAGATCTATTTGTGATAGTGTTTATTGATGATATTCTGGTATATTCCGCTTATAAGCTGAACACAGAGATCATTTGCGAATGGTACTCCAGATCCTCAGAGATCTCCATTTATATGTGAAGTTCTCAAAATGTGAGTTCTGGTTAAATTTCATAGCTTTCTTGGGCCATATTGTGGTAGATGCAGGTATCCATGTGGATTCACAGAAAGTCAGGGAAGTAAAGACATAGCCCAGACCCACGACTCACATCGAGGTTTGTAGTTTCCTAGGGTTAGATGGGTATTACAGAAGGTTCATGGAAGGATTCTCTGCCTTATCAGCGCTGCTGACCAGATTGACTCAGATGGAAGCTAAATTCCACTGGATCGAGGCTTATGAGCAGTATTTCCAGGAGCTGAAAAATAGATTGACATCTGCACTAGCATTAGCCTTACCATAAGGTTCAGAGGGCTATGCTGTATACTGTGACACGTCATGCATTGGGTTAGGGTTTGTTCTGATGTAACATGGAAAGGTGATTGCCTATGCTTCGAGACAGCTAAGGAAGCACGAAAAGAACTACCCCACCCATGATTTAGAGTTAGCTGCAGTGGTCCATGCTTTGAAACTATAGAGGCATTACTTATGGTGTTCATGTAGACATCTTCACGGATCACAAAAGCCTCCAGTATATCTTCACGCAGAAAGAGTTGAATTTGCGGTAGCATCGTCGGCTAAAGTTGTTAAAAGACTACGATGTGAATATCTTATATCATCCAGGAAAAGATAATATTGTAGCTGATGCCCTTAGCCACAGATCCATGGACAGCCTAGCATATTTGAGGCCAGAATAGAGGGAAATGGCTCAAAAACTGCACCAGTTAGCCAATCTAGCAGTCTGGGTAGTGGATTCAGAGGATATTGGGGTTTTGGTTCAGAATATAGCAGTATCATCTCTAGTTGTAGAGGTAAAAGGAGAAACAGTACGAGGACCCTAGTCTAGTACAGCTCAGGGACAAAGTTCAGCAGGGTGAACTATCGGCCTTTGAATTACTGGGGGACGGTGTCCTGAGGTTCAGAGGTCGACTCTATGTTCTAGATGTAGCAGGGCTTCACCAACAGATCATGGCAGAGGTAAATTATTCTCGTTACCCTCTTCACCTAGGCTCGACAAATATGTACCATGATAAAAAAGATATATATTGGTGGCCTGGAATGAATAAAGGTGTAGATGAGTTTGTAGCACAGTGCCCTAATTGCCAGCAGGTAAAAACGGAACATCAGAAACCTGACGGACTGACTTAGGAGATAGCTGTATCTATGTGGAAATGGGAAGCAATTAATATGGACTTTGTGAAAGGTTTTCCTCGCACCAGGCATAAATTTGACTCCATTTGGGTCATTATCGACAGATTGACGAAATCGGCCTACTTCTTTCCAGTTCAGACTACATTTTGAGCTGAAGATTATGCTGACTTGTATCTTAAGGAGATAGTCTGACTGCATGGTGTCCCAGCATCTATTATTTCTAACACAGGGGCACACCTTATAGCTAGATGTTGGAAGTCATTTCAGAAAGGTTTGGGGAAGCAGGTTAACTTGAGTACAACTTTCCATCCCAATACAGATGGTCAGGCAGAGCGCACCATTTAGATTCTTGAGGACATGCTACAAGAGTGTGTGCTAGACTTTGGAGGGAGTTGGGACAAGCATCTACCCCTTATTGAATTTTCATACAATAATAGTTATCATTTTGCTATCCAGATGACACCTTATGAGGCTTTATATGGGCGGAAACGTAGGTACCCCATAGGATGGTTTGAAGTTGGGGAGTCAAGGTTGATCAGACCTGATATGATCCATCAGTCAGAACAAGAGGTGAAACTTATCATAGAGGATTTGCTGACAGCCAACAGTCATCAGAAATCCTATTCCGATGTTCAGCGTAGAGACCTAGAGTTTAATGTTGATAATTGGGTATTTCTTAAGGTTTTGCCTATAAAGGGTGTGATGAGATTTGCAAGAAGGGAAAGCTTAGCCTTAGGTTCATTGGCCCGTATCGAATCCTTCAAAAGATAGGCCGAATGACATATGAGTTAGAACTGCCTTCAGGGCTAGAATCCATTCATCCAGCTTTCCACGTGTCAATGCTATGAAAGTGCATAGGAGACCCATCTCGGGTTGTTCTGGTTGAGGATGTTCAAGTTACCGAAGAGTTGTCCTACGAAGAGACTCCAGTTGCCATACTAGATCGGCAGGTTCGTAGATTGAGAACTAAAGACGTAGCCTCCGTTAAAGTCCTATGGAGGAACAGAAATGTTGAAGAGATGACATGGGAAGCTGAGGATGACATTAGGTCTAGATATCCACACTTATTTCAATCTTGACTTAGATTATGCAATTGAGGTGAGATTGTTGTTTAATTATTGTCATGTGTTCATATTATCAGTACTGTTTAGTTATTCACTTTTATAATATTGAACTATGTCGTATCATTGCTTGTAACGTCTTGTGAGGCACCTATGTTGGACTTTTCTGCATTTAAGGTTTATGGGTAGTCCATATTATAGGGGAGACTCTGCCGAAATTTTCTTGGCAATAGTTAAAGGAGCTGAGTCTCTTAAGATTACATTCGAGGATGAATGTTCCTAAGGGGGGATGATGTTACACCCCATATGTTCCTATCATTTAATCGATGTGTGCGTACATATGTTGAGAATTTTGAGGTATGACACATATGGAAAAGGACTCGGGGGATGAGTATACGAACACGGTAGTGAGCGGGCAGGAGGCTGAGGCCTGAGGCTAGGCGCACTAGGCACCGCGCCACCCTGCTAGCCCAGCGCATCGCGCTAGTGGCCTGGCACACCGCGCCACCCTGACACTGCCTCAACAACTATATAAGCCCTTCATGAATTGATTAATCATTCTAAATATTTCCCCTCGGCAGAAAATAGAGTACGAATGACAATTTCATCCATTTTCATTCAAATTATGCTGTTAAACTCCGTCCAAACGCAAATTCGTCTTGGATAACGAGTAACAGGCCTACGAGGAACGTCCCTGCGGAGTTATTTATTGAAAATTTTCTTGGAGTACCAGAACCTCGTCAAGTAAAAGTTATTGAAATCACTTCTAATTGAGTCCTAGGTGGCTACAAGTGATAGGTAAGCATTTCTACCTTCTAAACTCTCGGGAATTTCTGAGTTCTCGACTGAATTGAACGAAGTTGAGTTATAATTAATATTATTGAAAGATATTGTTATTTTCTGAGTCTTAGTATTGAAAATAGTTATTCTCTCAGCGTAGAGTTGCAATTTGGTGAGATTGTAGGCTACAAGTTGGAACTATATGGGTGAACGAGAATCGGCATTCGAGGTATGTTAAGGCTAACCTCTTTGGCAAGTTATTCCTGTCATATAGTAATACGACCTATGTCCTTGTAAGAAAGTCATAAACGTGTATATTGTGATTAACTGCTACAGATATGTCACGACCCGAGTCTATACCCTAGATGAGACACGGTACTTGAAGTCACAAGTAACCCCAAGCCAACCCATGGTCTATCATAACACTGGTAAACTGAGTAATCATAAGCAGAAGCTTTAAGTAAATAAATCATTTAAGAAAAACTAAGTTGAAAAGAGTCAATACATCTGAAAGAAAAATACAATACTGATGATCTGAATCTATGTCTGAAAACCATATACTAATGATGAGTTGCTGGGACAAGCCCCCAACTAACTCTAAAGTCTAACTGAAAGAAATTAATTGAAAAAAATATCATCCTCGAAAGATGAGGACTTACCAACTGCTAATGCTGATATCGCCTGAAGGAATTACTGACGATGCTGGGGCTGAGAACCTGCACCTGTACCATGATACGATACAACATAGAAGGTATGCGTCAGTACTTGGAATGTACTGAGTAAGCGAGAGATATAATAAACATAAAAGATCAAGTAACTAAACTAAGATGACATGAAATGACCAACTGAAATACTAAAAACTGAACAACTAAAATATAACTGATATGGTCAATAATGACCTTGGCTGATGTCGTAGACATGTCCTGAATCTAAGATACTGATCTGAACTGAGCTGAGGCTGAGCTAAACTGAACGGAACTAACTCGTGGGAGAGTCTATAACCGACATATAACCACGTGAGCTAGATGTGGAGTTCAATGTATACACCCCATCAATGGGACCTAATAGACCTTGCCAGGGTATAAAGGCATGAACTAGGTGATCATAATCTGGGGCCATAGGTCCAATAAAATAATCTACGGTGGTAACGTAGTTCTGGGAACTTGGGTGCACTGGAACCCCAGTCCGCTCGGTGGTAAGTCCTACTCCCACTAGATAGTCCTAATCTGACTACTAAGCTGATAGCTCGAAATTGGGGTCCAAGACTAAATCAGGGATACTTATCTGGAAGTACCCTGAGAGTCTTATCAGACCGGATTCTATAACTGGTGTTCTAAGACTGGTTAGAGCTGCTTATCTGGAAGCGTTGTAACTGTCTAAAGAACAAACTGAAACTGAAGCGAGTAGTTCTAAGACTGGTCAGAGCTGCTTATCTGGAAGCGTCGTAACCATCTAAGGAACAACCACTATCTGATAACTGATATCTGAGTCTGATAAACGATATTGGGAGGCACTACTGACACCTCAAGAAAAGACTATAGTCAAACTGATCAACTAACATTTTTGAAAATACTGAGTACGCTAATATTCTGACTGAAATTGGACTAGCATGCAACTAACTGAGATTTCAATTGATATTAATAACATGGGAATCCCAGCACTGATAGAATCAAGAAACATGAATAACTAATCAAATATGCAAGACTCTAATTTACTACATTCCAAAGCTAGGGCTAAAACCATCTTTACAAGAACAAGTATCAACATGATAGTTGGGTAGTGAAAATATAGTAACAATTAACATGAAAAGTATTCCACATGATATAGATAGAATTTGGTTGAGAATTTATTCATATTCGAAACTTAAGGCCTAGAATTGATAAGAAAATTTAGATGGATTTTGGGGCATAAGGGAAGGGAAATTCCTTGCTAAATTCCCACATACCTGGTGACGAATTTCTTGGGAAGGATATGGAGAATGTGAGGAGGAATCAAAAGCCCTAGCTTTGTCCTGAGAAGTCTGTCTGTCTGTTTCTTCGTATAGAGTCTGAGTGTTGAGAGAGGAATAAGTGAAATATGTTGACTACCCCTCTAAACCCCTGAATATAACCCAAAATGACATAGTTTAGGGATTAAAAGGATAGGAAGTTATGAAAATTCCCCTAAAAGAAAATCTATAAAACTGCCTGATAGGAACCAACGGGTCACACAACGAGTTGTTGGTTGACACGACTCGTTGGGACCAGTCATTGGTCCTGGGCTTACATCTAGGGCTTACTAAAACTAGCAACAAGAGGGGACCATGACTCGTTAGATGAACCAATGGGTCATTGTTTCTTCCCGTTGTCTTTGGCAGAAAAAACCTGGGAACCCAACAACGAGAAACACAACAACTCGTTGGTAGAACCAATGGGTCATTGTATCGACTCGTCATCTCCACTGGAAAATTCTGAGGATCCTTGGACTTATTTCCACGGATGGAAACAACAACTTGCCGTGCGTTACAACGGGTCGTCATTGCCTCCCATTTCTACTAGAAGGAAATTTTCAACATTCTCTAGGCTCCAACCAACGATTCATCTCACGAGTCATTACTTCAAACGATGACTCGTCGTATGACTCGTGGGTTCTTGGAAAGGGCAAAACCTGATCTCTAAACTGGAAATACAATGAGTGATAGGATGACTCGTTTCTCCTCACAATGAGTTGTTCCTTGTCCCATTTGTTCCCGAAGGATCATGGCAGGGTTGACCATGACCCAGACAACGGGTCGTTGGAGCTGACAATAACTCGTTGTCTCGGTCGTTTTGAGGTAAAATTTTTTGATTTAATCTGCTGAGTTTGAGTTTGGTCTAAGAAAGTTTTGGGGTGTTACAAGATAGTTTTGATATTAGAGTTTATTATTTCGGTTGGGATTGACCCCACCTAATATAGCCTTTCGTCAACCAACCTTGGGGTTGTTTGATGTGTCATCGCCTACGGGGCTATAGATAACTCAGAGGAGCTATATGATGTCTGACAGGACTATATTCAGGCCTATAAGGCCATATTACGGTCCATCCATGAATGGACTTCTTCTTATATTGTATCGTCATCACTGACCCTCCGTCGAGCCTTGGGTGCCCAGAGTGCAGTCACAGGAGCCCAGAGGGCTCAAACACAACTACAGGAGCCCAGCGGGCTTAGTTGCAGACCTAGAGGCTAGGTAGGTTGGCTATATTTACCCGTTGACTCATATTGACAATACTAGGGGTATATAGATTGAATTGTACTTTCTAGGGCTTATGGGGGGCCCAAGTGGGTTATTCTATGCTGATTGTACCTTCCAGGCTTATGGGGGCCAGGTAAGGTTCTTTTTTGTATATTTACTTGATAGTTATACTTTAGGTTGTGGGGCTATTCAGGTTATAACTCTTATCCTTCTTATTTATTACTTTTAGCCCTTTTATTAGTTCTATTCCATCATTTTTCATTACTGCCTTACATATTTGGTACATAATGTACTAATGCTAACCTATGGGGCACTGCATACTTACCTGCAGATGCGGATAGACATGGTTTAGGACCTTCTTATCTGTTAGCCAGGGTTAGCAGTTTAGTCAGCTCCTTTTCTCTGGAGTTGATATTTAGAAAGATTTTCTCTTTTTGTTGTACAACTTTTGGGTAGGTCGGGGCCTTTTTTCGACCACTATTCTACTCTTAGAGGCTTTCGGACTACAATTTTCAGTTGTTGGACGTGTGGGGCCTATGTATGGTACATTTTGTGTGTTGACCGTGTGGAGCCTAGTTTAACTAGTTAGTTAGCAGCCTTGTCAGCTATAGTTCAAATATGACTGCCTATTTTCCGTTTGTTATGACTAGAAAACATGGTGGTCTTGTCAGCCCACATAGGATCCCTTTATTGTTATGTTTGCTGGGTTAGCTATTTTCTTTTACAGGTTTGCCTCGTGGCCTTGTCGGCTCGAGGCTGTGTTTACAACTGGACATAGATGTTTGTTTTCTTAGATTTGAATTGCTGAAAGGCACCATAGGTGCATATACCCAGCCAGGTCAGCTCAGGTACCAATATGGCATTAGGTGTCAGTCATGCCCCCCCAAGGTGGGGTGTGACAATTAAGCCTTCATTGTTCCTTCTTAGTTGAACTGGGATTGAAATCTACCGCATTTAGACACTATCTATGTGTCGCGCCCCTCCATGCGCCATCTTGCCTGGCGCATCACGCCTCTTGGTGTGCCAACTAGGTCTGTGCGACGTGTAGGCCATAGCACAACTATGCCTGTGCGCTTTCAACTTCTGTCATACTCGTTTTGTCCACCCTGTTTTTCCATTCTTGCTCTTCTTAGCCACAATTAAGCCCAAATCCATCACTTTAAGCCCTGAAAGCATCTAATCATGTGCGTTAGCTCCTTTTCAAAAATATATCATAAAAAATAAGAAAACACACACAATTTGTTCTCAAAACATAGCTAAGTATGGGAAAAATATAGTTAATAAATACGTAAGTACTCCCTTCATCACCACCCCACACTTAAACTATTGTTTGTCCTCGAACAATCTACTACTTCGCTTCTCACATTTAACCACGAAATTCATCCTATGAACAGGTCTACTTACACTTAGGATCATTAGATAAATTACCAACAACTCACTGAACATGCATATAAGATCAACATTCAAAGGTCAAAGTTTGAAATCACTTAGCTTCTAGAACTAACTCAACAAGTTCTATTTGGGCCAACATGAATCATATGCAATCTAGCAATCAAGATATACCAAAATCTTACCATTATGTGCCTTCACCATTTGGGAGTTTCCCTTTCACACAAGATATATAACAATATTAACTTGGGCATAAATAAACAATTTTCGCTCACTGTCCCAAAGAACTCAACTTGCATGCAAAAGATGACCCATAGACTTTTCCTTAGTGTAATTACTCCACTAATATAAACATTGAATCGAGGATCAATTAGGACTTAAACTGGTTGTAATGTCGACTAAGGAACGGGTAGAAATTATTTGGCTAAGATAGTGACTAATCTCCCTAAGCATTTTAATACTTCACAACTCTTGACTTTTTAACACATTTTTCCATCTCCTATTTTCTGCTTATACCTCCTTTTATTTTTAATTTACAATTTAGGTCACTAGTGGGGAAATTTTTCAACATTAAGCTCATTCACAATTTTTTTCTCTTGATTCATTCATTCATTTTTTCTTTCAAATATCAAAGCTTTTTCTTCTTTTTCTTTTCTACTAACATCACCCTCCTTGTTTAGAAAATTTTGCCTTTTTCTTTTCTTCTAATTTCCACACAAGCTTTTTCCTTCACTTCTCCACTTATGCTTCTTTTTATACAAAATTCTCAATTAAAGTGCTCGAGGAGTTATTTGGATCAAATAAAAGTCAATAGGGCAAAAGGGATTAATCTTGTAATATGGCTATCAAAAGAATAGGCTAAGGCTCACAATGGGTAACTAGGAAATTACATCAAGTTAGGTAAAATAGGATACAAATACACTACCAAAGAAACACCTATATCACTTCCTAGATTCAACATCCTCATTTCATTTTGCACACACATCGGGCAAGTTCTAGATATCAAATTGCAAGCATGGAGTATACTTAAATTTCTCACTCACACAACGACACAAATGGTTCAATAATGGCAATCAAGATTACATAAACACATATATCTATATTGCATGCATCACATAATTAAGCCCACTTTTTGAAGTATAGGAGTCAAGTTCCAAAAGTCTAAGTGTTTTTACCTTTTTCATGCATTTTTGAGTGAATTTCACAAAGTCTCAATGATACCTAAGTGAAGCACCTAGCATTTGTAAAGTTCAAGTTCTTGTACTTCTAATGACTAATTATCTCTTATGATGGTCGTCATCCATCCATCATCGAGAAAGTTCATTACTCTATGACAAAAAAAATTTAGAGTCTCTAATTGGTTCTAAGGAACTATCTACCAAAAAAGTACTGAAAATAAAAATCGTGGGAACCCAAAATAAAAATAAAACATCACATAGAATTTAAAAAGAATCACTACAAGATTAGAAGAAATATTCATCGATCACAAAAAATAAAACTAGGCCCAACATGTACAAATTTAGCAATGAAAGCATGCATGGTATAATGGAGTTTACTTCTCTGATCCCACACTTAATTGGTAGCACTGTCCTCAGTGCTACAAAAATAAAGCATAAGTAAAAGAGTGAAAAAAAACTACCTAGGCCTCTAATCCTCATCATCAGTGGGGGCAAGAGCAGCTTTCCCAATCTTAGAATCATCCTCATCATCATCTGACTCTAAGTCATAATCGACTCTAGCCTGTTCCTTATCCGTGGCATCATCATCATCTAGGGGCTCATCAAATCTAGGCCCAACTCTGCAGAGAGCTCTCGATGCTCACTCAAGGGGTAGTCCATGTTGAGCTGCTGTAATTGCTCCTGTATCACACCATTCATTCTTTACTACAGCATTTGCATTCTGTATAGGTGACTCAACATATCATGTAATATTACATGGCACTCACTTATGGATAGGACTAGACCATGTACGCTCTCAGGATCTTTAGTCTTTGTCACATTAATTCCCTCTGGGTTACACCTATGTAACACACCGTATAATTTAAGTGATAAACTCATACTTTTGAGCTATGACCATGAGTTCTTAGTACCACAATAAGGATGTGTTATGCGTTATTCATATCACTCAATGATCGTACGTTAAGATTTGCAGTTGAGAATGTTGTAAAACTAAAATCGGCAAAAGTTATCGCAAGTTACTTTTAGGAATTCTTTGAAAATTGGGTCAAATGTCTCAGAGATTTTCTCCCAATCAATAAAGAATTAAGAAACATACTACAAATCAATTTGAAGTATACGAGTCTAGTTTTTAACACATAAAATGGTTTGAAAATATGACTTTAGAATAGAGAGATATTCGCATTTTCGCAAGACTACACAAGAAGGCACGTGGAGATGGGCCCCATGTCGGCTGGAATATATCTTCACGACTTGGATGTGATTTTTTTCATTCCAAACAGCTCAAAAAACATTAGCTCATCTATTCCATGGTTACCCTAGGGTTCCAAGGTTCACTATAGGTGATTCAACCACCCAAACTCTCCCAAAAATCAAGGTAAAAGTCGGGGTTGTTGTGAAGAACAACTAGCACACATTTGTTTCATCGATTTTGGCTTTGTTTGAAAGTTCTTCAAAGGGGAAGATTGTTGAGAAGGCTATTTATGACTTTTTTTCTCTTGTATATTTTAAGTTAAGGGTTCCTAACCTTCCCTCCATCATTAATTCAAAGGTTATATGCCATATATCGAAACGACTACCGACATTGAACATTCTTTTCACTTGTTGTGTTGTGGACTATTTTAGGTGGATGTGGAGTTGTATAACGTGGTGATTATTATGCTTAAGTATACAATTGAAGGGTTGGTTGAGAATAGTTGAGCTATCGGATCTCTTATAAGGTATGTTAAGGTGAAACCTTTTCGGCAAGTTTCCATCATCGTTTAGCTGATATGGGTTATCCTTATTCACCATAGTACTCGAAGCCATATTGATTGTTGATTGAGATGGCTGCTGGGATTATATATATGTGTATATGTGAGCTTCCCTTATCAATATTGGTCTTGTTTAACTACTTTCACATGTTAAAAGCGATATGAAAATCTCCTTATCTAAATCGTCATCGCTTAGTTAGATATTGATAGTTTGTTTTTTTAATGATGCCTTAAGGTATTTTTGATTAGCTTATTAGTATTTCAAGTTGATATCGGAATCATTATTACTATTTTGGAATAGAAACTATGTGATTGTAATACCTATATCTCCATAGCTTGCCTACGGGCCTTTGGCGTATCCTGACGCCCATAGAGCTAAATAATTAGAGTTGTAGTTTTACCTTTAGGTAATTGGGATCATGGCTGCTATTGAGTTTTGAAGGTGAGCTTCTAGGTATTACAACTCCTTATTAGAGACCGTATACTTTAATGCGACATACAGATCATTGTGCAGGTCACTTAGAAAACCACCTTGCTTACTGATAGATTTAAAGATTGTTTGATGCCTTCGTTGGCTATCTAGTCAGTTGTTAGTATTGGGGGCTATCTCTTTAGGCTATACATGTACAAATGCCCATTTACAAGTTGCCTATAAAGTCTATTTAAAAGCATACCTTGCCTATGAGGCTACACTTTGCTTATAAAAGCTATAAAATGTCTAGAAAGACCACATTTACGCCCACAGAGCTATATTGAAGACTACTCATTATGGACTTCCTTTATGCCTATGTTGGCATTACTGACCCTCAGTAGAGCCTTATACACTCGGGTTGCAGTTACAAGAGCCCAAAAGGCTTAGATACAGCTAAAGGAGCCCAGAAGGCTTAAGATACAGACACAGGAGCCAAGTGTACTCGAGATACAATTACAACTTGCCTACGGGGCTACAGTGTTATGAATAAGGATATGTAGATTGAGTTGTACCTACCAAGGCTTATGGGGGCTTAGGTAGGTTATTTCTTATTGTTTGTACCTGCCAGGCTTATGGGGACCAGGTTAGGTTCTTGTTTGACTATTGCCTATTCAGTTCCTGTATAATTTAATAAGATCTTTTAGGTTATTCTCTTATTCTTTTAGTTGTTTACATTCCATTCTTACTATCAGTTTAGTTCTAGCTTATTATTATCACCTTACATACTCGGTGCATTATTATACTAATGCTCGAGCCTGGGGCCGTTGCACTCTGGCCTACAGGTTTTGACAGACAGGTTCAATGACCTCCTCAGTAACAGTTCAGGCTTAGCACATTGATTAGCTCCTCTCTTCTAGAGTTGCCATACTTTAGAGGTTTGTCTGTCTTTTTTTGTATAACTCTTTTTGGGTAGGTGGGGGCCCTGTTCCGGCCATATATTTACTCCTCAAAGGCTTGCAGACAATTGGATTGTATAAAAGTATGCTTTTGTGCATGTTAGCTTGATTATTTTGTCTAAGTAGTTTGGCGGCCTTAATGGCCTTTGTATATATGTCTACCTTCTGCTTTGTTTGATTTAGACAATATGGTGGTCTTGTCGGCCCGCATAGGATGTCATTATTATTGTGATCTATTAGGTCAGCTGAATATCTGCGTAGGTGTTTATACTGCAGCTTTGTCGGCCAAAGTCTTCTTTAAGCCAAGATATACTTGATTGTTTTCTTGATTATGTGCTGCTGGTGTGCACCAGAGGTGTATATGTCCAGTTAAGTCAGCTCAGGGTCCAATTTGTCATCAGGTGCCAATTATGCCTCCCAGATGGGGCATGAGAAATTTGGTATCATAGCAACGCTGTATTCTAAGGAGTCTGCAAGCTATGTCTAGTAGAGTCTTATTTATAAATATATTGTGCACCACATTTTATAAGTATGAAGCTACGGGCATGATAGTATGGTTACCCTTTTTCTGCTCAAATCGTGCTATAGAGTAGAGTTGTATAGGGTTGAGTCCCTAAGTTCATATTGTTATTTCTATTTACATAGATTCCTAATGCAAGACAGACTACAGCCGGTCAAGAGCTGGATATAGTGGAAGGAGAGGGTACTAGTAGGGTGCCACAGTCGGAGATAGCCTAACTTGGGATAAGAGGGGAGATATCTTCTCGATCTCCCCAACATTCCCTACTAAGCCAGGAACCTCCCAAGGCTACCAACGTGCTAGCACCACTTCCCATACTTCCTACATCCTCATACCAGGATGTCAGGAGTATAGTATATTGATAACGCTCAGACCACACTTCCAACTGAAGTATGAAGCGGACGTTGTCAATAAAGAACCCAAACTTATAGGTTGGGGTCGAACCCACAGGGAATATGGAGGATCTAGATTACAGCCGATAGATGAACTTGTATGGTAATTACTTCACAATGGGGGAATTCTAATAAAATACAATAATAAAAATAAACAGCAGTCAAGATTATATTTGTGATTCAATAATTAAAGGATAACTAGCGTTTGTGTTCCCCATGGGTTCTTAACAGCTTTGGGTATACACCCGTGATCTATTCCAATACTTTACTTATAGAACTGATAACTTAGATTCATTCAAACGATCGACCAATCCCTATTGAATGACTATCCTCAATTACTCGACCAAGTCTCATGATTTTTGCAAACTAACCATTATCACTAAGTTCCAGATATAACTATCCTACGACCACAACTCAAGTTAATATAATGATCATCAAGATCAAGACTCAGTGATAATTCTCTTTTCCTAATCTCTACCTCTTCGACCAAAGAAAGTAAAGAATTAAGGCACTTCCTAACGTTGCACATTGCTAAGAATCATTAAACATGAAGATGATACAATATAAGTATTTAGTATTGGTTTTAGACACACTTTGTTCAACCCTAACTAATTAATCCACCATGGTTTCCAAAACCCTAGCTATGGAGGTTTTAGCCTCTCATAGTTGCAAGGTTGTGATTTGTGTTCATTATTGAAAACATATAACAATACTTACAAAGATGATTGAGAAAAACAATTCCTTTAATTAAACCACAAAATCTTGAATAACAAGTAGCAAGAACAAGATGAATTCAAGAAAAAGGTTGATCACAATGTTGAACCAACTCAATTCTCTCTTCCAATGATGTAAAATTGCTTACTACAATGTTTTCTACTAGAATTAAGTCTACTCGTCGTCCTCTTCTTAAAAATAAAACATAAAAAGTATTTATAGAGACACAAGAATCCTTTTCCTAAACTAATAGGACTTCTTTCCATATCTACTACCGACCTCATCACGGGTCCACCTATGACTCATAGGGGCTTCTCACGGATCGCGACATCAACTCATGGCTTGGAGTGTTGGCTGAATTTTGGCTAAGTGTTGGGCCAAGGTACAATTTGTACCAACGTGCTACGACTCATACAATGACACCCGTGGCTTGATCCTGATCTTTTGAACTTTTTCTGAACTTCACCACGACAGGTATGGTACGACTCGTACCTTCATCTCACGAGTCGTAGGGTGTTCTCACACTGAGAATCAGCCTTCTGTGTAATTCTTCTGGATTTCATCACGACTGGCTTACCACCACTCGTCCTACCATGGTATGATCCGTGACAAGTTTCATAAGTTCAGTTTTCTAGGTTAACTTTCAGCTTTTGATCAAGGTCCTCAGTACGACTCGTAGGTCCATCCTACGGATCGTACTGTGGTCTGCACTTTTTGCCCTTTTTTGCACACTTTTAGCTTCCTTTTGCAATTTATTGCTCCAACACCCATTTATCCTGAAATCAAAGGAAAAGTGCCTCATATCCACATAAATACACCTAAGTCCATGCTATTTTCTTAGTCTTGAGCGTCAATAGTGCTGTAAATTCACAGCACATCAACACCCTCAACTTAAGACTTTTGCATGTCCTCAGGCAAAGAAAAAGAAAAACTAAACACGACGCTTAACTAGAAAATAAACTTAAGATACTACAGCCAAAACTCAAACAAATTTGTGCACTGTATATACAAACTCTATTGACCCTTCCTCTTGAAACATCATCAGCTAATGTATTACAAGCAACATCAGAACATCATATTCAGGGATCAAGATATGTCATCTAGCTATCAACAATCAATCAAGTCATCACCTATGTGTTTCACACAGACCAATAGTAAAAGAAAACATAATCCATGTACCCTCACAAAAAATGAAGTCCCTGCTCTAGTGTGAAGTATCAACTTAAACATGCGACTAGGCAAATGAAGCACTCACTCTCTCAAAGAACTACAAGTATTATGCATCAGATACCATAGGCTTGCCCTTATTTTCTCTGCTTTGGTTTGTTAGATGGTCAAATTAAGATCACTATAGGACTTGATATGTCTTGTAATGTATGCTTAGGGCTGGACATGATAAATATGAAAGATTTTATTAGTGATTATCCCTTCCTTGGCACTACATTCATTGACTACACCATTCTCCTATTTCACTCTTCATTCTTTTCGTCTCCTTTTCTTCCCTTTTTCCCCTTTTATGAACATTTGCATGGGTGAGGTGATTTTTCACATTTTTCAACACTTTCAAGCTATTTTGATTTTCTCTTCTTTTTTCAATATTCTCAAATTTTCAGCTTTTTACTTTTTTCACCTCACTACACCTTTTTTCACCATTTTCTTTTTTTTTCTTCTTTTTATTTTCTTTCCTTTTCTCCCATTCCCACCATTTATGCACCCCTACTTTAGCCACCCTCAACTTAAGAATTTTGCTTATGTTGAGGTTCACAATATCCAAGGAAGGACCAGGGCCAAACAGGTTCACTATAAACAAATGGATATGGTTAGCAGACAAATCAAGGAAATATGGTCAATTAAGGCTCAAACTTGGGATCAAGGGATTCATGACACTTTGGTAGGGCAATATAGGCTAAAAGTGAGCTAACACAAAAATGACCTATGATCATATCCTAACCAACTATCCTCAACCTATGCAGAGACCAACCAGGAAAGTTCTAGATCTTCAAGAACATACCCCAACAACTACTAAGACCTCATTCACACATGGTACATGAACTATTTTCACTTTACCTGTCTGGTTCATACATGGCTTAACAAGACTAGAACTATTAATAACTAAATGACATAAAATGATCCACAGAAATCATGCATTGCTATCACAAATACATAGAAAATTTTTTAAACAGGGTCAATTTTTCAAAAACAAGAAAAGTAGCGCATATCCAATGGTTGAGTATTCCTAAGTTATTTTCTAATCAAACAAAAATCCCAACTAAAAACAAAAAATCCTTACACATGTCGGTTCTACTAGATCGTATGTCTGAGGGAAAAGAAACACGGCCAGAAAAACCCTCAGTCAACCAAAAATATCCCAAAAATACAAGTACACCCCTCCTTTTTAAAGAATGAGCTTCGTCCCCGAAGCACAAAATATAAGCTTGAAGGGAAAAGGACATACCTGTGGCTACTCAGACTTCGCCTTCCATGGGTTGCCTCCCATGCAACGCCTGATTTAACGTCGCGGCACGACGTTGCTTCTGTGACTTCTCAGGTATCATCAAGGTATATTTCCTCCACTCTTGTCAATTCATCTTCATCTCCCAGATACACCTTTATTCCTTGCCCATTTACTTTGAACCTATTCCCCTCTTTGTTCTCAAGTTCTACTGCACCATGTGGAGACACTTTCACTACTCTGTATGGTCCCATCCATCTAGATTTCAACTTCCCAAGGTGCAGCCGGAGTCTTGAGTTAAACAACAATACCAAGTCACCTGGGCTAAACTCCCTTCTTGTGATCTTTTTGTCATAATAGATCTTCATTCGTTCTTTATAAATGGCTGCACTCTCATAAGCCTTAAGTCGAAATTCATCCAACTCATTAATCTGGTTCAATCTTAGCTTGGCAGCCTCATTCCAATTCATGTTTAGCTTTTTAAGTGCCCACAATGCTTTATGCTCTAATTCAACTAGTAAGTGGCATGCTTTACCATAAACCAGTTTGTCAGGTGATGAGCCAATGAGAGTTTTATATGCTATCCGGTAGGCCCAAAATGCATCATCAAGCTTCCTGGCCTAATCTGTCAACCTATTATTTATTGTCTTGTCCAGAATGGTCTTGATTTCCCTATTAGAAACTTCTACCTACCCACTCGACTGAGGGTGATAAGGTGTGGCTACCTTGTTCTTGACACTGTACTTCTCCAGTAAAGTTTTGAAGAGGCGATTGCAGAAATGCGTTCCACCATCGCTGATGATAGCTCTGGGAGTGCCAAACTTGGAAAAGATATGCTTTCGAAGAAATGCTGTAACGCTCTTGCCTTCATTGTTTGGCAATGCAACAGCCTCCACCCATTTTGATACATAATCCACATCTAACAGAATGTACTTCATCCCATATGAGCTAATGAATGGGCCCATGAATTTATCCCCCACATATCAAACAGTTCTACCTCTAAAATGGGGGTTAATGGCAGCTCATGTTTGCAGGTAATATTGCCTTGCCTTTGGCACTGATGGCATGACTTGGCAAGGTCGTATGCATCTTGATGAATAGTTGGCCAATAGTACCCGCATTGCAAAATTTTATGTGCTGTTCTGGTGCCACGATGATGTCCCCCTACAGGAGATGAATGACATGCCTCCATAAAATCCCTTAAAATTGTGCAAGGTAGAACCCAAAACGACGTAGTTTAGAAGTTAAAAGCGTAGGAGTTTACAAAAATGCCCCTGAAGAAAACTTAAAATCTGACCGAACTGGAACCCACGACCCTCACCATGAGTCGTTGGTCCTTACCACGACTCATGGTGACCTTCCGTTGGATGCACTGGACCTCTTCAATCTTTCAACTTCTCAAACAATGACTGACAGGACGGATTGTCGTCACCTACAACGACCCGTTGTATCCTCCTATTGGTTGCACTGCTCCCTTGACTGATGACCCGACCACGACTAACAAGACCGATCATTGTCACCTACAACGACCCGTTGTAACCTCCCGTTGTTATCACTGGCCCTTCCTTCCCTTCCTTCCGATGTCCAATACATCAGACCGTTACAAGTACCAACGGCCCGTTGTTTCCATCCATTGCTACCACTAGGAAACCTGAGATCCAACCCATAACCACCAATGATGGCTCATTGTTTCCCACGACGAGTCATTACATCAGTCGTGGTTTACACTGCCACCTAGGCTCCTCAAACCACGACTCCAAACAACGGCTCGTGGTTTCCAACCATGAGTCGTTACACCCCTCGTCCTGCAACTTTTCCCCAATTTTCAGCAGTTTTAAATTTCTTACCCCCTGGTCTACTCTTAGCACTTCTGGGGGATTACAATATCTCCTCCCTGGGAAATTCGTCCTCGAATGTTGGCTGAACATACTGAAGGATAGAGACGAAGCCGATATCCAAATATCAATCAATCACAGCTAAGCACCAACGGAGTATCTGTCTCCAGACCAACCCTATACACCAAATCTGAAAATTCACATCTAGCATACTCACCATGACTCAAGGAAATCCAAAGAACATGAAACCAACATAGAACTAGACAAAACACCAAAAAGAATTCTTTCCCCTTTTTATCCAGCACAAAACTAATACAGACTGATCCTTCGTTCTCAAATCTCTTCTTGATACTAAGATAACATTCACGATATCAAATCTAACTGAGGGTAGGGAATTCATGAGCACGAGTTATTCCCGACATTTGAAAACTGAGCACATACATGAGATAATCCGACTCTACTGAGTTAATAAACAACTTCTAAAGACTGAGTTCGATCTAACCACATAGGAAAACATGAACTAACACACACAATTGATTCATAACATGAGAATGAGCATAAAGGACTCATAGGGCAAGACTGGCATCACTGTCTTAAACGGTTACTCTTAAACCTCGGGGATCTGCAGATAGGAATGGACACACCTTCACTCCAACTGAAGTTACAAGGGAAATTATCTGAACCTCGAAGAGATAGACATACTACAACTGCTAAAGCTGGGACTTCTTATGAGTATTCTCAATGTCCAACTTATTCCATATATTCACTATCTCCCCCTTAGCTTAAAGTCATCATTCTAAGGCTCCCGAATCTTTCTTCAGGTCAGGCTAAATTACTAATTCCTAACTCCTCTTTCACTTCTAACTTTCACTATGAGCCTTACACTAACAGCTATTCACGTTAGACATCACAACAGAGCTTCTTATTCAGTACTAAGGTTGACAACATCCAAAGGGTAACACAAGATTCATAACATACCTGTGGACACTACCAACACCTTGCCCTTATCCTGATGGGCTGCTACGCATAGGAGCGGTTTTGATGATGCCCGCCACCTGGATTATAGGATGCACCCTACTGAGACGGGCGGGCTATTGGAGCTGCTGAAGAGGTGGTGGAGAATCTACTTTTGCCTCGCTTAGCCGCTGCAATCTCGGTGCTTATGGCCCACCTTGCCACACCAAAAAAAAGCATTTGAGCTGGCCATGCATACTCCCAAATGGTGCTTTCCACAGCTCATACACAATGGGTACGTAATCTCCCTCACCCTAGGCTGATACAAAGTACTGGCTGTCGAAGGTGCTAGGGATGATGATTTCTGCTGGTAACGTGAGCGATATCCACCACTCGACCTCTGTTGGGAGAACTCTAGATCTCCAGGCCGAGCCTTTTTTGCCCTCTCTCTTTCTCTTTCACTTGTTCTGCTTCCATCTGCTGAGCAAATATCACTAAGCGTGGGAAGTCTATGTTCCTGTGCAACAAAGCAGTCCTGCATTCCTTGATCAAGGAGTCTGACACTCCATTCACAAACCTGCTCACTCGGGCCCGCTGGTCGGCTACCATTTTCAGCGCATATTTAGATAACTGAGTGAACTCCAATGCATACTCCTGGATAGTCATGTCATTTTATTTCAAGTTAATGAACTCTGCCGCCTTTGCTTCCCTCAACTCCTGAGGGAAAAACCTATCCAAAAATGCATTCATAAATTCATCCCAACCTATGGGACCCACTCCAACTCCCCGACTGTCTCTCTACTGACAATACCAGATGTAAGCGACTCCCTTTAATTGGTAGGAGGCTAAGTCTGTGCTCTCATTTTCTATCACTCCCATGATATGAGTAATCTTCTGAATCTCTTCCAAGAACTCATATGGGTCCTCATCCACTTTTGACCCCAAAAATTTTGGTGGGTTCATCCGAAGAAAATCTTTTATCCTTGACGCCGATTCATTTCCATTCTGAGGGGCACGGGCCACCGCCTGCTGGTTAACCTGAGCGGTCAGGGCCTACGCCAGTATGTGGAAGGCTGCTCAGAACTCAGCATGAGTAACATGATCATCCATTTGGTTCGCCTGGGCTGGTGGTACCTGTTAGTGGCCGTTACCACATCTTCTTCCATTCGCTTGTTGGGGAGGAATTATCTGCGAGCGCGTAAAGCACGAGTTAGGGAAAAGAACTATTTAGAGCTTCATACTCTACGCACGATAAGAATCATGAAGAAAAGGGAACATTCCTAAAACGTCTCATAGCCTCTTCATCATAAGTGTGGCGCGCTTCACACCCATGAAGAAGACTCTACGTAATGCGGCTTTCTGACAACCTAGGACACTCTAAACCTTGGCTCTGATACCAAGTTTGTCATGACTGAGTTTACACCCTAGTCGTAACACGGGACAAGGAACCCCGAAAGGCTCCAAGTCGACCCATGAAATAATCATAGCATACACTTAACATAAGAAGATGACTAGTAACGTGAATAAGCGGAAGCGAATAACAAGCATCTAATATAACCCATAATATAAATTTCAACGGCACTGAGATACAATGCTGAATTTGTCTAACAAGTCTGAAAGCCTTCTACTAACTGAGGAGTTGCTGGGACAACACCCCGTCTAACTCCAAAATTCTGAAAACTGAAACATAATAAAACATAAAAACATAAGCCACGTCCTAGGAAGATGAGGATCACCATTAGCAGCTGGGAGAAGCAGAAGCGTATCTAGTCACGCGGCTGAACCTGGAGACCTGAATCTATATCATGAGACATAGCACAAGAGGCGTGCGGTCAGTACTTGGAATGTACTGAGTATGCGAGAAGCGTAATTGAACTAAACATACAATTATACAAAGAAAAAGTAATTTAACCACACATTAATAGTAATATAACTGAAAGGAGATACAACAATCTTATATTGAGATCTACATATACATATTAACATAATCACTTATAGAGACATTCCTTAACATAAGATCAACTGATGCGCAACATGTAACAAATGGAAATAATACAGAGGTACGATGCTGTGACTGATATCAAGAGGGTCCCTGACTGTCCAAGGAAGAGTCCCTAACTATCAAAGGGAGTGCCCCTGACTATCAACGGGAAACATTCTCGCTAGGGAGAATCCCTGAATGTCAAAGGGTGGGAGATGCTCTGATATAGAGAGTCACTGACGAGCTAGGGATGTTAGTCTCGACCAACTAAGGAAGAGCATGCATGGCTAGTAGCTAGGGATGTGAGTCTAGGGAAACATTCTTGCTAACAAGAATCCCGACTGAATAGGAAAACATTCTTGCTAACGAGAATCTCGATTGACTAGGGAAACATTCTTGCTAACGAGAATCCCGATTGACTAGGAAAACATTCTTACTAACGAGGATCCCGACTGACTAACGCTAATCTAAATTGCAACAGCTAATCAGAGACAAAAACCTTTACTGATTTTCATCATACAACATTCCTTTCGACAAGATTGGGGCTACTTTCTAATAACAATAAGCCCAACAGTTGCAATATCATTCACATCATCATGTAGCATAAGGTCATGCATGACTAATAGATTCCACTCGTACTTTATAAAAGATGCATGGCTCCATTTATTTCAAAACATTCCATAAGCTAACATTTTATAAAATTTGGGAGACTTCGCTCCAAACAATGTGGTAAGCTTATTTCGGAAAGTTCATCATTTAAAATCGACATGTGACCATTACTCAAAGCTTTGTCACACTTGGATCTAATCAATTCATTTTGAATGTAACAACATAATCATGGGTAGTTTTTGGAACGTGCTTTTCATCATCAACCTCATCATCATTTCACATTTATCACGAAGCACTTCTTTTACGAACTTTTCATCCATGGGTGTTTTAGATTCAAAGATTTAGAAGGAAAATAATTTTAGTAAGGAAAACAATTTAGAATCCACCCAAGCTTCATAATCTAACGATATAAGTACAACCTAATCATACCCAATCAATTTAATAAAAACATGGAGACAACACATAATTTACTTCAATTGCTCAAGCCCACAACTCCAACTCATATTCGTCAAAGTCATAATCAAGTCATTAAGGTTAATTATACAATATTCCCACAATTCCATCATGTTCATGAATTACTATGATAATCAAGGAGAAATGAACAAATCCCATTCAGTACCCAACCCAATTTATGAAGAACATACTACACCCATACATTCTCAACCTATATATCATAATTCAAGATAACCCATCAATTAATAACCCAATTAAATTCACAATCACAGTAGATATTAGCATTTAAGAGAAATAAAGAAGAATTTACCCTTTTTACAAACCCTAGATGATGCTTTTCTAGATTTATTGAAATAAGATATTTAATGAAAATATTCTTGGGACACAAGGATGGAAGAGTATCCTTGTTGAAAGACCTGCATACCTAGTAGACGAAAATCCCACTCGAAAATCTTCCTTGAAGCTTGAAGAACACCTTAATGAAACCCTAGAGTTTTTTTGAGAAGAGAGGAGGAAGAAGGAGAGTTGAGAGAATGAGGGTTTAGGCATGAAAAGCCCTTAAAATTGTGTAAGGTAGAACCCAAAATGACGTAGTTTAGAAGTTAAAAGTGTAGAAATTTACAAAAATTCCCCTGAAGAAAACTTAAAATCTAACCAAACTGGAACCCATGACCCTCACCACGAGTCATTGGTCCTTACCATGACTCGTGGTGACCTTCCGTTGGATACACTAGACCTCTTCAATTTTTCAGCTTCTCAAACAACGATCAACAGGATGGGTCGTCCTCACCTACAATGACCCATTTTATCCTCACGTTGGTTGCACTGCTCCCTTGACTGATGACCCGACCACGACTAACAGGACGGGTCATTTTCACCTACAACGACCCGTTGTAACTGATCTTGGGCAGATTTATATGCCCAAGTGATACTCAAACGTGTCAATTTTACCTTGTTTGTTGTGCAATGTGTATATAATATCATGTAATCGGTAATAAAATGCGAATTTATACTAACCAACATGATTAGCATTTGTTTTGTAGGTAAATATGATTTTTAGGAGCTAAAATGCATGTTGGAACTATATCGGAGTTGGACTTGGATGCGAGCGTGGAAAAGACATTGGAATGCACAATTTATAGGGGCTCCGCGATGGAGCCGTGCCACGCTACCATCGCGGTAGCACACTGCCTGGACAGGAATTAAAATGGCAAATTCCAGTGTGCCATCGCGTCAGCTCCGTGGCACGGAGAGAGTGCTCCGCGTTGGCCTCCGTGCCACGTTGAGGCTAATTTACCAGATCCTGAAATTCCAGTGAAGGTCCGCGTCCACGCTGTGTCACGGAGGCAATGCTCCGCGTTGGCCTCCGTGACACGTTGCTTGTTATTCCGGGAAAAATTTCCCACTAGTATAAATAGCACACTTAGGTTTATTTTAAGCAGTTTTTTAGTTTTTAGACTGAGTTCAGAAGTGGAGAGCAAGGACGTGGGTTAGGAGCAGTTGAGGAACGAAAAAGCTAAGGGATTTTTTCTCTTCTTTTCTTCTTTCTATCAATTGTACGTATGATTTACACTCATTTTAGGATGATCAATCCACAAATGAGTGGCTAATTCTCTTCCTTGCTGAGGTTTTGACACTTGTAATGAATTTTGATTATAATTGATATGGTTTTCTTCTTCTTCTTCCATGTTGTTCTATTAATTCTTGTTCTTACTGCATTAGTGTGTGGCCGACATTAATGTACATCTAAAAAGTCCAATTTCACTCGAAAGAGCAAGAAATTGGAAAGTTGTGAATTAATAGGGTATTGTTCTTAACTTGATTTGGGAAAATTGGGTTTTGATGTGCTTTCCTGATAGAAATATACTTGAAAGCCGTATTAGTCAATTTAGGAACCAGAATTGTATTGCTAGGTCATAAATTGCATTTGATCACAGAAATGTAGACGGATGGTTTATGATTCTAAAGTGAAATTAAATACGAGAGTTTTAATTTCTAGGCGAATGTTCTTGGCTAGCAACATGAAGAAGAGATTAACCAAATTATCATGATTATCAAGTTCATTACTTGTTCTTAACCTTGGCATGTTCATATCCATTGTCTAAATTCTCAGTAAATAGTTGTTATTAATTTTAGTATATATAGTTTAGAAACAAAAACTCAAGTAACTGTTGGTTACATTGTTGTTAGCATAATTAGAAGTGAAATAGGAATATAGTAAACTAGGCAACTTTACATATCTTGAGCCTCCTTGGATCGATACTTGGCTACTTAGCCACTTTATTACTTGTTTGACCACGTGCACTTGCGTGTCGGTTTTTAACCTATACCGGAACACCCGAGCAAGTTTTTGGCGCCGTTGCTGGGGAGGCTAGGCAATTGGTGAAATTGTGTTAAGTGTAAATTTACTGTATTTTTGTTTTATTTTCTTAAGTGTTGACAACTTGGTCTTAGTATTTGTTTTAATTCTTTGTTCATTTTAATTTTTCTCTCTTTCGGATACCCTCATTGACATGACATCTTGGAATATAAATGGTGTATACGCATATTTCGGCGAATCTTGCATGAATTGCGGAGGACCCCACTTGTGGCAAAACTGTAACACGTGCAATATATGTGGGTGTCAATATGGCCATTGGGGTGATTGTCCAAAGGCATATTTCCCTCCCCCAAGCCCCTGCTATGATCATTCTGTTGTTTTTGCTGAATATAGGCATGTTGAAAATGAGGACTTGGGACGCCAAGTTCAAATAGAGGACATGATGAAACAACTACTGGAGCAATCAGAAGCAATGAAGGAGTCGGTGGCAGAATTGATAATTCAGCAAAAGGAGAATGTAGAGGCTGTAAGCAGGATGAGCGTCAAACTCACGGAGATGTGTGCTGAGGTTGAAGCTTGTGATAATTTGCAGGTGACAGTTTTAGCCGATATTCAAGAGGAACTACAAGAGGAATACAAGGGTGAATTTTTTGATGAAGCCCAACAATTAGAATCTCTTGAGTGTCCCCGTGATCGGCTCATACCTATAGAAAATCCATTCATGGAAGAAGAGAAAGAATATCTCCCATTTGACCTTAATGGAGAAATAGATGTCAATGTTGAAAAGGTGTACACAAGTAAGGAAGTAAAGCACAATGCAATTTCAGAGTTGAGGTTGATTGGACCACACTCGAAGCATTTTTCGACATTAAGTTTGGTCGACAACATAGAAATAGAGTCTTCCAAGATTATAGAGAAATGTCTAGAGGAGGACCAAGCCCCGTATATTCTGAAATTTGCTAACTCGAAGCAACGAAATGACTTCACTTACTCAAGGGCCAATAAGTTCAAAAGAAAACATCTACTGTTTGGTCCTTACAATTTTTCACCACCACCCCTGGAGCATAAGAGAAAATTAGAAAAGAAATTAGGGGTGAGATTCATATCCTCAAGGTGGAGGAAAAAGTGGTGAAACTTGGTACGTCGAGCCGCGACGGTAAACCAGGCGCTGCACGGGAGGCAACCCGTGAAAAATATTTTCTTTCTTTCTTTTTAGTGTAAATAATTTATATTTTCATTTTTCTTTTCTTGATTCGGTATAACTTTTTGTTTTAGTTAATATTTTTCATTTTAGTTAGGGAAATCTATTAATCTAACCAATTCTGTTCAGTGAGGTGATTTTCAGGTATAACGGAGGAAATATACATGGAATCGAGAAAATGAGGCAAGGTATGAAAAATTAAATTAATTGAAGAAACAGTGCACTAACGTGTTGGCGCCGTGTTACGGTGGTAGGGCTCCGCGTTACTCTCCGTGACACGTTGAAGGCAAAATCTGGATTTTTCAAAAATTCCAGTAAGCCAACACGTTGGCTCCGTGTCACGGAGTTAGGGCTCCGCGTTACCCTCCGTGACACGTTGCCGTGTATTTGGTGCCGGGTCACACCTGGGTGCCGGGTGACCCGCGTGTTTTCTTAAACTAAAACCCCCAATTTTGCCCCATTTCTTCCCATTACCTCTTCCCTCCGCGACCAAAACACCTATTTCCCCCTCCCCAAGCACCGTGCCACGTTCCTAGGCAAGGAATACGTCAAGTTTCTTCGGTTTCTCAATTCAAAGGTATGTTTTCATCGTCTATCTCAATTTTTTTGGCGATTTTAGTCAAATTTGGGCATGTGAGGTGAGATATATCACCCTAGGTAGAAATTAAACATGGATGTTGAGTTATTTGTGATTGATATATGTTGGGATTGTTGTATTTAGCGTTTGAACTTATCGATTGCGTAAATAATTTGAATTTGATTATAGAATTGTATTCTAGGGCACGAGTTGTTGAATTTAACTTGAGTGACTTGATAAGTCGGCAAATTAGATGCCGGGGTGTGTTTGTAAATTGAGAGAAGTCGTGGTAAATATTGTGTAAATGTTAAAAGACGACAAATTCTCGAATTTTTTTTGGGAAAATGCAAAAAGTGTGTAAATTGGTTAGATTGTTTGGATTAGATTGTATATAGAATGTTTTTATCGTTGTTTTTATTTTGTTGCGAAGTGCGATGTGTGAATTGTTAGCGATAGTAGGATCTGGATTAGCTGTATGAAGTCTGAGTAGTACGCTAACCATTATGCTGTCGAAATTTTTTTTGTGAACGCACTAAGCATGAAGTGTATAGTGTTGTCTGTGGTGTAATTAGAGTTATCCCTGCCGTAATTTTGTATAAGTAGCTAAGGCCTAAGTATGGGGTAAATGTTGTGTAACCCCACCTTAGCCAAAGTTAACAAGTTTTTAGCTTAACTTTGTGCTTGTTTGTGTAAATTGACAGGTACAATGGCGAGCAGACAAGATAAAGGCAAGGGTGCTTCTACCTCAGGCACCGGTAGAAAAAGGATGAGACTGGGCACCGCAGTCCCAGCTGCACCCGCTGTTCCTCGCGGCCAACGCCGCCAATACGGAACAAGATGGGTAACCGAGGAAGGAAAGAAATGGTATGCTAAGCATAAGGAGAACAAGTACTTCCCGGAAGAACATATTGCACGGGAACCACTCGCACAGGAGTTCCCTCGCATTGTACAGAGAATTGAAGCAGCTGGGCTCAGCTTTATTTTTCAGGAGCCCAAGGAGTGCAACCTTCACTTGGTCCGAGAGTTCTACGCAAATTGGAACCCGGCCATCAGAAGCCACACAATAAAAATAAGAGGGCAGATTGTCACTCTGGAACCCCACCAATTTAATGCCATCGTCGGAGCGCGGGACACAGACGCCCACATTCTCCGCCAGCTAAACATCACCCCACCGTACGCCGACATCAGACGTACGTTGTGTGGGGCTCGATCCACAGCCCGATGGAGTAGACATAAAGAGAGGGGTTACCACCAGACTCTGCCTTATACGCAGATGAACAGGGAGGCCAGAATATGGCTGAAGATTGTGTGTTCGTGTTTGATCCCAGGAGTTCATATGACGGACGTGACCCGGGACTGTGTCTGCTTGGTGTATGCCCTTATGAAAGGGCTTGAGATTAATGTTGGGGCGGTAATAATATCCGCCATGAAGAGAGCCAGACTGCACCAGGGCCACAGATACGGGTTTGGCGGACTCATCACCACCTTCCTTCGAGGCCTCGACATTGAGGAAGAGGCTTTGGACTATATTCCGCAGTTGGAGCGGAGGGCCCTCGATGTGACAAAGACTAAGGCCCCCGACACTACACACGGACCAGTACTGACTTTGGGCGAGCGACATGCTCGTGACGATCAATACATGGCACGTATGTTTGGCATGCAGATGCTTCAGCTACGGATTGGTGGGAGACCAGCCATCGAGGAAGAATTATGGCAGCTGGAGCTGGACTACCCCTTTGGCGAGAACGCTAGAGCCTTATGTCGGGTGGGACCAGCCTTCATGGAGCCGACGGATGACGATGTCCCTACTGATGAGGAGACACGTCGGGAGGACTCTGATGTGGAGTCCGATGACGACGATGGAGCTGACTCAGATATGGGCGACGAGGCCGCAACACCGGATGAAGAAGTCGAATATTTTGACTAATCAGGGAGTTCCACCACCCGAATTTTTTGTGTTGTAACTTTTGTGAACACTGGGGACAATGTTCGATTTAAGTGTGGGGTGGGGAGTAGCTAGGTGCTGGGACTTGGGCTCTAATTTGCTGTATGTTTTTCCTTGGTTTGGATGAATGTTTGTGCTTTCCCTGTTATGAACTGATTTGTGGTGTATGTGTATATATTTGTTTGTGTGGTTAATGATGTGTGGTATGAAAAGTTGTGGTTGCCAGTGTAAATATTTTGTAAATATTTTTTTTTCTCTATCGACATGATCGATATTTTTCAAAATTTTTGTGAAGATATTTTGCAATTATCAAAATCTTTTGTAAATATGTTTCTATCGAAATGATCGATATGTTGCAAAATTTTTTGATTTTTATTTTTTTGGGTTTCTCGGAGTTTGTTTTCGGTTCTTTTACCGAGAATAGTCCCATTGAACCGATGTCATAGTTAGTGACCGTTCCCTATGATGGATGGATGACGACCGTCTTAAGGGAAATGTAGTCGGTAGGAGTAGGATTTTTATTTGTTTTTAGTTTTTCTTTGGTGGATTGCATCAATGAACTGTAGTTGCTTATGGTTGCTAAAATTTCGTTGCGTGTGTAACTGATGTTCAAAATGTGAAAATGATTCGTTTGAAAGCATGCAATTTGATAAATATGTTGAGTTACCTGGGCTATAGAATTTGATTCAGTATGATTGAAGCTTAATCTTGAATTCATGTGATTGGCTAATTAAAGAGTCTGTGAATGCATCTTGAATCGAGCATGTGCATGAAGTGTGTGAAGTGAGGTATTGTTATTCCATGCTATTGTGAAGTGTCTAGAACTTGCCTGGTGTGTGTATGAAACGAAATGAAGGAGGTGTAGTGTTGGAAAGGATGTAGGCATTTCTTTGTTTTAACCGATAGTTTCCATTTTTTCTTGTTAAATTCTACCTTTCTATGTGTTGTATACCCTAGTTAGCCCGTTGAGCCTTTAGCCGATTTCTTTCTTTCTTTTGTCCAAAATTGTATAAACTAAGCTTTATTCCTTATTTTCATTAGCCTTAAAGTCTATACGAAACTCTTAAGCGCTTACAAAGAAAAGACAATGTTTCCCAAAGTGTTAAAGAGTGAAAAGAAAAAGAAAAGCAGAGTGAAGAAAGAAAAGATGATGTTGAAGAAGCACTTGCTATAATTAAATGATATTGAGGGTACATGAAAACCCTTTGTATTGTGCCAAGTGTGTTTGATGAAATGGGCCGTACGAAAGGAAACCAGCATGAGTGGATGAAAAAGAGAAAAAAAAAAACAATATCCATGAGTCGATGGGAATGTGTTGAAAAGGCGCTTAAGGATGCTAGTGACTATTATTGGCTAATCCAATATACATACTAGTTCCATAGCCTCCGTTACAACCCATTAAAGTCCTACGTGATCTTACATTGCATTTCTTTATATTAGTGGAGTAATACACTAAGGGCAAGCCTATGGGTCATGACATGATGCATGTGAATTCTTTTGGGAGAGAGAGTGAAATTAATTTCTACATGCCCCTACTTGAATGTTTGTGTGTTGCATGAACAAAAAGGGGAAGATTCTCTTGAGTTGTGAGGGCACATGCTTGATGAAAGATTGATTTTCGTGTCGGATATCTTGATTAGCTGATTTGCATGAGTTTGCCGATATCGAGAGTCGATTCTTAAAGTCTAGGAAGTCTTGATGTATGAAAGGTCATTTGCATTGTAAGACCATGCATGTTTTCTTGATGATTTGCAAAAATTGAATAATCGGTATGACCGTAGTGTAAATGGTCGCACCATAGTGATGAAGGTTGGGATGTAATTTGCATGATTTGTGTATGTGTTGTTCGAGGACGAACAAGGATTTAAGTGTGGGGTAAGTGATCTTGGGCAGATTTATATGCCCAAGTGATACTCAAACGTATTAATTTTACCTTGTTTGTTGTGCAATGTGTATATAATATCATGTAATCGGTAATAAAATGCGAATTTATACTAACCAACATGATTAGCATTTGTTTTGCAGGTAAATATGATTTTTAGGAGCTAAAATGCATGTTGGAACTATATCGGAGTTGGACTTGGATGCGAGCGTGGAAAAGACATTGGAATGCACAATTTATAGGGGCTCCGCGATGGAGCCGTGCCACGCTACCATTGCGGTAGCACACTGCCTGGACAGGAATTAAAATGGCAAATTCCAGTGTGCCATCGCGTCAGCTTCGTGGCACGGAGAGAGTGCTCCGCGTTGGCCTCCGTGCCACGTTGAGGCTAATTTACCGAATCCTGAAATTCCAGTGAAGGTCCGCGTCCACGCCGTGTCACGGAGGCAGTGCTCCGCGTTGGCCTCCGTGACACGTTGCTTGTTATTCCGGGAAAAATTTCCCACTAGTATAAATAGCACACTTAGGTTCATTTTAAGCAGTTTTTTAGTTTTTAGACTGAGTTCAGATGTGGAGAGCAAGGACGTGGGTTAGGAGCAGTTGAGGAACGAAAAAGCTAAGGGATTTCTTCTCTTCTTTTCTTCTTTCTATCAATTGTACGTATGATTTACACTCATTTTAGGATGATCAATCCACAAATGAGTGGCTAATTCTCTTCCTTGCTGAGGTTTTGACACTTGTAATGAATTTTGATTATAATTGATATGGTTTTCTTCTTCTTCTTCCATGTTGTTCTATTAATTCTTGTTCTTACTGCATTAGTGTATGGCCGACATTAATGTACATCTAAAAAGTCCAATTTCACTCGAAAGAGCAAGAAATTGGAAAGTTGTGAATTAATAGGGTATTGTTCTTAACTTGATTTGGGAAAATTGGGTTTTGATGTGCTTTCCTGATAGAAATATACTTGAAAGCCGTATTAGTCAATTTAGGAACCAGAATTGTATTGCTAGGTCATAAATTGCATTTGATCACAGAAATGTAGACGGATGGTTTATGATTCTAAAGTGAAATTAAATACGAGAGTTTTAATTTCTAGGCGAATGTTCTTGGCTAGCAACATGAAGAAGAGATTAACCAAATTATCATGATTATCAAGTTCATTACTTGTTCTTAACCTTGGCATGTTCATATCCATTGTCTAAATTCTTAGTAAATAGTTGTTATTAATTTTAGTATATATAGTTTAGAAACAAAAACTCATGTAACTGTTGGTTACATTGTTGTTAGCATAATTAGAAGTGAAATAGGAATATAGTAAACTAGGCAACTTTACATATCTTGAGCCTCCTTGGATCGATACTTGGCTACTTAGCCACTTTATTACTTGTTTGACCACGTGCACTTGCGTGTCGGTTTTTAACCTATACCGGAACACCCGAGCAGTAACCTCCCGTTGTTATCATTGGCCCTTTCATCCCTTCCTATCAACGACCAATACAATGGACTGTTACAAGTACCAACGACCCATTTTTTCCATCCGTTGCTACCACCAGGAAACCTGAGATCCAACCCACAGCCACCTATGATGGCTTGTTGTTTCCTACAACGAGTCGTTACATCGTTCATGGTTTACACTGCCACCTGGGCTCCTCAAACCACGACTCCAAAAAATGGCTCGTGGTTTCCAACAACGAGTCCTTACACCCCTCATCCTGCAACTTTTCCCTAATTTTCTGCAGTTTTAAATTTCTAACCCCTAGGTCTACTCTTAGGAACTTTCGGGGTATTACAAAAGATTGGCCTAGACCCAAAACTCCAACCAAAGTTTGCAACTTTTTGGTATTAGCTTGGTATTACAGAAGATTTGTAGAAAGATTATCTGCCCTATCAGCATCATTGATGAGGCTAACTTAGAAGGCAGCTAAGTTCCAGTGGACCGAGGCATGTGAGTCGAGTTTTAAGGGATTGAAAGACAAACTAACATCTGTACCAGTATTATCCTTATCAGAAGGCTCAGAGGGTTGTATATTGTGACGCTTTAGGCATTGAGTTAGGGTGTGTTCTGATACAACATGGTGAGGTGATTGTCTATGCTTCGAGGCAATTGAGGAAGCATGAGAAAAATTACCCAACCCATAATTTAGAGTTGGATGCAACTGTACATACATTAAAGATCTAGAGACATTATTTATTTGGTGTTCACGTCGACATTTTTATAGATCACAAGAGTCTCCAGTATATCTTTAAACAGAAAGAGTTGAACCTGCGACAATGTTGTTGGCTTGAGTTGTTGAAAGACTATGATGTAGATATCTTGTATCACCCAGGGAAGGCTAACATTGTAGCTGATGTCCTTAGTCGCAGATCTATGGGCAGCTTGTCATATTTGAGGCCAGAAAAGAGAGAATTGGCTCAGAAGCTGCATCAGCTGGCCAATTTAGGGGTCCGATTGATGGACTCAAATGATAGTGGGGTCGTGATTCAGAATACTATAGTGTCATCTCTAGTTGTGGAGGTAAAAGAGCGACAATACGAAGATCCTAGTCTAATACAGCTCAGAGGCAAGGCTCAATAGGAAGAGTCATTGGCCGTTGAGATAACAGGAGACGGAGTCTTAAGATTCAAAGGTCGACTCTGTGTTCCAAATGTCGCAGGGCTTCGCCAACAGGTCATAGTAGAGGTACATTATTCCCGCTATTCTCTTCACCGGGTTCGAAAAAGATGTACCATGATATAATAAGAAATCTATTGGTGGCGTGGGATGGACAAAAGTATTGCTGAGTTCGTAGCACAATGTCCCAATTGCTAGCAGGTAAAAGATGAACATCAAAAGTCCGACATGTTAATTTAGGAGATAGACATGCCTATGTGGAAAGGGGAAGCAATCAACATGAATTTTGTTATAGGTTTACCCCGTACCAGGCATAAATTTGGCTCTATTTGGGTCATCGTGGACATGCTAACAAAATCAGCCCATCTCTTACCAGTTAGGACTACATTTACAGCTGTAGATTATGTTTAAGTTATATATTAGAGAGACAGTCAGATTGCATGGTGTCCCAGTATCTATTATTTCTGATAGGGGGCATAATTTAGTGCTAATTTTTGGAAGTCATTCCAGAAGGGATTGGGGACACAAGTTAATTTGAGTACAACTTTCCATCCCTGGACAGATGGCTAGGCTGAGTGCACGATTCAGACACTCGAGGATATATTACGGGCGTGCGTGCTAGACTTCAAGGGAATTTGGGATCGACCCAAACATACACCCAGATCGTAGAGGGGGGACAAGGAGCCCCCAGAGACCCCAAGTCGACCCATGGCGTGAGCATGTATCTAATTCATTCATATAAATGGAAGACTTAACATAAGGAAAAGAAATCATGACATACTAATGGAGAAAAGATAATACATTTCCATACATGACGGCTGAATACATCTTATAGTCTGAAAAGCCTCTAATCATGAAAGACGGGTTGAAGGGACAATACCCCAACTAGCCCTGCAATATTGAAACTGAAAGAGAACAATAGATTCTGAACATATGGCCCTCGGAACATGAAGACTCACCAAATAAGATGATAGCGAACTATGAAGAGCTACTGAGGAGGGTGAACCTGAGAGCCGGGTCCTGTATCATGAAACGATACATCATAGAAAGTATGCGGTCAATATGTGGAATGTACTGAGTATGCAAGGTAAGTAAAATGGACATTTAAAATATATAAAACTCATAAATGATTAAAAGAGTAAGACATCATGTTCATATCGAAAACATCGTAACATAACATAAGACTCAAGGTTTTCAAAACATTCACAATACAAATATAATCATAATCATAGGAGAAAATCTTTACTTAACATGACTTGAGCTAAAATACATAAACATAAGCATTCATAAATCATGAGGAACAGTGGGAGATTCTCTTAACCGACATACCCCATATGAGCGCACATGAAGTTCGACTTGTAAACTTAGTCGGGAGGCCGTTCATACCTTGCCAAGGGTAGAACCATGAAGGGCGTAGATCTTGGGCAGATTTATATGCCCAAGTGATACTCAAACGTATTATTTTTGCCTTGTTTGCGTGCAATATGTATATATTCTCATGTAATTGGTAATAAAATGTGAATTTATACTAACCAACATGATTAGCATTTGTTTTGCAAGAAAATATGATTTTTAGGAGCTAAAATGCATGTTGGAACTATATCGGAGTTGGACTTGGATACAAGCGTGGAAAAGACATTGGAAGGCACAAATTATAGGGGCTCCGCGATGGAGCCGCGCCACGCTACCATTGCGGAGGCACACTGCCTGGAGAGGCAATTAAATGGCAGTGAGGCCTCGCGACAGCTCCGTGGCACGGAGATAGGCCTCCGCGCTGGCCTCCGTGCCACGTTGAGGCTAATTTACCGGACCCTGGATTTACAGTGAGGGTCCGCGTCCACGCCGTGTCACGGAGGCAGTGCTCCGCGTTGACCTCCGTGACACGTTGCTTGTTATTCCGGGAACAATTTCCCACTAGTATAAATAGCACACTTAGGTTTATTTTAATTAGTTTAGTTCAGTTTTAGTTCAGACTTGGTGGAGCTAGGACGTGGGTTAGCAGCAGTTGAGGGACGAAAAAGCTAAGAGATTTCTTCTCTTCCTTTCTTCTTTCAATCAATTGTATGTATGATTTACACTTGTTTTAGGATGATCAATCCACAAATGAGTGGCTAATTCTCTTCCTTGCTAAGGTTTTGAACATGTGTAGTGAATTTTGATTGTAAATGATATGGTTTTCTTCTTCTTCTTTCATGTTGTTCTATTAATTCTTGTTCTTACTGCATTAGTGCTTGGCCGACATTAATGTACATCTAAAAAGTCCAATTTCACTCGAGAGAGCACGAAATTGGAAAGTTGTGAATTAATAGGGTATTGTTCTTAACTTGATTTGTGAAAATTGGGTTTTGATGTGCTTTCCTGATAGAAATATACTTGAAAGCCGTATTAGTCAATTTAGGAACCGGAATTGTATTGCTAGGTCGTAAATTGCATTTGATCACAGAAATGTAGACGAATGGTTTATGATTCTTAAGTGAAATTAAATACGAGAGTTTTAATTTCTAGGCTAATGTTCTTGGCTAGCAACATGAAGAAGAGATTAACCGAATTATTATTACAATCGAATTCATTACTTGTTCTTAACCTTGGCATGCTCATATCCATAGTTTAAATTCATAGTAAATAATTGTTAATAGTTTTAGTATATATTTTATAAACAAAAACTCAATTAACTGTTGGTTACGTTGTTGTTAGCATAGTTAGAAGTAAAATAAGAATATAGTATACTTAGGCAATTTTTACATACCCTGAGCCTCCTTGGATCGATACTTGGCTTACTTAGCCACTTTATTACTTGTTTGACCACGTGCACTTGCGTGTCAGTTTTATAACCCCAACAAACGCACCGAACAAGTTTTTGGCGCCGTTGCCGGGGAGGCTAGGCGATTTGTGAAATTGTGTTTAGTGTAAATTTACTGTATTTTTATTTTTATTTTCTTAAGTGTTAACAACTTGGTCTTAGCCTGTATTTTGCAGATTTTGTTTCTGTGAACACTGGCAAGGGACAAGGAGCTGGTGGAATCTTACTTAGAGCCTGAACATGAATTTCATAGTCAACGTAGAGAAGCTCTACAAAAGAAGCTGCAGTTGTTCCGACAATCTATTATGGAGCAAAAAAATCCACCAGTTGTGAGGGCAGTGTTAGTGCCCGATGAAGCAGCAGCAAGGCCGGTTCGCGAGGTGGCAATCCCACACACTAACAATGTACATTCTAGCATCCGCAAACCAGAGCCTGGAGGGAGGTTTGAATTAAAGAAGAATATGGTGCAACTCTTGCACACAAGCGGGCAATTTACCGGTCTCCCTCACGAAGATCCACAACAACATCTCCAAAACTTTTTGGAGATAAGTGACACTTATATACCCGCTGGAGTGTCACCTGATTATGTTCGGCTCACCTTATTTCCGTTTTCCTTACTTGGTGAAGCCAAGAGGTGGTTAAAAGCTGAACCACCCAACTCTATATCAACGTGGGATGATCTTGCACGAAAGTTTTTAATTAGATTTTTCCCTTCTGGTAAAACAGCCAGACTTAGAAGTCAAATTCTAAGTTTTAAACAGAGGGAGGGAGAAAATTTATATCAAGCCTGGGAAAGATTTAAATCCATGTTGCGGGACTGTCCTCATCATCATCAGTCCAATGAGGTGTTGGTACACACATTTATTGAGGGTTTGGAACCCCACACTAAAATTCTGTTAGATTCAGCAGCTGGAGGGCAAGCGCTGGAAAAGACCTATGAGGAGCTGTACACTTTGCTCAACCGAATTTCACAAGGCAATCCAGAATGGAGTGCAGATTCTTCAAGAGGTGGAGCAAGGAAAGCAGCGGGAGTGCTTTAAGTGGATGGGTTTACAGCTATCGCTGCACAGATAGCCGCTTTGCAAAATTAGTTAAACAACCACTTCAGCAATATGAATTTGAACCAACCTTCAACTTCAGTCAATGCGGTCCAACAGATGTGGTGTGAAGTGTGTGGTAGTAGTGAGCATTCAGCTGAATGCTGTGGTGCAAATCCTGATTCTGTTAACTTTGTGGGCAATGCACAGAGAAATCAGCAGCAGTTTGGTAGTGGCTACAACTCGAATTGGAGGAACCATCCAAATTTTTCGTGGGGAAGCAACAACCAACAAGGACAAGGTTCTAGTCAGGGTATGCAGAGAAATCAAGGAGGGCAACAAAACTATCAAGCTCAATTCAGAAATCACAATGCCCCTCCTCCACCACCATCACCTACCATTGAGGAGATGTTCAAAACCATGATCGCTAATCAGGCACAATTGCAGGCTGACTATGTTAAATTGGCAGCCGAAGTGAAGAACAATCAGTTGGCGACCAAGGCTCTTGAATATCAGTTTGGGCAATTTGCTAGTGCCCAAAATACAAGACCCAGAGGAGGACTACCTAGCGACACAGATCCTAATCCGAAGCAGGTTAATGCAGTGACCACGAGGAGTGGCTTACAGTTGAAGGAGGTGGAACCGGAAAGACCGCCTCAAAAGTCAGGAGCAGCAGAAGTTGAGGATGAACAAAGTTCTGATAGGGGGAAGACTAAAGAAGCAGAATCAGAAAGGCCTCCAACCCCGTTCCCTCAACGACTTAAGAAACACAAGGAGGAGGCGTGTTTCAAGAAATTTATAGAGGTGCTTAAACAGGTACATGTTAACTTACCTCTTGTTGATGTCTTGCAGGGAGTGCCAAAGTATGCAAAATATATTAAAGACATCGTGGCTAACAAAAGTCGTTTGACTGAGTATGCCACGGTGGCTTTAACGGAGGAATGCACTTCCCGGATTCAGAATAGACTGCCCACGAAACTGAAAGACCCTGGAAGTTTTACTATCCATCTGACTATTGGGCAAAGTATCCGAGCTCGTGGATTATGCGACTTGGGGGAAAGTATAAATCTGATGCCATCTTCGGTGTTCAGAAAGTTAGGTCTAGGGAGTCCTAGACCTACCACAGTAATCTTGCAGCTAGCGGATAGGTCCTTAGCTAAACCAGATGGTATTGTTGAGGATGTGTTAGTGAAAGTGGGCTCCCTCATTTTTCCGGTCGATTTTATTGTTCTGGACTTTGAACCAGATGCTGAAGTCCCATTTATTTTGGGACGTCCCTTTCTAGAAACCGGAAAAGCATTAATTGATGTAGCTGCGGGTCAACTTACAATGCGGGCACATGACAAGATAGAAGTTTTTGACGTGTACAAAGCACCCAATCTCCCGATTGTAAATGAGGAACTCTCGGTGATCAATGTGATTAATCATGGGAATGCTAATATAATGAATGATTCCCGAGAGTTAACAGGAAGGCCACCTGATAAGGTTGAGAACTATTGGGGAGAGGACAAGGATCGTGAAAAATCATCCCTCACCCTAGTAGATAATTGAGCATAATGGACGTCGAGCCGTGACGGTAAACCAGGCGCTGCACGGGAGGCAACCCGTGAAAAGAAAAATATTCTATTTTTCTTCTTTTAGTATAGTGTACATAATTTGTATTTTTTATTTTTCATTTTTCATTTTTTCTTGATTTCGTACAAATTTTTCATTTTAGTTAGTATTTTTTTTCATGGTAGTTAGGAAAATCTATTAATCTAACCAATTTCGTTTAGTGAGGTGATTTTCAGGTCTAACGGAGAAAAATATGCATGGAAGCGGGAAAAATAAGGCAAGGTATGAAAATAACTTTTATTGAAGAAACAGTGCACTGGGGCGTTGGCTCCGTGTCACGGAGGAGTGGCTCCGCGTTACCCTCCGTGACACGTTGAAGGCAAAATCAGATTTTTTTCAAATTTCCAGAGAGCCAACGCGTTGGCTCCGTGTCACGGAGGAGGGGCTCCGCGTTACCCTCCGTGACACGTTGCCCTTTATTCAGTGCCGGGTCACACCGGGTTGCCGGGTGACCCGCGTGTTTTTCTTTAAATTAACCCCGATTTTGCCCTTTTTTTCCCCATTTCTCTCCTCCTCCGCGACCAAAACACCCAATTCCCCCTCCCCAACCAACGTGCCACGCTAATAGGCAAAGAAAACATCAAATTTCTTCGGTTCTTCAACTAAAAGGTATGTTTTCATCGTTTCTCTCAAGTTTTTGGCGATTTTAGTCGAATTTGAGCATGTGAGGTGAAATATATCACCCCAAGTAGCAATTAAACATGATGTTGAATTATTTTGTGATTGATTATGTTCGGATTGTTGTAATTAGCGTTTGAACTTGTCGATTATGTGAATAATTCGAATTTGATTGAAATATTGCATTCTAGGGCTTGAGTTATTGAAATTGAATGGGGGAACTTGATAGTTTGATGAATTAGATGCCGGGGTGTGGTTGTAAATTGAGATAAGTTGATGTAAATATTGTATGAATGTTAAGAGAAGATGAATTCTCGAATTGTTGGGGAAAATGTGAAAATTTTGTGAATTGGTGTGATTACTTAGATTTGTATGTAAATAAAATTTTCGTTGTTGTTTATGTTTTTTTTGTTTTGTTGCTAAGTGCGATGATTGGATTGCTATCGATAGTAGGATTGGGAGTAGCTGTATGAAGTCTGAGTAGTACGCTAACCGTTATGTTGTCGAAATTTTTTGTGAACGCACTAAGCCATATACCTTATAGTTGCTTGTGTTTGGGGTTGTAAATAGAGTAATCCTTGCCGAAGTATTGTAAATATAGTTAAGGACTAAGTGTGGGGTAAACTTAGTTTAACCCGACCTTAGCCTAAGTTAACTTGTATTTAGCTTAACTTTGTGCTTGTTTATGTATATTGACAGGTACAATGGCAAGTCGACAGGACAAGGGCAAGGGTGCTTTTACCTCAGGCACCGGACGGAAAAGATTGAGGTTGGGCACTGCAGTCCCAGCTGCACCAGCTGTTCCGCGCGGCCAACGCCGCCAATACGGAACAAGATGGGTAACCGATGAAGGGAAGAAGTGGTACGCGAAACATAAAGAAAACAAGTACTTCCCCGAGGAACATATTGCACGGGAACCACTTGCACAGGAGTTCCCACGTATTGTGCAGAGAATCGAGGCAGTTGGGCTCAGCTTTATCTTTCAGGAGCCCAAGGAGTGCAACCTACATTTGGTCCGGGAATTCTATGCAAACTGGAACCCGGCCATCAGAAGCCACACAATAAAAATCAGAGGGCAGATTGTCACTCTGGAACCCCACCAATTTAATGCCATCGTTGGAGCGCGGGACACAGACGCTCACGTTCTCCGCCAGCTAAACATCACCCCACCGTACGCTGACATCAGACGCACATTGTGTGGGGCTCGATCCACAGCCCGATGGAGTAGACATAAGGAGAGGGGTTACCATCAGACTCTGCCTTATTCGCAGATGAATAGGGAGACCAGAATATGGCTGAAGATTGTGTGTTCGTGCTTGATCCCGGGAGTTCACATGACGGATGTGACCCGGGACCGTGTCTGCTTGGTGTATGCCCTTATGAAAGGGCTTGAGATTAATGTTGGGACGGTCATTATATCCGCCATGAAGAGAGCCAGACTGCACCAGGGCCACAGATACGGGTTTGGCGGACTCATCACCACCTTCCTCCGAGGCCTCGACATTGAGGAAGAGGCTTTGGATTACATTCCGCAGTTGGAGCGGAGGGCCCTCGATGTGACAAAAACTAAGGCCCCCGACACCACACACGGGCCAGTGCTGACTTTGGGCGAGCGACATGCTCGTGATGATCAGTACATGGCACGTATGTTCGGCATGCAGATGCTGCAGCTACGGATTGGTGGGAGACCAGCCACCGAGGAAGAATTATGGCAGCTGGAGCTGGATTACCTATTTGGCGAAAATGCCAGAGCCTTATGCCGAGTGGGACCAGCCTTCATGGAGCCGACGGATGACGATGTCCCTACTGATGAGGAGACACGTCGTGAGGACTCCGATGTGGAGTCCGATGACGACGATGGAGCTGACTCAGATATGGGCGACGAGGCAGCAACACCAGATGAAGAAGTCGAATATTTCGACTGAACAGGGAGTTCCACCACCCGAAATTGTGTTTTGTAATTTTTGTGAACACTGGGGACAATGTTCGATTTAAGTGTGGGGTGGGGAGTAGCTAGGTGCTGGAACTTGGGCTTTAATTTGCTGTATGTTTTTCCTTGGTTTGTATGTATGTTTGTGCTTTCCCTGTTATGAATTGATTTGTGTTGTATCTGTATATATTTGTTTGTGTGGTTAATGATGTGTGGTATGAAAAGTTATGGTTGCCAGTGTAAATATTTTGTAAATATTTTTTTTCCTATCGAGATGATCGATATTTTTCAAAATTTTTTCGAGAATATTTTGCACTTGTAAATATTTTCTTTCTATCGAAATGATCGATGTGTTGCAAAAATTTTCGATTTTTATTTTTTTGGGTTTCTCGGAGTTTGTTTTCGGTTCTTTTACCGAGAATAGTCCCATTGAACCGAATGTCATAGTTAGTGACCGTTCCCTATAATGGATGGATGACGACCGTCTTAAGGGAAATGTAGTCGGTAGGAGTAGGATTTTAATTTGTTTTTAATTTTTCTTTGGTGGATTGCATCAATGAACTGTAGTTGCTTTATGGTTGCAAAAATTTCGTTGCGTGTTGTAAATGATGTTCAAAATGTGAAAATGATTCATTTGAAAGCATGCAATTTTGTAAATATGTTGAGTTACCTAGGCTATAGAATTTGATTCAGTATGATTGAGGCATAATTTTGAATTCATGGGATTGGCTAATTAGAGAGTCTGTGAATGCATCTTGATTCGAGCATGTGCATGAAGTGTGAAGTGAGGTATTGTTATTCCATGCCATTGTGAATTGTCTAGAACTTGCCTGGTGTGTATACAAAACGAAATGAAGGAGGTGTAGTGTTGGAAAGGATGTAGGCATTTCTTTGTTTTTAACCGATAGTTTCCATTTTTTTTCTTTCTTGTCAAATTCTACCTTTTTATATGTTGTATACCCTAGTCAGCCCGTTGAGCCTTTAGCCAATTTCTTCCTTTCTTTTGTCCAAAATTGTATAAACTAAGCTTTATTCCTTCTTTTCATTAGCCTTAAAGTCTATACGAAACTCTTAAGCGCTTACAAAGAAAAGAAAATGTTTCCCAAAGTGTTAAAGAGTGAAAAGAGTGAAAAGAAAAAGAAAAGCAGAGTGAAGAAAGAAAAGATGATGTTGAAGAGGCACTTGTTATAATTAAATGATATTGAGGGTACATGAAAACCCTTTGTTTTGTGTCAAGTGTGTTTGATGAAATGGGCCGTACGAAAGGAAACCAGCATGAGTGGATGAAAAAGAGAAAAGAGAGGAACAATGTCCATGAGTCGATGGGAATGTGTTGAAAAGGCGCTTAAGGATGCTAGCGACTATTATTGGCTAATCCAATATATATACTAGATCCCTAGCCCCGTTACAACCCATTAAAGTCCTACGTGATCCTATATTGCATTTCTTTATATTAGTGGAGTAATACACTAAGGGCAAGCCTATGGGTCATGACATGATGCATGTGAATTCTTTTGGGAGAGTGAGTGAAATTAATTTTTATATGCCCCTACTTGAATGTTTATGTGTTGCATGAACAAAAAGGGGAAGATTCTCTTGAGTTGTGAGGGCACATGCTTGATGAAAGATTGATTTTCGTGTCGGATTTCTTGATTAGCTGATTTGCATGAGTTTGCCGATATCACGAATCAATTCTTAAAGTCTAGGAAGTCTTGATGTATTAAAGGTCATTGTAGTGTAAGACCAAGCATGTTTTCGTGATGATTTGCAAAAAATTGAATAATCGGTATGACCGTAGCGTAAATGATCGCACCATAGTGACGAAGGTTGGGATGTAATTTGCATGAGTTGTGTATGTGTTGTTCGAGGACGAACAAGGATTTAAGTGTGGGGTAAGTGATCTTGGGCAGATTTATATGCCCAAGTGATACTCAAACGTATTATTTTTGCCTTGTTTGCGTGCAATATGTGTATATTCTCATGTAATTGGTAATAAAATGTGAATTTATACTAACCAACATGATTAGCATTTGTTTTGTAGGAAAATATGATTTTTAGGAGCTAAAATGCATGTTGGAACTATATCGGAGTTGGACTTGGATACAAGCGTGGAAAAGACATTGGAAGGCACAAATTATAGGGGCTCCGCGATGGAGCCGTGCCACGCTACCATCGCGGAGGCACACTGCCTGAAGAGGTAATTAAATGGCAAATTCCAGTGAGGCCTCACGACAGCTCCGTGGCACGGAGATAGGCCTCCGCGTTGGCCTCCGTGCCACGTTGAGGCTAATTTACCGGACCCTGGATTTCTAGTGAGGGTCTGCGTCCACGCCGTGTCACGGAGGCAGTGCTCCACGTTGACCTCCGTGACATGTTGCTTGTTATTCCGGGAAAAATTTCTCACTAGTATAAATAGCACACTTAGGTTTATTTTAATTAGTTTAGTTCAGTTTTAGTTCAGACTTGGTGGAGCTAGGACGTGGGTTAGCAGCAGTTGAGGGACGAAAAAGCTAAGAGATTTCTTCTCTTCCTTTCTTCTTTCAATCAATTGTATGTATGATTTACACTTGTTTTAGGATGATCAATCCACAAATGAGTGGCTAATTCTCTTCCTTGCTAAGGTTTTGAACATGTGTAGTGAATTTTGATTGTAAATGATATGGTTTTCTTCTTCTTCTTTCATGTTGTTCTATTAATTCTTGTTCTTACTGCATTAGTGCTTGGCCGACATTAATGTACATCTAAAAGGTCCAATTTCACTCGAGAGAGCACGAAATTGGAAAGTTGTGAATTAATAGGGTATTGTTCTTAACTTGATTTGTGAAAATTGGGTTTTGATGTGCTTTCCTGATAGAAATATACTTGAAAGCCGTATTAGTCAATTTAGGAACCGGAATTGTATTGCTAGGTCGTAAATTGCATTTGATCACAGAAATGTAGACGAATGGTTTATGATTCTTAAGTGAAATTAAATACGAGAGTTTTAATTTCTAGGCTAATGTTCTTGGCTAGCAACATGAAGAAGAGATTAACCGAATTATTATTACAATCGAATTCATTACTTGTTCTTAACCTTGGCATGCTCATATCCATAGTTTAAATTCATAGTAAATAATTGTTAATAGTTTTAGTATATATTTTATAAACAAAAACTCAATTAACTGTTGGTTACGTTGTTGTTAGCATAGTTAGAAGTAAAATAAGAATATAGTATACTTAGGCAATTTTTACATACCCTGAGCCTCCTTGGATCGATACTTGGCTTACTTAGCCACTTTATTACTTGTTTGACCACGTGCACTTGCGTGTCGGTTTTATAACCCCAACAAACGCACCGAACAGGCGTGATATGACCATGAAAAGGGCCATTTGGGCCGGGGACAGTCACAAAGGAGGTCCCAACATACCTACGCTGGCACATAGTTTATGAGATTCAAGACATAACTTGGGCCCCAAACCTACTCGGTGTTCGATACTACTCCCAAAACATATATAGTGCTCATAGTATAACATGCATGAATTCATAGGTTAGTTAAATCATGATAATCATAAACATGCTTGTACATACGTGAACTAGCCATGAAATAAGGCCCGTGAGTCGGCCAAAACGTAATTCATAAATCATAAAGTTCATACATACTTGTAGATCATGCTTATAGCTTGAAATTCATGAAATCATGTTTGGTAATTGATTAAATCCATAATTTAAATCATAAATCATGTTGGGCTTGTAAATATCATTAATAAAAAAGTAGATCATAAATCGACTCATCATGGGTCATGCATAATTAGGCTTAATTTCGAAAGAATTAAATAATTGATAACATTATAAATAAATTAAATTACAAAATCTGATCAAAACCCCATAGAATACGATAAGGTTCAAAAATTATAAAGGCCATTAAGGATCATTGAATTTTTATATAAATCTACTTCAAATCCCCATAAATTTTTGATAATTTGTTTATGAAATCGTAGAGAATGGGCATGAGTGTGGAAGGAAACACCCATTCATAGCCTTATATACCTGAAAAAACTGATTCTTAATCTCCCTTGAATGCCCAAGAAGGAATTAGAAGAATTTGAAGAGGGATGCCTTGAATCACCCTTGAACACTTCTCTATATTCTTGCATGCATGAATGAGGACTTAGAATAGATTATCCCTCTAAAAATACCCATCTTTCATAAGCTAAAATGACATAGTTTAGGGCCCTAGGACTTAGGAATTATGGAAAAGACCTTACTAAAATCGCAGAATATAACTGTCAGGTGGTCCTAGCAGACGACCTAATGATTCGTCGCTGAAGAAGACGACTCATCGTGCTTCTCGTCAAGTATACTACTTCACTGAATGTCAGGGGATAGTCACGGGAGACCTCATGAATCATTGTGGGTGACCACGAGTCGTGGTCTCCATCCGTGAAGCACACTGTCCCAACTCCCCAATATTCTCCTTCTTCTTTCCAACAACCCTTCCCACGACTCGTGGTGGCTGACCATGAATTGTGGTCTTAACCGTGAAGCAATTTACCCTGAAACCTCAAGCCTCACACCTGACCTCCCCCACGAGTCACATAGCGACTAGTGGGAAGTCCTAACGGGCCTCCCAATGATTCATTCTGTGTCTGGTGTCAGATTTCCCAATTCTCTACAAATTTCTATTTTCTAGTCCTGGGTCCAATCTTAGGCACATCCGGGGTACTACAATCACCTACCTCTTATTGAGTTTTCATATAATAACAGTTACTATTCTAGCATTAAGATAGTGCCTTATGAGGCCTTGTATGGGCAGAAATGCGGATCCCCCATTGAATGGTTTGAGGTAGGTGATTAGGGCTGATTGGACCTGACTTGATACATCGGTATGAAAAGAAAGTTAAGCTCATTAGAGAGCGTTGTTGATAACTCAAAGTCGTTGGAAATCTTACTCTGATGTACGACGTAGAGATTTGGAGTTCTGTGTTGGTGACTGGGTAATCCTGAAAGTCTCGCCTAAGAAGGGAGTTATGAGATTTGGCAAGAAGGGCAGGCTTAGCTCGAGAGTCAACCAAGCCCACTCAGATAGACTAAGTAGACTAACAAAAATGCACAAGAAAGACTAAGGAAACAAAACCTTTTCCCGATAACGCTGGGCCTTGGGCCATACCGAATCCTTAGGAAGATAGGCTGAGTTGCTTAGAGTTGCCTCTAGGGATAGAATCTGTTCATCCAGTTTTCCATGTATTGATGGTAAAAAAGTGCATAGGAGACCCTTCTCGAGTTGTCCTAGTTGAGGATGTTCAGATCATAGAAGAGTTTCTGTACGAGGAAACACCAATTGCCTATTAGATCGACAGATCCGCAGATTGAGGACCAAAGATGCGGCTTTCATTAAAGTACTATGGAGAAACAAGAATGTGGAAGAATTGACCTGGGAAGCTGAGGATAACATGAGATCTAGATATCCTCACTTTTTTCAGACCCCAGGGTGATAGAATATCAGTTTATATTACTACAATTGAGGCGAGATACATATTCAGACATTATATTGTTGCTTATTATCATTGTTGTTGTATTTTCTGTGCATTACTGTTGTGGAGCTATGCTGTTTAGCTCTTTTGTATCATTCCGTGATACTTGTAGGTTAGACTTTTCTGCGTTTCAAATTTTCAAATAGTCCATATTATAGGGGAGACTCTGCCGAATTTTTTCGGCTACTCCTATAAGCTTGAATTCGTAAATCTAAATTCCATTCGAGGATGAATGTTCCTAAGGGGGAAGGATATAACACCCCGTATAATTTAAGCGATAAACTCATACTTTCAAGATATGGACAAGAGTGCTTAGTACCACATGAAGAATGTGTTATGAGGTATTCATATCACTCAATGATTGCACGTTAAAATTTAAAGTTGAGAAAGTTGTAAAACAAAAATCGGAAAAAGTTATCGCAAGTTACTTTTAGAAATTCTTTGAAATTTGGGTCAAATGTATTGTATATTTTCTCCCAGTATATAAAGAATTAGGAGGCGTACTGCCCATCAAATTGAAGGTCTATGAGTCTAAGTTACATTCAAGGACGAATGTTCCTAAGGGGAGAAGGATGTAACACCCTATATAATTAAGCAATAAACTCGTACTTTCGAGATATGGCCAATAGTGCTAATACCATAAGAATGATATTTTATGAGATGTTCAAATAAATCAATGACCGTATGTTAAGATTTGAGGTCGAGCAAGTTGTAAAACAAAAATCGGCAAAAGTTATTGGAAGTTACTTTCAAAAATTCTTTGAAATTTGGGTCATATGTCATGGAGTTTTTCTCCCAATATATAAAAAGTTAGGGGCCTACAATATATAAAATTAAAGGTCTATGATTCTAGTTTCTAACACACAAAAAGGTTCACCAGTATGACTTCAGAACAAAGAGATATTCACATTTTCATGAGACTGCACAGGCAGACACGTGGAGGTGGGCCCCCATATCGGCGGGAATATATCTATACATCTCGGATGTAATATTTTTCATTCCAAACAGTTCCAAAAACTTCAGCTCGTCTCTTCCATGGTTCCCCTAGGGTTCCAAGGTTCACTATAGGTGATTTCAGCATGCAAACTCTCCCAAAATTGAGGTAAAAGTCAGGGTTGTCATGAAGAATAATTAGCACACGTTTGTTTCATCAATTTCGGCTTTGTTTGCGAGTTCTTCGAAGGGGAAGATTGTTGATAAGGCTGTTTAAGACTTGTTTTATCTTGTATATTGTAAGGTAAGGGTTCCTAACCCTCTCTCCATCACTAATTCAAAGGTTATATTCCATATATCGAAATGGCTACCGATGTTTGAAATTCTTTACGTTTGTTGCGTTGTGGACACTTTTAGGTGGCTGTGGAGTTGTATAACGTGGTGGTTATTTGTCACGAACTGAGAGTACACCCTGATCGTGACACGGGACAAGGAGCCCCGAGATACCCAAGTCAACCCATGGCGTGAGCATAATACTAATTCATTTATTAAAAGGCGGAACACTTAACTTATCAATCATAAACTAACTGAAAATCGTATCATGAATTGTAAGGAACGACAAACCGAAATACATTCATCAATGACAAAATACTACACATAAGTCTGAAAGCCTCTAATCATAAAATACGTGTTAAAGGGACAAGACCCTAACTAACCCAAATATTTTGAAAACATAAGACAATTTTAAAAAGTCTGAACATGAAGCCCTCGAATCATGAGGACTCACCACTGAAGACTGAGCGGAACTGGGCGCAAGCTAGGGATGATGCTGAACCTGCGAACCGGATCCTGAAAATATGTGGGTCAGTACTTGGATAGTACTGAGTATGTAAGGTATGCAAAGCAATGCTTAAAAACATAAAAGTTAAAGGAGAGGGGACATCATGATTATAAGACTGAAATCGTAAGTGTATCGTAAGGCTCAATATTTCCAAAAATATTCATAAACCCATCAAAGTCATAACATGCAGGGAAAACATTTCATAAATCATAACTTGAGATAAAAGAACATAATCATGCATATTTCAAAACCATAAGGAACAATGGGAAATTTCTATAACCGACATACTCCACATGAGCACACATGAAGTCCGGCTTGTACGCCTAGTCGGGAGGCCGTTCATACCTTTCCCGGGGTATGAACCATGAAAGGCGTGATATAACTCATGAAGGCCCTGTAGGGCATATGGGGAAGTTACTGAGGAGGTCCCAAACATAATCCTATGGTGGCACGTAGTTCTAAGATTTGGGGCGTAGCCTGGGCTTCGAACCTACTCGGTGTTAAGTACTACTGCCAAAACATGTAACGTGCTCATAGAAATTCATACATAACATGCACGACTAGTTAAATCGTGAAAATCCTACCATTTTTGAGAGTTCATAATACTAGCTATGGAATTTGGGCCTGTGAGTCGGCCAAAGACATAGTTCATAAATCATACACAACATAAGGGCATGGCCCAAAATCTTAATCATGCTTTAAATGCTTAATTTATGCGAAACATAATCAGGACAACATGAGAAATAGGAAACTTGAAGACATGCTTGAAAATCAAAAATTCGTATTATGCTTGCGGATTCATCATGAACATGTTTTTACCAAAAAGTCCTTCATAATTGGGCATCCATACTTTTAGAGTTTTAAATCATGAAATATAAAATATACAAGCAATATCATCCCAAATACTTCAAAACCCGTAATTTAAACATACTACCACACTTTCATGTAAACTTTTGAGAAATCATGCAATTGGGTTAAGACCCACGAGAATTTGGTAACTTAATCGTAGGAAATGGGAAGAAATGGGATGGGTAAGGTCTAATGTACCCATTCCAAATCCCACATACCTGGAAATTTCGTTATTTCCTACTCCCTTGAAGAACCCTAAGTGAAAGCTTGAAGAATCTTGAAGAAAGTTGCTCGAAACCCTTCCTACTCCCTTCTCGAACACTTGTAATTGCTAAAATGAACTTAAGTGGAGTTTTCATCCCTTAAAGACCCTGTTCCGACCTCAAAACAACGTGGTTAAGGGTCCAAAAGCGTAAAAAGTTGAAATTGCCTTTACTGAAATTTCCCTGAAAAGCAGTTCTGGCCCCGACCACGAGTCGTACCATCAAGTCACGACTCACGGTTACCTATCGTGGTAACTTCACCATTTCTCCTAACTTTCATAATTTGGCCACGACTGGTATACCACGACTCGTACCACCATCCTACGGGTCATACTCTCAACTGTGGTACCATCCATCCAAACCAATACGACTTGACCACAACTCCTCACTACGACTCGTCGCTTCTACCTACAAGTCGTACCATGACCCGTGACGACTCACTCTAGCACCACTGAGATAATAACCACGACTCCTAAACACGAGTCTTACCTTATCACTACGGTTCGTAGGACTACCCGTGACACAACCTCAGGCTCCCGGTTTCCTCACGACTCGAGTCACGGCCGTAGGTCCTCACCACGATTTGAACCTCGAGTCATACTAGTGCAAAATTCCAGGTCTTCTTCAATTTTCGACTTCAACTCCTGGGTCCATTTCACAAGACCTTCCGGGGTGTTACAATATCTCCTCCTTGGAAACATTCATCCTCAAATGTAGGGAAACAAGCAACGAATGGAAACATACAATCACTATATATAGATGCTAATCATTCAAGCCGGAAACTGACAGAATGACTAACCACAAAAGAACTACATAGCTGGTCTGAGTTCAGACATCACTTACATATATCATATCATAAAACAAACTTATACGCATGAAAAGAACATGAAAAACTGAATGGAAGTTTTAGGACAAAACTGATACCTCAAATTGAAACTGGGCCGATTGGGGAAAAATTGGGTATTTGGCCATCATATCCGCTTCAGCTTCCCAAGTAGCTCCCTCAATATGCTGGTTTCTCCATAACACCTTTACTGAAGCTACTTCCTTGTTCCTCAACCTTCGAACCTGACTATCCAAGATTGCAATAGGGATCTCTTCATAACTGAGGCTATCCTTCACGCCACACTTTCCACCAGAACCACTAAGGCTGGATCTCCCATGAACTTTCTCAAGAGCGATACATGAAATACGGGGTGAACCGAAGTCAACTCTGAAGGTAACTCCAACTCATAGGCTACTTTACCCACTCGTCTCACAATCCGATATGGGCCAACATAGCGGGGGATGAGTTTTCCTTTCTTTCCAAATCTCATCACTCCCTTCATGGGAGGTACCTTCAGAAACACCCAATCATCGACCTCAAACTCAAGCTCCCTTCTCCTCACATTTGCATAAGACCTTTGGAGACTCTGAGCCATTTTCAGCCTTTTTCTTATTAACTGAACTTTTTCCATAACTTCATGGACTAAATCGGGTACCACTAATGAAGCCTCACTGACTTCAAACCACCCAATGGGCGATCTACACCGTCGCCTGTAAAAAGCCTCAAACGGTGCCATTTGTATGCTAGAGTGGTAGTTTTTGTTGTAGGCGAACTCAATAAGAGGAAAATGCTCGTCCCAACTACCCTTGAAGTCAATAGTAGAAGCTCTCAATATGTCCTCGAGAGTCTGGATAGTCCGCTCCGCCTGACCATCTGTTTGCGGATGGAATGCTGTGCTAAGATTGACCTGGGTGCCAAGTCCCTTTTGAAAAGATCTCCAGAATTGAGAAGTGAACTGGGTACCTTAGTCTGATATAATGGACAAGGGCACTCCGTGTAGTCTAACCAACTCTCGGATGTATAACTTTGCATAATCTTCTGCTGAATCAGTGGTTTTGACCGGTAGGAAATGAGCAGCCTTGGTCAACCTGTCCACCATAACCCAAGTGGAGTCATACTGTCTACGAGGCAGGGCAAACCTGTCACAAAGTACATGTTGATTTCTTCCCACTTCCAAGTAGGAATGCTGATATCTTGGAGTACACCCCCTTGTCTCTGATGCTTAACTTTCACTTGTTGGCAATTTGAGCACTTAGCTACAAATTCTGCAATATCCCGCTTCATGCCATTCCACCAGTAGATTTCCCGCAAGGCATGATACATTTTGGGGGTAACTGGACGTATAGAATATCTAGACCCGTGAGCCTCATGTAACATCCGGCTTCTCAAATCACCCATGCTCGAGACACATAAGCGACCCTGGTATCGAAGCACACCATCTCCCCCTTTGGAGAAGACTTCTACCTTCTTATTTTGAACTACTTCTTTCAACTTTACCAATATTGGGTCTTCATCTTGTTTAGCCTTCACCTCCGCTACCAAGGATGACTCTGACCAGTTCTGAACTACCATCCCACCATCGGTCGAACCAACTAACCTAACTCCCAACCGTGCAAGTCGATGTACCTCCTTTACCAGCTCCTTCTTGTCCACACTCACATGCGACACACTTCCCATAGAAGTATACTAAGAGTGTCTGCTATCACATTGGCCTTGCCGGGGTGATAAAGGACACTCATGTCGTAGTCCTTAAGTAGCTCCAACCACATCTATTGCCGAAGATTTAGTTCCTTCTGTGTGAACACATATTGTAAACTCTTGTGGTCTGTGAATACATCTACATGAACCCCATACAAGTAGTCTCGCCATATCTTCAAAGCAAATACCATTGCGGCCAACTCAAGATCATGGGTCGAATAATTCTTCTCGTGAGTTTTTAACTATCTGGAAGCATATGCTACGACTTTTCCATGCTGCATCAACACACATCCCAGTCCGACACTCAAAGCATCATAATATACAATGAAGCCATCAGTATCCTCCAGTAAAGTCAACACCGATGCTGAAGTGAGTTTGGCCTTCACTTCCTGGAAGCTCTTCTCACAAGCCTCCGACCATTGGAACTTCACCTTTTTCTAAGTCAATCTCGTCACTTGGGGCTGTAATGGATGAGAAACCTTCCACGAAGCTCTGGTAGTAACCCGCTAAGCCCAAAAAGCTTCTGATCTCAGAAGGGTTTACTGGTCTGGGCCAGTTCTTTACTACTTTTATCTTCTGGGAGTCCAGCCATATACCGTTGCTTGACACCACATGCCCCAAAAATGCAACTGATTTTATCCAAAATTCACATTTGCTAAACTTGGTGTATAGTTGGTTATCCTTGAGGGTTTGGAGTGCTACCCTCAGGTGTGCGACATGCTCCTCCTCACTCCTGGAGTATATTAATATGTCGTCAATGAACACGATGACGAACATATCCAAATATGCCTTGAATATCCTATTCATCAAATCCATAAAAGCTGCTGGGACATTGGTTAGTCCAAAAGACATAACAACGAATTCATAGTGGCCATACCGAGTTCTGAAAGAAGTCTTTGGAATGTCGCTCTTCCGGACTCTGAGCTGGTGATACCCAGACCTGAGATCTACCTTAGAGAAGTATTTGGAACCCTGAAGCTGATCGAATAAGTCATCAATCCTAGGTAAGGGATATCTATTCTTGATGGTTACCTTGTTCAACTGTCTATAATCAATACACATCCACAGGGAACCATCTTTCTTCCGGACGAACAACACTGGGGCACCCCATGGGGACTTAATCGGTCTAATGAAACCCTTATCCAGCAAATCCTTCAACTGCTCCTTTAACTCTTTTAGCTCGACTGGGGCCATTCGGTAGGGAGGAATTGATATGGGCTGCGTGTCGGGTAAAAGGTCAATCTCAAAATCAATCTCCCTCTCGGGAGGGATACCTGGTAGGTCATCTGGAAATACCTCGGGGTATTCACCCACCACGGGGACTACTGAATGGTCGGGGTCTCGGATGTGACATCCTTAACCATAACCAAGTAGTAAATACAGCCCTTGGAAATCAGTTTTTTGTATTTTATATAGGAGATAAAAGCAACCTATGGGTACCGCTGAACCACCCCTCCATTCTAAAATTGGTTCATTTGGTCACCGAAACTCCACTGCCCGAGTTCTATAGTTAACAGAAGCATAACATGCAAACAACCAATCCATGCCTAAGATGATGTCAAAATCAGTCATAGCTAATTCTACTAAGTCTATGGAGGTAACCTTATGCAACACTGTAATAGGGCAACCTCTATATACCCGCCTTGCTACGACTGAATCACCAACAGGGGTAGAGATAGAAAATGGTTCGAACAAGATTTCAAGACTGACTTCAAAGTGACTAGCAATGTAAGGTGTCACAAAAGATAATATGGCTCCCGGATCTAATAAAACATAAGCATCAATATGAAAAACTTGCAACATACCCGTAACCACATCGGGAGAAGTCTCTTGCTCCTACCGAGAGCTAAGTGCATAAAACTAGTTCTGGCGTTGGCCGCCAACTGAGCCAGTCGAAGCACCCTGCTGAGTCTGACGTGCTACTGGGATGGCTGAACTGGCTGCAAAAGTGCAGGCTCCACTACCCCCTGACCTAGCTGCAGGGCAATCCCTAAGTTTGTGTCCGGGTTTGCCACACCTGAAACAAGTGTCTGAGTTTACCAAACATTTCCCTGGGTGGTTCTTGCCACAAGTAGCACAAGATGGGAATGTGCGCTCTGTGCACATGCTGTTTTAACTCCTCGAACCTGAGGCCCTACTCCTCTGACCGTCCTGTGGCCTGGATGGAGTACTGGCTAAAGATGGTGCTGGTGCAGTGGTCCTGTGCTGGGACTGCTGGTGAAATTCACCCCTTGGCTTAGGCTGGGAGAACCTGTGGCTATTAGTTCTGGCCCTCTTGGCCTCTGTCTGCCTCATATGAGCTGCTTCCATCTGCTGAGCATAGAGGACTATCCGTGGGTAGTCCATATCCTGATGAAGCAGGGCTGTTCTGTAGTCCTTATCCAGATACTCAGATACTCCCTACACGAATCTGCTCACTCGCGCCCTTTGATCCATCACTAACTCCGGGGCATTTTTTGACAGGCGAGTGAACTCAAGTGCATATTCCAGCACCGTCATCTTTCCTTGCTTAAGGTTGAAAAACTCAGTTGCTTTCATTTCCCTCATCTCCCGAGGGAAAAACCTTTGAGAAAGGCTATGTGGAACTATCGCAGCTGATAGGGCCTGCTCCCGCTGCCCTGCTATCCCTCCATTGCTTGAACCAAATGTAAGTCACCTCCTTCAGCTGATAAGAGGCCAAATCAACACATTCCTCACTTGTCACTCCCATGACCTGAGTGACCTTCAAAATCCCTTTTATGAACTCGTGTGGATCCTCGTCCACCTTTGCGCCTGTGAACTCGGGAAGGTTCATCCTCAAAAAGTCTCTGATCCGGGTCGCCGTTGCATTGCCGTTCTGAGGAAAAGGCGCAACAGCCTGCTGGTTGACCTGAGCGGTCAAGGCATGCTCCAGCATTTAAATAGCCGCCCGAACTTGGTATTTGCAGCTGGCTCGGGTGCCTGGGGCTCCTGAATAGGTGGGGCTTGCTGACGCCCATCATTATTGCCACCCCTGTGGCCTTCATCATTTTTGTTCTTCCTCCATCTAATTATCCTTCTTGGAGACATAAATTTTCTACAGTTGCGAACAACATGAATTAGAAAGAGGGAGAGGTTTTGACTGAACGACATAGATCATGAAAGAAGGGAATATTACTAAAATGTTCAGTAGCCTCTTCGTCATAAGTGTGACGCGCTTCACACTCATGAAAAAGACTCTACCTAACGTGGCTTTCAGACTCCCTAGGACACATCTAAACCTATTGCTCTGATACTAAGTTTGTCATGATCCGAGAGTACACCCCGATCATAGACACAGGACAAGGAGCCCCAAGAGACCCCAAGTCAACCCATGACATGAGCATAATACTAATTCATTCATAAAAAGGCGGAAAACCTAACTTATCAATCATAAACTAACTGAAAATTGTGTCATGAATTGAAAGGAACGACAAACCATACATTCATCAATGACAAAATACTACACATAAGTCTGAAAGCCTCTAATCATAAAAGAAGGGTTGAAGGGACAAGACCCCAACTAACCCAAACATTTTGAAAACATAAGACAATTTAAACAAGTCTGAACATGAAGCCCTCGAATTATGAGGACTCACCAGAAGACTGAGCGGAACTGAGCGTAAGCTAGGGACGATGTTGAACTTGCGAACCGAATCCTAATAATATGTGGGTCAGTATTTGGATAGTACTGAGTATGTAAGGTATGCAAAGGAATGCTTAAAAACATAAAAGTTAAAGGAGTGGGGACATCATGATTATAAGACTAAAATCGTAAGTATATCGTAAGGCTCAATATTTCCAAAAATATTCATAAACCCATCAAAGTCATACATGCGGGAAAAACATTTCATAAATCATAACTTGAGACAAAAGAACATAATCATGCATATTTCAAAACCATATGGAACAATGGGAGATTTCTATAACGACATACTCCACATGAGCACACATGAAGTCCGGCTTGTACGCTTAGTCGGGAGACTGTTCATACCTTGCCAGGGGTATGAACCATGAAAGGCGTGATATCATTCATGAAGGCCCTGTAGGGCATAAGGGACAGTCATTGAGGAGGTCCCGAACATAATCCTACGATGGCACGTAGTTATGAGATTCGGGGGGTAGCCTGGGCTCCGAACCTACTCGGTGTTAAGTACTACTCCCAAAACATGTAATGTTCTCATAGAAGTTCATACATAACATGCAAGACTAGTTAAATCGTGAAAATCATACCATGTTTGAGAGTTCATAATACTAGCCATGGAATTTGGGCCAGTGAGTCGGCCAAAGACATAGTTCATAAATCATACAGAACATGGGGGCATGGCCCAAAAATCTTAATCATGCTTGAAATGCTTAATTTATGCGAAACATAATCATGACAACATGAGAAATAGGAAACTTGAAGACATGCTTTAAACTCAAAAATTCGTATTAAGCTTGCGGATTCATCATGAATAGGAATTTTACCAAAAAGTCCTTCATAATTGGGCATCCATAATTTTGGAGTTTTAAATCATGAAATATAAAATATACAAGCAATATCATCCCAAATACTTCAAAACCTGTAATTTAAACATACTACCAAACTTTCATGTAAGCTTTTGAGAAATAATGCAATTGGGTTAAGACCCACAAGAATTTGGTAACTTAATCATAGGAAATAGGAAGAAATGGGAATGGGTAGGGTCTAATGTACCAATTCCAAATCCCACATACTTAGAAATTTCGTGATTTCCTTCTCCCTTGAAGAACCCTAAGTGAAAGCTTGAAGAATCTTGAAGAAAGTTGCTTGAAACCCTTCCTACTCCCTTCTCTAACACTTGTAATTGCTAAAATGAACTTAACAGGAGTTTTTATCCTTTAAAGATCCAATTCCGACCTCAAAACGACGTGGTTTAGGGTCCAAAAGCATAAAAAGTCAAAATTGCCCTTACTGAAATTTCCCTGAAAAGCAGTTCTGGCCCCGACCACGAGTCGTGCCATGAGTCGTACCATCAAGTCACGACTCGTGGTTACCTCTCGTGTTCACTTCACCCTTTCTCCTAACTTTCTGAATTTGGCCACGACTGGTATACCACGACTCGTACCACCATCCTACAGGTCGTACTGTCAACCGTGGTACCATCCACCCAAACCAATACGACTTAACCACAACTCCTCTCCACAAATCGTTGCTTCATCCTACAAGTCGTACCATGACTCGTGATAACTCACTTTGGCACCACAAAGATATTCACCATGACTCCTAACCACGAGTCATACCTTATCACCATGGTTCGTAGGACTACCCGTGACACAACCTCAGGCTCCCGGTTTCCTAATGATTCGAGTCACGAGTCGTAGGTCCTCACCACGACTCATACCTCTAGTCGTACTGGTGCAAAATTCTAGGTCTTCTATAGTTTTTGACTTCAACTCCCGAGTCCATTCATAGGCTATTCCGGGGTGTTACATTATTATGATGAAGTATATAATTGAAGGGTTGTTTGAGAATACCCGAGCTATCGGATCTCTTACAAGGTATGTTAAGGAGAAACCTTTTTCGGCAAGTTTCCTTCGTCGTTTAGATGATACGACTTATTCTTATTGGCCATAGTACTCGAAGCAATGTTAATTATTGATTGAGTCGGCTGTTGGGATTATATATATGTGTATATGTGAGCTTCCCTTATCGAGATTGGTCTTGTTTAGCTACTTCCATATGTTAAAAGTGACATGAAAATCTCCTTGTCTAAATCATCATCGCGTAGTTAGCTATTGATAGTTTATTCTTTTGCCAATGCCTTAAGGGCTTTGTGATTGGCTTCTTAGAATTTCAAGTTGATATTGGCAGAATTATTACTATTTTGTCATAGAAACTATGTGAGTATAACACCTATGTATACATAGCTCGCCTACGGGGCTTTGGCGTATCATGACGCCCATAGAACTAATGAATTAGAGTTGTAGTTTTACCTTCGGGTAATTGGAATCATGGCTTCCTATTGAGCTGTGAAGGTGAGCTTATAGGTATCCGCCTCTTTATTAGAGACCTTATACTTCAATTCGACATATAGATCATTGTGCAGGTCCCTTAGAAAGCCACCTTGCTTGCTGATAGATTGAAAGATTATTTGATGTCTTTGTTGGCTATCTTGTCAGTTGTTAGTATTGGGGCCTATCTATTTTGGGTATAGATGTATAAGTGCCCATTTATAAGTTGCTTAAAAAGGCTATGTACAAGCGTACTTGCCTATGGGGCTATACTTTGCTAATAGAAGCTATAGAATGTCTAGAAGGACCATATTTACGCCCACATAGCTATATTGAAGACTACTCATTTATGTACTTCCTTTATGCCTATGTTAGCATTACTGACCCTCAGTAGAGCAGTCTTCATTTATGGACTTCCTTTATGCTTATGTTGGAATTACTGACCCTCAGTAGAGCCTTGTGCGCTTGGGGTGTAGTTACAGGAGCCCAAAAGGCTTAGATACAGTTGCAGGAGCCCATAAGGCTCAAGATAGAAATGCAGGAGCCAAGTGTGCTCAAGATACAATTATAACTTGCCTACGGGGCTACAATGTTACAAATAGGGATATGTTGATTAAGTTGTACCTGCCAGGTCTTATGGGGGCTCAGGTAGGTTATTGCTTGTTGTTTGTACCTGCCAAGCTTATGGGGGCTAGGTTAGGTTCTTGTTTGACTATTGCCTGTTTAGTTCCTGTATAATTTAATAAGATCTTTCAAGTTATTCTCTTATTCTTTTTTCTGTTTACATTCCATTCTTACAATCAATTTAGTTCCAGCTTATTGTTATTTCCTTACATACTTGGTGCATTGTTGTACTAACGCCCGAGCCTAGGGGCGCTCCACTCTTGCCTACAGGTTCTGACAAACAGGTTCAGGGACCTCCTCAGTAATAGTTCAGGCTCAACACATTGGTCAGCTCCTCTCTTCCGGAGTTACCATACTTTAGAGGTTTGCCTATCTTATACTGTATAGCTCTTTTTGGGTAGGTCGGGGCCCTGTCTCAGCCAAGTATTTACTCCTTAGAAACTTGCATACAATGAAATTGTATATAACTACGCATTTGTCCATAACTCGATTATTTTGTTTGAGCGATTTGGAGGCCTTAATGGTCCTTGTATATATGTATACCTTCTGCTTTATTTTATTTAGAAAATGTGGTGGTTTTGTCGGCCTATATAGAATGTTATTATTATTGTGAACTATTGGATCAATTGAATATCAGCGCAGGTTTTTATATTGCAGCCTTGTTGGCCAAGGGCTTTTTTAAGCTGAGATATACTTGATTGTTTTCTTAATTATATGTTGCTGATGTGCACCAGAGGTGTATATGTCCAGCTAAGTCAGCTCAAGGTCCATTGTGGCATCAGGTGTCAGTTATGCCTCCCAGGGTTGGGCGTTACAACCTAGGCCTACAATCCACTACCTCCTCCTCAATTTGATGCCTTCTCGAAAATTAGGTCAAGAGACCTCCAACACTAAACCTTTTCCCCCTTTTAACCCTTGTTCTCCTCAATACTTCTTTTATAATTTCCCCAACATTAATAGGCATCCCAGTCATCAATGCATAGATAGACACACCCTGTGAGTCACGTGCTTTTTGGGCACCAAACAAGCACAAACAATTTTTAACCAAATCCTAGCTTCTCTATTCATATGGGCATAAGGGAATGACACATGATACCCTTCTGGTTGGTGACGGGCCCACTGTACGATCGAATTGGGCCACTGGGAGTGTGTCAAATTGATCTATAGGGAGGTCTCAAAATCAAATTTTAAAGAATTGTGTGTCAATATTAGTTGAGCCAAGCAATCTATTTAAAACCGTGGGCGAAAAGTTAACAATTTGCCCTCTAACTTCACTTCGTTTGACCTTTCCTTTGGATCCCAATTTGCAAGAAATTCCCTCACCATATTTAAATTACATTCACCGGATTATTAAACACAAAGCCAAGACCAAGAGTGCGCAATCTATCTAAAATGTGAGAAAATTCGGATGCCAAGCTTTCTCTATCAATAAACAAATCATGTGAATATTTTGATTGTTTGTGTTCCTTAAACCATTTCTTACCTTCTTGCTCCGTGACTCAATGGAGCCTAAAATGCCTCAATGGTTATTGTGGTAAGCTCACATCCTCATTTTTTTCTTTACTAACTCTCCTTAACCTCTTGGAACCATGCTTAAAGAAGCTGCTCCCTTCCCCTTGCTAGGTTTTAGTGCCATTGTTGGAGTAATTTCAAGAAAAATATTGTCTTTTATGATTTTAGTGAAAAATTTTGGAGGAATTTGTGAGAAAGATGAAAATTTTGGAGAAAATTTTAGAGAGAAAGAGGGTGTGCAGCGCGTTTGGGTTAAGAATGAGATGAAAAAAATTAGTTTTTTGCTTTTAAAACACCAATTTGGATTGGGTTTGACCTGTGACCGACACTTTTTTCCCTTGGAAGACCCACCGCTTCATGGCGCTCCACACGGTACTAGTCACTGTGTGTCGCACCACTTCATGCAGTGCTAGGCATTCTTTTTCTTCAGATTGGATATACACAATTTTTTCAATATTTTCTTCGGGTTGCTAACTCAACGGTAGAGTCTATTCCATGACCGGAACAGGGGAGGATACATGTTACACTACGATTTTGAATACGAGTCGCGTTGCTCTATGAGCTGTAGTGCCAAATTTTTCTTTGCACCCCATTTTCAACTTTTATTCTCAAAACTTCTTTTTATGTATTACGACTTAACTCCTGCACACTTGAATAGACATATAAACTCAAAGAAAAGATCTTGGGTTGCCTCCCAAGCAGTGCCTGATTTAATGTCGCGGCACGACGTAAATATCTTGATTACTCAAACTTTATGAAGATACATATTGGGCTCATGGTCACATGCAATGACCCTCATTCCGAAGGTTTAGAATGGTATCACTAGGCAAAGTGCCCTTTTGCCTTTGATTTAATGTGGCCGAGATTTGCCCCCCTTGCTGCTCTAACTTTTGATAGAGGTTGAATGTAAGTCAACCCATTGACTCAAGCTTGAAAGTTCACCTCTCATCTCCTTCACTCCTATCTCGGTGGAGTCCACTTTTTTCATCATATGACTCATCATATTTTCCAACTTTATGGTCCAGAGTCGTTCATAGTAGGCTCTCTTGCTCTTGGAGGGGCATAAACTCCACTCCTATCATGCTTGGGGGCATCTATGTTCCTCCATTGAATTTGGTCTATCTCTATCTCCAGCTCGATCATAATTATTGTTCCCATAGTAGTCCAACCTTTATTTTCTTGGCCTTCACGCCAAGATTCTTGATTAGACCCTTGGGTGTTAGCCTAGAATCCCCCTGATTGTTTGCAAAATTTGCTTCCTTTTCAGCTTCAGGGTATTGATCCTCATACCTGGGTCCCTTATCTTGTGCGTTCACTGCAGCACCCTCTATGTATTCAACGTGGTGAGGTGCTTGATGATCAATTCTAACTGGGTCTTCAGATGGGCCATGTCTTGGTCCCATTCTTCTTTCTTTTTTTGCTGCTCTGCTGTCATTCCTCTAGAGTAGCTCACTACAACAACGTCGGATTCTCTATTGTTCTATGCCCTATTGGTCTTAGTCCTTTTATCTAGTATTTCACTTGCAAAACTATGGGCTATTATGGACCTTTCAGCTATACCATCTGCTATAACTTTATTCGAGGAACTCAGTGACCTGTAGCATACCTCCAAAAGGACCTCCTTAGGAAGCTTGTAATTAGGACACTATTTTGATTTCTTCTTAAACCTCAACCATGCCTCATGCAGAGCTTCCCCAGATAATTGTCTGAAGTTATTAATTTCATCCCTCAACTGAATCATCCGTGAGGGTGGGAAGAATCTCTTTGAGAAAGCTGCAATCAACTTTGCCCAAGTAGTGATAGACTCATTTGGAAGCTCGTTCAACCACAAAGTAGCTTCCCCAGCTAGTGAGAATAGTAATAAGCTGAGTCCAATGGCCTCTTGAGAAACTATGGGTAGCCTTTAGGCATTGCAGGTACCAGTAAAATTTATCAGATGCTGGTTTGAATCTAGGAAAAACCATTGAAAAACCCCTTCATGCTTAGCAACTGTATTATAGTACTAGTCACATCGAATTTCGCATTCACAGGCAGTGGGGGTTAAACAATGGCTCCCATGTAGTCAACTTCCTCTTGCTGAAACTCCCTCCCAAAGAGCACATTACGTACAACATTATGTCCATGATGACAAGGGGTGTTTGGTCGGTTCTTCTTTGCCAAGGCAACAACAAAATTAGCAGCCTTAAATCTCCTAGCTATTTCATCTAGTCAAGCTTCCTCTGCTTTGCATGCAACTTTGTCTCTTTATGCCTCCATCATCTCCTCCGGTGGGAGATCAATTTGTACCATAGGATTCGTCATGCTATCCTGTGACAAGACAAAAAGAAAACAAAAATATAAATCACAAAATAGAGATTACCAGTCAAGCTTTGACACCAATTAACTGTTTCTTAACCCGTATTCCCCGACAACGACGCCAAAATTTGATCATGCCCAAAATACACCTCACAATTGAAGTATAAAGTGACCCCTATAAAATATAGTAACCTAACTTAGATTGGGATTGATCCCATAGGGAATAGGAAAGAAACAGTATGTTAATGATGACTAAACTTACTTGCAATCAATATTTTGGAAGGGGGGTTTGCAAAATAAAAAGAAGAAAATAATTCTAACAAAGATTAAGTTGTGTTTCAAATTATCAAGACAAAACCAGGACTGTTCACCATGATTTCATAACTTAGTATACTTTTATTAGTGATCTATCCTAGTGAATCTTTTGTAAGACTGCTGATTAAGTTAATTTAACGTCTCTCAACCTACATAGATGAATTTCACTTATCTCCTCTCAGACTCAAAGTAAATATATTTTGCCCTCACCATAAGTCTTGGCTTAACTATCCTTGGTTAGAGCTCAAGTTAATTTAGATGAGGGTTTGTAGCCTCAAATGACCATTGTTATTCTCTTTTCTTAACTTCAACCTCCTTGATCAAGCAAGTTAAAGATACGGGCATGTTTCAATGTTTGCAACTGCTAAAACTAATTAAAATAAAGACAACAATAATCCACCTAATTTACCATAGAAACAAAAGATGTAGAATAATTCATAATAAAATACTTACGATAATATAAACTTGTTAACAAAATCTCCAAAGCTATATTGAGTCACAAGAAGTTGATGAATTTCCGACAAATACTTAAGTAAACTATTACACAAATTCATAAAGTATGAATAGTGCAACAGTATGAATTGTACTTCTCTATACCACACTATGTGACATGCCTAATACACAGGTATAAAGGGTATTTATGATAGTAGTTTAAGCCTTCGTTATTCCTTTTTGGATTAAAATTTGATTTTACAACTTCTGTTCCTAGTCGAACTAGGATTGAAATTTGCCACGTATGGACACTGCTTGTGCATCACACCCCTCCATGCACCATCTTGCCTGGCACATTGCGCCTCTTGGTGTGCCAACTAGGCTTGTGCGGCAAGAAGGCCATAGCACAGCTATGCCTGTGCGCTTCCAACATCTATCATACTCGTTTTGTCTATCCCTTTTTGCCATTCTTGCTCTTTTTAGCCACAATTAATCCCAAATCCATCATTTTAAGCCCTGAAAGCATCTATCATGTGCGTCAGCTCTTTTTCATAAATATATCATAAAATACAGGAAAATACACACCATCACAACCATCACCACCATCACCATTACGCTAGTCACCATTATAACACCATGCATTATAATGACTAGAGATACAAATCATCGCCACCATTATTAGCGAACATAAATATTTTATTTTTATGAAATAATAATTTTTTTTATTAAATTAATATTTTAAAAAATATTTATTACTTTTTTATTTTAATTGTATATTTAATATATTTACTGTAACACCTTAAAAGTCCCTAAGATCAGACCCGAGGCATAAAATGGAGAAAATAACTGAAACTGAACCAGGTCATAGAGAACTGTCAAGTGACCTGTTAAGCCACTTGATGGGTCGTTAAGTGACCCATAATGTAGGAATGTTGCAAAAATCCTAATGACCGGTGAAGTGATCCGTTATGTATCATGACAAATTGATAAGTGGAGGCGTCAATAAAAGATCAAAAAGTTGGAAATATCTCCAGTGGTAATGGGTCAAGGGTGACGACCCATGAAGTCTCATACGAGTTATGAATTGACCCATTATGACTGCCGGGATAATTTTCTCAACCGAGTCACTAAGAGTATTTCTGTACTTTCTATGTATTTAACTCCTAAACTAAGTCATTTTGAGTTCCCAAAAGGGTGTATTATAGGGTTTTATTCATTTATAGTCCTCATTATACTCCTAACACCTCAAGTTGAAGATCAAAATTCTCTCAAGCCCTCAAGCAATCAAGGATCTTCTTCTTCTTCTTCTTCTCCAATTCTCTTGGGTTTCAAAGCCTAGCAAGGTCTCTTCAAGCACAAGTATGTAGGGTCATGAATGGGGAATTTATTCCACCCTCTTTCCTAGTTCCAAGTCAATTTCATGAATTTAAGTCTTTAATCATGTTTTATGGAAATTCTAGGGTCAGACCTAATTTTCATGAAATCTCTTATGATCTTCTATGAATTAAACTCTCTTATGATGAAATCCATGTTTTATGATTATGATGCATGTTTTATAATAGAATCTCTCATGAAACCATATTTTCAAGTTATGATGATTTTACGTAATTATGTATGATTTAATGAATCTCAAGCTTATGTATCATAGCCGAATCAACGACTTTGTTTTCATGTCTAGTTCACGTATGTCAAGTATATTTATAATTTTCCTGATTTTAAACAATCCTATGTAAGATGAAGTATGTTTAATGATTATGTCTATGAGCAATATGCTTGTTTTGGGAGTAGTATTTAGCACTGAGTACGTCGGGGTTCAGTGCATCCAGGTCTCTAAATTGTGTGCCACCGTAGGATAAGGGGTCCTCACCAGTTGAGAGTGTCTCCCTTATGCTACAAGGCCTCTTATTATGAGTGATATCACACCTTTATTGTCCTTTGCCCTGGCAAGGCTTAGGACGACTCTGCCAACTTGAGCGAGATAGTTGGGCATCATGTGCTCATTCATGATGGTGTCAGTTATGAGAATCTCCCATTATTCCTCATATTTTAAGGTGTTCATATTCAGAATTTATGATATCATGTTTTATAGTATGTGTAACACCCCAAAAGTCCCTACGATCAAGCACTAGACATGTAAGCAGATTCATCAGAAAATCTGCATATTTCTCTCAGGACGACTCGTGGCACGAGTCATTGTACCATGGTATGGGTCGTAGGTCAAGTCGTGATGAGCTACTGGTTGTTAGATCTTGGACCAATGATTCTAGGTATGACTCGTTGTTTGGTGTGATGATTCATGGGTAGGAGTTGTGGTTAACAACAAAGTCTTCTGGCCCAGTGATGACGGCTAATGGTACGAGTCATAGGAGGCTATAACGAGTTGTGGAGTGTAGTTGTGGTTTGAACTTGTCGAGGGAAGGGGGATTTCATGAGTCAAGGTACGAATTATTTTAAGAAACAATGAGTTGTGGAAGGCATCTGTGGTTAGAATCATAGAGTTAGAAATTTGGATTGACTAGCAACGGAAGGACACCACGATCTGTGATTTGGAGGTATGACTCGTGGTACGAGTCGTGGTGACTGGCAGTGGCCTTTTTCCAGATGAATCATTAAGGGCATTTTCATTATTTCTAAGCTCCTAACTTCCTAATAACGTTGTTTCATGATCTTTTTAAGAAGGTTTAACTATCCTAAGTCATTAGACTCCCATGCATGCATTGAATTAAGATTCCCTTCTAACATCAAGGTAGAATTCTCCCTAATTTCTTCCCCAATTCTCTTGGGTTTCAAGGCTAGTTTGGAAATCAATTTATATAGGTATGGATATGAATGGGGGATTTCTTCCACCATCACGCCCAAGCTTCTTCTCGAATTCATGAATTCAAGTTTTTAATCAAATGTATTGATTCCTAGGGTTTTAACCCAATTTTATGAAACTATCTATTCTATGTTTATGAGTGTAATCCCCTTATGTTCTAAAGTATGTTTTAATTCTAATGGACATTTTATCCTCAATTTGATTATAAATTCATGATTTCAAGTTATTAGAAATTATGCCACACTATGCAAGTTTTATGAAAGGCAAGCCTATGATCCATTTTCAAGTATGAGGAGTTATCTCGTATGTATGAATGTTTAAGAACTCTCAAATTATGATTCCATGATTTTGACTTATGAAGTCTATCTCAAGTATTCATGATTTTATGATTTGGGCAAGCCCATACAAGTTAAGTATGTTTATTATGATTTAGCCAGGGCTAATAAGATTAGTTACGATATGATTTGGAGTCAAGACTCCCAAAACAATTTATGATATGATATGGAGTCAAGACTCCTAATGTTCAGATTCAAGCTATGTATGAGATTATGATTTCAACTTCGTTGAAAAACTGTGTGAGCACTAAGCATGTTTTAGGAATAGTGTCTAGCACCAAGTAGGCTTTGGGATTCGAGGTTCTACGGCCTTATAACTACGCGCCAATATAGGTATATATATATATATATGTTGGGACCTCTCAAGAGAGTTTTCCCCTCCCCAAGGGGCTCATCTTGATATCGATATCATGGTTTAGCATCCTTTACCTTGGCAAGGCTTTGGACGATTCTGCCCACTTGAGTGTGATAGTTGGGGCATCACGTAAGTTCTATCATGATGGTATCATTTATAATGAGTCTCCCATTGTTCCTCATGATTTCAGTTACCCATGTTCATGACTAATGATATTATATTTTATAGCAGATTTGACCCAATGATCAGTTTATGAGCTTTTACTTACGATTTCAATTATTACAATTCATATGATTTATCTTTCTAAATCTTAGGTCACTATGTTCAGTTATGATAACTAGCTTATGATTATGTATATCTCAAATACAACTTTCAATATGCAGTCCTTACTCTCATGATATTTTGATTTTTATGCATGATTTGAACTAACGTTTTACTAAGAAGGTTTTACGTACCTTATATACTCAGTAAATTCCAAGTACTGACTGCATACTCTATGCTATATCGTCTCATGATATAAGTTTGGGCGATCCAACTTAGTCTCACCGATAGCTTGCTCTCACCGCTGTCCAATCCAGCCCCTGCTTTGGGTGAGTCCTCATTTCTCTGAGGATAGTTAGTAGTTTTGTTTTGCATGTTATTTCAGTTTTCAGACTCTAGTGAGCTAGTTGGGGATATTGTCCCATCAGCTCATCAAATGTTTTCGAGGCTTCTCAGACATTATGTAGATGGTTCAACTTGTTGAGTGTTGACTCCATTTATGGCCTTTGTTATATTTCAGACTTCCTTTTATTCATGTTGCTTTAATTTCCACTTTAGTTATGCTTGTGAATTACTATGCATGTGCCATGGGTTAGCTGAACCATTCGTGGTTCTAGGCTTTGCGTCTCGATCTGGGGTCTCAGCTCGGGTCGTGACAAACTTGGTATCAGAGCAAATGTTTAGGTGTGTCCTAGAGTGTCTGAAAGCCACATTAAGTAGAGTCTTTTTCATGTGTATGAAATGTGCTACACTTATGGCGAATAGGCTACAAGGCATTTTAGGAAATTTCCCTTTTTTCATGATCTATATTGTGCAATGAAGTACCTCTCTATTCCTCTAACTCATGCTATACGTGTTTGCAGAAATATGCCTCCAGGCTGAGTTAATGGTAGAAGAAATGGCAACGGAAATGGCCATGGCAATGGCAATAGAGATGGGCATCAGCAAGCCCCACTAGCACCAGTGGATCCTTTGCCTGAGTAGGTCACTCATGTCGAGTTTAGAGAGGCATTTCAGATGTTGGCACAGGCCATGCTGCTCAAGTCAACCAGCAGGTGGTGGCCCATGTTCCCCAGAATGGGAATGCAAAGGCGGCGAAAGTGTGAGACTTTCTCAGGATGAACCCACCTGAGTTTCTTAGGTCGAATGTGGATGAGGACCCTCACGAGTTCCTTGATGAGGTGTAGAAGATCATCCAGATTATGGGGATGATGGGAGAGGAGAGTGCAGATTTAGCCTCATATCAGTTGAAGGGGGTGGCTCACGTGTGGTTCCGTTAGTGGAAGGATAGTAGAGGAGTTGGAGCAGTTCCCGTGGGTAGGCATAAGTTTGTGACTACCTTCTTAGAAAGGTTATTCCTTAGGGAGTTGAGGTAGGCAAAGGTGGCGGAGTTCGTCAACTTGAAGCAGAACAACAAAACTATCTAGGAGTAAGCTTTGGAGTTTTACCTAATTGTCCAAGTATGCATCGGAGATGGTTGTTGATCCTAGGGCTCGTGTGAGCAGGTTTATGAATGGAGTTGTAGATTCCTTGGCCAAGGAGTGCAGTACTTCTATGTTGTTTAATGACATAGATTTCTCTCGATTGGTAATATATGCCCAGCAGATCGAGGTGGAGCAGATGAAGGAAAGAGAGAGAGAGTCCAAGAGGGTCGGGACATGGAGCTATAGGCATTCCCAGTAGAGGTCCGATGGCAAACATTATCCCCAGTTTCACCAAAGGTCATCGACCCAACGTAGTTATCAGCCAGTGTTCTGTTCAGACCTAGAAGTGATCATAGGGGTAGATCATCAAGCTCTAGCAATCAGGGGGGCATGTCATGAGACGTGATCATAGGGGTAGAGCACAGACTCTAATAGTCAGGGGAGCATGTCAGGAGAGCCCAACATTCCAGTTTGCGGGAGATGTGGTAGGAGGAACACTAGAGATGCTTAGCGGGTTCAGGTGCGTGCTTCGAGTGTGGGAAGCCCGAAAACATGCTCAGAGATTTCCCTTCAGCCAGACAGGGCCCTAGTAGAGTCCATAACCCAGCCACCAGTTCAGCAGCTCCACCAGCACGTTCAGCTCAGCAGGGTGCTTCCACTAGTAAAGGTGGAAGCAAGCGCCAAAATAGGTTCTATGCACTATCTTCTCGTTAGGAGCAGGAGGTCTCTCCCGATATGGCCACTGGTATGTTAGGAGTATTCCATCTGATGTGTATGCATTTTTAGATCCAAGGGCTACCTTGTATTTTATAACTCCTTACGTTGCTGTTAGTTTCAGAGTTAGTCCCAAAATCTTGTCAGAACCCTTCTCAGTCTCTACTCCATTTAGTGAGTTAGTTATAGCTCGACGGGCTACAGAAACTGCCCTATCACGATCCTTCAGAAAGTCAACTCAGTCGACCTAATAGAGTTATACATGACCAATTTTGATGTTATCTTCATCATGGATTGGTTGTATGCTTGATTTCCTTCAATAAATTGTAGAACCCATATGGTAGAGTTTCGATTTCCGGGAGAACCAGTTCTAGAGTGGAAAGTTAGTTCAGTTGTGCCTGTAGGTCGATTCATCTCCTATCTTAAGGCCAAAAAGATGATTTCTAAGGGTTGTGTATACCATTTAGTTTGGGTCAAGGATTCTATGTTTGAGACCCTAACTCTTCAGTCTTTTCCTATTGTATGTGAGTACCCGAAGGTGTTTCTGAATGATCTACTAGGAGTCCCTATCGAGCGGGAGATTGACTTTGATATTGACATTCTCCCTGATACGCAGTCCATATCCATTCCGCCTCACAAAATGGCTCCAGCCTAGCTAAAAGAGTTGAAAGAACAATTGAAAGGTCTTCTAGATAAGGTTTTCATCAGACCTAGAAAATCCCATGGGGTGCTCCAGCTCTCTTTGTTCGGAAGAAGGATGTTTCTGTTAGGATGTGCATTGATTTTTGATAGTTGAATAAGGTTACAATCAAGAATAAGTATCCCCTCCCCAGGATTGATGACCTGTTTGACCAACTTCAGGGTGCTAAGTGCTTCTCAAAGATAGACCTCAGATCCGGATATCATCAGCTCAGAGTTAGGGAGAGTGACATTTCGAAGACAACCTACAGGGCTAGGTATAGTCACAATGAGTTTGTAGTTATGCCTTTTGGACTAACAAATTCTCTTGTAGCTTTTATGGATTTGATGAACAGGGTAATCAAATAGTATTTGGATATGTTCTTGATTGTCTTCATAGATGATATTCTCATATACTCTCGGAGCAAGGAGGAGCATGTCGATCATTTGAGGATTGTGTTGCAGACTCTCAAGGATCGCCAGTTGTTTGCTAAATTCAACAAGTGTGAGTTTTAGCTGAACTCAGTGGCATTTTTTGGCCATGTAGTGTCTGTCGAGTGTGTGCATATGGACTCTCAAAAGATCAAAGCGATGAAGAATTGGCCCAGACTAGTTAGTCCTATGGATATTAGGAGCTTTTTGGGTTTAGCTAGCTACTATAGGAGGTTCATTGAGGGATTTTCATCCATTGCGACACCGTTTGCTAAGTTGACCTAGAAGAATGTCAAATTTCAGTGGTTGGATGCTTATGAGAAGAGTTTTTAGGAGTTAAAGACTCGATTCACTTCAGCCCAATGTTGACCCTACTGGAAGGCACAAATGGTTTTATTGTGTAATATGATGCCTCTAGGGTTGGTCTTGGTTGTGTGTTGATGCATGTAACACTCCAAAAGTCCCTAAGATCAGACTCGAGGATTGAAGCTAAGAAATCATGAAAAATGCACCAGAGTCATAGAACGACTCAAGGAACGAGTCATTATGCAAAGGATGACCCGTTGGAACGCTTCATTGTAAGACTCTAGTTAAGCTTCCCAAAGAAACGAGCCTAGCAACGACTCCTTGGATGATCCAACAGGTCGTCATGAGCAGTCGTTGAATGGATTCCTGAAAGGGGTTAGATTGGATCATTAACAATGGATGGGTTCAATGACCTGTTGTTACAAGTAACGGCTCATGGTTTGTCCCCATGGAAAGATTCCAGAAGCTACGCAAGGTGTCAGCTATGATAACGAGAGGGAACAATGGGTTGTTGTTGCAAGTAATGGCCTGTCCTGTCTAGTCATTGTTTGAAGATCTAAGAACTGGGGGAAAGAGGGCTGGCTAGTGATGGGTGGATACAGCGGGTCGTGGTTTGGTAGTACAACCCATTGGATGAGTTGTTGTACCTGGTAGTGGCCTTTTTCCCAGATGAATTAGTAAGGGCATTTTTGCAAATTCTAAGCTCGTAAGTCCTAAATTACATCATTTAAAGCTTGGGAAAGAGTGCTTTAAGGGGAATATTCACCCTAGAACCTTCATCCTCTTCCCCACACCCTAATTAGAAGATCAAATTTCCTCAAGGCTCTCAAGAGAAAGCTAGGGTTCATCATCTTCATCTTAATCAAATCTTCTTTGGTCTCAAGCCAAGTCAAGAAATCAGTTTACCAGGTATGTGGGGTTCATCAATAAGGGGTTCTTCCACCCTCATTCCCCTTCTCCAATTGAAATCATGATATTCCATTCCCCATGCCATAATTTTAAATTTCTAGGGTTTATTGGGTATTATTGAATTCCTCCATGATTCTCCTATAGGTTTAGCTATCTTGATTAGATTGATGATTCCATGACTAGGGTTTTGTATTTCTTTCAAGTCTTTCATGAAATTACTATCAAGCATGATTATGAACTTTTACGGTTTAAATTCCCTTGTATTGAAATCCCACGATCTTCTTAAGATATTAACTCTCAAGTTTTAAGTTATGTATTATGATTATGATGTATGATTCTTTTACAAGGATCCTTCATGAATTTATAAATTTCAAGTATGATGACTTTCTCAAGTATGCATAACTCTTACAAGTATCATGTTTATGTTTATGGTCGATTAAACAGGCCTCTTCCATGGCTAGTTCACGTATTTCAAGCCTTTTCATGTATCTTATGATTTTAACTAGCCCATGTATTTCAAGTATGTTTCATGATTATTGTACGAGCCATGTGTATGTTTTTTGGGAGTAGTGTCTAGCATCAAGTAGGCTAGGGGTTCAAGCAAACCCGAGTCTCAGAACTACTTGCCATCATAGGTATATATTCATGTGTAACCCTATAGGGTCTCACGGGTGATATCACGCCCTTTATCGTTCCTCACCTTGGCAAGCTTAGGATGGCTCTTCCCACTAGAGTGAGATAGTTGGGGCATCATATAAGCTCTATCATGATTGTGTCAGTTATGATGAGTCTCCCATTGTTCCTCATGATTTGAGTTACTCATGTTCATGACTTATGATATTATGTTTTACAGAAGATTTGACACAATGATCAGTTTATGAGCTTTTATTTAAGATTTCAGTTATGACAAGTCATATAATTTCTATTTCTAAATCTAGGGTCACTATGTTCAGTTGTGATAACCCATTTATGATTATGTATATCTAAATACAGCTTTCAGCATGTAGTCCTTACTCTCATGATCTTTTGATTTATATGCATGTTTTCAACTAACATTTTACTAAGCATGTTTTACTTACCTTACATACTCAACATATTCAACGTACTGACCGCATACTCTATGCTATATCGTTTCTTGATATAGATCCAAGTACTCAGACTCAGCTCACAGTTAGAAACATTTTAGACTTGATCAACTAGCAGGGGTGAGTCCTCATCTTTAGAGGACTAGAGTTATCTACTTCCTTTCAGTTCTTTTACCTTGTTTTAGTTTCAGACTCTGGAGTTAGCTAGAGGCTATCCCCAACAGCTCATCTGATAGTTGAGGCTTTTAGTCATAGAGTTAGTATATTCAGCTTTGCGACTCAGTGTTGTGATGTTGTCGTTTTACTTACTCCTTATGTTATTAGCCTTCCTCTTATCCGTGCTTATAATTTAATTCCTGCTTGTTTATGCTATCAAGTCATTCTATGTATGTGCCATGGGTTAGCTTAGATCTAATCATGGTTCTAGGTCCCTTGTCTCGATCCGGGGTCCCAGCTCAGGTCGTCATAAACTTGGTATCAAAGCAAAAATTTAGTTGTGTTCTAGGGTGTCTGAAAGCCACGCCAAGTAGAGTCTTTTTCGTGAGTGTGAAGCGCGCCACACTTATGAGAAAGAGGCTACAAAACGTTTTTAGGAAAATTCTCTTTCTTCATAACTCTTATCATGCGTAGAGTGTAAAACTCTAAAAGGTTCCTCTCCTAACTCGTGCTTATGCATTCGCAGACAATGCCTCCTAAGAAGTGATAGTGGAAGAGGAAACAGTAACGGGAATCCACCAGCCCCACCAACTCCAGTAGGCCCCCTTAGTTGGAAAGGGATGGATGTGGAGCTCGAGGTTGCCTTCAGAGTTTTAATACGGGCCATGACCACTCAGCTTAACCAGCAGGCCGTCGCACCTACGAACTCTACCAGAGATACTGCAATCGCTAGGGTTCGAGACTTCACCAAGAAGAGCTTGTCTGAGATTCACAGTTTGAAGGCGAGCAGAAGATTTAAGGAAAGAGAAAAGGAGAACAAGGGCCAAAACTGGAAATTTTGAGTTTTCCTAACAAGGTTCAGGTGGTGGGAATCACCCATAGCTCCAACAGAGAGTATTGGCTCTAGCTCCTTCGCCAATCTGTGTCCCACTACCAGAGTCAAAGGGGAGTAAAGGGGCAGGAAGTTTGACCCTATGATTCGGGGGAGCAGATCCCAGGTAAGGGAGATTACATATCCGACTTGCAAGAGATGTGGGAAGAACCACTTAGGAAAGTTCTTGATGGGTTCAAATGCTTGCTTCTGGTGTGGCAAGCCTGTTCATGAACTTAGAGATTTCCCGACAGCCAAGTGGGGCAAAGTTAGAGCCCCAACTATCTCTTTAGTACCTCTGATAACTCGCCCACCTCAGCAGGCACATCAGCTGGTGCAGGTAGTGGATAGCGCTAGGATCGGGAGAGCTTGCTAAGAATAGTCACAGGTATGTCATAAGCCTTTCAGGTTGATCCTCACATGTTGGTAGACTTAGGATTCACAGTATAAGGTATAAGATTCCTTTTTGCATCCTAGTATGAGATTTTTCCATAGATGGTATGAAATTCTTATAGGTATGAAGCCCTCATTGATAACTGTAGGGGTGAATGAAAAGTTAGGAATTAGTGACATAGTCCAGCCTTAAGAAAAGATCCAAAAGCCTTAGAATGATGGCTTTAAGCTAAGGGGGAGACGATAAGTTAAAGATTCAAGTCAAGTCTTGAGTGCTCTAGTAGGGAAGAACCGGGTATGATAGCTATGGGATGTCAATCCTTCCTATTCAGATGTTTCCCTTATGTTTCAGTCAACGACGTTCTACTCAGGCTTATGTTTAGACTCCTGAAATTATAGCTAACTGCTTCAAAAAAACAATCCCAATCTTATCTCATGAATCCATAAGTCTCAGCTTCATGTCATAAAAACTTATTATATATGTAAACTCATATATCTTAGTATACTTGGCTATATGAACTCAGTCCTTATGCCTTAGCGGCATATAAGGTCGTGCTTAATCAGGTATATGTGCAGCTTAGATTTCTTGAACAATTCGTGCTCATGATTTCCTTGCTATAAGACTTGTGAATGTTTCCCCATGATAGGAATGGTTGTTACAACGTGTACATTCAAGATAACTCCCTATTCCTGCCTTAGATGCTTGGTAGGTAGAAGTTCATGAAGCGCAACTATTAGCCAAGCCTGGAAGATATGGGAATTCTTGAATAGCGTAAGCTACAAGGAGCCTTGGGATAATCATATGTGATAGGCTCGAATGAGGTGATGTTGTACAGGTAGACCATAGTATGGTGTGATGACAACACTCAAACCATACCTCTTACTGAAGTATGAAGCGGACGTTGTCAACAAAGAACCCAACTAAAGATTGGGGTCGATCCCACAGGGAATATGAAAGAGCTAGATTACAGCAGGTAAGTGAACTTGTGAGGTAGTTACCTCAAAATTGGGGGGTTCTAAAGAAAATAAATAATAAAAACAAATATAAAAAATCTGGTTTTGAATCAATATTAAAGGATAACTAAGGTTTGTGTTCCCCATAGGTTCATAACTGCTTTGGGTATACACTCGTGATCATCATCAATATTTACTTATAGAACTGATAACTTAGGTTCATTCTAATGATCGATTGGTCCCTATTCAATGAGTATACTCAATTACTCAACCAAGTTTGATGAGGGGTTTCAAACTATCCATTATCACTTCCAGATTTAACTATCCTCCGACCACAACTACAGGTTAATACAATGATCATCAAGATCAAGGCTCTGTTGTAATTCTCTTTTCCTAATCTCTACCTCTTAGACCTAAGAAAGTAAAGAATTCGGGTATGTCCTAACGTTGCACACCATTAAGAAACTTTTAAGCATGAAGAGAACACAATATAAGTGTTTGTATTGGTTTTAGTATCACTTTGTGCAATCCTAGCTTGTTAATCCACCATGGTTCCCACAACCTTAGCTATGGAGGTTTTAGTCTCTCATAGTTGTAAGGTTGTGAATTGCATTCATGATTAAGAACATAAATCAATACTTACAATTATGGATGAGAAGAACACTTCCTTTAATAAATCAGCAAAATCTTGAAGAATAAGTAGCAAGAACAAGAAGAATTCAAGAAAAGGTTGATCACAAATCAAATCAACTCAATTCTCTCTTTCTCTCTCAATCATCTAATGTTGTCTCCAATAATGTCTCTGATAAAAATCTACTGAAAAATAAAACATAAAACATATTTATACAGACACAAGAATCCTTTTCCTAGGCTAACAGGGTGAATTTCCATATTTGGTTCCGCCCGTGTCACGAGTCAACCTACGATCCGTGGAGAGATCCTACGGTCCGCAGCATCCTTTTGTACATTGCATAACTGGATGGATTTTGGCTAAGTGTTGGATATTGGTATGACTCGTACCTCCATCTTACGATCCGTACTGAGCTCCTGTGGCTTGACTCTGAGACTTTGAAATATTTCTATAGTTTATCACGACCCCCATGGAATGACTCGTACCTCCATTCCACGGTTCGTACATCCTTTCCATAGCAGGAGTCAGCCTCTGATGAAAATCTTCTGAATCTTTTTATGACTTCATCACCATGACTCATACAAGCTTGGTACGACTCGTATACTGCATCTCTTCAACCTTAGTCTTCTGCAACTTTTCATGGCCACCAGTACTACTCGTAGGACCTTCCTACGGCTCGTACTGCAGACTGCAATTTGAGCCTATTTTGCACACTCAGGCTATCTTTTGCATTTTTTATCTCCAACACCAATTTATCCTGTAACCAAAGGAAAAGTGCCTTATCCACATAAATACACCTAAGTCCATGCTATTTTCTTAGTTTTGAGTGTCGAAAATGCTTTGAATCCACAACACATCAACACCCTCAACTTAAGACTTTTGCATGTCCTCAGGAAAAGAAAATAAAAACTAAACACGACGCTCAACTAGAAAAAAGACTTAAGATACTACAAGAAATACTCAAACAAAACTTGCACTTTCTATACAAACTCTACTGACCCTTTCTCATGGAACAACATCAGCTAATGCATTACAAGCAACCTCAAAAAGTCATAAACAGGGATTAAGACATGTCATCTATCTATCAATAGGCAATCAAGTCATTACCAATGTTTTTCACACAGAACAATGGTAAAAGAAAACATAATCCATGTACCCTCACACAAATGAAGTCCCCACTCAGATATGGAATGTCAAGCATAGCATGGGACTAAACAAGTAAGGCGCTCACTATCACAAAGAAGTTACAAGTATTATGTGTCAGATACCACAGGCTTGCCCTTATTTTCTCTACTTTGGTTTATCAGATGGTCGAGTTAGGATCACTATAGGACTTGGTATGTCTTGTAATGTAGGCTTAGGGTTGGACATGATAAATATGGAAGATTTTATAAGTGACTATCCCTTCCTTGGCACTACATACATTGGTTACACTATTCACCTATTTCACCCTTTATTCTTTCATTCCCTTTTCTTCCATTTTCACCCCTTTTTATACACATTTGCATGGGTGTGGTGATTTTTCAACTTTCTTAGAATTTTCATTTTCTTTTGAGTTTTTCTTTTTCAAGATTCTCAGCATTTCCATCTCTTTTCTTTTCATCTCACCACACCTTATTTTTCACCATTTCTTTTCTGTTTCTTTTCCTTTCTCCGTTCCCACCACTTATGCACCCCTATGCTAGCCACCCTCAACTTAACATTTTGCTTATGTTGAGGTTCATAATATCCAAGGAAGGACCAGGGACAAAACAGGTTCATTGTAAACAAATGGGTACAGTTAATTGGTAAATCAAAGAAGCATGGTCTATTAAGGCTCAAACTTGGGATCAACGGATTCATGCAACTTTGGTAGGGTATATAGGCTAAAAGTGAGCTAAACAAAAATGGACTATGGTCATATCCTAACCAACCATCCTTAGCCTATGAAAAGACCAACCAGGCAAGTTCTAGATCCTCAACACAATATCGAACTGAATACTATACCTCACTCACACATGGTACATGAACTATTTTCACCTCACCTATCTGGTTTACAGATGGCTTAACAAGACTACTCATATTAATAAACTAAATGACATCAAAAGATCCAGTGAAATCATGCATGCTGTCACAAATAGATAGCTAATGCATCAAAAAAATTTTAAACAAGGTCAATTTTTTCAAAAACCAAAACTAGTACATTTTTATTGGCTGAGTACTCCTAAGTTACTTTCTAATTAAACAAAAATCACAAACTAAAAAATAAAAATCCTACACATGCCAGTTGTACTAGATAACATGCCTGAGGAAAAACAAACACGATAAGAAAAACCCTCAGATGATTCAAAAATCCCAAAAATCACAAGTACACCCCCTTCCCTTTTTGAAAAGTAAGCTTCATCCCCGAAGCATAAACTATAAGAACATAGGGAAAAGAACATACCTGTAGTGCACTAGGCGCTCCTATCATCTTGCAGAGGTGGTACCTCCACTGTAATAGTGGCACTAGCGGTGGCCGGCGTGGTCAATGGTGTGTCAATAGGGGGAGTGGTCCCCCCCTCAGTAATCGTGGTTGCTTCAACGGCCTCTGTAACTATCGAGGCTGAATGTGGCTCACCCGAAGGGTCACGACCATTGGAAAGCTCGGGTTGAGCTGTGGTGGAGCTACCTACTCCTCTAGCTCTCTCATGCAGCTCAGACATATGTGTTTCATGAGTCCGCATGCTCTCCGCTCTGTCCCTCTTGTGCTCTTTCCTCTCTTTATTCCCTTGGTGGGGTCTGTTCTTGTGCAACATTAGGAGCCTCCTCCTTTGATTCTTCACTGTCGCTCTCTTCTCCATTTTGGGTCTCCCCTGACCCTTCTTCAGCATTGGAGTCATTTCCCGACTTCTGTTGCTTCTCTCTAACTCCCTCCTCAGACTGGGGAGCTTGAGCGGATATGGCAGTGGTTGCTTCGGCTTAGGCCTTTGCTTTTGCCCTAGTGGTTCTAGTTCCATCAGTGTCGGAGGTGTCAACTTGATACTCTTCGACTGAACAACTAGGTGAGTTCCCTGCTTTTTCAGACTCTGACTCAGTTGTTTCATCAATTAATGTCCTTCATACTGTTGATTTATCTGCTCTACGTTTGTATATCATTGCACCTATAGAGAAAGGAGTTAGCATTCCATTTTTTAAAAAGGAGAATTAGGCAGGAGATTTTTAGATTCTCATCACGGGTCACCACTACGGGTCGTACCATGAAGGTACGACTCATGAGAAGTCCCAGAATTACAACAAATTTTTAGTACGACTCGCATGTACAACTCTACCACAAAGGTACGATCCGTACCTTGAGTCGTCTGATGAAGCACCCGCATTAGTATTTCTCTGGATTTTTCCATGACTCATTGTCACGACCCGAGTTCACACCCTAGCCGTAACATGGGACAAGGAACCCCGAGAGGCTCCAAGTTGACCCATGGAATTATCATAGCATACACTTAACATGGAAAACATCTAACATCATGAACAAGCGGAAGAAATACAAGAATCTAATATGAAACATAAAGACAATTTAACCATACTTATATACAATGTTGAATCTATCTAAACATGTCTGAAAGCCTTCTATTAAACTGATGATTTGCTGGGACAAGCCCCCAGCTAACTCCTAAAGTCTGGAAATTGAAACCATAAGAAAATATGAACATAATCACGTCCTCAGAGGATGAGGACTCACCAATAGCTGCTGAATAGGGATGAAGCGTATCTAACCACGAGATCGAGTCTAGAAACCTGAATTTATATCATGAAACGATATAGCATAAAAGGCATGCGGTCAGTACTTGGAATGTACTGAGCATGCGGGATAACATAAATAATTAAATAAACGAATATACGATAAGGATTTCACTAAATACATTAACATAGTTGCTTCAACATGTTATTGCACATACTCTATGGTTCACATATACAGATATATACATGGAACTTCTCTTTGAATCTCATTATATAACATCTTAGAACTCATGCATAAGGGTCAAGTTCTGAACGTTTAATAAGTGCCAAATCTGAAATTAGTATCACATACTGTACTGAATCATTACTGATAACTGAGACTGATCATTATCTTATTAAGCCATTATAATCTAAAAGCTGGGTCATGCAAGACTGAATCATACTAATATCATCATTAAGGGAGTCTCTCTCTACTATGGAGGATCCTGACTATACTAGGGATTCACTCTCTACTATGGAGGATCCTGACTGACGCTAGGGAGTCACTCTCTACTATTGAGGATCCCGACTGTTACTATAATCTAAGAGGTACTAGTCTGACGTTATACATACATATATATCTGGTCTATACTATTGCAACTAATCAGAAACATGCACATACTCTTCTTTCTTCATACACCCTTCATTTCGGAAGGATCAGGACTACTTTCTACTAACACAAGCCCAACATTCGGAAATTATCATTCTCGTGCTTTATCATCGTAACTCGTATCATCATGGAACCATACTAGAATCTCTTCATAGGTCTAACATTAATGGGCATCTTTAGATTCAAATCATGCATACTACTTTCTCATCATCAAATTCCAGTTTCATATTAGTCAGTATGTATCATAGAGACATTCATGACCCATATATTCAATTCATACTTCAACATGCATACATTGATTCATTTAATCTAGATTTATAGGAAGCTACGTGCTTACTCATATCTCAACATATACAAAGAAATCATGTGAGAAACGTACATCTTCGTTTCATAAGACCCATTTCAAGATATATTCCAATTAATTAGAAGAATGCATTAGATAAGCCATTATCATAAATTTACTTCTTACCCAATTAATTCCATCAAGACATAGGGACATGCATATTTTACTTTCAATTATTCAAGTCCATGAACTCTAATTTAATCTCATCACATCAATCATTGACATACTCAAATTCTCATGAGTAATCATATAATCGTCACATATTAAACATGGATGCAAGGGATTTGTGATAATTGAATGAACAATGACAAAACCTTATTTAATACTCTAATATTTCATGAAGAATATTTCATAACTCCAAACTCTTCATCACCCAACACATAATTCAAGATAACGCAATCATTTTACTTCATACTTATCTCATAGCCACAACGGATCTTGAAATTTAAAGAGTTGTAGGAGGATTCACCTTTAATTTAAAACCCTAGGTCATGCATCATCTAGAATATTAGAAATTGGGCATTTTAAATGAAAATATTTTGGGGCAAAAGGATGGAAGAGTATCCTTATTGAAGAACCCGCATACTTGGTAGAAAAACCCTGCTCAAAATCTTCCTTGAAGCTTGATGAACACCTTGGTGAAGTTCTTGAATCTTGAGAGGAGAGGAAGAAGAAGATGAACACCTTGGTGAAGTTCTTGAATCTTGAGAGGAGAGGAAGAAGAAGAGCTTGAGATATACCTTGAGAGAATGAGGGTTTAGGCTTGTAGAAACCCTTAAAAACGTCCCAAACAATACACAAAATGATGTAGTTTAAAAGTTAAAAGCAAAGGAGTTTACAAAAATGCCCCTGAAGAAAACTACAAATTTCCTTGAATCTGGAGTCACGACTCACGTAACGAGTCGTCATCCCATCCAACGACTCATCATCTCGCCCATTAAGTACACTGGAAAATTCACACAATTTTATCATTCTTCAAACCACGACCAACGTAACGAGTCGTTACTCCACCCAACGACTTGTTAGACCCATTCGTCAAGTGCACTGGAAGACTACTTCACGAATTCAACTCTTCCCATCTAACGACGGACATGATGAGTCGTTCCCACACTTAACGAATAGTCATATCCTTTCATCAACTACACTGAGTCCTCACTTGATTCATTACCCAATGACCAACCTAACAAATTGTTGCCAGGCAAGATGACTCGTCAGGTCGTCCGTGGCCATTGGGCTTGCCATCCCCTCCTTACAGTTCATCACGGGTCAACCCACGACCTGTTATGTCTCCTAACGAGTCGTTCCCTAACTCATTTTGAGGCAAATTTCTGCTGACTTTTCTGCTGAGCTTCTTCTAACTTCGGGGTCTAATCTCTAGGACTTCTGGGGTGTTACACTCATGGTACGACCCGTAGGTTGATTCCACGAGTCGTAGGAAAGGCTTCTTATGAAACCTTATTCACTTTGGTGGTACGAGTGCTTAGTACGACTCATAGTAGAAACCTACGACCGTACTGTGCCTCATACCACTTCCAGACCTTGTTCTATTTTCTTTTCTCAGTTTGCAAGGGTTCTCTTTTCACAATTTTAGGTACTCAGATTTCCCCTAGGTCTAGGCACATCATTAACTCAATTTAACCCATGCTCAATCCTCCTTTTTTTGGCCTATTACCCATAACTCTTTGTGAATGTTTTCATCAAAGTTTTAGCATACTCCAATCGAAAATCATTTCATAACACCCTGATCATTGTCTTTCTTTTCAAATTATTTCGAGCATAGTGACTGACTCAGAGGGGTTTTGGCACCATCACTTTCAGTATATGAGTGTTTAACAATGTTCAATGCAATATACTTACTTAATAGATGCTTCTTCAACTGGAAATCAATGTATAGGGTTTGGCAGAACTTGGATTGAGCAAAAACATGCTCGATTCTTCGGTGATTATGAGTTACGGGTGTAGGGGAGGTTGTTCAGGTCATGTGTTTGTGTGTTATTTGCGTGGGAGAAGGGTCGGTTTTCATTGTGGGATTTAAATAGGTAAGGGTAAATTTAAAAAATATGGGTCGAGTCAGGTATAATAGCTATTTTTGACCCGTCATGACTCGTAACATGAGTCGTAGGAAATACCTATGACTCGTCCCTTGGACTCGTAATTGACCCTATTGAAGAAAACATACCTGGCTACCTATGAATAGATCCTACCACTCATACAACTGAGGTACGATCTGTAGGATGAATCGTAGGTCAGAGCTTAGAGTAAATTTTTCTCTGATCCTCATCAAGACTATTGATACGACTCATAGGATCCCATCACGAGTCATACTGAGAGCCATAGCAACTGATGTTTCAGCCTCCTGTTTTTAATTTCCCTGCACACTAAGCACAAATTAGTTCAATAACTTGGGTTGCCTCCCAAGAAGCGCTTGATTTAACGTCTTGGCACGACGTAGGTAGCCTGGTTACTCAGACTTCACCAAACTACCACTTGGGTTGCCTCCTAAGAAGCGCCTGATAACGTTGCGGCACGACGCAAATCTCTTGACTACTTAGAATTTTTCAAGTGATTCATACTCATCCTCTAGTATTGAGATTACACTAAATTCCTTGGGTTGCATCATTGTCCTGCAGATGTTGAATGTGACCTCTTCTTGGTTTAATGTAAACTTCAGCAGGCTTGCTTCCACATCTACTGGAGCCCTCCAGGTTGTAAGGAATGGTCGCCCCAAAATGATGGGTACCTCATAATCAACCTCGCAATCCAAAATCACAAAGTCTGCTCGGAATATAAATTTTCCTACCTTGACAAGCACATCGACTAGGATGCCCACTGACTTTTTAACCGTTCTGTCGGTCATTAGTAGCTGCATGTTGGTCGGTGTGGGGGATCCCAATCCCAATTTCTTGAATACTGCTAAGGGCATCAAATTAATGCTAGCTCCCAGATCACAAAGTGCCCTTGGGAACTCGACATTGCCAATCATGCATGGTATAGTGAAGGCACCTGGGTCTTCCTTTTTCTGAGCTAGGACCCTTGTAGCTATGGCACTACAGTGATGTACATTGTCAATAGGCTCATAGCTCACAAATCTATTCTTAGTTACCAGGTCCTTCATAAATTTTGCATATCCTAATATCTGCTCCAATGCTTCGACCAATGGTATGTTCACATATAGTTTCTTAAGCATTGAAAGGAATTTCTGGAACTTACCATTCTATGCCTTTTTCTTCATCCTTTGAGGAATGGTGGCGGTGTTCGTGGGATAGCTTTATGCACTTGGGTTTCCCCTTGATCAATGTCAGGTTCCTTCTCACCTCTCGAGGCCCTTTGTAACTCACCATTCTCTATATCAACACTCGTATCATCATCCTCACTTATGCTCTCTTTCATCCTCTCAACTTCAACTGGAAACGGAGGGTCAACTATGGTTTTACCACTCCTAGTCATCACTGCCATGCATTGTGCATCGTTCTTTGGATTTTGGACAGTGTTGCTAGGTAGTGTACCCTTTTTTCTAGGGTTCATTGATGCTGAAAGTTGCCCAAATTGATGGTCGATCTGCTTGATGGCAGTAGCATGAGATTCCACTTTCTAACCATACTTGATAAGTCACTTCGGATCTCCTTCAGCTGATCATCAATGGTCCTCACCTTCTTTAACATCTCATCCATCAATGCTCTCCAACTTTGATTGCCCAGCCTCCCCTTCTCGTGCGTTGGGAGGCACATAGACTCTAGCCTGGTCATTGCGGTATCCATCATTTCGTCTCCAATCTCCTTCGCGCTCATGACCTCGGCTCCTGTCTTTGAACCCATTTCTGTTGTAGTTGTCTCTATATTGGTTCCAACCTTGATTTCTAGAACCTTGGCGCCAATTTTCTTGTCCAAACGCTTGGTTGTTAGTTTGAAAACCCGCCACTTGGCTATCCAGGAAGTTTGCCTCTTCCTCAGAATCAGAGTGATCAGCTCCTTACTCCCTTCGTTGAGTTCCCACTACATTTACCTTTTTGTCTCCATCTCCCATAATATACTTTTTCAGCAAGTCCAATGATGTGCGCATATGAGCCAATTCCTGGTCGCATTCTTCTTTTTTTCTTCGTTGGCTGCAGTCAAACCAACAACATATGTGCCTACCACTACATCAGCCTCCCTCATATTCCAGGCCCTGTTTTTCTTAGTCACCCTGTCAAGAATAGTGGCAGCTTGCTTGCAGGTGTGACTCATCAATGCTCCTCCAGCCACCGTGTCTGCTATAGCATTGGTGCTATTATTCAAAGGCCTGCAAAAAATTTCCAACAAACTGTTATCTAGGATTTTGTGGTTAGGGCACTTTGTCAACTTCTTTTTGAATCTCAACCAAGTTTCATGAAGTGCCTTAATCTTAATTTGTCGAAAATTATAGATCTCATCCCTTAGCTGCAACATCTTGGATGGGGAAAGAATCTCTCCAAAAAGGCCTGTTTGAGCTCCCTCCAGTTGGTTATGCAGTCGTTGGGCAACTCCAATAAATATAAAGTGGCTTCTCCTAATAGAGAAAAAGGGAAGAGTCTAAGCCATATGGCATCCTGGCTTACTCTGAGCAACTCGTACGCCTTGCATATTCCTACGAAGTTCATTAAGTGCAGGTTGGTTTCATTCGTTGCATGACCACTGAACACCCCTTTCATGTTTAACAATTGAATCATGGTGCTCGTAATGTATAATTTGGCCCCAACAGGCAATGGTGGTGGAACAATTGCTCCAATCGACCAAACTTCATCGATATCTGGGTCCTCATCATCGAAGAACTGAGGGGAAAATTTAAGAGCTCTGTTGCCCCTCCCATGTCGACCAGCATTTACTACCTTTTCTCTGTCATCTTCCATATGTTGTAGTGCAGCTTGCCGAGCTAGCTCGGCTTGCCTAGCTTCTTCATCTATACGGGCTTCTCTTTGCTCGTGGTTCTCCATTCTATGCAGTGCTCTTTCGATTTCTGGATTTAGTAGAACAAGGGGATCTCCTCTAATCCGAGTTCTTGGCATTCACTGGAAAATAGCTTGTGGGTATCAAAAACACAAAAATAAATGTAATTAAGGAAATAACTACCAAAAAGTCAAATATAAGCAAATAACCTAGTCTTAGTCGTATTCCCCGGCAAGGGTGCCACGTTTTGATAACGCTCAAACCACACCTCTTACTGAAGTATAAAGAGGACTATGTCAATAAAGAACCCAACTAGAGGTTGGGATCGATCCCACAGGGAATATGGAAGAGCTAGATTATAGCCAGTAAGTGAACTTGTGAGGTAGTTACTTCAAAATTTGGGGGTTCTAAAGAAAATCAATAATAAAAACAATTATGAAAAATACGGTTTTGAATCAATATTAAAGGATAACTAGGTTTTGTGTTCTCCATGGATTCATGACTGCTTTGGGTATACACTCGTGATCATCACCAATATTTACTTATAGAACTGATAACTTAGGTTCATTCTAACAATCGACTGGTCCCTATTGAATGACTATACTTAATTACTCGACCAAGTCTAATGAGCGGTTTCAAACTATTCGTTATCACTTCCAAATTTAACTATCCTCTGACCACAACTCAAGTTAATACAATGATCATCAAGATCAAGGCTCTGTTGTAATTCTCTTTTCCTAATCTCTACCTCTTAGACCTAAGCAAGTAAACAATTCGGGCATGTCCTAACGTTGCGCACCATTAAGAAACGTTTAAGCATGAAGAGAACACAATATAAGTGTTTGTATTGGTTTTAGTATCACTTTATGCAACCCTAGCTTGTTAATCCACCATGGTTCCCACAACCCTAGCTATGGAGGTTTTAGCCTCTCATAGTTGTAAGGTTGTGAATTGCATTCATGATTAAGAACATAATTCAATACTTACAATTATGGATGAGAAAAACACTTCCTTTAATAAATCAGCAAAATCTTGAAGAACAAGTAGCAAGCACAAGAAGATTCGAGAAAAGGTTGATCACAAATCAAATCAACTCAATTCTCTCTTTCTCTCTCAATCGTCTAATGTTGTCTCCAATAATGTCTCTGATAAAAATCTACTAACAAATAAAACATAAAATGTATTTATACAGACACAAGAACCCGTTTCCTAGGCTAACAGGGTGAATTTCCATATCTAGTTCCGCCCGCATCACGAGTCAACCTATGATCCGTCGCGAGATCCTACGGTCCATAGTATCCTTTCGTACATTGCATGACTGGCTAGATTTTGGCTAAGTGTTGGATCTTGGTATGACTCATACCTCTATCTTACGATCCGTACTAAGCTCCCATGGCTTGACTCTAAGTCTTTGAAATATCTCTAAAGTTCATTACGACCGCCATGGTACGACTCGTACCTTAATTCCACAGTTCGTACTTCCTTTCGGTAGCAGGAGTCAGCCTCTTATGCAAATCTTCTGAATCTTTTTACGACTTCATCACCACCACTCGTACAAGCTTGGTACGACTCGTACTGAGACTTATATACTACATCTCTTCAACCTTAGCCTTCTGCAACTTTTCATGGCCACCAGTATGACTCGTAGGACTTTCCTGCGGTTCGTACTGTGGACTGCAATTTGAGCCTATTTTGCACACTTCAGGCTATCTTTTGCATTTTTTAGCTCCAACACCAATTTATCCTGTAACCAAAGGAAAAATACCTTATATCCACATAAATACACCTAAGTCCATGCTATTTTCTTAGTTTTGAGCGTCGAAAGTGCTGTAAATCCACAACACATCATGTGACTAGTGACTTCTTAATTAGTGCTTGAACCTGTGTGACTTTCTTGTTAAGGGGGAAGCAATGTTCTAAGTGGATACCTCTAGGTTGCTAGAGGTGTGGCTGTGCTAGGATTGAACATGGTTGAGGATGAATGTTCCCAAGGGGGAGATAATGTAACACCCTAAAAGTCCCTATGATCAAGCGCTAGACATGTAATCAAATTCAGCAGAAAATTTGCATTTTTCTCTCAGGACAACTCGTGGTACAATTCGTTGTACCATGGTATGGGTTGTAGGTTGAGTCGTGATGAGCTACTGGTTGTCAGGTCTAGGACCAATGAGTCAAGTTATGACTCGTTGTTTGGTGTGATGAGTCGTGGTCAGGAGTCATGGTTAACAACAAAGTCTTCTAGCCCAGTGATGACGATTCATGGTATGAGTCATAGGAGGCTGTAATAGGTCGTGGAATATAGTCGTGGTTTGAACCTATCAAGCGAAGGGGTATGTCATGAGTCAAGGTACGAATTATTGTAGGAAATAATGAGTTGTGGAAGGCATTTGTGGTTAAAATCAGAGAGTTGGAAATTTGGACTGACTAGCAATGGAAGGACAACATGAGTTGTGGTTTGGAGGTACAACTCATGGTCGGCAGTGGCCTTTTTCCATACGGATCATTAAGGGCATTTTCATAATTCCTAAGCTGCTAACTTCCTAATGACGTCTTTTCAAGCCCTGAAATGAGTGTTTTAAGAGGGTTTAACTATCCTAAGTCATTAGACTCCGATGCGTGCATTGAATTGAGATTCCCTTCCAACATCAAGCTAGAATTCTCCCTAATTTCTTCCTTAATTCTCTTGGGCTTTCAAGGCTAGTTTGGAAACCAATTTACCCAGGTATGTAGGGTTATGAATGGGGAATTTCTTCCACCCTCATGCCCAAGATTCTTCTCAAATTCATGAATTCAAGTTCTTAATCAAGTGTATTGATTCCTAGGGTTTTAACCCACTTTTATGAAACTATCTATGTGATGTTTATGGGTCTAATCGCCTCATGTTCTAAAGTATATTTTAAGGCTAATGGGAATATTTTATCCTCAATTTGATTATAAATTCATGATTTCAAGTTTGTTAGCAATTATGTCCTACTATGCAAGTTTTATGAAAGTCAAGCCTATGATCCATGATTTCAAATATGAGGAATTATCTAGTATATATGAATATTTATGAACTCTCAACTTATGATTCCATGATTTTGACTTATGAAGTCTATCTCAAATATGCATGATTTTATGATTTGGTCAAGCCCATACAAGTTAAGTATGTTTATTATGATTTAGCCAAGGCTAATAAGATCAATTTACGATATGATTTGGAGTGAAGACTCCCAATGCAACTTTTGATATGACATGGAGTCAAGACTCCCAATGCTTAAATTCAAGCTATGTATGAGATTATGATATCAGTTTCATTGAAAAATGATGTGAGTAGTATGCATGTTTTGGGAATAGTGTCTAGCACCGAGTAAGCTTGAGGTTTCGAGATTCCCTGACATCATAACTACACGCAACATAGGTATATGTATATATTTTGGGACCTATCAAGAGAGTTTTCCCCCTCCCCAAGGGGATCAGCTTGATATCAATATCATGGTTTAGCATCCTTTGCCCTAGCAAGGATTTGGATGACTCTTCCCACTTGAGTGTGATAGTTGGGGCATTATATAAGCTCTATCATGATGGTGTCGATTATGGCGATTCTCCCATTGTTCCTCATGATTTCAGTTACTCATGTTCATGACTTATAATATTATGTTTTATAGTAGATTTGACCCAATGATCAGTTTATGAGCTTTTACTTACAATTTAAGTTATGCAAAGTCATATGATTTCTATTTCTAAATCTTGGGTCACTATGTTCAGTTATGATAATCAGCTTATGATTATGTATATCTCAGATACAACTTTCAACATGCAGTCCTTACTCTCATAATCTTTTGATTTATATGCATGATTTCAACTAATATTTTAGTAAGCATGTTTTATGTACTATTACATACTCAGTACATTCCAAGTATGGACTGCATAATCTATGCTATATCATCTCATGATATAGGTTTGGGCAATCCAGTTCAGTCTCGCCGATAGGTTTCTCTCATCTCAGTCTAGTCCAATCCCTGCTTTGGGTGAGTCCTCCTTTCTCTGAGGACAGTTAGTAGTTAATTTTTGTGTGTTATTTCTATTTTCAAACTCTAGCGAGCTAGTTGGGGGTGTTGTCTCATCAGCTCATTAGATGTTTTAGAGGCTTCTCAGACAATATATAGATGTTTAAGCTTGTCGAGTGTTGACTCCATTTATGACCTTTGTTATATTTCAGACTTCCTCTTATTCATGTTACCTTTAATTTCTACTTTTGTTATGCTCTTAAATTACTATGTATGTTCCATGGGTTAGCTTGGAGCCATTCCTGGTTCTAGGCTCTATGTCTCGATTCGAGGTCTCAGCTCTGGTCAGGACAGTGTGATTGACCCATTGGTCAATTTATGAGTTTTTAACTTATGATTTCAAACATGTTAAGCTGTATAATTTTACTTTCAAATCCTTGGGTCATTATGCTTCTGCTTATGACGAATCACTCATGTTTATGACTATCTCACGATTATGTTTTTAGCATATTTTCCCTACTCTTATGTTTTACTTAACCTACACACTCTGTACATTTAAAGTATTGATCGCATACTTTTATGCTATATTGTCTCATGATATAGGTTTGGGATATCAGTCTCAGCCTCGACGTGAGCTTCACTCCCACTTCAGTCTAGTCCAACGCTAGCTCGGGTGAGTCCTCATGATCTGAGGACGTCAGTTTTGTTACATGTTCTTTATTTTAAGTCTTTCAATTCTTAGATTTTGGTAGAGCTAGTTGGGGGTATTGTCCCATCATCTCATCTATGACTACAGGCTTTTCAGATAGATATGTGTAGATGTTCAGCGATTAGTACAAGAAAAAGAGTTATTAGGGACAAAAATTTAGTGACAAGTTATAAATATAGTGCCTAAAAATACACTTATAGAGATGATATTATGCTGGTCTCTAATCGACTATTTTATTTTCTAAATACACAAACACTGGTCCCTAAATTTTTTGCGAGATATAGCAAAGGGGCGCAAAGTGAAATAAAAGAATCCATCTAAATATTCTCTCTTTGAATTGTAAAAATCCCTAAATTCCATCGTTCTCTCTGAACTGCAAAAACCCCTAAATCCCATTGCTGAAAGTTGAAGTTATTTTCGCAGTAGAACTCGTCTACGACTCCAACTACATCAACCGGTATGTTTCTTCCTCCCTTATTTCTTTTTCTAAATCCCATCATTCTCTCAGAATTATAAAAACCCTAAATCCCATTGTTGAAAGTTGAAGTTATTTTCACAGCAGAGCTTGTCTACAGCTCCGTGGTTCTTCGTCCCTTATCTTCTTCATCTTCTTCTTCTTTTCGATTAAAATCAACAAATTTCTTTGTTAGATTTTTTATTTCTTGCTAATTGAATGATATATGATTGGGCTCTTCAAGATACTGACGGTTGTTGTGTGAGGGCTAATAAAAGTGATAGTATTGTGTGTAAAACTAGGGCTTGGGGGGTCAAAGAGGGGATATTTGAGAGATTGTTTTAGAATTTTCTTTGTTAGGGTTGAGTAACATGCTTGAAGGGCCCGTAAATTTTAGTAGTTATTGTGATTTTTCCTATGAGCATGAATTGGTTGAATTTTCTGACGTACTCTAAATTTTTTATGGGTTTTTAATTGAAGAACCATCTTACTAAATTTGGTAGGTCTGATATGATAATAAAAATATTAGACCATAAAGAAACAATGCTATGAATTGACTTTGTTAAAGCATCTCAAAGAGATTTTGAATTTGTTTATTTAGTAGCACAAGGATTCTTGTGAGCTGTGCCACTGGAACTGTTTATTCATTAACACTCTATTTTGAGTGGCGAACTCTCTTGAAGCTCTTCACTATTGATATTTGTATATATTTTTTTGAGAACGGCTCCTTCCAATAAAAAATATTGGATTGTCGAGAACATATTGAATCTAAAATCATATTATGAAGAAATTTAAGCATAAGCAAAATATGCTATTGTGAAGATTGCCAAATAACCTCTAGGATATAAATTGTGCTTTAACTTGCAATAATGATATGAAGATTGCAAATAACTTCTGGGATGTTTTGTTGAAGGAAATTGTATGAAAGTCATAAATTCTCCAACTTTGATGAATTTGAGAGACTTAGAGGAATATAAATTATGAGTGTGTTTCCAGTCAGGTCTAAAAAGATGTTACATCCCGTAAGTTTTCTATTTCTAATCGACAAGTGTTTATGCTTGTTGAGAGTGTTTAGTGTATGGAGTGTGGGAGAAGGCTCGAAGGTCGAATGCACAAGCGCGTTATCGAGAGAGTGGGAGGCCGGAGCCATAGGCAGGGCGCAAGGAGCGCTACATTGCACACTCCGCACCTACACAGGGAGCGACACGTCACACCTCTACCCTGGTGCAATGGGGGGCGTGCCGTGAAGCCCCTGAACCACCTCCACCTATATAAAGTCAAGTTGTGTGTTTTGATTCATTTAAATATTTCCCAAATCAGAGAATAGCAGCTTAGGCGATTTTCCTCCTTAGTTTCTCAACAAGTGAAAGTAAATTATGCTATCAAACCTCGTCTAATTGCAAATTCTTCTTGGGCAATGTTTCCTAGACCTAAGAAGAACATATCTACGGTATTGAATGATTGAAATTGGCCTGGGTTGGCAGAACCCTATGGAGTAGAAGCCTTAGAAATCATTTCTATTCAAGTATAGCACGTCTACGAGTGATAGTAAGTACTTCTACCCTTCTAATCTATAAGAATTCGTGAGGATTTGCCAGATTAAACTCATTGTAACTTGTATTATCATGTTTTGTGGGTTAATATCACTGGCATGCCTTCGGAACTGAAATAACTCTGTTCCTTGGCATATAAACTGGGATACGGAAGGAGTACAAGTTCTAAATTAAAGCAGGGTTGATTGAGCAGAATTCGACAATTGAGGTATGTTAAGGTTAACCTCTTTCGGCAAGTTATTCTCATTGAATAGTTGATACGACTTATCCCTTTGTATTAGCTTATGATTGTATATGTTATGATTAGATGCTACAAGAAGAATTGAGATCGTAACATAGTATCCCTTGTCGAGAAAGGTTATATTCAGTTTTGACTATCACTATAAGAGACATAGAAACTCCCTATTCATTTATTTACCATCTAGAGAGACTAATAGTGTTTTGCTGCCGTACTAAGACCATAGAGGCTTGTGGTTAGCTATTAGGCAGCGTAGGGCGTAGCTTGGTGATATAACTTTATCTTTTGATGCCTACGTATATAGTAAAGCTCGCCACAGGCCATTGGAGTACCTTGATGCCTGTAGGGTTAGAACCTCGACAGTATAAATCTACCTTTGAGTTGGCGGCACCAAGATTGCCTAATAATCCGTGTGGTAGTCCGATAGGTGGATTACCTCGTTCGAGTGGCCTTATAGTGTCATATGACTCACAGCTTGTCGTATAGGTCGCTCAGGAAATCACCCTAGTTGTTAGTCATCTGATAGACTATTGTGATGCCCTATAGAATGATCTTGCCAACTGCTAGACGTGGGGCCAATGTCTCCAGCTACTCATACACATGCTCACGTATATGTTCCCAAAATGGGCTAAGTCTAAATATACCTGAATATGGGGCTATAGATATAGTTATAGGAGCCTAGACGGCTCAAATTCAGTTACAGGGGCCCAGATGGCTTAGATACAATTACAGGAGCCTAGATGGCTCAGATTCAGTTACAGAAGCCCAGGCGACTCAAAGATATGAGCCTAGATGGCTCAGATACAGTTCCAGGAGCCCAGATGACTCAGATATAGTTACAGAAGCCCAGATGGCTCAGATACAGTTATAGGAGCCTAGATGGCTAAAACACAGTCACAGGAGCCTAGAGGACTTGGTTATAGCTTCAGAGGTCGAACACACCTTAGTTACAGCTTGCTTACGACCCTATAGTGATACGGATATGAGGGTATGGATTGCTTGCACTTGTCGGGACTTATGGGGGCCCAGATAGGTTATTCTTTGCTATTTTTACATTTCAAGCTTATGAAAGTCAGGTTAGGTTCTTGTTTGTATATTTGCCTGTTAGCTATAGTTCATGTTGTGAGATTATTCATATTATCTTTTGACTCGTATTACTGATTACTTTCTACTTTCTTATCAGCCCTTACTCAGTTGTTATTATTTTGCCTTATATATTTGGTATGTATTAGACTGACGCCCATGCATGGGGCACTGCATACTTTCTTGTAGGTCTAGATAGACAGGGTTCGAGACCTTCTCAGTAGTTGTTCATCCAGTAGATTGGCTAGCTCCTTCCTTCCGTAGCTGCCAGATGTTAGAGGTTTAACTACCTTTTGTTGTATAGCTTTGGGTAGGCCGGGGACCTATCCCAGCCAATATTTTACTCTTTAGAGGCTTGCAGACTAAGTTCTTTGTTAGTTGTGTGTTGTTGGCCGTGTGGGGCCTATATGTGATATAATATGCGTTGTTGGCCTTGTGGGGCCTAGTTATATTATCTACTAGCAGCATGATGGTCTTGTCTGCATGTATAGGATGACATTTTTGCAACTGTTGGGTTAGTTGTTTTTGCGCAAGTTTATATTGCGGCCTTGTTGGCCTAAGGCATTGTTTTTAGCCGAAATATAGTTGGTTGTTTTCTTGATTATATGCTGTTGGCTTGCACCAGAGGTGTACGTGTCTAGCTAGGACAACTTCGAGTCCAGTATGGCATCAAGTGCCAATTGCGCCTCCCAAGGTGGGGAGTGACAAACTTGATATCAGAGCAACATTGTTTCATAGGTAGTCTGCAAGCTGTGTCTAGTAGAGTCTTGCTTATAAATGTGTTGTGCACCACGTTTTATAAGCATGAAGCTAAGAGGAATGATAGTATTGTTACCCCTCATTCTCAGATCATGCTATAGAGCTGAGTTATATAGGGTTGAGTCCCTAAGCTTATATTTTTATGTCTATATATAGAGATGTTTGATATAAGGCAGACCACAACCAGCCGTGAGTTAGATATCACAGCAGAAGAGAGTTGTCACACCCCACCTTGGGGGGTATGACGGGCACCTGGTGCCTGCTAGACTCTAGACTACTAAATGGTCCAGCCTGAGCACATCTGGTGCTTTGGCTGGCTTTGGCCCTATTTCAAGAAACAAATCGGCTATATAACGGCTGTAAATACAGCCTCCGGCCAACTGGCCTGTAGCCATCTGTACCTGCAACAACAGCTAACCAGAAACAGGCTTATAACAAGGAACCTATGTGGGCCGACAAGGCCACCTTGCTGTCTAGTTATCTGTAACTCAACACAAGACTACTAATAACTACGTGACCGGCAAGGTCACCACTACTATCAAATTAAGGCCCCACACGGCCAACATAAACTGAAATACTAAACAGCTACAGCAGACCGCACGGCCTCACACGACCGGCTTAACTAACCACAGGGAATATATATACAGACTGCAAGCCTCTACGAATACCGTAAGAAACTAATAGAAATGATCGGGACAGGGCCCCGACCTACCCATACTGCACAACAAAAGAAAAGGAGCTACACCTCTGGGAATCAGACTCCGGATGACAGGAGCTGATGACTCACTGGCTGGTTGGAATCACGAGGGATCGGCTCCTCGTCCGTGAGTACCTGTAGGCAGGCAATACAGCGCCCCGCTGGGCGTCAGTACCACAGGTACTGAGCATGTAAAGCAAACTGAAATATGCAACAATAACATGACAGTTAAGCAAGAAGTAGCTGAGTCTATCTAGCTAAGGATAACTGGGGAGAGTTATACATTCTGTAACTAACTGAGCGTACCTGAAGACGTGTCGTCCTTCTGTCTATCAGTATCTACTAGCACATATCAATATACATAATAATACACACAATACCTGACCGACCCCCATAAGCCGGAAGGTGCCAACCAAGCAAACAATCTATTTACCCCTACCCGGGTCTAAACCAACCAAAAACAAGTCACTCCACTCATCTTATAACTGTGAGCTCCTCCTACCGGCCCCCTTGGGTACGTAGCTCAGGCCTTGGCCTCTGACAATAAACTGTGTCTGAGTCCGAAGACTCCTGCCTCTGGGCACAGGTGTGCACACCGAGTGGTCTGTCCCTGTAAACAGGGTGTGCTAGCTCTGCGCAGAGTAAACTGAACTACCCCTGCAAGCAGGGTGGTCTGGACCGTATTATCATGGTGGTCGGCCATCATCGTCCTTTAGTCGGACGGCATCGCCCAGCTGGTGGCGGTATCTGAATCTGGTATCGACACAGCTATAACCCAGGGGCGGTGGGGATGCTAAAGGGTGCCCACATGCCACAACAAGTCTCAACATACAAAACACATACACAGCAAGCATGCTCAAATGAAAAATACTAATCATATTCTCTTCTTGTATCTCAAGGCCAGTTTGTAATAAATAACTGAAACTATATTCTGTTTTACACTATTCCTGATTGCTGGCTAACTGCTGCCTGGCCTTTATCTGTCTATCTGATTATATCTGAGTATAACTCAATAACATAGAACATGCCATCTACTACTGGGTACAATCTCAACAAATGTAATACGTATTACCTGACTATCTATTATTCTGATTATAACATGATACGTAATGTTATACTAGCATGCTTGCTGGAAATTGTACTAAAATCGTTCATGTACACTGGGTATCGGTTAATAGCCTTTATTCTATTTACTTTCTAAGCTGTACTTCCTGGCTTGCCGAAAGAATAGCTTTACATACCTAGTTTCTGAGTACCCGACTGACCGATGTGATTTCCGTCGGTATTTCTGTTGTTTCTCCCAACTACATTCATATACACGTCAATTAGAACTAAATACATTAATATTCGGGAGAAATTATCACTTTTGATATATATATTTATCCCAACTTCAACCTTTCGGAAAACGATCAAAAACTCATTATTTCTCGATAGTCCAGAAGGGATAAATGCTCACTGCAACGCTAGGAACACATTGGTACTAATTTAAAGAAATTCTATTGACTTTACCTCGGTAGCACGACGTTTCGACGGCCAAATTTCACGAAACCAACTCCGTAGGATTGCTCCCTGCAGCTTTATACGCCTGTACCTAAGCCGGAACGAAGTTTAGACCGCGTTTCGTCGCGTAATTGGAAGGAAATTATATATGTTTGTCGTGGGTTTTCTTAGTACTTTTTCTCCCCTGTTTCTTTGCTGGAAATGGGTTAATTAGATGAAGAGGCCGACTTTTATTTTAAATTTTTCATTTTTCATTTTTTTTTTTGCTTTCTAAATCCCTTAACCAACATGACATTAGGCTATTTTTTTTTATTTAAAATTTATGGGGTATAACATCCTCCCCTCCTTAAGAACATTCGTCCTCGAATGATATTATGTCTAGAGGACTGCTCAACTTACTCAACTTGTTTCTAGAAAAATTTTGGCAGCGTTTCCCCTTGTATTATGGACTATCTCATAATTCCTGAAAAGCAGAAGAGCCCAATACAGGTACTCTACATGATATAATAACATTCATGTATAAAACTATCTATAATCAATCGCCTGCTTTCATATATGAAGTATAAGCATTAATAAGGAAAAACAGTTCTAATATACCTCCCATTTGCCTATGCTTGGAATAAGTGGGGATATCTGGCTTTCATGTCCCCCTCAGCTTCCCAGGTCATTTTTTCTCGGTTCCTGTTACGCCACAATACTTTGACAGACGCAATATCTTTAGTTCTCAATCTACGGATCTGTCTGTCTAAGATAGCTATTGGAACCTCTTCGTATGATAACTCTTCGGTGACCTGGACATCCTGAACTGGAACAACTGTGGAAGGGTCTCCTACAAATTTCCTCAACATAGATACATGGAATACTGGGTGAACAGATGCTAACTCCGGAGGTAAGTTCAATTCATATGCAACTCGGTCTATTCTCCGCCGAATCTGATATGGCCCAATGAATCTCGGGCTAAGCTTGCCTTTCTTGCCAAATCTCATCACCCCTTTCATCGGAGACACCTTCAGGTATACCCAGTCATTTACCGTAAATTCTTAATTTCTACGCCGCATATCTGCATACGACTTCTGGCGGCTCTGAGCAGTCAACAGGCGTTCTCTGATAAGCTTTACCTTCTCCTCTGACTGTTGAATGATGTCTGGCCCAATCAACGCTGATTCTCCCACTTCAAACCAGCCCACCGGCGATCTACATTTTCGCCCGTATAATGCCTCAAAGGGCGCCATCTGGATAGCTGAATGATAACTGTTATTATAGGCAAATTCAATCAACGACAGATGTTCATCCCAGCTACCCCCAAAATCTAGTACACACGCTCGTAGCATATCTTCGAGCGTTTGGATAGTCCGCTCAGCCTATCCATCTGTCTGAGGGTGGAATGCTGTGCTCAAATTAATCTGCGTTCCCAAACCCCTCTGGAACGACTGCCAGAATCTAGCTGTAAACTGTGCTCCCCTATCTGAAATAATGGATACCGGCACTCCATGTAGCCTAACTATTTCTCTGATATATAACTTGGCATAATCCTCGGCTGAGAAGGTAACTTTCACGGGCAGGTAATGAGCTGATTTTGTCAGCCTGTCAACTATTACCCAAATGGAATCATTTCTGCGTCTGGTACGGGGTAAACCTGTTACAAAATCCATATTTATCGCTTCCCATTTCCACATAGGCACAGCTATATCCTGCGTCAGACCTCCCGGTTTCTGGTGCTCCGCTTTCACCTGCTGGCAGTTAGGACATCTAGATACAAATTTAGCTATTTCAGATTTCATACCTGGCCACCAGTAGATGTCTCTGATATCGTGGTACATTTTTGTTGCTCCTGGGTGGAGGGAATAACGAGCGTAATGTACCTCATGCATGATTTGCTGGCGAAGCCCTGAAACATTCGGGACACATAAACGGCCCCCACAACGTAGTACTTCATTTTCAGTCACTTGGAAATCTGACTCTTTACCCTCCTGAATTCTATCTCTGAGCTGGACTAAGTCAGGGTCCTCGTACTGCCTTTCTTTTACCTCTGTAACTAGTGATGACTCGGCAGAATTCTGAATCACCTCTCTGTTATTTTCTGTCTCCACTACTCGAACAGCTAAACCAGCTAGTTGATGAATTTCCTTGGCTAATTCCCGCTTCTCGGGCCGCAAATACGCCAAACTCCCCATTGACTTACGGCTCAGGGCATCTGCTACTACATTAGCTTTTCCTGGGTGATAGAGAATATTTACATCATAGTCTTTCAACAATTCTAGCCAGCAGCGCTGCCGCAGATTTAACTCCCTCTGTGTGAAAATGTATTGCAAACTTTTATGATCTGTGAAAATGTCTTCATGGACGCCATACAGATAATGCCTCCAAATTTTCAGAGCGTGGATCACTGCGGCCAGTTCCAGGTCATGGGTCGGATAGTTCTTTTCGTGTTTCCTCAGCTGTCTGGAAGCATAAGCAATCACCTTACCATGCTGCATCAACACACAACCCAGTCCCAAACCTGAAGCATCGCAATACACCGCATACCCATCTGTTCCCTCTGGCAATGCTAGTACTGGGGCGGAGGTCAATCGGTCTTTCAACTCTTGAAAACTCTGCTCACATGCCTCCGTCCACTGAAATTTTGCTGCTTTCTGTGTCAGCTTTGTCAGAGGTGCTGCTATAGTGGAGAATCCTTCAACAAATCTCCGATAATATCCTACTAAACCCAAGAAACTGCGGACCTCGGTCGGAGTGGTAGGTCTGGGCCATGTCTTGACCGCCTCTATTTTTTGTGTGTCTACCTGTATACCCGCATCCGACACGATGTGCCCCAAAAAGGCAACTGAGTTCAGCTAGAACTCACACTTAGAAAACTTGGCGTACAACTGACGTTCTCTAAGGATCTGGAGTACTGTTCGTAAATGGTTCCGGTGATCTGTCTCTGAACGAGAATATACCAGAATATCATCGATAAATACTATCACGAACAGATCCAAATACGGTCTAAATATGCTATTCATCAGGTCCATAAACACTGCGGGAGCATTCGTCAGTCCAAACGACATAACTAGAAATTCAAAGTGACCATACCTGGTCCTGAAAGCAGTCTTTGGAATGTCCCTCTCCCGAACCCGGACCTGGTGATATCTGGACCTTAGATCTATCTTAGAGAAACATTTGGCCCCCTGCAACTGGTCAAACAAATCATCTATTCGCGGGAGCGGGTATTTGTTTTTAACTGTTACCTTATTCAGCTGCCGGTAGTCCACACACATTCGGAGTGAGCCATCTTTCTTTCTTACAAACAGAACTGGCGCATCCCACGGGGAAGTACTAGGCCTAATAAAACCTTTGTCGAGCAAATCTTTTAACTGCTCTTTCAACTCTCTAAGCTCAGCTGGTGCCATGCGATACGGGGGAATGGATATAGGTTGAGTCCTTGGCAACAAGTCAATCGCAAAATCTATCTCCCTTTCGGGAGGGATACCAGGCAACTCATCTGGAAATACGTCAGGGAATTCATTAACTATTGAAACAGACTGAAGAGTCGGGGGTTCCACCTGAACGTCCTGGACTCTAACTAGGTGGCAAATACATCCCTTTGCTATTAATTTTCTTGCCTTAAGGTAGGAAATAAACCTACCTTTCGGCGTAGGTGTACTCCCTTTCCACTCTCGCATTGCTTCCCCCGGAAAGTGAAATCGGACCGTCTTGGTCCAGCATTCTAAGTTGGCATAGCATGGCACTAACCAGTCCATACCCATAATGGCATCGAAGTCGACCATCTCAAGTTCTATTAAGTCTACTGTGGTCTGACGATCAGCAACCTCTACCGTACACCCCCGGTAAACTCTTTTAGCTGTAATCGAGTCACCGACTGGTGTAAGCACTGAAAAGGGCTGCTGAAGCAATTCTGGTTTGATACCCAACTTTCGGGCCACAAATGGTGTGATATATGACAATGTAGACCCTGGATCAATCAATACATAAACAGGATACGAACAGATAATCAATGTACCTGTGACCACGTCGGGAGATGCCTCTGAATCCTGCCTCCCCGGTAATGCATAGGTACGGCTGGGGCCTGCACCTGAGCCAGAGGCTCCTGGTCTACCTCGGCCCCTATTCCCTGAACTTGACGGTCTGCGCCCTGCTGAGGCTGCTGACGCTCTATCCAGATCATCCTGACTACCCTGTCCCCTGGCTGGACAATCTCTCATTAAATGCCCTTCCTGGCCGCAGTAATAACACCCTGGGAAGCCCTGCCTGCAGGCTCCAGAATGTAGTCGGTGACATATAGGACAAGGGGTGGATGTAAATCTACTCTGTTCTACCCTCCGCTGCTGAGGTGAGGCTACTGTCCGTGAACTGCTACCGGACTCCGACTGACTCCGGCGAATGAACCTGCCCCTCTACTATTGTACCGGTGGTAGAGATCTGGGTGGCCTATCTGAAAACTGTGGTCTTGGCCCCCTAGGAATTTCCCTCTGCATCTCAACGGGTCTGCTCCTACGGCGCTGCTCTGAAGTCGCCTGTCTGTCACCCCGCTGTCGCTGCCTCAGGCCCTCGATTGTCTGTGCGAAGGCCTGCACCCTGGCTATATCCATATCCTCTCTCAAAGTAGCTGTCATGCACGTCTCTATGTATTCTGGATTCAGGCCCATAATAAAGCGGTGGACTCTGGATGACATGGTGTCCATAAATGCTGGAGCATAGCGGGCTAAGGAGTCGAATTGTAAGGAATATTCACGAACGCTCCTAGCCCCCTGCTCTAAATGTAAGAACTGGTCCATCCGAGCCTGTCTGACCTCCCGGGGTAAGTAGTGGTCCAGGAAGGCCTCTGAAAAGCAAGACCAAGTAGGAGGGGCTGCATCTCTTCCCCGAGACCTCTCCCAACTTTCGTACCACAAAACAGCAATATCCCGTAACCGGAACACTGCTAACTCAACTGATTCTGCTGGGGTTACGTGCATGACTCTAAAGATCCTCTGTATCTGGTCCAGAAAGTCCTGAGGGTCCTCCGCTGAATCCGATCCAGTAAATTGAGGGGGTCCCAACGCTAAGAATTCTCTGACCCTGGAACTACCTTGCCCCCCTGGGGATTCTGCTGCTGTAGGTGGTGCTGGCTGACGCTGAGCAGCTAGCATCTAAGTCAACATAACCACCGCACTACGCAGCTCCTGATCAGATGAAGTGGGTGCAGGAGCTATGGAAGGCGGTGCTGCCTCAAATGGTATCTGGCGAGGCGGAGACTGCTGGGAGGGTCGAGATGACACCTCCGTATTGCTCTCAGACCGGGCGGAATCTGGCTGTAACTGAGGCATCCTGCTGGTGCCTTCGCCCGCTGCTGTATCTAATCTTCTACCTGTAGCTGGGTGCCACTGGTCTGCCATAATATCTGTAAGCAAAGAGGGTGGTGAGTTTCAAAGACCAACTCTATACTGTACCGTTCTATGACACGACTAAGCAAGAAAGAAGAGTAACAATCCTAACATGCCTCGCAGTCTCCTGCCTATAGTATGTGGTGCACAACACATCCATAGACAAGACTCTGCTTAGCACGGCTTGCAGACTCCCTGGGACACGAACTGCTCTGATACCAAGTTTGTCACACCCCACCTTGGGGGGTATGACGGGCACCTGGTGCCTGCTAGACTCTAGACTACTAAATGGTCCAGCCTGAGCACATCTGGTGCTTTGGCTGGCTTTGGCCCTATTTCAAGAAACAAATCGGCTATATAACGGCTGTAAATACAGCCTCCGGCCAACTGGCCTGTAGCCATCTGTACCTGCAACAACAGCTAACCAGAAACAGGCTTATAACAAGGAACCTATGTGGGCCGACAAGGCCACCTTGCTGTCTAGTTATCTGTAACTCAACACAAGACTGCTAATAACTACGTGACCGGCAAGGTCACCACTACTATCAAATTAAGGCCCCACACGGCCAACATAAACTGAAATACTAAACAGCTACAGCAGACCGCACGGCCTCACACGACCGGCTTAACTAACCACAGGGAATATATATACAGACTGCAAGCCTCTACGAATACCGTAAGAAACTAATAGAAATGATCGGGACAGGGCCCCGACCTACCCATACTGCACAACAAAAGAAAAGGAGCTACACCTCTGGGAATCAGACTCCGGATGACAGGAGCTGATGACTCACTGGCTGGCTGGAATCACGAGGGATCGGCTCCTCGTCCGTGAGTACCTGTAGGCAGGCAATACAGCGCCCCGCTGGGCGTCAGTACCACATGTACTGAGCATGTAAATCAAACTGAAATATGCAACTGAAACGAATAGCACAATAACATGACAGTTAAGCAAGAAGTAGCTGAGTCTATCTAGCTAAGGATAACTGGGGAGAGTTATACATTCTGTAACTAACTGAGCGTACCTGAAGACGTGTCGTCCTTCTGTCTATCAGTATCTACTAGCACATATCAATATACATAATAATACACACAATACCTGACCGACCCCCATAAGCCGGAAGGTGCCAACCAAGCAAGCAATCTATTTACCCCTACCCGGGTCTAAACCAACCAAAAACAAGTCACTCCACTCATCTTATAACTGTGAGCTCCTCGTACCGGCCCCCTTAGGTACGTAGCTCAGGCCTTGGCCTCTGACAATAAACTGTGTCTGAGTCCGAAGACTCCTGCCTCTGGGCACAGGTGTGCACACCGAGTGGTCTGTCCCTGTAAATAGGGTGTGCTAGCTCTGCGCAGAGTAAACTGAACTACCCCTGCAAGCAGGGTGGTCTGGACCGTATTATCATGGTGGTCGGCCATCATCGTCCTTTAGTCGGACGGCATCGCCCAACTGGTGGCGGTATCTGAATCTGGTATCGACACAGCTATAACCCAGGGGTGGTGGGGATGCTAAAGGGTGCCCACATGCCACAACAAGTCTCAACATACAAAACACATACACAGCAAGCATGCTCAAATGAAAAATACTAATCATATTCTCTTCTTGTATCTCAAGGCCAGTTTGTAATAAATAACTGAAACTATATTCTGTTTTACACTATTCCTGATTGCTGGCTAACTGCTGCCTGGCCTTTATCTATCTATCTGATTATATCTGAGTATAACTCAATAACATAGAACATGCCATCTACTACTGGGTACAATCTCAACAAATGTAATACGTATTACCTGACTATCTATTATTCTGATTATAGCATGATACGTAATGTTATACTAGCATGCTTGCTGGAAATTGTACTAAAATCGTTCCTGTACACTGGGTATCGGTTAATAGCCTTTATTCTATTTACTTTCTAAGCTGTACTTCCTGGCTTGCCGAAAGAATAGCTTTACATACCTAGTTTCTGAGTACCCGACTGACCGATGTGATTTCCGTCGGTATTTCTGTTGTTTCTCCCAACTACATTCATATACACGTCAATTAGAACTAAATACATTAATATTCGGGAGAAATTATCACTTTTGATATATATATTTATCCCAACTTCAACCTTTCGGAAAACGATCAAAAACTCGTTATTTCTCGATAGTCCAGAAGGGATAAATGCTCACTGCAACGCTAGGAACACATTGGTACTAATTTAAAGAAATTCTATTGACTTTACCTCGGTATCACGACGTTTCGACGGCCAAATTTCATGAAACCAACTCCGTAGGATTGCTCCCTGCAGCTTTATACGCCTGTACCTAAGCCGGAACGAAGTTTAGACCGCGTTTCGTCGCGTAATTGGAAGGAAATTATATATGTTTGTCGTGGGTTTTCTTAGTACTTTTTCTCCCCTGTTTCTTTGCTGGAAATGGGTTAATTAGATGAAGAGGCCGACTTTTATTTTAAATTTTTCATTTTTCATTTTTTTTTTTTGCTTTCTAAATCCCTTAACCAACATGACATTAGGCTATTTTTTTTTATTTAAAATTTACGGGGTATAACAAGGGTACCAGTAGGGTGCCATAATTGGGGACAGACTAGCCTAAGGGCAAAAGGGAGACATCCTCTCAGTCTCCCCAGAGTTCTCCAGGGCACCAGGAACCTCTGAGGGAAACATTAGCACCGACACCACTTCCAGTTCCTCCTACACCCTCAAATCAGGATGTTAGGAGTGCAGTATGTATGTTGGCTCAGATGATGGCTGCTCAACATCAGCCAGTAGTACCGGTCATTGCTGAGCCTACTGAGGGGCCCGGAAGTTCGAGAGTTCCTTGCTTTGAGTCCTCCATAGTTTACAGGGACAGACCACAGAGAGGACCCTCAAAACTTTATAGATTAGTTATAGAGGATCTTTAGGGTCATGCAGGCTTCATCCATAGAGTTAGTTGAGCTAGCATTGTTCCGACTATGAGAGATAGCAGTTCTGTGGTACGAGAGTTGGGAAAGGTCTAGAGGCAGAGATGCACCTCAACCTACATGGCCTAGTTTCTCTGAAGCCTTCATAGAACACAATTTGCCTCGAGAGATCCGACAAGCTAGAATAGAGCAGTTCTTATACCTAGAGCAGGGCAGGATGAGCGTTCGAGAATATGTATTGAGATATGATTCCTTGGCTACATATGCTCCAATATTTGTGGATACTATGCCAGCCAAGATACATCAGTTTATCATGAGGCTTGCACTAAAGTGTGTGGAGTCCTATATAGCCACATTACGAGAGGATATGGACATATCGTGAATTTAGGATTTTGCTCAGAATATAGAAGAGATTAGGAAATGTCAGTATGGGACTGAAAGGACAGGTCAGGAGTAGCATCGAAGGCTAGACCCATTGATTTCCAAGCAAAGTTTCAGGGTGGGCCTAGGCCCTGCTGGTCAGGTAGGCCACCTAGGCCCTTATCTCAAAAACAATAGGGAAGTAGATTAGATCATTGTGGATAAGCAGGTCCCGGCAAGAGTTCACAAGTGTCAGGCTCACAGCAGCAGAGAGGCCCAGATTAGGTGAGGCTAGCAGTACCACGTTGTAGTACTTGTAGTAGGAGACATCTTGGGAGATGCAGATATGGCTCCACTACCTGTTATTCCTGTGGACAGGAGTGTCACATGATGAGATATTTTCCAACTAGAAACCAGAGTGATTGGGACCAACAGAGTAGGCCCTCAGCAGGTTCACATTCTCCGACACCTTCTGTAGGGCGCAGGCCCTCAGCTCTAGCAGGCAGAAGCAGAGGTAGATTAGGGGCATCTAGTTTTGGCAGTGGTCCAGATCATACTAACGCATTAGCAACGCGACAAGACTTTGAGGCATTGTCAAATGTTATGACATGTATATTGAATGTTTTCTCCCACTTAGTTTATGCCCTGATAGATCCAGGATCTAATTTGTCTTATGTTACTCCATTAGTGGTATGGAAGTTTGGTCCAGTACCAGAGTTGCTTCAACAACCATTTTTTGTGTCTACACCTTTTGGTGAATCTATTATTTCCAGGAGAATTTATCGGGTTGTACAGTGGAGATTGTGGGTCGAAAAAACTCTGCAGACTTAGTAGAGCTAGAAATGATTGATTTGATGTAATTATGGGCATAGATTGGCTAGTGCCTTGTTATACCAATGTTGAGTGTTGGACAAAGATTGCCCAATTGCACTTTCCAGGAGAGGTAGTACGAGAATGGAAAGGAAATGCAGCTACTCCGAAGGGTAAGTTTATATTCTATCTTCAGGCAAAAATGTTGATTACAAAGGGTTGTACCTATTATATTGCCAGGGCTCTAGATGCACAGGCAGAATCCCTGACTCTTTAGTCTATCCCAGTGGTTAGTGAGTTCTTAGATGTATTTCTGAATGATCTTCCTGGTATTCTCCCAGAACGGGAAATTGACTTCCCCATTGATACGCTACCAGATATACAAGCCATATCTATTCTTCCTTACAGAATGGCTCTTGTTGAGCTGAAAAAATTGAAGTTATCAATTGAAACACTTGTTAGATTAGGGTTTCATTAGGCCTAGTGCTTCGCCGTGGGGTGCGCTGTGTTATTTGTGAAAAAGAAAGATGGCTCATTGTGAATGTGTATAGATTATCGACAGCTAAATAAAGTTACTATTAAGAACAGGTATCCCCTGCCAAGAATAGATGACTTGTTTGATCAGCTGCAGGGGGAGAAATACTTCTCAAGGATTGACTTAAGGTTAGGGTACCACTAGGTCTGGGTTCGGGAGAAGGATATTCTGAAAACAGCCGTTAGAACTAGATATGGCCATTTTGAGTTCCTTATTATGTCTTCGGGTTGATGAACGCCCCAGCAGTGTTTATGAATTTGAGAACAACATATTCAGGACATTTTTAGATTTGTTCATGATAGTGTTTATTGATGACATTCTGGTATATTCACGTTCAGAAGCGAACATAGAGATCATCTGCGAACAGTACTCCAGATCCTCAGAGATTGCAAGTTGTATGCTAAGTTCTCAAAGTGTGAGTTCTAGTTAAATTATTTAGCTTTCTTGGCCTATATTGTGTCAGATGCAAGCATTCAGGTTGACTCACAGAAAATTGAGGTTGTAAATACTTGGCCCAGAATCACAACTCCAACTGAGGTTCGTAGCTTCCTGGGGTTAGCTGGGTATTACAAAAGGTTTGTTGAAGGATTCTCTTCCCTATCAACACCGTTAAGGAAGCTGACTCATAAAGCAGTTAAGTTCTAGTGGACTGAGGCCTATGAATAAAGTTTCCATGAATTGAAACACAAACTGACATCTGCACCGGTATTAGCTTCACCAAAATGTTTAGAGGTGTATGTTGTATATTGTGATGCTTCAGGTAGTGGGTTAGGATGTGTTCTGATGCAACATGGCAAGGCAGTTGCCTATACTTTGAGGCAACTGAGAAAACACGAGAAGAATTACCCTACCCATGATTTAGAATTAGCTGTAGTTGTTCATGCTTTGAAAATTTGGAGGCATTACATGTATGGTTTTCATGTAGACATCTTCATTGATCACAAAATCCTCCAGTATGGTTTTACATAGAAAGAATTGAATTTGCGGTCATTGGCTAGAGTTTCCGAAAGACTATGATGTGAACATCTTGTATCACCTAAGAAAGGCTAATATTGTCGCCAATGCCCTTAGTCGCAGAACATATGGGCAGCTTATCATATTTGAGGCCATAAAAGTGGGAGTTGGCTCGAGAGCTGCACCAGTTAGCTAGTCTAGCAGTCCGAGTAGTAGATTAAGAAGATAATGGGGTTGTGATTTAGAATACTACAGTGTCATCTATGGTAGCGGAAGTGAAAGAGAGATAGTACGAAGACCCTAGCCTAGTACAACTTATAAATAAAGTACAACAAGAAGGGTTATCAGCCTTTGAGATAACAGGGGACAATGTTTTGAGATTCATAGGTCGACCCTGCATTGCAGATGTAGTAGGGCTTTGTCAGTAGATTATGGTAGAGGTACATTATTCCCCTTATTCTCTTCAACCGGGCTCGACTAAATTGTATCATGATATAAAAGAGATCTATTGGTGGCATGGGATGAAGAATGATATTGCTGAGTTTGTAGCACAATGTCCCAATTGCCAGCAGGTAAAAGCTGAATATCAGAAACCTGGTGGGCTGACTCAGATGATAGCCATGCCTATGTGGAAATGGGAAGCAATAAATATGGATTTTGTTACAGGATTACCTCGCACCAGACATAAATTTGACGCTATCTGGATCATTATCGACAGGTTGATGAAATCAACTCATTTCTTGCCAGTCAAGACTACATTTTCAGCTGAAGATTATGCTGATATGTACATTACTGTCACGACATGATTCTATACCCTGGACAAGACATGGTACTTGGAGTCAAAAGTACCCCAAGCCAACCCATGGTCTATCATAACACTGGTAAACTGAGTAATCATAAGTGAAAGCTTTAAATAAATAAAATCATTCAAGACAAACTGGATTGAAAAAAGTCCATATATCTGAAAACAATACTGAATATCTAAGTCTATGTCTGAAAGACGTCTTCCAATGATGAGTTGCTAGGACAAGACCCCAGTTAACTCTAAAGTCTAACTGAAAGAAAGAAAATAACTGAAAAATAAATATCATCCTCAAAAGATGAGGACTCACCGAAAGCTGTTGCTAGCATCATCTAAGGAAAATCTATTGACGGTGTTGGGGCTGAGGACCTGTGCCTATATTATGATACACTACAACATAGAAGGTATGTGTCAGTACTTGGAATGTACTGACTAAGAGAGAGATATAATAATGCATGGAAGGACAAATAACTGAACTAAAATGACATGAAATGACCAACTGGAATACTGAAAACTGAACAACTGAAATATAACTGATATGGTCAATAAAGACCCTAATTGATGGTCATAGAAATGTCCTAAATCTGAAATACAAAGTTGATATAAACTAAACTAAACTGAGTTGAGATAAACTAAAACTGTACTGATTAGTGGTAGAGTCTATAATCAACATATAACCACGTGAGCTAAACGTGGAATTCGATGTGTACACCCAATCGATAGGACCCAATATACCTTGCTAGGGTATAAAGGCATGAACTAAGTGATTACAATGAGGCCATTGGGCCAATAAAATAACCTATGGTGGCAACGTAGTTCTGGGAACCTGGGTGCACTGGAACTCCGATCCGCTCGATGCTAAGTCCTACTCCCACTGGATAGTCCTAATTTGACTACTAAGCTGATAGCTTGAAACTGGGGTCCAAGATTAAATTAGGGATACTTATCTGGAAGTACCCTGAGAGTCTTATCGGACCAGATTCTGTAACTGGTGTTCTAAGACTGGTCAGAGCTGCTTATCTGGAAGTGTCGTAACCGTCTAAAGAACAAACTGAAACTAAAGCTAGTGGTTCTAAGACTGGTAAGAGTTGCTTATTAGGAAGCATTGTAACCATCTAAAGAACCAACTACTATCTGATAACTGATAACTAATTCTGATAACTAACATCTGGGAGGCACCACTGACACCTCAAGAAAAGACTATAGTCAAACTGATCAGCTGACATTTCTAAAAATACTAAGTATGCTAATATTTTGACTAAAACTAGACTAGCATGCAACTAACTAAGATTTCAACTGATATTAATAATATGAGAATCCCAACACTGATAGAATCAAGAAACATGAATAACTAATCAATTATGCAAGACTCTAATTTACTGCATTCAAAAGCAAAGGCTAAAACCATCTTTATAAGAACAAGTAACAACATGATAGCTAGGTACTGGAATTTTAGTAATAATTAACGTGAACAATATTCCACATCATATAGAGGAATCTGGCTGAAAATTATTCACATTCAAAACTCAGGGCCTAGAACTAATAAGAAAATTTAGATGGATTTTGGGGAAAAAGGGAAGGACAATTCCCTTGCTAAATTCTCACATACCTGGTGATGAAAACCTGGAGGAAACCTTTGAGAAGATCTAAGAAAGTCTGCTCTGAGTTTTTCTGAAAAAGTTCTATGATCTAATTTCTAAGGGAATGAGAGGAATGAAGTATAACGTCGATTAGCCCTCTAAATTCCCTGAATATAACCCAAAATGACGTAGTTTAGGGATTAAAAGGGTGGGAAGTAACAAAAATAACCCTGGGAGAAAGCCTGGAAAACTGCCCGATCAGTCATGTCCCCCGAGGTCACCCCCCTCATTATCTCTCTCTGATCAAGAAGTCCGAGGGGACCAACGGGTCACACAACGAGTCATTGGTTGACACCATGACTCATTGGGACCAGTCAGCTATCTTTGGCTCAAACTTAGGGCTTACTGGAATTGGCAAGGGATAGGGACCACAAATCATTGGAAGAACTAATGGGTCGTTGGTACCTCCCGTTGTCACTAGCAGAAAAACTGGGAAACCCAACAATGAGCAACACAACGACTCATTGGTAGAACCAACGCGTCATTGTATCAACTCGTTGGTTCCCGAAGGATCATGGCAAGACTGACCATGACCTAGATAATGGGCCGTGGGAGCTGATGAAGACTCATTGTCTCAGTCGTTCTGAGGAAAAAATTTCTAGTTTAATCTGCTAAGTCTGAGTTTGGTCTAGGAAAGTTTTGGGGTGTTACAATTAAGGAGATAGTATAACTGCACGGTGTCCTAGTGTTTACCATTTCTAACAGAGGGTTCTAGTTCATAGATAGATTTTGGAAGTCATTTCAGAAAGGTTTGGGGACACAAGTTAACTTGAGTACAACTTTTCATTCCCAAATAGATGACCAAGTAGAGCGCACCATTCAGACGCTTGAAGATATGTTACGGGCGTGTGTGCTAGACTTCTGAGGAAGTTGGGATGAAAACTTACCCCTTATTGAGTTTGCATATAATAACAATTAACATTTTACCATCAAGATGGCGCCTTATGAGGCTTCATGTAGGTATAAATGTAGGTCGCCCATAGGATGGTTTGAAGTAGGTGAGTCAGGGTTGATCGGACCTGACATGATACACCAATCAAAAGGGAAATTTAAACTCATTTAAGAGCATTTACTGACATCCCATAGTCGTCAGAAGTTCTATTCCGATGTAAGGTGTAGGGACTTAGAGTTTGATGTCGACGACTAGGTATTCTTGAAAATTTCGCCAATGAAGGGTGTTATGGGATTTTGCAAGAAGGACAAGCTTAGTCCTGGATTCATTTGGGGCCATACTAGATCCTCCGAAAGATAGACTAAGTGGCCTATGAGTTAGAATTGCTTTCGGGGATAGAATCTGTTCATCCAGTCTTTTATGTATCGATGTTACGCAAGCGCGTAGGAGACCCTTCTCAGGTTGTCCCAGTCAAGGATGTTCAACTGACAGAAGAGTTGTTCTATGAGGAGAGTCCAATAGCTATATTAGATTGGCAGGTTCGCAGACTGAGGATCAAAGATGTAGCCTCCATTAATGTTTTATGAAGGAACAGAAATGTAAAAGAGATGACTTAAAAAGATGATGATAACATGAGGTCTAGATATTCTCACTTGTTCCAGACCCTATGATGATAGTACATAGACTTAGATAAGTTATAGTTGAGGTAAGATGGCTCTCAGGTATTGTATTGTTGCTTTTGTTACTATTGTTGTCAGTTGCTCCCTTATTTGTTGTGAAGCTTTGTGTTCAGTTGTTTGCAGCATCCTGTGAGATTCCTGTGTTGGACTTTTCTATGTTTCAGGTTTTTGGATAGTCCACAATATAGGGGAGACTCTACCAAAATTTTTCTAGCAAAGCCTAAGAACTGAGTCTCTTAAGATTAGATTACATTCAAGAATGAATGTCCCTAAGGGGGGAATGATATTGCACCTCGTAAGTTTCCTGTGTCTAATCGACGAGTTTTTGTGCTTGTCGAGAGTGTTCAGTGTATGGTGTGCGGGAGGAGGCTCGAAGTTGGAACACACGAGCATGTTATCGAGCGAGTGGGAGGCCGGAGCCGGAGATAGGCACAAGGAGCGTCGTGTCGCACACCCCATACCTGCACAGGGAGCAGCACATCGCGCCTATGGGGGCACGCTGTGGACCCCCTGCACCGCCTCCACCTATATAAAGTCAGGTTATGTGTTTTGATTCATTTAAATATTTCCCAAATTATTTCCCAAATCAGAGAATTGCGGCTTAGGAAATTTTCCTCCTTAGTTTCTTGACAAGTGAAAGTAAATTACGCTATCAAACCTCGTCTAATTGCAAATTCTTCCTGGGTAATGATTCCTGGCCTATGAAGAACATATCTACGGAGTTGAATCTTTGAAATTCTTCCAGTTTAGGAGAACCCTATGAGTAGAAGCCGTAGAAATCATTTCTATTCAAGTCTAGCATGTCTATGAGTGATAGTAAGTACTTCTACCTTTTTAATCTATAAGAATTCGTGAGATTTTGCCAGGTAAACTCGTTGTAACTTGTATCATCATGTTTTACGGGTTAATATTGTTGGCTTGCCTACGAAACCAAAATAGCCCTATTCCTTGGCATATAAACTAGGATACGGAAGGAGTACAAGTTCTAAATCTAAGCAGGGTTGATTGAGCAGAATTCGGCAATTGAGGTATGTTAAGGTTAACCTCTTTCGGCAAGTTATTTTCGTCACATAGTTGGTATGATTTATCCCTTTGTATTAGCTTATGATTGTATATGTTTTGATTACCTGCTGTGAGATGAATTGAGATTGTAATATAGTATCCCTTGTCGAGAAAGGTTATATTCAGTTTTGACTATCGCTATAAGTGACATAGAGACTCCCTGTTTATTTATTTATTGTTTAGAGAGACTAGTAGTGTTTTGCTGCCATATTAAGACCATAGAGGCTTTTGGTTAGCTGTTGGGCAGTGTAGGGCGCAGCTTGGTGATATAACTTTCTGTTTGATTCCTATATATGTAGTAAAGCTCGCCACAGGCTATTTGCATTCCTTGACGCCTACAGGATTAGAAACTCGACAGTATAACTCTACCTTTGAGTTGGCGGCACCAGGATTGCCTAATAATATGAGTGGTAGTTTGACAGGTGGATTACCTCATTTCAATGGCCTTATGGTGTCATACGACTCACAGCCTGTCATATAGGTTGCTCAAGACACCACACTAGCCGTTAGTGCTCTGATAGACTATTATGATGCCCTATAGAATGATCTTGCCACCTGCTAGATGTGGGGACAACATCTCTGGCTACATATACACATGCCCATGTATATGTTCCCAAAATGAGCTAAGTCTAAATATACCTACCTACAGGGCTACAGATAAAATTATAGGGGCCTAGATGGCTTAGATTCAGTTATAAGGGCCCAGATGGCTCAGATACAATTACAGGAGCCTAGACGGCTCAAATTCAGTTACAGGAGCCCAGACGGCTCAAATTTAGTTACAGAAGCCCAGGCGGCTCAGATATAATTACAGGAGCCCAGAAGGCTCAAATACATTTACAGGAGCCCAAACTGCTCAAATACAGTTACAGGAGCCCAGATGGCTCAAACACAATCACAGGAGCCCAAAGGTCTCGATTATAGCTTAAGAGGTCGAACACACCTTAATTACAACTTGCTTACGGGCCTACAGTGATATAGATAGGAGGGTATGAATTGATTGCACTTGTCGGAGCTTATGGGGGCCCAGGTAGGTTATTATGTGTTGTTTGTACCTTTCAGACTTATGGAGGCCAGGTTAGGTTCTTGTTTGTGTATTTGCCTGTTAGCTATAGTTCATGTTGTGAGATTGTTCGTGTTATCTTCTAACTTGTATTACTGATTACTTTCAGCTTTCTTATCAGCCCTTACTTAGTTTTTTTATTTTGCTTACATATTCGGTACATATTTTACTAACGCCCATGCATGGGGCGCTGCATACTTTCCTGCAAGTCCAGACAGACAGGATTCGAGACCTTCTCAGTAGCTGTTCAGATCTAGTGGATTGGCTAGCTCCTTCCTTCCAGAGCTGCCAGACATTAGAGGATTGACTACCTTTTGTTGTATAGTTTTTGGGTAGGCCGGGGCCCTTCTGACTAATATTTTACTCTTTAGATGCTTGTAGACTACAGTTCTTTGTTAGTTGTGTGTTTTTGGCCGTTTAAGGCCTATATGTGATATGATGTGCGTTGTTGGCTGCATGGGTCTAGTTATGTTATCTTCTAGCAGCATGGTGGTTTTGTTGACCCGCATAGGATGACATTATTACAATTGTTGGGTTAGCTGTTTTTGCACATGATTATAGTGTGCTCTTGTCGGCCTGAGGCTATGTTTTGAGCCGAGATATAGCTGATTGTTTTCTTGATTATATGTCGTTGCCTTTCACCAGAGGTGTATATGTCCAGCCAGGTCAACTCTGAGTCCAGTATGGCATCAGGTTGTTGTTGCTCCTCCAAGGTGGGGCGTGACAAAAGAGTTATTGTCTAAAAACATCCTTGAACAATGACCCACATCTAAAGTACATCCTTTTGTACTTATAATAAATAAAAAACATCCTTTCACTAATATTGAGTTTTCTCGGAGTTGATAATTGAAATTTAATTGAATGGTATATCTATTCTTGTCTATATTTTTCGGTAATGTCGCTCAGATGGTCAGGTCGGACCAAATAATGTTTAGGCTTAGTCAAATTTTGGAAATAGATTCTGCATTTAATTGGAAGTTGTTTCATGGTATGACCATGTAGTAAGGTGTTTTGGGTTTGAACAAGCTTCTGTATCTCTTTCCTTCCTACGAAATTGAAATGGCAGAAGTGTAACACCGTAAAAGTCTCGAAGACTAGATCCAGAACTAGTGACTTGAGATATTTCAATGCCTTGGACTTTGGGCTAAGTTTGGAACCGTTTTAGATGTATGGATAGGTCTGATCCCAATGAAGTCTATGGATGCTAGGTGTTACTATCAATCCCCAAGTGTTAGAAGTGCAGTGGATGAAAATTAAGGTCATAACGAACTTCTAGCACGAAGTTGAGTAAAGAACCTTTTTTACCAATTGAGTTTTCGTACAAGTTCTAGCAAGGGTCAACTTATAACGACTATAAATCCCATTTTACAAAGTGTTTTTGGGTGATTCAATATATCAAATTGAAGGCCTTTGAGCCTTCTATATAAAGCATTCGACCTTGCATCAATCGGAGTTCAGAGTAAAATATTATGAGCAATTTGGTGAAACTGCATCAGCATCACAGAACAATTCGTTAGGTGACTCTAACAACTCGTTAAGTGATCTATTAGGTGGCCAAAATTGTTGGAAAACTTCACTTTCATAGGGGAATTTATGACTGGTTAAGTGACCCATTAAGTCACCTCACAAATCTTTAAATGACTTGTTAAGTGGCAAAATTTGGCGAAAATTCCAGTAGACTTTATGGATTGGACTCACGACTCGTCCAGTACCTCACGAGTCGTGATGTCCCTTGTGAGGACTGGCAGGGTCCCTTTTCCTGCGAAATTTTAGGGGTGTTTTCATAAAATCCTATGTTCTGAACTTCTAAACTACGTCGTTTTGAGTATTATTTGGGACGTTTTTAAGGGTTTCTTCTAGTCTAATCTCTCATTCTCTCAAGATACCCTCTCAAACCCTTCTTCCTTCTTTCTCTCAAGGTTCAAGGATTCTTCAAGGGATTATTCAAAGACTACAAGGTCAAGTTCAAGTGGAAGATTCTTCGAAGCAGGTATGCGGGGTTTTTTCAACAAGGATATTCTTCCATCCTTGTGCCCCAAAATATTTTATCAAAAGCCCAATTTCAATTATTCTAGAAAATCATGACCTAGGGTTTAAATTGATTGGTGATTTCTTCAATGTTTTTCTTGAATTCTAAAACCCACTAGAATTATGAGCTAATTGTGATTATAACTATTTGAATGTGTTGAATTATGTGCTAAATATTAAAAATGTGTGATGTTAGAATGTTATTCATGAAGGGGACTTAATGATGATTGAGGTTTTATTATTATTCAATCAATTGAATCCATGACTCGCATCCATGTATGAAATATGTGAAGATTGTAAGAATTCCCTAATAGTTAGAGTGCCACTATTTTCTAAATATGTCGAGATGAGATTAGAGCATATGGGCTTGATTAATTGAATGTAAAATATGTATTCTCCTTATGATTTCGATGGAATTGATTAGGTATGAGGTAAATCTACGATAATGGCGTAACTAATGCATCCTTCTCATGAATTGGGGTGAATCTCGAAATGGGTCTTATGAAATAAAAATGTATGCTTCTCACATGATCTCATTGTAAATGTATAAGTTATGATTGGCTTTCTGTAAATCTAGAATATATGAATCAATGTATGCAAGTTAAGTTACGAATTAGACCTATGGATCATGAATGACTCTCTGATATATGTAGTATGATATGAATCTGAAACTTAAATGTTGTGGAAGTATTATGTATGATGTGAATCTCAAGATGCTCACTAATGTAAGACCTTTGAAGAAATACTGATATGGCTCCATGATGGTATGGATTATGATGATAAAGCATGAGAATGATATTTTAGAATATTGGGCTTGTTGTTAGTAGAAAGTATCCTCAATCCTTTCGAAATGAATGTTGTATGATGAAAGTAGTGTAAGTTCATGTTTTTGACTAGTTGTAGTAGCATAGACTAGATATACAATGTCAGATCAGTACTCCTCATGTTCTAGTCAGCCAGAGACTCAGCATAGCTGAGAATGTCTCCCTTGTTGAGTCAGGATCCTCCATAGCAGAGAGTGACTCCCTAGTTCAGTCCGCATCCTCTATAGGAGAGAGAGACTCACTAGTTTAGTCGGGATCCTCCATAGCATAGAGTGACTCCCTAGTTCAGTCGGTATCCTCCATAGAAGGGAGTGACTCCCTAGCTCAGTCAAGATTCCTCCATAGTAGAGAATAACTCCCTTAGTTAGCCGAGACTCTCCATAGTAGAGAATGACTCCCTTAGTTATTTTATCAGCATGATTCAGTTCCGTATGATTCAAATTTCATATTTTAACAGATTTAATATAATGGAATCTATTTCAGTTACCAGCAGTGATCCAGTACAATATGTGATACTAGTCTCAGATTCAGCTCTTATTGAATGATCAGAACTTGACCCTTATGCATGAGTTCAACGATGTTTCAGAACATGAGATCCAAAATAAAGTTTCATATATATATATATATGTGTGTGTGTGTATGTGACTCATAAAAGGATTGTTGCATGTTAAAATCAGTTATGTCGATGTACTTTGTTATTTTCTTATCGTATATTTGTATATTTAATTATTTATGTTATCCTGCATGCTCAATATATTCCAAGTACTGAGCACACGCTTTTTTGTGCTACATCGTTTCATGATATAGGTTCAGGTTTCCAGACTCAGCCTCGTGGTTAGATACGCTTCATTCCCTCTCAGCTGCTAGTGGTGAGTCCTCATCTCCCAAGGACATGATTTATGTTTACATTTTCGTTATGTTTCAGTGTTTAGATTTTAGGAGTTAGTTGGGGGCTTGTCCCAGCAACTCATTAGTTAGTAGAAGGCTTTCAGACTTGTCTAGATAGATTCAGTGTTGTATCAAAGTGTTGTTACAATTGTTCTTATGATTCCTTATTAGACTCTTGCAGCTAGCTCCTGCTCATTTATGTCGTTAGCTGTTCTATTATTAAGTGATATGCTATGATTATGCCATGGGTCGACTTGGAGCCTTTCGGGGTTCCTTCTCCCATGTTACGGCTAGGGTATAAACTTGGGTCGTGACAAACTTGGTATCAAAGAAAAGGTTTAGAGTTTCCTAGGGTGTCTGAAAGCTGCGTTAAGTAGAGTCTTCTTCATGGGTGTGAAGTGCATAACACTTATGACGAGGAGTCTACAAGACGTTTTAGGAATGTTCCCTTTTCTTCATGATTCTTGTCGTGCGTAGAGTATGAAGACCTAAATAGTTCCTTCCCTGACTCATGCTTTACGCACTCGCAGATAATGCCTCCTAGACGAGCAAATGAAAGGAGAAATGGTAATGATTGCCATCAGGTGCCACCAGCCCCGGCGAACCCGATGGACGACTATGTTACCCATGCCAAGTTTCTGGCAACTCTTAATATGTTGGCACAGGCCGTGACTGCCCATATTGATCAGCAAGAAATGGCTCGTATTCCCAAAATGGGAATGTAGCGGCGACAAGGGTGAGGGATATTCTCCGAATGAACCCACCCGAGTTCTAAGGACAAAGGTAGATGAGGACCTGTATGAATTATTGGATGAAATTCAGAAGATTACCCACATCATTGGGGTGAAAGGAATTAAGAGCACATACTTAGCCTCCTACCAGCTAAAAGGAGTTGCTTATATATGGTTTTGTCAATAGAGGGATAGCCGAGGGATTGGAGCAGGCCTCTTAGGTTGGGATGAATTTAAGACTGCTTTCCTGGAAAGGTTTTTCCCCTAGGGAGTTTAGAGAGGCTAAGACGGTAGAGTTCATCAACCTGAAACAGAATGACATAACAGTTCAAGAGTATGCATTGAAATTTACTCGGTTATCCAAGTATGCCCTAGAGATGGTAGCGGACCAAAGGGACCGAGTGAGCAAGTTCGTTAATGGAGTGTCAGACTCCTTAATTAAAGAGTGCAGGATTTCCATGTTGCACAGGGATATATACTTTTTCGGTTTGGTGATATTCGTGCAACAAATGGAGGCGGAGTTGGTGAAGGAAAAGGAGAGAGAGGCCAAGATGGTCCAGGATAAGATATTCAGAGTTATCTTCGCCAAGGACGAATGGTGGACACCTCTCACTTTCCCAATAGATATCGGTAGCCCTAGCATTTTCGAAAGTTAGTGCTCTGTACAAACCTAGAGTAAGGGAGATTACGTATGCGATGTGTACCAATTGTGGGAAGCACCACTTGGGAGAATGTATGGCTGGATCAGATGTTTGTTTCTGGTGTGGCCAGTCGAGCCATAAGCACCAAGATTGCGCAGTGGCAAAGCGAGGAGAGAGTAGATCCTTGGCCATCTCTTCAGTAGCTTCGATATCTCGCCCATTACAGCAGGGTGCATCATCTATCCCGGGTGGCAGACGTCGTCAAAACCGCTCCTATGTCGTAACAGCACACTAGGATAAGGGCAAGTCGCCAGTAGTGGCCATAGGTATGTTGTGAATCTTGCATAACTCTTTGTATGTTGCTAGCCCTAGAACCCAAGTATGAAATAAGGAGCTTGTGGTTGTTGTTGAGAAGAGGTTGTCGATGTGTGATGTGAATAGCTGTTAATGTAAGACTGACTGTGATGGTTAGAGGTGAACGAGGGAGCTACGAGATAGTGAATTAGTCCCAACCTTGAGAAAGATTCAGGAGCCTTAGAATGATGGCTTAAAGCTAAGGGGGAGATGGTAAGTATGTGAGCCTCGTCGGATCTTAGATTTGATAGTAGGGGAGTTCTAACCCTAACAGTCATGATATGTCAACTCCTTCAGGTTCAGATAATTTCTCTGGTAGTTCAGTTGAAGCTAAGTTATGACCATCACTATGTGCGGACTCCTAGAAGTTCTAGATAACCGCTTTAGATAGCGATACCGATCTTACTTTATGAATCCTTTTGGTTCATTTTCGTGTTACGAATCAGTTACGTGTGTTAATTCATGTATCCGTATGATCAACTCGAACTCAGTCTCTAGAATATGCTTAGTAGCTCAGCAGACTTAGGTTATCTCATGTATGTGCTCAGTTTTAAATGTCATGAATGATTTGTTCTCATGAGACCTTTAGTTGAAGTCAGATCAGATATTATGAATCCTAACCCTGTAATAAAAAGTGATTTGAGAGCGAAGGCTCAGTTTGCATCAGTTCAGTGCCAATTAAAGGGGAAGAATCCTTCTCAGTGTTCAACCTAGTTCCATGTCAGTTCCACATCTTTCAGTCCCTCTCACGTCTTAGCGTGCATGTATGATTCGGATATTTAGTTCAGCTATGTAAGATCAGCTTGGAGTCGGATACTCCATCAGTTTTAGTTGTAGATGTTTAGTATTTGCGATATCAGTTCTTTCCCTAATTTTTGGGCATGTTTAGCCTACATTTAAGGACGAATGTTTCCAAGGGGGAGATATTGTAATACTCCAAAAGTCTCTAAGACTAGATCCAAAACTAGTGAGTTGAGATATTTCAATGCCCTAGAATTTTGTGCTAAGTGTGGAACTGTTCTAGATATATGGATAGGTCCAAGCCCAATGAAGTCTATGGATTCTAGGTATTAATATCAATCCCCAAGTTTTAGAAGTGAAATGGATGAAAATTAAGGTCATAAGGAACTTCTGGCATGAAGTTGAGTTGAGAACCTTTTTACCGATTGAGTTTTCGTACAAATTCTAGAAAGGGTCAACTTATAAAGACTATTTGATCCCATTTTACAAAGTGTTTTTGGGTGATTCAATATATCAAATTGAAACCCTTTGAGTCTTCTTTCTAACGCATCTGACCTTGCATAAATCAGTGTTCGAAGTAAAATGTTATGAGCAATTTGGTGAAACTGCATCAGCATCACAAAACGATTCGTTAGGTGACTCTTTAAGTCACCTAATGACTCGTTAAGTGACCCTTTAGGTGGAAAATTTTTTTGGTAAACTTCATTTTTAGGGGACTTCACGACTGGTCAAGTGACCCGTTAAGTCACCTCACTAATTGTTAAGTGACTCGTTAAGTGAAAAAATTTGGCGAAAATTGCAGTAGACTTCACAGATTGTACTCACAACTCATCCAATACCACACGAGTCGTGATGTCCCCCGAGAGGACTGGCAGGGTCCCTTTTCCAGTGAAATTTTAGGGGTGTTTTCATAAAATCCTATATTCCTAACTTCTAAACTACGTCGTTTTGAGTATTATTTGGGACGTTTTTAGGGGTTTCTTCTAGTCTAATCTCTCATTCTCTCAAGATACCCTCTCAAACCCTTCTTCCTCCTCTCTCTCAAGGTTCAAGGATTTTTCAAGGGATTATCCAAAGACTACAAGGTCAAGTTCAAGTGGGAGATTCTTCGAAGCAGGTATGCGGGTTTTTTCCAACAAGGATATTCTTCCATCCTTGTGCCCCAAAATGTTTTATCAAAAGCCCAATTTCAATTATTCTAGAAAAGCATGACCTAGGGTTTAAATTGATGGGTGATTTATTTAATGTTTTTCTTGAATTCTAAAACCCACTAGAATTATGAGCTAATTGTGATTATAACTATTTAAATGTCTTGAATTATGTGCTAGATGGTAAAAACGTGTGATGTTAGAATGTCATGAAAGGGCTTGAATGATGATTGAGGTTTTATTATTATTCAATCAATTGAATCCATGACTCGCATCCATGTATGAAATATGTGAAGATTATAAGAATTCCCTAATAGTTAGAGTGCGCTATTTACTAAATATGTCGAGATGAGATTAGAGCTTGTGGGCTTGATTAATGGAATGTAAAATATGTATTCTCCTTATTCTTTCGATGGAATTTATTGGTATGAGGTAAATCTACAATAATGGCTTAATTAATGCGTCCTTCTCATGAATTGGGGTAAATCTCGAAATGGGTCTTATGAAATGAAAATGTATGCTTCTCACATGATCTCATTGTTAATTTATAAGTTATGATTTAAGTATATGGCTTTCCATAAATATAGAATATATGAATCAATGTACGTATGTTAAGGTACGAATTAGACCTATGGATCATGAATGACTCTCTGATATATGTCGAATGATATGAATCCGGAACTTAAATGTTGTGGAAGTATTATGAATGATGTGAATCTCAAGATGCTCACTAATATAAGACCTTTGAAGAAATACTGATATGGCTCCATGACGATATGAATTATGATGATAAAGCGTGAGAATGATATTTCAGAATATTGGGCTTGTCGTTAGTAGAAAGTATCCCCAATCCTTTTGAAATGAATGTTGTATGATGAAAGTAGTGTATGTTCATGTTTCTGACTAGCTGTAGTAGCATAGACCAGATATACAATGTTAGATCAGTACTCCTCATATTCTAGTCAGCCAGGGACTCTCCATAGCATAGAATGTCTCCCTTGTTCAGTGTGGATCCTCCGTAGCAGAGAGTGACTCCCTAGATCAGTCGGGATCCTTCATAGCAGAGAGTGACTCCCTAGCTCAGGCACGATTCCTCCATAGTAGAGAATAACTCCCTTAGTTAGCCGGGACTCTCCATAGTAGAGAATGACTCCCTTAGTTATGTTATCAGCATGATCAGTTCTGTATGATTCATATTTCAAATTTTAATGGATTTAATATAATGAGAATTGGTTTCAGTTACCAACAGTGATCCAGTACAACATGTGATACTAGTCTGAGATTCAGCTCTTACTGAATGATCAGAACTTGACCCTTATGCATGAGTTCGATGATGTTTCAGAACATGAGATCAAAAGAAAGTTTCATATATATATATATATATATATATATATATGTGTGTGTGTGTGTGTGTGTGTGTGTGTGTGTGTGTATGTGACTCATAAGAGGATTGTTGCATGTTAAAATCAATTATGTCGATGTACTTTGTTATTTCCTTATCGTATATTTGTATATTAACTTATTTATGTTATCCCGCATGCTCAGTACATTCCAAGTACTGACCGCTCGCCTTTTTGTGCTACATCATTCCATGATATAGGTTCAGGTTTTCAGACTCAGCCTCATGGTTAGATACGCTTCATTCCCTCTCAGCTGCTACTGGTGAGTCCTCATCTCCCGAGAACGTGATTTATGTTTACATTTTCGTTATGTTTCAGTTTTCAGATTTTAGGATGTAGCTGGGGCCTTGTCCCAGCAACTCAAGAGTTAGTAGAAAGCTTTCAGACTTATCTAGATAGATTCAGCGTTATATCAAAGTGTTGTTACAATTGTTCTTATGATTCCTTATTAGACTCTTGCAGTTAGCTCTCTCTCATTTATTTCATTAGTTGTTCTATTGTTAAGTGATATGCTATGATTGTGTCATGGGTCAACTTGGAGCCTTTCGAGGTTCCTTCTCCCGTGTTACAGCTAGGGTGTGAACTCGGGTCGTAATAAGAAGTTTGGCTAGATACAACATTAAATACGAATTTAGACAAAAATAATAAAAGGTTTCAAAGCTAGAAGGAGATATTACTTTCCAAAAGTAAGAACAAGTGACTCTTTAGTGGGGGGTAATAGATGGCTCACATATAACTCCACATACTCCAGCTTTGTCCTAATTAAGTTATTTTCCATTTTTACTTTCTTTTTAATTTGTTGGGCTATTTAATCTTGTCTTTTTTTACATTCATTGGTTAAGTTCATTTGGATGTTGGTGGGATTTCTCTCATGTTTCTCATTGGAGGAATGTAAATCTTCTCTTTTCTGTAGATAACCAGTGAGTCTGTATCAATTGATAAATGAGATTTGTTGCTTCATTAGTTTAGTTTATCATTGTCATGACCCGAGTATTCACTCTAGATGTGGCATGGTACTTAGGATCACAAGTGATCCCAAACGAACACATGGCATCACATAATTCTATAATGACTGAACTACTGTAAAAGAATATTAAGTGGAAACTATTATTAAATGAATAAAAAATACTTATAAGTAGAGAACATTTAAGAAGATACTGGAATTTAACCAAAGTACTAAACTCAAGCTGAAACTAACATACTCTGTCTGAAAGCCTTCTAAAAGAAACTGATGAGTTGCTGGGACAAACCCCTAGCTAACTCTAATGTCTAAAGTTAAAAACTGAGAATGACATATACTGGAGATAAAGACTCCGATCCTCGAATAATGAGGACTCACCAATAGAATTTGGTTGCAATAAGTCTGAAGGAGAAGCTAACCCAGCTGCTGAGTTTGAGATCCTGAGCCTATATCATAAAACAATATAGCACAAGAAATATGCAGTCCGTACTTTGAATGTACTAAGTATATGAGATATGCAATTGGAATGCAAATAGAACATATTGATTGTCCGAAAGCTGTGCTAAAATGCATAACTGAACTGAAGTATCATGACCCTTACTAAAATACTTAAATATCGATATGAAGTAGTAGTCTGACAATGCATAATAAAGTACAGTAAAAACTGATTAAGAGTCATTTGCATATACTAAAAATTGAGTCTGTAACTATGACTGAGACTATAACTGTACTGAATGATGGGAGAATCTATTAATCGACATATAACCATGGGAGATAACTGTGGAGTTTGATGTATACTCTTTATCAGTAGGACACAATATACCTTACCAGGGTATAAATGCATGGCTGATGTAATCACTAAAACTGATGCCTATCCAGGCTAATAACCTATGTTGGCACGTAGTTTTGGGTCCTGGATGTGCTGAAATCCCGGACTAGTTTGGTGCTAAGAACACTCCCAATTGATAAGTTTACTGATAATTTATAGATAGTTTGAAAACTAGTGTTCTTAAAGCTAAGTCATAAACTTTATCTGATAGTATTCTGGAGCCTAAAGAACTTGAAAATACTGATTATACTGTCAACATCTATATACTGAAACCATGATAATCACAAAGAATGAAATATGAATTCATGCTAACTCAAAGTCATATAGAAGAAAAATACATGTTTATATAACTAAACCTGAATCATATGGAAATCTTTCACAAAAGTATCATTTGTAACTAAATTGATACAAGAAAAAGTAAAGGATAACTAACTTGATACAAAATTGGAAGGAAAAGTAACTCTTGTTAACGAACAAGGACCTCAAATCCGCAATCCAACAAGCACCAAGTTCTTAGAAAGACCTTAAGGAATATTATTCCCTTGCAACTCTCCTCTCTACAAATAAACAATCCAAACCTAGAAAAAAACTAAGCAATTTACTACACTCAAAATATTCTTTGTTCAAAGTCATGATGATCTCCTATGAAAATTAATAGAACTCTTATTTATACTAAGTAATAAAAAGGAGAGACTATTACAAATATTCCCTTAATGAGTTAGGGCCTTGTTTGATTCTCTTCCTTTTCCTTGAAATGAAGGAATGGCTATTTGAAACATTAGCCCATCTTCTTTATCAATATGGCCACCTTGCGCTCCCGTCCATCCTTCACCCTCTCAAGCTATCATCCATATATTTACACCTTGGATTGCATCGTTCTCCCCTTCTTGAAAGAGATTCATACTTGAATCTAGTCCCTGTAAAAGCATAGAGAAAACAAACAACAATAAGAACCTCACAGAATGAGGTTTAGCACAAGTGTAATTAGGCCAAACCAACACACATACAGTCAAAAGGCCACCTGTATCAAAAGGAAATGCTATCCATCCATTTTGGTTAAAACCACAATCAATTATCTCAATAAAACCCCTTCTCTCACAAGGCAAGATCTCAAAGCAATCATGAGTATCATCATAAGCAAAGAGATAATAAAGGAAGGTGTCCGACAAGGCAACTTCATTCACAGTATCCCCAAAGGTATGATTACCGACAGATACAAAAACATTATCAAGCACATTATCAAGAATCGAGAAACTCAAAGATGAAGTAAATATTTGATCATAAACATCACTTTCTTCATAAAAATTTCATAGTGGGTTATCATACAAGGCATATCAATGGATAATAGCTACACCACTATCATGTTGAACAATACTATGCCCGATATTAGAAGAGATCTCATCATCATCAAATAAGACATTGTACTTTAAGAGAGAACAATCAAATGAAGATGAAGAGTCAAAGCATGCAGTATCATTCTCAACAAGATTAATTCCATCATTCAAAGCATTTTCATTTACGTAACTTCTATGAGCAAAAAAAGTAATAGGATCCAAAAGAAAGATGCTCAAAGAGTCACATTTTTTGAAATGACCAACTTCATCCCCATCATCACTAAATTGGGACTCATTAACTACATCATAAAATTCCTCAATTAGTGGACAAATATCACAAATAATTTGATCATTACAGGCTTCACATGACAATGTACTATCATTCACATTGCAAGTGTTAACACTAGGTGGACACAAATCGGTCTTGCAAGAAGAATCAATTCAGTCATCAGAAAGATCAACTAGTGTTTGGGCAATCTTAACATCAACATTGTCAAGACATGGAAGAGAATCATTAAGCACACAAGAAGTTAAACTATCACTAACACTTTGTTCATTGAAAATATTTAAAGTATTAAGATTAGTGATTATACCTTGATGTTCACAAAAATGATCATCTATAGCCTCACTAATCATGGTTTGCCTCATAAGATATAATGGAACGGTGAGCTCCCCTTCTTTAGGCATATTCTTGATTACTAAAGCCCCCTTGGCTAGTCCACAAGGAATACCAACATCATCATCATCCCCACACTCCTCATAAACTACAACATCACCTTCCACTTGGGGGTCATCAATGTCAACCCCCTCAATAACATGAACATCATCATAACAATAAAGATCATCGACCAACATAACAAACGCCCTTCAATTGGGGAACTCACTCATATTATGACCAAAACCTTGACATTTGTGACATTTAAGAGAGCTAGAAGTTTTACCTCCTTCCTTTGGAGGAAGAATGGGAGTGGGCCACTCCACTTGATTGCTTTCGACAGCGGGCCTCTTTACATTTTGCATGGTACCCTTTTTCTTTTGCCAATTGGAAGAAGAAGTTCCTCCAATTTTGTTGTAATTCCAAGTACCTTTGAAACCCCTTGATTTGTAAATCTTCTCCTCTTGGAGTTCCACCTCTATCTCAATAGCCACCTCAAGAGTCTCATCAATATCACGATAGTGGTGGAGTCTCATGCGGGAAGCAATCTCCTTACTAAAACCAGCTCTAAATCGAGTCATAACATTCAAAGGATCTTCATCAAAATCAATCCGCATCTTCAAGAGTTGGAACTCATCATAGTATTGCTCTACACTTTTGGTGCCTTGCTGTAAAGTGTAGATCTTCTTTAGTTGCTTTTGGAAGTACCTCTCGAAAACATACTTCTGCCTCAAAATTTCTTTCAACTCTTCCCAAGGTGGAATGGGAGACTAACCATGCATCCTTCGTGCCTTGACTTGAGTTTCCCACCATGTGGAAGCAAAGCCCTCAAATTGAGCAATGGAATAAGATGCCTTCTAGACATCGAACATCTCATATTTTAAGAAAATCCTATCACATTGCATCACCCAATCAAGAAAGATATCCGGGGCGCTTTCACCTTTGAATGAAGGAAGAGTCACTTTGATGGAGTTGAGAATCATCTCTAAGACCTATATTGTTGACTTTGAACTCATGAACCCCATAAGGATCCTCAACATAGAAATCATCATGGTATTGGTGACCACGGTGGCCATCTCTTTGATAATCACCCCCATTTCTACCCACGTGATGGATAGGACCATGTTGACCCCCTCTTCACTGAGGACCTTGAAAATTCATGTATGTCCCTATCATATGATTGTGGTACTCATTGGGAACATCATCAAACTCCTGTTGAAACTCCTCATAGAATTAACCATCCAAAGGTTCGACATTATGGATTGGACGGACATTTCGAATTAGAAGGCGGGTATTTGGTGGAGGAAAAGGTATATATGGGTGTGGTGGAGGAACATGTGGTGGTGTTGGAGGAACATAGGGTTGTGGCGGAGGAATATATAGTAGGGTAGTAGTAGGTAATGCAGTGATAGAAGATGGTAAGGAAGTCGTGGAGGTGGGATAGCACTTTCTATGAAAAGTCCTTGGTGATTTCGGGGAAGAGGAGTCATGATGAACTCCACTTGTTTGTCCATGGTGATAGAAAGGAGTAGAATAAGAGTCTCTATTGCTTGATTCAAGGGCCACAAAGTGATTTTCTATGTTATCGAACCTCCCATCCATGCGAGAGATCATATGCATCGAATCAAGTAAGGTGGGTTCCCCCGTGGGCACCCGAGTCTCCTCTTCTTGAATGGACATCGTGCCTATGGAAGAAACAAAAACAAAGAAATTAAACTCATTAAGTTAGGGAAAATAATTCACACTTGCTCAAGGAAAGCTCACCTCACATGCCTCACAATTGCCACGGCTAAGGATTGTAGCTTGTCTAATTCATTGAGTTTCAAGTGGCCAAGCTCAGCTTGAGGTATAGAATGGATTCTTGTTGACTCAATGAAGAAAGGCTCAAGCTAACATGATGGAAACAAGAAAGTTCAATGAGAATAAATAAAAAAATGTAGAAGAAGAAGCACAAAAAATAATCGGACTAAAAAAAATTAAGTAACAAAAAGTAGGTGAAGTACTTAATGTTAGTAGTTTTTGAAAATTAAAGAAATGAAAAAAGATGAAGAATTAATTAAAAAACTAATTAAATGTGTTATTTAGATGTTAATTAGTGTAGAAATCGAAAGACAAATGAGTTTGGAAGAAGAACCGTGAAGTTTGGACACTTAGAAAAATTTTGGGGTCCAAAAAAGTCCCAACACTTAGAAAAAGTTTGGCTAAAAAGCCAAAAATCTGCACACTCTCTCTCTGAAAGTGATACTCACATGCCAGGAATGAGAGTGGAGAAGGCTAGAGCTGCTTAAGCTGATGTGGCTGTTGACTGGCGCTGAGTCAGCACTGACGTGGCTGCTAACTAGGCTGCTGAGTTGGCTGCCTTGTTGGCAGTCCAGTGGCAGATTTCTGCTGACCGGGCACTTACGTGGCATCCATGTGGTTTTATTTTTAACAAATAAGATTTTTTCAACTAATAAATCCACAAATGGACCCACTAATGCTTTTTCCCAAAAATCAAAGAGTGAAGATGGATCAAAATGTACCTTTGAGTCTCCTTCTTCACCTTGAAGGTATGAAGGTCTTCAAGAATATCAAGAATATAAAGAACAAACCCTTGATCAAAACTTCTCCAAATCACTTCAAAATTTAGTATTTTCTTCTCCTTGATGCAGAAAACAAAATCCAATCAAAATTAAGCTTCAAAAAGTCCCAATTGCAATTTTTAAAAAGTCTTCAAACGTTCAAAGTCTTTAATGGTAGAAGGTTCTCCACAACTCCAAATCACTTCAAACTTTAGGATTATTTTCCCCTTGTTGTAGAGAAAAAACCCCCAATCAATATTAAATGATAAATCAAGCTCCACCACTAAGACCCAATTGCCAATTTTTTCAAGTCTTCAAGCTCAAGGGTCTCCAATGGTAGAATCAAGTCCAAAACTCAAATTTCAAGAGAAACATAAGATTTAGACTCAAAAAACACTAGGGAACAAGAATCTAGTGTCAAAAATAACAAATTAAACAAAAAAATTCCAGATTTTTTTTGAATTTTTGAATTTGTTTTTTTCAAATTTTGATTTAACACCTAAATCCCAAAAATATTATTGTAAGAACAATACTAATTCAATCTCTAGATACAGAATGATACAAGAAAAAGTAAAGGATAACTAACTTGACACAAAATTAGAAGGACAAACAAACCTTGTTAATGAACAAGGACCCCAAATCCGCAATTCAACAAGAACCAAGTTCTTAGAAAGACGTCAAGGGAGATGATTCCCTTGCAACCCTCCTCTCTACACAATTAACAATCCAAAGCTAGAAAAAAGCTAAGCAATTTATTACACTCAAAATATTCTTTGTTCAAAGTCATAAAAATCTCCTATGAAAAATAAAAGAACTCCTATTTATCTATGGAAAAGGAGAGACTATTACAAATATGCCCTTAATGAGTAAGGGCCTTGTTTGGTTCTCTTCCTTTTTCTTGAAATCAAGGAAAGGCCATTTGAAACATCAGCCCATCTTCTTTATCAACATGGCCACCTTGCACTCCCGTCCATCCTCACCCTCCCAAGTTATCATTGCATCAGAATTTGAAAACCTTGAATATCACATACTAGAAATCATAGGAGACTTGAGAATGTTCGGGCTGTACGTGATGGGTATATAGCTACACGCAAGTGCACGTGGTCGAACAAGTAGTAAAGTAGCTCAAGTAAGCCAAGTATCAATCCCACAGGGACTGGGCTAGGGTAACAATCTACTCAAGTGTCAATAAACCTTAATTCTAAAAATGCAGACAACAGTGTTAAGAAAAGTTTGGTATTTTGGTTTCTAATTTTATACTAATTATAAAACGAATATACAATTTGAGTCTGAATTATAAGTATGAGCATGCTGAGGTTAAACGAACATGTAGAGAAACGAATCATCAATACAATTTGGTTAATCTTTCCTCAGGTTGCTAGTCAAGAATTATTGCCAATGGATTAAAACTCTCGTATTTAACCCAACTTAAAAAGCATGAACCGTCTACCTACATTTTTGTGATAAAACGAAATTCATGTTCTAGCCTTACAAAACTGATTCCTTAATTGACTAATACGACTTTCAGGTATATTTCTATCCTGAAGGTAAATCAAATTCTCAATTTTCCCAAACTAAGAAAAGATCATATCCTATCAATTCACAACTTTCCAATTTCTTGCTCTCTCGAGTGAAACCGGACTTTTTAGATATACATTAACATTGGCCACACATTAATGCAGTAAGAACAAGAATCAATAGAACAACCATGGAAGAAAAGATGAAAAACCAATTGATCAATAATTACATTTCAATACAATTATTCTTAACCTCAGCAAGAAGAGGATTTAGCCACTCATTTGTGGATTAAACATCGTTAAATGAGTGTTAATCATACAAGCAATTGAATAAAGAAGAAGGAGATAGAGAAAAACCCTGAGATTTTTGTCCCCTCAACTGCCTGTAAGCCAAGTTCTTGCTCCACCAAGTCAGAATTCTTAAAAATGAACCTAAGTGTTCTATTTATACTTGTGGGAATTTTTCCCGGAATAACAAGCAACGTGTCACGGAGTGCATCGCGGAGCACTGCCTCCGTGACACGCCACCGACGCGGACCCTTACTGGAATTTAGTTGTCCAGGTACTTAGGCCCAACGTGGCACAACGTGCAACGCGGGGCTAGGCCAACGTGCCACGGCCCCAACGCGCACCTCCACTGGAAATAGGCATAATTTCACCATCCAGGCAGAATGCATCCGCGATGGCAGCGTGACACGACTCCATCGCGGAGCCCCTTTAATTTGTGCCTTCAAGTGCTTTTTCCTTTGCTAGCGTCCGAGTCCAATCCCGATCTTTCCAAACATGCATCTTAGCTCCATAACTTTATATTTTTTTCTTCAAAACAAAGCTAATCATGTTGGTTAGTATAAATTCACATTTTATTACAAATCACATGAGAATGTATAAACATCGATAGATAAACAAGGCAAAATTGACACATTTGAGTATCACTTAGGCATATAAATTTGCCCAAGATCACTTACCCCACACTTAAATCCTTGTTCGTCCCCGAACAACAATCTTACACCTCATGCAATTTACACCCCATCCTGGCTACTTTGGTTCGACAATTCAAGCTACGGTCATACCGATTATTTAATACAGCAAATCATCAAGAAAACACGCATGGTTCTATCAATACAATGACCTTCAACACATTAAGACCTCCTAGACTCAAGAATCGACTCTCGATATTGGCAAACTCATGCAAATCAGCTTATCAAGATATCCGACATGAAATTTAATCTCTCGTCAAGCATGTGCCCTCACAACACAAGAGAATTTTCCCCTTTTTAATCACATGAACTCAAAAGATTACATGCAGGGGCATATAAACACAATTTCGCTCTCTCTCCCAAAAGAATTCACATGCATCATGTCATGAACCATAGGCTTGCCTTTAGTGTATTACTCCACTAATATAAGGAAATGTGATGTAGGATCACGTAGGACTTAACGGGTTGTAATGTAAGCTACGAAACTAGTAAATATTGGGCTAACCAATAATAGCCACTAGCATCCTTAAGCACTTTTTTAATACATCCCATCAACCTCATGGGCATTGTTTCTTCCTTCGTCCTCCCATTCTTGAAGTCTGTCTTTATTTTGACCCATATCTTTAAGCACACTTGACTCAATAACAAAGATTATTTATACATATTCATTATATTTAATTTATAACAAGTGCACCTTGGACCTTTTCTTTCCTTTCATCACTCTGCTTTTCTTTTCTTTTCACCATTCTCACTCTTTGACACTGTGGGAAAATTATTTTCTTTTCTTAAGCGCTTGAGAGTTTTGGATCAAATTCACGGATAATGAAAAGAAGGGGTTAAGCTCGGTTTACACCTTTTTGACAAAAGAAAAAATAATAGGCTAAAGGCTTAATGGGCTAACTAGGTTGTACATTCAAGGTGGGTACGATAATGAAAAAGAGAAACTTTTGGTTAAAACAAAGAAATGTCTACATCCTTTCCTACAATACACGTCCTTCATTTCGTTTCGTACACACACCAGGGAAGTTCTAGACACTTCACAATAGCATGGAAGAAACGAAACCTCACTATACGCTCATTTCACATGCTCAACTCAAGACATATTCACAGACTCTTCAATCAGCTAATTACAAGAATTCAAACATTAAGCCTCAATCACATAGAATCGACTCTATGCTAGGTATCTCAACATATTTACAAAGTTGCATGCTTTCATACGAATCACCTTTGCATTTCAAATATCATGTACAACACGCAACCCGAATTTCGCAACCATAAAGTCTCAATTGCCAACCTTTTTCCTCTGAAACTTTCCACGACTTCATCCCATGACTCGTGGTTTCCTACCACGAGTCATAACATCCCTCGTGACTTCTCCTTCTTGCACAAAATTTTCCCAAACTTACGACCCTTCTCATGACTCATCGTCTCTCACAGTGAGTCATACTATGACTCGTGTCTTCCTAAGTCAGTCATCCCCATATCCTCTCCATGACCCTGGAAACGAGTCATACCCACATACCATGACTCATGGTGTGAGTTGTTGTTTGGACACTTAGACTCCAAGTCTTCTTCACGAATTCTCCTATGACCCGTTACTTTGTCTCACGACTCGTACCATGAGTTATTCTAGTGCAAAAGTGCAGATTTTTCCTATTTTCTCTAGTTCAAACTTCGAGTCTAATCTTAAGGACTTCGGGGGTATTACAATATCTCCCCCTTGAGAACATTCATCCTCGGATGTGGGGTAAACATACTAAATCACTGGGGAAAACCTTTCATCCCAAATACTGAACATCTAGAGTTTAAAACTGATGGAGTGACTGGCTCCAGACTGAAATACATAACTGAACTGAATTCATGAATCACATGTACATGCATTGACATGAAAGAAAGTAGAATAGATGAATTGAACATGAAATTAAATAGAATACTAAGGATGGAACTGATACCTCAAGGTGGAACTGAACCGTAAAGGAATATATGCGGGTATTTAGCCATCATATCTGCTTCCCACGTAGCTCCCTCAACATGGTGATTTCTCCACAAAACATTTACTGAGGCTACTTCTTTGTTTCTTAGCTTCTGAACCTGACGATCAAGAATCTCAACCGGGACCTTTTCGTAGCTAAGGCTATCCTTCACACCTACGCTCTCCACCGGAACAACCAAAGTTGGATCACCCATGCATTTCTTTAAAAGTGACACATGGAAAACTGGATGTACTGACGCCAATTCTGAGGGCAACTCTAACTCATAAGACACCTTGCCAACACGTCTCATAATCCGGTATGGGCCAACATAATGGAAACTAAGTTTCCCCTTTTTTCCGAACCTCATCACTCCCTTCATGGGAGACACCTTCAAAAATACCCAATCATCAACTTCAAACTCAAGTTCTCTCCTCCTCACATCCGCATAGGACTTTTCGCGACTCTGAGTTGTTTTCAACCTTTCCCTTATAAGTTGAACTTTCTCCATAGCCTCATGAATTGAACCTAGTCCTATCAATGTAGCTTCACTGACTTCAAACAAACCAATAGGCAATCTACATCTGCACCCATAAAGAGCCTCAAACGGAGCCATCTGAATGCTGGAATGGTAACTGTTATTATATGCAAATTTGAGGAGAGGTAAATGATCATCCCAACTGCCCTTGAAATCAATCACACACTCTCAACATATCCATAAGTGTCTGAATGGTCTATTTAGCTTGACCATCTGTTTACGGGTGGAAAGCTGCTAAGCTTGACCTGAGTACCAAGTCCCTTCTTAAACGATCTCTAAAACTGGGATGTAAACTGAGTACCTCTATCCATATGATGGACAAGGAAACCCCATGCAACCGAGCTAACTCTCAAATATACAATTTAGCATAATCCTCTACTGAGTCGGTAGTCTTGACTGGTAGGAAATGAGCTGCTTTGGTCAACCTGTCCACAATCACCCATATGGAGTCATACCAATAACGAGTATGAGGCAACCCTGTAATAAAGTCCATATTGATTTCCTCCCACTTCCAAGTAGGGATGCTAATGTCTTGACGCACACCTCCAGGTGTTTGATGCTCAACTTTTACCTGTTGACAATTCAGACACTTTTCCACCAAATCTGCTCTGTCCTTCTTCATGTCATTCCACTAATAGACTTCACATAGGTCACGGTACATATTTGTGGCACCTAGATGTATAGAATATCTGGAACCATGAGCTTCATGTAACATCCGCTCCCTCAAGTCATCAACACCCGAAACACACAAATGACCCTGATATCGTAGTAAACCATCTCCCCCTTGGGAGAAAACCTCCACCTTTTGATTCTGAACCGCCTCCTTCAGATTTACCAAAATAGGATCCTCTTCTTGCCTAGCCTTTACTTCGGTCACCAAAGAAGACTCTGATCCATTCTGAACAATATCACCACCATCTATCGAGTCAACAAGATGAACTCCTAGTCATGCAAGCCAATGCACAACCTTCACTAACTCTTTCCTCTCCTCATTTGTATGGACACACTCTCCATAGAAAGCCTTCTAAGAGCGTCTGCCACCACATTGACCTTGCCTGGATGATAAAAGACACTCATATTATAATCCTTAAGAAGCTCCAACCACCTTCTTTGTTGTAGATTTAGATCCTTCTAGGTAAACACATACTGTAGGCTTTTGTGGTCAGTAAACACATCCACATGGACCCTGTATAGATAGTGTCTCCAAATCTTTAAGGAAAATACTATCGCTTCCAACTCGAGGTCATGAGTTAGACAGTTCTTTTCATGGACTTTCAAATTCTTGGAAGCATAGGCTATTACCTTACGGTGCTGCATTAATACACAACCAAGGCCAATCCTTGAGGCATCACAATATACCACAAACCCATCGGTACCCTCAGGTAGAGTCAACACTGATACTGAGGTGAGTCGAGTCTTCAACTCTTGAAAGCTCTTCTCATAGGCCTCCGACCATTGCAACTTTACTTTCTTCTAGTTCAACTTAGTCAATGGTGTTGCAATGGATGAAAATCCTTCCACGAACTTCCTGTAGTAACCAACTAACCTAAGAAACTCTTGATATTTAAAGGACTAACTGGTCTAGGCCAATTCTTCATAGCTTCTATCTTTTGAGAGTCCACCTATACACCCTTACTTGACACCACATGACCCAAAAATGCTACTGAGTTTAACCAAAACTCACACTTGCTGAACTTAGCATACAGCTGGCGATCCTTAAGAGTCTGTAGCACCACCTTAAAATGAGCGGCATGCTCCTCTTTGCTCCAAGAGTATATGAGAATTTCATCTATGAATAAAATCATGAGCATGTACAAATACGACTTGAACACCCTGTTCATGAAATCCATAAAAGCTATAGGAGCATTCGTTAGTCCAAAAAACATAACTACAAACTCATAGTGACCATACCGAGTCCTGAAGGCTGTCTTTGGGATGTCACTCTCTCTAACCCTGAGTTGATGATATCCGAATCTGAGGTCTATTTTTGAAAAATACTTGGCACCCTGAAGCTGGTCAAACAAGTCATCAATCCTAGGGAGGGTATACCTATTCTTGACGGTGACCTTGTTCAATTACCGATAGTCAATGCACATCTGGAGGGAACCATTCTTCATCCAGACAAAGAGTACTGGTGCACCCCACGGGGATTTGCTAGGTCTAATAAAACCCTTGTCTAAGAGATCCTTCAACTCCTTTAGCTCACTGGAGCCATTTTTTAAGGAAGAATAGATATAGGATGTGTATCGGGTAGAAGGTCGATGCTAAAGTTGATTTCCCGCTAAGGAGGAATTCCCGGTAGATCATTTGGAAAAACTTTTGGATACTCACACACTATAGGAACTGACTGAATAGTTCGAGTTTCAGATGTAGCATCCTTAATCCTAACTAGATGGTACACACAACCCTTAGAGATCATCTTTCTAGCCTTAAGGTAGGAAATGAAGCGACCTACAGGCATAGCTGAACTACCCTACCACTCTAGGACTGGCTCACTTGAAAATTAGAACTCTACCACACGGGTTCTACAATTCACTGAGGCATAACATACATTTAGCCAATCCATGCCAAAGATAACATTGAAATTAGTCATGGCTAGCTCTACTAAATCTATTGAGGTGACTTTCTAAAGGACTGTGATAGGGCAATTCCTGTATAGCCGTTGAGCTATAACTGAATCACCTACTGAAATAAAGATTGAGAAGGGTTCTGATAAGATTTTGGGACTGACTCCAAAACTACTAGCAACATAGGGCATCACAAAAGATAAAGTAGCTCCTGGGTCTAATAATGCATATACATCAAAGTGGAATACTCGTAATATACCAATGACCACACTTGGTGAAGTCTCCTACTCCTGACAAGATGTAAGGGCATAAAACCTATTCTGGCGCTGACCACCACCTGCACTGGTGGACGCACCCTACTGAGCTGAGTGTACTGGTGCTGCTGCTAAATTGGTAGCCTGAGTACGACCGCTACCATCACCCTACCTGGCCAACAGACACTCCTGGCACATGTGCCCGGATCTACCACACCCAAAGTAGATATTTGATCCAATCAAGCACTCCCCTATGTGATTCTTTCCATATTTCCTGTAGGCCGGAAAGGTACACTCTACCTGCATGCTCCTCTATCCCTTGGAACCTAATGTTTTGCTCCTCTGATCACCTCGCCATCTAGATGCAGCACTGGACAGTGATGGTGCTGGAGCTAATGACCTCTCATGGGACTGCTAACGGTGTCCACCTCTCGACCTCTACTGGGAGAAACCAAAACAATCTGTCCTAGCCCTCTTGGGCTCCCTCTCCCTCAAATGTGCTACCTCCATCTACTGGACATACAAAACCAATCGAGGAATGTCGATGTCCTAATGAAGCATAGAGGTTCTACAATCCTTGACTAGGTAGTCTGCTACTCCATGCACAAACTTGCTCACCCGAGCTCTCTGATCAGCCACGATCTCTAGTGCAAATTTAGACAAGCAGGTGAACTCTAAAGCATACTCCTGGACTATCATATTATTCCGCCTCAGATTCACAAACTCAGCTGCCTTGATCTCTCTCATCTCACGGGGAAAGAATTGATCCAAGAATGCAGTGAGGACCTCATCCCAACCAATGGGGCCCACTCCAACTGCTCTAATATCCTTCCACTATTTGAACCAGATATGTGCAACCCCTTTCAACTAATAAGAGGATAGGTCTGCACATCCTCCCCTGTCACCCCATAATCTAGGTAATCTTCTAGATCTCATCAATAAACTCGGGTGGATCCTCATTCACCTTCTATCCGAGGAACTTCGAAGGGTTCATCCTAAGAAAGTCCCTGATTCTTGCCACTGCCGCATTCCTATTCTGGGAAACATGCTCTACCACCTACTAGTTGACCTGTGCGGTCAATGCTTGTGCCAACATCTAGATGGCTTCCCTAAACTCAACGTGGGCAACTTGCTCAGGCACATGATCCTCGGGGCTGGTGGGGCCTGTTGGTGCCCATCTCCGTTGTCATTCTCATAGCTAGTTCCATTTTTGTTTCTCCTTCCATTAACTCAGTAAGGAGGCATGATTCTGCAAATGCATACAACACAAGTTAGAAGGATAGAGAGACATTTCATCGCACGACATAGATTATGAAATAAGGGAAATTTTCCTAAAATATTTCGTAGCCTCTTCGTCATGAGTGTGGCGCGCTTCACACCCATGAAAAGAATCTACTTAACACGACTTTCAAACACCCTAGGACACTTCAAAACCTAATTCTCTGATACCAAGCTTGTCATGACCCTATACCAAGTTTGTCATGACCCAAATATAGGCCCCGATAGAGACACGGGATAAGGAACCTCGAGAGGCCCCAAGTCAACCCATGGATTGAACATAGTGGCTAAGAGCATACAACAAGCGAAAATTGATAAAATAAAACATGCTTAAGTGGATGTATGCATACATATCAATCTAAAATAGAATGAACACTGACAAGTTAATTTTCTACATATTTTCTAAAAATCCTCTAACATAACTGATGAGCTGATGGGACAACATCCCCAACTAGCTCGACAAAATCTATAATGGAATTAACATAGCAATGATCAAACAAAATGTCCTCGGAGGATGAGGACTCACCACCACTGCTAACAGGACTAAGGGGGGAAACAGGACTAATGGTACGACTGAGATAGATCCCTAGGACCTATATCATAAAGAAATTACAACATAGAATATGCGGCCAGTGCTTGGAATGTACTAAGTATGCACGATAAGTAAAAACGGACAGTTAAAAATACATAAGAGTTAATAAGATTAGGACATAATACTAACATAAGGTCTCAAGGTTTTCAAATCATTCATAATCCAATCATAATCATAAGAGAAACCTTATAAAACATAGCTTGATCCAAGTAATATATATATGACAATGCATAAATCATGAGGAACAATGGGAGGACTCATCTTAACCGATACCATCATGATAGAGCTTACATGATGCCCCAACTATCTCTCTCAAGTGGGCAGAGCCATCCCAGGCTTTCCAGGCAAGGGACGTGCATGATGTGAGATCACAAGGGGAAAATCCATGCGTACATATACCTACCGTGGAAAGTAGTTTTGAGACCACAAGGTTTACTTGAACGCCGAGTCTACTCGGTGCTAGACACTACTCCCAAAAGCATGCACATAAGGCTCATATAGTAATTGTGAAATCATTCATGAAGTTCATGGCCAAATAAATCATAATATACTTGGTCATACTTGAAATACATGATTAACCATGAATAAGGGCCTGTGAGTCGGCCAAAATTCATAAATTCATAAATCATCAAGAACATGCATATTTGTGAAAATTCATATACTTGACATTCTTAAATCTATGAAGAGTACTTGAAAATAAATCATATCATAAATCATAAATTCCTCACCACCACTACTAACAGGACTAAGGGGGGAAACAGGATTAATGGTGCAGCTGAGATAGATCCCTGGGACCTATATCTTGAAACAATTACAACATAGAATATGCGTCCAGTGCTTGGAATGTACTAAGTATGCACGATAAGTAAAAATGGACAGTTAAAAATACATAAGAGTTAATAAGAGTAGGACATAATATAAACATAAGGTCTCAAGGTTTTCAAATCATTCATAATCCAATCATAATCATAAGAGAAACCTTATAAAACATAGCTTGATCCAAGTAATATATATATGAAAATGCATAAATCATGAGGAACAATGGGAGGACTCATCTTAACCGATACCATCATGATAGAGCTTACATGATGCCCCAACTATCTCGCTCAAGTGGGCAGGGCCATCCCAGGCTTGCCAGGCAAGGGACATGCATGATGTGAGATCACAAGGGGAAAATCCATGCGTACATATACCTACCGTGGCAAGTAGTTCTGAGACCAGTAGGTTTACTTGAACGCGGGGTCTACTCGGTGCTAGACACTACTCCCAAAAGCATGCACATGAGGCTCATATAGTAATTGTGAAATCATTCATGAAGTTCATGGACAAATAAATCATAATATACTTGGTCATACTTGAAATACATGATTAACAATGAATAAGGGCCTGTGAGTCGGCCAAAATTCATAAATTCATAAATCATCAAGAACATGCATATTTGTGAAAATTCATATACTTGACATTCTTAAATCTATGAAGAGTACTTGAAAATAAAACATATCATAAATCATAAATCATAATTAAGGCTTAGGAAGTTCAAAACCATAATCGAATCATAACTTGATTTTTCATGAAACTTTGCATAATTGGGCATAGATTGAGTTGGATTTGAAAAAAAATTATAATCAATTTAAATATAAAATATGGCCATAGATCTTAAAACAACATTTAGAACATAAAGGGGATTGACCCATAATCAAATCAAAAAGAATTTCATGAATTTGGGGTTAAAACCCCATAAGATCATCAAATTTACCTTAATACTTGAATTCATAAACATAGAGGGAAATTAGGGCATGAGAGTGAAGAGGGACTCCCATTTACAATCCTACATACCTGGGTAATTTGATCTTACACTCTCCGTTGAAAGCCCAAAGGTATTGGAGAAGGAATTGGGAAATTCTCAAGCTTGATCTCCAATGGAACACTCTAAACATGCATGAATGGAATATAATGGCTAAGGATAGATTAAGCACCCTTTAAACCCTTCTAACTGAGCTTACAATGACGTAGTTTAGGACTTAAGGGCTTAGGAGTTATGAATTTTCCCTTACTAACTTTGCAGGTAAAATACAACTGCCAGTTACCACGGGCCTCACCACGAGTCATGCCATGAAGTAACAACTTGTGGTCGCCACTCGTGGTCACTACTGGTCACCTAGTAACGTTCCTAGAATCTCACAATGGGTCCATCTCACAACTTGTTACAAGCCACCACGAGTCGTGAGGTCACTTGTGGTCCTTGAGTCTCAACTGCTAACCTTTTTCCTCTAAAACTTTCCACGACTTCATCCCACGACTCATGGTTTCCTACCATGAGTCATAATAGCACTCGTGACTTCTCCTACTTGCACAGAATTTTCGCCAACTTATGACCCTTCTCATGACTCTTCGTCTCTCACAATGAGTCATACCACGACTCTTATCTTCCAAAGTTAGTCGTCCCCATATCCTCCCCACGACCTAGCCACGAGTCGTACCCACATACCATGAATCATGGTGTGCCTCATGGTTTGGACACTTAGACTCTAGGTCTTCTTCACGACTTCCCCTACGACCCGTTACTTGGTCTCACGACTCGTACCATGAGTCATTCTAGAACAAAAGTGTAGATTTTTCCTATTTTCTCTAGTTCAACCCTCGGGTCTAATCTTAGGGACTTCTGGGATATTACATGGAGTGGTAGCTACTGTTGTATGTAAACTCAATGAGAGGTAGGTGATCATCCCAACTGTACTTGAAATCAATCACGCAAGCCCTCAACATATCCTCTAGTGTTGGAATAGTTCACTCAGCCTGGCCATATGTCTATGGGTGGAAAGCTGTGTTGAGCTTGCCCTGGGTACCATGTTCCTTTTGAAATGACTTCTAGAAGAGCGAAGTGAATTGAGTACCCCTATCTGATATGATAGACAAGGGAATTCCATGTAGTCTAACTAACTCCTAGATGTATAGTCAAGCATAATCCTCTGTTGAATCTGTGGTTATAACTAGACGAAAATATGCTAACTTAGTCATCTGGTCTACAACCACCCAAGTTGAGTTATGTTGTCGGTGCATACGAGGTAGACGTGTAATGAAATTCATGTTCCCTTCTTCACACTTACAAGTAGGAAAGCTAATATCCTGAGTCATACCCCCAGGTCTCTGATGTTCAACTTTGTCCTGTTGGCAGTTTGGACACTTAACAACAAATTCTGCAATCTCCTTCTTCATGCCATATTCTTGGTGGCACCTGGGTGGATAGAATGACTGGTGCTGTGAGCTTCAATGAGTATCTATTGACTCAAATTATCTACATTGGGAACATACAACCTGCCCTGGTAATGGACCATACCATCTGCCCCTTTAGAGAATACTTCCACCTCTTTCTTTAGGACTGCTTCCTTCAACTTGAGTAGAATTGGGTCTTCATCCTGTTTTGACTTAAGCTCTACCACCAGAGAGGATGTTGACCCGTTCTGGACTATGACTCCATCTTTTCCTAAATCAACCAACTGGACCCCTAACTGAGCCAATCTGTGAATATCCTTTACCAGTTCCTTTTTACCATTCTCAACATGAGCAATACTCTCCATAGACAATTTGCTGAGGGCATCGGCCACCATGTTGGTTTTACCCAGGTGGTACAAGACGCTCATATTGTAGTCTCTTAATAACTCTAACCTCCTTCTCAGACACAAATTTGAGTCCTTCTGACTGAACACATACTGTAGGCTCTTGTGGTTAGTAAAAACACCACATAAACCCCATAAAGGTAGTGCCTCCAAATCTTCAAGGAAAATACTACTGCTGGCACCTCAAGATTATGAGTCTGATAATTCTTCTCATGAACCTTAAGCTATCTAGAAGCATAGTTATGACTTTTCCATGTTGTATCTGTAACACCCCGAAACTTTCCTAGACCAAACTCAGACCTTGCAAGAAAAATCTGGAAGAAAACCAGAAAATTTTCCTCAGAACGACTGAGACACGAGTCATGGTCAGCTCCAATGACTCGTTGGGTCATTCGTGGTTAGTAGTGTTGGTCTCTCGGGAACATACGAGATAAGGAATGACCTGTTGTGAGAAATAATGAGTCATCCTATCAATTGTTAGACCCCAGTTCATAAGTCCCTCTTCCAAGAACCCACGACTCAACTAATGAGTCATTGTCAGAAACAACAACTCATGGTGTGAATCGTTGGGTTAGAACCCCAGTAAACCCCTTTAGTGATGACGAGTGGAAAGAACAACCCATTGTGACCCACAATGAGTCATTGTGACCACCCGTGGGGTCAAGCTCAAGAATCTTTTAGACTTGTTCCAATAAAGGTAAAGACTGGACACAACGACCCATTGAGTCCACCAACGAGTCTTTGTGTCACCCGTTGTCAAGCTTTCCAGGTTTCCTCGTCCAGTGACCACGGGGTAACCAACGACCCATTGGTTCAACCAACGAGTAGTTATACCATCACCCAGGCAATAGGACTGTTCGCGTGATTGTGGGTATATAAAACGACACGCAAGTGCACGTGGTCGAAAAAGTAGTAAGTGGCTTTAGTAAGCCAATTATCGATCCCTCTGAGACTTGGATGAAGTGCAATTTGCTCAAGTGTACTATATTTTACTTCTAAAAATGCAGACAACAGTGTAACCAAAAGTTTGATAGTTTGTTTTATAATTTTTATACAAAAGCTAAGAACAATTATCTACTTTGAATCTGAACTATGAATGAGAGCATGCTGAGGTTAAACGAACATGTAATGAAATTAATTATCATCACAATTTGGTTAATCTTTTCCTCCAGTTGCTAGCCAAGAACATTTGCCAAGAGATTAAAACTCTCGTATTTAACCTCACTTAAGAATCGTGAACCATCCGTCTACATTTCTGTGATCAAATGCAATTCATGTCCTAGCCATACAATTCCGGTTCCTAAATTGACTAATATGACTTTCAGGTATATTTCTATCCCGAAAGCAAATCAAGACTCAATTTTCCCAAACTAAGTAAAGAACATATCCTATTAATTCACAACTTTCCAATTTCTTGCTCTCTCGAGTGAAACCGGACTTTTTAGATTTACATTAACGTAGGCCACACATTAATGCGTAAGAACAAGAATTAATAGAACAACATGGAAGAAAAGATGAAAAACCAAATAATTAATGATCAAATTTCATCACAATTGTTCATAACCTCAGTAAGTAGAGGAATTAGCCACTCATTTGTGGATTAAACATCTTAAAATGAGTGTTAATCATACAAGCAATTGAATTAAAGAAGAAAGAAAGAGAGAAAAAACCCTGATATTTTCGTCCCTCAACTGCCTGTAACCCACGTCCTTGCTCCACCAACTTAGAATATCTCAAATAAAACCTAAGTGTGCTATTTATAGTAGTAGGACTTTTTCCCGGAATAGCAAGCAACGTGTCACGGAGTGCATCGCGGAGCACTGCCTCCGTGACACCCTACGAACGCGGAGGCTCTCCGGAAATCACCCGAACTTAGCTCCGGCAGCACCCTGCCGTGTTTGCAGCGTGTCACGCTTCTTGGGAGCGCGTTGGCATCTCTTGGTCGCGAAGCCAACCTGTCGTGGCACATTGCCAACGCGCAGGTGGGCTGTTGTGATCAGCCCGCCTTCCGTGGCACGCTGCCAACGCGCAGGTGGGTTGTTGTGTGCCTCCTCTTTGCCGACGTTCGCGTGTTAATTCCGTTTCCAATCCTCTACTTCACCAACTCATGGATTAGTTACTCAAAAGTCATCAAAACCTACAAAACAAAGGCTAATCATGTTGGTTAGCACATATCTTCACTTCATATAAAATTACATGAAAATGTATACAATAACTTAGATAAACAAGACTAATTTAAGTCATAAAGCGTATCTCGGGCATGCTATTTTTGCCCGTGATCAAGGACCAAAGATTGGTCCGAATGAGTCATGATCTCAACCAATGACTCATTGAGTGACCCGTTGATTCCTTATCGGTCAATTTTCCAGATTTTACTCCAGGGATATTTTTGTAATTTCCACCTATTCAGTCCCTAAACTAAATCATTTTAAGTATGATTTCAGAGATATTAAAGGGATTAAATGGTTTTCCCCCTTATTCCCCACATAAATTCTCAAAATATCGATCGTAGAAACTCAAACTTTTCCTCTCAAGAACTAGGGTTCCTCATCAACCGCAGAAATTCAAACTTTCTTCTTCAAGAATTTCTTATCCAGGTATGTGGGAATTCAACAAGGGAATATTTCTTCCCTTGTGTCCCCAAAATCTTCTCTATTTTCTCTATGAGTTCAGCCTTATGGATTCGAAATGTAGAAAATTGTCAGACTAATTTCTTTAAGATTTCAAGTGGAATATTTCTCATGATTTTTAATTTCTTTATTATTCCCTATTTCTAGAAATTTGTGGAAGTTGTATCTAGTGGAATGATTTATCCCTAGTTCTTAGTTCAGTAGAATTTAGAATCTTGTGTATTAGACTAGTTTCCCTATAACTTGATTCTATCAGATTTGAGATCCCCATGTTGTTAGTGTATGTGGAAATTTTAGTCAGGTATATACATGTTCAGTCTCAGTCAGGTTATTACACTCAGTGTTGTCCAGAAATGTCAGCTGATTAGTTTGACTACAGTAAATTCTTGAGGTATCAGTGGTGCCTCTCAGTTATCAGTATTACACTCAGTTATCAGATTTTAGTGGTTCTTTAGGTGGTCATGATACTTCTACATAACCAGCTCTGACCAGCCTTAGGACCCTAACTTTAGATTACAGTTTGTTCTTTAGATGTTTATGACGCTTCCAGATAAGAAGCTCTGACCAGTATTGGAACATCAGTTACAGAATCCTGTTCGATAAAAATTCAGGGTACTTCTAGATAGGTATTCTTGACTTTTTCTTGGGCCCCAGTTTCAAGCTATCAGCTTAGTAGTCAGTCTAGGACTATCTAGTGCGAGTAGGACTTATCACCAAGGGGATCGGGGTTCCAGCGCACCCAGGATCCCAGAACTACGTCACCACCGTAAGTTATTTTTATTGGCCTCATGGCCCCAGACTTGTGATCACCCAGTTACTGCCTTTATACCCTGGCAAGGTATATTGGGTCGTACTGATGGGGTTATACCTCGGACTCCACATCTAGCTCATGTGGTTATATGTCAGTTATAGACTCTCCCACTAGTGAGTACAGTTTCAGTTTATCTCAACTCAGAATAATTTCATTTTACTCAATTTAGTGTAGTATTTCAGATAAGTATGTCATAGTTAGGGTATGTCTTTTACCATCAGACAGGGTCATTATGACCATCTCAATATATTTTAGTTTATCTAGTTTCAACATTTATGTTGGTCATTGCATGTTATTATAGTTCAGTTATTTATTCTCCGTATTATGTTTCTCCTACTTACTCAGTACATTCAAAGTACTGACGCATACCTTCTATGTTGTATCGTTTTATGATACAGTTGTAGGGTCTCAGTTTCAGCACTATTAGTAGATCTCGTCCAGGAGTTTTCAGCTGCACCAGTGGTGAGTCCTTATCTTTCGAGGACGATGATTATTTCTCTTCAGTTATATTTCTTTCAGTTAGACTTAGAGTTAGACGGGGGCTTGTCCCAGCAACTCATCAGGTAGATAGTTTCAAACTGAGTCTCTAAACTGCCAATAGGTTAAAGTTGAGCATCAGAGACCTAGGGGTATGACTCAGGATATCATCATATCCATGTGGAAGTGGGAATAAGTGAATATGGACTTCATTATAGGTCTACCTCATACTCGTCGGCAACATGATTCAATTTGGGTAATAGTAGATCGGATGACCAAGTCAGCATATTTCCTCCCAATTAAAACTCAGACTCAGCTGAGGATTATGCTAGGCTGTACATTCGGGAGTTATTCAGACTACATGGGGTTCCCTTGTCCATCATTTCAAATAGAGGTACCCAATTCACCTTGCATTTCTAGAAGTCATTTAAGAAAGGACTCGATACTCAGATCAACTCAGCACAACTTTTCACGTGGAGCAGACTATTCAGACCTTAGAAGATATGCTAAGAGCTTGTGTGATCGACTTCAAGGGCAGTTGGGATGATCACCTACCTCTCATCGAGTTTGCATACAACAACAGCTACCACTCCAATATTAAGATGGCTCATTTGAGGCCTTATATGGTAGAAGGTGTAGGTCTCCTATAGGGTATTTTGAAGTTGGCGAAGCTACCTTGATAGGACTAGAATCAGTTTATGAAGCTATGCAGAAGGTGCAACTTATCAGAGAAGTGTTGAAAATAGTTCAAAGACGATAGAAATCATATGCTGATGTGAGGAGGCAAAATTTAGAATTTTCTGTAGATGATTGGGTTTATCTGAAAATTTCACCCATGAAAGGGGTGATGAGGTTTGGAAAGAAAGGGAAACTCTGTTCGAGGTATGTAGGACCCTATTGGATTCTGAGGCGAATTGGCAATGTGGCTTATGGGTTAGAATTACCTTCAGAATTAGCATCTGTGCACCAAGTCTTTCATGTGTCACTGTTGAAGAAGTGTATCAGTGATTCGACCTCAGTTATGCCACTAGAAAGTGTGGGAATAAAAGATAGTCTCTCTTACAAAGAGGTCCAGTTCAGATCCTAGACTATCATGTTCATAAGCTGAGAAACAAGGAAGTCACTTTGGTAAAAGTCCTGTGGAGGAATCAGCTAGTAGAGGGGGCTACATGGGAAGTAGAAGCGGGCATGATGGCTAAATATCCCCTTTATTCCCTTCTAGTTAAGTTTCAACATCAGGTATTAAATTCCTCCTCAATACTCTATTCACTTCAATACTCTTCAGCTCTATTCAGATTTTCAATGTGCACTCTAGTTGTGTTAATTCAGTTAGCATGCCTATTCTAGTTCGGAGTCAGTCACTCCTTCAGAAATCAGTTTACAGTTTCAGTTTGTGGATTTAGCTCTTTTCCGAGTTTTCCAGTAGTTTTAACCTTCATTTGAGGATGAATGATCCCCAGGGGGAAATATTGTAAAACCCCCAGAACTTTCCTAGACCAAACTTTGACTTTACATGAAAAACCAAAAAGAACCAGAAAATTTTATCTTAGAACGGTTGAGACAATGAGTCGTTGTCAGCAGTAATGACCCATTATCTAGGTCGTGATCACCCCTGTCAGTTGTCCTTCGGGAACCAACGAGACATGGAATAATCCGTTGTAAGGAGTAATGAGTCGTCCTGTCACTCATTGCATTCCCAGCTCAGAAATCAGTTAACCCTATCCAAGAACCCATGAGTTAGACGACGAGTATCGTCTGACATAATGACTCATGGGGTGACTTCTTAGTTGGAGCCCAGGTGTTGATGAAAATCTTTTTCCAGTAACAACGAGAGGCAACAACGACCCGTTGTATCACACAATGAGTCATTGTTTCCATCTATGACAATAAGTCCAAAAATCCCTCAGTTTTTCTAGTGGAGACTACGAGTAGATACAATGACCCGCTGGTTTTACCAACGAGTCATTGTGTCATCCGTTAGCAAAGGGATCAAGTTTTCCTGTCAGTGACCACGAGAGGAACCAACAACCCATTGGTCCATCCAACGAGTCGTGGTTCCCTTCCATGGTCTATTTCCAATGAGCATAAATTTTGGCCCAGGACCAACAACTGGTCCCAATTAGTTATGGTATTAACCAATGACTCATTATGTGACCCGTTGGTTCTTGTCGGACAATTTTTCAGATTTTGTTTTGGGGTATTTTTGTAACTTCCCACCTTTTTAATCCCTAAACTGTCATTTGGGGTTATCTTCAGAGGGATTTAGGGAGTTAGTCGATACTTTCTCTCATTCCTCTCATTCTCTCAAAGTCAGAACGTAGAAAACTCAGTCAGACAACACAGAGCAGGATCAAGGGTTTCAATTTTCTTCTAAGATTTCTCAATGGTTTTTCTCTAGAATTTATATACCAGGTATGTGGGAATTCAACAAGGGAATTGTCCTTTCTTTGTGCCACAAAACCCTTCAGTAATTGCTTGTCAGTCTTAGCCTGAATTTAAGAAATTGGTTAGCTTCAATCAGATTATGAATATTCTTGTGAATTTGAAATCCTTGTGAACTCTTGCAATGTTTGCATCAGTTATCAAGCAGGTTGTTATTTCCTTCATGAAATATTGTTTAGCCCTAGTTCTGCAAATACAGTAAACCAAGTCTTGCATAATTGTCTAGATACAAGTACTGCTTGACTCTATTCATTCTTAAATTTCCATTTTATTACCATTTTGTGGATTTACAGTCAGTTGGAATGCTAGTTCAGTCTCAGTTAGAAATTAGCCTTTTTTCAGTATCTTACAGTAAGTTAGCTGATCAGCTTGATGATAGTTAGTTCTTTGAGTAGACCAGTTCAGTAATACTCCCTAGTTTCAGTTATCAGTTAATTCTCTAGACAGTTACAGTGCTTCCAAATAAGCGGCTCTGACCAGTCTTAAAACCACCAGTATCAGTTATTAGTTAATTCTTTAGACGGTTACAACGCTTCTAGATAAACAGCTCTAACCCATCTTAGAACACCAAGTTTCAATTATCTGGTCCTATAGACTATCAGTTTACTCCAGATAAGTATTCCTAACTTAGTCCAGGACCCCAGCTTCGAGTTGTCAGCTTAGTAGTCAAGTTAGGACTATCCAGTGGGAGTAGTACTTAGCACCGAGCGGACTGGGGTTCCAGCACACCCAGGTTCCCATAACTATGTTGCCATCATAGGTTTTTAGCCTAACGGGCCTCAGACTTGTGATCACCCAGCTCAGCCACTATACCCTGTCAAGGTACAGTGGGCTTTCCCCAATGGGGTGTATATATCGGACTCCACATTTAGCTCACGTGGTTATTTGTCAGTTATAGACTCTCCCACTTGTCAGTACAGTTTCAACTCAGTTCAGTTCAGTATAGCTCTCTTCAGTCACTCAGTTCCAGGACAAGTTTATGACCATCAGTCAGGGTCATTATTGACCATATCAGTTATAGCTCAGCTTTTATTAGTATTCAATATCAGTTGGTCATTTCATGTTATTTCAGTTTAGTGCTTTTTTTCCCATGCTTATTGTATATTTCACTTACTCAGTACATTTAAAGTACTGACACATACTTTCTATGTTGTATCGTATTATGATAGAGGCACAGGTTTTCAGTCTCAGCATCGTCAATAGTTTTCCTCCGATGATTTCAGCAGCAACGTTATTTGGTGAGTCCTCCTCTTTTGAGGATGATACTTTCTTTGCAGCTGGTTCTTTATTTAGACAGCTTTTAGAGTTAGCTGGGGGCTTGTCCCAATAGCTCATAGTTAGAGTTGGCTTTCAAACACAGTTGTTTAGTATTCTGTTTAGATTTGTTTACTCTTTTCAAAATAGTATTTCTTGGATAATTATTTTTATACAACTTCTGCTTATGTTTTACTTAGTTTACCAGTTCAATGTTAGACCATGAGTTAGCTTGGGGACACTTGTGGCACCAAGTACCGTGTCTTGTCCAGGCTGTAGACTCGGGTCGTGACACTCTCACCTTCATCTTCTTCCTCTTTATCACTCTTTTCACTCTCATATTCTACTTCAAGAATCTTCCTAGCTACCCCAACAAAACCATCATTAGGAAATTCAACATCATCTTCACTCATACCTCCTTCTTCTTTCTCATCCTCACTTTTTTTGCTCTCATATTTTCCATCTTCTCTCAAGATAATATTTTTTCTAGTTGGACATTCATGCATCATATGCCCTCTCCTATGACATTTATTATATTGAATGGAACTAGAAGGTTTATATGACTTAGGAAAAAAAGATTTACCTCCTTCTTTCTCATCTACTTTACCTTTGCCTTTGTCTTCTTGAGGTCTAGAAGATACTTCTTCTTTTGACCATGGCTTCTTGGAAATGGTGTTTGGCTGATTCCTCCATGAACTAGCCCGATTTCTTCTTTTATTTTTCTTTTCTACTTTTACAGCCAAATCTACTAACTCATCTAAAGTTCCATATGGTTGTATCACTACTACATCAGCTATTTGTCTATTTAAACCATTAAGAAATCTAGCCATAGTAGCCTGTTCGTCTTCCATGCAATTAGATTGGATCATAGCCATATCCATAGCCTTAAAGTATTCATCAATAGTCATGGTTCCTTGCTTCATTGATTGAAGATGCTGTTGCAGGTCTCTTTGAAAATGGGAAGGCACAAACTTTTTCTTCATGACTCTCTTCATCTCAGCCCAGTAGCAATGGGTGGTTCTCCATCTTATTGTCTGTCCTTTGTAAGCTTTTTTCACCAAATAGAAACATAGTCAGAAAATTCAACAATAGAAAGCTTAACCTTCTTACCTTCTGAATAGTTGTGACAATCAAAAATGGCCTCAACTCTCTGTTCCAAATCAAGGTACAAATCTGGATCTCTTGTGCCCTTGAAAGATGGCATCTTCATCTTTATGCTATTTATGTTGTCATCTTTCAGTCTAGCTAGTTGTCCCCTCCTATCTCTCCCTATCCTATCTAGATTTACATCAAAATCATCAACAAAATCATATATAGGATTTTATTGATTCAAAATGGGGGCATGGGGTACATTTATCCTATTTTGAGGTTTAGGATTATTTTGGGGTGGTACAACAGGTTGATTTCCCCTCCTAAGTTCAGCTATTGTCGCATTTTGTTCAGCAGTGGAATCTTTTATCTCTTGGAATTGCAAGTTATATCTTTCAAATTGTTGGTGCATAGCTTGTAAAGTAAAATCATTTCTTGCTTGGATCTCTGCTTCTTGAGCAGCCCTCCTTTCACCATCACTATCATCTCTATTAGACATCTTAAAGAAAATAGTGTATCACTCAACTTGGCTTTTTTACCCTCAATTGTTCTCAACCATTCCTGCCTTTTTCCTCTCAAATGACCTTTGGAAAGAGACTTTGTAGATTTACAATTAACCCCACTAGTGTCAAGTCCTTAGTAGTAAAATAAGAAATTTTGGGGAACAAAAAAAAAGTGAAGAACCAACCCTATGAAGAATAGGATTTAGTTGAAACAAGACTCAAATAATAAGGAATGAATTTTAGAACAAGATAAAGATCTAGGATCCCCTCTTCTTATGTTCTATCAAAACCTCTCTCTTCTTTCCTTTTTTTTGAAACAATTAGATGAGGTAAATTTCTTGAAGATCAATAAAAAAAAATTTAAATGTTATTGTTCATTGCCACAATAGTTTTTTTTAACGTTACTGTTCAATGGTAAAGTAACCCCTTTTTTTACTCTTTGTTCAAGAAACTCCCAAGATTATCAAGAATGAAATCTTGATATAACCGCTCTGATACCACTTAATAATATAAAGGTTGGGAATCCTAAAATTAGAGTATAAACTTAAAACAAATGCGGAAGCAAAACTAGGAAAACTAATTGAAAAATAATAAAAAAAATTAAGCGATATGGGTTTGACAAGATCCAAGTAACAACGAATTGGCTATAGGTAAACCAAATGCCTTTACTTGAGAAACTAATCTAGTGTAGAATCGGATCTTGAATTCTTTGTGAGCAATGTTAGACAACAATTAGTAAGTGTTTGCCTTCTAAGAATACCAAGAAGAAACCAAAGATATCAAGAAAAAAATTATCTTAATACCATAAACTATGAACTAGTTAGGTTGCAAGATAAATCCAAAAATAATCTGCCACAAAGGTTCAAAAGAACTCTCAAATATATTAATCTTCAAAATCTGATCTTCATGAATGAATAAAGACCTCTTTATATAGTAATGAAAAAGGGGTCGGTAAAAAGATATCATAAATTAAAATGATACTTCCTAGGGCCTAAAAAACTATCAAACACACTATCCTATGAAGTCAACATAGAATAAAACAACTATTAAATGGCATAGAAGGATGCCACATACAAATTCCTAGGAGTCAACATAAAATAAAACAACTCTTAAATATAATTCTTGAAACTAATTAAAAAAATGTTGCAGTATTTTCTCCATTTAGGGGCTGATTTGGGCTCCATTTCATCTCCTCTTGGACTTTAATTTGGGCCTTCAAATAGATGTAATACTTGGAGAAAATATTTTCATTGGGCTTGAGATCTTCTTCCATCACAAGACACATTTTACTAGCTAATTCTAGCCCATTAAGTTGGTCTTCAAATTTTCTTGTTTGGGATCTTGTTATGGGTCCTCTTGGAACTTCCAAAGCTTTCTTAGTTGATGATTTGCCATGGATGTTATCATGAGGGATGACTTATACCGATAGGTCGCGGTAGGAGGTTCTGCAAGTGTTCAAATTGCTTTAGTGACCATGAGTCATGGAGTGATCAGGTCACTAATACGGAGTTCATGGCTGCCTTTCAGATGTTGGCACCAGCCATGACCACTCAGGTCAATCAGCAAGCAGTCTCCCTTGTGAATTCGAACAGAGATGTGGCAGCTTCTAGGGTTCGAGACTTCACTAGAATGAACCCACTTGAGTTCCATGGATCAAAGTTGAATGAGGATCCACAAGAGTTTATAGATGAGATTCAGAAGATCACGCATATCATGGGTATCACTGGGGAAGAAAGTGTAGACTTGGTATCTTACCAGCGTAAGCGGGTAGCACACCTGTGGTTCAAGCAGTGGAAGGAAGGCTATCGGGCAGGTGCATCTCCAGTTAATTGGGATGAGTTTGTGACAACCTTCCTTAGATAGGTTCTTTCCTTGCGAACTGAGGGAAGCAAACTTTGAATAGTTCATTAACCTAAAGCAAAACTCCATGTCAGTTAAGGAGTACACCCTTAAATTTACTTAACTGTCCAGGTATGCTCCAGAGATGGTTGCTGAGCCGAGGGATCGAATGAGTAGGTTCATGTCAGGTGTATCAGATTTAGTGATCAAGGAGTGCAGGTCCACTATGCTCATCGAGGATATGTGTTACACCGTGCTTTCGAGGACTTTCGATTAAATTAGGATTTGATAAAATATTTTTTTTGCCTCATTATTTATGAAAGTTTTTCAACTATGACATACTAGTGTATGTCTAGATTTTACAAGATTATTTTATTTATTTTAATGAAAATCTTATGTTTAGCCATCTATAGAAATTTGAGACAATATACTTTTGAACAAACCTCTCATAAATTTGAGTTCGAAATAAAAAATTATGTATGTTTTATCACAAATTTATGCAATATCTGAGTGGATATTATGATGTAAACCCCACTCTAATATGAAGTGATTGAGATGAATAGAATGTGAGAACCTCCATTTCCACGGGGAAGTGAAGGAGTAGGGTAGCACGTATATAGTTTTAGTCATCACAGTGATTGACCATTTAATTATATAATAATCATAAGCTACTCACTATTGTCAATAGATATGTATAGGTAATATGATCCTTTTTTTTGTTTCATCTTCCTTATACACCAAGCACCTTAAGTGCAGCAAGCATATATATGTCTATGAACATTAAAGATTAATTTGGTGGAAAAAAATATTTTTATTACCACTATAATATAATACCCTGGAAGTGCCTAAGACTAGTCTCGAGAGTTAAAGGGTCTTCAACAGAAAAGTTGGGGAAAATGTCACAGCATGACCCATTGAACGAGTTGTGGGAAGCTCCATGGACTGTTGGTCCCTGTTGTGGTGAAAGTGTGATCAGTAGGACCAATACCAATGAGCCATGGAATGACTCGTTGGTCAGTGTAACGAGTCATGGAAAGAAGTCATTGTGAGAGTGGTCCTTATCAAGGTGACTGGCACGAGTCAAGATCGACTCATTGTATGGGACAATGAATCGTGGTATGTTTCCATTGGGAGGACTTCCAGAATGTGAGTAATCGTAGGAAATGGTGAAAATGGGCTGAAACGATGAGTCGTTGGGACTATTAATGACTCGTCCTGTCCAGTCATGGTTGAAGACCTGAGTTTGGAATTTACCAATGTAAAGGGAGGAAGTAACGAATTGTTGTGTGGAGTAACAACTAGTTCTATCAGGTCATTGTAACAGGACCAGAGAAGGTAGGAGATAAAGGAAGGAAGTAACGAGTGGATACCATGAGCTACGACTCGTGGTATCGATCGTGGTCACTAACAGTGCAAAATCTCCATACTTTTTATTAAGGGTATTTTCATAATTCCTAAGCTCTAAGGTCCTAAACTACATCATTTTAAGCTCAGTTAGAATGGTTTTAAGAGTGTTAAATATATCCTAAGCGTTACCATTCCATGCATGCAAATTTAGAGCTCTTCCTTGGAGATCAAGCTTGAGGAATTCCCTAATTTTTCTTCAATTTCCTTTGGGCTTTCAAGAGGGAGTGTAAATTAGATTTACCCAGGTATGTAAGACTATGAATGAGAGTTCCTTTCACTCTCATGCTCAAAATTCTTCTCAATTCTATGGATTTCAATTCTAAATTTAAGTTCATGATCTTATGGGGTTTATTCCAATTTTTGTGAAACTCTCTATGATCTATCTATGGGTCAATTTCCTTCATGTATCAAATCATTTTTTAAGATCTATTGGAAGATTTTATATCTATTTTGATTATTAATTCATAGTTTCAAATTTTAAATAAAATATGCCCAATTGTGTAAGTTTCATGAAAAGTCAAGTTATGATCCCATTATGATCTTGATCTTTCTAAGCCCTAAATTATGATTTATGATTTATGATATGATTTCTCTCTAGTACTCTTCATGGATTTATGAATATCAAATATATGTATTTTCACAAGTATGCATGTTCTTCATGATTTATTATGACTATTGTCCGACTCACGGGACCTTACTCATGGCAAAACATGTACTTCAAGTATGATCAAGTATGTTATAGTTTATATGGACATGACTTCATGAATGATTCACGATTACAATATGAGCCTCATGTGCATACTTTTGGGAGCAGTGTCTAGCACTGAGTAGATACGGTGTTTAGGTAAACCCCGTGGTCTCAGAACTACGTGCCACCGTATGTATATACATATGTTATTGGATTCCTGTGATATCACCATAATGCATGTGTTTGCCTAGCAAGCCTGGTCCTGACCACTTGGGAGAAATAGTGGGGTATCATGTAAGCTCTATCATGATGGGGGCGGTTAAGACGAGTTCTCCCATTGTTCCTCATGATTTCTGCATGGTTATGTTTATGTTACTTTAGCTCAAGTTATGTTTTATAATGTTTCTCTTATAACTATGATTATGATTGGATTATGAAAAGGTTTGAAATCCTTGAGCCATATGTTTATATTATGATATTTACTTCATGCTCATGTTGTTCTACTCTTATAAACTCTTATGTATTTAACTATTCGTTTTTACTTACTTTGCATACTCAGCATATTTCAAGTACTGACTGCATACTCTATGTTGTATCATTTCATGATACAAATCCGAGGGATTCATCTCAGCTCCATCACTAATCTTTCTTTCACCTCAGCCTGTCTAGCCAGTGTTGGTGAGTGCTCATTCTTCGAGGACATTCAATTATCCATTGTTATGTTCTTTCAATTATAGACTTTTTCAAGCTAGTTGGGGATGTTGTCCCATCAGCTCATCAGTTATGTTAGAGGCTTTTCAAACATTATGTAGAAATCAACTTTTCATTATTGACTCTGTTTTAGATTGATATGTATGCAGACTTCCGCTTAAGCATGTTTTATTTTATTATTTTCTGCTTGTTGTATGCTCTTAGCTTTTATGTTCATTCATAGGTCGACTTGGAGTCTCTCGAGGTTCCTTGTCCCGTTTCTTTATCCCTGCCTATGTTCAGGTCATGACATATAATTAATTATTTGGGTTTGGATCCATGATTAGAATGTCAAATCTACCGACTAGCTTGCGTTGTACTCATTATCTTCATTTTGAAGGCTATTTAGAGTGAAGAATCTTGGTAATCTTCTTTTCCTATTTATTCGTAGATATATATTGTATTTTTAGATCCATAAATATCGATAGGTCATTGTTACAGAGTTTCTATCATTAATTCATTGAAATCTTGTCAGTTAAGCTTTGGTTGTCTTGCCTTCTTGTTGCATCCTTGTAGCTGCATATGGATGGTATGGAGACTTATTTAGGGCAGTATTTTATTGACTTTGTAGCTTGGGAATTGGCTTAGTTTAAGTTCATCGAAGTCGAGGTATGTTAAGGTTTCCATCCTCTCCTTTTGGCATGACTTTCATTGAAATTGAACTTTCATTACCATCCTGCAAATTTTCTATCTTGTGGCTGGATATTTATATCTAATTCTTATTGTTTGGGGGCTTCTGGATTGTGTTATTTAACTCATAAATTGGGGCCATGTAATTGGGTGTTGGATTAGTTAGTTCTCATACGTCGGAAGGGGCGATAAAATGCTTCCAAATTAGCTTGTGTTGTGAGGTGATTCATGACCCTTTTGGGTTGATCTAGGGATGTTTTGGCTATATTTTCATGATATTTTGATGTAGTTGTAATTCATATGTGTGACTGGTCAGATGGATTAGTAAAGAGATGAGTTAGTGAGCTCATGGTGGCTTTGGTTGTCCTCATGTAGTCTTGTTCAATTGTTGTGAAATTGAGGTTAGTGTTGGTTAGGTTCGATGAAGGGTGGTGTGATATATGGTAGTTCTTGGTTTGTGAATAATATTTGGGGATAGAGTTATTAAGTTATGATCTTTCAAGTTCCATATCATACGTCGGTGGATTGCTAGATACGTGAGGTTAGTGCTACGTCGTGGTAGTCTTTCGGTGGTAATTGATAGCTGGTTGGCTATTTGAACTTGTGTTTAAGTGTCTTAGCATTGTTATTATGATTTTATGTGACTCATGTGATGCCTGGAGGCTTATCTACCCAAAGCAAGAGAGTTGTTCAGGCTGTGGGTTAAGCCAAGGGTTGAGGCTGACCTCTGGAGTTTGAGTGCTTCCTCTAGAATGGTCAAGTTGTAACCATCGCTCGAGAGTTGTTCCAACATGGTTAATATTTTTCGATATGTATCAGTAACCATCATTCGAGAGTTTCTCCAAAATGGTCAGACTTGCAATTATGAATAGCTTGTGATTCGAGAGTTGTTCCGGCCAGGCTTTGTTTGTGAATTGATATGAATATTGTGTTGTGTTGTGTTTGTTGCTTTTATTTGGTTAGCTATGGAAGCTAGAGGTGATTTAGTGATGGTTTTTAGTGGTGGAGGAGCTAGAGATGATCCAAGTAACGCGATTTAGACAAATCTTGTATGGTACAGGTGGTGGTAGGTGAGCTGTATAGGCTAGGTGCCAATGGATTGTTATGATTGTTTATTTGATTATTATTTTGGACTTACCAGGCTTATGGGGTCTAGGTAGGTTCTGTTGTCTCATTTGATTTTCTTGATATATATTTGCTGATGTCTTCTGAACCTCATGATGTTATCCTCTACATTCGTTCGTTTGCAATCTATATATTATTTTATTTCTTTCTTATATACTCGATACATCTCGGTATTGATGTCATAGTTGGGGGCGCTACATTCATGCATGCAGGTGTTGATCACCAGGTAGATTAAGTTCTTAGTCATTGAGTGGAGTTTCAACTAAGTCAGTAAGCTCCAAGTCTTTTGTAGTTACCAGGTGTTTGAGTTATGGATTGTTTGGGGCCCTGTCCCGATCATGCAATTACTATTATATTCATAGAGGCTCGTAAACATCTCTATGGTTGGAGTTTTGTTTTTATAAGCCTAAAGTGTTGTTTTGTATAGGTTGTATTCTATCATGCAGCCTCATCGTCCTGTTGTGGTTATCTTTTAGTTGGTTTGTGAGTCAGCTTCCATTTATATCATCATTTACTCTAATTAGATTGTCAATGTGAAGCTGAACCTTGTTAGTTCTAGCCTGTTGTAGTTAGACTTGTTGCAAGGTATGCTCGATTAGGTACGACATAGGGTGCTAGTCACGCCCCCCTGGGTTTGGGGTGTGACAATATGGATATCCACCTACTTATGATCCATGCTCAATAGATTGAGGAAGAGAAGTTAAAGAAGAAAGAAAGAGAGAATAAGAGGGCCAGAACTAGAAATTTTGAGTTCTTTCAACAGAGGTCAAATGGTGGAAATTGCTCACAATCCCATCAGAGGTCATCAGATAGTGTCACAACTCCCTGATACAGAGGGGTAGAGCACCAGGCTCTAGGTCTCGGGGAAACATGTTAGGAGGTTGTACCTTCCTAGTGCGCAAGAAGTGTGAGAGGAACCACCCCGGAGAGTATTTGATTAGCAAGAATGTTCTCTTTAGGTGTGGTAAGCCAGGTCACAAACTCCTGGAATGTCTGTTAGTCAAACAGTGCGACGTCAGTAGTTGTACCCAAGCCACCTCTTCAGCGGCTCCAATAGCTCACCCATTCCAACAGGGTGCCTCATCTAGTGCAGGTGGTGGACAGTGCCAGAATTGTTCTATGCACTCTCATCGTGCTAGGATCAGGAGAACTTGCCAGATGTGGTCACAGGTATATTACCAGTCTTTCACCTTAATGTTTATGTGTTGTTAGATCCAAGGGTCACTTTATCCTTCATGACCCTATATGTTGCAATAAAATTTTGGTATCAGTGCCGAATTTCTCTCGAAACCCTTTTCAGTCTCTACTCCTGTTGGTGAGTCAGTCATAGCAAGAAGAGTATATAGAAATTGCCCAGTTTTAGTTTTCCAGAAAATCACCATAGTTGACTTAGTAGAGTTAGAAATGACCAACTTTGATGTTATCCCTAGCATGGATTTGTTATATTCCTGTTATACCATAGTCAACACCAGGACCAGAGTAGTAGAATTCTGATTTCTAGTTGAACCCGTCTTAGAATGGAAGGGTAGTTCCACAGTGCCTATAGGTCATTTTGTTTCCCACCTTAAGGCCAGAAAGATGATTTCCAAGGTTTGCATATACCATCTAGTTTGGGTGAGGGATTCTATGTCTGAAGCCCCAACTCTTCAGTCAGTCCTAGTTATTTGTGAGTTTCATAAAGTGTCCCCAGAGGATCTTCCCGAAGTCACTCCCTAGTAGGAGATCGACTTTGGGATAGACCTCCTTCTAGACATGCAGCCAATATTCATTCTTCCTTACAGAATAGCTCTAGCTAAGCATAAGAAGTTGAAAGAAAAGTTAAAGGACCTTCCATATAAGGGTTTCATCAGGCCCAATATTTTCCCATGGGGTGCTCCAATCCTCTTTGTGCATAAGAAAGACAGTTCGCTCAGAATGTGCACTGATTATGGTCAGTTGAACAAAGAATAAGTACCCCTTTCCTAGGATTGATGAATTGTTTGATTAGCTTCAGGGCACTAATTGCTTATCTAAAATGGACCTTAGATCTGTCTACCACCAGCTTAGAGTCAGAGAACATGACATTTCAAAAATAGCCTTCAAAACTCGGTATGGTCACTATAAATTTATAGTTATGTCTTTTGAACTAATGAATGCTCCTGCAGCTTTTATGGATTTTATGAATAGTGTATTCATTTAGTACTTCGATATGTTCATCATTGTCTTCATAGATGATATCCTCATTTACTTTAGTAGTGAGGAGGAGCACGTTGTTCATTTGAGAATTGTGCTCCAAACTCTTAACGGGTGTCCATTATTCGCAAAGTTCAGCAAGTGTGAGTTTTGGCTGAAGTTAGTTGCTTTCTTGGACATGTGGAGTCTTGTTATACCCCGAAAATCATAAGATCAGACACGGGAATTGAAACGGAGAAAATAGGTTTTTCTACACTGTGTCACAAAATGAGTCATCCCGTGACCCATCAGGAAGACCACGAGTCGTTAAGTGACTCGTGGTGAGAAGATGGACTTAATTTGAAATTTTCAGATTAGGGGTGACCATGGGTGTGACCACGAGTCGTGGTCAACCCCACAATTCGTTAGCTCAGCCGTGGTTAGGGTTGGTTGAAGAAAAGAGAATTTTTGGGAAGTAAGGGCAACGAGAGGTGACCACGAGTCATCATCACCAGTAACGACCCATGATATTCCCCGTGATGAGCTCCAGATAAAGCTTTGGCAGTGCACTTGACGATATTTGGCCACGACGTCGTCACCAGTAACGACCCGTGATATTCCCCGTGGTGAGCTCCAGGTAAAGCTTTGGCAGTGCACTTGACGACTTGTGGCCACGACTACTCGTCCAGTCCCTCGTTGGGACTGGCAGTTTGACTTTCTCTGCGAATTTAATAAGGGCTTTTCCATAATTCCTATTATCCTAAGGCCTAAACTATGTCTTTTTAAGCTCTAAATAGTGGGTTTTGAGAAGGGTAAGTTCATTCTAAGCTATTCCTAATTCATGCATGCAAGTTTAGAGGCTTTGGAGAGGTGATCAAGTCTAGTTCTCCAAGTTCTTCATCAATTCCTCATTGGGCAATCACGGGAGTTGTAGAATCAGTTCTTCTCAGGTATGTAGGGTTATGAATGGGTGAAATTGTTCACACCCATGCCCAACTGCTCTCTAATTCATGAAATTCTATTGATAATTCTATGAGGCTTTATCCCAATTCTTATGAAATCCTTATGATCTATCTATGGGTTAATCCCTCTCATGTATAAATTCATGTTTTATGAATCATGGCCAGATATTATAGCCATCTAGATTTAAATTTCTACAAACTATGCCCAATTATGTATATTTCATGAAAGTTCAAGTTATGATTCATTTCGATTTTGATGTTCATTAGCCCATTATGATTTATGACTTATGATGTGATTTCTCTCAAGTACTTACCATGGATTTATGAGATATCAAGTATATACATGTTTTACAGGTATGCATGGACTTCATGATTTATGGATTTATGATTTTCGCCGACTCACGGGCCTTATTTCATGGCTAGTTCATGTATTTCAAGCATTCTTATGATTATCATGATTTTAAACTAGCATATGAATCTCATGTATATTATCCTATGAACACTCTATATGTTTTGAGGGTAGTATTTAACACTGAGTAGACCGAGGTCCAAGCATACACCGAGTCTCAAAACTACGCGCCAACGTAGCCACGATGGAACTTCCATGATACTATCCCCTTTGGCCGAATGGTCCTTTTGTTGTGATATCACACCTCTTTTCATGGTTCTACCCTTGGCAAGATATGAACACCCTCCCGACTAGGGTTTTACAGGTCGGGCTCCAAGTGTGCTCATATGGGGTATGTCGGTTTTAAGAATCTCCCAATGTTCCTCATGATTTAGGTATGGTTATGACTATATACTTTGGCTCAAGTCATGTTTAATAAAGCTTTTCTTTTATGATTATGATTATGAATGATTTACGAATGTTTTGAAAACCTTGAGCCATATGTTTGCATTACGATATTTACGTTATGATCATGTTGTCCCACTCTTATGAACTCTTACGTATTTTAAACTGTTCTTTTTTATTTATCTTGCATACTCGGTACATTTTATGTACTAACCGCATACTCTATACTGTATCGTCTCATGATAAAGGTCTGAGGGATCTTTCTTAGCAGCATCCTTAGCCCCTGCTTTCCCACTCAGACTTGTCCAGCTAGCATTGGTGAGTTCTCATCCTCCGAGGACATTCAGTATCTGTAGTTTTTATGTCTTCCTTCAGTTTCAGACTTTTCGGGTTAGTTTGGGGTGTGTTCCCATCAACCCATCAGATATATTAGAGGCTTTCAGACTTTGTGTAGTAATCAGCTTGTCATGTATGATGTAAATTCTAGTTCTGATGTTATGTTATGTTTAGACTTTTGCTATGTTTATTATGATAAATCTTCCGCTTTTATTGATTGAATTAGATGTATGTTCATGTCATGGGTCGACTTGGAGTCTCTGGGGTTCCTTGTCCTGTGTCTCGATCCGGGCCTATGTTCGAGTCATGACAAGTCTAGTGAGGGTGTTCAGGTAGACTCTCTAAAGATAGAAGCAGTGATGAACTGGCCTAGACTTATCACTCCTTCTAACATTAGAAGCTTTTTGAGTAGATGGTTACTTCAGGAGGTTTGTTCAAGGGTTTTTGTCTATGGTTTCTCCTTTAACCTGATTGATTCAGAATAACATCAAGTTTTAGTGATTCGGCGCTTGTGAGAAGAGCTTTCAGAAGTTAAAGACTCGACTTACTACAGCTCCAGTTTTGACTCTACCAGAGGGTACAGATGGGTTCGTAGTCTGTTTTGATGCCTCTAGACTCGGCCTTGGGTGTGTGTTGATGCAGCACAGTAAGTTCATCACTTATACTTCTAGACAGCTTAAAGTCAATGAAAGGAATTACCTGACTCATGTCCTTGAACTAGTAGCAGTAGTTTTTGCCCTAAAAACTTGGAGACACTATTTGTATGGCATCCATGTTGATGTGTTCACTAACTATAAGAGCCTTCAGTATGTATTTGTCACGACCCGAGTCTACACCCCGGCCGTAACACGGGACCTAGAACCAAAAATGGCTCCAAGCTAACCCATGGCGTAGCATAATGCTAACATAACAATAACTAATAGAACATAACTGAGTGGAAGCTTAACTGAAACACAACTAATAAAAAGGGAAAGAATAAAGATCTGATAACAACTCTAAAACACAAGCTGAAACTCATACTACATTGTCTAAAAGCCTCTACTAATCTGATGAATTGTTGTCTGCTGGGACAAGCCCCCAGCTAACTCAAATATCTGAAACTAGAATTACACTGAAATAAAGAAAACAAAACTCCCATCCTCGGAAGGTGAGGACTCACCACTGTTAGCTGATGGAGTTTGAAGCGTGTCTAACCATGGGGCTGAGTCTGAATACCTGGACCTATATCATAAAATGATATAGCACATAAAGTATGCAGTCAATACTTGGAATGTAATGAGTATATGGGAAATGTAACTGAAACTAGGAACATGCTAGTATGCTGAGAAAGACTGACCTGAATACATAACTGAGGTGAAGTACAATGACCCTATTTGAGATGCATAATTACTGATATGATATGCTCTTTTGAAAACATTAAATAAGATATAAGTAAATCAAATTTTTTGGGTCATGTACATCTACTGAAGACTGAATCTGCAATCATAAACTAAAAATTATAACTGAATTAACTGTACTGAAAATGAAACTAAACTATACTGTGGGAGAGACTATTAACTGACAAACTCCAATATGAGCCTTATGGAGCCTGACCTATAACACTGGTTGGAAGGGTGTTCATACCTTGCCAAGGGTAAGAACTCTGACTGGCGTGATATCATTCATGAACATAGGGAGACAATCTCTAATAATAACGACCCCTGTATATGCCTATTGAGGCAAAGGAGACACTCTCAAATAACAAGGATCCTATATTCCTCGAGCTAAAGGAAACATTCTCTACTATTGAGAATCCTTTATCCTACGGTGTCACATAGTTTTGAGACCTGGGTAAGATGGAACCCTGACTTACTCGGTGCTAAGTACTACTCCCAACTGAATATAAAGATACATATAACTGATAAATCTAAAGTTGATGTCCTAAGACTAGTCGGAACCACATTTTCTAGCAAGAGTCCCGAGAGCCTAAAGGACCATGATAACTCATATTGAGGGCTCATAACTGAGGTTCTAAGACTAGTCAGGGCTACTTTCTACTAGAAAGAGGCCTGAGAGTCTAAAGAAACATATACATGCTGATCATACTGAATTCAAGAGAGTCTAGTCAAGGTTACTTTCAACTAGCTAGAGGCCTGAGAGTCTAGGGAATCATAAATATTCTAATCATACTAAATCCATGAAAATCACAAATCCAAATCATAGCATAAATTATAAGTACTAAATTCATGGTAAAATCATATGCCTAAAAAGGACAATATTTTAGAAAATAACTACTTCATGGGTTGAACTTCAGAAAAATCATGCTAACATGAAATAATGGGAATTCATCATGCAATTGAGAGTGAAATCATGAACACCATGTTCTATTTACCATAAGGATCTTGAAAATCATGGAAGACATGAGAGAAAACATTCATGGAATGGAAACCCTAAGACGTGCTTTTCTAGGGAGTCAAAGTAGTTAGGGTTTTGAGCATAAATTGGGACATAAGGATGAAAGAAGATCCTTGTTGAAGTCCCACATACCTAGCTTGAGGAAATCCCCCGCTAGCACTTGAATCTTGAAGCTCTTGGAGAAGAACCCTAGGTGTTCTTGAGCCTTGAGAGGAAGAAAGAAGATGAGATTATGAATGATTTAGAAGAAATGAGGCATTAGGCTATGAACTCCCCTTTAATATGACCCTTAAGAGTCACAAAAAGACATCATTTATGAGTTAGAAGCATAGAATTTTTCTAAAATACCCTTGGAATTTCATTTTAAAAATCTGCCTAAAGGTGCCTACGATCTACAAAACGAGTCATTGTCTACCACAACAACTTGTTGTATCCTCCTGTTCCCTCTGGAGAAAAATTATTGCTTTTGTATTCTTCAACCAACGACCAGACAGGACGGTCAATTGTTACACACCAAGAGTCATCCTATGACTCGTGGTCAGGGGCTAACCTTGCATTTCTCTGAAGTTTTTTCCAACGAATCGTCACCATAGGTCATCACTCTTCATGACGAGTTGTTTCAGCCTTATGTTGCTATTGATCCCAAATTTGAACCTTTACTGTACTCAACTCAATGACCCATTAGAATGATCCATTACATCATGTAACAAGTTGTTGCTTGACTTGTTAGTCCAGGGACATCTGGACTGCTGGCTTACAACGGGGCACATAACGTGTCATTATTCCTCACAATGACTCATTACTTTCTCTCATAATTATAAAAGGCATGTTGCACACTTTTTGAAACCCTTCCAACGGCTCTTCCTAATGACCCGTTACACGGACCAATGATTCAACCTTTAACTCATTAGTTCTAGGTAAACTTTTCACAAACTTAAACTTCCTCAGGACGGGGGACCTAACAACCCATCAGACCAAATGACGACTCGTCACATGAGTCATTCTGTGGCACTTTTGCTAGTTCCCTACTAAATTCCATTCTACCTTTGGGGTCCAATTTAAGGAACTGCTTTTTTTGGTATTACAATATCCCCCCTTGGGAACATTCGCTATCGAATGTGGGCTAACTGAGCTGAAAGGCTAGGGAAAGAGCTCCAATACGTAGAACTGAATACTAAAAGTTGAGTGTTGATGAAGTGTTTGACTCTAAACTGAATTACATGACTGAACTAGAATCATGATTTATGCATGCATGCTACCACATGAGAGGGATGAAAGACATGAGACTAACAGGGAACCTAGGTAGACTACTAACGAGGGACTATTTCTCCAAACTGAAACTAAGCTGGCAAGGATGGAGTTATAACTCCTGAAACTACTTTATGATATTTGAATAGATGACATGATGACTGATCTGATAGAGAGTAAGATTTATCTGAATTCAAATTTCCAAGTAGTCCCTTCTACTAGTTGATTTCTCTATAAAACCTCCACTGAAACTGCCTCCTTGTTTCCCCCAATTTACGAACTTGTTAGTCCAAGAATTCAACTGTTTCATTAGATTCTTCCATTCCCATCAACACTTCACCACCCTAACATCTCATCTCCCCATATAAGAATACCATGCTAACTGCACCCACTTCCCAAATTCCAACACATAATGCAAGTCTTCCGCTACACTCATCTTAACAGCTCTCTTGTAGCTTACACTATCCCAAAAGCTCCTCAGACTCCCTGACATGCCTAACAACTGCACTCCATGAACTTATACCTATTGAGCATCTAAGGAATGCATGGGGAGTCAATTCAGGACATATCTATTACAACTATCATTTCTGTTATGGGAGAACATACAAAGGCTGAGAGTAAGGAAATCGTAAGCACGAATCATTTATAAAAATCTAAACTGAGCACAAACATAAGGTAGCATGATCTGCTGAGACATTAAGGCATATTCTAAGGATTAAATTCATAGGGTTGGGCATACTGCGAGACATGAGTATACATACATAACGAGTTTCCTGACTTAAAGCTGCGATTCGTGGAGTCATGGAGTAAGACTGGGGTCACCGTATGAAGCGGTTATATATAATTTTGGGAGTCTCAACATAAGCATGAGTAAAATGTAGCGTCAACTAAAAAATACGGGAAAACATTTGAATAAGAAGGGATTGACATCCCATAACTACTATTTCTGGAACCCCTCTTCTAGAATGCTCAGGACTTGACTTGACCCATAAACTTATCATCTCCCCCTTAGCTTAAATCCATCGTTCTAAGGCTCTTGGATCCCCTCTTAAGGCTTGGATACGTTACTAACTCTTGACTTTCCATTTGCCTCTAAAGCTTTCATCGAAGGCTTCATACTTATAACCATTTAATACCATCCACAGACGAATCTCATACTAGGATGCAAAGAGGGATCTTATACCTCGTACTGTCCTAGGTCTAAAAATATGCAAGGATCAACATGAAAAGCTCAATAAATACCTGTGACTACCTCTTCCAAGTTTTCCCGATGTAGATATGATGATAGGGCACAGAAGCGGTCCTGACGCTCTCCACTACCCCCACTAGCTGGTATGCCTTATTGAGGTAGGTGGGATTTCAGAGCTACTAAATAGGTGGTTGGGGCTCTACCTTTGCCTCGTTTGGCTGCTTGGAAATCTATGAGTTTATGGCCTGACTTAGGGTACCAAAAGCAAGCGCCTGAACTAGCCATGAACTCTCCCAAATGGTTCTTTCCATAGTTCTTCCAAGCTAGGTATGTGATCTCCCTTACCCTGGGTCTATATGGAACACTAGACGTTGATGGTGTTGGGCCTGATCATCTCCGACAGGACTGGGAATGAGGCCCACCACTCATCCTCTGCTGGGAATACTCTGAGTCCCCTGTCCTTGCTCTCTTGCTCTCCCTTTCCAACTTCTTTAGCTTTTCCTCCTCAATCTATTGAGCATGGATCATGAGTCTAAAAATGTCCATGTCACTGATCAACATCGCAGTCCTACACTCCTTGACCACTAAAACTGAGACTCCATTTACAAACCTGCTCATGTGAGCCCTCGGCTCCGCAACTATCTCAAGAGCATGCTTGGACAGCTGAGTGAACTTCAAATCATACTCCTGCACTGTCATATCATTCTGTTTCAAGTGGACGAACTCCACAACCTTTGCTTCTCTCAATTCTTGAGGAAAGAACCTGTCCAAAAAGGCTTCACGAACTCGTTCTAATCCACCGGAGCTGCACCTATCCTACGACCTTCCTTCCATTGTCTGAACCATATATGAGCTACCCCCTTCAGCTGATAGGAGGCTAGGTCTGCACTCTCCTCCCTAAACATCCCCATAATCTAGGTAATCTTCTGAATCTCCTCTATGAACTCATGTGGATCCTCATCCACCTTCAACCCAAAAAATTCTGGCGAGTTCATTCTAATGAAATCTTGCACCCTTTCCGCCCTAGCATTCTCATTAGGGTCCATGGGTGCCACTTCCTGATGGTTCGCCTGTTCCGTGATGGCTTGCGCCAACACCTAAAATGCCGCTTAAAACTCTACATGGGTAACCTACTCATTCATCATGTATGTGGGGGATGGTAAGGCTGGCTGGTGCCCATTACGGTTTCTCCTTCCATTTGTTCATGTAGGAGGCATTTTCTGTAAATTCATAAACCACAAGTTAGAAGGGGAACTTTTATAGTTTCACACTCTATGCACGGTAAGAAACATACAGAAAGGGAATTTTCCTAAAAACACCTTGTAGCCTCTTCCTTATAAGTGTGGCGTTCTTCACATCCATGAAAAATCTTTACTTGACACATCTTTCACACATCCTAGGACACTTTAAACTTGATGCTCAGATACCAATTTTGTCGCGACCAATTCCACACCCTGGTCATAACACGGGACCTAGAACCACGAAGAGCTCCAAGCTAACCCATGGTATAGCATAATGCTAACATAACAACAACTAATAGAACATAATTGAGTGGAAGCTTAACTGAAACATAACTAATAGAAAGGAAAGAATAAAGATCTTATAACAATATTGAAACATAAGCTGAAACTCATACTACACTTTCTGAAAGACTCTAACAAATCTGATGAGTTATTAGGACAAGCCCTAATCTAACTCCAACATCTGAAACTAGAATTATACTTAAAGAAAACAAAACTTCCATCCTCGGAAGATGAGGACTCACCACTGTCAGCTGATAGAGTCTGAAGCGTGTCTAACCGCGGGTGAGTCTGAATACCTGGATCTATATCATAAAACGATATAGAACATAAAGTATGCAGTCAGAACTTGAAATGTATTGAGTATATAGGGAAAAGTAACTAAAACTACGAACATGCTAGTATGACGAGAAATTCTGATCTAAATACATAACTGAGGAAAAGTACAATGACCCTATCTGAGATGCATAATTACTGATATGATATGCTCGTTTGAAAACATTTAATGAGAAATAAGTAAATCTAAATTTTTGGGTCATGTACATGTACTGAAGACTGAATCTGAAATCATAAACTGAAAACTATAACTTAATTAACTGTACTAAAACTGAAATTGAATTGTAACATGGGAGAGACTATTAACCGACAAACTCCAATATAAGCCTTATGGAGCCTGACCAGTAACCCCGGTTGGAAGGGTGTTCATACCTTGCCAAGGGTAAGAACTCTAACTGGTGTGATATCACTCATAAACTCAGGGAGATAATCTCTAATAACAATGACCCCTACATGTGCCCATTGAGGCAAGGGAGACACTCTCAAATAATAAGGATCCCAAATTCCTTGGGCTAAGGGAAACATTCTCTATTATTGAGAATCTCTTATCTATGGTGGCATGTACTTCCAAGACCTAGGTATGCTAGAACCCTGGCCTACTCGGTGCTAAGTACTACTTCCAACTGAATATAATGATACATGAAACTAATAAATCTAAAGCTAATGTGCTAAGACTAGTCGAAACCACCTTATCTAGAAAGAGTCCCGAGAGCCTAAAGGACCATGACATACTGATACTGAGCACTCATAACTGAGTTTCTAAGAATAGCCAGGGCTACTTTCTATTAGCAAGACGCCTGAGAGTCTAAAGAACCATATACATGTTGATCATACTGAATTCATAAGGGTCTAGTCATGGCTACTTTCAACTAGAAAGACGCCTGAGAGTCTAGCAAATCATAAACATTCTAATCATACTAAATCCATGAAAATCATAAATCCAAATCATAGTGTAAATGATATGTACTAAATTCATGGTAAAATCATATGCCTAAAAAGGACCACATTTTAGAAAATAACTACTTCATGGGCTGAACTTTAGAAAAATCATGCTAACATGAAATCATGGGAACTCATCATGCAATTGAGAGTGAAATCATGAACACCATGTTATATTTACCATAAGGATCTTGAAAATCATGGAAGACATGAGAGAAAACATTCATGGAATGGAAACCCTAAGACGTGCTTTTCTAGGGAGTCAAAGTAGTTAGAGTTTTGAGCATAAATTGGGACATAAGGATGAAAGAAGATCCTTTTTGAAGTCACACATACTTGGATTGAAGAAATCCCCCTCAAGCACTTGAATCTTGAAGCTCTTGGAGAAGAACCCTAGGTGTTCTTGAGCCTTGAGAGGAAGAGAGAAGATGAGCTTCCAGATGATTTGAGAAGAAATATGGGATTCGGCTATGAAAACCCCATTAAGTTGACCCTTAGAAGTCCCAAAATGAAATCATCTAGAAGTTGAAATCATAAGATTTTACTAAAATACCCCTGGGATTTCATTTAAAAAATCTACCCGATGGTGCCAACGTCCTACACAACGAGTCATTGTCTAGCATAACAACTCGTTGTATCCTCCCGTTCCCTCTAGAGCAAAATTGTAGTTTTCTAATTCTCCAACCAAGGACCAGATAGGACGGTCCATTGTTACACACCACGAGTTGTCCTATGACTCGTGGTCAACGGCTACCCCTTGCATTTCTCTATAGTTTCTTCTAACAAATCATCACCACGATTCAATCGCTCCTTATGATGTGTTGTTTCAACCTTCCATTGCTACTGAGCCCAAATTTGAACCTTTTCTGGACTCCACTCAATGACCCATCAGAATGATCTGTTACATCATGTACAAGTCATCACTTGACTCGTTTGTCCTTGAATATATGGACTGTTGGCTTACAACTGGGCACGTAGCGAGCCGTTGTTCCTCACTATGACTCATCACTTCCTCTCGTGATAATAAAAGTCATGCTGCACACTTTGTGAAACCCTTCCAACGGCTCTTCCTAATGACCCGTTACATGGACCAATGAGTCGTCCTTTAACTCATTAGTTTTGGGTAAGATTTTCACCAGCTTAAGACTTCCTTAGGATGGGAAACCTAAGGACCCACCATACCAAATGATGACTCATCACACGAGTCATTCTGTGGCACTTTTTTTAGCTCCTTGATGAATTCTATTTTAACTCTGGGGTCTGATCTAGGGAACTTTTTTTCTGCAGTATTATAGTATTTAGTCAGAAAGACCTAAATCATCAGTAGAGAATATGGCTTGAACTTCCTAAGGATTATGACATTAGTGTTCTGTACCATTGGGTAGAGTCAATGTTGTGGCTGATGCCCTTAGCAAGTCATCCATGGATAGTATGGATTATGTTGAAGAGAGAAAGAAGGAATTAGTTAGAGATTTCCATAGGCTTGCTCGTTTAGGGGTTTGCCTTGCGAACTCGACAAGTGGTGGTATCACTGTTCAGAAAGGCTCATAACCTTCATTGGTGGGAAAAGTTAAGGCAAGACAAAATGATGATTTTATTTTTCTAAAGTTGAAGGAAGTTGTCCACAATCAAAAAGTGGAGGTATTCTCCTAGGAGGGAGATGGTGTGCTTCGATATTAGGGCTCATCATGTGTTTCAGATATAGATGACTTGAGACAGCGAATGCTGGGAAATGCTCACAACTCTTGGTATTCTATTCACCCAGGTGCCACCAATATATACCGTGACTTATGGAAAGTTTATTGGTGGAATGGTATAAAGAGAGATGTTGCAGAATTTATGGCTAAGTGCCCAAATTATCAATAGGTTAAGGCAGAGCATCAAAGACTGGGATGTATGACTTAGGATATTAGTATTCCTACGAGGAAATAGAAAGTAATAAATATGGAATTCATCATAGGGTTATCTCAGACGTGTCGACAACATGATTCTATATGGGTGGTAGTGGACCGAGTAACTAAGTTAGTTCATTTCTTACAGTCAAGAATATAAATTCAGCTGAGGAATATGCTAGGCTTTACATCGGGGAGTTAGTTAGGTTGCACAGAGTTACCTCATCCATCATTTCAGATAGAGTTACTCAATTCACATCCTAGTTCTAGAAGTCCTTCAAGAAGGGTCTCGGTACCTAGGTAAATCTCACCACAACTTTCCACCCACAGACAGATGGTCAGGAAGATAGGACCATTCAGACCTTAGAGGACATGTTGAGGTGTTGTGTGATTGACTTCAAAGGTAATTGGGATGATCATTTACCTCTCATAGAGTTTGCCTACAATAGTAGTTTTCATTCTAGTATTCAGATGGCTCTTTTTGAGGTGCTTTACGGGTGGAGATGTGGATCACTTATTGGAAGATATGAGGTAGGTGAGGCTACCTTGATAGGGCCAGATTCAATTCATGAAGCTATGGAGAAGCTTCAAATAATTAAAGAGAGGTTGGAAAGTGCTCAAAGTCATCATAAATCCCATATAGATGTGAGACAATGAGAGCTTCAGTTTGCATTGATGATTGGGTGTTTCTAGAAATTTCACCCATGAAAGGGGTAATGAGATTAGATAAGAAGAGGAAATTAATCCCTGGTATGTTGGTCCTTATATTATTCTGAGGAGCATTGGAAATGTGGCCTATGAGTTGGAATTGCCTACAGAGTTAGCATTGGCGCATATGGTCTTTCAAGTGTCTTTGTTGATGAAGTGCATTGGCGATCCAGCTCTAGTGTACCTTTATACAGTACTGGTGTGAAGGATAGTCTCTCTTATGAAAAGGTTCTAGTTGAGATTCTTGACCATCAAGTTTATAAGCTAAGAAACAAGGAAGTTGCTTTCGTGAAGGTTTTGTGGAGGAATCAGTTGGTTGAGGGAGCTATTTGGGAAGCTGAAGCAGACGTGATGGCCAAGTACCCTCATCTTTTCTCTTCTAGTTCTGAACCATCTTGATGTAATAGTCCCTTCTTATAGTACTCTTATCAGTTTCATGTCCCATTAGCAATTCTAAAAATCCTTAGTATGCATGCATGTTCCATGAATTTAGTTGATTCATACTCTTAGTTAAATCAACTATTATGTCATTATAGGTTTTCCTCATACCCACCGACAACATGATTCTATATTAGGTGATTTTGGACTAGATGATAAAGTCAACATATTTTCTGCAAGTTAAGACCAAGAATTCAGCTGAGGATTATGCTAGACTTTACATTCGAGAGTTAGTCAGGTTGCATGGAGTCCTATTATCCATTATCTCAGATAGGGGTACTCAGCTCCTCACAGTTTTGGAAGTTGTTTCAGAAGGACCTTGGTACTCAGGTTAAGCTTAGCATAACTTTTCACCCGCAGATAGATGGTCAGGCTGAGCAGACCATTTAGACTTTAGAGGACATATTTAGAGCTTGACGGATTGATTTCAAGGGTAATTTGGACGATCATTTGTCTCTCATTAAGTTTGCCTACAATAACGTTATCACTCTAGCATTCAAATGGCTCCATTTGAGGCTCTTTATGGGTGAAGATGTAGATCACCTATTGGATGGTTTGAGGTAGGAGAGGCTATGTTGATAGGGCTAGATTCAGTGCATGAGGCTATAGAGAAAGTCCAGCTTATTAGGGAAAAGATGAAAATAACTTAGAATCATCAAAAATCCTATGAGGATGTTAGGAGGAGAGAGCTTGAGTTCGTAATTGATGATTGGATGTTTCTGAAGGTGTCACCCATGAAAGGGGTGATGAGATTTAGCAAGAAGGGGAAGCTTAGTCCTTGATATATTGGTTCTTATAGGATTCTGAGATGTGTTGGCAATGGGGCTTATGAGTTGGAGTTGCATGTAGAGTTTGCAACAATGCATCCAGTTTTTCATGTATCCTTGTTAAAGAAGTGTATTGGCGATCCAGCTTTAGTTATACCAGTAGAGAATAATGGTGTGAAGGATAGCCTCACTATGAGGAGGGTCTGACTGAGATTCTTGACCATTAGGTTCAGAAGTTGAGGAACAAGGAGGTCGCTTCAGTGAAAGTCCTTTGGATGAATCAACTTGTTGAAGGAGATACTTGGGAAGCTGAAGCAGATATGATGGCCAAGTACTCTCATCTCTTCCCTTCCAGCTCAGTTCCAGCATGAGGTACTAGTTTCTTCCTTAGTACTCTATTCAATTTCATGTCAGTTTCATGTCTTTCAGTTTCTCTCATGTCTTAGTGTGCGTGCATGTTTCATGAATTCAGTTCAGTCTATGTGTCTCAGTTTAGAGTCAGTCACTCTATAGTATTTAGTTTATACCTTTCAATACTGGAATTGCAGCTCTTTCCCTATCTTTTCAGCTTACTTAGTCTCCATTCGAGGACAAATTTTCCTAAAGGGGAGATAATATAACATCCGAAAGGATGAATTTTCCTAAAGGGGAGATAATGTAACATCCTAAAAGTCCCTAAGATCAGATCCTAGATATAATACCCTAAAATCCCTAAGATCAGACCCGAGGGTTGAAATGGAGAAAACTGGATTTTCTGCACCAGGTCACAGGATGAGTCGTCCAGTGACCCCTGAGGTGCACCACGAGTCGTTAGGTGACTCGTGGGGAGAAGGGAAGGTTTTGTTGGATTTTTGGGTTGGGGGTTGACCATAGGTGAAGCCACGAGTCGTGGTCAGCACCATGAGTCGTTAAGTTGGTCGCGGTCAAGAGTTTGACTTGGATGTTGAAGGTTTAGCAATGCTCCCAACGACTAGTCACCACAAGTCTTCGGGTACACCACAAGTCATGGTGTCCCTTGTGGTGACCAATGGCAACGAGAGTACACCACGAGTTATGGTCCTTGACGATGAGTCATCCAATCCCTTGGTGGGACTGGCAGTGTGTATTCCTGTGAATTTATTAAGGGATTTCCGTAATTCCTAAGTTCCTAAGACCTAAACTACGTTGTTTTAAGAGGGTTTATTTCATTTTAAGCCTATCCCTCTCTATGCATGCAAGCCTAGTAGTTTCTAAGGTGATGAAACTTAGGATTCATCAAGTTCTTCCCCAAATTCTTTTGGGCATTCAAGAGGGAGTGTAATCAGAATTTCCCAGGTATATAGGGTTATGAATGGGTGTATCCATCCACTCCCATGCCCAATCCCTCTTCAATTTCATGTGATTTCTAAGTTGATGAATCTATGGGGTTTTAACCCAATTTGTGAATTCTTTAAGTATCTATCATGGGTATTCTCTAGCATGTTTCTAATGTTGAATCATGATTCATGGGCATGTTTTATAATGTTTTCAATTACAAAATTATGATTTCAAAATATTACAAATAAGATGTCCATCCATGGAATTTCATGAAAAGATGAGATTATGATCTATGCCTCTAGTTATGATGAGATGTTCATAATGAAAGTATGATTTCGAATTACCCATGTCTATGCTCATGTTTTGAGTAATCAAAGTCTATTTCCAGCATGTTTAAGTATTGGGAAAGACCATATGATTAAGTATGTTTCAGTATTTATCTAAATTTCATGTTATTAGCTTACCATATGGTTTTGGAGTCTAGACTCCCGCTCTTATTCAGCTTGTGGTATGGTTTGAACCAAGGCTCTTCATGTTATGTTTTCAGAATATGTATGTCATGTCATAATTCAGCTTTGTCACTAGACAATGGTCAGCTTCGTTGAAAAACAATGGAGAGCATATGCATGTTTTTGGGAGTAGTGTCTAGCACCGAGTAGGCTAAGGGTCAGTCAACCCTATGCCTCAGAACTACGTGCCAATGTAGGTATGTTCAGATTACTTGGGACCTCCCTTGTAATCTTCCCCTGCCCCCAAGGGGCCTTCATCTTGATATCGATATCATGTAGCGTCCTTAGCCATGACAAGGTTTTGGATGGCTCTGCCCACTTGAGTGTAATAGTCAGGAACACATAAGCTCTATCGTGGTAATGTCGGTTATCTGACGAGTCTCCCATTGTTCCTCATGATTTCAGTTATGCATGTTCATCAGTTAAGATATTATGTTTTCAGCAGGTTTGACCCAACGTTCAGTCCTACTTATGATTATCAGTTTTCAGCTTTGGGTTATTTGATTCAGTTATGATATTCAGTTATGTTTAAGTCATGTTTTCAGATAATAGCATGCAAGACCTATTCTCAGACTCTTATGATGAAATGTTTTATGATATGCATGATTTCTGATTTCACTTGCTTAGCGGTTTTACTTACCTTGCATATTCGATACATTCCACGTACTGACCGCATGCTCTATACTGTATCGTTTCATGATACAGCTCAGACATTCAAACTCAGTCCCACCGCTAGCCAGATCTTTAGTGTTAGCACCTCCCAGTCAGAGTTGGTGAGTCCTCATCTTTCGAGGGCCCTTCTTATCAGTTATATTTAGTATTTTCAGTTTCAAACTTTAGTGAGTTAGTTGGGGTCTTTTCCCATCAACCGTCAGTAGTAGAGGCTTATCAAACGTAGTATGTATTTAGCTCAGACTTGCGTTATGTATTCAGTTATTCGATGTTATTAGATTTTCAGACTTCCGTTATGCTATATGTTAGATTTCCACATTTAAAATGTTGAGCTTAGATGTTATGTTCATGCCATGGGCTGACTTGGAGTCTCTCGGGGTTCTTTGTCCCATGTCTCGATCCGAGCCTATGTTCGGGTCATGATACTAGACTTGGAGTAGAAATCAGTAGAAAAATGTGTAGTTTTTCTTAGTACGGATCGTACCACGAGCTGTGGTAGGGAGGTATGGTCTGTGATAAGTGCTCATGATAAGGGGACTAGGGAAATGTTCAGGATGCTTTTTAGCAACCATGAGTCGCAGTACACTTGGTGGTGAGGTGGTACGAGTCATACCACCACTCGTGAGATGAAGTTGGAGGAGCAACCAAAATTAGTCTTGAAAACCAAAAAAGGAACCAACAAATCGTACTATAAAGGTACAAATGGTACTTAGGGGTTATGAGAAGAGGATCATAGATTGACCATCATAGCTCCAATGACCGTGAAGGGTCACCATGAGTCGTGGTAGGGTACCACAAGTTGTGGTACGACTCGTGGCACTAGACGGGCAGATTTTTAATGTGAGTTCCCAAGGGTATTTTCGTGACTTCCTATGCTTTTAACTATTAAAACAGGTCGTTTTGGGTTTCCTAAGAGGGGTATTTAAGGGTTAAACCTAGCCTAAGCTCTCATTCCTCTCCAAACACCGTAGATTGAAGATCAAAATTCTCTTAAGGCTCTTAAGGAAAGCTAGGGTTCATCTTCTCCAGTTTTCTTGGGTCTTAAGCTAGTGTCAAGAACTCTTCAAGCCAGGTATGTGGGGTTATGAATGGAGGGTTTCTTCCACCCTCATGCTCAATCTCAATTATAATTCCATGATTTCATTTCCTTGAAATCTCCAATTATGATTTTTATGAATTTCAAGGGTTAGACCCTTCTTATGCAAAACTCTATGATCTCTTATGAAATTGATTATCTCATGATTATACTTATGTTTTATGATTATTATTAAATGGATTTCTATGAAAAACTCTCATGAATCTCTATGTTCAAGTTAGCATGATTTTGCTCAAATATGTATGAATCTCATGAATATCAAGTTTATATATCATGGCTGTATTTTCAGTATTGTTTTATCGCTAGTTCACATACGTCAAGGAATTCATGAATTCAACATGCTCTAAACTAGTCCATGCAAAACCCATATTTCATGTATGATTATGAGCACTATGTATGATTTTGGGTGTAGTATTTAACACAGAGTAGGTTGGGGTTCAGCGTATCCAGCTCTTAAAACTACGTGCCACCGTAGGATAAGGGGCTCTCGCTAGTAAGAGTGTCTCCCTTGCCCCTAGACTAAGGGGTCCTGTCCAGTTGAGAGTGTTTCTCTTACGCTATTGGGTTCATAAGTGATATCACACCTTCATGGTTCTTACCCTTGGCAAGGTATGGATACCCTCCCAACCAGGGGTACAGGCAGGGCTCCATGATGCTCACTTGGAGTATGTCAGTTATAAAAATCTCCCACTGTTCGTCATGTTTTCATGATTCTTCATGTTCATGTTTCATGATGTTATGACTTATGGTATGTTGAACCCATTGATTAGTTTATAAGTTTTACTTATGATTTCCAGCATGATGAGGTTTATTATTTTGTTTTCAGAACTTTGGGTCATTACACTTTAGTTTATGATTAACAACTCATATTTTTATGACTATTTGACGATCATGAGTTACAACATGTTGTCCTTACTCTCATGTTTTACTTATCCTCCATACTTAGTACATTCAAAGTACTGGTCGCATACTTTTGTGCTACATTGTCTCATAATATAGGTTCGGGTGATCAGTCTTAGCCCTGCCGCTAGATTCGCTCGTATCCCAGCTCCACCTCAGTCTTACTGAGTCCTCATCAGTTGAGGATGGAAGTTTGGGTTCATGTTTTATCTGTCTTTTTAGTTACAGACTTGGTAAATCTAGTTAGGAGATTGTCCTATCAACTCATCTTATGTTAAAGGCTTTTCAGACGATGACATGTAGATATTCAATTGTTTTGACTTATTCTTCCAGTTGATACATTTATGATATTTTAGATTTTCACTTATGTTATACTTATGATGTTTATACTTAGTGTATGCTTATGCTTATGTTATGCATGTACTAGGGTTAGCTTGGAGCCATTCGCGGTTCTAGGCCCCATGTTATGTTCGGGATATATGCTCTATCGTGACAGAAAGTAACAAAATAACTGCTTAAAAAGTATCTTGCTCAATATTAATAATAAGATGTCTAAAAAGTTTATTCAAGTGATTCATCACAGGTTAGCATTAAATTTATACCATATATTATGGCTCATTTAGCTTTCAAATTTAAATATAATTGACTTTATTTGGTGCAAACAAAGACTTGACAGTAATGAAGACTTTACTTTCTAAACGAACACAATCTTTTGTAGAAATGATCCTTCATTTTTACACTACCCAGTGTAACTCTTGACATCATACAGTGATTGCTAATCCCTTTGCGTATAAAAGGAATAAGGAAATTATATGAAAAATAGAGTGAAAAAAATTTTAATTTTTTTTCTCTTTAAAGTTGTATGTACAGGGAGGAGTTGTACTTTACAGGGTAGTAACTTTAGAAACCTACCCCTATTAATATTTTACCTCTGTAGATGCTTTAGGTGATTTTGACTTTATAGTGCTAAGCTTCAAGATAATTGTTTTCCAGAAATAATAATACCTTATTTGATTTCATCTTTCTAATACATATGATTTTAGGATGTCTTTAGGAATGGATTTTAAGAATATGTCTGGAGTATTTTCATGTGAAACCTCATTAGTGGTTCTATCTTTTCGATTTTCATATCAGCTATAACAGGAGGCAAATTGCCTGTAAATGAATGTAATACCCTGAAGGTTCCTAAGACTAGACCCGAGATTTGAATTGTGTTAAGTAGAAAAGAGGAAAAATTTTGCACAGAATGACTCATGGTACGAGTCTTGATGAGAAGGTTCGACTCGTAGGAAGCATTCGTGGTTAGGATCTACAGGATGAGTTTAGTGACAATGAGTCAAGGTACGACTCATGGGATCATGTTACAAGTTGTAGGATGAACAATGGTTTGAGGACAGAGTTACCCAGGTTAGAAGGTATGAGTCATTTTACGACCCGTTGTGGGAAACCACAGGTCGATGTATGATTCATTAGAAGGATGGAGGAGCTGGACAAGTGAACTACAAGAGAAATCCATAAGTCGTAGGTTGATGGTATGACTCATGGTCAGTAGTCGTAATCGATATCCTGTGTATCATATTTGGAGGGAAAGAGTGAGGGTACGACTAGTGTGAAACAATGAGTCGTGGCCTGCACCCGTGAGGAGGAACTAAGGATCTTAGAAGCGGTGATTAGGGGTGGATCACAACTCATAGGTCAGTGGTACGAGTCATGCTCTGACTCGTGAAAATCTTCAAAAAGTAAGGGAAAGCATCGGTGACTACGGATGGTAACCACGAGTCTTGGTATTGATGTACGACTCGTGGTGTGAGTCCTGACACCTGGCAGAGTGAAATTTTCTGCGATTTAAATAAGGGTATTTTCGTAAATTCTAAGATCCTAAGCTAAACTACGTTATTTTAAGCTCTGTTAGGTGGGTTTTAAGAGGGTTAAACCTATTCTAAACCATCCCCCTCCCATGCATGCAAGTCTAGACCTCACCATTGAAGATCAAGTCTAGAACCCTTCAAGTTCTTCTCCAAATCCTTTGGGCTTTCTAGGGCAAGTGTAAATTCACTTCTCCCGGGTATGTGAGGCCATAACTGAGGGTTTCTTTTACTCTCATGCTAAATATTCTCCTCAATTTCATGAATCAAGTCTCAATTCAAATTATGATCAAAAAGGGATTTCAATCTAATTTCATAGAATTCTTACAAAGTGTCTATGGGTTGATTCCGTCTATGTTTTAAAATATGTTTGATGAATCATGGGCAGATTTTTATACATGTTTTGATTATAAATTCATGAGTTCAAGTTTTAGAAAATTATGCCCAATTATGCAAGTTCATGAAAAGTCAAGTTTATGATGTATGATTTCAAGTATGATAAAATATCTAGCATGTATGTATGTTTATAAATTACCCATATATGAATCTATGATTTTGACTAGTGAAGTCTATTTCAAGTATGCATGATCTTCAAATTTTGGGTAATCCCACTCAGATTAAGCATGTTTTCATGATTCAGTTAGTTCTATAAATCAGCTTACCATATGCTTTTGGAGTCTATATTCCCACTTTCAGCTTATGGTATTGTTTCGGCTTCGCTGAAAAAATGATAGTGAGAACTTTGCATGTTTTGGGAGAAGTGTCTAGCACTGAGTAGGGCAGGGGTTCATGAAAACCCTAGGTCTCAAAACTACGCGCCAATATAGGATTTCACATTTACTTTGAGACCTCCGTTGTGAGATTCCCCTGCCCTGAAAGGGCCTTCAGCTTGATGTCAATATCATGGTAGCGCTCTTAGCCCTGGCAAGGCTTTGGACGGCTCTGGCCACTTGAGTGTAATAGTTGGGATCACGTAAACTCTATTGTGATGGTGTCGGTTATATGGAGAGTCTCCCATTATTTCTCATGTTCTCAATTATGAAGGTTTATCAGTTATGATATTATGTTTTCAACAGGTTTTACCCAATTATCAGTTCAAATAATACCGCAAAACTTCCTAAGATCAGACCCATGAGTTGAAACTGAGAAAATAAGAAATTTTGCACCAGGCCACAGAATGAGTCATCTAGTGACTCGTGGTGTGACCTAATGGGTCGTTAAGTGATCCATCAAATGTTGACCAGTTGAGAAGGTGTCGTTCTTGTGCAGTGGAAATGAAAGGGATAATGAGTCACACTCCCAACGACTAGTGGTTTGACCCGTCAGGTGGTTAAAGGATGATTGGGCAGTACTAGTAACTGATGGAGGGACGAGTCGTCGTGCATCTAACGACTCATCAATTGGCTAGTGGGGGAAAGGAATATTTGTAGAAATAGATTTTTTTCATTGATGATGACGAGTTGGACGACGAGTCATCCAGTTGGTTAATGACTCGTCCAGTCCTTGTTGGGACTGGCAGTGACTGTTTTCCTGCGACATTAGTAATAGTGTTTTCGTAAATCCCAAGCTGCTAAGCCCTAAACTATGTCATTTTAAACCCTAAAAGAAGTGTATTAGGGGAGTTTAACCTATTCTAATTCAACTCCCATGCATGCAAGTTTAGAGGGTTCCATTGAAGATCAAGTTAGAATCCTCCAATTCTCCTCCAAATCTCTTGGGCTTTCAAAGTCAAGTTAAGAATCAGCTTACCCAGATATGTAGGGCCATGAATGAGAGTTTTATTTCACTCTCATGCCCAAATTTCTCCTTAAGTTCATGAATTCAAGTGTATGATCCTATGGGGTTTTCACCTAAATTTATGAAATTCTCTATGATTTATTTATGGGTCAATTCCCTTTAAGTTTCAAAGCATGTTTTAAGATTCATGGGAAGATTTAATGTACTAATTGACTATAAATTCATGATTTCAAATTTTAGAAGATTATGCCCAATTATGCAAGTTCCTAAAAAAGTTAGTCTATTATTGATGATTTCAACTATGATAAAGTATCTAGCATGTATGTATGTTTGTGAATTACCCATATATGAATCTATGATTTTGACTAGTGAAGTCTAATTCAAGTATGCATGATCTTCAGATTTTGGGTAATCCCACTCAGAATTAGCACGTTTTCATGGTTCAATTCAGTTCTATAAATTAGCTTACCATAAGGTTTTGGAGTCTATACTCCCCTATTCAACTTATGGTATGTTTGGAGCCAAGACTCCCCATATTCAGATTTTCAGACTATGCATTTAATTACATTATCAGCTTCATTGAAAAAAAATGATGGTTTCGGCTTCATTGAAAAACAATGGAGAGCACTTTGCATGTTTTTTGGAAGCAATGTCTAGCACCAAGTAGGCTAGGGTTTATGAAAACCCCGGGTCTCAGAACTACGTGACAATGTAGGATTTCACATTTTACTTTGGGACATCCCTTGTGAGCTTTCCCTACCTCGAATGGGCCTTCAACTTAATATCGATATCATGGTAGCGCCCTTAGCCCTGGAAAGGCTTCGAACGGCTCTGCCCACTTGAGAGTAACAGTTGGGATCATGTAAGCTCTATCATGATAGTGTCGGTTATATGACGAATCTCCCATTTTTCCCTATGATCTCAGAGCATTAGTTTTGAAGTGTCCTAGGGTATCTGAAAGTCACGTTAAGTAGAGTCTTTTTCATGGGTGTGAAGCGCGCCACACTTATGACAAATAGGTTATGAAATGTTTTAGGAAACTTCCCTTCTTTCATGATTCTATTTCATGCTATGAGTTCAACTCCCTCTATTTCCTATAACTCCAGGTTTATGCATTTCCTAAACCATGCCTCCACACCGAGTTAACAGAAAAAGAAATGGCAACAGGAATGGAAATGGCCATGAGGATAGCAATGGAGAAGGGCATCAGCAAGCCCCACTAGCCCCAGCGAATGCTGTACTTGAGCATGTTGCCCACGCTAATTTTAGGGCAGCCATTTAGATGTTGACACAAGTGTTGACTGCGTAGGTCAATCAGTAGGTAGTCGCTCATGTTCCCCAAAATGGAAATGCAGCGATGGCTAGAGATCAAGATTTCCTCAAGATGAATCCCTTTGAGTTCCTTAGGTCGTGAATGGATGAGGACCCACACGAGTTCATTGAGGAGATCTAGAAGCTCACCCAGATTATGGGGGTGATGGGAGAGGAGTGTGCAGACTTAGCCTCCTATTTGTTGAAGGGGATCGCTCGTATATGGTATAAGCAGTGGAAGGATAGCCGAGGAGTCTGAGCGAATCCCATAGGTTGGGATGAGTTCCTCAGCGCATTCTTAGACCGATTCATTCCCCAAGAGATGAGGGAAATCAAGGCGGCCAAGTTTGTGAATTTGAAATAGAACAACATGATCGTCTAAGAGTATGCTCTAGAGTTTACCTGGTTGTCCAAATATGCGACAGAGATGGTAGCCGATCAGATGGATCGGGTGAGCAGATTTCTGAATGGAGTAGCGGACTACTTGGTCAAGGATTGCAGGACCACCATGCTACATCAGAACATTTGCTTCTCCCAATTGGTCTTTTATGCCCAGCAGATGAGGTGGTGTAGATGAGGGAGAGGGAGAAAGAGGCCAAAAGGGCCAAGACAAACAGCTTCAGATTTTCCCCGCAGAGGTATGGTGGCGAACATCGTCACCAGTCCCACCAGAGATTATCAGCCCCAGCGCCATCATAAGCCAGTGCGCCATCTAGGTCTAGGCGCAGTCAGAGGGGAAATACATTAGGCTATTGAGGTAAAGGGAGCAGGTCAATAAAGCCTAGCATTCTAGTCTGTGGCAAGTATGGTAAGAGGCATACCAGTCAGTGCTTACCAGGTTTAGGGGCATGTTTTTGGTGCGGGAAGCCCGACCACATGCTCAGAGATTGTCCAACGGCTAGACAGGGCTATAGAGAGACCGTGACCCAATTACCAGTTCAGTAGCTCCACCAGCATGCTCAGTTTAACAGGGTGCATCCACTAGTGCAGGTGGTGGTCAGCTTCAGAACAGGTTTTATGACCTCTCATCATGTCAGGAGTAGGAGGTTTCCCTGGATGTGGTCACTGGTATGTTATGAGTATTCCATCTTGATTTTTATGCATTGTTAGATCCAGGGGCTACTTTATATTTTTTGACACCCTATGTTGCTATTAGTTTCGGAGTTAGTCCCGAAATTCTATCAGAACCATTCTCAGTCGCCACTCCAGTCCGTGACTCAGTTATAGCTCGATGGGTATACAAAAATTGCCCAGTCACAATCCTTTAGAAAGTCACCTCATCAAATCTAATAGAGTTAGAAATGATTTATTTTGATGTTATCTTTAGTATGGATTGGTTTCATGCATGTTATGCCTCAGTGAATTGTATAACCCGTATGGTAGAGTTCCGATTTCCAAGTGAGCCAATCCTAGAGTAGAAGGGTAGTTCAGTTGTGTCTGTGGGTCGCTTTGTTTCCTACCTTAAGGTCAGAAAGATTATTTCCAAGGGTTTTGTTTACCACCTATTTTTGGTTAAGGATGAAACATCCGAAAAACTCTCCAGTCAGTTCCTATAGTGTATGAGTATCCATAGGTTTTCCCAGATGATCTACCAGGAGACCCTCCCGAGCGAGAGATTGACTTTGGTATTGACCTTCTTCCCGATACGCAACCTATTTCTATTCCTCCTTACAGAATGGATCCAGCTGAGCTAATGGAGTTGAAAGAACAGTTGAAGGATCTTCTAGATAAGGGATTCATCAGCCCTAGCAAGTCCCCGTGGGATACACAAGTTCACTTTGTTTGAAAGAAAGATGGTTCTCTTTGAATGTGCATCGACTATCGGCAGTTGAATAACGTTACAATCAAGAACGAGTATCCCCTCCCCAAAATTGATGACTTGTTTGACCAACCTCAGGGTGCTAAGTGCTTCTCCAAGATAGACCTCAGATCTGGGTATCATCAACTCTGAGATAGGGAGAGTGACATTCTAAAGATAGCTTTCCAGACTCGGTATGGTCACTATGAGTTTGTAGTTATGTCTTTTGGACTAACAAATGCTCCTGCAACTTTTATGAATTTGATGAATAGGGTGTTCAAGACATACATGGATATGTTCGTGATTGTCTTCATAGACGCATCCTCATATACTCTCGAAGCAAGGAGGAGCATGCCACTCATTTGAGGATTGTTCTGCAGACTCTCAAGGATCGCAGTTGTTCACTAAATTCAACAAGTGTGAGTTTTGGTTGGACTCAGTAGCATTTTAAGCCATGTAGTGTCAAGTGAGGGTGTGCAGGTAGACTCTCAAAAGATAGAAGATGTAAAGAATTGGCCTAGACCAGTTTGTCCTTCAGATGTCAAGAGATTCTTGGGTTTAGCTGGCTACAGGAGGTTTGTTGAAAGATTTTCATCAATTGCTACACTGTTGACTAAGTAGACCCAGAATAAAGTCAAATTTCAGTGGTCGGATGCCTGTGAGAAGAGCTTTCAGGAGTTAAGGACTCGACTCACTTCAGCCCCAGTATTGACCCTACCTGAGGGTATAGATGGATTTGTGGTGTATTATGATGCCTCTAGGGTCAGTCTTCATTGTGTGTTGAGGCAATATGGTAAGGTCATTACATATGCCTCTAGACAACTTAACACTCATAAGAAGAATTACCCGAGGCATGACCTGGAATTGGCAGTGATGGTGTTCACATTGAAGATTTGGAGGCACTATTTGTATGAGGTCTATGTGGATGTGTTTATGGACCACAAGAGCCTACAGTATGTGTTGATTCAAAAGGATTTGAATTTGCGACAAAGGAGATGGTTAGAGCTTCTCGAGGACTATTACATAAGTGTCCTTTATCATTCAGGCAAGGAATGTAGTGGTGGATGCCATAGCAGACTTTTTGTGGAAAGTATTTCTCATGTGGAAGATGGAAGGAAAGAATTGGCGAAGGATGTACATCGGCTTGCACGATTAGGAGTTCGCCTCTTGGATTTTTCAAATGGTGGTGTCATTGTTCAGAGTGGTTCAAAATTTTCTTTGGTGACTGAGATCAAGGCTAGACAAGATGAGGATCTTATTTTGGTGAAGTTGAAGAAAACAATTCAGAATCAAAAGGTAGAGGTCTTCTCCCAAGAGGGAGATAGTGTACTTCATTATTAGGGTCGTTTGTGTGTTTTGGGTATTGACAACTTGAAAGAATGGATGTTGCATAAGGCTCACAACTCACGGTATTCTATCCACCCAAGTGCCACCAAGATGTACCGTGAACTACGGGAAGTCTATTGATCGAATGGCATGAAGAAGAACATAGCGGAGTTTGTGGCTAAGTGTCCGAATTGTCAACAAGTAAAAGTGGCGCATCAAAGAACAGGAGGAGTGCTACAAGACATCAGTATCCCCAGTTAAAAAAGTGGGAAGAGATCAATATGGATTTCATCACAAGGTTACCATGCATATATCAATAGTATGACTCTATTTGGGTGATTGTAGACAGATTGACAAAAGAAACCCATTTTCTACCAGTCAAAACTACTGAGTCAACGGAGGATTATGTTAAATTGTACATTAGGGAGTTAGATTGGTTTCATGGATTTCCCTTGTCCATCATTTTAGATAGAGGTACTCAGTTCACCTCGTAGTTTTGGAGATCGTTTCAGAAGGGACTCGGTATTCAGGTCAAGATTAGCGTAGCTTTTCATCCACATACAGATGGTCAGGCCGAGTGGACCATTCAGACTCTAAAGGATATGTTGAAAGCATGTGTGACTGACTTCAAAGGTAGTTGGGATGATCACTTGCCTTTTATTGGGTTTGCTTATAACAACAGCTGCCACTCCAACATCCAGATGGCTCCATTTGAGGCTCTTTATGGGCGGAGATGTAGATTTACTATTGATTGGTTTGAGGTAGGTGAAGCTATGTTGATAGGGTCAGATTCAGTTCATGAGGCTATGGATAAAGTTCATCTTATAAGGGAAAGACTGAAAACAGCTCAGAGTCATCAAAAGTCATAGGAGAAGAGAACTCGAGTCTGAAGTTGATGATTGGGTTTTCTTGAAGGTGTCTCCCATGAAGGGAGTGATGAGGTTCGAAAAGAAAGAGAAGATTAGTCCCCGATATGCTGGCCTATACAGGATTGGTGAGACGTGTTGGTAAGGTGGCCTATGAATTAGAGCTACCAGCGAAGTTAGCTTCAGTACATCCAATTTTTCATGTATCATTGCTAAAGATGACCCGACTTTAGTGGTCCCGGTGGAGAGCACAAGTGTGAAGGATAACCTTAGCTATGAGGAGGTACCAGTTGAGATCCTTGATCGTTAGGTTTGCATGTCGAGAAATAAAGAAGTAGCTTCAGTAAAGGTTCTGTGGAGAAATCAGCTTGTTGAGGGAGCCACGTGGGAAGCCGAAGCAGATATGATGGCTAAATACCCACACCTTTTCCCTACTAACTCAGTTCCAGCATGAGGTATCAGTTCTTCCTTAGTACTCTATTCAGTTTAATTTTTAGTTCATGTCTCTCAGTTCCATTCCTGTCAGTACATGTATGTGTGATTCATGAATTCATTTCAGTCATGTATATCAGTTCGAAGTAAGTCACTTCGTCAATTTTCAGCTTAGATGTTCAATATTTGAGATTTCAATTTCTTTCCCCAATATTTCAGTATGTTTAGCCACATTCAAGGATGAACGTTCCCAAGGGGGAGATACTGTAATATCCCAAAAGCCCCGAAGATCAGACTCGTGAGTTGAAACTATGAAAATAGGAAATTTCGCACTAGGTCATAGAATGAGTCATCCAGTGACTCGTTGTGTGACCTAACAGGTTGTTAAGTGACTAGTTGAGAAGGTGTCATTCTGGAGCAATGGCAATAGAAGGGACAACGAGTCATTATCACTCCCAACAACTCGTTGTTTGACTCGTCAAGTGGTTCAAGGATGATTGGGCAGTGCTAGCAACGGATGGAGGGACGAGTCGCCGTGCATTTAACAACTCATCAAGTGGCCTGTGGGGGAAAGGAATATTAGTAGAAGTAGAATTTAATAGTGATGACAATGAGTTGGATGACGAGTCGTCCAGTTGGGTAACGACTCATCTAGTCCCTCGTTGGGACTGGCAGTGACTATTTTCCTTCGAAATTAGTAAGGGTGTTTTTGTAAATTCAAAGCTCCTAAGCCCTAAACTACATCATTTTAAGCCCTGAAAGAAATGTATTAATGGATTTTAACCTATTCTAATTCATTCAACTCCCATGCATGCAAGTTTAGAGGGTTCCATTGAAAATCAAGCTTAGAATCCTCCAAATCTCTTGGGCTTCCAACACCAATTTATGAATCGGCTTACCTAGGTATGTAGGACCACGAATGAGAGTTTCCTTTCACTCTCATGCCCAACTTTCTTCTCAAGTTCATGAATTCAAGTGTATGATCCTATGGGGTTTTAACCCAAATTTATGAAATTCTCTTTATTTATGGGTCAATTCCCTTCATGTTTCAAAGCATGTTATAAGATTTAGGGGAAAATTTCATGTACTAATTGACTATAAATTCATGATTTCAAGTTTTAGAAGATTATGCTCAATTATGCAAGTTCATGAAAAAGTTAGTCTATTATTGATGATTTCAAGTATGATGAAGTATCTAGCATGTTTGTATGTTTACGAATTACCCATATATGAATATATGATTTTGACTAATGAAGTCTATTTCAAGTATGCATGATCTATAGATTTTTGGTCATCCCACTCAGGCTTAGCATGTTTTCATGATTCAGTTCAATTCTATAAATCAGCTTACCATATGATTTTGGATTCTATACTCCCCTAGTCAGCTTATGGTATGTCTAGAGACAGGAATCCCTGAGTTCAGATTTTCAGAACTATGCATTTAATTACATTATCAGCTTCATTGGAAAATTGATGGTTTCAACTTTGTTGAAAAATGATGGCGAGCACCTTGCATGTTTTTTTTTGGGAGCAATGTCTAGCACCATAGGCTAGGGGTTAATGAAAACCCCAGTTCTTAGAATTACGTGCCAACTTAGGATTTTACATTTTACTTTGGGACCTCCCTTGTGAGCTTTCCCTGCCCCGAATGGGCCTTCAGCTTTATATCGATATCATGGTAGTGCCCTTAGCCCTTGCAAGGCTTTGGACGGCTCTGTCCACTTGAGTGTAATAGTTGGGATCATGTAAGCTATATTGTCATAGTGTCGGTTATATGACGACTCTCCCATTGTACCTCATGATCTCAGTTATGCATGTTTATCAGTTATGATATTATGTTTTTAGCAAGTTTGACCCAATGATCAGATTATTAGTTTTTACTTATGAATCTCAGTTTCAACTTTGGGTCATTCGATTCAATTATGAGATCTAGTTTATGTCTATTCATGTTTTCAAATATTTGTATGCAGTCCTTACCCTCAAAATCTTGTGATGTTATGATTTATGATATGCATGATTTCAATTTATACTTACTCAGCCTATTTTACTTACCTTGCATACTTAGTACATTCTGAGTACTAACCGCATACTCTATGTTGTATCATTTCATGATACAGGTCTTTGCGATCAACTTAGATGCACCATTAGTTCTTCTCTCATTCCAGCTCAAACCCTGCCTTGGGTGAGTCCTCATCCTCCGAGGACATCTATCTTTCAGTATTATTATGTCAGTTTGTTTCATACTTAGAGATAGCTGGGGGCTTTTTCCAGTATCTCATCCGTTAGTAGAGGCTTTTCAGACATAAATTTGTACTTTCAGATTAAGTGTTATGATACTACCATTGACTAGACGTGTTGTTATTCAAGCTTCCTCTTTTTCATAATTTAGTTATCAATTTTGCTTATCCTGATCTTTAGTTATTATGTTCATGCCATAGGTTGACTTAGAGCCATTTATGGTTCTAGATTTGTATCTAGATTCGGGCCTATGTTCGGGTTGTGATAGTTCATCAGCTTTTACTTATGATTTTAGTTTAAGCTTTAGGTCATTCAATTCAGTTATGAGATCCAATTTATGACTATTCATGCTTTCAGGTACCAACATGTAGTCCCTACTCTTATGATGTTATGATTTATGAATATGCATGATTTTAGTTATACTTACTCAACCTGTTTTACTTACCTTGCATACTTAGTACTTTCCAAGTACTGACCATATGCTCTATATTGTATCATTTCATGATACAGGTCCTAGGGATCAGACTCAACCCCGCTGTTTGCCTGCTCTCGTTCTAGTTCATACCCTGCCTTAGGTGAGTCCTCATCCTCCGTGGACATCTATCTTTCATTATCATTATGTTAGTTTATTTCAGGCTTAGAGATAGCTAGGGGCTTTTCCCAGCATCTCATCAGTTAGTAGAGGCTTTTCAGACATAGATTTGTATATTCAGCTTTAGACTCAATGTTATGATTTTACCGTTGGCTAAACGTTTTGTTATTCAGAATTTCTCTATTTCAAAATTCAATTATCAGTTTTGCTTAAATGTGATATTTAGTTATCATGTCCATGACATGGGTTGACTTGGAGCCATTCATGATTCTAGGTTCCGTGTCTAGATACGGTCCTATGTTCAGATCGTGACAAACTTGGTATTAGAGCATTTGGTTTTGAAGTTTCCTAGGATTTCTGAAAGCTGCGTTGGGTAGAGTCTTTTCCATGGGTGTAAAGTGTGCCACACTTATGGGGAAGAAGCTACAGGACATTTTAGGAAATTTTCCTTTTTTCATGATCTATGTCGTGTGATGAAGTATCTCTATATCCTTCTAACTCGTGCAATATGCGTTTGCAGAATCATGCCTCCACACTGAGTAAATAGTAGTAGGAATGAAAATGGAAATGGACATAAAGATGGAAATAGGGATGGGCACCAGCAAGCACCGATAGCACCAGAAGATCCTTTGCCCGAGCAGGTCTCTCATGTTTAGTTTAGGGCAACTTTTCAATTTTTGGCTCAGGCCTTGACTGCTTAGATCAATCAGTAGGTGGTGACCCATGCCCCTCAAAATGGGAGTGTAGTGGAAGCTCGAGTTCGGGATTTTCTCAAGATGAATCCCCCTGAGTTCCTCGGGTTGAGAGTGGATGAGGACCCACATGAGTTTCTAGAAGAGATATAAAAGATCACCCAAATTATGGGGGGTGACAGGAGAAGAGAGCTCAAACTTAGCCTCCTATCAGCTAAAGGGGGTTTCTTATATTTGGTATCGTTAGTGGAGGGACAGTAGAGCAGTGGACGCAGCTCCCATGAGTTGGGATGAGTTTATGATTGCCTTCTCAAATAGATTCTTCCAGGGAGTTGAGGGAGGAAAAGGCGATGAAGTTCGTCAACTTGAGGAAAAATGATTTGACTGTCCAAGAATATGCCTTGGAGTTCATCTGACAGTCCAAGTCTTCACCGAAGATGGTGGCAGACCAGAGGGCCCATATGAACAGATTTGTGTATGGAGTGTCCGACTCGTTGGTCAAGGAGTGTAGGACCGTTATGCTGAATAGTGATCTAGACTTCTCTCGATTGGTTATATATGCCCAGCAGATGGAGGCGGATCAGATTAGGGATAAGGAGAGAGAGGCCAAGAGGGCCAGAACGAGCAGCCTTGGATTTTCCCAGCAGAGGTCCAGTGGCGGACATTGTCAGCAATCTTATCAAAGACCATCAGCTCCAGCGCCATTGTCAGCTGGTGTCCCATCTAGATCTCGGCGCAATCAAAGGGGGAGGAAATTAGGCTCTCGAGGGTCAGGGGAGCATGTCAGTAGAGCCCAGCATTCCAGTTTGTGGAAGGTATGGTAGGAGGCACATCAAATAGTGCTTAGTAGGTTCAGGTGCATGTTTTGGGTGCGGGAAGCCTAAAAACATGCTCAGAGATTGCCCTGCGGAAATATAGGGCCATGGTAGAGGGTGTGACCCAGCTACCAATTCAGCAGCTCCACCAGCACACTCAGCTCAGCACGGTGCATCCACTAATGCAGGTGGTGGTCAGTGTCAGAATAAATTTTATGGCCTCTCGTCTCGTCAAGAGCAGGAGGTCTCTCCAGATGTGGTCACTGGGATGTTACAAGTATTCCATCTTGATGTTTATTCATTGTTAGATCTAGGGGCTACTTTATCATTTGTGACTCCTTATGTTGCCATTAGTTTCAGAGTTAGTCCCGAAATCCTATCAGAACCTTTCTCAGTCTCTACTCCAGTCGGTGACTCAATTCTAACTCGACGGGTATACAGAAATTACCCTATCACAGTCCTTCAGAAAGTCACCTCAGCTGATCTAGTAGAGTTAGACATGACTGATTTTGATATTATCTTTGGTATGGATTGATCGCATGCATGTTATGCCTCAGTGAATTGTAGATACTGTACGGTTAGAGTTCCAGTTTCCGGGTGAGCCAGTCCTAAAATGGAAGGGTAGTTTAGCTATGGCAGTAGGTCATTTTATTTCCTACTTTAAGGCCAGAAAGAAGATTTTCAAGGGTTGCGTTTACCATCTGGTTCGGGTTAAGGATGCAACGTCCGAAACCCCAACTCTCTAGTTAGTTCCTATAGTGTGTGAGTATCCAGAGGTTTTCCCAGATGATCTACCAGGAGTCCCCGAGCGGGAGATTGTCTTTTGTATTGACCTTCTTCTAGATATGCATCCTATATCCATTCCTCTATACAAAATGGCTCCAGCCGAGCTAAAGGAATTGAAGGAGAAGTTGAAGGACTTCTAGATAAGGGATTCATCAAACCTAGCAAGTCCCCGTGAGGTGCACCAGTTCTTTTTGATCGAAAGAAGGATGGGTCTCTTCATTGTGCATTGACTATCGGCATTTGAACAAGGTCACCATTAAGAACAAATATCCCCTCCCCAGAATTGATGACTTGTTTGACCAACTTCAAGGTGCTAAGTGCTTCTAAAAAATAAACCTCAGTTTCGGGTATCATCAGCTCAGAATTAGGGAGAGTGACATTCCGAAGACAGCCTTCTGGACTCGGTATGGTCACTATGAGTTTGTAGTTATGTCTTTTGGACTAACGAATGCTCCTGCACTTTTATGGACTTGATGTATAGGGTGTTCAAACAATATTTGGACATGTTCGTGATTGTCTTCATTGATAATATTCTCATATACTCTCGGAGCGAGGAAGAGCATGTTACTCATTTGAGGATTGTGCTACAGACTCTCAAGGATCACCAGTTGTTTGCTAATTCAGCAAGTGTGAGTTTTGGTTGGATTCGATAGCATTTTTGGGCCATGTGGTGTCAAGTGATAGTGTGCAGGTGGACTCTCAAAATATAGAGGTGGTAAAGAATTGGTCTAGATTGGTTAGTCCCTTGGATATCAGGAGTTTCTTAGGTTTAATTAGCTATTATAGGAGGCTTGTTGAAGGATTTTCATTCATTGCAGCACTGTTGACTAAGTTGACCTAGAAGAAATTCAAATTTCAATGGTTGGATGCCTGTAAGAATATTTTTCAAGAGTTAAAGACTCGACTCCTTCAGCCCCTGTATTTACCCTGCCTAAGGGTATAGATGGATTCATTATGTATTGTGATATCTCTAGGGTTGGCCTTGGATATGTGTTGATGCAGCATGGTAAAGTCATCATGTATGTCTCTAGATAGCTTAAGACTCATGAGAAGAATTACCGGATGCATGACTTAGAATTGGAAGCGGTGGTATTCGCATTGAAGATTTGGAGACACTATTTGTATGGGGTCCATGTGGATGTGTTTATGGACCATAAGAGCTTACAGTATGTGTTCACCCAGAAGGATCTGAATTTGTGACAAAGAAGATGGTTATAGCTACTCAAGGACTATAAAATGAGTGTCCTTTATCATCCGAGCAAGGCTAATATAGTTGCGGATGCCCTTAGCTGACTGTCCACGGGGAGTGTTTCCCATGTGGAAGATGGAAGGAAAAATTGGTAAAGGATGTGCATCGGCTTGCACGATTAGGGGTTCGCCTTATTAACTCGATGGATGGTGATGTCGTTGTTTAGAATGGGTTAGAATCCTCTTTTGTGACTGAGGTCAAGGCTAGGCAAGATGAGGATCCTGTTTTGGTGAAGTTGAAAGAAGCGGTTCAAAATCAGAAGGTGGAGGTCTTCTCCGAAGAGGGAGATGGTGTGCTTCGATATCAGGGTCATTTATGTGTTCTAGATGCCGATGACTTGAGAGAATGGATCTTGCATGAGGCTCATGGTTCTTGATACTCTATACATCTAGGTGCCACCAAGATGTATCCTCACCTACGTGAGGTCTGTTGGTGGAATGGCATAAAGAAAGATAGTAGAGTTTGTGGCTAAGTGTCCGAACAATCAACAAGTGAAAGTGGAGCATCAGAGACATGGATGTATGCTACAAGGCATCATTATCCTTATTTGAAAGTGGAAAGAGATCAATATGGACTTCATCACAGGGTAACCTCACACTCATCAACAGCATAACTCTAAATTGTTGGTGGTAGATAGGTTGACCAAGGCAGCCCAGTTTTTACCGGTCAAAAATATCGATTCAGCTGAGGACTATGCTAGATTATATATTCGAGAGTTAGTTTGGTTTCATGGAGTTACCTTGTCCATCATTACGGATAGAGGTACTCAGTTCACCTTGCAGTTTTAGAGATCATTTTAGAAGGGACTTGGTACTCAGGTCAAGCTTAGCACAACTTTTCACCCATAAATGGATGGTAGGGCTGAGCGGACCATTCAGACTCTCGAGGAAATATTGAGAGTATGTGTGATTGACTTCAAAGGTAGTTGGGATGATCATTTACCTCTTATCGAGTTTTCTTACAACAATAGTTACCACTCCAGTGTTCAGATGGCCCGTTTGAGGCTCTTTAAGGGCAGAGATATTGATTCCCTATTGGATGGTTCGAGGTGGGTGAGGCTACATTGATAGGGTCAGATTCAGTTCATGAGGCTATGGAGAAGGTTCAACTTATTAGAGGAAGGTTGAAAACAGCTCAGAGTCAGCAGAAATCCTATGTAGATGTTAGACGGAGAGATCTTGAGTTTGATGTTGATGACTAGGTGTTCTTGCAGGTGTCTCCTATGAAGGGAATGATGAGGTTCATAAGGAAAGGGAATCTTAGTCCCCGATATGTTTGTCCTCACAGGATTGTCAGACGAGTTGGCAAGGTAGCCTATGAGTTGGTGCTACCGGTAGAGTTGGCTTTGGTACATCTAGTTTTCTATATATCATTGTTAAAGAAGTGTGTTGGTGATCCGACTTTGGTTGTCCTGGTAGAGTGCATAGGTATGAAGGATAACCTTAGCTATGTGGAGGTTTCTATGGAGATCCTTGATCGTCAGGTTCGGAAGTTGAGGAACAAAGAAGTAGCTTCAGTAAAGCATCTGTGAAGAAATTAGCTTGTTGAGGGAGCAATATGGGAAGCCGAAGCATATATGATAGCTAAATACCTACACCTTTTCCCTACTGATCTTGGGCGCATTTATACAATCAAAACTCCGTATTTTCAACCCTTTGTGAGTCCGGATATAGAGAATATTGATGTATTCACGCATGTTTTGAGTTAATTAAGGTTGATTTTCTTTTTCGAAATAATAATTGTGGGGTGACTATTTGCAGGTGGAGAAGACGGAGATGTTAGCTAGAGGAGAAAGTTAAACTCCGAGGGGGAATAGGCTAAAAATTAGAAGGCGCAAAACAATGAAGGAGCACGATGGCTCCGTGGCACGGAGCTTGAGCTCCGCGATGGCCTCCGTGCCACGTTGAAGGAAATTCCAACCTTGCCCCAAATTCCAGTGAAGCTCCACGATGGCTCTGTGGCATGGAGCTATTTCACCGCGTTGAGCTCCGTGCCACGTTGCTAATTTACTTCTGGGAAATTTTCCACTTGTATAAATAGAACATTTAGGCTTTTATTTTGGGATATCTGACATTTTGCACGAACGTGGGAGGAGGGCAGTTGAGCTGAAGAAAATTCTAGGGTTATTTCTCTTCTCTTTTCTTCAAAATTTCAATTATTGGTAAGATTACAACTTGTTTGAAGATGTTTAATCAACAAATGAGTGGCTAAATAACCTCATTCTGAGGTTGAGGCTAATTGCAGGATTGTGTAATTTTATATCAATTCAGCTGAATTCTCTTCTTTCATGAAAGGTTGTTCTGCTATTCTTGATTTTCATTGTTTTAATGTTTGGCCAGCATTAAGGTAAAATTAGAATCCTAATTTAATTTTGATAGGAAAATTATTAGGGTAGACTTGGAATAGGGGAATATGTTCTTATCTTTGTTGTGAATTAAAGGTAAGATTCACGTGCAGGATAGAAATATACCTAAAACGTCATATTCGAGTACCTAGGGAAACTATTTTGATTCGCCAGAAGATGAGTTATTGCATCACAGAAAGGTGTAGCGTAGAGCTCATAACTCAGTAATTGGCTAGAGGTTCGAAAGACCAGAGCCATAGCTTACTCTTTCCCGACCATCAACCAAAGAGAGATGTTAGCTGAAAAATAATATAAATTATACATGTCTGCATGTTACTCCTTAACCTTAGATTGTTCGTGCTATTGTTTAAATCACATTTTCTTATTTTAATTAGAGTTACATTAAATATTACTCTTTGACAGCTTTTAATTCGGTGTGTTATTCATATACTTGCATAAAGAAATTGTGACTACTAAAGTAAAAAAAATTATTACCTCTAAGCTACAGTCCTTGTAGGTTCGATACCTGGCTTGAAAGAGCCACTATATTACTTATACGACCACGTGCACTTGCATGCATTGGGGCGTGAATAAGTTTTTGGCGCCGTTGTCGGGGACTGGTATAATTGGTGGATTAATTTTTTCTTTGTATCGGTTTTTGCAAGCTTTATGCAAGTATTGAAAACTTGATCTTAGCGGTTACTCTTGCAGGTACTGAGTATTTTCTGAACACTATCAAGAAATAAGGAATTGGTAGATCCATTTTTGGAGCCGGAAAGACAGTTTCATTTACAAAAGAGGGAAGCTCTAGAAAGGAAGTTGCAGTTATTATAGAGGGAAATTCTGGAACAACAACAGCATCCACCAGTTGGACGGGCAGAGTTACTACCTGAAGTGATGGCAGCAAGACCAGTATGCGAGGTGGCAATCCCACACGCAAATAATGTGACAGCTAGCATCCGCAGGCCGGAGCCAGGAGGTAGATTTGAGCTGAAACAGAACGTGGTGCAGTTATTGCATACCAGCAGACAATTCACAGGTCTTCCTCATGAAGACCCACAGCAGCATCTACAAAATTTTCTGGAGATCAGTGACACGTACATACCTACTAGGGTTTCATCAGATTATGTGAGGCTTACACTGTTTCCATTCTCATTGCTGGAGGAAGCAAAGAGGTGGTTAAAGGCTGAACCGCCTAATTGTATTACAACATTGGATGATCTAGAAAAGAAATTCTTAATTAGGTCCTTTCCATCAGGGAGGACAGCCAAGCTTAGAAGTCAGATTCTAAGTTTCAAGAAGAGAGATGGTGAGAACTTGTACCAGGCCTAGGAGAGGTTCAAGTCGATGTTGAGAGATTGTCCCCACCATCATCAATCAAATGATGTGTTGGTGCATATTTTTATAGAAGGCTAGGAACCTCATACGAAAATTCTGTTAGATTCTGCAGCTGGGGGCAAGCGTTAGAAAAGACATATGAAGAGTTGTATACACTATTGAACTGTATTTCACAAGGTAATCCTGAATGGAATGCTGACACAACCTGAAGTGTGGTGAAGAAAGAGGCAGGGGTCTTGGAGGTAGATGGACTCACAGCTATTGTTGCACAGGTAGCTACATTCCAGAATCAGATCAACACTTATTTTAGTAGCATGAGCTTGGGGCAGTCACAAGCTCCGGTCAATACAGTCCAGTAGGTATGATGTGAAGTTTGTGGTAGCAGTGAGCACTCAGCTGATGTATGTGGTGCTAATCCAGACTCAGTTTATTTTGTTGGGAATGCACAAAGGGGCAACAGTCAGCAGTACGACAACAATTACAACCCCAATTGGAGGAACCATCCAAATTTTTCCTGGGGTAGTAATAGTCATCAGGGGCAAAGTTCAAATCAGGGCTTGCACAGGAACTAAGGGGCTTATCAGAATTTCCAGCCTCAATTCAGAGGGAATAATGCACCTCCTCAGTCTAGCAATACCGAGGACATGTTGAAGACCATTAGAGCTAACCAAGCTCAGATGCAAGCTGACCAAGTATAATTGACAGCTGATATGAAAAACTAGCAGTTGGCCACAAAGGCTTTGGAGATTCAGTTGGGACAGTTAGCTGGAGCGCATAATACTAGACTGCGGGGTGGGTTGCCAAGTGATACAAACACAAATCCCAAGCAAGTGAATGTTGTCACCACTAGAAGTGGAAAGCAACTGAAGGAGTTGGGACCCGAAAAGCCACCACAACAAGCTGAAACAACAGAGCAGGTTAAATAAAATGATAATGGGATGGGAAGTGAAAAGTCAGCATATAATGAAAGACCACCACCCCCTTTCCCACAGAGATTGCGGAAGTATAAGGAGGAAGCATGTTTCAAGAAATTTATGGAAGTATTGAAGCAGGTGCACATTAATCTTCCTTTGGTAGATGTTTTGCAAGGAATTCCTAAGTATGCAAAGTACGTAAAGGATATCGTGGCAAACAAGAGCAGACTGACGGATTATGCCACAGTTGCACTCACTGAAGAGTGCACCTCTCGAATACGGAATAGATTGCATACAAAGCTCAAAGATCCGGGAAGTTTTACTATCCAGATTACTATTGGGCAGTCCATTCTAGCTCGTGGTTTATGTGATCTGGGAGAAAGTACTAACTTAATGCCTACATCTGTATTCAAGAAGTTGGGGTTGGGTAGTACCAGACCCACTACAGTAATCTTGCAGCTAGCTGATCGTTCATTGGCAAGGCCAGATGGAATTGTGGAGAATGTACTAGTGCAAGTGGGCTCCCTTATTTTCCCTGTGGATTTCATAATTCTTGATTTTGAGCTAGATTTGGAAGTTCCATTTATTTTGGGACGTCCCTTTTTAGCAACTGGGCGAGCTCTAATCGATGTAGCTGTTGGGCAGCTAACCATGAGAGCTCATGATAAGGTGGAAGTATTTGATGTCTACAAGGCTATGAAGTTACCGGCTATTTATGAAGAGTTGTCAGCCATCACTATTGTGGATCAAGAGTCCGCACTTCAGCTTATTGGCCCAAAGGATCCCTTGGAAAAAGCATTGGTGGGACATGGTCAGTCAGGGGATGGTGCAACATATGAAATGGTTCAAACTCTAAATGAGGCTAAAATATTCTTCCGGAAGCAGGAGTTTGAGCCCTTGCAGCGGTCCTTAGAACCACCACCAAAGTCATCAATGAGGAGGCACCTAAATTGGAGGTAAAAGCATTGCCTCCACACCTACAGTATATATTTTTGGGAGAAGATGACACATTGCCGGTCATTATTTCAGCAGAACTAACAGATTCACAGGTTCAAGAAGCGTTAATGGTTCTGAGAAGGCGAAAAAGAGCTATGGGATGGCAGATTTCGGACATCTGGGGAATCAGTCCAGCTTTCTACATGAAAAAAATATTGATGGAGGAAGGATCTAAGCCAACTGTACAACATCAAAGGAGGTTGAACCCGGTGATGAAAGATGTAGTCAGGAAGGAGGTGATTAAGTGGCTAGATGTAGGAGTGATGTATCCGATCTCTAACAGTGAGTGGGTCAGCCCGGTTCAATATGTCCCAAAGAAAGGGGGTATGAAAGTTGTCACTAACGAGAAGAACGAGTTGATTCCCACTCGAACAGTCACAGGTTGGAGGATTTGCATGGATTATAGGAAACTAAATGAGGCCACTCGTAAAGATCACTATCCCATACCATTTATCGACCAAATGTTGGATAGACCTGCAGGGCAGGAGTATTATTGCTTTCTAGATGGCTATACTGGCTATAATCAAATAGCTATAGCCACAGAAGATCAGGAGAATACCACATTCACCTGTCCCTATGGGACATACGCCTTCAAGCGTATGCCCTTTAGGTTATGCAATGCACCAGCCACCTTCTAGCGATGCATGATCGCAATATTTCATGATATGGTGGAATACTATGTTGAGGTATTTATGGATGATTTTTCTGTTTTTGGTAACTCATTTGCTGTATGTTTGCAAAATTTAGACAGGGTTTTCGCGAGGTGTGAAGACTCAAACCTAGTGCTCAATTGGGAGAAGTGTCACTTTTTAGTCAAGGAGGGCATTGTTCTTGGCCATAAGGTGTCTCACAAAGGTCTGGAGGTTGATCGTGCAAAGGTTGAGGTGATTGAGAAGCTACAACCACCAGTATCGGTTAGGGGTGTCCACAATTTCTTGGGACATGCTTGCTTTTATAGATGATTCATTCGGGATTTCTCAAAGATTTCTAGACCAATGAGCCGACTATTAGAAAAAGATGTGAAGTTTGAGTTTGGCAAAAAATGTGTGAAAGAATTTGAGGAGGTGAAGAAGAAGCTGGTGGAAGCTCCCATTCTCATTGCTCCTGACTGGGAACGCCCCTTCGAGCTGATGTGTGATGCCAGTGATGTTGTTGTGGGGGCAGTATTGGGGCAGAGGAGGGAAAAGATTTTTCACTCCATCTACTATGCAAGAAAAATGCTAGATGTCATGCAGGTGAACTACACAGTCACCAAGAAGGAGATGTTGGCACTTGTTTATGCATTTGACAAGTTCAGCTCCTCTCTAGTTGGGTCAAAAGTGGTGGTACACACGGATCATGCTGCAATTCGGTACTTATTCAGCAAGAAAGATGCAAAGCCCAGGTTAATTAGGTGAATATTATTGCTACAAGAGTTTGACTTGGAAATCCGAGATAGGAAGGGCAGTGAAAATCAGGTCGCAGATCTCTTGTCACGACTAGAGGACAGGTCACATGTGAATAAGGTTGGGTGCATCCGAGAAGAGTTCCCTGATGAACAACTCTTGGTACTGAAGGAGGTGGAACTCCCTTGGTATGCAGATATACTAAACCTAATAGTAAGTGGATTATACCAACCAGAGGCAACTGCTCAACAAAGAAAGAAGCTAAAGCATGAATCCCGGGACTATATGTGGGATGAGCCATATTTATTCAAGTAAGGACCAGATCAAGTAATGAGACGGTGCATTCCAGAGAGTCAAATAGGTGAGGTGTTGAGAAGCTGTCATTCATCGTCGTATGGCGGTCATCATGGAGGAGAGCTTACCACTCATAAAGTGCTCCAGTCCGATTTCCTTTGGCCAACATTATTCAAGGATACAGCAGCATATGTCAAGTCCTGTGATCAATGTCAGAGAACAGGGACAATTAGCTGGAAACATGAGATGCCATTGCATAACATCTTGGAAGTTGAGGTATTCGATGTGTGGGGGATAGATTTTATGGGGCCCTTTCCAACATCGTTTGGTAATCAATATATTCTGGTAGCAGTAGATTACGTGTCTAAATGGGTTGAGGCAACAGCTTGTCCCACGAATGATACCAAGGTAGTGGCCAAATTTGTGAAAAAGCAGATTTTTACCAGATTTGGAACTCCACGAGCAATTATCAGTGATAGAGGTTCACACTTTGTTAATGCCTGGTTCTGAAATTTGTTGGCTAAATATGGGGTACGGCATAAAGTGGCTACAGCATTTCACCCCCAAACTAGTGGGCAGGTAGAAGTGTCAAACTAAGAAGTCAAGCAGATTTTGCAGAAAACTGTGAATGCTCAACGTAAGGATTAGGCAAGCAAATTGGATGATGCTTTGTGGGCATATAGAACTTCTTATAAGACGCCAATTGGGACTTTACCGTATCGGTTAATTTACAGGAAGGCATGTCATCTACCTATAGAGCTTGAACAATAGGCCTATTGGGTTGTGCGGATGTTGAACATGGATCCCAAGTTAGCTGGAAAAAAGAGGTTGTTGCAATTATGTGAGTTGGATGAGTTTCGATGGCATGCATATGAGAGTGTTAAATTATACAAGGAAAAAAAAAAGAAGAGCTGGCATGACAAGTATATAGTGCGTCGAGTATTTTAGCCTGGCCAGATGGTGTTGCTATTCAACTCCAGGTTGAAGTTATTCCCGGGAAAACTGAGATCTAAGTGGTATGGACCATTTGAGGTAGTGAGGATGACCCCGTACAAGGTGGTTGAATTGTGGAAAGAAGATAAAAGTGCCACATTTTTAGTAAATGGTCAGAGGTGTAAGCACTACTGGGGTGAGGGCATGAATCGAGAGAAGACGTCTATCACCTTAGCGGATAAATGAATGTGAGAGGTGTCGTGCCGCGACGGTAAATCAGGCGCTGCAGGGGAGGCAACTCATGAATGTAATGTAATGTAATAGTTAGGAACTACTGAAAGAAAAAGTCATACCATGACTAGAACTACAGCGCTAGGTGGGAGGCAACCCACTATTTTCTAATTAATTGGTGTTTTTGGATGATTTTCAGGATGTACGGAGCCCAAACAAAATTTGCGGAAGTGTGAGCCAAGGTAAGGTTTTAAAAGAATAAGGACAAGGGACAGAGGGCCTCCGCGATGGGTCCGTGGCACGGAGATGGTCCTCCACGATGGCCTCCGTGCCACGTTGAGGTTATGCAGATGTGCCCCAATTTCGAGTAAGCCTCCGCGATGGCCTCCGTGCCACGTTGAGGTTACTGGGGCGACGGGTTCACTTAAAACCCTGGTTGACCCGGCCAAAACCCCTTCCTTTTAACCCCAAAATCTGCCCATTTGCTTCATTTTTCTCAATTCCTCCATGATGAAACCGCCATTCCCCTTTCTCCCTTGAGCGTGCCATGCCGGATCATCAACAAATCATCCCATCTTCTTCACAACTAAGAGTAACACAGGTATGTTTGAGTGTTCTTCTTCCATTTTAATGCAAATTTATTAGCATGAACACATGGTAAGTTAAAATTCCACCCTTAGTCATGGGAACTTGATGGAATCAAGTTTTTATGGGTAAATGATGCAGTTAGGATAGTACTTACTCTATACACTAAATAATGACATGATTATTTTTGCACTTCATATGTTATTTATATGTTGGGGCTGCTTGATGAGTTGAAAGAAGAGGAAAAAGAGGGAAAAACAGAAAATTGGGCCATTAATTCTTGTGTTCTTAGAATTGGAAATAGAAATTAAGTATGGGGTGTTTGAAAGGTTGGGAGAAAGATGACTAAGGGATAGGGAAAAACGAATAAAGAGAGGGAAGTCATGCCTAAATTCTGCAGTTAATGTGCACATTGTTACATATGTCATTTTGCATAATCTCTATTGTGGAAAATGATAGTCTCTGTAAATGCGGGCATGTAAAATCCAAAAGGATAGTGTTCCTCAGTGTAAGTTTCCAACGGCATTAAGGCTGACTCAAGCAATATTACTTCATGAAATTGCTAGACTAATGAACATGAGAAATTTAATTGTATGAAGTTTGAGTAGTACAAGAAAATTGCTCCATCTAATGTTTCAGATGTAATGCACCCTATTGGAAGATTTTGTATAATGTTGTGTTTTCTTTATCTTGTCAAAGTGGTGATTTGGGTTAATTTTGGGAGTAGCTAGTCATGGAAGTGTAAAGAAGGGGAATTCTGAGTACCCAACTAACTATGAATCGTGAAACCACGCTAGCAACTAAGTGTGGGGTGACCAACCGAAGCTCGGCCTTAGTATTGGCTAGCCATGTTTGTTACTGACAATGTGAATGTATGATTTTGGCTGAACAGGTACGATGTCGGCTCGACAGGATAAGGGAAAAGGTGTATCAAATTCTGTCACGGGCAAAAAAATGTACAGAATGGGCTCAGCTGTTCTAGCAGCCCCACCAGTTCCCAGGGGCCAGAGAAGGCAGTTCGGCACTAGATGGGTGGTGGAGGAAGGTAAAAAGTGGTATGGAAAACATAAGGAGTCAAAATACTTCCCCGAAGAGCAAATTGAGTGGGACCATTTGGCACAAGAGTTCCCCCGGATACTGCACAGGATACACGCCATGGGTATGGACTTCATCTTTAATGCACCCAGGGAGTATAATTTACACATGGTGCGGGAATTCTACGCGAATTGGGACCCTACTCTACGCAACCACACAATCAAGATCCGGGGGCAGGTGGTTTCCTTACTTAAATGCCATCTTGGGACACCTGACACAGACCCACATCCTCTCCGCCAGCTGAACATCACCCTACCATATGCTGATATCCGACACACATTATGCGGACAAAAATCAACATCCAAGTGGAGGCGTCACAAGGAGAAAGGGTACCACCAAACATTGCCATATTCACAGATAACAGGAAGGCTAGAGTATGGTTGAAGATTATTTGCACTTGCCTCATTCCTGGGGTGCATATGACTGATATCACCCCTGACAAAGTCTGTCGGGTATATGCCTTGATGAAAGGCATGGAGATTAATGTTAGGGCAGTGATCATATCAGCCATTAAAAAGGCCAGACTGCATCAGGGGCATAGGTATGGGTTTGGTGGTCTATTCACCACTTACCTCAGAAGCCATGACATTGAAGAAGAGGCTCTAGACTACAGATCGAGGTTAGATAGTCGTTCTTTGGACTTGACTAAGACTAAGGCACCAGACACCATATATGGTCCTGTGCTCACGTTAGCAGAGCGACACGCTCGAGATGATTGCTATGCCGCCAGGATGTTTGGACTGCAAATGCTACAGCTGTGTATAGGTGGACGGCCTGCAACAGAGGATGAGTTTTGGTAGGTGGACATGGCTTACCCGATGAATGAGCATGCTCGATCCATGTGCAGGATTGGCCCAGCATTTGTAGAGCCGGTGGATGATGATGTACCCACCGATGAGGAGAGACGCCGTGATGACTCACACATTGAGTCAGATGAAGATGAGGGAGATGACTCAGACCTCGGTGATGAGGCATGTGCACCAGATGAAGAAATTCAACCAATTAATTGATCAGGGAGTTTTTACCACCCTAACTCTGTTCTTCAATTGATTTATGCGAACACTGAGGACAGTGTTCACTTTAAGTGTGGGGTGGAGGTTATTGTTATCTTATGTTTGTTTATTTGTGTGGTTCTATGATTGTGGCATGTATAAAATGGTTCGTAATAGCTAGTAAGCTCTATCCTAGGGCGCTTTGTTGTGCTTGTGAAGATTTTATGTTTTGGGTTTCTCGATTTTTGTTTTTGGTGCTTTTCCCGAGGATAGTCCCTTTGAACCGAAGTCATAGGTAGAGACTTTTTCCTATGATGGATGGATGACGACCACCTTAAGGGAATTTAGTCGCGTTAGGAAATAGACAATAAACCCATCATTATTGGGCTAAAGCATTTCACTCGGTTAGATGCTAGACTTCGTGGAACATGCATTTGGATAAGCAAATGATTAACTCTAAGAGGATCACATAGGTAGTGATGTTTAACTCTAAATTTCTGAATTTTAGGCTTAATTGTGCTTGTCACTCAATATGGATGTAATAATGAAAGGAGTCTAAGCTAACCAAAAGTGACCCTCTGTGCCATGTGTGGTGAGAACTAGTTATATTTCATGCAAACTAACATCTAGAGTTTGCCTTGTGTGTACATCAGGGAGTTTTTACCTCTCTAACTCTATTCTTCAATTGATTTGTGCGAACACTGAGGACAGTGTTCACTTTAAGTGTGGGGTGGAGGTTATTGTTATCTTATGTTTGTTTATTTGTGTGGTTCTATGACTGTGGCATGTATAAAATGGTTTGTAATAGCTAGTAAGCTCTGTCCTGGGGCGCTTTGCTGTGCTTGTGAAGATTTTATGTTTTGGGTTTCTCAATTTTTGTTTTCGGTGCTTTTTCCGAGGATAGTCCCTTTAAACCGAAGTCATAGGTAGAGATTGTTCCCTATGATGGATGGATGACGAACGTCTTAAGGGAATTTAGTCGCCTTAGGAAATAGACAATAAACCCATCATTATTGGGCTAAAGAATTTCACTCGATTAGATGCTAGACTTCATGGAACATGCATTTGGATAAGCAAATGGTTAACTCTAAGCGGATCACATAGGTAGTGATGCTTAACTCTAAATTATGAATTTTAGGCTTAATTGTGCTTGTCACTCAATATGGATGCAATCATGAAAGGAGTCTAAGCTAACCAAAAGTGATCCTCTGTGCCATGTGTGGTGAGAACTAGTTACATTTCATGCAAACTAACGTCTAGAGTTTTCCTTGTGTGTACAAAAAGTCAAAAATGGCATTAAGCTTAGAGGATATGATTAAGGCACTTCTTTGTGAACCGAGATAGTTGACCCATTTCATTCAGTGTCCCTGACCTTAATGATTTCCCCGAGTGAGCCCAGTTTGAGCTTTTGAGCCTAATTTTATTGAAATGACCTCACTAAGAAACCTTACCCCATTTGTTCAAATAGCCTTAATGTCATTTTGATCAAAATAGATCCCATTGCACTTTATGAAGGCAACATGAAAAAGGGCAAAGAAGGAGTGTGGGTGAGTGTGGATGCCCCATTTGTAATCATAAGCTATATATATACAAGTTCTTCTTTCAAGAAAAAAATTTATATGATGTATATATTTAGAAACATGTGTATATATAGTCTGTTGATGAGTTCAGTCAAGGGTACAAATTTTGTACATCTAGGAAGACACCTTGAAAAGGGTTAAAGTGAATGGCGAAAGAAGTTGCTAAAAAGCAAAATGTATAATTGTCCTAAAGTGCAGAGGGATAAGAGTCACTGCAACCCAAATAATCCTACCAGTCCTTTAGCCGACATTACAACCTGGAAAAAGCCCTTTTGATCCTATAAGTGATGCTATGGTCAGTTGAGTAGTACATTAAAGGCAAATTCATGATGCATTAGATTCTCCTGGAATAATCTTTGGAGTGTGAGCGATTCAGCGCATAATGTGCTTAAGTATGATTATCTTGGTTTCATGGAAATAGAGCCGTTGTACATTAGTGAGGGCACATGTTGGGGGACTTTTGGTTAAGCTAATACTTTATTATTATGATTCAGACATGTTGGCCAAATTTTCAGTTAAAGAGTTATTCATTAGGGCTTGTGTGATTCTGCTCATGAGAATAGTGAATGAATACCTTGCTTGATGAAGTCAATGGTACTCCATGATTAAAGTATTTAGCACAACTAGATGTGAGTTACTTTGGTCCTATAATGATGGTAAAGTAGTTGAAATCATGTCGAGGATACTAAAAGTTTGTCCAAGGACGGACAAGGGTATAAGTGTGGGGTGGTGATCTTGGGCGTATTTATACGACCAAAACTCCGTATTTTCAACCCTTTGTGAGTTTGGATAGGGAGAATATTGATGTATTCACGCATGTTTTGAGTTTATTAAGGTTGTTTTTCTTTTTTGGATTAATAATTTTGAGGTGACTATAAGCAAGTGAAGAAGACAGAGATGTCAGCTGGAGGAGCAAGTTAAACTCCGAGGGGGAATAGGCTAAAAATTGGAAGGCGCAAAACAGTGAAGGAGCGCGATGGCTCCGTGGCACGAAGCTTGAGCTCCGCGATGGCCTCTATGCCACATTGAAGGAAATTCCAACCTTACCCCAAATTCCAGTGAATCTCCGGGATGGCTCCGTGGCACGGAGCTATTTCACCGCGTTGAGCTCCGTGCCACGTTGCTAGTTTACTTCTGAGAAATTTTCCACTTGTATAAATAGAACACTTAGGCTTTTATATTGGGATATCTGACATTTTGCACGAACGTGGGAGGAGGGCAGTTGAGCTGAAGAAAATTCTAGGGTTATTTCTCTTCTCTTTTCTTCAAAATTTCAATTGTTGGCATGATTACAACTTGTTTGAAGATGTTTAATCAACAAATGAGTGGCTAAATTACGTCATTATGAGGTTGAGTCTAATTGCAGGATTGTGTAATTTTATATCAATTCAGCTGAATTCTCTTCTTTCATGAAAGGTTGTTCTGCTATTCTTGATTTTCATTGTTTTAATGTTTGACCAGCATTAAGGTAAAATTAGAATCCTAATTTAATTCTGAGAGGAAACTTATTAGGGTAGACTTGGAATAGGGGAATATGTTCTTATCTTTGTTGTGAATTAAAGGTAAGATTCGCGTGCAGGATAGAAATATACTTGCAACGTCATATTCGGGTATCTAGGGAAACTATTTTGATTCGCCAGAAGATGAGTTATTACATCACAAAAAGGTGTAGCGTAGAGCTCATAACTCAGAAATTGGCTAGAGGTTCGAAAAACCAGAGCCATAGTTTACTCTTTCCCGACCATCAACCTAAGAGAGAGGTTAGCTGAAAAATAATATAAATTATACATGCCTGCATGTTACGCCTTAACCTTAGATTGTTCGTGCTATTGTTTAAATCACATTTTCTTATTTTAATTAGAGTTACATTAAATATTACTCTTTGACAGCTTTTAATTCGGTGTGTTATTCATATACTTGCATAAAGAAATTGTGACTACTAAAGTAAAAAAAAATTATTACCTCTAAGCTACAGTCCTTGTGGGTTCGATACCTAGCTTGAAAGAGCCACTATATTACTTGTACGACCACGTGCACTTGCGTGCATTGGGGCATGAACACCTACCGTCCAACATGAGGTATTAGTTCCCTCTCTAATACTCTATTCAGTTTTATGTTTAGTTCATGTCTCTCAGTATCTTTCATGTCAGTATATGTATGTGTGATTCATGAATTCGGTTTAGTCATGTATCTCAGTTCGGAGTCAGTCACTCCGTCGGTTTTTAGCTCAGATGTTTAGTATTTGAGATTTCAATTTCTTTCCCTAGCTTTTTTGTATGTTTACCCCATATTCGAGGATGAATGTCCCCAAGGGGGAGATATTGTAATGCTCTAAAGGTTTCTAAGACTAGACCCAATATTCAAAATGTGTTAAGCAGAAAAGAGGGAAAATTTTGCACATAGCGACCTGTGGTACGAATCGTGATGAGAAGGTATGGCTCGTAGGAAGCGTTCGCGGTTAGGATCTACAGGAGGAGTTTAGTAACAGCGAGTCAAAGTACGACTCGTGGGATCATGTTATGAGTCGTAGGATGAACGGTGGTTTAAGGACTGATTTGCCCTGGTTAGAAGGTACGAGTCGTGTACGACCCATTATGGGAAACCACAGATCGATGTACGATTCGTTAGAAGGATGGAGGAGCTGGACGAGTGAACTACGAGAGAAAACCACGAGTCATAGGTTGATGGTACGACTCATGGTCAGTAGTCGTAATGGATCTCTTGTGTATCAAATTTGGAAGGAACGAGTCAGGGTACGACTCGTAGTGTGAAATAATGAGTTGTGACCTGCACCCATGAGAAGGAACTAAGTATCTTGGAAGCAGTGATCACGGGTGGATCTAACGACTCGTAGATTGGCGGTATGAGTCACGGTCTAACCCATGGAATCATTAAGAAAGTTAGGGAAAGCAATGGTGACAATGAATAACAACCATGAGTTGTGGTATCGAGGTACGACTCGTGGTGTGAGTCGTGACACCTGGCAGAGTGAATTTGGTATTTCCGTAAATTCTAAGATCCTAAGCTAAACTACGTTATTTTAAGCTATGTTAGATGGGTTTTAAGAGTGTTAAACCTATTCTAAACCATCCCCCTCCCATGCATGCAAGTCTAGACCTCACCATTGAAGATCAAGTCTAGAACCCTTCAAGTTCTTCTCCAAATCCTTTGGGCTTTCTAGGGCAAGTGTAAATTCACTTCTCCCGGGTATGTGAGGCCATAAATGAGGGTTTCTTTTACTCTCATGCTCATAATTCTCCTCAATTTCATGAATCAAGTCTCAATTCAAATTATGATCAAAAAGAGATTTCAATCTAATTTCATAGAATTCTTACAAATTGTCTATGGGTTGATTCCCTCTATGTTTTAAAATATGTTTGATGAATCATGGGCAGATTTTTATACATGTTTTGATTATAAATTCATGAGTTCAAGTTTTAGAAAATTATCCCCAATTATGAAAGTTCATGAAAAGTCAAATTTATGATGTAGGATTTCAAGTATGATGAAATATCTAGCATATATGTATGTTTATAAATTACTCATATATGAATCTATGATTTTGACTAGTGAAGTCTATTTCAAGTATGCATGATCTTCAGATTTTGGGTAATCCCACTCAGATTAAGCATGTTTTCATGATTCAGTTAGTTCTATAAATCAGCTTACCATATGGTTTTGGAGTATATACTCCCACTTTCTGCTTATGGTATTGTTTCAGCTTCATTGAAAAATGATAGTGAGCACTTTGCATGTTTTGGGAGAAGTGTCTAGCACCGAGTAGGCCAGGGGTTCATGAAAACCCTGGGTCTCAAAATTACGCGCCAATATAGGATTTCACATTTACTTTGAGACCTCCATTGTGAGCTTCCCCTGCCCTGAAAGGGCCTTCATCTTGATGTCGATATCATGGTAGCGCTCTTAGCCCTGGAAAGGCTCTGGACGGCTCTGGCCACTTGAGTGTAATAGTTGGGATCACGTAAACTCTATTGTGATGGTGTCGGTTATATGGAGAGTCTCCCATTGTTTCTCATGTTCTCAGTTATGAAGGTTTATCAGTTATGATATTATGTTTTCAACAGGTTTGACCCAATGATCAGTTCATCAGCTTTTACTTATGATTTTAGTTTCTGCTTTGGGTTATTTGATTTAGTTATGAGATCCAGTTTATGACTATTCATGTTTTCAAATATCAGCATGTAATCCCTACTCTTATGATGTTATGATTTATGAATATGCATGATTTTAGTTGTACTTACTCAACCTGTTTTATTTACCTTACATACTCAGTACATTCCAAGTACTGGTCGCATACTCTATGTTGTATCGTTTCATGATATTGGTCCTAGCGATCAGACTCAGTCCTGCCGTTAGTCCTGCTCCTGTTCTAGTTCAGACCCTGCTTTGGGTGAGTCCTCATCCTCCGAGGACATCTATTTTTTAGTATCATTATGTCAGTTTATTTCAGGCTTAGAGATAGCTGGGGGCTTGTCCCTACATCTCATCAGTTAGAGGCTTTTGAGACATAGATTTGTATATTCAGCTTCAGACTCAATGTTATGATTTCACCGTTGGCTAAACGTTTTGTTATTCATACTTCCGCTATTTCAGAATTCAGTTATCAGTTTTGCTTAAATGTGATCTTTAGTTATCATGTTCATGCCATGAGTTGACTTGGAGCCATTTATGATTGTAGGTTCCTTGTCTAGATCCGGACATATGTTCGGATCGTGACAATGAACTTGCGATAAACATGCTTCTTCGATTTAGGAAGGACTTCTCAACATAAAAATATTTTATTCTTTTTAACATTCAGTTCTGGAATCGAGGTGCCTAACCTTGGGAGCTATTCATTTTTTGCCTTTTAATATTGATTACTATTTTTAAGAGAATGAACTTCTGTGAATTAGTCTAACCAACAATACCTATGCATTACTGACATACAGTTGTCGAATTTAATCTTTAGATATATTGGACGATATGTTTTAATTTATAAATGCTTAAAATGTCAAGCATTTATCTACTTTCAATGTGAGAATGCAATTTGTTTATGACTTGCATTTATGTCAGGTCTATAGTGTTTTAACTCTTCTGCTGTGATGCATTAATCGCTAATAAAGTGAATAATTATTTGCAAGGCAAGGCAACTGCCAAATATGCTTAAGGAGTAGATTGTTGTCTTGTTATGAACAATGCACCTTTAAATATTCTTTTAGAATTCAAACTTTAGTGCCATCAGGCCATGGCTAAGAGCTTATATTTTCTATAAGACTATCATATGTAAAAGCTGATTGTTATGAAGACAAACACACGTGTATCGATATATACTAAGATAAAATTGCATCACCACACAAACAAGGTCCTCAAGGTATTAGTAGTCAATATTTGCTTGGGACTATAAAAACTGATTATTTTTGCAGTGACTACTCATTTAATATCATTAAGATTGTAAAAGCTGATTATTTTTGCATCAACAACTCATTTAGTATCTAGAGAAGTTGAATAGTACAACTCCACATTCAAATATATTATTATTTTGATGTATAAGGGTGCAGAAGAATTCGTTCTTCAAAGTACACACAATGCAGAGTGCATTGCAAAACTTTCGTTAGGCTTTGTAAGGGAGAGCTAAAGAAAAACAAATTCTAAAAAAAGAGCTAAAAAATATTCTACCAGAAAGGAGCTAAAAGAATATCACACTGGTTTTATGCTCTTTTGCTATTGGTTCCGAGTTAGTGATACATAACTTAAAATGTTAGCGTAAACGTGTTCAATGATGACTAGAGCAGATTGTGTGAGATTTAAAAAGTTGGTAACTACAATAGAAATTTTGAGATAAATAATCTCTTCTACTATTTTGTGCGCTGGATCTATCTTGATAAACATGGATTGGTGAATCCATCTATCATTTAGAGATATACTTGACAATTTTGAGGAAGAACAAAGTATTTCTTTATCCTTCCGTCTTATTTTCTTACTTTGTTGCGGTATTAGCAGGAAACTCTTTTTGTTAATCCCTTGGTCCTTGATCTTAGAAATAAGGTATTAATTGATTTAGGTTAGTCTGATCAAAAAATAGTTAGTAAGTTACTCTATATTTAGCACTAGAATGAGCATAGTTTCCTTCTTTTATTATCCTTTCTTAAGCATTCGAGTAAAGATGTGAAGAGCCTTTGAAGGGAAAGATGAACAATAACCAGTTTAAGTTCGTACTTTGTTGTATTCACATTATTTCATCTTATCTTTCTGATCTAATTATAGAGTATCTTTTCTTTTATGGAGGTAATCAATTTGCTCTCCGTCTTATTAACATTGTTTTAAAGAGTAAAATTTGAATACTAAACAAGACTGTAAGCTAATCCCCAAGTTTGGATTATAAATATTGTATGATTTCTTTTTTTGTCAGAAAGTACTAGCACATTTGAAACTTGAAGTTGGAGGCAGATTTGAAAGAGTAAAGTACCTTCGACATTAATCGTGAAGTGGATTGCAATGACTAATGCAGGCAAACCTTCAATATTTTGGTAAATATTTATGCTTAAGATGCTACATGTGCCTTAAAGGAAGCTAAAGTCATCATTCGGTGAAGTAATTGAATCTGCGTTAGCTATAGTGCATGCACTAAAATTATTTAAGTACAAATGAGTGATGCCTGAAATTCTAAAAGAAGTTTATTATGAACTAAATGGACAAGAAATTAAAGAACACCTCAAAGATGTATGAAATACACTTTCAGCCTACATGTTTTAGGTAGTTTGTAATGAAAGAAAGATTTGGAAGCCCTCTGATGAAGACAATGGCTAAAGTATTGTCCTAAAATGACACGATCCCAAATGGGTGAGTCGCGCAGGCACCTACATCGACTTCAGCTCGATAGAAGAACTCCTTTCCAACCCAATGTATAAGATAATCCAAATACTCATAAATTTGCATAATACAAAATGTAACAAAAATTATAATAAAACTTCCCTTCCGAACCAAGACTCCCCAAAATCTAGTCTAGACGGGTAAAAGAGCCCTGACAGAATACTTGATAAAATAAAATGACACAGCTTCATTTGCGAAGAAGAATACGAAAGCGGATGATGAGTACTCCACGTCAATCATGAGACTTCAAACCTGCCACAACCTACACCAAAAAGGTGTAGCAAGGTAGTATCAGTACACCACTATACCGGTAGGCATCATCGGCCGACTAAGATTACTTCACAAATGGCGTACAATTTAACATGCAATCGACTTATATTATAACCCAACAAGTTCCCTAACCACTTCATTAATTCTTATAACCCATCATGATCATGCATCTACCCTACCATCTTAGCCCTCATTTCAATTCCTAATCTGTTTCTCTCACCTTGCTGCAGCGGAACTTTGACTGCTACAGCAGCCTCGCGACATCGGTAACTTGCCCGCTGTTTTGTCACCTTACTTAGGAAGTAGCCTGATTTCACTAATTCTTTCCTCTTTTGTCCTGCCATATACCATTACTAACACACCTACTTCATTTACCCTTCCATTATTACTAATCAAGTCTGTTCTATTGTTTACTGGCCTATTTATTTACTCACAGGATTAACTGACCCCTTTTGATTTCATACATAAACAATAAAGTTAAACCAGCGATCTCTCCGTAATTTACCACCATTGTTAAGCCATCATATAACCATCTATCAACCACAGAGACCACTTTGATCAAACATTCAATCAGATTACAATTAAATAACTCAAGTACACACAAAGAAACAACAACCATACAAATGGAGTTAAGTGCTACACAATCAAGTGCATGTACATCATCTCTCTCCCAAATTCCACACCACATCTCTACACCATAATCATGTCATAAAGTACCATACTTGTACTGTATTATCATATATTACATCCCAACTGTGCTTCTTGCATTATACCCGAATCATATCAGTATATCTCATACCACACTTGTATACATGTACATCTTTATCATTGCAGTTGTATGTATATCACGCCATACCCGCACAATATCTGTCTCGCCATCATACCATCGGTGATATACCGGGCACACACCTTTGTCACATCACTGTATACACATGCCAGAGGGTCTTATGTTTGCCCTTCTACTCATGACCTGCAAGGGACTCTAAAAATCCATGTACTGTACACCAGTCGTATGAAACTTGTCTGTGTGCTCATGTACGTATACCCAGCAGTATGAACATTTAGTTATACTTATCTGTATACTCATTCATACTGCTCGCCTAGATTCTCACCTTGGGCATGAGCCACTCCTACTCCAGTATTCACTCGCTTGTTTGATCATACCAACTTTCTCGTCCGGATTCTCACTTCGGCCACAAGCCTCCCGCATCTCAACATGTATATGATTCATTACTCCCTTCCACATACCACTTCTTTTACTTACTCGATCATCATAGACTCCACTCATCATTTCAAGAAAGAAATATCACAATTCCAATATCAACAAACTCACACAAACAAGAATTACGCATTATAAGTTATAACAAAATCATGACCTAAGGCCATTTCAAAATCAATCAGTTAATACATCATTTATACCCAAAAGTTCAATCAATGGAGCGCAAACTGGACCGCTCACAAGATTGGGCTTCATTGCAGCAGCTGCCACCGCGGTCTCACTGCAACGGTTCCAAAAGCACTGTAGTGGTATTGCTCTGGCAGTACTTTGACCAGTCCTTCTCCAAGATTTCCCACAAATTATTCCTTCACAATTCTCACCCATTACACATTAACTTTATTAATACATCTTATTAGTTACTTTACCTTCTTCCTCAAGCAACACAATCAAATTGACACGAACCAAACAATTATAGGACACAACGTAACCAAAGAGAACTTACTAGTACCTTCGATCACTTTCTCATACAATTCATGAGTCATGATCTAAGCCATACAAACGAATATAGCCCACCACTCAGCGTTCAATTTCAGCATTATATAATTAAAGATTCATAGCTAACCAGTTCAATGATAGAATTCACAAAAAGAAAGGCTATATATATATATATATATATCAAGAAATATCTGAAGATCAATACGTGTAAAATCATCCCACTCCCATATACAACATTATCTAAAGTCTACTCCCTATTAAACCATACCATATGAAATTTCATATCATGGGGACTTCACCACATCTTTATATCATGGCGGCCTTATGTCTGGTCCCACCTGATTTTTAACTTAGCTCATCAGAAATGGTACATCTAATAATCTTTTAATTCTAGGGACTTCGTTCTAGATTCCAAAAATTTTTAATTTACCCTGGTCGGGGTCGTCGGGTATTATAATGATCGGACGGGTCGTTACATCAGATATCAATTAAAAATCCATTCATCCTAAAAAGGCCCTACAATATAGGCAAGGGTATTTTAGTCACCCCATGTTAATCCTAACACCGGTCATAGTTCCAGTGCTTCTAGCCTGCGTCGGGGTCTAATTGATGTTTGTTTCTCAGTCCTTCAACTAATTTTCACAGGACCCCTTTATTACACATTATCTTTAAATTCATTTAATATATACCTAATAACTCCTCAAGGAATTAAAAATCTCTACTGGTTCTGATCGAGCCTCAAGCATCAAATTACGTATTTGCCCTTCTGTAACGCTTTCGAATGATCCAAATCTTGTTCGAGTGCATAACCTTCATGGATATACGAACCTAATGACACCCATATTGCTATATTTATTTTTGGCACAAAAACTTAGATTAAAAGGCCAACCCGAGCTCCTAAGCCAAATCTGAAGTTTTGTTTTCAGATTATGCTTACCCATAATGAAACAACCAAATCGCGTCGTGCACCTCTCTTTATCCCATTCCGCTAATATTATCACCAGGAGGAATCTCAGTACTTTTCCGCCCCTATTTTCCAGATCGTGGTGGCTTGTCTTGACTAATCCTTGGTCTTTCGAATTTCTCTTTCAGTCTTACGGTATTTACTCACAGTCCATGCACTCAGGGCATTCCCGATTTCCATAGAACTTCTTTTAATGTGTACATAAAAATGTGGGAGACCCTTGATGGAATTTGGACCGTTACTGCTTTAGCCCATCCACTGCAGCAATTCTTTTCTCGCCACAACAGTTCCACCACAATGAAAAATTATTCGCTGCAGTGGAAATGAATCAGTTTTAAGGGTCAGAACCGATGTTTTGTCTCATTTCCCATCTTTTGCACTCAAAATTCTTGGCAAATCCCCTCGACTCCCAGTGATTCTCTCAACTTTTCTCAAGTATTTTGCGTTCTCCTTGCCTTGTAGTGTTTGCTTATGCTTGTGGTTTCTAAACCCATGCTTATATGCTTACTTAAAGATTGTTTTGGGGTTTTCTTTTGTAAATAGGGGTGAGTTTACAAAGCATGCAACTAGTTTTTATCTTCTTAAATCCTTTGGATTGTTCTCTATGTACTTTAGGCTATTTTCACGAGGGTTTCATGCTAGAATGGTGGAGTTTTTGAGTAGAGTAGTGGTTTGACTTCTTCAAGCTTTTTGGGCTTGAATTCGACCATTATCGGGGTGTAAAATTATTGGTAGGGAATGGGTACATCTACCTCTTGCTCGATCTGTAGTTTATTTGAAAGAAAATGAAGGTTGTCAACTTCCATTAGTGGGGGTTAGAGGTCTATTGGGGAAGACGATACCCGCTTTAGCGGAATCTTGATCATTGTAGTGGAACCATCACAGTGGTCTATTCCGCTATTGCAGACTCGCTGCAACTAACGTGTAACCTCTACAGCGGTTCGCTCAAGCAGTGGACGCTTCCCAATTTTTCTCTCTTCTTTTTCCCAACCTTTCTTTCTCTTTTAGTTCCTTTCATTCCCTAAGGCCTCTTATTAGTACAATTTCAACAATATGTCTTCCTATGGTGGCAGCATTCACACCGGTAACTACATCTGTTTCGTGAATGACCTGTGCCAATTTCGGCACAGTGAGCAGGCTACAAAGGGGCTGCTCCATGAGAGAGGATTCATCATGAAAGATGTGGGATGAATGCACCTGAGTTTTATATGCTCCTTTAAGAGTTAGAATGGAGTCCACTGGTGAAGGATTCGTGTAAGGTTAACGAGGCCTGAATAAGGGAGTTTTATGCTAACTTCCCTATTGTAGCTTGGAGTCGCGATGAGCCCGTGGCCTATGTTAGGGTAATGTAGATTCTCCTGACTCCTGCTACTATAAACGAGGCTTTGGGTCTTCCAAACCCTCCGGAGGATGCGCTAAAAGCCCGGGATGTGGATGGGAATGGGCGGTGGCTGATGGACTGTAACACCCCAAAAGTTCCTAGGATCAGACCCGAGAGTTTGAACTAGAGAAAAGCAGGAAATTTTTACCAGAGTTATAGGATGAGTCAAGGGACGAGTCGTTTTAGGTAACAGCGACCCATCGTGTCCCTCGTGGTAAATTCTCAGTCAGGATTCCCGGCAAACAACGAGCCAAGTGATAACTCATTATTTTATGTAACGGGTCGTCCTGGGTAGTCGTTGAATGGTTTTAGAAAAGGGCCAGATCTGAGTCAATGTCAATGAAGGGTGCAATGACCCGTGGTGGCGACTAACGATTCGTGCTAATGGTCCATTTAGAAGGACTCTAGAAGCTATGACAAGGTGGTTGAGGTGACGACGAGAGGATATGATGAGTCGTTGTTTCAAGTAACGACTCGTCCTGTCTAGTCATTTGTTGAAGAACCAGAAGAGTAACATAATTTTCCCTAGAAGCAATGGGTGAAGTGATGAGTCGTTGTTTCGTATAATGACTCGTCCTAATTGTTTGTTGGTTAGAACTTAAATAGAGTACCAAAAGTGCTTCAGATACAATGGATGACTCAACGACCCGTCGTATCCTACAACGACCCATGGGAGTGGTCGTTGTAGCCGACAGACAGTTTTTTAATGCGAATTATTGGGGGTAGTTTCATAAATTTCCAAACTCCTAACTTCCTAATGACTCTTTTTTAAGCCCTAAATAAAGTGTTTTATGAGGGTTTAGCCTATCCTAAGTCATTAGACTCCCATGCATGCAATGAATTGAGATTCCCTTTTAAGATCAAGCTAGAATTCTCCCCAATTTCTTTTCCAATTCTCTTGTGCTTTCAGGGCTAGTTTGGAAATCAGTTTACTCAGGTATATAGGAGTATGAATGGGGGATTTCTTCCACTCTCATGTCCAAGCTTCTTCTCAAATTCATGAATTCAAGTTCTTAATAAAGTGTATTGAATTCTAGGGGTTTTTAACCTAATTCTATGAAACTACTTATGCTATGTTTATGAGTCTAATTCCCTCATGCTCTAAAGTATGTTTTAATTCTAATGGACAGATTTTATCCTCAATTTGATTATAAATTCATGATTCAAGTTATTAGAAATTATGCCCTATTATGCAAGTTTTTATGAAATCAAGCTTATGATCCATGTCAAGTATGATGAGATATCTAGTATGTGTGAATGTTTGTGAACTCTCAACTTTTGATTCCATGATTATGATTTATGAAGCCTATTTCAACTATGCATGATTTTATGATTTGGGGCAAGTCCATGCAAGTTAAGTATGTTTTTTATGATTTAGTCAAGGCTAATAATATCAACTTATCATATGGTTGGGAGTCAAGACTCCTAATACAACTTATGATATGTTTGGAGACAAGACTCTCAATGTTAAGATTTCAAGCTATGTATGAGATTATGATTTCATCTTCATTGAAAAACGATGTGAGCACTATGAAGGTTTTTGGGAGTAGTGTCTAGCACCGAGTAGGCTTGAGGTCTCGAGGGTCCCCAATCTCAGAACAATGTGCCAACGTGGGTATATGTATATATGTTTGGGACCTCTCAAGAGAGTTTTTCTCTTGTCCTAAGGGGTTCAGCTTGATATATCATGGTTTAGCGTCCTTAACCCTGACAAGATTTTGGACAGCTCTGCCTACTTGAGTGTAATAGTTGGGGAATAACGTAAGTTCTATCGTGATTGTTTCAGTTATGGCGAGTTTCCCATTGTTCCTCATGATTTCAGTTATTCATGTTCATAACTTATGATATTATGTTTTACATCATATTTTACTCAATGATCAGTTTATGAGCTTTTACTTACGATTTCAGCTATGACAAGTCATATGATTTCTATTTCTAAATCTTGGGTCACTATGTTCAGTTATGATAACCAGCTTATGATTATGTATATCTCAGATATAGTTTTCAGTATGTAGTCCTTACTCTCATAATCTTTTGATCTATATGCATGTTTTCGACTAATGATTTATTAAGCATGTTTTCGACTAATGATTTATTAAGCATGTTTTACTTACCTTACGTACTCAGTACATTCAAAGTACTGACTGCATATTTTATGTTATGTCGTCTCATGATATAGGTTCGGGTGATCCAGCTCGGTCTCGCTAATAGCTTTCTTCCTATTCAGTCCAGTTCAGCCCCCACTTTGGGTGAGTCCTTGTTATCCAAGGACATCTTTCAGTTTAGATTTGTTATGTCAGTTAGTTTCATACTTGTAGATAGATGGGGGCCTGTACCAGTATCTCATTAGTTAGTAGAGGCTTTTCAGACATAGACTACTATAATCAGCTTTGAGATTCAACGTTGTGATATTTTCACTTGATTTATGTTCTATGGTATTCAGTTTTTTGCTTATTCAGGTTCATGATTTTTTCCGCTTGATTATATTACTAAGTCATGCTATATATGTACCATGGGTTAGCTTGGATCCATTAGTAGTTCTACATCCCGTGTCTCGATCTGGGGTCCCAACTCGGGTCGTGACATGGACACCTTGGTGGTGGAGGAGCAGAGGGCCTCAACTAGTTGGGGAATACTAAGACAGGTATTCAGAGCACCCATTTTACTGTGGAGGCCAAGAGGTGGTAGAACTTGGTGTCTCGAAGGATTCGCCTGTCTATGTCACTGACATGACTTACGCCCGTGCATTGGTGGTGGCCAACATTCTGAGCGGGGTGAGGGTCAATGTGGGGTCATAGATTCTAGAGGAGTGGAAGTACTTCTCAGCCAAGCTTATCACCGTCCTGCCTTTTCCCTCTCTCATCACGCTACTCTATAAGCGGGCTGGGTTGCATCAGGAATTTGGGGACGTCATTGTGTCTTATGACATGCCCTTCGATCCTCTGAGAGTGAAGGGAGCTCCGAGGAGGGGTCGAAACAATAGGAAAACTTCTTCTACTGAGGGAGATGGTGGGGCCAATACTTCTAGACCTGTACCATTCGAGCAGATAAAGACTGAGATTTTCACCATGCGTGAGCTATTGGGAGAGTTTTCCAGACTCCCTCCAGCGGCAGACCCTCTAGTGCAGCAGTTGCTGACCCAGAAGAGGTGTAGGGGGAAATTGTCGCTCTGGCTCAGGCCCACGTGGAGCTCTGAGAGGACATGGAGAGAGAGAGAAGGAGGCAGCAGTCTCGGGACAAGATGATCTTCCGCATATGGAAAGGGATCAAGAAGATCCTGAAGACCCTCTCTCCTGGTTCCAGGACACCCCAGGTGACCCGGCAGGACCTCCTAGAGTTCTCCTTCCTCAACGGGTTTGAGAAGGGAGCGGTCGGTGACTCCAGCAATGGCATTGACGAGGCCTCTAGTTAGGCAGGACGTTAGTATCTCCCTTTGTTAGATGCTTATGACTTGTTTTGGGTAGCCCCCGTTTGGGACTTGTAAGACAATATTACTCTTCCCTTTCTTATTCTTCTTGTTTGTTCGTACTTGCTTTTACAGATTCCCATTTGGCATTCGTAGACATTGGTCGTGTTTTCCCCCCTCTTATTCATATAATGTTGTTTCTTGTTCTGGATCTGCATAGCTTGTTTTTCGGTCTCGTCTTATAATTGTTGTCATATCAAAACAGGAAATTTTGTTCCTGGGATTCTGCTTGGCAGTCGTCCGCTGCAGCAATCCTCATTCTGCTACAATGGACTCGCCACCGTGGTCCCTCACTCGTTGTAGTGAGTTCGCTGCGACAAGACACACCTCATTGCAGCGAAACTCGTTAAACAGAGTACGAGTAGAGTACCAGTCACCCACATCAACCCCGTCCCCTAGTTTATCTTGTACCCTTTTTAACTTGCATCGTAAGATAGAAATCGAGCCTGTTAAGATACCAATTGGAATCCTCCAGATACCAATTGAACTCAACCCAAGCGATCGACATACTCGGATAGCACGATGGAAATGAAATAAAGCGAAAACTTCCTAGATGTCTTATAGCTTCCTGAGGATTAGATGTAGACATCTATACACCAATCCGCAGGAGTCTACTCGACATTGCTCTTGTACTTGTGAGACCAGTAACCTAGACGCTCTGATACCAACTTGACACGACCCCAAATGGGCGAGTCATGCAGGAACCTACATTAACTTCAGCTCGATAGGAGTACCCCTTTCCAACCCAATGTATAAGATAATCCAAATACTCATAAATTTGCATAATACAAAATGTTTCATAATTTATAATAAAACTTCTCTTCTAAACCATGACTCCCCAAGATCTAGTCTAGATAGGTACAAGAGCCCTAATTGAATACTTGATAAAATAAAATGACACAGCTTCATCTATAAAGAGGGATATTGAAGCTGATGTTGAGTACACCACGTCAATCATGAGATTTCAAACCTACCACAACCTACACCAAAAAGGTGTAGCAAGGTAGTACCAGTACACCACATGTACTGGTAGGCATCATTGGCCGACTAAGATTAGTTCACATAACGGCATACAATTTAACATGCAATCGATTTATATGATGACCCAACAAGTTCCCTAACCACTTCATTAATTCCTATAACCCATAAATGATCATGCATCTACCCTACCACCTAAGCCCTCATTTCAATTCCTAATTTGTTTCTCTCATGCTGCTGTTGCGGTACTTTGACCGCTATAGAAGTCTCGCGATAGCGGTAACTTGCTCGCTGCAGTGCCATCTTACTTAGGTAGTACCCTGATTTCACTTATTCTTACCTCTTTTATCCCACTATATACCATTGCTAACGCATATACTTCGTTTACCCTTCCATTATCACAAATCAATTTCGTTCTATTGTTTATTGACCTATTTATTTACTCACAGGATTAACTGACCCTCTTTGATTTCGTACATAAACAATAAAGTTAAACCAACTATGTCCCCATAATTTACTACCATTGTTATGTCATATTACCATCTATCACCCACAAAGACCACTTTGATCAAATATTTAATCACATTACAATTAAATAACTCAAGTACACACAAAGAAAGAAAAACCATACCAATAGAGTTAAGTCCTCCACAATCAAGTACATATACATCTTTTCTCTTCCGAATGCCACACCACATCTCTACACCATAATCATTTCATGAAGTATCACACTTGCATTGTATTGTCATATATTACATCCCAACTATGCCTCTCACATTATACCCAAATCATGTCGTTGTATCTCGTGCCACACTTGTATTCATGTACATATTTGTCATTGCAGCCGTATGTATATCACGCCATACCCACACAATCTCTGTCTCGCCATCATACCATTAGTGATATACTAGGCAGACACCTTTTTCACATTACTATATACACATGCCAGAGGTTCTTATATTTGCCCTAATAGTCATGACCTATAGGGGACTTTAGAAATTCATGTACTGTACACCAGCCATAGAAACCTACATCATACTTGTCTGTGTACTTATGTCTGTACACCTAGCTGTATGAACATTTAGTCATACTTGTTTGTGTACTCACTCATACTACTAGCCTGGATTCTCACCTCAGGCACGAGCCACTCCTATTTCAGTATTCACCTGCTGGTTTGATCATACCAACTCGGTTCTCCGAATTCTCACTTCATCCACAAGCCTCTCGCATCTCAACATGTAGATGATTCACTATTCCCTTCCACATACCACTTCTTTTACTTACCCGATCATCACAGACTCCTCTCATCATTTCAAGAAACAACTATCACAGTTCCAATATCAACAAAGTCACACAAACAAGAATTATGTATTACACACTATAACACAATCATGACCTGAGGCCATTTAAAAATCAATCAGTTAATACATCATTTATACCCAAAAGTTCAATCAATGAGTGCAAACTGGCCTACTTGCGAGATTGAGCTTCGTTGCAGTGGCATTGTTGCTACCACCGCAGTCTGCTACAGCGGTTCCAAAATCTCTTTATCGGTACTGCTTAGGCTGTACTTCGATCAGTCCTTCACCAAGATTTCCCACAAATTGTTCCTTCACAATTCTCACCCATTTATACATAAACTTTATAAATCCATCTTAATAGTCACTTGACCTTCTTCCTCAAGAACAAATTTACATGAACCAGATAATTATAGGACATAATGTAACCAAAGAGAACTTACTAGGCTGTTAGCTCACTTTCTCACACAATTCATGAGTCACGATCTAATCCATACAAATGAATATAGCCCACCACTCAACATTCAATTTCCACATTATATATTTAAAGATTCATAGCTAACTGGTTCAATGATAGAATTCGAAAAAAAAGGCTCTATATATATATATCAACAAGCAATGTTCGAAGATTAATATGTGTAAAATCATCCCACTCCCATATACACCATTATCTAAAGTCTACTCCCTTTTAAACCATAACCTATTGAATTTCAAATCATGGGGATTTCACCACCTCTTTCCTATTTATTTTGCCCCTCAGACACTTACTGATTATCATTTGTTCAATGGTAATTAACTCAAATTTTCTCCCTACTCATCAATGGCACATTAAGTATACGCACATATATATTCGTTAATCAAAGTCTGACATAAAAGTGAGTAAGTCATAGCCTACCTAGGCGCCAAGCTATTATCAAGAAATTTCTCACTACATGCTTGACTCAAGTTCCAAGTTCTTGCAGAGAATCGTAGCTACAGAAGGTGAAGCATTGCCTTCTCTAGCATCCTTGTTTCTCTCCTTGTTCCAAAAATTTTACTTTCTATTTTCTGGGCGTTTTTATCCATCCCCTTTATGAGAATAGGTTTTTAAATTCTAACTGGGACAAGATTGCAAAATTCTGATCCGTGTCACTCGCTACAGCGAGGACACTACCACTGCAGCGATTCCGCTAAGGCAGAAGATAGCCTGCCACGGCGGCCTTATGCCTGGGCCCATCTAATTTTCGACTTAGATTATCAAAAATGGTACATCTCATAGTCTTTTAATTCTGGGAACTTTTTTCCATCTTGCGAAAATTTTAAATTTACCCAGGCCGGGATCATCGAGTGTTATAACGACCAAACGGATCGTTACATAAAATATATAATATATTCTATTATTATAATTATATTATACTATATCATATTATATTATATAGAAAAGTGAATAGGTAGGATGACCAAGGATAGTTTTGAAATTTTATTATATTCTAAGGGCATTTTTGTGGTCTTGTTTTCCAATTGATGGTCCTTTCTGCTACACTCTTCTTATTTGCCACAAAAACCAATATCTTCTCTTCTTTTGATTTCTATCTACTCTAGCACTTTGCTTTGATGATTTTTATTTAGCAATCATTCGTCTATTTTATTAATTTCTTTCAGCCTTCAATGTTTGGTTCAGTTGCTTCAATTTTTTCACTCTTTTTAGTGAGTTCCATTTAAACTTAATTTAGCTTCTTTTTCTTGATATCTAAGGTATTAGTTATTTGAAGCTTGCATTCTACTTCTAACTAAAGTTATTTGTAGTTTGTGTTGTCTCTACTTTTAGGAATTTTTATTTTTCATTTTTATCCATGTTGTCTTGGTGGATTTTCTGTATGTATGTGATAATTTGTGGTTGTCCCTTATCCACCCCACACCCCCATACCCATATACATACACATTTTTTTAATTTAGACATCTAAATCATGATCTACCTATTAAACACTTGAACCCAAGCAGTATAGGGAAAGAAATAGTAGTATAAGCCCCTCAAAAAGTTGAGTATTTCAAATTATCTCTATTGTCGTGCAAGTTAGCAGTGAATAAGATTTTAAGATATCTTACCCACACTATTAGTTATATGCTAAGATTGAAGAATAAACTTAACTGAAGTATGATGTCTATAAAACAAACTTCAAAGCTTTTGGAATTTTTTAGTTGATAGATAAGGCTAATATAAGTTTAGAGTAATTCTTGTGATGAAGAAGACAAGACATCATCTTTATTTCAAATTTCATGTGGCACTACTCTTTTTGTTTGGTTAACAGCTTAGACATAGGGTAATCTAAGTTCAGAGTAATTCCTATGATGGAGAAGACAAGTTTATTATTGGTTCAACTTTGTTTCAAATTTCACATGCACTACTCTTTATTGTGTGTCTATGTGTGGTTATTTTTATTTTTCTTCTCTCAGTCACCTTCTCTTCTTACTTTACTAGAAAATTATTTATGAGAAATGTTGCATTGGTAGTTTGTCTTCTTTGCTGGTTATTGCATTTTAGGCTTATATTTGATGGAAAAACCAATCAACTGCAAGCTTTGTCTCTGCAATGAGCATGATTTTTTACCATTCTATTATTTTCTACCTTTAAATCTTGACTCCCTAGAATTATTAGGCTAACTAGTTATAATATTAAGAACCTCTCATTAGGAAAGACTTTATTATATGCATCATTAATGTTGAATCTTGTGTTTAGTTATCATTTAACTGAAGTACTATATTTTGCTCCTCTATCATGTGATATCTCCTGTATTTTCTCTTGCATCTTTGAAGTTCTATAAATATTATGATAACATATTAAAGTAGTATTACATATCTAGAGATGTAAAATTGTGTCAGCACAAGCATTTAAAATTGGTTAAATAACCTTTGCAATTGCTAATAATGTCAGAAATTGCTTATTTGTAACATGATTTCGACACTATTGACATTCTTGTGCATTCACTAGCAAATGATCAATAGGTATACTTTTCCTTCTTCCTTTCATTGTTTAGTGTAATTTTCCTTTTAAAACTTTAAGAGACCTCTATTTAAAAATATTTATTGTGAGATATGAAATCTCTCTTGAAGACATCAAGAAAAGAATACTTTGTAGACTACATCCAGTTTTCCCTTTATATGTCTTCTAAGACATTTTCTTCCAAAATTAATCAAGATAAAGTCCTGCTAGCCTTCTGTTTTTTTCTTGACTATTTTGGTAAAACTAAATTAGTTTGTCATGTATTGTGCATCAAGCGACTTTTTTTCCTGAAACTTTGAGCTATCCCATTACCTTTTAGGAAGTCCCATAATATCCTTGGCCTATATTGATTCTGAAAGGATTATTCCTGTGTTAATGTGTGACTCTCCTTAATAACGCATGTCAAACTTCTTAATCACTCATTGTAAGTTTAAATATTCTTTTTGAATTTTAATATATGGAGGCAAATACATGAGTTTAATAAATATTGCTTTGGGGACTGACATAAAAGTAAATTCTTAGCTAATTTTGCTTTTGATAAGCCTTAATCTAATTTTCTTTAGCTACAAACGATAGATATTTAAGAGTAGTTTAAAATTACTGAAGGTCCTATCCATTGAAGCGGGAAGTCACAAGGTCAGAGTCATACGAAATTTGTAGGTATGTATCACAAAACTTAATTTCTGCACAACTTGCTGGTCTTTAAACTTGGAATCTTGCTACATCAACTAATTCAAAGATGTGTTGCATGACGAGAGCTTGTAGAAAACATTATTGCTTTAGGAAAATATGTTATGTTGAAACTAGAATATCACTTCATTTTCATTATTAAAATGAAAATATACAAAGTAAATTTGGGAAAAACTTGTTCAATCATTTATTGCATGTTCACCTCACATATAACACTTTTATTTTATGGATTCCTCTAATTGCTTTATTTGTTATTATTTATCTAGAAAAGTAAGTTAAAATATCTCCTATTTCTTAGTAAATAGAAAAAATGTCTATTTCCCTAGAAAACAGTGTGATTAATATTTATTCAAAAGTTATTTCTTATGGCAAAATATGCACTTTATTTATTATTTCTTAAATGAAAAGTGAATGAAGAGAATAGTATATGTAGATTGAGCACAATATTGTAGATTAAATCTTGAATAAGAAGATCCCCGAATTTCTCGCATACCTTCATATGAACGCCCATTATAGCTCTTTGGAACACAGACTTCACTTAGTTAGCTGTTCTCTTTTTTATAGTTATCTGAAATTAAATCAAGTTCTACCGTTCAACTAAAATTGGTAGACCAAGGGGTGTACCTATAGATGGTATTGAAGAGGAAACTTTATAAATTACTCTGTTTCTTATAGAAAAATACTTGGCTTGTGAGTTTCACATAACATAATCCGCTGAAGAGAGGTGTATCAATTTGGAGCAGGAAAGTAGGGCAATTATCTTTTGCATTTTTCAATTTGTTGTTTAGTTTCTTTCTTACCGTAAATCTTGTGTAATTTATGTAGTTTCATCACATGTGATTACTGAGTAATTTTTTTAAGAGATAACAAAAGAAAATTGATTACAAAATGAAAGCTCCCAACTTTCCATCTGAAATTGATTTTTTCCTCATATCTACTCATAGTAACGTTTTATTCATTAAATAACCATTAAACTTAAGAATGGAAAAAAGCTGTTGTAAATAATAATTACAGTTCAAATTACTGGGCCCATGCGCCTATACATATATATGTATGTATATATGTATGTATATATGTATGCATATATGTGTGTGCGCGCGCGCACATGTGTGTCTCCAGCATCCAACAACAACAAACATAGCTACGAGTGAAATGATGATGATAAACAGGTTGTAATGCTTATACGATTTAAGGAAGCTTTCAAAAGAAGGTTTTGCTTTAACATATCTTATATTAATTTCCTTCGCATTACACGATGCCCCGCTAAAACCCTCTTAAAGTTACTGCCATGCTGCTCACAAAGCTCACCATGAACTCAAAGTTAAAAAGGGCAAGAAGACAACACACGAAAGCCGAAAATGATAAGTTTTTCCTCGAATATAATTCTAAAGCTCAAAACAATGATGGGTCGAGGTTCTAGAACTTGTACCTTCTATCATAGGAAAATAGAAAATCCACAAGCTACCTCTTTGGAATAACAACAATCGGAGCCGGAATCAACGGAGAAAACACATATAAGTCGACTAGCTCAGCGTTCTAGGCTCATATCTAGCTTGAATTGACGTGCTTAGACCTCTCCTCTTCAATACTATCATGTATATGTGAAAAATCATAGAGAAAACAAGCTTCTCACTTCTAGGAATATGATAAAATGAACTAAAATCGAAGAAGATGAATTTATATATCTCCACCAGAGCAGGGTCCCACCTTTACTTGCCTGCTTGCGCAGTCTCGTGAAAACATGAATATTTCTCTATTTTGAAATTGTATTGGTGAAGTTTTAATACTTTGAAGGATAGACTCATAAACCTTTAGTGTGATGGTAGTAGACCTCATAACACCTTATATATTGAGAGAAAAGCTCTGAGAAATCTGACCCAAATTTTAGAGAATTTATGAAAGTAATTTACAATAACTTTTGTGGACTTTTCTTTTACAACATACTTGACTTCAAATCTTAATGTATGATAATTGAGTGATTCGGATACCTTATAACGCATCCTTTTTAGAAAATTAAGCACCTTTAATCCTACCTCGAAAGTACGAGTATTTTGTATAAAATACACAAGGTGTTACAGCAAGATTAAGTTCTTGTCGCATGTTGTGCGATGTTTAAATTGAACAATGTTTTGGACATGGTATCTAATGAACGGAGAATTTACAATTTTCTTAGCCATATTTTCCACATACTTAGCTATGTTTTGAGAATAAATTATGCGTGTTTTCCTGTGTCTTATGATATATTTGTGAAAAAAGAGCTAACATATATGATTATATACTTTCAGGTATAAAAGTGATGAATTTGGGCATAATTGTGGCTTAAAAGTGCAAGAATGGAAAAACGGGGTTGAAGAGATGAGTCAATAGAAGTTTCCACCACGCAAGCACATCTGTGTTATGGCCTGCGCGACGCGCAAGCAGTGTTGGTGGACCGGGAGGCGTGATGTTCCAAGGCATGCAGCGCATAGAAGGGCGCGAGGCATAAGACTTGTTGTATGGACAAAGATGCAATCCCAATTTTAATAGGAATAGAAGCTACAAAATCCAATTCAAATCCAAGAAGAAACAATGAAGGCTTATTCTACTATTATAATACACTTTATTCTCATGTATTAAGCGTGCACTTTTATATTCCAGCATAGTCATATAGTTAATTAGTGTGATTAGAGTCAAGTGTTGCACAATTCATCTTTACGAATTTGTGTAATCACTTAATTGGGTCGTCGTTGGAAATTCATCAACTTCTTGTGATTCACTTTAGCTAGTAGATTTTGTTGAATAAGTTTATATTATCATAAGTATTTCATGATGTTTTCTTTTACATCTTTTCTTTTTATTTTCATAAACATAAGCGGCTAAATCTCTTAAGCTAGGGTTGTGGGAAGCATGGCGGATTAACAAATGTAGGCATAATAAAATAGTGATTCTTGAATGGTGAACTGAATGGATTGTTATTTTCTTCATCTTAATGCTATATTGCCCATATCTTCAACTTGCCCGACCAAGGAGGTTGAAGTTAGGAAAAGAGAGTAATAATGGCAATTGAAGGAAAGCAACCCTCATCTAAATTAACTAAAACTCCAGCCAAGGATAGTTAAGTCAAGACTTGTTGTGAGACAAAAATATATACACTTTGAGACCGAGAGAAGATAAGTGAAATTCATCTACCAAGGTCGAGAGACATTAGATGAACTAAAATGTAAGTCTTAAAAAAAATTCACCAGGATAGATCACTAACAAAAGCCTACTAAGTTATGAAATCATGGGGAACACAATCCTTGTTTAGTCTTAGTAATTTGATAAACAAACTCAACAATTATTAGCATTATTTTATTTTTATTTTTATTTACACCCCCCCCCACCCGAAATATTGATTAAAAATTAGCTTATTTACATCATCAACATATTGATTCTGCCGATTCCCTGTGGGATTTACCCCAACCTTGTTGGGTTACTATATTTGACAGCGATCGCGTTATACTTTAATTGTGAGGTATAATTTGGGCGTGATCAAATTTTGGCACTGTTGTCGGGGAATACGGTATTGAAATAGTAAATTGGTGTCTAAGCTTGACTTAAAATCTTTATTTCATGATTTACATTTTGTTGTAGTTGTTTTTGATTTTTCAGGTGTTAATAAAATGGCTTTAGCACCTAAAAGGATGAGAAAATGTTGAAAGGATCCTAAGCTGAGAAGTGCGTCATGTCGAGAGGTTAAATCAAGCACTTCTTGGGAGGCAACCCAAGGAGTATCTTGATGAAGTTTGATTAATAAAACTTTGATCACACCCAAATTACTCCTCGCAATTGAAGTGTAAAGAGGTCGCTATAAAATATAGTAACCCGATAAAATTTGAGGTTGATCCCACAGGGAATAGGCAGAAATAATATGTTAATGATGAAAATAAGTTAACTTGAAATCAATATTTCAGAAAGGGGGTTTGCAAATTAAAAAAAATAATGCTAACAATTGTTGAATTTTTTTATCAAATTACTAAGACTAAACTAGGATTGTGTTCCCCATGATTTCACAACTTAGTAGGTTTTTGCTAGTGATTTCACCATAGTGAATTTTATGTAAGACTTACGTTTTAGTTCATCTACATCTCTAAACCTTTATAAATGAATTTCACTTATCTCCTCTCAGTCTCAAAGTTTATTATTTTTGTCTCACAACAAGTCTTGACTTAACTATCCTCAGTTAGAGCTCAAGTTAATTTAGATGAGGGTTGCTTTCCTCAAATTGCCATTGTTACTCTCTTTTCCTAACTTCAACCTCCTTGGTCGAGCAAGTTGAAGATATGGGAAATATAGCATTAAGATGAAGAAAATAACAATTCTCTCAATTCACCATTCAAGAATCACTATTTTATTATGCCTACATTTGTTAATCTATCATGGTTCCCGCAATCCTAGCTTAAGAGATTTAGCCGCTCATTTTTATGAAAATAAAAGCAAAAGATGTAAAAGAAATCATCATGAAATACTTACGATAATATAAAACTGTTCAACAAAATCTCTAAGCTAAAGTAAATCACAAGAACTTGATGAATTTCCAACAACAACTCAACTAAGTGATTACATAAATTCTTAAAGTATGAATTATGCAACACTTGACTCTAATCACACTAATTAACTATATGACTATGCTGGAATATCAAAGTGCACGCTGAATACATGAGAATAAAGTGTATTATAATAGTATATTAAGCCTTCATTGTTTCTTCTTGGATTTGAATTGGGTTTTGCAGCTTCTGTTCCTAGTAGAATTGGGATTGCATCTTTGGCCGTCCAACAGGCCCTGTGCCTTTGAAGTATAAAGTGGTCGCTATAAAATATAGTAACCCAATAAAAATTGAGGTTGATCCCACAGGGAATAGGCAGAAACAATATGTTAATGATGAAAATAAGTTAACTTGAAATCAATATTTTAGAAGGGGGGTTTGCAAATTAAAAATAATAACGCTAACAATTGTTGAATTTTTTTATCAAATTACTAAGACTAAACTAGGATTGTGTTCCCCATGATTTCACAACTTAGTAGGTTTTTGCTAGTGATTTCACCATAGTGAATTTTATGTAAGACTTACGTTTTAGTTCATCTACATCTCTCAACCTTTGTAAATGAATTTCACTTATCTCCTCTCGGTCTCAAAGTTTATTATTTTTGTCTCACAACAAGTCTTGACTTAACTATCCTCAGTTAGAGCTCAAGTTAATTTAGATGAGGGTTGCTTTCCTCAAATTGCCATTGTTACTCTCTTTTCCTAACTTCAACCTCCTTGGTCGAGCAAGTTGAAGATATGGGCAATATAGCATTAAGATGAAGAAAATAAAAATTAACTCAATTCACCATTCAAGAATCACTATTTTATTATGCCTACATTGTTAATCCATCATGGTTCCCACAATCCTAGCTTAAGAGATTTAGCTGCTCACGTTTATGAAAATAAAAGCAAAAGATGTAAAAGAAATCATCATGAAATACTTACGATAATATAAAATTGTTCAACAAAATCTCTAAGCTAAAGTAAATCACAAGAACTTGATGAATTTCCAACAACAATTCAACTAAGTGATTACATAAATTCGTAAAGTATGAATTATGCAACACTTGACTCTAATCACACTAATTAACTATATGACTATGCTGGAATATCAAATTGCACGCTTAATACATGAGAATAAAGTGTATTATAATAGTAGATTAAGCCTTCATTGTTTCTTCTTGGATTTGAATTAGGTTTTGCAGCTTCTGTTCCTAGTAGAATTGGGATTGCATCTTTGGCCGTCCAACAGGCCCTGTGCCTTTGAAGTATAAAGAGGTCGCTATAAAATATAGTAACCCAATAAAAATTGAGGTTGATCCCATAGGGAATAGGCAGAAATAATATGTTAATGATGAAAATAATTAACTTGAAATCAATAATTCGGAAGGGGGGTTTGCAAATTAAAAAAAATAATGCTAACAATTGTTGAATTTTTTTATCAAATTACTAAGACTAAACTAGGATTGTGTTCCCCATGATTTCACAACTTAGTAGGTTTTTGCTAGTGATTTCACCATAGTGAATTTTATGTAAGACTTACGTTTTAGTTCATCTACATCTCTCAACCTTTGTAAATGAATTTCACTTATCTCCTCTCGGTCTCAAAGTTTATTATTTTTGTCTCACTACAAGTCTTGACTTAACTATCCTTAATTAGAGCTCAAGTTAATTTAGATGAGGGTTGCTTTCCTCAAATTGCCATTGTTACTCTCTTTTCCTAACTTCAACCTCCTTGGTCGAGCAAGTTGAAGATATGGGCAATATAGCATTAAGATGAAGAAAATAACAATTCTCTCAATTCACCATTCAAGAATCACTATTTTATTATGCCTACATTTGTTAATCCATCATGGTTCCCACAATCCTAGCTTAAGAGATTTAGCCGCTCATTTTTATGAAAATAAAAGCAAAAGATGTAAAAGAAATCATCATGAAATACTTACGATAATATAAAACTGTTCAACAAAATCTCTAAGCTAAAGTAAATCACAAGAACTTGATGAATTTCCAACAACAATTCAACTAAGTGATTACATAAATTCGTAAAGTATGAATTATGCAACACTTGACTCTAATCACACTAATTAACTATATGACTATGCTGGAATATAAAAGTGCATGCTTAATACATGAGAATAAAGTGTATTATAATAGTAGATTAAGCCTTCATTGTTTCTTCTTGGATTTGAATTGGGTTTCGCAGCTTCTGTTCCTAGTAGAATTGGGATTGCATCTTTGGCCGTCCAATAGGCCTTGTGCCTTTGTCACGAACCGATTTCACACCCTGGCCGTAACACGGGACAAGGAACCCTGAGAGGCTCCAAATCGACCCATGGAGTTGTCATAGCATACACTTAACAGGAGAAACGACTGACAACATGAATACGAGGAAGCAATAACAAGAATCTAATATGAACCATAAAGACAATTTAATAGCATTTAAATACAATGTTGAATCTGTCTAGATAAGTCTGAAAGCCTTCTACTAAACTGATGAGTTGCTGGGACAAGCCCTCAGCTAACTCCTGAAGTTTGAAAACGGAAACATAGTAAAATATGAACTTAAATCACGTCCTCGGAGGATAAGGACTCACTAATTGCTGCTGAATAAGGATGAAGCGTATCTAACCGTGAGATCGAGTCTGGAAACTTGAATCTATATCATGAAATAATATAGCACAAAAGGTGTGCGATCAGTACTTGGAATATATTGAGCATAGGGGATAACATAAACAATTAAATAAACAAATATACGATAAGGATTTAACTAAATACATTAACATAGCTGCTTCAACATGTTATTTCACATACTTTATGATTCACATATATAGATATATACATGAAACTTCTCTTTGAATCTCATTATCTAACATCTTAGAACTCGTGCATAAGGGTCAAGTTTTGAACATTTAATAAGGGCCAAATATGAAGTTAGTATCACATACTGTACTGAATCATTACTGATAACTGAGACTAATTATCATCTTGCGAAGCCGTTATAATCTGAAAGCTGGGTCATTCAAAACTGAGTTACACTGATATCATCATTAAGGAAATCTCTCTCTACTATGGAGGATCCCGATTGTACTAGGGAGTGTCTCTCTACTACGGAGGATCCCGACTGGTGCTAGGGACTCTCTCTCTACTACAGAGGATCCCAACTGATTCTAGGGAGTCACTCTCTACTATTGAGTATCCCGACTGATGCTAGGGAGTAACTCTCTACTATTGAGGATCCCGAATGATGCTAGGGAATCTCTCTTTACTATGGAGGATCCCCACTATTACTAGAATCTGAGAGGTACTGGTCTGATGTTATACATACATATATATCTGGTTTATACTACTGCAACTAATTATAAACATGAACATACTCTGCTTTCTTCATACACCCTTCATTACGGAAGGATCGGGCTACTATCTACTAACAACAAGCCCAACATTCGAAAATTATCATTCTCATGATCTATCATCAAAACTCATATCATCATGGAACCATACTAGAATCTCCTCATAGGTCTAACATTAATGGGCATCTTTAGATTCACATCATGCATACTACCTTCTCATTATCAAATCCCAATTTCATATTAATCAACATGTATCATAGAGACATTCATGACCCATATATTCAATTCATACTTCAACATGCATACATTGATTCATATAATCTAGATTTACAGGGAGCTATGTGCTTACTCATATCTCAACATATACAACGAAATTATGTAAGAAGTGTACATCTTTGTTTCATAAGACCCATTTCAAAATTTATTCCAATTCATGAGAAGAATTCATTAGATAGGCCATTATCAAAGATTTACCTCTTACCCAATTAATTCCATTCAGACATAAAAGAACATACATACTTTACTCTCAATTATTCAAGTCCCTGAACTCTATTTTAATCTCATCACATCTATCATTGACATATTCAAATTCTCAGGGGTAATCATACAAATTTCACATATTAAACATGGATGCAAGGGATTTGTGATAATTGAATGAACAATGACAAAGCCGTATTTAAATCTCAGACCATTCATGAAGAATATACCATAACTCCACACTTTTCATCACCCAACACATAGCTCAAGGTAACCCAATCATTTTACATCGTACTTATCTCATAATCACAATAGATCTTGGAGTTTTAAGGAGTTTTAGGAAGATTCACCATCAATTAAAATCCTAGGCCATGCATCTTCTAGAATAGTAGAAATTGGGCATTTTAAATAAAAATATTTTGGGGAACAAGGATAGAAGAGTATCCTTGTTGAAAAACCCGCATACCTGGTAGAAGAACCCTGCTCGAAATTCCCTTGAAGCTTGATGAACACCTTGGTGAAGTTCTTGAATCTTGAGAAGAGAGAAGGAGAAGAGCTTTGAGAGATATCTTGAGAGAATGAGGGTTTAGGCTTGTAGAAACCCTTAAAATGTCCTAAACAATATACAAAACGACACAGTTTAAAAGTTAAAAGCATAGGAGTTTACAAGAATGCCCCTGAAGAGAATTGAAAATTTCCCCGAATCTGGAGTCACGACTCACGTAACGAGTCGTCATCCCATCAAACAACTCATCATCTCACCCGTTAAGCACACTGGAAAATTCACACAGTTTTATCATTCTTCAGACCACGATCAACATAACGAATCATCACCAGCTCCAATGACTCACTGAACCCACTCGTCAAGTGCACAGGAAGACTGCTTCAGAACTTCAGATTCCTAAACTCATGATCAACATGATGAGTCGTCGCTTACCTCTAACAACTTTTCAAGTCCACCCGTTAAGTACACTGTATAATACTTCACGACTTCAACTCTTCACCACCCAACGACTAACCAAATGAGTCGTTTCCAGGAAAGATGACTCGTCAGGTCATTCGTGGCCACTAGGCTTGCCATCCCCTCCTTATAGTTCCTCATGGGTCAAACCACAACCCATTAGGTCTCCTAACGAAGAGGAAATTTTCTGTTGACTTTTCTACTGATCCTCATCTAACTCTGGGGTCTTATCTCTAGGACTTTCAGGGTGTTACAGCCTTATGCCTCTCCATGCACTGCATGCCTTGGCGTGTCGCGCCTCCCGATGCACTATCTCGTCAATTTCGGTTTGTCATTCTTGCACTTTTAAGCCACAATTATGCTCAAATTCATCACTTTTATACCCGAAAGCATTTAATCATGTGTGTTAACTCTTTTTCACAAATATATCATAAAACACATAACAACACACATAATTTATTCTCAAAACATAGCTAAAACAAGTGGGCTATTTCTTTGCAAAACTGTGCTCAATTTCATATGTGGCAATTCCGCCAAGATCTCTACTACTTTTCTTCTCATATTTAAGCACAAAATTTACCCTATGAATAGGTCTACTTACACTTAGGATCATTAGACAAATCATTCAATCTCCAACAACTCACTCCACATGCATGTAGGATCAATATTCAAATATCAAAGTTCAAAATCACTTAGCTTCTAGAACTAACTCAACAAGATATATTTGGGCTAACATGAATCATATGCAATTTAGCAATCAAGATATACCAAAATCTTACCATTATGTGCGCTTACCATTTGGGGAGTTGCCCTTTCACACACAAGATATATGACAATATTAACTTGGCAATAGATATAACAAAATTTCTCACTCTCCCAAAGAACTCAACATGCATGCAAAACACGATGTATAGGCTTGCCCTTAGTGTAATACTCCACTAATATAGAACTTTGAATCAAGAATCAATTAGGACTTAAGATGATTGTAATGTATTCTAAGGGACGGATAGGAACTATTTATCCAAGATAGTGACTAATCTCCCTAAGCAATTTAATACTTGGCAACTCTTTTTATTTTTAGCACATTCTTCAATCTCTTTTTTTCATTATACCTCCTTTTATTTTTCAATTTACAACATTAGGTGACTAGTAGGAAGTTTTTAACATTAAGCTCAAAAAAGTTTCTTTTTTAATCTTGATTCATTCATTCCTTTTCTTATTCAAACTTTTTCTTCTTTTTCTTTTCCCACTGATATCGCCTTCATTGTTTAGAAAATTTCACTCTTTTCTTTTCTTCTAATGTTCATACTTTTAGCTTTTCACTTCACTTCTCCTCTTATGCTCCTTTTATGAAAAAAAAATTATTAAAGTACTCTAGGAGTCATTTGGATCAAATAAAAGTTAATAAAATAAAGGGATTTAATCTTATAATATGGCTATCAAAAGAATAGGCTAAGGCTCAAAATAGCTAACTAGGATAATTACAATCAAGGTAGGTAAAAATCGGATACAAATAGGCTATTAAAGAAATGCCTATATTACTTCCTAGATTCCACATCCTCATTTCGTTTTGCATACACACCGAACAAGTTCTAGCCATCACATTGAAAACATAGAGGATACTAAAATTCCATACTCACACAAGGCACAAATGGTTCAACAATGGCAATCAAGATTACATAAACACATATATCCATATTGCATGCATAATATAATTAAGCCCAATTTTCAAGCATAGGAATCAAGTTCCAAAAGACTAAGTGTTTCTACCTTTTTATGCATTTTTGAGTGAAGTTCACAAAGTCTTAATGATACCTAGGTGAAGCACCTAGCAATCGTAAGGTTTCAAGTTCTTGTTCTCCTAATGACTAATTTTTCCTTAAGACGGTCGTCATCCATCCATCATCGAAAAAAGTCATGACTCTATGACTAATAAAAAAATTTAGACCCACTAATCAGTTTTAAGAAACTATCCGCCAAAAAAGTACCGAAAACCCAAAATAAAATAAAACTTAAAAAAGACTGTTATAAAATAACAAATATGCAAGATAATTTATGAATCCAAAAAAAAAACTAGGCCCGCCATATATAAATTTAATAATTAAATCATGCAAGGCCCATCATGTATAAATTTAGTAATTAAAGCACACATGGTAATATGATGTTTACTTCTTCCACCTCATACTTCATCTGTAGCATTCTCCTCAGCGCTAAAATAATAAAGCATAAAATAGAAGAGTGAAAGAAGAGTTGGGGCAAAAGAAGTTTCCCTCATCTCCGAGTCATCTCCGTCATTAGCAGTTGTGTTCCAAAATATTTTTAAGGACTATTTATAAATTTAGGGAAAAAAATATCACACTAAATAAACTGAGTTCAAAATAAATTTAGAAATAATTTGGAGTCCAAAATTGATGCTCCGCGTCGCAAGAACCAAAACATGGTCAAAGTTTCACGATGTGAGGATCATAGCGGTTGCTTTCAATTGCTTGACGCGGTCTTTAGTGCTACATTTGCTACTCTCTTTGCTATTTTGCAAATTTTCTTGGTAGCCAATGATTGCTTCATCATGAGGCAATCATTACATATAATGATTTTTTTATTTATTATTTTTTCCCATTTTTCTCCAAATTTCTTTAGCGTTTTATGACTTAATTCTTGCGCACTTGAACAAACACATCCATTCTTAAAAAAATCAAAAATTATCTTGTGTTGCCTCCGAAGTAGCGTTTGATTTAGTGTCACGGCACGATGTGGGTATCTTGATTACTCAGACTTCATCAAGATACCCCTTCGGTTGCCTCCCAAGAAGTGTCTGATTTAACATCGCGGCACGATGCACTTCTCAGCTTAGGATCCTTTCAACGTTTTCTCCCCCTTTTTGGAGCTAAAACCAATTTGTTAACACCTGAAAAAACCAAAAACAACTATGACAAAACATAAATCATGAAATAAAGATTACAAGTCAAGCTTAGACACCAATTAACTATTTCAACACCGTATTTCCTAGCAACGACACAAAAATTTGATCATGCCAAATTGCACCTTGCAATTGAAGTATAAAGTGGTCGCTGTCAAATATAGTAACCCAACAAAGGTTGGGGTCGATCCCACAGGGAATAGACAAAAATAATATGTTAATGATGAAAATAAGCTAACTTGTAATCAATATTTTAGAAGGGAGCTTTGCAAATAAAAACAAAAAGAAAATAATGCTAACAATTGAGTTTGTTTATCAAATTACTAAGACTAAACTAGGATTATGTTCCCCATGATTTCATAACTTACTAGGCTTTTGCTAATTATCTATCCTGGTGAATTTTATGTAAGACTTATATTTTGGTTCATCTAATGTCTCTCGACCTTAGTAGATAAATTTCACTTATCTCCTATCGATCTAAAAGTGTACATATTTTTGTCTGTAGCAAGTATTGACTTAACTATCCTCGGTTACAGATCAAGTTAATTTAGATGAGGGTTGCTTTCCTCAAATTGCCATTGTTACTCTCTTTTCCTAACTTCAATCTCATTGGTCAGGCAAGTTGAAGATACGACCAATATATTATTAAAATGAAGAAAATAACAATTCACTATTCAAGAATCACTATTTTATTATGCCTACATTTATTAATCCATCATGGTTCCCGCAACCCTAGCTTAAGAGATTTAGATGCTCATGTTTATGAAAATAAAAGCAAAATATGTAAAAGAAATCATCATGAAATACTTACGATAATATAAACTTGTTCAACAAAATCTCCAAGCTAAAGTGAATTACAAGAACTTGATGAATTTCCAACAATACTCAACTAAGTGATTACACAAATTCGTAAAGTACGAATTGTGCAACACCTTGACTCTAATCACAGTAATTGACTATATGACTATGTTGGAATATCAAAGTGCACGCTTAATACATGAGGATAAAGGGTATTTATAATAGTAGATTAAGGCTTCATTGTTCGTTCTTGGATTTCAATAGGGCTTTGCAGCTTCTGTTCCTAGTAGAATTAGGATTGCATCTTTAACTGTCCAACAAGCCCTGTGCCTCGCGCCCCTCCATGCATTGCATGCCTTGGAGTGTCACGCCTCCCAGTGCACCAACATTGCCTGCATGTTGCACAGGCTATGGCACAGGTGTGCTTGCGCGATGTCAACTTCTATCAACTCGTCTCGTCAATCCCCTTTTGCTATGCTTGCACTTTTAAGCCACAATAATGTCTAAATTCATCATTTTTATACCTGAAAGCACCTAATCATGTGTTTTATCTATTTTTCACAAATATATCATAAAACACAAGAACACACGTACTATTTATTCTCAAAACATAGCTAAGTATGCGTAAAATATGCCTAAGAAATGCATAAATTTGTTTTGCATTAGTATCCCATACCTTAAATCTATCTCAATATTATTAGTTTCAACAGCATGATATCTCCACTCTCTCCTCATTACCATATTATAATCTATATCATACCAGTCAATTGGGCTAAAGGAGTACCCAAAATTCTGTTCAAGAACCCAGTATCTACCCATTAAGTGAAAAATATCACCAATGCAGTATGTCATTAGACCGCGTTGCTTGAAAAAGGGATACCAAGTTGACATATTAAAATTTTATTTATTAATTGGGGACTTTTACAATGAATGAAAGGAAAATATGACAGAGGATTATTGTGCGTGCATGTATTTATAGCAAGATTATTGTAAAATATTTCTCTCCAAGTCCTTGTATGTCCTCTAATTGTAATTGAAGTCCTTTTTTATTTCTTTACATGTTTGCACTTTATTGCTTAAAAAATATGTCTGATGTAAAGAACATTTATATTTTTTTACTTGAACCAACAACTGAATAGATCGATGCTACAAAATATTTAATGTGAGATATAATAATAGAATTAGAGTCTTGGGGTTAGACGGGTATTACAGAAGGTTCGTGGAAGGATTTTCTATCTTAGCAGCGCCTTTGACCAAGATAACTCAGAAAGTAGCTAAATTTCACTGGACTGAAGCATGTGAACAGAGCTTCTAGGAGTTGAAAAAAAGATTTGAGCTCAGCACCAATATTAGCCTTGCTAGAAGGATCAGAGGGTTATGCAGTGTATTGCGATGCTTCAGGCGTCGGGTTAGGATGTGTTCTGATGAAACATGGTAAAGTAATTCCTTACACTTCCAGACAGCTAGGAAGCATGAAAAGAACTACCCCACCCATGATCTGGAGTTGGCCGCGGTAATTCATGCCTTGAAAATATGGAGGCACTATCTGTATGGTGTCCACATAGATACTTTTACTGATCATAAAAGCCTCCAGTACATTTTCACATAGAAAGAGTTGAATCTGTGGTAACATCGCTAGTTAGAGTTGTTGAAGGACTACGATGTGAAAATTTTATATAACCCAGGAAGAGCCAATGTTGTAGCAGATTCCATCAGTTACAAATCCATGGGAAGTTTGGCATATTTGAAGCTCGAATAGAGGGAAATGGCTCGAGAATTGCATTAGTTAGCTAGTTTAGCCGTCCGAATAGTAGATTCGGGAGACAGTGGAACAGTGATCCAGAATACTACAGTGTCATTGTTGGTTCTAGAGGTGAAAGGATGGAAATATGAAGACCCTAACTTGATTTAGCTCAGAAATAAGGCTCGGTGAGGGGAAGTAGCGAATTTCAAGGTAACTGAAGATGGAGTTTTGAGGTATAGGGGTCACCTTTGTGTGCCGAATGCGGCAGGGCTTCACCAGCAGAACATGGGCGAGGTACATTATTCCCTTTACTATCTTCACCCAGTTTCAACAAAGATGTATCATGATATAAAAGAGATTTACTGGTGGCCGGGAATGAAAAAGGAGGTAGTAGAATTTGTAGCACAATGTCCTAATTACCAATAGGTGAAGGCAGAACATCAAAGACCCGGTGGGTTAGCACAGGAGATAGAAGTGCCTAAGTGGAAATGGGAAGTTATCAATATGGACTTTGTAACTGGGCTACCCCATACCTGACGCAGATTTGATTCGATCTGGGTGATTGTTGACAGGTTGATGAAATCAGCTCATTTTCTGCCAGTAAGGGCTATTTTCTCAACTGAAGACTATGCTAAACTGTATATTAGAGAGATAGTCCGGTTGCATGGTGTTCTGTTATCAATTATTTCCGACAGGGGAGCGCAGTTTACAGTTAAATTTTGGCAGTCCTTTCAGAGGGGCCTAGGGACACAGGTTGAGTATGGCCTTCCATCCTCAAACAGAAGGGCAGGAAGAATGTACAATTTAGATGCTCGAGGATATGTTACGGGCATGTGTGCTCAATTTTGGGGGTAGTTGGGATGAACACTTAACGCTTATTGAATTTTCTTACAATAATAGTTACCATTCAGCGATTCAAATGGTGCCTTATGAGGCTTATATGGGAGGAAATATAGATCTTATGTTGGTTGGTTCGAGGTAGGAGAATCGGGATTAATTGGACCAGATATTATCCATCAGTCAGAAGAGAAGGTGAAGCTTATCAGAGAACGCCTGTTAACAGCTCAAAACCGCCAGAAATCCTATGCTAATGTGCGGCGGAGGAACCTGGAGTTTGACGTAGGTGACTGGGTATTTCTTAAGGTTTCGCCGATGAAGGGCGTGATGAGATTTGGTAAAAAGGGCAAGCTCAGCCCGAGGTTTATTGGACCTTATCGGATCCTCCGGAGAGTAGGCCAGGTAGCATACAAGCTAGATTTGCCTTCAGAATTAGAATATGTTCATCCGGTCTTTCATTTGTCAATGCTATGAAAGTGCATAGGAGATCCGTCCCGAGCATTTCCAATTGAGGAAGTCTACATTATCGAGGAGTTAGCTTATGAAAAAGTTCCAGTAGCCATATTAGATCGGCAGGTTCATAGGTTGAAGACTAAGGATGTTGCCTCTGTTAAAGTACTGTGGAGAAACAAGAATAGAGAAGAAATGACTTGGGAAGCTGAGGATGACATGAAATCTGGATACCCTCATTTGTTCCAGGCGTAGTCTAAATTATGCAGTTAAGGTAAAAAAAATGTTGATTTAATAGTTGATTATTGCTTTATGTTGCATGTATTATTCAGTTGATTAAAAATTCGGTGATGAAAGGACTGTTGTGATGGCATATAAAATATATGTACTGGACTTTTCTGCATTTCAGGATTTTTGTATAGTCCATATTACAGGGGAGACTCTGCCAAAATATTTCCAAAATAATAGTCCAAAAAAGAGATAAACCCTTGTAAACCAAGTAGGCATTCGAGGACGAATGTTCCTAAGGGGGGGAGGATGTTACAACCCATAAAAGTTAACGAATAGTAGGCGTACGCATGGATTGGAGATAAATAAATAGAGTACGATGCATATAGAGAAGCTTCAAAAGTCGGGTCGAGCGACGTCAGGCCACACCGGGCCAGTGCGACGCGCCAGCCAGCAGAACACCAGCCAGCGCGGCACGCTAGACCACTAGCACCTTGAGAGGTGTGAGGCGTCGAGCATTGTGGCACCTTAAGAGGAGCGGGGCGCCCCCTTTCCCACCGGCCTCACCTATATAAACCCTTTCTTCTTCATTTCATTTCATTTCTCATATGTTAGTCACAGCCAGAGAAGGTAACCCACATAAATCAAATGATTTTCGCCCGTTTATTTTATGAAACGCCGTCCAAATTCAAATTAACTTTGAGTATCGAAGTTTAAGGCTACAGGGAGCATTACTACGGAGTTATTTTCATGAAATTCGCCCGACAAATTGTAACCCCGCCGAGCTAAAGTTGTTGGAATTGCTCAAAACTAGTTTCTATATGATCACAGGCTTCAAGTAAGTATTTCTCCCTTATGGACTTTCGTGAAATTACGCATTTTTGACCGCGTTCCGTTAAGTTGAAATATAGTTAATATATATATATATATATATATAAAGCTATCATTTTTGCCGAATTTAGTATTGAAACTAGTTTCATTTTCCCAGTAGTACAATTTCTATTGAGAAAAGCTATTGAATACGAATTTGATACTCGCCAGTTAAGAAGAAATCATCAATCCGGGTATGTTAAGGTTAATCCCTTCGGCAAGTTAGTTTCTTTAGTATTATGAGTCCGTTTAAATCCCAGTAGGAAAATCATAAGTATATTAATCATGATCAGTTGTTCTTATTGGCTGAGACCAGTACTCTACGTTTAGCTTGGGATTTGACTTGCCCTGTATAGCCCTCCATGACCAACATCGGTGTTACTAGCTGTGTCGACGCCCGTTAGGGGCGAGATGACCTTGCTCCATGGAGCGGTATTCCATCTGCGAGGGACGAAGATGGGGTCCCAGGTCCTCATGCGGTCCATTCCATGGCTGTACTATTATATGCCATATCGGCACCACACCCCCGTCGATCCTGGTGCCCGGGGTGCAGATATCAGGAGTCCACTGGACTCAGACACAGCTATAGTCAGGGGCCGAGTGGACTCAGTTACAGACCCAGGGGACCGGTAGGACGGCTACAGTTATTAGATGACTCAGCATGACCGTATTAGTGGTATATAAATTGAAGTGGGTGGGCTTATGAGGGCCCCGAGTGGGTTATTCTGTGCTGGTTATACCTTCCGGCTTATGGGGGCCAGGTAAGGTTCTTGTTTGCATTATTTATTGATAGACTAGGCGACAGGAAGGTAAGTATCCATGTTATATTTCCACCTCTTTCACTCAGTTACTTTCAGCTTTATTTTTTAAGTTTTCTTCATTCAGTTTCAGTTATTGCCTTACATATTCGGTACATATTGTACCGACGCCCGTCCTTGGGGCGCTGCATAACTTGCCTGCAAGTGCGGATAAACGAGGAGCTGGTCCCTCTTAGCCTTCAGCTAGGATTGTTAGAAAGGTCAGCTCTTTTCCTCCGGAGCTTGTAGATAGAAGGTTTACTTCTTTTGATTGTACAGTGTTGGGTAGGCCGGGGTCCTATCCCGACTATTATATTACTCCTAGAGGCTTACGGATTATTTCTATTTCCCTGTGGTTAGCTATTGGTGGTCGTGTGGGGCCCATATATATTTTAGTTTATGTTTGTCCGTGTGGGGCCTTGTTTAGCTGTCAGTTAGCGGCCTTGTCGGCCATAGTTTAGCTTAGCACTGGATTTACTTTATAGTCATAATTAGACATCATAGTGGTCTTGTCAGCCCGCATAGGATTCCCTGTTATTTCCTGTTTCTGATTAGCTATTTTTCTTTATAGGTGGCTATAAAGCCTTGTTGGCTGGAGGTTGTATTTACAGCCGAGATATAGCCCATTGTTTCCTTGATTTGGTGAGTAAGCCTGCACCAGGAGTGCACAGGCCTAGTTAAGTCAGTTTAGATCCTAGTAAGGCACCAGGTGTCGTCATGCCTCCCAAGGTGGGGCATGACAAACTTGGTATCAGAGCAGGTCGTATCCCAGGAAGTCTGTAAGCCGTACTAAGTAGAGTCTTGTCTATGGATGTGTTATGCACCACATGCTATAGGCAGGAGGCTGCGAGGCATGATAGGACGGTTACCCCTTTTTTCTCTTCCAGTCGTGCTATAGCGCGGTACGGTATAGGGTTGAGTTACTAAGCTTACTACCTTCTTTTGTTTACAGAAAAATTTCACACCCGCGACATACCACGACTGGCAAGGAGTTGGACACTGCAGCAGGAGAGGGCACTAGCAGGGTGCCTCAGTCAGAGTCAGCCCGATCTGAGGGCAACAGGGAGACTTCATCTCGGTCTCCTCAATCTCCTCCGCTATGCCAGGAGACGTCTAGAGTGGTAGATGTGTCGGCACCGCCTCCAGCAGTTTCTATTTTGACACCGTCCGACTAAGAGGTTATGAGTGTTGTTGTTATGCTAGCTCAGATGATGGCTGCACAGCGTCAGCCAGTGGCACCAGCAGTCGCGGAATCTTCAGGAGGACCAGGTAGTTCTAGGGTCATAGAGTTTCTCACATTGAGGGACGGACCGGGATGAGGACTCTCAAGACTTTCTAGATCAATTGCAGCGGATTTTTAGGGTGATGCATGCCACACCTGCAGAGTCAGTTGAGTTAGCAGTATTTCGACTACGGGATATTGCAGTGTTATGATACGAGAGTTGGGAAAGGTCCCGGGGTATAGATGTGCCTCCTCCGACCTGGCCCAGTTTTTCAGAGGCCTTCCCGGATTATTATTTGCCGCAGGAAATCTGCCAAGCCCGGGTAAATCAATTTTTGCATCTAGAGCAGGGCTCGATGAGTGTTCGAGAGTATGCTATGTGATTTGATTCCTTGGCCCGATATGCACCATCCTTTGTAGATACTATGCTAGCTAGGGTACACCGGTTCATCATGGGGATGAATCTAAAATACATGGAGACCTGTATTACAATTACTCTGTGAGAGGACATGGATATTGCCCGCGTTCAGGCATTTGCCCAGAATATGAAGGAATCAGGCAGCGTCGGGGGGAGATAGAAAGGGTAAGCCAGGAGCAATGCTGCAGGACTAGACCGAGTGATGTGCAGGTAGAATTTCAGGGTGGACCCAGGCCACGATTATCAGATAGACCACCTAGACCTCCACCTCCACAGCAGCAGTAGGGGAGTAGGTCTGGTCGCCGGGAGCCGTTAGGGCCCGACGAGAGCTCACGACCAGCAAGTTCGCAGCAGCAGAGGGGGTCAGAGCAGAGCAGATTTACGGTATCACTTTGCCCTATCTATAGCCGACGTCACTCTGGGGCATGCAGGTATGGTTCCACAGTATGTTATACGTGTGGGCAAGAGGGTCATCAAATGAGGGATTGTCCAGCCAGGGGTCAGAGTGATCGGGACTGACAGGATAGATCTTCATTAGGGTCACGTGCCCCAGCTTCTCCAGCAGCACGTAGGCCCTCAGCTCTAGCCGGCAGAGGCCGAGGCATACCAGGGGCATCTAGCTCGGGCATCAGTTTGGATCGCACTTATGCCTTACCGGGACGACAGGAGTTAGAGTCGTCGCCGATGTGGTGATAGGTATGCTGGACATTTGCACTCATTCTTTTTATGTATTGATAGATCCCGGACCACCTTGTCTTATGTTACCCCATTAGTGGCCCAAAAGTTCAGTATTATGCCCGAATCGCTTCAGCGACCTTTTTTAGTGTCTACTCCCATCGATGACTCTATCATAGCCAAGAGGGTCTACCAAGGATGCACAGTAGAGGTTGTTGGTCTTCAGACTTTAGCAGATTTGATAGAACTAGAAATGATTGATTTTGGTGCAATTATAGATATGGATTGGCTAGCGTCATGCTATGCCAATGTTGAATGTTGGACCAAAACTGTTCGATTCCACTTTCCAGGAGAGGTAGTACAGGAATGGAAGGGTAATACGGCTACGCCGAAAGGTAGGTTTATTTCCTATCTTTAGGCGAGGAAGTTGATAGCAAAGGGGTGTATCTATAACATTGTTAGGGTTCAGGATGTTCAAGCAGAATCCCCAACTCTTTAGTCCATCCCGGTGTCAATGAATTCCAAGATGAACTTCCTGGTATTCCCCCCAAGCGGGAAATTGATTTCGCTATCGATCTACTACCAAGTACTCAGCCAATTTCCATTCCTCCGTACCAAATGTCTCCTGCCGATCTCAGAGAATTGAAAGAATAGTTGAAAGATCTGTTAGATAAGGGATTCATCAGGCCAAGTACTTCACCGTGGGTGCGCCAGTCCTATTTGTGAGAAAGAAGGATGGCTCCCTCTGCATGTGTATAGATTATCGGTAGTTAAATAAAGTCACTATTAAGAACAAGTATCCGCTTCCTAGAATAGATGACTTGTTTGATCAGTTACAAGGGGCAAAGTATTTCTCAAAGATTGATTTAAGGTCTAGGTACCATCAAGTTCAGGTTCGCGAGAGGGATATTCCGAAAACCCCTTTCAGGACCAGGTATGGCGACTTTGAATTTTTAGTCATGTCCTTCGGGTCGACGAATGCTCCAGCAGTGTTCATGGATTTAATGAATAACCTCTTTAGACCGTATCTGGACTTGTTTATGATAGTATTTATTGATGATATCCTGGTGTATTCCTGTTTAGAGGCAGATCACCGAGATTATCTACGAACAGTGCTCCAAATTCTCAAGGATCACCGGTTGTATGCGAAGTTTTCTAAATGTGAATTTTGGCTGAATTCAGTGGCCTTTTTGGGCCACATTATGTCAGATGCTGGTATACAAATAGATTCGCAGAAGATTGAAGCAATAAAAACATGGCCTAGACCTATCCCTATGACTGAGGTACGTATTTTTTTGGGGTTAGCCGGGTATTACAGAAGGTTCATGGAAGGATTTTCTACCTTAGCAGGGCCTTTGACCAAGCTAACTCAAAAAGTAGCTAAATTTCACTAGACTGAAGCATGTGAACAGAGCTTCCAGGAGTTGAAAAACGGATTGACCTCAGCACTAGTATTGGCCTTGCTAGAAGGATTAGAGGGTTATCCAGTATACTGTGATGCTTCAGGCATCGGGTTAGGATGTGTTCTGATGCAACATGGTAAAGTAATTGCCTATGCTTCCAGACAGCTGAGGAAGCATGAAAAGAACTACCCCACCTATGATCTGGAGTTGGCCGCGTTAATTCATGCCTTAAAAATATGGAGGCACTATCTGTGTGGTGTCCATGTAGATATTTTACTGATCATAAGAGCCTCTAGTACATTTTCACACAGAAAGAGTTGAATCTGCGGCAGCGTCGCTGGTCAGAGCTGTTGAAGGACTACGATGTGAACATTTTATATCACCCAGGAAGAGCCAATGTTGTAGCAGATTCCCTCATTCGCAAATCCATGGGAAGTTTGGTATATTTGAAGCTCGAACAGAGGGAACTGGCTCGAGAATTGCATCAGTTAGCAGTTTAGCCATCCGAATAGTAGATTCGGGAAACAGTGGAACAGTGATCCAGAATTCTTGGTTGTAGAGGTGAAAGGATGGTAGTATGAAGACCCTAACCTAGTTAAGCTTAGAAATAAGGCTCGGTAAGGGGAAGTAGCAGATTTCAAGGTAACAGAAGATGAGTTTTGAGGAATAGGGGTTGCCTTTGTGTGTCGGATGCGGTAGGGCTTCGCCAGTAGATCATGGGCGAGGTACATTATTCCCGTTACTGTCTTCTCCCAGGTTCAACAAAGATGTATCATGATATAAAAGAGATTTACTAGTGGCCGGGAATGAAAAAAGTGGTAGAAGAATTTGTAGCACAATGTCCTAATTGCCAACAGGTGAAGGCAGAACATCAAAGACCCGGTGGGTTAACACAGGAGATAGTAGTGCCTACGTGGAAATGGGAAGTTATTAATATGGACTTTATAACTAGGCTACCCCATACCCGACGCAGATTTGATTCGATCTGGGTGATTGTTGACAGGTTGACAATATCAGCTCATTTTCTGCCGGTAAGGGCTATTTTCTCAACTGAACACTATGCTGAACTGTATATTAGAGAGATAGTCTAAATGCATGGTGTTCCATTATTAATTATTTTCGATATGGGAGCGCAGTTTACAACTAAATTTTGGTAGTCCTTTTAGAGGGGCCTGGGGACGCAAGTTAATTTGAGTACGGCCTTCCATCCTCAAATAGACAGGCAGGCAGAACGTACAATTTAGACGCTCGAGGCTATGTTACGGCGTGTGTGCTGGATTTTGGGGGCAGCTGGGATGAACACTTACCGCTTATTGAATTTTCTTACAATAACAGTACCATTCAGCGATTCAAATAGCGCCTTATGAGGCCTTATATGGGAGGAAATGTAGATCTCTAGTTGGTTGATTCGAGGTAGGAGAATCGGGATTAATTGGACCAGATTTTATCCATCAGTCAGAAGAGAAGGTGAAGCTTATTAGAGAACGTCTGCTGGCAGCTCAAAGCTGCCAGAAATTCTATGCTGTTGTGTGGAGGAGGAACTTGGAGTTTGACGTAGGTGACTGGGTATTTCTTAAGGATTCACCGATGAAGGGCGTGATGAGATTTGGTAAAAAAGATAAGCTCAGCCCGAGGTTTATTGGACCTTATCGAATCCTCCGGAGAGTAGGCCAGGTAGCATATGAGCTAGATTTGCCTTTAGAATTAGAATTTGTTCATCCGGTCTTTCATGTGTCAATTCTATGAAAGTGCATAGGGGATTCGCCCCGAGCCTTTCCAGTTGAGGACGTCCAGATTACCGAGGAGTTAGCTTATGAAGAAGTCCCAGTGGCCATATGACATCGGCAGGTTCGTAGGTTGAGAACTAAGGATGTTGCCTATGTTAAAGTACTGTGGAGAATCAAGAATAGAGTAGAAATGACTTGGGAAGCTGAGGACGACATGAAATACAGATACCTTCATTTGTTCCAGGCATAGTCTAAATTGTGCAGTTAAGGTAAAAAAATGTTGATTTAATTGTTGATTATTGCTTTATGTTGCACGTATTGTTCAGTTGATTACAAATTCGGTGATGAAACAGTTGTTGTCATGGTATATAAAATATATGTCTTGGACTTTTCTGTGTTTCAAGATTTTTGGATAGTCCATATTACAGGGGAGACTCTGCCAAAATTTTTCCAGAATAATAGTCCTAAAAAGAGATAAACCCCTGTAAACCAAGTAGGCATTCGAGGACGAATGTTCCTAAGGGGGGGAGAATGTTACACCCCGTAAAAGTTAATGAATAGTATGCATACGCATGGATTGGAGATAAATAAAGGGAGCACGACGCGTGTAAAGAAACTTTGGAAGTCGGGTCGAGCGAGGCTAGGCCGCGTCGGGCCAGAGCGGCGCGCCAGGACACTGGCGCCTTGAGAGGCGCTAGGTGTCGGGCATTGTGGCTACTTGAAAGGCGCGGGGCGCCCCCTGCCCACCGGCCTCACCTATATAAACCCTTTCCCCTTCATTTCATTTCATTTCTCATATGTTAGCCATGGCCAGAGAAGGTAACCCACGAAGAAATCAAATAATTTTTGCCCGTTTATGCTACGAAACGCCATCCAAATTCAAATTAACTTTGGGTATCGAAGTATAAGGCTGCAGTGAGCATTACTACGGAGTTATTTTCACGAAATTCGCCTGACAAATCGTAACCCCGCCGAGATAAATTTGTTGGAATTGCTCTAAACTAGTTTCTATACGATCACAAGCTTCAAGTAAGTATTTCTCCCTTCTGGACTTTTGAGAAATTACGTGTTTTCGACCGCGTTTCGTTAAGTTGAAATATAGTTAATATTTATATATAAAGTTATCTTTTTTGCCGAATTTAGTACTGAAACTAGTTTCATTTTCCTAGTAGTACAATTTCAATTGAGAAAAGCTATTGAATACAAATCTGATACTCGCCAGTTAAGCAGAAATCATCAATCCAGGTATGTTAACGTGAATCCCTTCGGCAAGTTAGTTTCTTTAGTATTATGACTCCGTTTAAATCCCAGTAGGAAAATCATAAGTATATTAATTATGATCAACTGTTCTTATTAGATGAGACAAGTATTCTACGTTTAGCTTGGGATTTGACCCGCCTTGTATAGCCCTCTATTACCAACCCTAGAGTTACTAACTGTGTTGACGCCCATCAGGGGTGAGATGACGTTGCTCCATGGAGTGGTATGCCATCCATGAGGGATGAAGATGGGGTCCCAGGTCCTCATGCGGTCCATTCCATGGCTGGACTATTATATGTCGTATCGACACCATACGCCCGTGGAGCCTGGTGCCCGGGATTTAGATATCAGGAGTCCACTGGACTCAGACACAGCTACAGTCAGGGGCCGAACGGACTCAGTTGCAGACCCAGGGGACTAGCAGGACGGCTACAGTTATTAGATGACTTAGCATGACCGTATTAGGGGTACATAGATTGAAGTGTACCCACCAGGGCTTATGGAGGCCCCGAGTGGGTTATTCTATGCTGGTTGTACCTTACGACTTATGGGGGACAGGTAAGGTTCTTGTTTGCATTATTTATTGATAGACTAGGCGGCAGGAAGGTAAGTATCCAGGTTATATTTCCACCTCTTTCACTCAGTTACTTTCAGCTTTATTTTTTAAGTTTTATTCATTCAGTTTCAGTTATTGCCTTACATATTTGGTACATATTGTACTAAGGCCCGTCCTTGGTGCTCTGCATTACTTGCCTGCAAGTGCAGATAGACGAGGAGTTGGTCCCTCTTAGCCTTCAGTCAGGATTGTTAAAAAGGTCGGCTTCTTTCCTCTGGAGCTTGTAGATAGAAGGTTTACTTCTTTTGATTGTACAGTTTTAGGCAGGACAGGGCCCTGTCCCAACCATCATATCACTCCTAAAATCTTTCAAATTGTTTCTATTTCCCTGTGGTTAGCTATTGGTGGCCGTGTAGGCCCATATGTGTTTCAGTTTACGTGTTGGCCGTGTGGGGCCTTGTTTAGCTGTTAGTTAGCGGCTTTGTCGGCCATAGTTTAGCTTAGCACTGGATTTACTTTGCAATCATAACTAGACAGCATGGTGTTCTTGTCGGCCTGCATAGGATTCCCTGTTACTGCTTGTGTCTGGTTTGCTGTTTTTCTTTACAGGTGGCTATAAGACCTTGTCGGCCGGAGGTTGTATTTACAGCCGAGATATAGGTCGTTGTTTCCTTGATTGGGGAGTAAGCCTGCACTAGGAGTGCACAGGCCTTGTTAAGTCAGTTCAGATCCTAGTAGGGCACCAGGTGCCAGTCAGACCTCCCAAGGTGGGGCGTGACAACATACTAAAGGAATAAACGCACCAATGCCTCATGTCCGTCTGCCAAGTGTTGATATCCCCTATTAAAAACATGTTCTAGATTACCAATGAACATGCGAGAGTGACGCCAATATCATGCAAAGTACTTTGATTGGTTAGTCATAAAATTAGGCTTAAAATCACAAACTCGGAGCTTCTCCCATTCAATGTACGTCACATCAAAAATATTTTTGAACTTTTATTGCTACCCAATGTCGCTCCATGTTTTGAGCTCGTCCAAGTAGTTTACAACATCCGGCTCTTCTACCTGGTTAAAAAATAGGTTTAGAGTCGCTACCAAATTTTAAGGATTTATTAGAAAACTTATGTCTTACAAATGCTTAACTCTTTTAGTCTGCTAAACCTGTGAGATTCCAGATAAAGGTTTTATTTACTCCAAGGAGAAGGTGTTAAGCATCCCTCGGAGCCTATCCAAAGATAGTCCTTAAATTTTATCTAAGATGTGCTAGGGGATTAATTATTCAATTGCTACATGTTAAAAGGGTTTTAATTAGTGGTAAAGAATGGGTCTAAAAATGATTTAAGAAACTAAAAAGAAGTACAAAATATATAAAATATATAATTGATATACATATGATATACATTAGTGATATATAAGGTGTATATATTGATAAGTAGTAGTTTGAAATAGTTGAGGAAAATGTAACAAAATAACTTCAAACTAATTTTTGTTGTGAAAAGATGTATGAGTTGTGTATAAAGCATGATATACACATAATACACTTCATGATATATGAGATATAAAATGTATGTGATGTGGGAAAGGACATATGCAAAGTAATTGTGAAATAGTGTCCATGTAATATATATATATATATATATATAGCGTATAATAAAATATATATGAGAGAAGACATATATCCAAGCGAATATATGAGTCACTAAATGACTTGTAAATATATGCATGTATATGTATAAAATAGTGTGTAGTATACGTGTATGTAGAAATAAATATATATAAGAAAATTAGTTTATGATATGTATATAATTAAATGGTTATATACAACATGTGATATACGAAATTAAGTATTTACGAATAGATGTAAATAAATGAGTAGAAAATAATTAAAAATATGTATGTATGTATGTAGGGTAAATAGCAAGTATATGTATAAAACAAATAAATAAATATGCATGTGTATATAATAATACCTACTATTTACCCTACAAGAAAATATAATATGATAGTACGTAAAGTATATTTGTAAAATAATATATATGCATAATATCTCATGCTTGAGCTTTCAGAAGAAAACTTCAAAATGGGCCAAGTTCATAGGCTTAAATTTTCTTAAAAGACTTAATATAAAGAAATTGGGCTTGCAGCCCTTTTAATGAAATAAACAGATTATATAAAAATAAATTATTGGGCCTGCAGCCCATTTTGAAAAAAAAGATTTGACAGTTTTTTAATTATTTGGGTCCAACACTAAGGTTAATTCAATTAGACTTTGAAAAATCTTTTGTTGCCTCTTTTATTATTAGTTAGTTGCCTAAAACAGTGATTAATAATTAAAAAAAGCATTTTTTTCAGATTTTTCGAAAAAAGAGGGGGTCATCTGTTTATTCTTTCAGAAAAATCAACCTGTCAAATATTCTTTGCAAAAGATCTTGATGCTATTAAAAGGAGATGGGTGAGTTACTTACTAACAAGGAGTTATGGAAGGAAACTAAGAAGTATTTGATTCTTAAAACAATCCAGCTCCTAGTAATTGACTCTGAGTGCTGCAAGGGAATCCTAGTGGTTGTTGGCCTATGGGCCAAATCGAGTTTCAAATGAGAACTCCAGCTCTCCGGTTTACGCCATGAAAAAGAAAAGAGAAAATAATAAGAGAGTTATCATTAAATCATATCAATGAAAATATATGCTCATTGTAATCAATTCTACTCATTTTTAACGCAAGGACTTATCTTATATGAACAGTTATTCTAATACAATTTATTATATATTTTTGGGTCAATAACTATTGCATACTTAAGAGAGATTAGGAAGTACAACAATTTCTGAGTGATGCAAGATAAAACTCCAAAAAGAAAGCAAACAATATCCATGATAACGAGTTAAAATCATTTCTCAAACCAATTAATTCATGATTGAGCATACATATGAACTTTAAATACTAAACTCGTCTATCCTATTATTTCAAAATATTTAAACATCTTTAAACAACCTGATCTTTTATATATATTTAAGAAGAACCAAGAGTATAGAAAACATTTGAAAAAAATGAATAAACATGAACCCCTGCAACATTTTACATACTTAGACATAAAAATCTTGAATAGTTTTGAACTTCACAAAAATTAAAAGAAATATACATCCGCATTAAATTAATATTGAAATTTCAAACTTGCTCAACTAAACTCATTACAGTAGTTAAATGAAAGAGGCAAAAACTAATAAGTATCAAGCCCAAGCAACTATAGAAGTAGTTTATGTAGCAATTGAATAAATCTTTCAAGAATAATATCTTTCAAGAAACAAAGGAAGAATGTCAATAATTCTTAGGCAAACGAAATCTCTTTAGTTAATTTTATTTCTCCAAAAGTTAGTCAAAATAGCAGGTATATTAAAATATAAGTTTAAAAACTACGTCCTAAACAAATAAAATAGTTCTTTCAATACTTTAAATAAGTCATATTTATTTTAAGAGAGGAAAAGGCTTGCAACTAGAAACTAAATTAATTTGAAGGTACAATTATTGAAGTCCCAAAACTTACAACAAAATCATTTCAACATATACAAAGAATTAATCAAATAAGGGCCTATTCCACTTAAACAATTGAAAGTAATGAAGATCAAGAATGTAAACTCAAAATGAACTCAAGGAAAAGAGAACCAATATTAACTACTTTTTTAAATACTAATTACTATTAGTTAAGTCTAAATACGTGTAAACGCTCGACAATCTAAAAGAACACTTCCTCAAATCAAATCTTCAAATAAGAAAGGAAAAATGATTTCAAAGTTTGTTCCACATGCTTCATTCTTGCCACTTTTTTACCAAGTGTTTAGCTTAAGCTTTCATTTAATAAGCCAAGAGGCTATTATTCATTTAAGGATATAAACAAATATTACAATCATTCATATCAAATAAGATAAGACTCATCCCAATTCTTTGGCTAATTGTTCATGGTAAGCGAACTAAATTTATACAATATTAAATCATACAAGAAATTTACCAAGTGATGTTTAACTTGAAAAAGAATCCTATACTTGTTTAAGTGACATTCAAGAATTTAGTTCAAGTTGTTCTTAAGTCTATGTTCAAACGTCCAGACAAGCAATACAATAAAGATCTCAAAGAACAATGGTGATCCTACTTCAATTTATAAAACTTGTAAAGCCTTTCGATACGAAGTTAGCAATTGAAAACTATGTTCAAGTGCACAGCTAACCAGAGACATGTCAAAACAACTGCTACCATATTCAAGTATGTCAATCAACATCATGATGGTCTTAACACGGACAACTAATTAAACTTTAAATTTTGAAACAAATATTGCCATATTCAAGCATGTCAATCAATATCATGATGGTCTTAACACGGACAACTAAGTAAACTTTAAATTTTGAAACAAATGCTGCCATATTCAAGCATATCAATCAATATCATGATGGTCTTAACACGAACATCTAAGTAAACTTAAAATTTTGAAACTTAACCCAACGTAGAAATAACTAAACAACCACTAAGGCGTCCAAACTTCTCATTCAAACAATACGATAATCTTTGAACAAACAGCTAACCATACTAACAAACTTCACACTTCATATGATTTATTTCAAACTAATCAATGTTGTAAATACCTTACCAATACAAAATCATACATAAGGATAATCAAACAACTAAGGAAAATTATTTCATTTTTCAATCCGCAATCACATCTAGTTAACTAAACAACCAGCCCATATCCAAGCACAATTAACAATTGTAAAGTTGAACATACTGTAATAGGATGAGAGGAATGTTACCTTGTGTTGTACAGCGATTGAGGCTGTCGAAGTCGAGTCTCAGACCAATGACTCCGACTCCGAGTGCAAGTGATGAATATATAAAATCAACAAGAAAAGAAAGCAAGACGATTGAGAAAAACTAAAATAGAAAGAGAGGACAGAAAATTAGTAAACTAATTGTATATGTCTATCCGATTTGTTCTATGTTTATGCGTGTGTGCTGCTGTATTTTTGCCTCTGTGTGCTATATTTTTCTTATCCCTGCTTTCTTTTCATTGTTTTAGTGTTTTCCTCTTTTTTTTTTCTATTTCCTAGTGTGGTGGCAGTGTGTGCTGCTACCAGTTCTCTTTTCCTCTCCTCTCCCTTCACCATCTATCTCCTTTTATAGCAGAAGCTGAGGGCTCTAACGATTAGAAAAACTTTGAGAATTCGAAATTCAAATTTGATAAGATAGGTAGCTTGAGAAAAGAGAGAAAATCAGAAAAAGCTGACAAAAGGGATGGCGACTTACTTATTTCGACTGTTACAAATAGCGTGAGCGGAAAATTCGGCGGATTTTGGGAGATGGGGCCGCGGGTCTGACAGGCTGTGCGCGCAGGGAACAGGGGGTGGAGTCTGGTTTACGAGGGGTTTGGGTTCGAAGGAGGGAGGTCTACGGAGAAGGAGTGGGATCCGACAGAGGTCTGGCAGGGAGAGAGAGAACAGCGGTGGAGAGGGAGAGTTACGGGGAGAAAGGTCTACGAGGTGGGCGTGGTTGGGAAGAAGAAGGGAGGAGAGAGGGTGAGTTAATTTGGAGCATTGATCAATTTTGATCAAATAGTGGAAATTAAAAAGATATAGATAAATGAATTAATAAATAAATACATAAATATAAAAATCTAATAATTACGTTATATTTATATTTTTTTTAAAAAGTATTAAATGGGAAAATTGAAAATAAAGCCACATTGAGTTCAATTGTAGCCACTGTTAATTAAAAAAATATTATTTGATAGAATTTAAAATCTATTAAATTTTAAAATCATCCCTTTCTTGAAATATAAATAAAAACCAAGATGCATTATTAATCGATTAGTTAAGCCTCCGTAGTTAAACAAAATGAGATATTTGTTCGCGAAAATGAGCTGACTTAGTAGTTGAATTATAATTGACTTAAAATCAGTACTTTATAATATGTACTTAAATGAAATACTTATTTTGACATGAAAATTACGACATTATGTATATAGAAATTATTTTTTGTAGAACGTTTTTTTTTTAATATTTAAAATCACAAAAAAATCATATTACATATATATTTAACATTTTTGTCGAATGAAAATTATAAAATACAATCCAAAATTGTGAAAAAAAATCTTTCGACAATAAAAATTTATTTTATTTTATTTAAACTTTCAAAATCTTAAAGTAATTAATCGAAAATGTCGAGATCCAGAATTGGGTGTCAACAGCTTGCCCCTCTTCGACCAAGGATGATGTAAAAATCTTTGGGCGAAGATATTGACGAGGTAGCCAATTTTGGCCGACCACCGACACATCTTTTTAGCAAAAACAAATCAAAATTTGAGAAATTACAGTCGAGCTCTGATTTCTGAATTGCCTACATATCTCAGGTTTCATGAGAAATCAGGCCATATGTAGTTCAAGGAGCGAAAATCATTGCAAATTGATCGACTTCCAAAAATTTGCCCAGTGTGGAATTATGATGACACTAGGTTCTTTTGTGACGGAAGATAATAAAATTTTGGCACGAATAGAGTAAGTACGGTCATGCTCGAACTTGAGCTCGCTACATATTTATAAAGGAGACAAAAATCAGGATGGATGTGGTTCAACAACGTAGGATTATGATGAATTTTGAGGATGCCCTCAAAATTTTGCCCCAGTGTCTAATTTATGATTGACACTGGTCTTCTAGCCGAGTTTGGGAAGAACTTTATAGAGATACAGGAGAAAAGAGTATTGATGCACTCCACAATTTGAAAGTATGGATGACTAATTTTTAGAATCAGAATCAGAGTACTGGCCTTTGACTCTATCTTGTGAGTTTGATATTCCTCACTAAGCAATGCCTCAATTGCTGCTTAGAGGTAGTCCCACGTTGTGCTATGTCTGTGCTGCATGTATTATTCTTCCTGCCAAGTCTTGATAAAATTGTCAGCAAATAAAAATAAAGCATGAAATGTAGATAAATGTCTTACGATAGGGATCATAAGAATGATATATCCATTCTGAATTGGTGCTCTAAACACCGTTAGTCGAATGTGATGCATCTCCTTAAATCTTAAAGAGTTGGTTCAAATTATGTGCCTACAAAGTCTAACATACTAAGTAGAAATGTTAGCAAAAATGCTTAGCTTGAGTCTTGTTTTTTTTAATTAAAAAATTTAAATGATAGCATGCAATACTTAATTGAAATGACGCCTTTGCTTCGGCGGGAAAGTGATGTTGATGCAGAAAGTAACGCCTTTGCTTCAACGGGATTAATGATAAGTGTAAATTACTATAAAAGTTTAAACATGATGCAATTCTCTTTAGACCATGAATGATGCCTTTAGATGATGAAGATGATGTCTTTAGGCTATGAGGTCATAGGGTCATGATATGCAAAAGTTATATCCTTAGGCCATGAAATGGTGCCTTTTAGGCAATGAAGATGACGCCTTAAAACTATGACGTCTTTGGATTATGATATTAAAAAGTAAAATTCTTGGACAATGAAATGGTGTCTTTAGGACTTCAAGATGATGCCTTCAGATAAATGACGCCCTTGGTGTTCTATTGCGGGGCTGGATGAGCCCAACGTGCCCTAATTGAGGGAGGATGAATGTAATATGTCCCATTAGAGGGTGGATGAACGCAATATGTCCCATTATTGGGTGGATGATGCATATGTGCCCTATTAGAGAGCGGATGAATGTAATATGTCCCATTAGAGGGTGGATGAATGCAATATGTCCTATTTTAGGGTGGACGAACTATCACGCCCCATCTTGGTAGGCATGACTGGCACCTGGTGCCCTACTAGGACCTGAACTGCTGAGCTGACTAAGCCTAAGCACCTCTGGTGTAGGTCTGACTCTAACTCTAGAATCAAGAAAACAATGGGATATATAGCGGCTGTAAATACAACCCCTGGCAGACACGACTTATAGCCACATGTGAAAATAAACAGCAAACCAGAGACAAACAAACATAGGGAGTCCTATGCAGGCCGACAAGGACACCATGATATCTAGTTATAACTGGAAAATGAAATCAGATGCTAAACTGAGCTATGACCGACAAGGCCACCAATCAACAGCTAGATAGGGCCCCACATGGCCAACACACATAGTCTAAAACACATATGGGCCCCACATGACCGATATCATCTAACCACAAGGAAGTGATGCAATCTGCAAGCCTCTAGGAGTAATAAGATGGTCGGGACAAGGTCCCGACCTACCCATATTGTACAAATAAAGAAGTAAACCTCTATCACACAAGCTCTGGGAGAAAGGAGCTGACAGCTCTGTACGGCTTATTGGAACTACGAGGGACCTGCTCCTCGTCTATCTGCACCTGCAGGCAAGTAATGCAGCGCCACAGAAGAGGGCGTCAGTACCACAGGTATTGAGTATGTAAAGCAATAACTTTAAATGACTGAAAGTAGGAAATAGAACTGACAATAACTGAAGTAAAGGAAACAGACTGAAAATGACCGAAGTAGTGAAATCAGGACTAAACATAACTACGATAAGGAGGGTAGGGGTCGTACCTGACAAGCGAGGCGTCCTACTGTCTAACTATCAGTAACTAAAACAAACATAAACCTTACCTGGCCCCCATAAGACGAAAGGTACAATCAGCACAAAACAACCCATCTGGGCCCCCATTAGCCCAAGTGAGTACACCTCAATCTGTATACCCTATCTAGGTCATACTGAGCCAACTACCAGCTATAAGCGTCCTGCATGTCCCCTGGGTCTGCAACTGGGCCCGCTCGACCCCTGACTATAGTTGTGCCTGAGTTTGAGTTCGGAGGACTCCTGATATCTACACCCCGAGCGTAAACGCTAGGCGGGGGTGTGTATAAGTCCAACCACGACAAATATGAGGATCTGGATCCCATCTTCGTCCCTTGCGGACGGTATGCTGCTCCGTAGAGCGACGTATCCTCGCCCCTGGCGGGCGGCGACATAACTGTTAACCCTGGGGCGGACACAGAAGCTATACAGGTATAATCCAGCCCAAAACAATATAATTTACAAGTCTCAACTGACAACGACAACTAAACATGATAACATACTCCTGACATATTTTACTGGGGATCATACTGGATTACTATGCTGAAGAAACTAACTTGCCGAAAGAAAATGCCTTAACATACCTCGTTCGTTGTTTACCGATTAACTAGCGAGTTCCAATTAGAATTCAATAGCTTTTCCCAACTGAAATCGTGTTATTGGAAAGATAGGATTAGTTTTAGAACTAAATTCGGCAAAAATGAAAACTTTATATATAAATATTAACTATATTTCAACTTTACGGAACAAGGTCAAAACCTCGTTATTTCTTGAAATTCTAGAAGGGAGAAATGCTTACTTTAAGCCTGGAATCATATTGACACTAGTTTGGAGCAATTCCAACAACTTTGGCTCGGCGGGACGACGATTCGCCGAGCGAATTTCACGAAACTAACTCCGTAGAAATGCTCCCTGCAACCTTATACTTCGATACCCGAAGTTAATCTGGATTTGGACGGTGTTTAGCAGCATAATCGGATGAATATTATATGTCTCCTTCATCTCTATTGTCTGCTGGTCGTGTTATATATGAAAAATAACATGAAATCTAAGGGTGAGGCCTATATATACTTGAAGCAGCATACAAGGCAACGTGGAACGCTGCCAACGCGCCGATTTTTCTCTGTGCCACGTTGGCTAACGCGGAGGAGCAGCTCCGTGCCACTTTGCCCCTCCGGACAGCTTGGTTCTGCCTCCTCTCGCGAAATTCCGACTTGGCACTTGTTCGGGCTTTCCCCGAGCCCTTTTCTCGTATGTATGGCACTCTAAAACTTTCAACCAACATGCGAATAGGCCATCTAAATGCTAGAAACTTACGGGGTGTAACATCCTCCCCCCCCCTTAAGAACATTCCTCCTCGAATGTTAACTTCTACTTGCAAGAACCTTAACCTTGCAAATGCTTATTCTGGAAATATTTCGACAGAGTCTCACCTGTAATATGGACTATCCAAAAACCCTAAAATGCAGAAAAGTCCAATACAGGTACTCTACACAAGACTATGGCATTCATTTCACAATAAACTGAAGTCAACTACTCCACTTATACATGTATATAATGCAACTTATGAAATAACAACAACAACATACCTCTAGCTACACAATCTGACTAAGTTTGAAATAACTGAGGATATCTGGTTTTTATATCATCTTCTACTTCCCAAGTCATCTCCTCTCGGTTCTTATTTCACCATAACACTTTAACAGAAGAAACATATTTAGTACTCAGTCTACGAATCTACCAATCTAATATGGCTATTGGAGCTTCTTCATAAGCTAGCTCCTCAGTGATTTGGACGTCTTTAACTGGGACAATCCGGGAGGGATCTCCTATACACTTCCTCAGCATTGATATGTGAAAAACTGGGTGAACGAATTCTAATTCTGGAGGTAAATCCAATTCATAATCCACCTGGCCTATCCGTCGGTGAATCTGATAAGGCCCAATAAACCTCGAGCTGAGCTTGCCTTTCTTATCAAACCTTATCACACCCTTCATCGGTGAAACCTTCAGGAATACTCATTCACCCACATTAAATTCTAGGTTTCTTTGCCACACATTAGCATAAGATTTCTGGCGGCTCTGAGTTGTCAGCAGACGTTCCCTGTAAGCTTTACTTTCTCTTCTGATTGATGAATAATATCTGGCCCAATCAATACTGATTCTCCTACCTCAAACCAACCAGCTGGAGATCTGCACTTTCGCCCATATAACGCTTCATAAGGCGCCATCTAAATTGTTGAATGATAACTGTTACTATAGGAAAATTCAATAAGCGGTAGATGTTCATCCCAGCTGCCTCCAAAATCTAGCACACACGCTCGTAACATATCCTCGAGTGTCTGGATTGTACATTCTGCCTGCCCGTCTGTCTGAGGATGGAAGGCTGTGCTCAAGTTAACCTGCGTTCCCAGACCCCTCTGAAAAGATTGCCAAAACTTAGTTGTAAAATATGCCCCTCTGTTAGAGATAATTGATAGCGGAACACCATGCAATCGGACTATTTATCTAATATACATCTCAGCATAATCTTCGGCTGAAAAGGTAGCCCTTACTGGCAGAAAGTGAGTTGATGTTGTCAACCTGTCAACAATTACCCAGATAGAATCATACTTACGTCTGGTACTAGGTAACCCTACTACGAAATCCATATTAACTGCCTCCCATTTCCATAAAGGCACGGCAATATCCTGTGTCAGTCTGCCTGGTTTCTGATGTTCAGCTTTCACCTGTTGACAATTGGGACATTGGGCTATGAATTCTGCTTCCCCTTTTTCATTCCCGGCCACCAGTAAATCTTTTTTACGTCATGGTACATTTTTGTCGAACCTAGATGGAGAGAGTAACGGGCATAGTGTACCTCGCCTATAATTTGTTGGCGAAGCCCTGCCACGTCTGGAACGCAGAGGCGATCCCTATATCTCAAAACTCCTTCCTCGGTTACCTAGAAATGTATCACTTCCCCTCACTGGACACTATTTCTGAGATGAACCAGGCTAGGGTCTTCATACTGCAAGTCTTTCACTTCCACAACCAATGATGACGTTGCGGTATTCTGGATTATCGCTCCATTGTCTCTTGATTCCACTACACGAACGACTAAACTGGCTAGCTGATGCAATTCTCGGGCCAATTCCTGTCGCTCAGGCTGTAAATATGCCAGGCTTCCCATGGATTTGCAGCTAAGGGCATCCGCTACAACATTGGCCCTTTCTGGGTGATACAAAATATTCACATTATAATACTTTAACAGCTCCAACCAGCGACGCTGCCGCAAATTCAACTCTTTCTGGGTGAAAATATACTGCAGGCTTTTGTGATCAGTGAAAATATCTACATGGACGCCATACAGGTAGTGTCTCCATATTTTCAAGGCATGAATCACCGCGGCTAACTCCAGGTCATGGGTAGGGTAGTTCTTCTCATGCTTCCTCAGCTGCCTGGAGGCATAGGCAATCACCTTACCATGTTGCATCAAAACACATTGATCTTGGGCATAATTAAGTGCGCAAGTGCTATTTTATAACTTAGTTTAGTCATGTTTGTCTAAATTATACACTTACATTCTTATGTAATGTTATGTAAATTTGGGTATGCACTAACCAACATGATTAGTCCTTGTTTTACAGGTGTAAAATGCATATGAGGGACTAAATAATGATGGGTGAAGTGAAGAAATGGAGTTGGAAGTAAATTGCAAAAAATGGCAAGAAAGCATGCCATGGCAAGGTTGGCCGCGCCAGGCAGCGTGCCATGCTATGCGTGTGCCGCGCCCAACGTCGTGCCGCGCCCAACGCCGTGCCACGCTAGGCACTGTTGCGCGCCAAGGCCGTGTCACGCAGGCCATCGCGCAAGGGCAGAGCCATGCCACGTTGGCCATCGCGCCATGCCTCGGCCAAGCATCATTTTAATGCGATTTCCAGTAAACTGCCGCGTTACTTCCGTGGCACGGAGGCAAATTGGTGCGTTCAACTCCGTGCCACGGAGCCATTCCATGACCGGCCAAAAGTTGCAAATTCCCTATTTACTATAAATTAAACCCTTAGCTTCTAAAATCATTTGTCACGAAATATTTTCTGAAAACCGTAGAAGAGCGAAGGGAGAAGTGAAGAACTCACCTAGGGTTCACCAATTTTACATTCTCTTTTACCTATTCATGTAAGTACTCTACTTTAACGATATTTTTAAGTTATTGTATGAACATGAGTGGCTAAAACCCTTCCCCTAGGGTTGAGGCCACGTGATATGATTGTAATTGCATGAATTCGTTTGGTTTGAGTTGTTAATTGTTATTTTGTCTTACATTCTTCATTATTGTTGTTTTTATGCTTGATCACCATGAAAACATACATGTTAAGCTCAGGTAAAAGCTTGAAAGAGCAACCCTAGGCAAGAACATAGGAATGTAGGGAGCAAGTTCTTATCTTACGATATGATTCACAATTAGGATAGAAATTATACCTAAATTGCCTTTCTTGGTTGAGAAAACGGGATGATAGCAAGGCACCGACTTAGAATTATCACTCCACCACTCATAGAAGTAGTTGTGAAACTAAGTTAGGTTAAATGATTAGAGGTACAAAAGTCCCTAATCAACAGCACAAACCCCGTAAACCACATCCATGAGTTTAATTGCCCACGAACAAGGATGTCACATCCCCGCTCAATGATGTAGCTGTAAAGCTAGTTTGTCATGTTTAGAGGCTCGAAAGACCAAGAACATCGCAGTTTCCAACTATGTGAGACAACAATTGATAATTTCATACATGAACCATTACAAAGTGCAGCATTACATGATTATCCGGCCTTAACTCTAGTTGCTTCTTATACTGTTTACAGATTGTTTTGTGACCACCCCAAAACTTAATTATAATTTACCAAAAACTTCTATAATCAACACTTGTGAAGGTTAATCTTACACTTGAACTTCATAATTTGCGGAATTAGTCCAGTCCCTGTGGGTTCGACATCCGGCTCTTAAAAAGGGCCACTGTATTACTTGTACGACCACGTACGCTTGCAAGTGCGCTGGAGCGCAACAAGTTTTTGGCGCCGTAGCCGGGGACTGGCGAAGTTTAGTAAATTTTTCTATTTTTGTGTGATTTTCAATTTCCTTAAGTGTTGAGAAACTTGGTCTTAGTCTGATATATTGCAGGTGACAAGTTGTCCTTGCAGAGCTGGCAAGGAATAGAGAGCTAGTGGAACCGTTGCTTGAACCTGAACGTCAAATTCATTTACGCAGGAGGGAAGCTATAGAGCAAAAGCTAAGGAGACTTCAGGAGAGGTTACAACAACACCCACCGGCAGGACAAGTAAAGTTGTTACCTGAAATCATGGAAGCCCGACCAGTTCGCAAAGTGGCTATCACACTAGCGACAAATGTGACCTCTAGTATCCGTAAATCGAAACCTGGAGGGAACTTTGAATTGAAATAGAATATGATGCACCTGTTACATTCTAGTGTCCATTTCACTGGGATTACTTATGAGGACCCACAGTAGCACTTACAGAACTTTCTTGAGATTAGTGACATATTCGTCCCCACCGGAGTGTCCAATGATTATGTCCGACTTACCCTTTTCCCATTCTCATTGTTGGGGGAGGCAAAGAGGTGGTTGAAATTTGAGCCACCGAATTCCATAACTTCTTGGGATGATTTGGCAAAGAAGTTCCTCATCAGGTTCTTCCCTTCACGCAAGACTGCCAAACTCAAGAGTGAAATATTAAGTTTCAAGCAGAGGCCGGAGGAGAACTTGTATTTGGATTAGGAGAGATTCATGTCATTATTGAGAGACTGTCCCTATCATCAGCAGTCCAATGAAGTGCTAGCCCATACCTTTGTAGAAAGTCTAGAGCCACACACAAAAATTTTACTAGACTCTGCATCGGGTGGGAAAGCCTTAGAGAAGACTTATGATGAGCTGTACACTTTGTTGAACAGGATTGCTCAGGGAAATCCAGAGTGGTTGTTATACCCCGTAGGATTTCCGGCACCTAGATGGCCTATTCGTGCGTTGGTCAAGCATATTTGGAAGCCATACGTGCTAGGGAAAGGCTCGGAAAAAGACCGGATGAGAAACCTGTCGAACCATCGCGGAAGGATCCGAGGCAGAGCCCCTCCGCGATGGCAGCGTGTCACGGTGGTGAAGCCTCCGCGTTGGCTCCGTGACACGTTGTCCTTATCCAGGATCAAGTATATAAAGCCCCACTTCGGTTTATTCTGTATTTAAATCATAAAATTTCCAGAAAACAGAGAGGAAAACCAGAGAAAGGAAAAAAGAACGAAGAGGGTAATATAATTTCGTCCGATTACGCTGCCAAACGCAGTCCAAACCTAAATTAACCTCAGATACCGAGGTATTTAGCAGCAGAGAGCATTCCTACGGATTTAGTTTCGTGAAATACGGCCGACGAATCATCGAGCTACCGAGCTAAGGTAAGTAGAATTGCTCCAAACTAGTGTCTATGTGTTCCTAGCTGTGAAGTGAATATTTCTCCCTTCTGGACTTTTGGAAAATAGCGAGTTTTTGACCGTCTTTCGATAAGCCTAAGTTTAGGCTATAATTATATCGAAAGTGACGTTGTTCTTTAGAATAAAGCTATATTTAGTATTAATTGACATATTTATGAATGAAGTTGGGAGAAATAGTTGAAGTATTGGTCGAGCCTCGTCCGACGGACAGATAACTCGAGGTTAAGGTATGTAAAGCTAGTTCCTTCGGCAAGTTAGTAGCTTTAGCCTTGTATAGTACCATAAACTCCGTGGTAGAATTCTCGAAAGTTGAATGTTAAGTATTGTGCAAGTTCAGTAAACCTAGTTGCGTTGTGATATCATATTCAGTCTGAAAGTTAGAAAAGCATGTGCCCAAGGGCAAGTTAGTAGTTTAGATTCAGTACAGCCTATTATGTGAATAGCAAGCATGTTGTAGAATAAAAAGGAATAGATTTGCATAATAACAGTTAGTAAAGAAAGATCTGATAGACAGACAGTTATGGCTACAGATTAGCCATTCAGACAGATAGTATCATGGCTACAGATTAGCCGTACAGTTAAACAGAGATTGCAGAATCAGTATAATTAGTAAGAATCAGTTCAGTATAGAAACAGAACAGAATAAGAAGTTAGATTCCAGATAGTCTTTTCAGTTATACATGCTTGCTATTTCTATGTGCTATTTGTTTGTTGAGACTTGTTGTGGCATGTGGGCACCCTTTTAGCATCCCCACCGCCCCTGGGTTATAGCTGTGTCGATACCAGATTCAGATACCGCCACCAGCTGGGCGATGCAGTCTGCATAGAGGACGATGATGGCCGACCACCATGATAATACGGTCCAGACCACCCTGCTTGCAGGGGTAGTTCAGTTTACTCTGCGCAGAGCCAGTCCACCCTGTTTACAAGGGCAGAACACTCTGTGTGCGCTTGTGGCCGGGGGCAGTTCCAGATACAGATTTTTATAAAATTACCCTGTTGCGTGCTTGCACCCAGGGGCAGTTTTTATTACACACCCCGTGTACACTTGCGCCTAGAGGCAAGAGTCTTCGGGCTCAGACACAGTTTATTGTCAGAGGCCAAGGCCTGAGCTACGTACCCAAGGGGACTGGTAGGAGGAGCTCACAGTTGTCAGATGAGCGGAGTGACTTATTTTTGGTTGGTTTAGACCCGGGTAGGGGTAAATAGATTGTGTGTTGGTTGGCACCTTCCGGCTTATGGGGGTCGGTCAGGTATTGTGTGTATTTATATGTAGACCTATATGTACTATTAGATACTGATAGACAGTAGGACGGCATGGCATCATGTACGCTCAGTTTAGTTATAGAATAAATAAACTCTCCCCAGTTATTCTCAGCTAGATAGACTCAGCTACTTTTTGCTTATATGTCATGTCACTGTTGTTATTCATTTCAGTTGTGTATTTCAGTTGCTTTACATGCTCAGTACCTTTGGTACTGACGCCCAGTGGGGCGCTGCATTACTTGCCTGCAGGTACTCATAGACGAGGAGGCGATCCCTCGTGATTCCAGTCAGCTATTGAGTATTCAGCTCATGTCATCCGGAGACTGAATTCCAGAGGTGTATTTCGTTTTCTTTTGTTGTACAGTACGGGTAGGTCGGGGCCCTGTCCCGATCATTTCTATCGTTATTCTTAGAGGCTTGCAGTCTGTATATACTTCCCTGTGGTCAGTCGAGCCGGTCGTGTGAGGCCGTGCAACTTATTATAGTTATTTGTTATTTCTGTTCCTGTTGGCCGTGTGTGGCCATAACCAGTCTGTAGTGGTGACCTTGCCGGTCACGTAATTATTTAGCATGCCATTGTTAAGCTACAGAGAACTAGACAGCATGGTGGCCTTGCCAGCCCGCGTAGGTTCCCTTCAAAGCAGTATGTTTCTGGTTAACTGTTTTTCAGGTACAGGTGGCTATAGGCCTGTTGGCCGGAGGCTGTATTTACAGCCGTTATATAGCCCTTTGTTTCCAGGAATTTGAGTTAGAGCCAGCCAGGCACCAGATGTGCCTTGGCTCACCAGATAGCAGTTTGGGTCCTACTAGAGCACCAAGTTCCAGTCATACCCCCAAGGCGGGGCGTGACAGTGGCACAGTGAGTCATCGAGAGGGGAAGGAAAGAGGACAGCAGGACTGATAGAAATAGATGGTGTAAATGCCTTGGCGGCACAGTTAGCATCATTTCAGCATCAAACGATGACTCAGTTCAATAAACTGAGTATGAACCAACAGTAAGGACAAGTAAATGCAGTTCAGCAAGCTCCAAGTTGGTGTGAAATCTGCGGCAATAGTAGGCACAATGTAGAATCATGCGGGGCAAATCCTAAATCGGTCAATTTTGTTGGGAATGTTCATAGGAACAATCAGAATTTTGGGAATAATTACAACAAGAATTGGCAGAGCCACCCGAATTTTTCTTGGGGTGAAAATCAAAGGCAAAGCTACCAGCAACCTCAGCAGCAGCAGTATCAGCAGCAGAACAGGCAGAATGATGGCCAGTTGAGCGGCAGCATTGAGGAGACGTTGCATAAGATTATGGAGACACAAACCCAATTAGCAGAGAATCAGGCGAGGATGGCATCAGACTTGAAAAATCAGCAGTTGGCCACCCGCAATCTAGAGAAGTAGATGGGTCAACTAGTAGCTTGTCACCACACTAAACCGCAGGGAGGATTACCCAGTGACACAGACACAAACCCCCGACAGGTCAATGCCATCAGTCTTAGGAGTGGCAGGGAATTGGCTGATGCATCACCGAAAGAGAAGAGAAATGAGGTGCAGCCGGAGTTGATTAGAAAGGAACCATCCACTGACAAGGGAGAAAATCAGAGTGTTGTGCAACAAAATGCAAAATCATCATTACATCTAGCACAGAGACCACCACCACCATTTCTGCAAAAATTCAAAAAGAGCAAGGAGGAGGAATGCTTCAGAAAGTTCTTTGATATTTTTAAAGAACTTCACATAAATTTTCCTTTGCTTGATGTTTTGCAGGGAATGCCCAAGTATGATAAATACTTGAAAGATGTGGTGGCCAACAAAGTCAGATTGGTGGATGTTCAGACAGTAGCACCGACGGAGGAGTGCAGCCACAAGGTAATGAGCAAGATACCTTAAAAGCTCAAAGACCAAGGGAGTTTTACCCTCCCCATACAAATTGGTAAAGCTGAGGTGATAAGAGCTCTGTGTGATTTAGGGGCAGCAGTTAATCTAATGCCCCTATCCTTGTTTAATACCTTGGGGTTGAGTCAACCGAGACCAACACGGTTGATGTTGCAGCTGGCAGACAAGTCGCGAGTGGCACCAGATGGAATAATCGAGGACCTTCTCATCAAAGTGGGTAAGTTCATTATACCCGCTGATTTCATTATATTGGATTTTGACGTTGATGACAAGGTACCCCTGATCTTGGGACGACCATTTTTGGCCACTGGAGGAGCGATTATTAATGTAAGAGCAGGGACCCTGAAAATGAGGGTCAATGATGAAGAACTCTTCTGGGTTTACCAAGATATTAACCCACCCACACATTACAGAGACCTTTGTAAGGTCAGTGTGTTATCAGAGGCTAAGTGTGGGGTGGCAGATTCCACAGGACCACGTCCACAGGAGATGATTAGTTTTCAGCCCGAAACTAATGGAGGACTTCTACTAGAAAAGAAGTTGGAGGAAGAGAGGGACAGAGTGGCGGCTGTTCCCTAAAAAAATAGAAAGAGAAGAAGATGGTTCTCGAAAGGGAACACGGGTATGAGGATGTCCTGAAAAGGATAGTCCACATTGCGCCGTGACATTAGGCGCTGCTTGGGAGGCAACCCAAGGGTACCACAGGTACAATTTTAATTTTTTTCATTTGTGTTGATTTTGTTTATTTTCATCTTGTTGTTGTTTTTGGTGGAGATTTAAGCACAGATGGAGGGAAAGTCTGAGTACCCTTGAAGGAGAAAGCTGAGGAGCATGAAAGAGGGAAAGTGTGGGGTCGAGTACCCACTTGTTCAAATGAAGAAAAACATGTTGTTAGCTAGGCCTAGAGATAGGGAGTATTTCTCACCCTTTTTGAATTTTAATGGGATGCTTTAGGGACAAAGCATGATTCAAGTGTGGGGTGAGGGAAATTTTTCAAAATTTTGTGCTTAATGATTTTGGGTGAATTTAGTGCTTGTGCTTGATAGGTATTGGTTGAGAAAAATTTTTGAGTTGAGCATGATTCCCCACCCGCTGGTTTTTCTTTTCGGTTCTTTTCCGATGGGGGGCACTTTGAACCGAAGAATAAAAATTTTGTGTATCTGTACATAGTTGTTTTTAGTCATAGTTAAGGACTATTCCTGACGATGGATGGATGACGACCGTATTGAGGGAAAATTAGTCAATAGGTTTTGGTTTTTGAACCCGTAGCTAATTGTTGGCTTGATGTTCTTGTTATGTGCTATACATGATTGTGAGATGCAAGTATGGTTAGTGTTGAAGCATGTAAGTTGTATAACTCTGTTTGAGACACCTAGGCTCTTGAATGTGACTCTATGTGCGTAAAGCTTAATCTTGAATTCGTGTGGTTAGCTGAGTTAAGAGTCTGCTGAATTTATCTTGAATTGAGCATGTGCAATGAGTGTAAGGTTTTTGAATATTCCATGCTATTGTGTAGTGTCTAGAACTTTCCTGGTGTGTATACAAAACGAAATGAGGGATGCCGATTGTAGGAGATGATGTAGGCATTTCTTTGAATGAGCCTAATTTTTATCCCTCGCTTGACCTACCTTGAATGTCTGATCCTAGTTGGCCCCATTGAGCCTTAAGTCTATTCTTTGATAGCTACAACATAAGCTTAATCCTTTTCTTTCAGTAGCCTTGAATTTGATCCAAAACTCCTAAGCACTTAAGTGAAAAATCCAAAAGAGTAAAGGAGTGAGAATCGAGAAAAAGAAGGAAAAATAATGGTTGGGGGAAAGGATTAGAGGAGCACTTGTTTGAAAATGCCTGAGTATTAGTAGGGAGTAAGAGCACAAATAAATGAAAAAGTTATTTAAGTATTCCTTACTAATAAGATAAGTGTGCTTATAGAAATGAGAAACAGAAGAAGAAATTGAAGCTTGAAAAGAATGAGGGAGAAGCAAGAGAAGAGATGCCCGAAATGAATGCGTGATGTATTAAAAGCGCTTAGGGAAGATAGCCACTATTATTACCCATAAGAGTACCTACCTGCCCTTAGCTTACATTACAACCCAATAAGTCCTACTTGATCTTACGTTCAAACATCCTTAAATTAGTGGAGTAAAATACTAAGGGCAAGCTTATGGGTCAATACACTTGGCATGTGAATTCTTTGTGAGAGTGAGCTTAATTCTTCTTTATATACCCATACACGGTATGACTTGACAATGTGTGACTAAAAATGGGTAAATCTTTTGTTGTAAGGGCACATGTTTAATGAAGGATAAAATTCATGTCGGATTTCTTGATCGGTTGATTTGCATGAGTTTCTTGAGATTAAGAGTCGATTCTTAAGGTTAGGAAGTCCTAACATAGTTATATTTTATGTTAATGGTTAAATCGTGCATGTTCTATTTTTAACTTGCTATCTAAAACAATCGTTGTAGCCTTAGCTTGAATTATCTTGCTTCAATTAGCTATGTGTGAGTCTTCATGTGCATGAAGCGTAAAAGGGTTGTTCGAGGACGAACAAGGCTTTAAGTGTGGGGTAGTGATCTTGGGAATAATTAAGTGCCCAAGTGCTATTTTATAACTTAGTTTAGTCATGTTTGTCTAAATTATACACTTACATTCTTATGTGATTTTATGTAAATTTGGGTATGCACTAACCAACATGATTAGTCCTTGTTTTGGAGGTTTAAAATGCATATGAGGGACTAAATAATGATGGGTGAAGTGAAGAAATGGAGTTGGAAGTAAATTGCAAAAAATGGCAAGAAAGCATGCCATGGCAAGGCTGGCTGCGCCAGGCAGCGTGCCACGCTATGCGTGTGCCGCACACAACGCCATGCCACGCCAAGTCCATGCACGCGAAGATGAAGCATTCCAGGGCGCTTGCGCGCTAGCGCCGTGCCACGCTAGGCACTGCTACGCGCCAAGTCCGTGTCATTATTCATTATTGTTGTTTTTATGCTTGATCACCATGAAAACATACATGTTAAGCTTAGGTAAAAGCTTGAAAGAGCAACCCTAGGCAAGAATATAGGAATGTAGGGAGCAAGTTCTTATCTTACGATATGATTCGCAATTAGGATAGAAATTTTACCTAAATTGCCTTGCTTGGTTGAGAAAACGGGATGATAGCAAGACATCGGCTTAGAATTATCACTCTACCACTCGTAGAAGTAGTTGTGAAACTAAGTTAGGTTAAATGATTAGAGGTACGAAAGTCCCTAATCAAGAGCACAAACTCTGTAAACCACATCCATGTAGTTGAATTACCCACGAACTAGGATGTCACATCCCCACTCAACGATGTAGCTGTGAAGAAAGTTTGTCACGTTTAGAGGCTCGAGAGACCATGAACATCGCAGTTTCCAACTATGTGAGACAACAATTGATAATTTCATACATGAACCATTACAAAGTGTAGCATTGCATGATTATCTGGCCTTAGCTCTAGTTGCTTCTTATATTGTTTACAGATTGTTTTGTGACCACCCCAAAACTTAATTATAATTTACCGAAAACTTCCATAATCAACACTTGTGAAGGTTAATCATACACTTGAACTTCATAATTTGCGAAATTGGTCCAGTCCCTGTGGGTTCGACATCTGGCTCTTAAAAAGGGCCATTGTATTACTTGTACGACTGCGTACGCTTGAGAGTGCGCAGTAGTACAACACACATCCTACCCCAACACCCGAAGCGTCACAATAGATTGCATAATGCTCTATTCCTTTTGGCAACGCTAGCACCAGTGCCGATGTCAGTCTGTATTTCAGTTCCTAAAAGCTCGGCTCACATGCCTCAGTCCAACGGAATTTTGCTGCCTTCTGCGTCAGTTTGGTTAAAGGTGCTGCTAAAGTGGAAAATCCTTCCACGAACCTTCTATAATACCCGACTAACCCTAGGAAACTACGTACCTTGGTCGGAGTGGTAGGTCGAGGCTATGTTTTCACTACCTCTATCTTCTGCTTATCTACCTGTATACCAGCATCTGACACAATATGGCCCAAGAAGGCTACTGAATTCAGCCAAAAATCACATTTGGAAAATTTTGCATATAGCTGGCGATCTCTGAGAATTTGAAGCACTGTTCGTAGATGATCCCGGTGATCTGCCTCTGTACGGGAATACACCAGAATATCATCGATAAATACTATCACGAACAAGTCCAGGTATGGTCTAAAAATGTTGTTCATCAGGTCCATGAACACTGCTGGGGCATTTGTCTGTCCGAAGGACATGACTAGAAATTCAAACTGGCCATATCTGGTCCTAAATGCAGTCTTTGGAATATCTCTTTCATGAACCCAGACCTGATGATATCCTGATCTTAAGTCACTATTTGAAAAATACCTTGTTCCCTATAGCTGATCAAACAAATCGTCTATTCTTGGAAGCGGGTACTTATTTTTGATAGTGACTTTATTCAGCTGTCGATAATCTACACACATACGGAGGGAGCCGTCCTTCTTCCTCACAAACAGAACTGGCACACCCCATGGTGAGGTACTCGGCCGGATAAAGCCCTTGTCTAGCAAATCCTTCAATTGTTCCTTTAGTTCTCTAAGTTCAACAAGAGTCATCCGATATGGAGGAATAGATATAGGTTGAGTGTCTGGTAATAGATCGATTCCAAAGTCAATTTCCCTTTCTGGGAGAATACCAGGAAGCTTATATGGAAACACGTCGGGGAATTCATTAACCACTGGAATAGACTGAAGGGTCAGAGGCTCTGCCCGAACATCCTGAACTCTGACAATATGATAAATGCACCCTTTTGCTATCAATTTTCTCGCACGAAGATAGGAAATAAACCTACCTCTTGGTGTGGCTGTACTACCTTTCCACTCCCGTACTGCCTCTCCTGGAAAGCGGAATTGGACAATCTTGGTCCAACATTCGACATTGGCATAGCATGGAGCTAGCCAATCCATATTAATAGCATCGAAATCAACCATTACTAGTTCTATCAAGTCTGTCGTAGTTTGAAGACTAGCAACCTCTACTGTACACCCCCGATAGACCCTTCTAGCTATAATAGAGTCACCAACGGGTGTAGACACTGAGAAAGGTCATCGAAGCGACTCCGACATAATACTAAACTTCCGAGCCACTAACAGTGTAACATAGGACAAGGTAGATCCTGGATCTATCAACACATAAGCAGGATGAGAGCAAACGTTCAGCATACCTATCACAACATCTGGTGACGACTCTGACTCCTGTCGCCCCGGTAGTGCATAAGTACGGTCTGGGCCGGCACCTGAACTGGAGGCCCCTGATCTGCCTCGGCCTCTTCCTGCTGAAATTGAGGGCCCACGCCCTGCCGGGGATACAGGAGCTCGTGATCCTGCCAAGAACCTATCTTATCGATCCCGGTCACCCTGACCCCTAGCTGGACAATTCCTCATCGGATGACCCTCCTGTCCACAAATGTAACATGTTGTGGAACCATACCTGCATGCTCCAGAGGGCGTCGACTGTAAATAGGGCAAAGTGGTATTGTAATCCCACTCTGCTCCACTCCCCTCTACTTCTGTGAACCTACTGCTCGCGAACTTTCGTCGAGCTCTGGCTGCCCTCGACGACTAGACCTGCTCCTTTGCCGCGGTGGTGGAGGCGGGGGTCTAGGCGGCCTATCTGATAACCGTGGCCTAGGTCATCCCTGGGACTCCTCTTGTAATTCCTCCGGCCTGTCCCTGCGGCGCTGCTCCTGACTTGTCCTCCTAATCTCCCGTTGCCGCTGTCTGATACCCTCAATATTCTGAGCAAAAGCCTGCACATGGGTGATATCCATATCCTCTCGCAGTGTGGCTGTGATGCAGGTCTCAACATATTCTGGGTTCAACCCCATAATAAAGCAGTGTACCCTAGCTAGCATTATGTCCACAAAGGCTGGCGCATAACGAGCCAAGGAATCAAATCGCATGGCATATTCTCGAACACTCATTGACCCCTACGCCAAGTGTAGGAACTGATCAACCCGGGCCTGCCGAATCTCCCGCGGTAGGTAATGATCCAAGAAAGCCTCTGAGAAGCTGGGCCAGGTTAGAGGGGAAACATCTCTCCCTCGGGACCTCTCCCAACTCTCATACCACAATACAGCGATGTCCTGTAGCCGGAATACCGCCAACTCAACTGACTCTGTGGGTGTAGCATGCATTACCCTGAAAATCCTTTGCATCTGGTCTAAGAAGTCCTGAGGGTCCTCAGTCCGATCTGTCCCTATGAATTTCGGGGGACTTAGTGCTAGGAACTCTCGGACCCTCCAACTACCAGGCCCTCCTAATGATTCTTCAATGGTAGGTGGCACTTGCTGGCGCTGAGCAGCCATCATCTGTGCTAGCATAACCACCGCGCTCCTGACCTCCTGGTCGGATGGTACGGGTATAGAAACTGCCAGAGGCGGTGCCGTCACACCGGCCATCCCAAGCGGCTCTTGACGTGGTGGAGACTGTTGGGGAGGTCGCGATGATACCTACATATCGTCCTCAGATCGGGCCGATTCTGATTGAGGCTGAGGCACCCCGCTGGTGCCCTCTCCTACTGCTACATCTAACCTCCTGCCTGACGTAGGGTGTCGCTGGTCTGACATACCTACATAAACAAAAGAGTATAATGAGCTTAGTGACTCGACCCTATACTGTACCGCTCTATAGCATGATTGAATAAGAAGAAAGAGTAACCATCCTATTATGCCTTGCAGGCTCCTGCCTATAGTATGTGGTGCAAAGCACATCCACAGCCAAGACTCTACTTAGCACGCTTGCAGACTTCTTGGGATACGACCTGCTCTGATACCAAGTTTGTCATGCCCCACCTTGGGAGGCATGACTGGCACCTGGTGCCCTACTAGGACCTGAACTGCTGAGCTGACTGAGCCTAAGCACCTCTGGTGCAGAGCTGACTCTAACTCTAGAATCAAGAAAAAAACGGGCTATATAGCGGCTGTAAATACAACCCCCGGCCAACACGGCCTATAGCCACCTATAAAAATAAATATCTAACCAGAGACAAAAAAACATAGGGAGTCCTATGCGGGCCAACAAGGCCACCATGATATCTAGTTATAACTGGAAAACAAAATCAGATGTTAAACTGAGTTATGACCGACAAGGCCACCAATGCCCCACATGGCCAACACACATAGTCTAAAACACATATGGGCCGCACACGGCCCATATCATCTAACCATAGGGAAGTGATGCAATCTGCAAGCCTCTAGGAGTAATAAGATGGTCGGGACAGGGCCCCGACCTACCCATACTATACAAATAAAGAAGTAAACCTCTATCACACAAGCTTCGGAAGAAAGGAGTTGATGGCTCTATACGGCTGACTAGAACTACGAGGGACCTGCTCCTCGTCTATCTGCACCTGCAGGCAAGTAATGCAGCGCCCCAGGAGAGGGCATCAGTACCACAGCTACTGAGTATGTAAAGAAATAACTTTAAATGACTGAAAGTAGGAAATAGAACTGACAATAACTGAAGTAAAGGAAACGTGCTGAAAATGATCAAAGTAGTGAAATCAGGACTAAACATAACTGCGATAAGGAGGGTAGGGGTCGTACCTGACAAATGAAGCATCCTACTGTCTAACTATCAGTAACTAAAGCAAACATAAACCTTACCTAGCCCCCATAAGCCGGAAGGTACAATCAGCACAGAACAACCCACCTAGGCCCTCATTAGCCCCAGTGAGTACACCTTAATCTATATACCCCTATCCAGGTCATACTGAGTCAACTACTAGCTATAAGCGTCCTGCCGGTCCCCTGGGTCTGCAACTGTGCCCGCTCGACCCCTAACTGTAGTTGTGTCTGAGTATGAGTCTGGAGGACTCCTGATATCTACACCCCGGGCGTAAACGCTCGGCGGGGCTGTGTATAAGGCCAGCCACGGAAAATATGAGGATCTAGATCCCCATCTTCGTCCCTTGCGGACGGCATGCCGCTCCGTAGAGCGACGTATCCTCGCCCCTGGCGGGTAGCGACACAGCTATTAACCCTGGGGCTGTCACGGAAGCTATACAGGTATAATCCAGCCCAAAATAATACAATTTACAAGTTTCAACTGACAATGACAACTAAACATGATAACATACTCCTGACATATTTTATTGGGGCTCATACTGGATTACTATGCTGAAGAAACTAATTTGCCGAAAGAAAATGCCTTAACATACCTTGTTCATTGTTTATCGATTAACTGGCGAGTTCCAATTAGAATTCAATAGCTCTTCCCAACTGAAATCGTGTTACTGGAAAGATAGGGCTAGTTTTTGCACTAAATTCGGCAAAAAGGAAAATTGTATATATAAATATTAACTATATTTCAACTTTTATGGAACACGGTCAAAACCTCGTTATTTCTCAAAATTCTAGAAGGGAGAAATGCTTACTTTAAGTCTGGGATCTTATTGACACTAGTTTGGAGCAATTCCAACAACTTTGGCTTAGAGGGACAATGATTCTCCGGGAGAATTTCACGAAACTAACTCCGTAGAAATGCTCCCTGCAGCCTTATACTTCGATACCCAAAGTTAATTTGGATTTGGACGGCATTTAGCGGCGTAATCAGATGAAAATTATATTTCTCCTTCGTCTCTATTCTCTGCTGGTCAGGTTATATATGAAAAATAACATGAAATCTAAGGGTGAGGCCTATATATACTTGAAGCAGCATACAAGGCAATGTGGCATGCTGGCCAACGCGCCGATTCTGCTCCGTGCCACGTTGGCTAATGCGGAGGAGCAGCTCTGTGCCACTTTTCCCCTCTGGGCAGCTTGGGTCGGCCTCCTCTCGCGAAATCCCGACATGGCACTCGTTCGGCCTTTCCCCGGGCCTTTTCCTCGTACGTATGGCACCCTAAAACTTTCAACCAACATGCGAATAGGCCGACTAAATGCTAGAAACTTACGAGGTGTAACAGGAACCCAAAATATCCTATTTTAGAGTGGACGAACCCGAAATGTCCCTTTTTTAGGATGGAAAAACCCAAAATATCTTATTTAGGGTGGATGAACCCGAAATGTCCTATTTTAGGGTGGACAAACCTGAAATATCCTTTTTAGGATGGACGAACCCAAAGCATCCTATTTTAGGATGGGCGAACTCAAAATATCCTATTTTAGGGTGGACGAACCCGAAATGTCCTATTTTTGGGTGGACGAACCCAATATGTATGATGCAAACTTACAAGCTCGAATATTCATTCGGTGCAGAGAACTTGATGTGATGCCTGATTTGTAGTAGCTGATATTCATGATGTGAGACAGAGAGCTTGATGCAGTGCATTGATAGTAATGAATATTCATAATGCAGTGGAGAGCCCGGCGTGGTGTCTTTGCAATAGTGAATATTCATGGTGCGACACCTGTTCGGTGGCGATAACTACACGCAAGTGCACGTGGTCGAACAAGTAGTAAAGTGGCTTATTTCAAGCCAAGTATCGATCCCACAGAGACTGAACTATGGTATTAATTAACTTAAGCGTCAGTGAACTATATCTCTATGAATGCAGACAACCAAATAAATAATATTTCAAGAGTTAAAGTTTACTACGTAATGAAAATCTAAGTCGAGATTATAATTTGAGTCTGAATAATAGAAATGAACAAGATGAGGTTAAGACAAACATGCAGGGATGTAATTTATCAATTCAATTCATCTAATCTTCTCTTCGGTTGCTAGTCAGGAATTTATTGCCTATGGATCGGATCTTTCGACTCCTATCCAATTTAAGAATCATGGGACCTTAATCTACATTTTTGTGATATAAGAATTTCACGCTCTAGCCATACATAACCGATTCCGTAATTGACTAATAAGACTTTCAGATATATTTCTATTCTGAATGTAAATCAATTCTCAATTTTCTAAAATAAGAAAAGATCATATCCTACCAATTCACATCTGTCCAATTTCTTTCCTTTTCAAAATCAAAATTGGATTTCTAGATATACATTAACATTGGCCAAACATTAATGCGGTAAAAACAAGAATTGATAGAACAACCATTGAAGAAAGATGAAAACTAAAATGATCAACAATTACATTCCTCTATAATTATTCTTAACCTCAGCAAGAAGTGAATTAGCCACTCATTTGTGGATTAAGCATCTTCAAATAAGTAGAATTCATACAAGCAATTGGAATTAAAGAGAAAGAGAAAAAGAAGAACCCTAGAATTTTCGTCCTCTCAACTGTCTGTAATCCACGTTCTTTCTCAAAAAAGTCAGAATGTTTAAAATAAAACCTAAATGTGCTATTTATACTATTGAGAATTTTTCCCAGAATAACAAGTAACGTGGCACGAAGTGTATTGCGGAGCACTCCCTCCGTGCCACGGGGGTATCGCGGACCCTCACTGGAACTTGAGGTTCCAGGTAATTACACTCAACGTGACACGGAGTGCATCGCGGAGCACTGCCTCCGTGTCACGGAGGTAACGCGAACCTCCACTGGAATTTGACAAAATTAATTCATCCGAGGCAAAATGCCTCCACGATGGCAGCGTGACATGGCTCCATCGCGGAGCCCTTATTTTGCTGCTTTCCCTTGTCAACTTCCACTCCTTGTTTCCAAGTCCATTCCCGCACTTCACCAACATATATATTAGCTTCCAAAATTTCCTTTTACCTACAAAACAACACTAATCATGTTGGTTAGTATAAATTCACATTTAACTAAGAATTACATGAGAATGTACACATAACGATAGATAAACAAGTAGAAATGAAGCATTTGAGTATCACTTGGGCATGCAATTCTGCCCAAGATCACTTACCCCACACTTAAAACCTTGTTCGTCCTAGAACAATACACTCACATCTCATGCAATTGACACCCACACATAGCTAATTTGGATCGACCATTCAATCTACGGCTATACAGATTATTTAAGATAGCAAATCATCAAGAAAAAATGCATGGTCTCATCAATACAATGAAGTACACCATATTAAGACCTCCTAAAGTCAAGAATCGATTCTCGATCTTGGCAAACTCGTGCAAATCAACTGATCAAGACATCCGACACGAAATTTTATCTCTCGTCAAGCATGTGCCCTCACAACACAAGAGAATTACCCCATTTTCCATCATACGATTTCCAAAGCACTACATGTAGGGGTAATGAATACGATTTCGCTCTCTCTCCCAAAGAATTCACATGCATCATGTCATGAACCATAAGCTTGCCCCTAGTGTTTTACTCCACTAATATAAGGGTGCGTGATGTAAGATCACGTAGGACTTAATGGGTTGTAATGTAAGCTAAGGAACTAGTAAATACTGGGCTAACCAATAATAGCAACTAGCTTCCTTAAGCACTTTTCAATACATCCCACCTTTATTACGGGCATTGCTTCCTCCTCCATCCTCTCATTCTTGAATTTTCTTCTTTGTTTTTGTTCACATTTCTTTAAGCACACTCGACTTACTAGCAAAGAGTAGTTATACATCTTTTTTTTTTTTAATTTCAACAAGTGCACCTTTGAACTTTTCTTTAACTTTCACAACTTCCGCTTTCCTTCCATTTCACACTTCTCACTCCTTTACACATTGGGAAAATTGTTTTTCTTAAGCGCTTAAGAGTTTTGGATCAAATTCACGGCTAATGAAAAGAAGGGATTAAGCTCGGTTTGTACCTCTTCAAAGAAAGAAAAAAATAGGCTAAAGGCTCAATGGGGCTAACTAGGATGTACATTCAAGGTAGGTATGATAAGGGAGAACTTTCGGTTTATTCAAAGAAATGCCTACATCCTTTCCTACAATACACATCCTTCATTTCGTTTAGCGCACACACCAGGCAAGTTCTAGACACTTCACAATAGCATGGAATAATCGAACCCTCACCTCACACTCATTGCACATGCTCAACTCAAGACATATTCACAGACTCTTTAATCAGCTAACTACAAGAATTCACTATTAAGCCTCGATCACACCAAATCGAACTCTATGGCCTAGGTATCTCAACATGTTTAACACATTTGCATGCTTTCATACGAATCACACTTGCATCATTATATCATGTACAACACGTAACAAGACTTCCGAACCATGAATTAGCGATACGTTTAGGACACAAACAAAAGAAAGAAGAAAAAGAAAAAAAAACTACTCCTATCGACTACATTTCCCTTAAGACGATCGTCATCCATCCATCATAGGGAACAATCGCTATCTACGACGTCTGTTCAATGGGACAATTCTCGGTAAAAGCACCGAAAATAAAAGCCGAGAAACCCAACATAAAAAAAATTCAACAAAAAATTCGATAGAAAAAGATAAAAATATCATTTGAAAAATATTTACACAACACAACCAACAGTAGCTCAACATTCATTACAACACCACATTAATTACAGAACACTAAACACAGAGTCACAAGGTCACATTTAGCACAAGCACAACAAACAAAAACAAAACATAAACAAAGCAGCTGGCACCTAACTACTCCCACCCCACACTTAAACCGAACACTGTCCCCAGTATTCACATAATTTAAAAATATCACAAAGGTTGGGTGGTGAAACTCCCTGATCAATCAAAGTATTCAACTTCTTCATCAGGTGCTAGTGCTTCGTCGCCTATGTCAGAATCGCCCCTGCCGTCCTCGTTCGACTCAACATCTGAGTCCTCCCGACACGTCTCCTCATCGGTAGGGACATCATCATCTAGGGGCTCCACAAATGCGGGCCCCACTATGCATAAATCTCGGGTATTCTCTTTGAATGGGTAATCCAACTCGAGCTGCCAAAGCTCATCCTCCGTTGCCGGCCTCCCACCGATGTGCAGCTGCAACATCTACATCCCGTATATGCGGGCCATGTACTGATCATCCCGAGCATGTCGCTCGGCTAGTGTGAGCACCGGCCCAAAAGTAGTGTCAGGTGCCTTGGTTTTGGTGACATCCAAGGCACGCCTGTCGATCTATGGGATGTAATCTAGGGCCTCCTCCTTAATATCGTGGCCCCTCAGGAATGTGGTAAGCAGACCATCGAACCCGTATCTATGCCCCTGATGCAGTCGGTCTCTCTTCATGGTGGAGATGATCACCGCCCCCACATTGATTTCCAGCCCCTTCATCAGGGCATACACTAGACAAACTCTATCCCGGGTGACATCTATCATGTGCACCCTCGGGATCAGGCAGGAACACATAATCTTCAACCAAATCCGGGCTTCCCGGTTCATCTGAGAGTAGGGCAATGTCTGATGGTAGCCCCTCTCCTTGTGCCTCCCCCACCTGGCTGTCGATCGGGCTCCACATAAGGTGCGTTTGATATCCGCATAGGGTGGAGTGATGTTCAGCTGGCGGAGGACATGAGCGTCTGTGTCCCGCGCCCCAAGGATTGCATTTAAGTGGTGGGGCTCAAAAGTGACAACCTGCCCTCTGATTTTTATGGTGTGGCTGCGTAAGGTCGGGTTCCAATTTGCATAGAACTCCCGGATAATATGAAGATTGCACTCCCTAGGCTCTTTGAAAATGAAGTTTAGCCCAGCGGTGTCAATCCGATGTACAATCCGTGGGAATTCCTGTGCCAGCGGTTCCCGTGCTACCTACTCTTCCGGGAAGTATTTGGATTCTATATGTTTAGCATACCACTTTTTCCCTTCATCGCTCATCCATCTGGTTTCGTATTGTCTGCGTTGACCTCTAGGAACCGCTGGTGCTGCTGGAACTACTGTTCCCAATCTTACCCTTTTTCTGCTGGCGTCCGATGTGGATGCGCCCTTGCCCTTGTCTTGTCGGCCTGACATTGTTCCTGTACATTCAAACATACATTCCAAATTTTATTCAAGTCATAATTAGCTACAACTAAGGTTGGGTTTAATTGGATCACCCCACACTTAGTCTTTAGCCACAATCAACACAATTCGACAAGACATTCATGATTTTGCTATTCTTAGCATTCAACAAGCTTAGTGCATTCATATAAGTCGATGGAACCATTACTATGTACTACTCAGACTTCATACAATGAACACAAATTTCTCCATCGATTCAATTACATCATCATAGCACTTAGCAATTTTTCACAACCTATGTAATTCTCCAATTGCATTCTCCCAAAAATCCCTCTTCTAATTTATCATATTCAACTTTAATCACAATGCATTTCACTTAACCCAATGTTCACAACCCAATTGATCAACATTTCAAAGCATTTAATCTTCTTCCTATTCGATCCTCAACCCTAGCTATCGATTTTGCAAGAATTTCAACAAAACATGCAATCATTGAGTTCATATACTTAAAATGATACTATGAACATCATTTAATCATAACTCAAGTGAATTCAAGCTTATTTTTCACTTAGGGCAAGGTTAATAACCAAACATGTTCAAGAATCGAAAATTTGAGCAAAAATAAGGAAAAATTCAAGAACATACCTTTACTTTGATGAAATCGAAGAAAACTCGAAGAAATTTGATCACTAGGTCCGTGTCACGTTGGGGGAGAAGGGGATTTTGGGTGTGGGTCGCGGAGGGAATGAGAAAGTAGGAAGAAAATGAAGGAAATTGGGGTTTAAATGGGGTTTTTCGCGTGGGTTACCCGGTGACCCGAGGTGAAATAACGCTCAACGTGTCATGGAGGGTAACGCGGAGCACTGCCTCCATGACACGGAGCCGTCGCGCAGGCATTCTGGATTTTTTTTAAAATCCGGAATAAGCCTCAACGTGTCACAGAGGGTAACGCAGAGGCCCTCCTCCGTGACACGAAGCCATCGCGCAGGCTCACTGTAACGTACCAATTTTTATTCTCACCTCGATTTTTTTTCCTTTGCATTTTTTTTTTGTATTCTTGCCCTCCGTTCCACCTGAAAATCATTTCACCACAAGAATTTGGTTAGAAATCATAGGTTTCAACGCAAAAAAAAATTATTTTTCTTTTTCTTTATTTTTCTGTTTTTTTTCTCTTTTTTCTTAAAATAATTCTACTCTTCTATTACAACACATTCACGGGTTGCCTCCCGTGCAGCGCCTGATTTACCGTCGCGGCTCGACGCCATTCATGCTCAATCATCCTCTAGAGTGATGGACGTCTTCTCTCAAATAACGTCCTCACCCCAATAATGCTTACACCGTTGCCCATTCACCAAAAATGTGGCACTTCTATCTTCTTGCCACAACTCCACTGCCCCGTGTGGGGTCATTCTCACCACTTCAAATGGCCCTGACCATTTGGACCACAATTTACCTGGAAAAAGCTTCAGTCTTGAATTAAATAACAACACTTTCTGCCCCAGCTCAAAGATCCGATGCACCATATGCCTATCATGCCACCTCTTCATTTTCTCCTTGTAGCATTTGGCTCTTTCATAAGCATGCCATCGAAACTCATCAAGTTCGCTAAGTTGCATCAGCCTCTTCTTCCCTGCTAGCTCCGGATCCATGTTAAGCTTTCTCACGGCCCAAAAAGCTCGATGTTCCAGCTCTACAGGCAGATGACATGCCTTTCCATAGACCAATCTGTACAGAGAAGTCCCAATGGGTGTCTTGTATGCAGTTCTATAAGCCCACAACGCATCGTCGAGTTTGCTTGACCATCAATTCGTTGTGCATTCACTGTCTTCTGTAGAATCTGCTTTATCTCTCTGTTCGACGCCTCCATTTGCCCACTAGTTTGGGGGTGAGACGTTGTTGCTACCTTATGCCGCACCCCATACTTAGCTAGCAAATTCTTGAAACTTGCATTCACAAAATGAGCCTCTCCATCACTGATAATGGCTCCGGGTGTCCCGAACCTGGTGAAAATATGCTTTTTCACAAATTTTGTCACCATCTTGTTGTTATTCCTGGGGCAAGTTGTTGCCTCAACCCACTTAGATACATAATCAATGGCTACCAAGATGTAACGATTACCAAATGACGGTGGGAACGAGCCCATGAAATCTATTCCCCATACATCAAAGATCTCCACTTCTAATATCTGCTGCAATGGCATCTCCTGCCTTCTACCAATTGTGCCTGTTCTTTGACATCTATCGCACATTTTTACATATGCCATAGAGTCTCTAAACAGTGTAGGCCAAAAGAAACTTGACTGTAGCACCTTGTGAGCTGTCCGCTCGCCTCTGTGGTGCCCTCCATACAATGATGAGTGACAACTCCTCAATACTTCTGCAATATGGCTCTCTGTAATGCATCTTCTCATCACCTGATCCGGTCCCTACTTAAACAGATACGGCTCATCCCACATGTAATACCTGCAATCATGTCTCAACTCTTTCTTTGCTGAGCCGTAGCCTCCAGTGGGTAGACTCCACTTACCAGCAAACTCACAATGTCTGCATACTAAGGGATTTCAGCTTCCCTTATTGCCAAGAGCTGCTCATCTGGTAACTCTTCTTTGATGTTGTCACCTTCTTTCACATGCAACCGGCTTTCCAATCGCGATAGGTGATCTGCCACTTGATTCTCGCTCCCCTTTCTGTCCCGAATCTCTAGGTCAAACTCTTGTAGCAACAATATCCATCTGATTAGTCTGGGCCTTGCATCCTTCTTGTTAAACAGATACCGAATTGCTACATGATCTGTATACACCACTACTTTAGAACCCACCAAGTAGGACCTGAATTTATCAAATGCGAACACCAATGCTAGCATCTCCTTTTCTGTGACTGTATAATTGACTTGGGCTGCGTCAAGTGTTTTGCTTGCATAATGAATGGAATGAAAAATTCTATTCCTAGGCTGCCCCAATACAGCCCCTACAGCCACATCACCTGCATCACACATTAATTCAAACGGTTGCTCCCAATCCGGAGAAATGAGAATAGGTGCTTCTACTAGCTTCAGTTTCAACTCCCCGAATGCTTTAACACAATTTTCGTCAAACTCAAACTTCACCTCTTTTTCTAGCAACCGGCATACCGGTCTAGAAATTTTAGAGAAGTTCTTGATGAACCGTCTGTATAACCCTGCATGTCCGAGAAAATTGCGAACGCCCTTCATTGACACTGGTGGTGGTATCTTTTTGATCACTTCGATCTTTGCACGATCGACTTCCAACCCCTTGCATGAAACCTTATGGCCAAGGACGATACCCTCCTTGACTAAAAAATGATATTTCTCCCAGTAGAGTACAAGGTTGGAGTCTTCACATCGAGCTAGCACCCTGTCAAGATTCTGCAAACATTTAGCAAACAAATTACCGAAAACATAAAAATCATCCATAAATACCTTGACAAAATCTTCCACCATATCGTGAAATATCGCTATCATGCATCTTTGGAATGTGGCGGGTGTATTGCATAGACCAAATGGCATCCGCCTGAAAGCATATATCCCATAAGGACATGTAAAAGTGGTCTTCTCCTGGTCCTCCGGTGCTATGGTTATTTGGTTATAGCCAGAATATCTATCAAGGAAATAATAGTATTCTTGCCCTGCCAACCTGTCCAATATCTGATCAATAAATGGGATAGGATAATGATCTTTCCTCGTGGCCTCATTGAGCTTTCTATAGTCCATGCAAATTCGTCAGCTTGTGACTGTGCGTGTATCAGCTCATTCTTCTCGTTGGTGACCACGGTCATCCCTCCTTTCTTTGGGACACACTGAACAAGACTAACACATTCACTGTCTGAAATGGGATAGACCACACCTGCATCAAGCCACTTGATCACATCCTTCCTAACTACATCCTTCATCACCGGATTCAACCTCCGCTGATTTTGTACAGTTGGCTTTGCTCCTTCCTCCATAAAAATCTTGTGTGTGCAAAAAGCTGGATTAATTCCCCTAATGTCTAACATTTGCCACCCCATTGCTTTCTTCCGCCTCTTGAGAACCACCAATGCATCCTTCACCTGTGCCTCTGTCAGTTCCACGGAGATGATGACTGGCAAGGTGTCATCTTCCCCTAAAAATACATACTTTAGATGTGGAGGCAATGTCTTCAATTCCAATTTTGGTGTTTCCTCAATTGATGGTTTTTGGAAATGGTTCCTAGGACCTCATCAATGACTGAAAGTCTTGCTTTCTGGGAAACCATTTTGGTTCGTTCAACATCTGCACCATCTCATACGTAGCCTTGTCTCCGAAATGATCGGAGCCCATCAAATCTCTCTCCAATGGATCCTGAGAATCAACAATCTGAAGAATTGCTTCCTGATTTAGCACATTGATTGCTGACAACTCCTCATAAATGGCTGGATGCTTCATGGCCTTATACACATCAAACACCTCCGCTTTATCATGCGCTCGCATGGTTAGCTTCCCCGCAGCCACATCAATAAGCGCTCGCCTGGTTGCCAAGAAAAGACGTCCCAAAATAAATGGGACTTCCGCATCCGGCTCAAAATCCAAGATAATAAAATCCACCGGGAAAATGAGGGAGCCCACTTGCACTAGCACATCCTCCACAATACAATCTGGTCTGGCCAAAGAACGGTCACCTAGCTGCAAGATCACAGTAGTTGGTCTAGGGTTTCCCAGCCCCAACTTCTTGAACACCGATGTCGGCATCAAGTTTATGCTTTCTCCCAAATCACATAATCTGCGAGCTCGAATATTTTGCCCTATTGTGATCGGAATGGTAAAGCTCACATGATCCTTGAGATTTGTCGGCAACCTGTTCTGTATCCGGGAAGTGCACTCCTCCGTAAGCGCCACCGTAGCATACTCCGTCAATCTGCTTTTGTTTGCTACAATGTCCTTGATATACTTTGCATATTTCGGCACTCCCTGCAAAACATCAACCAAAGGTAAATTAATGTGTACCTGTTTCAGCACCTCTATGAACTTCTTAAAGCAAGCTTCTTCCTTGTGCTTCTTTAATCTTTGAGGGAACGGGGGTGGTGGTCTTTTTGCCTCAGCTGCCTTTTCCTTCCCCCTCTCATCATCATGTTCCCCATCTTTCTCCACTGCTCCAGATTGCTGAGGTGGTCTTTCTGGTTCCACCTCCTTAAGTTGTAGTCCACTCCTTGTGGTCACAGTATAGACTTGCTTGGGATTTGGGTCAGTATCACTCGGTAGTCCTCCTCTGGGCCTGGTGTTTTGAGCTCCAGCTAACTTTCCAAACTGGTACTCCAACGCCTTTGTAGCTAACTGCTGATTTTTCATGTTAGCCGCTAATTTCACATAATCAACCTACATTTGCGCTTGGTTAGCTATAATTATTTTGAGCATGTCCTCAATGTTGTTGGGTGGTGGAGGAGGTGCATTGTTTCCTCTGTATTGAGACTGAAAATTCTGATGCCCCCCTTGATTTCTCTATACGCCCTGATTCGAACTCTGTCCTTGATGGCTATTACTACCCCAAGAGAAATTTGGATGATTCCTCTAATTTGAGTTGTAACTGTTACCATACTGTTGATTATTATTCCTTTGGACGTTCCCAACAAAGTTTACCGAATATGTATTTTCACCACAACACTCAGCTGAGTGTTCATTACTCCCACATACTTCACACCAAACCTGCTGAACTGCATTGATTGGGGCTTGTGCTTGATTCAAGCTCATACTGCTGAAGTGGGTGTTGAGTTGATTTTGCAATGCAGCTATCTGTGCAGCAATAGCTATAAAACCATCCACGTCAAAGACTCCTGCCGCTTTCCTTGTTCCTCCTCATGATGAGTCCGCATTCCATTCTGGATTTCCCTGTGAAATACGATTTAACAAAGTATAAAGCTCCTCATAAGTCTTTTCCAATGCTTTCCCCCCAGCTGCTGAGTCTAGCAGAATTTTTGTATGTGGTTCCAAACCCTCAATGAATGTATGCACCAACACATCATTAGACCGGTGATGGTGAGGACAATCCCTTAACATTAATTTAAACCTCTCCCAAGCTTGATACAAATTCTCACCCTCTCTTTGTTTAAAACTTAGAAAATGACTTCTAAGTCTGGCTGTCTTCCCAGATGGAAAGAATCGTATCAAAAACTTTCTTGCAAGATCATCCCAAGTAGTGATAGAGTTAGGTGGTTCAGCTTTCAACCACCTCTTTGCTTCCCCCAATAATGAGAATGGGAATAATGTAAGCCTCACATAGTCGGATGATACTCCAGCGGGAATGTAAGTGTCACTTATCTCCAAAAAGTTTTGGAGATGTTGTTGTGGATCTTCATGACGGAGACCTGTGAATTGCCCGTTGGTGTGCAACAACTGAACCATGTTCTGTTCAAGTTCAAACCTCCCTCCTAGCTCAGGTCTGCGAATACTAGATGTAACATTGTTTGCATGTGGGATTGCCACTTCACGAACCGGCCTTGCTGCCATCTCCTCGGGCACTAAAACTGCCCTCACAAGTGGTGGATTCTGTTGTTGCTCCAGAATTACCTATATTAGCAACTGCAGCTTCTTCTCTAGAGCTTCCCTTCTTTGGTGATGAAATTGTCTCTCTGACTCTATAAATGAATCCACCAACTCCTTATCTATTGCCAGCGTTCAGAAGAATTCAATATCTGCAAGAGAAAGGCTAAGATCAAGTTGTCAACACTTATATAGAATTTGTAAACTAACAATAAGAAAATAAATTTACCAATTGTCAGTCCCCAACAACGGTGCCAAAAACTTATTCGGTGGCGAGAACTACATGCAAGTGCACGTGGTCGAACAAGTAGTAAAGTGGCTTATTTAAAGCCAAGTATCGATCCCACAGGGACTGAACTACGGTATTAATTAACTTAAGCGTCAGTGAACTATATCTCTATGAATGCAGACAACCAAATAAATAATATTTTAAGAGTTAAAGTTTACTATGTAATGAAAATCTAAGTCGAGATTATAATTTGACTCTGAACAATAGCAATGAACAAGATGAGGTTAAGACAAACATGCAGGGATGTAATTTATCAATTCAATTCATCTAATCTTCTCTTCGGTTGCTAGTCCGGAATTTATTGCCTATGGATTGGATCTTTCGACTCCTATCCAATTTAAGAATCATGAGACCTTAATCTACATTTCTGTGATATAAGAATTTCATGCTCTAGCCATACATAACCGATTCCGTAATTGACTAATAAGATTTTCAGATATATTTCTATTCTGAATGTAAATCAATTCTCAATTTTCTAAAATAAGAAAAGATCATATCCTACCAATTCACATCTGTCCAATTTCTTTCCTTTTCAAAATCAAAATTGAATTTCTAGATATACATTAACATTGGCCAAACATTAATGCGGTAAAAACAAGAATTTATAGAACAACCATTGAAGAAAAGATGAAAACTAAAATGATCAACATACATTCCTCTATAATTATTCTTAACCTCAGCAAGAAGTGAATTAGCCACTCATTTGTGGATTAAGCATCTTCAAATAAGTAGAATTCATACAAGCAATTGGAATTAAAGAGAAAGAGAAAGAGAAGAACCCTAGAATTTTTGTCCTGTCAACTGCCTGTAACCCACGTTCTTGCTCAACCAAGTCAGAATGTTTAAAATAAAACCTAAGTGTGCTATTTATACTATTGAGAATTTTTCCCGGAATAACAAGCAACGTGGCACGGAGTGTATCGCGGAGCACTCCCTCCGTGCCACGGGGGTATCGCGGACCCTCACTGGAACTTGAGGTTCCAGGTAATTACACTCAACGTGACACGGAGTGCATCGCGGAGCACTGCCTCCGTGTCACGGAGGTAACGCGACCCTCCACTGGAATTTGACAAAATTAATTCATCCGAGGCAGAATGCCTCCGCAATGGCAGTGTGACACGGCTCCATCGCGGAGCCCTTATTTTTGCTGCTTTCCCTTGTCAACTTCCACTTCTTGTTTCCAAGTCCATTCCCGCACTTCACCAACATATATATTAGCTTCCAAAATTTCCTTTTACCTACAAAACAACACTAATCATGTTGGTTAGTATAAAATTCACATTTAACTAAGAATTACATGAGAATGTACACATAATGATAGATAAACAAGTAGAAATGAAGCATTTGAGTATCACTTGGGCATGCAGTTCTGCCCAAGATCAATGCCAATAACTCGAGGATTTTTCACTTTGCCAAAATGTTGTTATGAATAAAATTCCTACATTCAAAGAAAATTGTGAGTCTCGAAATCTAAATTCTATGGATTTTGCATCATATGTTGCTTCATTTGAATCGCACGTTGTCTTTTTTGGTGCTGAGCTTTGATCTAGCATGCGCTATCGTTCAAGAATGACACCAATTGGCCTATGTATTACTCAAAGAAAACTCGTTAGTATAAAAGAAAATGATTGTCTTGCATTGAACTTTGAAGTTTTGGTTTTGAATCTGCATTTCTCATTGCTTATGGCATTGCAACAATTTTGATGATGTGAATATAGCTTGCGATTTCAACATCTGTCTTTATCGAATAAATGATAGGCCATTGGTGAAACTGCCCCAGTTTTTGCTGTGGAGGGAATAATAATTTTTATTATATTAAAATCAAACCCAGAATGGGCGCCTACGTATCCCGCTACCAACAAGAATCAGGTCGGACGTAGTTCATTACAAAATCCTAGAAAAGGATTGTAAAATAGTAGCTACACCCAAAGGAGAGAAGATGGAGAATGATATACTCAAGTTTCAATATAATGTTATTGTCAATCCTCTTGACTTGTCGCATGGTTTCTCTTCAAATGTCTTGGTACCAACTTAGATGGGTCCCCCTTAACAAAGATTGTGCTTTTGTTTGCAATATCAGCATTTTTGTTTGGAGGCTCTTGTTGTAACTTTATCTTGCCACTGTCAATCATGTTTTGAATCTTGTTTCTCAGCGCAGGACAATCTTCAGTGTCATGTCCTTGAATGTTTGAGTGATAAGCGCAACTCTTGGATAGGTTAAAGTTTGAAGATGAATGCTTAGGTATGAATCCCTTTTTTGGTTGAAGAAGTCCCTTAGTTCTTAAACTCTCAAGTACATTTGTCAATGGCTCATCTAGAGTAGTGAAGGAGAAAGATTTCATCTTCTTTTGTTGTCGAGAGCGAGATTATTCTTGGTAAAACTGTTGCTAGCATCCATGCTGAAAATTTTGCTTGTGACGAGGCTGGAGAGGCACAACATAAGGGTCGGAAGTGGCATGAGATTGCAAAAGTTGATGACTTTGATGGAGTTGTGGTGGGTGCATAGTCATACAAGCTGAATTGTTTTCACCTTGCAGATTTCCCGATATCTTTGGTTGCAAGATCTGGTGATCAGCTTGTGCTTTTGAATTATATACAATTCTTCCTCCTTGGATGCCACTTTCTATCTCTTTACCAATACGAATTAGATCAGAGAAGTTGCGGGAAAAAGTTCCGAGCAACTTATCATAATATAAGCCTTCTTGAATTTGAATGAACGCAGAGATCAATTCTTCCTCAGGCACTGGAGGATGTATTTTTAAGCTTCTAACCTCCATCATGCCGCATATTCTTGAAAAGACTCATGTGGCATTTTTCTTATTTTGAGCAAATCCGTCATGTGCAGATAGCTTCCACTATTGAACTTGTATTGCTTTACAAAGTCGCGAACCATATCTTCCCACATATGCCATTTTCTAAAGTATTGCTTAGTGTACCACTCGAGTGCCAATCTTAATAAACTTTGAATGAATAGTCTCATTTGTATAGCTTCATCATGTCCAATTCCAATTAGCCTGCTGCAATAGTCCTTTAGATGAGCGACTGGATCTCCTTCCCCACTAAAGGCGTTAAACTTTGGTAGATTATACCCTGATGGAAGCTCAGCATTTGGGTGCACACATAAATCTTCATACTTCAGACTCTGATAACCTTTTAAGTGCAATTCTTCATCAATGACTTTCTTCAGACTGTGGAGTTCTTTATACAAATACTTATGGCTAGTTGAATGGATCTCCTTTCCACGTCTAGCCAATTGATGAATCATTAGTTGGTTGTGCTTATTTTCCTCGACAGGAAACACAACTCTGGGAGGATCGATATTTGGCATCATGGTAACCTGAAAATTGCTGGAACTGGTAGTGTATACTGATGGAACTTGCGAGAGATCGTATAGGCAGGGGCTGGGCGAGGAGATATAGTTAAACAAATATTTTGGGTTGAGTTGGAAGTTGTGGTAGTAGTAGGAAGTAGGCCAAAGATATTTCCTAGATTGATCAAAATATTTCTTCGAACCACATATTTCTCGCTATCATTATTTTGTGCTTGCACCAATACAATACCATCGTTGAATGCTTCAAATCTGTTTGCCATTATGACTTCGTCCTTAATGCATATTCACAGCCAAAAAGATGTTCAATGCTAGGCAACCTCTAAAGAGAAAATAAAACGGATGAACGGATAATAAAGTGTTAGTGCATGAGAATATACATATGAAGCAAATACACAAAATAATAAAATATTTGATAAAATAAATTAGTCAAAATTTTTGTAAGTAGGAGTTCTGAACTAGAAGAGATGACTTAAGCTGTAGAAGGAGGGAACGAGAATGACTTATAGGTAACAGGCTCTAATGCTCAAGACTTAACAAAAGAAAGGCAAATTGATTTGGAGTAGAATGTGCGATTTGGAGAAAAGCTGACTTATGTCGAACATCAAAACTTGGTTCTGACTTGATCCTTATCCTTTTCCAACTTTAGCATACTCCAAAAATTTTCCCCAGTCTTGAGGACACTTTTAATGATAGTGTGCTTGTCTTGAGTGCGAAAATTTACCCCAATTTCATGCTCCTTCTTTGGTAAATATTAAAATTTTATAAAAATAAGACCGAGCCTTATATAGGCTGCCTATGTATCCTGTGTCCGACAGAAAATCAGGTCAAACGTAGTTTCAATTACATATAAATGGGATATTAAAATTATTCCAATATGACTGAGTCCCTGTGTGGACTGCCTACATATCCGCCAAGGAAATCAGGTCAATCGTAGTTCGCCGTACATAAAAAGAAATTTAAGAACATACAAAATATTGATCATTGGCCAACATAAGTACATAACTGTTTTCAAAAAAGATACAACTCAAAAACTGACTATCTCACTCCATACTTCCTAAACGTCAGTTTTCTGATGAGGTCCCGCCATATGCCTAACAACCTTTCTGAACAAAATCATTCTTGGTGCTTTGTCCATCTATATCATAAGTGCTTGCAGTAGATTAAGGATAAATTCGGTGCAACAAATCTTGGTCCAGCATTTGCTTGGCCATGAGGAGGATCCTGATTAGGAAATTGTGGACAAACTGCTTGATTATGACTTGGCATTGGCATGTGGTTGTAGGATGATACCAAATAAGCTGAGGGCGAGCCATTGGTCTCTGAATGATTCTACCATTATTCAATAGCTTTTGGATCTCTTCTTTCAAAAAAAGGCATCCGTCGGTAGTGTGACCTAACATGCCTGAATGAAAGGCATACTACTTGGACGGGTTAAAAGAATGAGAAGGAATTTTGCTAGGTTTTGGTTGCAAGATTCTGTTTGACCTCAACCATTCGATATGATTGAAATTGGTTCACACAAAGGGGTGAAAGTTTGAGATTTTCTTGTTTCGAGCATTGTTGGGGGAGCATTCGGTCTTTCAGTGATAATTTCTTTCCTTTTGTCCTCGGAATGTGCCTCAGCCAAAAGATAATTTTCCTTATCACACTCCAAAGTTGACTCTGCTGCTTTTCTTCGAGATTCTTTTTCTTTTGTACTTTCAGGAGACTCTGTAGATTTTCTCTTCAATACATCACACCCACTAGAGGTGTTATTAGGAGATCCATATTGCTTGATAAAATCTTTGACTAGATCATCCCAAGAAAACCACTTACCCGCATCTTGTTTTGCATACCACATCAAGGCTGGTCCAGTAAGCATTCTAAAAAAAGGCCTTATCTTAAGCTTATTTCCTTGCTCCATTTCCGCCAAAAAATCAAGATATGCCTTCAAGTGGATTCGAGGATTACCCATCCCATCATACATTGAAAAATCAATAAGATTGAGAAGGTTCTCTTTTTTATTTTCCATCTCAACTAAATCTACCTCAGGTTGTAAAGCATGCTCATTTGTGAAGGAAATCTGATTGGTTTTGACATTGAAATGTCTTCCACCATTTTCTCTGCCCCTTGCATGCCTCCATCAAACTGTTGAATGCCTCTTTTAATGAAAGTGAATTCATATTTGGGAAATGATGAGCACTACTTTCAAGGTTGGGATATGCAGTTCTGCTAATGAGCGGGTGTCCCCCTGAGTCTTCATTGAATGACTTTTTAAGGTCCGATATCATTTTCTTGATGCCAGCAATTTCTTGTTCCATTTGTACTACTTTTGCCTCAAGCTTAGCAATTTTGTCCTGGTATGACTCTCTTCTTTGCAGTCAAACTCATTCTCAACTAAATCAATCACAGTGATTTGGTTAGCCATCTCGTCCTTGAATTTGTGCAGCTTTTGATGCTCAACTTAAGTCAGCCTTTGGAAGGAAAGAAACACTCGGTAAGTGTAGAGTAGGTATGATTAGCTTGAGACCATAAAGTGTAAATGGCTAAAGGTAAAATATTTAAAAATGTGAGCCTAAGAAGAAATCAATAGATTGAGTCTTAGAATGGATACGCTTTATAAAGGGAGGAAGATAAATTTAGTGTTGAATACATTTAGGTGCTTGTTTGGATATATGATAGACAAGCTTAAGATTAAGATTATGGATATGAAATTGTGGCTAATCGAGCATACGAGAGTTGAACTTGCTAAGGCTTGCGAATAACTTTGAATTCCTTTTAGCATTGGCGAGTTATGAAATTATCGAGGACAGAAATAATATTAAATGAATTGAAGACTTATGAGATTGTCCTCAACTTGCGTGCCAAAACTCAAAATTGGTGGGTGTGTGAAGATAAATCTCTACAACCCATAATAGGGACGATGCAAACATTTGAAATAAGTAAGTGAAAACTCTGAAGAAGTATTTCACCTGACAAGTCATTCTTTAACAACTTGATAGTGAAAATTGAATGGCAAGTGCTATTTGATAGATTGCAAATAAATTTGGACATCTACCCATTTGAGAAATTACAAATGACATGAAGGTCAGTGATAAATTGAAAGAACTTGAGAGTATAAATAAAAGCTCAATACTGTAGATCATTCTATGAGATGTGGAACTAGCGAGCCGAATGTTTTGTCATTAGATATGAAAGATTTGACTCATAAAGGAGGGACTTGGACGACCTCAAGAAGATATCGGAACTCTGACACATGGTTAATCTATGAATTTTGACGGAAAATCTAAATCCAAAAGGCTAAGTATGCTAGGTATGTAGGCGAAATATTTCACCTTATTATGGAGATTATGCCTATGATAAGAGAGTGAGAAGGTATTCTTAAAGCTAGTTTCATACAGATATTGGAAAACTACGACAATAATGAATCAAAACTCGTTAAGAATTCACGGTCAAAATATGAACCTTATAAAATATTATAGAAGGGAGGAATTTAAGGGTCTAGAATAAATTTAAACCTAAACGGTGCTCTAAAGTTGCCGAAGTACGTTAAGCATGGAAAGATTATTATTATTTCAAGAATCGACAAAATTAAAATATTCCATTTATGATAAATTTCACAAATAAGTGGCACCCATGACATCCAGACAGGTCAATCTCGCCGACACCACTCGGATAGTCCATTAATGACTTCCTTTATATACGGATCCCAAACAAAACTTTGCAAGAACAAATTATAGTTATTAATTAGAAATTAAAGAAAATGTCTACCATAATACACCAAACACATACCTAGCCACTAGTTAATTAATAGTAAACACATTTTGCGCCTCATTCTGGTGAATCTAACACCTAGTCCACTTGCATGCAAGCATAGTGTGAGGTTCAAGCATAGGCATATGTGCACTTGCGGGCCAAGGCTAAGGCTGCAATGGGATGATACTCCTAAGCCCCTATATATGTATCCTAAGATAGAAAATTTTTCATAAAATGCATTTATTAAAGAAACATAGACACTTAAAATTTAAAAAAAATTATCATATGTGCATCAAATATAGAAATCCACATACATCACTAGATATAGTCATTGATGCATGACATAAAGTATTATACAAATACGCCAATGTTGTTGCTTCCCAAGCATGTGCGACATTGCGATTAGGTCATGCACGTTGATCGGGGGCTTAAATAGCATGCCCGAGTGATGCTTTATACCTTAATTTAGTCTTGTTTATCTAAGTTATTTTATACATTTTCATGTGATTCTATATAAATGTGAATATATGTGCTAACCAACATGATTAGTCCTTGTTTTGTAGGTTTCAAGGATTTTGAGGAACTAATTCATAAATTGGTGAAGTAGAGGAATGGAGTCAGGAGCAAAGTGCAAAATTCGGCAAAGAAGCATGCCTTGGCAAGGCTGGCCGCGCCAGGCAGCGTGCCACACTGTGCGTGTGCCGCACCCAGCGCAGTGCCACGCCTATGCCAGGCGCACGAGAGAAGGCAGCATGTAGGCAGGCGAGCTGCGCGCCAGTGCCGTGCCACGCCAGGCCATCTACGCGCCAGCAGCATGCCATCGCGCCGCAAGAGCAGCGTGCCACGCTGGGCATCGCGGCAAGGGGCTGCCTAGAGTCGATATTTGTTGATTTCCGGTGTGCATCCGCATTACCTCCGTGTCACGGAGGCAGTGCTCCGCGATACACTCTGTGACACGGAGCCATTCCACGACAGGCTAAATTGTGCACGTTTCTCATTTATTATAAATAGGACCCTTAGCTCCTAAATCCAATTTGTCATGATTTTATTCTGGAAAACTACCTAGGAGTGAAGGGAGAAGTGGGAGAACTCATCTAGGGTTTGTCAAATTCCCTTCTCATCTACCAAATTCATGTAAGTATGTTAGTTTAGTAGTAGTTAGTTGTAGTTTTACGAACATGAATGGCAAGAACCCTTCCTCTAGGGTTGAAGCCATGAATTATGATTGTGATTTTATGAAATTGTTTTGGAATTAAGTTATTGATTGTTGTTTTCGTCTTGCATTCTGGATTGTTGGTTGTTTTTATGATTGATCACCATGAAAACATATACGTTAGCTTGGGAAATTGCTTGAGAAAGAATTACCTAGGTCAAGACATGAGAATGTAAGGAGCATGTTTGTATCTCACGATATCATTTCGTGTTAGGATAGAAATATACCTAATACCTTGCTTGGTTGATAAAACGGGGGTTATTAAGAGACCAACTTAGGATTATCACATCACCACTCGAAGAAGTAGTTGTGAGGGTAAGTTGAGTTAAATGGTTAGACGCACGAAAGTCCCTAATCGTTTCCCCGTAAACCACAACATAATTAATTGCCCGCGAAGTAGAAATTAGCATCCTCGCTTACAATGATGCAGTGAGGCTAGTTTGTCGTGTTTAGAGGCTCGAAAGACCATGAACATGCAATTCTAATTATGTGAAATAATAATCGATAGTTGCATACTTAACCCATTGCAAATTGTAGCATCGCATGATTATCTGGTTTTAACTCTATGTTGCTCCTAGAGTGCATTCAGAATATTTCGTTGACCAAATTTAGACTTAATTAAAAATCTCCCTCGAAAACTTCTATAACCATCATTTTTTGGTATTTAAGATCACACTTGTAATGGATAGTTAGAGGAATGGGTCCAGTCCCTGTGGGTTCGACATTCCGGTTCTTAAAAAGAGCCACTATATTACTTGCACGATCCGCACACTTGCGGATGCACGAATCGGGCACGTCACACGTCAATCGAATAGTCTAAACATAGTTTACAGCCAGACTTATCTGGGGAAATGGTCCCACCACATAGCCTATCATGACCCAAGCTGAGGTCTCGGACCGAGACACAGGACCTAGAACCATGAATGGCCCTAAGCTAACCCATGGTACATGCATAGCAACTCAAGAGCATGAACTAAAGTGAAATTTAAAACATAAGCATGAATAAGCAGAAATCTACATAACATAAAGCATCAGTAAGAGTGACAATATCTCATAGCTGAGTCATCTACTACATGTCTATCTGAAAAGCCTCTAGTCGTATGATGAGTTGATAGGACAACACTCCCAACTAGCTCGCTAAAGTGTGAAACAAAAAATAAGACATGACAATATAAATTGATAGACGTCATTGGATGATGAGGACTCACCAAGACTAGGAACTGAGCTGGTCTAAGCGGGCGAGCTAATGTCGGGACTGTGAAGAATCACCTGAACCTATATCATGAGACGATATAGCATAGTGTATGCGGTTAGTACTTTGAATGTATTAAGTATGTAGAGAAACTAAAACATGCTAGTAAAATGATAGTATGAAATTATGAATATAAATCTAGATAAAACATGAGCATGAGGCAACATGCTAAAAGCCATATTCTTGAAGTAATCATAATCATGAGATATTTATCATAAGCTGAACATAATGACCGAAGGTTTAGAAATAAAAATCATATAGTGTACCATGCTTGAAATTATAAGTGAAAACTCATAAACTGATCAATGGGTCAAATATGCTATAAAACATAGTATCATAAATCACAAACATGAGTAATACAAAATGTGAGGAACAATGGGAGACTCTTCATAACCGAAACCTATCACGTATGAGCGCATGATGATCCCACATCTTGTCACTGTGGAGAAGAGCCATCCTAAAACTTGCCAGAGCAAAGGACAAATAAGTTGTGATATCACTGATATGTCCTCGGGCGGGGGAAACACTCTCTTGAGAGGTCCTAAATAAGAATATAGTTATGAGACTAGGGTCCTCGAAATTCTTGGCCTACTCGGTGCTAGACACTACTCTCAAAACATGAATATAGCTCAGAATTATATTCTTAAAACATAGCTTGAATCATTTACTGTCACAACCCGAACATAGGCCCGGATCGAGACACGGGACAAGGAACCCCGAGAGGCTCCAAGCAGACCCATGGCATGATCATATAACATTAGCAAGACAACAACTAACAGAATCATAACTAAGCGGAAGCTAACAGAAAGAGTCTAATTAAAATCCATAAGAACAAATGTAACAAAACTCTGATACAAAGTTGAATCTTTCTATACAAATCTGAAAGTCTCTACTACACTAATGAGTTGCTGGGACAAGCCCCCAGCTAACTCGTAAAATCTGAAAACTTAAACATGATGAAATAAAAAACATAGATCGCGTCCTCAAGAGATGAGGACTCACCACAAGCAGCTGAGATAGGAATGGAGCGTATCTAACCACGCGGCTGAGTCTGAAAACCTGAATCTATATCATGCAATATAGCACATAAAGTATGCGGTTAGTACTTGGAATGTACTGAGTATGAGGAAAGAGTAAATAAACTAAAACATGCAAGTATATAAGAAAGAGGTAAACCGAGTATATCACTAAACATATAACTGAGATGAAATACAATGACCCTATTTGAGATATACATATATATATATATATATATATATATATATATATATATATATATGTTGACATGAAGCTTTATTTTGAAAAAAAACATTTACTGAAGCATACTCAGACTGATGCATAAGGGTCATGTACTATATATATGTTGAATACTGAAGTTGTAACTGATATCATAAATTGTACTGACTATCTGCTAATAACCGAGACTGAATTCTGCAAAATCTGATTTACACTAAAGTCTGAATCTATACAGAGCTGAGCTGAACTGATATCATGGACTAAGCTAAGGGAGACGTTCTCTGCTATGGAGTGTCCCTGACTGACTAAGGGATACTTTCTCTACTATTGAGACTCCCTAACTGAACTAAGGGAAACATTCTCTGCAAATGAGAATCCCTGACTGAGCTAAGGGAGACATTCTTTGCTAATGAGAATCCTTGACTGAGCTAAGGGAGACCTTCTCTGCTAATAAGAATTCCTGACTGAGCTGAGGGAAACATTCTCTACTATGGACAATCCCTGACTAGACTGATTTAAACATTCTGACTGACTGAGGGAAACATTCTCGGCTATGGAGTGTCCCGATAAACTAGAACATGGAGGACACTAGTCTGACGTCATTCGTCTAGTTTAGGTTACTTCAGCTAATCAGAGACATGAGCGTTCAACTAATTACATCATACTGAAATCATTTAAAATCTGATCAAGGCTACTTTCTACTATCAACAAGCCCATAGGTCTGAAAGATCATCATCATTCTTTATCATCATAATTCATATTATCATAGTCCCGAAATTAGAGTTTAAATCATACATTCTACATTCATGAAACATCTATAGGATAAGATAATACTTTACACACATCCACAACATTCAAAGTCTGAGTTCATAGCATATGACGTATATAATAGATTCATGTAAGATCCAAAGGTCCAAGTCATACTTTAACATATACCCGAATCATAGTGAAGGCATATACATGTTTGAAATCCACCCAAGCCCATAAGTTCCAATCATACCTTAATACATCTATTAAATTATATATTTTAGATTTACAGAAAAACCTTATGATCGACTCATGCTTTAAACATATATAATGAGTTCATGGTAAGATCATGTGCATAATTAACGAAAACCCATTTGAAATTCTAGGTTAACTCATGGTGAAAGTTCTATAATCATGTTATTCCCATATCAAGTACATAATTGGAGATCTTGAAAGTAATTTTGTAAGAATATATGACTATCAATCACGATGGGTCTTAGAATTCATAGGACGCATATAAGAATTCATCCATAAACCGAACCCTAGAACATGATTTTCTAGAAAGTCAAGGAATTTGGATTTTAGTATCAAAAATTGGGACACAAGGATGGAAGGAGATCCTTGTTGAAGTCCCACATACCTGAATAGGAGAAACCCCCACTTGAACTCAACCCTTGAAGCCTTTGAAGAACCCTAGTTGAATCCTTGAGTCTTGAGAGAGGGGAGGAAGAAGAGTTTGAGAGTGTATTTTGAAGGAATGAGGGATTAGTCTAGAAGAACCCCTTAAAAACGTCCCATAATATACTCAAAATGACGTAGTTTAGGAGTTAGAAGCATAGGATTTTATGAAAACACCCTCTGAAATTCGTAGGAAAGTCCACCCTGCCAGTCCCCACAAGGCACTCCACGTGTCATGGGGTTGGCAACGACTCGTGGTGTCTGATCATGGAGTGCACTTGGCGATTTCTCAAAATTCTCCTTAGATATGCCGACGACTGACTTCATGAGTTGTTGTCCATCTTAACGACTCGTGATTCCTCCCGTTGCCACTGAAGCCCACAATTCTTGCTCCTCCTTCCCCTAATTGCCCTGACGAGTCGTTACTGGACACGATGAGTCGTCAGGTCATTTGTGGTCACTGGGCCTTGCTGCACCTCTTGACTGCTCCTCACGGGTCTGACCACGAACCGTTGGGTCATCTAATGAGACGTACCACGACTTGTTCTGAGGCAAAATTTCCACTTCCCTTGTAAATTCTTTCTTTAAGTCGGGAGTTTGATCTTAGAAACTTTCGAGGTGTTACGATATCTCCCCCTTGGGAACATTCGTTCTCAAATTTTGGCTAAATATACTAAAAGGATAAGAACGGAATGGAAATCAAAAAATCGATCAATTACAGCTGAAACCAATGGAGTATCTAACTTCAGGCTAATTTTACATATCTGAACTGAAAATATAAATCATACACACATGCTAAGGCATGAGAGGGACTGAAAGACATGAAATTGACATGGAACTGGATAGAGCACTGAGAAGGATTCTTTCCCTCTAACTAGCACTGAGTTGATACGGACTGAGCCATCATTCTCAAATCGCTTTCTGATACCGAGCTAGAATTCATGATATCTAGTCTAACTTAAAGTAAAGGACTCATGAGCAGGAACATTCATGATATCTAAAACTGAGCACATACATGAGTTACCCATATCTACTGAGCTACTAAAGTAACTTCTAAAGACTAAACTCGAGCTCAACATATTAGAAGACATGGGTTAACACATAGCTGGTTTATAACATAAGGATGAGCCTTAAGGATTCATAGAATAAGACAAGCATCGCTGTCAGAAGCGGCTATCTAGAAATTCTGGAAGCTTGCACATAAGAATGGGTAGAGAATAGCTTCAACTGAAATACAAGAGGAATTATCTGAACCTGAAGGGATTAACATACCGTAACTGTTAGGGCTGAAACTCCCCTACTAGCATACTCAGGATCTGGCTTGTCTCACATACCTACCATCTCCCCCTTAGCTTTAAGCCATTATTCTAAGGCTCCTGAATCCTTCTTAAGGTCGGGGCTAAATCACTAACTCTTAGCTTCTCCTTCACCTCTAACATTCACTGCAAGCCTTATACTCGCAACTATTCACATCACACATCGACAATCTCTTCTCAACAAACATCATAGAGCTTCTTATTACATACCAAGGTTCTGGTGATAGCAACATGAAAAGAGTAACACAAAAATTCATAACATACCTGTGACTACTTCTGGCGACTTGCCTTTATCCTGGTGTGCTGCTAAGGCCTAGGAACGGTTTCAACGTTGTCCGCCACCTGCGTTAGATGATGCAACCTGCTGAAATGGATAGGATATCAAAGCTACTGAAGAGGTGGCCGAGGCTCTACTCTCACCTCGTTTAGCTGCTGCGCAATCCCGGTACTTATGACCCACTTGCCACACCAAAAAAAAGCATCCGAGCCGGCCATACATTCTGCCAAATGGTGTTCCCCACAGCTCATATACAATGGTTATGTAATCTCACTTACCCTGGGTTTGTACGGAACATTGGCTGTCGAAGGTGCTGGGGATGTGATTTCTGCTGGTAGCATGAGCGGTGTCCACCATTCGTCCTCTGCGGGGAAAACTCTGAATCTCCTACCCTAGCCCTCTTGGCCTCTCTCTCTTTTTCCTTCACCTATTTCTCTTCCATTTGTTGGGCGAATATCACCATGAATGGAAAGTCTATGTCCTTGTGCAACATGGCGCTCCTGCACTCTCTGACCAAGGAGTCAGCCGCTCCATTCACGAACCTACTCACACGAGTCCTCTGGTTGGCTACCATCTCTGGTGCATACTTGGACAACCGGGTAAACTCTAATGCATACTCCTGGAAAGTCATGTTGTTCTGTCTCAAGTTGATGAACTCTGCTGCCTTTTCCTCCCTCAACTCCCTAGGGAAGAACCTATCTAGGAATGCAGTCATAAACTCATCCCAACTTACAAGGGCTGCTCCAACTCCCCGACTATCTCTTCACTGACAGAACCATATGTGAGCGACTCTTTTCAGCTGGTAAGAGGCTAAGTCTACGTTCTCAGTTCCCGTCACCCCCATGATTCGGGTGATCTTCTGGATCTCTTTTAAGAACTCATACGAGTCCTCGTCCACCTTTGACCTTAAAAATTCAGGTGGATTCATTCTGAGGAAGTCTTTTACCCTAGCCACCGGTACATTCCCATTCTGGGAACATGAGTCATCGCCTACGGATTAATCTAGGAGGTCATGGACTACACCAACATGTGAAAGGCTTCCCTGAACTCGGCATGAGTAACATGGTCATCCATCAGGTTCGCTAGGGCTGGTGGGGCTTGCTGGCGCCCATTACCATTTCTTCTTCCATTCACTCGTCTGGGAGGCATTAATTGCGAGCACGTAAATCACGAGTCAGGAGAGGAACTGTTAGAGTTTCATACTCTATGCATGATAAGAATCATGAAGAAAAGGGAACATTCCTAAAACATCTCATAACCTCGTCGTCATAAGTGTGACGCACTTCACACCCATTAAAAAAAGACTCTACTTAACGCGAGTTTCAGATACCCTAGGACACTCTAAACCCATTGCTTTGATACCAAGTTTGTCACGACCCGAACATAGGTCCAGATCGATATACGGGACAAGAAACCTTAAGAGGCTCCAAGTTGACCCATGGCATGATCATAGCATAACATTAACAACTAACAGAATCATAATTGAGCGGAAGCTAACTGAAAGAGTCTAATTAAAATCCATAAGAACAAATGTAACAAAACTCTGATACAAAGTTGAATCTGTTTATACAAGTCTAAAAGCCTCTACTACACTGATGAGTTACTGGGACAAGCCCCCAGCTAACTCCTAAAGTCTTGTTATATCCCGGAAGCCCAAAGATCATATCCGAGAGTTGAAATGGAGAAAAGTTAAAATCTGACACCAGGTATCAGAAAGGGTCATGAGGTGACCAGTGAGAGCAGCCCATGAGTAGTGATGTGACTCGTGGGGTGGTCGGGTGATGAGCTTAAAAATATTAGGAAATGGGATCCCCACAGATATGACCAAGACTCGTGGTTAGGCCCCACGAGTTATTAGGTCAGTCGTGAGGAGTGATGAGTAAGGAAAGAGAAGGAAGAAGGTAGTGGACTTAAGGGGAGGACCCTACGAGTCGTGGTCAGTCCCCACGATTCATGGGATGAGTCGTGACCAAGCAGGGAAAATTTTATTTGAGGATGAGGCAGTGCACATCATGGATGGTGACCACGAGTTGTGGTCACCAAGTAACGAGTCATCATGTCTTCCGTTACGAGCCCAGAAGCCTTGAGAAGCAGTAAACCTCACGGACGACTCCATGAATCGTAGCCCTTGATGACGAGTCGTTAGGTCCCTCGTTGGGACCATGTGGCAGTTATTTTCTACCAATTTAGTAAGGGCTTTTTCGTAATTTCTAAGATCCTAAGGCCTAACCAACATCGTTTTTAGTTATGAATGATGACTTTTAAATGGGTTAAGTTCATTTTAGGCCTTATTCATTCATGCATGCAAGGTAGAAGGTGAGAGAGGGTGATCAAGCTTAGTGTTCTTCAATTTTTCCTTGGGCATTTAAAGAAGTGTATGAATCAGCCAGCAAAAGGTATGTAGGGTTATGAATAGGTGGATCCTTTCACACCCATGCCCAATCCCTCTCTAAATCATGATTTTCCTATGTCTAATCTATGGATTTTAACCCAAATGCATGAATTTCCTAACTCTCTACATGGGTACGACATAAATATGTTACTTTTATCAAATTATGAAGCATGAGCAAGTTTTATAATATTTTCAATTAAAAATCATGTTTCTAGTTTTATGAATTCAAAAGCCCATAAAGTTCATGAAAGATGAGATTTGTGATGAATGTATGATGATGATGAGATATTATGATGAAAAGCATATTTTCAAACTACCCATGTTTATAATCATGTTTTCGATGTGAATTGAGTATTTTCAAGCATGATAAAGTATTGGAAAATGCCCACACGTTTAAGTTGATCTATGATTTCTCGAATTAAGCTTACCACATGATTTTGGAGCGAAGACTCCTAAATATCTTTCAGATTCTGGTATGGTTTGAGTTAAAACTTCTCATATGCATGAATTCATATTTGAGATGTATTTGATTATTGAGCTTCGTCAATAGACAATGTTGAGATTCGTTGAAAAATGATATAGAGCATATGCATGTTTTTGGGAGTAGTGTCTAGCACCGAGTACGCTAAGGGTTGATCACCCTATTCCTCAGAACTACATGCCAACGTACGTTTATACTATTATGTATATTTCTTAGAGACCTCCCTTGTGAGCTATCCCCCGTACCCATTGGCCCACAATCTTGATATCGATATCATGGTATCGTTCCTAGCCCTGGCAAGATTTTGGAAGGATCTACCCACTTGAGTGTGACAGTTGAGACCACGTAAGCTCTCGTGGTATGTCGATTAAAAGACGAGTCTCCCATTGTTCCTCATGATTTCAGTTATGCATGTTTATCATTCATGAGATTTCTATATCTATATATATGTTCTAAAGAAGGTTTGACTCAATGTTCGGATTTTTCGCATGACTATCATATTTCTGCTTTGAGTCAATCTATTCAGTTATAATGTTATGTTACGCTATGATGAGATCATGATTTCATAAAGAATGCATGCAAGCCCTACTCGCAAATTCTTAAGTGTTTATGTTTAACATTATGCATGTCTAAAAGTGATTTACTTAAGTGGTTTTACTTGCGCTGCATACTCGGTAGATTCCACGTACTGACCGCATACTCTATATTGTATAGTTTCATGATACAGGACCCGTCTCTCAAGCTCAACCCCATTCATAGCCAGTCTTATACTCTATATTGTATAGTTTCATGATACAAGACCCGGCTCTCAAGCTCAGCCCCATTCATAGCCAGTCTTCAGAGTTAGCACCTTCACTATTGGTGAGTCCTCATCTCCCGAGGACTAGACTTATTCAGATTTCCCTTATGTATTTTCAGTTTCAGTTTGATTGAGTTAGTTGGGGTCTTGTCCCAACAACTCATCATGTTTAGATGCTTTTCAGACATATGGATGTATTCAGCTTCAGATTGTGTATTCTGATGTTAAGTTAAATCTAGACTTCTGCTATGATCATCTTGTTGATTTATTCAGTTTTATTAATTGAGTTAGATATATGTTCATGCCATGGGTTGACTTGGAGTCTCTCGGGGATCCTTGTCCCGTGTTGTGATCCGGACCTCCGTTCAAGTCGTGCCAAGTCTGAAAACTAAAACATAATGAAATAGAAAACATAGATCACGTCCTCGAGAGATGAGGACTCACCACAAGTAGCTGAGATAGGAATGGGGCGTATCTAACAACGCGGATAAGTCTGGAAACCTTAATCTATATCATGAAACGATATAGCACATCAAGTATACAGTCAGTACTTGGAATGTACTGAGTATGGGGGAAGCGTAAATAAACTAAAACATGCAAGTATACAAGAAATAGGTAAACCGAGTACATAACTGAACATATAACTAAGATGAAATACAATGAACCTGTCTGAGATACACACACACACACACACACACACACACACACACACACATATATATATATATATATATATATATATGTTAACATGAAGCTTTCTTTTGAAAAAAAAACATTTACTGAAGCATACTCAGATTGATGCATAAGGGTCATGTATAATACATATGTTGAACACTGAAGTTGTAACTGATATCATAAACTGTACTGACTATCTGCTGATAACTGAGACTGAATTCTGCTAAATCTGATTTAAACTAGACTCTGAATCTATACAGAGTTGAGCTGAACTGATATCATGGACTAAGCTAAGGGAGACGTTCTCTGCTATGGAGTGTCCCTGACTGACTAAGGGAGACTTTCTCTGCTATTGAGACTCCCTAACTGAACTAAGGGAAACACTCTCTGCTAATTAAAATCCCTGACTGAGCTAAGGGAGACACTCTCTGCTAATGAGAATCCTTGACTAAGCTAAGGGAGACCTTCTCTGCTAATAAGAATCCCTGACTGAGCTGAGGGATACATTCTCTACTATGGACAATCCCTAACTAGATAGAGGGAAACATTCTCGACTATGGAGAGTCCCGATAAACTGGAACATGGAGGACACTAGTCTGACGTCATTCGTCTAGTTTAAGTTACTTCAACTAATCAGAGACATGAGCATTCAACTAATTACATCATGCTAAATTTATTTAAAATCTTATCAAGGCTACTTTCTATTGTCAACAAGTCCATAGGTATGAAAGATCATAATCATGCTTTATCATCACAACTCATATCATCATAGTCCTGAAATTAGAGTTTATATCATACATTCTACATTCATAAGACATCTATAGTATCAGATCATACTTTACACACATCGACAACATTCAAAGTCTGAGTTCATAGCATATGACGTATATCTTAGATTCGTGTAAGATACGTAGGTCCAAGTCATACTTTAACATATAGCCGAATCATAGAGAAGGCATATACATGTTTCAAATCCACCCAATCCCATATGTTCCAATCATACCTCAACGCATCTATTAAATCATATATTTTAGATTTACGGGAAACCCTTATGATCGGCTTATGCTTTATACATATATAGTGATTTCATGGTAAGAGCATGTGAATAATCAAGGAAAACCCATTTGAAATTCTAGGCTAACTCATGGTGAAAATTCTATAATCATGCTATTCCCATATCAAGTACATAATTTGAGATCTTGAAAGTAATTTCGTAAGCATACATGACTATCAATCATGATGGGTCTTAGAATTCATAAGAGGCATATGAGAATTCATCCATAAATCGAACCCTCGATCATGCTTTTCTAGAAGTCAAGGAATTTGGATTCTAGTATCAAAAATTGGGACACAAGGATGGAAGCAGATCCTTGTTGAAGTCCCATATACCTGAATAGGAGAAACCCCCACTTGAACTCAACCTTTGAAGCCTTTGAAGAACCCTAGTTGAATCCTTGAGTCTTGAGAGAGGGGAGGAAGAAGAGATTGAGAGTGTATTTTGAAGGAATAAGGGATTAGGCTAGAATAACTCCTTAGAAACATCCCATAATATACTCAAAACGACGTAGTTTAGGAGTTATAAGCATAGGATTTTACAAAAACACCCTTGAAAATTCGCAGGAAAGTCCACCCTGCCAGTCCCCATGAGGCACACCACGAGTCGTGGGGTTGACAATGACTCGTGGTGTCCGGTCATGGAGTGCACTGGGCGATTTCTTAAAATTCTCCTCAGATCTATCGATGACTGACTTCAAGAGTCGTTGTCCATCTTAACGACTCGTGATTCCTCCTGTTGACACTAAAGCCTATAATTCCTGCTCCTCCTTCCCACAACTACCCTGATGAGTCGCTAATTGACACGATGACTTGTCAGGTCGTCCGTGGTCACTGGGCCTAGCTGCACCTCTTGACTGCTCCTCACGGGTCTGACCACGACCTGTTGGGTCACCTAACAAGTCGTATTATGACTCATTCTGAGGAGAAATTTCCACTTCCCTTCTAAATTCTTTCTTTAAGTCGGGAGTCTTATCTTAGAAACTTTTGTGGTGTTGCATTTACTTAGGAGTCTTGACTCCAAATATTTCCTCAAAACTGATCATATAAGCCTCGGAAAAAATAATGATAAAACATGCTTGACTTTACATAGGCTTGCCCAAATTATGGAATCATACATACTTGACATAAGATTCCTAATTCAAATCATGGAATCATAAGTTTAAGAATTCGTAATCTTTCATGCATACTTGGATAATTCTTCATACTAGAATTCATGGACTCACAAGCTTGAAATTCATAATCATGCATAGTAGGGCATAATCTTCATAAACTTAAAATCATAATTTAGAAGGTAAATTCAGGGTAAAATCTCCCCCAATAGTTATAAAACCTCAATTAAAACATGATAGGATTATACCCATAGAGATAGCATGAAAGACTTTATGAAAATTTGGGTAAAACCCTAGAATTTCACAATTTAGAACTTGAGAAGTAGGAATGATGAATTTGGACTTGAAAGGGCATGAGGGTGAAAGATTTTCCCTCATTTATAACCCTACATACCTAGGTAACTAACTCCTAGACTAGCCTTGAAAAATTCAAGAAGATTTGAAAAGGTTTGATGAAGAACCCTAGCTTTGATCTTGAAATGAAATTCCAACTATCATTCTTTTGGAGAGTGTGAGGATTTAGGCTAGGTTAATCCTTTTAATCTGACCTTTAGGAAGCCCAAAACGATATCATTTAGGAATTAAAAGTATATGAATTTACCAAAATATCCCAAAACTGTCAAAAAAAACCTAAAACTGGCAGAAATAACGACCAAAGGGATTGGTCATTGTTTGATAGGACGACCCATACTGAGGCGCCTAATGCCTAGTGATGCTTTACTAAACTGCTCATAAATTTTTACTCTAAACTTCGATTGGCACAAGGTTGGATGCGTTGGAAAGAAGACTCAAAGGACTTCAATTTGACGCATTAGATCACCCAAAAACACTTTGTAAAATGGGATCTATAGTCATTTGAAATTGACCCTTGTAAGAACTTATACAGAAACTCAATTGATAAGAAGGCTCTCAACTCAACTCTGTGCTAGAGGTTCCTTATGACCTTAAATTGCATCCAATTAACTTATTACACTTAATAATTGATATTAACACCTTATTTCCATAAATTCATCGGCTTGTAGTCTATCCACATACCTGAAACGGTTCAAAACTTACCCTGGAAGTCCGATACATTACAATATCTCAACAAACAACTGAAATGATGATTCATACCATCATATTACGACTCATACTAAGCCTTTGTAGCTACCGATCCTCCGCTAAACAAATTCTCTAAACTCCTTTCCTACGACCCTTCAATACTACCTGTACCACCCTGGTCCAGGTCGTGGGATCCTGTTGTGGTTTCTCATGTTGCCTTTGATTACTCTCTGAACCTAATTCAACGACTGCAAACAATGACCTGTACAATCAAACAATGGTCCGTACAATCTACTCGTTGGTTCTAAGCTAATTTTTGACACTTCACTGGAACTAATCAAAAGGCCACATACAACGGCCCATAGTATGGAAGGAAGAGTCATCTTTGGACTCGTTGAATGGCCCTGATGCAATTTTCTGTTGTTTCCTGCTATAAGCTCGAGTCTGATCTAAGGGACTTTTGGGGTATCACACAGCCACAGTGAATACAACCTAAATGTATTTTGCACCTCATCATTATCTAAATATCAGTAATCTCTTTTAGGTTGTTCATGTATTCTACCAATTTAGTTGCATATATCATCTACAAAAAATCGATGGTGATTTACCACCCGGTAAGCTTGTGGATGATTCGTTGCCACCTTGTAAGAGATATATCTCTAACACTACTTTGTATTACAGGGTCTCCATCCACAATCACTAAAAACATAATTTTGATATCTTGTAGCGTAATGGTGGCCTCGCTAATGCACATGTGAAAGGTATGAGTCATTGGATGCCAACTCTCAACCAATGTAGAAATTAGTCCAAAATCATAAGACAGAAAATCTACCTTTATAATTCCCAGAAATCCACACATTCCAAAGTAATAAAGAATTCAAAGATGCAACAAATAATGCCTCAAATATTGCTCAGTATCCATACTAAGCATGCAGATACGCATCCTCTCTATGCAGCGCCTCATTCCATACTACTTCAGAATGATGTTTTGAATGTGGGGTAAAAACATCATACATCTTTTGTAATAACTCATATGGTTATACTAAGATTTAAATCGTTCTATATATATGGGAAAAATCGACTCAGGAAAAAAAAGATGAATCTTAAGTGCTTGGAGGAGTAAAAATTAGGATTTATAATGTGTTGAAGAAGTTTGAAGTTGGTTAGGAATTGAAAATATTGATTTTTGTGACTTTAATCATGAATGGGTAAAAGTATGGACCATATAATGGAAGTTTCCAAATGTAGTCCACAATCAAGTGTTTGAGAAGGTGAACTTTAGTGAAACTAAGTTTTAAGATCTATTCTTAAGTGTGGGAAGTGCTTTGGATGCGAATTAAGGTCATAAGAAACCTCTAGTAGAAAGTTGAGTTGGGAGCTTTCCTACCGATTGAATTTTCATGTAAGTTCTTACAAGAGTCAACTTTAAATGATTATAAATCATAATATATGAATTGATTCCGAGTGATTCATTGTATCCCTTTGAGTCTTCTTTCCAACACATCTAACCTTATATCAATCGAAGTTCGGAGTAAAAAGTTATGAGCAAATTAATGGACCACTATATGGTGTGACGGCCAGAGTGACGACCCGTCAACCACCCGACGGCCCATCAAGTCTACTCTGTCACCCTTAACTAGAAGCTGCAAATTTATACCTCAAATTGACGTCCAAGTTGACGGTCCTTCGGGGGACTGACGGCCGGTCACTTGGGGCATCACATGGGTGTTTCAGGTCTATTAAAAATCGCCTTAAACGATTTTTTTGGTATTGTTCCACCTCCAAATCAACCCTATCAGTTCCAAGAGCTCTTTTTAACCCTCCTAAGTCTAGGTAAGTATTCTCCAACCTATTTCAAGCTAAATCCATAAAGAACTTCATGATTCTATCATCAAAATAATCTTTCTATCTATAGCAAGATCAAGAACAACCTTTGAGTTCCAAGACTTGAAATCTTGAGCACTCCTCCTTCCTCCAAGTTAAGTAACTCTATAAAAACCTTACATGAGTATTGATTTATACTACTTAGGTATTTTCTAAGGTCAATACTTATGGGATGGTGCTAGGAAGCCATGAGTTCATGTGATGTCCTAGGGTTAGGGTTTATGGGATTGTTTTGGTGTTGAGGATGTGGTTGTTTTGGTTGGACTTGTAATGGTTATATTTGTTGTTAAGGGGCTGTAGAATGAAGTGGGTGTTAGGACACCCACTCATATGAGGCTAGAATTTCCTATGCCCTCCGGGTGTTCAATGAAATGCCTCTATGACTTGGATTTCATCGTTAAGTTATTGATTGTAGTTCCTATCCATAAAATTGTTACAGATTGGCTTTATAAGAGGATTGTGGCTTCATATTGATAGTTATGAGGCCAAAGATAAGGTATGTAGGGTTATGAATGCGGGATTTCTTACACCCTCATGCCCAATTTCATCTCCAACTCATGAATTTAAGTCCCCAAGCATGTTTATACAAAAATCCAACGGTTAGACTAAATTCTTACGAAATCTCTTATTAACTTCCATGAACTCAAGTATAGTATGATTCAATCCATGTTTTATGATTATAAATGAATGTTTCTACAAAGATCCCTCGCGAATTTGTGTTTTCAAGCTTATGATGATTTTACCCAATCTTACATGATCTTATGAATCTTAAGCTTACGATTTTATGATTTCAAGTTATGAAGTTTTATACAAGTATGTATGGATTTTATGAAAATCAAGTTTATGTATTATGCCCAATGCAGTGGCATTATTTTATGGCTAGTTCACGTATGTCAAGTATGATTATGATTTCATGATTTTTAACTAGCCCATGCAAGATCAAGTACGTTTTCACGATATTGATTATAAGTCATGTGCATATTTTTGGGAGTAGTGTCTAGCACCGAGTAGGCCCAGGGTTCAGGAAAACCTCGAGTCTCAAAACTATGTGACAACATAGGACTATACTCATGTTAACCCTTCGGGGTCTCTTTAGTGATATCATGTCATGCTATTGTTCTTTGTCTTGGCAAGGCATAGGATGGCTCTACCCACTAGAGCGAGATAGTTGGGACATCATGTAAGGTCTATCTAATGGTGTAGGTTATGACGAGTCCTCCCATTTTTCCTTGATTTCTACATCTATTATGCTCATGACTTATGATTTTACAACTATGATATTTTAGCTCAAATCATGCTTTACAAGGTTTTACTTATGAACTCAATTATGTTCAGCTTATGAATCAGTTTTTGAAAGCTTTGAGCCATCATGTTCAGTTTATGTTCAAATTCTCATGTTTTATATGATTTCACACTCATGCTCTCTCTTAGACTGTTTTATTACCAAGTTTTATCTTATCTTGTATTCATGATCTCAGAACATGTTATACTTACCCTACATACTCAGTATATTCAAAGTATTGACTGCATACTCTATGTTATATCATTTTATAATATAGATCCAGGTATTCAGTCTCAGCCCCGACGTTAGCTTCTCTCCCGCTCCAGTCTAGTTCAGCCCCTACGCTTGGGTGAGTCCTCATCATCCGGGGATAGTAGTTGCTTTAATGTTTTATGACCATGTCTTCTATTTTCATACTTAGTCGATCTAGTTGGGGGCTTGTTCCAACAGTTCATCTTTATGACCAAGGGCTTTCAAACAGTTATGTGCAGATGTTCAGCGATTTTGACTTTTAGTCCCACTTATGTTCTTATGATATTCTAGACTTCCACTCATATATTTGGTTTATGCTTTACTTTCACCTAGTTTTATGATCTCGATTTTGCTATGTATGTGACATGGGTTAGCTTAGAGCCATTCTTGGTTCTAGGTCCCATGTCTCGATCCGGGGTTCATGCTTAGGTCATAACAAACTTGGTATCAGAGAAAAGGTTTAGGTGTGTCCTAGGGTATCTGAAATCCACATCAAGTAGAGTCTTTTTCATGGGTGTGAAGCACGCCAAACTTATGAGGAAGAGGCTACAAGGTGATTTTTGGAAAATTCTCTTTCTTCATGAACCTTATCGTGCGTAGAGTCTGAAACTCTCAAAGTTCCTCTCCTAACTCGTGCTTTACGTGTTCGCAGATAATGCCTCCCAGAAGCGACTGTGGAAGAGGAAATGGTAATGGGAATCCACCAGCTCTACCAACTCCAGCAGGCCCCCTTAGTGGGTAAGTGACGGATATGGAGCTCAGGGCTGCCTTTAGAGTGTTAATACGGGCCATGACCACTCAGCTTAACCAGCAGGCAATCACACCTAAGAACTTTATCGTAGGTACCGCAGTCACTAGGGCTCGAGAGGTCACCAAGAAGAGTCTTTCTGAGATTCACGAGTCGAAGGCAGGCGGAAGGTTTAAGGAAAGAGGAAGGGAGAACAAGAGGGCCAAAATTGGTTTTGAGTTTTCCCAGCAAGGGTCAAGTGGTGGGAATCACCCACAACTCCAATGTAGTGCATTGACTCCAGCACCTTCGTCAATCTGTGTCCCACTGCCCGAATCCAAAGAGGAGCAACTGGGTAGAAAGTATGACCCTATGATTCAGGAGAGCACGTCCAGGATAAGAGAGATTACATATCTGACTTGCAAGAGATATGGGAAGAACAATTTAGGAAAGTGCTTGATGGGTTTAGATGTTTGCTTCTGGTGTGGCAAGCCCGGTCATAAGCTTAGAGATTACCCAGCAGCCAAGTGGGGCAAAGGTAGGGCCCCAGCTATCTCTTCGGTGCCTTTAACAGCTCGTCCACCTCAGTGGGGCGCATCAGCTGGTGCAGGTAGTAGGCAGTGCTAGGGTTGGGAGAGTTCACTAGAAATAGTCACAAATATGTCATAAGCCTTTCAGGTTGATCCTCGCATGTTGTTAGACTCAGGATTCACAGTATAAGGTATAAGATCCTTTTTTGCATCCTAGTATGAGATTGCCCATAGATGGTATGAAATGCTTATGGGTATGAAGCCTTTAGTGATAACTGTAGGGGCAAATGAAAAGTCAAGAGTTAGTGATGTAGCCCAGTTTTAATAAAGGATCCAAGAGCCTTAGAATAGTAGCTTTAAGCTAAAAGGGAGATGATATATTGAAAAGTCATGTCACGTCTTGAGTGCTCTAGTAAGGAAGTTCCAGAAATAGTATCTATGGGATGTTAATCCATTCATGTTAAGATGTTTTCCCTTATGTTTCAGTCGACGTTACACTTTACTCGTGCTTATATTCAGGTTCTCATAATGATAGGTAACAACTTCAGTCAGTGATCCCAATCTTACTCCATAACTCCATAAAACTCAACTTCATATCATGAAACTCATTATGTATGTAAACTCATGTCTCTCAACAAGCTCAGCTATATGAACTTGGTCCTTAAGATTTGTCTTAACGTCTCATAAGATCGTGCTATATCGAGTATATGCCCAGCTTAGATTTCTTGAACGATTCATGCTTACGATTTTCTTACTCTAAGCCCTGTGTACGTTCAACCATGACATAAATGATGGTTACAACGTGTACATTCGTAATAACACTCTATTCATGCCCTATGCTTATGATCAACACTTAGACCTCTAGTTGTATTTCATGAGGTTCATGCTTATGCTCTATCCCTCTAATGACTTTCGCTTATGATGCAATATATGGTAGACTAGAGAGGGTAGGCATTCCCTTTGTGTTGGTAATGTATGCTTGTTTCGTAAAAAGTTAAAGAATGCGAGAAGTGAAGGAAGTTAGGCATTAACTATGTGTAGTGATTGGATGGAAGTATTGCACATTTCTTCATATGGTTTGGTATGGCTGCTAATAGTAAGGAAATTGTAAAAGACAGGGAAGTTTTTGGATGGCCTTAGCAACAAGGGAGGAATGAAATGTATATAACAATAGGCTGGAATATTGTATTGGTGAATGTGTGGATTCTTGCATCTGCAACTACTTCATAAAGTTCGACCAGGTTTGATCATTGTGATAAGGATGAATAATGTTCTTGGGGATGGCTGTAGATGAAAAAAGAAATCTTGTTGAACTTTAGAAACACCTAATGACCTGACCAATTATTGATGAACCCAGGAAGTAGTGTTCATGAAAGTTCTAGGGGAAATTAGGGATGTTAAAGAGGCTACCTAGAAAGCCAAGAAAGAATGAGAGCGAATTATCGCCATTTGTTACTTGATCTAGAAGAAAATGCTTAGCAACAATGTCCTAGTCTATCCTATGTCTATGTAACATCCCAGAAATCCTTGGGACTAGCCTATGGATTTAAAACTTGATCATGTAGGAAATCAAAAAAAAAGCCTCAGTACGAGTCACAGTATGACTCGTAGAATTGAGGTACGAGTCGCACTTGGACACATAATAGGGGGATCGAGGAAATCAGTAAGTGTGACTGAGAGAAACCACGATTAAATGTTACGACTTGTACCACTATGGTATAGATCGTATTTTCCAGTCATGGAAAAGTTTAGAAAAATGACCAGGGAACTTCTGGGTAACCATGAGTCATGGTACAATTCATGGCATGCTGATATAGATCGTATAACCCAGTCATGAGTTGAATCAAAGAAATGTTAAGGGGGAAATCACGGATCATAGTATGACGCGTAGGATCCTAGTACGAATCGTAGGAGGCTTTCGTGGAAAACTTCAGAGGATGGCGTTGAGAAGGTTACGTAACCACGGGAAGATACAGATCATATGATCCTGGTATGACTCATAGGTTAAGTCATACCACCTGACCTCAGAAATTTTAAAATAGTTTTCAGCGGTATTTTTGCAAAACCTTATTACCCTAACTCCTAAACAACGTCGTATTAGGATTATTTAGAATGGGTTTTAGAGGATTAGTCGACCCTCTCCCCTCATTTTTTTCATAAAGTCACTCTGACTTTCACGTAAGAACTCGGACAGGTTTCTTAGGTCAAGGGCTAGGGCTTCTATCCTACTCAAGATTCCCAGGTGCTTTCTCGGGAATTTCTACTCCGGGTATGTGAGATTCTAACAAGGGAATTCCTTTCACCCTTGTGTCCCAAATTTACTACAGAAATCCTATTAATTTCCAGCCTGTAGAAGATTGATAATAGGGTTGTTCTTCAGAAAGATTATGAATTCCATCATTTGTTGCAATTTTTGATGTTTTTCTAAGGTTATTTCTAGTTGTAATTCATGCTTTCGTATTATTTATGCAGTATGTATTTTAGCCTTAATCTTTAATGTGATTTTGAATGAAACTTGCAAGATTTAGAGTCCAGATATGAATATGGCTTTGTCAGGATAATTTCTTTTAAATTATGAATGTTAGTACAGATACATGAGCCAAAGTTAGCCTTTTGGTACATTTAGTCTCAGAGTCTCATTCAACATTTAGTATACTTAGTGTTCTACAGAAATTTTAGCTGATCAGTTTGACAATTGTCAGTATTTTGAGGAGTTCAGTAAACTCTGTAATCACAGTTTATCAGTCATTAGATGTTCTTTAGATGGTTACATGATTTCAGATAAAGCAGCTCTGACAAGTCTTAGAGCATAGTTTCTTTTAGGTCCTTAGACTCTCAAAACACTTCCAAAAAAGTAGTTCTAACTTAAGTCTTAGGACATCAGCTTCGAGCTATCAACGCAGTTAGATAAAGCTAGGATTTCTAGTGGGAGTAGTACTTAGCACCGAGCGGGTCAGGGTTCAGCGCACCCAGGTTCTTAGAACTATGTTGCCACCGTAGGTTATTAGCCCGAATGGGCTTCTGACAGTGATCACCCAGTTCAACTACTACACCCTAGCAAGGTATAGTGGGCCATCTCTGATGGGGGGTATACATCGGACTCCACGTTTAGCTCACGTGGTTACATGTCGGTTATAGCCTCTCCCATAGTACAGCTCAGTCTAGTACAATCATAGTCTCGAGTTCAGTTCAGTCCTCCAAATTTCAAGATATGCTTATGACCTTCAAACAATTATCAGTAGTTACAACATTATCAGATTTTAAGAGGCTTCTAGTATGTATGATTCCAGTTATGGTCACTACATGTCCTGTCGGTACAATTTATAGATTTTCAGTATTTTTATGTTTAAATTATATCTCACTTACTTAGTACATTCAAAGTATTGACACATACTTTTTATGTTGTATCGTCTTATGATATAGGCACAGGTTCTCAGTCTCAGCATCATTAATAGTCCTTTTCTGGTGATAATAAGTAGAATTCAGTAGTGAGTCCTCATTTTTCTGAGGATGAGAGCTATGTTTCTTTATTTCAGTATTTAGTTTCAGATTTGGAAGTTAGCTGGGGGCTTGTCCTAGTGACTCATCAGTTCTTTAGATGGCTTTCGGACAGAGTTTGTAGTTCAGTTGTTTTTGCAACAACTGCATAAATTCCAGTATCTTATCAGATATCTTACTTACTTTAAAGTATTTATTCATTTTTTGTATTATGAAGCTTCCGCATATGGCTTTCTTACAACACTCGGAGTATTGGTATTAAGCTATGGCATGGGCTAGTTTGGGATCACTCGTGACTCTAAGTACTGTGTCGTGTATAGGGTGCAGACTCAGATCATGAAAAACTTGATATCAAAGCTTTAGGTTTAGAGTGTCCTAGGATATCCGAAAACCGCGTCAAGTAGAGTCCTTTCCATGGGTGTGAAGCATGCCACACTTATGAGGGGGAGCTACAAGACATTATTAGAAAAATTCCCTTTATTCATGATTCTTATCGTGCGTAGAGTTTTAGACTCTAATACGTCCTTCTAACTCTTGCTCTACCCATTTTAGCGAACGATGCCTCCTAAAAGAGGAAATGGAAGGAGGACCAGAAATACTAATCTGTCGGCCCCACCAGCTCCCGCAGCTCCTCAAGACGACTAAGTATCCCACGTGGAATTTGAGGCTGCTATTCAGATGCTGGCCCAGGAAATGACCAACCAGGTCAACCAGCAGGTCATGGTACCAGTTAACACTAACAGTCTATAGCTGCTACCAGAGTCTGGGGATTTCACTTGGATGAACCCCCTAGCATTTCACGGGTCTAAAAGGTAGAAGAGGACTCATAGAAGTTTGTGGACAAGATATAGAAGATCACCCAAATCATGGATGTTACCCCTACAAAGAGTGCTAATCTGACTATCTACCAGCTGAAAGGGGTAGCTCAAATTTGGTACAAGAATGGAAGGAGGGAAGATAGAATGGTATGGGTCCGGTGGAATGGGATGAATCCATTACAGCATTCCTGGACAGGTTCTTTCCCCATGAATTGAGGGATGCTAAGGTTGCCGAATTTATGAACTTGAGGCAGAACAACATGATCGCAGGAATATGCCCTAAAGTTCACTCAATTGTCGAGATATTCTCAAAAAATAATTTCTAAGCCGAGGGCCTACATGCTCAAATTCGTAAATGGAGTCTCAGACCTGGTGGATAGAGAATGAAAGACCTCCATGCTTATTAAGGACATAGACCTCTCCAGTCTCATCATTCTTGCCCAGCAGATAGAGACAGAAAAGTTTAAGGAGATAAAGAGGGAGAGTAAATGGGCAAGAACCAGCCATATTGAGTACTCCCAGTAGAGGTCAGACAGTGGTAATTGCCCCCAGCAGCAGCAGCAGAGGCCTCTAGCACCTTCCTCAGCCAGTACTCCATCCTCCAGGCCCCGTAAGGATAGGAGGGGTGGGACATCAGGCTACCAGTCCCCGAGCCATGTCTCTAGCATCTGCACTATTCCAGCATGCCTTAAGTGTGGTAAAAATCACCCTGGTGAGTGCTATCTGGGAAAAGAGGGCGATTTTGGTTGTGGTAAGCTGGGTCACAAATTGAGAGAGTGTCCATTGGCAGGACGGGGAAAAGCCCAGTCTACTATATTTGCAGTAGGGGTGTGTGAAAATTGATTTAACCAATAGATCAAATCGATAAAAATTTTATTGGTTTATCGATATCAGGTTATTGGGTTAATGATTTTTAAACGGTTTTGTAATTTTTTTATTGGGCTATCAGTTCGATTTTCAATTTTAAGATTTTAGTTAATGGTTAAACCGATAACCCAATAGGATTACACTAAAATTATCTTTTTATCCCTAATTATAAAATAGTGACTTTAGATTTTAAATACGAACTTTATTTTCTTTTGCACTTTATAGTTATTGGTCTTGGTGACAATATATTCTTTTTGAAGTAGTTGCCTAGTTGGCTTGATAGAGTTCTACCATTAGTGCGAACTAACCTTATTATTTTAGAGATTGTTACCGTACTACTACATCCAAGTTTGTTACTTAACTAGAAAGAAATCAATTTTATTTTAGCAATAACTTATATTAATTTGTTTCCACTTGTAATTCATGTATACTTCTATGCACGAAAGTAGTGTATATATGAAAAAAATGAAAATAAGAGAAAGCAAAAAGGGAAAAATTAGAGGAGCATTTTCTTATCAGTTAAATCGATAACCGAACCGTTAAGAATAAAAATCGATTAACCAAAAATTGATAAGGAATATCTTATTGGTTTGATTATCAATTTAGCATATTTACAAATCGAAAAACGATAAACCAAATTGGTAATACACATAACCAGACCGAACCGACCGATAAGCACCCCTAATTAGTAAACCCAATAGGTCGACCAGCTCAATAGAACACTGCTTCAGGTACAGGTGGCGGTCAGCGCCAGAATCGTTTCTACGCTCTATCTTCCCGGTATGATTAGGAGAACTTACCTGATGTGGTTACTAGTATGTTACGCCTTTTCCACACTGATATGTACGATTTACTAGATCTAGGAGCCATACTTTTCTTCGTGACTCTATACATTGCTGTTCAGTTTGATATAAGTTAAAAAATCTTCTTGAAGCTATTTTTTGTTTCTACTCCGGTTGGTGAGTCAGTTAGAGCTAGCCAAGTGTATAGAAATTATCTAGTCACTGTGTTGAGTAAAGTCACCTCAGTTGATCAAGTAAAGCTAGACATGGTCGACTTCGACCTTATCCTTGGCATGGACTGACTACATTCTTTTTGTGCTTCAGTCGACTGCAGAACCAGAGTCGTCAGGTTTTAATTTCCTAATGAACCAGTCCTAGAGTGGAAGGGTAGTACTTCAGCGCCTAAGGGTCGTTTCATTTCCTACCTTAGTCCAGGAAAATGATTGCCAAAGGGTACATTTACCATATGGTTAGGGTCAAAAATTCTAATTCTGAGACCCCGACACTCTAGTCAATTCTAGTAGTGAATGAGTTTCTTGATGTGTTTCCCGAGGATCTCCCTACAGTCCCTCCCGAGCGGAAAATAGACTTCAGTATAGATCTTCTTCCAAATACCCAGCCCATATCTATTTCTCCTTACAGAATGGCTCCAGCTGAGCTTAAAGAGTTGAAGGAACAGCTGAGACACCTTCTAGATAAGGGCTTTATCAGACCCAATATCTCTCTGTGGGGTGCCCCAGTCCTATTCATGCGAAAGAAAGATGGTATACTCAGAATATGCATCGACCACCGTCATCTAAACAAAGTCACCGTCAAGAACACGTATCCTCTACCCAGGATTGACCACTTGTTCGATCAACTTCAGGGAGCTAGTTGTTTTTTCAAGGATATATCTCATATCAAGATACCATCAGCTCAGGGTCAAAGAACGTGACATTCCAAAAACATCCTTCAAAACTCGGTATGGTCACTAATAATTTGTAGTTATGTCTTTTGGACTAACCAATGCTCCTGCAGCTTTTATGGACCTGATGAACAAGGTACTCAAGTCGTACATGAACATGTTCGTCATGTCTTTATAGATACATTTTGGTTTACTCTAAAATAGAATAGGAGCATACAAATTATCTAAGAATAGTTTTATAGAGTCTCAAGGATCGACAATTATTTGCCAAATTCAACAAGTGTGAGTTCAGGCTAAAATCAGTTGCCTTCCTCAGGCATGTGGTCTCCAAAGAGGGTATTCAAGTGGATACTCAGAAAATAGTTGCGGTCAAGGACTGGCTAAGACCCACTTCTTCGATAGATATTAGGAGTTTCTTGGTTCTAGTCGGCTACTACAGATGGTTTGTTAAAGGGTTCTCCTCCATTGCCTCCTCTTTGACCAAACTAACTCAGAAAAATGTGAAGTTTCAGTGGTATGATGAATGTGAGAAGAGTTTCCAGGAGCTGAAGACTCGACTCACTATAGCCCTAGTCCTGAATCTGCTAGAAGGTTCAATCGGGTTTGTGGTCTTGATGCCTCTAGAGTTGGCCTTGGTTGTGTTATGATTCAGTATGGTAAAGTTATAGCTTGCGCTTCTAGACAGCTCAAAGTTCGTGAGAAGAACTATCCAACTCATGATCTTGAATTGGCAATGGTAGTGTTTGCTTTGAAGATTTGGAGACACTATCTCTATGGAGTTAATGTGGATGTTTTCACTAATCACAAGAGTTTTCAGTATGTGTTCAGTCAGAAGGATTTGAAATCTTCGTCAGAGGAGATGGCTAAAGTTATTGAAGGATTATGACATGACTGTGGTGTATCACCCAGACAAGGATAATATAGTGGTTGATGCCCTCAGTAGGATATCTATGGGAGGTGTTGCTCATGTCAAAGAAGGTAAAAAGGAACTAGCAAAGGACATCCACAGGTTGGCTCGGTTAAGGGTCCAATTAGTTGATTCAGCAAAAGTTGGAGTTGTAATCCAGAGTGGGTCAAAATCCTCACTGGTGGTGGAGGTTAGGTCAAAGCAGGATGAAGACCCCATTCTACTCAAGTTGAAGGAGGCAGTTCTATGAAAAGAGGTGAAAGCATTCTCCTAAGGGGGAGATGGTGTGCTCCGTTAATAGGACAAGTTGTATGTTGCAGAGGTAGATAATTTGAGGCAGTAGATATTAATGGAAACTCACAGCTCCAGGTATTCTATCCACCCAAGTGCCACCAAGATGTACCGTGATTTATAGGAAGTCTACTAGTGGAATGGCATGAAGAAGGACATTGCAGAATTCATGGCTAAGTGTCCAAACTGCCAATATGTCAAGTTGAACATCAGAGGCCTGGGGGTGTGACTCAGGATATCAGCAATCCTACCTGAAAGTGGGAAGAAGTGAATATGGACTTCGTCACACGTTTACCTCGTACTCACCAATAACATGACTCAATTTAGGTGGTCGTAGATCGAATGACCAAGTCAGCACATTTCCTACCAATTAAGACTACAGATTCAGTAGAGGATTATGTTAGACTATATATCTAGGAGTTAGTCAGATTAAATGGAGTGCCCTTTTCCATCATTTCAAATAGAGGTACAGTTCACCTCGCATTTTTGAAAGTCTTTTCAGAAAGGACTTAGTACTCAGGTCAAGCTCAGTATGGCTTTTCATCGACAGACAGATGGTCAGGCTGAGTGAACCATACAGACTTTAGAGGATATGTTGAGAGCTTGTGTGATCAACTTCAAGGGTAGTTGGAATGATCACCTAACTTTCATTGAGCTTGCATAAAACAACACCTACCACTCTAGTATTCAGATGGCCTCATTTGAGGCATTATATAGTAGGAGGTGTAGATCTCTATAGGGTGGTTTGAGGTTGGTGAAGCTACCTTGATAGGACCTGATTCATTTCATGAAGTAATGCATAAAGTTCAGCTTATTATAGGAGAACGGCTAAAAACAGCTCAAAGCCGACAGAAATCATATGCAGATGTAAGGAGAAGAGAATTGGAGTTTGTGGTGAATAATTGGGTGTATCTGAAGATTTCACCTATAAAAGGGGTGATGAGGTTTGTTAAGAAAGGAAAACTCAGTCCTAGGTATGTTGGCCCTTACAGAATCCTAAGGCGCATTGGCAAGGTGGCCTATGAATTGGAGTTAACTGCGGAGTTAGCATCGGTGCACCTAATATCCATGTGTCCTTTTTAAAGAAATGCATCGGTGATCCGACCTTAATAGTGTCTCTAGAGAGTTTCGGTGTAAAGGATAGCCTCTCTTATGAAGAAGTTCCAGTTCAGATCCTAGACCGTTAGGTTCATATTCTAAGAAACAAGGAGGTCACTTCAGTAAAAGTCTTATGGAGGAACCAACTAGTTGAAGGAGCTACATGGAAAGCAGAAGCAGACATGATGGCTAAATACCCTTACCTATTCCCTTCCAGCTCAGTTTCAGTATCAGGTACTAAATTCATCCACAATACTTTATTCAATTCCATACTCATCATCTCTATTCATGTTTAAATGTGCACCCTAGTTTCATAAGTTCAATTAGCGTGTCTATCTCAGTTCGAAGTCACTGAGTCAATCATTCCTTCAGAAATTAGTTTATAGCTTTCAGTACGGGATTACAACTCTTTTCTCCAGCCCTTCAGATTACTTAGCCTTCATTCGAGGGCGAATGTTCCCAAGGGGGAGATATTGTAACACCCCAGAAATCCCTGGGACTAGCTTTTGGGCTTAAAACTTAATCATGCAGGAAACCAAAAAAAAACCTTCGTACGAGTCACAGTACGACTCGTAGAATCGAGGTATGAGTCGTACCTAGACACGTAACAGCGAGACCAAAGAAATCAGTAAGTGTTATTGAGAGAAACCATGATTACATGTTACGACTCGTACCACCATGGTATAGATCATACTGTCCAGTCGTGGAAAAGTTCAGAGAAATGATCAGGGAACTTTTGGGTAACCACAAGTCATGGTACGAATCATGGCACGCTGATACGGATCGTATAACCCAGTCACTAGTTGAATCAGAGAAATGTTCAGGGGAAACCATGGATTGTAATATGAGCCATAGGTTCCTGATATGGATCATCGAAGGCCTCCGTGGAAAACTTCAGAGGATGACGTTGAGCAGGGTCCCTAACCACGGGTGAAGATACGGATCGTATGATCCTGGTACGACTTGTAAGTTGAGTCGTACCACCTGACCACAGAAAATTTAACATAGTTTCCAGGGTATTTTTGTTAAACCTTATTATCCTAACTCCTAAAAGACGTCGTATTGGGATTATTTAGAAGGGGTTTTAGAGGATTAGTCTACCCTCTCCCCTCATTTTTTCCCAAAATTCACTCAAACTTTCACGTAAGAACTCAGACAGGTTTCTCAGGGCAAGGGCTAGGGCTTCTATCCTTATCAAGATTTCCAGGTGCTTTCTCGAGGAATTTCTACCCCATGTATGTGGGATTTCAACAAGGGAATTTCTTTCACCCTTGTGTCCCAAATTTCTTATAGAAATCCTATTAATTCCTCCCCTACAGAAGATCAAAAATAGGGTTGTTCTTCAGACAGATTATGAATTCCTTCATTTGTTGCAATTCTTGATGTTTTTCCAAGGTTATTAGAGTTGTAATTCATGCTTTGGTATTATTCATGTAGTATATATTTTAGCCCTAATCTTTAATGCAATTTTGAATAAAACTTGAAAGATTTAGAGTCTAGATATGAATTTGGCTTTTCCTGGATATTTTCTTTTAAATTACAAATGTTAGTACAAATACATTTACCGAAGTTTTCCTTTTGGTATATTTAGTCTCAGAGTCTCAGTCAATACTCAGTATACTTAATGTTCTACAGAAATGCCAGCTGATCAGTTTGACTATTATCAATCTTTTGAGGAGTTCAGTAAACTCTGTAATCACAATTTATTAGTCATTAGATGTTATTAAAGATGGTTACGACACTTTCAGATAAAGAAGCTCTGACAAGTCTTAGAACATAGTTTCTTTCGGGGCCATAGAATCTCAGAACACTTCCAGACAAGTAGTTCTGACTTAAGTCTTAGGACATCATCTTCGAGCTATCAGTGCAGTTAGATACATCTAGGATTTCTAGTGGGAGTAGTACTTAGCACTGAGCAGGTCGGGGTTCAGCACACCCAAGTTCCTAGAACTACATTGCCACCGTAGGTTATTAGCCCGAATGTGCTTCAGAAAGTGATCACCCAGCTCAGCTACTATACCTTGGCAAGGTATAGTGTGCTTTCTCCGATGAGGGCTATACATTGGAGTCCACGTTTAGCTCATGTGGTTACATGTCAGTTATGGTCTCTCCCACAGTAAAACTCAGTCTAGTACAATCATAGTCTCCAGTTCAGTTCAGTCCTCCAGATTTCAAGATATGCTTATGACCTTTAGACAATTATTAGTACTTACAATATTATCAGATTTTCAGAGGCTTCCAGACTTATGATTCCAATTATGGTCACTGTATGTCATGTCAGTACAATTTACAGATTTTCAGTATCTTTATGTTTAAATTATATCTCGCTTACTCAGTACATTCAAAGTACTGACACATACTCTTTATGTTATATCATCTTATGATAAAGGCGTTGGTTCTCAGTCTCAGCACCGTTAGTAGTCCTTCTTCGGTGATAATCAGCAGAGTTTAGTGGTGAGTCCTCATTTTGTCAAGGACGAGAACTATGTTTCTTTATTTTAGTACTATTTTAGTTTCAGATTTGGGAGTTAGCTGGGGGCTTATCCCAGTGACTCGTCAGTTCTTTAGATGACTTTCAGACAGAGTTTGTAGTTCAATTATTTTTGCAACAATTGCATAAAATTTAGTATCTTGTCAGATGTCTTGTTTACTTTAAAGTATTTATTCATTTTTTTGGTATTATGAAGCTTCCGCATATAGCTTTCTTACAGCACTCAGAGTATCAATATTAAGTTATGCCATGGGTTATTTTGGGGCCACTCGTGACTCTAAGTACCGTGTCGCATCCAGGTTGCAAACTCAGATCGTGACAGTCTAGTGCACTTATGATCCATGATTATGTCATTCAGACACAATGAAGCTTATGTACAATGCTATGTCGGTCATGTCCTACAAATCCATGTCCAATGGTCAATATTCTAAGGTTATGTTATTGTTGCATTCCTAACGTCTCTTATAGTTCATGCCTATAATCCTTCTTTCGTTAACATCATGTGTTACAAGTATGATTATGATTATGATAATGATAATTATGAGAGGTATTATCTTTCTTTTTTTATCCATGAACTCATGTCTTATGCTATGCTCTCCATGTTCTAGAGAACCCCCTCCCCCACTACAACACGTCTATTCTAAGCTTAAATGCCCCATATGACTCGTGCCTACTATTTTTGTCTAAGAGTGTTATGAAATTCCTTACGATAATGATGTCTACGAGGATGAACGAAGGTATAGGTAAGTTTAAGGGAGAATTTCCTTCTTGATATTTTAAAGTGGGCTAAGAGGATCCATGTGTATGTTACTTATATATTCTTTAATGCTAAGCATTATGTGATGCCCCATGAGGTTTATGATAATGTTTTCGGTTAGCTGGCACAGGTTTGAGAAATTGGGATAACTCTACTTATAAAGGAAACTCTGCCAAAAGTTTTGGGAAAATTCCAGAGTTAGAATATGTTAGTTCTCGTAACCATCATTCGAGGACGAATGATTCCAAGGGGGATATATTGTAATACCTCATATGGCTATACTAAGATTTGAAACGTTCTATGTATGTCGGCGAAATCAACTCAGAAAAAAATGATGAATATTAAGTTCTTGGAGGAGTAAAAATCAGGAGTTATAATGTGTTAAGGAAGTTTAGAGTTGGTTAGGAATTGGAAATATTGATTTTTGTGACTTTTGTCATGAATGGGTAAAAGTACGGACCATATAATGGAAGTCCCAACCTTAGTAAGTGTTTGGGAGGGTGAACTTTAGAGAAACTAAGTGTTAAGATCAATTCTTAAGTGTGGAAAGTGATTTGGACGCAAATTAAGGTCATAAGGAACCTCTAGCATAAAGTTTAGTTAAAAACTTTCCTACCAATTGAGTTTTCATGTAAGTTCTTATAAGGGTCAACTTTAAATGAACATAACTCATAATTTATGAAGCGATTCCGGGTGATTCAATATATAAAATTTTATCCCTTTGAATCTTCGTTCCAACGCATTCGACCTTGCATCAATCGGAGTTCAGAGTAAAAAGTTATGACCAAATTATTGGAGCACTATCAGGTGTGACGGCCAGAGTGATGGCCCGTCAACCACCCGACGGCCCGTCAAGTATGCTCCATCACTCTTAACCAGAAGCTTCAAATTTCCACCCGAAAGTGACAGCCAAGTTGACGGTCCGTCGGGGGACTGACGGCTCGTCACTTTGGGCGTCACATGGGTGTTTCAGGTCTTTTAAAAGTCGTCTTAAATGATTTTTTCGGTATTGTTCCATCTCCAAATCAATCCTATCAATTCCAAGAGATCTCTTCAATCCTTCTAAGGCTAGGTAAGTATTCTCCAACCTATTGCAACCTAAATCCATGAATTTCTTCATGATTATAACTTCAAAATCATCTTCCTATTTATAGCAAAGTCAAAAATAATCTTTGAGTTCCAAGAATTGAATCTTGAGCACTCCTCCTTCCTCCAAGGTAAGTAACTCTCCAAAAACCTTACATGAGTATTAATTTCTACTCCTTAGAGATGTTCTAAGGTTAGGACTCATGGGATGGTACTAGGAAGTCATGAGTTCATGTGATAACCTAGGGTTAGGATTTATGGGATTATTTTGGTGTTGAGAATGGATGTGGTTATTTTGGTTGGACTTGTAATGGTTATGCTTGTTGTTAAGGGGTTATAGAAAGAAGTGGGTGTTAGTACACCCCACTCACATGAGGCTTGAATTTCCTATGCCATCTGGGTGTTTGATAAAATACCTCTATGACTTGGATTTCGTCATTAAGCTATTGATCGTAGTTCCTATCCATAAAATTATTACAGATTGGCGTTATAAGAGGATTGTAGCTTCGTGTTGATAGTTGTAAGGCCAAAGATAAGGTACGTAGGGTTATGAATGGGGGATTTCTTCCATCCTCGTGCCCAATTTTATATCCAACTCATGAATTCAAGTCCCCAAGTATGTTTTTATGAAAATCCTAGGGTTAGACCCAATTCTTATGAAATCTCATGAACTTCCATGAACTCAAGTCTATTATGATTCAATCCATATTTTATGATTATGAATGCATGTTTCTACAAAGATCCCTCATGAATTCATGTTTTCAAGCTTATGATGATTTTACCCAATCTTACATGATCTTATGAATCTTAAGCTTATGATTTTATGATTTCAAGTTATGAATTTTTATACAAGTATATATGGATTTCATGAAAATCTAATTTATGTATCATGGCCAATTCAGTGGCATTATTTCATGGCTAGTTCATGTATGTCAAGTATGATTATGATTTCATGATTTTTAACTAGCCCATGCAAGATCAAGTATGTTTTCATGATATTGATTATGAGTCATGTGCATATTTTTGAGAGTAGTGTCTAGCACCGAGTAGGCCCGGGGTTCAGGCAAACCCCGAGTCTCAGAACTATGTGCCAACATAGGACTATACTCATGTTAACCCTACAGGGTCTCTTTAGTGATATCACACAATGTTATCATTCTTTGCCCTGACAAGGCTTAGGACGACTCTGCCCACTAGAGTGAGATAGTTGGAGCATCATGTAAGATCTATCATGATGGTGTCGGTTATGACAAGTCTTCCCATTGTTCCTTGATTTCTACATCTATTATGTTCATGACTTATGATTTTACGACTATGATATTTTAGCTCAAATCATGCTTTACAAGGTTTTACTTATGAAGTCAGTTATGTTCAGCTTATGAATCAGTTTTCGAAAGCTTTGAGCCCTCGTGTTCAGTTTATGTTTAGATTCTCATGTTTTATACGATTTCACACTCATGCTCTCTCTTATATTATTTTACTATCATGTTTTAGCTTATCTTATACTCATGATCTCAGAACCTCATTTTTACTAGCATGTTTACTTACCCTGCATACTCAGTATATTCAAAGTACTGACTGCATATTCTATGCTATTACATTTTATGATATAGATCCAGGTATTTAGTCTCAGTCCAAACATTAGCTTCGCTCCCACTCCAGTCCAGTTCATCCCCTACGTTTGGGTAAGTCCTCATCATCCGGGGACAGTAGTTGCTTTCATGTTTTATTTTCATGTCTTCAAGTTTCAGACTTAGTCGAGCTAGTTGGGGGCTTGTCCCAACAATTCATCTTTATGACTAGAGGCTTTCAGACAGTTATGTGTAGATGTTCAGTGATGTTGACTTGTAGTCCCGTTTATTTTCTTATGATATTCTAGACATCTGCTCATGCTTTTTGTTTATGATTTACTTCAGCATAGTTTTATGCTCTCGATTTTTCTATATATGTGCCATGGGTTATCTTAGACCGTTCGTGATTCTGGGTCCCGTGTCTTGATCTAAGATCTATGCTCGGGTTATGACATCTTTGCACTCAGGTATATGATTACATGTTGGAGTATCTATGTAGAAAACAACACGAAAATTAAAACCATGAATGATATCGCATTAAAAAAATTAAAAGTAAACAACAAAGATACTTTGGGACGATCACCCTCACAACTATAAATATTAGAAGTCATTCCTCTTAAAACACAAAGATTCTCAAACATTTGATAGTTGCATTTGTTAAATTTTTTTTAACATCGACATACACAAATAGGAGAATTACAACATGTCCAAAAAACCTATATTTAGCAGATGGTTTAAGAGAAAAAACAAGGCGATGGGGCTTCACAACATCCCAACAGAATAAATAGTAAATGCAAATTTACTTACATCAGTTGGTGGTGAGAAATAAATGTGCGACACTTATACGATCTTATGAACAGAAATATTATGGTGTACTTCGCCCACTAAAGAGCAAACTGATTGACATCACAATACCACAGACCTCGACATATCATCAACGGTGGGGTTCATGAAAACAAGCTGCCACGAGTTGTCATATTGGGAGAAAAATTGCAATGGTTGGAGTTATACTCCAAGAGGTGTGACTACGAAGTCTTATATCATTGGCATGGTCTACCGGTGGTCTAAGCAATATTATAAACACATCAAACAAACTTCCTAAAAGATGAGCCCTCCATCATTACATCTTGGAATGAGGAGATTTTAGAATTGGAGAAAAGTCTATCACTCAATCATGCCATTGAAGAATATAATTTCGAGGGAATTGAGGAAGCATGTTGGGAAATTATAGAAAATCAAAAGCTACACCTTGATTACTCTCTCGCCATACTCAGACATGCTCGAGTGGAATGTTATGAAAAAATATTTACCGGGTAGTATCAATTCGGGAGTATCTTGGTGTTGCAAAAGTCTTAGAAAGCAATTTTATTTGATAATGAAAGATGATCAAGAATTCTATTTATCTTTTCTCTCTCTCTCTCTCTCTTTTCTTTTGCTTTTTTCCTTTTATTCTATTTATTTATTTTTTGATATTTTTTCTCATTTATATGCCATGTTAAAAAACTCAAAAGTCACTCTTTTTTAACTCTCTTAACTATATAAAATATACTACATTAAAAGAATATAAATATGTGTATATATATATATATATAGTGTTATACTATAAATCTCAATAATCAGTTCTTTAATCTTCTTAAAATAATTTATTTTAGTATATTTTACATGCCAATTATGTGCTGCTCCATTTTCAATTTCTAATAACCTTTCATTTTTAATGTCTTTTCATCTTTCTGTACTCAATGAAGGAACTCTCTCTCTCTCTCTCTCTCTCTCTCTCTCTCTCTATATATATATATATATATATATATATATATATATATATATATATATATCTGCAAAGTGTCCACTGCTTATGGATAAATGACAAGTCCCCTCTGTTAGAATTAGATATGAGAAAAATAACTTTTTAGTTAGCTAGGCTCTGTATAGGAAGAGGGATGAAGCTATCAATTGTATTTTATTCATTTTTCCTCCCTCTTCAGTCTTAACTGTAATGACACTTATCATATACAACCTTTTGTAATCTGAGGCACGGATTTGCCCTCCTCCTTTGATTATAATATATATATATATATAATGGTGTATGACGAATTAATATGTTGGGCAACCAATATTTATTTTACATAATTCTTTGATATTATCAATCGTAATTCTCACTCAAGTATTCCTGATAAATTATTTATCTTTTCTTATATCAGAAAGCACATCAGACATTTTCTATTGTGAAATCAGTATTATTTTATTTTTGAAAAAAATATGATGCATCCTTTTATATGCCTCCCTAATATGAAATTCTTAATTTATCTTCTTCCACGTATACATAACTTTGGATATAATCAGGAGCTATGCCAGATTTAATTTGCAAATTATAGAATTTGTCAATTTGCAAGCATTAACAATGCGAGAGGTAGGGAACCTGAGTTTGGAGCCACCTCAATTCGGGATGTCGGAACATCAAGCGGTTCGAAAACTGAATCCTAAAGTGTCTTCGGAATGCAGCTACTTCCCTCATTCCCTCTTGTGGTCTATGCCTTTTATTTTTCCTCTTTTAAATTGTAGGCTATAACTTTCCAATATGGCTAGGTTATTTTTATCATCTTCAATCTTTCTTTACGAATATATTTCTTCTGTATTGGATATTGCATATGTTTATTTTGTAATATGATAATAGTATTTAATATTTGATATTTTTTCTAATAATATTAGAATACCTTAACGTCTGCAATATATTGTGTTCTCAATTTCTCACATTTTAAATCTTTTTTGCTATGGCTAATTTGGGATACAATTTATTTATCCTACGATTTTTATATTACCACTTTTTATTTTTTCTCATTTTTTGTTTTCTTTTTTCTTATTCAAGTTCACATAAGTTAATTTAAACGTCTTATTATATGTTTAACCTGTGAGTTTTTATGTCAAAAAATTATTATGTATATAAAATGTTAAAAAGAAACGTAAGAAGATGTCTATTAGTAAATACGATTTTTTTAAAAACAAAAACTGACATTACTATTTTTGTAACATTTTTAATTTTACCTCATAAAAATGACTTTAATTATCATAAGTTTCTTGAATATTTCTATGTTCTTCAAAATAATTAACATGTCAAATGTTGTTAGTTTAGTTGTTGGAGTTTCAATTTGTTTAATATATGTTAATTATTTTCTATTTTGTTTTTCAATTTTAACTCTAGAAACCTAATACCAGCTAGCATCTATATTATTAATTACTTTTGAAAGTTAAAATATTTATACCTTAAAAATGAAATTGACAATTCATGTGAATAATTTTAATCGATCAAAGAAAAAAAAGAAGCTTTTTATTAGGCATTTTACTAATATGCACAGAATATATTATTATTTTAATTAAAAGTTTCGTCTTTAAGGTAATTATGAGATAAATATGAATGAATAAAATTTGGCTTAAATAATAAAGTAGAATTTTTTACTAACATATCGTACTACTTCTGAACTTGAATTGATGAAGCATATATTAAAATCAAATTTAATAAAATATAAAAATTTTTAAAATAAATTAATATTATATTTTAAATTTAATGATGATATTTTTTATTTCTGTGCAAAGCGCAGATAATTTCTTTAGTAAATATAAAAGTTTGACAAAGTTAATAATGAAGTGGAGAAGAAAGAATTTTCGCATGTGAAAAAATAAAAGCAGAGGAGTGAATAAATAAAAGCGATCGTGGTATAATTTCGATTCCCGTTTATCCACATCAGAGCTTTGTCGCTTCTCTTCCCACGACCCAAAGCTTTGTCGCTTATCCTCCCACGTCCCACGACAAAGCTTATCGCCTTCCCTCCACGCCCCACCAAAAGCATCACCCAACTACCCTTCATGCCAGAGATTCCTTTCCCTTTTCATTTTCCCTTAGCAGATTATAAGTTCCCATGCAAGGTTTTCAATTAGAGATTTCTTTTCCTTTAGCAATTACGAGTTCCCATGCAAGATTCCCCAATTTCCCGCGCAACACTTGCTTCTCATTCACATGCATTTAACTTTTTATGAGTTATAGTGATAAACAACATTTATATTGAAAAACATTTCGATCATAACAATCAACATTCGAGTTTAATTTAAAATGAATTCAGAAATAATATTACGTTTCATGTATTTATGAATAACTAATCAAATTAATATCTAATAAAACTCAAGACTATAATTTATATTCAAAAAATAACATTCGTATTTTAATACAATCAACAATATATTTTTTTGACATGATGAGTGACTGCGATTCTATAATTTCTGAGTAAAATTTTTATAGAGTTAACAAAATTGCTTGACAAGATAGGTGAGTATGCAAACTTAAATTTGCAAAAACACAAAATTAAGTTTGCAATTCACAAAATAAAATAAGAGTCGTCGGAAGGTGCATAACTAACGAGGGAAGAAAAATTAATTACCAATATTGATTGTTGACCCTGCAACGATCAAGAAAGAAGTATTTTCGGGACTAGAAAAAATCTGTTAGTTGAGAGACTTCACACAACTAAAAAAAATAAAAATTAATACTATTTAACATGTAATTAATTAATTTACAAATCATATATATTGAACGCTTTACCAATTTTAACTACTCACTCAACTCTTTATCCATTTTAAAATTTTCAAATAAAACATCGGCCCCTTAAATTTCACGCTCTCTTGCTTATTGCGTGTGGCGTCTAAAAGACCCTTTTGAGTTTCTTCATCAAAAAATAAATGCCTTGAAGCTAACTCGAAAGATTAAAGACCAACACATTGCTCCCTCTCCCCTCACCCCCCACCCCCCCTTTTACCCCACCTCCCAACCCCTACACCCAAATTAAACCAAACCCAAAAACCAAAAGCCTAAATTAAGTCTCTTCGATGATTCAACTTTTCTCTGATTTTCTTTACGTTTTAGATCTCTTCTTACTCCGGTTTATCCCATACATGGGTTTTGTGCATTTAACTCTATAAGAAAATTCATAAGATATTTGAGTTGGACCAAAGGAAGATCAACAAGAAAAAAGTTTGATTCTTTTCCGAAGCAAGGCATGAATTGGGAAATTCTTGCTTTTTCCTTCTTCTTTACGTTTTAAGGTTGTTTTAGGGTTTTTGAATTCTTGAAATGGCTACTACAGAAGCTTTATCTTTGATTCCTGCTTCTGTTCTGCGTAATCTCTCTGATAAGTTGTACGAGAAGCGCAAAAATGCTGCACTTGAGGTACTTTTATGGGATTTATGGTGTTATTTCCCCCTTTTTGGGAGTTTTTGAACTATCTTTTTTTTTTATAAGTTTTTGATTGGATCTTGAGTTCGAGTTTTGTTTGTTCCTTTTGAGATTTTTGATGCGGATGATATTGGATATATTTGTGTAGTTGGAAGGGACAGTGAAGCAATTGGCAGTAGCGGGTGATCACGACAAGATCACTGCAGTGATCAATTTGTTGACCCAGGAGTATACATATTCCCCTCAGGCTAATCACCGGAAAGTGAGCTTCTTTTTTCTTTCTTCAAATTCTACTTTTAAAATATTTTGGGTCAGGAGTCTATTTTGACTTCTTTTGTTTTCTTTTTTTATATTTTGTTTTTGTGTTTAATATTGGTTTAGGGAGGGTTGATAGGATTGGCTGCTGTAACTGTTGGTTTGACTTCAGAAGCAGCTCAACATCTTGAGGTAAGGCATTGGTATGTTCAGTTTCGGGTTTTGTGCTATGAGGTTGAAATGAACTGGTTGAAAATCTTTACTATAGAGGTTAGTAATAGGATCTATGGGGTTAGTGGTTCCTCTTTCTATGTTGGAGGTATTACTAGAGAATGGTTAGTTAATTTGTAACTATGATAGTATGATGTCTGTTTCTGCCTGCTACCACATAATTCTGTCCAACAAGGTTGATGGAAATAAATCATTTAGTGTATATTTCATTGACTGAGCAAGTCCACATCTTTAGGTGCAAAGGAATGATTATTGTGTTTTGTGATTCCGATATTTATTGGATGCGAGTACTTCTTAGCTTCTTAACTGATGTAGTAGATTGATTAGTATGTAGAATATTCATGTAAATTTGGCATTTATATGATTTGTCCCTTTGAACCCAAGCATAATCAAGATTGTGCATCAAAAAGGAGAAAGAGGTCAAAAAGTAGAAAGGGACACAAAAGAAGTTACAATAAGAAAGAGATGACAGAGACAACAAATTCTTGATTACAATTTGACCAGGTTAAAGACTTTGGTGCATCATTTAACCTACCTAAAATTAGTTGTTTCAACTCAATGTTACTATTGTTTGCTCCAACTTATGTCCAAAATTGTAAAATGTAGAATTGAAGATAGTGATTTTTTTTGTGCATCAATTCATCTGATTCTACAGGAAACATTGCTTTAACAGTTTGTGCTAGCTTTTGATAATTTTATGTTAGCTTTAGAGTTTCTGGTTGTATGTAAGGAGCTAAATTCCTTAATTATGAACGTAGCTATCTCTTGGAAGAAAAATGAATGTGTTGGTTGGTTGATATTGTCGGTGTGATTATAAAACATTAAATATTTGTTTTTGTCTAGTGTAAAGAATTCTAGTGCTTAGCATGTAGATATAGCTCAGGCGTTCTGCAGACTTTTATGGAGATATTGCTTGGGAACTTTCTTCCTTCCCCTTTCAGATATTTAATTTTCTTGCATGGAATTTTCTTCTTATATATTTAGTATTACAAAGTATTTTGATTTTTACTTGGCTTACAAACACTTCTATAAAGATATTGCGTGGAGGTAGGGTGGCAAAACTAGCCAAAACCATTCAACCTACCCAACATTTCACGCATTGAGCATGGAATAATTTCCTGATGGGTTTATTTGGTTAAAACCCATAACTAATGTTATCCCAGGCTCAACTCATCAAATTCTCTAACTCAACTCGTGAGATTACCCAACTGCAATTGTAAGCTAGACAAAATGAAAACACAGATGAAACTCTCAAGTCTCAACCCATCTCTCAGCTTTGAACATCTCGTATTTACTTTTTAGGACCATGAAGAACTTTTGTATTTGTATATTTATTTTCTAATAAATTTTAAAAATAGTAGTCTAATTTTTTGTTTGTCCATTCTTTCAAAGAAGCTTCTCTTTTGGTCCTTTTTATACTTTTCGATTTTGACCTTATACGTTCTCATCCTTCTTTGTTGAACTTTTGTTCCTTTATAATTTTGTCTTAATAAAAAATGTACATATGACATACTATCCTTTATGAGAGTCTCAACTTTCGACACTGTTAGGATCCTTATGAATATTCTAGAATATATTAAATATATTTGATGACTTAATTTAGTCCTATTGTAATTAGGTATTGATTTGTATTAATTTTCGTTCCTTTTTAGTACATGTATATAGTTATTTAAACCCATAGGTTGAAGGAATAATCAAGCCGAGTTCTTTCTCAACTCTCTTCTTCTCACATTTTATCAAAGCATTTAGTGAAAATTAAAAATAAGAAAACAAAATTGTCAAGCAGTCTTTCAGCACCACCACTGTTTTGAGGTTTCGATACTCTCTAGGGGTTTTGTGCATATAGCAATATCGCCAGTAGGATCAGAATACTTGTGCAATCTCAACCTAAGAAATTCTGCTACTGCAGGGTCACTCACGCACTCCCATGTGCCACCACCAGTTTCAGATCTCCGATGCCACGTGCCTCATGCACCGGCGAGTGGAGCACTTTTTGACCATTTTTCAACAATCTTCTTTCACTTGTGGGGCTCGACTCCTCAAGTCGAGGTACCCATCTAGATTCCATATCTTTTCTACGACTTCCTCTAATTTTTGGCCAGGATTTCCAGATAATGGTGATTGTGGTTCTAGGGACAAGATGTTCAAGATCACTTAACTAAAAATACTACATATTTTGATCGAAAAGGATAGGGGAGAATGGGAGAAGATTGGTGCTCAACTATGTAATCTATCGTGGAAGTCTATTGATTCGAAATTGATGTTGTTGTTTCGTCCTGACCACTTCTTAGTTTGGGAAAAGGCTTGTGGGCTAAATACAAATTACTTATCATGTGACTTCTTGGTTGTCCATCCTTTAAAAAGAAAGTTTTGGATAATGTTTATCTTTCTTGGAAAAGTTCAGGCAAGTTGTCGATGAACTTAATGAACTGAAGCCTGCTACTTCAAGTGTTGAAAAACAATTGGAGCAACATTAGAAGATGTTACACTTGCTGGACTTCTATCTGATCTTGAGTTGGCGTGTGATCAAATTTTGGCTACCCTGTTGTTCCTACTGCAGATAACCCGTCCGCTTGATTATTATTACTTGTTGCACCACCTATGTCGTCTAGTGACTAGTCATGCAATGACACTTGCAGTCTCTTCTGTTGGTCGCTCTGAGAAACCTCGGTCAAGGTGTGTCTATTATAACAAATTGGGCCATACTCGTGATAGGTGCTACTCTCTAAATGGTAAACCAAAGAATGCTCATATTGCTCAGATTAAATCCACGGGTAACCCAATCAGTCAACTATTGATATGAGGTAGAATACAATGACTTTCTTTAGTGTCAAGTGAGTAAGCAAACATCTCCACCAATAGTTTTGTTGCTCAAACTGGTAATCCTGTTACTTGTATCTCACAGTCCACCACACTTGGTCCTTAGGTCACGTATTCAAGCGCTTTTGACCACATTTTTAGTTACAAATCTTTATTATCTAATATTACTTATTCTTGGTCCCTTCTCACCATTATGTTAGCTATTGGTTCTCAAACCATGACAATTGGAGTTAATCAAGGGTCTTTACCTTCCTTGACTCTGAATAATGTTCTTCTTTGTCCTTGGTTTTCCCTTTAGCCTCTGTCAATTAGTTGTTTGCTAGAGCTTTGATTTCATCTCACTCTTTAGTGACTTTTGTTACACAAGACTTCAGTGCAGGAAGGATAACTGGCACAGGGCGTGAGTAAGATATACTTTATTGTCTCAATTCTTCCAGTCCCACTGTAGTTTGTTTAGTCTCCGACTCTCCAGATTTAGTCCACTAACAATTGGGACACCCTAGTTTATTCAAACTTTGAAAGATAGGTAGCTTGTCAAAATTGTCTAAATTAGATCGTGCGTCGTGTCAATTGGGGAAGCACACCCAAACTACTTTTCCATGTGTCTTAGTAATCGTGCAACCTTTTTTCCATTCAGTTCATTCTGATAATTAGGGTGCCTAGTAGAGTTGGTTTCACATTAGGTTTTAATTATTTTGTTAGTTTCACTGATGATTATTCAAGGTGTACTTGGATTTTCTTAAAGAAAGATCGTTCTGTATTATTTTCTATATTTTTAGTGTTTTGTGTGGAAATACAAAATTAGTTTGGTGATTGGTGGTTCTATTTGCACAGTTCGTAGTGATAATGCAAGTGAATATTTATCATTTCAATTTCAACAATTAATGTCTTCCCATGGAATTCTTCATCACATATCTTGTCATTGCACTTCACAATAAAATGGGATTGTGAAGAGAAAAAATAGGCATATTGTTGAGACTGCACATGTCACGCCCCACCTTGGGAGGCATGACTGGCACCCGGTGCCCTACTAGGACCTGAACTGCTGAGCTAACTGAGCCTAAGCACCTCTGGTGCAGGGCTGACTCTAACTCTAGAATCAAGAAAACAACGGGCTATATAGCGACTGTAAATACAACCCCCGGCTGACAAGGCCTATAGCCCTGTGAAAGTAAACAGCTAACCAAAGACAGACAATCATAGGGAGTTCTATTCGGGCTGACAAGGCCGCCAATCAACAGCTAAACAGGGCCCCACACGGCCAACACACGGCATCTAAAACACAGGGGAGTAACACAATCTGCAAGCCTCTAGGAGTAATAAGATGGTCGGGACAGGGCCCCGACCTACCCATACTGTACAAACAAAAGGAATAAACCTCTATCACACCAGCCTTCGAAGAAGGGAGCTGACGATTCTGTACGGCTGACTGGAACTACGAGGGACCTGCTCCTCGTCTATCTGTACCTGCAGGCAAGTAATGCAGCAGCCCGGGGAGAGCGTCAGTACAACATGTACCGAATATGTAAGGCAATAGATAAGCTGAATAGGACTAGAAGTAAATAAAAAGAAGAGCCGAAAGATTAACCTGTACGCCTGCTGATTCGTAATCTGCATCTAACTAACACTACATGTACATATGCTAAGACTGCATACTTACACATTTATACACTACAACTAGCAGACAAGAATTCATACAAGAACCCCACTTGGCTCCCATAAGCCGGGAGGTACAATCAGCACGGAATAACTTGTTCAGGCCCCCATAAGTACTGGCGAGCACATCTCAATCTATATACCCCTACTCAGGTGTCTACAACTCTACTTGTACTGTAGCCAACCTACCGGTCCCCTGGGTCTACAACTGGGCCCGCTTGGCCCCTGACTGTAGCTATGTCTGAGTTCGGAGGACTCTTGATATCTACACCCCGGGCGTAAACGCTCGGCGGGGGTGTGTATAAGGCTAACCACGACATATGAGGATCTGGATCTCCATCTTCGTCCCTTGTGGACGGCATGCCGCTCCGTAGAGCGACGTATCCTCGCCCTTGGCGGGCGGCGACACAGTTAACCCTAGGGCTGTCATGGAAGGCTTCTAATTGAGGGCAACCCCAACCCAGGTGCTATACTCACATATCAATCTATCTGTATAAGGAGAGCGTATCTGGCCTTCTGGGCCTAACGTTAATGCTACTCGCTTTTGGGATAATCTTTATGGCTGTCTGCAGGCACGCCATGCGCCCGTATTTGATCAGAGGATCCTAATAGTGATCATGATCTCTAAGAGTCTGGGCTGAATAGAACGAGGTCTGAAGTGGCCTAACAATACTCTGAATGTCCCACTTGGACATCTATAACTCATGAATAACTTTGGGGTTGCGGATAGCTAACTACTTTATTCTTCTAATTAAACAATTATAGGGCTGGTCTTGGTCGAACATTCTTCTACGCGATCGGTCCCTGGTCCTCCATAGGGAGCTTACCGATCTCCTTAACTTGTGGTTAACACTGTACTAGCAGAGTACTACTGACTCCTTAGGCCTTGTCTGAATCCACTCGGATCTATATTACTGTTCTGGGCAATTCTCAATCTTATAGGCAATTCTATATAGACTGGCCCTCTCCTGGCACTCTGTACTTGAATACCTTACAAGAACCGGTTAGGATGCTGGCCCGGTCACTGACTACTGATGTAGACCCCTCCTTGGGGTACCCATGGGTTTATCTGACTCGGACGACTGGGCTGGCTTGCTGGGCATCCTACATGATAACTGTTAAGTCGACCAAGACTGACAATCGCTGGTAAGGCTAAAGGGATGGCGGGTGATCACTCAATACACTGGAGAACCCTGGTGTCGCTAACTCTAGAATATACCTATTCTGTCTCTATTTCTGGTTCTGGAACGTGCGATAACGTCAATGACCTCTAGGGATGCTTTCCTGCCAATACAGGCGCCAACTGGTCGTTAGACCGCCTAACTGCGCCCATACTGTTTAACCAACCAATTCAGGCCAATAACTCTTACGAGCTTCTGAAGTCTAGGCCTGACAACAAACATATAAGTCTACCATCACAATAAACTGAGAACTAAAAGAGTTTCTATAGTGTTCATAACGCGAATCACATTTAGCCTGCTCCCTTTCAGCGAGGGGTCCTGCAGTACGGTCTGTATACGTTTTCTAGCAGCTAACCAGAATTTATGTAACTGTAATCCCTATTAGCAGCTAATCGCAAAATATCTGATATTTATATATGTATATCAATAACAGCTAATTACAACATATCAAACTACAATCTAATGGTAGCAACTATCTGCAGTATCTGAGATCGTTATTTCTATTCGAGAACATAAGTCATAACACTGTACGACTAGGATACTTGTCAAGAGTTAAGCCTTACATACCTCGTTCGCCGTTTTCTGACTAATTGATGAGTATCAGCTCGTATTCAACTGCCCTTCTTAACTGTAATCATATTAATGGAAGAATAGGGCCAACTTCCTTACTGAATTCGAAGAAAACAATAACTTTATATATATATATGGTAACTATAATTCAACCTATCGAAAGATGATTGAAAACTTGTAATTTTTCGAGAGTCTAGAAGGGAGATATGCTTATTTTAAGTCTGTGATTGTATTGACGCTAGTTTGAAGCAATTCCGCCAACTCTGGCTCGTCGTCGCCGGGCATATTTTACGAAAATAATTCCGCAGCGATGCTCTCTACAGCCTTATACTTCACTACCCGGAGTTAATTTAGATTTGGACGGCGTTTAGCGGCATAATCAGATGATTTTCAATAGTTTCCCTTCGTTCTTACCTCTGCTAGCCGAGGTTATTTGAAAAATAACATAACATCTAAGTGTGAGACCTTTATATACTTGAGGCGGCAGACAAGGCAACGTGGCACTCTGCCGGTCGCGCCAATTCTGCTCCGTGCCACTTTGCCCCTCTAGGCAACTTGGTTCGGCCTCCTCCCGTGAAATCCCGACTTTGCACTCATACTGCCTTTCCCCGGGCCCTTTTCTCGTACGTATGACACTCTAAAACTCTCAACCAACATACGAATAGGCCGACTAAATGTTAGAAACTTACGGGGTGTAACAACACACACCCTACTCATACAAGAAAATGTTCCATTACACTTTTAGGGGAAAGCAGTTGTCACATCTGGTTGTCTGATTAACCATAGCCTTCCTTTGCTATTCAAAATCAAGTCCGGCACACTCTTTTTGTTTCCTCAGTCAACTTTGTTTTATCTTTCAGAATGTCTTTGGGAGTAATTGCTTTGTCCATATCCTCACTCCAGGAAAAGACAAATTGGCACCTCGTGCACTTAAATATGTCTTTCCCGGATTCAAGGGTATAAAATGGATATTGATGCTTCTCTCCTGACCTCTAAAGATACCTTATGTCCTCTGATGTTACTTTCTTTGAGGTTAGCTCTACTTCACAACCTCTTCTGCTGAACATCTAGACATCTATGAGGTTTTACCAGTTCATTCTTTTGGAGATTCCTCCATAGTCTATCCCTCCACTCCATTTTCTACTTCTCCGTCTTCACCTCCACCATTTTTGACTTATCATCATGGTCCATGCTCCTTGTCCGGTCCATATGATTCACGCCCGCCATCGAGTCCTTGCCTGTTGGCTGTTGTAGACTTGTCTACACAGAGTTCTTCCGTTGCTGCTCGAAAAGATATTCGTTCTACTTGTGATCGTCATCCTATCTACTTTATTACCTGTCATCTGTATTAAGTCTACCAAAGTTGGCCTTTAATTTGATTTATGTTAGTAAGGTCACCAAAGACCTTAATTATTATACCTCGTTCTTTCCCAATCGTTGTTTATTTGGTGATCTTACAACAAATAAAGTTATCAATAAAGGACATGTGTCTGATAATCTCTACATCCTTGATGAATGGGAATCTCAGTTTGTTGCCTGGTGGTGTCTCCACTTGAAGTTACTCACACTCCAGTGATGAAATATTCTGAAACTGAGGACAGATCCATTTGAAGCACATTGTCGATTGGAACATCCTTCTTTATCTTTGTTGAAGAAGCTCTGTTCTCAGTTTCAGAATATTTCGTCATGTCGATTTGCAAAACACCATCACAAGTTATTAGGTCCAAGGGTTAATAAGGGGGCTGAGTTGACTTTTGAGTTAGTTCATTCTGATGCTTGGGGACCATGTCCTGTTGTTTGAAAGACTGGGCATAAGTATTTTTTCACTTTTGTGGATGATTTCTCTTGAATGACTTGAATTTATTTTATCAAGAGTCACTCTGAAGTGTGTACTCACTTTTCTGCTTTCTGTGTTGAAATTAGAAATCAATTCAATGCTTCAGTGCGTATTTTAAGGAGTGATAATGCTAAAGAATACATGTCAGAATTGTTTGGGACGTACATGAGACAATATAGTATTCTTCGTCAATCTTCACGTGTCGATACACCCTCTCAAAATGGAGTTGCCGAGGGGAAGAATAGACATCTACTTAAGATAGCTCAGGCACTTTTATTAGAATAAAGGTTCCTAAATAGTTTTGGGCAGATACAGTCTTTACAACTTGTTTTCTAATTAATTGCATGTCATCTTCTGTGTTGGATGGTAATATGCTTTATAGTGTTCTTTTTCCAAACAAGTCACTATTTTCGGTGGAACCTAAGGTGTTTGGAAGCATGTATTATGTTCAAGATGTCCAACCATCTGTTACCATGTTGGATTCCAAGGCATTGAAGTGTGTGTTCCTAGGCTATTCTCTCCTTTAGAAAGGATGTCAGTGTTATTCTACTGAACTCGGCAAAGATCTAGTGTCAACTGATGTGGTATTTTCAAAGATTACACCATTTTTTTATTCACCCTCCCATTTCTATGAGTCAGGGGGAGAAAGAGGAGTGGTTAGTTTATTAGGTTATTCGTGCTTTGATAGAACAATCGGATGATGTTGTTCCTTTATCTCCCGATGTTTCTATTGAGCACCAATCGACTATTGTGCCTTCAACATATGAGACATCTATGATAGCAAGATTCCCAATTGTTCAAGTTTACTTGAGGAATTAAGAGGCTAATGATACATGTCCTGTATCAGTTTCATTATCATCAGATCTTCTTCCATCTGATCTTCCAGAAAATCTTGACCTCCCTATTGCTCTTCGCAAAGGTACACGTAATTTCAAGGCCACATATTCCATTGTTATTTTGTTTCCTATGACCGTTTGTCCTCTACATCGAGATCTTTGATTACATCTCTAGATTCTATCTCTGTACTCAAAACAGGGAAGGTGGCTTTGAATCATCCTAGATGGTTTGATGCAATGCTTGATGAAATACATGCCTTAGAGGAAAACCACATATAGGATTTGGTGGATTTACCAAAGGGAAAGAAACCAGCAGGATGTAAGTGGGTCTTCACAGTTAAAGTTGATCTAGATGGTTCTATAGCAAGACTTAAGGCCAGACTTGTGGCTAAAGGGTATGCTCAAACCCATGGGGTAGATTATTTAGACACCTTCTCTCCGGTTGCCAAACTTACTTGTATGCTTGTTCAATCCTCTACCTGCTTATGTGAATTGTCCTTTACATCAGTTAGATATCAAGAATGCATTCCTTCATGGTGATCTTCAGGAGGAAGTGTATATGGAGCAACCACCTGGTTTTGTTGCTCAGGAGAGTATGGGAAAGTCTGTCATTTGAAGAAGTCTTTGTATGGCTTGCATAGAGTCCGCGGGCTTGGTTTGGCAAGTCTAGTGAGGCAGTTTAGGATTTTGGGCTGAAATGAGTTAATGTGATCATTCAGTCTTCTATCGGCAATCAACGGTTGGTACTATCCTCCTTGTTGTATATGTTGATGACATTGTCATCACAGAAAGTGATTATATGGGGATCTCTTTCCTCAAATCTTTCCTACATACTAGATTTCATACGAAAGACTTGGGTCAGTGGAAATACTTTTTGGGAGTGGAATTTAATAGAAGCAAGAAGGGAATTTTTCTATCTTAGAGGAAGTATATTCTTGATCTGCTTGTAGATACTGGAAAGTTTGCAGCCAAACCTTGTAGTATTCCAATGATTCCCAATGTGCATCTTGTGAAAGATGATGACGATCCTTTTGATAATCCAGAGAGATATAAAAGGTTAGTTGGGATGTTAAACTACCTTACTGTGACTTGTTCAAATATTGCTTTTGGGGTGAGTGTTGTTAGTTTATGTCTGCACCTACATTCAAACATTGAGAAGCTTTGAGACAAATTCTATGTTACCTGAAAGGAGCTCCTGGACTCGGATACTGTATAGAAATCACAATCATACTCATGTTGAGTGTTTTGCAGATGCCGATTGGGCTGGATCGAAAATTGATGGAAGATCTACTATAGGCTATTGTGTCTTTGTTGGAGGGAACCTGGTGCTATGAAGGAGTAAGAAGCAAAATGTTGTATCTCGATCCAGTGCAGAATCTGAGTACAGAGCTATGTATAGTCTACGTGTGAGATTATGTGCATACATCATCTTTTAACTGAAATTGGGTTGAAGCATTATATATCAACAAAACTCTGGTTGATAATCAAGCTGCTTTTCATATTGCCTTGAATCCGGTTTTTCATGAAATATATGGAGGTTGTCTTCATTTTATTCATGAGAAAATTCAGGAAAGCCTATTTCCACTGGTTATGTGAAGATAGGGGAGCAACTAGCTGATTTTTTCACAAAAGTGTTGAATGAAACTCGAGTTGATTATCTTTGTAACAAGTTGGGCATGATTAATATCTATGGTCCCACTTGAGGGGGAGTGTTATAGAATGAATGTAGGCACCTCTGGGTGTAATGTACATAACTTAGCAAATATCTACGGATATGGTAGCAGATCTGTAGGGATATGATAGCACATATATAGAGATATGATACAATATCTTTCGATTATTTTCTTATTTAGTTTCTTTAATTAGAGCTCATTGTATTTGTACATATACACCTTACATAATGGAATAATACACAAGTTATTCTCTATACCTTATCTTTTACAAAATTAGGCCTAAGATCCATATCTTTACACCTTTAATAATGTTATCCTTGCACAAGATAATCTTATGTAGAAGGAAGATAGTCCTAGTCAACATATGCTATATGTGCCTTCAAGCTTCAAAAAATGTTAACCACCTTCTTATGCACTGTCCAATTGTAGTAGACATTTGGAATTGCTTCCTCTCTATTTGTAGTCTACACTGGGTCTTTCCACAATCCATCAGAGAAGCCTCTTCTAGTTGGATCTTTTGGAAAGTTGATAAAGCCATCAAAAGGTTGTGGAGAATGATTCCTGCAGTAATTTTTTGGTGTGTCTGGAAAGAAAGAAATTGCAGGTGTTTTGATGTGGTCTCAACTTCGAATCACTATCTAAAAGCTAGCTGTCTAGTTAACTTGTTTTACTGGATTTTTTGTCTCCTGTAAATAGTGTCGACACGTTTTTGGATTTTGTTTGCTCTTTGATTTTAGCTTTGGTTGTTGTGCTAGAGCGAACTCTGTTGTACGCTTTTGCTAATAGCATCAGCCTGATGCTCCTTAATGATATTTACTTCATCCAAAAAAGGTTGAAAGTTGACTTTTAAAGATTTTTGGCCTTTTTAGTGCAAGAAAAAGCTCGAGTTTGCACACCTGAGGGTGTTACCTAGTGGTCAATGAAGTGGGTTGAGAATCATGAGGTTTCAGTTTCAAAATTCAGCGGAGGCAAAAATACCAGGTGATTCTTCCAATCTGTCCAAGACTTGATGGATAGAATTACCCCATTCTTGTGCTGTTGGGAGGTAACAATACTCGAATTAGTCTTGGTGCATGCAAGCTGGCCGGGACAACACAGTTTTAAAAAAAGTGTCGAGTTCGCTTTGATAAGAATTTTTTCTCAACTTTAGTGGGACATATTTAGAAAGGGCTCCTTATGATCCCCTGTGCGGTTTTGCTAAAGCACAAGACAAATATTATTAATGGTCAGTATTCAAGTTATGCTGCAGCTTCAACACTCTAGGTACCAAAGTAAAATTTAGCTTCATTTTCTTAACTATAAGTCATTGAAGGGGCACAAATTAAGCATTTTGGGCAATGATTTAGAAGTGAAGTGTGTGGTAATTAATCTATCAATTGGGACAGTTGAGCATATCCATTATGATAGTTGGTGTGGACTTGTTCCTCAAAGAAAGGATTTTGTAAGGCTATGGGCTTGCAGTAACTTTAATGCTATAGTATAACATTGTCTTTTCTTTTATTTCATCTATTCCTGAGCTTTTTATCTATTTTATCTTCTAATATGTCCTTTCTGTAATCAGTGAGCTATGCTTTTGTGTCTTCTGCTGTAGACTAAGCTATTTCTCTGCCAAGAATTGAGAAAAAGCTTTGATTTTAGTCTTTCTTTGTTGGTAAACTACAATAGAGAAGTTCCATATTGGTTAGGCTTTTTGGGTTTTATAAGTCAAAGTTACTTTAGTCTATGAATCTTCTTTTCAACATGATTATTAGATTTGTTGTTGTGATTTGATTGATCTGGAAAGGTTCGTAATTGTGTTACTAACGCTGTTAACTTTTTTGTATTATGCCAAGTATTCAACAATTTCCTTCTCGATATGCAATTTACGCCCTGTCTCAATGTGATCTGCCAGCAAATTGTGCCACCAGTTTTAAATTCCTTCTCGGATCAAGATAGCAGAGTTCGTTATTATGCCTGTGAAGCTCTGTATAATATAGCAAAGGTGAGATAGATAACTCGTACGCTGCAATACTTTTTTCTTTTTCTTTTTCTTTCTAACTTCAACTGTGCTACTTTTGCAGGTCGTAAGAGGAGATTTCATCGTATTCTTCAACCAGATCTTTGATGCGTTATGTAAGCTTTCAGCAGACTCAGATGCTAATGTGCAAAGTGCTGCTCATCTATTAGATAGGCTTGTGAAGGTAAAACTAATTGTTCTTCCTGTCATTGGATGTTGTACTACTTGATATTGCAAGACTACAGAGTAAAGGGTTAGTTGAAAGACTAGAAATGAAATGTATCTAAGGATAGAGAAATTGACATGTAGCATTAACATGGGATTGAGGGTTTTTGTGATCAAAGATGAGGCCTTTAAATGATTGTGGTTCTTGAAAATAGTTAGAATAGTATAGTTAATTATGGATAGATTACTTGGCTTCTTTCTTTTCTCTCGTTTTACTTATTCTTTAGTTATTGTCATTCCAATGGTTCATCGGCCAGACTGAACATTTGGTGACATGGGAGTGCTGGTCTTTTCTCTCCAAAAATGATAATCTGTTTTAATCGAAAGATCTGCACACGTTTGATATTTATATGACTGTAAATTATTAATTGTTTTGCAACTTTTGTGGGATGCAGGACATTGTCACAGATAGTGATCAATTCAGGTGAGCTGTTATACCACCAATATCTTCAACTGGAATGAATTTACTTTTGACTGGTTGATGAGTCTTATATGGCAACAGCATTTGAATAGATTATTTAATTTCTTATGCAGCATTGAAGAATTTATTCCGTTGTTGAGAGAACGGATGAATGTCCTCAATCCTTATGTTCGCCAATTTCTCGTTGGGTGGATCACAGTTTTAGACAGTGTTCCAGATATAGATATGCTTGGTTTTCTTCCTGATTTTCTTGATGGTTAGTGCCTGTATATTAAGTGTAAAGAGTCCAGTGCGATTCAATCCTCTGTTTTCGCAAATCATTGTGGTCTTACTTTGATTGATCTACTGCAGGATTATTTAATATGCTGAGTGATAATAGCCATGAAATTAGACAACAGGCTGATTCTGCACTCTCCGAGTTTTTACAAGAGATTAAGAATTCTCCAGTAAGATTACTGCCCCTGTGGATTGTAGATTAAGAATTCTCCAGTAAGATTACTGCCCCTGTGGATTGTTGAACTGTTGAATGATATAATGGTCATATTGAAAAAAAGAATCATACAACTTGCAGTTCTTTATTTTAATAATGGCCTAGTTGAGATTTGAGTGATGATGATGCAAAAAATGTCTACTCTCAAGTGTAGCTTGTGGTTATCAGTAATCTTTTAGTGGTTGTGTCTGGCTTTTGATTTAGGCATGGTAGAGGTATCTTTTCGTATGGTTTTGTGTCTCCAACCTTTGCAAGTAAGATTTCGTCCTTTTTTTTTTCCTTTCAAAAAATCAGAAATGAAAAATAGAAGAAACTCCTTTTTGAGTAAATCAGAGATAATTTTGATAAAAAAGAAAATTTTAGTATCTTCTTTTTCTGGATTAATTTTTAACTTTGAAGTAGTACTGCTTTCCAGTCTGTAGATTATGGTCGCATGGCAGAAATACTGGTACAAAGGGCAGGCTCGCAGGATGAATTTACTCGGTTGACTGCGATAACTTGGGTAAGGACCTTGACATGTATGACTCATCATGCAACTTGTCATTGTTAGCTTCATTTTCCATTGATATGATTTGATACTTCCCCTCGCTGGGCTTTCTTTGGTATAAAATAGTTAATAGTTCGCTACTTGCTTTGGTTTGTAGTATCAGTTTTAATATACTGCTTCCCTCTGCAGATAAATGAGTTTGTGAAACTTGGTGGAGATCAGCTTGTACCTTATTATGCAGACATTCTGGGAGCAATTTTGCCCTGTATATCTGATAAGGAAGAGAAAATAAGAGTTGTAAGCATACTGTCTTATTGCTGTGCTCTTTACTTTATTCCCTATTTGTGCTGCCTTTTCTTTTGATGTTTGTGCTTGTTATTCCTTCTGTATCTTCTTTTTTCTCTTTTCCTATTCTCTGCTTGCTCTAATCAGGTTGCTCGTGAAACGAATGAAGAACTTCGAGGAATTGAGGCTGATCCAGCCGAGGGATTTGATGTAGGAGCAATCCTCTCCATTGCTAGGAGGTATTAAAGAGGGAAATATAGTTTTTCATATTTTGAAATAGTTTTCCTTGATGTTGCATTTACTATCAGAAATCAAAGTCGTTGTATGAAAGTGGCTTTCGGGATATATGTTATTTAGATTTCTTATAAACTTTTTCATATCTGTTTATCAGGCAGATGTCCAGTGAATGGGAGGCAACACGTATTGAAGCATTGCATTGGATGTCAACCCTGTTAAATCGATATCGCTCGGAGGTAAAAGTGAAAGTTTTAATTATATAAACCGGTTCTTTTTTTTCTTATTGTATGATAGTAAGCTCCGTCACGGTCATGAACGAGGTTATGCAAGTTGAAATTTTGCTTAATATCTTTTTTTTTGAGACTAGTAAGTTGTATTCTTCAGCATTAGGAGATGCTGGCTACCCAAAAGAGAATTTACAGTGAAAAAGGGATTACAAAAAAGTTACAAATGACCTAATAAGTCTATTATCTTGCCAATATCATCTATACATTCCTGTTTACACCATAAAAGTAAGGATATGATATAATTCCATTTGACTTTGTTAATGGAATTAGACCTATCCTCGAAACATATCCCATTCCTCTCTATCCATACTGTCCACCAGATGCATGCTGGGATTGCCTTCCATCATTTCTTTTGACTTCTACTACCACCTCTTCTAATCCAGCAACTCAAAAGGTCAGCAGTGTCTTCTGGCATTGACCAATATTTACTGGTTTGGCTCAGGAATAATGACCAGATTTGATAGGTTATTCTGCAATACAGAAAAGATGTTTATTAGTCTCCTCTGCCTCACTGCACTGAAAACACCTGGATATTATTTTGAACCCCTTTCTTTTCAGTTTTTCCTGAGTGAGACATGCCTTCCTAGCCACCAGCCATGTAAAACATTTTACTTTAGTTGGTGCCCAGCCTCTCCAAATCTGTTTCCAAGGGCCTGCTCTCCCTTCTTGTTGCTCCCTCTCCTCTCTATGATATAGTCTGTTCACTGTGAAATTCCCATCAGCAGTATGCTTCCAGTTGATACATCAGGGGTTGCTGAGGTTCCTTTGAAGCTGCTTACTTCTTGCAGTAGTTGAGCCAACCTATCCACTTCCCAATCATTCAAATGGCCCTTGAATTGAATTTTCCATCCACTAGTGGACCAACTTTCAGCCACTGTAATATCAGGATTAGTACAAAAAGAAAAATAAACCAGGGAAAGAATCCATCAATGCCATCTGACCACCACTCCATTCATCTTTCAAGAACAAAATTCTTTGCCCATTCCCCACCTTCTGAACAGTGCTCTCTGAGATTCTGGTCCACAGACTCCTTATTGGCCTCCAAACTGCAACACTATAGGTATTAGTGACAGGATTGGTGATCCATGGAGTGTGTCCATATTTATTATGTATGACCTCCATCCACAATGCATGCTCTTCTGTTGAGTACCTCCATAGCCATTTCATCAACAAACATTTATTGTGCAGCAGCAGATTCCTGACACCAAGACTGCCAGAGTTCTTGTTGAGCTGAGCAATCTACCACTTCACCAAATGCATACCCTTACCTTCCTTGTTGCCAAACCATAAGAAGTCTCTTCTCTGTTTATCTAGCTTCTTGACCACTTCAGAAGGTATTATAAACAAAGACACAACGTAAGTTGGGAGTGAGTCTAGTACAGCATTGATTAGAGTGAGTCTACCCCCTAGTGACAAGTATTGAGACTTCCACTTGGCTAACTTCTTCTCTGTCTTCTCAATTATCCCGTCCCATATCTTCATGTCCTTATACTTGTTACCTAATGGCATGCCCAAATAAACAGTAGGCTGATGCACCACTTTGCACCCCAAGATATTAGCCAACCCCTGCACCTGTGCCACCTCCCTGATAGGAAATAAGCTGCTCTTCCTCCAGTTTATACTAAGGCCAGACACTGCCTCAAAAGTAAGCAGTATCACCCTGATATAGCTAATCTGTTCAGCTTTGGCCTCACAAAAAATCACAGTATCATCTGCGTAGAGAAGTTGACAGATTTCTAGTATCATCTATTATTTACACTACTTTATCCACATGGATACCTAATGTGAGTAGTCTTGGGAATTTCAAAGACCTAGAAAGCTGCATTACTGATATCTGAAACTTACATTTCTTTCTTTTCTTCATAACTTTAACTTCCATTGCCGAACATATTCAATTTGTTTAGCATGGGCCAAACATTTATGTTCAGTAGGAGAAAAGCCTCTGTACTTGTCTTGCTTGTTCTCTCTTTTCTTTCTTCTAGGAGGATGAAGTGCAGGAGAGTGGAACACTAGATTATGTATTCTTTTACGATATAGTTTGATAAAATTGTTGCTTTTGTGATATGTTATACAAAAATATTTTCCATATTTGTTTCAACTTTCACAAGTAATATGATGTATGTTGTGTGTGAACATTCTCTTTGATAATACCCTGATTTTGCAAAGACATCGTTTTATCAGTCTATCAATAATTGCTTTCATTTGCATTTGCTACATTTCCGTGGTTCCTGAATGTTATCAGTGTAGGTGTTCATTCTTCTTATTTTTGAGACAGGTCTTAGTTTTTCTTAATGATGTCCTCGATACTCTTCTAAAGGCGCTATCTGACCCCTCTGACGAGGTACTTCCTACTCCTTTGCTCTGCTTAAGATGATGTAGTTTGCCTAGATGATGTCAAGGTTCACAGTTATGAGCAACACAAGTTATATTTCACAGTACTTTTGTGATGGACCTGGCCGTGACAACCTTGTGTTTCTTTTCTGATTTTCTTTTGCCTTGGTTGGCTTTTGAAACTTGTCTTTTAGCTGTATCTATGGGCTTGTCCTTGGTTTTGTACCCTGGTCTAATTTATTTTAAAAACTTTTGGTATTATAAGTGGTTCCTTTCCTTTTTCTCTTTTGATATTTTTTCTTGACCCTTTGTGATATAAGTGTTATGCGTAACAACCAATTAGCTTTTTTCTAGATTGTTCCTGATCCCCATGTTTTATGAAATTTTGAAACACCAGCATCATTTGCTATTGCTTCAAGCCTTGTAAATATTTTCCGTTTTGTGCAATAAACCAAAAGCCTGCTGATTGTCTTCCTACACTTGAACTTTTCTACTATGTAAAGTTTGGCTGTTACTTTTTTAGTTTATTGCTATTAATATCTTCCTATCTGATGAAGGAAAGCAAGTCAAATTCATTCTTGATCTGGTTAATTCTTCCTACTTTTTAAGTTTTGTGAACTACATATTGTGATAAATTCCCATCTCTCATATTTCCATCTTAACCCAGATTAACCCCTACTTTTGAAGAAAGTTAAAGATAAAAACCATTGTATTTCTGGTTCTGATCTGATCAAACTCCTTTACTTGGAAGGGAGTGGGGTGGTGAGGATGGGGTTTTTCGGTTATGATTGATGTTGCTGGGAAAATTTTTAGGTGCTTAAATTATAACGATAACATGCTTGATTGAATCTTCACATCCACTAATTTTGAGGTTGCGAGTGTATAAGGAATTTCCCACTGATATGTTGAGTCTGTTAATTCTCTTTCAGGTAGTGCTTTTGGTGCTTGAGGTGCATGCATGTATAGCTGAAGACCCTCAACACTTCTGCCAGCTTGTTGTGTTCCTGGTTCATAACTTTCAGCTTGATCACTCACTCCTGGAAAAGTACATGTTTTTTTTTCTGTTCAGTTTTGGGTCGATATTTATGTCTTTTCATTGTTTCTCAAGTGTTTTGAGATCCTTTTCTGTTGAGATCTTACCTTCTGATTTCCTCTCAGACGTGGATCTTTGATAATTCGTCGGCTGTGTGTCCTTCTAGATGCTGAAAGAGTTTATCGGGAACTGTCTACCATACTTGAAGGGGAATCAGATTTGGATTTTGCATCTATCATGGTTCAGGTTTCACTTCTGACAGATTATTTAGCTGGAGACTATCTTGATTCTGACAAATGGGGTGAAATAATTTGTGACAGTTATTATGTTTTGTGAAGTATAACTTATTGGAAAACATAGTAGAGAAACTTAGAATTATGCAGCTCCCCTTGGGTCGGTTTCACACTGTCTCCAATGCTCAAAGAGAAGGCTGAGCATCTGCTTATTTCTGTTTCAGGCCTTAAACTTGATTTTGCTTACTGCATCTGAGTTATCTGACCTTCGAGATCTTCTTAAACAATCGCTGGTCAATGCTGATGGGAAGAACTTATTTCTTTCCTTATATGCATCATGGTGCCATTCTCCAATGGCAATAATTAGTCTCTGCCTATTAGCTCAGGTATGCTAGAACTTCTCTTTTTTTTTTTTTTCGTGAGATAGCAGGTAAGCTAGAACGTTCGCTTGTCTCTCGCTAGTCTTTACACCTCTCTTTTTGAACTGAACAGATCTTCGTCCTTGTTTCTGTTTGAGATTTCCTTACAGGCATATCAACATGCAAGTTCTGTTATCCATTTGTTGGTTGAGGAAGACATCAATGTGAAGTTCTTAGTCCAACTGGATAAGTTGATCCACCTTCTGGAGACTCCAACCTTTGCTTACCTTAGGCTGCAGGTATTTTGGGTTTGTCCTTTTATCAAGTTGCTAATCCTTGAAATTTGGTTTCCTTGTTTTTTTGTTAAGGTTGATAATTTATTAATATAGAGGAAATCTGTCGTATACAAGAGATATAGCAAAAAGTAGAGAATTTACATCAAAAACATGATTCTCTGTGAAAGATACCCAGTCATCTATACAAATAGGTTTCTCAAGGGTGCACAAAAGAAAGCAATCAAAGACTATTGGTTATTCCTCATATGCAAAAAATCAGTTTCAATTCCCTCAAACGTTCTCCTGTTGTTCACTGTCCATACGACCCACAAAAGAGCTAGCAGTGCCACTTCCCATTCCTTTTTGTCTTCTTATCCTACTTCTGCCAGCCCAGCTATGCAACACATGTCTGAAGTAACTGACATCACCCACTGTGTACCAAAACAGTTCAAGATCACTCTCCACAGACTCGTTGCCACCTTAAAATGCACCAAAAGATGATCTATTTCTTCATCCGAGCATTTACACATGTAGCACCAATTAACACCAGTAATTTCTCTTCCTCAAATTCTCAGCTATCAGAATCGCTCCCCTCACTGCCAACCAAGAAAAAAATAACACACTTTTATGGGCGCCCTGATAATTGAAAATGGTAAGTGTGGAAACATGTCTTCTCTCTCACCTCCAAGAATCCTGAGTAGAGGTTGATATGGTCTGCTTGTGTAGTAACTTCAGCAAATTTTGGAACTCCCACATCTCCGACTCTTGTATGTTTATTCGTTATGCTTTTGGCAGAACCAAGTGTTTTTTTTTTTTGTGTGTGGTGTGTGTGTGAACTTGAGAATTATTGTTGAAGAAGGGAGTTTCCTTCTCTTTAAGTGATATGTGCTTCTTTTATCGTAATTTAAGCTGTAGAGACCAGCTATTTCAGCTAAAAAATGAGATGTCAATGATGAAAACTGCTGAATGTGAAGCAACAAGGGAATATTTCTTTTCGTTGCTTTTTAGAATTATCTGCATTGTGTTATAGTTTCTTAGTAAAAGATAAGACAAGAAGCAAGGGCGTAGCAGCTGCGCGAAAGCTGTTGCGCCTTAGCGCACCCCTTGTCTTTTTGATTTCTAGATGCTTTGAATGGTATAAAATTCATATTATTGATATATTTTCCTTGCTCCTACTAGCATATTTCTTGGTTCTGGCGTGTTTGGTGTAGCATGCCAAAGGATCAAAAAGCTTCTGTGGTCTATATTTCACAAGTAAACAATCACAGGAAACAACTTGGTGTAAAGAAGATTATGTTACTATCGACATATCTTCTTCACTAAACAATCTTATACCAACATATCTTACCATGAAAAGGCTGATCGACTATCATCCCTATTCTAGCCAAGTGCGTCACCAGCTACCTTACACCTAACATTTCTACCCTTAAACATGAAGAAACATGTAATCATGATAAGTGAAGTTTGTCAATTTTAAGACTGAAACCATATGGCACATTGACCTAATCATGAATGGGTACCATAAAGTGTAGCATCAAAGATTTCAAAACAGGTTATTACATAATCATAATACCGACAAAAAACCCATGTACGTGTCTAGGCTAAGCACAGGGACATCTCCCGGCTATGCAAAAGAATTAACATAAGGACCTGCGCCCATTGGCAATGATAATGGTGCTCAACCAAAGGTGAGGGAGGAATCAGCAGTGTTCCTGATTTTTGCTCCAGATTCCAGATTGATGGTTCTATGTGTGTGCAAATGAAGTGAATGTGGACGTAATTTGAGTTATGCCTTCTCTATTCCATGGTGTCAGTTAAAATAGTCATACTCAGTTTTTGTGTGGTTGGATGTACTGATTGTGCTCAACTTATTGATTGCATCACAATATTTCAGGGAGTTAGTTATTTACTGTTTTCTTGCAGCTTCTTGAACCTGGAAGATACATATGGTTGTTAAAAGCCTTATATGGTCTGCTGATGCTTCTACCCCAGGTATGTTGTGAATTAATTCTCCACTGACTTCAAGTTGAAGGTCCTTGCACCAAATATATTCTCATTTTTAGTATGATTTTACTGCTTTAAAAGAGGTGCAGTACAGAACTTCTAGCAAACGAAATGGTCCTCCACAAGGAGACCCAATCATCTCTGCTAGTATCTCATAGGTGCTCTTAAAATGTACAAGAATATTAAAGTTTCTCTAATCTGTACCAAGGTAGTTTATGCCTTTCAAAAGCTCGTGATTTCTTTCTCTCCATATGTGAGTCGCAAAAATGTGGGTGGTCATTTCCTGCCTTGCTCATTTTCCTTCTAAATGGGCAACTCTGCAGCAGCTCTCAATCAAGGTCCTAAACGTTCTAGGCCCTACTTTTTACCATGTGTGCCTTCTGACAGTAAAGTATTAAGTGGTTCACATCCTTCCCTGCCATTTTTGAATGAAACTTGAGCTGACTGGAATTTTCTTCCCCTAAGTTCTACCAATGTAAGGCTCCATTTATTTTTATTAAGATTAAGACGTCTAATCTGAATCACATCTGGAACTTCGGTTGACATGAATTTTCTTCCCCTAAGTTCTATCGACGTAAGACCCCATTTCATTTTATTAAGATTAAGACGCCTAATCTGAATATTAGGATGCTGTATTAAGATCTGGATACTAAATGATTAAGATTATCTGTTTTCTAAACATTTGAATGTATAAAACTTGTCTTTATTTAATAATTGTTAAATACTCCTGCTGATTTATTTATGTGTCTTAGTTCGATTGGGCACTGTGTTTAGGAAAGATAAGGAAGACTTTTGAATCTTGTGGTGTTAAACTAAAAATGTGTAATGTACCAAAATATCTTTAAATCTTGTAGTCAAATAAACCATGTGGGATGTTGGAACTAAGAAGTTATTAAATATAAAAAGTGACATTCTTTTTGCAACAAACTAAAAGAGAAATTAAGACACATAAATTGAATTGGAGGAAGAGCCTGTTTGGATTGACTTACTTTGAGTGCTTTTAAGAACTTTTATAGTGTTTGGGTAAGTTTGAAAAGTGTTTTTAAGTCAAAATAACAAAAATAAGCCAAAGGCCATTAGTTAGAATTTCTAACTTATGACTTTTGGCTTAGAAGTCATAAATCATAAGCCAGACCAAGCAGGCTTGAAATATATAACTCATATAAAATACTAATTAATTTAATACTATATCAACAAGATATTTTAAAAAATTATATGGTTGGGGGGCGGCGATAGCGATATCGATGGCTAAGAGTGGTAGTGTAGGTGCTGATTGAGATGGTGCTGTTGGCTGATGGTGATGGTTGTAGGTACGTGGTAGCTAAACGGGAATCATGTGATTGACAATAATGGCTAACAATGGTTGTTGGCAATGGTATTAGTCGATGATGGTGGTTGTGGGTGCGTAGTAGCTAATGGTGATGGTGTGCTGACAATAGTGGTTCATAGTGCTTGGTTGATAGGGGCAGTTGATGGTGGTGGATGATAGTGGTGGGTGATAGTGATAACTGATGGGGAGGTGAAGATTGATGGCAATGCTTAACGATATATAGTTCGTGATTGTTGATAGTGATTGGTGATCGTTGTGGTAACAATGTTGTCAAGGAAGAAGCATAAAAAAGCTCCAAGGTCTGTTGGGGCTTTAAGCACAATAGTGATTGGTGATTGTTGTTGTAACAATGTTATCAAAGGGAAAAGTGCAAAAAAGCTCTAAGATCCGTTGGGGCTTTAAGCGCAACGTTCAAATAAAAATGTGTGTTTTAATGAAGAAAGGGGTAGATGGAGATAAAAAAACATGTGCACACCAAGACTAATAATTATAAGCATGAATAACAAATATTTGGACAAAGATATTGAAAGAAAATTGCGATTAAGTGAAATATCAATTATTTAGTGTCCCCTCTTCAGAATTACGCTCATTGGGCAAGGAGAAGTATGCTTTAGAACCTTGGTACCGACATTGAAGAGCCCACTAAGCATGGCGAGGCACTTAATGTGTTTTATGCCTCACTTCAGAGCTTAAGCGTGCCTCTGACAACACTATGTGGTAATGGTTGTGGTTGGTGGTGATGGTTGTAAATAAAAAGTGGCTAAAGTGGTGACGACTGATTGTGCTGATTGGTGGCGGTGGTGGTTGTAGCTGAGGATAGTTGTTGTGGGTGGTAGTAGTTGATAATAATGGATGGCGGTGCGATTAGCGATAAAAGTGGACGCAATAGTGGTGAAATTCAATTTTTACATCAAACCTGTGAAGAATATCATCTTAATAAATTTAAGATTTTGTTATAAATCTTAATCATTCAGACTCTATACAGATGAATTAAGTAGTTGTAGAATAAAAAAACAAACGACCTTAATGATTGAGATCTAAATGATTAAAGATTCATACTTGGACAAATATACTTAAGGACTGAGATCTGAATGATTAAGATTCAGACCTTCATTAAGTGCAAACAAGTGAGACCTAAGTATGGTTTCCCTCATAGCTAATCTCACTGAAAGGTATGCGTTTCTTGGGCTTTGCTAATCCAACCTGATAGAGAAAATCATGGCTGGCCTTCTTTGAAATCTATGATAGAATGACTACTGTGTAGTTTTTGTTATATTGTGTCTCCTATCCTGTGTCTGTACATGATTAAGAAAAACTGAGATATTCTCCTTATACACAACAGCTCAAGGAGGTTCTGGAGTTCTTCAACTTCTCAATCATGCAGATATCATCTAAACATCAGATCCCAAATGAATTTTCCTTCCATTCGCTCTATACTGTGCAACATTTGTCATATGTTGACAAGAACTCCTATAATTTTATTATTCTCCTTCATAGGCTTCAACCATTTGAAATGGATATCTAAATAATCCTACAACTCCCCTTGTGAGGCTGATAGTTCTCTGCTATGATACACCTCCCATAATACTTTGCGCCAACCTCCAAATTCATTTTTTACGGCATCGTTAAAATCCTCATTTCTCTCACTCCTTGAACCCAGCTCTCTTAGATCTCCATCACTATTCGCTTCCCTCCCCTTTCAACTTCTGACAACAATTGCAGTGTTCTTCCTTTGACCATGAAAGACACCCTACTTTTTTTTTTCAGAATTCTTGAATATTTTTGCCCACCCTTTTGGAAACCTGAACATTGTTCATTTTCAGCTCCTTCTCATCCCATCATCTGTTTCCGACCTGTTAAAATTAATCCCTGCTCCCTCCATCTCCCCAAACTGCTTCTTCCTCTTTACCATCTTCCACTTTGGGATTTCATTCCAGAGGTGTGACTTTCTGGCCAAATGTTAGCAGCATCACCTGATTGCTTCTATCTTCGCTACCAATGCACCAACTCTTGCAATTTGGCCTGCCTCAGTTGCCCATCATCTTTTGCCTTATTCTTTCTTGTGCAGTACATAGGGATTTCTAACCTGCTAATGGTGGACTTGGATTTTGGAACAATGGTACCTGACTGATTTTCTCCTATTGCTTTGTCGCCATCAAATAAGATTCTTGGACTTCATTTGCTTCCTCTGCTCTGTTGACTCTCCGACCTTCAAAATCAGTGGCAAGTTGTAGTTTCTCAATCCATCTCCAGCCACCTCCTGCAGCTTTGTTTTCTCTGGTTTCTACATCTGCTTTGCTGTTAACTTGGTTTGGGAGCAAGAAGACACCGCGAATGGCTTTTTGCTTAAATTCTGATGCGGGCTCTTCTAATTAAGGATTTATGGCCAGCCTAGATGTAATTCCTTCAGTCTTAATTGCTTTTTGGGAATTGTGGAGCATGATCCAACATCAGTCCATTCTTCCTTTGGATCAGTGACGTAACCAGGAATATTAACAGTGTTCAAACTTATAAAGTAAATATTTTCTTTGAGAGTGGGCGCACCAAGTTTTTTTAATGAAACTACGTAATATTTAATTTTGACACTTTGTACTTTGTCCCCAAAGCATTACCAAAGCACTAAATTTGAAATGTATTATTGAGTTTCTACCAAAACTTTTAGTTCAACTAAGAAAATCACACAAGAGAGTCCGGTAAAGAAAATCACAAGGCACCAGTAAAGAGAAAAAGTTGAAAGCTACTGAAAGGGAGAATAAAAGAAAGTAGAACGAGCTAGGCAACTAGCTGTTTCGACGGTGTCTGATAATTGAGGTTTTAAATAGACCTTTTAGAGTAATTTAAAGAAAAAGTCAAACCGACTTCACTTTAAGATAAAATTAGTAAAATTATCCACCCTTCATGCGTTGTGAAAAATATTACTCCTTCTAGGTGACACCTTTTGACTTGACACAAAGTTTAAGGAAAAAAGGAAGACTTTTAGAACTTGTGGTCGAAAACAAATCATAGAAATTTATGTGGCGATAAATCATTTCATTAAGAGTAAAAGGTTTTAAAGTTAAGTTGTTTCTAATTGTAGAAAGGTGACATTCTTTTTGGGGCAGACTAAAAAGGAGAGGGTGCCACATAAGTTGGGACAGATGGTGCAATAAATTAAAAACAATATTTTTATAATTTAATTGATATAAAATTTTCAGTTATATACATATAAAAATTAATAATATATTAATGAACTCACCAATATAAATATCTTTATTAGAATTAGAATTTACATTGAACTATAATTTTTATTATCAAATTATCTTATGAAAATGAATTACTTTGTTTTTTGGTTGAAAGTGAACTTTATTTCATCCAAAAAAAAAAAGTCTATACAAAGCACAAGCTAAAGCTGCCCTTCCTACTCAAACTAACTTGTAAGAATCAAATTAGGAGAACAATTTTACTAAATACATCAGTTTCCTACAACAGCAAATAACTAAGGGTAAGAGTTATTATTGGCAAGAATTCTCTGCCATTTGAAGTTGTTCCTGTCATGTATGTGCATTTGCTGAGAAATCTCTCTACAAAGTTTATCGGGAAGAAACTGTGTGTGTTGAAATCTGAGAAGGTTCTTTTCTCTTCAAATTGGGGCTACTAGCATCCCAAAAATGCAGCAGATAGAGCAGTGGCTTGACTTTTTTCTCACAATTTTTGAAATCCACTGCACTTCAGTGTTCCAGTTACCTATACTACTGTTATAGCTCATCCATAGTAGTAGTCTGGTCCATAGCCCTCTTGTACGCGAGCAATCAAAATACAAATGAGCAAGAGTTTCTTCAGCTTGGCCACAAAAGATGCAGTCAGGTGGCATCTGTATGCGTAATCTTGAGTCTGTCAACAGTGGCTGATCTTCCTTTTTAGTGCCAGCCATAGATCTAGGATGTACACTGGTTGTCAACATATTGCTTTTCCAAGTGACTTTGGTAAACTGAGGCATAAGGAGTATGTACATTATTTTAATAGAAAATTTTCCATTCTAGACTGTTCCTGATAAGTCTGTTCATCATTGTCCCTTGCAGAGCTTGATGTTGCATACCAAGGCTTTGTTCCCAATATCTTTCTTACCACCCAAGTAGCAGTCTTGGGTAAGGGGCAGTTTTCCAGACTGTTTCTTTTGATACAGTAACTATGCACCCACTTAATCTAGAGACAATCTTTTCTCCGAGCAGTGACCCAGAGTTGTTTAATCATAGCAGCTTTATTCCACAGGTGCAAGTCAACAACATTCATACCTCCAGCAGCTCTAGGTTGGCAAAAAAGGGACTACTTTTATATATGTGTTGGGTGGGGTTTAATATAAAATTATATTAATCTAATTATATAGATAATTAATTTACTTATATATTTATTTTCTCCTTCGAACGTAAGATTTACCTCTTAAATGATATTCTAAGACTAATACATAGAAAGAATACTTAAAAAAGAAAGTAAATGAGGGTTAATCAGCAGCTTTTCCCAAGTAATTCTGGAGAAATCAATGCCCGTCAAAGTTTTTGATTTTCTGAAAAGGTATTATAAGAACACTTTAGCCGGTAATTGAACCCGTGTCACTGGAGTAACTTTGAACAACCTTCGCCACTGGGCTGCAGCAGTCAATTGTTTCAAGGGTGTTCAATTTGTAATGTTTTTCCGTAAAATACAATTTTAACTTATATACACGGTACAATTTTCTGGCAAAGGGTGTTCAATTGACCACCCTTGGTATAGTGTAGCCCCGCCACTGCTTTGGATCCATCTTTATCCGATCTTCCCTGGCTGCCTTAAATAGTCTCCTCTTGGGCTTTCTGTAGTGGCGTAACTGTAGAATCCAAGACATTGCCCAATGACTTTGCGTTTGTCTAACTTCTCAACACTATTAGATCTTCTTTTTACCTCTTTCGTACATCTCTCCTTGTTTAGCATCAGTTGTCTACCTGACAGATGGCTTGGATAGTGTCTTCTTAGACTTCTGGTGAGCAAGAGATTCAATTTAATCTCGACTCCCTTTGAATTTTTCATCATTCCATTTGTTACCGGTTTCTTCACATGGAGCAGGGGCCTATGTTTTGTCATTGGCTATGTCCCTGCATTCTGGTGAGTTCTGATCAAGTTTCACAATTAGAAACGGAGGATATCTCTCAAGTCTAATTCAATTTACATGACATTATTTTTTTTTTTTGAGAAAGGTAAAGTTCAATTTACATGACATTATTGCGACATCACTGGCTAGGCTGTCATCTTTTTTTGATGTCTTCAGTGAGACATCTCATAATAGTTCAAAACAGAGCTCTTTGAATTCTTTAGGATCTTGAGTAGATTCACGAAATGGACAAAGTAGATAATTGTCTGTTGTTTGAGGTTCTAGAGAGAAGGAAGAGCTCTTTTTCCAAAGGTTCATGCAGCTTCTGAAGTTCTTGAGGGAGAATATTTAATATTGCATCAATAAATATTCTCATCTGGTATGTGCGTCTTAAGAGTTTCCCTGTATCATCTTTTGTTCGCAAGTCTAGTTTCTTGAGTCTAATTTAATATAGTGCCAAAAGTTGATCATGTGGTCGCGTGTGTAATTCTATCAGCTATTCCTTGAAAAAAGAATTGAGTAATTCGGTCAGCTGTTATTGTTCTTATCCTTAGAATTAGTGTGGAAGGTACTTTTCCATTTTATACTGCTTAATTTTGATGTTTAGTCATACAGATGAGACAGCACTAACAAAGAGCTCATCGGAATATTCATTTCTCCTGATCATCACGTTATCTACTCTTATTAAGAGCCTGCTTGGATTGGATTAAAAGCTGGTCAAATCAGCTTTTTAATCTCTTCTTTAGCTTTTTTAAGTGTTTGGCAAAGTTAAAAACTGCTTAAACAAAGAAAAACCTTTAAGTTGGGGAACCCAACTTTTTGCTTTTTGGCTTTTAAGCACTTTTGCTTAAAGCTGTTCTTTTTTAAGCTAATCCAAATGGGCTCTAAAAGCGGATACTCCGTTTGTTTCAATTTATGAGAACCAATTCTTTTAGTCCATTAAAAAGGGATGATCCTTTTCTAAATTGGAAACAATTTAATTGGAATTTCCTATTTTACCCTTAATGAAAAGCTCCATACAAATGTTATGGCATGTTCAAAACCACAAGTTTCAAAAGTTTTTATAGCCACACAAATGTTGGCAACTTCCAAAACTCTTTTTTCTTAAACTCTGTGCAAGTCAAATAGGTTCACATAAATCAAATGGAGGGAGTATTTGCTTAATGTCGCTCTTTCTGCTTTCATATTATCATTGATGCTTTAGTCTAAAAAACTGTTATCATTGATGCTTAGCGGACATGTATTGTGTGTGTCTCGAGTGAAATGAGAAATATTGTGTGGCAAATATCAAAATCTTCATCACTGTACTGCAGTTATATGTGCTTGTTTTCTAATTTAGAACATCTTTTAATCAATTGATGCAGCAAAGTGCAGCCTTTAAGATTCTCCGCACTCGTTTGAAAACTGTGCCTTCATACTCCTTTAAGGAAGAGCGTTTTAGGAGAACTTCATCTGGGATTCCTTATTCTCAATTAAATTTTGGGGGAGGGGGATCACAAATCTTTGAGGAGGGAGACCTGAATGAAAATTCGCTTGACGTGCATAATGGGATAAACTTTGCCTCGAAGCTGCTGCAGTTTCAGCAAATTCAGAAGCAACATCATTTGCATTCAAGGTCACAGACTCGATCGCGTTTTGTTTCTACTTCATCATCGAAGGTTTTGCTCTGCTTCCTTGTTCACTGGATTTACTGATAATATTTGACTTCTTCACTGGTACTTTTGTCTACTGATTTTACTGATAATATTGAACTTGTATATTTAAGCTTTACTGGTACTTGTTCAAAGGAGAATTAGAATATTTGATAAAACTGATTTTGCTCATCTTAGAAGGATAGATGACTGACAAAATTGATTATTGTTCGGGGAAGTACCGTAAAACAACATAAATAGTTGTGCTTGGACTGCTGCTATTCCTTTTTTTCATTCTCTCCTACATTTAGTATTTCTCAAGTTCCATACATTGTATTGCGGTATGAATTGCATTATTTTCCTTCCTAACTTTCGCTCCTGGCAAGGGTTTAAAATCTCTGTTTTAACAACTTCTCTATTCAGGATGTACAGATAGCAGAAGAATCAAAGCGATCTGCCCAAGCAGTAGACTTGAATATGCCTGCTTCAAGATCATCTCGTAGAGGACAGTTGCAACTCTGACTGTTTTCTTCTGCTTCCAGTTGAGTTGATTATATGGGTGATCATAGTAGTATTCTTATAAGTTGTAAATTATCCTAGTAGCTTGTTTTGTCAAAAATTATGAGGGTTGGTATGGAAGAGGAGGGAGGGGGTATTAATTTTTGGCTTGGATGATCCCTAGCAATTTCTTTTTTCTTTTGAAAGGATATTTAGGGGACATTTGTCTATGTGGTTCTATTATTTTTGTTGAATACCATATGGGCAAAACATGTAGGTTTGTAGAATATATTAACAGTTCGTTTTATTCATATTTCTTCAGTTACAATGGTTTTTTTTCTTAAATAAATATTTAGTTATCTATCATGGCTTACAGAATCTTGCATGCTTAGTCCCTTTCTTGGGATTGACTTGTGTATTTGGACATGATTGTTCTGCGGTTTAGTTGAGTTTTAAATATTGGGATGGCTCCATTTATAAGGGAAAGTTCTAAGCTAATTTTTTGCAAATATTAGGAATTAGTTAAATTTTAGACTATGATCCACATCGAGGGCGAATAATTCAAAGGGGTGAAAATGTAGCACCATAAACTCGGGCTATATTTGAAGCGTTGAATTTTGTGTGATCTGGTTTGAACCAGTTTAAATCTTCTCTCGTGTTTTAAAGGTGATATTGAAGGATGTACTAAGTGAGCAAAAAGATTAAAGTTGAGTAGAATTGAAATGCCAAGTTGGAAAAATGTGTCAATATGTGGTGGAATAAACGGATCGTTTAAGTGACATACAAAGTTGATAGTACTTCTATTTTTTAGTCAAGCAACATGCATATGAACTCTTAGTGAAACTCAGGGATGAAGCACAGAATGGTAAATGCACTCAATTCATAGTCTATGCAGACGATAATTTTTAGAGGTTGCAAGGGCGTTTATGTGTATCGAATGTCGATAGTCTTTGACAAGAATTAATGATAGAAGCTCATAGTTTGAATATTCTGTGTACCTGGAATTCACCAAGATGTATAAGGATTTAAAACAGTATTATTGGTGGAAAAGTATGAAGGTTGTGGCTAGATGTTATTGGTGGAAAAGCATGAAGGTTGGTATATCTAGCTTCGTGGCTAGATGTTTGAATGGTCAGCAAGTAAAAGCTGAACATCAAGGGTCCAGTGGTTTGACTCAGAATATTGAAATTTCGTAATGAAAGTAAGACGATTAATATGGACTTTGTGGTGAGTTTACTTCGCATGAAGACCAAGTATGACACAATTTGTGTTATAGTGCATAGGCTTACGAAATTTGCATATTTTCTAGCTGTGAAGAACAAGATACTGCGACTACTATGCTAAGTTGTACTTGTAAAAGATAGTTAGGTCGTATGGTATTTCAACGTCCATTATATCGGATAGAGGTACACAATTCATTGCTCTTTTTTGGAAATCCTTCCAAGAGGGGTTGGGAACTCGTGTCAATTTGAGCACTGCCTTCTACCCTTAGACGAATGGGCAGGCAGATAGAATTACTCAAATTCTCGAGGCTATACTATGAACTTGTGTGATTGATTTTGGAGGTAATTGGAATGAACATTTGTCTCTTGTCGGAGTTTGCTTCCAATAACAATTATTAGGCAAATATTCAAATATTTTAGCCCTACTAATACCACTTGTTTTATTTTTCATATTTTTCACCTTTTATCTTTTCTTCCGGCTTCCATACTTTAACTTCTCCTTTTTTCTTCACTTGTGCTCCTTTCACAACTAAAATTTTCAGTTAAAGTGCCTTAGGGGTCATTTTGGATCAAACATACGCCAATTAGAACAAAAGGAATTTAGCTTTAACTTGGTTGCCAAAGGAATAGACTTAGGCTCAAAATGGTTAATTAAGGATATTACATCAGGGCAGGTAATTGGCACGATAAAAGCAGCCTATAAAAAACCTTATATAACTTCCTAGATTCAACATCTTCATTTTGCTTAGCATACACATCGGGAAAGTTCTAGACATCAACATATACATATGGAATTCATACAAAAATCTCTCTCACACACACGACACAAATGGTTCATTAATAGGTAACAAGATTACATTAACACAACATAACCATATTGAATGTTTTATATTATTAAGCCCATTTTCAAACATATGAGTCAAGTCCAAGAGACTAATTATTTCTAAACAAAGATTTTTACCTTTTTGTGCAACTTTTTGAGTCGACTATTCCAGATGTCTAATGTTTTACCCAACTGAAGTACCTAGCATTCGTAAGGTTTCCAGTTCTTACTCTCCAACTGATCACTAATTCTCCAAATCTGGCCCAAATTGCAGAGAATTAAGAAAGTAATTTGCGATAACTTTAGTCGACTTTTGTTTTACAACTTGCTTGACGTCAAATCTTAACGTGCAATCATATAGTGATTCAGATATCTCATAACACATCCTTCTTAGCACATTAAGCACTTTTAGTCCTATTTCAAAAGTACGAGTGTATTGCTTAAATTATATAGGGTGTTACATTTCTATTCAATGTCATGCATTAGAGGCTATGTAGACTAGAGTATCGTAGGCCATGCATATGTTATAAAGGAAGCCAATTATTGTTAGTTTGAATTTACATCCTTGTATTCTCACTTTAAGGGTTTCACGTGCTATGTATGAGAAGAAAAGCTTTAGATTATTCTTGTCTGCATATTTTCTGCTATATATGTGAGAGTCGCTCCCATGTGACTCACGCTTGCTATTCTATTTTATTTTTGACATTATGTAAATGTTGTATTGCTTGTGTATATAAAAGGGTTTTCTCGGAAAAGTTAAGGCACTGAGTGTCGGTCTGCTCTATTATGATTTTAGGCATGTCAGAATCTTACTCCCGAGCCAAATAATGAATATTTTCTCAAAAATCTCCAAGATTCGAGGTCTCTAGCACCAAAAGTCAAAATAAGGATAATAGGTTCAAAATTGGAATTTTATTTGCCCAGTACCATTTATTCATCACAATGTGAGAAGCTGACCTGGACTAGACCATCGTGATCACGATCCCTCACTTTGCGAAACAAAGATAACCCGGACCAACCCTAAATCCCATATTTGTTAATGCGACACAATCCTCGCGAATGAGATAACAAACCTTGACTACACCAGCTGGTGAATCAACCAACACAAATGTTTAAATAAGAACCCAAAACTCATTCGAGACTCTCTAGACATAAATCATATAAACCACTCCTATTTTGGGGGAAAATGTGATAAGCTGCTCAAATCCGCTCAAATTTATGGTAGTGTAAATGATCGAAGCAAATATAGTACCCAACTTAGAGTTGGGGTCGAACCCACAGAGATTACATTAAGCCTAAACTATCTAATACCTGTTAATCTAGATTTGCAGGTTTAAAGACTATTCAGATTAGGATTAGGCGAAGTTTAACTACAACTGATGAATCCAAATTTCTTTAGGATTAGATTAATTGATGGAAAGTACTAGGGAAGTGACCCCAATTATGGATCAATTCCCCCAAAGTCACCCAATATGGGTAAATTGAGAGTGGATTATAGATGAACATGCAAGAAAGACTTAGACAACCCATGGTATCTTTCAATAGCACCATATGTGTCAATCTACTTTAATTTTGTCAAAATTAGGAGAACTCCCTTCTACCCAATTGCTTGTTGCCAATTGAAATTCAACCTATGTCTAGAAAAATTCACTAAACAAGGTTATGCCTTGAGTTATTATTGATTGATGCTAACCTAACCTAAATTTTCTCTTTCAAGCCTCATAAAGGTAATTTGGCAAGATTGAGTGACTTTAATCATCAATCACACACGACAAAGCAAAAATCAATCAAATGTTCTTTAGCTTACAATCAATTTTACCAAATTGAGGTCATTAGGATTCACAACCCTAAATCTGGGTTCAGATACCCATATCAAGAAGAATAGTAGAAAGCATGTAATTAGACATCCCTACTAATGAAATTGCAAATTGGAGAGAAGACTTGAATTGATAAAATTGAATCTTCAAAATTACAAACTACTCTATTATAGATGAAAAATAAAAGTTTCTATCGATCTATCCAATTTCTCTTTAAAAAAATTAGAAAAATATTTTTATACTAATCTCCAAAATCTAAAATAATTTAAACTAGGAGGGTCCCAGGTGTGTAGGGACAGACTGTCCTTTGCCCCGCCGATCAAGATCATCATCTGCCCAAGTGCCTTCCATCCCTTGATTGGCGGATCGTCTTTTGGAAAGACGGTCCATCTCTGGCTTCGTTGATTAGGATTGGTCTCTGCCTCCGCATGGATCCATCTGTCAATTGATGGACCATCTTCTGGTCAGTTCTTCACTTCGTCGATTACGGACCTCTTCAGAATAATTTCTAGAAACAATGGCACGTGCTGGATGGATGAACATGCATACCGTCCTTCAGAAAGACAGTTCGTCTTTTTCTTTATCTTTTGGACAGATTTTTGGCTTTAACTCCTCTTTTTTTCTTTTTGCTTGGGGTTCCTGAAACATAGCATAATGAGGTTAGTTTCCATATAATTTAGCTCTTAAAGACATGCAGAATGCTATGAAATGAAGAAAATATGTATCACAAATTTCTGACACATCAACACCCCAAACTTAAAGCATTTACTTGTCCTCAAGAAACTAAAAAAGGAAAACTACCCTAACACCTAAACTAATGTCCTGGCATCATAAAATGCAATGATTAGGGTGGGTGTGAAGAATGGCTACAAACATACACATTAAAGTCCAGCCACCCCCTCCATCCACCAAAAACCAGTTTTCTTGCAACTTTTCCAAATAAGCATGCAATCTCCACTAGTGGCATTATGTCAATATGCATACATCTAGATTTGAGAAGTAAAATATGCCAGCCATTCACATCCACATGTCCTTACAATCTGACCAACAAAAGTATTCATTTTTCTGAAGCAATGCTAACACACTAAATAAGGACATACAAGATAAAAAAAGAAGAGAAATACACTCAACTCTCACAAAGAATTTCACAAGATGAGTCACAACTACTATATGCTTACCTGTTTATCAAGTGCTTTTTCTTTGGAATATCCAGGTTGAGATCACACAAGGGCTTTTCTAAGCTTGTAATGAGGGTCAAAGGGCTGGTAGGTACAAATATGTCTTTTCGTGACTCATTTACCATTCTTGAACACTTCATCACTTTATCACAACAATTTTACATTTTTGACCCCTTCTTTTCTTCCCTTCTCTTTGCTGACCATTCACCTTGAGTTTTTGGGTTTTATCTTCAGTCTCCGGCTCTACAGTCCCAAAGGGGGAAACACTCACCACTTTAAATGGCCCGGACCACCTAATTTTTAGCTTTCTAAAAAGCAGTTTAAGTATGGAATAAACAATAACACTTGTTGTCGCGACCAGAACACAGGCCCGGATCGAGACATGGGACAAGGAGCCCCGAGAGACCCCAAGCCGACCCATGATATGAAAAAACATATAACTTAATCAATATAAAGCGGAAGACCTAACATAATTACAGGGCGGAAATTCGAACACTAACATAAAAATCTGAATATACAACCCGAGTCTGAAGCTGAATACAATCTATTATTTGAAAAGCCTCTACATCTGATGAGTTGATGGGACAAGACCCCAACTGACTTTCTAAATCTATAACTGAAAATACATGAATATAACTGAATAGAAGAGAGGCCCTCGATAGATGAGGACTCACCAATAGAGACTGAATGCTAACTCCGGAAGCTGGCTAGTGATGAGGCTGAGTCTAGAGATCGGAGCTTGTCTCATAAAATGATACAACATATAGTATGTGGTCAGTATGTGTACCGAGTATGCAAGGTAAGTAAAACCGCTTAATTAAGTAAAATCATTTAAAACATGCATAATATAAAACAACATCAAGATAAGAATATGAGAGTAAGACTTGCATGCTATTTTTTGAAATCATGACCTGAACATAACCGAACATCATACTGAATGGAATGACCCAAAGCTGAAATCTGATAATCATAAGTAAAACTGTACATTGGGTCAAACATGCTTTAGATCATCATATATATATATATATATATATATATATATATATATATATATGTCATGAATGATAAACATGCATAACTGAAATCATGAGGAACAATGGGAGACTCGTCATATAACCCACATTACCATGATATAGTTTACGTGGTCCCGACTATCACGCTCAAGTGGACAGAGCCGTCCAAAGCCTTGCCAGGGATAAGGACACTACCATGATATCGATATCAAGTTTAAGGCCCGCCTTGAGGTAGGAGAAATCTCACATAGGAGGTCCCAAAATAATCTGATCATACCTACGTTGGCACGTAGTTCTGAGGCATAGGGTCGACTGACCCTTAGCCTACTCGGTGATAGACACTACTTCCAAAAATATGCATATGCTCTCCATCATTTTTCAACGAAGCTGACCATCATCTATTGACGAAGCTGAATAATCATGTGTACATATAAATCTGAATCATACATAAGGAGCCTTGGCTCAAACCATACCACAAACTGAACATAATTGGGAATCTTGACTCCAAAACCATGTGGTAAACTAATTAACTTGAAAATCATAATCATACTTGAACATATGGGCTTGCCCAATACTTAAACATTCTTGAAAATACTTAATTCACTTGAAAACATGATCATAGACATGGGTAACTTGAAAACATACTTTTCATCAGTAATATCACATCATACTTGAACATTCTTCATTAATCTCAACTGATTGCCTGTTCCCATGAGGGACTGGACGAGTCGTTACCAGGGGAACGAATCTTCACTAGCTGTCATGAAGTCCACTGCCATTTTTCTTCAAGGGATCCCCATGAGGGACCTAACGACTCGTTACTGGTGACCACGAGTCGTGGTCACCACTTGTCACCTCCACTGTCCAAAACCTCCAAATCCCACTCAATTGCTGACCATGAATAACTTGACAAATCATGGTGCCTGACCACGATTCGTGGTGTCCAATCGTAGGAAACACTGCCACGCAACCTTCATCTTTTCAAAATTCCTTGACCACGACTGACTCAACGAGCAGTGGGGACTGACCACGACTTGTGGTCATGTCTGTGGGCTCCCAAACCAACATTTTCCAACTCTAGTCAAATCCCTCACCACGAGTCACTTAACGACTCGTGGTCAACCTGACAGGTCACATGACGACCCGTTCAGTAACCTAATGCGGAAAATCCTGTTTTGTCCGTTTCAACTCCCGGGTCTGATCTTTGAGATTTCGGGGTATAACAATATCTCCCCCTTGGGAACATTCATACTTGAATGTTGAAAATCATATAAAAAAGTAGAGAAATGCAATCATCATATCCAAATACTGATTATATAAGCCAAAAACTGACGGAATGACTAATTTCGATTTAAACTACATGTCTGAACTGAATTCATGAATTATACACACATCCATTTACATGAAAGGAACTGGGGTACATGAGGTGAACATGAAACTGAATAGAGTTTTAGGGAAAAAACTGATACCTCAAGTTGGAACTTAGCCGGTAGGGAATAGATGAGGATATCCAGCCATCATATCTGCTTCGGCTTCCCATGTAGCTCCCTAAACATGTTGATTCATCCATAAAACTTTAATTGAAGCTAGTTCTTTGTTTCTTAGGCTTCGAACCTGCCAATTCAATATTTCCACCGGCACCTCCTCATAACTAAGGCTGTCTTTCACACCGACACTGTCCACCGGGAGAACTAGAGCTGGATCATCCAAACACTTCTTTAAGAGCAATACATGAAAAATAGGATGCACGGAAGCTAATCTTAGGGTAACTCCAATTCATATGCCGCCTTGACAACCCGCTTCACAATATGGTAGGGGCCAACATAACGAGGATTGATATTTCCTTTCTTTTTGAACCTCATCACTCCCTTCATGGGAGACACTTTTAGAAACACCCAATCATCAACTTCGAACTCAAGTTCCCTCCTTCTCACATCAGCATAGGACTTTTGGCGACTTTGAGCTGTTTTCAACCTGTCCCGTATGAGTTGAACTTTCTCCATGGCCTCATGGACTGAATCTGGTCCTATCATTGTAGCTTCACCGACTTCAAACCAACCAATAGGCGATCTACACCTCCGCCCATAGAGAGCCTCAAACGGAGCCATTTGAATGCTGGAATGATAGATGTTATTATATGCAAACTCAATAAGAGGAAAATGGTCATCCCAACTACCCTTGAAGTCAATCACACATGCTCACAACATGTCCTCGAGAGTCTGAATTTTCCGCTCCGCCTGACCATCTGTTTGCGGGTGAAATGCTGTATTAAGCTTAACCTAAGTACCAAGTCCCTTTTGAAATAACCTCCAAAACTAAGAGGTAGACTGAGTACCTCTGTCTGATATGATGGACAAGGGTACGCCATGCAACTGAACTAGCTCTCGGATGTATAGTTTGGCATCATCCTCCGTTGAATAAGTGGTTTTGACCAGTAGAAAATGAGCGGCTTTGATCCACCTGTCTACAATAACCCAAATGGATTCATATTGCTGACGAGTGCGAGGCAAACCTGTGATAAAGTCCATATTGATTTCTTCCCACTTCCAAGTAGGAATACTGATATCCTGAAGCACAGCTCCCTATCTCTGATGCTCAACCTTCACTTGCTGACAGTTTGGACACTTAGCTACAAATTCTGTGATGTCCTTCTTCATGCCATTCCACCAATAGACTTCCCGTAGGTCACGGTACATCTTGGTGGCACCTGGATGTATCGAATACCTGGAACCGTGAACATCATGCAACATCTGATTTCTCAAATCATCAATATCCGGGACACACAAGCGACCGTGATATCAAAGCACACTATCTCCCCCTTTGAAGAAGACTTCTACCTCCTGATTCTGAACGGTTTCCTTTAACTTTACCAAAATAGAGTCCTCGTCTTGTCTAGCTTTCACATCAGTCACCAAGGATGATTCTAACCCATTTTGCGCTATAACGGTCGAGTCAACCAAATGAACTCCCAACCTTGCAAGCTGATGCACGTCCTTCACCAGCTCCTTCCTCCCCTCATACACATGGGACACGCTCTCCATAGAGAGTCTACTAAGTGCGCTGCTACTACATTAGCCTTGCCCGGATGGTAAAGGCACTCATGTCATAATCCTTGAGTAGCTCCAACCACCTCCTTTAGCGGAGATTTAGGTCCTTCTGGATAAACACATATTGTAGGCTCTTATGGTCCGTAAACACATCTACATGGACCCCATACAAATAATGTCTGTAAATCTTCAATGCAAATACCACTGTCGCCAATTCAAGATCATGACCATGGGTCGGGTAATTTTTCTCATGAACTTTCAGCTGTTTGGAAGTGTACGCTATTACTTTACCATGCTGCATCAATACATAACCAAGGCCGATCTTGGAAGCATCGCAATACACCACAAACCCATTGGTACTTGATCTTGGGCAAATTTATATGCCCAAGTGATACTCAAAAGTACCATTTTAGCCTTGTTTATCTATCAATGTGTATACATTCTCATGTAATTGGTAATAAAATGTGAATTTATACTAACCAACATGATTAGCATTGTTTTGCAGGTAAAATGTAATTTCGGAAAGCTAAAATGAATGTTGGAGGATATCGGGGTTGGACTTGGATGCGAGCAAGGGACAAGACATTGGACAACATAAAATAAAGGGGCTCCGTGATGGAGCCGTGTCACGTTGCCATTGCAGAGGCCTTCTGCCTGGATGGGAATTTTCAGCCAAATTCCAGAGTGGGTTCGCGATGGGTCTGTGGCACGGTGGCTTGGCTCCGCGTTGCACGCCGTGCCACGTTGGGCTTTATTTCCTGGACCCCCAGTTCCAGTGAAGGTCCGCGTCCGTAGCGTGTCACGGAGGCAGTGCTCCGCGATGCACTCCGTGACACGTTGCTCGTTATTCCGGGAAAAATTCCCACCAGTATAAATAGAACACTTAGGTTCATTTTTCAATATTCTGACTTGGTGGAGCAAGAACGTGGGTTACAGGCAGTGGAGGGGACGAAATTATCAGGGTATTTCTCTCTTTCCTTCTCCTTGTATTCAATTACTTGTATGTTTAACACTCATTTAATGATGTTTAATCCACAAATGAGTGGCTAATTCATCTTCTTGCTGAGGTTATGAACACTTGTAATGAAATGTGATCATTGATTCTTTGGTTTTTCATCTTTTCTTCCATGGTTGTTCTATTAATTCTTGTTCTTACTGCATTAATGTGTGGCCTACGTTAATGTACATCTAAAAAGTCCGGTTTCACTCGAGAGAGCAAGAAATTGGAAAGTTGTGAATTAATAGGATATGATCTTTACTTGGTTTGGGAAAATTGGGAATTGATTTACTTTCAGGATAGAAATATACCTGAAAGTCGTATTAGCCAATTTAGGAACCGGGTTTGTATGGCTAGAACATGAATTGCATTTAATCACAGAAATGTAGGTGGATGGTTCATGATTCTTAAGTGAGGTTAAATACGAGAGTTTTAATCTCTTGGCAAATGTTCTTGGCTAGCAACCGGAGGAAAATACTAACCAAATTACATCGATAATTAATTTCATTACATGTTCGTTTAACCTCAGCATGCTTTCATTCATAGTTCAGACTCAAATTAGATAGTTGTTTTAGCTTTAGCATAAAAATTATAAAACAAAATAGCAAACTCTTGGTCACACTGTTGTCTGCATTTTTAGAATCGAAATATAGTACACATGAGCAGATTGCACTTCATCCCAGTCCCTGTGGGATCGATACTTGGCTTACTTAAGCCACTTTACTACTTGTTCGACCACGTGCACTTGCGTGTAGTTATATACCCATATAGTAACCCGAACAGTACTCTTGGGTAGGGTCAACACTGGTGCTGAGGTGAGTCGAGTCTTCAACTCCTGAAAGCTTCCCTCACAAGCCTCCTACCATTGGAACTTCACTTTCATTTGGGTCAATTTAGTCAATGACTCTGTAATGGATGAAAACCCCTCAACAAATCTCCGATAATAACCAACTAAGCCCATAAAGCTCCTGATATCTGAAGGATTCACCGGTCTAGGCCAATTTTTCACCGCTTCTATTTTTTGAGAGTCCACCTTTATGCTCTCACTTGATACCACATGGCCCAAAAATGCCACTGAGTTCAACCAAAACTCGCACTTGCTGAATTTAGCATATAGTTGACGATCCTTGAGAGTCTATAGCACCACCCTCAAATGAGTGGCATGCTCCTCCTCGCTCCGAGAGTATTTCAGGATGTCATTAATAAACATGATCACGAACATATCCAAGTATGGCTTGAACACCCTATTCACCAAATCCATAAAAGCTGCAGGAGCATTTGTTAGTCCAAAAGACATAACTACAAACTCATAATGACTATACCACATCCTGAAGGCTGTCTTCGGGATGTCACTCTCCCGAACCTTGAGATGATGGTATTGGATCTGAGGTATATCTTCAAAAAGCACTTGGCACCCTGAAGCTGATAAAACAAATCATCAATACTGGGTAGAGGATACCCGTTCTTGATTGTAATCTTGTTCAATTGCTGATAATCAATACACATACCAAGAGAACTATCTTTCTTTCGAACAAAGAAAATTGGTGCACCCCATGGGGATTTGCTCGGTCTGATGAATCTCTTATCCAAAAGGTATTTCAACTGCTCCTTTGACTCCTTTAACTCGACTGGGGCCATTCTATAAGGAGGAATAGATATAGGTTGCGTGTCGGGAAGAAGGTCAATACGAAAATGAGTCTCCCGCTCGGGAGGGATTCTCGGTAGATCATTTGGGAAGACTTCTGGATGCTCACATACTACTGGGACTGAATGGATAGTCGGGGTCTCGGATATAGCATCCTTAATCCTAACTAGATGGTATACACAACATTTGGAGATTATCTTTCTAGCCTTAAGGTAGGAAATAAAATGACCTACAAGCACAACTGAACTACCCTTCCATTCTAGGACTGGCTCACCCGTAAATCTGAACTCTACTGCCCGGGTTCTACAATTAACTGAGGCATAACATGCGAATAGCCAATCCATGTCGAGGATAACATCAAAATCGATCATGGCTAACTCTACTAAATCTGATGAGGTGACTTTCTAAAGGACTGTGATCGGTCAACTTATATACACTCGTCTAGCTACAACTGAATCACCTACTGGAGTAGAGACTAACAAAGGTTCTGACAAGATTTCGGGACTGACTCCGAAACTTTTAGACAAAGTAGCCCCTGAATCTAACAAAGCATATACATCAAGATGGAAAACTCGCAACATACCAGTGACTACATCCGAGAAAAACCTCCTGCTCCTGGTGGGATGCTAAGGCATAAAATCTGTTTTGGCGCTGACCACCACCTATGCTAGTAGATGCCCCCTGCTGAGATGGATGGGTTGGTGGAGCTACTGAACTGGAAGTTGGGCCTCGGCCCCTATCATGACCCTATTTAGCTGCTGGGCAATTTCTGAGCATATGCCCGGGATTTCCTCACCCGAAGCAAGCACCTACACCCGCCAAACACTAACTCGTGTGCCCCCAACCACACCTACCACAAACTGGGATACTGGAATCTGCAGGCCTGCTTCTCTAACCCCTAGAGTCTGGTGCTCGTCCTCTCTAGTCATGCCTAGGTCTGTATGGCACACTCATCGCTGAAGATCCTAGGGCTGAAGATCTCTGGTGGATCTACTGTCGGTGCCCAACGCCCGGTCTCGGCTGAGAGAATCTATAGCTGTCTATCCTGGCCCTCTTGGCCTCTCTCTCCCTCATACGCTCTGCCTCCATCTGCTGGGTGTATAAGACTATTCGAGGGAAATCTATATCCTGATGGAGCATAGCGGTCCTACAATCCTTGTCCAGATAGTCCGCCACCCCATGAACAAACCTGCTCACTCGCGCCCTCTGATCAACCACTAACTCTGGGGCGTACTTTGATAGATGAGTAAACTCTAGGGTACATTCCTTCACCATCACCTTCCCTTGCTTAAGATTCAGGAACTATGCTGCATTCAACTCCCTCATCTCATGAGGGAAGAACCGATCTAGAAAAACGATGTGAAACTCCTCCCAACTGATAGGGCCTACTCCGGCTGCCCTACTATCCTTCCACTGTTTAAACCAAATGTGTGAGACCCCCTTCAACTGATATGAGGCCAAATCAGCACACTCTTCTCCATTCACCCCCATGACCTGGGTGATCTTCAAAATCTCATCAATAAACTCATGTGGATCCTCGTCCACCTTTGACCCAAGAAACTCTGGTGGGTTCATCATCAGGAAATATCTGACTCGTGCTGCATTCCTATTCTATGGGATATGCGCCACTGCCTGCTAGTTGACCTGGGCGGTTAAGGCCTGCGCTAGCATATGAATAGCTGCCCTAAATTCAGCATGGGCAACCGACTTCAGTGCATGGTGCCCATGGACTGGTGGGGCTTGTTGGTTCCCATCTCCATTGCCATCCTCATGGCCATTTTCATTTCTATTTCTTCTGCCATTAACTATGCGGGGAGACATGATTCTACAATCGCGAATAGCACGAGTTAGATGGATAGAGAGGCATCTCACCACACGACATAGATCATGAAAGAAGGGAACATTTCCTAACGTCTCATAGCCTCTTCGTCATAAGTGTGGAGTGCTTCACACCCATGAAAAAGACTCTACTTAACGTGGCTTTCAGACACCCTAGGACACTTAAACATATTGCTCTGATACCAAGTTTGTCACGACCTGGACATAGGCCCGGATCGAGACACGGGACAAGAAGCCCCGAGAGACCCCAAGTCATGGCATGAATAAACATCTAACTCAATCAATATAAAGCGGAAGACCTAACATAATTACATGGTATAAATCTGAACATAACATAACAATCTGAATATACAACCCAAGTTTGAAGCTGAATACAATCTATTATCTGAAAAGCCTCTACATCTGAAGAGTTGATGGGAAAAGACCCCAACTAACTCTCTAAATCTGAAACTAAAAATACGTGAACATAACTGAATAGAAGAGGGGCCCTCGACAGATGAGGACTCACCAATAGAGACTGAATGCTAACTTCGGAAGCTAGCTAGTGATGAGGCTGAGTTTGGAGTTCGGAGCCTGTATCATAAAACGTACAATATAGAGTATGCGGTCAGTATGTGGAATGTACTGAGTATGCAAGTAATTAAAACTAGTTAATTAAGTAAAATCACTTAAAACATGCATAATATAAAACAACATCAAGATAAGAATTTGAGAGTAAGACTTGCATGCGATTTTCTGAATTCATGACCTGAACATCATACTGAATCGAATGACCCAAAGCTGAAATATGATAATCATAAGTAAAATTGTACATTGGGTCAAACCTACTTTAGATCATACATATATATATATATATGTATATATATAGTTTATGAAGGATAAACAAGCATAATTGAAATCATGAGGAAAAATGGGAGACTCTTTATATAACCGACATTACCATGATAGAGCTTACGTAGTCCCGACTATCACACTCAAGTGGGTAGAGCCGTCCAAATCCTTGCCAGGGCTAAGGACGCTACCATGATATCGATATCAAGCTCAAGGCCCACCTTGGAATAAGGGAAACCTCACATAGGAGGCCCCAAAATAATCAGATCATACCTATGTTGGCGTGTAGTTATGAGGCATAGGGTCGACTAACCCTTAGCCTACTCGGTGCTAGACACTACTCCCAAAAATATGCATATGGTCTCCATCATTTTTCAATGAAGCTGACCATCATCTATTGATAAAGCTGAATAATCATGTATATATATAAATCTGAATCATACATGAGGAGCCTTGGCTCAAACTATACCACAAGCTGAACATAATTGGGAGTCTTGACTCCAAAACCATGTGGTAATCTAATTAACTTAAAAATCATAATCATACTTGAACATATGGGCTTGCCTAATACTCAAACATGCTTCAATAAAACTTAATTCACTTAAAAACATGATCATAGATATGGGTAACTTAAAAACATGCTTTTCATCAATAATATCTCATCATACTTGAACATTCATCATAAATCTCAACTTTCATGAACTTCTCATGGATGGAAATCATAATTTAATAAGCTTGAAAATATGATTATAATTGAAAATAATATAAAACTTGCCCATGAATCATAATTCGATAATAGAATGCTTAGATCATGCCCATGGTAGAAACTTAGAAAATTCATGCATTGGGTTAAAACCCCATAGGATCAACATATAGATTTTCATGAATTAGAGAGGTATTGGGCATGAGTGTGAATAAATTCACCCATTCATAACCCTACATACCTGAGATGGACTGATTTTACCATTCCTTATTGCCCAATGAAGAATTGAAGAAAAACTCGGAGGAATTAAGCTTGATCACCTCTATAGACTCTTACTCTTGCATGAATGAATAGGAATAGCCTAGAATGAATTTTTCCCTCTCAATACTCACTATTTATAGCTTAAAACGATGTAGTTTAGGCCTTAGGATCATAGGAATTATGGATAAACCCTTACTAAATTTGCATAAATTAACTGACTGCCAGTCCTCACGAGGGACTGGACGAGTCGTTATAAGGGGAATGAATCGTCATCAGCTGTCGTGAAGTCCATTGCCATTTTTATTCAAGGGGTACCCACGAGGGACCTAACGACTCATTACTAGTGACCACTACTCATGGTAACCACTTGTCATCTCCACTGTCCAAATCTCCAGATCCCACTCAATTGCTGACCACAACTAACTTAACAAATCGTGGTGCTTGACCATGACTCGTAGTGTCCAATCGTTGAAAACACTGCCACCCAACCTTTATCTTTTCAAAAGCCCTTGACCATGACTGACTCAACGAGTCATGGGGACTGACCACGACTCGTAGTCATGTATGTAGGGTCTCAAACCAACATTTTCCAACTCGAATCAAACCCCTCCCATGAGTCACTTAACGACTCGTGGTCAACCTGACGGGTCACATGACAACCCATTCTGTGACCTGGTGCAGAAAATCCTATTTTCTTTGTTTCAACTCCCCGGTCTGATCTTTGGGCTTTCGTGGTATAACACTTGCTCCCATGGATAAAACTCATAGTGTAGAATTTTCTTATTATGCAAGTATTTCATTTTCTCCCTTTAAATTGTTATTCTCACAAAGGAATAGAATTGGAATTCATCGAATTCATTTAATTGGCTCATCCTGAATTTTGTAGCATCATCCCATTCCATGTTCAACTTTTTCTAAGCCCATAAGTCTTTATGCTCTAACTCAACCGTTAGGTGGCAAGTTGCCGAAAACTAGCCGAAAAGGGGGAAGCTCTGATTGGTGTCATATAAGCTGTCCTATAGGACCATAAAGCATCATCTAGATTTTTGTACCAGTCAGTCCGATTGACATTAACAATATTTGGTAAGATGTTCTTTGTTTCCCGATTTGACACTTTCACTTGGCCACTTCTCTTAGGATGGTATGGTGTCGCAACTTTGTGCTTCGCTCCATATTTCAAAATCAAGTTTTCAAAGGCTTTGTTATAGAAATATTATCCACCACTAGTTATTATGCATCCTGGAGTGTCGAACCTTGTGAAGATGTTTTTCTTGAGGAAGGATATCACACTCTTTGCTTCATTGCTGGGAAATGCTATGGACTTAACCTATTTGGAAACATAAACAACCGCCACAAAAATGTAAGTCATCCTATGAGAGCTCACAAAAGGACCCATGAAATCAATGCCCCAAACATCAAATAATTCCACTTCGAGCACAAAATTATGGGGCATCTCTTGTCTGCACAAGATAGACCCTTTCCATTGGCATTGATCACAGCTCTAGCCAACATATTAGCATCATGGTAGATAGTGTGTGAGCAATAGCCACACTAAGATCTTCACAGCTGTACGATTACCCCCCATGATGCCTTCCTACTGAAGAGTCATGACAGGTTCTCAAAATAGTCATTATCTAATTTTCATGCATGCATCGCCTGATGATACTATCCGCACACATGCAGAATAAGTAAGGTTCCTCCCAGAAATAGTGCTACACTTCATTGAGAAACTTCTTTATTTTATAAGGTTTAAGGCCCTCTGGTACCACCCTTGATACTAGTTAATTAGCAAAGTCCGCATACCAAGGTGCTGGATAAGAGGTCACAATCAAAATGCATTCATCAAGAAAAACATTATTAATTTCTAATTCTCCAACAAGTCTTCCAGCTTCCTCAAGGCGGGACAAATAATCTTCCACCTGACTTTATGTACCCTTTTGGTCCTTAACTTCAAAGTCAAATTCTTATAGCAATAGCGCCCACCAAATCAACCAAGTTTTTGTATCTTTCTTTGTCATCAAGTATCTCAAGGCAACATGATCGATGTAAACTGTTACCTTTGATCCCAACAAGTATGAATTGAATTTTTCAAAGAAGTAAACCATGTGTAATACCCCAAAAGTCCCTAAGATCAGACCCGTGGGTTGAAATGGAGAAAATAGAAAAAATACTTACACCAGGTCACAAGATGACTCATCAGGTGACTTGTTGGGTCACTTGCGGATCGTTTCGTGACCTATGAAGTGGTTTTGAGCTAGAGAAAATCCATAGTTAAGGGGTCACGACAGATGGTTTAATGAGTCATTGTGACTCCCCACGAGTAGTGGGTTGACCCGTTGGTTGGGCAAGGTGGAAAACAATGTTGAAATCAGTGATCAAGATGAATGAAGGGACGAGTCGTGGTGCACTTCATGACTCATCGAGTGACCCATTGTCAAGATGGTTGAAGAAGGAGTATGGAATTCCAGTAGTGGTAACGGCTCAAGGGACGACCCTTCAGGCCACCTGACGATTCATCCAGTCCCTCGTTGGGACTAGCAGTGTCACTTTTCTTGTGAAATCAGTAAGGGTATTCTCGTAATTTCTAAGCTCCTAAGCCCTAAACTACATCATTTTAAGCTCTGAAAGAACTGTATTAATGGAGTTTAACCTATTGTTATTCATTCAACTCCCATGCATTCAAGTTTAGAAGTTGCTCCTTTGAAGATCAAGCTTGAATCCCTCAACTTCTTCTCCAAATCTCTTGGGCTTTCAAGGAAAAGTTGAGATTCAGTTTACCCTGGTATGTAGGGCCATGAATGAGAGTTTCCTTTCACTCTCATACCCAAATTTCTCCTTAAAGTTCATGAAGTCTTAATTCAAGTTTATGATCTTATGGGGTTCTAGCCCAATTTCATGAAATTCTCTATGATTTGTTTATGGGCCAATTCCCTTCATGTATCAAAACATGTTTTAAGATTTACGGATAGATTTTATACCTATTTTGGTAAATACATGATTTCAAGTTTTAGAAGATGATGCCCAATTATGCAAGTTTCATGAAAAGTCAAGTTTATGATTCATAATTTCAAGTATGATGAGATATCTAGCATGATAGAATTTTTATAAACTACCCATGTATGAATCTATGATTTTGACTTATTAAGTCTATTTCAAGTATGCATGATTTTAAGATTTGGGCAAGCCCACACATGTTATGTTTTCATTATTTTGCCAAGGCTAATAATATCATCTTATGATATATTTTGGAGTTAAGACTCCCCATGTTCAGATTCAAGATATGTTTTGAGAATATTATTATATGAGTATTATACATATTCTGGGAGTGGTGTCTAGCACCGAGTAGGCTAGGGGTTCCAATGTTCCCCAATCTCATAAACTACGCACCAATGTAGTGATATATTATGGGACCTCTCAAGAGTGTATATCCCCCGCCCAAAGGCACACCGTAATATCACACCTTATTCTTCCTTTACCCTGGAAAGTCTTAGGATGGATCTGCTCTATGTGGGCAAGACGTGGGATCATCATGCGCTCATATATGGTGATTGTCGATTATGACAAGTCTTCCATTGTTCCTTATGATTTTAGTTATTCATGTTCATTACTTATGATATTATGTTTCATAGCAGGTTTGACCCAATGATCGATTTATGAGTTTTTACTTATGATTTTAGCTATGACAAGTCATATGATTTCTATTTTAGCTTTGGGTCATTCTATTCAGATATGATATTAAGCTTATGACTATATTGTTTCAGATTTAGATTTCCGCATGCAATCCTTACTCTCAAGACCTTATGATTTATATTTATATGCATGATTACTCAACATATTTTACTTACGTTGCATTCTCAGTACATTCCAAGTACTGACTGTATACTCTATGTTATATTATTTCATGATACAGGTCTAGACGATTAGACTCAGTTCCGCCATTAGTCCAGCGCTTGCAACTTAGCTCTGTATCCCATCGTTGGTGAGTCTTAATATTTCGAGGACCTTTAGTTTAATGTTGAGTTATGTTATGCTTAGTTTTAGACTTTAGCGAGTTAGTTGGGGATGTTGTCCCATCAGACAGTAGTAGAGGCTTATCAGACAATATGCAGATTTTCAACTTTGTCGAGTGTTGACTCTATTTATGATTGCTATGTTATTCAGAATTCTTCTTATTCATGTTTAAGTATTAGATTCTACTTTGATGTATGCTCTTTAGTTGTCATGTTCATTCTATGGATCTACCTGGAGCCATTCGTGGTTCTAGGTCCTGTGTCTCGATCTGGGTTCCCAGCTCGGGTTATGACACTATGGCAAGAGGCTCTTGTTCAGTGATAGTATAATTCATTTGGGCTTTATTCAGAGTCTTGCTAGAATAGTATATAGGATGAATAGTCTTGTCATGTTGCTGCCCCAATACCCCCCGATAGCCATTCCTCTAGCATAACACATAAGATCAAATGGAAATGACCAATCGAGAGTGCTGATGATAGGTATGGTGCTCAACCACTGCTTCAATTCCTAAAATGCTTTCAAACACTTATCATCAAAAACAAATTTGGCATCCTTCTACATGAGTTTGCATATTGGTTGGGAGATCTTTAAGAAGTCCTTGATATATCTCCAATAGAATCCAGCATAGCCTAGAAAACTCCGCACACCATTCACTAATATCGATAGAGGAATCATGGAAATTACATCCACTTTGGCTTGATCCACCTCAATCTCCTTTTCAAATATCTTATGATCAAGCACAATTCCTCCTTGACTATAAAGTGGCATTTCTCCTAATTGAGAACTAGGTTGGTTTCTTTACACCATTTCAAAACTTGACCAAGATGGTCTAGGAATTCATTGAAACTATCACAAACCATTGAGAAATCATCCATGAAGACTTCAAGAAAGTCCTCCACCATTTCTGAGCAAATGGCCAACATGCACCTTTGCAAAGTGGCCAGGGTGTTGCATAATCCGAATGATATCCTGCTAAATACAAAGGTCCTATAACCATTGGTCCTCCAAAGCTATGTTGATTTTATTGTGGCCAGAATAACCATCAAGGAAGTAATAGTAAGCTCGACCTACCATCCGATCCAACATTTGATCAATAAAAGGCATGGGAAAATGATTTTTGCAAGTAGTCATGATAATGTCCAAATCCACTCCCTTATAGGAGAGAGTGTAAACGATAGTTGACAAAACAAATATACCCGATGGGTGTCGGGGTTGAATCCCACAAGGAATTAAGTCGATAGTTCAAGAGTTATAAACTAATTCAAACAAAAATTCATCATTGGTCAACATTTGAAAAGTAAAAATGGGGGAAAAAGGAAAACAATATCAGATTCTAACTTAGAGCTAAGTGAGGTGGATTCCAATTGTTGTAATACAAGTAAGATGGCTAGGGGTGCTATTGATGGGCTAACAACTAGAATGGATTTACTTCATTGCCTTAGATTCAAATTTAGTATGGATAGCAGTGGATAGAGCATATTCCCTCGTTTCTCAACTACAAGAATGTTTATGCTTTGGGTTTTTTCAAATCCTAAGGCCAAATTCAAATTATCAAGCACAAGAGCTTGATGAGGTATCAAGCTATCTCTAGCCATAAACCTCTAATGGAGTGGGAATATGGGTTTTGACTATCTCTAGCTCAATCCCACACACCAACACTCCAAATCCTTCCTATTATTTTCTCACCCAATTATCACCATTATTTCTCAAGAAAAAGCAAGAAAGTAAACAAAATTCATGTTTGCAACCATCAATGTTTACAATTAAAACTTGGAGAAAATAATAGATCTGTACTTGCAATTATAATCTAAGAACAATTAATCAATACCCATTCACGTTTACAAACCTACCATGCACACACCCCTAGCTAGCAAATTAGCTACTCATATCTAGAGAGAGAGAGAGAGAGAGAGAGAGAGAGAATAGAAAGAGGAATTCACTCAAAATTTATAATATTGCCTCACAAATTTGCTTCATAAGGTCTTACAACAATGGTGGGATTCCACCAAAATGGGTTAAAGAATAAGAAGAAGAAAAGAAAATTCTATCTCTACAATTCTACGGTGTTTTTCTTCTCTCTAGAATAGAATGTGTTATATGAATTCATTCCTGTGTGGTGTACAATTTTGGGTCATAAATATCTGTACTTTGTTGTGTATAACTTTTCATAATTTCCCATGGAGGCTTCTAGGAGCTTTGAGAACCTTTCTGGACGTTTTTGGCCCTCCATCAGCGAATGGGTCACTTGTCCTTTGAACTGTGTTTAGCATTTGCCAACTTGTGAAGCAATGGTGAATAGCCGGTGCCAACTTGCTAAGCACCGGTGAATAGCCGGTGCCAACCTGTGAAGCACCGATGAATAGCCAGTGCAAACAGTTCCACTTGCGCGTCACATGCATTTTGCAAGTCTAGATCCACGAAAAGCATGTTAAAACATGTTTTTAGCAATTCTTTTTGAGTTCAAATCTTCCATTACCTTTGCTTCCTTCAAATTCCTGCATAGAGAAGAAAAAAAGCATAAAACCTCCCTAAATGAATTGGAAGCCAAGCAAAATCTCATGCTTAAAAGCTAAATGAATTGGTAAATTACCAACTCATCAAACCCCCAAACTTGAACCATTGCTTGTCCTCAAGCAAGACATCTCCTCATAAGGTCCTTGCACTTAAACTTAAAGCATCACGGGAGTTGCACACAAACCATTAAGACTCAAGACAACCCAAGAATTATACACCGACTCAAGACTCAACATATGTTGCACAAGCTTTAATAGGTGACCACAATCATTAAGCATATCTTGCATGCATTCGTTTCATTCGAACAAGGGGTATAGTTCATCAAAACAAACTCAAGGAACATCTCAAGTCATTGACAATTCACATTCAAAGCTTGCCTTAAAGCTCACTACACACTTGTCTCATTCACATCTCTCACTTTAAACACTTTTAAGAATGTACCCGAAGGAAGTGATGCCACTTACAAGAAGAGAGAATCCCATTTATTTTTAAGCATTTCACACATAGGGATTATATGATAAGGCAAATACGCTTACTCTCACAAAGGAATTCAAGTGTATACAAACTGACCCACAGGCTTGCCCGTCGTGTAACTTGCCACTAATGTAGAGTTTCTACACTCAAAATCTTCAAGGTCTTGCGAGTTATCATGAAGGCTAGGGGTAAGGGTAGGACAAATGTTTAGCTCTAGTGATTAGAACCTCCCTCATGCCTTTTTGTGAACACTTTTAACACCCCATCACACTATTGAATTACTCCACCTTATCTCTCCTTGTTCATCATCTTCATCTTTTGTTTAGCAAGAGCCACCCTTATAACAACTTTGGATTTCACATTTAGCCTCATCTAAGCAAGAAGTAGAACCTTTCAACTATTTTTTTCTCTTTTAATGATTCAAGTTTTTTCCACAAATCATTTCATTCATTTCATCACAATTTGGTGCTATCTCACATTGAAGCTCTCATATTTCTCCCTTCTCTTGCAAACTGCTAAACTTAGGCTTTTGCCTCATTTCACTTTATTTCATTATCTCCCTATCTCTTGGGCTTTAAGTCCCATTTTTAATTCTTTTATCACTAGAAAATAGGGAGAATGGGTGCCAAAGAAGAGGATTAAAAGAGGTCATTAGGCTTATAATGTGGTTTTCAAGAAAGGGTCCAAGGATCAAACATTGGTTATCAAAGATTGATATTCAAGGAGATCATCTTGGTGAAGTGAATATCAAAAGAAAGCCTAAGATCATTTTCTAAGTGTAGCCTCATCTAAAATTTCTCTTTAAATCACACTTAGGGAAAGTTCTAGACAATCATGCATACACAAGAATTAAGCCAAAGGATTCACCACACAAGGCATCACAATCCAAGGAGTTCACACACTTTCTATATCACATTAAGAGTATGACTTTAGACAAGCTAATTTACGAATCAAAAAGACAAGCAAGGAATGTATAACCCGTGATAATAGGGTGCTCATTTTCAAATTTAAGTGCCTTCCTTTCTTTTCAAAACTCATGTGCTATGCCAAGAAAGAAATTTTGGTCGTACCTCTTCAAACAAGTGCACAAAAGACTCAAAAAGACTCAAGACTTAACATTTTTCCTTAAGAAAGTCCCTTTCAATCCATCATTAGGAAATGTCACCCAGTTTGACAACAAAAGGAAAGAAAGAAAATTTTGCTCCTTGAGAAAGAACCACGGTAAAGAAAACCCTCAGAGTTTATTCATTGACTACTATCTATAAAGGCGATGTTAACTAGCAAGTAATGATGATTTACCCTTAATAATGATGTCATCTAATCTATAGTAGGGCCATATCGTGCATCACCAACAAGTGGATTACTCAGACTTCATCCCCCAATAAGACAACAAAACAATAAAACAAATAAAAACAAAGATAGGGCATTGTCTTTGATGCACAAAGTTTGAACAAAATATGGGGGGAATGGGTGAAAGAACTCCCTGGTATAATAGAGGCATCTGCATTGGAATTGTGTGCAATGTAGCTTGAACTACATTTTGTAGGTTGCTACTTGCGTTTCGCCGGTTGCCACCTATGTTTCACTGGTTGCCACTTGTGTTTCATAGGTGGAGCGTAGACCTACTTCTTCTGAACCTTCTCCTTCCAGGTATTCTACACATAACCAGCGCTTGACCAGCATTTTGCACCTTTCGACCTGCGTTTCACAGGTCTAGCGTAGATTGTCAATGTTGAGGAATTTTTATTCCATGTATTCTAGTTGGCATCAGCGCTTGACCTGTGTTTCGCACATTAGAACCTGCATTTTGTAGGTCTAGCGCCGGTTTCTCGATTTTGCTTCTTCAAATCTTTGTCACATTCCACACCTATACCACCCCTGCACAATAAAAGGCAGCATAAACGTAAAATAAAAAGAAACAAAGGAAAAATAAATGTAAAAGCACTTAGGTTGCCTCCCAAGAAGCACCTTAGTTAACGTTGTGGCTTGACATTTTCAACTTTCACCACTTTTTCTCTCCACTTTGAGCTTTTGAATTTCATCCCTAGTTTATTTTCCATTCTTCTAATTCACTTGAGGGGTAGTGGTGTAAAATTGAAGTTACTAACCAATAGATATCGCATTTTGCATCTCTTAGCCCTTAAAGGAGGGAGGCTCTTCGGTCTTGATGACATGACAAACTTTAAGATGAAGCTTCTTTGATCTTCCTCTTCAACTTCCTCCATAGACTTGGTTGCCTCAATTGCTATCTCGTAAACCAAGTTTAATTTTGAAAAATGATAGGAGGGCGGCTAGGTCGCTCCATTCTCAAGCATGCTTCTTGCTTGACATCCTCTTTTTCAAGTGCACTAGGGTCCTCACAAATGGTTTGATGAGCTTCTCTTTGGAGCTCTAGTGTCACATCTTCACATATGGCATCTTGCATCATAGTTGGTTTGGTTGATTGGCAAATCACCTTGACCTCTTTGAAGTTCACCTTGACTCCTTCATCATCATGTTGAGCTTTCTCCCACGAGTCAAGTTGAGTTAGGCCCCATTGTTCACTTCTTCTTGTAATGCTTCTCAATATCTCCTCCACTTTTTCTTTTAGAGAACTACAACTTTCTTCTTGAGGAGTCGACGCTTCCATGGACATTTAGGGGTTGACATCCTTTTTCGCATTAGACTCCCACTCCAAAATGGATTGGCTCATGGATTCCATGCGCCCACATGTATTGCTTCTTCTCTCACATGCCATGACTTCATTCCTATCAATGTCAAGAGAACAACTTCTATCATAGCCACTATAATGAGAAGTGAAATTATTGGGACAATCACCTCAATGTCAATTATGACCACCGCTTAAAGTGCATCTATACCCATAGGAGAAACAAGATGCACACATCTCTCTTCTAGTGACATATTTGTAATTTTTTCAAAAGTGGGGTCCTCCACAATAGGTACACGGTTCATCATAATGAGGGTTGCAACCACCAAACCTTCTTTCGTTCCACGATGCTGTAATACAAATAAAAATTTAACAAAAGTAAAAACATAAGAAACAAGATGTAAAATAAAATGCAAAACAAGTTTGAATCGATAAATAACTAATGGCTATCACAACTCAACTCCCCAGAAATGGTGCCATTTTTGACAATGTCCAAATCCACTCCCTTCTAAGAGAGAGTGTGAATGATCGTTGAAGAAACAAATATACCTGAAGAATGTACGGGTAGAATCCCACAGGGAATTGAGTCGATAGTTTAAAGAGTTATAAACTAATTCAAACTAGAATGCATCGTTGGACAACATTTGAAAAGTAAAAATGGGGGGAAAACGAAAAAACAATGTCAAATTCTAACTTAGAGCTAAGTGAGGTTGATTCCAACTGTTGCAATCACAAGTGAGATGGCTAGGAGTGTGCTAATGATGGGCTAACAACTAGAATGTGATTTATTTCATTGCCTTAGATTCAAATTTAGCATGGATAGAAGCGAATAAAGCATATTCCTTCGTTTCTCAACTACAAGAATATTTATGCTTTGGGTTTTCTCAAACCTCAAGACCAAATTCAAATTATCAACCATAAAAGATTGAGGAAGTATCAAGCTATCTCTAGTCTTGAACCTTTAATGGAGTGGGAATATGGATTTTGATTATCTCTATCTCAACCCCCACATCAACACTCCAAATCCTCCCTATTATTTTCTCACCCAATTCTCACCATTGTTTCTCAAGCGAAAGCAAGAAAGAAAACAAAATTCATGTTTGCAACCATCATTTTTACAATTAAAACTTGGAGAAAACAATAGATCTATACTTGCAATTATAATCTAAGAACAATTAATCAATACCCATTCAAGTTTACAAACCCACCATGTACACACTCCTAGCTAGCAAAGTAGCTACTCATATCTATAGAGACAGAGAGAGAGAAAATATCAAGAAGAATTCCCTCAAACTTTGTATTATTGCCTCACAAATTTGCTTCACAAGGTCTTACAACAATGATGGAATTCCCTCAAAATGGGTTAAAGAACAAGAAGAAGAAGAAAAAAAATTCTATATCTACAATTCTATGGTGTTTTTCTTCTCTCTAGAATTGAATACATTGTATGAATTCATTCAAGTGTGGTGTACAATTTTGGATCATAAATATCTATACTTTCTTGGGTATAACTTTTCACAATTGCCCTTGGATGCTTCTAGGAGCTTTGAGAACCTTTTTGGATGTTTTTTTTCCCTCCATCAACGAAATGGGTCACTTGCCCTTTGAACTGTGCTTAGAAAGTACCAACCTGCAAAGCACCGGTGAATAGCCAGTGCCAACTTGCTAAGCTCCAGCGAATAGCTGATGTAAATAGTCTGTCATGACCCGAACATAGACCCGGATCGCAACACAGTACAAAGAGCCCCGAGAGACTCCAAGTCGACCCATGACATGAACATATATCTAACTCAATCAAATAAGCGGAATAGTCAAAATAATAACATGGCGGAGGAACAATCATGACATAACATAGAAAATGATGCGCACTTCATACATGATAGCTAAATGCTACACATAGTTTGAAACCTCTAATATATCTGATGGGTTGATGGGACAACACCGCCAACTAACCTGAGAAGTCTGAAAACTAAACATAAAGGATAACTGATATCAACTGGTCCTTGGGAGATGAGGACTCATTGATGAACAAGATGCTAATTCTGAGACTGAGCTAATAGCGGTGCTGAGTCTGAAGGTTAGAGCCTGTATCATAAAGCGATACAACATAAAGTATGCGGTTCAGTACGTGGAATGTACCAAGTATGCAAGGTAAGTAAAACAAACATTTTAAATACATAAAAGTTCATAAGAGTAGGACAACATGCTTATAACATAAATATCATAATGTAATATAAGGCTCAAGGTTTTCAAAACATTCATATCCCATTCATTATCATAGACATAAGAGAAACTTTATAAATCATTACTTGAGCCAAAGATACATAAACATAACAATGCATAAAACATGCGGAACAATGGAAAGACTCGTCATAACCAAAATCATCATGGTAGAGCCTTACATGATGCCCCAACTATCTCACTCAAGTGGGCAGAGCTGTCCAATGCCTGCCAGGCAAGGGACATGCAGTATGTGATATCACAAAAGAGGGGATCCATTAACATTGTAATGTATCAATATAAACCTATGGTGGCATGTAATTATGAGACATCAACATATTCCTTTGAACACCGAGCTACTCGATGCTAGACAGTACTCCCAAAAATCATGCACATTAGGCTCGTACGTAAATCATAAATATCATTCATGAGATTCATGGCCAAATAAACATTAACATGGTTGATACCCATTTACATACATGTTTAGCCATAAATCAAGGGTCCATGAATCGGCCAACATCATAAATCGATCAATCATGAAATTCATATCATAAATCATAAATTATACTTGAACATGTGGGCATTTCCCAATACTTTAACATGCTTGAAAATGCTCAATTCACTTGAAAATATGATTATAAACATGGGTAACTTGAAAACATGCTTTTCATCATTAATAGCTCATCATACATGAACATTTATCATAAATCTCAACTTTCATAAACTTCTCATAAATGGGCATTTAAATTTATAAAGCTTGAAATATGATTTTGATGGAAATAACGTAAAAGTTGCCCATGATTCATAATTTAATAATAAAAACTCATTTAGATCATACCCATGTAGAGCATTAGAAATTTCATGCATTGGATTAAAACCCCATAGAATCAATATATGAATTTTCATGATTTAGAGAGAGATTGGGCATGGGTGCGAACGGATTTCCCCATTCATAACCCTACATACCTGGGGAAGATATGATTTTACCAACCCGTGAAAGCCCAATGAAAGATTGAAGGAAAACTTCAAGAGCTCTAACTTGATCACCTCCTAAACCCCTTCAATATGCATGCATGGATGTGAATGAGTTTAGGATAGATTTTCCCTTCATAAAACACTACATTTCGAGCCTTAAACGACGTAGTTTAGGACTCCCAAGACTTAGGAATAACAAAAGTACCCTTAATGAATTTCCTGAAAATTCTGCACTGGAAGTGACAACGACCGATCCTACGGGTCATGACTTGATACCACGACTCGTGGTATTCATCCGTTACATCTCCTGCCAATTCTTAACTTCTCAAATTCTAATCCCACGACTCGACAGGACAAGTCGTTATAACAAGGTACGGTCCGTTGAATCCTTTCGTTATTTCCCCTGACGACCTGCACCTGGACCTTTCCCATGAGCCACACCATGACTCGTGCCTACTTCCAATGAGTCATGGTTTGAATACGTCATCTCGACTGAATATTTTCCTATCCTTCCCACGATTACTTACAATGATCCGTCGTTACTCATAACGAGTCGTCCTACAACCTGTTACTTCCTCCTAGCTTAAGGACCAACCTCACCATGATCACAAACAATGACTCACGGCATCAGACCATGGGTCGTTCCTTGACCCGTTACTCCCAACTACGACCCTGTTGTAACTCACCATGAACACCTCCTACGGATCATTGGTGGAACTAACGATCCATTGCATGACCCGTTCTGTGACAATTTTTCCAGATTTCTGCCAACTTCCATTTTTAAATTCTCGGGTCTAGTCTTAGGCACTTTTAGGGTATTAAAATATCTCCCCCTTGGGAACGTCCATCCTTGAATGTGGGAAAACATACAGAAAATAGAGAATGCAATCATCATACCCAAATACTGACCATACAAGCTAAAAAACTGATAGAATGACTAACCCCGATTCAAACTACATGGTTGAACTAAACTCATGAATCATACATACATCTATATACATGAAAGAAACCAGGGTACATGAACTGAATGTGAAACTTAATAGAGTTTTAGGGTAAGAACTGATACCTCAAGCTGGAATTGCGCCGGTAGAGAATAAATGTGGGTATCTAGCCATAATGTCTGCTTCGTCTTCCCACGTAGCTCACTCAACGTGCTGATTCCTCCACAAAACCTTGACTGAAGCTACTTCCTTGTTCCTTAGCCTTTGAACCTAATGATCCAGTATTTCCACCGGAACTTCCTCATAACTAAGGCTGTCTTTCACACCGACACTGTGCACCAGGACAACTAGAGCTGGATCACCCAGACACTTCTTCAAGAGCGATACATGAAAAACAAGATGCACAGAAGCTAATTCTGAAGGCAACTCCAATTCATATTCCACCTTGCCAACCCGCTTCATAATTTGGTAGGGGCCACTATAACGAGGACTTAGTTTTCCTTTCTTTACAAACCTCATCACTCCCTTCATGGGAGACAGCTTTAGAAACACCCAAACATCGATTTCAACTCAAGTTCTCTCCTCCTCACATCGGCGTTGGACTTTTGGTGACTTTGAGCTGCTTTCAACCTGTCCCATATGAGTGAACCTTCTCTATGGATTTATGGATTGAATCTGGTCCTATCATTGCATCTTCTCCAACTTCGAACCAGCTAATAGGCGATCTACACCTTCGCCCATAGAGAGCCTCAAATTGAGCCATCTGGATACTGGAATGATAGATGTTATTGTATGCAAACTCGATAAGAGGAAAATGATCATCCTAACTACCTTTGAAGTCGATCACGCATGCTCTCAACATGTCCTCGAGAGTCTGAATTGTTCGCTCCGCTTGACTATCCGTTTGTGGGTGAAATTTGCTGTGCTGAGCTTAACCTGAGTACCTAGTCCTTTTTGAAACGACCTCCAAAACTAAGATGTAAATTGGGTTCCTCTGTCTGATATGATGGATAAAGGCACTCCATGCAACCGAACTAGCTCCTGGATGTATAGTTTGGCATAATCCTCCACCGAATATGTGGTTTTGACGGGTAGAAAATGAGCGACTTTCGTTAACCTTTCTACAACAACCCAAACGGAGTCATACTGGCGATGAGTGCAAGGAAACCTTGTGATGAAGTACATATTGATTTCTTCCCAATTCCAAGTAGGAATGCTAATATCTTGGAGCACACCTCTCACTTTCACTTGCTGACAGTTTGGACACTTAGCCACAAATTCTGCTATGTCGTTCTTCGTGCTATTCCACCAGTAGACCTCCCGTAGGTCACGGTACATCTTGGTGGCACCTGGATGTATTGATTACCTGGATCCATGGGTCTCGTGTAGCATTCAGTTTCTCAAATCATCAACATCCGAAATGCATAAGCAACCCTAGTACCAAAATGCACCATCTCCCCCTTTGGAGAAGACCTCTATTTTCTGATTTCAAATGGCTTCCTTTAACTTTACTAAAATAGGGTCCTCATCTTGCCTAGATTTTACGTTAGTCACCAATGACGATTCTGATCCATTTTGAATAATAACACCACCATCGATAGAGTCAACCAGCCGAACTCCCAACCTTGCAAGTCGATGCACATCCTTCACCAGCTCCTTTCTTCCCTCATCCACATGGGACACACTCTCCATAAAGAATCTATTAAGTGCGTCTGCTACTATATTATCCTTGCCCAGATAGTAAAGGACACTTATGTCATAGTCTTTGAGTAGCTCCAACTATCTCCTTTGCCGTAGATTTAGATCCTTCTGGGTAAACACATATTATAGACTCTTATGATCCGTAAACACATCTACATAGACCCCATACAAATAGTGTCTCCATATCGTCAAGGAGAATATCACCGCCACCAACTCAAGATCGTGGGTCGAGTAATTCTTCTGATGAACTTGCTGTCTGGAATCATATGCTATAAACTTGTCGTGCTGCATCAAAACATAGCTAAGACCGATTCTTGAAGCATCGCAATACACAACAAACCCATCAGTACCCTCCAGTAGAGTTAACACCGGTGCTGAGGTCAGTTGAGTCTTCAGCTCTTGAAAACTTCTCTTACAAGCCTCCGACCATTGGAATTTCACTTTCTTTTGGCTCAATTTGTTCAATGGCACTGCTATAGATGAAAAGCCCTCAAAAAATCTCCAATAGTCTCTAGCTAAGCCCAAAAAGCTCCAAATATCCGAAGGATTCACCGGTCTAGGCCAGTTCTTCACCGCTTCTATTTTCTGAGAGTCCACCCTTATGCCCTTACTTGATACCATATGGCCCAAAAATGCCACTGATTTCAACCAAAACTTGCACTTGCTGAATTTAGCATATAGCTGGCGATCCTTGAGACTCTATAGCACCACCCTCAAATGAGCGGCATGCTCCTCCTTGCTTCGAGAGTATATCAGGATGTCATCAATAAACACAATCACAAACATATCCAAGTATGGCTTGACCACCCTGTTAATCAAGTCCATAAAAGCTGCAGGAGCATTCGTTAGTCAAAAAGACATAACTACAAACTCATAATGACCATACCGCGTCCTGAAGGCTATCTTCGGGATGTCACTCTCCCGAACCCTGAGGTGATGGTATCCGGACCTGAGGTCTATATTTGAAAAGCACTTGGCACCTTGAAGCTAGTCAAACAAATCATCAATCTTGGGTAGAGGATACCTGTTCTTGATGGTGATCTTGTTCAATTGCCGATAATCTATACACATCCGAAGGGAACCATCCTTCTTTCGGACAAATAGAACTGGTGCACCCCATGGAGACTTACTAGGTCTAATGGAACCCTTTTCCAGAAGATCCTTCAACTGTTCCTTCAACTCTTTTAGCTCGGCTAGAGCCATTTTGTAGGGAGGAATAAATATAGGCTGCGTATCGGGAAGAAGGTCGATACCAAAATCAATCTCCCGCTCGGGAGGGATTCCCGGTAGATCATCTGGGAAAACTTTTGGATACTCACATACTACTGGGACTAACTGGATTATCAAGGTTTTGGACGTAACATCCTTAACCCTAACTAGGTGATATACACAACCCTTGGAGATCATCTTTCTGGCCTTAAGGTAGGAAATAAAATGACCTATAGGCACGGCTGAACTACCCTTCCACTCTAAAACTGACTCACCCGAAAAGCAAAAGTCCACCGCACAGGTTCTACAATTTCTAGAAGCATAACATGCATACAACCAATCCATGCCAAGAATAGTAACAAAGCCAGTCATGGCTAACTCTACTAGGTCTGCGGAGGTGACCTTTTATAATACTGTGACCCGGCAACTTCTATACACCCGCCTAGCTACAACTAAATCACCAATAGGAGTAGAAACTGAGAATGGTTCTGACAGAATTTCGGGACTGACTCCAAAACTACTAGCAATATAAGGTGTCACAAAGGATAAGGTATCCCCTGAATCTAACAAAGCATAAGCATCACGGTGAAATACTCGTAACATACCAGTAACCACATCCAGTGAAGTCTCCTGCTCCTGACGTGAGCCGAGGGCATAGAATTTGTTTTGGCACTGCCCCCCACCCCCACTAGTGGATGACCCCTGAGGAGATGAGCGTGCTGGAGCTACTGCTGATCTGGTAGTTTGAGCACGACCTCTGTCACCACTCTGTCAAGCCAATGGACACTCTTGGCATATGTGGTCGGATCTACTGCACCCATAATAGATATCTGAGCCGAGTAAGAACTCCTCGGCATGACTCTTGCCACACTTCCCATAGGCTGAAAAGGTGCACTCTACTTGCATGCCCCTCTAGTCCCTCGAACTTGAGGCCCTGCTCCTCTGATCACCCCTGGGTCTGGATGGAACACTAGCTGATGATGGTGCTGGAGCTAGTGACCTTTGCTGAAACTGAGGGTGGTGACCACTACCGGATCTCTGTTGAGTAAACCCATAGCTGTCTTTACGGGCCCTTTTGGCCTCTCTCTCCCTCATATGCGCCACCTCCATCTTCTGGGCATATAATACTATCCGAAGGAAATCCATATCTTGCTGGAGCATAGCAGTCCTACAATCTTTGTCCAAAAACCTGCTCACTCGCGCCCTATGATCAACCACTAACTCTGTGGCTACTTTGATAAGCGAGTGAACTCAAGGGCATACTCCTATACCGTCATTTTCCCCTACTTAAGATTCACGAACTCAGCTGCCTTCAACTCCCTCATCTCTTGAGGGAAGAACGATCTAGGAAAGCAACGTGAAACTCCTCCCAAGTGACAGGGCCTGCTTCGGCGGCCCTACTATCTTTCCACTGTCGAAACCAGATGTGTGCGACCCCCTTCAACTGATATGAGGCCAACTTAGCACACTCAACTCCGTTCACCCCCATGACCTGGGTGAACTTCACAATCTCATCGATAAACTCATGTGGATCCTCATCAACCTTGGACCTAAGAAACTCTAGCGGGTTCATCCTAAAGAAATCTCTAACTCGAGCTGCCACCGCATTTCCATTTTTCAAAACATGTGCCACTGCCTACTGGTTCACTTGAGTAGTCAAGGCCTGCGCTAGCATCTAAATGGCTGCACGGAATTCAGCATCGGCTGTCGGCTTTGGTGCATGGTGCTCCTAGACTGGTGGGGCTTGTTGGTGCTCGTCTCCATTGCCATCCTCGTGGCCGTTTTCATTTCCATTCCTCCTACCATTTACTCTACGGGGAGCCATGATTCTGCAATCGCGAATATCATGAGTTAAAGGGTTAAGGAGACATTACATCGCACGACATAGATCGTAAAAGAAGGGAACATTCCTAAACATCTCGTAGCCCCTTCGTCATAACTGTGGCGCACTTCACACCCATGACAAAGACTCTACTTAATGCGTCTTTCATACACCCTAGGACACTTCAAACCTATGTCTTTGATACCAAGTTTGTCATGAATCGAACATAGACCCGGATCGCAATACGGGGCAAGGAGCCTCGAGAGACTCCAAGTCGACCCATGGCATGAGCATACATCTAACTCAATCAAATAAGCGAAATACACAACATAATAACATGGCGGAAGCATTATCATGACATAACATAGAAAACAAAGTGCACTTCATACTTGACAGCTGAGTGCTACACATAGTCTGAAAGCCTCTAACATATCTGATGGGTTGATGGGACAACACACCTAACTAACCCGACAAGTCTGGAAAACTAAACATAAAGGATAACTAATATCAACTGGTCCTCGGGAGATGAGGACTCACCAATGAATAGGATGCTAATTCCGGGAACGAGCTAATGTTAGTGCTGAGTCCGAAGGTCAGAGCCTGTATCATAAAATGATACCGCATAAAGTATGCGGTCAGTATGTGGAATGTACCGAGTATGCAAGGTAAGTAAAAAGGACATTTTAAATACATAAAAGTTCATAAGAGTGGGACAACATGCTCGTAACATAAATATCATAATGTAACATAAGGCTCAAGGTTTTCAAAACATTCGTATCCCATTCATTATCATAGTCATAAGAGAAACTTTATAAATCATTACTTGAGCCAAAGATACATAAACATAACAATGCATAAAACATGTGGAACAATGGAAAGACTCGTCATAACCAAAATCATCATGGTAGAGCCTTACATGATGCCCCAACTATCTCACTCAAGTGGGCAGAGCCGTCCCAGGCTTGCCAGGAAAGGGACGTGTAGTATGTGATATCACGAAAGAGGGGATCCATTAACATTATAATGTATCAATATGAACCTACGGTGGCACATAGTTATGAGACACCGGTGTAGTCCTTTGAACGCCGGGCTAATAGATGCTATACACTGCTCCCAAAAAACATGCACATTCTTCTCGTATGTAAATCATAAACATCATTCATGAGATTCGTGGCCAAATAAACATTAACATCATTGATCCCCATTTACATACATGTTTATCCATGAATCAAGGGCCCATGAATTGGCCAACGTCATAAATCGATCAATCATGAAATCCATATCATAAATCATAAATCATACTTGAACATGTGGGCATTGCCAAATACTTTAACATGCTTGAAAATGCTCAATTCACTTGAAAACATGATTATAAACATGGGTAACTTGAAAACATGCTTTTCATCATTAATATCTCATCATACATGAACATTTATCATAAATCTCAACTTTCATGAACTTCTCATAAATGGGCATTTAAATTTATAAAGCTTGAAATATTATTTTGATGGAAACAATGTAAAACTTGCCCATGATTCATAACTCAATAATAAAAACTTATTTAGATCATACCCATATTTAGAAATTTCATGCATTGGGTTAAACCCCCATAGAATCAACATAGGAATTTCCATGATTGAGAGAGAGATTGGGCATGGGTCTGAATGGATTCACCCATTCATAACCCAACATACCTGGGGAAGATCTGATTTTACCAACCCTTGAAAGACCAATGAAAGATTGAAGGAAAACATGAAAAGCTCTAACTTGATCACCTCCTAAACCCATTCAATATGCATGCATGGATGTGAATTAGCTTAGGATAGATTTTCCCCTCATAAAACATTGCATTTCGATCCTTAAACAACGTAGTTTTAGGACCCTAGGACTTAGGAGTGATGAAAATACTGTTAATGAATTTCCTAAAAGTTCTGCACTGGCAGGACAACGACCGATCCTACGGGTCGTGCCTTGATACCACGACTCGTGGTATCCGTCCATTACATCTCCTGCCAATTCTTAACTTCTAAGATTCTAATCCCACGACTCGACAGGATGAGTCGTTACAACAAGGTATGGTCCGTTGAATCCCTTCGTTATTTCCCTTGATGACCTGCACCTAGACCTTTTCCACGAGCCACACCCCAACTCGTGCCAACTTCCAACGAGTCGTGGTTTACATTTGTCAGCTCGACTGAAGATTTTCCTACTCCTTCCCATGATTACTTACAACGATCCGTCGTTACTCATAACGAATCGTCCTACGACCCATTACTTCCTCCTAGCCTAAGGACCAACCTTACCACAATCACAAACAACGACACGTGGAATCAGACCACGAGTCGTTCCTTGACCTGTTGCTCCCAACTCTGACGCTGCTGTACCTAACCACGAATACCTCCACCAACGATCTGTTGCATGACCTATTCTGTGACAATTTTTCTAGATTTCTGCCAACATCCATTTTAAAATTCCCAGGTCTATTCTTAGGCACTTTCGGGGTATTACACAGCCCCACCTGCATTTCACCTGCGTTTCACAAGTTTGGATCCGCTAAAAGCAGGTTAAAATCATGTTTTTAGTAGCTCTTTTTGAGTTCAAATCTTCCATTACCTTTGCTTCCTTCAAATTCCTACATTGAGAAGAAAAAAGGCCTAAAACCTCCCTAAATAGTTTGAAACCAAGCAAAAGTTCATGCTTAAAAGCTAAATGAATTGGTAAATTACCAACTCATCAAGCTGTATTGAGCTTTCTGTAATCCATGCATGCTCTGCATCTGGTGACAATACGGATGGGAACCAACTTATTTTGCTCATTTGTAATTACCATCATTCCTCCCTTCTTTGGTACACATTGAACTGGATTCACTCATTGGATATCAGAAACGGGGTAGACTATGCTAGTATTGTCACGACCTGAGTTTACACTCTAGATACGACATGGTACTTAGGATCACACGTGACCCCAAGTAAACCCATGACAAAGAACAACACTGATAAGACTAAGCTACTGAAAGGTAATATTTAGCAGAAGCTGTTTAAAAAAACAATAACCAAGATACCAAACACACGAGAGCGTCTGATAATTTCTAATATTCGCTCAAAATTGAAAACTCAAGTTGAAACTAACATATTCTGTTTGAAAGCTTTCTAAAGAAATGATGAGTTGCTGGGGAAAACCTCCAGCTAACTCTAATGTCTGAAGATAAAATTGAAAATAACAAATACTGAAGATGAAAACTCTAGTCCTCAGAAGATGAGGACTCACGAACGGAATTTTGCTATACTAAGTATGGAAGAGATGCTAACCCCACTACTGAACCTAAGAGCATCAGTCTTTATCATTAAATGATATAGCACAAGGAAATATGCTATCAGTACTTTGAATGTATTAAGTATGTGAGATATAAGCTAAACAAAAGAATACTGATAAAACATAAATTGAACTGAATGACTTGCTACAACCATATCTGAAAACATAAATACAGAATAAAAATCTGAAAATCTGCCAATACTGTAAGGACCAATAGCTAACTAAAAGTCATAAGCAAATCCTGAAAATCTGGAAGACTAGACTGGACTGGGAACTATGACTGTACTGGACTGAACTGCTCTGTGGGAGAGTTTGTTAACCGACATATAGCCACATGAGCTAAACATAATGTTCGATTTATACGCCCCATCGAAAGGATCAAATATACTTTGCCAGGGTATAAAGGCATGGCTGTGTGATCACTAAATTGATACCCATTTGGGCTAAAGACCTATGGTTGCACATAGTGCTGAACCCCGGTGTCACGACCAGAGTTCACACCCTAGCTGTAACACGGGACAAGAAACCCTGAGAGGTTCCAAGTCGACCCATGGCATTATCATAGAATACCCTTAACTTGAGAAATGACTACAACTTGAGTAAGAGGAAGCAATAACAAGAATCTAATATAAACCATAAAGGCAATTTAACAATACTTAGATACAACATTAAATCTGTCTACACAAGTCTGAAAGCCTTCTACTAAACTGATGAGTTGCTGGGACAAGCCCCCAGCTAACTCTCAAAGTCTAAAAACTGAAACATAAGAAGATATGAACATAATCACGTCCACGGAGGATGAGGACTCACCAATAGCTGCTGAATAGGGATGAAGCGTATCTAACCGCGAGGCCGAGTCTGGAAACCTGAATCTATATTGATCTTGGGCAAAATAGCATGCCCAAGTGATGCTTTATAACTTAGTTTTGTCTTGTTTATCGACTTAATTATATGCATTCTCATGTAATTTTATGTAAATGTGAATAGATATACTAACCAACATGATTAGTTCTTGTTTTTGTAGGTTTAAAATGAATTTGAGGAACTAATCGATGAGTTGGTAAAGTGGAGGCATGGAATCGGAAGTAAAATGCGAACGTCGGCAAAGGGGACACGTGAAATAGCCCACCTGTGCATTGGCAACGTGCAACGGCAGGCAGGCTGCGCGACCAGTGGCGTGCCATGGCCCCTAGCGCGCTGCACAAGCAGCGTGACACGCTGCCAACACGGCAGGGGGCTGCTTGGCGACTGTTTTATATTTCCAATGTACCTACGCGATGCCTCCGTGTCACGGAGGTAAATTAGCGCGTTCACCTCCGTGCCAAGGAGCTATTCCATTCCGGGCATAATTTTGTATATTTCTCATTTACTATAAATAGGTCCCTTAGCTCCTAAAAACATTTTATCACGTAATATTCCTGAAAAACTACCAAGGAGTGAAGGGAGAAATGGGAGAACTCACCTAGGGTTCTTAAATTTCATCTTCTCTTCTACTAATTCTTGTAAGTATGTTACTTTAATTATGTTTTCTTGTAATTATATGAACTTGAGTGGCTAGAACCCTTCCTCTAGGGTTGAAGCCACAAGGTATGATTGTGACTATGTGAATTTGTTTTGGTTTTAATTTATTAATTGTTGTTTTATCTTACGTTCTTAATTATGGTTGTTTTTACGATTGATCACCATAAAAACACACACGTTACACCTAGGCAAATGCTTGAGAAAGTAAACCTAGGCAAGAACCAAGAATGTAGGGAGCAAGCTTGTATCTTACGATATAATTTGCGGTTAGGATAAGAAATTATACTTAATTTGCCTTGCTTGGTTACTAAAACGGGATGAGCTAGACACCAACTTAGAATTATCACATCACCACTCATAGAAGTAGTTGTGAAGCTAAGTTGAGTTAAATGATTAGAGGTACGAAAGTCCCTAATCAAGAGCATAAACCCCGTAAACCACATTCCCATAATTGAATTGCCCACAAACTAGAATGTCACATCCCTGATCAACGATGTAGTTGTGAGGCTAGTTTGTCGTTTTTAGAGGCTCGAAAGACCATAAACATGCATTTTCAATTATGTAAGACAAAAATTGATAATTCCATACTTAACCCATTGCAAAACGTAGTATCACATGATTATCCGGCCTTAGCTCTAGTTGCTCCTTGAATGACTTCAGAGTATTTCTGTGACCACCCCTAGATTTAAATAGAATTTATTGAAAAATTTTATAATCAACACTTGTGAAAGTTAATATCACACTTGAACTTGATAATTGGCTGAATTGGTCAAGTCCCTATGGGTTCGACATCCGGCTCTTAAAAAGGGCCACTGTATTACTTGTAAAACCACGTACGCTTGCGTGTGCGCTTGGGCACAATCGTCAACAAGTTTTTGGCGCCGTTGCCGGGGAGTCTCAACAAGTTTTTGGCGCCGTTGCCAGGGACTCGGCGAAGTTTAGTAAATGTGTCTATTTTTGTGTGATTTTTAATTTCCTTAAGTGTTGAAAAACTTGGTCTTAGTCTGACTTATTGCAGGTGACAGGTTGTCTTGCCGAGCTGGCTAGGAATATAGAGCTTGTGGAACCGTTGCTTGAACCAGAACGTCAAATTCATTTGCGAAGGAGAGTAGCTCTTGAGCAAAAGCTGAAAAGACTTCAAGAAAAGGTACAACAACAACCACTCGCAGGACAAGCACAATTGTCACCGAAAGCAATGGCAGCCAGACCAGTTCGCGAAGTGGCAATCCCACAAGCAACGAATGTGAACTCTAGTATCCGTAAACCGGAACCTAGAGGGAACTTTGAATTGAAATAGAACATGCTGCAGCTGTTACATTCTAGTGGTCAATTCACTGGGATGGCACATGAGGACCCGCAGTAGCACCTACAGAACTATTTAGAGATTAGTGACACTTTCGTCCCCATCGAAGTGTCCACAGACTATGTCCGACTTAACCTCTTCCCATTTTCATTGTTGGGAGAGGCAACAAGGTGGTTGAAAGCTGAGCCACCGAACTCCATAACTTCTTGATGATTTGGCGAAGAAGTTCTTGATTAGATTATTTCCTTCAGGCAAGACTGCAAAATTGAGAAGTGAAATACTGAGTTTCAAGCAGAGGCCTGATGAGAACTTATATTTGGATTGGGAGAGATTCAAGTCATTACTGAGAGACTGTTCCCATCACCAGCAATCCAATGACGTGCTGGCTCATACCTTTGTAGAAAGTCTAGACCCACACACAAAAATTTTGCTAGACTCTGCATCGGGTGGGCAAGCTTTAGAGAAGATGTATGATGAGCTGTACACGCTGTTGAATAGAATTGCACAGGGAAATCCTGAGTGGCACAACGAGTCATCGAGAGGGGCAGGAAAGAGAGCAGGGTTGATAGAGGTAGATGGTATGAATGCCTTGGCGGGACAGCTAGCTTCATTCCAGCATCAGATTATGACTCAGTTCAATAAACTGAGTATGAACCAATAACAGGGTCAGGTTAATGCAGTTCAGCAAGCTCCAAGTTGGTGTGAAATTTATGGGCATAATGGGCACAATGAAGAATCTTGTGGAGCCAATCCAGAATCTCAATTTTGTTGGGAATGTACAGAGGAACACTCAGAATTTTGGAAACAACTACAACAAAAATTGGTAGAGCCACCCGAATTTTTCTTGGGGTGGAAATCAAAAGCAAAGTATCAGCAACCTCAACAGCAGCAGTATCAGCAGAATAGGTAGAATGATGGCCAGTTGAGTAGCAACATTGAGGAAACGTTGCAGAAAATCATGGAGACCCAGACTCAATTAGCAGAAAATCAGGCGAGGATGGCATCAGACTTGAAGAATCAGCAATTGTCCACCCGCAATCTAGAAAAGCAGATGGGTCAGATAGCAGCTGCTCAAAACATAAGACCGCAGGGAGGACTACCAAGTGACACAGATCCTAACCCCCGTCAGGTCAATGCCATCAGTCTGAGGAGCGGCAAAAAATTAGCTGATGCAGTGCCAAAAGAGAAAAGAAATGAGGTGCAGCCGGAGTTGGTTAGACAAGGACCATCCACTAACAAGGGAGAGAATCAGAGTGCTGTGCAACAAAATGCACAATCTTCATTGCAGCCAGCACAAAGACCACCACCACCATTTCCTCAGAGATTCAGAAAGAGCAAGGAAGAGGAATGCTTCAAAAAGTTCTTTGAGATTTTCAAAGAACTTCACATAAATTTGCCTCTTATTGATGTTTTGCAGGGATTGCCTAAGTGTGCTAAATACTTGAAGGATGTGATGGCTAACAAAATGAGATTAGTGGATGTCCAAACAGTAGCACTGACGGAGGAGTGCAGTCACAGGGTATTGAGCAAGATTCCTAAGAAGCTCAGAGACCCAGGGAGTTTTACCCTCCCCATACAAATTGGTAAAGCTGAGGTGATACTAGCTTTATGTGATCTAGGGGAAGCAGTTAATCTAATGACCCTATCTTTATTTAACACCCTGGGGTTGGAAAAACCAAGGCCAACAAGATTGATGCTGCAGCTGGCGGACAAGTCGCAAGTGGCACCGGATGGAATTATAGAGGACCTTCTCATCAAAGTGGGTAAGTTTATTATACCTGCTGAATTTATTATCTTAGATTTTCATGTTGATGACCAGGTATTAATCTTGGGACGACCATTCTTGGCCACCGGAGGAGCGGTAATTGACTTAAGAGTAGGGACCCTGAAAATGAGGGTCGAGGATGAAGAAGAACTCTTCCGAGTATACCAAGAGATTATCCCACCCACACACTACAGAAACCTTTGTAAGGTTAGTGTGTTGTCAGAGGATAAGTGTGGGGTGGGTGATTCCACAGGTCCACGGCCAAAGGTAATGATAAGTGTTCAGCCCGAGTCTGATGAAGGGCTTCAGTTTGATAACAAGTTGGAGGAAGAGAGGAACAGAGTGGAGGCTGTTTCCTATAAAAATCAAAAGAAAAGAAGATGGTTCTCGAAAGGGAACCCAGGTATGAGGATGTCCTGAAAAGGATAGTCCACGTCGTACCGTGAGTAAAATAAGGCGCTGTTTGGGAGGCAACCCAAGGGTACCACAGGTACCATGTGTGATTGTTGTTTATGTTGATTTTGGTTATTTTCAACTTGTGTTGTTTTTGGTGGAAAGTTAGGCACAGATGGAGGGGAAGTCTGAGTACCCGTGGAGGAGGAAGCTAACAAGCATGGAAGAGAAAAAGTGTGGGGTCAAACACCCACTTGTGTAAATTTGAAGAAAAACATGTTGTTAGCTAGGCGTAGAGTCCCAGGGAGTATTTCTCACCCTTTTGAATTTTAATTTGATGCTATGGGGACATAGCATGATTCAAGTATGGGGTGAGGAAAATTTAAAAATTTCTTGTGCTTAATGATTTTTGGTGAATTAGTGCTTGGGAGAAATATTGAAACAAAATTTTTGAATTAAGCATGACTTCATCACCCGTTGGTTTTTCTTTTCGGTTCTTTTCTGACAGGGGGTCTTTGAACCAAATAATAATTTTTTTTCTTTGTCTGTATATAATGTTTTTAGTCATAGTTAGAGACTATTTCCGACGATGGATGGATGACGACCGTCTTGAGGAAAAATTAGTCAATAGGTTTTGGTTTTTGAACCCGTAGCTAATTGATGGCTTGATATTCTTGTTATGTGCTATGCATGATTGTAAGATACAAGTGTGGTTAGTATTGAAGCATGTAATAAGTGTACAACTTTGTTTGAGACACTTAGGCTCTTGAATTTGACTCGATGTGATTGAAGCTTAATTCTGAATTCTTGTGATTAGCTGAGTAAGAGTCTGCTGAATGTGTCTTGAATTGAGCATGTGCTGTGAGTGTAAGTTTTTCGAATATTCTGTGCTATTGTGGAAAGTCTAGAACTTGCCTGGTGTGTATATAAAACGAAATGAAGGATGTGGACTGTAGGAGATGATTTAGGCATTTCTTTGAATGAACCTAATTTTTATCCCTCACTTTACCTACCTTTAATGTTGAATCCTAGTGAGCCCCATTGAGCCTTAAGCCTATTCTTTGATAGCTAAAACATAAGCTTAATCCTTTTTATTTCATTAGCCTTGAATTTGATCCAAAACTCCTAAGCGCTTAAGGGGAAAATCCAGAAGAGTGAAGGAGTAAGAAGCATGAAAAAGAAGGAAAAGTAGCAGTTGTAAAAGTTGAGAAATGTCAAGGGAGCACTTGTTTGATAATGCCTGAGTATTGGTAGGGAGTAAGAAATAAATGAATGAAAAAGTTGCTTAAGTACCACTTACTAATAAGTTGAGTGTGCTTAAAGAAATGGGAAGAAGAAGCGAAAATTCAAGAGTGAAAAGAATGAGGAGGAAGTAAGAAAAGAGATGTTCTTAATGAAGGTTGAAGTTATTAAAAGCGCTTGGGGAAGATAGCCACTGTTATTATCCATAATATTACCTACCCTTCCCTTAGCTTACATTACAACCCGATAAGTCCTACTTGATCTTACGTTCAAACATCCTTAAATTAGTGGAGTAAAACACTAAGGGCAAGCTTATGGTTCACTACATGATGCATGTGAATTCTTTGAGAGAGTGAGCGTAATTCTATTCATATACCCATACATGTTGTGTTTTAAAAACTTGCAAGTAAAAATGGGTAACTCTCTTGTTGTGAGGGAACATGTTTAATGAGAGATAACATTCATGCCGGATTTCTTGATCGGCTGATTTGCATGAGTTTGCTAAGATTGAGAGTTGATTCTTCAGGTTAGGAAGTCTTAACATAGTTGTATATCATTTCAATGATTAAATCGTGCATGCTCTATTTTTAACTTGCTATCTCAAACAATCATTGTAGCCGTAGCTTGAATTCTCTTAAATTAGTTATGTGTGAGTCTTCACTTACATGAGATGTAAAAGGGTTTTTCAAGGACGAACAAGGCTTTAAATGTGGGGTAGGTGATCTTGGGAAAAATAGCATGCCCAAGTGATGCTTTATAACATAGTTTTGTCTTGTTTATCGACTTAATTATATGCATTCTCATGTAATTTTATATAAATGTGAATATATATACTAACAAACATGATTAGTACTTGTTTTTGTAGGTTTAAAATGAATTTGAGGAACTAATCCATGAGTTGGTGAAGTGGAGGCATGGAATCGGAAGTAAAACGCAAACGTCGGCAAGGGGGACACGCGAAACAGCCCACTGCGCGTTGGCAACGTGCCACGGCAGGCAGGCTGTGCGACCAGTGGCGTGCCACGACCCCTAGCGTGGTGCACAAGTAGCGTGACACGCTGCCAACGCGGCATTTCCAGTGTGCCTACGCGATGTTGTATTTCCAGTGTGCCTACGCGATGCCTCCGTGTCACGGAGGTAAATTAGCCCGTTCACCTACGTGCCTCGGAGCTATTCCATTCCGGGCATAATTTTGTACATTTCTCATTTACTATAAATAGGTCCCTTAGCTCCTAAAAATATTTTGTCACGTAATATTCCTGAAAAACTACCAAGGAGTGAAGGGAGAAGTGGGAGAACTCACCTAGGGTTCTTAAATTTCATCTTCTCTTCTACTAATTCTTGTAAGTTTGTTACTTTAATTATGTTTTCTTGTAATTATATGAACTTGAGTGGCTTGAACCCTTCCTCTAGGGTTGAAGCCAAAAGGTATGATTGTGACTATGTGAATTTGTTTTGATTTTAAGTTATTAATTGTTTTTTTTCTTACGTTCTTAATTATGGTTGTTTTTATGATTGATCACCATGAAAACACAGACGTTACACCTAGCTAAAAGCTTGAGAAAGTAAACCTAGGCAAGAACCAAGAATGTAGAGAGCAAGTTTGTATCTTACGATATAATTTGCGGTTAGGATAAGAAATTATACCTAATTTGCCTTGCTTGGTTACTAAAACGGGATGAGCTAGACACCAACTTAGAATTATCACATCACCACTCGTAGAAGTAGTTGTGAAGCTAAGTTGAGTTAAATGATTAGAAGTACGGAAGTCCCTAATCAAGAGCATAAACCCCGTAAACCACATTCCCATAATTGAATTGCCCACAAACTAGAATGTCACATCCCTGCTCAACGATGTAGTTGTGAGGCTAGTTTGTCGTGTTTAGAGGCTCGAAAGACCATAAACATGCATTTTCAATTATGTAAGACAACAATTGATAATTCCATACTTAACCCATTGCAAAGCGTAGTATCGCATGATTATCTGGCCTTAGCTCTAGTTGCTCCTTGAATGACTTCAGAGTATTTCTGTGACCACCCCTAGATTTAAATAGAATTTATCGAAAACTTTTATAATCAACACTTGTGAAAGTTAATATCACACTTGAACTTGATAATTAGCTGAATTGGTCGAGTCCCTGTGGGTTTGACATCCAGCTCTTAAAAAGGGCCACTGTATTACTTGTAAGACCACGTACGCTTGCGTGTGCGCTTGGGCACAGTCGTCAACAAGTTTTTGGCGCCGTTTCTGGGGAGTCTCAACATATATCATGAAACAATATAGCACAAAAAGGCGTGTGGTCAGTACTTGGAATGTACTGAGCATGCAGGATAACAAAAACAATTAAATAAAGAAATATTCGATAAAGATTTAATCAAATACACTCACATAACTTCTTCAACATGCCATTCACATACTTTATGATTCACATACATAGATATATACATGAAACTACTCTTTGAATCTCATTTATATAATATTTTAGAACTCATGCATAAGGGCCAAGTTCTGAGCATTTTATAAGTGCCGAATCTGAAGTTAGTATCACGTACTGTAATGGATCATAACTTATAACTAAGACTGATCATTATCTTATTAAGCCCGTTATAATCTGAAAGCTGGGTCATGCAAAACTGAGTTATACCGCTATCATCATTTAGGGAGTCTCTCTCTATTATGGAGGATATTGACTGTGCTAGGAAGTCTCTCTCTACTATTGAGGATCCCGACTGAGCTAGGGAGTCTCTCTCTACTATTGAGGGTCTCGACTGAGCTAGGGAGTTACTCTCTACTATTGGAGGATCCTGAATGAGCTAGGGAGTCACTCTCTACTATGGAGGATCCCGACTGAGCTAGGGAGTCTCTCTCTATTATTTGAGGATCCCCACTGACTAGAATCTTAGGTACTGGTCTGACATTATATATATATATATATATATATATATATATATATATATATATATATATATATATATATATCTAGTCTATACTACTGCAGCTGGTCAGAACATGAACATACTTTGCTTTCATCATACATCATTCATTTCAAAAGGAATGGGGCTACTTTCTACTAACAACAAGTCCAACATTCGAATATTTTCCTTCTCATGCTTTATCATCATAACTCATGTCGTCATGGAGCCATACTAGTATTTCTTCATAGGTATAACATTAATGAGCATCTTTAATTTCACATCATGCATACTACTTTCTCAACATTAAATTTCCGGCTTCATGTTAATCAGCGTGTATCATAAAGACATTCACGACCTATAGATTCAATTCGTACTTTAACATACATACATTGATTCATATAATCTACATTTACAGGAAGCTATGTGCTTACTCATATCTCAACATATACTACAAAATCATGTGAGAAGTGTACATCTTCATTTCATAAGACCCATTTCAAGATTTATTCCAATTTATAAGAAGGATTCATTAGATAAGCCACTATCATAGATTTACTTCTCACCCAGTTAATTCCATCAAGACATAAGAACATGCATATTTTACTAATTATTAAAGTTCATGAACTTTAATTTAATCCCATCACATCTATTATTGACATATTCAAATTCTTAGGTATAATCATACAAGTTTCACATATTAAACATAGATGCAAGGGATTTGTGATAATTGAATGAACAATGACAAAGTCGTACTTAAATCTCAAATCATTCATGAAAAATATTTAATCACTCCACACTTTTCATCACCCAAGACATAATTCAAGGTGGCCCAATCAATTTACGTCGTACTTATCTCATAATCACAATAAATCTTGGAATTTAAAAAGTTGTAGGAGAATTCACCATCAATTTAAAACCCTAGGTCATGCATTTTCTAGAATAGTAGAAATTGGGCATTTTAATTAGAAACATTTTGGGGCAAAAGGATGGAATAGTATCTTTGTTTAAAAACCCGCGTACCTAGCACAGAGACCCAGCTAGAAATTTCCCTAGAAGCTTGATGAGCACCTTGGTGAAGTTCTTGAATCTTGAGAGGAGAGGAAGAAGAAGAGCTTGAGAGATATCTTGAGAGAATAAGGTTTTAGGCTCGTAGAAACCCTTAAAAACGTCCCAATTAATACCCAAAACAACGTAGTTTAGGAGTTAAAAGCATTGGACTTTATGAGAATACCCCTAGAAAAACTCAGAGAAAATACTCTGCTAGGCCACCACGAGGCACGCCATGAGTTGTGGGGACAGGCAACGACTTGTGGTAACCTAGTCTCGGTGTGCACTTCCCAGCGTTCCAGCATTTCTTCAACATAGTCCACGACCAACATAACGAATCGTCACCGGCTCCAACGACTCGTTGTACCCACTCGTCAAGTACACTGGATAACACTTCATGACTTCAACTCTTCACCACCCAACGACCAACCTAATGAGTCCTTGCTAGGAAAGAGGACTCGTCAGGTCATCTGTGGCCATTGGGCTTGCCATCCCCTCCTTACAATCCTCATGGGTCAAACCACGACATGTTAGGTATCTTAACGAGTCGTTTCCCCGACTCGTTCTGAGGCAAATTTTTGTTGACTTTTCTATTGAGCTTCATCTAACGCCGGGGTCTGATCTCTAAGACTTCTGGGGTGTTACAATATCTCCTTCTTGGGAACAGTAGTCCTCGGATGTTGGCTGAACATACTGATAAGATAGTGACGAAGCTGATATCCAAATATCAATCAATCATAGCTAAGCACCAAGGGAGTATTTGACTCCGGACCAACCTTATACACCAAATATGAATATCCACATCTAATATGCATACCATGGCACAAGGGAAACCGAAGAACATGAAACCAACTTAGAACTAGACAGAACATCGAAAGAAAATTCTCTCCCCTTTTTATTTGGCACAGAACTGATACAGACTGATCCTTCATTCTTGAATCGCTTCTTGATACTAAGCTAACAATCATGACATCTAATATAACTGAGGGTAGGGAATTCATGAGCACGAATTATTCCCGACATCTAACACTGAGCACTTACATGAGATAATCCGACTCTACTGAGTTAATAAACAACTTCTAAAGATTGAGTTTGAGATGACCACACTGGAACACAGAAATTAATACACGTAATAGATTCATAACATTAGAATGAGCATAAAGAACTTATAGAGCAAGACTGGCATCACTGTCTGAAGAGGTTACTTCTAAACCTTGGGGTTTTGCACATAGGAAAATGGACATCACTTTAACTTCAACTGAAACACAAGGGAAATTATCTGAACCTTGAAGAGATTGACATACTGCAACTGCTAAGGCTGAAACTTCTTTATGAGAATTCTCAAGGTCTGACTTACTATGCATACTCACTATCTCCCCTTTAGCTTAAAGTCATCATTCTAAGACCCCCGAATCTTCCTTAAGATCAGGCCAATTTACAACTCTTAGCCTCTCTTCCACCGCTAACCTCCACTACAAGTCTCTCACACTAACAGTTATTCACATTACCCATCGACAATTTCTTCTTACAATTACAACAGGGCTTCTTATTCAATACTGGGCTGACATGATATAAGGGATCATACACAATTTTCAACATACCTGTTGCTACTACTGGTGACTTGCCTTTATCCTGGTGTGCTGTTCTGGCATGGGAGCGGTTTTGACGACGTCTGCCATCTAGGCTAGATACTGCATCCTACTGAAATGGGCGAGCTATGGGGACCACTAAAGAAACGGCCGAGGACCTACTCTTGCTTTGCTTTCCGCTACGCAATCCTGGTGCTTATGTCCTGACTGGACGTACCAGAAACAAACATCTAACCCAGCCATATACTCTCCCAAGTGGTGCTTCCCACAGTTGGCACACATGGGGTACGTGATCCCCCTTACTCTAGGTTTATACGGAGCACTGACTATTGAAAATACTGGGGCTGCCGACCTTTGCTAAGAAAGTGGGCGGTGCCCACCACTTGTCCTTGGCGAAGAGGACTCTGAATCTCCTCTCCTAGCCCTCTTGGACTCTATGTCCTTTTCCTTTACTTGTTCTGCCTCCATTTGTTGCGCAAATATCACCAAGCGCAAAAAAGTCTATGTCCCCATGCAACATAGCAGTCCTGCATTCTTTAATCAAGGAGTTTGACACTCCATTCACGAACCTGCTCACTTGGGTCCTCTGGTCCGCTACCATCTCCAGGGCATATTTGGATAACCGGGTAAATTCCAATGCTTATTCTTGAACTTTCATGTCACTCTGTTTCAATTTGATGAATTCTACTGCCTTAGCCTCTCTTAACTCTATAGGGAAAAACCTGTCCAGGAATGCGGTTTTAAATTCATCCCAACTTACAGGGCCTGCTCCAATCCCTCGACTGTCCCTCCACTGACAAAACCAAATGTAAGCAATTCTTTTTAGCTGGTAGGAGGCTAAGTCTACGCTCTCAACTCCCTTCACCCCCATGATGTGAGTGATCTTCTGAATCTCTTCCAAGAACTCATACAGGTCCTCTTCTACCTTCGACCCCAAGAACTCGGGTGGGTTCATTTGGAGAAAATATCTCACCCTTATTGCTGCTATATTTCAATTCTGGGGAATATGAGCCATTGCTTACAGATTAGTCAGGGTAGTTACGACCTATGCCAACATATTAAGAGTTGCCTGAAACTCGGCATGGGTAACATGGTCTTCCCTCAGGTTCGCCGGGGTTGGTGGTGCCTGTTGACAGTCATTACCATTTCTCCTTCCATTTGCTCGTCTAGGAGGCATTATCTGCGAGCGCATAAAGCACGATTCAGGGGAAAGAGCTATTTAGAGCTTCATACTTTACGCACGATAAGAATCATGAAGAAAGGGAACATTCCTAAAACGTCTCGTAGCCTCCTCGTTATAAGTGTGTCGCACTTCACACCCATGAAGAATACTCTACTTAACGCGGCTTTCAGACACCCTAGGACACTCTAAACCTTTGCTCTGATACCAAGTTTGTCACGACCCGAGTTCACACCCTAGCCATAACACGGGACAAGGAACCCCGAGAGGCTCCAAGTTGACCCATGGAATTATCATAGCATACCCTTAACTTGAGAAATGACTACAACATGAGTAAGCGAAAGCAATAACAAGAATCTAATATAAAGCATAAAGACAATTTAACAAACTTAGATACAACGTTGAATCTGTCTACACAAGTATGAAAGCCTTCTATTAAACTGACGAGTTGCTGGGACAAGCCCCCAGCTAACTCTCAAAGTCTGAAAACTGAAACATAAGAAGATATGAACATAATCACGTCCCTGGAGGATGAGGACTCACCAATAGCTGCTGAATAGGGATGACGCATATCTAACTGCGACGCCGAGTCCAGAATCTGAATCTATATCATGAAACGATATAGCATAAAAAGGCGTGCAGTTAGTACTTGGAATGTACTGAGCATGAAGGATAACATAAACAATTAAATAAACAAATATTCGATAAAGATTTAATCAAATACATCCACATAACTGCTTCAACATTCCATTCACATACTTTATGTTTCACATACATAGATATATACATGAAACTTCTATTTGAATCTCATTTATATAACATCTTAGAACTCATGCATAATAGGCAAGTTCTGAATATTTAATAAGTGCCGAATCTAAAGTTAGTATCACATACTGTATTGGATCATTATTGATAACTGAGACTGATCATCATCTTATTAAGCCCGTTATAACCTAAAAGCTGGGTCATGCAAAACTGAGTTATACTGCTATCATCATTTAGGGAGTCTCTCTCTACTATGGAGGATCCCGACTGTGCTAGGGAGTCTCTCTCTACTATTGAGGATCCCGACTGAGCTAGGGAGTCTCTCTCTACTATTAAGGATCCAGATTGAGCTAGGGAGTCACTCTTTACTATGGAGGATCCTGACTGAGCTAGGGAGTCACTCTCTACGATGGAGGATCCCGACTGAGCTAGGGAGTCTCTCTCTATTATTGAGGATCCCCACTGACTAGAATCTGAGAGGTATTGGTCTGACATTATATATATATATATATATATGGTCTATACTACTATAACTGGTCAGAAACATGAACATACTTTGCTTTCATCATACATCATTCATTTCAAAAGGAATGGGGCTACTTTCTACAAACAACAAGTCCAACATTCGGATATTTTCCTTCTCATGCTTTATCATCATAACTCATATCATCATGGAGCCATACTAGTATTTCTTCATAGGTCTAACATTAATGAGCATCTTTAGTTTCACATCATGCATACTACTTTCTCAACATTAAATTTCCGGCTTCATGTTAATCAACGTGTATCATAAAGACATTCATGACCCATAGATTCAATTCGTACTTTAGCATACATACATTGATTCATAGAATCTAGATTTACAGGAAGCTATGTGCTTACTCATATCTCAACATATACAAAGAAATCATGTGAGAAGTGTACATCTTCATTTCATAAGACCCATTTCAAGATTTATTCCAATTCATAAGGATGCATTAGATAAGCCACTATCATAGATTTACTTCTCACCCAGTTAATTCCATCAAGACATATGCATATTGTACTCTCAATTATTAAAGTTCATGAACTTTAATTTAATCCCATCACATCTATTATTGACATATTCAAATTCTTAGGTATAATCATACAAGTTTCACATATTAAACATAGATGCAAGGGATTTGTGATAATTGAATGAACAATGACAAAGTCGTACTTAAATCTCAAATCATTCATGAAAAATATTTAATCACTCCACACTTTTCATCACCCAAGACATAATTCAAGGTGGCCCAATCAATTTACGTCGTACTTATCTCATAATCACAATAAATCTTGGAATTTAAAAAGTTGTAGGAGAATTCACCATCAATTTAAAACCCTAGGTCATGCATTTTCTAGAATAGTAGAAATTGGGCATTTTAATTAGAAACATTTTGGGGCAAAAGGATGGAATAGTATCTTTGTTTAAAAACCCGCGTACCTAGCATAGAGACCCAGCTAGAAATTTCCCTAGAAGCTTGATGAGCACCTTGGTGAAGTTCTTGAATCTTGAGAGGAGAGGAAGAAGAAGAGCTTGAGAGATATCTTGAGCGAATAAGGTTTTAGGCTCGTAGAAACCCTTAAAAACGTCCCAATTAATACCCAAAACAACGTAGTTTAGGAGTTAAAAGCATAGAACTTTACGAGAATACCCCTGGAAAAATACAGAGAAAATACTCTGCTAGGCCTACACGAGGCACCCCACGAGTCGTGGGGACAGGAAACGACTTGTGGGAACCGAGTCGTGGAGTGCACTGCCCAGCGTTCCAACATTTCTTCAACACAGCCCACGACAAACATAATGAATAATCACCGTCTCCAATGACTCATTGTACCCTTTTGTCAAGTACACTGGATAACACTTCACGACTTCAACTTTTCACCACCCAATGACCAACCTAATGAGTCATTGCCAAGAAAGATGACTCGTCAAGTCATCCGTGGCCACTGGGTTTTCCATCCCCTCCTTACAGTTCTTCACGGGTCAAACCACGACCCATTAGGTCTCTTAACGAGTCATTTCCCCAACTCGTTCTGAGGTAAATTTCTGCTGACTTTTCTGCTGAGCTTTATCTAACTCCGAGGTCTGATCTCTAGGACTTCTGCGTTGTTACACCCGGCCTGCTTGGTGCTAAGAACTACTCCCAGCTAAAATTCTAGTTTTATCTAATTGGACTGAATAGCTTAAAATTGGTGTCGTAAGGCTAAGACAGAACAACTAATAAGTGCCTTGTGAGCTAAGGGACCTGATAACTGGAGATACTGAATTCAATGAATTGCTTGTATGATTAACACTCATTTAACGATGTTTAATCCACAAAATGAGTAGCTAAATTCCCTTCTTGCTGAGGTTAAGAACAATTGTATTGAAATGTGATTATTGATAAATTGGTTTTCATCTTTTCTTCCATGGTTGTTCTATTGATTCTTGTTCTTACTGCATTAATGTGTGGCCAACGTTAATGTATATCTAAAAAGTCCGGTTTCACTCGAGAGAGCAAGAAATTGAAAAGTTGTGAATTGATAGGATATGATCTTTTCTTAGTTTGGGAAAATTGAGAATTGATTTACCTTCAGGATAGAGATATACCTGAAAGTCATATCAGTCAATTAAGGAATCGATTTTGTATGGCTAAAACATGAATTTCTTTTATCACAGAGATGTAGGTGGAAGGTTCGTGATTCTTAAGTTGGGTTAAATACGAGAGTTTTAATCCATAGGCAATAATTCTTGACTAGCAATCGGAGGAAAGATTAACCAAATTGTATCGATAATTTATTTCTCTACATGTTCATTTTAGCCTCAGCATGCTCATACTTATAGTTCAGACTCACATTATATATTCATTTTAGACTTAGTACAAAATTAGGAAACAAAGTATCAAACTCTTCTTCACACTGTTGTCTGCAATTTAGAGTTAAAGTTTATTGACACTTGAGTAGATTGTTACCTTAGTCCAGTCCCTGTGGGATCGATACTTGGCTTATTTGAGCCACTTTACTACTTGTTTGACCACGTGCACTTGCGTGTAGTTATACCAAACAAGCCGAACATAGGGCCCTAGTATAGGTAGTGACCCAGCCACCAGTTCAACAACTCCACCAGCATGCTCAGCTCAGCAGGGTGTACCACTAGTACAGGTGGTGGTTAGCATCAGAATAGATTCTATGCCCTCTCATATCGTCAGGAGAAGGAGGTCTCTCCTAATATGGTCACTAGTATGTTACGAGTAGTTCATCTTGATGTCTATGTATTGTCAGATACAGAGACTACCTTATCTTTTGTGACTCCTTTTGTTGCTATTAGTTTCGGAGTCAGTCCTGAAATCTTATTAGAGCCCTTCTCAGTCTCTATTCCAATCGGTGACTATATTATAGCTCGATCGGTATACAAACATTTCCCTTTCACAGTCCTTCAGAAAGTCACCTCAACCGATCTAGCAGAGTTAGACATGACCAATTTTGATGTTATCTTCAGTATGGATTGGTTACATGCATGTTACACCTCAGTAAATTGTAGAACCCATATGGTAGAGTTTTGAATTTTTAGGTGAGCCAATCCTAGAATGGAAGGGTAGTTCAGTTGTGCATGTAGGTCACTTTGTTTCCTATCTCAAGGATAAGTAGATTATTTCTAAAGGTTGTGTGTACCATCTATTTCTGGTGAAGGATGCGACGTCCGAGACCCCGACTCTTCACTCAGTTCCTGTAGTGTGCGAGTATTCGAAGGTGTTTCCCAATAACCTACCAGGTGTCTCTCCCGAGGCAAAAGATTGAATTCGGTATCAAACTGCTCCTAGATATGCAGCCTATACCGATTCCTCTTTATAAAATGGCCCTATCCTAGCTAAAGGAGTTGAAAGAGCAGTTGAAAGATCTCCTAGATAAGGATTTCATCAAACTTAGCAAATCCCCATGGGTTATACGAGTTCTCTTTGTCCGAAAAAAGGATGGTTCCCTTAAAATGTGCATTGATTATTGGCAATTGAACAAGGTTACAGTCAAGAACAAGTATCCAGGTTCTAAGTGCTTCTCAAAGATAGACCTTAGATCAGGATATTATGATCTCATAGTTAGAGAAAGTGACATCTCGAAGATAGCTGTCAGGACTCAGTACAGTCGCTATAAGTTCATAGTTATGTCTTTTGGACTAATGAATGTTCTTGCAGCTTTTATGGACTTGATGAACAGGGTGTTCAAGACATATTTGGATATGTTCGCGATTATAGATCATTTTCTCATATATTCATATAGCAAGGATGAGTATGTTGCTCATTTGAGGACTATGCTATAGACTCTCAAGGATCCTCGACTGTTTGCTAAATTCAGCAAGTGTGAGTTCTGGTTGAACTCAGTAGCATTTTGGGCCATGTGGTATCAAGAGAGGGTGTGTCGGTGGACTCTCAAAATATAGAGGTGATAAAGAATTGTCCTAGACCAGTTAATACTTCAAACATCAGGAGCTTCTTGGGTTTAGCTGGCTACTACTGAAGGTTCGTTGAAGGTTTTTCATCCCTTGTCAACACCATTGACTAAGTTGACCCAGAAGAAGGTCAAATTTCAGTGGTCGGATGCCTGTGAGAAGAATTTCTAGGAGTTAAAGACTCGACTCACTTCATCCCAGTATTGACTCTACCCGAAGGCACAAATGGATTCGTTGTGTATTGTGATGCTTTAAGGGTTGGTCTTAGTTGTGTGTTGATGCAGTATGGTAATGTCATTGTGTATGCCTCTAGGTAGCTTAAGACTCACGAGAAGAATTACCCGATGCATGACGTAGAGTTGGCAGCGGTGGTGTTTGCATTGATGATTTGGAGATACTACTTGTATGGGGTGCATGTGGATGTATTCATGGACCACAAGAGCGTTTAGTATGTGTTCACTTAAAAGAACCTGCATTTGCGACGAAGGAGGTGGCTAGCGCTTCTCAAGGACTATGAAATAAGTGTCCTTTATCATTTGGGCAAGGCCAATGTAGCAACGAATGCCCTTAGCAGATTGTCTATGGAGAGCATGTCCCACGTTGAAGATGGAAGGAAGGAGTTGGTCAAGGATGTGCATCAGCTTGGCACGGTTAGGGGTTCGCCTTGTTAACTCAATAAATGGTGGTTTCATTGTTCAGAATGGGTCCGAATCTTCTTTGGTGATGGAAGTTAAGGCTAGGTAAAATGAGGATCCTATCTTAGTTAAGTTGAAGGAAGCAGTTCAAAATCAGAAGGTGGAGGTCTTCTCCCAAGAGGGAGATGGTGTGCTTCGATATCAGGGTCATATATATGTTCCAGGCATGGATGATTTGAGAGAACGAATGGTGCATGAGGCTCATGGTTCGTGATATTCTATCCACCTAGGTGCCACCAAGATGTACCATGACTTACTAGAAGTCTATTGGTGGAATGGCATGAAGAAGGACGTAGCAGAGTTTGTGGCTAAGTGACCAAATTGTCAACAAGTGAAAGTTGAGCATCAGAGACCTGGAGGTATGCTACAAGACATTAGTATCCCTACTTGGAAGTGTAAAGATATAATATGGACTTTATTACAGGGTTGCCTCGTACACACCGACAGCATAACTTTATTTGGGTGGTTGTGCACAGATTTACCAAAGCAACATATTTCCTACCAGTTAAAACTACCGATTCAGCTGAGAACTATTCTAGATTGTACATTTGAGATTTGGTTTGGTTGCATGGAATTCCCTTGTCCATCATTTCGGATAGAGGTACTCAGTTTACCTCACAGCTTTGGAGGTCATTCCAGAAGGGACTTGGTACTCAAGCTTAGCACGACTTTTCACCCGCAAATAAATGGTCAGGCCGAGTGGACCATTCGGACTCTTGAGGAAATGTTGAGAGCGTGTGTGATTGACTTCAAGGGTTGTTGGGATGATCATTTTCCTCTCATTGAGTTGTCTTACAATAACAGTTACCGCTCCAGCATTCAGATGGCCCCGTTTGAGGCTCTTTGTGGGTGAAGATGTAGATTACCTGTTGATTGGTTTGAAGTAGGTGAGACTACGTTGATAGGGACAGATTCAGTTCACGAGGTCATGAAGAAAGTTTGGCTTATTAGGGAAAGGCTGAAAATAGCTTAGAATCGTCAAAAGTCATATGTGGATGTTAAGTGGTGAGAGCTTGAGTTCGAGGATAAGGATTGGGTATTTCTGAAGGTGTCTCCCATGAAGGGAATGGGTTCAGAAAGAAAGGAAAGATTAGTCTTCGATATGTTGGTCCTTATAAAATTCTGAGATGAGTTGGAAAGGTGGCATATGAGTTGGAGTTGCCAGCGGAGTTAGCTTTGGTACATCTAGTTTTTCATATGTCTCTATTGAAGAAGTGCATTGGTGACCCAGCCTTGGTTGTTCCGGCGGAGAGCATAGATGTGAAGGATAGCCCTACCTATGAGGAGGTTCCGATTGAGATCCTTGATTGTCAGGTTTGGAAGTTGAGAAACAAAGAAGTAGCTTCGGTGAAGGTTTTGTGGAGGAATCAACTTGTTGAGGGAGCTACGAGGGAAGCCGAAGTAGATATGATAGCTAGATGCCAGCATCTTTTCGCTTCCGGCTCAGTTTCAGCATGAGGTATCAGTTTCCTCCTTAGTACTCTATTCAATTTCATCTTAAGTTCATGTCTCTCAGTTTTTTTCATGTTTTAGCATGTATGTATGACTCATGAATTCAGTTTAGTCATGTATACTAGTCTGGAGTCATTATTTGGAATTCCAGTTCCTTCCCCAACCCTCCAGTATGTTTAACCCACATTCTAGGATGAATGTTCCCAAGGGGAAGATATTATAATACCCAGAAAGTCCTTAAGATCAAACTTGTGGGTTGAAGTGGAGCGGACAATTTAGACTCTCGAGGACATGTTGAGAGCATCAAAGGGAGTTGGGATGATCATTTTCCTCTTATTGAGTTTGGATACAATAACAGCTACCATTCCAGTATTTAGATGGCTCCGTTTGAGGCTCTCTATGGGCGGAGATGTAGATCGCCTATTCTTGGTTCGAAGTTGGGGAAGCTACGATGATATGACCAGATTTGGTCCATGAGGCTATGGAGAAGGTTCAGCTCATACGAGATAGGTTGAAAACAACTAAAAGTCGCTAAAAGTCCTATGCCGACGTGAGAAGCAGAGAACTCGAGTTCGATATGGATGATTGGATGTTTCTGAAGGTGTCTTCCATGAAGGGAGTGATTCGGTTTGGGAAGAATGAAAAAATCAGTCCTCGTTATGTTGGCCCTTATCGGATTGTGAAACGGATTAGCAAGGTGGCATATGAATTGGAGTTTCCCTCAGAATTAGCTTCCGTGCGTCCTGTGTTCCATGTATCGCTCTTAAAGAAGTGTTTGGGTGATCCAACTCTAGTTATTCTGGTGGACAGTGTTGGTGTGATAGAGCGTCTTAGTTATTAGGAGGTTCCGGTGGAAATACCTGATCGTCAGGTTCAAAGGCTAAGGAACAAGGAAGTAGCTTCAATCAAAGTTTTATGAAGGAAATAGCATGTTGAAGGAGCTACGTGGGAAGCCGAAGCAGACATGATGGCTAGATACCACATTTATTCCCTACCGGCTCAGGTCCAACTTGAGGTATTAGTTTTGCTCTAAAACTCTATTTAGTTTTCATGTTTAGTTCATGTGCCCCAGTTTCTTCATGTATGTGGATGTGTATATGATTCATGAATTCAGTTCAGCCATGTAGTTTGAATCGGAGTTAGTCATCCCGTCTCAGCTTAAATGATCAGTATTTGAGTATGATGATTGCATTTCTCTGTTTTCTGTATATTTCACAACATTCGAGGATGAATGATCCCAAGTGTTAGATATTGTAATACCCCGGAAATGCCTAACACCAGACCTAGGATTCAAAAATGGAAGTTGGCAGAAATCTAGAAAATCATCACAGAACGAGTCATGTAATGGATCGTTGGTTCCACCAACAATCCGTAGGAAGTGTCTGTGGTGAGGTGTAGCCTGGTCGAAGATTAGGGGTAACGGGTTAAGGAACGACCTGTGGCTTGATGTCACGAGTTGTTGTTTGTGGTCATGGTGAGATTGATCCTTAGTCTAGGAGGAGGTATCGGGTCATAGGACGACTCGCTGTGAACAACAACGGATCGTGTTGAGCAACCGTGGGAAAGAGTAGGAAAATCTTCAGTCGAGGTGACGGATGGAACCCACGACTCATTGGAAGGAGGCACGAGTCGTGGTGTGGCTCGTGGGAAGGCTCAGGTGCAAGTCGTCAGGGGGGAAACAATGGAGGATACAACGGGCCGTCTTCTGATGTAACGACTCGTCCTGTCGAGTCGTGGTGTTCGAATCTGAGAAGTTAAGTTTGGGCAGTGGATGCAACGGATGGATACCACGAGTCATGGTATCCTGGTACTACCCATAGGATTGCCCGTGGTCACTAACAGTGCTGAATTTTCATGAAATTCATTAAGGGTATTTTCGTCATTCCTAAGTCCTAAGGTCCTAAACTATGTTGTTTAAGGCTCGAAATGCAGTGTTTTAGAAATCTACCCTAGGCTCATTCACATCCATGCATGCATATTGAAGGGGTTCAGGAGGTGATCAAGCTAAATTCTTCAAGTTTTCCTTCAATCTTTCATTGGGCTTTCAAGGAGTGATAAAATTTGATCTTCCCCAGGTATGTAGGGTTATGAATGGGTGAATTCATTCACACTCATGCCCAATCTCTCTCTAAATCGTGAAATTTCCTATGATGATTCTATGTGGTTTTAACCCAATGAATGAAATTTCTAATTTACTACATGGGCATGATTCAAAGGTGTTTTTATTATTGAATTATGAATTATGGGCAAGTTTTACCTTGTTTTTCCTTAAAACCATGTTTCAAGCTTTTTAAACTTAAATGCCCATTTATGAGAAGTTCACGAAAGTTGAGATTTATGATAAATGTTCATGTATGGTGAGGTATTAATGATGAAAAGCATATTTTCAAGTTACCCATGTTTATAATCATGTTTTCAAGAGAATTGAGTATTTTCAAGCATGTTAAAGATTGGGCAATGCCCACATGTTCAAGTATGATTTATGAATTATGATATGAATTTCATGATTGATCGATTTATGACGTTGGCCGATTTATGGGCCCTTGGTTCATGGCTAAACATGTATGTAAATGGGGATCGACAATGTAAATGTTTATTTGGCCATGAATCTTATGAATGATGTTTATGATTTATGTATGAGCCTGAAGTGCATGTTTTTGGGAGCAGTGTCTAGCACCAAGAAGTTCAGTGTTCAAAGGACTACACCGGTGTCTCTTAACTACGTGCCACCATAGGTTCATGTTGATACATTACAATGTTAATGGATTCCCTCTTTCGTGATATCACATAATGCACGTCCCTTGCCTAGCAAGCCTGGAATGACTCTGCCCACTTGAGTGAGATAGTTGGGGCATCATGTAAGGCTCTACCATGAAAGTGTCGGTTATGACGAGTCCTCCCCTCATGATTTATGCATGGTTATGTTTTTATTATTTTGGCTCAAGTGATGTTTAATGAAGCTTCTCTCTTATGATTATGGTTAATTTACGAATGCTTTGAAAACCTTGAGCCTTATATTATATTATGATATTTATCTTATGAGCATGTTGTCCTACTCTTATGATATTTTATACATTTAAAATGTCCATTTTACTTACCTTGCATACTCGGTACGTTCCACGTACTGACCGCATACTCTATGCTGTATCGTTTCATGATATAGGCACCGATCTTCAGACCCAGCACCATCATTAGCTCGTTCCCGGAGTTAGCATCCAGTTCATTGGTGAGTCCTCATCCCCCGAGGACTAATTGATATCAGTTATCTCCTTATGTTCAGTTTTCTAGACTTGTCGGGTAGTTGGGGGTGTTTTCCCATAAGCCCATTAGATATGTTAAGAGACTTTCAGACTATGTGTAGTATTCAGCTGTCATGCATGAAGTGCGTATCTCTTTCCATGTTATGTTATGATTATGCTTCTGCTATGTTATCATGTTGAGTATTCCACTTTACTGGATTGAGATAGATATATGTTCATGTCATGGGTCGACTTAGAGTCTCTCGGGGCTCCTTGTCCCATGTTGCGACCCAGGTCCACGTTCGGGTCGTGACAGATATATTTTGGGAACTCTCAAAAGAGTGTTTCTCCCTGCCCAAAGGCACACAGCGATATCACACCTTATATGTCCTTTTCCCCGGAAAGGCTTAGGATGGCTCTCCTCCATGTAGGCAAGATGTGGGATCACTATGCACTAATACATGATGGTTGTCGGTTATGACGAGTCTCCCATTGTTCCTCATGATTTTAGTTATTCATGTCCATTACTTACGATATTATGTTTTAGTGCAGGTTTGACCCAATGATCGGTTTATGAGTTTTTACTTTGATTTTATCTATGACAAGTCATATGATTCCTATTTTAGCTTCGGGTCATTCTATTCAGATATGATATTCAACTTATGACTATACATGTTTCAGATTCAGATTTAAGCATGCAGTCTTTACTCTCATGACCTTATAATTTATGTTTATATGCATGGTTTGAATTAACATTACTCAGTATGTTTTACTTACCTTACATACTCAGTACATTCCAAGTACTGATCGCATAATCTATATTGTATCATTTCATGATAGAGGTCTGGACGATCAGACTCAGTTCCACAGTTAGTCCAGCACTCGCAGCTTAGCTCTATATCCCCAGGTTGGTGATATGCTATGTTCATCCTCAGACTTTAGCTAGCTAGTTGGGGATATTGTCCCATCAGCTCGTCATACAGTAGTAAAGGCTTATCAGACAATATGTAGATTTTCAACTTTGTCGAGTGTTGAATCCGTTTATGATTGCTATGTTTTTTCAGACTTCCGCTTATTTATGTTTAAGTATCAGATTACACGTTGATATAAGCTCTATTGTAGTAATGTTCATGCCATGGGTCAACTTGAAGTCATTCATGGTTCTAGGTCCCGTGTCTTGATCCGGGGTCCTAGCTCGGGTCGTGACAAGTATATAATATGAAACTTGAAAACTGAAATATGTGAGACTTATTAAGATTTTATCTCCTTTACTCTTTTAAAATAAACTCAACACATGCCTCAACTCACACTATAACACATGCTGAATACTCTTTGCGCCTTGGCGCATTATATATATATATATATATATATATATATATATATATATATTGGCCTCTACATGGCAGTAACGCCTTGGTGCACACTAGCTCACGCAATCCATGTAATAGTAGCGCCTTGGCACACGGTAACTCACGCATATGTGTGTGTGTGTGTGTGTGTGTGTGTTTGTGTGTGTACATATATAGTGCCTCAATATGGCAATAGCGCCTTAACACACACACACACACACTATATATATATATATATATATAGTGCCTCAATATGGCAGTAGCGCCTTAGCACACACTAACACACACATAAAAGTACTATTAAGAAGATTGATTCTTATAGCTACTTCCGTTAGTTCTTAAGACTCTTGCTGGCTAACTTCTTTGGACTTGAATTGAAAAGGTATTCTTTGGGACTCTACTTAACCATTGGATATGAATAAGGACCTGACTTGATAAAATTTTCTACTATACATTCTAAAGCTTGATTAGGGAGAACAATGAAAAAGAAAACTCGATAAAGAAAACTTTCGCTTCTCGATTCATGCCGGCAAAGAAATGAGAAACCTTAATATACCTTGTACCTTTCAATGATTACATCTAGAAAGACTTGTATATTTCCTTTATCAAGTTAATCTACAATATAGGTGTATAATGAAGCTAATATTAGCCTTTGAACAAAACTCAACCTCAACAAAATAGTAGATAAATAATTTTCGAATAGATTGTATGTACTGGTGTAACTTTGTTGGTATATCACCACGCTCTCCTTTCCCATTTCAACACTATATATCCCTACACCAATATACTATCCCGAACCACAGAAAACACGCAAAACATCTCCTAAATAAAGCATTTCATCTGAAACACCATAACAACATATTGAGCTTACGGCTTCCTATCATCATTCCGTGAGTTCTTAACAACATTATAACAAGACTTCTCCACCTGAACTTCCACAAAAAAAAATGAGATTGGGAAGAGTGCTTAACACACTTGAAGGAGAGTTCTTATCCTCTTTTTCTTTTTTTTTTCTTGAAGATCATAAGAATTCCTTCACATATACACCAAAAGAGAAGAGAAAACTTCTTAAAGTTTACACAACTTTAGGTGTTCAATTTGAGAAAGGGGCTTACTTCATCAACTTTTTACCACATGATTTTCTAGATATGTGAAGAGGATTAACACCAAAATAATAGGATTTTTACTCACCTTAAGAGCAAAGAGGTGCCTGTTTTTGGAGAAGGAAGAAAGGAAGGGAACTTGGAGAATTTTTTAGATTTTTGGCTAAGTATGAATGTTGATATTTTTCACTCTTTTGGACGTATAAGGGACCCTTGTGGCCGATCTTTTTTGGCCCATTTTTTGGACCTCAATTTGGGCTATAATAGGTCATGAGTTTTGGGAAAATGTAGACCTCCATTTGGGCCTCCAATTGGTTGATTTGGTGGTTGAAATTTGACTATATTTTGCCACATTTTGGTCAACATTGGTGGCTGCCCTTGTATTCATTTTGGACCGAATTTTGGTGTCACATTTTGGGCCAAGTTTAAGCTCCATTTTGTCCACTATTAGGCTTAATAACTTATGTAGTTGCTGCCTCAACTTGGTCCCCTTTTTGTAACATAGTTTATTTAGCGTATGTAGGTGATGCACCTGCTTGTCACCTTTTAGCGTGAATAAGTCAAGCATGCACCTTAATTGTTTTATCCCATTTTCCAAACCTTCATCCTCAACCTTCAACTTAACACATATATATTTGTCCATTTTAACTCTTGGCCCAAATATCACTACCTCATCATCTCGAGCTTAAGCTCCTTCATCAATATTAACTTAGTCATATATGTAACTTAGTCATATATGTATTGAAAGGTATAGGTATTACATCCTTCCCCCTTTAGGATCATTCTTCCTTAAAGGAGGGCAATAGGTATAAGACATATTATTGAGATTTCTTAAAATTTCGACAGAACTTTTTCTATAATTTGGACTATCCAAAAACCCTAAAACTTAGTAAATCCAACCTATATGCCTCAGAGGGTGTTGAAACATTATCCAAATAACTTAACAACAAAAATAATTATATCACATTCTCATATGAAATACAAAAGATGAACGAATTGACTTAATTTACTCCCTTAAACTTCTGGTCTTGTTCTTCTATGTTTCTTTATCCTTTTAGTTCGGAAATAAGCGAGGATATTTATCTTTTATTTGTTCTTAAGATTCCCACTTTATTTCTTCCACATTATTATTCCTCCAAAGTACTTTCACGGAGGCTATCTCTTTAGTCCTCAGCTTTCGAATCTGGCAATCAAGGATAACAACAGAAATATCTTTGTAAGATAAATCTTCTGTAATATGCACACCTTTTACTGGGCAAATATGAGAGGAATCTCTTATGCATCTCCATAACATTGACACATGAAAGACTAGGTGAACTTTCTCTAATTCTGAAGGCAACTCTAATTCGTACGCTACTTAGCCTATCCTTTGGATGATTCTGTATGGCACTATATATCTTGGACTAAGCTTACCTTTCTTACCAAATCTTATACTGCCCTTCAATAGGAAAACTTTTAGGAAAACTCAATCATCAACATTAAACTCTAATTCTCAGCGCATCACATCTGAATATGACTTCTGCCTGCTCTGAGATGCTAGTAATAGTTTTCATATCAACTTTATGTTTCTTTGGCTTGACAGACCAAATCTGGTCCTAATAATTTAGCTTCTCCGACTTCAAACCAACTAATTGCATATCAACGTTTTCATCCACATAAAGCTTCATAAGCATCCATTTGAATACTGGCATGGTAGCTATTATTATATACAAACTAAATAAGGGGTAAATAATTGTTCCAACTTCCCTTAAAGTCCAGCATATATGCCCGTGACATATCTTCAAGCATTTGAATAGTACACTTAGCTTGACCATCAGTTTGGGGATGAAATACCGTACTGAGGTATACCAGAGTACCTAAACCTCATTGGAAGGACCTCCAAAAATGTACACTAAATTGAGCACGCTATCTAAAATAATTGAAATTGGTACACTATGAAGTCGCACTATCTCCTTTACATATAATTTAGCATAATCCTCAGCTATGTAATTGCATGACCTGAATATAGGCCTGGATAGAGACACAAGATAAGAAGCCCCGAGAGGCTCCAAGTCGACCCATGGCATGAGCATAACAACTAAGAACATACATCAAGTAGAAACTGAAATAATAAAACATACCTAAGCGGAAGTCTGTATACATAACAATCTAAAACCGAATCAACACTAACAAGATGATAAGTCTGCATACATAACAATCTAAAACTGAATCAACACTAACAAGCTGATTTTTCAACATATTTTTTGAAAAGCCTCTATCATAACTGATGAGTTGATGGGACAACATCTCCAACTAGCTCGACAAAAGTCTAAAACTAAAATAACATAACAATGGATAACTAAATGTCCTTGAAGGATGAGGACTCACTAACCCTCGCTAGAACAGGCCTGACGGGAAAGAAGGACTAATGATGCGGCTGACACTAATCCCTAGAACCAGTATCATGAAACGATACAACATAGAGTATGCGGTCAGTACTTGGAATGTACTTGGTATGCAAGGTAAGTAAAAATGGACAATTAAAATACATAAGAGTTCATAAGAGTAGGACAACATGAACATGAAGTAAATATCATACTATAAACATGAGGACTCAAGCTTTTCAAACCATTCATAATCTAATCATAATCATAGTCATATGAGAAACCTTATAAAATATAACTTGACCCAGAGTAACATAAGTAGTCCGCATCTTCACAGACATGTCTATTTCACCGAGCCTCTCTCCGAGACAGTGCCCAGATCGTTACGCCTTTTGTGCGGGTCGGAACTTACCCGACAAGGAATTTCGCTACCTTAGGACCGTTATAGTTACGGCTGCCGTTCACTGGGGCTTCGGTCGCCGACTCCCCTGTCATCAGGTCACCAACTTCCTTGACCTTCCGGCACTGGGCAGGCGTCAGCCCCCATACATGGTCTTACGACGTGCATAAATCATGAGGAACAATAGGAGGACTTGTCCTAACCGACACCATCATGATAGAGCTTATATGATGCCCCACTATTTCGCCCATGTGGACAGGATCGTCCCAGGCTTTCCAGACAAGGGACGTGCATGATGTGATACCATAGGGGATCCAAAAATATATGTATATACCTATAGTGGCACGTAGTTTTGAGGCTACGGAGTTTACCTGAATGTCGGATCTACTCGATGCTAAACACTGCTCCCAGAAACATGCACATGAGGCTTATATTGTAATCATGAATCATTGATGAAGTTCATGGACAATTAAAACATAACATACTTGATCATACTTGAAATACATGATTAGCTATGAGTAAGGGCCCATATGTCGGCCAATAGTCATAAATTCATAAATCATGAAGAAAAATGCATACTTGTGAAAATACATATACTTGATATTCATAAATCCATGAAGAGCACTTGAAGAGAAATCATAACATGAATCATAAATCATAATGTAGGCTTAATAAGATCAAAATCATAATAGAATCATAACTTGATTTTTCACGAAGCTTGCATAATTGGTAATAATTTAATTAAAATTTGGAACTATGAATTAACCATAAAATAGATATAAAATCTGCCCATAGATCTTAAAACATGATTTGATACATAAAGGGAATTGACCCATAGATAGATCATAGAGAATTTCACAAAATTTGGAATAAACCCTATAAGATCATGAACTTGAATCTAGAATTTAAATTCATGGAATTGAGAAGAATTGTGAACATGAGAGTGAAAGGAACTCTCATTAATAGTCTTACATACCTAGGTAAATCTAATTTACACTCCTCTTTAAAAGCCCAAAGGGAATTGGAGAAGATTGGAGAATTTCTCAACCTTGATCTCCAAAGAAGAACTCTAAACTTGCATGCATGGAATGGTAAGGCTTAGGATAGGTTTAACACTCTTAAAACTCTTCTAACTGAGCTTAAAATGATGTAGTTTAGGACCTTAGAGCTTAGAAATTATGAAAATGCCCTTTATGAAAGTCTGAAAATTTAACACTGCTAGTGACCACGACCAATACCACAAGTCGTCCTTTCATACCACGACTCGTGGTATCCATCCGTTACTTCCTTCCCACTATCTCTTTAGTTCTCTGGTCCTGTGACAACGACTAGATAGAATAGGTCGTTACTCGATACAACGACCCATTGTGTCCCCTCTTCGTCACCAATGACTCCACATGTAAAATTTCTGAAACTCCCACCACGAGTCAACCAATGGATTATACCTCCCAACCACAGGTCTTTGGACCCATCCATTGCCTTTGGGCTAATTTTCAATGCACCTCCTCACGAGAACTTACCACGACCCTTAGTTTCTTACAACGAGTCGTACCACGACTCGCACCATCCCACTTTGGCACCACAGGGACGAACAATGACTTCAACACTTGACTGTTACATCAACCAACAGGTCATCCTTGGACCCGTTACCACTGAATCCCCTACTGCAGAATCTGACAACAAGTGATTCATGCGGGTCGTTACACCTTTCAATGACTCGTACCACGAGTCGTTTTGAGTCAAATCTCAGATTTTCTGCATTTTCTCACTTCAAATTCCGAGTCTGGTCTTAGGCACTTCTGGAGTATTACAAAATATCTCACCCTTGGGAATATTCGTCCTCGAATATGGGGTAAACATACTAAATCACTGGGGAATAAACCTATCATCCCAAATACTGAATATGTAAAGCTGAAAACTAATGGAGTGACTGACTCCAGACTGGAATACATGACTGACTGAATTCATGAATCACATTTACATACATTAACATGAAAGAAACTTGGGCACATGAACTAAACATGAGACTGAATAGAGTACTAAGGAGGAAAATGGTACCTCAAATTGGAAATGTACTGGAAGGGAATAGATTCGGGTATTTAGCCATCATATCTGCTTCGGCTTCCCAGTAGCTCCCTCAACTGTAATACCCCGGAAGTGCCTAAGATTAGACCCCGGAGTTTAAAAATTGAAACTGATGAAACTAGAGAAAATTGTTGCAAAATGAGAGGTTCCATGGATCGTGGGATCAACCAATGACCAGTGGGAGTGAGTCGTGAAAGGGTCTAGTTGTGGGTCAGTGGAGAAAATGATCGGTCCAACAACTCGTTGTAGGGTACAACAAGTCATCATATGAAACTATGGTGAAAGTTGGACTTGAGGTTTAGGGATGCCATAGGTGAGGTACCACGGATCGTGGTGAGCAGTTGTTGTTAGCTTAGTGAGGTGGTCAGTGTATGTGAAGGAATGAGACCACGACTTGTGGCTTCTAGTAACAAGTCGTGGTAAGGCTCATCGTTGGAGAAAGTTCCTAGGTTGATGAAGGAAACAATGGGTGATTAGATGATTCGTTGTAGGATTGAACGACCCGTTGTTTAGGTCGTTGTGTGAGTCGAGGTCTAGCCTAGACAGTGCAAAGCATGAGTAGACACCATGGGTCGTGGTATCCTCCAAAGACCCGTAGGATTGTTCGTTGTTTGGTCCAGTAAGCAGTTCTTTTGCGATTTCATTAAGGGTATTTCTATCATTCCTAAGTTTTTGGGGCCTATACAACGTCGTTTAAGGATCTTTTCAGTGGGTTTAAGGAGGGGAAAACCTATTCTAAGTTATTTCTTTCCATGCATGCAAACTTGAGAGTTTAAAGAGAGGATTTAGAGAAAGTTTTGAAGGTTTCCTTTGTAATCTCATCTTAGGCAATTAGAGAAGTGGTAAAATCATCCCTCCCAGGTATGTAGCGTTATGAGTGGGTATTTCCTTCCTCGCCCATGCCCAAATCTCTAGCTAAGTATGAGAAATTCATATGATCAAGTTATGGAATTTTTACCCAATTGCATAATTCTTCAATTTCTATACATGAGTAAGATTAGGTTATGTTTCTATTGACGAATTGTGAAGCTTGAACAGATTTTAAATTGTTTTCAATCAAAAATTGTGCTTTCTAAATTATGAAATTAAATGCCCATAGATGAGAAGTTCATGAAAGAAGAAAATAATGATGAATATGTGAGGATGATGAGATTTGATGATGAAAAGCATGTTTCTAAAGCTACCCATAATTATGATATTGTTTTCAAAATGAATTGAGTAGATCCTAGCATGATAAAGTTTTTGGGCAAGACCCTTATATCAAGTATGATGATGTAGTATCTCTAAAGTAAGCTTACCACATGGTTTTAGAATAGATGCTCTCACTTATCTTTGAGCTTGTGGTATGTTTCGAAATAAAGCTTCTCATATGCATGAATTCATAAATTGAGATATATGTATTATTGAGCTTCATTTTCACATGATGTCAAGTCTATGAATGATTTCATTATTGAGCTTTGTCAAATGACAATGTTGAGCTTCATTTCATATGATGTTGAGTTTATGCATGATATCATTGTTGAGCTTCGTCAATAGATGATGTTGAGTTTCGTTATTTACGATGTAGAGCATTGCATGTTTTGGGAGAAGAGTCTAGCACCGAGCAGGCTAAGGGTCGATCACTCTATGCCCCAGAACTACGCGCCAAGGTAGGTTGATATTATTCTATTATTGGGACCTCCCTTGTGAGTTATCCCCGGCCTTAATGGTCCATGAGCTTGATATCGATATCATGGTAGCATCCTTAGCCCTGGTAAGGTTTTGGACGTCTCTACCCACTTGATTTTAATAGTTGGGACCACGTAAGCTCTATCGTGGTATGTCGGTTAAGTGACGATCTCCGATTGTGTATATAATTCAGATTTTCATATTCATTACTTATGATTATTACTTTAAGCATGCAGCTTCTAAAAGCAAGGTTTGACTCATTATTCAGCTTTTCTATACATGTCATATTTCAGCTTTGAATCATTCGAGTCAGTTATGATGTTATGAAGCTATGCATGGTCATATTATGAAAAGATTTTGATTTCAAAATGAATGCATGTAGTCCTTCCTCTTAGATTTGAAAGCTTATGATATGTTATGAAATGTTTTAAATGATTTACTTTACTTAAGCGATTTTACTTACCTTGCATACTCGGTACATTCTACGTACTGACTGCATACTTTCTATGTTGTATCATTTCATGATACAGGACCCAGCTCCCAGGCTCAGCCCCATTCATAGTTGATTGTCAAGGTTAGCTCCTACTCGGTTGGTGAGTCCTCATCCTTCGAGGGCTAGACTTTTAGATCCTTATGTATTTTCAGATTCAGTATGGTTGAGTTAGTTGGGGTCTTGTCCCATCAACTCATTCAGATTAGAGGCGTTTCAGACTTATGTATGTGTTAGCTTCAGATGATTATTATGATGTTATGATGAGTTAGACTTCCGCTGAGTTATATTGGTGATTTCTTCATCGAATGAGTTAGATGTATGCTTATGCCATGGGTCGACTTGGGGCCTTTCAGGGTCCCTTGTCCCATGTCTATGATCCGGGCCTCCGTTCAGGTCGTGACAAACTTGGTATCAGAGCCATAGGTTTGAAGTGTCCGTGTCTGAAAGCCGCGTTAAGTAGAGTCTTTTTCATGGGTGTGAAGCGTGCCACACTTATGACGAAGAGGCTACGAGATATTTAGGAAATGTTCTCTTCTTTCATGATCTATATCGTGCGATGAAAAGTCTTTCTATCCTTCTAATTCGTGTTATTCTCGATTGCAGAATCATAGCTCCCCGAAGAATGAATGGAAGGAGGAATGGAGGTGGTGAAGGCCACGAGGATGGAAATGGTTATGGGCATAAGCCAGCCCCACCATTTCAGGAGCCTCAGACACCGGAGCTAGCCGCTCATGCTGAGCTTCGGGCCGCTATTCAGATGCTTGCACAGGCCTTGACTGCTCAGGTCAATCAACAGGCCGTTGCGCATGTTCTGCAAAATGGCAATGAAGCGGCAGCTCGAGTCAGAGACTTCTAGAGAATGAACCCGTCGGAGTTCTTGGGGTCCAAGGTAGATGAGGACTCGCATGATTTCATTGATGAGATTGTCAAGATCACCCACGTCATGGGGGTGAGTAGTGTTGAGTGCGTAGAGTTGGCCTCCTACCAGTTGAAGGGGGTTGCGCATATCTAGTTTCGCCAATGGAAGGATAGCAAGGTCGCAGGAGTAGGTCTAATCACGTGGGAGGAGTTTTAGGTGGCATTCCTAGATCGGTTCTTCCCCCAGGAGATGAGGGAGCTGAAGGCAGGTGAGTTTGTAAACCTGAAGCAGGGAAGGATGACAGTCAAGAGTATTCCCTAGAGTTTACTCGCCTATCAAAATATGCCCTGGAGTTAATGGCTGCCAGAGGGTGCGGGTGAGCAAGTCTGTACATGGTATAACAGGGTATTTGGACAAGGAGTGTCGGATTGCTATGCTTCACCAGGATATGGACTTCCCTCACATAGTGTTGTACGCTCAGCAGATGGAGACGACATATTTGAGAGAGTGGGAGGCCATGAGGGCCAAGACCAAGGATCACAGATTCTCTCAGTAGAGGTCTGATGGTGGACACCAGCAACAGACTCACTAAAGATCATCATCCCCGGCATCTTCGGCATTGAGTGTGCCATCCAAGCCTAGACATGATCAGAGAGGGTGAGCATCAGGCTTGAGGGGTCAGAGCAGCAGACCCGCAGATTCTAGCATCCCAGCTTGTTTCGGGTGTGGGTAGACCGGACACATGCTTCGAGATTGTCCAGTCGTGAGGCAGGATCAGGTTGGGGGCTGAGGCCCAGCTTCTAGTTCAACAGCCCCTCCCCTACGCTCAGCACATCAGAGGGCATCTACTAGCACAGCTAGCGGTCAGCGCTAGAACAGATTCTATGCTTTAGCTTCCCTTCAACAGCAGAAGGTCTCCCTGGATGTGGTTACTGGTACGTTGCGAGTTTTCCATATTGATGTTTATGCTTTTTTAGATCTGGGGCTACCTTGTCTTTTGTGACACCATATGTGGCCAGTAGCTTCGGAGTCAGTCCCCATGTTTTGTCAGAACTCTTCTCAGTTTCCACTCTAATAGGTGAATCAGTTATAGCTAAACGGGTGTATCGAGGTTGCCCAGTCTCAGTCCTTCATAAGGTCACCTCAGCAGACTTGATAGAGTTAGCCATGACCGATTTCAATGTAATTCTCAGCATGGATTGGCTATTTGCATGCTATGCTTCAATTAATTGTAGAACCCTGCAAGTAGAGTTCAGATTTCCGGGTGAGCAGTCTTACAATGGAAGGGTAGTTCAGTTGTGCCTGTAGGTCGATTCATTTTCTACCTTAAAGCTAGGAAAATGATTTCCAAGGATTGCATGTACCACCTAGTTAGGGTTAAGGATGTCAAGTCAGAAACCCCGACTATCCAGTCAGTTCCAGTAGTACGTGAGTATCCAGAGGTCTTTCCTGATGATTTTCCAGGTGTCCCTCCCGAGCGGGAGATTGATTTCGGTGTAGATCTTCTTCCCGACATGCAGCCTATATCTATTCCGCCCTACATAATGGCTCTAGCCGAGCTAAAAGAGTTCAAGGGTCAGTTGAAGGACCTGTTAAATAAGGGCCTTATTAGGCCGAGTAAGTCTCCATGGGGTGCACCAGTGTTATTTGTCCGGAAGAAGGATGGTTCGCTTCGGATGTGCATGGACTATCGGCAGCTAAACAAGGTCACCATTAAGAAAAGGTATCCTTTACCTAGGATCGATGATTTGTTTGACCAGCTTCAGGGTGCCAAGTGTTTCTCCAAGATTGATCTCAGATCCAGGTATTACCAACTCAGGGTTCGGGAGAGTGACATCCCGAAAACCGCTTTCAGGACTCGGTACGGTCACTATGAATTTGTTGTTATGTCTTTTGGACTAACCAATGCCCCTGTAGCTTTTATGTATCTAATGAACAGGGTGTTCAAGGCATATTTGGACATGTTCATGATCATGTTCATTAATGATATCCTTATATACTCTCGGAGCGAGGAGGAACATGCCACTCACTTGAGAGTAGTGCTTCAGACCCTCAAGGATCATCAGTTGTATGCAAAGTTCAGCAAATGTGAGCTTTGGTTGGACTCGGTGGCATTTTGGGCCATGTGGTATCCAGTGAGGGCATAAAGGTAGATTCTTAAAAAATCGAGGCGGTAAAGAATTGGTCCAGATCGGTGAACCCATCAGATATTAGGAGATTTTTGGGCTTAGCGGGTTACTATCGTAGATTTGTTGAGGGCTTTTCATCTATTTCAGCACCTTTTGACCAAGTTGACTCAGAAGAAGGTAAAGTTCCAATGGTTGGAGGCTTGTTAGAAAAGGTTCCAAGAGATGAAGACTCGACTCACTTCCGCACCAGTATTGACCCTCCCCAAGGGTACCGATGGTTTTGTGGTGTATTGTGATGCTTCGAGAATCGGACTTGGGTGTGTATTGATGCAGCATGGGGAAGTGATAGCATATGCCTCAACACATTTGAAAGTCCATGAGAAGAACTACCCGACCAATGATCTTGAGTTGGCCGCGATGGTGTTCACATTGAAGATCTGGTAGCATTACTTGTATGGGGTCCATGTGGATGTATTCACGAATCACAAGAGCTTACAATATGTGTTCACGCAAAAAGATCTCAATCTTCAGCAAAGGAGGTGGTTGGAGCTACTAAAGGATTACAACATGATGTCCTTTACCACCCGGGTAAGGCTAATGTGGTAGCGAACGCACTTAGTAGGCTCCCTATGGAGAGTATGTCCCACATGGATGAGGGAAAGAAGGAGTTGGTGAAAGATGTCTATCGACTTGCGAGGATGGGATTTATATTGGTCGACTCGACCGATGGCGGCGTTGTTTTGCAAAACGGATCAGAATCTTCCTTGGTGACGGCCAGACAAGATGAGAATCCGATTTTGGTAAAGCTGAAGGAAGTCGTTGGAAGTCAGAAGATGGAGGTCTTCTCCCAAGGGGGAGATGGGGTGCTGCGGTACCAGGGCCATCTATGTGTTCCAGATATTGATGATTTGAGGGATCAGATATTGCATAAGGCACATAGATCTAGGTATTCTATCCATCCGGGTGCCACCAAGATGTATCATGATTTGTGGGAAATATATTGGTAGAGCGGCATGAAGAAGGATATTGCAAAATTCGTAGTCAAGTGCCCGAATTGCCAAAAAGTGAAGGTTGAACATCAAAGGCTGGGAGGAGTACTTCAAGATATTACCATTCCTACTTGGAAGTGGGAAGAGATTAAATGGATTTCATTATGGGCCTACCTTGTACTCGCCGACATTGTGACTCAATTTGGGTGGTGGTCGACAGGTTGACCAAGGTTGCACACTTTCTACCGGTCAAAACCACAGTTCAGCAGATGATTATGCCAAAATGTATATCCGGGAGTTGGTGCGATTACATGGAGTGCCCTTCTCTATTATCTCAGATCGAGGTACTCAATTTACCCTTCAATTTTGGCGGTCTTTCCAAAAAGGGCTTGGGACTCAGGTTAAACTCAACACAGAATTCCATCCGCAAACGGATGGTCAGGCGGAGCGGCCAATTCAAACTCTCGAGGACATGTTGAGAACTTGTGTGATGGATTTCAAGGGTAATTGGGATGATCACTTGCCTTCGATTGAGTTTGCTTACAATAACAGCTATCACTCCAGCATCCAAATGGCATCGTTCGATGCTCTTTACGGCGGAGGTGTAGATCGCCCATCAAATGGTTTGAAGTTGGTGAGGCAGCTATGATAGGGCCTGATTCAGTTTATGAGGCTATGGTAAAGGTTCAGTTGATAAGGGATCGGTTAAAAACTGCTCAGAGTCGTCAGAAATCATATGCTGATATGAGAAGAGGGGATTTGGAGTTCGAGGTAAACGATTGGGTGTTTCTGAAGGTGTCTCCCATGAAGGGAGTCATGCGGTTTGGAAAGAAAGAAAAACTCAATCCCCGCTATGTTGGTCCCTATCGGGTTATGAGAAGAGTTGGTAAGGTAGCGTATGAGTTGGACTTGCCATCAGAGTTATCTTCACTTCTTCCCCTCTTTCATGTATCGCTCTAGAAAAAGTGCTTGGGTGATCCATATTTAGTTGTCCCGGTGCAAAGCATTGGTGTGGGAGATAGCCTCAGTTATGAGAAAATTCCAGTTGCAATCTTGGATCGTCAGGTTCGGAGGCTGAGGAACAAAGAAGTAGTTTCCGTAAAGGTGTTACGGAGAAATAAGCATGTTGAGGGAGCTACATGGGAAGCCGAAGCAGCTATGATGGCTAAATACCCTCACCTGTTCCCTACCGGCTCAATTTCAGTTTGAAATATAAGTTTTTTCCCTAATTCTCTAATCAGTTTCCATGTTCAGTTCATGTGCACAAGTTTGATTTATGATATGATAGATGTATGTGATGTCTGAATTTGATTCAGCTATGTAGTTCTTTTCAAAGGTAGTCATTCCGCCAGCTTTCGGTTTAAATGATCAGTATTTGATTATGATAATTGCATGTTTCTGTTTTCTTCTTGTTTCCTACATTCGAGGATGAATGTTCCCAAGGGGGAGATATTGTAATACCCCTAAAATACCTAAGATTAGACTCGGGAGTTTAAAAATTGAAACTACTGAAACTAGGAAAATTTTTTGCAGAAAGAGAGGTTCCACGGATCGTGGGATCAACCAACGACCCGTGGAAGTGAGTCGTGAAAGGGTCTGGTTGTGGGTCAGTGGAGACAATGATCGGTCCAACGACTCGTTGTAAGGTATAGCGAGTCGTCGTATGGAACCGTGGCGAGAGTTGGACTTGAGGTTCAGGGATTCCACGGGCCTCCCAATGACTCATTGTGAGGTACCACGGATCGTGGTGAGCAGCTGTTGTTAGCTTAGTGAGGTGCTCAGTGTATGTGACGGAATGAGACCACGACTCGTGTGTTCTAGTAACGAGTTGTGGTAAGGCTCGTCATGGAGAAAGTGTTCAAAATGGGTAAGAATCTTCCTTGGTAACCGAGGTCAAATCTAGACAAGACGAGGATCCAATTTTGGTAAAATTGAAGGAAGCCGTTTAGAATCAGAAAGTGGAGATTTTCTCCCAAGAGGGACATGGTGTGCTACGATATCAGGGTCATTTTTGTGTACCGGGTGTTAATGACCTGAGGGAGTGGATGTTGCATGAGGCTCATGGTTCCAGATATTCAATACATCCAGGTGCCATCAAGATGTATCATGACCCACGGGAAGTCTATTGGTAGAATGGCATGAAGAAGGACATAGCAGAGTTTATGGCTAAATGTCCGAATTGTCAACAGGTAAAAGTTGAGCATCAAAGACCTAGGGGTGTTCTTCAAGACATTAGTATCCCTACTTGGAAGTGGGAGGAAATCAATATGGACTTAATTACAGGGTTGCCTTGTACTCATCGACAGTATAACTCTATTGGATGATTGTGGACAGGGTAACTAAGGCAGCTCATTTTCTACCGGTCAAGACTACCGATTCAGCGGAGGATTATGCTAAGTTGTATATTCGGAAGTTAGTTCAGTTGCATGGAGTGCCCTTGTCCATCATATCATATAGAGGTACACAGTTTACCTCCCAGTTTTGGAGACATTTCAGAAGGAACTTGGTACACGGGTCAAGCTTAGTGCAATATTTCACCCGCAAACAGATGGTCAGGCCGAGCGGACCATCTAGACTCTTAAGGATATGTTGAGAGCATGTGTAATCGATTTCAAGGGTAGTTGGGATGATCATATTCCTCTCATTGAGTTTGCTTATAACAACAGTTACCATTCCAGCATATAGATGGCTCTTTTTTTAGGCTCTTTATGGGTGAAGATGTAGATCGCCGATTGGTTGGTTTAAAGTCGATGAAGCTACGATGATAGGACCGGATTCAGTCCATGAAGCTATGGAGAAAGTTCAGCTTATAAGGGACAGGTTAAAAACAACCCAGAGTAGCCAAAAGTCCTATGCGGATGTGAGGAGGGAGCTTGAGTTTGAAGTTGATGAGTGGTTGTTTCTGAAGGTATCTCCCATGAAGGGAGTGATGAAATTCGAAAAGAAAGGGAAACTCACTCCCTGTTATGTTGGTCCGTACCGAATTATGAAACGTGTTGGCAAGGTGGCCTATGAATTGGAGTTGCCCTTGAATTACCTTCAGTTCATCCAATTTTCCATGTGTTCTCTTTTAAAGAAGTGCTTGGGTGATCCGGGTTTGGTTTTGCCGGTGGAAAGTGTAGGTGTGAAGGATAGTCTTAACTATGAGGAGGTTCCAGTGAAAATACTTGATCATCAAGTTCGGAAGTTAAGAAACAAAGAAGTAGCCTCAGTAAGGATTTTGTGGAGGAACCAGCATGTTGAGGGAGCTACATGGGAAGCCGAAGCAAAAATGATGGCTAAATACCTGCATTTGTTCCCTTCCAGCTCAATTTTAGCTTGAGGTACCAGTTTCCTCCCTAATACTCTATTCAGTTTCATGTTCATTTAAGTTCCCAATTTCTTTCATTTCAATGTATATATGTGTGATTCACGAATTTAGTTCAGTCATGTAGTTCAGTTCGAAGTCAGTCACTCTGTCAGTTTTCAGCTTAAATATTCAGGTGTTTGATATGGCAGTTGCATTTCTCAGTTTTTCCATATGTTTATCCACATTCAAGGATGAATGTTCCCAACGGGAAGATATTTTAATATCCCGAAAGTGCCTAAGCCTATACTCGAGAGTTGAAATGAAAAGTAGTAGAACAGTCAAAAGTTCTTTCAAAATGACCCGTGGAACGAGTCGTTGGAGGGTCCAATGACTCATAGTAGCCACCCGTGGTCTGGTTCTACAGCCGAGGATCCTGTGGTGACAGGTCTAGGAACGACCCATTGTTTGGTGTAACGGGTCATTGCTGTGGGTGTCACGACCCGAACGTACACCCGGATCGTAGACACGAGACAAGGAACCCCGAGAGACCCCAAGTCAACCCATGACACATGCATTCCACTAATATCATTTAAATAAACGGAATAATAAGCATAAAACATCACGAAAACGTAACCATGACATAACATCAGGAAATACCAATATTTACATAAGTTGAATACTACTCATTTGTTCGAAAACCTCTAATATGTAAGATGGGTTGATAGGACAACATCCCCAACTAACACGAGCAATACTGAAACATAATCAACAGGAAAGTTTATCAAACAGCCCTCGGAACATGAGGACTCACCAACAAGCTGATATCGTAGGCTGGGATGGACTAAAGATAAGGATGAGCTTGACATCCAGACCATGTATCATGAAACAATACAGCATAGAAAGTATGCGGACAGTACGTGAATGTACTGAGTATGCAAGGTACATAAAACAGACATTTAAAAGTAAAGCAAACTCATAAATAGACATAGGAGAACGACATCATGCTTGCATCAAATCTTCGTAATAAAACATAAGGCTCAAGGCTTTAAAATCATACATAATCATTCATTATCATAATCGTAAATAACTGTATCATAATATCACTTGATCCAATAACATAAATATAACAATGCATAAAACATGTGGAACAATGGGAGGACTCATCATAACCAACACCATCATGGTAGAGCCTTTCATGATGCCCCACTGTCTTGCTCAAGTGGCCAGAGCTAACCCTGGCTTGCCAGGCGAGGGTCATGCATAAGGTGTAATATCACATTTGAGGGGATCATTATCAATACATCATAACATTTACAACCCACGGTGGCACGTGGTTATGAGACACCGGCATAGTCCTTTGAACGCCGAGCTACTCGATGCTAGACATGGCTCCCAAAAACATGCATATAGGCTCATACATAAATCATTAATATCATGCATAAAATTCATTGGCTAAGATATAACATTCATGTTCATTGATCCCCTTTAAAACATGCTTAGCCAAGAATCAAGGCCCTTTTTATCGACCAACATCATAAATCGATAAATCATGAAATTCGTTTCATAAATCATAAATCATTCTTCATCATGTGGGCATTGCCTAATATTTCATCATACTCAATTCCTTCAAAATATGCTCATAAACATGGGTAACTTGGATTCATACATTTCCATATAAACTTAAAATAATGAATATTCATCCTAAATCATAATCTTAATGAACTTCCAATAATAGGCAATTTAGATTTAAAAAGATTGAAACATGATTTTGAAGAAAATAATACGAAACCTTCCCATCACGCATATTTCAATAAATAAAATTCAATTAAAACATACCCATAAGGAGAAATCACATTAACATGCTTTGGGTAAAACCCCATGGAATTTGAGTAGGAGAATTCAACTGGGCATGGGTGAGGAAGAATTCCACCCATTTTAAAACCCTACATACCTGGGAATAGATGGACTTACAGTTCCTTGAACACCCACAAAGAATTTGAAAAAAATTTGGGGAAGGAGGCCTTGAATCTCCCGAAGCCTCTCTAAAATCCATGCATGAGAATGGGCATGCAATAGGGACTTAACTCCTCTTATCACACTCATAAAATATCCAAAACGACGTAGTTTAGGCCTCAAGAACTTAGGAAGTTACGAAAGCACCCTCATTAAAACGCAAGAAATTTTTGATCGCCAGTCCTCACAAGGGACCTAACGGGTCGTTGCCATAGGGGCACGACTTGTTGCCTTGATCGATTGAGTCCACTGCCCAATTCTCCAAGGGAACCCCACGGGAGACTTCACGAGTCGTGAGGTCAGACCACGACTCGTGGTCACCTTCCGTGGCCTACACTGCCCATCCCAATCTTGCCAAACCTCCAAGGTTGACCACGGGTGATCTCACGAGTTGTGTGGTCTGACCACGACTCGTGGTCCGACCTGTGGCCTCCTCACTCAAACTTTGCCAAACCAAGCTGACCACGAGTCACTTCACGACTCGTGGTCACTCCTCACGACTCACCTCACGAGTCGTTCTGTGACCTGATGCGAATTTTCAGTTTTTCTCCGTTTTCACTTTCGGGTCTAATCCTTGGGTTCCCGGGATATAAAAATATCTCCCCCTGGGAACATTCATCCTCAAATGTTAGAAACATGCAGAAAACTCCGAAACAAGCTATCCCCATATTTGATTTCCAATCATTTAAGTCGAAAACTGACGTAATGACTACCTCCGAAAGGAACTACATAGCTAAACTAAATTCAGACATCACATATATTTACCATATCATAAAATAAACTTGCACACATGAACTGAAGGGGAAAAGATGTTTAAATGTTTAGGGCAAAACTGATACCTCAAATTGAAATGGAGCCGGTAGGGAATAAATGAGGGTATTTAGCTATCATCTCTGCTTCGTCTTCCCACGTAGCTCCCTCAACATGCTGATTTCTCCATAATACTTTAATTGAAGCTACTTCTTTATTCCTCAGCCTCCGAACCTGACGATCCAACATTTCAACGGGAATTTCTTCATAACTGAGGTTATCCTTCACTCCAATGCTGTCTACCGCAACCACCAAGGCTGGATCACCCAAGCACTTCTTCAAAAGTGACACATGAAAGACGGGATGAACCGAAGATAGCTCCGAGGGCAAGTCCAACTCATACGCCACTTTGCCAACTCTCCTCACAACCCGGTAGGGGCCAACATAGCGAGGACGGAGTTTACGTTTCTTTTTGAACCGCATGACTCCTCCCTTCATAGGAGATACCTTTAGAAATACCCAGTTGTCCACATCAAACTCCAAATCTCTTTTCCTCACATCAGCTTACGATTTCTACGACTCTGAGCGGTTTTCAACCAGTCCCTTATTAACTGAACCTTCACCATCGCCTCATGAACCGAATTTGGCCTATCATAGCTACCTCACCAACCTCGAACCATCCGATGGGAGATCTACAGCTCCGCCCATAAAGAGCCTCGAACGGTGTCATTTGGATACTAAAGTGGTAACTGTTGTTATAAGCAAACTCGATCAAGGGCAAATGATCGTCCCAACGACCTTTAAAATCCATGACGCATGCCCTCAACATATCCTCAGGGGTCTGAATGGTTCATTCTGCCTGGCCGTCTGTATGCGGATGGAAGGCTTTATTGAGCTTAACCTACGTCCCAAGTCCTTTTTGAAAAGAACGCCATAATTGAGAGGTAAATTGAGTACCTCGGTCTGAGATAATAGACAAGGGCACTCCATGAAGTCGAACCAACTCCTGAATATACAACTTAGCATAATCATCCACTGAATCTGTGGTCTTGACCAGTAGGAAATGTGTAGCCTTAGTTAACCTGTCAACCACCACCCAAATGGAGTCGTATTGCCGGCGAGTACGAGGTAGGCTTGTAACAAAATCCATATTAAACCCTTCCCACTTCCAAGTGGGGATGCTGATATCCTGAAGTACACCTCCCGGCCTTTGATGTTCGACTTTCACTTGCTGGAAGTTTGTACATTTTGCTATGAACTCCGCAATATCTTTCTTCATACTATCTCAACAATATATTTCTCGCAAATCCCGATACATTTTCGTGGATCCTGGATGAATAGAATATCTGGTACCATGTGCCTCATGCAAAATCCGAACTCTAAAATTCTCGACGTCCAGAATACATAGTCGACCTTGGTATCGTAGCACATCATCTCCCCCTTAGGAGAAAACCTCCACCCTCTGATTCCCCACCGCCTCCTTCAGCTTCCTCAATATTGGATCCTCATCTTGCCTAGATTTAACATCAACTACCAAGGACGATTCTGACCTGTTATGCACAACAACGCCATCAGCCGAGTCGATCAATCTAACCCCCAGTCTTGCGAGTCGGTGGACATCCCTCACCAACTCCTTCTTTCCCCCATCTACGTGGGACACACTTTCCATAGAGAGTCTACTAAGTGTATCTGCAACCACATTAGCCTTGCCCGGGTGGTAAAAGACACTCATGTCATAGTCCTTAAGTAATTCCAACTGCCTCCTTTGCCGAAGATTTAGATCCTTCTATGTGAACACGTACTGCAAGCTTTTGTGATTCGTGAATACATCCACATGGATCCCATACAAGTAATGTCGTCACATCTTCAATGCAAACACCACCGCAGCCAACTCAAGATCATGGGTCGGGTAATTCTTTTCATGAACTTTCAGTTGTCTCGAGGTATATGCTATTACCTTCCTACGCTGCATCAACACACATCCCAGTCCGACTCTCAAAGCATCACAATAGACAAGCCATCAGTACCCTCGGGTAAGGTCAACACTGGTGCTGAAGTGAGTCGGGTCTTCAACTCTTGGAAGCTTTTCTCACAAGCATCTGACCATTGGAATTTCACCTTTTTCTGAGTCAACCTGGTCAAAGGGGCCGAAATTGATGAAAAGCCCTCAACAAATCTTCGGTAGTAGCCTGCTAAGCCCAAGAAACTTCGAATTTCTGAAGGATTCACCTGTCCGGGCCAATTCTTCACCAGTTTCAATCTTTTGGAAATCTACCCTTATGCCTTCGCTTGATACTATATGTCCCAGAAATGCTACCGAGTTTAGCCAAAATTCACACTTGCTAAACTTTGCATACAGCTGACAATCCTTGAGGGTTTGCTGCACTATCCTCAAATGAGTGGTATGCTCCTCCTCGTTTCGGCAATATATAAGAATGTCGTGGATGAACACAATCACGAACATATCCAAATATTGCTTGAACACCCTGTTAATTAGATCCATAAAAGCTGTAGGAGCATTGGTTAGCCCAAAAGACATAATAACAAATTCGTAGTGACCATACCGAGTCCTGAAGGCGGTCTTCGGGATGTCACTCTCCTGCACTCTGAGCTGGTGATACCCGGACCTAAGATCGATCTTGGAAAAGCACCTGGCACCTTGAAGCTGGTCAAACAAATTATCGATCCTGGGTAAGGGGTACCTGTTCTTAACGGTAACCTTGTTCAACTGCCGATAGTCAATAAACATGCGAAGGGAACCGTCCTTCTTCCGAACAAATAGAACTGGTGCACCCCATGGAGATTGGCTCGATCTAATGAAGCCCTTATCCAAAAAATCCTTTAACTGATCCTTTAAATCCTCTAGCTCAGATGGAGCCATCCTATAAGGAGGAATAGAAATAGGCTGCATATCTGGCAATAGATCAATACCAAAATCAATTTCCCTTTCCGGAGGAATACCTGGCAAATCCTCAGGAAACACCTATGGATATTCGCACACCACAGAAACTAATTGAATAGTCGGGGTCTTGGACTCCACATTCTTAACCCTAACTAGGTGGTACATACACCCCTTCGAGATCATCTTCCTAGCCTTAAGATAGGAAATAAACCGACCTACTGGCACCGCCGAACTACCCTTCCACTCCAAAACTGACTCACCCGAAAAATGAAACTCTACAGTGGGGTCCTAAAATTAATCGAAGCATAACATGCAAACAACCAATCCATACCAAGAATAACGTCAAAGTCAGTCATGACTAACTTTACCAAATCTGCGGAGGTAACCTTATGCAACACAGCAATGAGGAAACCTCTATATACCCGCCTAGCTACAACTGAATCACCAACTGGGGTAGATACGGAGAATGGTTCTCATAGAATTTCAGGACTAACTCCAAAACTACTAGCAATGTAAGGAGTCACGAAAGATAATGTAGCTCCCAAGTCTAACAAGGTATAAACATCAATATGAAAGACATGCAACATACCAGTGACCACATCTGGCGAAGTCTCTTGCTCCGGCGCGAGGCAAGAACGTATACCCGAATCGTAGACACGAGACAACGAACCCCGAGAGACCCCAAGTCAACCCATGGTACATGCATTCCACTAATCTCATTTAAATAAACGGAATAATAAGCATAAAACATCGCGGAAACATAACCATGACATAACATCAGGAAATACCAGCATTTACATAAGTTAAATACTACTCATTTGTCTGAAAACCTCTAATACGTAAGATGGGTTGATGGGACAACATCCCAAACTAACCCGAGCAATACTGAAACATAATCAACGGGAAAGTTTATCAAACGGCCCTCGGAACATGAGGACTCACCAACAAGCTAATATCGTAGGATGGGATGGACTAAGGATGAGGATGACCCTGAGATCCGAACCCTGTATCATGAGATAATACAGCATAAAAAGTATGCAGTCAGTATGTGGAACGTACTGAGTATGCAAGGTAAGTAAAACGGACATTTTAAAAGTAAAACAAACTCATAAATAGACATAACAGAACGACATCATGCTTGCATCAAAATCTTAGTAATAAAACATAAGGCTCAAGGCTTTCAAATCATACATAATCATTAATTATCATAATCGTAAATGACTTTACCATAATATAACTTGATCCAATAACATAAATATAACAATGCATAAAACGTGTGGAACAATAGGAGGGCTCGTCATAACCGACACCATCATGGTAGAGCCTTTCATGATGCCCCACTGTGTCGCTCAAGTGGGCAGAGCCGACCCTGGCTTGCCAGGCGAGGGTCGTGCATAAGGTGTAATATCACATTTGAGGGGATCATTATCAATACATCATAATATTTACAACCCACCGTGGCACGTGGTTATGAGACACCAACGTAGTCCTTTGAATGTCGGACTGCTCAATGCTAGACACGGCTCCCAAAAATATGCATATAGGCTCATACATAAATCATGAACATCATGCATAAAATTCATTGGCTAATATATAACATTCATCTTCATTGATCCCCTTTAAAACATGCTTAGCCAAGAATCAAGGCCCTTTTTATCGGTCAACATCATAAATTGATAAATTACGAAATTCATTTCATAAATCATAAATCATTCTTCATCATGTGGGCATTGCCCAATACTTCATCATACTCAATTCCTTCAAAATATGCTCATAAACATGGGTAACTTGGATTCATGCATTTTCATAATCAATAAACTTAAAATAATTAATATTCATCATAAATCATAATCTCCATGAACATCCAATAATGGAAAATTTAGATTTAAAAAGATTGAAACATGATTTTGAAGAAAATAATATGAAACCTGCCCATCACGCATATTTCAATAAATAAATCTCAATTAAAACATACCCATAAAGAGAAATCACATTGACATGCTTTGGGTAGAACCCCATGGAATTTGAGTAGGAGAATTCATGACTTTAATCAAAATTGGGCATGGGTGAGGAAGAATTTCACCCATTTTAAAACCCTACATACCTGGGAATAGATGGACTTAAAATTCCTTGAACACCCACAAAAAATTTTAAAAAATTTTGGGGAAGAAGGCCTTGAATCTCCCAAAAACCTCTGTAAAATCCTTGCATGAGAATGGGCATGCAATAGGGACTTAACTCCTCTTATCACACTAGGAAAATATCCAAAATGATGTAGTTTAGGCCTTAGGAACTTAGGAATTTACGAAAACACTCTTATTAAAACGCAGGAAATTTCTGGTCGCTAGTCCTCACGAGGGACCTAACGGGTAGTTGCCATAGGGGCATGACTCGTTGCCTTGATCCGTTGAGTCCACTGCCTAATCCTCCAAGGGAACCGCATGGGAGACTTCACGAGTCTTGAGGTCAAACCACGACTCGTGGTCACCTTCCGTGGCCTACACTGCCCATCCCAATCTTACCAAATCTCCAGGGTTGACTACGATTGACCTCACGAGTCATGAGGTCTGACCACATACTCGTGGTCAGGCCCGTGGCCTCCTCACTCAAACTTTGCCAAACCAAGCTAACCACGAGTCACTTCACGACTCGTGGTCGCTCCTCACGAGTCGTTCTGTGACCTGGTACGCATTTTTAGTGTTTCTCCGTTTTCCTTTTCGAGTCTGATCCTTGGGTTCCCGAGGTATAATAGTGGGTCGTTCTGAAGATGGTCCTGGTCAAGGAAGGCTAGCATGAGTCATGGGACGACTCATGGTTCTAAACAACGGATCATTGTATGTGTCCGTTGGGAGGATTTCCATGATGGGAGCAGTGGTGACAACGGCTGGCAACGACGAGTCGTTGGAGCTAGTGATGACTTGTTGTGCCCAGTCGTGGTAGAATACCTGAGATAAGAAAATGAGATGAAACAACGAGGAAAGTAACGGGTCATGGAAGCGAGGGACGACTCGTTATATTGGCCGTTTCTTCGAACATAGCTAATTTCCTGCGAGTTAAGGGAAAATCCGTAATTTCTAAACCCCTAAACCCCATACTACATCGTTTTAAGCCAGAAAAGGGTGTTTTAAGAGGGTTAAGTCCCTTCTAAACCCATCCTCTTCCATGCATGCAAGCCTGGAGGTTCTAAGGGGTGATCAAGCTTAGGATTCATCTAGTTTTTCCCCAATTTCTATTGGGCTTTCAAGAGGGTTTGTGAAATTAGATTCTCCTAGGTATGTAGGGTTATGAATGGGTGTATTCATCCACACCCATGCCCAATCCCTCTACAATTTCATGAAAATTCTAGTTGATGAATCTATGGAGTTTTAATCGAACATGTGAATTCTCTAAGTATCAATCATGGGTATGATTTATGCATGTTTCTAATGTTGAATTATGATTAATGGGCATATTTTACAATGTTTTCAATTATAAATTATGTCTTCAAGGTTTACAAATATGATGCCCACCCATGGAAGTTCATCAAAGTTGAGATCTATGACATATGTATTCAAACATGATGAGATGTATATGAGGAAAGTATGATTATGAATTACCTATGTCCATGTTCATGTTTTCGAATGATCAAGTCAATGTCAAGCATGCTTATGTAATGGGCAAGCCATATTAGCAAAGTATGTTTCATGATTTATCTAATTTCATGTTATTAGCTTACCACATGGTTTTGGAGTCTAGGCTCCCAATGTTTTCAACTTGTGGTATGGTTTGAACCTAAGGCTCCTTATGTCATCATTTTAGAATTTTGCATGTATATTATGAGTCAACTTCGTCACTAGACGATGGTTCAGCTTCGTTGAAAAATGATGGAGAGCATATGAGTGTTTTAGGGAGTAATGTCTAGCACCGAGTAGGCTAAAGGTCAGTCAACCCTATGCCTCAGAACTACGTGCCAACGTAGGTATGTTCAAATTATTTGGGACCTCCTTTGTGAGCTCCCCGCCCCTAAGGGGCCTTCAGCTTGATATCGATATCATGGTAGCATCCTTAGCCTTGGCAAGGCTTTGGACGGCTCTGCCCACTTGAGTGTAATGGTTGGGACCATGTAAGCTCAATCATGGTAATGTCGATTATAAAACGAATCTCCCATTGTTCCTCATAATTTCAATTATGCATGTTCATTAGTCATGATATTTATGTTTTCAGCAGGTTTGACCCAATGTTCAGTTTTACTTATGACTATCAATTTTTAGTTTTGGGTCATTCAATTCAGTTATGATATTGAGTCATGATGCTCAGTTATGCATGAATCATGTTTTTAGATAATAGCATGCAAGCCTTACTCTCGGACTCTTATGATGAACTGTTCTATGTTATGCACGATCACTGATTTTACTTACATCGCGATTTTACTTACCTTACATACTCGGTACATTTCACGTACTGACCGGATACTCTATGTTATATCATTTTATGATACAACATCGGATATTCAGCCTCAGTCACGCCAGTAGCCAGACTCTCATTATTAGCATCTTCCAATCCTAGTTGGTGAATCCTCATCTTCCGAGGGCCCTTTATCAGTTGTGTTAAGTATTTTTAGTTTCAGATTATAGTGAATTAGCTGGGTCTTATCTCATCAACTCGTCAATAGTAGAGGTTTTTCAAACATAGTATGTATTTCAGTTTCAGCCTTGTGTTATGTAATCAGATGTTATGATATTTCAAACTTCCGTTGTATTATATAGGTTAGACTTCCGCTTGATTATGCTGAATTTAGATGTCATGTTCATGCCATGAGTCGACTTGGAACCTCTCGAGGTTCTTTGTCTCGTGTCTAGATCCGAACTCATGTTCAGGTCGTGACAATAGAGGTGATATAGAAGAGTGAGTGGGAGAGAGAGGCCAAGAGGGCCAGGACCAACAGTTTTGGGGTCTCCCAGAAAAGGCCTGGTGGTGCGCATCATCAACAGTCCCAGCGGAGATCATCATCCCCAGCGCCGTCAGCAACAAGTGTGCCATCAAGATCTAGGCGCGATCAGAGGGGACGAGCATTAAACTCTCGAGGTCAGGGGAGTAGACCGTAGAGCCAGTATTCCAGCTTGTGACAAGTGTGGCAGAAGGCACACTGGCCAGTGCTTAGTAGGTACATGTGCTTGTTTTGGGTGTGGGAAACCCGGATATATGCTCAGAGATTGTCCAGCAGCTAAATAGGGCCATGGTAGAGGTCAAGACCTAGCCACTAGTTCAGCAGCCCCACCAGCAGTTCAGCTCAGCAGGGTGCCTCCACTAGTGCAGGTGGTGGTCAGCGTCAGAATAGATTCTATGCCCTCGTATCTCGTCAGGAATAGGAGGCCTCTCCAAATATAGTCACTGGTATGTTACAAGTATTCCACCTTGATGTATATGCTTTGTTAGACCTAGGGGCTACTTTTTGGAATCAGTCCCAAAATCCTATCAGAACTCTTCTCATTCTCTACTCCAGTCGGTGATTTAGTTATAGCTCGACGGATATATAGAAATTGCCCTTTCACGGTCCTTTAGAAAGTCACCTCAGCAGATTTAGTAGAGCTATCCATGACAGATTTTGATGTTATATTTGGCATGGATTGGCTACATGCATGTTATGCCTCAGTGAATTGTAGAACCCGTGCGGTAGAGCTTCGATTTCTGGGTGAGCCAGTCCTAGAATGGAAGGATAGTTCAGTTGTACCTATAGGTCGCTACACTTCTATCTTAAGACCAAAAAGATGATCTCCAAAGGTATAACACCCCGAAAAATTTTTGTGATTATTTGATGTTTTTATACTAGGTTAAGGAAAGTACGGTTTGTATATTGGTCGTAGATGACAAGGGAAATGTGTACGATCAAAAACAAATCAAAGAGTATGTGAAGTTCATAAGTAAGGGTCAACTTTAAACGATCATATCTCCCAATATATAATAAATTAGAAGCCCCACGACCTATCAAATTAAAGGACTTTGAGTCTAGTTTTTAGAACATCAAACCGCTTGTCAATCGGAGTTCGGAGTAAGAAGTTACGGGCATTTTACCGAAGCATCACGAGCGGTGAGGCGGGCATGACGCCCTAGCGCCTCCACCGCCCTATTTACTTAAAATCTACTTTTTCAGTTGTAGAAAACATTTTCAGCTAAATCTAAATCGACCAGCTTACTAAGGATTCCATTTCTCTCTCAATTCTAGCAACTAGGACAAAGAAAATCAAGGAGGAACATCAAGCAAAGTTCAAGAAAATCACAAGATAAGTTGAGATTACCTTGCTAAGTATGTTAGGGGCTGTTTTGAAGCTCGTTTTGGAAAGGTTTTGAAGAAGTTTTTCTGCGTTTCAAAATCTATTTGGACTGCCTATATATCCATCTTTAGGTAGGTGTTGAAACCAGGAGAAAAGGTAGGGATTTCACCCTTTTAAACCTCTCAAATTGCAAAGCGAAAATCTGAAAATTGGCAGCTAAGTGAGCTGCCGATGGACTGTTTGTTAGCTGAGTTTTGCTCGTTTTCCTTAGGCTTTTTGGCTGTTTCTTTTACTGAAATTATACTTCATATTGAGGGGTAGAATTACAGAAAAACTAAGGTAAAATTTTCCTCTTGTTTCTCCCTCAAAAGTTAGTGAAAACTAGTTGAGAAAATGGCTAAATGTTCTTGATGTTGTCCTGTGTTGTTGTTGCTATTGTGACTGCCTCTGGTTAGTTATTTTGGCTGCATTTTTTGCTATAGATTAAGCTTGTCATTGGCCAATAAAACAACTAGATTAAGGAGGTTGAAGGCTGATCATTGAGATAGGAAATCGGCTAGAGAAAAGTTCATCGGAGAAAGGTATGTAAGGCGCCCCGTCTATCACTCTTTTAAGCACGATTCGTGTGTTGTGAATTGAATGAGACAGCAACCCATTTAAAAGTCTTGAGGCAGTATGTTAAGCTTCATTTAAGCTTTAAAGTTCCATGTTTTATTGAGGATAAATGTTAAGATTATGCCTAGCCGAAGTGAGACATCTAAAGTGTGATATTGTGTTGATTGTTGTCATAGTTGTACATTAAGTTGGAGACCCCTCAGCGTGGGCATTGTTAGCTGGTCCTTACCGTATGTCATGTGTATATATATGTTATTTTAAATGTGTTTAAAGGTCTGGTTGCTAACTGAAATTGGTGAAAGAGCCAAGATGAGGACGTGTAAACAATTTTAAGCCACGTAAAGACGTCGCAAGCTATTGAGGGTAAAACGAGCTTATCGAATTAGGATTACCTGGTTATGGTTGTCCTTTATCTTATGTGTATGTTATGAAATATGTCAGGCCAAGGGGAGATTTCATAATCCCTTTCCCTTAAGCCGAACGACAAGCTAGCGAGTTTCTGAGCTCTAATGTCCCTTGAACACGATCTATAAATTTTGTTGAAACTCTTAGGTCATCCGTAGTTCCTTATGATTTATACAAGTTTTTAATACATGCATTTAAGTTCTATTATCTAGTTTTACATGTTATATGTACTTAGTTCCAGTTATGCATTACGAAAGAGGCCTATGCAGGCCACATGTTTAGTATTCGTCATTTCTATGTTGTACGTATTGAGCTAGTCCAGTATAAGACATATCGGCTCCATTTATGATTTTGTCTAAGATTTATTGATTTTACCCCGGTGTGGTACACTGGCTGGACGGATTTTACCACGATATGATACACCGGCTGGAGAAATTTTTATTTTTACCCTGGTGTGGTACACTGGCTGGACGAATTGTATATAGATTTTATGGTCGACTATCTGCTAGCATTTCAGTTATAATCTTTGTTGTGAATTAGATGGTTGCATTTACACTTCAATAATGAGTTATTGTCATGTTTCTGTTTTCAGGATTTCGGGTTGTTACTACTCCTTATTTTTGGCCTAGTTATCATTTTTATCTTACATGTTTACAGTTTTCAGCCTTACATACCAGCACATTTTATTCGTACTGACGTCCCTTCATCTTGGGACCCTTCCTGCAATCGTGCTGCAGGTACAGGCCGAGGCTCAAATCATCAGACGTAGTAGGAGCCAGATTTCAGTAGAATAGTGATATGCTCCTCTCTTCCAGGAGCCATGTCATAGTTTGGACTATTTTCAGTTTTGTGTATAGCATGGTTAGGCCGGGGCCTTGTCCCATGCATTTCAGTTTGTTTACTCTGTAGAGGCTGATGTGGACTAGTTTGTATAGTAGCGTGGGTTGTGTAGTCATATTGGTTTTTCATTGCTTTGCTTAGTTTTATTGTAGCCTTGTCGACTTTCCAGGTTGCATATTTATAATTGTCAAGGAATTATTAGTCTAGTATTTATCTTGGTTGGTTGTGACAGGTGGCTTGGTCAGCCTTAGTATTACATTTATAGATGCTATATAGCAGGCTTCTCGATCGACCATGAATCGAGTGTCAGTTGCGCCCTACCCTAGTTTGGGGGCGTGATAGAGTTCGTATCAGAGCGAAGTCGTGTCCTAGTGAGTCCACAAAGCCCTATCTAGTAGAGTCTTGCTTATGGTATGTTGTGCACCATACTTATAATCAGGAGGCTACAGGACATTTAGGAATTGTTTCACTTCTTTTACTAATAGTTCGTGCTATAGGTCGAGCTCATAAGTACTGTGATATCTAAATCGTGTTATTGTTTGAGAGTATGCCTGTGACAAGGAAGATGACTACAAGGTTGATTGGCACAGCTATTGGGGAGGCTACTAGTCTCCCTCCAGTGGAATAGAGAGACAAGTCAGAGGCTCAGAGTGAATCTCCTGCCCCAAGTATTACAGTTCCTCCCGCATCGGCCAGAGCAATGGCAGGTAGACCTCCAGCTCCTCCCACACCAGCAGTACTTGAGGGTAGTAAAGTGGAAGACCCTCCCACACCTGTGGTACCTCCAATTGTTCCAGAAGGACAGGGTCTTGAGGGAGTTGTTCAGTTGATGGCTCGTATAGCCGCAGGTCAAGAGCGACGATTGGAGGCGATGGAGAGACATAGAGGTCAGACAACTAAGACTTCCAGGGCCCGCGAGTTCTTGAGTTTGAGCCCTCTTATATTCACCGGATCAGACCCGAGCGAGGATCCTCAACACTTTATCGATCAGACTTATAGGGTGTTAAAGGCAATGCGAGCTACAATGACTGAGGAAGTAGAGTTGGCGGCCTTCAGACTACGTGATGTGGCCATATTGTGGTATGAGGCTTGGGCTCGATCCAGAGGAGCTGATGCACCACCAGCTGAGTAGGAAGAGTTCTCCGAGACCTTTATGCACCACTATCTACCCCGGGAGCTTCGACAGGCTCGAGCTGAGCAGTTTTTGCACCTAGAGCAAGGAAGTATGAGTGTGCGTGAGTACTGTCTTTGGTTTAATTCTCTTGTCAGGTATGCTCCTCACATGGTTCAGGCGATGGAGGATAGAGTTCATCGGTTTGTGTTAGTGTCGGGGCTTCATATAGCTCGAGATTGCTTGGGGGTATCTACTCAGGAGCACATGGACATTTCACGAATTCAGGCTTTCGCCCAGAGGGAAAAGGATTTGGTTCATCAATTACGGGATACTCGGAGACAGCAGGAGCAACGAAAGAGAGTTAGGACTGTGGGTCCTTATAGGGGGCCGCAGGGTGACCCAGGGGCTCAGTCAGTCAGTTAGGCCAATATGGAGTGCCCCACCTCAGTTTCAGGGACAGAGAAGGGACCAAGGCCCGGCTCCATCTAGCTCTCGACGACAGGAGCAGGCTGGGCAGAGGCGACCACCATTGCCGCCTTGTCCCCAGTGTGGGAAATCTCATTCAGGTCAGTGTCTTCAGGGGCAAAATGTATGTTATCATTGTGGGCAGTCAGGGCACTTCATGAGGGATTGTTCAGATAGGGTCGAGGCGGATCAAGCGCGATCAGCAGTTGCTTCGTCAACCTCTGTTCGACCTCCCAAAACTAATCCTCAGCTAGCAATAGGCCGTGGCAGAGTTAGAGGGAGAGAGGCTTCTAGTTCTGGGGCAACCCAGAATTGATTTTATGCTTTGAGCGGTCGACAGGACCAGGAGTTACAGGTACTTTGATTATTTATTCTCGTGCAGTATATGTCTTACTTGATCCTGGTTCTACACTCTCTTATGTCACACCATTGGTTGCGAGTCAGTTTGAGACAGTCCCTGAGTTATTATCTATACCATTTGTTGTTTCTACGCCAATTGGCAAATCTGTGTTAGCTAAATGAGTTTACCGAAACGCATAGTATTGGTATGTGATAGATCAACCTTAATTGATCTAGTTGAGCTTGAAATGGTTGATTTTGATGTCATTTTGGGTATGGATTGGTTGGCGGCATGTTATGCTAATGTTGATTGCAGAGCTAAGGTTGTTAGATTCAATTTTCCCAGCGAGCCAGTCCGGGAATGGCAAGGTGATGTCGCTATGCCTAAAGGTAAGTTTATTTCATACCTTAAGTCTTAGAAGTTGATATCCAAAGGTTGTATTTCTCACTTGGTTCGGGTAAGAAACTTGAAATGTGAGGCTGCGACTCTCCAGTCAATTCTTATTGTAAATGAGTTCCCCGAGGTCTTTCCAAAGGATTTTCCTCGAATTCCTCCTGAAAGGGAGATAGATTTTGCTATTGATCTACTTCCAGGTACTCAGCCTATATCGATCCCTCTTTACAAAATGGTTCCACCAGAGCTAAGGGAATTAAAGGAGTAGTTGAGAGATCTGCTCGAGAAGGGATCCATTCGACCTAGTGTATCGCCTTGGGGTGCACCAGTGCTCTTTGTGCGAAAGAAAGACAGGTCGTTAAAAATGTGTATCGACTATAGGCAGCTAAATAAGGTTACGATTAAGAATAAGTACCCACTTCCCTGGATTGATGACCTGTTTGATCAGTTACAGGGTGTCAGATGCTTCTTAAAGATTGATTTGAGATCCGGGTACCATCAGTTACGGGTTAGGGAAGTTGATATCTCCAAGACTACCTTCAGGACTAGATATGGCCATTATGAGTTCTTAGTGATGTCATTTGAGTTTACAAATGCCCCAGCAGCTTTTATGGACCTGATGAATCGGGTGTTTAGGCCTTTTCTTGATGTATTTGTGATCGTCTTCATTGATGATATTCTGATTTACTCGCGATCTAAGGCCGAGCATGCAAGTCATTTAAGAGGAGTTACATACTCTACAAGAGCACAAGTTATACGCTAAATTTTCTAAATGTGAGTTTTGGCTAACATCTGTGGCTTTCCTTGGTCATGTAATTACAGCTGAAGGTATAAGAGTGGATAGTCTGAAGATAGAGGCAGTAAAGACTTGGCCCAAACCCTTGAATCCTACAGAGATTCACAGCTTTCTGGGGTTAGCAGGTTATTATCGCCGATTTGTGGAAGGTTTCTCTATTATCGCTGCACCATTGACAAAGTTGACTCATAAACCAGAAGTTTTCAAGAATTGAAGGATAGGCTGACTTCAGCACCTGTCCTGACTCTTCCAGAAGGTGTCGAGGGTTATGTGGTCTATTGTGATTCTTCGAGAGTTGGGCTAGGTTGTGTTCTGATGCAACACAGCAAGGTCATTGCTTATGCCTCTAGACAGTTGAGGAAGCACGAGCAAAATTATCCTACCCATGATCTTGAGTTGGCCGCAGTGGTATTTGCATCGAAGATTTGGCGCCACTACTTATACGGGGTACATGTTGATATCTTCACATATCATAAGAGCCTCCAGTATTTGTTTCAGCAGAAGGAGTTGAATTTACGCCAGAGAAGGTAGTTAGAATTGCTGAAAGATTATGATGTTAGCATTCTGTATCATCCCGGCAAGGCAAATGTTGTAGCTAATGCACTAAGTCGCAAGTCTATGGGTAGCTTGAGTCATATTCAGGTTGACAGGATTGAAATGATGAAGGCTCTACGGCAGTTGGCTGACTTACAGATTCGGTTACTGGATGCCAAAGATGGGGGTGTTATTGTCAAAAACACAGCAGAATCGTCCTTGGCAGCGGAAGTTAAGCAATGACAATATGATGATGCAGAGTTAGTCTTACTGAGAGACAGTATACCACAACAAAAGCAGAGCCTATTTGATTGTGGACCCGATGGAGTTCTTAGATACCAGAGTCCTCTATGTGTACCTAATGTGGGTGAACTACGGGAAAGAATTATGAATGAAGCTCATTATTCTCGATATTCAGTACACCCAGGTGCCACAAAGATGTATCGTAACCTGAGGCAGCTATATTGGTGGAATGGCATGGAAAAGGACATCACCAGTCTTGTGACTCAGTGTCCCAATTGCCAATAGGTGAAGGTTGAGCACCAGAGGCCTGGAGGTTTGGTGCAGGATATAGAAATTCCAGCCTGGAAGTGGGAGGTGATTAATATGGATTTTATTAAGCCACGTAAAGACGTCGCATGCTATTCAGGGTAAACGAGCTTATCGAATTAGGATTACCTGGTTATGGTTGTCCTCTATCTTATGTGTATGTTATGAAATATGTCAGGCCAAGGGGAGATTTCATAATCCCTTTCCCTTAAGTCGAAAGACAAGCTGGCAAGTTTCTGAGCTCTAATGTCCTTTGAACACGATATATAAATTTTATTGAAACTCTTAGGTCCTCCGTAGTTCCTTATGATTTATACAAGTTTTTAATACATGAATTTAAGTTCTATTTTCTAGCTTTACATGTTATATGTACTTAGTTCCAGTTATGCATTACGAAGGAGGCCTATGCAGGCCACATGTTTAGTATTCGTCATTGCTATGTTGTACGTATTGAGCTGGTCCAGTATAAGTCATATCGGCTCCATTTATGATTTTGTCTAAGATTTATTGATTTTACCCCGGTGTGGTACACGGACTGGAGGTCTTGTTATTTTACCCTGGTGTGGTACACCGGCTGGACGGATTTTACCCCAGTATGGTACACCAGCTAGAGAAATTTTTATTTTTATCCTGATGTGGTACACTGGCTGGGCGAATTGTATATAGATTTTATGGTCAACTGTCTGCTGGCATTTCAATTATAGTCTTTGTTGTACATTAGATGGTTGCATTTATACTTCAATAATGAGTTATTTTCACGTTTCTGTTTTCAGGATTCCGGGTTGTTACTACTCCTTATTTCTGGCCTAGTTATCATTTTTATCTTACATGTTTACAGTTTTCAGCCTTACATACCAGTACATTTTATTCGTACTGACGTCCTTTCATCTTGGGACCCTTCTTGCAATCGTGTCGCAGGTACAGGCCGAGGCTCAGATCATCGGACGTAGTAGGAGCCAGATTTCAGCAGAATAGTGGTATGCTCCTCTCTTTCAGGAGCCATGTCCTTGTTTGAACTATTTTCAGTTTTGTGTACAGCATGGGTAGGCTGGGGCGCTGTCCCATGCATTTCAGTTTGTTTACTCTGTAGAGGCTGATGTAGACTAGTTTGTGTAGTAGTGTGGGTTGTGTAGTCATATTGGTTTTTCATTGCTTTGCTTAGCTTTATTGTAGCCTTGTCGGCTTTCCAGGTTGCATATTTATAATTGTCAAGGCATTATTAACCCAGTATTTATCTTGGTTGGTTGTGACAGGTGGCTTGGTCAGCCTTAGTGTTACATTTATAGATGCTATATAGCCGGCTTCTCGATCAACCATGAATGGAGTGTCAATTGCGCCCTACCCTAGTTCGGAGGCGTGAAAAAAGGTTATGTGTACCGTTTAGTTAGGGTTAAGGATGTTATATCCGAAATCCCGACTGTCCAGTCAGTTCCTATAGTGTGTGAATATCCAAAAGTGTTTCTAGATGATTTATCGGGAATTCCTCCTGAGTGGGAGATCGATTTTGGTATTGATCTTCTTCCCGATATGCAGCCTATATCTATTCCTCCTTACATAATGGCTCCAGCTGAGCTAAAGGAGTTGAAGTAGTAGTTGAAGGATCTTTTAGACAAGGTCACAATCAAGAATAGGTATCCTCTCCCCAAAATTGATGACTTGTTTGACCAGCTTCAGGGTGCCAAGTATTTCTTAAAGATAGACCTCAAATCCGGGTATTATCAGCTCAGGGTTAGTGAGAGTGACATTCCGAAGACAGCCTTCAGGACTCGGCATGATCATTATGAGTTTGTAGTTATGTCTATTGGACTGACGAATGCTCTTACAGCTTTTATGGATTTGATGAATAGGGTGTTCAAGTCGTATTTGGACATGTTTGTGATTGTGTTCATAAATGACATTCTCATATACTCTCGTAGTGAAGAGGAGCATGCCGCTCATTTGAGGGTGGTGCTACAGACTTTTAAGGATCGCCAGTTGTATGCTAAATTCAGCAAGTGTGAGTTTTGGTTAAACTCGGTAACATTTTTGCGTCATGTGGTGTCAAGTGAGGGTGTACAGGTGGACTCTCAAAAGATAGAAGCTGTGAAGAATTAGCCTAGACTAGTGAGTCCCTCGGATATCAGGAGTTTCTTGGGCTTAGCTGGTTACTACAGGAGGTTTATGGAAGGATTTTCATCCATTGTAGCACCATTGACTAAGTTGACCCACAAGAAAGTGAAGTTCCAATAGTCAGAGGCCTGTGAAAAGAGCTTCCAAGAGTTGAAGACTCGACTCACCTCAGCACCAGTGTTGACTCTACCTAAGGATACCGATGGGTTTGTGGTACATTGTGACGCCTCAAGATCGGCCTTGGTTATGTATTAATGCAGCACGGTAAGGTTATAGCCTATGCTTCTAGGCAGCTGAAGGTCCATGAGAAGAACTATCCGACTCATGACCTCGAGTTGGCAGCGGTAGAATTTTCCTGAAAGATTTGGAGACATTATTTGTATGGGGTCCATGTGGATGTGTTTACAGACCACAAAAGCCTACAATACATGTTTACCCTGAAGGATCTAAATCTACATCAAAGGAGGTGGTTAGTGCTTCTTAAGGATTACGATATGTGTCCTTTATCATTCAAGCAAGGCTAATGTGGTGGCAGACGCTCTTAGCAGGCTTTCTATGGAGAGTGTGACCCATATAGATGAGGAAAGGAAAGAGTTAGTGAAGGATGTGCATCGGCTTGTGTGGCTAGGAGTTCATCTTGTTGACTCGACAGATGGTGGTGTCATTGTTCAGAATAGATCAGAATCTTCCTTGGTGATCGAAGTCAAGGCTAGGAAAGATGAGATCCTATTTTGGTAAAGCTGAAGGAGGCAGTTCAAGATCAAAAGGTGGAGGTTTTCTCCCAAGAGGAAGATGGTGTACTACAATATCAGGGTCGTTTGTGTGTACCAGGTGTTAATGACTTGAGGGAGAAGATGTTGCATGAGGCTCATTATTCCAGATATTCCATACATCCAGGTGCCACCAAGATTTACCGTGACTTACGGGAAGTCTATTGGTGGAATGGCCAGAAGAAGGACATAACAGAGTTTGTGGCAAAGTGTCCGAATTGTCAATAGGTAAAAGTGGAGCATCAAAGACCTGGAGGTGTGCTTCAGGACATTAGTATCCCTACTTGGAAGTGGGAGGAAATTAATATGGACTTCATTATAGGATTTCCTCGTACTCGTCAATAGTATGACTCTATTTGGATGGTTGTGGACAGGTTGACTAAAGCAACCCATTTCCTACTGGTCAAGACTATTGATTCAGCTGAGGATTATGCCAAATTGTACATTCGGGAGTTAGTTCGGTTGCATGGAGTGCCCTTGTCCATCATATCAGATAGAGGTACTCAATTTACCTCCCAGTGTTGGAGATCGTTTCAGAAGGAGCTTGGTACTCAGGTCAAGCTTAGTACAATTTTTCACCCGCAAATAGATGGTCAAGTTGAACGGACCATTCAGACTCTTGAGGACATATTGAGAGCGTGTGTGATTGATTTCAAGGGTAGTTAGGATGACCATTTACCTCTCATCGAGTTTGCATTCTAGCCTTCAAATGGCTCCGTTTGAGGCTCTTTATGGGCGGATGTACAGATCACCTATTGGATAGTTTGAAGTCGGTGAAGGTACGTTGATAGGACTGGATTCAGTTCATGAGGCTATGGAGAAAGTTCAGCTTATAAGAGAAAGGTTGAAAACAACTCAAAGTCACCAAAAGTCCTATGCAGATGTGAGGAGGAGAGAACTTGAGTTTGAAGTTGATGATTCGGTATTTCTGGAAGTATTGCCCATGAATGGAGTGATCAGACTCAGAAAGAAGGGGAAACTTAGTCCCCGCTATGTTGGCCCGTACAGGATTGTGAGACGTGTTGACAAAGTGGCTTATGAGTTGGAGTTTCCCTCAGAATTGACTTCAGTACATCTAGTTTTCCATGTATCACTCTTGAAGAAGTGTATAAGTGATCCGGCTTTGGTTGTTCAAGTGGAGAGCATAGGTGTGAAGGATAGTCTTAACTATGAAGAGGTCTCGATTAAAATACTTGATCGTTAGGTTCGGAAGCTAAGAAACAACGAAGTAGCTTCAGTAAAGGTTTTGTGGAGGAATTAGCATGTCGAGGGAGCTACATGGGAAGCCGAAGAGAATATGATGGCTAAATACCCACATCTATTCCCTTCCGGTTCAGTCTCAGCTTGAGATATCAGTTTCCTCCTTAGTACTCTATTCAGTTTCATGTTCAGTTCATGTGTCCCAGTTTCTTTCATGTTAATGTATGTATGTGTGATTCATGAATTCAGTTCAGTCATGTATGTCAGTTCAGAGTCAGTCACTCCGTCAGTTTTCAGCTTTAGATGTTCAGTATTTGAGATGCCAATTCTATTCCCCAGCTTTCCAGTATGTTTATTCACATTCAAGGACGAATATTCCCAAGGGGGAGAGATTATAATAACCCGAAAGTCCCTAAGATCAGACTCGAGGGTTCAAATGAAGAAAATAGGAAATTTTGTACCATGTCACAAGACAAGTTATCCAGTGACCCGTGGAGTACCACATGAATCGTGGAGTGACTCGTGAAGTGGAGGGAAGAGTGGCAAGATCTCGTGGTTCAGGAGTGACCACGAGAGAAGCAACGGTTCATGGTCAGGGCAACGAGTCGTTAGGTTGGTCGTGGGCAGAGGTTGGCTTGGATGTTGAAATTTTTGGTAGTGTTCCCAACGACTAGGTCACCATGATTCATGGTGTCCCTCGTGGTGACAGGTAGAGTTATGGTTTCCATTGCTGGCAACGGGAGCAGACGATGAGTCATCTTCATGGGTAACGACGAGTCCGGTCCCTCGTTGGAATTGGCAGTGTGATTTTTCCTGCGAATTTATTAGGGGCTTTTCCGTAATTTCTAAGTTCTAAGATCTAAACTACGTCATTTTAAGATCAGTTAGGATTATCTTATGAGGGTTTAACTCATTCTAAATCAATCCTTCTTCATGCATGCAAGACTAGAAGGGTCCTAAGCATGATCAAGTCTAGAATTCATCAATTCTCCTCTAATTCTTTTAGGAATTCAAGAAGGTTGTGAAATCAGAAGTACCCAGGTATGTAGGGCTATGAATGGGAGTATTTCTTCACTCTCATGCCCACATTCTCTTCTAATTCATGTAATTCTAAGTTGATGAATCTATGGAGTTTTAACTCAATTTGTGAAATTCTCTAAGTATCTATCATGGGTAAATTCTATTCATGTTTCCAATGTTGTTTCAAGATTCATAGGCATGTTTTCAATTACAAATTGTGATTTCAAAGTCTTACAATTATAATGCCCAATTATGAAAGTCCATGAAAGGTTGAGATTATGATCTATGCTTTCAAGTATGATGAAATATTTATGATGAAAGTATGATTTCAAATTACCAATGTTTATATTCATGATTTTGACAATCTCAAAGCATGTATAAGTTTGGGCAAGCCCATATGATCAAGTATATTTCATGATTTACTTCAATTTTAGGTTATTAGCTTACCACATGATTTTGGAGTCTAGACTCCCACTTTTTAGCTTGTGGTATAGTTTGAGCCAAGGCTCCTCAGGTTATGTTTTCAAATTATATATATTATGTTATGATTCAACTTCGTTGCAAGACGATGGTTCAGCTTCATTAAAAAACGACGAAAAGCATATACATATTTTTTAGAGTATTGTCTAGCACCGCGTAGGCTAAGGATTCAGTCAACCTTGTGCCTCAGAACTACATGCCAACGTAGGTGTGTTCAGATTACTTGGAACCTGCCTTTTGAGCTTTCCCTGCCCCAATGGGCCTTCAGCTGGATATCGATATCATGGTAGCGCCCTTAACCCTGGCAAGGCTTTGGACGGCTCTGCCCACTTGAATGTAATAGTCAGGACCACGTAAGCTATATCGTGGTAATGTCTGTTATATGATGAGTCTCCCATTGTTCCTCATGATTTTCAATTATGCATGTTCATCAGTTATGATATTATGTTTTCAGCAGGTTTGACTCAATGTTCAGTTTTACTCATGATTATCAATTTCACCTTTTAGTCATTCGAATCAGTTATAATACTCAGTCATGTTTAAATCATGTTTTCAAAGAATAGCATGCAAGCCATACTCTCAGAATCTTATCTTGATTATGTTTTATGATATGCATGATTTCAACTTTCACTTACTTAGAGGTTTTACTTACCTTGCATACTCAGTACATTCCAAGTGCTGACCGATACTCTATGCTGTATCATTTTATAATACAGGCTCAGACGTTCAGCTTCAGTCCCGTCGCTAGCTAGATTCTCAGAGTTAGCATTTCTCAGCATATTGGTGAGTCCTCATCCTTCGAAGACCTTCTTATCAGCTTGTTATCAGTACTTTCAGTTTCAGCTTGTTAGTGAGTAAGTTGGGGTCTTGTCCCATCAACTCGTCAGGTTGTAGAGGCTTATCAGACATAGCATGTATTCAGCTTCAGATCAGTATTATGTTTCCTTTGTTCAGATTTTATTGAATTTTAGACTTCCGCTCTTTAAAATGTTAGATTTTCGCATTCATTATGTTGAGTTTTAGTTGTCATGTTCATGCCATGGGTCGACTTGGAGCCTCTCGGGGTTCTTTGTCCCGTGTCTTGATCCAGGCCTATGTTCGAGTCGTAACAATATTAATCACTTCTTATTTCTACATTGGAATCTCTATGGTTTGGGTTAATCCTTCAGGTTTCTGGTGCTCTACTTTTACTTGTTGACAATTTCGGCACTGAGTCACAAATTATGTTATATGCTTTTTCATATTATTCCACTAATAGATCTCTTTAAGGTCGTGATACATCTTTGTAGCTCCTAGGTGAATTGAATATCATCGAGAGTGATGAACTTCTGTCATAATTCTTTCTCAGTGTCTCCTTACATATGGCACATATCGTCAATCTTGATATCAAAGAACTCCAACTTCTTTAAGTCCCAATATAGGCTTATTTTTTGTGGAATTTCATCCCTCAATCATACTTATTTTGGATCATCGGATTGTCGCTCCTTTACTTTTGATATAAGTGAGAATTATGTCGTATATTGAATGATAACTCCTCCTTCATTTGGATCTAAGAGCTGAACTCTCAAATTGGCTAGCTGATGTAGCTCTTTAGCCATCTCTATGTTATCTGATTGTATATGCTTCAAGCTACCCATAGACTTGCAGTGAAGAGCGTTTGCTACTACATTAGCCTTGTCCAGATGATGTAGGATATCAACATCATAATCTTTTAACAACTCAAGCCATCTCAAATTTAACTTTTGTTGCTTAAAGATATACTAAAAACTTTTGTAATGCGTGAATATGTCAACATGGACTCCATATAAATAGTGACTCCATATCTTTAAGGTGAACACCACTGCTGCTAACTCGAGATCGTGAGTCAGATAGTTCTGCTCGTGTTTTCTCAACTGTCTTAAGGCATATGCAATGACTTTTTCATGCTACATCAGGACACACCTAAGCCTATTTTTGAAGCATCACAATATAGAATATACCTTTGTCCCCTCCAGAAGGGCTAACACTGGTGCTGATGTAATTCTATCTTTTAAAGTTTGAAAGCTCTGCTCATATGCTTCTTATTACTGAAATTTAACTAATTTGTGGGTTAATTTAGTCATAGGTGCGACAATAGAGGAAAAGCCATCCATTAATCTTCGATAATAGCCGGCTAGGCGTAAGAAACTATGAACTTTTGTAGGTGTTGCAGGTCTAGGACAATTCTTTACCGCCTTTATATTCTAGAAATCCACACTGATACCTTCATTGAAGACCACGTGCCCCAAAAATGCTATTGACATCAACCAAAACTCACACTTGAAAATTTTTGCGTATGGTTGGTGATATTGGAGTGTTTGTACTATTGCCCTAAGATGACCTGCGTGATCTTCTTCACTTAAACATGATCACAAACAGATCAAGAAAGAGTTTAAACACTCTGTTCATAAGATCCATAAAAGCTTCTGGAGCATTTGAATAAGCCAAAGGACATGACAACAAATTTAAAATGCCTGTATCTCGTCTTAAAAGTTGTTTTTGGGATGTCTAGTTCCCTAATCTTTAGCTGATGGTATCTGGATCTCAAATCAAATTTCGAGAAACATTTGGCCCCTATAATTGATCAAATAAGTCATTAGTTTTGGGGAGTGGATATTTGTTGTTTATTGTGACTTTATTCAGTTGCCTGTAATCTATACACATTCGTAATGATCCATCTTTCTTGCATACAAACAACACAGGCATGCCTGGGGTTATACTAGGTTGGATAAACCCTTTGTCAATAAGATCTTTCAATTGTTCCTTTAGCTCCTTTAGCTCTACTAGGGTCATCCCATAAGGTGGAAAGCATATAGGCTGGGCACCAAGATTCATGTCAATACCAATGTCCATTACTCTATCCGATGGAAGCCCCAGAAGTTCCTCAGGGAACATATCAGGATACTCATTTATAATTGGTACATATTGGAGAGTTGGTGCCTTCTCTTCAGCATTAAAATCCCTTACCTGGACCATATGATATAAGCATCTTTTTGTGATTAATTTCCTTGCCTTAAGGTAGGAAATGAACTGATTCGTAGGCATCACAATGTTGCCCTTCCATTTTAGGATTGCCTCACATTGGAATTGCAACCATACAATTTTTAGCTCGACAGTCAACAGTGACATAACAGCAGATAGTCAATCCATGCCCATGATAAGGTCAAGTCAACCATTTCAAGCTTAATCAAATCTGCCATAGTGTCTCTAGCACTTCTAGCTATAACTAACTCTACAAGTGGAGTTGACACTACAAATGGCTCACGTAATTTTTCTGGTTTTACCCTAGACTCCCCGCAATATAAGAAGTAATTATAACAGCATAGCCCCTAGACTATTAGTGCATATACATCATGTCTGAAAATGAATAGTATACCTGTAACAACATTTGGGATGCCTCAGAACCCTGGCAACCTATTAGTGTGTAGAAGTGGTTCTGACCAACCTGAACTGGAGGCTCCGATTCCCCTACATCTACCTTGACCAACAGATGTTGAGGGCCCGCCCCTAAGGGACGAACACCGGAAGAAGAGGCTACTGTTGACCCTGAGGGATGTGGGTACTACCCTTACCTTTATTCTGATAGTGCTGCAACAAGTGCCTTGAAACCCTACATCGATAACACACATCCATACCCTGAAGGCATGGCCTGGATATGTCCTTATACACTGAGGATAAAGTGGAAGAGGTGACCTCATATGGCTTGAACGCTCTTGACAATGGGAGAAAAGTGCTTCAGAACCCTGAACTAACCCAGACTGAGCATAATGATTATATCTAGGTCGCTGTGACTGGGGTGGAGTACCATCTGCAGAATAGGCTGGCCATGGGGTAGATTGGGGCTTAATACCACCCTGGTATCCTCGATAAAACTCTAAAGATCTAGCTCTTTTGCCTTCTTCTCTTTCTATATTCTGACTATCCTAAAATTGATTCTTGAGATTCTCCAAGTTCTGGGCAACAACTTGGATTCAAATATATCCATGTTCTCGCCCAATGATGTTATGGTGCAATCTCTAATCAGATGGGGTCCCAAATCATTCACAAATCAGTAGAATTTAGCTTGCACTGTATCTACAATGGAAGGAGCATATCTAGCTAAAGAGTCAAACCTGAGACTATATTCTGGAACACTAATGATGCGTTGTCTGAGGTTCAAAAACTAATCAAGCATCCGGAAAGTATATGGCACATGTTGTTAGTAATAACCTCAACCAATCTAAGTCATGATTTCATTCCTATTAGTGAGGGTATATGGCACATGTTGTCAGTTTGACAACACGTCCCTTTGTTTCTCTTTGCTTAGCTTATTCCACTATGTTTTTAATAGGTCTGGAGCTTCGGTGACCATGTTGAACTTGAAGGATATCCGAGTTATCTATAAAATAGAGAAATAAGTAAGATGCCCCTCCAAGAACAATGGTTTGTATAATTTGATATGTACATCCTTCAATTTGTCACATAATTAGATGATTGTCTTTAGGTCATCAACCATTAGACATAAGGTGGTCTGAAAAAAGATTTAATATGCCAAAGGTATTAAACTACCTAGGATAATGCGTTAAAATAGATTTTGGTTTCTCTCAACTCTAGGTTGATTAGATTTGACTTTAAAGATATACTAGTACTCAAGTGGACAACTTGGGAGGAATAGTGACAGCAATTGGCTAACCCACGAACCAACTACCCATTAGGGTGTCCCAACAAATGGTTTAATAGTAAAAGACAGTTATGATCCACATAACTATTGTGTGAGTGTGTGAAAATAATTGGTGTCAACTGGCAAAAATTATGTCATGAATGCGATGACGATGATAATTTGAAATTTAAACACATAAACATGAAATTGAACAATTATTATACATAAAAGTTAGCCAAACGAAATGTTAATAATATTTTTTAGCTAGAACCTAGATGAATTTTCAGTGAAGTCGCTATTCTGTTATGATCAGTTTCAAACTAAGTCAAAAACTTTCCATAACATTGGCCTATTTATTTTGAAAATAGAGTTAGCACCTAAGAAACTAATTAAAATGGTATTTTAAAATAACTTTTATTAAAATCAAAGAATGGTAAGGATCCATATAATTTTTTGAGGAAGGTGTTAGACATCTTTAAAAACTCCGCAAATATAATTATCGATAAATTAAATATTTATGGCTTAAATATAACTTAAAAGGGCTCTTTAAGAAAATGTAAATACTATTTTGAAAAACGAAGAAAGTCCATTCATCATCTATTCATTCTTTTTATTTCAAAAGATGAAATAATTGGAATGCTTTAATATCAAATGAATTTTACTCTTAAATATGTTCATCTGAGTTAAGACCTTGAACGAAATAGTTTAGCCCAATATATAAATGTGGATTAGGATAAAAAAATTTATCTAATTACTATAAAGGATATGAAATCCTTAAGTTATTCTCACAAAACTTAAGTCGGCCATTATTTGCCTAGTAAATCACATCTTAGTACTTAAAGATCTAAACTGATTGAAATATTCCATTACATGATGTCGGGTAAGATATAAAGAAAGCATATTAAATTATTTAAAATCTACTTGGGGTTTATCTAAGGTAAAGAGGAAAAGAAAATGAATAGACTGTTAGTATCCAAAACAAATAAGAGAAAAATAATAAATGATCTTGGATTTCACTCAAAAATCTGTAATCAGACTATATTAAATGATTTTTGAGCCCAATCTTTCTCTTTGTCAATCTGATCGAAGATTGGGTTTGCTGCTCTTTAAAATTTAGCCAATCCTAATTTCTATTCATTTGGATAAGGACTGGGTTGTTGCTGCTATCTGCTGGAACATGAACATGTTGACTCGAGATTTTTGAAAATTGTGTTGGGCGTAAATGGAGAACACGCTATGAGCTCAAATAGACTCATCCGTAATTCATAAAAATTGAAAGTAGAAAGATTAATACACAACATTGATATTTAATAGTCTCAACATTATAGGTTTATAAAACAATACTTGACTAAAATAAATAAAATTTTAAAAAAATTATAATTGTAAAACCAAGCATCTTTTGAGTTTAGTGAACACCAGATCATTTTCAGCTTTTGAGATCATCTAAACTCAAGAAGAAACTTATTTTACCCAGTGATCTGATTTACAATTTATACAAAAGAACATCACATTCAAAAGAGAGATGAAAATAAATTTAAGAATCAAGAAATAGACATAAAGAAATCTTTGGAATTAGGCTCAAGTGCTGTAGTTGGTAAAAAAAAGATACTGGGAAGAGTGAAGTCACAAAACCGATATGACTACTATAAAATTTTGAAACGAAAATAATTTTCAAGTCAACATATATTTTTTCCACTATCAGGACATGGCCATGACTATAATCATATTTGACAAATTTCAAATTTAAATAGAATTCCCACATGAAGATTAGATTGTATAAACAAAACAAAACCTGTCAGCTACCCTGCTTAAGTCATGTAAAGACAGATTTAGCGCACATTAGAAAGACGCATAGCTCAAAAGGTATAAGGAGTATATGTGGTCTAGGAGCAACCTAGTAATTTATACTATTCTGGATACTGTAACTATTTTACAGAAAGGTATTGACTAATGAATCATTTAAACTAGTCTCAGAGAACAAATATGAAATACAGATAATGTTATGTCCTTAGAATATGTAGTCCAAAGGATATTATGAGGATCCAAAATCTTGGAGCTCCCCAATGTACGTTAATTGACACTCAAAGCTTCATCTAGAACTCAACCAAACTTCAGAATCAACTCATATGTCACTTAAGCTAGTAATACTCTCAACACATTAAAGAAGACATGAGATTTACATCATATTAAGCTGCCAGAAAATAAGGATAAAAAGGTAAGAGGTTGACATCATAGAGCACTCATTCTTCGCTGCACTTATTTATGAGAATACTCTTTGTTTAAATTCCTCCCTCTTATACCTCTCAAACAACAAAAAATCATCAGAAAAATATTAAACAAAAACAAGAACTTCAAACAGACCCCAAAATTAGAGTGTTCCCTTTACACTTTGATCAAACTAACTAATTCAAGTGAAGGTCCCATAGACAGAGTTAATAATGGCATGATGTTGACTTTGATAGCCTTTAAGTGATTTATGAAAAACCCAAAAAGCTCACCAAAGTAGTTAAAATCATTTATCATAAACTAAATAAAGTCATGACATTCAGTCTTTGATAGAATCACATCTCATGCATGGTAAATAAAATTACAATCTCTATCTTTTCACAGAATACATTAGAAACTTGGGAGATGTAAAGTGACAGGAAAAGAGGATATTGTAATTGGTATGACCTTAATTGTATTTATATGTGAACACACATAGATCTAACAGGAAAGTACAAAATTTAGATCATCAATCTTATTTCTAATGGAATTTATAGATTAGCGATGATAAATGATAAAAGTGAAGTAAGTAAAGGGATTTACATCAATAAATGAGAGATAATTTTAAAGGGGGATGCAAATTGAACTTAAATATGTATTACAGAACAAAAATGAAAAGGGGGGGGGGATTATGATTTCACCTAAAGCTAAATAAACTCATGTTTTTATTTGCTTACTCTACTCAAGTAAATCACTTAATAATTACACCACTCTAACAAAAATCTAAGGAAAACAAATTTGTACACAGCCTATTTGAGAAATTTAAACGCAGCACTGAAATTTAAACCAAGAAAGGGAGGGCCATATTCCTTACCCTTAACTTGTGTAATGAAAATACATAATAATCTATTTTAAACACATTGAAACTAGAGGAAGAAAAGTAAAGAAAATAAACAAACAATTGTAAATGCACCAAAAATAAAGAAAAGGCAGAAAATAATACTAAAAATAAAAAGAGAGCAAGAAAATTACCTTCTTGTGAGCAGCGACTGGGATGATGACTTAAAGCTTTGAACCCTCACTAATGCTTCAAATCCACCTCGACTTTGGCCGGTGAAAACTCCAACACAAAAGAAAATGTAGTGTTAGACTTTTAGAAGTTGAACTTGATAAAACTCAAGTATGAATTTAAATTCTTATTGCTTAAGTTCTAACTAGAAAAGGAACTATTCATCTCCCAAAAATCTGTGGCTCAGGGAGAATTCGGGGGTTCTATATTTAAAAAAAACTTCTAAATCTCATCTGAAGGTGCTGGGGGTTAGTGAACAAGAAAAAATAAATTTGAAATCGATGTGGAAAATACCTTAAGGTTGAAACCTGAGTTTTTCGTTTGAGAGAAAGGATCGAACAAGGAATATTCGTCCTGGCATTAGTATGATAGAAGCAGACAAAAAATTAATAGAGAGAGAGAGGGGGTGGATTTACTGTTGCCATGGATTGTACATTAAGGGCCGGTTGTTTACCGGATTAGGATCAAAATAATAAGATAAAAGTTATTGGTGTATTAATTTTATATAATGTTTGGTTGGTAGGTTTAAATATTGTATAAAAGTTATTAATATATTAATTTTATATAGTATTTGATTGTGTTTTAGTAATTCTACATAATTAATACTCACATAACATATGAGGAAATCTATGTATTTTATCTAGGGTAGAAATATAAATTATATGGTATTAATTATACATAAATTAAAATAATAAAACAACACATTTATCAGTATAAATTTACTTTTAAAATATTTTTTAATTCGATATTTTTTAAAAAATTATACTTTCATTTGCAAATATTTACCCAAAATTAATTATTTTTCTTTTTTTAATTTGGTGTGTTTTGTTCCAAATAGTATGTATAGTATATATATATATATAATTAAATCATTATTGATCCACTTTTTTTTATTCGGTGTACTTTTATACCTTCATTTTCTTTTTTTTTAAACAGAATAATTATATATTAAATTTATACTATTTGTTTATTTATTTATTTATAAATAATATATATTAATTTACAACAACTTAAAAATTCAATAATTAATAATTCATGTATTGTAATCTTTACATAGTTAATACCTACGTAACTAATAATTGAATAACTAATACCTGCATTAAATAATACATAAATTTCATCATAACTAATTCATGTATTACTAGTACCCGCATAACTTTAACCCGTAATCAAACAAATCCTAGATAAATTACTCCAAATAGTCTTTTAGACCTCAAAACTAGCAGATTCATGCCGAGATTTTCCAAAAATGAAAGGGTGATTGGGTAAAAATGCTTAGGTTACGCTGTTTTCAGTGAGAAATGGGAGGCGGCGTGAAGAGAAGAGGCTGTCAGGCTTTGAGGGCTTGTTTAGTTACTGAATGAAGGGAAATGAGGGCGATGGTTAGGGTCTAGAGGAAAATAGAAGGGATTGGGCTAGGTCAAAGCGGGCTGCAAGGAGGGGTTTGCCTAATAATGATGTTTTTTAGAAAATGCCGATTTGGGTTGAAATAATGACAACAATTAAGTTCAAGAAATGGCCAAAAATATTGCAATTGTATTCACATCTGTGAAAAAATAGTTAATTTGTCTGAAATTGAAATCAAATTTTAAAATAAACCTCTAAATATCAAACAAAATTGAAACAATTGAGATAAATTAATTATCTAATTAATTCTTAAACTTCTTAACTTAATGTAGTAAAATAATTACTTCCTAAATTAGACTAAGTATAGTAGTTTAACTGTAACTGTTCTGGTTTGATAAAACATGGAATATTTACGCAAGTTTAAACTTGTTTTTGACATAAATTAATTTCCAAATTACTAAACATACTTAAAGGTAATATATTAATTTATAGGTCTACATAATACTTAGAAATTGTATAAATAATGTGTAAAATACATATTAAGGTATTTTGCCAAATGAAATAGCAAAATAACCCTGAAAATCATTTTAAAAATATTTTCAACCTTTCATAAATAATTATTCTACTCTATTTGAGACTAAAGAAGTTTAACAAATTAATTAAAATTATGGAAGATCAAAATTGAGTGTCAAATAATTGTCTCTTTCTTTGGCCAGGAATGATGAAAGAAGACATCGACAAAGAAAATGATAAACCTCTTTTTGTCTAACCACTAATTCATCTCAAGAGAAAGACATGAGTTTTGAGGAATCATAGTCGGGCCTTGGTATCGGATTTCCCACATTTCCTGCCCCTCACCCTTCTACAATTATTCTTAGCCCTATCACTCAAAAACTCCCTTGAAAGGCCATTCTTGATCAGTCAAGCTACCTCTTCTCGTAGATGTTTGCTAATAACACCCATATTACACCTTGAAATGAAGTATAAAGCGGTCGTCATGTAAATATAGTAACCAACAAGGTTGGAGTCGAATCCTATAGGAAATAGATGAAAAATAAAATGTTAACAGTGAGTATTCACCCGATAAACAATATTTATAGGGGGTTGTAATAAATAAAAGAAATAATTCAAACTACGATATATGAAAAATTGTTAGTTCTACTCAATATTTGAGAATAAAATAGGACTATGTTTTTCATGATTTCATAACGTAGTAGATTTACTGTATTAGTGATCTATCTCGGTGAATTTAATACAAAACTGACAATTAAGTTCATCTAACGTCTCTTCACCTATATAGATGAATGTCACTCTAAACCTTTCGAACCTTAGGTGTTTATGTTTTTTCTTCGTGAATAGTCTTGGAATGACTATCTTCAGTTAGAGCTCATGTCAATTAGATGGGGGTTGGTCATCTCAAATTACCATTATTATTATCTTTTCCTATCTTCAACCTCTTTGTTCAAGCGAGTTGATGATACATGCGGGTTTTAATGTTTTCAACCTTTAAAATATAAGTTAAAATGAAGAGAATAACGATACAATCATGTTCACTATCAAGAAACACTATTTTAGTTTACCTACATTCGTTAATCCATTATGCCTGTCACAACCCTAGCTAATTAGTTTAGCTACTTATGCTTGTAGAAAATATAACAAGATATAAATAAGAAGTCATAATGAGTATTTACAATAAGATGAAATTGTTTGAAAAAATCTTGATAAGCTATGTAGTATCACAAGAACTTGATATTTTTACAGTGATATGAAATAATATGTTTTTCAACTCAGAATAATGTGCAAATGCCTAATAAAATATCCTAGGAGGTATTTATAGTAGTAGGATTAATTTATATCTTTCCTGCTTTGACTAGGATTAGAACTTTGAATAAGCTTGGCCGGATCACATTGCCTGCGCGATGCAAGCTCATCGCGGTGATACTGCTCCGTGATGCGAGGCTCCTCTCGGAATTTTGGCTCTATGACGCGGAGCTTGGTGCAGAGTCTCTACTAATTTCCACTTCTCTGAAGTTTAGCCAAGTGTGCAATGTGGAGCTCCTTGTGGAGGCTTGGCTCCGTAATGCCAACCTCTATTTTTCTCTAAACCTTGTTCCTTTTAAGTATCATGTCGTCAACATGGCTTCTTATTATCAAACATCTCAAATCTTAGCATTTTTTAACCTGCAAATAACTTATCACGTGTGTTAGCGTCATATCAAGAATATCACACAAAATCAAGGCAATACACATGACTTTGATCTCAAAACATAGCTAAATATGGGGAAAATATGGTAATTGAGTGCTTAAATACGCCCAAGATCACTACCCCACACTTAAACTATTGTTCATTTTTTATGAATTCACTACTTCTCGACTATTGGTTCAACCACAAAATTATAACAACCCGAGACTTTCCTAGGCCAAACTCAGACCTTGCAAGAAAAATCCAGAAGAAACCAGAAAAGTTTCCTCAGAACAATCGAGACAATGAGTCGTGGTCAACTCCAACGAATCGTTGTGTCAGTCGTGGTTAGCCCTGCTTGGTTCTTCGGGAACCAACAAGACATGGAATGAACCGTTGTGAGAAAAAATGAGTCGTCCTTTCACTCGTTGGTTCCCAGCTCAGAAGCCCCTCTTCCAGGACCCCACGACTCAACCAACGAGTTGTCGTGTGATACAACTACTCATAGTGTGAGTTGTTGGTTGAGAGTCCCAGAAACTTCCTTCAGTGACAACAAGTGGAAACAACGACCTGTTGTATTCCACAATGAGTCATTGTGACCACCCGTGGTGTCAAGTTCGGGAATCCTTAGACTTGTTCCAATGGGGATGACGACTTGACACAACGACCCGTTGGGTCTACCAATGAGTCGTTGTGTTGCCCATTATCAGGCTTCCCAGAATTTTCATCCAGTGACCATGGGAGGAACCAACGACCCGTTGGTTCATCCAACGAGTCGTGGTACCTCTCCTTTCTAGTTCCAGTGAACCCAGAATGACTGATCTCAATGAGTCGTGGTCTCAACCAACAACTCGTTGAGTGACCCATTGGTCCCTTGTCGACAGTTTCCAAATTTTCCCCAAGGATATTTTTATCATTTCCCACCTTTTTAATTTCTCAACTACGTTATTTTGGGTTAATTTCAGGGAATTTAGAGGGGTAATCGACAAATACTTCACCCCTCTCATTCCCTCAGAAAATCAGTTCATAAGATTTCTCTCAGAAACACTCAGAGCAAGAGTTAGGGCAGTCAGTTTCTTCTCATATTCTCAAGGTATTCTCTCCAGAATTTCTTCACCAGGTATGTGGGAATTCAACAAGGGAATTGTTCTTCCCTTATGTCCCTAAAACCTTCTCTAAATTTTCTATCAGTTATAGCTCTGTGGTTTCGAAATGTAGAAGGTTTTCAGATAGAATTCTATAAACTTCTAGTGGAATATTATTCATGATATTAGTTGCTACATTTTTTTCCAATTCCTAGAAATTTTGTGGAACTAGTATCTTGATGAATGATTTAGCCCTAGCTTCCCAGTTCAGTAAATTAGAATTTTGTATATTGGACTAGTTATTTCCTACTGCTTGATTCTATCAGTGTTAGGGATTCCCATATTATTAGTATATGTTGAAATCTCAGTCAGATGCATGCTAGTCCAGTTTCAGTCTGAGTATTAGTATACTCAATATTATTTAGAAATGTTAACTGATCAGTTTGACCACAGTCTTTTTTTTAGGTGTCAGTGGTTCCTCCTAGTTATCAGTTATTAGAGTCAGATATCAGACATCAGATTTTAGTTTGTTGTTTAGACGGTTACGACGCTTCTAAATAAACAACTCTGGCCAGTCTTAGAACACCAATTATAGAATTTGGTCTGATAGGACTCTCAGGGTACTTCCAGATAGGTATCCCTGACTTAGTCTTGGGTCTCAGTTTCGAGCTATCAGCTTGGTAGTCAATCTAGGATTATCTAGTGGGAGTAGGACTTAGCACCGAGTGGACCGGGGTTCCAAGGCACCCAGGTTCCCAGAAGTATGTCGCCACTATAGGTTATTTTATTGGCCCTATGGCCCCAGACTTGTGATCACCCAGTTCATGCCTTTATACCCTAGCAAGGTATGTTGGGTCCTACCAATAGGGTGTATATATCGGATTCTACGTCCAGCTCACGTGATTATATGTCTGTTATAGCCTCTCCCACTAGTCAGCACAACTTCATTTTAGCTCAGCTCAGAACAGTTTCAGTTTACTCAATTCAGTTCAGTACAGTTAGCTCAGCTCCGTATCTCATATTTAGGGCATGTTTATGACCACCAGTCAGGGTCATTATTGACCATCTTGGTATATTACAATTGTTTAGTTTTCAGTACTTCAGTTGGTCATTACATATCATTACAGTTCAGTTACTTGTTCGTTATGTTATATTTTTCTCCCACTTACTCAGTACATTCAAAGCACTGACACATACTTTCTATGTTGTATCGTATCATAATACAGGCACAGGTTCTCAGCCTCAGCACCGCTAGTAGATCTTTTTCGGGTGATATTAGCAGTAACGGTGGTGAATCCTCATCTTTTGAGGACGATATTTACTTTTTCAGTTATTTTCATTCAGTTAGACTTTAAAATTAGCTGGGGGCTTGTCCCAGCAACTCATCAGATGTAGATGACTTTTAGACATAAACTCAGATTTTCAGTTTTGCTTTTAGATTTATTAGCTTTTAGTATCCAGTTTTTCTCAAATGGTTTTATTATTTAAGCTTCCGCTGTGATTACTCATATTATCAGTGTTATGATAGACCATGGGTTCAGCTTGGGTTTCGGTTGCAGATGCGATTGATTATGCCATTCTTGCTTTCGGTGGAAGAGAATGACGAAGATCTAGGCATGCACATTCATGGAGAGGCCAAGTGCTTAGGATTACTTGTGACTCCAAGTACCGTGTCTCGTCTTGGGTATAGACTCGGGTCGCGACAAAAATGTACTTTACGAATAGGTCTACTTACACTCAGGTCCATTAGACAGTTTAATCATACTTTACAATTCACTCAATATGCATAAAAATCATCATTTAAAGGTCATTTGCTGAAACCATCTATTTTGTATAACTAACTCAATAATATAAATTCGGCCAACATGAACATGCATAATCGAGCAATCAAAGACACACCAAAATCTCACCATTATATACTCTCACCATTTAGAGAGGTTCCCTTTTCACTCACATCATGAATAACATGGTCAATTTAGGAGCAAAAAATATAGAAATATCGCTCACTCTTTCAAAGAACTTCTCATGCATGCTTTTGATGAACCATAAGCTTGCACTTAGTGTAAATACTCTGCTAATATAAGACATAAAATATAGAACCAATAAGAACTTTAAATGGTTGTAATATAGGCTAAGGTATGGATAGAGATTATTTGACTAGAATAGTGACTAACCTCTCTAAGTACTTTAATACTTCACAACTTTTAAGAATTTAGCACACTCTTTGATCTTCCTACTTTTTCTCTTCTTTTTGTTCCTTTTTCTTCCTTGTGATACTCCTTATGTCTCCTTTCATTAAAATTTGCAATTTTGAATGAATAGTAGGGAGTACTCAACAATATTTTCTTTTAAGCTCATTCAATTTTTTCCCTTTGTTTTTCATTCTTTTCCCTTTTATCTTTTCTTCTGACTTCCAAACTTTAACTTTCCCTTTTTCTTGAGTTTTGCCTCTTTTCAACTTAATTTTTGAATTAAATCCTTAGGTGTCATTTAATTCAAATATAGGTCAATTAGAACAAAGGGGTTTAGCTTCAACATGATTATCAAAAGAACAAGTTCACGCTCAAAATGGCTAACTAAGAAGATTACATTAGGGAAAGTAATAGCAGGGTAAAAATACGCTATCAAAGAAATGAAAATATCACTTCCTATATTCAATGCCTTCATTTTATTTTGCACACACACTGGCAAAGTTCTAGACATCAATATGCAAACATGAATTCATACAAAAATATCACACACACAATAGCATAAATGGTTCAATAACAGCGATCAAAATTACATAAACACACATATCCATATTGAATGCTTTACATTATTAAGCCCATTTTTCAAAATAGGAGTCAAATTCAAGAGCCTAAGTGTTTCTAAACAAATGTTTGTACCTTTCTGTGCATCTTTTTGAATTGACAATTTATGAAGTCTTAATATTTTCCTAAGTAAAGGACCTAACATTCAGAAGGTTCACAGTTCTTGCTTTCCTACTGATGACTAATTTTCTCTTAAGACGGTCTTCATCCATCCATCATCTAGAAAAAGTCAAGACTATGACTAAACTGACTTAATTCTTTAAAAAATACTAAACACTTTTAGTTGATTTTAAGGAACTATCCATAGAAAAAGTACTGAAAACAAAAATAGGGGGAACCAAAGCATAAAAATATACCAATTATTACAACAACACCAGTCACAAGATATAGAAAATCACAAAAAATGAGGACCATATATAGTTATAGCAATTTCAGCAGAAATTCAATTTCTCTCACCCCACACTTAAGCAATAGCATTGTCCTTAGTGCTTAAAAAATAATGTGTGCTTTAAAGAAAAAACTCCTTGGTCCTAATCCTCATCGTCTGTGGGAGTGATTTTTCCTAGATAACCTTGTCTACATCATGGACCTCTATGCGGGCTATCATGACCCAAGTTTACACCTTGGATGTGATATGGTAATTAGAGTCACAAATGACCCCAAGCAAACCCTGGTAGAGCATTTACTAGTGAAATGATCTTATAAGAGATAACATACATGAGCAGAAGCTAATTAAACAAATAAATGCGATTGAATAACTGATAAATTTTGAAAATAGTTTGAAGAAAATCTGAAAAATATCTAACTGAAACTATAACTATTTTCTGAAACAAACTGAACACATACTCTATCTGAAAGCCGTCTAAAGAACTGATGAGTTGCTGGGACAAACCCCCAGCTAACTTTAAGTCTGAACTAAACTAGAATAAAAAATACAGAAGGTGAAACCACGGTCCTCGGAAGATGAGGACTCACCAAATCTATATTACTGAGTTGAACCCAAAGAGGAACTAACCATGCTGCTGGGCTTGAGAACCTGAACCTATATCATAAAATGATATAACATAAAAGTATATGTCAGTACTTTGAATGTATTGAGTATGCGAGAAGAAACTAAAACATACATAAGAATACTAAAAAATTCGCAAACTATACTGACGGAACAAGAAATGACCATAACTGAAAATATAAATACTGAAAACATTTGAATATTTGATAATGCTGTAAGTACTAATAAATGTCTGAAGGTCATAAGAAGGTCCTGAAAGCTGATAGGCCGAATTGAACTGAATATTATGATTGTACTCGACTAAACTGTACTGTGAGAGTGACTATAACTGACATGTAATCACGTCTAAGGACCTGAAATCAACTATGTTCTAAGACCTGTCAAAGCAGCTTTATCTGAAAGCGTCGTAACGGTCTAAAGAATAACAAATAATCTGATAGATGGTACTACTAAGTTTAGTGAGTTTCTCAAGACTGAAAATAATCAAACTGAACAACTGACATTTCTATAAAACACTAGGTATACTGAGTATTGAATAAGACTCTAAGACTAAATATACCAAAAAGGCTAACTTCTGTTCATGTATCTGTACTAACATTCGTAACTTTTAAAAAAATTATCCTGACAAAGAAATATTCATATCTGGACTCTAAATCATGCAAGTCTCATTAAAATCAATTTTAGAGATTAGGGCTAAGATACATACTGCATGAAATGAGATATCAAGTATGAACTATAACTAGTAATAATCTTAGAAAACATTAGGAATTATAACAAAGAGGAAAATCATAATATGTCTGAAGAACAACCCTAGTTTCGACTTTCTATAGGGCTGGAATTTACAAGATTTCTAAGAATTTTGGGACACAAGGGTAAAAGAAATTCCCTTGTTGGAATCCCAAATACCTATAGTAGAATCTCTAAAAAAATCCTTGAGAAATCTGAGAAGGAAATGAAACCCTTGTTCTTGCCTTGCACTTCCTGACTGATTTTCTACATACTGACTTTGAGGCGAAGGTGAAAATGAGAGGAAATATTCGATCAAGTCCTTACTCCTTCTAACGACTCATTGTCACCACTGGACATTTTACATCCTTTCATCCCTCCTGGATAATGACTCACTTGACGAGTCGTGAAGTGGCACCATGACCTATCCCCCAACTTGTTAGTCCCCAAGAGAACCTCACTTTTTACCAACTGATGCACACATGACTGATCACTTAACGACTCGTCGGGTCACATAATAAGTCACTTCAAGACTCATTCTGTAAGTTGATACAACTTTTCCTAATTTCTTCATTTCAGTTCTTAGGCCTGGTCTTAAATACTTCTAGGGTGTTAAAATATCTCCCCCTTGGGAATATTCATCCTTAAATGTAGGATAAATATACTGAAAGGTTGGGAAGAGAACTGAGATCTCAAAACTGAACAACTATAGCTGAAAATTGACGGAGTGAATGACTCCGGATTGGGATACATGACTGGAATGAAATAGACATACTAACTGAGATTATGCAACTAGGGTGCAGATTTTAACATGAGTAGGGCTGATGAACATAGAACTAAATAGAGTACTGAGGAGGAATTTAATACATGATGCTGAAGATGAACTGAAAGGGAATAAATGAGGGTATATAGCCATCACGTCTGCTTTTTCTTCCCATGTAGCTCCGTCAACTAGCTGGTTCCTGAGACCTTTACTAAAGCGACCTCCTTGTTTCTCAACTTACAAATCTTACGGTCTAGGATTTAAACCGGAACTTTTTTGTAAGAAAGATTGTCTTTTACACCTATGCTCTCTAGAGGCACTACTGAGATCGGATCACTGATGAATTTATTTAACATAGACACATGGAAGATAGGGTGCAGCAATGCTAACTCCGCAGGCAACTCCAGCTTATAAGCCACATAGCCAATGTGTCTTAGGATTTTGTAAGGGCCGATATATCTAGGACTGAGCTTTTATTTCTTCCCAAATCTTATCGCCCCTTTCATAGGTGATATTTTTAGGTATACCCAATCATCAACAGCAAACTCCAACTCCCTTCTTCTCACATCTACATATGATTTCTGTCGGCTTTGAGCTGTTTTCAGCCGTTCCCTAATAAGTTGAACATTCTGCATGGACTTATGTACTGAATTAGGTTCTAGCAAAGTAGCTTCACCAACCTCAACCACCCTATAAGAGATCTGAACCTCCTACCATATAATGCCTCAAATTGGGCCATCTGAATATTGGAGTGGTAGTTGTTGTTGTATGCAAATTTAATGGGAGTTAGGTGATCATCCCAACTGCCCTTGAAATCGATCACACAAGCCCTTAACATATCTTTCAAATTCTAAATAGTCTGCTTGGCCTGGCCATTTTTCTGTGGATGGAAAGCTGTGTTGAGATTGACCTGAGTACCAAGTCTTTTTGGGAATGACTTCCATAAGTGCGAGGTGAACTGAGTACCCCTATTTGAGATGATAGACAAGGGAACTCCATGCAGTCTGACCAACTCCTGGATATACAGTCTAGCATAATCCTCTATTGAATCTATAGTCTTAACTGGTTAGAAATATGCTAACTTGGTCATCTGGTCTATGACCACTCGAATTGAGTCATTTTGTCGGTGTGTACGAGGTAGGCCTGTGATAAAGTCCATATTCACTTCTTCCCACTTCCAAGTAGGAATACTAGTATCCTGAGTCATAACCCCAGGTCTCTGATGTTCAACCTTGACCTATTGGAAATTTTGACACTTAGCCAAAAATTCTGCAATGTCTTTCTTCATGCTATTCCACCAGTAGATTTTCCGTAGATCACTGTACATCTTGGTGGCACTGGGATGGATAGAATACCTGAAGCTGTGTGCTTCCATTAACACCCACTGCGTCAAATCGTCTATATCTGGAAGATACAAACTGCCTAGGTAACGGAGCATATCATCTCCCTCTTTGTAGAACGCTTCCACCTTTTTTCTTAGGACTATTTCCTTCAATTTGAGCAAAATTGGGTCTTCATCCTGCTTTGACTTAACCTCCACCACCAAGGAGTATTCTGACCCACTCTGTAATACAACTCCACTTTTTGCTGAGTCAACCAACTGGACCCCTAACTGAGCCAGTCAGTGAACATCTCTAACCAACTCCTTCTTATCATTCTCAATATGAGCAACACTCCCCATGGACATCTGCTGAGGGCGTCAGCCACTATGTTAGCCTTACCTGAGTGATATAAAATACTCATGTCATAGTCTTTCAATATCTCTAACCATCTCCTCTGATGAAGATTCAAATCTTTATGACTGAACACATACTGGAGACCCTTGTGATCAGCGAAAACATCCACATGAAACCCGTAGAGATAATGTCTCCAAATCTTCAAGGCGAATACTACCGCTGCCAATTCAAGATCATGAGTCAGGTAGTTCTTCTCATGAACTTTGAGCTATATGGAAGCATAAGCTATGACTTTGCCATGTTGCATTAAAACACAACCAAGGCCAACTCTGGAGGTGTCACAACAGATCACAAACTCGTCTGAACCTTCTAGTAGAGTCAGAACTGAGGCTGTAGTGAGTTGAGTCTTCAACTCCTGAAAACTCTTCTCACATTCATCAGGCCACTGAAACTTCACCTTTTTCTGAGTTAGTTTGGTCAACGGGGAGGCAATGGAGAAGAATCCTTCAATAAACTGTCCGTAATAGCCGGCTAGACCCAAGAAACTCCTGATGTTTATCGAAGAGGTGGGTCTTGGACAGTCCGTAACTGCTGCTATCTTTTGAGGATCCACCTGAATACCCTCTTTGGAGACCACATAATCGAGAAAGGCAACTGATTTTAGCTAGAATTCACACTTGTTGTATTTGGAGAACAACAGACGGTCCCTAAGAGTCTATAAAACTATTTTCAGATGGTCTACATGCTCCTCCTCTGTACTGGAGTTAACCAGAATATCATCTATAAAGACAATGACGAACATGTCCAGGCACGGCTTCAATACCATATTCATCAGGTCGATAAAAGATGCAGGAGCATTAGTTAGTCCAAAAGACATAACTACAAATTCATAGTGACCATACCGAGTTTTGAAGGCTATTTTTGAGATGTCATATTCTTTGACCCTGAGCTGATGGTATCCTGATCTGAGATCTACATTGGAGAAACAACTATCCCCCTAAAGCTGATCGAACATGTCGTCAATCCTAGGTAGAGGATACCTTTTCTTGGCTATGACTTTGTTCAGCTGACAGTAGTCGATGCACATTCTGAGTGTACCATCTTTCTTTCCCATAAATAGAATTGGGGCACCCCACAGAGAAATATTTGGCCTAATTAAGCCCTTATATAGAAGGTCTTTCAGTTGTTCTTTCAACTCCTTAAGCTCAGTTGGTGCCATTCTGTAAGGAGGAATAGGGATGGGCTGGGTATCTGGAAGGAGGTCTATGCCAAAGTCTATTTCCCTCTCGAGAGGGACTCTAGGAAGATCTTCGGGAAACACATCAAGATACTCATTCACAAATGGAACTGTCTGGAGCATCGGGGTCTCGAAATTGGATCTTTGACCCTAACTAAGTGATAGATGTACCCTTTGGTGATCATTTTCCTAGCCTTAAGGTATGAAATAAAATGACCCTTAGGCACTGAAGTACTACCCTTCCACCTTAAGACTGGCTCTTTAGGAAATTGAAACCTGACGATTCTGGTTCTACAGTCGATTGAAGCATAACAAGAATACAACCAGTCCATGCCAAGTATAAGGTCAAAGTCAACCATGTCTAGCTTTACTAGATCAACTGAGGTAACTTTACTCAACACTGATACTGGACAATTTCTATACACTCGACTAGCTTTAACTGACTCACCAATCAGAATAGAAACTGAAAACGGCTCTGAGAGGATTTCTGGGCTTATTTCAAACTGAATAGCAATGTATGGAGTCACGAACGAAAGTGTGGCTCCTCGATCTAACAAAGCACATACATCAATATGGAAAAGACACAACATATCAGTAACCATATCAGGTGAGTTCTCCTGATCCTGCCAAGAAGATAGGGCGTAGAAATAATTTTGGAGTTGAATGTGACCTATAGGGTTCAGAGGAGATTAGAGGAGTAGGGTTTCAGGATCGAGGGATCAGGGTAGCATGCAGATTGAGTGAACTTTTCTATCCTGTGCGAAGTGTGGCAAGAATCATTCCAGGAGGTTCCTAGTTGGCTCAGATGCGTGTTCCGGGTGTGGCAAACCCGGGCACCAACTTAAGGACTGCCCCTTAGCCAGGTCAAGGGTAGGTGGGCCTGTGTGACAACATCTAATTTTGCCGCTCCAGCAGCACGTCCCCCTCAACAGGGTGCCTCTACTAGCTCAGCAGGCGGTCAGCGCTAGAACAGGTTTTATGCTCTAGTACCCCGCTAGGAGCAGGAGGCTTCGCCATATGTGGTCACTGGTGTGTTGAAAGTCTTCCATGTTGATGCTTATGCTTTGTTAGATCAGGAGCTACTTTGTCTTTTGTGACCCCTTATATTGCTCGTAGTTTTGGAGTTAGCCCTGAAATTCTGTCAAAACCATTCTTCGTATCTACTACAATCTGTGAATCAATTGTAGCTAGGCGGGTATATAGAGGTTTCCCCATTATAGTGTTGCATAAGGTTACCTTTGCAGACTTAGTAGAGTTGGCCATGACAGACTTTGATATCATCTTGGGTATGGATTGGTCGTTTGCATGTTATGCTTCGATTAATTTTAGGACCCGTGCAGTGGAATTTCGATTTCCGGGTAAGTCAGTTCTGGAATGGAAGGGTAATTCTTCTGTACCAACCGGTCGGTTTATTTCATATCTTAAGGCTAGGAAAATGATCTTTAAGGGTTGCATGTACCACATAGTTAGGGTTAAGGATGTAAAGTCTGAGACCCCGACTATTCAGTCAGTTCCAGTGGTGTGTGAGTATCCGGAGGTATTCCCCGATGATTTGCAAGGTGTCCCTTCCGAGTGGGAGATTGATTTTGGTATAGATCTTCTTCCTGAAATGCAACCTATATCTATTCTGCCTTACAGAATGGCTCCAACCGAGCTAAAAGAGTTGAAGGATAAGCTAAAGGAACTTCTAGATAAGGGCTTTATTAGGCTGAGTAAGTCTCCATGGGGTGCACCAGTGTTATTTGTCTGGAAGAAGGATGGTTCACTTCGGATGTGCATTGATTATCTACAGTTAAACAAGGTCACCGTCAAGAATAGGTATCCTTTACCCAGGATCAATGATTTGTTTGATCAGCTTCAGGGGGCCAAGTGTTTCTCCAAGATTGATCTCAAATCCGGTATCACCAGCTCAGGGTTCGGGAGAGTGACACCCAGATAACCGCTTTCAGGACTCGGTATGGTCAGTGCAAATTTGTTGTTATGTCTTTTGGACTAACCAATGCCCCTGTAGCTTTTATAGACCTAATGAATAGGGTGTTCAAGCAATATCTGGACATGTTCGTTATCGTGTTCATCGATGACATCCTTATATATTTCTGAAGCAAGGAGGAGCATGCTGCTCATTTGAGGATAGTGCTGTAGATACTCGAGGACAGTCAGTTGTATGCAAAGTTTAGCCAGTGTGAATTTTGGCTAGACCCGATGGCATTTCCGGGCCACGTGGTATCAAGTGAGGGCATAAAGGTAGATTCTCAGAAAATTGAAGCGGTGAAGAATTGGCCTAGACTGGTGAATCCTTCAGAAATTCAGAGTTTCTTGGGCCTAGCAGGCTACTACCAAAGATTTGTTGAGGGATTTTCATCAATTGCAGCCCCATTGACCAGGTTGACTCAGAAAAAGATAAAATTCCAATGGTTGGAGGCTTGTGAGAAAAGCTTCCAGGAATTAAAGACCCGACTCACTTCAGCACCCATGTTGACCTTACCTGAGGGCACAGATGGCTTTGTTTTATATTGTGATACTTCGAGAGTCGGATTGGGATGTGTTTTGATACAGCATGGGAAAATAATAGCACATGCCTCTCGACAGCTAAAAGTTCACGAAAAGAATTACCCGACCCATGATCTCGAGTTGGCCGTGGTGGTGTTTGCATTGAAGATATGGTGGCATTACTTGTATGGGGTCCACGTGGACGTGTTCACGGATCACAAGAACCTGCAATATGTGTTCACGCAAAAAGATCTCAATCTTCGGCAAATGAGGTGGTTGGAGTTATTAAAGGACTATGATATGAGTGTTCTTTACCACCCTGACAAGGATAATGTGGTGGTGGATGCACTTAGTAGGCTCTCTATGAAGAGTGTGGCCCACGTGGATGAAGGAAAGAAGGAATTGGTGAAAGATGTCCACCGGCTGGCAAGGTCGGGAGTTAGATTGATCGACTCGACCGATGGTTGTGTTTTTGTGCAGAATGGGTCAGGATCGTCTTTGGTGGTTGATGTCAAATCTAAGAAAGATGAGTATCCGATTTTGAGGAAGCTGAAGGAAGCGGTTCAGAGTAAGAAGATCGAGGTTTTCTCCTAAGGGAGAGATGGTGTTCTACGGTACAAGGGTCGGTTATGTGTCCCAGACATTGATAATTTGAGAGTTCGGATAATGCATGAGGCACATGGTACCAGATATTCTATCCATACGTGGTCCACGAAGATGTATCAGGACTTACGAGAAATCTATTGGTGGGATAGTATTAAGAAGGATATTGCAGAGTTCATAGCCAAATGTCCAAACTGTCAGCAAGTGAAGGTCGAGCATCAAAGGCCGATAAGCGTACTTTAGTATATTAGCATTCCCACATGGAAGTGGGAAGAGATTAATATGGATTTTAAGCCTACCTCATACTCGATGACACTATGATTCCATTTGGGTGGTGGTAGATATTTTAACCAAGGCTGCACACTTCCTACCAGTCAAAACCATGAATTCCGTAGATGATTATGCCAGATTATATATTCGGGAGTTGGTTCGACTTCATGGAGTGCCCTTGTCTATTATTTCAGACTGAGATACTTAGTTTACCTCCCAGTTCTGGCGGTCTATTCAGAAAGGACTTGGGACTCAAGTCAAGCTCAGCACAGCCTTTCATCCATAAACAGATGGCCAAGCCGAACGAACAATCTAGACTCTTGAGGACATGTTGAGGGCATGTGTATGGATTTTAAAGGTAGTTGGGATGATCATTTTCCCTTAATCGAGTTTGCTTATAATAACAGCTATCACTTTAGTATCCTGATGGCACCGTTTGAGGCTCTTTACAGGCGAAGGTGTAGATCACCCATTGGATGGTTTGAGGTTGGTGAGGCAGCCATGATCGGAACTAATTCGGTTCATGAGGCCATGGTTAAGGTTTAGTTGATAAGGAACAGGATGAAGACCGCTTAGAGTCGTCAGAAATCATATGCTGATGTGAGGAGGAGGGATCTGGAGTTTGATGTGGACGATTGGGTATTTCTCAAGGTATCTCCCATGAAGGGAGTCATGCGGTTTGGAAAGAAAGAAAAACTCAGTCCCCGATATGTAGGCCCCTATCGAATTATGAGGAGAGTTGGTAAGGTAGTGTGTGAGTTGGGCTTGCCCACAAAGTTATCTTTAGTACATCCCGTGTTTCATGTGTCCCTTTTGAAGAAATGTTTGGGATATCCAGCTCTAGTAGTTCCGGTAGACAGCATCAGTGTGAAAGACAACCTCAGCTATGAAGAAGTTCTGGTGAAAAAATTAGATTGACAAGTCCATAAGATAAGGAACAAGGAAGTAGCCTCAGTTAAGGTTTTATGGAGAAATCAGCATGTTGAGGGAGCTATGTGGGAAACCGAAGCAAAGATGATGGTGAAATACCCACATTTATTCTCGATCGGCTTAATTCCAACCTGAGGTATCAGTTTTACTCTATGATTCTATTTAGTTTCCATGTTCAGTTCATGTGTTCAAGTTTCTTTTATGTGTATGAATGTGTATGTGAATCATGAGATCAGTTCAGCTATGTGTTATGAATCGGAGGTAGTCATTCCATAAGAATTTCAGTTAAAATGATCAGTGTTTGCATATGATAATTGCATGTCTCTGTTTCCTACTTGTTTTTAACATTCGAGGATGAATATTCCTAAGGGGAAGATATTTTAATACTCTGGGAGTGCGTAGGAGTAGACTCAGAAGTGAAAAGTTGAAAACCGCAAAAAATTGAGAAAATCTCTCAAGACGGGCCAAGGTATGACTCGTGGTATCAAACCACGAGTCGTTGTAATGAGTCATTGGGTGGGATTAGGCTGGTTGACAGTGCAAACAATGGGCGACATGACGACTCATTGTGGAAAACAATGAGTCATTGTTAGCAAACATTGGAAGTAGTTGGGTTCTTCAGATGGGCCATGACGGGTCTCCTGACGACCCGTCAGGAGAAACAATGAGTTGTTGGTTGTGGTCGTTTTTGGAGGATAGGGTTTCTAGTGGGCTTGACGGAAGGGAAACAATGACTCATCAATTGTTGTGATGAGTCGTGGTGTGGCCCGTTAGAAGATAAGATGCCAAGGTCCATAAGTAAACCACGAACGAAGTAACGGACCGTTGGTTGGTAGGACGAGTCGTCCTGTCCGTCCGTTGGTTGATTTTGGAAGTAGGCCTTCAGCAATGCATACACGAGGGTCATGACGGGTCATTGTTTGTTCCAACGACCCGTTAGAGCCATCCATTGGTTCCATCCGGCCAGATTTCAGGGTGGGTTCATTAAGGGTAATTTCGACTTTTTCATAATATGAGGCCCTAAGCTACATCGTTTTGGCTTGGGAAAGCTGGGGTTTTAAGAAAATGACCTATTCTAAACTCTCATTCATGCATGCAAGGATATTGAAAGGTGTTCTAAGCGGATTTTAAGTTTTTCTCTTCAATTATTCCAATTTCATTCTTGGGCTTCTAAGGAGAGTTAAGATTTGATAATCCCAGGTATGTAAGGCTATCAATGGGTGAATTCTTCCACACCCATGCTCCTATTCTATGAATTTACTTAAAATTTATCAACAACTCATGGGGTTTTGTAATTTATTTATAAAAATCAAATGATTTAATTATGGGTTTTGTGATTTTTGAAATATCATCATAATCTATGGATTTTGATCATCTTTTGAGATTTAAATTGATTATAATATTGTTGATTTTGATTTCTAAGCAATTAAGCTTAATTATTCTTGCCCAATGATTAATTGATTTATGATCTATTTTTCCATTGATGTTCTTTACAAGTCCAACATGAATTATGTTTTAGATTATGAATTTATTATATTATCCATTATGATTTTATGAAATTCAAGCTATATGCATGATCTACAAGTATGTACGAATCTTATTAATCATGAATTATGTTTTGGCCGACTCATGGGCCTGGTTTCATGGCTAGTTCATGTATGTACAAGTATATTATGATTATTATGATTTAACTAGCCCATGAATTCATGTATGTTATACTATGAGCACTATATATGTTTTGGGAGTAGTATTGAACACCGAGTAGGTTCAGGACCTAGGTTCTGCCCCGGATCTCATAAACTATGTACCATCGTAGGTATGTTGGGACCTCCTATGGGACTGTCCCCGGCCCAAATGGCCCTTTTCATGGTGATATCACACTTTCATGGTCCGAACCTTGGCAAGGTACGGACACCCTCCCGACTAGGGTTACAAGTCGGGCTTCATGTGTGCTCATATGAGGTATGTGGGTTAAGAGAATCTTCCACTGTTCCTCATGATTTATACATGTTTAAGATTATGTTTGTGGGCTCGAGTCATGCTAAACAATACTTTTATCTTACGATTATGATTACGATTGTGTTACGAATTTTTTGAAAGTCTTGAGCCTTATGTTATGGTACTACATTTATGATATGAGCATGACGTCCCACTCTTATGATCATTTATAAGATTTTCTATATTCTAAATGTTAGTTTTACTTACCTTTCATACTCAGTATATTCCAAGTACTGACCGCATACTTTCTATGCTGTATCATTCCATGATACAGGACCCCGCTCTCAGGCTCACCTTCCTCAGTAGTGCTCCCGAGATAGTTATCAGCTTATTTGGTGAGTCCCCATGTTCCGAGGGCCACATGTTTAGACTCTATGCTTTTCCTTCAGTTTCTTTTTTTTTGGGTTAGCTGGGGAGTTGTCCCATCAACCCGTCTTTCATGATTAGAGGCTTTTCAAAATACAAGTTGTGTTCAGCCATCATCTATGGATTATGTATTGTCTTTCTCCGTAATTATGACATGTTTACATTTTCTTATGTTGAGTCTTCTGCATATGTGATTGAATTATATGTACACTCATGCCATGGGTTAACTTGGGGTCTCTCGGGGCTCCTTGTCCTGTGTTTACGATCCGGGTATACGTCCAGGTCGTGACGATTTGCTTCCCGTATGTCATTGGCTGGCTGAAATTTGGCTAAGTGTTGGACCTTGGTAAGACTCGTACATGCTTCCTATTAGTTGTACAGAGCTTCCGTGGCTTGACTCTGAAACTTTGTAATTTTTTTGAAGTTCATCATGAGTGCTATGGTATGACTCGTACCTTGATGCCACGACTCGTACTGCCTATCCGTAGTAGGAATCAACCTCTTGTGCAAATATTCTGAATCTTTCCATGACTTCTTCACTACAGCCCCTACATGCTTTGTACGACTCATACTGGGAGTCGTAGGATGCACTTCTTCATCCTTATCCTTCTAAAACTTCTTACGACCTATAGTACGGCTCGTAGCACCTTCCTACGGCTCATACTGAGGATTGTTAGTTAAGCCTATTTTCTGCACTATCAGGCTATCTTTTGCACATCTTTGCTCCAACACCTATTTATCCTGTAACCAAAGAAAAAGTGCCTTATATCCATATAAATATATCTAAGTCTATGCTATTTTCTTAGTTTTGAGTGTCGAAAGTGCTGTAAACTCACAGCACATCAACACCCTCAACTTAAGACTTTTGCATGTCCTCAGGCAAAAAAAAAAAGAAAAACTAAATATGATGCTCAACTAGAAAATAAACCTAGGATACTACAGCCGACACTAACAAAACTTGCACTATACATTCAACAATTTTCTAACCCTTTTCCATGAACCAACATCAGCTAATGTACTACAAGCAACCACAAAACATGCTAAGCAGGGATCAAGACATGTCATCTAGCTATCCACAGGCAATCAAGTCATCACCAATATTTTTCACACAGACCAATGGTAAAAGTAAACATAATCCATGTACCCTCACAACAAATGAAGTCCCTACTCACATATATAGTATCAAATATTGCATCGGACTAAACAAGCAAGGCACTCATTCTCATAAAGAAGTTTCAAGTATTATGTATCATATACCATAGGCTTGCCTTTATTTTCTCTACTTCGATTTATCAGATGGTTGGATTAGGATCACTATAGGACTTGCTGGGGCTTGTAATGTAGGCTTTAGGGCTGTACATGATAAATATAAAAGATTTTATAAGCGACTATCCCTTCCCTGGCACCACATACATTGACTACACCATTCACCTATTTCACCCTTTATGCTTTTCATTCCTTTTCTTCACTTTTCACCTCTTTTATGTACATTTGTATGGGTGTGGTGTATTTTCAACTTTTTCCAACACATTTTTTTTTTCTTTTTCAAGATTTTCAAATTTTTTCACACCATACCTCATTTTTAATCTTTTCTCTTTTCTCTCCCTTTTTCTCGTTCCCATTATTTATGCACCCCTACTCTAGCCACCCTCAACTTAGGCATTTTGCCTATGTTGAGGTTCACATTATTCAAGGAAGGATCAGGGCCAAAATAGGTTCATTATAAAGAAATGGGTACAGTTAATCGGTTCATCAAAGAAAAATGGTCTATTAAAGGCTCAAAATTGGGATCAAACGAATCATATGATTTTGGTAGGGTTATTTAGGATAAAAGTGAGCTTAACAAAAAAGGGCCTATGATCATATCCTAACCAACCATCCTTAGCCTATGCAAAGACCAACCAGGCAAGTTCTAGATCTTCAACACAATATTGAACTTACTACACCTCACCACTCATAGTACATGACTTATATTCACCTCACCTGTCTAGTTTACACATGGATTAACAAGACTCCTCATGCTAATAAACTAAATGACATCAAAAGATCCACATAAATCATGCATGCAGTCACAATACATAGCTAATGCATCAAATATTTTTAAACAGGGTCAATTTTTTTTTCAAAAATCAAAACTTGTGCATTTTCATTGGTTGAGTATTCCTAAGTTATTTTCTAATTAAACAAAAATAACAAAGTAAGAAACAAAGACCCTAAACATGCTGGTTCTACTACATAGCATGCCCGAGGGAAAAGAAACACGGCAAGAAAAACCCTCGGACGAATCAAAAATCCCAAAAATCACAAGTACACCCTCTCCCCTTTTTGAAAATTAAGCTTCATCCCCGAATCATGAACTACAAGTACATAGGGAAGGGAACATACCTATGGCGCTCTAGGCACTCTTATCGTCCTACGGAGGAGGTACCTCCACTGTAATCATGGCGCTAGCAGTGGACGGCATACTCAATGAAGTATCCATAGGGGGAGCGGTTACTTCCTCAGTAGTCTTGGTTGCTTCTACGACCTCTGTGTCAATATGGGCTGAAGGTGGCTCACCTGAAGGGTCACGACCACTGGCAAGATCAGGATGAGTCATAGTGGAGCTACCTACTCCTCTAGCTCGCTCCTGCAACTCTAACAAATGTGAGTCATGAATCTGCAGGCTCTGTGCTCTAGCCTGCTTGCGTTCTTTCCTTTCATTTTTGCTCTTCTTCCTCAGACTCTCCTCTTTGATATCCTCAGAAGCTCTTTTCTTTCCCTTATCTCCAGCAGCTACCATCGGCTCCCAATAAGCCGCCAAGTCAGTCTCCTCATCGAGCTCTGCATCTAGTTCTGGAAGAGTGGGGGCTGCTATGACTACCGGTTTTAGTGATGACAACTTGGTTACTTGGCTCTGAAGAGCCCCCAACTCCTTATGGAGACTGTTGGTGCCCATCTTCTCTGCCATTTGCACATTGAATCGGCTCTCAAATTCATCCAAGCGAGCATGCAGATCCTGAGTTGCTGTATCTATCTCCGCTTTGACCTATGGCTTTACATTTTCCATCATAGCTTGAATTTTTCGTTCAATCATGGTCAATCGTTTAGCCAATTTCTGGAGGAAGTCATGAGGCACCAAAATATGCCCTGCTGGAGTCTGAGTCTGCAAGCTAATGAGGTGCTAGGAGATGACTCTAAGTGATCGACATCTATAGCCGGTGTCTCACTCAGCTCGTATAAGGTGGGGACATTCACCTATGCGCCCCTACTGGATGGACTGATGGAATTGCAGTGGAAATTCTAGCTTGGCTTACTGAGTTCATCTCGTCCCAATTAAGGCCAATGTCTGCAATCCTCTGGCCTTCGATCAGACGCTCCTCACCTCGTCGTATGGCACCCCTGCCTCTGTGCATAGCCTGAATACAAGACTCGGGAATGGGATGGTAGTGCTCACTCCCACCTCCCTATCTCGTATCTCCTCTGCAATGATTCTCAGGATATTAATAGGATAACGGGACATGAGGTATGCCACTAAAGCTGCTCTGTTAACTCTCAATGTATTGTCGTTGACCGTGGGTGCTAACCGGTGGCGTACTAGTGTCCAACAGGCTTTTGCTATGAAGTTGAGCGAGTTCTTTGTCACCTTCTTTCCACCAGTAACCCATTCAGCATCGTCCTTATTTTCTGCAATCACCTCTGCCAACCATTGCAGCTGCCTTTGCCTTTCCTGGAAGCCCAAGTTCCTGATCTGCTTCACTGCCTCCACCCTGTAGTCATACTCAGGCATAATCCGTGTAGGCACGAACTGTGGTCCATATAAAACCCGAGAGATGGTCTGCTCTGATATGTCTACCTCTCTTCCTCGGACCAACACACTCTCTAGTAGGGACTGGTCTTTTACTTTGTGCCCCTCATTTGCCTTTTGCTCCATGGTGGCTAAATAGTTCTCATAGAACTCCTTGACCAATTCTTCTGTATACTGAGCTGGAGTCTTGGTCATCCACTCGAAACTATAGAAGCTTAATATCCGCTTCATCTCCTTAACTTCATTCAGTGAGTTTGTGAGGATCCGCGATTCTTCCTGGATGCTCCGCCTTGGCTTGTTATTGGCGGTGAGAGAAATGCCTTGCTCATAAATCTCTCTAGCTCCTGACACTCTCCACCGGACTGTGCGGTTCTCTCTGGATGGGGTCTATACTTGTGCAGCATTTGGAGCCTCCTCCTCTAATTCATCGCTGCCACTTGCTTCACCTGATTGGGTCTCCTCAGACCCTTCTTCTGTGTTTGAGTCGTTTCCCAACTCCTGATTACCTCCTCTATCTCCCTCCTCAAACTAGGGAGCTTGGGTAGATATGGCAGTAGCTGCTTCGACTTGTGCTCTTGCTTTTGCCCTAGTGGTTTTGGTTCCGTCAATGTCTAAAGTATCTACCTGGTAATCCTCAACCAAACCACTAGGGGAGTTGCCTGCTTGCCCAGCCTCAGACTCGGATGTTTCATTAATTAATGTTCTCAGGGCTGTTTCTTTGGATGCTTTTCACTTCACTGTCATTATTCTTGTTGCTTCTTTCTTCTATTGGTAATCGCAAATGTGGGTTGAGACACACTTAATTTGAGCAACAAATTGCTCATAGATTTAAGTCACGGGTGTGAGGGATTCGCAGGTAGGGTTCGTAGTTTTGATGTTGTTTGCGTTGGAAGAAGGGTCGTGTGAGGTTTTTGGTTTAAAATAGGAAAAGGGAAGATATGAAAACCTGGGTCGAGTCGGGTAATTTTAAAAATTTTGACCCGTCATGACTTGTACCACGAGTCGTAGGAAGAACGTATGACTCGTCCCTTGGACCCATATGTCAAAGTTTTGAAAACTTACCTGGGGACCTACGAGTACATCATACGACTCGTACAAGGTGGGTACGATTCATATGATGACCCCTAGGTCGTTTCTTTTGAATTACATCTCTGAACCTCACCACGCCTCCTGCTATGGCTCCTAGGATGCTGTCACGGGTCGTACTGAAAGTTGTAGTAGCTGCTTTTTTAGCACTTTTTTTGCCACCAGTTTTTGTTTTCCCTACACACCGAGCACACATTAATTCAATAACTTGGGTTGCCTCCCAAGAAATGCTTGATTTAACGTCACGACACAACACAGGTGTCCCCGTTACTCAGACTTCACCAAGCCACCACTTGGGTTGCCTCCCAAGAAGTTCCTGATTTAACCTTGCGGCACAACGCAAGTCTCTTGACTACTTAGAATTCGTCAAATGACTCATATTCATCCTCTAGTGCGGAGATTACACTGTATTCCTTGGGTTGCTGCATTGTCCGGAAGATATTGAAAGTGACCTATTCTTTGTTTAGTCTGAACTTCAGCTGGCCAACCTCTACATCTACTAAGACCCTCCCAGTTGCAAGGAATGGTCGCCTCAGAATGATGGGGACCTCATAATCAACCTCGCAATCCAAAATCACAAAGTCTGCTGGGAATATGAATTTGTCCACCTTAACTAGTACATCGAACAGGATCCTCACTGGCTTCTTCACAGTTCTGTCGGCCATCAGTAGTCGCATAGTGGTCGGTGTGGGGACTCCTACGCCAAATTTCTTGAATACCGCCAAGGGCATCAGGTTGATTCTTGCTCCAAGATCACAAAGTGCCCTTGCGAACACGACATTGTCAATGGTGCAGGTATAGTGAAAGCACCTGGGTCTTCCTTCTTTTGAGACAAGACCCGTGTAGCTATGGCACTACAATGATGTACATTTTCTACTGGCTCATAGCTTACAGACCTCTTCTTCATCACCAAGTCCTTTATAAATTTAGCATATCCCAACATTTGTTCCAATTCCTCTATCAATGGTATGTTCACAGATAATTGCTTAAGCATTGAAAGGAATTTCTGGAACTTACCATTTTCCGCCTTTTTATTCATTCTTTGGAATGGTGGTGGTGGTCACGAGATAACTCAGTGCACTTGAGTTGCTCCTTGATCAATGTCAGGTTCTTTTTACTCTATCGGGGCCTCTGGCAACTCAACACTCTCCATCTCAACACTCTTATCACTTTCCTCAATAATGCTCTCTTTCTTCTGTTCAACTACAACCGGAAAAGGGGGGTCAACTGTGGTCTTACCACTCCTAGTCACCATCACCAAGTAGTGGCCATCATTCTTTGGATTCTGGATGGTGTTGCTAGGTAGTGTACCCTTTTGTCTAGGGTTGAGTGATGCTGACAGTTGCCCAAGCTGCTGCTCAATATGCTTGATGGCGGTTGCATGAGATTCCACTCTCTGGCCCATACTTGATATGTCACCACGGATCTCCTTCAATTGCTCATCAATGGACCTTACCTTCTTTAGCATCTCGGCCATCATTCTCTCTAACTTTGATTGCCTAGCCTCCCCCGTTCATGCATTGAGAGGCACATAAACTCCAGCCCGGTCATTGTGGTAGCCATCATTTCTTCTCCATTCTCCATCGCGCTTACGACCGCGACTCCTATCTCTGTTCCCATTTCGGTTGTAGTTGTCTCTGTATTGGTTCCGAACTTGGTTTCCAGAGTCTTGGTGCCAATTGTCTTGTCGAAATGCTTGGGCGTTGGCTCGAAAACCCGCCCCTTGGCTATCCAGGAAATTTGCCTCTTCCTTGAAATCCGAGTGATCAACTCCCAGCTCCAGTCCTTGTGTCCCCACTGCATTTACCTTTTTGGCTCCTGCTCCCATGATGTGCTTTGTAAGCAAATCCAATGATGTGTGCATGTGAGCCTACTCTCGGCCGCGTTCTTCTTCCTTCCTATGTTGGTCTGCAGTCAAACCAACAACATATGTACCGGCCGCTGCATCAACCTCCCTTGTATGCCATGCCATGTTTGTCTTAGTCATCCTGTTAAGGATTGCAGCAGCTTGCTCCCAAGTGTGACTCATAAATTCTCCTCCTACCATCGTGTCTACAACAACTTTTGTGCTATTATTTAAAGACCTGTAAAAAATTTCCAACAAACTGTCATATGGGATTTTATGGTTCGGGCACTTTTCAACTTCTTTTTGAATCTCAACCAGGTTTCATGAAGTGCCTCTGTCTTGAGTTGTTGGAAATTATAGATCTCATCCTTTAGCTGCAACATTCTGGAGAGAGGAAAGAATCTCTCCAAGAAGGCCTGCTTGAGTTCCCTCTAGTTGGTTATGGATACATTGGGCAACTCCGATAATCAGAAAGTGGCTTCCCCTGATAGGGAGAAGGGAAAAAGTCTGAGCCTAATAACATCTTGGCTAACTCCGGGCAACCTGTACGCCTTGCATATTCCTACGAAGTTCATCAAGTACAGGTTGGCGTAATCCGTTGTTTGACCATTGAACACCCCTTTCATGTTTAACAATTGAATCATGGTGCTCGTGATGTCAAATTTGGCCCCAGCGGGCAGTGGTGGTTGCATAACTGCTCCAGTTGACCCAACTTCATGAATGTCTGGGTCCTCATCATCGAAGAACTGAGGGGAAAGTCTATAACCTCTGTTGCCCCTCCCATGTCGACCAACATTAACTACCTTTTCTATGACATCTTCCGCATCCTGAAGTGCAGCTTGTTGAGCTAGCTCAGCTTGCCTAGCTTCTTCAGCTATGCAGACATCTCTTTGTTCCTGGTTCTCCATCTTGTGTAGTGTTCGTTCAATTTTTGGGTTCAATAGAATCAAGGGATCTCCACTACTCCGAGTGCTTGGCATTCATCGGAAAACATCCTGTGGGTATCAAAAACAAAAAGAAAACGTAATTAAGGAAATAACTACCAAAAAAGTCAAACACAAGAAAATAATCTAGTCTTAGCCGTATTCCCCGGCAACGTTGCCACTTTTTGATAACACTCAAACCATACCTCCTACCGAAGTCTGAAGCGGACATTGTCAATAAATAACTCAACTAGAGGTTGGGGATGAACCCACAGGGAATATGGAAGAGCTAGATTAAAGCCGGTAAGTGAACTTGTTAGGTAGTTACTCTAAATTCGGGGCTCTAAAGAAAACAATAATTAAAAACATAGTTAAAACTTTGGTTGAAATCAAGAAAGAAAGATAGCTAGGGTTTTGTGTTTCCCATGGGTTCATAACTGCTTCGGGTATACATATGTGATCATCACCAATGCTTACTTGTAGAACTGATACTTAGGTTCATTCAAACGACTGGTTCGTCCCTATTGAATGACTTTACTCAGTCACCAGGTCAGGTATCATGAGCCCTTACAAATTAACTGTTATAAATATGTCCCTAATTTAACTATCCTGCAACCATAGCTCAAGTTAATACAATGATCATCAAGATCAAGGCTTTGTTGTAATTCTCTTTTCCTAATCTCTACTTCTCTAGGCTCAAGCAAGTAAAGAATTCGGGCAAGTTGATGAGTTGGAAATTTACCAACTCATTAGGCTCCTAATCATGAGTTTTTACTTAGTTTTCGAGTCATTTATGTGGATTTGATTCCCTTTCTCTTGAATTCTTTGTAGGTACCCCATGTGAGTAAGGAAAGCATGAATTGAGCAAAACACATGGAATTTGAGAAGAAATTTGATCAGTTAGAATATGAAGGAGAGGAGCCAAAGATAATGGAAGATTTGAGCTCAAAAAGAGGTGAAGGACATGCTTTGAATTGGCTAAACGCGGATCCATAAAGGTGAAACGCAGGTGAAACGCCGAAGTTACTATCCAGACCAGCTAACCAACCGGCTCTTCGTGGGTTGGCATCGGCTATTCGCCGGTGGTTCACAGGTTGGCACCGGCTATTCACAGGTTGGCACCGGCTGTTTGCAGGTAGGCAATCGACTATTCGTAGGTTGGCACCGGCTGTTCGCAGGTTGGCACTGGCTGTTTGCAGGGGGGCATTGGCTATTCGCAGGTTGTCATCGGCTGTTCGCAGGTGGGCACTGCTGTTCGCAGTTCAAAGGGCAAGTGAACCAATTTTGCTAATGGAAGGGAAAAAACATCCAGAAAGGTTCCCAAAGCTCCTAGAAGCCTCCAAGGGCACTTTTGGAAGGTTGTACACAAGAAAGTACAGATATTTAGATAGCTTTCATTGAATTCATCCATTAATGAATTCAATCATCTAGAATTAATCTTCTTAATAAAAGTTTTAGTAGAATCACTTCTCCATAGATTTGTAGAGTTAGGTAGTACTTTTCTTCTTCTTTTTCTTTAACCCATTTTTGGGGAATTCCACCATTGTTGTAAGAGCTTGTGAAGCAAATTTGTGAAGCTAATGCAATGAATGTGAGGGGAATCCTCTTGATATCTTCTCTCTATCTTTAAATATGCTTTACTAATTTTCTAGTTAGAAGTATATTCATGGTGGGTTTGTTTATTTGATTGGGATTTTGATAAATTGCTCTTGGATTCTTATTGAATTATAGATGGGTTGTCACGACCCGAACGGAGGCCCGGATCGTAGACACAGGACAAGGGACCCTGAGAGGCCCCAAGTTGACCTATGGCACAAGCATACATCTAGCTCAATCCATAAACTAAAGAATCTACACTATAAACCAGCGGAAGTATAACTCAACATAACATCAGAATAAGCATCCGAGGTTGAATACATACATAAGTCTAAGAAGCCTCAAACCTGGACGAGTTGATAGGACAAGACTCCAACTAACTCAACAATACTGAAGTTGAAAATACAAAAGGGAACCTGAAATTCTAGCCCTCGAAGGATGAGGACTCACCAACAAAGTAGGCGCTAACTCTGACAACCGGCTACGAACGGGGATGAGCCTGGGAGTTGGGTCCTATATTATAAATGATATAGCTTAGAAAGTATGCGATCAGTACGTGAAATGTACCGAGTATGCAAGGTAGGTAAAATTGCTTAAGTAAATTAAATCATTTAAACATTTCATAACATATCATAAGCTTTAAAATCTGAGAGGAGGGACTGCATGCATTCTTTCTTAAATCATAATCTTTTCATAACATGACAATGCATAGCTTCATAATATCACAACTGACTCGAATGACTCAAGCTGAAATATGACATTTATAGAAAAGCTGAACATTGAGTCAAACCTTACTTTAGATCATGCATGTATAAAATAATAACCATGGGAAATGAATATGCAAATCTGAATCATATAGACACTGGGAGACTCGTCACCTAACCAACATACCATGATAGAGCTTACGTGGTCCCGACTATCACACTCAAGTGGGCAGAGCCATCCAAAACCTTGCTAGGGATAAGGATGCTACCATGATATTGATATCAAGCTCATGGGCTATTATGGCCAAGGATAGCTCATAAGGGAGGTCCCAACAACATAATGGTATCAACCTACATTGGTGTGTAATTCTGGGGTATAGGGTAACCGACCCTTAGCCAGCTCGGTGCTAGACTCTTCTCCCAAAACATGCATATGCTCTATATCGTATATAATGAAGCTCAATATCGTCTATTGCAAAGCTCAGCATGAAATCATGCATAGACTCAACATCATATGAAACGAAGCTCAATAATGACATACATCTTAATCGGATTTATGCATATGAGAAATTTTCATTTAAAACATACCACAAGCTGAACATACTTGGGAGCCCTTGCTCCAAAACCATGTGGTAAGCTATACATAGGAATATTTAACTCAAACATACCACAAGCTAAAATATAGAATTTGGGAGACTTCACTTTAAAACACTGCAGTAAGCTTATTTCGGGAAAATCATCATTTGAAATCAACATGTGGGCACTGCCCAAAGCTTTATCATGCTAAGAATTGCTCAATTCTCATTGAAGACATAATTACAGACATAGGTAATTTCACATCATTCTTTGCATCATAATATTTCATCATTATCACATTTACTTCGTATATCTTACTTTTCGTGATATCATCAATGAGCTTCAACATTCATAAAAGCTAGAAACAAAATTTTAATTGAGATCATTTTAAAATCAGCCCATGCTTCACAATTCGATAATAAAATCATAATCAACTCATACCTATGTAAAAAAATTGAATATTCCTGCATTTGGGTAAAACCCCACACTTGATCATAGGAGATTTTCATGATTCGATAGAAATTGAGCATGGGTGTGGAAGAAGACACCCACTCATAACCCTACATACCTAGAAGGGATTGATTCCACCAAATCTTTGATTACCCAAAAGGAAATTGGATGGAAACCTTGAATACTAGCCTTGAATCACCTCTCCAACCTCTCAAGCTTGCATGCATGTAATGAATGACTTAGAATAGGTTTTCCCCTCTTAAAACCCATTAAAATGAGCCTTAACGACGTAGTATAGGCCTCTAGAACTTGGGAATTACGGAAAAGCCCTTACTAACATCGTAGAAAATAACTGTTAGGTGGTCCTAACAGACGACCTGATGACTCTTCATTGGGGAAAATGACTCGTCAGGCTGCTCGTCAAGTACACTGCCTAGCCTGACGTCTTGGGCTCGCAACAACTGACATAATGACTCGTTAGGGGTGATCACAACTCGTGGTCACCAATCGTCAGGTACACTACCTCAATTACATCACTTCACACTTATATCACCCCACGACTCACACCACGACTCATTAACACACCCAATAAGTCATGGTCGGCTTCTGTTAAGTGCACTGCCTAGCCTTCTTCTATTTTCCTTCTCCCTTACCCTACGGCTGACCTAATGACTCGTGGTGTCAGACCACAAGTCATTCCCATGCCCGTGGGGACCCCCTTTTCCTCCAAACTTCCCAACTCTTTCCTAGCCTCCCCACGAGTCACATGACGACTCGTGGGCTGTCCTCACGAGTCGTCCAACCACTTATTCTATGCCTGCAACACCAGTTTTACATTTTCCCCATTTTTGACTCCCGGGTCTGATTCTTGGGTTCCAGGGATATTACAATATCTCCCCTTTGGGAACGTTCATCCTCGAATGTTAGAAACATACAGAAAATGCAACAACATGCAATCATCATATGCAAACACTGATCTTTTAAACCGAAAACTAATGGAATGACTACCTCCGAAAAGAACCACATAGATGAACCGAATTCAAACATCACATACATCTAACATAACATAAAACAAACTTATGCACATGAACTGAATATGGAAACTGATTAGAGAATTAGGGCAAAAACTTATACCTCAAACTAAAATTGAGCCAGTAGGGAACAGGTGAGGGTATTTAGCCATCATATCCGCTTCGACTTCCCATGTAGCTCCCTCAACATGCTGATTTCTCCATAACACCTTTACAGAAGATACTTCTTTGTTCCTCAGCCTCCGAACCTAACGATCCAGGATTGCAATTGGAATTTCGTCATAACTGAGGCTATCTCTCACACCAACACTTTCCACCGGGACAACTAAAGCTATATCACCCAAGCACTCCTTTAAGAGCGATACTTGAAACACAGGATGCACGAAAGATAACTCTGAGGGCAAGTCCAACTCATACGCTACCTTACCAACTCTTCTCATAACCCGGTACAGAACAACATAGCGGACTGAGTTTTCCTTTCTTTCTGAACTGCATGACTCCCTTCATGGGAGATACCTTCTGAAATACCCAATCGTCTACCTCGAATTCCAACTCTCTCCTTCTCACATTAGCATATGACTTTTGATGACTCTAAGCGGTTTTCAGCCTGTCCCTTATCAACTGAATCTTCACCATAGCCTCATGAACCGAATCAGGTCCTATCATAGATACCTCACCAGCCTCAAACCATCCGACGGATGATCTACATCTCTGCCCATAAAGAGCCTTGAATGGTGCCGTCTGGATGCTAGAGTGATAACTGTTGTTATAAGCAAACTCGATCAGAGGCAAATGATCATCCCAACTACTCTTTGAAGTCTAGTACACATGCTCTCAACATGTCCTAGAGAGTCTGGATTGTTCGTTCCGCATGACCATCCATTTTTGGATGAAATGTTGTGCTGAATTTAACTTGAGTCCCAAGTCCTTTTTGAAAAAACCGCCAAAACTGAGTACCTCGGTCTGCAATAATAGACAAGGTAATTCCATGCAATCGAACCAACTCCCAGATATATAGTTTGGCATAATCATCCACTGAATCTATGGTTTTGACTGGTAGAAAGTGTGCAGCCTTGGTCAACCTGTCTACCACTACCCAAATAGAATGATACTATTGGTGAGTACGAGGTAGGCCTGTAATGAAATCCATATTAATCTCTTCCCACTTCCAAGTGGGAATGCTAATATCCTGAAGTACGCCTCCCGACCTTTGAAGCTCAACTTTCAGTTCCTAACAATTCGGGCACTCCGCTAAGAATTCTACAATATCCTTCTTCATGCCATTCCACCAATATATTTCCCGCAAATCATGGTACATCTTGGTGGCACCCGGGTGAATAGAATACCTGGATCCATGTGCCTCATGCAATATCTGGCCCCTCAAATTATCAACATCTGGAACACACAAATGGCCCTGGTACCGCAACACCCCATCTCCCCTTTAGGTGAAGACCTTCACCTTCTGACTCCGAAAGACTTCTTTCAGCTTAACCAAAATCAAATATTCATCTTGTCTAGCTTTCATATCAGTCACCAAGGACGATTCTGATCGATTTTGCATGACAACGCTGCCATCGGTTTAGTCGACCAATCTAACTCCGAACCTTGCAAGTCAATGGAAATCTTTCACCAACTCCTTCCTTCCCTCATCCACGTGGGACACACTCTCCATAGAGAGCCTACTAAGTGCGTTCGCTACCACATTAGCCTTACCCGACTGGTAAAGGACACTCATGTTGTAGTCCTTTAATAGCTCCAACCACCTCCTTTGCCGAAGATTGAGGTCTTTCTGCGTGAACACGTATTGTAAGATCTTTTGGTCTGTAAATACATCCATGTGGACCCCATACAAATAATGCCGCCATGTCTTCAAAGCTACTACCACCGCGGCAAATTCCAGATCATAGGTCGGGTGATTTTTCTCATTGATCTTTAACTGTCTAGAGGCATATGCTATAACCTTTCCCCACTGCATCAAAATGCATCCGAGCCCGATTCTCGAAGTATCACAATACACAACAAAACCATCCGTACCCTCAGGTAGTGTCAACACCGGTGTTGTAGTGAGTCGAGTCTTTAATTCTTGAAAGCTCTTCTCACAAGCCTCCGACCATTGAAACTTTACCTTTTTCTGGGTCAACTTGGTCAATGGTGCAGAAATTGATAAAAAACCCTCAACAAACATCTGGTAGTATCCAACTAGGCCCAAGAAACTCTGAATATCTGAAGGATTCATCGATCTAGGCCAATTCTTCACTACTTTGATTTTCTGAGAATCTACTTTTATACCCTCACCTGATACCACATGGCCTAAAAATGCCACGAAATACAACCAAAACTCACACTTGATGAATTTGGTGTACAATTGATGATCTTGAGGGTTTGAAGCACTACTCTCAAGTGAGCGACATGCTCCTCCTCACTCCGAGATTATATAAGGATGTCATCAATGAACACAATCACGAACATATCCAAATATTCCATGAAAACCTTGTTCATTAGATCCATAAAAGCTGCAGCGGAATTGATTAGTCCAAAAGACATAACAATAAATTCGTAGTGACCATACCGAGTCTTGAAAGCGGTCTTCAGGATGTCACTCTCCCGAACCCTGAGCTGGTGATACCCAGATCTGAGGTCAATCTTGGAGAAACACTTGGAACCCTGAAGCTGATCAAATAGATCATCGATCCTGGGTAGAGGATACCTATTCTTAACGGTGACCTTGTTTAATTGCCGATAGCCAATACACATGCGAAGGGAACCATCGTTCTTTACGACGAAGAGAACTGGTGCACCCCATGGAGACTTGCTCGGTCCAATGAAACCCTTATCTAACAAGTCCTTCAATTTCTCTTTCAACCCTTTTAGCTCGACTGGAGCCATTCCGTAGGGAGGAATAGATATAGGCTGCGTGTCGGGAAGAAGGTCAATATCGAAATCAATCTCCCGCTCGGGAGGAACACCTGGAAAATCATCAAGAAAGACCTATTGATACTCACGCACTACTGGAACTGACTGGATAGTTAGGGTTTCAGACACAACGTCTTTAACCCTAACTAGATGGTACATGCAACCCTTAGAAATCATCTTCCTGGCCTTAAGGTAGGAAATAAATCGACCTACAGGCACAACTGAACTACCCTTCCATTCTAAGACTGGCTCACCTGGAAATCTGAACTCTACTAATTGAGTTCTACAATTACCTGAAGCATAGCATGCAAATAACCAATCTATGCCGAGAATAACATCGAAATCGGTCATGGCTAACTCTATCAAATCTGCTGAGGTGACCTTATGAAGGATTGAAACTGGGCAACCTCTATACACCCATCTAGCTATAACTGAATCACCTACTAGTATGGAAACCGAGAAGTGTTCTAAATACATCGGGACTGACTCCGAAGCTACTAGCACATATGGTATCACAAGAGATAAGGTAGCCCTCAGATCTAGCAAAGCATATACATCAATATGGAAAACTCGTAACATACTAGTGACCATATTCGGGGAGACCTCTTGCTCCTGTCGGGATGCTAAAACATAGAATCTGTTCTGGCGCTGACTGCCAGCTATGCTAGTAGATGCTCCCTGATGTGCTGATCGTGCGGTAGGGGCTGCTGAACTAGAAGCTGGGCCTCGACCCCCCTAATCCTACCTCGCAGCTGGACAATCTCTAAGAATGTGTCCGGGCTACCCACATCCAAAACAAGCTCCTGTACTTGCCAAACACTGGCCTGTGTGCTCTGGCCCACACCTGCAATAAGCTGGGATGCTCGAATTTGTGGGCCTACTGTATGAACCCTCGAGCCTGATGTATGCCCTGTCTAATCATGCCTAGGCCCGGATGGCACACTCAATGCTGAAGATGCTGGGGCCAATGATCTCTGGTGGATCTGCTGTGAGTGCACACTCATCGAGGATAATGCTTTATTTGTGTTAGGGGTGAAGTCTGAGTAGCCCACTTGTTAAGTGATGCACGATATGGCCCTATGATTGATTGGATGATGTCATTCTTAAGGGTAAATCGTCATTACTTGTAAGTAGTATCACTTCTTTAGATAGTAGTCTTTAAATAAGATCCAAGGGTTTTCTTTATACTATGGTTCTTTCTTATTATACCCCGGAAACCCAAGATCAGACCCAGGAGTCAAAATGAAGAAAAACAGAACATTTGCATTAGGTTGCAGGATGACTCGTGAGGTGGGTTATGAGAAGTGACCACGAGTCGTGATGTGACTCATGGTCAGCAGGTTGGGCAAGCTTAGATTGAGGAGGCCACGGGCCTGGCCACAAGCCGTGGTCAGACCTCACGACTCGTGAGGTCACCTGTGGTCTGCATTGGAGGGTTGGTCAAGGCTTTGAGGTAGTAGGGGTCACGGGTGGTGACCATGAGTTGTGGTTAACCACCATGATTCATGGGGTCCCTCGTGGTATCCCCCTGAGGGTTTTGGACAGTGGATTTCATGGGTCCTGGCCACGAGTCGTGCCCCTTGGCAAAGACTCTTGAGGTCTCTCGTTAGGGGCCCTGGTAGTGATTTTTTCTGCGTTTTAATAAGGGGTGTTTTCGTAATTCCTAAGTTCCTAAGGCCTAAACTTTGTCTTTTTGTGTATCTTTTGAGTGTGATAAGATTGGTTAAGTCCCTAATGCATACCCATTCCCATGCAAGAGCTTTTAGAGAGGTTTTAGGGAGATTCAAGGCCTTCTCCTCCAAGTTTCTATCAATTTCTTGTGGGTTTTCAAGGAACTTTGAAATCAGTCCATTCCCAGGTGTGTAGGGTTTAGAATGGGTGAATCCTTTCACATCCATGCCCAAATTTCATTTTAAATCATGAATTCTCCGATTCAAGTTCTATGAGGTTTTACCCAAATGCATGAAAATGTGATTTCCCTTTATGGCCATGATTTAATTGAGTTTTAATTATTGAATTGTTAGTGATGGGTAGGTTTTATATCATTTTCTTTAAAATCATGTTTCAAGCTTTTTAAATCTAAAATGCCCATTGATAAAAGTTCATGAAAGTTATGATTTTTGATGAATATTCAATATTTTGAGTTTATTAATGATGGAAAAGCATGAATTCAAGTTCCCTTGTTTATGAGCACATTTTGAAAGAATTGAGTATGTTAAAGTATTGGGCAATGCCCACATGTTGAAGAATGATTTATGATTTATGAAATGAATTACATGATTTATCGATTTATGATGTCGGCTGATGAAATAGGCCTTTGATTCTTGGATAAGCATGTTTTAAAGGGGATCAATGATGATAAATGTATATTTTAGCCAATGAATCTTAATGCATGATGTTATTGATTCACGTATGAGACTATATGCATGTTTTTGGGAGCCGTGTCTAGCACCGAGAAGCTCGACATTCAAAGGATTACACCGGTGTCTCATAACCACGTGCCACCGTGGGTTTCTAATGATATATTGTATTGATAATGATCCCCTCAAATGTGATATCACGCCTAATGCACGACCCTCGCCTGGAAAGCCAGGGTCGGCTCTGCCCACTTGAATGAGATAGTTGGGGCATCATGAAAGGCTCTACCATGATGGTGTCAGTTATGACGAGTCCTCCCATTGTTCAGCATGTATTATACATTTTTTTGTTTATTCTATTGGCTCAAATTATGTTTTGATAAAGTTTATTTACGATTATGATTATGAACGCTTTATGATTGACTTGAAAGCCTTGAGCCTTATGTTTCCTTACGAAGTTTATGATACAAGCATGATGTCCTTCTCTTATGTTTATATATGAGTTTATTTTACTTTAATGTCTGTTTTACTTACCTTGCATTCTCGGTACATTCCACGTATTGACCGCATACTTTCTGTGCTGTATCGTTTCATGATATGGGGTCCGGATCTCAGGTTCATCCTTATCGTTAGTCCATCTCAGTTCTCGCTCTCAGATTATTGGTGAGTCCTCATGTTCTGAGGGCTGTTTGATAGACTTTTATGTTATCTTTTGTTTCATTGTTGGTCGGGTTAGTTGGGGATGTTGTCCCATCAACCCATCATATGTAGTAGAGGCTTTCAGACAGTATGAAGTACTCAGCTTATGTGAATGTTTAGTACTTTCAAATGTTACGCTATGGTAACATTTCCACTATGTTTTATGCTAAGTATTCCACTTTATTAAATGAGATTAGATGTATGCATGTGCCATGGGTCAACTTGGGGTCTCTCAAGGTCCTTTGTCCCGTGTCTATGATCCGGGTGTACATTCGGGTCATGAAAAACTTGGTATCAGAATAATAGGTTTGAAGTGTCCTAGGGTGTCTGAAAGTCACATTAAGTAGAGTCTTTTTTATAGGTGTGAAGCGTGCCACACTTATGAAGAAGAGGCTACAAGACGTTTAGGAAATGTTCCCTTCTTTCATGTTCTATGTCGTGCGATAAAACGTTTCTCCATCCTTCTAATTCGTGTGATTCGTGATTGCAGAATTATGGCTCCTAGAAGATTGAACGGAAGGAGGAATGGAAATGATAAAGGCCATGGAGGTGACATCAACAAGCCCCACCTATTCAGGAGCCCCAGGCACCAGAGCCAGCTTCCCACACTGAGTTTTGTGCGGCTATTCAGATGTTGGCGCAGGCCTTGACCGCTCAGGTCAATCAGAGGGCTGTTGCGTAGGTCCCACATAATGGCAATGCAGCGACGACTCGGATTAGAGACTTCTTGAGAATGGACCCTCCTGAGTTCACGGGATCAAAGGTGGACAAGGATCCACACGAGTTCATTGAAGGGATCTTGAAGGTCACTCAGGTTATGGGGTTGACAAAATGGGAGTGCGTTGACTTGGCCTCTTATCATCTAAAAGAGGTCGCTCATATTTGGTACAAGCAATGGAAGGATAGCATGGCAGCGGGAGCAGACTCTATCAGCTGGGATGAGTTCCACATGGCCTTTCCCAACAGGTTCTTTCCTCGGGAGATGAGGGAGTTGAAAACAGTTGAGTGTTTGAACCTCAAGCGGGGAAAGATTTGACAGTGTTGGAGTATTCTCTTGAGTTCACTCGTTTGTCAAAGTACGCCCCAGAGTTAGTGATGGATTAAAGGGCATGGGTGAGCCGATTCATTCATGGTGTGGCTGGTTGTTTAGATAAGGATTGCAGGACTGCCATGCTTCACCAGGATATGGACTTTCCTCGCATAGTCTTGTACGCCCAGCAGATGGAGGCAGCTTATGCGAGGGAAAGGGAGGCAAAGAGGGTGTCACGCCCCGTCTTGGGAGGCATGATTGGCACCTGGTGCCCTACTAGGACCTGGACTGCTAGACTACTGAGCCTAAGCACTTCTGGTGCCAGGCTGGCTCTAATTCTGGATTTATGAAAACAACGGGCTATATAACGGCTGTAAATACAGCCTCCGGCTGGCAAGGCCTATAGCCACCTGTAGGAATATAACAGCTACCTAGAACAACTGAACATAAGGGAACCTATGCGGACCGACAAGGCCACCATGCTGACTAGTTATCACTGAAAAGTAGAATCAAGTGCTAAACTGATCTGTGACTGACAAGGTCACCAACTGACAACTGAACAAGGCCCCACATGGCTATCACATGAAAACTAAAAACGCCCCACACGATCGGTACAACTAACCACAGGGAATATACAATATGCAAGCCTCTAAGAATAATAAGATGGTCGGGACAAGGCCTCGGCCTACCCATACTGTACAAATAAAAAGGGAAGTAAACCTTTAGCTGTCAAGCTCCGGATGACAGGAGCTGAAGACTCTGTACGTTGGCTGGAACTATGAGGGATCTGCTCCTCGTCTATTAGTACATGCAGGCAAGTAATGCAGTGCCCCAAAACGGGCGTCAATACCATTGGTACGGAGCATGCAAGCAATAACTAAAAATAATTGAAAGCAAACAATAATACTGATAGATACTGAACTATAAGAGACGGGCTGAGACTGACTGAAAAGAGCGTAACTTTACTGAAGAGAGTGAGAGTCATACCTGATATACTTTTTATCTATTAATAACTAACACAACGTAGCATACAAGAACCTTACCAGCCCCCATAAGCCATAAGGTACCAACCAACACACAATCTATATAGCCCTACCCAGGTCATACCATCCACCTAGTAACTATGAGCTTCCTACCGGCCTCCTGGATATATAACTTGGGCTCGCTGGGCCCTTGACTATAACTGTATCTGAGTCCGGAGGACTCCTGAAATCTGAAATCTGTAATCTGAAATTTGAAATCTGCACCCAGGGCGCAAGCGCTCGACAGGGGGTGTGGTATAGTGCTGATCAACCTACTATAGGGAATCTGCATCCCATCTTCGTTCGCTGGCGGACAACATGCCACTCCATAGAGCGACGTATCCTTACCCTTTAGCGGGCGAGTCGACACAACTATTAACCCTGAGGCGGTCAAGGAAGCTCTAAGGGTGCCCAACACAGAACAATCATGTCTCCACTGATAGCAATAGGCACATGTAATATATATACTGGATCTAATAATAATATTTATGTTCTGGTATTCTGTTCTGAATCTCATATTGAAATGTACTAAATTTGATACTGAAATATACTGAATCTGTAATAATATTTCTATAATATTCTGCTGGGACTTATGCTGTTTTAGTGAATTTTATGCTGAACACTGTATTATAATTCTAACATGCTTACTAAACTCATACTGAATATAATATACGGCTTCTGAAACATTCTACTGGAATTTGTACTATTTTGCTATATTAGAACTACTAGCTTGCCACAGAAACTGGCTTTACATACCTCAACTGCCGACTTTCTGATTAACTGGCGTAGCTCGACTAGTATTCAGCTATTTCTCCCAACTGTATTCATATACACGAATAGAATAGAATTAATTCTACTATTATTTTGGAAAGAAACCATATTATGGCTATACCTACTGCCTATTCTTCGACTTATCGAAGAACGGCCGAAAACTCGCTATTTCTCAGAGGTCTAGAAGGGATAAATTCTCACTTTAATGCTGGGAGTATATTAACACTAGTTTGGAGAAATTCCACTTACCTTAGCTCGGCATGACGACGATTCTTCAGCCGAATTTCGTGAAACTAACTCCACAGGAATGCTCTTGCAGCTTTATACTTCGCTACCCAAGTTAATTCGAGTTTGGACTGCGTTTGACGGTGTAAACGGAAGGAAATTTAATCAAACCCTTCGTTCCCCTCTGTTTCTGTTCGTTTACTAGAAATTATATGAAGGGAAAATGATTTAAAACAAAGTGGGATCCTTATATACTTGGGGCCTTTAAGTCGCATTTGTCGAATGCGATTTATAAGTCGCATTTGCCTTGCGACGCTCCGACTTGGCACTTGTTTGGTCTCTCCCCGGGCCCTTTTCTCGCACATATGGAATTATAAAACTCTTAACCAACGTACGAATAGGCCAACTAAGTGTCAAGAACTTACGGAGTGTAACATCCTTCCCCCCTTAAGAACATTCGTCCTCGAATGTTAACTTCCGTTTACAGAAATATTAACTTGCTCTACCTTTTCTGGAAAAATTTTAGCAGAGTTTCCCCTGTAATATGGACTATCTCAAAAATCCTGAAACGCAGAAAAGTCCAATACAGGTACTCCATATAATACTATAGCATCCATTACATAATAAACTAAAGTTAACATCTCACTCATACACATGAATATAAAGCAACTCATAAAACAGCAATATCAACATACCTCTGACTAACTAAGTCTAAAATAACTGAGGGTATCTGGCTTTCATATCTTCTTCTTTTTCCTAAGTCATTTCCTCTCGGTTCCTGTTACGCCATAATACTTTGACAGAAGAAACATCTTTAGTTCTTAATCTGCGGATCTGCCGGTCTAGTATGGCAATTGGAACTTCTTCATAGGCCAACTCCTCTGTAACCTGAACATCTTGGACTGGGAAAATTCTGGAGGGATCTCCTATGCACTTTCTCAGCATTGATACATGGAAAACTGGGTGGACAGATTCTAACTCTGGAGGTAAGTCTAACTCATATGCCACTTGGCCTATTCTTTGGCGAATCTGATAAGGCCTAACAAACCTCAGGCTGAGCTTGCCTTTCTTTCCAAATCTCATTACACCCTTCATCGGTGAAACTTTCAGAAACAGCCAATCACCCACATTAAATTCCAAGTTTCTGCGCCGTACGTCAACATACCATTTCTGGCGGCTCTGAACAGTCAGTAAACATTCTCTGATAAGCTTTACTTTTTCCTCTGACTGATGAATGATATCTAGCCCAATCAATGCTGATTCTCCTACCTTAAACCAACCAACTGGAGATCTACACTTTTGCCCATATAATGCCTCATAAGGCGCAATCTGAATTGCTGAATGGTAACTATTATTATAGAACTCAATGAGTGGTAAATGTTCATCCCAGTTATCTCTGAAATCCAACACACATGCTCACAACATATCCTTGAGCATTTAAATGGTGCGTTCTGCTTGCCTAACTATCTGAGGATAAAAAGTTGTGCTCAAGTTAACCTGCGTCCCCAACCCTCTCTGAAATGATTGCCAGAATTTAGCTGTAAAATGCGCCCCTCTGTCGGAGATAATGGACACTGGAACACCATGCAACCTGACTATTTCTCTGATATACAACTCAGCATAATCCTTGGCGGAAAAGGTAGCCCTTGCTGGCAGAAAATGAGCTGATTTTGTCAGTCTATCAACAATCACCCAGATCGAATCATATCTACGCCTGGTGCGGGGTAATCCTGCTACAAAATCCATATTTACTGCTTCCCATTTCCATAGAGGCACAACTATATCCTGAGTCAGTCCGCTTGGTTTTTGATGTTCAGCTTTTACTTGCTGGCAGTTGGGACACTGAGCTACGAATTCTGCTATCCCCTTCTTCATTCCTGGCCACCAGCAGATTTCTTTTATATCGTGGTACATTTTTGTCAAACCTGGGTGGAGAGAATAACGGGCATAATGTACCTCGCCCATAATCTGCTGGCGAAGACCTACAACGTCTGGAACACAAAGGCGATCTTTATATCGCAATATCCCATCCTCCATTATATGAAAATCTGTCACCTCTCCTTGCTGAGCTCTGTTTCTAAGCTAAACCAGGCTAGGATCTTCACACTGCCATTCCTTTACTTCCATGACTAAAGATGACACTCCGGTGTTTTGGATTACCACTCCATTGTCCTCTGTTTTTGCTACACGAATGGCTAAGCTGGCTAACTGATGCAATTCAAGGGCTAATTCCCGCTGCACATGCTGTAAGTATGCCAAACTCCCCATAGACTTACGACTAAGGGCGTCTGCCACCATATTGGCCCTTCCTGGGTGATATAAAATATTCACATCATAGTGTTTCAACAGCTCTAACCAGCAACGCTGCTGCAAGTTCAGTTCTATCTGGGTGAAGATATACTGTAGGCTCTTATGATCAGTGAAAATATCCATGTGGACGCCATACAAGTAATGTCTCCATATCTTTAATGCGTGAATCACTGCGGCCAATTCCAGGTCATGGGTAGGATACTTCTTTTCATGTTTCCTCAGCTGTCTGGAAGCATAAACAATTACTTTACCATACTGTATCAACACACATCCTAACCCAACACCCAAAGTGTCACAATAAACTGCATAACCTTCTGTACCTTCTGGAAATGCTAACACTGGAGCTAATGTTAGCCTGTCTTTCAATTCCTGGAAGCTCTGCTCACATGCCTCAGTCCACTGAAATTTTGCTGCCTTCTGCGTCAGTTTAGTCAGAGGCGCTGCTAAGGTGTAAAATCCTTCAATAAACCTCCTGTAGTACCCTACTAACCCCAGGAAACTACGTACCTCGGTCGGAGTGGTAGGTCTGGGCCATGCTTTTACTGCTTCTATTTTCTAGGTATCTACCTGTATACCAGCATTCGACACGATATGACCCAAAAAGGCTACTAAATTCTGGTGGTCTGCCTCTGAGTGAGAATACACCAGAATATCGTCAATAAACACTATCACGAACAAGTCCAGGTATGTTCTGAAAATACTATTCATCAGGTCCATAAACACGGCTGGAGCATTCGTCAGCCCAAAGGACATGACTAAGAAATTCAAAATGGTCGTATCTGGTCCTGAAGGCAGTATTTGGAATGTCCCTTTCGCGAACCCGAACCTAAAGATATCTGGACCTTAAGTCAATTTTGGAGAAATATCTAGCTCCCTATAACTGATCAAACAGATCATCTATCCTGGGAAGTGGATACTTATTCTTGACAGTAACTTTATTCAGTTGTCGATAGTCTATACACATACGGAGGGAACCATCCTTCTTTCTTACAAACAGAACTGGCACACCCCAAGGTGAAGTACTTGGCTTGATAAAGCCCTTTTCTAACAAATCCTTTAACTACTCCTTTAGTTCTCTGAGTTCAACATGAGCCATGTGATAAGGGGGAATTAATATGGGCTGAGTGCCCGACAATAAATCAATTGCAAAGTCTATTTCCCTTTCTGGGGGAATACCAGGTAACTCATCTGGAAATACATCGGGGAATTCATTCACCACTGGAACAGACTGGAGAGTCAGAGGCTCTACCCGAACATCCTAAACTCTGACAATGTGGTAAATGCACCCCTTGGCTATCAACTTTCTCGCTCGAAGATAGGAAATAAACCTACCTTTTGGCGTAGCTGTACTGCCGTTCCACTCTCGTACTGCCTCCCCTGGAAAGTGGAATCGGACCGTATTGGTCCAGCATTCTACATTGGCATAGCATGGAGCTAACCAATCCATACCCATAATGGCGTCAAAATCAACCATTTCTAACTCTACAAAATCTGCTGCAGTCTGACGGTTAGCAACCTCTACTGTACACCCTCGATAAACCCTTCTGGCTATAATAGAGTCACCGACAGGCGTAGATACTGAAAAGGGTTGCCGAAGCAATTCTGGTACAATACTGAACTTTCGAGCCGCTAATGGGGTAACAGAGGACAAGGTAGATCCCGGATCGATTAATACATAAGCAGGGTGAGAGCAAATAGTCATCATACCTGTCACAACATCTGGAGATGTCTCTGAATCTTGTCTCCCTGGTAATGCATAGGTACGACTTGGGCCTGCACCTGAACTAGAGGCCCCTGATCTGCCTCGGCCTCTGCCTGCTGAAACTAAGGGCCTGCGCCCTGCCGGGGCTGCTGGAGCTCGGGACCCTGCTGATGCCCTGTCCTTTCTATCCCAGTCACCCTGACCCCTGGCTGGACAATCTCTCATCACATGACCCTCCTGTCTGCATATAAAACACCCTGTGGAGCCATATCTGCAAGCTCTAGAGTGGTGTCGGCTGCAAATAGGGCAAAGTGGTGGTGTATACCTGCTCTATTCTGCCCTCCTCTGTTGGGGTGAATCTACTGTTCGAGAACTTTCGCCGGACTCTGACTGTCCTCGGCGACTGAATCTACCCCTCTGCTGCTGTGATAGAGGCGGGGGTCTAGGTGGCCTATCTGACAACCGTGGCCTAGGCCCTCTCCGACTCTCCCCCTGTAACTCATCTGACCTGTCCCTACGGCGCTGTTCCTGACTTGTTCGTCTGCTATCCTGTTGCCGCTATCTGAGGCCCTCAATAGTCTGAGCAAAAGCCTGCACTCGAGCAATATCCATATCTTCCCGCAAAGTAGTTGTCATATATGCCTCAATACACTCTAAGTTCAGCCCCATAATAAACCGGTGGACTCTGGATGGCATGGTGTCTACAAAGGCTGGAGCATAGAGGGCCAAAGAATCGAACTGCAGGGCGTATTCTCGAACACTCATCGCCCCCTGCTCCAGGTGTAAAAACTGGTCCATCCGGGCCTGTCGGATCTCTCATGGTAGGTAACTGTCCAGGAAAGCCTCTAAAAATCTGGACCAGGTTGGAGGGGCAACATCTCTCCCTTGAGACCTTTCCCAACTCTCCTACCACAACACAACAATATCCCGCAGTCGGAATACTGCCAATTCGACCGACTCTGTAGATGTAACATGCATTATCTGGAAGATCCTCTGCATCTAATCCAGGAAGTCCTGGGGGTCCTCTGTTCGATCTATCCTGGTAAACTATGGGGGACCTAGTGCCAGGAATTCTCGAACCCTTGAATTACTAGGCCCACCTGATGATTCTGCTGCTTTAGGTGGCATTGACTGGCACTGAGTAGCCATCATTTGCGCTAACATAACTACTGCACTCCTGACCTCCTGGTCAGATAGTGTAGGTATAGGAACTATCAGAGGTGGTGTCGTCCCGAGTGGCTCCTGATGGGGTTGATGCTGAGAAGGTCGAGACGATGCCTCTGTATCTCCCTCAGATCGGGCTGATTCTAAACGAGGCTGAGGCATCCTGCTGGTTCCCTCTCCTGCTGATATCTCCAATCTTCTGCCTGTCATAGGATGTCGCTGATCTGACATTTTATCTGTAAACAAAGAGTATAATAAGCTTTAGGGACTCAACCCTATACTATACTGCTCTATGGAACGACTGAATATGAAGAAAGAGTAACCATCCTATCATGCCTTGCAGCCTCCTGCCTATGGTATGTGGTGCACAACACATCCATAGACAAGACTCTACTTAGCAGGGCTTGCAGACTCCCTGGGATACAGCCTGCTCTGATACCAAGTTTGTCACGCCCCGCCTTGGGAGGCATGACTGGCACCTGGTGCCCTACTGGGACTTGGACTGCTGGACTATTGAGCCTAAGCACTTCTGGTGCCAGACTGGCTCTAATTCTGGATTTATGAAAACAACGGGTTATATAACGGCTGTAAATACAGCCTGATCTTTGGCAGAATTATATGCCCAAGTGATACTCAAATGCTTCATTTCGTCTTGTTTATCCAATGATATTTGTACATTCTCATGTGATTTGTAGTTAAAATGTGAATTTATACTAACCAACATGATTAGTGTTGTTTTGCAGGAAAAATGTAAGTTTAGAAAGCTAAGATGCATGTTGGGAGAAATCGGGAATGGACGCGGAAGCGAGCAGTGGAAAAGGCCAAGGTCATGCAGCAAATTAAGGGGCTCCGTGATGGAGCCGTGTCACGCTGCCATCGCGGATGCATTCTGCCCCGGATGATTAAAATAGGCTAGGTTCCAGAGAAGGTCCGCGTTGGGGCCGTGGCACGTTGGCCAAGCCCCGCGTTGCATGCCGTGGCACGTTGGGCATAATTACCTGGAGGATCGGATTCTAGTGAGGGTTCGCGTTTTTGGCGTGTCGCGGAGGCAGTGCTCCGTGATGCACTCCGTGACACGTTGCTTGTTATTCCGGGAAAAATTCCCACTAGTATAAATAGCACACTTAGGTTTATTTTTAATTATTCTGACTTGGTTGAGCAAGAACGTGGGTTACAGGCAGTTGAGGGGACGAAATTCATAGGGTTCTTCTCTATCTCTTTCTTCCTTATTTCAATTATTTGTATGATTTACACTCATTTAACGATGTTTAATCCACAAATGAGTGGCTAAATTCACTTCTTGCTGAGGTTAAGAACATTTGTAGTGGAATGTAATTATTGATCATCTTGGTTTTTCATCGTTTCTTCTATGGTTGTTCTATTAATTCTTGTTCTTACTGCATTAATATTTGGCCAATATTAATGTATATCTAAAAAATCCGGTTTGTGCTCGAAAGAGAAGGAAATTGGAAAGTTGTGAATTAATAGGATATGATCTCTTCTTGGTTTAAGAAAATTGAGAATTGATTTACCTTCAGAATAGAAATATATCTGAAAGTCGTATTAGTGAATTAAGGAATCGGTTTCGTATGGCTAGAACATGAATTTCTTCTTATCATAGAAATGTAGGTGGAAGGTTCATGATTCTTAAGTTGGGTTAAATACGAGAGTTTTAATCCATAGGCAATAATTCTTGGCTAGCAACCGAAGGAAAAATTAACCAATTTGTATCAATAAATTTCTTCCCTGCATGTTCGTTTTAGCCTCAGCATGCTCATTACTATAGTTCAGACTCAATTTTGTACATTTGTTTTAGATTAGTATAAATTAGGAAACAAACTCCCAAAATCTTCTTGAAACTGTTGTCTGCATTATTAGAGTTAGAGTTTATTAACAATTGATTAGATTATTACCTTGGTCCAGTCCCTGTGCGATCGATACTTGGCTACTCAAGCCATTTTACTACTTTTTCAACCACGTGCACTTGCGCGTAGGTATTCCAAACCACCGAACAAGTTTTTGTTGCCGTTGCCGGGGACTGTCAATTGGTGAAATTGTTTTCTTAAGTGTTAGTTTACGATTTCTTATTAGTGTTGAAAACTTGGTCTTAGCTTGTCTTTTGCAGATATTGAATTCTATTGAACACTGGCAAGGGACAAGGAGATGGTGGATTCCCACTTAGAGCCGGAAAGACAATTCCATCATCAAAGGAGAGAAGCTCTAGAGAGAAAGCTGCAGTTGCTCAGACAGATAATCCTGGAGCAACAACAGAATCCACCCATTGTAAGGGCAGTGTTAGTGCCCGAAGAAATGGCAGCTAGGCCGGTTCGCGAAGTGGCAATCCCACATGCTAACAATGTTACATCTAGCATTCTCAAACCTAAGCCAGGAGGGAGGTTCGAGCTTAAACAGAATATGGTGCAATTGCTGCACACCAGCAGGTAATTCACAAGTCTCCCTCACGAGGATCCACAACAACATCTCCAAAACTTTTTGGAGATAAGTGACAATTACATCCCCGCGGGAGTGTCACCCGATTATGTCAGGCTTACATTGTTCCCATTTTTACTTTTGGGAGAACCAAAGAGGTGGTTGAAAGCTGAACCACCTAATTCCATCACTACTTGGGATGATCTTGCACGGAAATTTTTGATACGGTTCTTTCCATCCGGTAAAACAGCAAGACTTAGAAGTCAAATTCTAAGTTTTAAACAAAGAGAGGGGGAGAATCTGTATCAAGCTTGGGAACGATTCAAATCTATGTTGCGAGATTGTCCTCATCATCACCAATCCAATGATGTGCTGGTGCATACTTTCATAGAGGGTTTGGAACCCCACACAAAAATCTTGCTAGACTCAGCAGCTGGGGGACAAGCATTAGAAAAAACTTATGAGGAGCTATACCTTGTTGAACCGTATTTCGCAAGGAAATCCAGAGTGGAATGCGGACTCTTCTAGAGGAGGAACAAGGAAAGCGGCAGGAGTCTTGGAAGTGGATGGTTTTACAGCTATCGCTGCACAGATAGCTGCATTACAGAATCAACTAAATACCCACTTCAACAATATGAGCATGAATCATTCTCATGCCCCAATGAATGTAGTGCAGCAGATTTGGTGTGAAGTGTGTGGCAGTAATGAACACTCAGCTGAGTGTTGTGGTGCGAATCCTGATTCAGTTAACTTTGTTGGTAATGTATAGAGAAATAATCACCAACAGTATGGCAACAACTACAACTCTAATTGGAGGAGTCACCCGAATTTCTCTTGGGGTAGTAACAACCATCACAGCCTCCGGCCGACAAGGCCTATAGCCACCTGTAGGAATATAATAGCTACCCGGAACAACTGAACATAAGGGAACCTGTGCGGGCCGACAAGGCCACCATGCTGACTAGTTATCACTGAAAAGTAGAATCAAGTGCTAAACTGATCTATGACCGACAAGGTCACCATCTGACAACTGAACAAGGCCCCACACGACTATCACATGCAAACTAAAAACATACACACGGCCCCACATGACCGGTACAACTAACCACAGGGAATATACAATCTGCAAGCCTCTAAGAATAATAAGATGGTCGGGACAGGGCCCTGGCCTACCCATATTGTACAAACAAAAAAGGAAGTAAACCTTTAGCTGTCAAGCTCCGGATGACAGGAGCTGAAGACTCTGTATGCTGGCTGGAACTATGAGGGATATGCTCCTCGTCTATGAGTACCTGTAGGCAAGTAATGTAGCGCCCCAAAACGGGCGTCAATACAACTGGTACTAAGTATGCAAGCAATAACTGAAAATAACTAAAAGCAAACAACAATACTGATAGATACTGAAGTATAGGAGACGGGCTGAGACTGACTCAAAAGAGTGTAACTTTACTGAAGAGTGTAAGAGCCATACCCGATATACTTTCTATCTATTAATAACTAACATATCATAGCATACAAGAAGCTTACCAGCCCCCATAAGCCGTTAGGTACCAACCAACACACAATCTATATACCCCTATCCAGGTCATACCATCCACCTAGTAACGTTGAGCATCCTGCCGGCCCCCTGGGTACACAACTTGGGCTTGCTGGGCCCCTGACTATAGTTGTATCTGAGTCCGGAGGACTCCTAAAATCTGAAATCTGAAATCTTTAATTTGAAATTTGAAATCTGCACTGGGGCGCAAGCGCTCGACAGGGGGTGTGGTATAGTGCTGATCAGCCTACTATAGGGAATCTTCATCCCATCTTCGTCTGCTGGCGGACGGCATGCCACTCTGTAGAGCGACGTATCCTCACCCTTTGGTGGGCGAGTCGACACAGCTATTAACCCTGAGGCGGTCAAGGAAGCTTTATGGGTGCCCAACACAGAACAATCATGTCTCCACAGATAGCAATAGGCACATGTAATATATATACTTGATCTGATAATAATATTTATGTTCTACTATTCTGTTCTGAATCTCATATTGAAATGTACTGAATCTAATACTGAAATATACTGAATCTATAATAATATTTCTGGAATATTCTGCTGGGACTTATACTATTTTAGTGAATTTCATGCTGAACACTGTATTATAATTCTAACATGCTTACTGAACTTATACTGAATATAATATACAGTTTATGAAACATTCTACTGGAATTTGTACTATTTTTCTATACTGGAACTACTAGCTTGCCGAAAGAAACTGGCTTTAAATACCTCAACTGCCGACTTTCTGATTAACTGGCGTAGCTCGGCTAGTATTCAACTATTTCTCCCAACTGTATTCATATTCACGAAAGAATAGAATTAATTCTACTATTATTTTGGAAAGAAACCATATTATGGCTATACCTACTGCCTATTCTTTGACTTATCAAAGAACGGACAAAAACTCGCTATTTCTCGGGGGTCTAGAAGGGATAAATACTCAATTTAATGCTGGGAGTATATTAACACTAGTTTGGAGCAATTCCACTTACCTTAGCTCGGCGTGACGATGATTCGCCGGCCGAATTTCGTGAAACTAACTCAGCAGGAATGCTCCCAGCAGCTTTATACTTCACTACCCGAAGTTAATTCGAGTTTGGACTGCGTTTGACGGTGTAAACGGAAGGAAATTTAATCAAACCCTTCGTTCCCCTCTGTTTCTGTTCATTTACTTGAAATTATATCAAGGGAAAATAATTTAAAATGAAGTGGGAGCCTTATATACTTGGGGCCTTTAAGTCGCATTTGTCGAATGCGATTTATAAGTCACATTTGCCTTGCGACGCTCTGACTTGGCTCTTGCCCGGTCTCTCCCTGAGCACTTTTCTCGCATGTATGACATTCTAAAACTCTTAACCAACATGCGAATAGGCCAACTAAGTGTCAAAAACTTACAGGGTGTAACAGAGGGCTTGGACGGATAGCCGTGAGTTTTCACATTAGAGGTCCGGCGGTGGCTACCATCCACAGTTTTAGTAGAGATCACTAGCCCCAGTACCATCATCAACTAGTGTCCCATCCAGACCCAAGGGTGATCAGAGGATAAGGCCTTCAGGGTCGAGGGATTAGAGGGGCCCCCAGTTGGAGTATACCTCTCCGGCCTTCGGGAAGTGCGACAAGAGTCATGCCGGGCAGTGCCTTCTCAGTTCAGATATTTGCTATAGGTGTGGTAGATTTGGGCACATGCGTCGAGCGTGCCCATATGCTAGACAGGGTGAAGATAGGGGATGTGCATAGACCACCAGGACAGCAGCATCTCCAGCCTATTCCGCTCCATAGGGAGCATCGACTAGTGGAGGAGGCGGAAAGTGCCAAAACTGATTCTATGCCCTTGTCTCGTGCCAGGAGCAGGAGACTTCGCCAGACGTGGTCACTCGTATGTTGCGTGTCTTTCATATTGATGTTTATGCCTTGCTAGATCCGGGAGCTACCTTGTCTTTTGTGACTCCTTACATTGCTAGTAGCCTTGGAGTTAGTCCCAAGACTTTGTCAGAACCGTTTTCAGTTTTGACCCCTGTTGGTGATTCAGTCATAGCTAGACGAGTATATAGAGAATGCCCGATCACTGTGTTGCATAAGGTTACCTCCGCAGACCTCATAGAGTTAGCCATGGCTGACTTTGACGTTATTATTGGCATGGATTGGTTGTTTGCATGTTATGCTTCGATTAATTATAGGACCCGTATGGTGGAATTTCATTTTTCGGGTGAGTCAGTTTTGGAGTGGAAGGGTAGTTCGGTAGCACTAGCAGGTCGATTTATTTCTATCTTAAGGCCAGGAAGATGATTTCTAAGGGCTACATGTATCATCTAGTTAGGGTTAAGCATGTTGAGTTCGAGACCTCGACTATCCAATCAGTTCCGGTGGTGTGTGAGTATTCAGATGTTTTTCCCGATGATTTGCCAGGCGTCCCTCATGAAAGGGAAAATCGACTTCGGTATTGATCTATTACCCGATATGCAGCCTATCTCTATTCTTCCCTACAGGATGGCTCTAGCCGAGCTAAAAGAATTGAAGGATCATTAAAGGATCTGTTGGATAAGGGCTTCATTAGACCGAGCCAATCTCCATAGGGTGCACTAGTTCGATTTGTTCGAAAGAAGGACGGTTTCCTTCGCATGTGTATTGACTATCAGTAGTTGAACAATGTTACCGTCAAGAAAAGGTACCCCTTACCCAGGATCGATGATTTGTTTGACCATATTCAAGGTGCCAAGTGCTTCTCCAAGATTGACCTCAGGTTCGAGCATCAGCAGCTCAGGGTTCGGGAGAGTGACATCCCAAAGACCGCTTTCAGGACTCGGTATGGTCACTATGAATTTGTTGTTATATCTTTCGAACTAACCAATGCCCCTGCAACTTTTATGAATCTAATGAACAGTGTGTTCAAGGCATATTTGTACATATTCATAATTATGTTCATTGATGACATCTTTATATATTCTCGGAGCGAGGAGGAGAATGCCTCTCACTTGAGAATAGTGCTTCAGACACTCAAGGATAGTTAGTTACATGCAAAATTCAGAAAATGTGAGTTTTGGTTGTACTCGATGGCATTTCTAGGCCTTGTGGTATCTAGTGAGGGCATAAAGGTAGACTCCCAGAAAATCAAAGCGATGAAGAATTGGCCCAGACCGATGAATCCTTCAGAAATTCAGAGTTTCTTGGGCCTAGTAGGCTAATACCGAAGATTTTTTGAGGGTTTCTGATCTATTGCGGCACCTTTGACTAAGTTGACTCAGAAGAAGGTGAAGTTCCATTGGTTGGATGCTTGTGAGAAAAGATTCCAAGAGTTGAAGACCCGACTCACTTCAGCACCAGTGTTGACTCTACCCGAGGGTACTAATAGCTTTGTAGTGTATTGTGATGCTTCGAGAGTCGGACTGGGATGTGTGTTGATGCAGCATGGGAAAGTAATAGCATATGCCTCTCGACAACTGAATGTTCACGAAAAGAATTACCCAACCCATGATCTTGAGTTGGCCGCGGTGGTGTTTGCATTGAAGATATGAAGACATTACTTGTATGGGATCCACGTGGATGTATTCATGCATCACAAGAGCTTTCAATATGTGTTCATGCAGAAAGATCTCAATCTTCGGCAAAGGAGGTGGTTGGAGTTATTAAAGGACTACGATATAAGTGTTCATTACCACCCGGGCAAGGCTAATGTGGTTGTGGATGCACTTGGAAGGCTCTCTATGGAGAGTGTATCCCACGTAGATGAGGGAAAGAAGGAGATGGTGAAGGATGTCCACCGACTTGCAAGATTGGGAGTTAGATTGATTGACTCAACTGGTGGCGGCGTTATTGTGCATAATGGGTCAGCATCGTCTTAGGTGGTCGATGTCAAATCTAAGCAAGATGAGGATCCAACTTTGAGGAAGCTTAAGGAATCAGTGCGGAGTCAAATGGTAGAGGTTTTCTCCCAAGGGCGAGATGGTGTGCTATGATACCAGGGTCAACTATGTGTTCTGAACGTTGATAATTTGAGGGTTCGGATATTGCATGAGGCACATGGTACCAGATATTCTATCCATCCGAGATCCACGAAGATATATCGGGACTTGCGAGAAATCTATTAATGGGATGGTATTAAGAAGGATATTGCGGAGTTCGTAGGTAAATGTCCAAACTGTAAGCAGGTGAAAGTCGAGCATCAAAGGACGGGAGGCGTACTTCAGGATATCACCATTCCCATATGGAAGTGGGAAGAGATTAACATGGTCTGTATAATAGGTTTGCCCCGCACTCGGAGACAGTATGAATCCATTTGGGTTGTTGTTGATAGGTTAACCAAGGCTGCACACTTTCTATCAGTCAAGACCATGGATTCAGCGGATGATTATGTCATGTTGTATATTCGGGAGTTGGTTCGACTCCATGGAGTGCCCTTGTCTATTATCTCAGACCGAGGTACTCAATTTACCTCTCAGTTTTGGCGGTCTTTCCAAAAGGGGCTTGGGACTTAGGTTAAGCTCAGCACAACATTCCATCCGCAAACGGATGGCCAAGCGGAACGGACAATCCAGACTCTTGAGGACATATTGAGGGCATGTGTTATGGATTTTAAAGGTAGTTGGGATGATCATTTGCCCTTAATTGACTTTGCTTATTATAACAGCTATCACTCTAGTATCCAAATGGCACAGTTCAAGGCTCTTTACGGGTGAAGGTGTGGATCTCCTATCGGATGGTTTGAGGTTGTCGAGGTAGCTATGATAGGGCCAGATTCGGTTCACGAGGCAATGGTGATGGTTCAGTTGATAAGGGACTGGTTGAAAACCGCTCAGAGTCGTCAGAAATCATATGCCGATGTGAGGAGAAGAGATTTGGAGTTTGAGGTGGATGATTGGGTATTTCTAAAGGTATCTCCCATGAAGGGAGTCATGCAGTTTGGGAAGAAGGGGAAACTCAGTCCCCGCTATGTTGGCCCCTACCAGGTTATGAGGAGAGTTGGTAAGGTGGTGTATGAGTTGGACTTGCCCTCAGAGTTATCTTCAGCTCACCCTGTGTGTCATGTGTCACTTTTGAAAAAGTGCATGGGCGATCCAGCTTTTGTAGTCCCGATGGATAGCGTTGGTGTAAAGGATAGCCTTAACTATGAAGAAATTTTAGTGAAAATCTTGGATCGTCAGGTTTAGAGGCTAAGGAACAAAGAAGTAGCTTTAGCTAAAGTATTATGGAGAAACCAGCATGTTGAAGGAGCTACATGGGAAGCCGAAGCGGATATGATGGCTAGATACCCGCACCTGTTCTCTACCAGCTTAGTTTTCAGTTTGAGGTATCAGTTTTTGCCCTAAACCTCAAAGACATTTTCATATTCCGTTCATGCGTACAAGTTTGTTTTATGATGTGGTAAATGTATGAGATGTCTGAGTTAAGTTCAGTTATGTAGTTCATTTCGGAGGTAGTCAATCCGTCAGTTCTCAACTTAAAGGATTAGTAATTGCATATGATGATTGCTTGTTTCTAAGTTTTTTGTGTGTTTCTAACATTCGAGGACAAATGTTCCCAAGGGGGAGATATTGTTATACCCCGAGAACCCAAGGATCAGACCCGGGAGTCAAAATGAAGAAAAACTAAAAATTCATATCAGGTTGCAGGACGACTCGTGAGGTCGGTCATGAGAAGTGACCACGAGTCGTGATGTGACTCGTGGTCAGCAGGCTAGGAAAGCTCAGGTTGATGAGGCCATGGGCTTGTACACGAGTCGTGGTCAGACCTCACGACTCGTGAGGTTGCCTGTGGTCTGCATTGGAGGGTTGGTCATGGCTTTGAGGCAGTAGGGGTCACGGATGGTGACCACAAGTCATGGTCAGCCACCATGATTCGTGGGGTCCCTCTTGGTGTCTCCCTGAGGGTTTTGGGTAGTGGATTTCATGGGTCCTGGCCACGAGTCGTGCCCCTTGGCAATGACTTATGAGGTCCCTCGTTAGGGGCCATGGAGGTGTTTTTTTTTGTTTTAATAAGGAGTGTTTTCATAATTCCTAAGTTCCTAAGGACTAAACTACATCATTTTGTGTATTTTCTGAGTGTGATAAGATGGGTTAAGTCCCTAATGCATACCCATTCCCATGCAAGAGCTTTTAGAGAGGTTTTAGGGAGATTCAAGGCCTTCTCCTCCAAGTTTCCATCAATTTCTTGTGGGTTTTCAAGGAACTTTGAAATCAGTCCATTCCCAGGTGTGTAGGGTTTAGAATGGGTGAATCCTTTCACACCCATGCCCAAATTTCATTTTAAATCATGAATTCTCCTATTCAAGTTCTATGGGGTTTTACCCAAATGCATGAAAATGTGATTTCTCTTTATGGCCATGATTTAATTGAGTTTTAACTATTTGAATTGTGAATGATGGGCAGGTTTTATATCATTTTATTTAAAATTATGTTTCAAGCTTTTTAAATCTAAAATGCCCATTAATGAAGGTTCATGAAAGTTATGATTTTTAATGAATATTCAATATTTTGAGTTTATTAATGATGGAAAAGCATGAATTCAAGTTTCCATGTTTATGAGCATATTTTGAAAGAATTGAGTATGTTAAAGTATTGGGTAATGCCCACATGTTGAAGAATGATTTATGATTTATGAAATGAATTACATGATTTATCAATTTATGATGTCGGTTGATGAAAAGGGCCTTTGATTCTTAGCTAAACATGTTTTAAAGGGGATCAATGATGATAAATGTTATATTTTAGCCAATGAATCTTAATGCATGATGTTATTGATTCATGTATGAGCCTATATGCATGTTTTTTGGAGCCGTATTTAGCACCGAGCAGCCCGGCGTTCAAAGGACTACGCCGGTGTCTCATAACCACATGCAACTGTGGGTTTCTAATGATATATTGTATTGATAATGATCCCCTCAAACGTGATATTACGCCTAATGCACGACCCTCGCCTGGCAAGCCAAGGTCTGCTCTACCCACTTGAGTGAGATAGTTGGGGCATCATGAAAGGCTCTACCATGATGGTGTCGGTTATGATGAGTCCTCCCATTTTTCTGCATGTCTTATACATTGTTATGTTTATGTTATTGGCTCAAGTTATGTTTTGATAAAGTTTACTTACGATTATGATTATGAATGCTTTATGAATGACTTGAAAGCCTTGAGCCTTATGTTTCCTTATGAAGTTTATGATACAAGCATGATGTCCTTCTCCTATGTTTATTAATGAGTTTATTTTACTTTAATGTCTATTTTACTTACCTTGCATACTCGGTACATTACACATACTAACTGTATACTTTATGTGTTGTATTGTTTCATGATATAGGGTCCGGATCTCAGGCTCATCCTCATCCTTAGTCTATCTCAATTCTTGCTCTTAGATTATTGGTGAATACTCATGTTCCGAGGGCCATTTGACAGACTTTTATGTTATCTTGTGTTTTAGTGTTGGTCGGGTTAGTTGGGGATGTTGTCCCATCAACCCATCGTATGTAGTAGAGGCTTTCAGAAAGTATGAAGTATTCAGCTTATGTGTATATCTAGTACTTTCAGATGTTATGCTATGGTTACATTTCCATTATGTTTTATGCTAAGTAGTCCACGTTATTAAATGAGATTAGTTGTATGCATGTGCCATGGGTCGACTTGGGGTCTCTCGGGGTCCCTTGTTCCGTGTCTACGATCCGGGTGTACGTTTGGGTCGTGACATTTCTCAAGGAGAGATTTCTTTGTCTTTTCTTTTTATTTTCAAACCGGGTTGGCAATTCCCGATGATAGATTGAGAGTTGACTTTCTTAAGGGAAAATATCAAGTCTAGAGTCTTGTAGAGTCTTTTGTGCACGTGTTTGATGAGGTACCACCGACATTTATTGTTTGGCATTATGCATGAATTTTTTAAAAAAAGAGGTGAAAATAGCACGCTCTTATCATGAATTATATATTCCTTGCTTGGCTTGTTGATTCGTAACTAGCTCGTTAAAAGTCATCCTCTTAATGTGACAAAGGAAGTGTGTGAACTCCTTGGATTGTGATGCCTTGTGTGGTGAGGTTTTTGGCTTAATTCTTGTGCATGCATGATTGTCTAGAACTTTTCCTAAGTGTGATTCAAGGCGAAATGATAGATGTGGCTGCATTTAGAACATGATCTTAGGCCCTCTTTTATTAGTCACTTCACCCAAATGACCTCCTTGAACATTAATCTTTGATAGCCAACGTTTGGGCCTTGGATTTCTTTGGAAACCGCATTACAATACTAATAACCATTTTTAATCCTTCTCTTTGGCACCCATCTTCCTTAATTTCTAGTGATAAAATAACGAAAAAATAGGGCTTGAAGCCCATGAAATGGGGAGCGATAAGGAAATGAATGTGAGATGAGGCAAAAGCCTAAATTTGGAGGTTTGCAAGAGTAGGGGGAAAATGAGAGCTTCAATGTGAGGTAGCACCAAAATTGAGATGAGATGAATGAATCGATGGGTTGAAAGACCTCTTATCATCAAAAGAGAAAGAATAGTAAAAAGGTGCTATCTGTTGCATAGATGAGGATAAATGTGAAATTCATGGGTGTTATAAGGGTGGCTTGTGTTACACAAAAGCCAACGATGAAGAAATAGGATAAATATGGTGGAGTGATTGAAAAGAGTTGAGGGGATGTTAAAAATGTTCACAAAAGGCATTAGGGAGGTTCTAGTCACTAAAGTTGAATATTTGTCTTACCCTTACTCCTAGCCTTCATTATGACCCGCAAGTCCTAATTGATTTTGAGTGTAGCAACACTACATTAGTGGCGATCCACATGAAGGGCAAGCCTATGGGTCAATTTGTATGCACTTGAATTTCTTTTTGAGAGTGAGCGCATTTGTCTCATCTTATAATCCCATTGTGTGAAATGCTAAAAGAAAAAAAAAGTGTTTGGGGCTCTCTCTTCTTGTGAGGGGCATCACTTACTTGGAGTCATGCTTAAAATTGTTTTCAAAGAGAGGTATGATTAAGGCAAGAGGGTAGCGAACTTTAAGGCAATCTTTGAATGTGAATTGTCAATGAGTTGAGATGCTCTGTAAACTTGTTTTGAGGAACTATGCCCTTTGTTTGAATGAAATGAATGCATGTAAGATGTGTTTAATGATTGTGGTTACCTATTGAAGCTTGTGAAACATGGTTTGAGTCTTTTCTGTTTTTCTTGAGTTGGTTTATAATGTTTGGGGTTGTCTTGCGGATTGATGATTTGGTGTACAACTACTAGAGTGCCCTAAGCCTTAGCAATGTCCTCTTGTGCAAGAATATCTTGATTGGCCCTTGATGCAAAAACTCATGTATAGCATGTTGTTTATTTGCTCAACTGTAAAGAATGACATTACTTAAGGATAAGTAATGGTTCAAGTTTGGGGGCTTGATGAGTTGGAAATTTACCAAATCATTAGGCTCCTAATCATGAGTTTTTTCTTAGTTTTCGAGTCATTTATGTGGATTTTATGTCCTTTCTATTGAATTCTTTGTAGGTACCTCATGTGAGTAAAGAAAGCATGAAATTGAGCAAAACACATGGAATTTGAGAAGAAATTTGATGAGTTAGAATATGAAGGAGAGGAGCCAAAGACAATGGAAGATTTGATCTCAAAAAAAAGGTGAAGGAAATGCTTTGAATCGGCTAAAGTAGATCCGGAAGGGAAAAACGTGGGTGAAATGCCGAAGTTACTGCCTAGACCGGCTAACCAACAGGCTCTTCGCGGGTTGGCACCGGCTATACACCGGTGGTTCACAGGTTGGCACCGGCTATTCACAGGTTGGCACCAGCTGTTCGCTGGTAGGCATCAGCTATTCGCGAGTTGGCACCGGCTGTTTGCTGGTGGGCACCGACTGCTTGCAGTTTGGCACTGACTGTTCGCAGTTCAAAGGGCAAGTGACCAATTTCACTAATGGAAGGGAAAAAAACATCCAGAATGGTTTCCAAAGCTCCTAGAAGCCACCAAGGCACTTTTGGAAGGTTTTACACAAGAAAGTACAGATATTTAGATAGCTTTCATTGAATTCATTCATTAATGAATTCAATCATCTAGAATTCATCTTCTTCATAGAATATTTAGTAGAATCTTTTCTCCATAGATTTTGTAGAGTTAGGTAGTACTTTTCTTCTTCTTTTTCTTTAACCCATTTTGGGGGAATTCCACCATTGTTGCAAGAGCTTGTGAAGCAAATTTGTGAAGCTAATGCAATGAATGTGAGGGGAATCCTCTTGGTATCTTCTCTCTATCTTTAAATATGCTTTACTAATTTTCTAGTTAGAAGTATATTCATGGTGGGTTTGTTAATTTGATTGGGATTTTGATAAATTGCTTTTGGATTCTTATTGAATTATAGATGGGTATTGCTAGATTCATCTTCATATTGTTCAATTAAGGGTAACTTTATTAGATTCTCTTCAATCTATTAATAAAGATCCATTGATTATGATATGGGTCTATTTAGTCTTGCTTGATTATTGGTTAAGAGAGAATAATTAAGTAGTGGAAGAGACTATAGTAGTGGGTATGGATAAGAGATTGTGAAATTAGGCTAGAAATAGCTGAAATTGCTTTCTCATTCCTTATTGGCAACTAATAGCTAGGAATAGTGCAGTTGCTAATCCAAATCGAATCGGGTTGAGCTAAGTTATGGCTAGAGTTTTGATAAAACTCTAGCAAGAGGTAGTCAATAGGCTAAGAAGCTGAGATTACCCACTTCCTGAGATTATTTACACTTGTTAAACTTGTGAGAGAATCTAAGGCTAGTCAATTCCTGACTTAATTGTGATCCCAACTATAGAATGCCCCTAGCCTCTCACTTGTGATTGCTTCAACTGGAATTCCCCATAATTAGTCTTAAATCAGTGCACGAGCCTATGCAAACAGGTTTAAAAGCGGTAGATAGCCTGGTTCCTATAATGGCCCTTCAAAGTCATTGACTCCATATTTAGGGAACGGTTGAACTCCTTTTTTGATCTCCCTCACCTCTGAAACTCGGCAAAGCTGCCTGCCGAGGAGAGACCATTTTCATGAGAGAGGGACGAGCAAGTGACAGATTGGGAAAAAAAATAGGTAGGCCGAGACCAAATACTAGTCCAACCTATTATACTTACGAAAGGGAAAATAGAAGCAAAACATTATGGAATAAAAGATTAAATAAAAACTGAACACCTAGACAAAATATAGAACAATATAATTTCTTAGATTTAGATTGTGTTGCAGATACAAATAAAACAATTCAGCTATGGATAGGATATATTTCAAAACAGTTAATAGATAACAAAATACTAATAGCAGATGCCCCTGGATACATAGAACGAACATTAATAGGAACAACAAAAATATGGCTACAAAATTTATCATCAGAAAGTTTGGAAACATTAAGAAATAATAAGAAAATTAATAATGAACCAGCAACAACATCTATAGATATATTAACCAAGTACGAAATGGCAATAAGAAATGAATTTAGTAGTATGACTACCGAAATAGAAGAACGGCAAAAAGATAAAGAACTAAACAGAAATCTAATAAACAAATTAAGTATATGTAAAATGAGTTATATGGATGAATATACATGCGCATTTAAAGAATATTATTATAAAGGATTATATACAAATGAAGAAAGCAGAGAAATAAGGAAATTATACTATACAAAATTACCAGAACCATTTAGTTCAAAAATAACTAAAGACTGGCAAGAATCAGGACTAATAGATACACTAGGATCTAGAATAAAATTTCTACAAAAATGGTTTACAGAATTATGCGAAAAACATAAGGAAGACATGAAAATGGAAAAAATACTGGTAAAAAACTTAGCATGTTGTACAACTAGAACAACACCACAATTCGGTTGCACAAATAAATACAAATACAAGAAAAGAGTTAAAAAATACAGACCATTTAGAACCAAATACAAGTATAAAAAACCAAGAGAAAGATACTATATAAAAAATTACAAACAAAAGAGACCTCACAGAGCTAAGAAAAATATATCAGAATGCAAATGCTACAACTGTGGCAAATTAGGACATTTAGCTAGAGACTGTAGAGTACCTAAAAACGTAAATAAAAAACAAATTTCTGGCACCAGGTAGTAAAATATTTACAGCTAGATGCAAAAACTTATACGTATTAACTACAAAACATAAGATAACAGCCAAAAATAAAATTCAAAGAATTAAAATAGAAAATCCTTTTGACAAAATAGTTAACGTTATTGATAATAATGATTATAGCTACAAAGATATGGATATTGAGGAAGATTTAGAAATAGTTAAAGAAAGGCTAAGCACATCAAAAAGAATAAATTATGATACACCATCATCATCTAGAAATAGCACTTCAAGAAGAATAGAATATGAAACACAACCCAAATTGCTAGAACAAAGAATGGATGAAATACAACCCTACCAATATTATATAATAGGAATATTAAATCAACGAAAATATTTAATAAAAATAGATACAGGACAAAACGAAAGCTATGTCACAAGAGAACTAATAAAAGAAGAAGAAATTACAAAAAATGAAAGTATAAATACAGAATTACCAGGAATATTGACAAACATGGAACACAGTACAGAATAAGAGTTAATTATTGGTGGAGTACCAATAAAAATAAAATTTAAAATATACCAAGGTAAAGACAATGTAACATTAGGAATAAAATGGCTGGAAACAGTCAAACCATATAATATAGATGAAAGACAGCTAGTAATACACTATGAAAATAAAAAGATAATCATTAAAAGAACATTAATATGAAAGAATGACAAAAATCTACATACTAATGAAAATAATAGTGGAAGGATATTACAACAGATATTATACACCTATGGTAGATACGGGAGCAGGAGCAAATATGTGTAAACATAATTGCCTACCAGAAGATAAATGGGAAAAATTAAAAACACCACTTATTGTAACTGGATTCAATAATGAAGGAAGTATGATAACACACAAAACCAAAAATACAAAAATACAAATATGGGATAAAATACTAACAATTGAAGAAATGTACAGTTACGAATTTACTAATAGAGATATACTATTAGGAATGCCATTTTTAGAAAAACTATACCCACATACTATAACAAAAACACATTGGTGGTTTACCACCCCATGTAATAAAAAAGTAGGAGCAAAAAGAGTAAATAACAAAGTAAGAAAAAATACACCATGGATTAAAGGAAGTGAAAAAATTACTCAAAAGTTAGAAAACATAACAACTAACGACCAGAAAATTGAAATGATAATATTTACAATTGATAAAATGCAAATATTACAAGATAAGCTAAAATCATTATATAATGAAAACCCATTACAAGGATGGGAAAAACATAAAACAAAAATAAAAATCGAATTAGTAGATGAAAATAACATAATAACACAAAAACCCCTAAGATACAATTTTGAAGACCAAAAAGAATTCCAAATGCATATAAAAGAATTATTAGAAAATAATTACATACGAGAAAGTAATAGTAAACATAATAGCCCGGCATTTATAGTAAATAAACATAATGAACAAAAAAGAAAAAAAAGCAGAATGGTGATAGATTATAGAAATCTAAATGCAAAAACTAAAACATATAATTACCCAATACCAAATAAGATCTTAAAAATAAGACAGATACAAGGATATAATTATTTCAGTAAATTTGATTGTAAATCAGGATTCTACCACTTAAAACTAGAAGAAGAATCTAAACAATTAACAGCATTTACCGTACCCCAAGGATTTTACGAATGGAATGTATTACCCTTTGGATATAAGAATGCACCAGGTAGATATCAACACTTTATGGATAATTACTTCAACCAATTAGAAAACTGTATCGTATACATAGACGATATATTACTCTATTCAACAACTAAAGACGAACATATAAGACTACTAGAGAAATTCATACATATAGTAGAAATATCAGGAATAAGCCTAAGTAAAGAAAAAGCCGAAATATTGAAAAACCAAATAGAATTCTTAGGAATACAAATAGACAGAAATGGAGTAAAAATGCAAACACATATAGTACAAAAAATAATAAATTCTGAAGAATTACTAGATACTAAGAAAAAATTACAATCCTTTTTAGGATTAGTTAATCAAGTAAGAGAATATGTACCAAAACTAGCAGAAAATCTAAAACCATTACAACGAAAATTAAAAAAGGATATAGAATATCACTTCGATGAAAAAGACAAAAAATACATAAAAAAGATAAAAGAAATGTGTAAAGAACTACCAAAACTATATTTTCCAAATGAAAACAAAAAATTCACCTACATAGTAGAATCAGATTCTAGTAATCATAGCTATGGAGGAGTATTAAAATATAAATACGAAAATGAAAAAATAGAACACCACTGTAGATACCATTCAGGATCATACACAGAACCACAAATTAAATGGGAAATAAATAGAAAAGAACTGTTTGCATTATATAAATGTTTGCTTGCATTTGAACCATATATTGTTTATAACAAATTTATTGTTAGAACAGATAACACACAAGTTAAATGGTGGATAACTAAAAAGGTACAAGATTCCGTAACAACAAAGGAAATAAGGAGATTGGTATTAAATATATTAAATTTTTCATTTACAATTGAGGTTATCAAAACTGAGAAAAATATAATTGCAGATTACATCTCAAGATATGGAAAAAGATGAAAATAAGATGGACCAAATACTCGGAATGCTAAGTACACTTTGCAAGAAAGTGGAAAAGCTAGAAGATGATATGGAGAAGCTAAAAAGCAAAGATAGCAGTCAGCAGCGTGACTTAAAAAACGTGGAAATGAAAACAGAAAGAATGGAAGAAGATAGCAGTCAGCAGCGTGACTTAAAAAACGCGGAACTATGCCAATCGGAAGGCACCAAACTTGCAGAGCTAAAAGGAGACGTTGGGAAACTCCTTAAAACCCAAGCTAACAACCCATCTACTTCTTCTGCAGGTACATCAGGACCTAAAGAAAGAAGAGACATTATCAGGAAACAACAGCTATTTGATAAGCAATTTACGATGAAAAATATACCTCCAACTCCACAAACAAGTACATACAAAGAAAGCCTAAACCAAACCAGACAGACCTACAACCATATATCCAATACCTACATTCAGAATATCCACAAAATACAAACATACTTAAACAAAAATCCACGATCCATAACTACTAAAAACCCAGAAGAAGACTATGTTACCCAATATTTACAAGGATATAATAAGCTGATTGCACAGCCAAATACAAACTCCAACCTAGTCAGGACATGCTACAATTATGGATTGCTAAATACTGTATATACCAAGACAGGAGATGAGATAGCAACCATACCAGAACTACATAAAGCATTCATGACATATAAAAGAATAACTAAAGGAACATTTTTCTATATCAAAATATACGCAGCACCAGCAGAGATATTATTTAATGAAATAAAACCAATCATACAAGTAGTAAAAATAGGATTAACAAGGGAGATGATAATACCAGAGAAGATAGAACAGCAAGAAGAAATAAGTTGTACAGATATACCAGATTTTTACGCAAATAAAAGAATTATTGGTTTAGCTACAATAATAAGTGAGCTGGCTAATAATTTCTTAAATGGGAATTCTATCTGGAGCTATTACTCAAGAGATCAAACTATGATTTATGCTAACTCCAGAGAACACAAAGAAGCAGATATGGAAGAGGTACGCCAATGGATACTTAGTCTACTAAAGCCAGAGGAAATACCAACTACAAGAGCTATACGGAGAAACTACATTTCCCCAGCTCTTCTAACGAGATATTGTAAGACAGTAGGACAGAAATATCCAGACCACTATTGCACAAAGTGCCATGGTGAAGAGAATAGTCAGATACCAGATGTACAGCTAGAATAATGATCCAACGGCCGAGATAAGAATAAAATAATCAAACGGCCAAAACAAGAAAAACAACATACGCAGAAAAAGCTGAGAAGAAAGAAGATAAAAAGGTGTCGGCCATCAGATAAAAAGCAGAAGATAATGTAAAGTTTTTTTTTTTGTAATGTAAAGATGTCGTCCATTATTTTGGACAGAAAAAAGTTTTTTGTTTTTTGTGAAAAGTCTTAAAGTGTACAGTAATAGGGCGGCTACTTTAAACAAAAGTCGCAAAGTAGAATAGTGTTGTGTCGGCCACAAAGTACTATTCATAAACAGTAGAGGTCGTTTATGAACAGTAAAGGCCAATTGTAAAGTTTGTAAATTTTGTTTATAAATACAAAGGAGACGGAAGCCAAAGAGGGCAAGATCCGCCTTCCGCAAATTCCCCATATTCACTCTCAATTATCAATTCCGCAACCTACCCCCAAATTGGTATCAGAGCTACAAAATCAAAACTAAAAAACAAATCTACCAAAAAGATAAACCAAATGGAAAAATCTAGCAATGATGCAAAGATACAAACTGAGGTATGTTTATTCATAACTATGAATAACTAAACTGCTATATTCCTTATAATCTTCTAAGTATTATCTGTTATTATCTTCTTGTTATATCGTTATGATGAAAGCTTGATTAAGTTTGCTATGTAAGTAGTTAGTAAGCTGAGAGTAAGTAAGCCCAGACTATGCCATCCTAAGGTGGAAACCGGTGAGGCCAGGTGAGCCGTTTTAGGGGAGTACACAGAGTTGAGGCAATGTTAGGGTAACTGATTGAAGCTGAAAATGCATAGTAATGACCGAAAAAGACTATTCAAAATAACGTTGTAATAACTGGATAATTCAGAATAATGCCTAAGGAAGATTAGAGGGAATATTATGTTTAGAAAAATTCATAAAATGAGTTCAAACCTATCACATAGAAATCATAGATATGAGTTACTTGTCTTATGTATAATGAAATTATTGTTTCAGATATTAGAAGAGATAATAGAATTAGAAGAAACTATGAAGTTAATTAACCAAGATTGGACGGAAATGACTATAGAAGAAATCAGAAAATTAGATAAAGATTTAGACTAAAAAATGATAAATTATGAATATATGGAATATTGGTTAGATACTATAGAAAGTATAAGGTTAACAAAGCTTTTATTACAAGATAATATAAAGGAATATATGAAAGATAGTAATCTGGAATACTTAGAATATGCATTTGAATGTATAAAAGAGTTACAAAAATTAGAACCATTAAAAATTGAATATTATAATAAAATGTTTAACCAATGATTAAGACACAGAATAAGTCAAAGAAAAGTAATATCTATAAAAAAGCTAAAAAACTAAAAAATCAGTTAAAAACATTATATCCCGAATATAAACTTTTAAGCTTAAATAAAACAAATAATGTCAGACTTGAATATTTAATAGATATAATTTCAGAAATAGAATATAAATATATAAAATATCTGAAAAAACTGAAATGAAAAATAACATTGATAATAATGAAGAATATAGGCAACAATTACTTAACAAAATAAATGAAATAACGGAGGAAATTGAATTTAGAAAAGAAAGGTTAAATTACAATATAGTTGCAGAAGTGTGCCATATATCAATAAAAACACAAAGGAGAATAATATTTCATTTAGAGCTACAACTACAACACTTAGAATATAAATTACAACACGGATTAATATGAACAAAGAAGAATACACTATAGAAGAAGAAAAATTTATGAGCCAGAAGGGAACATAAATAAAAATTATACACTCAAACTTAGGAAGAAGATTTAAAAAGATAGGAGATCAGTTATATTTGATGTTAGAAAAAGAATCGGCAACCTTAGAAGATAGCTTAACAGCTATGGTAAGAATTAATAAAGAAAACGAAGAAATAGATAGGAAAAAAGAAATAGAAAAAATTAAAAAACAAGCACAAATAGAAGTTCAACAAATTAAAGAAGAAAAAGACACGAGAATCCAAGAGCTAGAAAAAGAACTAGAAAAACTTAAACAATTATATGAAGAAAAATTAAAAGCAAAAGAAAAACAACGTGAAGAATTAAGACAGACTTACAGAAGAAATAGAAAAATTTAAAATATTATTAGAAGAATCAGGTGCAGTAGAAAATCAGCCAATATGTACCAAAACTAGCAGAAAATCTAAAACCATTACAACGAAAATTAAAAAAGGATATAGAATATCACTTCGATGAAAAAGACAAAAAATACATAAAAAAGATAAAAGAAATGTGTAAAGAACTACCAAAACTATATTTTCCAAATGAAAACAAAAAATTCACCTACATAGTAGAATCAGATTCTAGTAATCATAGCTATGGAGGAGTATTAAAATATAAATACGAAAATGAAAAAATAGAACACCACTGTAGATACCATTCAGGATCATACACAGAACCACAAATTAAATGGGAAATAAATAGAAAAGAACTGTTTGCATTATATAAATGTTTGCTTGCATTTGAACCATATATTGTTTATAACAAATTTATTGTTAGAACAGATAACACACAATTTAAATGGTGGATAACTAAAAAGGTACAAGATTCCGTAACAACAAAGGAAATAAGGAGATTGGTATTAAATATATTAAATTTTTCATTTACAATTGAGGTTATCAAAACTCAGAAAAATATAATTGCAGATTACATCTCAAGATATGGAAATAGATGAAAATAAGATGGACCAAATACTCGGAATGCTAAGTACACTTTGCAAGAAAGTGGAAAAGCTAGAAGATGATATGGAGAAGCTAAAAAGCAAAGATAGCAGTCAGCAGCGTGACTTAAAAAACGCGGAAATGAAAACAGAAAGAATGGAAGAAGATAGTAGTCAGCAGCATGACTTAAAAAACGCGGAACTATGCCAATCGGAAGGCACCAAACTTCCAGAGCTAAAAGGAGACGTTGGGAAACTCCTTAAAACCCAAGCTAATAACCCATCTACTTCTTCTGCAGGTACATCAGGACCTAAAGAAAGAAGAGACATTATCAGGAAACAACAGCTATTTGATAAGCAATTTACGATGAAAAATATACCTCCAACTCCACAAACAAAGAAAGCCAAACCTAGTACATCAGGAACTAGAAGTCCAAGGAGACCAAATACTAGTCCAACCTATTATACTTACGAAAGGGAAAATAGAAGCAAAACATTATGGAATAAAAGATTAAATAAAAACTGGACACCTAGACAAAATATAGAACAATATAATTTCTTAGATTTAGATTGTGTTGCAGATACAAATAAAACAATTCAGCTATGGATAGGATATATTTTAAAACAGTTAATAGATAACAAAATACTAATAGCAGATGCCCCTGGATACATAGAACGAACATTAATAGGAACAACAAAAATATGGCTACAAAATTTATCATCAGAAAGTTTGGAAACATTAAGAAATAATAAGAAAATTAATAATGAACCAGCAACAACATCTATAGATATATTAACCAAGTACGAAATGGCAATAAGAAATGAATTTAGTAGTATGACTACCGAAATAGAAGAACGGCAAAAAGATAAAGAACTAAACAGAAATCTAATAAACAAATTAAGTATATGTAAAATGAGTTATATGGATGAATATACATGCGCATTTAAAGAATATTATTATAAAGGATTATATACAAATGAAGAAAGCAGAGAAATAAGGAAATTATACTATACAAAATTACCAGAACCATTTAGTTCAAAAATAACTAAAGACTGGCAAGAATCAGGACTAATAGATACACTAGGATCTAGAATAAAATTTCTACAAAAATGGTTTACAGAATTATGCGAAAAACATAAGGAAGACATGAAAATGGAAAAAATACTGGTAAAAAACTTAGCATGTTGTACAACTAGAACAGCACCACAATTCGGTTGCACAAATAAATACAAATACAAGAAAAGAGTTAAAAAATACAGACCATTTAGAACCAAATACAAGTATAAAAAACCAAGAAAAAGATACTATATAAAAAATTACAAACAAAAGAGACCTCACAGAGCTAAGAAAAATATATCAGAATGCAAATGCTACAACTGTGGCAAATTAGGACATTTAGCTAGAGACTGTAGAGTACCTAAAAACGTAAATAAAAAACAAATTTCAGAAGTAGAAGTAATAATCGAAGATGAAAAATATAAACAAATAGATTATATAGATTATAATCTAAATGATGAAGATAATATATATGAATTAACAGAATACGAAAAAACAGATAATGAAAATGAGATAGATAATGAAAATGAGATAAATGAATACGAAACAGATAATGACTGAAACAGATGTAAGGATTATAAGTAAAGAAGAATATCAAGATAAAGAATGCTCAGAACAAAAAATAATATTTGACAGCAATATGTTCGAACAAATAAAAGGAAAAGAATTAGATTTAAGTGTAGACAAAATTTTGGAAATACCTAAACTAAGAAATTTCTTTAAAATAAGACAAGAAGAATACACGTGGTAAGCCAAAAAGAACATATAATAGACTGCAAATATACCCAAGGAAAAGCTAAAATACCTATAATAAATAAAAAGATAATAAACAAGGAAATCCAAGAAATAAAAGCTAAAAATCCAATAAAATACGTACACCTAGGAGCAACAGAGATACTCATAAAAGCATGTTTTAGAGAAGGGATAGATACACCAATTGAACTATACTTGACAGATGATAGAATTATTCACCCAATAGAAAAAAGCATAATAAGTGCAGTTAGAGGAAATTTAATATACCAAAAATTTAAGTTTATTATAAGTGCTAACTACTCAGTAGCATTAGATGACAGAAATATCGATAAATCACTAGTACTATACTGGAAAATGTCAGGAATAGAACTGGCACCAGGTAGTAAAATATTTACAGCTAGATGCAAAAACTTATACGTATTAACTACAAAACATAAGATAACAGCCAAAAATAAAATTCAAAGAATTAAAATAGAAAATCCTTATGAAGAAAACCTAGATCGATATTCAGAAACATCAGAAACTTATACTAATCTAATAGAAAAAGAAAATAATATAGAAATAAATGTAGAAGACATAGATGAAAAACCAGGATTTTCCAGTTGGAAATCCGTTAGAAAAGCTGTACCTTGACAAGCCCCACGATGAATTAGATAGTTATTTTTTCTTTCAATTTCCCCCCAATTTTGCTCTTCAAATGTTGAAAAATTATGTGCTCTAGTTTGAATTAGTTCATAACTCTTGAATTATCGACTTAATTCTCTATGGGATTCGACCCCGACATCCGTCGGGATATTTGTTTTGATACAATAACCGTTTACGCTCTTTCATAAAAGAGGAGTGTATTTCTGACGTTATCAAAAGTCCTAAAATTGTACATCGTTAAGAAATGTTTAAGCATGAAGAGAATACAATACAAGTGTTTTGCATTGGTTTTGAATCACTTTTACGTAACCCTAGCTTGTTAATCCACCATGGTTCCCACAACCCTAGCTATGGAGGTTTTAGCCTCTCATAGTTGAAAGATTGTGATTTGCATTCATAATTAAATACATAAATCAATACTTAAAATTATGGATGAGAGAAAAACTTCTTTGTATTAGTCAACAAAATCCTCAAGAACAATATGAAGATCAAAAGAAAACCAAGAAAGGGTTGCTCACAAGTCGAACAACTCAATTCTCATGTCTAATTCTCTGTAACTTGATTTCTGATTACTTCTAATCACTCCTAGACACCTCTCGAATGAAAATAAAATATAAAACGTATTTATACAGACATAAAAATCCTTTTCCTAGGCTAATAGGGTGAATTTCCATAACTGAAGCTGCCTGCGTCACGACTTTTCCTACGACCCGTAGCAAGTATATACGGGTAGTACCTGCTTCTCGTATGTCATTGGCTGGATAAAATTTGGCTAAGTGCTGGACCTTGGTACAACTCGTACATGCTTCCTATGAGTCGTACTAAGCTTCCGTGGCTTGACTCTGAAACTTTGCAATTTTTCTAAAGTTCATCACGAGTGTTGTGGTACGACTTGTACCTTCATGCCATGACTTATACTGTCTATCTGTAGTCAGAGTCAGCCTCTTGTGCAAATCTTCTGAATCTTTCCATGGCTTCTTCACTACGGCCTGTAGAAGCTTTGTACGGCTCGTACTGAGAGTCCTAGGATGCACTTCTTCATCCTTAGCCTTCTAAAACTTCTTATGAACTGTAGTATGACTCGTAGCACCTTCCTACGGCTCATATTGAGGACTGTGAGTTAAGCCTATTTTCTGCACTTTCAGGCTATCTTTTGCACATCTTTGCTCCAACACCTATTTATCTTGTAACCAAAGAAAAAGTTCCTTATATCCATATAAATATACCTAAGTCCATGCTATTTTCTTAGTTTTGAGCGTCAAAAGTGACTCACATCACATCAATCCTCCTTCCATTTCCTCTTTTGGGAGTCATCGTTATCTGAAAAGGGTAAAGCAACACGAGTTAGGAGGATGTATTAGAGTCTAAAACTCTTCGCACGATAAGAATCATAAAAAAAAGGAATTGTCCTAAAAACGTCTTATGGCCTCCTCCGTATAAGTGTGGCACACTTCATACCCATGAAAAGGACTCTACTTGACGCGACTTTCTAACATCCTAGGACACTCTAAACCTGAGGCTCTGATACCAAGTTTCTCATGACCAAAGTTCACACCCTGGACGCGACACAGTACTTAGAGTCACAAATGACCCCAAGCAAGCCTTGGTAGAGCATTTACTACTAAATGATCTAATGAGAGATAACATACGTGAGCGAAAAGTAATAAATAAATAACTGCGATTGAATAATTGATAAATTCTGAAAAATAGTCTATAGAAAATCTAAAAAAATCTAGCTGAAACTATAATTATTGTCTGAAACAAATTGAACTACATACTTTTTCTGAAAGCCATCTAAAGAACTGATGAGTTACTAGGACAAGCCCCCAGCTAACTCTAAGTCTGAACTAAATTGTAATAACAAATACGGAAGGTGAAACCACGATCCTCGGAAGATGAGCACTCACCAAATATGTATTGCTGAGCTAAACCCGAAGATATGTTTTTGGGCTTGAGAACCTGAACCCATATCATAAAACGATATAGCATAAAAGTATGCGCCAGTACTTTGAATATACCATGTATGCGAGAAGAAACTAAAACATACATAAGAATACTGAAAAATCCATAAACTGTACTGACAGAACAAGCAATGACCATAATTGGAAACATAAATACTGAAAACATCTGAATATTTGATAATACTGTAAGTACTGATAACTTTCTGAAGGTCAAAAACATATCCTAAAAGCTAATAGGATGAACTTAACTGAAGACTATGGTTGTACTGGACTAAGTTGTACTGTGGAAGTGACTAACCGACATGTAACAATGCATGCTAAACATGAAGTCCGATTATACACTTCAACGGAGAAAGGCCACTATACCTTGCCATGGTATAGTGGATGAGCTTGGTGGTCACTGTATGGGGCCCATTCAGGCTAATAACCTACGATAGTGATGTAATTTTGGGAAACTGGGTGCGCTAAACCCTGACCCCACTTAGTGCTAAGTCCTACTCCCACTGGAAATCCTAATTATGTCTAACTAGGCTGACAACTCAAAATTGATGTCCTAAGACTTAAGTCAGAACTACTTAATTAAGAGTCTAAGGACCTGAAATCAACTATGTTCTATGACCCATCAGAGCTTCTTTATCTAAAAGCGTCGTAAAGGTCTAAAGAATAACTGATAAGCTGATAGCTAGTACTACTGAGTTTCTCAAGATTGAAAATAGTCAAACTGATCAGCTAACATTTTTGTAAAACACTAGGTGTACTGAGTATTGACTAAGACTCTAAGATTGAATACATCAAAAAGGCTAACTTCTGTTCATGTATTTGTACTAACATTCATAACTTAAAAAAATTATCCTGATAAAGCAATATTCATATCTGGACTCTAAATCATGTAAGTCTTATTCAAAATCACATTTAGAGATTAGGGCTAAGATACATACTGCATGAAATAAGATACCAAGTATGAACTACAACTAGTAATAATCTTAGAAAACATCAGGAATTATAACAAAGAGGAAAATCATAATCCGTCTAAAGAACAACCCTAGTTTTGACTTTCTATAGGGCTGGAATTAACAGGATTTCTATACGAATTTTGGGACACATGGGTGAAAGAAATTCCCTTGTTGGAATCCTACATACCTATAGTAGAATCCTTGAGAAAAATCCTTGAGAAATGTGAGAAGGAAATGAAACCCTTTTCTTGCCCTGCACTTCCTAACTGAGTTTCTACATACTGAATTTGAGGGGAAGGTGAAAATGAGAGGAAATATTTGATCAACTCCCTAAATCCCCTTAAATATGCAATCCAAACAACGTTATTTAGGCATTAAAATAACGGGAAGCTACAAAAATGCCCTTGAGAAAACATTTGGAAAATCCGCCTGTTGGGATCCTACGTGCCATACAATGAGTCGTTAGTGGTGGTCACGACTCGTTGGGACCATTCATTGGTCCCGGTCTTTCAAACTTCTAGTTCTGGGCTTTACCAACGGACGGGAACAATGACTTATTAGATGAGACAATGAGTCATTATTTCCACCCGTGGTTATTGGAAGAATTTTGGACAATTTCTGAACTCCATCTAACCACTCATAAGATGAGTCGTTACTCCTTCTAATGACTCGTTAACTCGAGTCATTGTCACCATTAGAAATTTTACATTGTTTCACCCCTCCCGGACAATGACTCACTTGAAGAATTGTGAAGTGGCACCATGACTCATCCTCCAACTCATTAGTCTCCAGGAGATCCCCACTATTTACCAACTGAAGCACATACAATGGGTCACTTAATGACTCATTGGGTCATACAACGAGTCACTTCATGACTCGTTTTGTGATCTAATGCAACTTTTCCTGATTTCTTCATTTCAGTTTTTAGGTCTGGTCTTAGAGACTTCTGGGATGTTACATGGAAACACCTTTCAAACCTCTAGAAAAATAAGGAATAGCTTGTACAACATTGGTAGCTATTATAGAAATAGAGTCAGAAGGAGTCACAAAAAATCTAACCAAATAAACCAAAAAAAAAAAACAAAAATTAAGATGCAATTTCAAGCAAGTGACTAGTTGTAGTTCAAAAGAGAAATAAAAAAGATGCTACCTTTTCCCCAGGACCATGTTACGGTCTCCATCTCCATCAACAACTGCCCCAAATTCTAGCGGATCAGGTTTAGAATGCATTTTAGACAATCCCATGCATGCAACTAACTCCTTTGCATATGTTAGATTGGGATCGGGATTCCCTCCACCAAATTCCTCCTATTAAATTAATACATACATGTCATAGAAAGAAAAAAGGAGTGGTAGAATAACAGAAAGCCAAACAGTTTAATGGAAGAAAAATCTCAATGCAAGGAAAATTGGAAGACCTTGGGAACACAATTAACTAGAGAGATTTCATTTGCACCAAACTCCTCCACAAATATACGCTTTGCATTGTACGTCAGAAACACCATGAAGTGCATCATAGCTAAAATGGGCAGAGATGTGAGTAACTAAGCAGATACTCTTAGCAAGAAAGGAATTGACCGGGGAATGTGCATCAAAAATGTCTCCAACGTGCATACCAAAGACCAAATTTTGGTGAAGAAAGAAGCTTTTGGATATATAGCAAGTTAAATATTGACCTGGAAACAAATATACATTGTAAAATAGTGAATCAGAAAAGAAAATTTACTTTAAAAAGAATAACTAAATTAAAGTACCAATTAAAAAAATAAGAAAAAGATATGAAAGATAATAAAGATGAAAATTAGATTTAGAACAAGGTCCAATGACATATGCATGAATCAGTATCCCTAATAAGTGTTCAATCAAAAACAAGTCCAAGACATATCACAGAGCCCTTACAATTTGGAAAGGACTGACATTCAAAGTTCAGTAAAAGATGAATAGTGCCTTACACAAATTGTTGATTGACGTTTCGATATCAAAGGACATATTTACATGTATAAACATTACTTGACATACATTCCCAACTGAAAGCAGAAAGAAATTTATTTTTGCATGTAAGGGAAAACTTCATACTTCATCAATTTCAGATAATCACTAGTTGAATCAAAAACATCAACATCAAATTTCCACTCTAGACCCTCATTTCTTGAAACACCTGTTGTAGATATGTCCACCTACATTCAAGTTGGACCATATCAAAACGTTCCTTCATCAATCAAATTAATACTCAGGAAAATGTACTAGGGAAAATGATGTGTCATGACTTTATGACACTTTTGACACTTAAAACCAAGAAAATTTGCAAATTCTGGGTATGTTTATGTATATAATGTGTTTGTGTTAAGTGTTGCAGGAAAATAGGTCTGAAATGTGAAACGGGCAAAGTAAGGGCAAAATGGAACAAAGTGTAGGCTGTTAGTCAGGTAACGAGTCATCATCCTAATGGACGACTCGTTCCTAGAGTTGTGGAGAAGATCAGGTGTTTTGTGAAGAAGAACCAGTGCAATTAACGATTTGAAGGAATGACTCATTACATCTGGTAACGAGTCATTATGCCAGTCATGAAGACTGGGAAAAAGATTTCTAGAAAAATGCTCAGGAAGGCAATAAAGAACATAACGAGTAGTCAGGAGATGTGACGACTCGTCATGAGATATTGTGAGCAATCGTTAGGTACACTGGAGGATTTGGTGATCCATGGCCACGAGGGACATAACGACTCATGCCCTGACCTAACGAGTCGTTAGGTGACCTATCACTAGGACTGGATAAGTTGCCACTCGTTAGGAGACCCAACGAGTCGTTACTTGGCCCGTTACCATTGCCGACCTCGATTCCAATTTTTAGTTAGGAAAAGTTTTGTTTGAAACTATAAATACATTATTTAGGTTTATTTTGAAGTACAGTTTATTCTACCACTTTTTACATAAATTTTAGTGTTGTGAACTCTATTCTTGGTTCAAGAAACAAAGTTTATAATTTTGTTCTTGATTTTGAGGGTTAAAGCAACATTGAAGTTTGATCATCGATTTTGGTGTTTTATTCAATTCAAGTGGTTTTTTTATATGAATTTTTGTAAGTTACAATCATGATTTCTTCTTTATTTTGTGATTGTGATCATTCAAATATGAGTAGTTAAATCCATAACTAGGGTTGTGGGAACCATGATGAATTAACACACATAGGTAAAAATACTTAGTGAATCTAAAACGGGGTTTATGCATGTATTATTTTTTCCTTCATTTTAATTGCTTCTTAAAGGTTGTAAATGTTGGAATTTGCCTTATTCTTACATACCAGATCAAGGGAGTAATGAATGGAAAAAGGGATTAACAACGAAGATTTGAGGCTACCAACCCTCATCTAATAGCTTGACCTTGTCTGGGAATAGCTAATCCGATATTAAGGGTAAGGGTTAATTAAGCATACACCCGTATATGGACCAATTTGTGTGGTGATAATCATCTAGATAGGGGACCAACCATTTAGGTGAATTTAACTTACCAATATTGCATGTTGAACACCAGAATAGATCACTAGTATAAAAGTCTTGTGGTTATGAAGTCATGGGGAACACAATCCTAGTCAACTTGTTGTTGAATACAACCAAAATTGAATTTCTCATCTACTAGTCTTTACTCTTGTTTATTATTTTTTGATTCAAGCCTTCCCCCAGTAGGAAATAAGTAAGCTAATAGTATTAGCTAAACGCATTAACTCAAGTTCTCGTCATATTCCTTGCGGGATTCGACCCCAACCATGGTTGGGTTCTATATTTTACATAGACCGATTATATCTCATTTATGATGTGTAATTTGGGCGACATCAAATTTTGGCGCCGTTGGTGGGGAATACAGCTTAGGCTTTTGTTAATTATGTTTGCTTTACTGTTGGTCCTTATTTCCTTTTTATTTTTCTTTTGTTGTTTTTGTTCTTAATAGGTATTAGGTACGTGCATTCCCAATACAAAGAGCCAAGGAAATCCCTGGTTCAAATTGATCACGAACTTGAACAAACACTACAAAATTTGAAGAGAATGGCCAACATATAGGAGCAAGAGACAGTGGAACAGTCTAAAACAAGGATGTTGGCTAAGGAACAAGCTCGGGCAAGAGACAGAGAGTTAGCAAGGGTTTCTGAAGAGCAACGCCTAGCTGCCAAAGCTGAGCGAGCTAGAAGGAACAGTGGTCCAGATCAGCAGAGGCACCGGTATTTCGATGATGACGATGATGCTGATATTTACGAAGCCGGTGCCACTGGAGCTGTTGTCCCTCCCTCTTTTCTTGATGGGGCAAAGTTTGACATTACCAGTGCTATGATCCAACTGCTCAACATGAAGGGGATATTTGCGGGTCATGCAATTGATGATGCACATAGTCACTTGACTAATTTCGTGGGTATCTGCAAAGTATATAAACAATCGGGAGTGAGTCAGGATGCGATATAGCTGAGGTTATTTCCTTTTTCATTAGGGAGTGAGGCAACACCCTGGTTGGTTGAACTGCCCAACGATTCTATCACTACATGGAGGGAGTTGAAAAGAGCTTTTCTTGAAAGGTTCTTCCCACCTTTCTGAGCTTTGGAGCTAAAAGATGAGATATGCAACTTCAGGCAATTAAATTTTGAGGGACTTCATGATACATGGTTTCGATTCAACAAGAATCTCAAAAAGGTGTCCAACCACAGGATCCTAGATGATACATTGTTGGAGATCTTCTATAGGTCTTTAAATACTAACACCAAGGTGGTGGCTAATACAGTGTCTGGCGGAACATTCATGAGTCACACTTATACTAAAGCTGCTGAGGTACCTAACAGAATCCCTAAAACCAACCGCGCATGGCACACAAGAGAGTCTCAGTCTCCGACTGGTACTTATGCAGTAGGTATGTCTGTAGAATAGAGAAGGAAGGATGAAGAGCGTGATTAGGATATTGCTGAGATAAAGACCATAATGGGACTGCTTGTGAAGCATTTGATGGGAGACGAGGCTAAAAATGTGACTGATGTGGGTACTCAGGGTAAGGCCTCGAGAAATGATGGAGGCGAATCAGAATCTGAGGAGGAAGAAAATTATCAGAATGATCAAGGGGCAGATTTCTGGACTAACACCCAAGGGTCTAACCAAGACTCTTAGCGTCAAGGTCAGGGGAACCAAGGTTAGAACTACTACAGAGATAACAATTACAACCATGGCCAATACAAAGACAATGGAGACTGGAAAAAGCATGAGGAGTACAAGAATGACAGAAGAAGTCTATATGTTCCTCCAAGGAACCGTGAGCCAGAGTCTAGTGGTTCAAGGGTAGAAGACATGTTGTCCAAGATACTCAAGTAGATGGAGGCGACAGATGGCCATTTCAAAGAACTCCGCACTGATATTTCTGGGATGAACCAAAAGGTGAAATCATATGTCGTTGACATTAAGCAGATTGAGCAGCAGCTTGGTCAGATGTATGTTGCTATGAACTAGAGGCAGAAGGGCACGCTTCCCAATAACACTGTTCAAAATCCAAAATATGATAGCTATTTCATGGCCGTCACTACTAGGAGTGGGAAAGCGACAGTTGATCCTCCAAGATAGGTTGTGATTGAGGAGACAGTTGAGCCCTTAGTGATTGATGATGATAGGATAGCAGATTCCGAGGATCAGACTTTGGTTGATAAGTCAGTAGAGAAGACCGCTCCTAGTAATGCAAAGGAGCATGGGTCTGGCAAAGAAAAGGAGAAGGAGGTACCACAAAAGATTGCACCCATTCCTAGACCTCCTCCTCCTTTTCCAATGAGGTTGAACAAAAAGGTCGAAGATGGGAAGTATCACAAATTTATTTCAATGCTGAAACAATTATCTGTGAACATCCCATTAGTCGAGGCACTTGAGAAGATGCCTAGATATGCTAAAATCATGAAGGACCTTGTCACTTGAAAGAGGATCGTAAGCTTTGAACCTGTAGATAATTTACACCACTGTAGTGCAATAGCATCCCACTCTCTTGTTCAGAAAATGAAGACCCTGGAGCTTTCACTGTACCGTGCACTATTGGAGCCTTTAATTTTGCTAAGGCACTATGTGATCTGGGTGTTAGTATTAACTTGATGCCATTAGAAGTTTTCATACAGTTGGGCTTGGAAGCCCCAAAACCGACTACAATCCGGCTTTTGATGGCAGATCACATAGTGAAAAATTCAGTAGGAATTCTATTTGATTAGCAATAGTTTTGATGAATGTTGGTATTGAGGAGATCCATGGGGGTGAGGAGATAGTTATTGCACTTGCTGGTATGGGGTCATACACCTATGTTCCAAAGAAGATTGATCTTGACCTAAAGAATTGGGTGACTCCACCAGCCAAGCCATCAATTGAGGAGCCTCCGGTATTGAAGCTCAAAGCACTCCCATCTCACTTGCGGTATGTATTTTTGGGAACCAGTAACACTTTATCAGTCGTCGTTGCAGCTGACATGGAGGAATGGAAAGTGGAGGCTTTGGTCTCCATTCTGAAGAGAAAAAAAAGCCATCGGGTTGACCATTGCAAACATTACTGGAATCCTAGCCGGTATTTGCACTCATAAGATCCAGCTAGAGCTAGATTGTATTCCGAGCATTGAGCAACAATGTAGGTTGAATCCACCTATGCAAGAGGTGGTCAAGAAGAAAATCATCAAGTGGTTGGATGTGGATGTGGTTTACCCTATTTCTAACAACAAATGGATGAGCCCAATTCAGTGTGTACCGAAAAAGGGACGAATCATGGTGGTCCCAAGTGCTAACAATGAGTTCATTCCTGTTACACCCCGTAAGTTTCTAACGTTTAGTCGACCTATTCATATGATGGTTGAGAGTTTTAGAGTGCCATACCTACGAGGAAAGGGCTCGGGGAAAGGCCGAACGAGTTCAAAGTCGAGATTTCACAAGAGGGGGCCAAACCAAGTTGCCCAGAGGGGAAAAGTGGCACAGAGCAGCCCCCTCCGCATTATCCAAAAGTGGCACGGAGAAGAATTGGCGCGACTGACAGCTTGCCACGTTGCCTTGTCTGTCGCCTCAAGTATATAAAGGCCTCACACTTAGATATTATTTCATTATTCATATATTATCGGCCAGAACAGATAGGAACGAGGGAAAAATATTGAAAATAATCTGATTACACCGCTAAACGCCGTCCAAATCTAAATTAACTCTGGGTAGGGAAGTATAAGGCTGTAGAGAGCATCGCTGCGGAGTTATTTTCGTAAAATACGCCCGGAGAATCATCGTCCTGCTGAGCCTAAGTTGGTGGAATTATTTCAAACTAGTGTCAATACAGTCACGTGACTAAAGTAAGTATTTCTCCCTTCTAGATTTCCGAGAAACTACGAGTTTTTGATCATCTTTCGACAAGTTGAAGTATAGTCAGTATATACATATATAAGTTATTGTTTTCTTCAAATATAGTAATAAAGTAGCCTATTCTTCCGTTAATATGATTATAGTTGAGAAGGGCATTTGAGCACCAGTCAAAACTTGCCAGTTAATCGGTAAATAGCGAACAAGGTATGTTAAGGCATTTTCTTTCGGCAAGTTAGTTTCTTCAGCATAGTAGTCCAGTATGAATCCCAGTAAAGCATGTTAGGAGTATGTTATCATGTCTAGTTGTTTTTGTTAGTTGAGGCTCGTAATTTTTATTGTTTTGGGCTAGATTACACATGTATAGCTTCCGTGACCACCTCGAGGTTAATAGCTGTGTCCCTACCCGCCAGGGGCGAGGATACGTCGCTCTACGGAGCAACATGCCATCTGAAAGGGACGAAGATGGGGATCCAGATCCTCATATACTGTGGTTGGCCTTATACACACCCCCGCCGAGCGTTTACGCCCGGGGTGTAGGTATCAGGAGTCCTCTGAACTCAGACACAACTACAGTCAGGGGCCGAACGGGCCCAGTTGCAGACCCAGGGAATCAGTAGGACGCTTATAGCTAGTAGTTGACTCAGTATGACCTGGATAGGGGTATATAGATTAAGGCATACTCACTAGGGCTAATGGGGGCCCAGGTGGGTTGTTCTGTGCTGATTGTACCTTCCGGCTTACGGAGGCCAGGTAAGGTTTATGTTTGTTTTAGTTACTAATAGTTAGATAGTGAGACACCTCGCTTGTTAGGTATGGACCCTACCCTCTTTATTACAGTTATGTTTAGCCTTGATTTCACTACTTTAGTCATCTTTAGTCCGTTTTCCTTACTTCAGTCATTGTTAATTCTATTTCTTACTTTTAGTCATTTAGAGTTACTGCCTTACATATTCAGTACCTGTGGTACTGACGCCCTCTTCTGTGGCGCTGCATTACTTGCCTGCAGGTATAGATAGAGGAGGGGCAGGTCCCTCATAATTTCAGTCAGCCGTACAGAACCGTCAGCTCCCTTCTTCCAGAGCTTGTGTGATAGAGGTTTGTTCCTTTTGTTTGTATAGTATGGGTAGGTCGGGGCCCTGTCCCAAACATCTTATTACTATTAGAGGCTTGCAGATTGTGTTACTTCCCTGTGGTTAGATGATATCGGCCGTGTGGGGCCCATATGTGTTTTAAATTATGTGTGTTGGTCGTGTGGGGCCCTGTTTAGCTGTTGATTGGTGGCCTTGTCGGTCATAGTTCAGTGTTGCATCTGATTTTACTTTCCAGTTATAAATAGATATCGTAGTGGCCTTGTCGCCCCGCATAGAACTCCCTATGATTGTTTGTCTCTGGTTAGCTATTTATTTTCACAGGTGGCTATAGGCCTTGTCGGTCAGAGGTTGTATTTACCGCCACTATATAGCCCGTTGTTTTCTCGATTCTAGAGTTAGAGTCAGCCCTGCACCAGAGGTGCTTAGGCTCAGTCAGTTCAGCAGTTCTGGTCCTAGTAGGGCACCAGGTGCCAGTCATGCCTCCCATGGTGGGGCGTGACAAACCTAGTATCAGAGCAGATCGTATCCCAGGGAGTCTTCAAGCCGTGCTAAGTAGAGTCTTATCTATGGATGTGTTGTGCACCACATACTATAGGCAGGAGGTTGCAAGGCATGATAGGATGGATGGAGTCCCTAAGCTCATTATACTTTTTTGCTTACAGAGAAATGTCGGACCAGCGACACCTTACGATAGAGAAGAAGGCTAGATGTAGCAGCAGGAGAGGGCACCAGTAGGGTGCCTCAGCCTCGGTTAGAATCGGCCCAATTTGAGGACGATACAGAGGTATCATCTCGACCTCCCTAGAAGTCTCCACCACATTAGGAGCTGCTTGGGACAGCCGGTGTGACGGCACTACCTCTGGCAGTTTCTATACCCGTACCATCCGACCAGGAGGTCAGGAGCGCGGTGGTTATGCTAGCCCAGATGATGGCTGCTTAGTGCCAGCCAGTGCCACCTACAGTTGCAGAATTGTTAGGAGGGCCTTGTAGCTCGAGGGTCCGCGAGCTCCTAGCATTAAGTCCTCCGCAATTCACAGGGACAGATCGTACCGAGGACCCTTAGGACTTCTTAGACCAGGTGTAGAGGATTTTCAGGGTGATGCATGCTACCTCCACCGAGTCGGTTGAGTTGCGGTTTTCCAGCTACAGGACATCGCCGTGCTGTGGTATGAGAGTTGAGAAAGGTCTTGAGGAAGAGTTGTTTCCCCTCCGACCTGGCCTAGCTTCTTAGAGGCTTTCTTGGATCATTAACTACTGCAGGAGATTCGACAGGCCCGAGTTGATCAGTTCCTACACTTGGAGCAGGGGTCGATGAGTGTTCGGTAATGTGCCATGCGGTTTGATTCCTTGGCTCGTTATGCGCCATCTTTTGTGGACACAATGCCAGCTAGGGTACACCGCTTTATTATGGGGCTGAACCTGAAATATGTTGAGACCTACATCACAGCCACACTGCGAGAGGATATGGATATTGCCCGTGTGAAGGCTTTTGCTTAGAATATTAAGGGTATCAGACAACGACAATAGGAGATTAGGAGGACAAGTCAGGAGAGGCGCCGCAGGGACAGATTGGGTGAATTATAGGAGGAGTCCTGGGGAGAACCTAGGACACGGTTATCAGATAGGCCGCCTAGACCCCCGCCTCCACCGCAACGGCAGAGGAGAAGGTCTAGTCGCGGAGGGCAGCCCGAGCCCCGCGAAGGTTCGCAAGCAGTAGGTTCGAAGCAGCAGAGGGGAGTGGAGCAGAGTGGGTTTATAATACCACTTTTCCCTATTTGCAGTCGATGCAACTCTACAGCATGCAGGTATGGTTCCACAGCATGCTACATTTGTAGAAAGGAGGTCACTAGATGAGGTATTATCCAACTAGGGGTCAGGGTGACCGGGATCGACAGGATAGGTCTTCGGCAGGATCACGAGCTCCAGCATTCCCGGCAGGGTGTAGGCCCTCAGTTTTAGCCGGCAGAGGCTGAGCCAGATCAGGGGCCTCCAGTTCAAGTGCTGTCCCAAACCGCACTTTTGCACTACCTGGGCGACAGGAGTCAGAGTCGTCACTACATGTTGTGATAGGTATGCTGAACATTTACTCTCATCCTGCTTATGTGTTGATAGATAAAGGATCCACATTGTCCTATGTTACACCGTTAGTGGCTCGAAAGCTTAGTATTATGCCGAAATTTCCTCGGCGACCTTTCTCAGTGTCTACACCCGTTGGTGACTTTATTATAGCTAGAAGGGTCTATCGAGGGTGTACAGTAGAGGTTGCCAGTCATCAGACTACGGTAGACTTGATAGAACTAGAAATGGTTGATTTTGATAACATTATGGGTATGGATTGTCTAGCTCCATGCTATGACAATGTCGAATGTTGGACCAAGATTGTCCGATTCCACCTTCCAGGGGAGGAAGTACGGGAGTGGAAAGGTAGTACAGCCATGCCAAAAGGTAGGTTTATTTCCTATCTTCAGGCGAGAAAATTGATAGCAAAAGGGTGCATTTATCATATTGACAGAGTTTAGGATGTCCGGGCAGAGCCTCCGACCCTTTAGTCTATTCCAGTGGTTAATGAATTTCTCGATGCATTTCCAGATGAGCTTCCTGGTATTCCCCCAAAAATGGAAATTGATTTTACGATCGATCTATTACCAGGCACTCGACCTATATGTATTCCTCCATATTAGATGGCTCCTACTGAACTCAGGGAACTAAAGGAACAATTGAAGGATTTGCTAGACAAGGGCTTTATCAAGCCGAGTACCTCACCATGGGGTGGGCCAGTTCTGTTCGTGAGGAAGAAGGATGGCTCCTCCGTATGTGTGTAGATTATCGGCAGCTGAATAAAGTCACTATCAAGAATAAGTACCCGCTTCCTAGAATAGATGACCTGTTTGATCAGCTACAGGGAGTGAGGTATTTTTCAAAGATTGACTTAAGGTCAGGATATCATCAGGTACGGGTTCGTGAAATAGATATTTCAAAGACTACCTTTAGGACCATATACGGCCACTTTGAATTTCTAGTCATGTCCTTCGGACTGATAAATGCCCTAGCAGTGTTCATGGACCTGATGAACAATGTTTTCAGACCATACATAGACTTCTTCGTGATAGTATTTATCGATGATATTCTAGTGTATTCCCGTTCAGAGGCAGATCACCAGGATCATCTACGGATGTGCTCTAGATTCTAAAAGATTGCCAACTATATGCAAAATTTCTAAATGTGAATTTTGGCTGAATTCAGTAGCATTCTTGGGCCATATTGTGTTAGATGTCGGTATACAGGTAGATACACAGAAGATAGAGGCAGTGAAAACATGGCCTAGACCTACCACTCCGATTGAGGTACGTAGTTTCCTGGGGTTAGCCGGGTATTACAGAAGGTTCGTGAAAGGATTTTCCACTTTAGCTACACCTTTAACCAAATTGACGAAGAAGGCAGCAAAATTCCATTGGATTGAGGCATGTGAGCAGAGCTTTCAAGAACTGAAAGACAGATTGACATCAACATCGGTGTTAGCGTTGCCAGAAGGAACAGAGGATTATGTAGTCTATTGTGATGCTTCGGGTGTTGGGTTAGGATGCGTTTCGATGCAGCATGGTAAGGTGATTACCTATGCTTCCAAGCAGCTGAGGAAGCATGAGAAGAACTAACCTACCCATGACCTGGAGTTAGCTGTGGTGATTCATGCCTTGAAAATATGGAGACACTACCTGTATGGTGTCCAAGTAGATATTTTCACTAATCACAAAGCCTGCAGTATATTTTCACCCAGAAAGAGTTGAATCTGCGGCAGCGTCGCTGGTTGGAGCTGTTAAAGGATTATGATGTGAATATTTTATATCACCCAAGAAAGGCCAATGTTGTAGCAGATGCCCTTAGTCGCAAATCCATGGGAAGCCTGGCATATTTACAGCCTGAGCGGTAGGAATTAGCCCAAGAATTGCATTAGCTAGCCAGTTTAGCCGTTCGTATAGTAGAGTCAGGAGACAATGGAGCGCTAATCTTGAATACCGCAGTGTCATCATTGGTGGTAGAAGTGAAAGAACGACAGTATGAAGATCCTAGCCTGGTTCAGCTCAGAAATAGGGTTTAGCGAGGGGAAGTAACAGATTTCCAGGTAGCCGAGGACGGAGTTTTGAGATATAGGGATCGCCTCTGCGTTCCAGACGTGGCAGGGCTTCGCCAGCAAATTATGGTGAGGTACACTATGCCCGTTACTCTCTCCATCCAGGTTCGACAAAAATGTACCATGACGTAAAAAAGATTTATTGGTGGTCGGGAATGAAAAAGGTTATAGCAGAATTTGTAGCTCAATGTCCCAATTGCCAACAGGTGAAAGCTGAACATCAGAAACCTGGTGGACTGACACAAGAAATAGCAGTGCCTATATGGAAATGGGAGGCGATTAATATGGACCTTGTGACAGGGTTACCTCGTACCAGGCATAAATATGATTCTATTTGGGTAATTGTTGACAGGTTGACAAAATCAGCTCACTTTCTTCCAGTAAGGGCTACCTTTTCAACTGAAGATTATGCTGAGCTATATATTAGAGAAATAGTCCGATTGCATGGTGTTCCATTGTCAATTATCTCTAATCGAGGGGCGCAGTTTACAGCTAAATTTTGGCAGTGTTTTCAGAGGGTCTTGGGGACGCAGGTTAACATTAGCACAACCTTCCATCTTCAGACAGACGGGCAGGAAGAACGTACAATCCAGACGCTCGAGGATATGTTATGGGCGTGTGTGCTAGATTTTGGAGGTAGCTGGGATGAACATCTACCGCATATTGAATTTGCCTATAATAACAGTTATCATTCAACAATTCAGATAGCGCCTTATGAAGCGTTATATGGGCGGAAGTTCATGTCTCTAGATGGTTGGTTTGAGGTAGGACAATCGGTATTGATTGGGCCAGATATTATTCATCAGTCAGAAGAGAAAGTAAATCTTATTAGGGAACGTCTGCTGACGGCTCAGAGTCGCCAGAAATCTTATGCTGATGTGTGGAGAAGAAACCTAGAGTTTAATATGGGTGACTGGGTATTCTTGAAGGTTTCACCGATGAAGGGTGTGACGAGATTTGGTAAGAAAGGAAAGCTCAGCCCGAGGTTTATTGGGCCTTATCAGATTCGCCGAAGGATAGGCCAGGTGGCTTATGAATTGGATTTACCTCCAGAATTAGAATCCATTCACCCAGTTTTTTATGTATCGATGCCGAGGAAGTGCATAGGAGATCCCTCCCGAATTATCCCAGTCAAAGACGTCCAAATCACTGAGGAGTTAGCTTATGAAGAAGCTCTAGTAGCCATACTAGATTGATAGATCTGCAGACTAAGAGCTAAAGATGTTGCTTCCATTAAAGTGTTATGGAGGAATAAGAACTGAGAGGAGATGACCTGGGAGGCAGAAGACGATATAAAAACCAGATATCCTCAGTTATTTCAGACTTAGTCCGATTGTGCAGCTAGAGGTATATTGTTGTTGTTGTTTCATAAGTTGCATTATATACATGTATATGTGGAGTAGTTGACTTCAGTCTATTGTGAAGTGAATGCCATAGTATTGTGTGGAGTACCTGTATTAGATTGTTCTGTGTTTCAGGGTTTTGGATAGTCCATATTATAGGGGATACTCTGCCGAAATTTTTCCAGAATAAGTAATTGCTAGGTTAAGGTTCTTGCAAGAAAAAGTTAACATTCGAGGATGAATGTTCTTAAGGGAGGGAGGATGTTACACCCCATAAGTTTCTAATGTGTAGTCGGCCTATTCATATGATGGTTGAGAGTTTTAGAGTGTCATACGTATGTGGAAAGGGCCCAGGGAAAGGCTGAATGAGTGAAAAGTCGGGATTTCAAGGGAGGAGGCCGGACCAAGTTGTCCAGAGGGGCAAAGTGGCACGGAGCAGCCCCCTCCGCGTTACCCAAAGTGGCACGAAGCAGAATTGGCGCTACCGGCAGCATGCCACATTGCCTTGTCTGACGCCTCAAGTGTATAAAGGCCTCACACTTAGATGTCATTTCATTACTCATATATTCTCGACCAGAATAGATAGGAACGAGGGAAAACTATTGAAAATCATCTGATTACGCCGCTAAACACCGTCCAAATATAAATTAACTTAGGGTAGGGAAGTATAAGGCTACAGAGAGCATCACTCCGGAGTTATTTTTGTAAAATACGCTCGGCGAATCATCGTCCTATCGAGCCTAAGTTGGTGGAATTATTTAAAACTAGTTTCGATACGATCACATGCCTAAAGTAAGTATTTCTCCCTTCTAGATTTTTGAGAAATTACGAGTTTTTGATCGTCTTTCGACAAGTTGAAGTATAGTTAGTATATATATATAAGTTATTGTTTTCTTTGAATATAGTAATAAAGTAGCCCTATTCTTCTGTTAATATGATTATAGTTGAGAAGGGCAGTTGAACACGAGCTGAAACTCGCCAGTTAATTGGGTCAACAGCGAACGAGGTATGTTAAGACATTTTCTTTCGACAAGTTAGTTTCTTCAGCATAGTAGTCCAGTATGAATCCTAGTAAAGACAGTTAGGAGTATGTTATCATGTCTAGTTTTTGTTTTCAGTTGAGGCTCGTAATTTGTATTGTTTTGGGCTGGATTACACCTGTATAGATTTCGTGACCACCCCAGGGTTAATAGTTGTGTTGCCGCCTGCCAGGGGCTAGGATACGTCGCTCTACAGAGCGGCATGCCATCTGTAAGGGACGAAGATGGGGATCCAGATCCTCATATGCCGTGGTTGGCCTTATACACACCCTCGCCGAGTGTTTATGCCCGGGGTGTATATATCAGAAGTACTCCAGACTCAGACACAACTACAGTCAGGGGTCGAGCAGGCCCAGTTGCAGACCCAAGGGATCGGCAGGATGCTTATAGCTGGTAGTTGACTCAGTATGACCTGGAGAGGGGTATATATATTGAGGCGTACTCACTAGGGCTAATGGGGGCCCAGGTGGGTTATTTTGTGCTAATTGTACCTTCCGGCTTGTGGGGGCCAAGTAAGGTTTATGTTTTCTTTAGTCACTAATAGTTAGACAGTAAGATGCCTCGCTTGTCAGGTATGACCCCTACCCTCTTAATTATAGTTATGTTTAGCCCTGATTTCACTACTTCAGTCATCTTCTGTCTGTTTTCCTTACTTCAATCATTATCAGTTCTATTTCTTACTTTCAGTCATTTAAAGTTGCTGCCTTACATATTCAGTACCCGTGGTACTGACGCCCTCTTCTGCAGCGCTACATTACTTGCCTACAAGTACAGATAGGCGAGGAGTAGGTCCCTCGTAGTTCCAGTCAGCCGTACAAAACCGTTAGCTCCCTTATTCTAGAGCTTGTGTGATAGAGGTTTGTTCCTTTTGTTCGTACAGTATGGGTAGGTCAGGGACCTATCCCGACCATCTTATTACTCTTAGAGGCTTGCAGATTGTGTTACTTCCCTGTGGTTAGATGATATCGGCCGTGTGGGGCCCATATGTGTTTTAGATTATGTGTGTTGGATGTGTGGGGTCCTGTTTAGCTATTGATTAGTGGCCTTGTCGGTCATAGTTCAGTTTAGCATCTGATTTTACTTTCCAGTTATAACTAGATATCATGGTGGCCTTGTCAGCCCGCATAAGACTCCCTATGATTGTTTGTCTCTGGTTAGCTGTTTGTTTTCACAGGTGGCTATAGGCCTTGTCAGCTGGGGGTTGTATTTACAACCGCTATATAGCTCGTTGTTTTCTCAATTCTAGAGTTAGAGTCAGCCCTGCACCAGAGGTTCTTAGGATTAGTCAGTTCAATAGTTCATGTCCTAGTAGGGCACCAGGTGCCAGTCATGCCTCCCAAGGTAGGGCGTGAAAATTCCACTCAGGCCAGTCACCGGTAGGAGAGTATGCATGGAATATATAAAGTTGAACCATTGGACTCAGAAAGATCAATTTCCTATGCCATTCATGGATCAGATGCTAGACCGACTTGCAGGAAGACGATGGTACTGTTTTCTTGATGGTTATTCGAGGTACAATTAGATATCTATAGCCCTCGAAGACCAAGAGAAAACAACTTCCACCTGTCCCTATGGTACATTTTCTTTCAAGAGGATGCCATTCGGGTTATGTAATGCACACTTTTCAGCATTGCATGATGTCCATATTTTCTGACATGGTGGAGGACACTATTGAAGTCTTTATGGATAACTTTTCGGTGGTGGGTAATTCATTCGAGGATTGTTTGGCTCATTTGAGCAAAGTGTTGCAGAGATGTGAAGAGACCAACTTGGTGCTTAACTCGGAAAACTACCATTTCATGGTCAAAGAAGGTATAGTGCTAAGGCACAAGATTTCTAGTAAGGGTATTGAGGTGGATAGGGGCAAGATCGAAGTAATTGCTAGTCTACCACCTCCAATTTCTGTGAAAGGTGTTCAAAGATTTTTGGGTCATGCAGGATTTTATAAGAGATTCATCAAGAACTTCTCAAAGATTGCACATCCTTTGTGTAAACTGCTTGAGAAAGAGGTGAAGATTGTTTTTGATAAGGCATGTCTGAAGGCGTTTGAATGCCTAAAAGAGAGATTGACCGCTGCCCCGATTATAGTGGCACCTTACCGGTCTTTACTATTCAAGGTTATGTGTGATGCTAGAGGAGTGGCCTTGGGAGCTGTGTTGGGCCAGAGGCATGAAAAGATTTCCCCCCTATTTATTATGCTAGCAAGGATCTTAATGCAACTCAGAAAGAACAGGACTTGTTGGTTGTAGTATTTGAATTCGAGAAGTTTCGTGCATACTTTCTTGGAACCAAGGTGATAGTCCATATAGACCACACAGCTCTGAGATATCTAATAGCAAAGAACGATTCCAAGCCGTGGTTGATTCAATGGGTTCTATTGTTGCAAGAGTTCGAGTTCGAGGTAAAGGATCGGAAAGGGACCGCAAACCAGGTGGCGGATCACTTATCAAGATTGGAAACTGATGCAGCACTCGAGATGAGCTTGACATAGATGATGATTCCCCGACCAACAGGTCTTAGCTGCCTCAAGGATCTCATTCCATGGTATGCAGACTTTGCTAATTATCTGGTGAGTGATGTTGTACCAGAAAACTTATTTTTTCACTAGCCGAAAAAGTTCATGTCTGATGTGTGGAAGTTTTTATGGGATGAGCATTACTTATTCCACATATGTGCTGATGGGGTGATTCGGAGATGCGTGCCTAAGGTGGAGATGTTGAGCACATTGGAGGCCTATCACCCATCCCCTGTTGGGGGTCACCACAACGGGATTCGCACAACCCACAAAATTCTGCAATGTGGGTACTATTGGCCAACCATTCACTAGGATGCACATGATTTTTCAAAGGCATGTGATGCATGCCAAAGTCAAGGAGGCATGAGCTCCCTCTTACTCCCATCCTTGTCATTGAGCTGCTTGATGTGTGGAGCATTGATTTCATGGGCCCATTTGTGAGCTCAAACGGGATGAAGTACATACTTGTTGCTGTGGACTATGTTTCAAAATGGGTGGAGGCAGTTGCGTTTTCAAATAATGAAGAGAAGAGTGTCACAGCATTCTTGAAGCGAAATATTTTTTCCAGATTTGGGACTTCTAGAGCCATCGTTAGTGATGGGGGTTCGCACTTTTGCAACCGGTTGTTTCGTACTTTATTGGAAAAATATGGGGTGAAACACAAGGTGGCAACACCCTATCATCCGTAGTCTAGTGGGCAAGTTGAAGTCTCCAACCGGGAGATAAATACCATCTTAGCGAAGACTATGAATGCTAACTAGACAGATTGGTCTAGGAAGCTAGATGATGATTTATGGGCTTATTAGACTGCATTCAAGACTCCTATAGATATGTCTCCGTATCAGCTTGTATATGGGAAAGCATGCCATCTTCTGGTTGAATTTGAGCACAAAGCTATGTGGGTGCTCAAGAAGCTGAATTTGAACTGGAGCGAAGTTGCGAACTTGAGGCTTGATCAGTTGAATGAGATAGATGAATTTCATTTGAAATCCTATGAGTTATGAAATTTATGAAATAAGGATGAAAATTCAAAATGACTGGAAGATTGAGAAGAGAGAGTTCAGCCCAGGTGATATGGTGTTACTTAGGCTTCGCTTGTTTCCTGGAAAGTTGAAGTCCAAATGGTTGGGACCTTTTCGAGTGATCTAAGTATTCTCCCATGGGGCAATTGAACTGTAACACCATGAAGGAAAGTGATTTAAAGTAAATGGTCAACAGGTGAAATCATATTAAGGGAAGGGCGAAGAAATTAAGCTGGTGGATCTCTGGGCTCTGGGTGAAATCTGAGTAACTCGTGGACTTATGTTGTGCCGCGATGTTAAATCAGGCTGCATGGGAGGCAACCTATGGAGGTGTTTTGGTGAAGTCTGAGTAATCAAAATACCCGTGTTGTGCCGCAATGTTAAATCATATGCTTCTTGGGAGGCAACCCAAGTTGTAATTGTAAGATATATATAGTGTTTACGTGTGTTGATGTGTTTAGGTGATTAAAATGGGAAATTTGAAGATGACACAAAAAATCTGAACTTCAGTTGCTGGTACCAAAAATCACAGAATGAGTTGGTGTTTGACTAAATGACTCATCAAGTACACTCGGGGCCACTGATGCAGAAAATAGGGTGGAAATGGTTGACCCAACGACTCGCCGCCAGTGATAATGAATCGTGAGGTCATCCGTTAAGTACAGTGGTTCAATGAGGCAGTTAAGTTATACAAGGTGACAATGAATGAATTAATGAATCATTAGGAGACCCAATGATTCATCAAGTGACCCGTCATGAAGCTACTGCAGTTCCAACAGAGTTCAGGGCCTAGGACTCATGTCACGACTCGTTGGGTACCACCATGAGTTGTTCAAAGAGTCGTTAGTTCCCAGGTAAGATTTTGATCCGTTTAATTGAATGAAAGAAACAAATGGGTCGTGTCTTCGCCTAACGACCCGTTATGTGGGTCGTGTTTTACATTGATTAAAATGTTCACCCAACCCGATCCATGTTTAAATAAGGCAATCAAGTTTAAATGAATTAAAATACTCAAATTTTGCCCATTGAATTCCCTCACAAGTTCAAACTCTCCAAACTATTAAGAAAACTTTCCCACGTATTCTTCTCCCATATCATCTCACACTTCCAAATAATTCGCAAAACACACATCCATTCTCAAAGCACACTCATTACGAAAATCTGCTCCAAGTTGCCACATCCAATTGCGACCTTGAGTTGAAATCACCCACTGATAAAATCCCATCTCTGCACTTACACTTGTGAGTATTCAATTATTTAAAGCTCTAACCAACTATTTTTTTTGCGTAAAATTGTGAATTCAAACTCTGTGATGAAATACCCGATGAACCCTAGTTTCCATTAATTTCTAATTGAATTCAATAACGATCATTTTAGGAAAAATAGGATTTGTGCTTGTGGGATTAAATAACTAGGTGAGATGGTACATGGGTGTTATTGTTCTTCATAGACCATTGATGATGCCTCATGTAACGACTCGTGGGCAAGCCCAATGAGTCGTTACATGAACCGTCACCTCCACTGTAACACTGTAAATATACTCTTGAGCACGAGCCACGTAAAGAGTCGTGGTTGATAATGCTCAAACCACACCTCCTACTGAAGTATGAAGCGGACATTGTCAATAAAGAACCCAACAAAGAGGTTGGGGTCGAACCCACAGGGAATATGGAAGATCTAGACTAATGCCTGTAAGTGAACTTGTAGGTTAGTTACTCCAATTGGGGGGTTTTAAGAAAAATAATAATTAAAAACAATGATGGAAATTGTGATATAAAATTAATAGTTAAGCCTGACTTGGGTTTGTGTTGCCCATGGGTTCATAACTGCTTCGGATATACACACATGATCAATACCAATGCTTACTTATAGAACTGATTACTAGGGTTCATCCAAATGACTGGTTTGTCCCTATTGAATGACTATACTCAATCACCAGGTTAGGTCTCATGAGCGATTATAAACTATGCATTATCATTATGTTCCAAATTTAACTATCCTGCGACCATAGCTCAAGTGAATACAATGATCACCAAGATCAAGGCTTTGTTGTAATTCTCTTTTCCTAATCTCTACCTCTCTAGGCTCAAGAAAGTAAAGAATTTGGGCAAGTCCTAATGTAGTATACCATTAAGAAACGTTTAAGCATGAAGAGAATACAATACAAGCATTTTGCATTGGTTTAGACTCACTTTTGTGCAACCCTAGCTCATTAATCCACCATGGTTCCCACAACCCTTGCTGTGGAGGTTTTAGCCTCTCATAGTTTCAAGGTTGTGGTATGTAATCATAATTAAACACATAAATCAATACTTACAATTGTAGATGAGAGAAAAACTTTTGTGATTATATCCAAAATAACTCAAGAACAATTCACAAAAATAAAGAAGCAATCAAGAGAAGGTTGATCACAAGCCAATCAACTCAATTCTGTGTTGTCTCGATGCTCTCTCAAGTTCTCCTACGTCAACTAACTACTTCTAACTACTTATAATGAAAATAAAACATAAAAAGTATTTATACAGACATAAGAATCCTTTTCCTAAGCTAACAGGGTAAATTTCCATAACTGGTGCCGCCTGAGCCACGTCAGATCCTATGACCTGTAGTAGGATTGTATAAATCATACTGTTCTTGCATGGCTTGACTCTGAGAATTCTCAATTTTTCTTAAGTTTGTCACGAGTGTGATGGTACGACTCATACCTTGACGCCACAACTCGTACTGTCTATCCGGGTCAGGAGTCAACCTCTTGTCCAACTCTTTTGAATTTTTCAACGACTCAATGCTACGACTCGTACAAGCGTTGTAAGACTCGTACTGAGAGTTGTAGGATGCAATCTTTATAACTCAGCCATATGAAACTTTTCACAATCTTCAGTACGGCTCATATCGAGACTTGTGACTTTAGCTCATTTTCTGCACTTTCAGGCTGTCTTTTGCACATTCTTGCTCCAACACCTATTTGTCCTATAACCAAAGAAAAAGTGCCTTATATACATATAAACACACCTAATTCCATGCTATTTTCTCAGTGTTGAGCGTTGAAAGTGCTGTAAATCCACAGCACATCAACACCCTCAACTAAAGACTTTTGCATGTCCTCAGGCAATGAAAAGAAAAAACTAAACACGACGCTCAACTAGAAAATAAATCTAGAATACTACAGCCAATACCAAACAAGACTTGCACTATACATTCAACAACTTTTGACCCTTCCTCTATGAACAAAAATTAGCTAATGTGCTACAAGCAACCACAAAACATGCTAAACAGGGATCAAGACATGTCATCTAGCTATCAACAGGCAATCAAGTCATCACCTATGCTTTTCGCACAGACCAATGGTAAAAGTAAACATAACCCATGTACCCTCACAACAAATGAAGGCCCCACTCACATATATATTGTCAGATATTGCATGGGACTAAACAAGCAAGACTCTCACTCTCACAAAGAAGTTTCGTGTACTGTGTATCAGATACCGTAGGCTTGCCCTTATTTTCTCTGCTTCGGTCTGTTAGTTGATCAGATTAGGATCACTATAGGACTTGTTGTGACTTGTAATGTAGGCTTTACGGCTGGAAATGATAAATATGAAAGATTTTTGAGTGACTATCCCTTCCTTGTCACCACATACATTGGTTTCACCGTTCACCTATTTCACCCTCTTTTCTTTTCATTCCTTTTCCTCCCTTTTCACCTCCTTTTTATGCATTTGTATGGGTGTGGTGTATTTTCAACCTTTTCAAGCATTTATTTATTTCTTTTGAATTTTCTTTTTCAATATTTTCAACTTTTTCAATTTTTTTTCTGTCACACCACACCTCATTTTTAACCTTTTCTCTTTTCCTTCCCTTTTCCTCGTTCTCACCATTTATGCACCCGTACTCTAGCCACCCTCAACTTAGGCATTTTTACTATGTTGAAGTTCACAATGTCCAAGGACCAGGGCCAGAATAGGTTCATTATAAAAAGTTTGGGTACGGTTCATCGGTTAGTCAAAGAAAAAAGGTCTATTAAAGGCTCAAAATTGGGGATCAAGGGAATCATATGATTTTGGTAGGGTATTTTAGGCCAAAAGTGAGCTTAACCAAAAAGAAACGACCTATGATCATACCCTAACCAACCATCCTTAGCCTATGCAAAGACCAACCAGGCAAGTTCTAGATCTTCAACACAGTACTGAACTAAGTATCCAACCTCACTCGCTCATGGCACATGACTTATATTCACTTTACCTGTCTGGTTTACACATGGATTAACAAGGATACTCATGCTAATAAACTAAATGACATCAAAAGATCCACATTAATCATGCATGCAGTCAGAAATACATAGCTAATGCATCAAAAATCTTAAACACGGTCAATTTTTTTCAAAAATTCAAAACTAGTGCACTTTCATTGACTGAGTACTCCTAAGTTATTTCCTAATTAAACAAAAATCACAAAAAAAGAAAGTAAAATCCCAAACATGCCAGTTCTACTAGATAGCATGCCTGAGGAAAAAGAAATACAACAAGAAAAACCCTCGGACGAATCCAAAAATCCCAAAAATCATAAGTACACCCCTCCCCTTTTATTCACTACCCATAAATCATGGTGAATGGTCAAATGCACAAGTTCATCAAATTTTTAAGGACCTTTCCCAGTCAAAAACAACTCAATAACTCCCTGTTCATTGTCTTTTTACAATTTTCAAGCAAAACTGATTTCTCATAGGAGCTTTGGCAACATAACCTCAAGCACAGAATAAAGTAATAAACTTGCTTGTTGATTGTTTACTTTGACTGGTAATCTCGAATTAGGGTTGAGATGAATGTGGTTGAGCAAGAAATTGCTTGATTGTTCCTTTGTTTTTGAGTTACAGGTGTAAGGGATTCGTAGGTATAGTTCGTGCTTCGGTTTTGTTCGCGTGGGAAAGGGGTCTTTTTTAGGTCTGAAGTTTAAATATGTGAAGGGAAGTTTTAAAAAAAGCTAGGCTGAGTGGGGTAAATTCAAAGATTTTGACCCGTCACAACTCGTACCACAAGTCGTAGGAAGACCCTACAACTTGTCCCTTGGACCCGTAAGTGAGAGTTTTGAAAACCTTACCTGAGGACCTACGAGCACATCCTATGACTCATATAAGGTGGGTATGGTCCGTGTGATAACTCATAGGTCTTTGCTTTGAAATACATCTCTAACCTCTTCACGACTCATACTACGACTCGTACAACCCTTTCACGAGTCGTACTGAGAGTCATAACCACTTTTTTTTAGCAGTCTTTCTACCTCCTGTTTTTGTTTTCCATACACACTGAACACACATTTGTTCAATCACTTGGGTTGCCTACCAAGAAGCGCTTGATTTAACGTCGCGGCATGACGCAGGTGGCCCGGTTACTCAGGATTCACCAAGCCATCACTTGGGTTGCCTCCTAAGAAGTGCCTGATTTAACATCGCGACACAACACAAGTCTCTTGACTACTCAGAATTCGTCAAGTTACTCGGATTCATTATCAAGTGCTGAGACTACATTGAATTCCTTCGGTTATTGCATTGACCAGTAGATGTTAAAGGTGACCTCTTCTTTGTTTAGTCTGAACTTCAATTGGCCTATCTCCATATCTACTAAGGCCATCCCAGTTGCAAGGAATGGTTGCCCCAAAATGACGGGGACCTTATAATCAACCTTGCAATCTAAAATCACGAAGTCTGCTGGGAATATGAATTTGTCCACCTTAACAAGCACATCGAACAGGATCCCCACTGGCTTCTTCACAGTTCTATCAGCCATCAGTAGCCGCATAGTAGTCGGTGTGGGGGCTCTTAAGCCTAATTTCTTGAACACTACCAAGGGCATCAGGTTGATGCTTGCTCCCATATCACAAAGTGCCCTTGTAAACTCGACATTTTAAATGGTGCAAGGTATAGTGAAAGCACCCAAATCTTCCTTCTTTTGAGCCAGGACCCCTGTAGCTATGACACTACAGTGGTATTCATTGTCTATCGGCTCATAGCTTATGGACCTCTTCTTTGTCACCAAGTCCTTCATAAACTTAACATATCCCAGCATTTGTTCCAAAGCCTCAACCAATGGTATGTTCACAGATAATTGTTTAAGCATTGACAGGAATCTCTAGAACTTACCATTTTTCACCTTTTCTTCATTCTTTGGGGAAACAGTGGCGGTGGTCGTGGGATAGCTTTGTACATTTGAGTTGCTCCTTGATCAATGTCAGGTTTGTTCTCACCTATTGGGGCCTCTGGAAACTCAACATTTTCAGCGCCCTGCATCTCAACACTCTTCTCATTCTCCTCAGTTATGCTTTATTTCTTCCGTTCAATTACAACTAGAAAAGGGGGGTCGTGGCCTTACCACTCCTAGTCATCACCACCATGCAGTGGATATCATTCTTTGGGTTCTAGATGGTGTTGCTAGGTAGTGTACCCTTTTGTCTATGATTCAGTGATGCCGATAATTGCCCAAGCTGCTGCTTAATCTGCTTGATGGCGGTTGCATGAATTCCACTATCTGGCCCATACTTGATATGTCACCACGGATCTACTTCAATTGCTCATCAGTGGACCTCACCTTCTTTTGCATCTCAGCCATCATGCTCTCTAACTTTGATTTCCCAGCCTCCCCCTCTCGTGCATTGAGAGGCACATAAACTCCAGCCCGGTCATTGTGGTAGCCATTGTTTCTTCTCCATTCTCCATCGCGCTCACGACTGCAGCTCCTATCTCTGTATCCATTTTGGTTGTAGTTGTCTCTGTATTGGTTCTGACCTTGGTTTCCAGAACCTTGGCACCAATTTTCTTGTCTAGACGCTTGGGTGTTGGCTCGGAAACCGCCACCTGGCTGTCCAGGAAATTTGCCTCCTTCTCATAATCAGAGTGATCTGTCGCCGACTCTAGTCCTTGTGTCCCCACTGCATTTACCTTTTTGGCTCCTTTTCCTATAATATGCTTTGTCAGAAAATCCAATGATGTGTGCATGTGAGGCAACTCCTGGTCGTGTTCTTCTTCCTTTCTACATTGGTCTGCAGTCAAACCAACAACATATGTACCGACTTCTGCATCTTCCTCCTTGGTATGCCATGCCCTATTTGTCTTAGTCACCCTGTCAAGGATAGTAGCAGCTTGCTCCCAGGTGTGACCCATCATTTCTCCTCCTGCCACTGTGTCTGCCACAACTTTTGTGCTATTATTTAAAGATCCATAAGAAATTTCCAACAAACTGTTATCTGGAATCTTATGGTTTGGGCACTTTGTCAACTTCTTCTTGAACCTAAGCTAGGGTTCATGAAGTGCCTCGGTTTTGAGCTGTCGAAAATTGTAAATCTCATCCTTAAGCTGCAACATTCTGGAGGGGGGAAGAATCTCTCCAAGAAGGCTTGCTTGAGTTCCCTCCAGTTGGTTATAGAGTCCTTGGGCAACTCCAATAACCACAAGGTGGCTTCCCCTGATAGAAAAATGGGAATAATCTGAGCCTGATGGCATCTTAGCTAACTCCAGGAAACCTGTACGCCTTGCATATTCTAACGAAGTTCATCAGGTACAGGTTGGCGTCATCCTCTGTGTGACCACTGAACTCTCCTTTCATGTTTAACAGTTGAATCATGGTGCTCGTGATGTAAAATTTGGCCCCAGTAGGAAGTGGTGATGGTACAATTGGTCCAGTTTACCCAACTTCATCAATGTCTGGGTCCTCATCATCAAAGAACTGAGGAGCAATTCTATAACCTCTATTGCCCCGACCATGTCGTTCGACATTAACAACCTCTTCTTTGACATCTTTCGCATTCTGAAGTGCAGCTTGCCGAGCTAGCTCGGCTTGCCTAGCTTCTTCAGCTATGCGTGCATCTCTTTGCTCTTGGTTCTCCATTCTGCACAGTGTCTGTTCAATTTCGGGGTTCAACAAAATTAAGGGATTTCACTACTCCGAGTGCTTGGAATACACCCAAAAACAACCTGTGGGTATCACAAACAAAAAGAAAATGTAATTAAGGAAATAACTACCAAAAGTCAAATTACAAGCAATTAATCTAGTCTTAGCCATATTCCCCGTCAACAACGCCACATTTTGATAACGATCAAACCACACCTCCTACTGAAGTATGAAGTGGACTTTGTCAATAAAGAACCCAAAAAAGAGGTTGGGGTCGAACCCACAGGGAATATGGAAGATCTAGACTAATGTCGGTAAGTGAACTTGTTGGTTAGTTACTCCAATTTGGGGGTTTTAAGAAAAATAATAATTAAAAACAATGATTGAAATTGTGATATAAAATCAAGAGTTAAGACTAACTAGGGTTTATGCTCCCCATGGGTTTGTAACTGCTTCGAGTATACACACGTGATCAATACCAATGCTTACTTGTAGAACTGATAACTAGAGTTCATCCAAGCGACTGGTTCGTTCCTATTGGATGACTATACTCAATCACCGGTTCAGATCTCATGAGCGATTTTAAACTATCCATTATCAATATGTTCCAAATTTAACTATCATGCGACCACAACTCAAGTTAATACAATGATCATCAAGATCAAGGCTTTGTTGTAATTATCTTTTCCTAATCTCTACCTCTCTAGGCTCAAGAAAGTAAAGAATTCGAGCAAGTCCTAACGTCGTACACCGTTAAGAAATGTTTAAGCATGAAGAGAATACAATACAAGCGTTTTGCATTGGCTTAGACTCACTTTTGTGCAACCCTAGCTCATTAATCCATCATTGTTCCCACAACCCTAGCTATGGAAGTTTTAGCCTCTCATAGTTGCTAGGTTGTGGTATGCATTCATAATTAAACACATAAATCAATACTTACAATTGTATATGAGAGAAAAACTTCTGTGATTATATCCAAAATAACTCAAGAACAATTCACAGAAATCAAGAAACAATCAAGGAAAGGTTGATCACAAGCCAATCAACTCAATTCTATGTTGTCTTAATGCTCTCTCAAGTTCTCCTAAGTCAACTAACTACTTCTAACTACTTCTCACGAAAATAAAACATAAAAAGTATTTATACAAACATAAGAATCCCTTTCCTAAGCTAACAGGGTAAATTTTCATAACTGGTGCCGCTTGAGCCACGACAGATCCTATGACCCATAGTAGGATTGTAGGGGTCGTACCTGCTATCCATTTTTCCTTGGCTTGCTGAGATTTGGCTAAGTGCTAGGCCTTGGTATGACTTGTACATGCTTCCTACGAGTCTTACTGTTCTTCCATGGCTTTACTCTGAGAATTCTCAATTTTGCTGAAGTTTTTCAAACGCCACGACTCGTACCTTGACGCCACGACTCGTACTGTCTATCCATGTCAGGAGTTAGCCTCTTATGCAACTCTTTTGAATATTTCCACGACTTAATGGCACGACTCATACAAGCATTGTACTAACTTCACTAAGAGTCGTAGGATGCACTCTTCATAACGCAGCCATCTGAAACTTTTCACGATCTTCAGTACAGCTCGTAGCATTAACCTACGGCTCATATTGAGACTTGTGACTTTAGCCCATTTTCTGCAATTTCAGGATGTCTTTTGCAAATTCATGCTCCAAACCTATTTTTCCTGTAACCAAAGAAAAAGTGCCTTATATCCATATAAACATACCTAAGTCCATCCTATTTTCTCAGTTTTGAGCGTCGAAATTGCTGTAAATCCATAACATATCAGTGGTATCACCTCACGACTGATTGTGTAGCTCGTCCTGAGTGGGGAAATGGGATATGTAAATAGGTTATCTCACGACTGGTCTAACGAGTCATTGGCACAAGTAACGACTTGTCATGAACAGCCATTAAGTTCACTAGTTCAATAAAAGAAAAACTAATTTGCAGATGACGAGTGACCTCACGAGTCGTGGCCAGTGGCAACGACTCGGTGAGTCCCTAATCTAGTCTGCAGGAACACAGTTAAAATCTTATTTTTGTTTGATTTCATATTGCATACTAACCATTATTCCACAGGTACAATGGCACCGAAAAGTACACCAAAGAAGGGTCTGGCCAAGAAACAGGTGCCGGAGAAAAGTCAACCCTCATATCGCAGACTTGGAGATGAGCCCTCATCCTCCGAAGAGTCGAGTGGCTCGGTGGAGGAATATGAAGTTTCATAAGAGCAGCTTGAGAGGAGATCAACCAGGGCTAGGACACAACTCCCTACAAATCCGACAGCCCTGGTTGATTCTCCTATTACACTTGCAAGAGAGCCGTCTAGCTGAGCATAAGGGAATTGAGAATCTATATCTTTAGATCAAAGAAGGGTCTAGCTATTCGAATAATGGTATCCATTGCTATTTGAGTCCTTGTTGTTAGTAAAATTGGTGAATTAAGCGAAGGTATGGAAAGAGAGGGATTCAAACCCTCGGTAAACAAAAGCCTACATAGCAGTTCCAATGCCACACCTTGAACCACTCGGCCATCTCTCCTACATAATGATTATGACCCCAAAACCGAGTGAATAGCGAGTCAGTCATAATCCATATTCCATTATTGGATAGGTACGACCAATCCATTCTAACTGAAAATTTTTCAAATTCCTTTAGAAATTCATAAAAAAATTTAGATTTGATTTTATAGTGTATACCCATTATGTACACAAAATTGGCAGTTATTCTATTTTCATCATAGAATGATTATTCGATCTTTTTTCTTCTTTGTAATTTGTATCATGATTCAATCAAAATTTCTCGAGTTCTTCTAATTTGTAACTTCACCGAAATTGGAATAGTTCCTATACTACTACATTAGTATGAAATCGAATCACCTTGAAATATTTCTTATTTCTTATCGATTCCTGTCAAAAAGGAACAATTGGAATAGAGGATTCATATCTTTTGTTTTTTCTTTAAAAAAAAAGAAGTTTTTATGTTATTTCGTACTATACAATTCTTTTCTTTGTGGGATCTTTTTCCCACGAGAGGTAATGAGAAGAATTCTAGAATGGATTGCTACCTATGCCTAGATCACGGATAAATGGAAATTTTATTGATCAGACCTTTTCAATTGTAGCCAATATCTTATTACGAGTAATTCCGACAACTTCAGGAGAAAAAGAGGCATTTACCTATTACAGAGATGGTGCGATTTGATTCTTTTTTTTATTTCATATATTATTCATTTCTCTCAGTCTGACGAGGAGAAAAACACGTGATTCGAGAAAATTTGTGAAAAAAAAATCTACGCTTTTTGAAGGTGAAGTTTGGAAATAGAACAATTCCTTCTGTCGTGTATCCTCGATTAATGCAACCTCAGATGCTATGTTTCAATTCTCGATTCTAGTATTAAGCAAAAGGTTACGCCTAGAGGTTCTGTATTACGGGTCAATCCTACTCTACTAGCCCTAATAGGCAGCATAGGGGAAGAAGCGCTACACCTAGGAATCAACAACACGAAAACTTTGTTCTAAGTCAGCCCTTTCCTTAGCGGGCTTGGGACTAAAAGAATGGTTGGGACAACAAACATCCATCTCGTTCGTCCTTTGGATACCCGTATAACCATCGAAGGCTATTGAAGTGACTAATTCCTGGAAATTAGGAGGCGTTAAAAACAAAGAAATTGTTGGAGTTATCTTATCATTTCTATCTAGTCCCACTAGGCTTGATGTTAAGAAAGAATCTCTTGCAGAAAGGTTGGCTAGAGATTTCTTGTAAAAACACTAGCCCTGCTGAGTTCATGATGAGAATATTTTCATCGTTGAATCTTTTTTGATTCTATGTATTATTCTCATTATGCACATACGGGAGGAGTCGTATGAGGTGAAAATCTCACGTACGGTTCTGGAACGGAGATTCTTTCAATTGAATGACGACCGTAACGGATGTCGGCTCAATCCGAAGGAAATTACGCAGAAGCTTTGTAGAATTATTATGAAGCTATGAGACTAGAAATTGATCCCTATGATCGAATGTTGGGGCCGCCGCCCTGATTGCCCCCAAGGGCATCACAACTGTGGCAAATGCAGAGGGTGCAGATGAGTCCTGTGCCCAACAGGGGAACACGGATGATTAGATGACAGAGACCTCACACACATCCACTGAACAACCATGGACGGTGAGGCGATGGTGTGTCCAGGGCATGCGAGCCATTTACAACAGGAACATTGCTCCGAATGAAAAGGGCCATTAGAAGAGGAGCATTTATGAGGAGCCCAGACTGGTCACCACAGGGCTCAAGGACCTACTCGAGCTGCAGGCATTGTTCGAGAGATACAGGTTTGGGTGGTTGGCTGAGTCATCGGGGAGCTACATCCCTTTCCTGGTCAAAGATTTTTATGCCGCCTATGCAACCACGTTAAAGCGCCTGGCCTTGGGAGGCCAAGATTGGAAGAAGAGGCCCGCATTGACTCAGGTGTTGGTTCGGGAGACACCTATAGACATCTCTGAGAGGACTATTTCTAGGCTGCTCTATGGTCTAGATTATCATGCCTCGATGAACACAGCCAAGTTTGATCACAGACTGTTTGAGCTCAAGAAAGTAAAAATCAAGGAACTTAAAAGTGAAGAACGAATTAGGCAGTACACTTGGCTGTCACGCATCATTGCCATATGGGGTCCATTAGTTGAGTTGTTGCATGGCACCGAGTCATAGATAAAAAAGGCCACACTTAACTTCCAAACTAAATTCTGGCGGTCATTGGTTCGACACAGGCTGGTACCGACCAACAATGACAATGTGCTTTCACTTGACAGAGCTACACTGGTGGCAAGCATCATGGAGCGATATGCCATAAACTTCTTGCAGTATATTAATGAAGAGATTCGGGAGCGAGTGATAGTAGAAAACACCACCATTCCCTTTACATGCCTCATTGATCAACTCTGTCAAGAGTCAAAGGTGCCAAAATTGCGGTCGGTTGATCAGCGGGTGGTGGTCCATAAGATCACTGATATTAGGTTGATAAAAGATGAGACAAACCCAATTTGAGGGAGAGGAGTCAGTCTGCCACATCCGCTGGAGCTACTTTATTGGCTGAGGCATTGAACAACAATATGCAGACTGATGTTGCATGGTTTGTCGAGTTAGAGGCAGAGCCGACAGAGGCTAGAGAGACCGGTAGCCAGCCCGAGGCTATAGATGCAATATTCCCACATATGCTGATGTTATAGAGTCCTCATCTACAACAACATCACCTCGACCACCTATTGCACCATCTCGTGCTTCTTCAGTGGGTCTAGTCACTATTTCCCAAGAATTCCATACCGACATGGCTAGGTGGCTGGCTAAAGCCGAAAAACATCAGGCACACATGGCTCTTCAAGTTAAGGTATTAATGGAGCAACTAAAGTCGTGGATTACGAAGGAGTTGGAGGCACTCTCTAGTTCAGTGCATGGCCAATTGGATGTCTTTGAGAGGCGTATGGATGAGCTTCTTGCTAGTTACAGGCACCCGAGCTAGCTAGATGGTATGCGGAGGTAGCAACACTCCGAGCTGAGGTGTGGGAGTTGTCCGCATGATAGGTAGCTGTGATCCCTCCACCCGTGCTTCCAGTGATTGATGATGAGAGTGAGGAAGAGCTACCACCAATAGTTGATTTTATCACTGAGGAGCCGATGGTGCAAGATAAGGGCAAGATACCTCGTGAGGAGGCAAGTCTTGATGAGGATGATTCTCTGCTCCTTGAGCAGAAGCGAGAGCAGAGAGAGATGGAGGCAACGCTGCAGTTATCCAGAGATGAGGCTCAACAAAGGGCCACAATTGAGACAACAAGAGCTCGTGGAGAAGGTACGAGCTCAGTAGGTTCTGAGAATGCACCGGTTCAGGCCCGTGGTACAGGAGATGACATAGGAGGTGTATTTGCACCCTCCACTGACCAGCCCATAGATTCCTAGGTTGCAGAAGTATGTTCCCCATATCCATGTTTTATTTTTTATAAATGCGTCGAGGACGATGCATGCTTTTCTTGATGGGGGTGGAGAGGGATACATATGTATTTTTACTGAACATAACCCGAGGTTTTTTCTTGCAGGATATCTTTTCCTTCAGGTGTTCCTTATCTAGTAGAACCGGCATGTTTAGGTTTTTACTTTTTTGTGTTTGTATGTGTCAGTCGAAAGAAAATTAGGTGAACTTAAGGTAGTCAATAACATGGATTTTTGAGATTGTTTGAATTGATAATATGATATCCCTCCTAATTTGTTTTTTGTGTGTATGTTAAAGTAGACAAGCATGACCTTTGTGAATCTTTGCATGGCATTAATACTGTGAACATGTTTTCTGTTGTATGATTGTACCTAAACTAGCAGTTAGTAGAAGTGATGATGTTGGCCTGTGCATTGTGTGAGTAAGGTGTAATGGCTAAATTCTATTGTGTGTGTCAATCTAGAACTTGCCTGGTCAGTCGTTCTGAGGTAGAGGATGGGAAACTAGGGAAGGATCATAGGCCATTTTTTATGAATGAGTCCACTTTAGCCTTAAAATACCTACCGAATGGAAATAAATATCCCTTGATCCCAATTTTGAGCTTAAATTGACCCTTCTTTTTGTTAACACCAATTCACCTTCCTGCTTTGATTAAAATGAACCTGTTTTGGCCCTGGTCCCTCCTTGAACACTGTGAACGTCAACTCAGGAAAATTGCCTAAGTTGAGGGTGGCTATCATAGGGGTGATTAAGAAGAGTAGGTGAAATGAAATTGAGTAATGAAAATGAAAGAGCGGGTGCGGTGCGCATAATGAGAGAAAAAAAGTTTTTTGTTAAAGAGAAAAAAGAGCAAAAAATAAAAAGAAAAAGAAAAAATAAATAAAAGTAATGAATACTTGAAAGAAGGAACACCACACTCGTAGTTGCAAAAGAAGTGAAAGAAGAAGAAAGCAAAGGAAAAAAGGGAGAAAATGTGAAAAGAAGGTTTAGAGTAGAGCCAAAGTATGTGTAGTGCCAAGGAGGGTTAAGCTACTAGTCTCATATGTACCATACCCAAACACGAGCCTACATTAGAAGATCTAAAAGTCCTACAGTGATCCTAGTTAACCCGTCTGAAAATCGAGGTATTGAAAGTAAAGGCAAGCTTATGGTATTGCATGCGTACAGTTAGAACTTCTTTTTGAGAGCGAGTGTTCTTTTACCTAGTCCCAAGAGGAATATATTGATATGATCATATACACATGTATGAGTGTGGGACTTCTTTTTGGTGAGAGAATTTGGTCAACAATATCTTCTACAAACCGCCTAGGTCAGTGTTATAGAATTATGTGCATGGTTGCAAGTGATAGTATATTGCCATGTTTCGATTCCTCTATGTCATGGTTGAAAATTTTACATATGCATTATGATTTGTTGTTGTAAGATAAAGGAGGGTTTAGAAAATTTGATTTGATTAAGAGATGTGACTGCCATAGGTTTCCAAGAGTTCTTTTGATTGAAGAGTCGAAGTGGTTTTATTTTATTTGTTTTTTTCCTGAGGACATGAAAGTTCTAAGTTGAAGGTGTTGATATGCCATGACTTTACAGCACTTTTGATGCTTAAAACCAAGAAAATATGCAAATTCCAAGTATGTTTATGTTGATATGATGTGTTTGTGTTAAGTGTTGCAGGAAAACAGGACCCAAACATGAAATGGGCAAAGTAAGGCAAAAATTGAACAAACTTTAGGCTGCTGGTAAGGTAACAAGTCTTCATTCCAATGGACGACTTGTTCCTAGAGTTTTGGAAAAGATCAGGTGTTTTATGAAAAAGAACTAGTGCGGTCAAGATTTGAAGGCACGACTAGTTACATCTGGTAACGAGTCGTTATGCTAGTCGTGAAGACTGGGAAAAAGATTTATGGAAAATGCTTAGGAAGGCAACGAAGAACATAACGAGTCGTCAGGAGATTTGACGACTCGTCATGAGATACTGTTAGCAATTGGCAGTTATACTGGAGGATTTGGTGATCCATGGCCACGATGTACCTAATGACTCGTGCCCTGACCTGATGAGTCGTTAGGTGACCCATCACCAGGACTGGACAAGTTTCCAAGGATGACTCAATTTCACTGGCCACAACTCATTAGGAGACCCAACGAGTCGTTACTTGGCCCGTTATCACTGCCGACCCAGATTCCATTTTTAGTTAGGAAAAGTTTTGTTTGGAACTATAAATACATTATTTAGGTTTATTTTTGAAGTACAGTTTATTCTATCACTTTTCACATAAATTTTAGTGTTGTGAACTACTATTCTTGGTTCAAGAAACAAAGTTTAAAATTTCTTTCTTGATTTTGAGGGTTAAAGCAACATTGAAGTTTGATAATCGGTTTTGGTGTTTTATTCAATTCAAGCGGTTTTCTTTTACGAATCTTTGTAAGTTACAATCATGATTTCTTCTTTATTTTGTGATTGTGATAATTCAAATATGAGTAGTTAAACTCATAACTAGGGTTGTGGGAACCATGATGAATTAACACACATAGGTAAAAATACTTAGTGAATCTAGAATGGGGTTTATGCATGTATTGTTTCTTCCTTCGTTTTAATTGCTTCTTAACGGTTGCAAACTTTGGAATTTGCCTTATTCTTACTTACCAGATCAAGGGAGTAATGAATAGGAAAAAGGATTAACAATGGAGATTTGAAGCTATCAACCCTCATCTAATAGCTTGACCTTGTCCGAAAATAGCTAATACGATATTAAGGGTAAGGGTTAATTAAGCGTACACCCGTATACGGACCAAGTTGTGTGGTGATAATCATATAGATAGGGGACCAACCATTTAGGCGAATTTCACTTACTAATATTGCATGTTGATCACTAGAATAGATCACTAGTACAAAAGTCATGTGGTTATGAAGTCATGGGGAACACTGTTACACCTCGTAAATTCTTGACCTTTAGATGGCCTATTCGCATGTTGGTTAAGAGTTTTAGAATGCCACACATGCTAGAAAAAGGCCCGGGGAAAGACCGAACAAGCGCCACATCAAACCATCGCAAGAGGAGGTTGGGCAGACCCCCTCTGCGATGGCCAACGTGTCACGGAGGGCTCACCTCCGTGATGCCCAACATGCCACGGAGGTGAGGTTCAGCCTCAAGAATATAAATCCCCCACTTCGAGTTTTTAAGGATAATTATTAGAATTTCCAGAGAACAAACCATAAAACAGAGGGTAAGAACAGTTTCTTTGAAATCCCTTCGGTTTACGCTATTAAACGCGGTCTAAACTAGAATTAATCTTGGGTACTGAAGTGTTAAGCTGTAGGGAGCATTCCTATGGAGTTAGTTTCATGAAATTAGGCCGGTGAACTATCATCCTACTGAGCTAAGGTAAGTGGAATTGCTCCAAATTAGTGTCAATATACTCCTAGCCCTAAAATGAATATTTCTCCCTTCTGGACTTCTGAGAAATAGCGAGTTTTCGGTTGTTTTTCGATAAGTCAAAGTTTGCGCTATATATATATATTCAAAGTAGTAATTTATTCTAGAATATCGATGAATTTAGTTCTAATTGCTATGAATATAAATGCAATTGGAAGAAATAGTTGGATATTGGCTGAGTTATGCCAGTTAGCCAAGAAGTCAGTAACTGAGGTATGTAAAGCCAGTTTCTTAGAAAGTTAGTAATTATAGTATAGCGAAATAGAATAAATTCTAGAAGAAAGTTCCAGAACCCGAGTATTAACCTCAGTGTGAATTCAGTAAATATGTTTTGTATTATTATGTCATATTCAGAATAAAAGTCCGTAAATTAGTATTAAACAATGAGATATTATTTCAGACCCAGTACCAGATTCAGCTTAATTCATCCAGAGAATCAGAATAGAATATCAGAACATGAACAGTATTATCAGATTTATTATACATATTATATGTGATTATTGTTGTTTGTTGAGACCTGATTGTGTTATGTGGGCACCCTTAGAGCTTCCTTGCCGCCCCAGGGTTAATAGCTGTGTCGACTCACCTGCCAGAGGGTGAGGATACATCACTCCAAGGAGTGGCATGCCATCCGCAGTAGGGCGAAGATGGGATGCAGCATTCCCCATAGCAGGCTAATCAACATTATAGCATACCCTATCGAGTGCTTGCACCCAGGACACAAATTACAGATTACAGATACAGACCTCAGATTACAGTTACATGAGTCCTCCGGAATCAGATCCAGTTATAGTCAGGGGCCCAGAGAGCCCAAGCTGCATACCCAGGGGGCCGACAGGGTGCTCGTAGTTATTAGATGAGTGGAGTGAATTTATTTTTGGATGGCGACCCAGGTAGGGGTATATAGATTGCGTGTTGATTGGCACCTTCCGGCTTATGGGGGATGGTATAGGTTCTTGTATGCTATATATATATATATATATGTTACTTATTAAATATATATATGTCACTTATTAAATTGATAGATAGCAGGACGCCGCATCGACAGGTATGATTCTTATCTTCTATCCAATACAGTTAAGCTCGATACAGATTCTGCTATTCCAGATAGTTTTAGCTATCCTCTGTCATTTCAATAACTACCAGTATACTGTTTATCTTTAGTTATGTTCAGTGTTGCTTTGCATACTCGGTACCAGTGGTAGTGACGCCCGTTTGGGGGCGCTGCATTACTTGCCTACAGGTACTCATAGACGAGGAGCCGATCCCTCGTAATTCCAGCCAGCACACAGAGTCATCAACTCCTGTCATCCGGAGCTTGACAGCTAGAGGTTTATTCCTTTTATTTTGTTGTACAGTATGGCGAGGTCGAGGCCCTATCCCGACCATCTTATCAGTATTCTTAGAGGCTTGCAGATTGTATATTCCTTGTGGTTAGCTGTACCGATCGTGTGAGTCCGTGTCTATGTTTTAGTTTGTTTATGATGGCTGTGTGGGGCCTTATTCAGTTAATAGTTGGTGACCTTTCTAGTCACAGAGTAGTTTAGTATTTGACTCAGTATTTCAGTGAAACTAGTCAGCATGGTGGCCTTGTCAGCCCGCATAGGTCTCTCTACACTATTGTTGTTCTGGTTAGCTGTTGTTGTCTTACAGGTGGCTATAGGCCTAGTCGGCCGGAGGCTGTATTTACAACCGTTATATAGCCCGTTGGTTCCATGAATCTAGAGTTAGAGCCAGCTTGGCACCAGAAGTGCTTAGGCTCAGTAGTCCAGCAGTCCAGGTCTTAGTAGGGCACCAGGTGCCAGTCTGCCTCCCAAGGCAGGGCGTGACAAACTTGGTATCAAAGCAGGTCGTATTCCAGGGAGTCTTCAAGCCGTGCTAAGTAGAGTCTTGTCTATGGATGTATTGTGCACCACATACTATAGACAAGAGGCTGCAAGGCATGATAGGATGGTTACTCTTTCTTCTTATTCAGGCGTGCTATAGAACGGTACAGTATAGGGTTGAGTCCCTAACACTTATCATAATCTTTAATTAAAGATACAAAGTCAGATCACCGACACCCTATCACAGGCAAAAGATTGGAAATAGCAGTAGAAGAGGGCACCAACCAGTTGCAGGGTAACTACAGCAGCAGGAGGAGGTATCAGGGACCTCCCAATGTGATACCTCTATCGGTACTATCCCTTATATATTTCTATAACTTCAGAGTAGGAAGTCAGAAGCATAGCGTATATATGAGTTGATTTATTTGTTATATAAATAAGATCTTACTAAGATGACAGATAATATTAGATTATAGCATAGATGTGAGAAAGAGAGGGAAATGCAGGATTCCCACCTCCATCCTTTCAGATGTGGTACAGTTCCATGTCTTCGTTTCGTTGCAGTAAGAAAAGGCTATTCCTACCTCTTAGTTTTGATTCTAGTACACTGAAGGGCATAAGGATTGAGGCGATGTTGCCCAAAGTAAGCAGTAAGTAAAGACGGATTGGTTGATTCCAGAAAGTGTTAGAAAGAGTAAGGAGCCCTATGATTACGTAAGTTGTGCAGGCCTTTGTTTGTTCTGTTTGTTATATGGGTATATAACTACACGCAAGTGCACATGGTCGAACAAGTAGTAAAGTGGCTTAAGTAAGCCAAGTATCGATCCCACAGGGACTGGGATAAGGTAACGAACTACTCAAGTGTTACTATATTTTAATTTTAACAATGAAGACAACAGTGTAACCAAGAGTTTGATATTTTTGGGTTCTAATTTTTATGCTAAGTCTAAAACGATTATCTAATGTGAGTCTGAACTATGAATGTGAGCATGCTGAGGTTAAATGAACATGTAATGGAATTAATTATCGATATAAATTGGTTAACCTTTCCTCCGGTTGCTAGTCAAGAACTACTGCCAATGGATTAAAACTCTCGTATTTAACCAAACTTAAGAATCATGAACCGTCCACCTACATTTCTGTGATTAAACGAAATTCATGTTCTAGCCATACAAACCCTGTTCCTAAATTGACTAATACGACTTTCAGGTATATTTCTATCCTGAAGGTAAATCAATTCTCAATTTTCCCAAACTAAGAAAAGATCATATCCTATTAATTCACAACTTTCCAATTTCTTGCTCTCTCGAGTGAATCTGGACTTTTTAGATGTACATTAACATAGGCCACACATTAATGCAGTAAGAACAAGAATCAATAGAACAACCATGGAAGAAAAGATGAAAAACCAATTTACTCAACAATCACATTTCAATACAACTGTTCTTAACCTCAGCAAGAAGAGGAATTAGCCACTCATTTGTGGATTAAACATCGTTAAATGAGTGTTAAACATACAAGCAATTGAATTCAAGAAGAAGGAAAGAGAGAAAAACCCTGATAATTTTGTCCCCTCAACTGCCTGTAACCCACGTTCTTGCTCCACCAAGTCAGAATATTGAAAAATGAACCTAAGTGTTCTATTTATACTAGTGGGAATTTTTCCCGGAATAACAAGCAACGTGTCACAGAGTGCATCGCGGAGCACTGCCTCCGTGACACGCCACCGACGCGGACCCTCAATGGAAGTTGGGGATCCAAGTAATCAGGCCCAACGTGGCACGGCGTGCAACACAGAGCTAGGCCACCGTGCCACGGACCCAACGCGAACCCTTACTGGAATTAGGCCGAAAATTCCCTATCCAGGCAGAAGGCCTCCGCGATGGCAGCGTGACACGGCTCCATCGCGGAGCCTCTTTATTTTGTGCCTTCCAATGCCTTGTCCTTTGCTCACATACGAGTCCAACCCCGATCTATTCCAACATGCATTTTATCTTCCCAAAATTACATTTTACCTGCAAAAAATGCTAATCATGTTGGTTAGTATAAATTCACATTTTATTACCAATCACATGAGAATGTGTAAACATTGATAGATAAACAAGGCTAAAATGACACCTTTGAGTATCACTTGGGCATATAAATTTGCCCAAGATCACTTACCCCACACTTAATTCCTTGTTCGTCCTCGAACAACAATCTTACACCTCATGCAATTTACACCCAAACCTCGCTACTTTGGTTCGACAATTTAGGCTACGGTCATACCGATTATTCAATACAGCAAATCATCAAGAAAACACGCATGGTCCAATCAATGCAATGACCTTCAATACATCAAGACCCCCTAGACTTAGGAATCGACTCTCGATATTGGCAAACTCATGCAAATCAGCTGATCAAGACATCCGACACGAAAATTAATCTTTCATCAAGCATGTGCCCTCACAACACAAGAGAATTTCCCCCTTTTTGATCATATGAACTCACAAAATTTCAAGCAGGGGCATATAAACACAATTTCGCTCTCTCTCCCAAAAGAATTCACATGCATCATGTCACGACCCATAAGCTTGCCTTTAGTGTATTACTCCACTAATATGAAGAAGTATGATGTACGAAAACGTAGGACTTTAACGGGTTGTAATGTAAGCTATAGAACTAGTAAATATTGGGCTAGCCAATAATAGCCACTAGCATCCTTAAGCGCCTTTTCCATACATCCCATCAAACTCATGGGCAGTGTTTCTTTCTTCATCCTCCCATTCTTGAAGTTTCTCTTGAGTTTGGCCCATCTTATTAAGCACACTTGACACAACAACAAAGATTATTCGTACACCTTCATTATAGTTTATTTATAACAAGTGCACCTTCAACCTTTTCTTTCCCTTTATCACTCTGCTTTTCTTTTCTTTTCACCATTCTCGCTCTTTGACACTTTGGGAAAAATTATTTTCTCTTCTTAAGCGCTTAAGAGTTTTGGATCGACTTTACGGCTAATGAAAAGAAGGGATTAAGCTCGGCTAACACTTTTTGACAAAAGAAAAAAATAATAGGCTAAAGGCTCAACGGGATGACTAGGGTATCCAATCAAGGTGGGTACGATAATGAAAAATAGAAACTTTAGGTTAAAGACAAGGAAATGCCTACATCCTTTCCTACAATACACCTCCTTCATTTCATTTTTTACACACACCAGGCAAGTTCTAGACACTTCACAATAGCATGGAATAACAAAACCTCACTTCACACTTATTGCACATGCTTAATTCAAGATGTATTCACAGACTCTTCAATCAGCTAATTACACAAATTCAAACATTAAGCCTTAATCACACTGAATCGACTCTATGGCCTAGGTATCTCAACATATTTACAAAGTTGCATGCTTTCATACGAATCACCTTTGCATTTCAAATATCATGTACGACACGCAACCAAAATTCCGCAACCATAAAGTAACTACAGGTTTTGGGATGCAACCCACAAAAGAAAAACAACTAAAAAAATATAAATGAAAAAGAATCTACTCCTAACGACTACATTTCCCTTAAGACGGTCGTCATCCATCCATCATAGGGAACGATCACTAACTAAGACTTCGGTTCAATGGGACCATTCTCGGTAAAAGAACCGAAAAATAAAAGCCGAGAAACCCAAGAATTGAATTTTTTTTTAAAAATATCGATCATTTCGATAAACAAAAATATGTACAATATCAGCTTAGCAACATTCAGCAACACACAACAGTTTCACATATAATTACAATACAGGACAACAACTTAACAATCACAAATCACAGGGTCAGAAAATTTTGTTCACAGGCACAACAACAGATTAGAACATACATACTGCACAACCAGTACCTAACTACTCCCACCCCACACTTATCTTGAACACTGTCCCCAGTGTTCACAAAAATTAAAATAGCACAAAAATTGGGTAGTGGAACTCCCTGATCAATCAAAATACTCCACTTCTTCATCAAGTGCTGCTGCTTCATCTCCCATGTCTGAATCACCCCCATTGTCATCATCGGACTCCACATCGGAGTCTTCCTGACGTGTCTCCTCGTCTGTGGGGACATCATCATCTGTGGGCTCTACAAAAGCTGGCCCCACTCGGCATAGAGCCCTGACATTTTCGCCAAAAGGGTAGTCTAGCTCGAGCTGCCATAGCTCCTCCTCTGTTGCAGGCCTCCCGCCTATCCTCAGCTGGAGCATGTGCATCCCGTACATGCGAGCCATGTACTGATCATCCCGAGCATGTCGCTCGGCAAGTGTAAGAACAGGCCCGTGGGTGGTGTTGGGTGCCTTAGTTTTAGTGACATCTAAGGCCCGCCGCTCCATCTACGGGATGTAGTCAAGGGCCTCTTCCTCAATATCTAGGCCCCTCAGGAATGTGGTAAGTAATCCACCAAATCCGTATCTGTGCCCCTGATGCAACCGGGCTCTTTTCATGGCGGAGATAATCACCGCCCCCACATTGATCTCCAGCCCTTTCATCAGGGCGTACACTAGGCATACACGATCCCGGGTTACATCTGTCATATGTACCCCCGGGATTAGGTAGGAACAGATGATCTTAAGCCATATCCTGGCTTCCCTGTTCATCTGTGAATAGGGCAAAGTTTGATGGTAGCCCCTCTCCTTGTGTCTACTCCATCTAGCTGTCGATCGGGTTCCACACAAAGTGCGTCTGATGTCTGCATATGGTGGAGTGATGTTCAGCTATTGAAGCACGTGGGCGTCTGTGTCCCGCGCCCCTAGGATAGCATTGAGGTGGTGGGGCTCAAAGGTGACTATTTGCCCTCTGATTTTGATGGTGTGACTTCTGAGAGTCGGGTTCCAATTGGCATAGAATTCCCGAATCAAGTGCAAGTTGAATTCCTTGGGCTCTTCAAAGATGAAATTGAGCCCAGCTGCCTCGATCCTGTGGACAATCCTAGGGAACTCCTGTCCAACGGTTCCCGTGCTATGTGTTCCTCGGGGAAGTACTTGCTCTCCTTGTGCTTGGCATACCACTTCTTCCCCTCTTCTGTCACCCACCTAGTTTCGTATTGGCGACGTTGGCCGCGTGGAACCGCTGGTGCTGCTGGGACTGCTTTGCCCAGTCTGATTCTCTTTCTTCCGGCGGCAGATGTTGATGCGCCTTTCCCTTTTTCTTGCCTGCTTGCCATTGTTCCTGTCAAACCAAACAGAAAAGTTCAATGTTAAGCCCACAAAAATTTGCTTTGACTAAGGTTGGGTTAAGCTAGGCTACCCCACACTTAGTCCTTAGCTAAAGTTACAACATTACGACAATATCATACCTATGTACACAAACAAACAGCCAAATATAACAAACATGCTTAGTGCATTCGAAGAATTCGACGGTATATATTCTATGTACTACTCAGACTTCATACAGCGAACCACAATCATTACCATCGATAACATTTTATCCCATCACACTTAGCAAGGAGAAACAAAGAAACGAAAACAACAAGAATTTATCTACATGAACCTATACAACTCACCCAATTCTTGCAAATTTCAATATTCCCCTAACCCGAGAATCCGTCGGTCTTTTAGCATAATAACAATTAGCACATCGACTCATCTCACTCAACATGTACAACCCAACATGAATTTCACGAGTTCACTACATTTTTCTAATTCAAATTCAAAAGCAAGCCCTACGATTGTATCAAAAATTCGATTAAATTATGCAATTAACGAGTTCAAGCAATCACAATGATACTCCGAACATCCATCAACAATAATTCAATTGATTTTATGCTTAATTTCTACTTAGGGAAAGTTTAGCTCATATCACATGTTCAATATCGAAGAAAATCGACGAGAAATGAGATGGAATTGAAGAACATACCTTGAATTCGAAGAATTAAAGAAAGCTCGATGAAATTCTTGGCCTATTTCGTGTCACGTTGAAGGGTGAGGGGTTTTGGGGGGATTGGTTGCGGAGTGTGTGAGAAATAAGGAAAATTGAGGGGGATTCGGGGTTTAAAAGTGGGAAATTCGCGTGGGTCACCCGGCGACTCGGTGTGACCCGTCGCGATATACACAGCAATGTGTCACGGAGTGCATCGCGGAGCACTGCCTCCGTGACACGGAGCTGATGCGAGGCTGTTCTGGAATTCTTTTAAAATTCCGGATTTACACCTTAACGTGTCACGGAGGGTAACGCGGAGGCCCTCCTCCGTGACACGGAGCTATCGCCCTAGCTCACTGTTTTGCCAGTTTTTCTTGATTTTCGTACCTCAAATTTTCCTTTGCGATTCCTTGCATATTTTCCCTCCGTTAGACCTGAAATTCATCTTACTACAAGAAATTGGTTAGAATTATAGGTTTCACTCAAAATAAAAATAAAAACAAAAATAAAAACTAAAAATTTTGTTGTTAATCAAGAAAATTAAAAAAAAGAAAAATCTATTAACAATTTACAAAGAAAGATTTCACGGGTTGCCTCCCGTGCAGCGCCTGGTTTACCATCGCGGTTCGACGTCATTCAGCTCAGTTGTCCTCTAGGGTGATGGACGTTTTCTCTCGACCACCGTCCTCCCCCCAGTAGTGCTTACATCGTTCAGGTGGTTTTCCCAATAACTCTCGTGAATCCTTTATCCGCGCATCATCAACTCGATCAATCACATTGATCACCGAGAGATCCTCGTACACCATCGGGAGCTTGGTGGCCTTGTACACATCGAAGACCTCCACCTTGTCATGTGCTCGCATGGTTAGCTGCCCTGCAGCTACATCAATCAGCGCTTTCCAGGTCGCTAAGAAAGGACATCCCAAAATATATGGGACTTCCGCGTCTGGTTCAAAATCCAGCATGACGGAATCTACCGGGAAGATTAGGGAGCCAACTTGCACCAGAACGTCCTCCATAATGCCATCAGGTCTGGCTAAGGACCGATCCGCCAATTGCAAGATCACTGTTGTGGGTCTAGGACTTCCTAGACCCAGCTTTTTGAATACCGATGACGGCATCAAATTAATGCTCCCTCCCAAATCACATAATCCACGAGCTCGGATACTCTGCCTAATAGTAATCTATATAGTAAAGCTCCCAGGATCTTTGACCTTTGTGGGCAGACGGTTTTGTATCTGGGAAGTGCACTCCTCCGTGGGAGCCACCGTAGCATACTCAGTCAACCAACTTTTGTTTGCCACGATGTCCTTTATATACTTGGCATACTTCGGCACTCCCTGCAAAACATCAACAAGAGGTAAGTTAATATGTACCTGTTTCAGCACCTCCATGAATTTCTTGAAACACACCTCCTCCTTGTGTTTCTTTAATCGTTGAGGGAACGGGGGTGGTGGTATTTCTGATTTAGCTTCCTTTGTCTTCCCCCTCTCATCAATTTACTCCCTCTCGACTTCTGCTGCTCCCGATTGTTGAGGTGGTCTTTCTGGTTCCACCTCTTTCAGCTGCAAACCACTCCTTGTGGTCACCGCATTCACCTGCTTGGGGTTGGGATCTGTGTCACTCAGAAGTCCTCCTCTAGGCCTGGTGTTTTGGGCGCCAACAAATTGCCTAAATTGATATTCAAGTGCCTTAGTAGCTAACTGGTTGTTTTTCACCTCGGTTGCCAATTTCACATAGTCAGCCTACAATTGAGCTTGGTTAGCTATCATCGTCTTGAACATCTCCTCAATGCTGGGTGATGGTGGTGGAGGAGGTGCATTGTTGTTTCTAAATTGTGCTTGATAATTCTGCTGCCCTCCTTGATTCCTCTGCACACCCTGACTCGAACTTTGCCCCTGATGGTTGTTGCTACCCCAGGAGAAATTAGGATGATTCCTCCAATTGGAATTGTAGCTATTGCCATACTGTTGGTGGTTGTTCCTTTGTACATTTCCCACAAAGTTCACCAAGTCAGGATTTGCTCCACAACACTCAGCTAAGTGCTCACTGCTCCCGCACACTTCACACCAAATCTGCTGCACTGCATTCACTGGGGCTTGAGGCTGGTTCATTGTCATGTTACTGAAGTGGGTGTTGAGTTGATTCTGTAAGGCAGCTATCTGTGCAGCAATAGCTATAAAACCATCCATTTCTAGAACTCCTGCTGCTTTCCTTGTCCCTACTCTTGATGAATCAGCATTCCACTCCGGATTGCCCTGCGAAATACGATTCAACAAGGTATACAGCTCCTCATAAGTTTTCTCCAGCGCTTGTCCCCCAGCTGATGAGTCTAGCAATATTTTTTATGGGGTTCCAAACCCTCTATAAAAGTGTGCACCAGCACATCATTGGATTGATGATGATGAGGACAATCCCGCAACATGGACTTGAATCTCTCCCAAGCCTGATATAGATTCTCTCCCTCTCTTTGTTTGAAACTTAGAATTTGACTTCTAAGTCTTGCTGTTTTACCGGAGGGAAAAAATCGTATCAAGAATTTCCTTGCAAGATCATCCCACGTAGAAATAGAGTTAGGTGGCTCAGCTTTCAACCACCTCTTGGCTTCTCCCAATAGTGAAAATGGGAACAATGTAAGCCTGACATAATCTGATGACACTCCAGCGAGGGTGTAAGTGTCACTTATCTCCAAAAAATTTGGGAGATGCTGCTGTGGATCTTCATGAGGGAGACCTGTAAACTGCCCGCTAGTGTGCAGCAATTGCACCATGTTTTGTTTGAGCTCGAACCTCCCTCCTGGCTCAGGTTTGCGGATGCTAGATGTGACATTGTTAGCATGTGGGATTGCCACCTCACGAACCGGCCAAACTGCTACTTCCTCGGGCACTAACATTGCCCGTACTACTGGTGGGTTCTGTTGTTGCTCCATGAGTGTTTGTCTGAGCAACTGCAGCTTTCTTTCTAGAGCTTCTCTCCGCTGACGATGAAATAATCTTTCTGGCTCTAAATACGAGTCCACCAACTCCTTGTCTCTTGCCAGTGTTCAACAGAGATTAAATCTGCAAAATACTGGCTAAGACCAAGTTGTCAACACTAAAAAAATAAAAGAAAATATAGTAAATTAACACTTAAGACAAATTCACCAATTGCCAGTCCCCGGCAACGGCACCAAAAACTTGTTCGTTCTGTTTGTTATATGGGTATATAACTACACACAAGTGCACGTGGTCGAACAAGTAGTAAAGTGGCTTAAGTAAGCCAAGTATCGATCCCACAGGGACTGGGATAAGGTAACGAACTACTCAAGTGTTACTATATTTTAATTTTAACAATGAAGACAACGGTGTAACCAAGAGTTTGATATTTTTGGGTTCTAATTTTTATGCTAAGTCTAAAACGATTATCTAATGTGAGTCTGAACTATGAATGTGAGCATGCTGAGGTTAAATGAACATGTAATGGAATTAATTATCGATATAAATTGGTTAACCTTTCCTCCGGTTGCTAGTCAAGAACTACTGCCAATGGATTAAAACTCTCATATTTAACCCAACTTAAGAATCATGAACCGTCCACCTACATTTCTGTGATTAAACGAAATTCATGTTCTAGCCATTTAAACCCGGTTCCTAAATTGACTAATACGACTTTCAGGTATATTTCTATCCTGAAGGTAAATCAATTCTCAATTTTCCCAAACTAAGAAAAGATCATATCCTATTAATTCACAACTTTCCAATTTCTTTCTCTCTCAAGTGAAACCGGACTTTTTAGATGTACATTAACGTAGGGCACACATTAATGCAGTAAGAACAAGAATCAATAGAACAACCATGGAAGAAAAGATGAAAAACCAATTTACTCAACAATCACATTTCAATACAACTGTACTTAACCTCAGCAAGAAGAGGAATTAGCCACTCATTTGTGGATTAAACATCATTAAATGAGTGTTAAACATACAAGCAATTGAATTCAAGAAGAAGGAAAGAGAGAAAAACCCTGATAATTTCATCCCCTCAACTGCGTGTAACCCACGTTCTTGCTCCACCAAGTCAGAATATTTAAAAATGAACCTAAGTGTTCTATTTATACTAGTGGGAATTTTTTCCGGAATAACAAGCAACGTGTTACGGAGTGCATCGCGGAGCACTGCCTCCGTGACACGCCACCGACGCGGACACTCACTGGAAGTTGGGGGTCCAGGTAATCAGGCCCAACGTTGCACGGTGTGCAACGCGGAGCTAGGCCACAGTGCCACGGACCCAACGCGAACCCTTACTGGAATTAGGCCGAAAATTCCCTATCCAGGCAGAAGGCCTCCGCGATGGCAGCGTGACACGGCTCTATCGCGGAGCCTCTTTATTTTGTGCCTTCCAATGCCTTGTCCTTTGCTCACATCCGAGTCCAACCCCAATCTATTCCAACATGCATTTTAGCTTCCCAAAATTACATTTTACCTGCAAAACAATGCTAATCATGTTGGTTAGTATAAATTCACATTTTATTACTAATCACATGAGAATGTGTAAACATTGATAGATAAACAAGGCTAAAATGACACCTTTGAGTATCACTTGGGCATATAAATTTGCCCAAGATCAGCCTTCATGGTAGCAAGTCAGAAGAGCGAGTAAGACCACTAGATTACTTGAAGTGGGTGTAGGAGATCCTTCAATGATGAACTTCCAGTAATAGTTAAGTTCGAGTTAGAAAAGGCCAAGTCCGCCATAACACGCTAACAACGACAGGATATACCTGCAAGATAATAGTTACGATTTCAGTTGTGATACCAAAAGGTAGGGAGGTCATGTGAATCAGATGAGTCTGACTGCAAGCCAGAAGAAGTATAAGCTGAGACTTGACCAGTAACCTTATTAACAATGTAAGGCAGGTACCTTGAACCCAGAGCTCAGCTTAATAAAGATAAGGGGAAGAAGCAGGAATACCAGATTTTGAGGGGAAATTAGAATCACCTCCAGATTGATAGAATATTGTGTATCAAGGACTAAGCCTCGGACTGATAGTTAAGAGACAGTAAGGTTATAGTCCAGAATGTTATGGTATGTCCGCCTAGGGGGAAGTTAAGAGAGTGCCAGCACAGAGACTCTAATCTAGTGCGGCTTGGAGATAAGGCCCAGCAAATAGTCACGAGCCCTCAATATAATGACAAGTAAAGCCACAAGGTCCGGAGGTTGACCCCATGTTGTAAGAGTGGTGAAATTTCAAATAGCAGATCATAGCCAAAGTGCATGTGTTTATTGCTTCCAGAATAGGACGAAAATCTAAACGGTACAAGAGGACCGGAGATATCATTAGACTGTAGAAGCAGTATATCACGTGCAGTATGAAATTCAGTAAAGTATGTCAGAGATTAAGTATTACTACAAAAAAAAATTCAGTATGTATTGTACATAGTTGTTGATATATATATATATATACAGATATCAAATATGCTGTGAGTAGTTGGCCATAGGGGTTACAGTCACTCAGATTCTGGTTAGCTGCTAGGAAGTATATACAGATCGTACTGCAGGACCCCTCGCGAAAAAGGGGGCAGGTTAAGTGTGATTCACGTATGAAGCCATAGAAGCTTTCTCGGTTCTCAGTTTATTGAGTTAATGGACTTATATGCTTGTTGCCAGATCTAGACTTCAGCAGCTCACTAGAGTTAGTAGCCTGAATCAGGGGGTTAGATGATACGGGCATAGTTAGACGGTCTAACGACCAGCTGGCGCCTGTATTAGTAGGGAAGTATCCCTAAAGACCAGTAACGTTATTGCATGTGCCAGAACCAGAAATAGAGACCGAATAAGCCTATTCCAGAGGTTAGCAACACCAGAATTCTCCAGTATGTTAAGTGGTCATACATCATTTTTCCAGTCTTATAGGTGAGAGTCATCTTTAGTCAACCTAGCAGTTATCATGTAGAACACCCCGCAAGTCAGCCAGCCTTCCCAGTCAGACAAACCCGTGGGTAGCCTAGGGAGGGGTCCACATCAGTAGTCAGTGACGGACTAGTACCTCAGCCGGTTCTCGTAAGATATTCAGATACAGAGTCCTAGAAGAAGGCCGGTCTTTACAGAATTGCTTATAAGACCAAGAATTTCCTAAAACAACAGTATAGATCCGAGTGGATATGAACCAGGCATAAGGAATTGGTAGTACTCTGCTAGCACAGTGTTTACTAAGACAAGAAAGTCGGTAGGTTCCCTATGAAGATCCAGGGACGGATCGCCTGAGAGTAAGTCCAACTCAGCCCAGCTCTACAATTGTTCAATTAGAAGAACAAAGCAATTAGCTGTCCACAACTCCGCATTTATGCATGAGCTACAGATGTCCGAGTAGGACATTTAGAGCATTGTTAGACTACTTCAGCATACAGGTCATTCGGCCCAGCTACTCAGTTATTCACGGTTATTCAGCCAGATTATTAAAGATTATGATCACTATTGGGATCCTCTGATCAGATACATGCACTTGGTGTGCAGACAATCATACAGATTATCCCAGTAGTGAGTAGCATTAGCATGTGGGCCATAAGGCCAGATGAGCTCTAGCTATACAGAGAGATTGCTTGTCAGTTTCTCCGGTATGATAAATCAGTATGACCGTCAATTACATGCCAATTTCTCTAAATGTGAATCTGGATGAATTCAGTAGTCTTTTTGGTCACATCGTGTCAAAGGTTGGTATACAGATAGATAATAGAAAATAGAAGCAGTGAAAACATGGCCCAGACCTACCACTCCGACCGAGGTACGCAGTTTTCCTGGGGTTAGCCGGGTACTACAGAAGGTGTGTGGAAGGATTTTCCACTTTTGCAGCAGCTCTGACTAAACTGACATAGGAAATAGCAAGGTTCCAGTAGACTGAGGTATGCGGTAGAGTTATCAGGTAACTGAGGATGAAGTGTTGCGATGTAAAGGCTGCCTTTGTGTTCCAGGTGTTGCAGGGCTTTGCCAGCAGATTATGGGTGAGGTACACTATGATCATCATTCCCTCCATCCAGATTCGACCAAAATGTACCATGATGTGAAAGAAATCTACCGATAGCCAAGAAAGAAGAAAGGAATAGTAGAATTCGTAGATCAGTGTCCCAACTGCCAGCAGGTAAAAGCTGAACATCAAAAACCAGGCGGACTGATTCAGGATATAGCTGTGCCTCTATGGAAAGGGGAATCAATACACATGGATATTGTAGCAGGATTTTCCCGCAAAAAGCGGAGATATGAGTCGATTTAGGTAATTGTTGACAGACTGATAAAAAATCAGCTCATTTTCTGCCAGTAAGGGCTACCTTTTCTGCCAAAGATTATGTTGAGCTGTATATCAGAAAAAATAGTCATTTACACGGTGTTCCAGTGTCCATTATCTCTGCCAGAGGGGCGCAAACTACAACTAAATTTTGGCAGTCATTTCAAAGAGACTTGGGGACACAGGATAACCTGAGCACAGCTTTTCATCCTAAGACGGATGGGCAGGCAGAACGCACTATTCAAACGTTCGAGGAGATGTTGGGAGAGTGTGTGTTGGACTTTGAAGGTAGCTGGGGTGAGCACTTACCACTTATTGAGTTTGCTTATAACAATAGTTACCACTCAACTATCCAGATGGCTCCCTATGAAGCATTATATGGGCGAAAGTGTAGATCTCTAGTTTGTTGGTTTGAGGTAGGAGAATCAGCATTAATTAGGCCGGATATCATTCATCAGTCAGAGGAAGAAAGTAAAGCTTATCAGAGGATGCCTACTGACTGCTCAAAGCCTCCAGAAATCATATGCTGACGTGCGGCGCAGAAACTTGGAGTTTAATGTGAATGACCGGGTATTCTTGAAAGTCTCTCCAATGAAAGGGGTGATGAGATTCGGCAAGAAAGGCAAGATCAACCCGAGATTTGTTGGGCCTTATCAGATTCGCCGAAGAATAGGCCAAGTGGCATACGAGTTGAACTTACCTCCAGAATTAGAGTCTGTTCACCCAGTTTTCCACATGTCCATGCTGTGTAAGTATATAGGAGACCCCTCCAGAGTTTTCCCAGTTCAGGATGTCCAAATTACGGAGGAGCTGGCTTATGAAGAGGTTCCAGTAGCCATACTAGACCAGCAGATTCGCAGATTAAGAACTAAAGATGTTGCTTCTGTCAAAGTGTTATGGCGTAACAGGAACCGAGAGGAAATGACTTGGGAAGTAAAGGAAAATATGAAAGTCAGATATCCTCAGTTATTTCAGACTTAGTCAGCTAGAGGTATGTTACTATTACTGTTTTATGAGTTACAGTATATTCATGTGTACGTGAGATAGTTGACTCTAGTTTATTGTGTAATGGATGCTATAGTATTATATGGAGTACTTGTATTGGACTTTTCTACGTTTTAGGACTTTTGAGATAGTCCATATTACAGGGGAAACTCTGCCAAAATTTTTCCAGAATAAGTAGAGCAAGTTGAAATTTCTGTACATAGAAGTTAACATTCGAGGACGAATGTTCCTAAGGGGGGGAGAATGTTACACCCCATAAATTCTTGACCTTTATATGGCCTATTCGCATGTTGGTTAAGAGTTTTAGAATGCCACACATGCTAGAAAAAGGCTCGGGGAAAGACCGGACAAGCGCCACGTCGAACCATCGCAAGAGGAGGCTGGGCAGACCCCCTCCGTGATGGCCAACGTGTCATGGAGGGCTCACCTCCTCGATGCCCAACATGCCACAGAGGTGAGGTTCAGCCCCAAGTATGTAAAGCCACCACTTTAGGTTTTTAAGGATAATTATCAGAATTTCCAGAGAACAAACCAGAAAATAGAGGGTACGAAGAGTTTCTTTGAAATCCCTTCGGTTTACGCTATTAAATGCGGTCCAAACTCGAATTAATCTTGGGTAGTGAAGTGTTAAGCTGCAGGGAGCATTCCTTCGGAGTTATATGTACATACTATATGCTGAACTAGTGATAGTGATATGTATGTATTTAATACATGCTGAGACTGATAATGGTATATATATAATCTTCTGTCATACTGTGCTGAGTCTAATGTTGAACAAGATATAGTTTTTCTTCTAGGAATCATGTCGTATAACTGAGTTTCATAGTAACATGATTTACTATTTCTAACATGCTTTCTAAACTTCATTTTAGTCTACCATTCTATTTCTGAGATACCTTACAGAGACTTATATTGCTTTACTAAGTTTCAACTGAACACGATAATATCCTAACATACTTTACTAAATCACATGCTGGGCATGCTGTACAGTTCCTAACACTTTGTATTAGAATTTATATCATGCTAGCAAGTTTCACGCTATACATAACATGATGCTTCCAATATTGTACTAATATTCATACTAAACATAACACACGACTTCTGAAACATTCTACTGGCCTTTGAACTATTGTACTATACCGAGACTACTAACTTGCCGAGGAAACTAACTTTACATACCTCAGTTGTCGGCTTTCGGCTAACTGGCGTAGCTCGACCAATATTCAGCTATTCCTTCCAACTGTATTCATATATATATAAATTAGGGCTAAATACATTAATATCTTGGAAAAAGATAACACTTTTGATATATATATAGCCCAAACTTTGGCTTATCGAAAGACGGTCGAATACTCGCTATTTCTCGGAAGTCCAGAAGGGAGAAATACTCATTTTAGGACTAGGAGTATATTGACACTAATTTGGAGCAATTCCACTTACCTTAGCTCGGTAGCACGATGTTCCCCGGCCAAATTTCACGAAACTAAATTCGTAGGAATGCTCCTTGCTGCTTAATACCTCGGTATCTGGAGTTAATTTGAGTTTGGACTGTGTTTGGCGGCGTAATCGGATGAGAAATGCATAGGATTGTTCGTTCCTCCTCCTCTCTGGTTTACTCTCTATTCTTACTGGAAATTATAAGTTAATTAAAGCAAAAACTGAAGTTTGGAGGCTTTTATACTTGAGGCTGCACCTAGCCTCCGTGACGCGCTGTGTATCGCGGAGGTGAGCCTCTGTGACACGCTGTGTATCACGGAGGTGAGCCTCCGTGACACTCTGACCATCGCGGAGGGGGTCTGCCAGCCTTCTCTTGCGATGGTTCGATGTGTCACTTATCCGGTCTTTCACCGGGCCTTTTCCTAGCATGTATGAAATTCAAAAACTCTTAACCAACATGCGAATAGGCCATCTACATGTTGAGAATTTATGGGGTGTAACAGTTCGTAAGTTGATAAACAAGGAAGTCCCTTCGGTAAAAGTTTTGTGGAGGAACCAGCTAGTTGAGGGAACCACATGGGAAGCAGAAGCAGACATGATGACCAGATACCTTTACTTATTCCCTTCCAGTTCAGTTCCGGCATCAGGTACTAAATCCCTTCTTAGTACTCTAGTTAGTTCAGTACTTGTCATGTCCCGAACGGAGGCTCGGATCGCGATACGGGACAAGGATCCCCGAGAGACCCCAAGTCGACCGATGGCATAAGCATATATCTAACTCAATCAACAAACAAAAGAATTAACATAATACACTTTGTGGAAGTCTAACTCATCTATTACCTCATAATTCATCACCCGATGCTGATTACATACATAAGTCTGAAAAGCCTCTAAACATGACGAATTGATGGGACAAGACCCCCAACTAACTCAACAATACTGAAACTGAAATACATAAGAAAAACTCAAATATAGCCCTTGAAGGATGAGGACTCACCAACGAGCAAACACTAACTCCAATAAGCTTTCTAAGAGTGGGGCTGAACCTAAGATCCGTGTCCTGTATCACAAAATGATACAGTATAGAAAGTATGCGGTCAGTATGTGAAATGTACGGGTATGCAAGGTAAGTAAAACCATTTAAGTAAGGTAAACCATTTAAAGCATTTCATAACATAATATAAGCTTTCAGAATCCGAGGGGAGGGCTTGTATGCATTCTTTCTGAAATCATGATCTTTTCGTAACTTGACAATACATAGCTTTATAACATCAAAACTGACTCGAATGACTCAAAACTGAAATATAACATTTATAAGAAAAGCTGAACATCGAGTCAAACCTTTCTTTTTAGAACATGCATGTGTATATAAAAATCATGAGTAATAAATATGCATAATTGAATCATGAGGAATGATGGGAGACCAATCTTTTAACTGACATACCACGATAGAGCTTACGTGGTCCCGACTATCACACTCAAGTGGGTAGAGCCGCCCAAAGTCGTGCCAGGTCTAAGGACAATACCGTGATATCGATATTAAGATGAAGGCCCATTCAGGCAATGGGAAGCTCACAGGGGAGGTCCCAAGTCATATAATAGTATAAACTAACATTGGCACGTAGTTCTAAGGCATAGGATGATCGACCCATAGCCTACTCGGTGCTAGACTCTTCTCCCAAAAACATGCATATGCTCTACATCATTATATAACAAAGTTCAATAATAAAGTACATCTCAAAAATGAAATCATGCATAGGCTCGACATCGTGTATAACGAAGCTCAATATTGTCTATTGACAAAGCTCAATAATGAAATACATCTCAATTATGAAATCATGCATATGCTCGACATCGTGTAATAATGAAGCTCAACATATTCTATTGACAAAGCTCAATAATGAAATACATCTCAATTATGAAATCATGCATATGGGAACCTTTAGTTCAAAACATACCATAAGCTCAAAGATAATTGGGAGCCTTTGCTCCAAAACGATGTAGTAAGCTTACTTTAGAGACACTACATCATACATACTTGACATAAGGGCTTTGCCCAAAACTTTATCATGCTTGGATCTACTTAATTCATTTTAATAATAATATCATAATCATGGGTAGCTTTGAAACATGCTTTTCATCATCATCTCTCATCATCATCATACATTCATCACCATTCTCTTCTTTTACGAACTTCTCATCAATGGGCCTTAAATTTCATAAAACTCAAAAACATAATTTTTTATTGAAAACAATTTAAATTCTGGCCATGCCTAATAATTCAATCATGGAAACACAATTTAATCATACCCATGTATAGAAATTGAAGATTCATGCATTTGGGCAAACATCCCATAACTTGATCATAGAAAATTCTCATACTTAGATAGAAATTAGGCATGGGTGTGGAAGGGAACACCCACTCATAACCCTACATACCTGGAACGGATTGATTCCACCACTTCTCTGATTGCCCAATATGATATTTGGATGCAAACCTTGGAACTAGCTTTAGATCACCTCCTCAACCTCTCAAGTTTGCATGCATGGAAGGAAATAGCTTAGAATAGGTTTTCCCCTCCTAAAACCCACTAAAACGAGCCTTAAATGACATAGTATAGGGCTTAGGACATGGGAATGATGAAAATACCCTTACTGATTGCACAGAAATTTCTTCACAGGACAAACCAACGGACGCTCCAACGGGTCATTGGAGGATACCACGACCCGTGGTGATGATCCGTGCTATACACTGTCTAGGCTTGGTATCGGCTCAAACCATGACTAGAAAGGACGGGTCGTCATTACTTACAACGGGTCCTTCAATCTACCGTTGTTTCCTTCGGCAACTTTGACACCTCCTCAAACAACGAGCCTCACCACGACTCATTACACCCACCAACGAGTCATGGTCCACTTCCATCGAATACACTGGACATTTCACCATCCAAAGAACAGCTTCTAACCATGGTCTGTGGTAACTCACGATGGGTCATGGGTTGACGACCCATGACTTCCCAGAACTCAAGTCCATCTCCTACTATGGCTTCAAACGATGACTTGTTGTTTCCCACAATGAGTCATTGAATCGATCGTTGCTTCCACTGCCCCCAGACCAAACACTTTCCACGACTTATCACAACGGGTCATTGGTTGGACCAACGATCCGTAGGCTCACCCGTTCTACAATAAATTTTTCCCAATTCAATAGTTTTCAACTTTTAACCCCCGGGTCTACTCTTAGGCACTTTCGAGGTATTACAATATCTCCCCTTTGAGAACACTCATCCTCGAATGTTGGAAACAAGTATAAAATAGAAACGTGCAATTATAATATTCAGATACTGATCATTTAAACCAAAAACTAATAGAATAATTACCTCCGATTCAAACCACATGGTTGATCTGATTTCATGATTCACATACACATCCATGTACATAAAATAAACTTGAACACATAAATTGAACATGAAAACTAAATAGATTCGGAGTTCAAAAACTGATACCTCAAGCTAGAACTGAGCCAGTAGAGAACAAATGTGGATATCTAGCTATCATATCTGCTTCAAGATCTCACGTAGCTCCTTCAACATGCTGATTCCTCATAATACTTTAACTGAAGCTACTTCCTTATTCCTTAGCCTCCAAACCTGTCGATCAAATATTTCCACCAGAACCTCCTCATAGCTAAGGCTGTATCTCACACCAACACTGTCAACTGGAACAACTAGAGCTGGGTCACCCAAACAATTCTTCAACAGCAATACATGAAACACATGATGCACGGAAGATAACTCTGAGGGCAACTGCAACTCATACACCACCTTGCCAACTATTCTCACAATCCAATAGGGACCAACATAATGGGGACTGAGTTTTCCTTTCTTCCCAAACCCCATTACTCCCTTCATGGGAGATACCTTCAAGAACACCCAATCGTCCACCTCGAACTCCAACTTTCTTCTCCTTACATCCGCATAGGACTTTTGACGACATTGAGCGGTTTTCAACTTGTCCCTTATCAACTGAACCTTCGCCATAGCCTCATGAACCGAATCTATCCCTACTGTAGCTGCCTCACCAACCTCAAACCATTTGATGGGCAATCTACATCTCCGCCCATGGAGAGCCTCGAACGGTGCCATTTGGATACAAGAGTGATAGTTGTTATTATAAGAGAACTCGATCAGGGGCAAGTGCTCGTCCCAACTACCTTTAAAGTCCATCACGCAAGCTCTCAACATATCTTCGAGAGTTTGAATTGTCCGCTCCGCTTGATCATCCGTTTGTGGATGAAATGCTGTGCTGAGTTTAACTTGAGTCCCAAGCACTTTTTGAAAAGATCGCCAAACTGAGATGTAAATTGAGTACCTCGATCTGAAATGATAGAAAATGGCACTCCATGCAATCGAACCAACTCCCGGATATACTATTTGGAATAATCCTCCACTGAATCTGTAATTTTGGCTAGTAGGAAATGTTCAGCCTTGGTCAACCTATCCACCACAACCCAAATAGAGTCATACTGTCTACGAGTGCGGGGCAAACCTGTTATGAAGTTCATGTTGATCTCTTCCCACTTCCAAGTAGGAATGCTGATATTTTGAGGTACACCTCCCAATCTCTGATGCTCAACCTTTACCTGCTGACAGTTTGGACACTTGGCTACAAATTCTGCAATATCCTTCTTCATGCCATTCCACCAATAGATTTTCCACAAGTCGTGGTACATCTTTGTGGCACCTGGATGGATAGAATAGCTAGATCCATGAGCCTCATGCAACATCCGACTCCTCAAATCATCCACGTCCGAAACACATAAGCGGCTCTGGTATCGAGAGCACCATCTCCCCCTTTGGGGAAAACCTCTACCTTCTGATTTTGAATGGCCTCTTTCATCTTAACCAATATTGGGTCCTCATCTTGCCCGACTTTCACATCAGTCACCAAGGAAGATTTTGATCCATTCTAAACAAGAACACCACCATCGGTCGAGTCAACCAACCTAACTCCCAATCTTGCCAGTCGATGCACCTCCTTCACTAGTCTTTCTTCCCTTCATCCACATGTGACACACTCTCCATAGAGAGTCTACTAAGTGCATCCGCTACCAAATTGGCCTTACCCAGGTGGTAAAGGATGCTCATATCATAGTCCTTAAGTAGCTCCAACCACCTTCTTTGCCGAAGATTGAGATCTTTCTGCATGAACACATATTGTAAAATCTTGTGATCCGTAAATACATCCATGTGGACTCCATATAAGTAATGTCGCCATATCTTCAAGGCGAATACCACCACAACCAATTCAAGATCATGGGTTAGGTAATTCTTCTCATGGACTTTCAACTGTCTTGAGGCATATGCTACCACTTTCCCATGGTGCATCAACACACACCCAAGTCTAATTCTTGAAGCATCACAGTACACCACAAAACCATCGGTACCCTCGGGTAGGGTCAGCACCAGTGCAGAAGTAAGTCGAGTCTTCAATTCTTGGAAGCTCTTCTCACAAGCCTTCGACCATTGGAATTTCACCTTCTTCTGAGTTAATTTGGTCGATGAGGCTGCAATAGATGAGAAACCCTCAACAAACCTCCGATAGTAGCCAGCTAAACCCAAGAAACTCCGAATATCTAAAGGATTCACCAGTCTAGGCTGGTGTTTCACCGCCTCGATTTTCTGAGAGTCCACTTTTATGCCTTCACTTGACACCATGTGACCCAAGAATGCTACAGAGTCCAACCAAAACTCGCACTTTCTGATCATAGCGTACAATTGGCGATCCTTGCGAGTCTAAAGCACTACCCTCAAATGTGCGGCATGCTCCTCCTTGCTCCGAGAGTATATAAGGATGTCATCAGTGAACACGATCACAAACATGTCCAGATATTTCTTAAACACCCTATTCATCAAGTCCATGAAAGCTGCAGGAGCATTCATTAGTCCAAATAACATAACTACAAACTCATAATGGCCATTCCGCGTCCTGAAGGCTGTCTTCGGGATATCACTCTCCCGAACCTTGAGCTGATGATACCCAGAACTGATATCTATCTTTGAGAAACACTTGGCACCCTGAAGCTGGTCAAACAAATCATCGATCCTGGGTAAAGGATACCTGTTCTTGATGGTGACTTTGTTCAATTGCCGATAGTCAGTACACATGCGAAGAGAACCATCCTTCTTTCGAACGAAGAGAATTGGTGCACCTAATGGAGACTTGCTCGGTCTAATGAATCCCTTATCTAACAAGTCTTTCAACTGCTATTTCAACTCCTTTAACTCAGCTAGAGCCATCTGGTAGGGAGGAATAGATATAGGTTGCATGTTGGGAAGAAGGTCAATACAAAAATCAACATGGAAGACTCATAACATACCAATGACCACATCCGGGGAGACCTCCTGCTCCTGAAGGGATGCTAAAGCATATAATCTATTTTGGCATTGGCCGCTACCTATACTAGTAGATGCCCCCTGATGTGCTGAGCGTGGGGGGGGGGATATTGAACTAGAAGCTGAGCCACGGCCCCCAACCTGATCCTATCTCGCTGCTGGACAATCTCTGAGCATGTGTCCGGGCTGTCCACACCCGAAACAAGCTCCTAAACCTGCCAAGCATTAGCCTGAGTGCCTCCAACCATCTTATCTATGAACTCATACGGGTCCTCATCTACCTTGGACCCAAGGAACTCCGGTGGGTTCATCCTCAAGAAGTCTCTGACTTGAGCCGCCGCTGCATTTCCATTTTGTGAAACATGCACAATGGCCTACTGATTGAGTTGAGCAGTCAAGGACTATGTAAGCATCTGAATAGCGGCCTGGAACTCAGCATGAGCAGCTGGCTCCAGTGCCTGGTGCTCCTAAATTGGTGGGGCTTGCTGATGCCAATAACTATTGCCATCCTCATGGCCTTCACCATCTCCATTTCTCCTTCCGTTCACTCTTCGAGGATTCATGATTCTGCAATTTCGAATAACACGAATTATAAGGATAGAAAGACTTTTCATCGCACAACATAGATCATGAAAGAAGGGAACATTTCCTAAACGTCTCGTTGCCTCTTCCTCATAAGTATGACGCACTTCACACGATAATGTGGCTTTCAGCCACCCTAGGATACTTCAAACCTATTTCTGTGATACCAAGTTTGTCACGACCCGAATGGAGGTCCGGATCGCGACACGGGACAAGGATCCAAGAGAGACCCCAAGTCGACCCATGACATAAGCATACATCTAACTCAATCAACAAACAAAAGAATTAACATAATACACTTAGCAAAAGTCTAACTCATCTATAACCTCAGAATACATCACCCGAAGCTGATTACATACATAAGTCTGAAAAGCCTCTAAACATGATGAGTTGATGAGACAAGACCCCCAACTAACTCAATAATACTGAAACTGAAATACATAAGAAAAATTGAAAATCTAGCCCTCGAAGGATGAGGACTCAGCAACGAGCAGACGCTAACTCTGATAATCTATCTAAGAGTGGGGCTGAACCTACGATCCGAGTCCTGTATCATAAAATAATACAACATAGAAAGTATGCGGTCAGTGTGGGGAATATATCGAGTATGCAAGGAAAGTAAAACAAATTAAGTAAGGTAAATCATTTTAAGCATTTCATAACATAACATAAGCTTTCAGAATCCGAGGGGAGGGCTTGCATGCATTCTTTCTAAAATTATGATATTTTCATAACATGACAATACATAGCTTTATAACATCAAAACTGACTTGAATGACTCAAAGCTGATATATAACATTTATCAGAAAAGCTGAACATTAAGTCAAACCCTTCTTTTAGAACATGCATGTGTATATAAAAATCATGAGTAATGAATATGCATAATTGAATCATGAGGAACGATGGGAGACTTGCCTTTTAGCCAACATGCCACAATAGAGCATACGTGGTCCCGACTATCACACTCAAGTGGGTAGAGCCACCCAAAGCCTTGCTAGGGCTAAGGACGATACCATGATATAGATATCGAGATGAAGGTCCATTCGGGCAAGGGGAAGCTCACAAGGGAGGTCCCAAGTCATATAATAATATAAACCTACATTGGCGCGTAGTTCTGAGGCATAGGGTGATCAACCCATAGCCTACTCGGTGCTAGACTCTTCCCCCAAAAACATGCATATGCTCTACATCATTTTATAACAAAGCTCAATAATGAAGTACATCTCAAAAATGAAATCAGGCATAGGCTCGAAATCGTGTATAACGAAGCTCAATATTGTCTATTGACAAAGCTCAATAATGAAGTACATCTCAATTATGAAATCATGCATATGCTCGACATTGTGTAATAACGAAGCTCAAAATATTCTATTGAAGAAGCTCAATAATGAAATACATCTCAATTATGAAATCATGCATATGGGAAGCTTTAGTTCAAAATATACCACAAGCTCAAAGATAATTGGGAGCTTTTCCTCCAAAACCATGTGGTAAGTTTACTTTAGAGACACTACATCATACATACTTGACATAAGGGCTTTGCCCAAAACTTTATCATCTTTGGATCTACTCAATTCATTTTTAAAATAATATCATAATCATGGGTAGCTTTGAAACATGTTTTTCATCATCATCTCTCATCATCATCATACATTCAACACCATTCTCTTCTTTTAGGAACTTCTTATCAATGGGCCTTAAATTTCATAAAACTAGAAAACATAATTTTTTATTGAAAACAATTTAAATTCTGTCCAATCATGGAAATGAAATTTCATCATACCCATGCATAGAAATTGAAGATTCATGCATTTGGGTAAAAACGCCATAACTTAATCATAGGAAATTCTCATAATTAGATAGAAATTGGGCATGGGTGTGGAAGGGAACGCCCACTCATAACCCTACATACCTGGAAGGGATTGATTCCACCACTTCTCTGATTGCCCAAGATGAGATTTGGATGGAGACCTTGGAACTAGCTCTAGATCACCTCTTCAACCTCTCAAGTTTTCATGTATGGAATGAAACAACTTAGAATAGGTTTTTCCCTCCTAAAACCCACTAAAACAAGCCTTAAACGACGTAGTATAGGCTTTGGACATGAGAATGTCGAAAATACCCTTATTGATTACACAAAAATTTCTTCACTAGACAAACCAACGGACGCTCCAATGGGTCATTGGAGGATACCACGACCCGTGGTGACGATCCTTGCTATTCCCTGTCCAGGCTTAGTCTCGGCTCAAACCATGACTAGAAATGATGGGTCGTCATTACTTACAGTGGGTCGTTCAATCGATCGTTATTTCCTTTGGCAATTTTGAAACGACCTCAAACCACGAGCCTCACCGCGACTCGTTACATCCACCAATAAGTCATGGTCTACTTCCATTGAATACACTGGACATTTCACCATCCAAACAACATCTACTAACCATGGTCCATGGTAACTCATGACGGGTCGTGGGTTGATCCGTCACTTCCCAGAACTCAAGTCCATCTCCTACTACGACTTCAAAACAATGACTCATTGTTTCCCATAATGAGTCATTGAATCGGTCGTTGCTTCCACTACCCCCAGACTAGACACTTTCCATGACTCATCCCAACGGGTCGTTGGTTGGACCAACAATCCGTAGGGTCACCCGTTCTACAATAAATTTTTCTAGTTCAGCAGTTTTCAACTTTCAACCCCCGCGTCTACTCTTAGGCACTTTCGGTGTATTATAGTACTCTCAGCCCTATTTATATTTTCTATGTGCATTCTAGTTGCATCAAATCTGTTAGTATGGTTAAGTCAGTTCGGAGTCAGTTACTCCTTTAGAAACCAACTTATAGTCTTAGTCTAGAAATTTCAGCTCTTTTCTTAGTTTTGTTGCAGCTTTAGTTTTCATTCCTGGATGAATGATCCTAAGTGGGAGATATTGTAACACCCCAAAACTTTTCTAGACTAGGCTCAGACCTTGCAAGAAAAATCCAGAATAAAAAATAGAAAAAATGCCTCACAACGACTGAGACAACGAGTCGTGGTCAGCACCAACGGCTCGTTGTGTCAGTCGTGGTTAGCCCTTCTTGATCAGCCAAGAACCCATGGGACAAGGAATGACTCATTGTGAGAAACAACGAGTCGTCCCATCACCCGTTGGTTCCCCAGCTTAAGACTTCTTTCCAGGACCCCACGACTCAAAAACAAGTCCAAGACATATCACAGAGCCCTTACAAATTGGAAAGGAATGACATTCTATGTTCAGTAAAAGATGAATAGTGCCTTGCACAAATTGTGGATTGACATTTTGATATCAAAGGACATATTTACATGTATAAACATTACTTGACATATATTCCCAACTGAAAGAAGAAAGACCTTTATTTTTGCATGTAAGGGAAAAATTCATACTTCATCAATTTCAGATAATCACTAGTTGAATCAAAAACATCAACGTCAAATTTCCCCTCTAGACCCTCATTGCTTGAAACACCTGTTATAGATATGTCCACCTACATTCTGGTTGGGCCATATCAAAACGTCACTTCATCAATCAAATTACTACTCAGGAAAATGTACTAGGGAAAAGCAGTGCATCTAACACCAAGCAGGCCCTCAGCAATCAAGTACTCCTTTATTGTTGTGGTTTTCTCATATATCTTGTTTCTTATACCTTCTGGAGTAGGTCCACCATTTTCTATGTTGTACTTAATTCCAAAATCCTACAGGTGAATACATATGAGAAACTGTACTCTTTAGGAAGAGTTAACAAAATTAATTACCTAGATATTCTAAACACTTTAACATGTATTCCATACAAGGTAGTCAAAACACCGTAATAAGAATTTTATAAAAAACTAATAGGACATTCCACATTAATATTATTTTCATAAACCATTTTTCCACCGCTGGTGTTTTCCTCCAAATATTTAACACCCTTAAATTTTCCTAGACCAGGCTCAATCCTTGCCAGAAAAATACAGAAAAATACCTCTGAATGACTGAGACAACGAGTTGTGGTCAGCTTCAACATCTCGTTGTGTCAGTCGTGGTTAGCCCTTCTTGATCAGCCAAGAACCCACGGGACAAGGAATGACCCATTGTGGGAAATAATGAGTTGTCCCGTCACCCATTGGTTCCCCAGCTCAAGAATTCTTTCCAGGACACCATGACTCAACCAACGAGTCGTTGTCAAAAACAATGACTCATTATGTGAGTCATTGGGTGAGACCCCAGAAATCTATTCCAGTGACGACGAGTGGAAACAATGACTCATTGTGTTCCACAATGAGTCGTGGTCACCACCCATCATGTCTAGTTTGAGGTTTTTAGGAATACTTCCAGTGAATATAACAACTGGACAAAGTAACCTGTTGGGTCCACCAACGAGTCATTGTGTCACTCGTCGTAAGCCCCTCTAAGTTTCCTCTTGTAGTGGCTAGTGGAGGAACCAACGACCTGTTGGTTCAATCAATGAGTCGTGGTGACCCCAGTTTCTAGATCCAGTGTTTCCTAGTCCCAGACAGTGGGACCAATGAGAGGTCCCAATGAGTCGTGGTCACAACTAACGACTCATTGAGTGACCCATTAGGACCCTGTCGGCCAGTTTTTAGATTTTTTTGTCCAGGGTTATATTTGTAATTTTCCACTTATTTAGTTCCTAAACTATGTCTTTTTAAGAAGTATTTCAGAGATAAATAGGGGGATTGAACGGTCTTCCCCCTCATTCCCCACTCAGACCTTTAGAAAACAATCATAAAATTCTCTCATGAGCTCTTAGAGCAAGAACTAGGGCAGTCCACTTCTCCTCAGATTCTCAAGGGATTTCTTCAGATTTCTTTATCAGGTATGTGGAAATTCAACAAGGGAATAGTTCTTTCCTTGTGTCCCAAAATAACTTATCTAATTTCATCTCTATCAGTTATAGCCTTGTAGTGTCGAAATGTGAAAAGTTTTTAGACAGATTTCTTTGTGGATTCAAAGGGGATATTTCTCATGATTTTATATTTCTTATTTATTCCCTATTTCTAGAAATTCTGAAAGATTGTAGCTAGTAACATAATTCCGCCCTAGTAATAGCTTAGTAGAAATTAGAAACTTGTGGGTTGAACTAGTTTTCCCTGTAGCCTGGTTCTATCAAGTTTCGAAGCACATGTATTTAATTTATATTAAAATCTCAGTTAGAATCATGTCCGCCTAGTCTTAGTCAGATTTTTAGCAACCTCAGTGTTTTCCAGAAAAATGTCAGCTGATCAGTTTAACTATAGTTAATCCTTGAGTTGTCCGTGATACCTCCCAATTATTAGTATTAGACTCAGTATCAAATTTTAGTGGTTCTGTTGGCGGTCATGACAATTTCAGATAAGTAGCTCTGACCAGCCTTAGGACCCCAATTTCAGATAACAATTTGTTCTCTAGACGATTATGACGCTTCCAGATAAGTAGCTCTGACCAGTCTTAAAACACCAGTTATAGAATACGGTCTGATAAGACTCTCAGGGTACTTCCAGATAGGTATCCCCGACTTAGTCTTGGGCCCCTGTTTTGAGTTATTAGCTTAGTAGTCAGTCTAGGACTATCCAATGGGAGTAGGACTTAGCACAGAGCGGACCGAGATTCCAGGGCACCCAGGTTCCTAGAACTACGTTGCCACCGTAGGTTATATTTTATTGGCCTCATGGCCCCAGACCCGTGTTCACTCAGTTCATGCCTTTATACCCTGGCAACGTATATTGGGTCTTACCGATGGGGTGTATACATTGGACTCCATGGCTAACTCACGTGGTTATATGTCGGTTATAGACTGTCCCACTAGTCAGTTCGGTTCAGTCTCAAATTAGCTTAGTTAGAACAGTCCAGACTACTCAGTTCATATCAGTTTAGTATAGTACATCAGATTAGTATATCAGATTTAGGGCGTGCCTTTGACCATCATACAGGGTCATTTTGACCATTTCAGCATATTCAGTTTATTCTTTATATTGCATGTCTTTACAACTCAGTTGCTTAATTCTTCGTGTTATGGTTTCTCTCACTTACTTAGTACATTTAAAGTACTGACACATGCCTTTTATGTTGTATCATTTTATGATACAGCTGTAGGTTCTCAGTCTCAACATTGTTAGCCGACCTCGCTCAAACTTTTCCAGCTGCATGATTGGTGAGTCCTCATCTTTCATGGACGAGGATTATTTGTTTCAGTTATATTTCTTTTATTTAGAGTTGGAGTTAGCTGGGGGCTTGTCCCAACAACTCATTAGTTCTAATTGACTTTTAGACACAGACATAGTTTCAGACTTTCTGCTTTGTTTCAGTTATTTTTAAACTTTATGATTCAGTTTCTTTTTTATAAATGTTTTATGATATTACTTTAATGCTTCCGCTATGTTTTACTCAGAATTCCAGTGTTATGATAGACCATGAGTTGACTTGGGGTTACTTGTTACTCCAAGTACCATGTCTCATCCAGGGTATAGACTCAGGGCATGACAAAATAAAACACTCTTTCAGGATAATATTTATTTCAAAGGCATTTCGGACTGTTTAACAGGTATACTAAGGACCAGTTTGGCCATAGAAATTATTCACTTTAATCCAGAATAAATTTTCACTTTACTTAAAAATCAGTGTTTGGCCACAAAATATTCGAAATCCAACTTGAAGTTTTATTTCAAATTTTGAAATCTTATAACATGTTTTCCAACTGAATTTTCACTTTTTTTGAAGTTGTATATTAGTACATCCAAGCAATACATTATTTCAAATATTCATTGCGAAAAATATAATCAAATACAACTCCATCTCCAACTCCAACAAAATAAATTCCCAAAAAGGTGATAAATATTTGAAATATATGGTCAAATGCCTACTAAATAATCTCAAAGGAAACCTAAAATCATATCAACAACCATAATGTATTCTCAACTGCAACTTTTTTTCTCCAAATAATAAAACATATTTAAATGGAATGTACATAGATGTGTGTTGTTTGTATATACTTATGGGTTCTGAATCAACTGCAACAAAGGCATGTTTCATCATGTCCCCTCCCGCCCTCACAATAAATAAAAAATAAGCACCAACTCCCTAGAGAATACAAAATAGAACGTGTATGTTTTGTTTTTCATCTTCAAAAGGAAGATATATTTAGGCCAAACAAACAATAAACAAAAGCAGTTCTTTATCACCAAAATGGAAGCATACTAGTTTTTACAATTTTGCAAGCTAAATGAATTGCTCTTAGTACGTAGAATGATTTTTAGGTCTCACAAGAGTATAATTTAGTTGTAGAATAGCAAGGAAAAAGCCATAAAATGAAAAGAAAAATCCTATTTTCAAAAGTGAATCAAACATGAGCTGATAAAAGGACCATAAAGAAAAATCTTTGCTGCATCTGTGCTGAATCTTTGATACGAATGCTTCCAGGCACTAATTCCTAGCCTGAAACTTAGAGACCCCTTCTGGGTGTCTAGGAACCCGACCCTGGTGGTCTCCTACCATCAGAGATCACCTCTTTTTCTTTCTATTTATCTTTCTTTCAGGCCAACTCTACCATTGAGAATATGTTATATTTTAGACAAGCGGGCAAGTCTTATGATCTTACGGAAAACAGTTCTAGCTCACAGACTTGGTTTGAATGGATGAAAAATGTTAGATTTTCGATCAGACATATGGTTTTGAGCATAGGAGCTCTACTTTGGCTCTGTAAAAGGCTAAAGGAAGCCACAAAAAATAGAGGTAAAAGCTTCAAACCATGGAGGGGTCGCAATCTTTTGACATATATCTATTGTTCTCAAAAGTTCAATAAATATGGCAGGTTCTTATCAGTTATTTCTTTGAAAGGAAAAAATAGGTCAGTGATTATTATTCTAAAGAACACATTCAATGAGGGATGGGGGAGTTTAGCATTAAAAGTGGAGGAATTCGTCATAAGGAATACAAGCACTCAAGGTGTTTCAATGTTTGAATCGAAGTTTCAAACAATAAAGCTTATCTGATTTTATTTATTTTTGAATTTTTTCTCAAATAAATCATGAATTTTCTAGGATTTACTACATCAAGGGGTATGATCGTTGGGAAGGGGAACTATAAAGAAGCATTGCACAAAAGTAAATTGAACCAGAAGGAGCTTGAAGCAGTAAAGGAGGATTCGATGTTGAAGACGTCATCCAACATTAATGATAATGATTTTTTGCGAAGGTGTCGTATTAGAAGATTCAGTGGAGAAAAGGATGCACCTACTCATAATAGCGTTGATAGATAGGCACAACAAACATGGATGGGGACCCATAATGTTCAGGTATACGAGATGAATGGGTTCCTTTTCTTGTTTGAATTCCAGTCAAGAAAGGTAGATGAACATGTTCTAATGGGGGATTGGAGGAGACAGAGGATGACTCTGAAACTTGATTGGTGGATGCCAACGAAGGGAGCTCTCCTAGAACAAACAAAGATCGACTTGTTCTGGATATGGGTGCTACGACTCCCTCTGCAGTTATGGGAAAATGAGGTTATGAGGAAGATAGGAGACGATTGTGGGGGATGAATATAAAACGAGGAGGAGACAAAACTAAAAAATCATTTGAGATGGTAAAGGATCAAAGTTCGAGGTCTAAGGGAGAGGATTCCATTGAAGATAGAAATCATCGATGGTGAATTAATTTTCTCTTTGCCAATTTAGCGCGAGTCACTAACAACCTACAAGTCTTTGGAGCTAGGAAAGGCTATTATTTTGAGGTGTTAGCCTTGAGGGAGGTGATGACACATGAGATAGCTATTTTTCTGCAAAAAATTGAGGAAACATACATGAAAAGAGAAAGAAGAAGAAAGCAGAAATTTTGACAAGTCTAAATGTAGATGAGGAAAGGGTATAATTGAGGACACACACATCATGAAAAGGGGGAGAGGGGCTATAGAAAATTTAAATGAACCAACTAGGGTTCAATTAAATTCTACCAATACTTAAGAAGCCTTAATAGAACCAATTAATATGGGCCTCTAAAAAAAAGCCCAAACCCTCTATTTTCACTGAACCCTTAGCAAATTCTATTAATTCCAATTGGGAAAAATAACTCCTCTATTTAAGCACAAATTTTTTGATGATGAACTGGATAACAATATGCAAAGGGCTGGAGACTCTCAACTTTAGTGGAATCAAGAAGAATCTGTATATCGGGCAGAAGACTTAGAGTAGGGGGACATTTTCATGAGAATCGGAGAAAATTCAACTATAAGGAACTCCACTGGGGGAGATATGTTTCCTTTGGAAAATTCTGATAACCAATTGGTGAACTACAATGATCAAATACCACTATTCGTCAATGAGGGTCTTATAGAGGAGGTGATAGACAGTCAGGCTCCTATTTGGGTTCACTTTAATGTGATTAAATTAAGTCAAATATTTGGAGCAACTTTCAACGGATGGGAAAAGGAGGCTTATGCTCTATGTATGAAACTAGATCAGATGATATACAAGGAGAAACAAGTAGAGAAAAGAGGGTGAAACTAGTATCATAAAACGTTAGGGGGGTGAATGATGAAAGAAAGAGAGTATTAGTTAGAAATTTTATTAATCAATGGGGATCTGATGTTTACATCCTGGTTGAAACCAAATTGGAGATAATGTGGCTGACATGATATATAGCTGGGAATAATAGATGTGTTGGGGAGATTCACTTGGAGGCAGTAGGTAGCAGTGGAGGGATCCTAATCCTCTAGGACAAAAAGGTCTGAGAAGGGGAATTGGTAGAAAGTGGCAATCAAAGTATAACTTGCAAACTTGTTGACAAATCTTAAATTTCATGTGGATTGTAACTACAGTCTATGTAGATTGTAGAAGAAGAGAGAGAAAAGAATTGTGGTGAGAGTTTGCAATCACGAAAGGGATGTGTACAGGCCCATGGGTGGTGGCTGGTGACATCAAGATATCCCAAAAAGAAAACCAACTGCTTCAGAATCAATGGACCAATGATAGAATTTACTAATAGCATTGAAGAATTGGAGCTAGTGGACCCTCATTTATTTGGAGGGTCCTATACTTAGAAGAAAGGGGAAAATCACAGAAGTGCTTTAAGAATGGATAGATTTTTACACTCTTCACGATGGGAGGAACAATTTACCAGATCAAGATTTCTATTCTACCAAAGATAGCTTCTGATCACAACCCAATACTACTGACCTATGGGAAAATGAACATCAAGAAATCCTACTTCAAATTTGGAAGTTGGTGAATGGGAGTAGAGGGTTTTACAGAAAATATGGAGTCATAGTGGGCACTTTCTCAATTACTGGGTGACCTGGTATGTTTTACCTGAAAAGTTAAAACTACTAAAAGGGAAGCTAAAGGAATGGAGCAAGAACAATAGGGGAAACTAGTAGAAAAGAAAGAAAAATATTCTAAGTCAATTGGCTAACTGGTAGACAATTCTGGAACAAAGCATGCTCATTGATGATGAACTTATGCAAAAGATTAACATGACCATGGAATTTAAAGAAGTGTGCAGAAATGAGGAGATATCTTGAAGGCAAGGGTATAGAATATATTGGTTGAAAAAAGGAGACAAAACCGGAATATATTTTCAAAGGACAACCACAACACACAAAAGGGTGAATTCTATAGATGGTTTGAATATGGAGGGGGACAATTGTCACAGACTCGATTCAAACTTTTTATAAGACCTTGTACAAGGATATTGAGGAATGGAGGCCTGACTTATAGTTACATGAAGTCACTAGGATATCTATTGAGGAGAAGAATGGTTGCATAGACTATTTGATAAGGCAGAGATACTGGAATGCATCAAATTGTGTGCTTTGGATAAAACACTATTCCTGATGAATTTCCCATGTCTTTTTACCTTACTTTCTGGGATTTGTTGAAACAAGACTAATGAAATACAATCCAAGATTTTCATGAGCATCAAAGGTTTGAGAGAAGCTTCAATGCCACCTTCATATCTCTCCCCCCCAAAAAAGTTGGAGCTTCTGAGTTGGAAGATTTCAGATCAATAAGTCTTATAAGTGGAGTCTACAATATTATGGCAAAGATATTGGCTGAAAGACTAAAAAAGGTAGTAAACAGTTTGGTGAAGAAATATTGATGGCTTTTATTAAAGAAAGACAGATTATGGATGTTGCACTGATTGCCAGCGATTATGTTGATTCCAAACTGAAAAGTGCTGAAGAAGGAGTCATGTATAAGATAGATATAGAAAAAACATGCAACCATGTAAATTAAATGTTCTTGATGAATCTTCTTAGACAAATGGGGTTTGGTGAGAAATAGCTGAAATAGATTGAATTTTGCATAAAAACTATTAGGTTCTCTATCATAGTAAATGGAGAACCTATATGTTTCTTTCCTTCTAAAAGAGGGCTAAGACAGGGTGATCTGCTCTCCACCTTTTTATTTATTATAGCAAGGGAAGGCTTTGATAGTATGATAAGGATAACAATGCAGAAAAGATGGATAAAAGGTTTTCAGATTAGAGACAACAGGGGGTAGACCAAGGAACTATGTCATCTTCTCTATGTTGAGGACATAGTGATTTTTTGTGAATCAAAAGTGAAGTTGATTAGATACATCAGAATGATTTTATTGATGTTTGAAGCTGTTTCAGGTTTGAAGGTCAACTGGGGGAAGACTAGCTATTTCGTATAAAGGAGATGCCCAACATTCAGAGTGTAGCAATCGTTTTAGGCTGCAAAGTGGAGAACTTGCCAACAACATATTTAGCTGAGAAAATTTGGGATGGCATAGTGGAGAAAATAGAAAAGGAATTGGCTAAATGGAAGGCATAATTCTTATCTTTGGGAGGCAGACTTGTGCTTCTCAACTCTGTTCTTGACTCCTTCTCTACTTATGTAATGTCCTTGTTTCCTCTACCTGACAAAGTAATGAAGAAACTGGACAAGCTCATAAGGTATTTTCTTTGGAATGGATGTAAAGAATACAAGTGATATAACTTGTTCAAGTGGCAGACAACAATGCTAGAGAAAGAAAACGGTGAGCTGTGCATCAAAAATCTAATAATACACAACAATAGCTTACTGATGAAATGGTTATGGAGATACAATGGGGAGGATCAAGTTTTATGGAAAGAACTCATAAAATGCAAATTTGGTGAATCCAGTCCTTGATGCACTAATTTGAGCTCTAATACTTATGGTGTAGGAGTTTGGAGGACAATCAGAGACTTATGGCCCAAACTAGAGAGGAATTTGCTGGTGAAAGTGGGGGGTGATAGAAAAATCAAGTTTTGGAAGATGCCTGGAATGAACAAACTCTACTGATGGACTTTTTTCCTGATCTATATTCCTTGTGCAATAATTCCGAGGCCAAACATCATGAGTGTTGGAAAATGCAAGGCTGGAATTTATCCTTCAGGAGATTTTTAAATGATTGGGAGGTGGAAAGGGTGGCTAACCTGCTAAAAGGAATTAATGAGTTCAAGGGGACCAACTCAGGACCTGACACCATAAGATGGAAGCACAATAAAGATGGAGAATTCACTGTTAATGGGGCTTACAAGATGGAAAATATGGTGCAAAATGGGGTATATCAGAGAGCATGGGAAAACATATGGAATAGTGGAGCACTAATTAAAGTGAAGTGCTTCACATGGTTGGTGGCTATGAGAGCATGTTTGACTCATGAAGTTTTGAAGAAAAAAGGTGTTATCATACTTTGTAGATGTTTTCTATGCAAAGAAACAGATAAGACTAGCAACAATTTATTCCTGCACAACAAATTCATAACACAAATGTGAGCACTTTTTCTTAGCCTCACAAAAACAAAGTGGACAATGCTCGAGCACACTGCAGACATGCTAAGTTGTTAGATCAGAAGAGGAGGTAGCAAAAGCCAAAATAAATGGTGGAGGATAATACCCTAATGCATTTGGTGGACTATTTGGAGAGAAAGAAATGCGAGATATTTTGAAGATAGATCAAATTCTATTCAAAAAGTTAAATAGAATTGTATAGTATCTTTTTATTTTTTGGTGTAAAGAGATAGGGTTAGAAGATATAGAGCAGTTTGTAGATTTATTAGGATCTTTATAGGTATTTCCTTTATCTATTGTATCTTTTGAAGATTTCTAGCATGTCCTTGGTGCTGAGGAATACAATATTACTAGTTTCAAAAAAAGGATCATAACATCAATTAAATCCTAGAATAGAAATTAAAAGATTTCCAATTCAATAATTGATTATCACATAATATTGGTGAGATGCAGCAAGAAAGCGTCAAAAGTACGAAACTTATTAACCAAATATTGCCAGTAATACCTCATGAGGCCACCTGGGTTGTGACTTGCTGTCAATATAAATGCGCCAGTAGCTTTAGAACCCTGTATTGAGTATGGCGTATTATGTAAACATATACTGGAATCAAGTAAACCCATATCATCAAAAAGGAAAGGGAAATATGAATAAAGCAATCTGATGTAGCTCTACAGGCAAAGTACTTATATCAGCCCTGACTCTCTCACGAACAGCAGCTGATACAACAGGAGTTGACAAAAGTCCAATTTGACCAATCCAAACACATCTTACTCCATTTTCTACTGCCATTTTTCTAATGATCTGCGATGAAACAAACCAAAGTAATCATATTCCGAATATATCCTTCAATTAATACATAACAGTTTAGCAAGTTAGGCATTTGACCTCCATAAAAACATGAAAGGAAACTCTATTTTGTTGTAGAATGTCCCTTATACATTAGAGAAAACATTTTCATATTATTGGCTATGTTAATGCAAACAAACAATGCAAAATAAAGAATTGCATAGGAAAAACTTGATTAATAGTACCTGGATACCATTGTTCAAATAGTATCGGCCATCAATAGAAACAACAAGAGTAGCACCTGCATAATAAAAGTGTGATTAGAAGGAGCAAGAAAACAAAATCATCAATTGACCCCCCAACCCCACCCCCCACACCCCCAAAAAGGGATGTATGTATCAACTCTTCCATTTAGAGGTAGATCTATAAAGACGGATGGGGTTCCACTGTGATACCTTGCATCCTGTTGCCTTATATGACTAGTTCAACATTGTTAAAAGTATTTGGATTGGGGAGATCAAAGTAGTTTATAAGCCTAAAGACCAAGATATATAGTATATAATTAAGGTAAACAAAGATTTAATGAATTAAAAGAACATTAATATATGTTAAGTTATATGTCACACTATGGACAATTATTTTCTAAACGAGCCGTATAAGGTCCGAATTCAGAAGAATGTATCTCCCAAGTTAAAATGAGTTAAGGGTTGAAAGATCTATCAAATTAAAGGTTTATGAGTCTAGTTTTCACTAAAGTAAATCACTCATCAATACAATCTCGATACAATAAGTTATGCACATTTTACCACGGACTACTCAAGACCAAAGTTGGTCGCGATGGACTTTCACCTATGTACTTCACCTACTTGTTTAGACGTCCTACCTGCTTGAGCTATATGTTTTACCTATGTTTTTCACTTACTTGTTTACATGTCCTACTTGGTTGAACTACTTGTTCACAAGTCCTCCTTGGTTTAACTACTTGTTTACACGTCTTACTTGCTTGACAATCCACTAGCATAGAGAAATTAATGACCTACTAGTCTAGGTAGGTGACAAACCAACTTAAAACAAGTGGTCCAAAAAAGTCCAAGTAGGTGTTGCACCTACTTATTTTTACTTGGCTCATATTAATGTAAGAAAAATATAAAGGAAAAAACAAGAGGTGGGTTGTCTTGGGTTAGTCCAAGCCCATTAAGGGCTAAATATATATAAGTATAGCATCCTCATTTCACTATTTACATTTAGAAAATAGTTCACAAATCTCTCTCACTCTTCAAAGGTAACCTCCCCTCTCTCCACTTAGGGTTCTAAATGTTCTTCCAAAAAAACCCACAAATCCCCTTCTCTCCTAACTTCAAGTATTTTGGAGAGTTGTTCCAGGGGAGTGAAGTGAAGGGAGCTTTAGGATTTGGCAGCCAAGATGCCACCCCTCCCCTACAAGTTTAAGGTAAGAATTTTCATGTTATAAGCTCATGTTTTCTTCCTCGACTTCATGTGATGCTTCAGCTGACTTTTCCTCTCATATTTAAGTTTTTAGGAGAGAGTTTCAAAGGAAACAAGTGAAGGAAAATCAAGGTTTGGACAGCCTAGGTAAGGCACTACCCCATCATTGTTTATAAGCTCATTTGAGCATTTTATACGTAATGTTTTGTTGGAACTCAAGGGACGGTTATCTGAAGCCATGAGTTGAAGTTTTCTTGTTATTTAAATGGTTGGGGGATATATTATTGTCTTCTAAAGTATGGGAGGTCATGCTGTCCTTTAAGAATGAATGGATAAAGTTGTCATGGGAGAAATTGAAGCATGTGGCAATACACCATCTAAATTGTGTGATGTGCATGCTTGCTGCCTATTACTCATTTTTGTACTATTTTTGGATAGGTGGAACCCATGTACATTTTGAAGACTGAGGAGTGTTGGGAAACCCAATGAGAAGTTTATTTCATGTAAATAGATATAGCTGGAAAAAAGTGTGCAAGAATGCCATTAAATTGAAAAATTTATGAGCTTGTTAGCTACTTATATAGCTTTCATACTTGTCATTTGATATAGATAAAGGTGGTCTCTTTAAAGAAAATTCCAACATGATATAATTTACCTAAATCGAGGAATGTAAGGCTAATACTTCCTTCACCATTAAGGCACGACCCCGTGTCACTTGTTTCACATATATAGGTCAGCAAGGTCCAAATGATACATGATATATACTCATCATATTTCACACACCATATACATAAGCCATCACATGTTCCATGTTTTATTTGTCCACTTGACTATGAAGTCTCATTACTTGTCATTACTCCTTACAGTTGAGTATCCATGTCTCTCATGATCATACTTGTAGTGATTTGAAATGTTTATGTTGTCTCACATAAATGTACTTGTCAACACATGAAAGGTCTATATTGTTTCTCATGGTCATACTTGTTATTACTTGAAATAATCATATGGTAAATCTATCACGTGTTCTAAAATGATTCACTTGTTAGCGAACTATCATCACTTGTATAATAAATTAGTGGGAACAAAATGCACTTGTTCCATTGATTCACTTATAATTTGCCTATATGGATCATTTGTTACATAATTCACTTATATAAGCCTTATGGATTCATTTGATAATTACCCTAAAATATGAAGGGGGTAGACATGTATTCACCAAACTCTGGCGCGATACTAATCCTGTACACAGGGTTGAGACCCAGACCCTCTCTTGTTAAGCTCATGAATGGCGTACCTGTCCATTGTGGCATTGCTTATTTATATATTTGATTAGTAAGAACATGATGAACTTGTTCTATCTTTTCACTTAATGGGCCATTTATGGCATTCCTACCTGTGGGCCGACCCTCACTTGTTGAGCCTTTAGAGGCATACCTTAATGTGCTATAAGACTTACGAGACCAAATCACTTGCAAATGGTTTTCACAAGTAAATGATATCATATGTTATTTATGTGTCAAAGAGTGCCATTGAGTCTTATCCATTCACTTGATCTCTTGAAGTGACACAAGAAATTGTACTCCACGTGTATAAATAATTACCTGCCCACTTGCTCATGAACAATTTAAAGACATCTGAATAACGAGCTAATAATGTTAAATTATGGTTTACAGTTTCATTTAATGTTTTTGACATTCACTTCTCTTCATTTTCTTGTTTACTTGTTATTCTATCGGCTTTACATAGGAGTACATGTTTTATATGTACTCACGTCCTATGGCTAGGGGTGTGGAATTTAAAATAAATGTAGGGTCTGACGTTTGGCAAATAGTCTCATTAGGCACTTGTCATTTAACTGTATATTTGGTGAACTCCACTTCTACTTGGAGCTAAGATGTGTCTAGTACTACTTCTTTGTTGTACATATGTTACAATATGGGTATGATGGGGCCCTATCCTGGTCATATGATAGTTGTACGGGTTTTTTATTTAGTAGAGTCTTCTTAGACACTGTGGTATTATATATATGAGGTCAATTGTCTCACTTGTTACTTGTATCAGTTTGGCCAGTGGCCCCTTACTTGAATATATACAATGTTATTAGTTGTACCGTTTGTTCATGTTCAATTGTTATATCCTTCTCAGGATGCATTTGTATTACAAATTTCATCAAATTATTGTTCGCCTCATCCAAGCTTGGAGCATGACAAACATGGTATCATAGCACTAGGTTTAAGTATCTCAGGGAGCTTATGAAGTCATATGTAGTAGATCCTTAATTATGAATGTGTTGCACGCCATATTTATAATGAAGGAGTTGCTTGGGCATTTAGAAATATGAACTTCTATCAAGATCTAGATCATGCGATAGAGCAACATCATAAGAAGTCACTTCTGACTCGTACTCTATTTATTATCATACAGCTTACTCTTGTCAAAGGCAAGAACAGATCAAGCAAAAAGGCCAACATTAGCACTGCCAAGAGGCAGTATCAAGAGAAAGATTACCAGTTACACAGACTTAGATTATAGCTCAGGAGAGCTGGTCTAGTCCAATGCATCCAAGTCTATAGTTGCATAGAGCAGAAGAGCGTGAAGAGGTTCATGCGCCACTTGTATATACAACAACACCTATATCACCTGTACCATACCCGATGCATTTGAACAAGATATGAGAGGAGTGTTCACTTACTTACACTGTTAGAGTAGTTGCCCAATCATAGAGTGACACGACCCGAACATAGGCCCGAATCAAGACACGAGATAAGGAACCCTGAGGGACTCCAAGTCGACCCATGGCATGAACATACATCTAACTCAATCAAATAAAAAGGAAGGCTTAAAATAATAAGCATGGCGGAAGTTTAGCATAACATAACATCGAAAGAAAAATCCACATAATACATGACGAGCTGATTACTACATATTGTCTGAAAGCCACTACATAACTGATGGGTTGATGGGACAACACCCCCAACTAACCCGACAAGTCTGAAAACTAAAACAACATCAATATCTGAAAGGAAATATTCCTCGGGAGATGAGGACTCACCACTAAGTTGTATGTTAACTTTGGAATTAGTTAGAGACGTGGCAGAGTCTGAGTGCCGGAGCTTGTACCATAAAATGACAGAGCATAGAGCATGCGGTCAGTGCGTGGAATGTACCGAGTATGCAAGGGAAGTAAAACCGCTTAAGTAAGTAAAATCATTTAAAACATGCATAATGTAAAAATGATCAAAACAAGAATCTGAGAGTAGGACTTGCATGATATTTTCTGAAATTATGATCTCAACATAACAGAATATCACACTTGAAACGAATGACCTAAAGCTTAAATCTGATAATCATAAGTAAAACTGAACATTGGGTCAAACCTTCTTTAGAACATATATATATGTCATGAGTGATATACATGCATAACCAAAATCATAAGGAACAATGGGAGACTCGTCTTATAGCCGACATACCATAATAGAGCTTACGTGGTCCCAACTATCACACTCAAGTGGGTAGAGCTACCCAAAGCTTTAACAGGGCTAAGGACAATACCATGATATCGATATGAAGTTGAAGGCCCCTTGGGGCAGGGGATAGCTCACATAGGATGTCCCAATATAATCTGATCATACCTACGTTGGCGCATAGCTTTGAGGCGTAGGGTTGACTGACCCTTAGCCTACTTGGTGCTAGGCACTACTCCCAAAAACATGCATATGCTCTCCATTTTTCAATGAAGTTGACCTTTGTCTATTGACGAAGCTGAATAATAATGAATACACATAAATTTGAATCATACATGAGGAGCCTTGGCTCAAACCATACCACAAGATAAGTAAAATTGGAAGTCAACTCCAAAACCATGTGGTAAGCTAATTTAACATGAATAATAAATTATACCTGAACATATGAGATTTCCCAATACTTTAACATGCTTTAAATTAACTTGATTCACTTTGAAGACATGAACATAACATGGGTAGATTGAAAACATGTTTTTCTTATCAAAAATCCATCATACATGAAGATACTTCATAAATCTCATCTTCTTATAAGCTTTCATGAATGGCATCATAATTTGAAAAACTAGTAAACATGATTAGTAATTGAAAACATAATAAAAATTCCCCATGAATCATAATTCATCAATTAAAACATACTTAGATCATACCCATAATACTTATTTAGAGAATTCATGCATTGGGTTAAAACCCTATAGAATCAACTCATAGGTTTTCATGAATTGGCGAGGGATTGGGCATGGGTATGAATAAAATCATCCATTCATAACCCTACATACCTGATAGGATCTGATATAACTACTCCCTTGATTTCCTAATGAAGAATTGAAGAAAACTTGAAGGAAAATGAGCTTGATCACCTCTCTAGCTCTCTAACTTCGCATGCATGAGTAAGAATGGCCTAAAATAAACTTACCCCTCTTATAACTCATCATTCATAGCTTAAAACGACGTAGTTTAGGCTTTAGGATCATTGGAATTACAGAAGAGCCCTTACTAAATTCGCAGGATTTAACTGACTACCAGTCCCTACTAGGGACTGGACGAATCGTCACCCAAGACCACGACATGTGGCATCAATCGTCATGTACACTGTCTAATAATTCATCTGGGGCTCGCCAAGAGGGACCCTACGAGTCATTCCTTGTGACCACGACTCTTGGTCATCACTCATCACCTTCACTACCCAAATTCTCAAATCATCAGCAACCGGCTGGCCATGACTCATTCTACAGATGGTGGTGTCTGACCATGACTCATGGTGACCAACTGTAGGGTACACTGCCAAGCTTTTCTTCAACTTCCCTTACACATTGCCCATGATTGACTCAATGAGTCGTGGGGATGGGACTTCAAAACCCAAAATTTCAACTCAAGTCCTGTACCTCACCACGAGTCTCTTCACGACTCGTGGTCTACCCCATGGGTCACATAACGACTCGTTCTGTGACCTGGTGCCAGATTTCCAGTTTTCTCATTTTCAACTCCTGAGTTTGATCTTTGGGGTTCCGGGACATTACAATATCTTCCCCTTGGGAACATTCATCCTTGAATGTTCGAAAACACACAGAAAAGCAGAGAAATGCAATCATCATATTCAAATACTGATTATTTAAGCTGAAAACTGATGGAATGACTAACTCCGATTCAAACTACATGGCTGAACTAAATTCAGGAATCATATACACATCCATATACATGAAAGAAACTGGTCCACATGAAACTGAATAGAGCTTTAGGGCAAAAACTGATACCTCAAGCTGGAACTAAGCTGGTAGAGAATAAATGTCGGTATCTACCCATCATGTCTGCTTCAGCTTCCTACCTAGCTCCCTCAATATGATGATTCCTCCATAAAACTTTGACTGAAGCTACTTCCTTTTTTCATAACCTTCGAACATGACGATCCAGTATTTTCACCAGAACCTCCTCATAACTAAGGCTGTCTTTCATACCAATACTCTCCACCGGGACAACTAGAGCTGGATCACCCAAACACTTCTTTAAGAGAGATGCATGAAAAACAGGATGCACAGAAACTAATTCTGAGGGAAACTCCAATTCATATGCCACCTTGCCAACTCACTTCACAATCCGGTAGGAATCAACATAACAGGGACTGAGTTTTTCTTTCTTTCCAAACCTCATCACTCCTTTCATGGGAGACACCTTCAGAAACACCTAATTATCCACTTTGAACTCTAGTTCTCTCCTTCTCACATAGGCATAGGACTTTTGGCGGCTTTGAGCTATTTTCAACTTGTACCATATGAGCTGAACCTTCTCCATAGCCTCATGGACTAAATCTGGTCCTACCATCGCAACTTCACCAATTTCAAACTAGCCAATAGGCGACCTACATCTCCGCCCATAGAGAGCCTCAAACGGAGCCATCTAAATGCTGGAATGGTAGTTGTTATTGTATGCAAACTCGATAAGAGGCAAATGATCATCCCAACTACCTTTGAAGTCAATCACACATGCTCTCAACATGTCCTCGAGAATCTGAATTGTTCGCTTCGCTTGACCATCCATTTGCGGGAGAAATGTTGTACTGAGCTTAACCTGAGTACCAAGTCCTTTTTGAAACGACCTCTAAAACTGAGAGGTAAAGTAGGTACCTCTGTCTGATATAATGCACAAGGGCACTCCATGCAACCAAACTAGCTCCCAGATGTATAATTTGGCATAGTCCTCTGCTGTATTAGTGGTTTTGACAGGTAGAAAATGAATGTCTTCGGTTAACCTATCTACAGTAACCCAAATGGAGTCATATTGTTGACGAGTGTGAGGCAACCCTGTGATGAAGTCCATATTGATTTCTTCCCACTTCCAAGTAGGAGTACTGATATCTTGGAGCACACCTCCTGGTCTTTGGTGCTCAACCTTCACCTTCTGTCAGTTTGAACACTTAGCCACAAATTCTTCTATGTCCTTCTTCATGCCATTCCACCAATAGACTTCCCGTAGGTCACGGTACATCTTGGTGGCACCTGGATGTATACAATACCTAGATCCATGAGCCTCATGCAACATTCGGTTCCTCAAAGCATTAACATCTGGAACACGTAAGCGACCCTAGTATCGAAGCACACCATCTCCCCCTTTGGAGAAGACCTCTACCTTTTGATTTTGAACGGCTTCCTTTAACTTTACCAAAATAGGGTCCTCATCTTATCTAGATTTTACATCGGTCACCAAGGAGGATTCTGATCCATTCTGAGCAATAACACCGCCATTGATCGAGTCAACCAACCAAACTCCTAACCTTGCAAGTCTATGCACATCCTTCACCAGTTCCTTTCTCCCCTCATCCACATGGGACACACTCTCCATAGAGAGTCTACTAAGAGCATCCGCTACTACATTGACTTTGCCCCGGTGGTATAGGACACTTATATCATAATACTTGAGTATCTCCAACCACCTCCTTTGATGTAGATATAGATCCTTCTGGGTAAACACAGCAAACTCTTGTGATTCATAAACACATCTACGTAGACCCTATACAAGTAGTGTCTCCATATTTTCACCGAAAATACCACCGCTGCTAATTCGAGATCATGAGTGAGGTAGTTCCTTTCATGAAGTTTTAGTTGTTTGAAAGTGTAATCTATAACCTTTCTGCACTGCATTAATACATATCCAAGCCCGATTCTTGAAGCATCACAATAAACCACAAACCCATTGGTTCCCTCAGGTAGGGTCAACACTAGTGCCGAGATGAGTCAATCCATCAACTCTTGGAAGCTCTTCTCACAAGCCTCCGACCATTGGAACTTTACCTTCTTTTGGGTCAGTTTAGTCAACAGTGCTACAATACATGAAAATCCCTAAACAAATCTCTGATAATAGCCAGCTAAGCCCAAGAAACTCTTGATATCTAAAGGATTCACCAATCTGGGCCAATTCTTCACTACCTCTATCTTCTGTGAGTCTACTTGCACACCCTCGCTAGACACCACATCACCCAAGAATGCCACAGAATTTAACCAAAACTCATATTTGCTGAATTTTTCAAACAATTGACAATCCTTCAAAGTCTGCAACGCCACCCTCAGATGAGCAGCATGCTCCTCCTCGCTCCAAGAGTATATAAGGATGTCATCAATGAACCCGATCATGAACATATCTAGATATGACTTGAATACCCTATTCATCAGATCCATAAAAGCTGCAGGAGCATTCGTTAGTCCAAAAGACATAACTACAAACACATAGTGATCATACCACATCCTGAAGGCTGTCTTTGGGATGTCACTCTCCTGAACCCTAAGCTGATGGTACCCGGATCTGAGATCTATCTTCGAAAAGCACTTGACACCCGGAAGCTGGTCAAACAAATAATCAATCCTGGGCAGAGGATACCTGTTCTTGATGGTGACTTTGTTCAATTGCAGATAATCAATACACATATGAAGAGAACCATCTTTCTTCCAAAAAAAGAGAACTGGTGCACGCCATAGGTATTTGCTAGGTCTAATGAAACCCTTATCCAAAAGATCCTTCAACTGTTCCTTCAACTCTTTTATTTAGGTTGGAGCCATTCTGCTGGGAGGAATAGATATAGGCTACATATTAGGAAGAAGGTCAATACCAAAATCAATCTCCCGCTCGGGAGGGATTTCCGGTAAATCATCGAGGAAGACTTCTGGATACTCGCATGCTACTGGGAGTGACTGGATAGTTGGGGTCTCGGACGTCGCATCCTTAACCCTAACTAGAGGGTATACACAACCTTAGGAGATCAGCTTTCTGGCCTTAAGATATGAAATGAGATGACCTACAGGCACAACTGAGCTACCCTTCCATTCTAAGATTGGCTCACCCATAAATCCGAACCTTACTACTCGGGTTCTATAATTAACGGAGGCATAACATGCAAATAGCTAATCCATGCCAAGGATGATATAAAAATTGGTCATGGCTAACTCTACTAGATCTGTTGAGATGACTTTCTGAAGGACATGGATTAGGCAACTTCTATACACCCGTCTAGCTACAACTGAATCACCCACTAGAGTAGAGACTGAGAAGAGTTCTAACAAGATTTTGGGACTGACTTCGAAACTACTAGCCACATAACGTGTCACAAAAGATAAGGTAGCCTCTATATCTAACAAAGCATATACATCAAGATGGAAAAATCGCAACATACTACTGACTACATCCGGGGAGACCTCTTGCTCCTGGCGAGATGCTAAGGCATAGAATCTGTTTTGTAGATGAACCCTGTTGTGCTAGGCATGCTTGTGGAGATGCTAAACTAGAAATTGGGCCTCAACCCCTATCATGGACCTGTATAGCTTCTGGGAAATTTATGAGCATATGTACGGGCTTCCCGTACCCGAAGCAAGCACCTGTACCCGCCAAACACTGACCCGTGTGCCTCCAACCACACCGGTCACAAACTGGAATATTGGAATCCATGGGCCTGCTGCTCTGACCCCTAGAGCGGATGCTCAGCCTTTCTGATTGTGCCTAGGTCTTGATGGCACACTCAATGTTGAAGATGTTGGGGCTTTAGATCTCTGGTGGGTCTGCTATCGGTGCCCACTACCTGGCCTTGGCTGAGAGAATCTATAACTATTTGTCCTGGCCCTCATAGCCTCTCTCTCCCTCATATGCGCCACCTCCATCTGTTGGACATATAAGACTATTCGAGGGAAATCCATATCCTGATGGAGCATAGCAGTCCTACGATCCTTTTCTAGATAGTCCGCCACCACATAAACAAACCTGCTCACTCGTGCCTCTGATCGACCACTAACACTGGGGCATACTTTGAAAAATGAGTGAACTCAAGGGAATACTTTTACACCGTCCTCTTCCCCTGCTTAAGATTCACGAACTCAGTTGCTTTCAACTCCCTCATCTCACAAGGGAAAAACCGATCTAGAAAAGCAACGTGGAACTCCTCCCAACTGATAGGGCCTGCTTCGACTGCCCTACTATCATTCCATTGTCTAAACCAAATGTGTGCGACCCCCTTCAACTGATATGAGGCCAAATTAGCACACTATACTCCATTCACTCCCATGACCTGAGTGATCTTCACAATCTCATTGATAAACTCATGTGGATACTCGTCCACCTTCGACCCAAGAAACTCTGGTGGGTTTATCCTTAAGAAATCTCTGACTCGTACTACCACTGCATTTTTGTTTTCTGGGACATATGCCACTACCTTCTAGTTCACCTAAGCGGTCAAGGCCTACGCTAGAATTTGAATGGATGCCCGAAATTCAACATCGGCAACCGGCTCCGGTGCATGGTGCTCTTGTACTGGGGGGGCTTGCTGGTGCCCATCCCCATTGCCATCCTCGTGGCCATTTCAATTTGCGTTCCTTCTACTGCTAACTCTGCGGGGAGCCATGATTCTGCAATTGCGAATAGCACGAGTTAGAAGGATAAGGAGACATTTCATCGCATGACATAGATTATGAAGGAAGGGAACAGTTCCTAAACATCTCGTAACCTCTTCGTCATAAGTGTGGCGTGCTTCACACTCATGAAAGAGACTCTACTTAACACTAGTTTTAGACACCCTAGGATACTTTAAAGCTATTGCTCTAATACAAAGTTTATCATGAGCCGAACATAGGCCCGGATCGAGACACAGGAGAAGGAACCCCGAGGGACTCCAAGTCGACCCATGGCATGAACATATATCTAACTCAATCAAATAAAGAGGAAGGCTTAACATAATAAGCATTGAGGAAGTTTAGCATAACATAACATCAAAAGAAAAATCCACATAATACATGATGAGTTGATTACTACATACTGTCTGAAAGCCTCTATATAACTGATGGATTGATGGGACAACACCCCCAACTAACCCGACAAGTCTAAAAGCTGAAACAACATCAATATCTGAAAGAAAATAGTCATCGGGAGATGAGGACTCACCACTAAGATGGATGTTAACTTTGGAATTGGCTAAGGACGAGGTAGAGTTTGAGTGCCAAAGCCTGTATCATAAAATGATACAGCATATAGTATGCGGTCAGTACGTGAAATGTACCGAGTATGCAAGGTAAGTAGAACTGCTTAAGTAAGTAAAATAATTTAAAACATGAATAATGTAGAACATGATCAAAACAGGAATCTGAGAGTAGGACTTGCATGCTATTTTCTAAAATCATGATCTCAACATTACTGAATATCATAACTGAATCGAATGACCTAAAGCTTAAATCTAATAATCATAAATAAAACTAAACATTGGGTCAAACCTGCTTTAGAACACACACACACACACACACACACACACACACACACACACACACACACACACACACACACACATATATATATATATATATATATATATGTATGTCATGAGTGATATACATGCATAACTGAAATCATGAGGAACAATGGGAGACTCGTCTTATAGCCGACATACCACGATAGAGCTTACGTGATCCTAACTATCATACTCAAGTGGGTAGAGTCGTCCAAAGCCTTGTCGGGGCTAAGGACAATACCATGATATCGATATCAAGATGAAGTCCCCTTTGAGCAGGGGATAGATCTCATAGGAGGTCCCAATATAATCTGATCATACCTACGTTGGCGCGTAGTTCTGAGGTGTAGGGTTGACTGACCCTTAGCCTACTCGGTGCTAGACACTACTCCCAAAAACATGCATATGCTCTCCATCATTTTTCAATGAAGCTGACCATCATCTACTAATGAAGCTGAATAATCATAAATAAATGTAAATCTGAATCATACATGAGGAGCCTTGTATCAAACCATACCACAAGCTGAGTAAAATTGACAGTCTAGACTCCAAAACCATGTGGTAAGCTAATTTAGCATGAATCATAAATCAAACTTGAAAATATGGGCTCTCCCAATACTTTAACAAGCTTTAAATTAACATGATTCACTTTGAAAACATGAAAGTAACATGGGTAGATTGAAAACACGCTTTTCTCATAAAAAATCCATCATACATGAACATACTTCATAAATCTCATCTTCTCATAAGATTTCATGAATGTGCATCGTAATTTGGAAAACTAGTAAACATGATTAGTAATTGAAAACATGATAAAACTTTCCCATTAATCATAATTCATTAATTAAAACACACTTAGATCATAACCATGAAACTTACTTGGAGAATTCACGCATTGGGTTAAAACCCCATAGAATCAACTTATAGATTTTCATTAATTAGAGAGGGATTGGGCATGGTGTGAAAAAAATCACCCAATCATAACCCTACATACCTGATAGGATCTAATATAACCCCTCCCTTGATTGCCTAATGAAGAATTGAAGAAAACTTGAAGGAAAATGAGCTTGATCACCTCTCTAGCTCTCTAACTTCGCATGCATGAGTAAGAATGAACTAAAATGAACTTAACCCTCTTAGAACTCATCATTCATAGCTTAAAACGACGTAGTTTAGGCATTAGGATCATTGGAATTACAAAAAAGACCTTACTCAATTCAACTGACTGCCAGTCCCCACGAGGAACTGGACGAATCGTCACCCACGACCACGACTCGTGGCATCAGTTGTCATGTACTCTGTCCAATAATTCATCTGGGGCTTGCCATGGGGGACCCTATGAGTCATTCCTGGTAACCATGACTGGTGGTCACCACTCGTCACCTTCGTTGCCTAAATTCTCAAATCATCAACAACCGGCTAGCCACGACTCATCCCATGAATCATGGTGTCTAACCACAACTCGTGGTGACCAACCGTAGGGTACACTGCGAAGATTTTCTTCAACTTCCCTTAACCCTTTCCCACAATTGACTTAATGAGTTATGGGGACTGACCATGACTCGTGGTCAGGTCTGTGAGGACTTCAAAATCCAAAATTTCAACTCAAGTCCTGTACCTCACCATAAGTCTCTTCACGACTCGTAGTCTACCCGACGGGTCACAGAACGACTCGTTCTGCGACCTAGTGCCAGATTTCTAATTTTCTCTATTTTAACTCCTGACTCTGATCTTTGGGCTTTCGGGGCATTACATAGAGACAGAGTGCAGTTTCTCCTAGTGCTTCTCCTCAAGAAGAGATAGCCAAATCTAGATTCCAAGATTTCCCTCTGCATGAACCCTCTATATTCATAGGTTCTAGTTCCTTGATGACTCTCAACAATTTATTAACACTATATATAGGACCTTCAAGGTTATGGATATGTTTGAAACAAATGCTATTGAATTGTCTTCTTATCAATTGAAAAATAAGTGTATATTATGAGAACAAGGTCAAATAATGTTAAGAAATTAGACCTTAAATTATGATCCGTTAGGCTGTGAATAGGTTGTTCACAATGGAATTTGAAGGAATGAAACTGTACTTGTGACTAAAAAGGTATTTGTGAGATTGAAAAAGGTAAGAATGAAACTTGAATTGCGTAGGCCAGAAATGCTCATGAAGTAAAGTTCTCAATTAAGGAGAGATGGATTGAGTAAAGTCCTCTAAAAGTAAGCACATGACTGATGAGAGCCCTTGAAGATTTTTAACGTGAAGCATAATAGTAGTGAAGGTTATACATCCAGGGGATTACGCCATCTTCATGAGAGGTGCTCTGATAACTTAATGAGATCACTGCAGTGCAATTTGATTCCTTTAGTCAAATTAATATAGATGGATAAATGGAAGTTAAGAGCCTGAATGGCCTAATATAAGAATAGGATCAGTGATATGAAAAGTTTAACATAAATAAGAAGATAAGTTATGTGACAGTAGCATTAAAAGGAAAAATTAGAAAGGAATTAAAAAAGGGACTATCCTAAAAGAAATGTTAATAAATTTAATCCACTATACTTGAATATGACGATTGTGAATTTATGAGCATTGTGTCCACATAGAATAACTTATATGCTCTAGAAAGAAGGATGATTCCTAACGAAGCATAGTACAAAGAGTGACCAAAAGAAAAAGATAAAATATAGACCATTAATGGTCATTGTTTTCCCCAGTTATAGTAATGATTCTACAAGCATAAAATCCCAACTTTCCAAACCGGGGGGGTGGGATAGGGTATCAAAGTAAATTATGTATTCTATCTATTGGTAGGCTTCAAAGAAAAAAGAAAATAATGGCAGAATCCAGTAAGTTAAGAATGGACGATTATAGGTTGACTCGCATCAAAATATTCGATTAGCTAAAACACCGAATAATTAAAAGATTATGTTAAGCTATAGATTGCAATACACACAATATTTCACATGTCTATACCATGCAAATGATTAAGGATCCTTCACTTATCATACGTATAGATGGAATTGAATTCATTATAGATCTATTATTTGAAATAGTCTCGATAACTATTCTCGAACATCAGGTCAGGAAGCTTAGAGTGGAAAGATAATCACTTATCTATCATATGATCATAAGTTTCACTTGCATTTGTTCAGTCATTATCTTATTCACGTATCACATGTTCAGGTGTATAATTCTTGCCCCAACTTTCACATATTTCAATCTGGAAAATATTCTGAGGCAGAAAGCAAGGTAAGTTATGTTACATATTCATTTGATTATATGGCCAAGAGGCGCCACACTTGTTACTTGCTTAATTATATGCTACACTTGTTGAGATGTCTTGTGAAACATGTATATGTGCATTTTGGGTAGCTAATTGATTTTGGGTAGTCTGTTATGCCCGCAAGTGTACGGGTCGTACAAGTAATATAGTGGCCCTTTTCAAGAGTCGTATGTCTAACCCACAGGGACTGGACCAATTCAGCTAACTATCAAGTTCAAGTGTGATATTAAATGCAGCAAGTGTTGATTATAGAAGTTTTCAAGAAAGTTTAATTAAGTCTAAAAGTGGTCAACAACATACTCTGAATTCATTTAGGGAGCAACATAGAGTTAAAGTCGGATAATCATGCGATACTACGATTTGCATTGGTTTAAGTATGAAACTATCAATTGTCGTCTCACATAATTAGAATTGCATGTTCATAGTCTTCTGAACCTCTAAACACAACAAACTAGCCTAACTACTACATTGTGAGCGAGGATGCCATTTCTAGTTCGTGGGCAATTCAGTACGTGGATGTGGTTTATGGGGTTATGCCATTGATTAGGGTACTTTCGTACCTCCAACCATTTAACCAGACTTAGCTTCATAACTACTTCTTCGAGTGGTGGAGTGACAAATCTAAGCTGGTGTCTTCCTCTCTTCCCATTTTATCAACCAATCAAGGTATTAGGTATATTTCTATCCTAACCACAAAATCTTATCAAAAGACAAGAACTTGCTTCCTACATTCTTATGTTCTTCCCTAGGTTTGCTTTCTCAAACATTTGCCTAAGTTTAACGTGTGTGTTTTCATGGTGATCAATCATAAAAACAACCATAATTAATAATGCAAGACAAAACAACAATCAATAACTTAATTCCAAAGCAAATTCGTAAAAACACACTCATAACTCATGGCTTCAACCCTAGAGGAAGGGTTCTAGCCATTCATGTTCGTAAAATTACATGAAAACGTTGTTAAAGTAACATACTTACAAGAATTGGTATAGGAGAAGATGAAATTGATGAACCCTAGGTGAGTTCTCCCACTTCTCCCTTCACTCCTAGGTGGTTTTTCAGAATAAAGTTGTGACAAAATGATTTTAGGAGCTAAGGGTTCAATTTATACTATGCTGAAAAAATGCAAAATTTGGCCTGTGGTGGAACAACAACGTGTCACGGAGCTGAACGCCCTACTTGACCTCCGTGACACGTAGGTAACGCGTACCCTCACTGGAATGTGCCAAAAAATGCAATTTTTGGCCAAGTGTTGCCGCGTTGGCAGCGTGCCACGGCCCCAATCGTGCAGGGTGCCGGTTATTGCATGTTTTCTTGTTGACTTTCACGTTTTGCTCTTGATTCCATTCCTCCACTTCACCAAATCATGAATTAGTTCCTCAAATGCATTATTAACCTTCAAAAACAAGGATTAATCATGTTGGTTAGTATATATTCACATTTACATAAAATCACATGAGAATGCATATAATTAAATAGATAAACAAGGCAAAACTAAGTTATAAAGTATCACTTGGGCATGCTATTTTGCCCACGATCACCTACCCCACACTTAAAGCCTTGTTAGTCCTCGAACAAACCTTTTACATCTCATGCATATAGAGACTCACCCATAGCTAATTTAGCAAGAGAATTCAGGCTACGGCTGTACTGATTATTTAAGATAGCAAGTTAACAATAGAGCATGCACGATTTAATCATTGAAATGAAATACAACTCCGCTAAGACTTCTTAACCTCAAGAAGCGACTCTCAATCTTAGAAAACTCATGAAATCAACTGATTAAGAAATCCCACATGAATTATATCCTTCATTCAACATGTGCCCTCACGGAACGAGAGTTACCCATTTTCACACGCAAAAACTTTTTAAATCACAACATGTGTGGGTACATAAATAGAATTACGCTCACTCTCACAAAGAATTCACATGCATCATGTAATGACCCATAAGCTTGCCCTTAGTGTTTTATTCCACTAATTTGAGGATGTATGAATGTAAGATCAAGTAGGACTTCTTAGGTTGTAATGTAGCAAAGGGACGGGTAGGTACTATTATGGCCAGTAATAGTGACTATCTGCCCTAAGCGCTTTTAATACATCACGCCCTCATCACTAACTTCCCTTCCCTTACTTCACCTTTTTCTCCTTTCATCTTTCTTTTTCCTCTTTTGTTCCCCCTTTCTTTAGGTACTTTTGGCTTATTAGTAAGGAGTTCTATAAGTAACTTTTTATTAATTTATTTTCTTACTCCCTACTAATACTCAACCATATTCAAACAACTGCACCCTTGACCTTTCTCAACTTTCACAACTTCCATTTTTCCTTCTTTTTCATTTTTTTCTCACTCATTTACTCTTTTGGATTATTCACTTAAGTTCTTAGGAGTTTTGGATCAAATTCAAGGCAATTGAAAGAAAAAGGATTAAGCTTATGTTGCAGCTATCAAAGAATAGGCTCAAGGCTCGATGTGGCTAACTAGGATTAATTATTCAAGGTAGGTAAAATGAGGGATAACATTTTGGTTCCTTCAAAGAAATGCCTAAATCATTTCCTACAATTCTCATCCTTCATTTTGTTTTATATACACACAAGGCAATTTCTAGACATTCCACAATAGCACAAAATACTCAAAAACCTTACACTCATGGCACATGCTCAAATCAAGACACATTCAACAGACTCTTACTCAGCTAATCACAAGAATTCAGAATTAAGCTTAAATCATATTGAGTCAAATTCAAGAACCTAAGTGTCTCACACAAAATTATACACTTGCATGCTTCAACACTGAATATACTTGCATCTTACAATCATTTATAGCCCATAACAAGAACATCAAGCCATCAATTAGCTACGGGTTCAAACAAAGAAAATTTTTTTATTCTTCGGTTCAAAGACCCCCCCCCCCCCCGTCGGAAAAGAACCGAAAAGAAAAACCAACGGGTGATGAAGTCATGCTTGACTCACAAATATTTTTCAATATTTCAACTATTTCTCACAAGCATTACATTCACCAACAATCATTAAGCACAAAATTTTGAAATTTTCCTCACCCCACACTTTAATCATGCAATGTCCTCATAGCATCAAATTGAAATTTAAAGGATGAGAAATACTCCCTGAGCCTCTATCCCAAGCTAAAAGCATGCTTTTCTTCAAGTTCTCCTAGGTGGGTGTTTGACCCCACACTTCTTCTATTTCATGCCTTTTAGCTTCCTCCTTCTCGGTACTCAGACTTCCCTTCCATCTGTGCTTAACTTTTCACCAAAAACACAAACATAATGAAAACACCAAAATCAACACAAAATCAAAATTAAATAATTTGTACCTGAGGTACCCTTGGGTTGCCTCCCGAGCAGCGCCTAATTTTATGTCGCGGCCCGACGTAGACTGTCCTTTTCAGGACATCCTCACACCTGGGTTCTCTTTCGAGAACCATCTCCTTTTCTTTTGCTGTTTAGAGGAAATAGCCTCCACTCTGTTCCTCTCTTCCTCCAACTTCTTCTCAATTTGTAGCCCTTTATCAGACTGGGGCGGAACACTTGTCATTTCCTTTGGCCCTGCACCTATGGAATCCTCCACCCCACACTCATCCTCAGACAACACACTAACTTGACAAAGGTTTCTGCAGTGTGTGGATGGGTTCATTTCTTGGTAAACGCGAAAGAGTTCTTCTTCATCTTCGACCCTCATTTTTAGGGTCCCTGCTCTCAAATCAATCACCGCTCCTCCGGTGTCATAGAATGGCCGCCCCAATATTAAGGGTACTTGGTAATCAACCTGAAAATCTAGAACAATAAAATCAGCAGGTATAATAAACTTACCTACTTTGATGAGAAGGTCCTCTATTATTCCATCGGGTGTCACTTGCGACTTGTCAGCCAGCTGCAGCATCAACCTCGTAGGCCTCGGTTTTCCCAACTCCAGGATGTTGAATAAGGATAGGGGCATTAGGTTAATTGTTGCCCCTAGATCACACAAAACCCGTAGCACCTCAGCTTTACCAATTTGTATGGGGAGGGTAAAACTCCCTGGGTCTTTGAGCTTCTTCGGAATCTTGCTCAGTACCCGGTGACTGCACTTTTCAATCAGTGCTACAGTCTGGACGTCCACCAACCTAACTTTGTTTGCCATCACATCCTTCAAGTATTTAGCATACTTGGGCATTCCCTGCAAAACATCAATAAGAGGCAAATTTATGTGATGTTATTTGAAGCTCTCAAAGAACTTTTTGAAGCATTCCTCCTCCTTGATCTTTCTGAATTTCTAAGGGAATGGTGGTGGTGGTCTTTGTGCTGGATGCTATGAAGGTTGCGCATTTTGTTGCCCAGCACTCTGATTATCTCCCATGTTGATGGATGGTCCTGGTCTAACCAACTCCGGCTGCACCTCCTTTCTTAGCTCTTTTGGCATTGCATCAGCTAATTGCTTACCGTGTCTCAGACTGATGGCATTGATCTGCCGGGGGTTAGGATCTGTGTCGCTTGATAATCCCCCTTGCGATCTCATATTTTGAGCAGCTGCTATCTGACCCACTTGTTTTTCAAGATTGCGGGTGGCTACTTGCTGATTCTTTAAGTCTGTTGCCATCCTCGCCTGATTTTCCACTAACTGAGTCAGGGTCTCCATGATTTTCTGCAATGTTTCCTCAATGCTTCTGCTCACTTGACCATCATTCTGCCTATTCTGCTGATACTTCTGTTGTTGAGGTTGCATATAACTTTGCTTTTGGTTTCCACCCCAAGAAAAATTAGGGTGGCCCTGCCAATTTCTGTTGTAACTGGTTCCAAAATTCTGATTGTTGCACTACACATTACCAACAAAATTGACTGACTCCGGATTGGCTCCACAAGATTCTGCATTATGCCCACTGTTACCACAAATTTCACACCAACTAGGAGCTTGCTGAACTGCACTAACCTGGCCATGTTGTTGGTTCATACTCAGTTTATTGAACTGAGTCATCATCTGATGCTGGAACAAAGCTAACTGTGCTGCCAAGGCATTCATTCCATCTACCTCTATAAACCATGATCTCTTTCCTGCCCCTCTCGATGACTCGCTGTACCACTCTAGATTTCCTAGAGCAATTCTGTTCAACAAAGTATACAACTCATTATAAGTGTTCTCCAAGGCTTGCCCACCCGATGCAGAGTCTAGTAATATTTTCATGTGTGGGGCTAGACTTTCTACAAAGGTATGTGCCAGCACTTCATTTGATTGCTGGTGATGGGGACAGTCTCTCAACAATGACTTGAATCTTTCCCAAGCCAGATATAAATTCTCATCAGGCCTCTGCTTGAAACTTAATTTCTCACTTCTCAACTTTGCAGTCTTGCATGAAGGAAAGGATCTGATAAGGAACTTCTTAGCCAAGTCATCCCACAAAGTTATGGAGTTCGGTGGCTCAGCCTTCAGCCACTTTGTCGCCTCTCCCAACAATGAAAATGGGAAGAGGGTCAGTCGAACATAATCTGGCGACACGCCGGTGGGGACAAACGTGTCACTAATCTCAAGAAAGTTCTGTAAGTGCTGTTGTGGGTCTTCATGTGCCATCCCAGTGAACTGACCACTAGAATGTAGCAGCTGCACCATGTTCTGTTTAAGCTCAAAGTTCCCTCCAGGCTCCGGTTTCTGGATGCTAGAGGTAACATTCATTGCTAGTGGGATTGCCACTTCGCGAACTGGTCTAGCTGTCATTGCTTTCGATGACAATTGTGCTCGTCCCGCGGGTGGTTGTTGTTGTACCTTTTCTTGAAGTTACTTCAACTTTTGCTCTAGAGCTACTCTCCTTCGCAAATGGATTTGACATTCAGGTTCAAGCAACGGTTCCACAAGCTCTCTATTTTTAGCCAGCTCGACAGGACAACCTGTCACCTGCAAATAATCAGACTAAGACCAAGTTTCTCAACACTTAAGGACATTTAAAAATCACACAAAAACAGATAAATTATCAAAACTTCACTGAGTCCCCGGCAACGGCGCCAAAAACTTGTTGTGCCCGTAAGTGTACGGGTCGTACAAGTAATATAGTGGCCCTTTTCAAGAGCCGAATGTCGAACCCACAGGGACTGCACCAATTCAGCTAACTATCAAGTTCAAGTGTGATATTAAATGCAGCAAGTGTTGATTATAGAAGTTTTCGAGAAAGTTTAATTAAGTCTAAATGTGGTCAACGACATACTCTGAATTCATTCAGGGAGAAACATAGAGTTAAAGCCGGATAATCATGCGATACTACGATTTGCATTGGTTTAAGTATAAAACTATCAATTGTCATCTCACATAATAAGAATTGCATGTTCATGGTCTTCCGAACCTCTAAACACGATAAACTAGCCTCACTACTACATTGTGAGTGAGGATGTTATTTCTAGTTAGTGGGCAATTCAGTACGTGGATGTGGTTTATGGGGTTATGCCATTGATTAGGGTACTTTCGTACCTCCAACCATTTAACCAGACTTAGCTTCACAACTACTTCTTTGAGTGGTGGAGTGACAAATCTAAGCTGGTGTCTTCCTCTCTTCCCATTTTATCAACCAAGCAAGGTATTATGTATATTTCTATCCTAACCACAAAATCTTATCAAAAGACAAGAACTTGCTTCCTACATTCTTATGTTCTTCCCTAGGTTTGCTTTCTCAAACATTTGCCTAAGTTTAACGTGTGTGTTTTCATGGTGATCAATCATAAAAACAACCATAATTAAGAATGCAAGACAAAACAACAATCAATAACTTAATTCCAAAGCAAATTCGTAAAAACGCACTCATAACTCATGGCTTCAATCCTACAGGAAGGGTTCTAGCCATTCATGTTCGTAAAATTACATGAAAATGTTGTTAAAGTAACATACTTACAAGAATTGGTAGAGGAGCAGATGAAATTGATGAACCCTAGGTGAGTTCTCCCACTTCTCCCTTCACTCCTAGGTGGTTTTTCAGAATAAAGTCGTGACAAAATGATTTTAGGAGCTAAGGGTTCAATTTATACTATGCTGAAAAAATGCAAAATTTGGCCTGTGGTGGAACAGCAACGTGTCACGGAGCTGAATGCCCTACTTGACCTCCGTGACACGGAGGTAACATGTACCCTCACTGGAATGTGCCAAAAAATGCAATTTTTGGCCAAGTGTTGCCGCGTTGGCAACGTGCCATGGCCCCTATCGCGCAGGGTGCCAGTTATTGCATGTTTTCTTGTTGACTTTCACGTTTTGCTCTTGATTCCATTTCTCCACTTCACCAAATCATGAATTAGTTCCTCAAATGCATTATTAACCTTCAAAAACAAGGACTAATCATGTTGGTTAGTATATATTCACATTTACATAAAATCACATGAGAATGCATATAATTAAATAGATGAACAAGGCAAAACTAAGTTATAAAGTATCACTTGGGCATGCTATTTTGCCCAAGATCATAGTCCTATTTACATAGTGTAAAGATATGGAATTTGGGCCTAACTCAACGCCAAAAGCTAGCTCATGAGGGAAGGACTGCTCAAGTCTATATAAAAAACCACCAGTTTATTCCCCAACTAGTGTGGGACTTTCATCCACTCTAATAACCCCCTTCACATGTAATACCCCGGAAGTGCCCAAGACTAGACTGCGGATTTAAAAATGGAAGTTGGCAGAAATCTAGACAGATATCATAGAACGGGTCATGTAACAGGTCATTGGTTCCACCAACAATTCGTAGGGAGTGCTCATAGTGAGGTGCAACAGGGTCGAAGTGGGAGTAACAGGTCAAGGAACGACTTGTGGTTTGATATCATGAGTCATTGTTTGAGGTCGTGGTGAGACTGGTCCTTAGCCTAGGAGGAAGTAACGGGTCGTAGGACGACCCATTAGAGCAGTAACAGATTGTGGTGAGAATCCGTGGGAAAGAATAGAAAAGTTTCCAGTCGAAGTGACGGATGGAAACAATGACTCATTGGAAGGAGGCACAAGTTGTGTGGATAGTGGGAAGTCCTAGCTACAGGTCATCAGGGGGAAACAACGGAAAATGCAACAAATTATCGTCCGATGTAACGACTCGTCCTGTCGAGTCGTAGGATTGAATATGAGAAGTGAAGTTTGGGAAATGCATGCAATGGATGGATACCACAACTCGTGCTATCTAGGAATGCCCTGTTGGATCGGTCATTGTCACTGCTAGTGCAAAATTTTCAGTAAATTCATTAAGGGTATTTTCATCATTCCTAAGTCCTCGGGTCCTTAACTACGTCGTTTAAGGCTCGAAATGTAGTGTTTTATGAGGGGAAAATCTATCCTAGGCTCATTTATAACCATGCATGCATATTGCAGGGGTTTAGGAGGTGATCAAGTTAGGATTCTTCAAGCTTTCCTTCAATCCTTCATTGGGCTTTCAAAAAGTGGTAGAATCTGATCTTCCCCAAGTATGTAGGGTTATGAATGGGTGAATCCATTCACACTCATGTCCAATCCCTGTAACGCCTTGAATGTTTCTAAGATTAGATTCCAAGATTAAAGGAAGAATTTAGACAGGAGATGGAAATTTTGTACACAAAATGAGTCAGGGGATGACTCGTTAGGTGACCCCACGAGTTGTGGCCAGACTCATGGGGAGTAGTCCAGAGGTGTAGCAAAGCCCTGTGATCACAGATGAGCTGACGATTCAGCCTGCCAGGTAATGACTCGTTAGGCCGAGCGTTGGGTGGAGGTAAAAGTTCTTGCATAGGGTCCCATGCAGTGGGGATGACAAATGCAGTCCACGAGTCATCGTGGTAGACCACGACTAGTGAAGTGAGTTCGTTAGTTAATCTGGGGGAATTTCTGAGAAGTTGACTAATACACCCCACGACTCGGACCCCACGAGTCGTTCCCTACCCCACGACTCGTGGAGTGCCTCGTGGGGTTTGGCAAGAGGATTTTCCCTGCATTTTTTCAGGGGTGTTTTCGTAAATCCTATGTTTCTAACTCCTAACTACGTCGTTTTGAGCATAGTATGGGATATTTTTAATGGGGTAACTAGCCTAAACCCTCATTCTTCATGAAATAGCTCCCACAAACCTTCTTTCTCCTCTCCTCTCAAGATCAAGGATTCACCAAGGTTTTCATCAACGCTTCAAGGTGTAATTTCGAGGGGGGTTTCTTCTACCAAGTATGCGGGTTTCTTCAACAAGGGTATTCTCCCATCCTTGTGCCCCAAAATTTTTTAGTAAAAATCCGATTTCAACTATTCCAGAAAAGCATGATCTAGGGTTTGTGTGATGGGTGATTTCTTCCTCATATTTCTTTGAATGCTAAAATCTACTATGGTTATAAATTAATTATGAATACAAAATTATTGGGCTATCTCGAATATTGTGTTAGATGATGAAAGACGCGAGACTATAGAATGTTCTTCATAAAAAGGCTTGAACCTTGAATAGGGACTTATTAATGTTCATTCAATTATTGTAATAACATGTATCAATGTTTAAATATGTGAACATCGTATGATTATCCCTAAAAACTTGAATATGCTATTGATAAACATGTTGAGGAGAGATTAGAGTTTATGGGCTTGATCAATTGAAAGTAAATTATGTATTTTCCTTATGCTTTTGATGGATTTGATTGGATATGGGGTAAATCTATGATAATGGCCTTATTAATGCATACTTCTTATGAATTGGAGTAAATCTCAAAATGGGTCTTATGAAATGAAAATGTATGCTTCTCTCGTGATCTCGTTGTAAATGTTTAAGTTACGAGTTAAGTATATGGATTTCAGGTAAACCTGGAATATAGGAATCAATATATGCATGTTAAGGTACTAATTGGACCTATGGACTATGAATGACTCTATGATACATGTTGAATGATATGAATCCGGAACTTAAAATGTTGTGTAAGAATAATGCATGATGTAAATCAATAGATGCTCACTAATGTAAGATGTTTGAAGAAATATTGATGTGGCTCCATGATGATATGAATTATGATGATAAATCATGAGAATGATATTTTAGAATGTTGGGCTTGTTGTTAGTAGAAAGTAGCCCCAGTCCCTTTGAAATAAATGTTGTATGATAAAAGTAGTGTATGTTCATGTTTCTGACTAGTTGTAGTAGCCTAGTCCAGATATATAATGTCTGATCAGTACTCCTCATGTTCTAATCAGCCAGGGACTATGTTTCTCATGGTTAGCTCTGGAGCCTCCATAGCAGAGAGTGACTCCCTTGGTTCTATCGGAATCCTTTATAGCAGAGAGTGACTCCCCAGCTCAGTCGGGATTCTCCATAGTAGAGAGAGATTCCCTAGTTCAGTCGAGATCCTCCATAACAAAGAGTGACTCCCTAGTTCAGTCAATTTCCTCCATATTAGAGAATGACTTTCTTAGTATAGCTGGGACCCTCCATAGTAGAGGATGAATCCCTTAGTTATGTTATCAGCATGATTTAACTCTGTATGATCCATATTTTAGATAATAGAAGATTTAATTTAATGGGAATCAGTTTCAGTTACCAACAGTGATCTAGTAGAGTGTGTGATGCTTTTCTCAGATTCAACTCTTATTGAATGATAAGAACTTGACCCTTATGCATGAGTTTGATGATGTTTCAGAGTATGAGATTCAAGAGAAAGTACATGAATATATATATGTGTATGTGACTTATAAGAGGATTGTTGCATGTTAAATTAGTTATGTCGATGTACTTTGTTATTTCCTTAATGTATATTTGTATATTTAATTATTTATGTTATCCCGCATGCTCAATACATTCCAAGTACTGAACATATATGCCTTTTTGGGCTGTATCGTTTCATGATATAGATTCAGGTCTCCAAACTTAGCCTCGTGGTTAGATACGCTTCGTCCCCTCTCAGCTGCTAGTGGTAAGTCCTCATCTCCTGAGGATGTGATTTATGTTTATACTTTCTTTATGTTTTAGTTTTTAGATTTTAGAAGTTAGCTGGGTACTTTTCCCAGAAACTCATCAGTTTAGAAGAAGGCTTTCAGACTTGTCTTGATAGACTCAGCATTGTATCAGGTGTGGTTACAATTGTTCTTATGGTTTCTTATTAGATTCTTGCAGTTAGCTTCTGCTTATTCATGTTGTTGATTTTTTCTATTGTCAAGTGATATGCTATGATTATTCCATGGGTCAACTTTGATCCTTTGAGAGTTCCTTGTCCCGTGTTACGGCTAGGGTATAAACTCAGGTCATGACAAACTTGGTATCAAAGAAAAGGTTTAGAGTGTCCTAGGGTGTCTAAAAGCCGCATGAAGTAGAGTCTTCTTCATGGGTGTGAAGCGCGCCACACTTATGACGAGGAGGCTACAAGACATTTTAGAAATGCTTCCTTTTCTTCATGATTCTTATCATGCATAGAGTATGAGGCTCTAAACAGTTCCTTACCTGACTCGTGCTTTATGCGCTCACAGATAATTCCTCCCTGATGAGAAAATGGAAAAAGAAATAGTAATGACCGCCAGCAGGTACCACCAGCCCCGACAAACACGATGGACCACCATGTTCTCATGCCGAGTTCTAGGTAATCCTTAATATGTTGGCACAAGCCATGACTAGCCAGATTAATCAGCAAGCGATGGCTCGTGTTCCCCAGAATGAGAATGTAGTGGCGGCAAGGATAAGAGATTTCCTCAGGATGAACCCATCCGAGTTCTTGGGGTCAAAGGTAGATGAGGACCCGTATGAGTTCCTGGAAGAGAATCAGAAGCTTACCCACATCATGGGAGTGATGGGAATTGAGAGTGCAGACTTAGCCTCCTACTAGCTAAAAGGAGTTGCTTATATATGGGTTTTTCAGTGGAGGGACAGTCGAGGAACTGAAGCAGGCCCCATAGGTTAGGATGAATTTAAGACTGCGATCTTGGATAGGTTTTTTCCTAGACAGTTAAGGGAGGCTAAGGCGGCAGAGTTCATCAACCTGAAATAGAATGACATGATAGTTCAGGAGTATGCATTGGAGTTTACCCGGTTGTCCAAGTATGCCTTGGAGATGGTAGCCGACTAGAGGGCCCGGCTGAGCAGGTTCGTAATTGGAGTGTCAGACTCCTTGGTTAAAGAGTGCAGGACTGCCATGTTGCACAGGGATATACACTATCCACGTTTGGTGATATTCTCTCACCAAATGGAGGCGGAGAAGGTGAAGAAAAGAGAGAGAGAGGACAAGAGGGCCAGGGTAGGAGATTTAGAATTTTCTTTGCAGAGGATGAGTGGGGGACACCACTCACATTCCCAGCAGAAATCGTCAGCTTGACATTCTCGACAGTTAGTGCTCCACAAAAACCTAGCGTAAGTGAGATTACGTATCCGACGTGTATCAGCTGTGGGAAGCACCACTTTGGAGAATGTATGGCCAGATCAGATGTTTGTTTTTGGTGCGGCCAACCGGGCCACAAGCATCGAGATTACATAGCGGCAAAGGGAGGCGAATAGATCCTCGACCATCCCTTCAGTAGCTCCAATAGCCCATTCATTCCAGTAGGGTGTATCATCTAGCTTGCATAGCGGACGTTGTCAAAACCGCTCCTACCGTAACAGCACACCAGGATAAGGGTAAGTCACCAGTAGTGGGCATAGGTATGTTGTGAATCTTGCATAACTCTTTGTATGTTGCTAGCCCCAAAACCCTAGTATTGAACAAGAAGCTCTGTGGTTGTTATTGAGAAGAGGTGGTTGATATGGGATATGTTTAGCTACTAATATAAGACTTGCAGTGACTGTTAGTGTGGAAGGGGAGCTAGGAATTAGTGAATTAGCCCCATCCTTAAGAACGATTCAGGAGCCTTAGAATGATGGAATTAAGCTAAGGGGAAGATGGTAAGTATGTGAGACTAGTCGGAGCTTAGATATGATAGTAGGGGAGTCCTAACCCTAACAGTCATGATATGTCAATCCCTTTAGGTTCAGATAATTTCTCTGGTAGTTTAGTTGAAGCTAAGTTATGCCCATCCCTATGTGCGGACTCCCAGAAGCTCTAGATAACCGCTTCAAAAAGTGATGCCGATCTTACTTTACGAATCCTTTAGGTAAATTTTCGTGTTACGAATCAGTTATGTATGTTTCATGTTTCCCAGTATGATCAGCTCAAACTCAGCCTCTAGAATATACTTAGTAGCTCAGCAGACTCAAGTTATCTCATGTATGTGCTCAGTTTTAGATGTCATGAATGATTCATGCTCACGATACCTTTAATTGAAATCAGAATAGATATTATGAATTCTAACCCTATATCAGAAAGTGATTTGAGAGTGAAGGCTCAGTCCGTATCAGTTCAGTGCCAGTTAAAGGGAAAAAAATCCTTCTCAGTGTTCTATCTAGTTCCATGTTAGTTTCATGTCGTCAGGTCTCTCCTGTGCGATCAGCTATTCAATTCTGATGTGTAAGGCCAACCTGAAGTCAGATGCTCCATTGGTTTTAACTGTGATTGATTGATTGTGGAATTTCAGTTTTTTCCCTATCCTTTCAGTATGTTTAGCCAACATTCGAGGATGAATGTTCCCAAGGGGGAGATATTGTAACACCCTGGATGTTTCTAAGATCAAATTCCTAGCTTAAAGAAAGAATTCAGATAGGAGATGGAAAATTTTTGCACAGAACGAGTCAGGGGACGACTCATTACGTGACCCCCCGAGTCGTGGCCAGACCTGTGGGGAGCAGTCCAGAGGTGTAGCAAAGTCCAGTGATCACGGACGACCTGATGAGTCGTCCTGCCAGGTAACGACTTGTTAGGTCGGTTGTTGGGTGGAGGCAAGAGTTCTTGGATAGGGTCCCAGGAAGTGGGGACGACGAATGCAGTCCACGAGTCATCGTGGGAGACCACGACCCATGAAGTGAGTAGTTGGTTGAATCGGGGGAATTTCTGAGAAGCTGACCAGTGCACCCCACAACTTGGTCCCCATGAGTCGTTGCCTACCCCATGACTCGTGGAGTGCCTCGTGGGTTCTGGCAGGAGGTTTTTCTCTGCATTGTTTCAGGGATGTTTTCATAAAATTCTATGCTTCTAACTCCTAACTACAACGTTTTGAGCATAGTATGTGACATTTTTAATGGCGCAACTAGCCTAAACCCTCATTCTTCATCAAATAGCTCCCGAAACCCTTCTTCCTCCTCTCCTCTCAAGATCAAGGATTCACCAAGGTTTTCATCAAAGCTTCAAGGTGTAATTTCGAGCGGGGTTTCTTCTACCAGGTATGCGGGTTTCTTCAACAAGGGTATTCTCCCATCCTTGTGCCCCAAAATGTTTTAGTAAAAATCTGATTTCAACTATTCTAGAAAAGCATGATCTAGGGTTTGTGTGATGGGTGATTTCTTCCACATATTTCTTTGAATACTAAAATCTACTGTGGTTATAAATTAATTATGAATACAAAATTATTGGGCTATCTCGAATATTGTGTTAGATGATGAAAAATGCGAGATTATAGAATGTTCTTCCTAAAATGACTTGAACCTTGAATGGGGCTTTATTAGTGTTCACTCGATTATTATAATAACTTGTATCCATGTTTAAATATGTGAAGATCATATGATTATCCCCAAGAACTTGAATATGCTATTGATAAACATGTTGGGGACAGATTAGAGTTTATGGGCTTGATAAATTGAAAGTAAATTATGTATTTTCCTTATGCTTTCAATAGAATTGATTGGGTATGAGGTAAATCTATGATAATGGTCTAATTAATGCATCCTCATGAATTGGAATAAATCTCGAAATGGGTCTTATGAAATGAAAATGTATGCTTCTCTCCTGATCTCATTGTAAATGTTTAGTTACGAGTTAAGTATATGGATTTCCTGTAAACCTGGAACATAGGAATCAATTTATGCATGTTAAGGTACGAATTGGACCTGTGGACCATGAATGACTCTATGATATGTGTTGAATGATATGAATTCAGAACTTAAAATATTGTGTAAGAATAATGCATGATGTAAATCAATAGATGCTCACTAATGTAAGATGTTTGAAGAAATACTGATGTGGCTCCATGACGATATGAATTATGATGGTAAAGCATGAGAATGATATTTCAGAATGTTGGGCTTGCTGTTAGTAGAAAGTAGCCCTAGTCCCTTAAAAATTAATGTTGTCTGTTGAAAGCGGTGTATGTTCATGTTTTTGACTAGCTATAGTAGCCTAGACCAGATATATAATGTCTGATCAGTACTCCTCATGTTCTAATCAGCCAGAGACTCTCCCTAGCCGAGAATGTTTCTCATGGTTAGCTCGGGAGCCTCTATAGCAGAGAGTGACTCCCTTGGTTCTGTCGGAATCCTCCACAGTAGAGAGTGACTCCCTAGCTCAGTCGGGATTCTCCATAGTAGAGAGAGATTCCCTTGTTCAGTCGGGATCCCCTGTAGCAGAGATTGACTCCCTAGTTCAATCAGGTTCCTCCATAGTAGAGAATGATTTTCTTAGTTCAGTTCGGACCCTCCATAATAGAGGATGACTCCCTTAGTTATGTTATCAGTATGATTCTGTTTGGTATGATCCAGATTTCAGATTATAAAAGATTTGATATAGTGGGAATCAGTTTCAATTACCAACAGTGATCCAGTACAGTGTGTGATGCTAGTCTCAGATTCACCTCTTATTGAATGATCAGAACTTGACCCTTATGCATGATTTCTATGATGTTTCAGACTACGGGATTCAAGAGAAAGTTCATGAATATATATGTGTATGTGACTCATAAAAGGATTGTTGCATGTTAAATCAGTCATGTCGATGTACTTTGTTATTTACTTACCGTATATTTGTATATTTAATTATTTATGTTATCCATATGGTCAGTACATTTCAAGTACTGACCGCATGCCTTTTTCTTCTATATTATTTCATGATATAGATTTAGGTCTCCACACTCAGCCTTGTGGTTAGATATACTTCGTCCCCTCTCAGCTTCTAGTGGTGAGTCCTTATCTCCCGAGGACGTGATTTATGTTTAGACTTTCTTTATGTTTCAATTTTCATATTTTAGGAGTTAGCTGGGGGCTTATCCCAGCTACTCATTAGTTTAGTAGAAGGCTTTCAGACTTGTCTAGATAGACTCAGCATTGTATCAAGTGTGGTCACAATTGTTCTTATGGTTTCTTATTAGATTCTTGCAGTTAGCTTATGCTTATTCATGTTGTTGATTGTTTCTATTTTCAAGTGATATGCTATGATTATTCCATGGGTCAACTTGGATCCTTTCAGAGTTCCTTGTCCCGTGTTACAGCTAGGGTGTAAACTCAGGTCGTGACAAACTTGGTACCAAAGAAAAGGTTTAGAGTGTCCTAGGGTGTCTGAAAGCCGCATTAAGTAGAGTCTTATTCATGGGTGTGAAGCACGCCACACTTTTGATAAGGAGGCTACGAGACATTTTAGGAATGTTCCGTTTTCTTCATGATTCTTATCGTGCGTAGAGTATGAGTCTCCAAACAGTTCCTTCCCTGACTTGTGCTTTATGCACTCGCAGATAATGCCCCCCTAGACGAGAAAATGGAAAAAGAAATAGTAATGACCACTAACAGGTACCACCAGCCCCGGCGAACCCAATGGACGACTATGTTACTCAAGTCGAATTTCGGGTAACCCTTAATATGTTGGCACAAGCCATAACTACCCAGATTAATCAACAAGTGATGACTCGTGTTCCCCAGAATGAGAATGTAGCGGTGCCAAGGGTAAGAGATTTTCTAAGGATGAACCCACTTGAGTTCTTGGGTTCAAAGGTAGACGAGGACCCCTATGAGTTCTTGGAAGAGATTCAGAAGATTACCCACATCATGGGAGTGACAGGAATTGAGAGCGCAGACTTAGCCTCCTACCATCTAAAAGGAGTTTCTTATATATGATTTTGTCAGTGGAGGGATGGTCGAGGAACTGAAGCAGGACCCGTAGTTTAGGATGAATTTAATATTGCGTTCCTGGACAGCTTTTTCCCTAGACAGTTGAAGGAGGCTAAGGCAACAGAGTTCATCAACGTGAAATAGAATGAGTTCAGGAGTACGCATTGGAGTTTATTCGGTTGTCCAAGTATGCCCTGGAGATGGTAGCCGACCAGAGGGCCCGGGTGAGCAGGTTCGTAAATGGAGTGTCAGATTCCTTGGTTAAGGAGTGCAAGCCTGCCATGTTGCACAGGGATATAGACTATCCACATTTGGTGAAACTCGCTCAATAAATGGAGGTAAGGCAGGTGTAGGAAAGAGAGAGATAGGCCAAGAGGGACAGGGTAGGAGATTCAGAGTTTTCTTCGTAGAGGATGTGTAGGAGACACCGCTCACATTCCCAGCAGAAATCGTCAGCCCCGGCATTCTCGACAGTCAGTGCTCCACACAAACCTAGAGTAAGGGAGATTACGTATCCGACGTGTATCAACTGTGGGAAACACAACTTGGGAGAATTAAGTATTTTCAGGCATGTTAAAGTATTGGGCAATGCCCACATGTTCAAGTATGATTTATGATTTATGAAATGGATTTCATGATTAATTGATTTATGACGTTGGCCGATTAATGGGCCCTTTATTCATGGCTAAACATGTATGTAAATGGGTATCAATGATGTTAATGTTTATTTGTCCATGAATCCCATGAATGATTTTTTACAATTTACGTATGAGCCTAATGTTCATATTTTTGGGAGTAGTGTCTAGAACCGAGTAGCCCGGCGTTCAAAGGACTACACCGGTGTCTTATAACTATGTGCCACTGTAGGTTCGTGATGATACATTACAATGTTAATGGATCCCATCTTTTATGATATCACATAATGCACGTCCCTTGCCTGGCAAGCCTGGGACGACTCTGCCCACTTGAGTGAGATAGTTAGGGCATCATGTAAGGCTCGACCATGATGGTGTTGGTTATGAAGACTCCTCCCATTGTTCCTCATGTTTTATGCATTGTTATGTTTATGTTACTCTGGCTCAAGTTATGATTTATAAAATTTCTCTTACGACTATGATAATGAAGGGATTACGAATGTTTTGAAAACCTTAAGCCTTATGTTACATTATGATGAGCATATTGTCCTACTCTTATGATCTTTTATGCACTTTTATATATTTGAATGTCCGTTTTACTTACCTTACATACCGGTACATTTCACGTACTGATCGTATAGCCTATGCTGTATCATTTCATGATATAGGCTCCGATCTTCAGACCCAGCACCGTTATTAGCTTGTTGCCGGAGTTAGCATCCAGCTCATTAGTGAGTCCTCATTCTCTAAGGACCAGTTGATATCAATTATCTCTTTATGTTCAGTTTTCTAGACTTGTCGGGTTAGTTGGGGATGTTTTCCCATCAAACCATCAGATATGTTAAAGGCTTTCAAACTATATGTAGTATTCAGTTGTCATGTATGAAGTACGTTCCTCCCTCTACGTTATGTCATGATTATGCTTCCACTATGTTGTTATGTTGAGTATCCTGCTTTATTGATATTGAGTTGGATGTATGTTCATGCCATGGTTCGACTTGGAGTCTCTCGAGGCTCCTTGTCCTGTGTTGCGATCCAGGTCTACGTTCGGGTCGTGACAAACTTGGTGTCCCAGAGCAATAGGTTTGAAGTGTCCTAGGGTGTCTAAAAGCCGCGTTAAGTAGAGTCTTTTTCATGGGTGTAAAGCACGCCACACTTATGACGAAGAGGCTACGAGACGTTTAGGAAATGGTTCCTTCTTTCATGATCTATGTCGTGCGATGAAATGTCTCCCTATCCTTCTAACTTGTGTTATTCTCGACTGCAGAATCATGGCTCCCCGCAGAGTTAACGCTAAGAGGAATGGGAATTGAAATGGCCATGAGGAAGGCAACGGAGATGGGCACCAACAAGCCCTACTAGTCTAGGAACACCACGCACCGGAGCTGGTTGCCCGTGCTGAATTTTGGGTAGCTATTCAGATGTTAGTGCAGGCTTTGACTGCTCAGTTCAACCAGAAGGTAGTGGCACCTATTCCACAAAACGAAAATGCGGCGGCAGCTCAAGTCAGAGACTTCTTAAAAATGAACCCACCAGAGTTCCTTGGGTCAAAAGTAGATGAGGACCTGCATGAGTTCATTGAAGAGATTGTGAAGATCACCCAGATCATGGGGGTGAATGGATTTGAGTGTGCTGAGTTGGTCTCATATCAGTTGAAAGGGGCCGCACAGATCTAGTTTCGATAACGGAAAGATAGTAGGGCCATGGGAGCAGGCCCTGTCACTTGGGAGGAGTTTCATGTTGCATCCCTAGATCAGTTCTTCCCTCGTGAAATGAGGGAGTTGAAGGCAACCGAGTTTGTGAAACTGAAGAAGGGGAAGATGATGGTAAATGACTATGCCCTTGAGTTCACTCGCTTATCAAAATACATCCCAGAGTTAGTGGTTGATCAGAGGGCACGAGTGAGCAGGTTTGTTCACGGAGTGGCGAACTATTTGGACAAAGATTGCAGGACCGCTATGCTCCACCAGGATATGGATTTCCTTCGGATATTCTTATATGCTCAACAAATGGAGGCGGCGCATATGAGGGAGAGAGAGGCCAAAAGGGACCTGAAAGACAGCTATGGGTTCACTCAACAGAGGTCCGACAGTGGTCACAACCCTCAGATTCAGCAGAGGTCACTAGCTCCAGCACCATCATTAGCTAGTGTTCCATCCAAACCCAAGGGTGATCAGAGGAGCAGGGCCTCAGGTTCGAGGACCAGAGGGGCATGCAGGTAGAGTGCACCTTTCCTGCCTATGGGAGTGTGGCAAAAGTCATGCCGGGGAGTGCTTGCTCGACTCAGATATCTATTATGGGTGTGGTAGATCCGGCAACATATGTCGAGCATGTCCATTTGTTAGACATGATGATGATAGAGTCGTACAAAAACTACCAGGTCAGCAGCAGCTCCAGCACGCTTAGTTCCGCAGGGGGCATCCACTAGTGGGGGTGGCGGACAGCACCAAAATAGATTTTATGCCCTCGCCTTGCTTTAGGAGCAAGAGACTTCACCGGATGTGGTTACTGGTATGTTATAAGTGTTTCACCTTGATGCTTATTCTTTATTAGATTTGGGGGCTACCTTGTCTTTTGTGACACTTTACATTGCTAGTAGCTTTAGAGTCAGTTCCGAATTCTGTTAGAACTATTCTCAATCTCTACTCCTGTTGGTGATTCAGTTGTAGCTAGACGGGTGTATAGACGTTGCCCGATCACAGTATTGAATAAAGTCACCTCCGCAGACTTAGTAGAGTTAGCCATGACTGACTTTGATATTATTCTCAGCATGGATTGGTTGTATGCATGTTATGCTTCTGTTAATTGTAGAACCCGTGCAGTGGAGTTCTGCTTTCTAGGTGAGTCAGTCTTAGAGTAGAAGGGTAGTTCATCTGTGCCTGTAGGTTGCTTTATTTCCTATATTAAGGCTAGGAAGATGATTTCCAAAGGTTGTATGTACCATCTTGTTAGGGTTAAGGATATTGAGTCCGAGACCCTGACTATCCAGTTAGTTCCGATAGTATATGAGTATCCAGAAGTGTTCCCTGATGATTTACTAGGTGTTCCTCCCAAGAGGGAAATCGATTTTGGTATTGACCTTCTTCTCGACACACAGCTTGTATCTATTCCTCCCTCAAAAAGCACCAGTTGAGCTAAAAGAGTTGAAGGAGCAGTTGACGGATCTTTTGGATAGGGTTTCATCAGACCAAGAAAGTCCTTATGGGGTGCACTAGTTCTCTTTGTCCAAAAGAAAGATGGTTCTTTTCGTATGTGTATTGATTATTGGCAAATGAACAAGGTCATCATCAAGAACTGGTAACCTCTACCCAGGATTGATGATTTATTTGATCATCTCCAGGGTGCCAAGTGTTTTTCGAAGATAGATCTCAGATTCGGGTATCATTAGCTCAGAGTTAGTGAGAGCGACATCCCGAAGACAACCTTTAGGATGCAGTATTGTCATTATGAGTTTGTAGTTATGTCTTTTCGATTAACGAATGCTCTTGAAGCTTCTATAGACTTGATGAACAGGGTGTTCAAGCCATACCTGGATATTTTTGTGATTGTGTTTCTTGATGACATCCTAATATACTCTCGGAGCGAGGAGAAGCATGCCGCTCATTTGATAGTGGTGCTACAGTCTCTCAAGGATCGCAAATTATATGCCAAATTCAGCAAGTGCGAGTTTTGGTTGAACTCCGTGGCATTTTGGGGACATGTGGTATCAAGTGAGTGCATAAAGGTGGACTCTTAAAAAATAAAAGCGGTGAAAAATTGTCCTAGACCGTTGAATCCTTCAGATATTTAGAGCTTTCTGGGCTTAGCAGGCTACTATTGGAGATTTTTTGAAGGTTTCTTGATCTTGGGCAGATTTATATGCCCACGTGATACTCAAACGTATCATTTTTACCTTGTTTGTTGTGCAATGTGTATATAATATCATGTAATTGGTAATAAAATGCGAATTTATACTAACCAACATGATTAGCATTTGTTTTGCAGATAAAGGTGATTTTTAGGAGCTAAAATGCATGTTGGAACTATGTCGGAGTTGGACTTGGATGCGAGCGTGGAAAAGACCTTGGAATGTAGGATTTATAGGGGCTCCGCGATGGCTCCGTGCCACGCTACCATCCCGGTAGCACACTGCATGAGCATGAATTAATTTGGCAATTTCTAGTGTACCTGCGCGTCAGTTTCGTGGCACGGAGATAGGCCTCCGCGATGGCCTCCGTGCCACGTTGAGGTTAAATTACCGGACCCTGGAAATTCCAGTGAGGGTCCACGTCCACACCGTGTCACGGAGCCAAGGCTCCGCGTTGGCCTCCGTGATATGTTGCTTGTTATTCCGGGAAAAATTTCCCACTAGTATAAATAGCACACTTAGGTTTATTTTAATTAGTTTTTTTAGTTTTTAGACTGAGTTCAGAAGTGGAGAGCAGGAACGTGGGTTAGTAGCAGTTGAAGATTGGAAAAGCTAAGGGATTTCTTCTCTTCTTTTCTTCTTTCTATCAATTGTAAGTATAATTTACACTCATTTTAGGATGATCAATCCAAGAATGAGTGGCTAATTCTCTTTCTTGCTGAGGTTTTGAACATGTGTAATGAATTTTGATTGTAAATGATATGGTTTTATTCTTCTTCTTTAATGTTGTTCTATTAATTCTTGTTCTTTACTGCATTAGTGATTGGCCAACATTAATGTATATCTAAAAAGTCCAATTTCACTCGAAATAGCAAGAAATTGGAAAGTTGTGAATTAATAGGGTATTGTTCTTAACTTGATTTGGGAAAATTGAGTTTTGATGTGCTTTCCTGATAGAAATATACTTGAAAGCCGTATTAGTCAATTTAGGAACCTGAATTGTAGTGCTAGGTCATAAATTGCATTTGATCACAGAAATGTAGACGGATGGTTTATGATTCTAAAGTGAAATTAAATACGAGAGTTTTAATTTCTAGGCAAATGTTCTTGGCTAGCAACTTGAAGAAGAGAATTAACCAAAATTATCATGATTATCAAGTTCATTACTTGTTCTTAACCTTGGCATGTTCATATCCATTGTCTGAATTCACAAGTAAATAGTGTTATTAATTGTAGTATATAGTTTAGAAACAAAAACTCAATTAACCCTTGGTTACGTTGTTGTTAGCATAATTAGAAGTTAAATAGAAATATAGTAAATTAGGCAATTTTACATATCTTGAGCCTCCTTGGATCGATACTTGGCTACTTAGCCACTTTATTACTTGTTTGACCACGTGCACTTGCGTGTCGGTTTTTACCCGTAGCCCAAAGCACCGAGCAAGTTTTTGGCGCCGTTGCCGGGGAGGCTAGGCGATTTGTAAAATTTTGTTTAGTGTAAATTTTGTCTATGATGGAGCAACCAAATCCACCAGTTGTTAGGGCAGTTTTAGTGCCCGATGAAGCAGCAACAAGGCCGGTTCGCGAGGTGGCAATCCCACACGCTAATAATGTACATTCTAGCATCCGCAAACCAGAGCCTGGAGGGAGGTTTGAATTAAAGCAGAATATGGTGCAACTTTTGCATACAAGCGGGCAATTTACCGGTCTCCCTCACGAAGATCCACAACAACATCTCCAGAACTTTTTGGAGATAAGTGACACTTATATACCCACTGGAGTGTCACCCGATTATGTTCGGCTCACCTTATTTCCATTTTCCTTACTTGGTGAAGCCAAGAGGTGGTTAAAAGCTGAACCACCCAACTCTATATCAACGTGGGATGATCTTGCACGGAAGTTTCTTATTAGATTTTTCCCTTCTGGTAAAACAGCCAGACTTAGGAGTCAAATCCTAAGTTTTAAACAGAGGGAGGGAGAAAATCTATATCAAGCCTGGGAAAGATTCAAATCCATGTTGCGGGACTGTCCTCACCATCATCAGTCCAATGAGGTGTTGGTACACACTTTTATTGAGGGTTTGGAACCCCACACTAAAATTCTGTTGGATTCAGCAGCTAGAGGGCAAGCGCTAGAGAAGACCTATGAGGAGCTGTACACTTTGCTGAACCGAATTTCACAAGGCAATCCAGAATGGAATGCAGATTCTTCAAGAGGTGGAGCAAGGAAAGCAGCTTGAGTGCTTGAAGTGGATGGATTCACAGCTATCGCTGCACAGATAGCTTCTTTGCAAAATCAGTTAAACACTCACTTCAGCAATATAAATTTGAACCAGCCTTCAGCTTCAGTCAATGCAGTTCAACAGATGTGGTGTGAAGTGTGTGGTAGTAGTGAGCATTCAGCTGAATGCTGTGGTGCAAATCCTGATTCTGTTAACTTTGTGGGCAATGCACAGAGAAATCAACAGCAGTTTGGTGGTGGCTACAACTCAAATTGGAGGAACCATCCGAATTTTTCGTGGGGTAGCAACAATCAACAAGGCCAGAGTTTAGGGCAGGGTATGCACAGAAACCAAGGAGGGCAACAAAATTATCAATCTCAATTCAGAAATCATAATGCCCCTCCTCCACCACCATCACCGACTATTGAGGAGATGTTCAAAACCATGATCGCTAATCAGGCACAATTGCAGGCTGACTATGTCAAATTGGCAGCCGAAGTGAAGAACAATCAATTGGCGACCAAGGCTCTTGAATATCAGTTTGGGCAATTTTCTAGTGCCCAAAATACTAGACCCAGAGGAGGACTACCTAGCGACACGGATCCAAATCCAAAGCAAGTAAATACGGTGACCACGAGGAGTGGTTTACAATTAAAGGAGGTGGAACCGGAAAGACCGCCTCAAAAGTCAGGAGCAGCAGATGTTGAGGGAGAGCAAAGTTCTGATAAGGGGAAGACTAAAGAAGCTGAACCAGAAAGGCCTCCACCCCCGTTCCCTCAACGACTTAAGAAACACAAGGAGGAGGCGTGTTTCCAGAAATTCATGGAGGTACTTAAACAGGTACATGTTAACTTACCTCTTGTTGATGTCTTGCAGGGAGTGCCGAGATATGGGAAGTATATTAAAGACATCGTGGCTAACAAAAGTCGTTTGACTGAGTATGCCATGGTAGCTTTAACGGAGGAATGCACTTCCCGTATTCAGAATAGGTTGCCCACAAAACTAAAAGACCCTGGAAGTTTCACTATCCAGCTGACTATTGGGCAAAGTATCTGAGCGCGTGGATTATGCTACTTGGGGGCAAGTATAAATCTGATGCCATCTTCGGTATTCAGAAAGTTAGGTCTAGGGAGTCCTAGACCTACAACGGTAATCTTGCAGCTAGCAGACAGGTCTTTGGCTAAGCCGGATGGCATTGTTGAGGATGTGTTAGTGCAAGTAGGCTCCCTCATTTTTCCGGTCGATTTTATTGTTCTGGACTTTGAACCAGATGCTGAAGTCCCATTTATTTTGGGACGACCCTTTTTGGCAACCGGAAAGGCATTAATTGATGTAGCTGCGGGTCAACTCACGATGCGAGCACATGACAAGGTCGAAGTGTTCGATGTGTACAAGGTACCTAAGCTTCCGACTGTTTATAAGGATCTCTCGGTGATCAACATAATTGATCATGGGAATGCTAATGGATTGAGTGATTCCCGAGAGTTACTAGGTAGGCCACCGGACAAGGTAGAGCACTACTGGGGGGATGATCATGATCGGGACAAATCGTCCATCTCCCTAGTAGATAAATGAGCTTAAAGGACGTCGAGCCGCGACGGTAAACCAGGCGCTGCACGGGAGGCAACCCGTGAAAATATTTTCTTTCTTTCTTTTTAGTGTGAATAATTTTTATTTTTGTTTTCTTTTTTTTTCTTAACTAGGTTTAGATTTTCATTTTATTTAATATTTTTTATTTTAGTTAGGGAAATCTATTAATTTAACCAATTTTTATTTAGTGAGGTGATTTTCAGGTATAACGGAGGAAATATACATGGAATCGAGAAAATGAGGCGAGGTATGAAAAATTAAATGTATTGGTGAAACAGAGCACTGGCGCGTTGGCGCCGTGTCATGGAGGCAATGCTCCGCGTTGGCCTCCGTGACACGTTGAAGGCAAATCTGGATTTTTCAAAAATCCAGTAAGCCAACGCGTTGGCTCCGTGTCACGGAGGAGGGCCTCCGCGTTACCCTCCGTGACACGTTGACCCTTATCCAGTGCCGGGTCACACCGGGTTTCCGGGTGACCCACGTGTTTTCTTTAAATATAACCCCGATTTCGCCCATTTTTTCCCCATTCCCTCTTCCCTCCACGACCAAACACCCATTTCCCCGTCCCCAAGCAACGTGCCACGTTGATAGGCAAAGAAAAACGTCAAGTTTCTCCGATTCTTCAATTCTAAGGTATGTTTTCATCGTCTAACTCAATTTTTTTGGCGATTTTTGTCAATTTTGGGCATGTAAGGTGAGACATACCACCTTAAGTAGAAATTAAACATGATGGTGAATTATGTTGTGATTGATTATGTTCGGATTGTTGTATTTGGCATTTGAACTTGTTGATTATGTAAATAATTCGAAATTGATTGTCGAACTCTATCCTAGGGCTTGGGTTGTTGAATTTGACTTGGGCAACTTGATTGTTTGGTGAATTCGATGCCGGGGTGTGTTTATTATTTGAGATAAGTCGTGGTAAATAGTGTGTAAATGTTCAAAGACGACTAATTCTCGAATTTTTGTGGGAAATTGCATAATGTGTTAATTGGTTAGATTGTTTAGATTAGCTTGTATATGAAATATTTTTCTAGTTGTTTTTAGTTTGTGGTTGTTTTGTTGCTTGTGCGATAGTTGAATTGCTAGCGATAGTAGGATTGGGTATTAGCTGTATGAAGTCTGAGTAGTACACTAACCGTTATGCTGTCGAAATTTTGTTGTGAACGCACTAAGCAATATGTGTATAGTTGTTTGTGTTTGGGGTTGTAAATAGAGCTATCCTTGCTGAAATTTTGTAAATATTGTTAAGAACTAAGTGTGGGGTAAAATTTGTTTAACCCGACCTTAGCCGAAGCTAACAAGTTTTTAGCTTAACATTGTGCTTGTTTGTGTAAACTGACAGGTACAATGGCTAGCAGGCAAGACAAAGGCAAGGGTGCTTCTACCTCAGGCACCGGCAGAAAAAGGATGAGACTGGGCACTGTAGTCCCAGCTGCACCTGCTGTTCCGCGCGGCCAACACCGCCGATACAGAACACGGTGGGTCACCGATGAAGGGAAGAAATGGTACGCGAAGCACAAAGAAAACAAGTACTTCCCGGAGGAACATATTGCAAGGGAACCACTTGCACAGGAGTTCCCTCGCATTGTACAGAGGATTGAGGCAGCTGGGCTCAGCTTTATTTTTCAGGAGCCCAAGGAGTGCAACCTTCACTTGGTCCGAGAATTTTATGCCAACTGGAACCCGGCCATCAGGAGCCACACTATTAAAATCAGAGGGCAGATTGTCACTCTGGAACCCCAGCAGCTGAATGCCATCGTTGGAGCGCGGGACACAGACGCCCACGTTCTCCGCCAGCTAAACATCACCCCACCGTACGCCGACATCAGACGTACGTTGTGTGGGGCTAGATCCACAGCCCGATGGAGTAGACACAAAGAGAGGGGGTACCACCAGACTCTGCCCTACTCGCAGATGAATAGGGAGGCCAGAATCTGGCTAAAAATTGTATGTTCGTGCTTGATCCCGGGAGTTCATATGACAGACGTGACCCGGGACCGTGTCTGCTTGGTGTATGCCCTTATGAAAGGGCTTGAGATTAATGTTGGGGCGGTCATAATATCCGCCATGAAGAGAGCCAGACTGCACCAGGGCCACAGATACGGGTTTGGCGGACTCATCATCACCTTCCTCCGAGGCCTCGACATTGAGGAAGAAGCCTTGGACTATATTCCACAGCTGGAGCGGAGGGCCCTCGACGTGACAAAGACTAAGGCCCCCGACACTACACACAGACCTATGCTGACCTTGGGCGAGCGACATGCTCGTGACGATCAATACATGGCCCGTATGTTTGGCATGCAGATGCTGCAGCTACGGATAGGTGGGAGACCAGCCACCGAGGAGGAGTTATGGCAGCTGGAGCTGGACTACCCATTTGGCGAGAACGCCAGAGCCTTATGTAAGGTGGGGCTAGCCTTTGTGGAGCCTACAGATGACGATGTCCCTACTGATGAGGAGACACGTCATGAGGACTCTGATGTGGAGTCCGATGACGACGATGGAGCTGATTCAGATATGGGCGACGAGGCCGCAGCACCTGATGAGGAAGTCGAATATTTCGACTGAGAAAGGAGTTCCACCACCCAAATTTTGTGCTTTGTATTTTTGTGAACACTGGGGACAGTGTTCGATTTAAGTGTGGGGTGGGGAGTAGTTAGGTGCTAGGTCAAGGCTCTAAATTGTTGTATAATTTTTCCTTGTTGTTTATGTATGTTGTGCTTTCCCTGTTGTGAACTGTTTGCGATGTATGTGTATATATTTGTTGTGTGGTTAAGGATGTGTGTTTTTGAAAGTATGGTTGCCATTGTAAATATTTTGTAAATAATTTTTTTTTCTCTATCGACATGATCGATATTTTTCAAAATTTTTGCGAAAATATTTTGCACTTGTAAATATTTTCTTTCTATCGAAATGATCGATGTGTTGCAAAAAATTTTTCGATTTTGATTTTTGGGTTTCTCGGAGTTTGTTTTCGGTTTTTTTACCGAGAATAGTCCCATTGAACCGATGTCATAGTTAGTGACCGTTCCCTATGGTGGATGGATGACGACCGTCTTAAGGGAAATGTAGTCGATAGGAGTAGGATTTTTATTTGTTGTTTTAGTTTTCTTTGGTGGATTGCATCAATAAACTGTAGTTGCTTATGGTTGCTAAAATTTCGTTGCATATTGTAATTGATGTTCAAATTGTGAAAATGATTCGTTTGAAAGCATGCAATTCTGTAAATATGTTGAGTTACCTAGGCTATAGAATTTGGTTCATTATGATTGAGGCTTAATCTTGAATTCATGTAATTGATTAATTAAAGAGTATGTGAATGCATCTGGATTCGAGCATGTGCATAAAGTGTGAAGTAAGGTTTTGCTATTCCATGTCATCGTGAATTGTCTAGAACTTGCCTGGTGTGTATACAAAGCAAAATGAAGGAGGTGTAGTGTTGGAAAGGATGTAGGCATTTCTTTGTTTTAACCGATAGTTTCCATTTTTTTTCTTGGCAAATTCTACCTTTTTATATGTTGTATACCCTAGTCAGCCCGTTGAGCCTTTAGCCGATTTCTTTCTTTTGTCCAAAATTGTATGAACTAAGCTTTATTCCTTCTTTTCATTAGCCTTAAAGTCTTTAAGAAGCTCTTAAGCGCTTACAAAGAACAGAAAATGTTTCCCAAAGTGTTAAAGAGTGAAAAGAGTGAAAAGAAAAAGAAAAGCAAAGTGAGGAAAGAAAAGATGACGTTGAAGAGGCACTTGTTGTAATTAATTGATATTGAGGGTACATGAAAACCCTCTGCTTTGTGTCAAGTGTGGTTGATGAAATGGGCTGTGTGAAAGTAAACCAGCATGAATGGGAGAAAAAGAGAAAAGAGAGGAGCAATGTCCATGAGTCGATGGGAATGAGTTGAAAAGGCGCTTAAGGATGCTAGCGATTATTATTGGCTAATCCAATATATGCATACTAGATACATAGCCCCGTTACAACCCATTAAAGTCCTACGTGATCCTATATTGCATTTCTTTATATTAGTGGAGTAATACACTAAGGGCAAGCCTATGGGTCTTGACATGATGCATGTGAATTCTTTTGGGAGAGAGACTGAAATTAATTTTTATAGGCACCTACTTGCATGTTCGTGTGCTGCATGAACATAAAGGGGAAGTTTCTCTCGAGTTGTGAGGGCACATGCTTGATGAAAGATTGATTTTCGTGTCGGATTTCTTGATTAGTTGATTTGCATGAGTTTGCCGATATCAAGAATCAATTCTTAAAAAGTCTAGGCAGCCTTGATGTATTAAAGGTCATTGTATTGTACGACCAAGCATGTTTTCTTGATGATTTACAAAAATTGAATAATCGGTACGACCGTAGCGTAAATTGTTGCACCATAGTGATGAAGGTTGGGATGTAATTTGCATGATTTGTGTATGTGTTGTTCGAGGACAAACAAGGATTTAAGTGTGGGGTAAGTGATCTTGGGCAGATTTATATGCCCAAGTGATACTCAAACGTATCATTTTTACCTTGTTTGTTGTGCAATGTGTATATAATATCATGTAATTGGTAATAAAATGCGAATTTATACTAACCAACATGATTAGCATTTGTTTTGCAGATAAAGGTGATTTTTAGGAGCTAAAATGCATGTTGGAACTATGTCGGAGTTGGACTTGGATGCGAGCGTGGAAAAGACCTTGGAATGCAGGATTTATAGGGGCTCTGTGATGGCTCCGTGCCACGCTACCATCGCGGTAGCACACTGCCTGAGCATGAATTAATTTGGCAATTTCCAGTGTACCTGCGCGTCAGCTCCGTGGCACGGAGATAGGCCTCCGCGATGGCCTTCGTGCCACGTTGAGGTTAAATTATCGGACCCTGGAAATTCCAGTGAGGGTCCGCGACCACGCCGTGTCATGGAGGCAAGGCTCCGCGTTGGCCTCCGTGACACGTTGCTTGTTATTCCGGGAAAAATTTCCCACTAGTATAAATAGCACACTTACGTTTATTTTAATTAGTTTTTTAGTTTTTAGACTTAGTTCAGAAGTGGAGAGCAGGAACGTGGGTTAGTAGCAGTTGAAGATTGGAAAAGCTAAGGGATTTCTTCTCTTCTTTTCTTCTTTCTATCAATTGTAAGTATAATTTACACTCATTTTAGGATGATCAATCCAAGAATGAGTGGCTAATTCTCTTTCTTGTTGAAGTTTTGAACATGTGTAATGAATTTTGATTGTAAATGATATGGTTTTATTCTTCTTCTTTAATGTTGTTCTATTAATTCTTGTTCTTTACTGCATTAGTGATTGGCCAACATTAATGTATATCTAAAATGTCCAATTTCACTCGAAAGAGCAAGAAATTGGAAAGTTGTGAATTAATAGGGTATTGTTCTTAACTTGATTTGGGAAAATTGGGTTTTGATGTGCTTTCCTGATAGAAATATACTTGAAAGCCGTATTAGTCAATTTAGGAACCTGAATTGTAGTGCTAGGTCATAAATTGCATTTGATCACATAAATGTAGACGGATGGTTTATGATTCTAAAGTGAAATTAAATACGAGAGTTTTAATTTCTAGGCAAATGTTCTTGGCTAGCAACTTGAAGAAGAGAATTAACCAAAATTATCATGATTATCAAGTTCATTACTTGTTCTTAACCTTGGCATGTTCATATCCATTGTCTGAATTCACAAGTAAATAGTGTTATTAATTGTAGTATATAGTTTAGAAACAAAAACTCAATTAACCCTTGGTTACGTTGTTGTTAGCATAATTAGAAGTTAAATAGAAATATAGTAAATTAGGCAATTTTACATATCTTGAGCCTCCTTGGATCGATACTTGGCTACTTAGCCACTTTATTACTTGTTTGACCACGTGCACTTGCGTGTCGGTTTTTACCCGTAGCCCAAAGCACCGATCATTTCTCATCTATTTCAACACCTTTGACCAAATTGACCCAAAAGAAGGTGAAATTCCAATGGTCGAAGGCTTGTGAGAAGAGCTTCCAAGAGTTGAAGACTCGACTCACCTCAGCACCGGTGTTGACCCTACCCGAGGGTACGGATGGATTCGTGGTTTATTGTGATGCTTCAAGGATCGGACTTGGGTGTGTCTTGATGCAGCACAGGAATGTTATAGCATATGCCAAACAGCTGAAAGTTCACGAGAAGAATTAACTGACCCATGATCTTGAATTGGCCGCGGTGGTATTCGCCTTGAAGATATGGCAACATTATTTGTACGGGGTCCACGTGGATATGTTTATGGGCCATAAGAGTCTACAATATGTGTTTACCCAGAAGGATCTAAATCTACGACAAAGGAGGTGGTTGGAGCTACTCAAAGACTATGAAATGAGTGTTCTTTACCATCTGAGCAAGGCTAATGTAGTAACAGATGCACTTAGTAAACTCTTTATGGAGAGTGTATCCCATGTGGATGAGGGAAGAAAGGAGCTGGTGAAGTATGTGCATCGACTTGCAAGGTTGGGAGTTCGGTTGGTTGGTTCGACCGATGGCAGTGTTATAGTTCAAAATGGATCAGTTGGTGACTGATGTAAAAGCTAGGCAAGACGAAGACCCTATTTTGGCAAAGTTAAAGGATGTCGTTCAAAATCAGAAGGTAGAGGTATTCTCCAAAAAGGGAGATGATGTGCTTCGATACTAGGGTCGCTTATGTGTTCTGGATGTTGATGATTTGAGAAATTGGATGTTACACAAGGCTCACGGATCCAGGTATTCAATCCATCCAGGTGACACCAAGATGTACCGTGACTTACGAGAAGTCTATTGGTGGAATGACATGAAGAATGACATCGCAGAATTTGTGGCGAAGTATCCAAACTGTCAGAAAGTAAAGGTCGAGCATCAGAGACCGAGAGAGGTGCTTCAGGATATCAGTATTCCTACTTGGAAGTTGGAAGAAATCAATATGGACTTTGTCACACAGTTGCCTCGCACTCAGCAGCAATATGACTCTATTTGGGTTGTTGTATACAGGTTGACCAAAGCCGCTCATTTTCTACCGGTCAAAACCATGGATTTGGCAGAGGATTATGCCAAACTATACATCCGAGAGCTAGTTCAATTGCATGGAGTACCCTTGTCCATCATATTAGACCAAGGTACCCAATTTACCTCTCAGTTTTGGAGGTCGTCTCAAAAAGTACTAGGTACTCAAGTTAAGCTCAGCACAACGTTTCATCCGCAAACGGATGGTCAAGTGGAGCGGACAATTCAGACTCTCGAGGACATGTTGAGAGCATGCGTGATTGACTTCAAAGGTAGTTGGGATGATCATTTACCTCTTATCGAGTTTGCATACAATAACAGCTACCATTCTAGCATTCAGATGGCCCCGTTTTAGGCTCTCTATGGGCAGAGATGTAGATCGCCTATTGGTTGGTTGGAAGTTGGTAAAGCTGCGATGATAGGGCCAGATTCCGTCCATGAGGCCATGGAGAAAGTTCAGCTCATACGGGACAGGTTGAAAACAGCTCAAAGTTTCCAAAAGTCCTATGCTGGTGTGAGAAGGAGAGAACTCGAGTTCGAAGTGAATGATTGGGTGTTTCTAAAGGTTTCTCCCATGAAGGGAGTGATGCGGTTTGGAAAGAAAGGAAAACTCAGCCCTCGTTATATTGGCCCTTACTGGATTATGAAACAGGTTGGCAAGGTGGAATATGAATTGGAGTTGCCCTCAGAATTAGCTTCCGTGCATCTTATATTCCATGTATCTCTCTTAAAGAAGTGTTTGGGTGATCCAACTCTAGTTGTCCCGGTGGACAGTGTCGGTGTGAAAGACAACCTTAGTTATGAAGAGAATCCGGTGGAAATACTAGATCATCAGGTTCGACAAGCTAAGGAACAAGGACACAACTTTAGTCAATTTTTTTGGAGGAATCGGCATGTTGAAGGAGCTACGTGGGAAGCCGAAGCAGACATGATGGCTAGATACTGACATTTATTCTCTATCGGCTCAGTTCTAGCTTGAGGTATCAGTTTTTTCCCTAAAACTCTATTTAGTTTTCATGTTCAGTTCATGCTCCCCAGTTTCTTTCATGTATGTGGATGTGTATATGATTCATGAATTCAGTTCAGCTATGTAGTTTGAATCGGAGTTAGTCATTCTGTTAGTTTTCAGCTTAAATGATTAGTATTTGAGTATAATGATTGTGTTTCTCTATTTTCTATATGTTTTCCCACATTCAAGGATGAATGTTCCCAAGGGGGAGATATTGTAATACCTCAGAAGTTCCCAAGACTAGACCCAGAATTTAAAAATGAAAGTTGGCAGAAATATGGACAAACTTCACAGAACAGGTCATGTAATAGGTCGTTGGTTCCACCAACAATCCGTAGGGAGTGCTTGTGCTGAGGTGCAGTAGGGTTGAAGTGGGACTAATGGTCAAGGAACTACCCGTGGTTTGATATCACGAATTGTTGTATGTGGTCGTGGTGAGACTAGTCCTTAGCCTAGGAGGAAGTAACGGGTCGTAGGAAGACCCTGTAAGCAGTAACAGATCGTGGTGAGAAACCATGGGAAAGAGTAGAAAATTTTCCAGTCAAAGTGATAGATGGAAATCACGACTCGTTGGAAGGAGGCATGAGTCGTGGTGTGGCTAGTGGGAAGGCCCAGGTGTAGGTCGTCAGGGGAAACAACAGAGGATACAACGGACCGTCGTCTGATGTAACGACTCGTCCTTTTCGAGTCGTGGGATTGAATCTGAGAAGTGAAGTTTGGGAAGTGGACGCAATGGATGGATACCACGACTCGTGGTATCCAAGCACGATCCGTTGGATCGGTCGTTGTCACTACCAGTGTAGAATTTTCAGGAAATTCATTAAGGGCATTTTCATCATTCCTAAGTCCTAGGGTCCTTAACTACGTCGTTTAAGGCTCGAAATGTAGTGTGTTATGAGGGAAAAATCTATCCTAGGCTTATTCATATCCATGCATGCATATTGAAGGGGTTTAGGAGGTGATCAAGTTAGGATTCTTCAAGCTTTCCTTCAATCCTTCATTGGGCTTTCAAGGAGTGGTAAAATCTGATCTTCCCCAGGTATGTAGGGTTATGAATGGGTGAATCCATTCATACCCATGCCCAATCCCTCTCAAAATCATGAAATCTCCTATGTTAATTCTATGGGGTTTTAACCCAATGCATGAAATTCCTAACTCTCTACATGGATATGATTTAAATGTATTTCTACTATGGAATTATTATTCATGGGAAAGTTTTACGTTGTTTTCCATTAAAATCATGTTTCAGGTTTTTTAAATTTAAATGCCCAATTATGAGAAAATCATGAAAGTTAAGATTTATGATGATTGTTCATGTATGATGAAGTATTGATGATGAAAGGCATGTTTTCAAGTTACCCATGTTTATAGTCATGTTTTCAAGTGAACTGAGTATTTTCAAGCATGTTAAAGTATTGGGCAATGCCCACATGTTCAGGTATGATTTATGATTTACTAAATGGATTTCATGATTGATCGATTTATGACGTGGGCCGATTAATGGGCCCTTGATCATGGCTAACATGTATGTAAATGGGGAGCAACGACGTTAATGTTTATTGGGCCATGAATCCCATGAATGATGATTACAATTTACGTACGAGGCTAATGTGCATGTTTTTGGGAGCAGTTTCTAGCACTGAGTATCCCGGCATTCAAAGGACTACGCCTGTGTCTCATAACTACGTGCCACCATAGGTTCATGTTGATACATTACAATGTTAATGGATTCCCCCTTTCGTGATATCACATAATGCACGTCCATTTCCTGGAAAGCCTAGGATGACTCTACCCACTTGAGTGAGATAGTTGGGGCATCATGTAAGGCTCTACCATGATGGTGTCGGTTATGACAAGTCCTCCCATTGTTCCGCATGTTTTATGCATTGTTATGTTTATGTTACTTTGGCTCAAGTTATGATTTATAAAGTTTCTCTTATGTCTATGATAATGAATGGGATATGAATGTTTTGAAAACCTTGAGCCTTATATTACATTATGATATTTATGTTATAAGCATGTTGTCCTACTCTTATGAACTTTTATGTATTTAAAATTTCTGTTTTACTTACCTTGCATACTCGGTACATTTCATGTACTGAACCGCATACTCTATGTTGTATCGCTTTATGATACAGGATCTAACCTTTAGACTCAGCACCGCTATTAGCTCATTCCCAGAATTAGCATCCTGTTCATTAATGAGTCCTCATCTCCCGAGGACCAGTTGATATCAGTTATCCTTTATGTTTAGTTTTCAGACTTCTCAGGTTAGTTGGAGGTGTTGTCCCATCAACCCATCAGATATATTAGAGGTTTCAAACTATGTGTAGCATTCAACTATCATGTATGAAGTGCGCATCATTTTCTATGTTATGTCATGATTGTTCCTCCGCCATGTTATTATTTTGAGTATTCCGCTTATTTGATTGAGTTAGATTTCTACAAGAGACTGTTTCCACGACTTGAACCCATGACCTCCTGGTCATATGGCAGCAACTTTTACCAGTTACTCTAAGGCTCCCCTTTATGTACCATATTATGTATAATCCCATATTTCATGGGATTTAGGTGATTCTGTTCCACAATATATTATGTATATAAAGTCATGTATATGACATGAATAAAATTATTCAACTAGCTTATTCCACACTTGCCCACTCACTAATGAACAATTTAAATATATCTGAATAACAAGCTAATAATGCTAAGTTATGTTTTACAGTTTCAGATAATGTTCTTGATATTCACTTGTCTTTATTTTCTCTTATTTGATATCTGATTTACTAGAGCATCCTTTTGTCGCGACCCACCTTGGGAGGCATGACTGGCACCTAATGCCACACTGGGACCTTGGCTGACCTGGCTGGGCATATGCACTTTTGGCATCTGCCGGCAACTCAAAATCAAGAAAATAAACTGTTATATCTCATCTGTAAACACGGTCTCGAGCCAACAAGGCCACGCAGCAACCTATAAAGAAAATCAGCTAACCCAGCGACATGACAATAACGGGATCCTATGCGTGCCGACAAGACCACCATGCTGTCTATTCATAATAAAATGAAAGCAGGCGGTCATATTCATACTATAGCCGACAAGGCTGCTAACTAACTAGCTACACTAGGCCCCACACGACCAACACACACAACACAACAAATATCGGCCCACACGGCCAACACGCACAACACAACAAATATAGGCCCCACACAGCCAACACGAACAACTAACTGAAGATTGTAGTTTGAAAAGCCTCTAAGAGTAAAAATATTAGTCAGGACAGGTCCCGGGCCTACCCAAATGCTATACAAAAAGAAGACAGGTAAACCTCTACAACTTGGAAACTCCGAATGAAAGGAGCAGGCCAATCTGCTGGCTCTGAATAGCTGCTAGGAGGTCCTGAACCCTATCTATTTAAACTTGCAGGCAAGTATGCAGCGCCCCATGATTAGGCGTCAGTATATTATGTACCGAATATGTAAGGCAATAATTAAAGCTGGATAAAAGCTAATAAATAACTAAAAGTAAATAGTAAGAAGGCCAGAAGTTAACCTGTAAGTTATCGTATCCATAAAAAGCATCTAGTAAACCACTACACAAGTAAGAGCTGAAGCTGCACGACTATACATTCATAAGCTATATCTAGAAAGCAAGTATACAAACAAGAACCTAACCTGGCCCCCATAAGCCTTGAATATGAAAGCAACATAGAAATAACCTACCGAGGCCCCTATAAGCCCTGGCAAGTACAGTTCAATCTATATTCCCCTAACTAGGTCCTTATGATTCTTCTGGTTACTATAGCCAACCTACCAAGGCTCTAAGTCTGAAACTAAGCCCGTTGGACTCCTGTAACTGTGTCTGAGCCCGTTGGGCTCCTATAACTGCACCCCGGGAACATAAGGCTCGACGGAGTGTCAGTAATGCCCATATGGCATAAGAAGAGGTCCATACGTGGATGGAATTAAATTTGGCCTTATAGGCCTGTATATAGTTCTCTCAGACATCACATAGCTCCTCTGAGCAACATCACATAGCTCCTCTGAGCGATATCACATAGCTCCTCTGAGTGATCCATAGCCCCGTAGGCGACGACACAATTATCAATCTTGAAGATGATCAATAGAATGCTATCCTAGGTGTGGTAGATCCTGATCGAATTACTAAATTTTAGTCTCAATCTAGCAACTCAAAAGGCATATCTGGCCCCCTTAGGCCTAACGCGATCACTACTCGCCCCTAGAATAGTATGTATAGTGCACACCCCGTGTGTCTACACCTGACCAGAAGATCCTGGCAATGATTATAATCTCTAATGGCCCAGACAGAATAGGGCGAGGTCTGGAGTGGCCTAAGCGATACTTTGAAGACATGCTAGGACAATGATAGCTCATAAGCAAACAATAAGGTCATAGGCGACCAACTATATAGTTCCTCCGCATAGAACAATTGGGGGTCTGCTACTGATTAGACATTCTCCTAAGTAGTCAGCCCTCTCTCTACAAGAAACTTACTATAACACTTAGCCTGGAAATAACACTGTGATACTTTGGTTCTAGTCCCTTTAGACCATAACTTAGTCTGTCCAAATTCCACATGGCTCCTCTGGACAATTCATAGCCTCGTAGGCAGGTATATCTAGACCTAGTCCTTTGTGACAAACCATACCTGGGCATCTATAAGAGTAGCCTGGGATGTTGGCCTCACATCTATCTACTAATAAGGTTCCTTCCTTAGGGCATCAACTAGTCTATCAGACTTGTAACAACAGGAGTGGTTTCCTGAGCGACCTGTAGGATAAGCATTGGGTCGGTGGAAACTAATGGTCATTGACAATAGCCAATCATATGGCAAGTTGTCGCTCAGTTCACTAGGCAACCCTGTTGCCACTGACCCGAAGGTAAGACCACCCTATCCCAATTCTGGACCTGGAGGCATCAAGGTATGTCAACGGCCTCTAGGCGAGCTTTACTAACAATATAGGCGTCAAATTGAAAGTTATATCACCCAGCTATGCCCTATGCTGTTCAACTTACATAGTCAAGCCCAACAGTTACCATAAACTTCTAAGGTCTTGGCACGACAACAAAACATTAGAATACCTCTAAATGGTAAATGGGTGAATGGGGAACTCCTATGACGCACCCAGCGTTAGTCATACTTAACATACCCTTTCCCGACGAGGGATACTAGGTATAATCTCACTACGTCTTATAGCAGCTAATCAAAAAATACATAATCATTATCTACTAGCAAAAACTAATCAAAACATATAATATCATTATCTACTTTCGAGGACATAAGTCGTATCACTATACGACAAGAATAACTTGTCAAAGAGATAAGCCTTAACATACCTCGAATGATGATTCTCATTTATCAAAATAGTTACCACCTATAGCTGGAAATCCCACTCAATTGCAGCCTTTAAACTGAGAGAATAAGGCTATTTTCAATACTAAGACTCGGCAAACAACGATATCTTTCAATAATAGTAACTATAATTCAACCCCATTTATTTTGGCCGAAAACTCACAAATCCCGAGAGTTTAGAAGGTAGAAATGCTTACCTATCACTTTTAGCCGCTTAGGACTCAATTATAATTGATTTCTACAACTTTTACTTGGTGGGGTTCCGATACTCTGAGTGAATTTTCAAGAAATAACTCCGCAGGGACATTCCTCGTAGGCCTGTAACTCATTATCCAAGACAAATTTGTGTTTGAACGGAGATTAATGATGTAATTCTACCAAAAACTGATAGAAAGTTGAGAGGAATCATTGTAAGGGCTGAGGGTCAGATTTGGGAAATGTTTTGAATGAATTAATATCTCACTTAAGAATATATATAGGGAGGCGGTGGAGGGAAGGCGCAGTGGACCACCCATAGCGCCAAGAGTCGGGCATGACGCGCCGCTCAAGGCACTGAGGTAGAGGCTCTCCTTGCCGCCTGCCTCTGCTTCAGCTTCCTGCTCACTCGATGATGCACTCGTGCGCTCCCGTCTTCCAGCTTTTTCCCATATGCGTCATACTCCAAAACTCTCAACATATGTACACACATCAATTAAATTATAGAAACTTATGGAGTGTAATATCATCCCCCCTAGGAACACATTCATCCTCCAATGTTATCTTAAACTCAAGAGACTCAACTCCTGTAACTATTGCCCGAAAAATTTCTGTAGAGTCCCCTCTGTAACATGGACTATCTGGAAACCTGAAATGGAGAAAAGTCCAACACAAGCGCCTCACATGATGCTATTTGCAGCTGAATAATACTATAATGCCATATGTATGTAAACAATTGATAACAATAGCAACAAAGTCAACTATATGACATCTGAAACTATCTTACCTTAACTGAGATTGTCTAAGCTATATACTATCATCGTAGCGCATGGAACGATGGAAGATATCAAAAATTTGCATCATTCGTAGCTTTTCAATTCATCCCTTTTATACTCATATCCCTCCATATGACTTTACTAGACTACATCCTTAGTTCTCAAGATAGTTCCTGCAGACCTGACCATCTAGTGTACCTGTTGAGGTCTCCGCGTGGGACAGCTCTTCTGTAACCTGGGCATCCTTGACTAGGATAACCTGTGAAAGGTCCCTTACGCGTTGGCGTAGCATCGATGAACCGATCCTAGCCTCCGAACATAACTCTAACTCATTGGCCACTTGAGGATCTAGTATAGCTTAGTGAATCTAGGGCTAAGTTTACCCTTTTCGCCAAGTCTCACAATGCCCTTCTGTGGTGAAAGTTTCAAGAATACCCTGTTGTTGCCTCAATCTCAAACTGCCTACGTCGTATATAGGAATCGGACTACTGATGACCCTGGGATATCAGTAAATGCTCTCTTATGATCTCAATCTTCTCTTTTGATTGGTGCATCTTTCCAAGTCCTATTAACCTTGATTCCCTTACTTTGGAGCATCTCACTCTATCCTATGTGGGATCTTTTCTCTACCCATATATAGCCTCATAAGGCGTCATCTTGATGCTAAAATGGTGACTGCTATCGTATACTACTCCATAAGAGGTAGATTGTTATCTAAACTTCCTTGAAGTCTAGTATACACGCCTATACTTATCTTTGAGCGTCTCTCTGGAATGACTTTGAAAGTCCAGCCATAAACTGTGCCCCTTCGTCAAAGATAATAGACACTGGTATGCTACCGGACTATCTCTCTAGTATACAACTTAGCATAATCTCCAGCTAAAACATAATTCTGACTGGTAAGAAATGAGTTGATCCCACTGGCCTTTAAACTATGACTCAAGTAGTCAAGTATACACTTGGTAGGTACATCTATAATTAAATTCATATTGGCTCCTTCTCACTTCCCTACAGGCACGACTATCTCCTGAGTTAGCTCGTCACGGTCCTGATGTCCATCCTTTACTTGGTGGAAATTGGAGCTCTATGCTATAACTCGACCATACCTTCCTTCTTCCCCTGCCATCAGTAAATCTCTTTTATAATTTGATGTGTTTCATCAAACCTAGGTGGAGGGAACAACGGACATGGTGTACCTTTTCCATGATATACCAACGAAGCCCTACCGCATTTGGAATGCAGAGTCAACCTTTGGGTCTCAAGACTTCGCCCCCTGCTATCTCAAAGGTCGATGATTCCTTCCGCTGGGCCCTGTCTCTAGGCTGTACTAGGCTAAGGTCTTTGTATCATCACCCTTTTGCCTCCGCAACTAGTGGTAATGTTGCAGTATTCTAGGTTACAAACTCACTATACCTTAAACATCAGCGTGGTACTTGTTTCTCGACATTCAGGGGCGATTCCCAACTCTATCAATCCACTACAGGCTGGAGGTGGTTTTGCACTCCTCTAGAGCTAGATGCTCATGTCATGCCTTTACTTCCATAGGATAAAATCCGAGGTTCGTGCCCCATGCACCATACTAGTAAGGATGTCATTAGCCAAGTCTACTAACCTATGTCGTCTCGACCTGCACTCGGGACGGTTCCCATCATTTAATCTCTCTGGCCCTCAACATAATAGGCTGGGGGTCGTAGGCTTTATTCTCTAAGTGATTCCCTACTATTGTCAATAGACTGCGATGGGATTAGCCTATTTCTGACCCAAGCTTTACTATTGCTAAGAGTCTATTGCTAATGGACTCTCACACGTATATGGCTGCTCCTAGCAATCTTACTTGCTATCCTTATCTTTGCTACAGTAAAGGTCTAGGTGACTTATTTAAGTACTATTGGTCTTAACCACTTTTTCTAACACCCCTTAGGAACCAACGAGTTTAGCCCTCCTTTACTATTTACTCTTGGCAACATGGCGTCAATATTCATGTTCTTTTCTATATTGAGAAAGGCTGGGAGGTGAGAATTAACAATATCATACTATAGTGGGGATGGAGTAAGAAACTCAGCAAACTCTAAAGGCTGGAAGTAAGAATCTCATAATTTCACAATCTCTCATGCCTTTAAGGTAATCTAATGCTAACTGCTACCCCTATCTAATGTTGAGTAGCTACTAGGTAAGCCAACATGTATGCTACACTCCTAACATCCTAATCTGATGGTGTAGGAAAAACTAGGAGCATTACTAGCGTGTTTCTTACCCTATAAAGTTCCTGGCGCCTCGAAAGGATGCTAGGGAGATTGGAAAAAAAACATCCCCTTTCGCCTTCAGGCTGGGCTGTCTCCCAACTATGACACCTCGCTGGTACCCTCTCCTACTATTGTAGCTAACTTGAGGTTGGCTGAAGTCTGTCTTACCATGCTTCGAGATCGTGCCCAGCACTCTCCTACTTTCTCTTTGATAACGATGTTCTAATATTATTTTAGATAATGAAAGCATTCCATTACTACCAACCCAAAGAAATACGGCCACTCTGTCATTGTCTGATTTTTGGCTGTCTGATCACACTCGAAATTATGTATCTACTTATCGTATTTTTACCCCTGCCGTACATATTGCGTTAACAATAATGGGGGGAGGTGGTTTTGGTTAGTTAAATAGAAGTTGTAGTTTGAGTCCTCTCGAGGACGGGCCCCTTTTTTTGGGGCCTGATTGTTCTACTTGCAATTCTTGAACACTCATTTCATGGAAAATCTGTCTCATATCAAATATTATTCTAGACGGACATAACAATGAAAGCTTAGCACTCAACCCTATACAACTTGGCTCTATAGCATGATCTGAGAAGAAGGAAGGATAATCATACTATCATGCCTCATAGCCTCCTACTTATAAAATGTGGTGAAGAACTATAACACCCCAAAATTTCCCAAGATTTAAAATTAGGATTTGGAGTGTGTTCAACAAAAAAATCTACAATTTGTGCCTCAGAATGACTCGTCTAACGAGTCGTTGGTCGCTCTAATGAGTCGTTAGAGGCAGACGTTGGAAGGGATTTAGGATCTAGTTCCAGGTGTTTTGATGCCACTAGAGGAGGTACGAGTCATTGTGTAAGACAACGACCCATTGGATGCAATCGTGGTAAGCTTGCAGGTTGGACTTCTCAGAGGGGACGAGTCATATGACGACTCATTAGTTGCCGCAATGGGTCTTAGAGGAGTCGTTAGTTGGAGTGCAGGGTTCCAGGTCAATGACAACGAATGGTTACAATGGACCGTTGAAACTAGCAACGACCCATGGTATCGATTGTTGGAAGGGACTCAAGGCTTGGTGGAGTGGGGATAACGGAAGGACTGACGAGTCGTCGGACCAAGTAACGACTTGTCATGTCAGTCATTGGATGGATTGCAGGTTGAGGAACCAATGGAGTCAATAGTAGGTGGTGACGAGTCGTTGGATGAAGTAACGACTCATCCTATTAGTCGTTGGTTGAGGAAGCAGGAACTGTGAAGCAAACCCCAGAAGCAACGGATGGTCACTGCGAGTCATGGTGAGGACCAACAACTCGTGATGAGGGTCGTGGTCCCAGATCAGGCAAATTTTTATGTTTTTCTTAGTATTTTGGTAAGTTCCATGCTTCCAGTTTTGGAATGGTGTCGTTTTGGGAATTTTAAGGGACGTTTTTAGGGGGAGTTTCTAGCTTAACCTCTCATTCCCTCAACTCTTCTTCCTTTCCCCTCAAGATTTAGGATCTACAAGGGTTTCCTCAAGGCTTCAAGGTGCAAGTGCGAGTAGGATTTCTCTTAACCAGGTATATGGGTTTTCAGCAAGGATATCCTTCCATCCTTGTGCCCCAAAATGTTTTATCAAAAACCCGATTCCATTATTCTATAAAAACATGACCAAGGGTTTCGATTTATGTATGATTTCTTCTATGTCTTCTATGAATTTTAAGACCCATTAGGATTAAAAGTTAATTATGCTTATGGGATAGTTTTAGTATCTCAAATTATGTGTTAAATGGAAAAAATGCATGATTATAGGATTTCCTTCATGATATAGCTTAAGACTTTGATTGGGATTCTTTTATCGTTCACTTGATTATGTCAAGACTTGTATCCATGCTTAAAATATGTGAATATCGTAGAATTCCCTTAAAAACAAGAATATACGATTCGATAAATATGTTGAGATGAGATTTATTATGGCTTGATCAATCGAAAGTATGTATGTGTTTTCATTATGTTTTCGATGTAAATATTTTAGGGATGAGGTAAACCTATGATAGTGGCATAATTATCGTATCTTTCTTATGAATTGGAGTAAATTCCGAAATGGGTTCCATGAAATGAATATATATACTTCTACCATGATCCCGTTGCACATGTTTAAGGTATGAGTTAATTACGTAGAGTTTTTCGTAAATTTAGAATATATGAATCAATGTATATATGTTAAAGGGTGAATTGGACTTATGGATCTTACATGACTCTATGTTATACGTCATATGTTGTGAACTCAGAACTTGAATGTTGTGGAGGTGTATAAAGTATGATATGAATCTATAGATGTTCATAAAATGTAAGATATGTGGATTAAATGATGTACCATGACGATATGAATTATGATGATAAAGCATGAGTATGATCCATCAGACTTTTGGGCTTGTTGTTTGTAGAAAGTAGCCCTAATCCCTTCTAAACAAATATTGTATGACGAAATTAGTAAATGCTCATGTTTCTGATTAGTTGTAGTAGCATAGACCAGATGTATAATGTCGGATCAGTACTCCTCATATTCTAGTCATCCAGCGACTCTTCATAGCCGATAATTTTTTCCTTGGTCAGTCAGGGACTCTCCATAGCCGATAATATTTCCCTTAGTCAGTCAGGGACTCTCCATAGCCAAGAATGTTTCCCTTAGTTCAGTCGGGACTCTCCACAGCAGAGAATGACTCCCTTAGTTCAGTCGGGACTCTCCATAGGCAGAGAATGACTCCCTTAGTTTATGTTATCAGTTTGGTTCAGTTCTGTATAGTTCAGTCTTTAGTTTAAACAGATATAGCATAATGAAATATGAGTTATCAGCAGACATCCAGAATAGTGTATGATAGTAGCTCAGCTTCAGCTCTCAATATATGTTCAGTGCCTGACCCTTGTGCATGAGTTTGATGATGCTTCTGAATATGAGTTCAAGATGGAAGTTTCATGTTGATATGTGTATACGACTCAGAAGAGGTTTGTTGAATGCTTAACCAGTTATATGCTGATGTACTTAGTTTATTTCCTTCTTGTATACTTATATATTTAGTTTGTTTACGTCTCCACGCATGCTTATTACATTCCAATTATTGATTGCATACTTTATGTGCTATATCATTTCATAATATAGATTCTGGTATCCAGACTCGGCCGCGGTGGTAGACACGCTCTTTCTTCCATCTCAGTGGATTGTGGTGAGTCCTCATCTCTCGAGGACGAGGTCTATGTTCTTATTTTAGTTATATTTCAGTTTTCAAACTTTAGGAGTTAGTTGGGAACCTTTCCCAGCAACTCATCAATTTAGTAAAGGCTTTCAGACATATGTAATCAGAATCACTCTATTTGTTAAAGTTTTGTTAGACTATGTCTCTATGTTTTACATTTGACTCCTTACAGTTAGCTTCTGCTTAGTTATGTTTCTATTAGTTGTTTATATTTTCAAGTGTTATGCTATGAGTATGACATGGGTAGACTTGGAGCCTTTCGGGGTTCCTTTTCCCGTGTTACGGCTAGGGTGTAAACTCAAGTCGTGAAAACAACACATTTATAAACAAGAATCTACTAGACATAGCTTGCAGACTCCCTAGGATACAACGTTGCTCTGATACCAAGTTTGTCACACCCCACCTTGGGAGGCATGACTGGCACCTAATGTCACACTGGGACCTAAGCTGACCTGGCTGGGCATATCTACTTCTGGTGCTTACCAGCAACTCAAAATCAAGAAAAAAAACTGTTATATATCGGCTGTAAACATGGCCTCGGGCCAACAAGGCCACGCAGCAACCTATAAAGGAAAACATCTAACTTAGCGACATACAATAAAGGGATCCTATGTGGGCCGACAAGACCACCATTCTATCAAGTTATAACAAAATGAAAACAGACGGTCATATTCATACAATAACCGACAAGACTACTAACTAGCTCGCTACACTAGGCCCCACATGACCAACACGTACAACACATCAAATATAGGCCCCACACGTTCAACACGCCCAATCACAACAAATATAGGCCCCACACATCCAACAACAACAACTAACTAAATATTGTAGTCTGCAAGCCTCTAAGAGTGAAATAATAGTAGGGATAGGGCCCCGGCCTACCGAAATGCTATACAAATAGAAGAAAGGTAAACCTCTATAACCTGACAACTTCGAATAAAAGGAGCTGGCCAATCTGCTGACTTTGAATAGCTGCTAGGAGGTCCTGAACCTTGTCTGTTTAAACCTGCAGGCAAGTATGTAGAGCTCATGCCTGGCCGTCAGTACAATATGTACCGAATATGTAAGGAAGTAATAAAAGTAGGATAGAAGCTGATAAAAAACTGAAAGTAAATAGCAAGAAAGGCAGAAGTTAACCTGTAAACTTTCTTATCCATGACCTGCATCTAGTAAACCACTACACAACTACGAGCTGAAGCTACATGACTATACATTCATTAGCTATATCTAGCAAGAAAGTATACAAAAAAGAACCTAACCTGGTCCCCATAAGCCTGGAAGGTGCAAGCAACACCGAAATAACCTACTGGGGCCCCCATAAGCCCTAGAAAGTACAATTCAATCTATATACCCCTAACTAGGTCTTTATGATTCTACTGGTAACTATAACCAACCTACCTGGCATTTGGGTCTGCAATTGAGCCCGCTGGACTCCTGTAACTGTGTCTGAGCCCGTTGGGCTCCTGTAACTAAACCCTAGGCACATAAAACTCGACGGAGGGTCAGTAATGCCAATATGGCATAAGAAGAGGTCCAGACATGGATGGACATAAATATGGCCTTATAGGCCTGAATATAGTCCTTTCAGACATCGCATAGCTCCTCTGAGCGACATCACATAGCTCCTCTGAGCAATATCACATAGCTCCTCTGAGCGATCCATAGCGCCATAGGTGACGACAAAATTAGAAACCCTGAAGTTGTTAATGAAAGGCTATCCTAGGTAGGGTCAATCTTGACCAAAAAACTACATTTTAGTCTCAATCTAGCCACTCAAAAGGAGTATATGTCCCCCTTATTCCTAATGCGACCACTACTCGCCCCTAGAATAGTTTGTATAGCTGCCAACTGGCAAACCCCGTATGCCTACACCTGACTAGAGGGTCCTGGTAATTATTATAATCTCTAAAGGCCCAAACAGAATAGGGCAAGGTTTGGAGTGGCCTAAGAGATACTTTGAAGGCCATGCTAGGACAATAATAGCTCATAAACAAATAGTAAGGTCATAGATGACCAACTATATAGTTCCTTCGCTTAGAACAACTGGGGGGATACTACTGATCGAACATGCTCCTAAGCAGTCAGCCCTAACTCTCTACAAGCAGCTTACTATAACTCTTAGCTTGGAAGTAACACCGTGATACTCTGGTTCTAGTCCCTTTAGACCTTAACTTAGTCTATCCAGATTTCATATGGCTCCTCTGGATGATTCATAGCCTCGTAGGTAGGTATATCTGGACCTAGTCCTTTGCGACAACTTGTACCTGGGAATTTATAAGAGTATCCTACGATGTTTGCCTCACATTTAACTACTGATAAGGTTCCCTCCTTACTGTATCGACTAGTCTATCAGACTTGTAACTACTGGAGTGGTTTCCTAAGCGACCTGTACGACAAGCATTGGGTCGGCTGAAACTAACGATCACTGAAAGTAGCTAATCATATGGCAAGCTGTTGCTCAATTCACTAGGAAACCCTGGTGCCACTGACCCGAAGGTAAGCCACCCTAATCCAATTCTGGTCCTAGAGGCATCAAGTTATTCCAACGGCCTCTGGGCAAGCTTTACTAACAACATAGGCATCAAACTGAAAGTTATATCGCCCGGCTATGCCCTATGCTGTCCAACTTACCAAGTCAGGTCCAACAGCTAACCATATACTTCTAAGGCCTTGGAACGATAGCAAAACATCAGAATACCTCTAAATTGTAAATGGGTGGATGGGGAACTCCCTATGACGCACCCAGCGTTAGTCACACTTAACATGCCCTTTTTTGACGAGGGATAATATATTATAATCTCACTATGTATTATAGCAGCTAATCACCATATACATAACCATTATCTACTAGAATCAGCTAATCCGAACATATAAGATCATTACCTACTTTCGAGTGCATAGGTCGCATCACTATACGATGAGAATAACTTGTCAAAGAGATAAGCCTTAACATACCTCGAACGCTGGTTCTAGTTTATCCAAATAGTTCAATCCCACTCAATTACAACCTCTACATTGAGAGAATAAGGCTATTTTCAATTGTAATACCTCAAAAGTGCATAAGAATAGACCCGGGAGGTTGAAATTTGAAAACTGCAAGAATTGGGAAAAAGTTGCAGGACAGTCCATGGAACGACTCGTGGTATCAAACAACGAGTCATTGTATGCAGTCATTGGTTAGGGGAGTGTTGGTGGCAGTGGAGATAAGGAGTGGTATGAAGACCCGTTGTGAGATACAACGGGCCGTCCCTTGTAGTCGTGGGTAGGATCAGGCTGGGTTGCAGTTTAAACCACGGGAGACATGATGACTCGTTGTGGAAAACAATGAGTCACCGTTAGCAGTCGTGGGAAGGAGTTAGGTTCTTCAGGAGACATACAACGGGTGTCCTAACGACCCATTGGGAAAACCACAAGTCATTGCTTGTGGTCGTGGTTGGAGGATTGAGTTTTCCAGTAGGCTTGAAGGGGGAACAACAATTCGTTGGTTGTGTGACGGGTTGTGGTGTGACCCGTTAGGAGATAAGATTCCAAGGTTCAGGGGGTTATCCATGGACGATGTAACGAGTCGTGCGTTGAAGCGATGGGTCGTCCTGATGATCCGTTGTTTGACTGCGAGAATGGGTCATAAACAGTGTATGCAATGAGGGACATGACGGGTCGTTGGTAGTTCCAATGACCCGTTGGTACCACTCGTAGGTTCCATGCGTCTAGTTTTTAGGGTAGGTTCATCAAGGGTATTTTTGACTTTTTTACTATATAAGGCCCTAAACTACGTCGTTTTGGCTTAGGAAAGCTGGGTTTTTAAGAGAATGGCCTATTCTAAACTCTCATTCATGCATGCAAGGATTTTAATAGGTAATCTAAGGGGGATTACAAGTTTTTCACTTCAATCCTTTCAATTTCATTCTTGGGCTTCGAAGAAGGGTTAGAATTTGATAATTCCAGGTATGTAAAGCTATCAATGGGTGAATGTTTCCACACCCATTCTCCTACTCTATGGTTTTACTTAACATTTATTAAAAACTTTTGGGGTTTTGTGTTTGATTTTTATTAAAGTCTAATGATTTGATAATGGGTTTTGTGATTTTGAAATATTATCATAACCTATGGATTTTGATCATATTTTGAGATTTAAATTGATTATAATGTTGTTGATTTGGATTTCTAAGAAATTAAGCTTAATTATGCATTCCCCATGATGAATCGATTCATGATCTACTATTTCCATTGTTGATATTTAAAAGCCCAGCTTGATTTATGATTTGAAATATGAATTTATTTAAATACCCACTTTGATTTGATGATTTTCAAGTTATATGTATGATCTACAAGGATGCATGAAACCTATAATTTATAAATTATGTTCTTGGCCGACTCACGAGCCTCAAGTCATGGCTAGTTCAATTATGTTCAAGCATGTTTACATTTATCATGATTTAACTAGCGCATGAACACATGTATGCATTATTATGAGCACTATATATATTTTCGTAGTAGTATCGAGCATCGAGTAGGTTCGGGGCTCCGGTTAAGCCCCGAATCTCATGAACTACATGCCACCGTAGGTATGTTGGGACCCCTTTCAGTTTGTCCCTAGCTCAAATGGCCCTTTTCATGTGTGATTATGCCCTTCATGGTTCCTACCCTTGGCAAGGTACGAACACCCTCCTGACTAGGATTACAAGTCGGGCTTCATGTGTGCTCATATGGGGTATGTCGGTTAAGAGAATCTCCCACTGTTCCTCATGATTCATGCATGTTATGATTATGTATGTTGGCTCAAGTCATTTTAAATGAATCTCTTCTATTATGATTATGATTTTGTTTATGTTACAAATGCTTTGAAAACCTTGAGTCATATGATATGTCATTATGATTTATGATATGAGCATGTTGACCTACTCTTATGATCATTTATGAATTTCATACATGTTTTAAATTTCCACTTTACTTACCTTGCATACTCAGTACATTCCACGTACTAACCGCATACTTTCTATGTTGTATCATCCCATGATACAGGTCCCAGTTATCAGGATCATCCTCACCTGTAGATAGATTCCAACTTACTCTCAGCGCACTAGGTGAGTCCTCATGTTCCGAGGACTACATGTTCGCACTCTATGTTATTCCTTCATTTTCTCGATATTGGATTAGTTGGGGAGTTGTCCCATCAATCCGCCTTTCATATTTAGAAGCTTATCAGACTAAAAGTTGTATACCCTCATATTGTATAAGTATTGCACTGTTTTTCCCTTTTGCTATGTTATAATTATGTTCTTTATGTTAAGTCTTCCGCTCATGTGATTGAATTAGATATATTCTCATGTTATGGGACGACTTGGGGTCTCTCGGGGCTCCTTGTCCCGTGTCTACGATCTGGGTGTATGTTTGGGTCGTGAAAAACTTGGTATCAGAGCCATAGGTTTATGTGTCCTAGGGAGTCTGAAAGTCGCGTTAAGTAGAGTCTTTTTCATGGATGTGAAGCGCGCCACACTTATGACGAAGAGGCTACTGGACGTTTAAGAAATTTTCCCTTCTATCATGATTTATGTCGTGTGATGAACGTCCTTTAGTCCTCTAATTCGTGCTATTCGCATTTGCATAATCATGCCTCCACGCCGAGTAAATGCCAGGAGGAACGGTAATGGTATGATCATGAGGGTGCCTATGATGGTGAGCATCAGCCAGCTCCACCCATTCTTGAGGAGCACATACTAGAGCCAGCTACCTATGCTGAGTTTAGGGCGGCGATTCAGATGCTAGCATAGGCCATGACTGCCCAGGTCCAGAATCATACGGTGGCGCATTTCCCTCAGAATGGGAATGCAGCGGCGGCTAGGGTGAGGAATTTCTTGATGATGAGCCCTCCGGAGTGCACGGGGTCAAAGGTCAATGAGGACCAACATGATTTTATATAGGAGATTCTAACAATAACCTAGGTTATAGGGGTGAACAATAGGGAATGCATTAACTTGACCTCCTACCAACTAAATGGGTTAACATATATGGTTTAAGCAGTGGAGAGATGCTAGGGCGGTGGGTGCAGGCCCGATAGGTTGGGATGAGTTTCACACTGCATTCATGGATCGGTTCTTCCCTCAGAGATGAGGGAGCTCAAGGCAGCAGAGTTTGTTAATCTGAAGAAAGGTAACATGTTTGTCTAGGAGTATGCATTGGAGTTCACCCGGTTATCTAAATATGCTCCGGAGTTAGTGGCGGATCAGCCGGCTTAGGTGAGCCGGTTTATGCATGGAGTAGTAGATTACTTGGACAAGGATTGCTGAATCGCCATGCTTCACTGGGACATTGATTTTCCCCGTGTTGTATTTCATGCACAGCAGATGGAGTTAGTCTACAGGAGGCAAAGAGAGGCCAAGAGGGCCAAGACCAATAGCTATGTGTTTCTCAGGCCAGGTCAGGGGGTGGACCACGTCAGCAGCCCCAGCACAGGTCTAATGCTCCAGCTCCGTGATTGGCCAGCACACCATCCAGGTTCAGCGGAGACCAGAGGAGTAGGGCTGCAGGATCGATGGATCATGGTAACATGCAGGTGGAGCGCACTTTTCTAGTTTGTGTGAAGTGCAGCAAGAATCATCCCAGAAAGTGCTCAGTTGGCGCGGAAGCTTGTTTCGGGTGTGAAAAACTCGGGCACAGGATCAGAGATTGCCATGCAGCTAGTTCTACCTCCCCAGCAGCATGACCCCCTCAGCAAGGTGCCTCTACTAGTTCAGTAGGTGGTTAGCGCTGAAATAGGTTTTATGCCCTAGTGTCTCGCCAGGAGAAGGTGGCTTCACCAGATGTGGTTATGGGTATTTTGCAAGTCTTCCATATTGATGCTTATGCTTTGTTAGATCCAGGAGCTACTCTGTCTTTTGTAACCCCTTACATTGCTAGTAGTTTTGGAGTTAGTCCTGAAATTCTGTCAGAACCATTCTCCATATCTACTCCAGTTGGTGAATCAGTTGTAGCTAGGCGGATATATAGAGGTTGCCCCATTACAGTGTTGCATAAGGTTACCTCCGCAGGCCTAGTAGAGTTGGCCATAATGGACTTTGATATCATCTTGGATATGGATTGGTTATTTTCATGTTATGCTTTGATTAATTGTATGACCCGTGTAGTGGAATTCCGATTTCCGGGTGAGTCAGTTTTGGAATGGAAGGGTAATTCCGCTATACCAGTCGGTCGGTTTATTTCATACCTTAAATCCAGGAAAATGATCTATAAGGGTTGCATGTACGACCTAGTAAGGGTTAAGGACGTAGAGTTCGAGACCCCGACTATTCAGTCGGTTCCAGTGGTGTGTAAGTATCCATAGGTATTCCCCGATGATTTGCCAGGTGTCCCTCCCGAGCGGGAGATTGATTTTGGTATAGATCTTCTTTTCGATACGCAGCCTATATTATTCCACCTTACCGAATGGCACCAGCCGATCTAAAGGAGTTAAAAGAATAGTTGAAGGACTTGTTGGATAAGGGTTTCATTAGACCGAGCAAGTCTCCATGGGGTGCGCCGGTTCTCTTTGTTCGAAAGAAATATGGATCCCTTCGAATGTGTATTGATTATCAACAGCTTAATAAGGTCACCATCAAGAACAGGTACCCCTTGCCCAGGATTGATGATTTATTTGACCAGCTCCAGGGTGCCAGGTGTTTCTCAAAGATAGATCTCAGGTCCGGATATCACCAACTCAGAGTTCGGGAGTGTGATATTCCAAAGACAGCCCTTCAGGACCCGATATGGCCATTATGATTTGTTGTTATGTCATTTGGACTAAGCAATGCTCCTGTAGCTTTTATGGATCTAAAACAGGGTGTCAAGTAATATCTGGACATATTCATGATTGTGTTCATTGATGACATCCTTATATACTCCCGGAGCGAGGAGGAGCATGCCGCTCATTTGAGAGTAGTGCTTCAGACCCTCAAGGATCGTCAGTTGTATGCAAAGTTTAGAAAGTGTGAATTTTGGCTAGACTCGGTGGCATTTCTAGGCCATGTCGTGTCGAGTGAGGGCATAAGGGTGGATTCTCAGAAAATCAAAGCGGTGAAGAATTGGCCTAGACCGGTGAATCCTTCAAAAATTCAGAGTTTCTTGGGCCTAGCAGGCTACTACCAAAGATTTGTTGAGGGCTTTTCATCAATCCCAGCCCCATTGACCAGGTTGACTCAGAAAAAGATAAAGTTCCGGTGGTCGGAGACTCGTGAGAAAAGTTTCTAGGAATTAAAGACCCGAGTTACTTCAGCACCAATGTTGACTTTATCCGAGGGTACTGATGGCTTTGTTGTATATTGCGATGCTTCGAGAGTCGGACTGGGATGTGTGTTGATGCATCATGGGAAAGTGATAGCATATTCCTCTCGACAATTAAAGGTTCACGAAAAGAATTACCCAACCCATGATGTTGAGATGGCCTCGGTAGTGCTTACGTTGAAGATATGGCGGCATTACTTGTATAGGGTCCATGTGGACGTGTTCATGGATCACAAGAGCTTGCAATATGTGTTCACCCGTAAAGACCTCAATCTTTGGCAAATGAGGTGGTTAGAGTTATTAAAGGACTACGACATGAATGTTCTTTACCACCCGAGCAAGGCTAATGTGGTGATGGATGTACTTAGTAGGCTCTCTATGGAGAGTGTGTCCCACATGGATGAGGGAAAGAAGGAGTTGGTTAGAGACATCCACCGACTTGCAAGGTTGGGGGTTAGATTGCTCGACTCGACCAATGGCGGCGTTGTTGTGCAGAATGGGTCAGAATCGTCCTTGGTGGTTGATGTCAAATCTAAGCAAGATAAGGATCCGATTTTGAGAAGGCTGAAGAAAGCGGTTGAATCAAAACGTGGAGGTTTTCTCCCAAGGGGGAGATGGTGTCCAAAGATACAACTATCGGTTATGTGTTTCGGACGCTGATCATTTGAGAGTACGGATATTGCATGAGGCACACGGTACCAGATACTCTATCCATCCAGGGCCATAAGATGTATCGGGACTTGCGAGAAATCTATTGGTGGGATGGTATGAAAAAGAATATTGTAGAGTTCGTAGCCAAATGTCCAAAACTATCAGCAAGTGAAAGTCGAGCATCAAAGGTCGGGGGGCGTACTTCAGGGTATTAGCATTCCCACATGAAAGTGGGAAGAAATTAATATGGATTTCATTACAGGCCTACCCCGTACTCGATGACACTATGATTCCATTTGGGTGGCGGTAGACAGGTTAACAAACGCTGAACACTTCCTACAAGTCAAGACCACGGATTCAATGGATGATTATGCCAAGTTGTATATTTCGGAGTTGGTTCGACTTCATGGAGTGCCCTTGTCTATTATTTCAGGCCGAGGTACTCAGTTTACCTCCCAATTCTGGCGGTCATTTTAGAAGGGACTTGGGTCTGAGGTTAAGATCAGCACCACATTCCATCCGCAATTGAATGGCTAGGCAGAACAAACAATCCAGAGTCTTGAGGACATGTTGAGGGCATGTGTTATGGATTTTAAAGGTAGTTAGGATGATCATTTGCCCTTAATCAAGTTTGCTTATAATAACAGCTATCACTCTAGGATCCAGATGGCACCCTTCGAGGCTCTTTATGGGCGGAGGTGTAGATCTCCCATCGGATGGTTTGAGGTTGGTGAGGCAGCTATGATAGGGCCAGATTCGGTTCACGAGGCAATGGTGAAGGTTTAGTTGATAAGGGACCGGTTGAAAACCGCTCAGAGTCGTCAAAAATTATATGCCGATTTGAGGAGGAGAGATTTGGAGTTTGAGGTGGAGGATTGGGTATTTCTAAAGGTATCTCCCATGAAGGTAGTCATGCAGTAAGGAAAGAAAGGGAAACTCAGTCCTTGCTATGTTGGTCCCCACCGGTTTGTGAGGAGAGTTGGAAGGTGGCGTATAAGTTGGACTTGCCCTCGGAGTTATCTTTATTTCATCTCGTGTTTCATGTGTCACTTTTGAAAAAGTGTTTGGGTGTATCCAGCCTTAATAGTCCTGGTGGACAGTATTGGTGTAAAAAACAGCCTCAATTATCAGGAAGTACCCGTGGAAATATTAGATCTTCAAGTCTGTAATCTAAGGAACAAGGAAGTAGCCTCAGTTAAGGTTTTATGGAGAAACCAACATGTTGAGGGAGATATGTGGGAAGCTGAAGTAGATTTGATGGCTAAATACCCACATCTTTTCTCTACCGGCTCGGTTCTGACTTGAGGTATTAGTTCTACTCTACGGTTCCATTTAGTTTTCATGGTTAGTTCATGTGTTCATGTTTTTTTATGTGTATAAGTGTGTATGTGAAGCATGAGATCAGTTCAGCTATGTGTTATGAATCGGAGATAGTCATTCCGTAAGGTTTCGGTTTAAATGATCAGTATTTGCGTAAGATAATAACATGTTTCTGTTTTTTGCTTCTTTTCTACATTCGAGGATGAATGTTCCCAAGGGGGAGATATTGTAATACCCCTAAAATGCTAAGAATTGAACCGGGAGGTTGAAAGTTGAAAACTGCAGGAATTGGGAAAAAGTTGCAGGACGGGCCATGGAATGACTCGTGGTATCAAACTAGTCATTGTATGCATTCGTTGGTTAGGGGAGTTTGGTGGCAGTGGAGATAATGAGTGGTATGAAGACCCGTTGTGAGATACAATAGGCCGTCCCTTGTAGTTGTGGCTAGGATCAGGTTGGGTGGCAGTGTAAACCACGAGAGACATGATGACTTGTTGGGAAACAACGAGTCGTCGTTAGCAGTCGTGGGAAGGATTTAGGTTCTTCAGGAGACATACAATGGGCGTCCAAACAACCTGTTGGGAAAAACCATGAGTCCTTGGTTGTGGTTGTGGTTGGAGGATTGAGTTTTCCAGTAGGCTTGACGGGGGAAAACAACGATTTGTTAGTTCTAGTGACGGGTAGTGGCGTGACCCGTTAGGAGAAGAGATGCCAAGGTTTGGGGGGGCTATCCATGGGCAATGTAACGAGTTGTGGGTTGAAGGGACGGGTCGTCCTGATGATCTGTTGTGATTCCGAGAATGGGTCATCAGGAGGTATTCAACGAGGGACATGACGGATCATTAGTGGTTCCCACGACCCGTTGGTACCACTTGTGGGTTCCATCCGGCCAGTTTTCAGGGCAGGTTCATTAAGGGTATTTTTGATTTTTTCACGATATAAGGCCCTAAACTACGTCATTTTGGCTTGGGAAAGTTGTGTTTTTAAGAGAATGACCTATTCTAAACTCTCATTCATGCATGCAAGGATTTTGATAGGTGATCTAAGGGGGATTTCAAGCTTTTCACTTCAATCGTTTCAATTTCATTCTTGGGCTTCTAAGAAGGGTTAGAATTTGATAATTCCAGGTATGTAAGGCTATCAATGGGTGAATCCTTCCACACCCATGCTCCTACTCTATGATTTTACTTAAAAATTATTAAAAACTCATGGGGTATTATATTTAATTTTTATAAAAGTCTAATGATTTGATAAGAGTTTTGTGATTTTGAAATATTATCATAATCTATGGATTTTGATCATCTTTGGAGATTTAAATTGATTATAATGTTGTTGATTTTGTTTCTAAGAAATTAAGCTTAATTATGCATGCCCCATGATGAATCGATTCATGATCTACTATTTCCATTGTTGATATTAAAAGCCCAGCATGATTTATGAATCGAAATATGAATTTATTTAAATACCCACTATGATTTGATGATTTTCAAGTTATATGTTTGATTTACAAGGATCCATGAAACTTATGATTTATAAATTGTGTTTTTGGCCAACTCAAGGGCCTCAAGTTATAGGTAGTTCACGTATGTTCAAGCTTGTTTACGATTATCATGATTTAACTAGCCCGTGAACTTATGTATGTATTATTATGAGCACTATATATATTTTGGGAGTAGTATCAAACACCGAGTAGGTTCGAGGCTCTGGTTAAGCCTCGGATCTCATAAACTACGTGCCACCGTAGGTATGTTGGGACCCCTTTCATGTTTGTCCCTGGCCCAAATGGCCATTTTCATGTGTGATCACGCCCTTCATGGTTCCTACCCTTGTCAAGGTACGAACACCCTCCCGACTAGGGTTACAAGTCAGGCTTCATATGTGCTCATATGGGGTATGTCGGTTAAGAGAATCTCCCACTATTCCTCATGATTCATGCATGTTATGATTATGTATGTTGGCTCAAGTCATGTTAAATAAATATCTTCTATTATGATTATGATTATGTTTATGTTACGAATGCTTTGAAAACCTTGAGCCATATTATATGTCATTATGATTTATGATATGAGCATGTTGTCCTACTCTTATGATCATTTATGAATTTCATACATGTTTTAAATGTCCGCTTTACTTACCTTGCTTACTCAGTACATTCCACGTACTAAATGCATACTTTTTATGTTGTATTATCGTATGATACAGGTCCCAGTTCTCAGGCTCATCCTCATCCGTAGATAGATTCGGACTTGCTCTCAACGCACTTGGTGAGTCCTCATGTTATGAGGACTACATGTTCGCACTCTATGTTATTCCTTTAGTTTCTGGATGTTGGATTAGCTGGGGATTTATCCCATCAATTCGCCTTTAATGTTTAAAGGCTTATCAGACTAAAATTTGTATTCCGTCGTATTTGATAAGTATTGTACTGTTTTTCCCTTATGCTATGTAATAATTACGTTCTTTATGTTGAGTCTTCCGCTCATGTGATTGAAGTAGATATATGCTTATGTCATGGGTCAACTTGGGGTCTCTCGGGGCTCCTTGTCCCGTGTCTATGATCCGGGTGAATGTTTGAATCGTGACATCAATATTAAGACTCGGCAAACAATGACATCTTTCAACAATAGTAACTATAACTCAACCCCTTTTAATGCAGTCGAAAACTCACAAATTCCCAAGAGTTTAGAAGGTAGAAATGCTTATCTATCACATGTAGCCACTTAGGACTCAATTAGAAGTGATTTATACAACTTTTACTTGGCAGAATTTCGGTACTCCGAGCGAATTTTAAAGAAATAACTCAGCAAGGACGTTCCTCGTAGGCCTAGAACTCGTTATCCAAGACGAGTTTGCGTCTGAATGGAGTTTAACGGCGTAATTCTACCAAAAACTGATGGAAAGTTGAGAGGAATCATCGTGAGGGCCGAGGGTCTGATTTGGGAAATATTTTGAATGAATTAAATCCCTCACTTAAGCATATATATAGGGAGGCGGTGGAGGGGAGGTGCGGTGCACCGCCTACAGCAGCAAGAGCTGAGCTCGCCGTGCCGCTTAAGGTGCCGGGGCAGAGGTGCGATGCGGCACTCCTTGTGCCCTGCCTTTGCTTGAGCTTCCTGCTCGCTCGATGATGCACTCGTGCGCTCCCCTCTCAAGCCTTTTCCTTTATGCATCGTACTCCAAAACTCTCAGCATACGTACGCACACATCGGTTAAACGATAGAAACTTACGAGGTGTAACACTTTTGTTACTTATAGCTCTGTCTGTCTTACATACAAATACATATTAATATGTGCTCACGTCCCTATGGCTGAAATGTTCCATTTAAATAAATGGATGATCTGAAACACAGGTTGACAGGCAGTCTTATTAGGCACATTTCCATTTAGGTGTACATTTGGTGACCTCGGCTTCTACCTAGAGCTAGGACATGTCTAGTACTCCTTTTTATTGTACATATGTTATAATTAGGTATGTTTGGACTATGTCCCAATCATATGAAAGTTGTGTAGGTTCTGTATTCAGATAAGCTTCTTAGACACTGTGGTATTGTATATATGAAGTTAATTATCTCACTTGTTACTTGTATCAGTTTGGCCAGTGGCTCTCACTTGTATATTGATGAAGGGCGTACTCACCTACTTCATAGACATAATTTATCCATACTTTGCTATGTATTGAGGACAAATTATGCGTGTTTGAATGGGTTTATGTTATATATTAGTGAAAATTACTAAATCACACGATTAGATGCTTTTAGGTCTAAAAGCGATGGATTTTGGTGTATTTGATGCTTTGGAATGAATTTGAAGAAAATGGAATAAAGTAAGGACTGGAAGGAGAAAATTTGAAGAAGTGTCCAATGAAGGTAATGAGTGGCATAACGAGTTGTCGTGTGAAGTGACTATTTGTCATCAGACACTGTGAGCATTCATCAAGTACACTGGAGGATGTGATGATCCATGGCCATGAGGGACCTAACGACTCGTGCCCAGTCCTAACGAGTCATTAGGTGACCCGTTGCCACAACTGGGCCTAATGTTGAGGACGACGGTGCTTGACTGATCACGACTCGTTTGAGGTCCTAACAAGTCGTTACTTAGTCCGTGACCACTGAAGACCTGGAGTCCGTTTTTAATTAGGAAAAGGAGCTCAAAATTCCAAATTAAATCCATGAAGGAACAAAAGAAGATGCAATGTGGCAAGGCTCCAAACTGCCCAAAAATGGATTTCCCACTTCAACTAGGAAAAGAAAATTTAAATCCCAAGTCAAATTCATCAAGGAAAAAGGAAAAGCATAAATCTACTACTATAAATATCCCTTTATTTTCATGTATTAGAGAGGTTGTTTTTATGTCTTCTAGAGTTGAAGTATTAAGTTTGAAATTAGAGTCTAAAGTTTTAGAGAACAATTAGAAGCCAAGTTTTAGATAAGTCTTAACACATTTTGAAGACATACTTCGGGATACAATTGTAAAGTTGTTCTTCTTTATTTTTGCAATAATCAAGTGAGTTTCTTCCTATCATCGTTGTAAGTATTAATTTTTGCTTTTATTTATGCATTCTATTAATTTACTTATAAACATGATAGGCTAAAACCACCACAACTAGGGTTGTGGGAACCATGACAAATTAACACACATAGGTAAAATACTTTGTGATTTTTGAATGGAGTTTATGCATGTATTGTTTCTTCGTTCATTTTAATTGATTTTTAACGGTTGCAAATATTAGAACTTGCCTTATTCATACTTACCGGATCAAGGAGGTAATGAATGGGAAAAGAGATTAACAACAGAGATTTGAGGCTACCAACCCTCATCTAATAGCTTGAACTTTTCCTAGAGATAGCTAATTCGATATTATGGGTAAGGGTAAACTAAAGTACACCCGTAGACGGACCAAGTTACGTGGTGAAAATCACCTAGATAGGGGGACCAACCATTTAGGTGAACTTAACTTACCAATATTGCATGCTAAGCACCGGAATAGATCACTAGTATAAAATGCCTTATGGTTATAAAGTCATGGGGAACACTTACCCTAGTTAATTGCATTAATTTGGAATCAATCTTCACAATTTCTTAACTTTTCTATTTATTACTTTTACAAATTCCCCCCTCTTAGGAAATAATTAACTAAAAAGCTTAAGCACTACCATTCTTCTACATCCTTCTATATTCCCTATAGGATCGACTCCAACCTCTAGTTGGGTTCTTTTTTGACAACGTCTGCCTCATACTTTCTTAAGAAGTGTGAGTTTGAGCGTTATCAAAAAGTGGCGCCATTGCCGGGGGATACGGCTTAGGATTAGATTAATTGCTTGTGTTTAACTTTTTGTCTTTATTTCCTATTTTTCATTTTTTCTTTTATCTTCTAATGTGTCACAAGTTAGAGTGGTAAAACAAGTGTCCAAGATGTGACCACTGATCTCAACAGGTATCTTGATGAAGTCTGAGTAATCAAGATACCTGTGTCGTGCCGAGATGTTAAATCAGGCGCTACTTGGGAGGAAACCCAAGATAAATTTTTCGTTTTTATATGTTTGTTCAAATATGCAGGTGATAACTCATAATTTTTAATAAAACAATTTGAGCATGAAATACATAGATGGGGGAAGCTATTCCTTACCCCACAGAGAACGAAGAGTAGAGGCCCAAGAAGTCTTATTTCACTCTATTACTTTATGCTTATTTGTTTCACCACTGGGGACAGTGTAACTAATTAACTGTGGGGTAGGAGAAGTGAACTTCATATTACCATGCATGCCTTAATTGCTAAATTTGCACATGGCAGGCCTAGTATTTTTGGGATTTATTATTCGTCATGCATGCTTGTTTGTTTGTAGTATTTTTAGTTTTATTTTATTTTGGGTTCCTCCGGTTTTTGTTTTAGGTACTTTTTCGGTGGATAGTCCCTTAGAATCGATTAGAGAGTCTTGATTTTGTTTTATTTTTTATTTTAGTCATTGAGTCATGACTTTGCCCGATGATGGATTGATGACGATCATTTTAAGGGTAAATTAGTCATTAGAAAGAACAAGACTTGAGCCTAACGAATGCTAGGTGCTTCACTTTTGGTATCATTGAGACTTTATTAAATTCACTCAAAAATGCATGAAAAAGGTAGAAACACTTAGTCTTTTGGGAACTTGACTCTTGTACTTGAGAAAATGGGCTTAATTATGTTATGCATGCAATATGGATATATGTGTTTATGTGATATTGATTTCCATTGTTAAACCATCTTGTGCCAATGTGTGAGGAATTATTCTTAATATACTCCATGCTTATAAATTGACGTCTAGAACTTGCCCGGTGTGTGTGCAAAGCGAAATAATAATGATGGATTTAGGAAGTGATACAGGCGTTTCTTTGATAGCCATATTTTTATCCTATTTTACCTACCTTGATTGAAATTATCCTAGTTAGCCATGTTGAGCCTTAGCCTATTCTTTTGATAGCCATATTTTAAGCTTGAATCCCTTTTTATTGTATTGACTTGTATTTGATCCAAATGACTCCTAGAGCACTTTAATGAAATTGTTTTGTAGGAAAGGAGCATAATTGGAGAAGTGAAGGGAAAAGCTAAAAAGTGTGGTGAATTTTCTAACCAAGGAGGGTGAGTTTTAGTGGGAAAACAAAAAGAAGAAAGAGCTTTGAAAAATTGAAGATTTACTAATTAACCATACCCATTCGTTTACAATGAACCTATTTTGGTCCTGGTCCTTCCTTGGATATTGTGAACCTTAACATAAGAAAAAAATGCATAAGTTGAGGGTGGCCAGAGTAGGGGTACGTAAAGGGTGGGAATGGAAGAAGAAAAAAATGTATGTGAATGAGCTCAATGATTAAAAGAAAAATCCCCACTAGTCACCTAAGTTGAAAAATTAAAAAATAAGGATGTATAAGGAGAAAAATTTGGAAATTGAATAATGAGCTAAAAATCAAAGTGCTATGAAGTATTAAAGTTCTTAGGGAGATTAGTCACTATCTTGGCCAAATAGTTCTTACCCGTCCCTTAGCCTACATTACAACCAAATTAAAGTCTTAATTGATCCGTGATTCATAATTCTATATTAGTGGAGTATTACACTAAGGGCAAGCCTATGGGTCGTCTTTTGCATGTATTTTGAGTTTTTTTGTGAGAGTGAGCGGAAATTATTTTATTTAAGTACAAGTTAATCTTATTCTATATCTTGTGTGCAAAAAGGACATATCTCCAACTTGTGAGGGGCACAGTGGTAAGACTTTGGTTTAATCTTATAGCTAAATAATATATGATTCATGTTGGCCTAAAATATGTCTTGGTGAGTTAGTTTTCAAAAGCTAAGTGATTTCGAACTTCGACATTTAAATGTTGATACTATATGCATGCAAGTGAGTTGTTTGAGCTCAATTGATTTGTCTCATGATCCTAAGTGCAAGTAGACCTGTTGGTAGGATAAACTTTGTGCTTAAATGTTAGAAGGAAAGTAGCAGATTGTTCGAGGACGAACAATAGTTTAAGTGTGGGGTGTTGATGAAGGGCGACTCACACACTTCATAGACATAATTTTTCCTATACTTTGCTATGTTTTGAGGACAAATTATGTGTGTTTGCATGAGTTTATGTTATATATTTGTGAAAATAGCTATGCACATGATTAGATACTTTCAGGTATAAAAGCGATGGATTAAGGTGTATTTGATGCTTTGGAATGAATTTGAAGAAAATGGAATAAAGTAAGGATTGGGAGGAGAAAATTTGAAGAAGTGTCCAGTGAAGGTAATGAGTGACATAACAAGTCATCGTGTGAAGTGACGACTCGTCATCAGGCACTGTGAGCATTCATCAAGTACACTGGAGGATGTGATGATCCATGGCCACGAGGGACCTAATAACTCGTGCCAAGTCCAAACGATTCGTTAGGTAACTCATTGCCACAACTGGGCCTAATGTTGAGGACAACTGTGCTTGACTGATCACGATCCGTTTGAGGTCCTAACGAGTCGTTACTTAGTCGGTGACCACTGAAGACCTGGAGTCCGTTTTTAATTAGAAAAAGGAGCTAAAAATCTCAAATTAAATCCATGAAGGAACAAAAGAAGGTGCAACGCGGAAAGGCTCCAAACGGCCCAAAAATGGATTTCCCGCTTCAACTAGCAAAAGAAAATTTAAATCCCAAGTCAAATTCATCAAGGAAAAGGAAAAGCATAAATCTACTACTATAAATACCCCTTTATTTTCATGTAATAGGGAGGTTGTTTTTATGTCTTCAAGACTTGAAGTTTTAAGTTTGAAATTAGAGTCTAAAGTTTTAGAGAACAATTAGAAGCCAAGTTTTAGACAAGTTTTAACACATTTTGAAGACATACTTCCGGATACGATTGTAAAGTTCTTCTTATTTATTTCTGCAATAATCAAGTGAGTTTCTTCCTATCATCATTGTAAGTATTAATTTTTTCTTTTATTTATGAATTCTATTAATTCACTTATAAACATGATAGGCTAAAACCACCACAACTAGGGTTGTGGGAACGATGAAAAATTAACACATATAGGTAAAATACTTAGTGATTGTTGAATGGAGTTTATGCATATATTGTTTCTTCCTTCGTTTTAATTGATTTTTAACAGTTGCAAATGTTAGAACTTGTCTTATTCTTACTTACCAGATCAAGGAGGTAATGAATGGGAAAAGGGATTAACAACGGAGATTTGAGACCACCAACCCTCATCTAATAGCTTGAACTTGTCTGAGAGATAGCTAATTCGATATTAAGGGTAAGGGTCAACTAAAGTACACCCGTAGACGGACCAAGTTGTGTGGTGAAAATCACCTAGATAGGGGGACCAACCATTTAGGTAAACTTAACTTACCAATATTGCATGCTAAGCACCGGAATAGAACACTAGTATAAAATGCCTTGTGGTTATGAACTCATGGGGAACACTTACCGTAGTTAATTGCATTAATTTGGAATCAACCTTCAAAATTTCTCAACTTTTCTATTTATTACTTTTGCATATTCCCCCCTCTTAGGAAATAATTAACTAAAAAGCTTAAACACTAGCATTCTTCTACATCCTTGCATATTCCCTGTGGGATCGACCCCAACCTCTAGTTGGGTTCTTTATTGACAATGTCTGCTTCATACTTTGTTAAGAAGTGTGAGTTTGAGTGCTATCATATATTATAGTTTTTTTAGTTGTACCATTTGTTCATATTCATTTGTTATATCCAATCTGTTTTTTCGTCTAATCGATTTTTCGATATACAATAAAAAGACGAATACCTGAAATGAAGCAGAAAATTGATCAGACTGGCTAAATGTTTACTTTATTGGGATTATATAAATAGCATTACGTTCAAAGAAAAGTGGCCGCCGGACCTCCAAATCCTAGATTCACCTCTGTTTTCATTACATTCAAGAAATACAAAGGAATTCACAAAAGGAAAACATAAAAATTCCTTACTTTTACCTTTTTAGCTCCAAGGCCATCGAATGTTGCCTGAACAAAATTTTGCAAGTAATAAGGTTATATTAACACCTTCACTTAAGACAGCCCATCCAAATTCATGTTAGACTTAAAAATCGATAGCCATTAAGATAACAACACACAAACAAGCCATAACACTCCATACGGACTAAAGATCATGCAGAACTACTGTTGTCCAGAAGTTCAAGTGTATTCATGAGTCAGCTTAAGTACAATTTTTAAACTACTAGCCTTGCAAATATACAAACAAAATGCAGAAAGAGTTGCAAAGAAGATGAATATAATGCATAAATTAATCTATTGTTCCAATTGTCACCAGAAGAACTGCATGCATGTTTGAGGCTTCCATCCTTACATGAATGTGAAGGAAAACAAATTAGTAACAAGCCAATTGTCTATAAGAGATCGAGTTTAAGAACGTCACTGTAACTTTTTGGGGGTCTAGAATTGTGTGTCTGTGTTTGTTTCCTTTTATAAATACCCATTCCCTCTTAATATAACTCAAACTAGTGTGATATAGTTTAACATTAAGATAACACCTCTTGTAGGGAAGTATGTTTTGTTGACATAGTTAGCACTCTTTTTGGTGGGTCATGAATACCCCCTCCAACCCAATTTGATTGGTTGTTTTAGCTTAGAGAAAATGAATATCACCAATTCATAGAGATATATCGAACTAGATTAAATTATTTTCAAAAATAGGACCTTGTACTAGAAAATTACCACATGAAGTACAATATAAATTGCATTTTTTCACCACATGCAACTAAATCTAATATCTAATGTACGCTTGTAAGTTTGGATTTTAGACCTTCCCAAGAGTGATATAATGCTTCAGAAATAAAAAAGACTAATTGGGGACTGAGAAAGCCATTGTCGATTTCATCATTGAACAAGAAGAGTGAGGGTTAGAATGCTTCCTCCATTGAAGGAGAAGCAAGTAGTGAGGAAGATGAGAGAAATTACTGAGTGAAAAATGAGGCAAAAATTGCCTTCTTCTTCCTCTGTTTTCTGTTATATACAAAGAGAAGGGAGGGAGTTAATTACTCCTAACTAACTAATTGGGTAAAATTACAAAACTATCCTTTTCACTAACTAGTAACTAACTTATAACTAATTAATGCTAACACACTACTAATCAGCCTAACTAACTAGCTACCTCTAAACTAACTAACCAACTATCTAATGAGATGTAATCTCAACACCCCCTCTCAAGTTGGAGGAGGTAATTCCTTTGACAACTTGCCAAGAATACTTAAATGTTTTGGGCCAGTTAGAGGTTTTGTTAAGATGTCCGCTAGCTGTCTGGTTGTAGGAATATGATGAAGTGCAATGAATCCCTCTTGAATCTTGTCACGAATAAAGTGACAATCCATCTCGATGTGTTTAGTACGCTCATGAAAAAAAGGATTTCTTGCAATGTGTATGGTTGCTTGACTGTCGCAAAACACATGGATAGGCAATGAGCAAGTGCTTGTTAGTTCTGTCATCAGTCTGTGCATCCAGACGAGCTCTCCTACTACTGCTCTTATTGCCCTATACTCTGTTTCTGCTGAAGATAGAGATATTGTAGTCTGTTTCTTAGACTTCCACCCAATGACACTATCACCCAAAAGCACAACATATCCACTCACTGATCTTCTAGAATCTAGGCAGGATGCCCAGTCTGAATCACAATAGGCAGTGATAGTAAGATCAGGATTGTGTGATATAAATGTCCAATTATCTAGGCTGCCTTTGATGTATCTCAACACATGTATAGCTACTTGCAAGTGTGTGCCTCTAGGTGCTTGCATAAATTGACTTAGGTGTTATACACTATAAGAAATATCAATCCTTGTATGTGTGAGGAAGTTCAAGTTCCCTATAAGCTTCCTGTAATAGCTAGGATCATCAAGTATTTTGCCTTCATCATTCCTTAGTTTTACAACTGGATTAAGAGGTGAAGAGGCAGCATTATAGGCAATGCAATCAAACTCTTTTAGTAAATCAGCAGCAAACTTCCTTTGTGAGATGAGTACTCCAATTGGTTTGTAGATAATCTCCATCCCTATGAAATAATGAAGTCTTCACAGATCCTTTATCTTGAACTGACCATGTAGAAAAGACTTTAAGGATTCAATTTCCACCAGGTCAGTTCCAGTGACAAGGATATCATCAACATACAGTGCCACAAAGATCATTGAAGCATCCACTTTTCTATAAAATAAAGAATGATCACCACTGGAATGGGAATATCCCCTAGAATATAAGGATGTTGCCAATTTCTCATACCACTGTCTACTGGCTTGTTTCAAGCCATACAGGGATTTGTTTAGTCTGCAAACAACTTTGTCATGACTTACCAATAATCCTTGAGGCAGTGCCATGTATACCTCCTCATGTAAATCTCCATGGAGGAAAGCATTGTTCACATCCAGTTTAAACAAGTCCCAACCCTTTTTAACTGCTACTCCAATCAGAGATCTTATGGTAGTCATCTTAACAACTGGTCAAAAAGTCTCATTGTAATCAATACCAGCTTGTTGTGTATACCCCTTCATAACCAATCTAGCCTTGTATCTTTCCACAGTTCCATCAGCCTTATGTTTAATCTTATACACCCACTTGCAGCCTATAGTTTTCTTCCCAGGTGGGAGGACTACCAAAATCCCAAGTATTGTGTCACACCCCGCCTTGGGGGGTATGACTGGCACCTGGTGCACTACTAGGACCTGAACTACTAGACTGCTGAGCCTGGGCACATCTGGTGCCTGGCTGGCTCTAACTCACATTTCTGGAAACAAAGGGCTATATAACGGCTGTAAACACAGCCCCCGGCCCATTGGCCTATAGCCTCCTGTACCTGTAATAACAGCTAACCAGAAACAAGCAACTATAAGGAAACCTATGCGGGCCGACAAGGCCACCATGCTGTCTAGTTATCTATAACTCAACCCTGAAGTACTGGATAGCTACGTGACCGGCAAGGTCACCACTACTGTCGAACTATGGCCCAACACGGCCAACATAAAGGAAACAAAAGTACTAACAGCTATACAACTGCACGGCCTCACACGACCGGCTCATCTGACCACAGGGTAATATACATACAGACTGCAAGCCTCTAGGAATAGCAATAGAAATGATCGGGACAGGGCCCCGACCTACCCGTACTATACAAAAAAAGGAAACGAAATACACCTCTGGGATTCAGTCTCCGGATGACAGGAGCTGAATACTCGATCGCTGACAGGAATCACGAGGTATCGTCTGCTCGTCTATGAGTACCTGCAGGCAAGTAATGCAGTGCCCCACCGGGCGTCAGTACCACTAGTACTGAGTATGTAAAGCAATAACTGAAGGAAAAATCTGAAAACAACAATACAATTGATGAAACTGAAGTAGGAGGGAATAGATTAATTGTCTGATAATGTAAATCATACCTTCTTTTAATTATACTGGAAGGAGTAGGAGTCATACCTGGAGATTTATCGTCCTACTGTCGATCTACTCATATCTACTGTACATGGCATAACATATCATAACATCACATAGCACACACAAACCTTACCCGGCCCCCATAAGCCGGGAGGTACAACCAGCACAGAATCTATACCCCTACCCCGGTCATCCCATCTCCTAAAATAGCCATAAGCATCCCACCGGTCCCCTGGGTAAGCACTTGGGCTCGCTGAGCCCCTGACTATAACTGCATCTGAGTCCGGAGGACTCCTGAATCAACACCCGGGCGTATCCGCTCGACAGGGGTGTGTAAGGGCCGATCAAGGCACAATATAGGGAAAACTGGCATCCCATCTTCGTCCCCTGTGGGACGGCATGCCACTCCGTAGAGCGGCGTATCCTCGTCCTCTGGCAGACAAGTCGATACAGCTATTAACTCTGGGGCGGTCATGGATGCTAGGTAATCCAACCCCAAGATAATACAATGGTCTCAACTAGTAATACTATCTGCATATCCCACATACTGAAGCTAATGATAATAAAGTATTTATACATACTGTATGCTGAATTAGTGACAGTGATATGTACGTATTTAATACGTGCTGGGACTGATAATAGTATATATATGTATAAATATAATCTTCTGCCATACTGTACTGAGTCTAGTTTTGAAAAAGATATAGTTTTTCTGCTGGAAATCATGCTGTATACTACGTTTCTATAGTAACATGATTTACTATTTCTAACATGCTTTCTAAACTTCATTTTAACCTATCATTCTACTTTTGAGATGCCTTACAGATACTTACATTGCTTTACTAGTTTTCAACTAAATACGATAATATCCTAACATTCTTTACTAAATCACATACTGGGCATGTTGTACAGTTCCTAACACTCGTATTAGAATTTATATCGTGCTAGCAAGTTTCACGCAAGTTATAACTCGATGCTTCTAATATCGTACCAACATTCATAATAAACATAACATATGACTTCTGAACATTCTACTGGCCTTTAAATTACTGTACTGTCCCGAGATTACTAACTTGCCGAGGAAACTAGCTTTACATACCTTATCCTCGAACTATCCGTCTGTCGGACGAATCTCGGCCGGTACTTCAACTATTTTCTCCCAACTGCATTCATAAATACGTCAATTAATACTAAACACATCTTTATTTTAAAGAGCAACGTCACTTTCGATATAGTTGATAGCCTAAACTTAGGCTTATCGAAAGACGGTGGAAAACTCGCTATTTTTCAGAGGTCCAGAAGGGAGAACTATTCACTTCTCAGCTTGGAACACATAGACACTAGTTTGGAGCAATTCTACTTACCTTAGCTCGGTAGCTCGACAATTTGTCGGCCGTATATCACGAAACTAAATCCGTAGGAATGCTCTCTGCTACTAAATACCTCGGTATCTAAGGTTAATTTGAGTTTGGACAACGTTTAGCAGCGTAATCGGATGAAAATTATATTACCCCCTTCGTTCTTATCTCTTCTCTGCTGATCCCTCTCTGTTTCACTGGAAATTATAAGTGTTTAATGATTTAAAACCAAAGTGGGGCTTTATATACTTGGGCCTGGATAAGGCCAACATGTCACAGAGCCAACGCGAAGGCCTCACCTCCGTGACACGCTGCCATCACGGAGGGGCTCTCCCTCGGCTCCTTCCGCGATGGTTCGACAGGTTTCTCGTCCAATCTTTTCCCGGGCCTTTCTCTAGCACGTATGGCCTTCAAATATGCTTAACCAACGTGCGAATAGGTCATCTAGGTGCCGGGAATCCTATGGGGTATAACATTCTCCCCCCCTTAAGAACATTCGTCCTCGAATGTATACTGCTATCTAGAGGACTACTTACCTTACTTGTTTAGAAAAATTTCTCCTGAGTCTCCCCTGTAATATGGACTATACCAAAAACCTGAAATGCAGAAAAGTCCAATACAGGTACTGTACACAATACTTTAGGATTCACTGGATGGCTAAGTATCAATCTTTCTCACTTATACATATACAACCATAAGATATTACATAAGCAATAATACGGACATACCTGTCGCCTGACTAGGCCTGGAATAGGTGAGGGTACCTAGCTTTCATATCTTCTTCAGCTTCCTACGTCATTTCTTCACGGTTCATGTTACGCCACAATACTTTGACAGATGCAACATCTTTAGTCCTCAACCTGCGAATCTGTCTGTCTAAAATAGCTACTGGAACCTCTTCATATGCTAACTCTTCTGTGACCTGAACATCCTGAACGGGAACTACTGTAGAAGGGTCTCCTACGAACTTCCTCAATATAAAGACATGGAATACTGGGTGAACAGATGCTAACTCCGGTGGCAAGTTCAATTCGTATGCAACTCGGACTATTCTTCGCCGAATCTGATATGGCCCAATGAATCTCGGGCTAAGCTTGCCTTTCTTGTCGAATCTCATCACCCCTTTCATCGGAGACACTTTCAGATATACCCAGTCATTTACCGCAAATTCTAGATTTCTGCGCCGCATATCTGCATAAGACTTCTGGCGGCTCTGAGCAGTCAGTAAACGTTCTCGGATAAGATTTATCTTTTCCTCTGACTGCCGAACAATGTCTAGGCCAACCAATGCTGATTCCCCCACTTCAAACCAGCCCACCGGCGATCTACATTTTCGCCCATATAATGCTTCAAAGGGTGCCATCTGGATAGTTGAATGATAACTGTTATTATAAGAAAATTCAATCAATGAAAGATGCTCATCCCAGCTACCCCCAAAATCTAGCATACACGCTCGTAGCATATCTTCGAGCGTTTGGATAGTCCGCTCAGCTTGCCCATCTATCTGGGGGTGGAATGCTGTGCTCAAATTGATCTGTGTTCCCAAACCCCTCTGGAACGACTGCCAGAATCTAGCTGTAAACTGTGCTCCCCTATCTGAAATAATGGATACCGGCACTCCATGCAATCTAACTATTTCTCTGATATATAATTCGGCATAACCCTCAGCCGAGAAGGTAGCCCTCACTGGCAGGAAATGAGATGATTTTGTCAGCCTGTCAACTATTACCCAAATGGAATCATTTCTGCGTCTGGTACGGGGTAACCCTGTTACAAAGTCCATGTTTATTGTTTCCCATTTCCAGGTAGGCACCGTTATATCTTGCGTCAAACCGCCCGGCTTCTGGTGCTCCGCTTTCACCTGCTGACAGTTAGAACATCTAGATATAAATTCAGCTATCTCAGCTTTCATACCTGGCCACCAGTAAATGTCTCTGATGTCGTGGTACATTTTTGTCGCTCCTGGATGGAGGGAATAGCGAGTGTAATGTACCTCATGCATAATCTGCCCCCGAAGCACTGAAACATTCGGGACACAGAGGCGGCCCTTACAGTGTAGCACATCATCCTCAGTCATTTGGAAATCTGACTCCTTACCTTTCTGAACTCTATCTCTGAGTTGGACCAAGTCAGGGTCCTCGTACTGTCGTTCTTTTACCTTCGTAACTAATGATGACACAGCAGAATTCTGAATTACTGCTCTATTATTTTCTGTTTCCATTACTCGAACGGCTAAACCAGCTAACTGATGAATTTCTTTGGCTAACTCCCGCTTCTCAGGTCGCAAATACGCCAAACTCACCATTGACTTACGTCTCAGGGCATCTGCCACTACATTAGCTTTTCCGTGGTGATAGAGAATGTTCACATCATAATCTCTTAACAGCTCCAACCAGCGGCGTTGCCGTAGATTCAACTCTCTCTGAGTGAAGATGTACTGTAGGCTCTTGTGATCTGTGTAAATATCAACATGGACACCGTACAGGTAATGCCTCCACATCTTCAAGGCGTGGATTACTGCGGCCAATTCCAGGTCGTGGGTAGGGTAATTCTTTTCGTGTATCCTCAGCTGTCTCGAAGCATATGCTATCACTCTACCATGCTGCATCAACACATAACCTAACCCGACACCTGACGCGTTGCAATAGACCGAATAACCTTCTGTGCCTTCCGGCAATGCTAATACTGGGGCGGAGGTTAATCTGTCTTTCAGTTCCTGAAAGCTCTGCTCGCATGCCTCTGTCCACTGAAACCTTGCTGCTTTCTGTGTCAGTTTAGTCAGAGGTGCCGCAATGGTCGAGAACCCTTCAATGAACCTTCTGTAATATCCTGCCAACCCCAGAAAGCTACGAACTTCAGTTGGAGTGGTAGGCCTAGGCCATGACTTAACTGCTTCTATTTTCTGCTTGTCAACTTGTATACCAGCATCCGACACGATATGCCCTAAAAAGGCCACTGAGTTAAGCCAGAATTCACACTTAGAAAATTTAGCATACAGCTGGCGGTCTCTGAGGATCTGGAGCACTGTCCGCAAATGAGTCCGGTGATCTGCTTCAGAGCGAGAATATACCAGAATGTCATCAATGAATACTATCACGAACAAGTCCAGGAAAGGTCTGAAAATACTAGTCATCAGGTCCATGAAGACTGCCGGGGCATTCGTTAACCCGAAGGACATGACTAGAAATTCAAAATGTCCATATCGGATCCTGAACGCTGTCTTAGGAATATCTCTCTCACGTACTCGGACCTGGTGATATCCGGACCACAAGTCAATCTTAGAAAACTATCTGGCTCCCTGCAACTGATCAAATAAGTCATCAATTCTGGGAAGCGGATACTTGTTCTTTACTGTAACTTTGTTTAATTGCCGATAATCTATGCACATTCGGAGCGAGCCATCTTTCTTCCTCACAAATAAAACTGGCACACCCCACGGTGAAGTACTCGGCCTGATAAAACCTTTATCCAATAAATCTTTCAACTGCTCTTTTAATTCTCTGAGTTCCGCAGGAGCCATACGATAGGGAGGAATTGATATCGGCTGAGTGCCTGGTAACAAGTCAATAGCAAAATCTATCTCCCTTTCTGGGGGGAATACCAGGTAACTCATCAGGAAACACATCAGGGAATTCATTCACTACCGGAACAGACTGGAGTGTCGGAGATCCTGCTTGGACATCCTGGACTCTGACCAGATGGTAAATACATCCCTTAGATATCAACTTTCCCGCCTGAAGGTAGGAAATAAACCTACCTTTTGGCGTAGCGGTGCTGCCCTTCCACTCTCGCACTGCTTCTCCTGGGAAGTGGAATCGGACCGTCTTGGTCCAACATTCAACGTTGGCAAAGCATGGTACTAACCAATCCATACCCATTATGGCATCGAAGTCTATAATTTCTAACTCGACCAGATCTACTGTGGTCTGACGGTCAGCAACCTCTACTGTACACCCTCGGTAAATTTTGCTAGCCACAATAGAGTCACGGACGGGCGTGGATACTAAAAAAGGCTGCTGCAATAATTCTGGTGCAATACTAAACTTTCATGCCACAAATGGAGTAATGTAGGACAAAGTAGACCCTGGATCAATCAACACATAAGTAGGGTGTGAGCAGATAGTTAGCATACCTGTCACAACATCAGGTGACGCTTCTGAATCTTGCCTCCCTGGTAAAGCATATGTGCGGCTTGGACCCACACCCGTACTGGAGGCCTCTGATCTGCCCCGACCCCTGCCTGCTGAAACTGAGGGTCTGCGCCCTGCCGAGGATGCTGTAGCTCGTGACCTTGCAGATGCCCTATCTTGTCTATCCCGGTCCTCTCGACCTCTGGCTGGGCAATCTTTCATCAAATGGCCTTCTTGGCCACAAATATAACATGCAGTGGAACCATACCTGCATGCTCCAGGATGGCGTCGACTGCATATAGGGCAAAGTGGTAGGGTATACCTACTCTGCTCCGCCCTCCTCTGTAATGGTGAATATGCCATCTGCGAGCCTCTACTAGTCTCTGACTGCCCCCTACGACTGAATCTACCCCCCTGCGGCTGTGGCGGAGGCGGGGGCCTGGGCGGCCTGTCTAACAATCGTGGCTTGGGTCCTCCCCGAGCCTCCCTCTGTAACTCAACTGGCCTGTCCGGGCGACGCTGTTCCTGATTAACCCTTCTGATCTCCCGATGCCGCTGTCTGATGCCCTCAATATTTGGGCAAATGCCTGAACTCGAGCAATGTCCATGTCCTCTCGCAGTGTGGCCGTAATGCAAGTCTCAACATATTCTGGATTCAACCCCATGATGAAGCGGTGTACTCTAGATGCCATGGTATCAACAAAGGCCGGTGCATACCGAGCTAAAGAATCAAACCGCAAGGAATATTCCCGAACACTCATGGCCCCCTGCTCCAAATGTAGAAACTGGTCTACCCGGGCCTGTCGAATCTCTCGCGGCAAATAGTGATCTAGAAAAGCTCCTGAAAAGCTGGACCAGGTTGGAGGGGAAACATCTCTCCCTCGAGACCTTTCCCAGCTTTCATACCACAACACGACGATGTCCCATAACCGGAATGCTGCCAACTCAACTGATTCTGTAGGCGTGGCATGCATAACCCTGAAGATTCTCTGCATTTGATCCAGAAAATCCTAAGGGTCCTCTGTCCGGTCCGTACCTGTAAACTGTGAGGGATTCAGAGCTAAGAACTCTCGGACCCTCGAACTACCGGGCCCTCCTGATGACTTCGCAACTGTAGACGGCATTGGCTGATGCTGAGCAGCCATCATCTGTGCTAACATAACTACAGCACTCCTAACCTCCTGGTCGGAAGGTGTCGGTATAGGGACTGCTGAAGGTAGTGTCGCCCCAAATGGCTCCTGATGTGGTGGAGACTGCTGAGAAGGCTGGGACGATGCCTCTGTAGTGCCCTCTGATCGGGCTATTTCTAAACGAGGGTGAGGCATCCTGCTGGTGCCTTCCCCTGCTGCAATATCTAAGCTCCGGCCTGTGATAGGATGTCGCTGGTCTGACATTATCTGTAACCAAAGAATATAGTAAGCTTATAGGGACTCAACCCTATATTGTGCCGCTATACAGCACGACTGAATAAGAATAAAAGACAACCATCCTATCATGCCTTGCAGCCTCCTACACATAGTATGTGGTGCACAACACATCCATGGACAGGACTCTACTTAGCACGGCTTGCAGACTCCCTGGGATACGACCTGCTCTGATACCAAGTTTGTCGCACCCCGCCTTGGGGGGTATGACTGGCACCTGGTGCCCTACTAGGACCTGAACTACTAGACTGCTGAGCCTGGGCACATCTGGTGCCTGGCTGGTTCTAACTCACATTTCTGGAAACAAAGGGCTATATAACGGCTGTAAACACAGCCCCCGGCCCATTGGCCTATAGCCTCCTGTACCTGTAATAACAGCTAACCAGAAACAACCAACTATAAGGAAACCTATGCGGGCCGACAAGGCCACCATGCTGTCTAGTTATCTATAACTCAACCTTGAAGTACTGGATAGCTACGTGACCGGCAAGGTCACCACTACTGTCGAACTATGGCCCCACACGGCCAACATAAAGGAAACAAAAGTACTAACAGCTATACAACTGCACGGCCTCACACGACCGGCTCATCTGACCACAGGGTAATATACATACAGACTGCAAGCCTCTAGGAATAGCAATAGAAATGATCGGGACAGGGCCCCGACCTACCCGTACTGTACAACAAAAGGAAATGAAATACACCTCTGGGATTCAGTCTCCGAATGACAGGAGCTGAATACTCGATCGCTGACAGGAATCACGAGGTATCGCCTGCTCGTCTATGAGTACCTGCAGGCAAGTAATGCAGCGCCCCACCAGGCGTCAATACCACTGGTACTGAGTATGTAAAGCAATAACTGAAGGAAATATCTGAAAACAACAATACAACTGATGAAACTGAAGTAGGAGGGAATAGATTAAATGTCTGATAATGTAAATCATACCTTCTTTTAATTATACTGGAAGGAGTAGGAGTCATACCTGGAGATTTATCATCCTACTGTCGATCTACTCGTATCTACTGTACATGGAATAACATATCATAACATCACATAGCACACACAAACCTTACTCGGCCCCCATAAGCCGGGAGGTACAACCAGCACAGAATCTATACCCCTACCCCGGTCATCCCATCTCCTAAAATAGCCATAAGCATCCCACCGGTCCCCTGGGTAAGCACTTGGGCTCGCTGAGCCCCTGACTATAACTGCATCTGAGTCCGGAGGACTCCTGAATCAACACCCGGGCGTATCCGCTCGACAGGGGTGTGTAAGGGCCGATCAAGGCACAATATAGGGAAAACTGGCATCCCATCTTCGTCCCCTGTGGGACGGCATGCCACTCCGTAGAGCAACGTATCCTCGTCCTCTAGCGGACGAGTCGATACAGCTATTAACTCTGGGGCGGTCATGGATGCTAGGTAATCCAACCCCAAGATAATACAATGGTCTCAACTAGTAATACTATCTGCATATCCCACATACTGAAGCTAATGATAATAAAGTATTTATACATACTGTATGCTGAACTAGTGACAGTGATATGTACGTATTTAATACGTGCTGGGACTGATAATAGTATATATATGTATAAATATAATCTTCTGCCATACTGTACTGAGTCTAGTGTTGAAAAAGATATAGTTTTTCTGCTGGAAATCATGTTGTATACTACGTTTCTATAGTAACATGATTTACTATTTCTAACATGCTTTCTAAACTTCATTTTAACCTATCATTCTACTTCTGAGATGCCATACAGATACTTACATTGCTTTACTAGGTTTCAATTGAATACGATAATGTCGTAACATTCTTTACTAAATCACATACTGGGCATGTTGTACAGTTCCTAACACTCGTATTAGAATTTATATCGTGCTAGCAAGTTTCACGCAAGTTATAACTCGATGCTTCTAATATCGTACCAACATTCGTAATAACTATAACACATGACTTCTGAACATTCTACTGGCCTTTAAATTACTGTACTATCCCGAGATTACTAACTTGCCGAGGAAACAAGCTTTATATACCTTATCCTCGAACTATCCGTCTGTCGAACGAAGCTCGGCCGGTACTTCAACTATTTTCTCCCAACTGCATTCATAAATACGTCAATTAATACTAAACACATCTTTATTTTAAAGAGCAATGTCACTTTCGATATAGTTTATAGCCTAAACTTAGGCTTATCGAAAGAAGGTCGAAAACTCGCTATTTTTCAGAGGTCCAGAAGGGAGAACTATTCACTTCTCAGCTAGGAACACATAGACACTAGTTTGGAGCAATTCTACTTACCTTAGCTCGGTAGCTTGACGATTCGTCGGCCGTATTTCACGAAACTAAATCCGTAGGAATGCTCTCTGTTACTAAATACCTTGGTATCTGAGGTTAATTTGAGTTTGGACAACGTTTAGCAGCGTAATCGAATGAAAATTATATTAGCCCCTTCGTTCTTATCTCTTCTCTGCTGATCCCTCTCTGAAATTATAAGTGTTTAATGATTTAAAACCGAAGTGGGGCTTTATATACTTGGGCCTGGACAAGGCCAACGTGTCACGGAGCCAATGCGGAGGCCTCACCTCCGTGACACGCTGCCATCGCGGAGGGGCTCTGCCTCGGCTCCTTCTGCGATGGTTCGACAGGTTTCTCGTCCAATCTTTTCCCGGGCCTTTCTCTAGCACGTATGGCCTTCAAATATGCTTAACCAACGTGCGAACATTCGTCCTCGAATGTATACTGCTACCTAGAGGACTACTTACCTTACTTGTTTAGAAAAATTTCTCGTGAGTCTCCCCTGTAATATGGACTATACCAAAAACCTGAAATGCAGAAAAGTCCAATACAGGTACTGTACACAATACTTTAGGATTCACTGGATGGCTAAGTATCAATCTTTCTCACTTATACATATACAACCATAAGATATTACATAAGCAATAATATGGACATACCTGTCGCCTGACTAGGCCTGGAATAGGTGAGGGTACCTAGCTTTCATATCTTCTTCAGTTTCCCACATCATTTCTTCACGGTTCCTATTACGCCACAATACTTTGACAGATGCAACATCTTTAGTCCTCAACCTGCGAATCTGTCTGTCTAAAATAGCTACTGGAACCTCTTCATATGCTAACTCTTCTGTGACCTGAACATCCTGAACGGGAACTACTGTAGAAGGGTCTCCTACGAACTTCCTCAACATAAAGACATGGAATACTGGGTGAACAGATGCTAACTCCGGTGGCAAGTTCAATTCGCATGCAACTCGGCCTATTCTTCGCCGAATCTGATATGGCCCAATGAATCTCGGGCTAAGCTTGCCTTTCTTGCCGAATCTCATCACCCCTTTCATCGGAGACACTTTCAGATATACCAAGTCATTTACCGCATAATCTAGATTTCTGCGTCGCATATCTGCATAAGACTTCTGGCGGCTCTGAGTAGTCAGTAAACGTTCTCGGATAAGCTTTATCTTTTCCTCTGACTGCCGAACAATGTCTGGGCCAACCAATGCTGATTCCCCCACTTCAAACCAGCCCACCGGCGATCTACATTTTCGCCCATATAATGCTTCAAAGGGTGCTATCTGGATAGCTGAATGATAACTGTTATTATAAGCAAATTCAATCAACAAAAGATGCTCATCCAAGCTACCCCCAAAATCTAGCATACACGCTCGTAGCATATCTTCGAGCATTTGGATAGTCCGCTCAGCTTGCCCATCTGTCTGGGGGTGGAATGTTGTGCTCAAATTGATCTGCGTTCCCAAACCCCTCTGGAACGACTGCCAGAATCTAGCTGTAAACTGTGCTCCCCTATCTGAAATAATGGATACCGGCACTCCATGCAATCTAACTATTTCTCTGATATATAATTCGGCATAATCCTCAGCCGAGAAGGTAGCCCTCACTGGCAGGAAATGAGCTGATTTTGTCAGCCTGTCAACTATTACCCAAATGGAATAATTTCTGCGTCTGGTACGGGGTAACCCTGTTACAAAGTCCATGTTTATTGTTTCCCATTTCCACGTAGGCACTATTATATCTTGCGTCAAACTGCCCGGCTTCTGGTGCTCCGCTTTCACCTGCTGACAGTTAGAACATCTAGATACAAATTCAGCTATCTCAGCTTTCATTCCTGGCCACCAGTAAATGTCTCTGATGTCGTGGTACATTTTCGTCGCTCCTGGATGGAGGGAATAGCGAGTGTAATGTACCTCATGCATAATCCACCCCCGAAGCCCTGAAACATTCGGGACACAAAGGCGGCCCTTACAGCGTAGCACATCATCCTCAGTCATTTGGAAATCTGACTCCTTACCTTTCTGAACTCTATCTCTGAGTTGGACCAAGTCAGGGTCCTCGTACTGTCGTTCTTTTACCTCCGTAACTAATGATGACACAGCAGAATTCTGAAATACTGCTCTATTATTTTCTGTTTCCATTACTCGAATGGCTAAACCAGCTAACTGATGAATTTCTTTGGCTAACTCCCTCTTCTCAGGTCGCAAATACGCCAAACTCCCTATTGACTTACGGCTCAAGGCATCTGCCACTACATTAGCTTTTCCGGGGTGATAGAGAATGTTCACATCATAATCTTTTAACAGTTCCAACCAGCGGCGTTGCCGTAGATTCAACTCCCTCTGAATGAAGATGTACTGTAGGCTCTTGTGATCTGTGTAAATATCAACATGGACGCCGTACAGGTAATGCCTCCACATCTTCAAGGCGTGGATTATTGCGGCCAATTCCAGGTCGTGGGTAGGGAAATTCTTTTCATGTTTCCTCAGCTGTCTGGAAGCATATGCTATCACTCTACCATGCTGCATCAACACACAACCTAACCCGACACCTTACGTGTCGCAATAGACCGAATAACCTTCTGTGCCTTCCGGCAATACTAATACTGGGGTGGAGGTTAATCTGTCTTTCAGTTCCTGAAAGCTCTGCTCGCATGCCTCTGTCCACTGAAACCTTGCTGCTTTCTGTGTCAGTTTATTCAGAGGTGCCGCAATGGTCGAGAACCCTTCAACGAACCTCCTGTAATATCCTGCCAACCCCAGAAAGCTACGAACTTCAGTTGGAGTGGTAGGCCTAGGCCATGAGGATCTGGAGCACTGTCCACAAATGAGTCCGGTGATCTACTTCAGAGCGAGAATACACCAGAATGTCATCAATGAATACTATCATGAACAAGTCTAGGAAAGGTCTGAAAATATTGTTCATCAGGTCCATGAAGACTGCCGGGGCATTCGTTAACCCGAAGGACATGACTAGAAATTCAAAATGTCCATATCGGGTCCTGAACGCTGTCTTAGGAATATCTCTCTCACGTACTCGGACCTGGTGATATCCGGACCACAAGTCAATCTTAGAAAAGTATCTGGCTCCCTGCAACTGATCAAATAAGTCATCAATTCTGGGAAGTGGGTACTTGTTCTTTACTATAACTTTGTTTAATTTCCGATAATCTATGCACATTCGGAGCGAGCCATCTTTCTTCCTCACAAATAAAACTGGCGCACCCCACGGTGAAGTACTCAGCCTGATAAAACCTTTATCCAATAAATCTTTCAACTGCTCTTTTAATTCTCTGAGTTCCGCAGGAGCCATACGATAGGGAGGAATTGATATCGGCTGAGTGCCTGGTAACAAGTCAATAGCAAAATCTATCTCCCTTTCTGGGGGAATACCAGGTAACTCATCAGGAAACACATCAGGTAATTCATTCACTACCGGAACAGACTAGAGTGTCGGAGATCATGCTTGGACATCCTGAACTCTGACCAGATGGTAAATACATCCCTTAGATATCAACTTTCTCGCCTGAAGGTAGGAAATAAACCTACCTTTTGGCGTAGCGGTGCTGCCCTTCCACTCTCGCACTGCTTCTCTTGGGAAGTGGAATCGGACTGTCTTGGTCCAACATTCAACGTTGGCAAAGCACGGTACTAACCAATCCATACCCATTATGGCATCGAAGTCTATCATTTCTAACTCGACCAGATCTACTGTGGTCTGACGGTCAGCAACCTCTACTGTACACCCTCGGTAAATTTTGCTAGCCACAATAGAGTCACTGACGGGCGTGGATACTAAAAAAGGCTACTGCAATAATTCTGGTGCAATACTAAACTTTTGTGCCACAAATGGAGTAATGTAGGACAAACCTTACCCGGCCCCCATAAGCCGGGAGGTACAACCAGCACAAAATCTATACCCCTACCCCGGTCATCCCATCTCCTAAAATAGCTATAAGCATCCCGCCGGTCCCCTGGGTAAGCACTTGGGCTCGCTGAGCCCCTGACTATAACTGCATCTGAGTCCAGAGGACTCCTGAATCAACACCCGGGCGTATCCGCTCTACAGGGGTGTGTAAGGGCCGATCAAGGCACAATATGGGGAAAACTGGCATCCCATCTTCGTCCCCTGTGGGACGGCATGCCACTCCGTAGAGCGGCGTATCCTCGTCCTCTGGCAGACGAGTCGATACAGCTATTAACTCTGGGGCGGTCATGGATGCTAGGTAATCCAACCCCAAGATAATACAATGGTCTCAACTAGTAATACTATCTGCATATCCCACATACTGAAGCTAATGATAATAAAGTATTTATACATACTGTATGCTGATCTAGTGACAGTGATATGTACGTATTTAATACGTGCTGGGACTGATAATAGTATATATATGTATAAATATAATCTTCTGCCATACTGTACTGAGTCTAGTGTTGAACAAGATATAGTTTTTCTGCTGGAAATCATGCTGTATACTACGTTTCTATAGTAACATGATTTACTATTTCTAACATGCTTTCTAAACTTCATTTTAACCTATCATTCTACTTCTGAGATGCCTTACAGATACTTACATTGCTTTACTAGGTTTCAACTGAATACGATAATATCCTAACATGCTTTACTAAATCACATACTGGGCATGTTGTACAGTTCCTAACACTCGTATTAGAATTTATATCGTGCTAGCAAGTTTCACGCAAGTTATAACTCGATGCTTCTAATATCGTACCAACATTCGTAATAAACATAACACATGACTTCTGAACATTCAACTGGCCTTTAAATTACTGTACTGTCTCGAGATTACTAACTTGCCGAGGAAACTAGCTTTACATACCTTATCCTCGAACTATCCGTCTGTTGGACGAAGCTCGGCTGGTACTTCAACTATTTTCTCCCAACTGCATTCATAAATACGTCAATTAATACTAAACACATCTTTATTTTAAAGAGAAACGTCACTTTCGATATAGTTTATAGCCTAAACTTAGGCTTATCGAAAGACGGTGGAAAACTCGTTATTTTTCAGAGGTCCAGAAGGGAGAACTATTCACTTCTCAGCTAGGAACACATACACACTAGTTTGGAGCAATTCTACTTACCTTAGCTCGATAGCTCGACGATTCGTCGACCGTATTTCACGAAACTAAATCCGTAGGAATGCTCTCTACTACTAAATACCTCGGTATCTGAGGTTAATTTGAGTTTGGACAATGTTTAGCAGCGTAATCGGATGAAAATTATATTACCCCCTTCATTCTTATCTCTTCTCTACTGATCCCTCTCTGTTTCACTGGAAATTATAAGTGTTTAATGATTTAAAACCGAAGTGGGGCTTTATATACTTGGGCCTGGACAAGGCCAACGTGTCACGGAGCCAACGCGGAGGCCTCACCTCCATGACACGCTGGCATCGCGGAGGGGCTCTGCCTCGGCTCCTTCAGCGATGGTTCGACAGGTTTCTCGTCCAATCTTTTCCCGGGACTTTCTCTAGCACGTATGGCCTTCAAATATGCTTAACCAACGTGCGAATAGGTCATCTAGGTGCTGGGAATCCTACGGGGTATAACATATTATTTGCATAAAGTGCTTTAAACTCAAGATCCATTGTTGCTTGTCAAGCCTGATGTACAGCTACTTCCTCATAAGATGAAGGTTCATGATCATGTAAATGTCCCTGCTGCTGATTACTGGAATAAAGAGAAGTGAGTGAAGTGTGTAATGTAACAGGTGATGTGGTTGTTGTAGAGTTTGGTTGTAGGATAGGCAATGTGTAGGTATAATCTTTCAAATAACTTGGGACAGTGTGTGGTCTACTAGATCTCCTAGGTTCCTGATTGATACTTTGGGTTATTGGGTAGTTGGGAGAACTAGAAATGTCTGGTACATGGGTATAGAATTCAGGTGTAGGGGTATGTGTATCACTTTGTGCAGTATTACCAGATGGTAGTGAAGTATTGGTATAAGTAGTGACTGTGTTTGGAACACTATCATTTAGATCATAACCAGTGCTGAAAGTGTTATCAGTTAAGTTCAAAACTTTAGAATGAAGATTGAGTTTTTGCAGAATTGAATTGAAGCTAGAATTAGGGAAAAACAAAGCAAAAGGAAAGATATGTTCATAAAATAAGACATCTCTGGAAATGTGAATCCTGTTAGTGTGAAAATATAGAACTTTATAACCTTTTGTATTGAAAGGATAACTTACAAATACATGAGGTGTGGATCTGGGATCAAACTTGTCTTTGTGAGGTTTGACAGCAGCAGGAAAACAAAGGCCACCAAATGATCTTAGGTGTGAATAGGTAGGTTGTTTGTGATAGAGTTTTTCAAAAGGAGTGTTGTCATGTATTGAGGTTTATGGTAACTCTATTTATGAGGTAAGCAACAGTTAGTATACACTCACCCCAGTACTTCATTGGTACTTTGGAATGGTATAACATTGACCTGGTTGTTTCAAGGAGATGTTTAAGTTTTCTTTCCACAACACCATTTTGTTGTGGTGTATATGGGCAGGTTCTTTGATGCAGGATTCCTTTACTCTGCAGGAAGTCATAAGTTTCCTTGTTAACGAATTCCAGGCCATTGTCAGTCCTAACACTCTTGATCTTGACATCAAACTGATTTTCCATCAAAGAGATTAGATCTTTAATGTCTTGTAATGCATTACTTTTGCAATTGAGGAGTTGTGTCCAGGTTGACCTACTGAAGTCATCCACCACAGTTAGGAAATACCTATGATTATCATGAGTTGGTGTGTGGTATGGTCCCCATAAGTTAATGTGTAGCAGTTCAAGGATTCTGGTTGAACGGGAAGATGATTTTTGAGGGAAAGGCAGTCTAGTTTGTCTGGCCATGGGGCAGATTGTACAAGAAAAAGCTTGTTTGGTAGAAAATGTAGTTGGTATTATAGTTATACCTTTCATTTTACTAAAGGGTATATGTGCTAGTCTTGTATGCCATAAATAGTCTACATCATTTCCATGAGATATACTTAACATATGAGAGTAAACTTTACAAGCAGGATCTGCAGAATTAGAAATGAGATGACTATTTACACAACAAGTGTTGTTATTATTTGAGTGATTGAATCTTACAGATGGTACAATAGATGGAATACAAACTTGCTTATTCTTATGGAAAAGGAAGAAGTGCTAGTAGAAACAGGAAAAGAAGAACAGTCAGTGCAAGAAGGAAAGTGTGAACTAACACAACCAGACAATGTGTTATGAAATGCTGAATTATTGTGACACTTTGGGCAAATGAAATACAATCCATTTCTGGCTCTACCAATCTCCAGAGGGCTCTTCAGTGAAGGGCCTTGCACGAAACCAAATGAGCTGTTAAAACTAACCATGCCTTGAAGTTGTAATGCCAAGCAATGGACTGATATTAGATTGAACTTGAAACTAGGTACAAACAACACTTTCTGCAAGGTTAATACTGAATTCAAATATGCTTCTCCAAATTCAGTCACCTTCACCTTATAGCCATTTGGTAAAGTCACTAAGAAAGGGTAAGAAAGTGTCCTAACTTTGGTCAAAAGAGTTCTATTATATGTCATGTGGTTTGTAGCTCCTGAGTTTATGATCCATGAATCAACAGATAGAGTAGTACATTTACATGATAAATCACCAGTCTTAGTTATAGAGGAATGACAAGCTAGTATACCTGCAAGGCTTGCAACACCTTGTCCATTGAGAATATCCTCTGCCTGGTTTGTGATTTCCCCTGGTGTGCTGGTTCCCTTCACATTAATACTTCCTAAAAAACTCATCAGTTTTTCCTGCTGATCCTCTATCAAGCTAGGTTCATACCTGTTGTTGTGGATTGCATTTCCTTCACTGCTTAGGACATTTGCTGCTGCACCTGAATTTCTTCCTTTGGTGAACTTCAAGTCTTGAGGGAATCCATGAATTCTATAGCATTTGCTTTCAGTGTGCCCAGTTTTCTTACATTAATCACATAACAGAATAGACCTATCATTGCTACTATAAGAATTATTCTCGCATTCTTCTTTTTGGTACGTTGTTATGAGCAGCTCTGGTGCTCGATCTTAGGTCTGAGGTATGGTTCATAGTAAAATACAATGATTTTCTAAAGTATATTTCAAATTGAAGTAATCATTTAAGTATCTTGTATAATACTCTTGCCCTAGACCCCCATTCCTCTATGATTAATTACCAGATCTATGAAAGTTTTTCCCTCCATTCCTTGGTGCATAATTGATTTTGAAATTACCACCTGAACCAGTCCTTGTTTTATAGTTGTTGCTACTACCTGCACATGAGTTCCTATCAACATTATTAGTTCTTGTATTAATATTCAGAGAAGTGGAGTCCAAATGAATTCGACTATGAGGCTTAAGTTCCCTCTGCTTCTCTTCCTGCACCAGAATGGAGAAGGTTTGTGCCATAGTTGGCAGTGGATTCATCATCAGAATATTACCCCTCACCACTGTATAGACTTCGTTTAAACCCATTAGAAATTGGATGAGTCGCCTGTCCTGCTCAGCTTTAAGCATTTTAGTTTTACCTCCACATGTACATTAACAAATACACTACACATTGGCATCCAAAGTACTTAATTCCTCCCATAGTCTTCTGATGTTGTTGTAGTAGCTAGTGATGTCCAGATTTCTTTGTGATTGATCATTGATCTCTTGCTGAAGTTGATAGAGTTTGGCTCCATTTGCCTGATTATATCTGTCCTCTAACTCATCCCATAACTCCTTGGTATTACTTACATATTGCAAACTATCAGTCAACTCCTTCGAAAGAGAATTCAGAATCCAGGATGTGACCATATCATCACATCTCTCCCATTGAGTGAATGTAGGTGAATGAATGGCTGGTTTTTCAATTTTTCTGTTGATAAATCCTGTCTTGTTCTTCACTGCGAAGAACACCTCTCTTCCACGACTTGTAACCAGATCCATTGAAGGCAGTAGAGATCAAGGATGAGGTTGCACTTTCCGATGGATGCATATAGAGTGCATCATTTATGTCCTGCGTTTGGATTCGATTATGTTCTGGATTTCGATCCATAAGCTGAGGACAAACAAGTTGACAAAGCGTAGATGAAGAATAGAGAAATGATGAATAACAAATATGCAATTGTAGATCGAAAGGAGATGAAGAAAAAAAAAGAAAAAAAACACTGAATCACTGCAGCTCTTGTTCAGTGATTAGTGTGTATATGCAATACACTTCCTTACTCTGATACCATGTCGATTTCATCATTGAACAAGAAGAGTGAGGGTTAGAATGCTTCCTCCATTGAAGGAGAAGCAAGCAGTGAGGAAGATGAGAGAAATTACTGAGGAAAAATGAGGTAAAAATTGCCTTCTTCTTCCTCTGTTTTCTGTTATATACAAAGAGAAGGGAGGGAGTTAGTTACTCCTTCTAACTAACTAATTGGATAAAATTACAAAACTACCCTTTTCACTAACTAGTAGCTAACTTATAACTAATTAATGCTAACACACTACTAATCAGCCTAACTAACTCGCTAACCTATAAACTAGCTAACCTATAAAGTAACTAACTAGCCAACTAGCTAATGAGATGTAATCTCTACAGCCATCATAAAGACATAACCTAATCAACTGCGCTTTGTCCTTACCATAGTTCATAGTGTTATCGGCAAGTAAGAGTTCGTTACTTTAACTAATTTAAATAGCTTAGTTTATGTCCAAAGAGGCATGCATGAGGACAACTCAATATGATCAAGTGATTTCTAAAAGTTGATGACAAGATGATGCCGGCAAATTCCATTATGTTGTACACAAGCAGAAACAAATTAACTTCCATAGAGACACTTGTCACACCATTTGATATTTTCATTCCATTACTACAAGATCCCATTCGCTTACAACTTATTCCTTAGATCTATACCTGCTGATTACAATTTGTATACATTAATACATACTTTAAGGAAAAGATAATAACTGCAATCAAATCTAATGGACAGTGGATTGAACTCGAACAACAAAGAGATCAGCATAAAAAACCAAACTAATAAAAGACGCTGGAAATTTCACTGGTTCGGTGAAACAGGAAGGAGATAAACCGTGCTTCCACACAGATCAATTCAAAAATGTAGCAATTGATTCAAACGGTTGAAATTTTTACTATGAACGAACTGTTTATCTGAATTTGATTTAGCTTAATTTGTTTTCAGGTTTACCTTCTTATGTAGAGCGGAAGTACCAAGCTTCTGGCCTTCAAATGGTGTCGTCTCGATGCGAATAACCTTGAATATCACCATTTTCTTCACCGAAAAATGAATCAACAGCACACAAAATTAGCAAAAAACACAAACGCGGAGATTCACACATATACATGCACACACATTTACTTCTACATCAGATACATTTACACTGTTATAGAGATAGAGGTCTTACATCTGAAGATTGGAAGGATGAACGAGTGAAGAATGTGTGGAGCTTCGAAGAGAATGAAAGACTATTACTTATATCACATGCAAAATAAAGCTGATGAAAAGAAGGAAAAAGACGGAATAAAGTAAATATTATGATTAGGAAACAGAGGAAGCATGGGACATTCCGTGGGCTATTTTTCTTCTTTCTTTGTTTTTACGAGGTCGTCCGTAACTATGGGAGGGAAAAACTTATGGTAACAACTAAAAAGCAAAACATGAATGCAATTATTAATTTTTTTTTTTACTAATTTATGTGATATATTTTAATTGAATGCAAAATTCAAGAAATATAAGAAAGTTTTTTTCATATTTATGATTTAAAACAAGTTATACGTGTTTATGTGGTTATAAATCATCTCATTAAGGGTGAAATAAGTATTTTAATATTGAATTATTACTAAATATAAAAATATGCTTTTCTTTTGGAGACTGACTAACAACAAGAGTGTGTCACATAAATTGAAACACAAAGAATAAAATTTACTAAATATAGAAAATGACGTTCTTTTTAAAATATACTAAAGAGGAAAGTAAAATAGATGGAGTACTATATATTTTTTTTGTTTCAATTTATGTGAAGGTGTTTTACTGCGTATGAAATTTAAGGATGAATGAAAAACTTTTAAAATTTGTAGCCTAAAATAACTAACAGATATTTATGTGACTATAAATTATTTTATTAAAGAATAAAAAGTTTAAAGTCAAATTATTACTACATATAAAAAATGTGTCATTCTTTTTAAATTGAGTGAAAAAAAGAAAAGAAAAGAGTATTGTCAAATAAATTGCGACAGTTGGATTTTGAATGACCACCTGAGCATAGACTTTATAGAAAATCTTGTCGTCAACTGTAGATAGTTGTACTTCCTCTATGATTTTGATAACATCTTGTAATATGAAGTTCTTTTGCAAACCACTAATTAAAATTACTTTAATAGTTGAATCCAACTCTCTAACTTCAACCATAGATGTTATTATAGTAGTACAAGTTATTGTAGACATGAGTTTCTTTGAATAATCACCTGTGCCTTGTTCTACCACCTCATTCTTCCTTCTCTTTAATACCTTCACTCTGTGGATTGAAAAGATGAATGAGTGAAGGACGTGTGTGAAGCATCAAAGAGAGCAAAAGACTATTACTTATACTATACACAAAAACAAAAGCGAATGAAAAGAAGAAAAAAGACAAAAATAAAGGAAATATTATGATGAGAAAACATAGGGAGGATGGGACTTATCTTGTGAGAAGAGGAAGGATAGGGACATTCTGTTGGATAAATTTTTTTCTTTGTTTTTATGAAGTCATCCGTTAATATGGGAGGGAAAATTTTTTGTTAAGAACTACAAAGAAAAATATGAGTGCATTAATTTGGATCTTCAAGAACTACCCCTCCTCCCCACCCCTCCAGCTGTCCTTTTTCATGAGTTATGAAAGTAAAATTTTACATTTTTTTGGATTAAGACGGTCTTGAATAGGTTGACAAATGATGTGTGACACGTGGCGAGGATGACCAATGACAATGATCAGCCAAAAAGTGTTGGATAACATTATATCCCTAATAAATGCAACTCAATTCGGGAAGGCTCTGCAGTTAACACCACCAGGACCAGTGCCATATCTGTAAGGCCTATCTGGATTCAAAAGCACAGGATTAGATGCGAAATCACAGCCGAGTGAGATAAGAATAAGATAAGTTTATCATCTCACAAATCACGGAAGGTGTTGAGATTCTCACTGGCTGGTATGCAACGGTAGAGATCGTAATCAAGTGAAAGACTTGAGGGAGGCGGATTTCATAGAGGTTGCTCCCTAGGATTTCTTTAAATAACGTTTTAGCCATTTGTGATAGGAGTTATATATTTTTTGATAATCACTCGATACAACGTGTTCATAAGCATTATTGTGAAGGCTTCCAGCCTCAAGATCTTTGGCAATTATCGCAAATTCACAATACAGATTCCATATTCGGTCATTTGCTATTGTTTTTACATTCATCTACTATTCAATTATTGGTTTTTACTGTTATTTTATTATAAGATCAATTTAATCCACATGCCCTTAAATCACAATACAACACCTCAAAGCCCCTAAGATCTGATCGAGGGTTGAATCAGAGAAATCAGGAAATTAAGCACCAGAGTCATAGAACGACTCAAGGAACGAGTCGTTGTTGGGGACAATGACTCGTTATGTGATTCATTATAAGCTTCCAGTTAAAGCCTCCCAGAAACAATGAGCCTGGCAACGACTTGTTGATGCATTCAATGGGTTGTTCTAAGCAGTTATTGAGTGGAGTTCAGTAAAGGGCCGAAGTTGGTTCAGATACAACGGGTAGATACAACAACCCATTGGGGTGAGTAACGACCTATTGTGTGGATCCATAGTTGGGAGTTTGGAAGCAAGGAAATTGAGGAGCAGTGGTGACAACGAAAGGAGTGATGAGTTTTTGTTTCCTATAATGGTTCGTCCTGTTCATTCATTGATCAGAGGATCAGAAGGGTACCAAGAATACCCCAGGAAACAACGGATGGTCCAATGAGTCGTAAAATCCTACAATGACTCGTTGGATTGGTCATTCTAGCTAGCAGTCAGGTTTTTCATGCGAATTTTTGGGTTTTAGTTTGTAACTTCCCAAGCTCTTAACTCTTTAATGATGTCGTTTTGAGCCTTATAATGAGTAAGAGGGTTTATCCTAGCCTAAATCATTAGGATCCCATGCATGTATTGTATGGAATTCCTCTTCTAAGATCAAACTAGAATTCCTCCTCAATTTCTTCCTCAGTTCCCTTGGGCTTTCAACACCAGTTTGGAAATCAGTTTACCCAAGTATGTAGTGCCATGAATGGGAGATTCCTTCCACCCTCATGCCCAAATTTCCCCTCTAATTCATGAATTCAAGTTTCTAACCAAGTGTATTGATTTCTAGGGTTTTAATCCAATTTTATGAAATTATCTTCCTGTGTTTATGGGTCCAATCCCCTCATATTTTAATGCATGAATTAAATCTTATGAGAAGATTTTACACTCAATTTGATTATAAATTCATGATTTTGAGTTATTAGAAATTATGCCCTATTATGCATGTTTTATGAATATTCAAGCCTATGATCCATGATTTCAAGCATGAGGAGTTATCTAGTATGCATGAATGTTTATGAACTCTCAACTTAAGATTTCATTATTTTGAAGTATGAATGTCAATTTCAAGTATGTATGGTTCTATGATTTGGGAAAACCCATGCAAGTCAAGTACTCTTATTATGATTTTAGCCAACGTTAACAAGATCAATTTATGATATGATTTGGAGTGAAGACTCTCAATGCAGCTTATGAAATGATTTGGATTCAAGACTCCGAATATTCAGATTTAAGCTATGGTTTGAGAATATGAATATATGAGCAATATGCATGTTTTTGGGAGTAGTGTCTAGCACCGAGTAGGCCAGGGGTTTTGATGTTCCCCGGTCTCATAAACTACGCGCCAACATAGGTATATATTTGGGACCTCTCAAGAGTGTGCTTCCCCCGCCGGAGGGCACAACGTGATATCACACCGTACTCGTCCTTTTGTCACGACTAGAACTGAGATCTCGAACAGAGACACGGGACCTAGAATCACGAATAGCTCCAAGTCGACCTATGGCATATAGCAGCTAAAGAGCATACATCACGCGGAAATTGATAAACTCATCAAGAATAAGCGGAAGTTTGAATACATATCAATCATAACAGAATCAACACTGACAAAGCTTAAATTCTACAAATTGTCTGATAAGCCTCTAACATGTCTGAAGAGTTGATGGGACAACACCCCAACTAGCTCACCAAAGACTGAAATTGGAAATAACATAACTCAACGCTAACTGAAGGTCCTCGAAGGATGTGGACTCACCAATAATAAGAAATTAAACTGAGCTACGGGAAAACTGGGCTAATGGTGTAACTGAGTTTGATTGTCTAAACCTGTATCATGAAATGATATAGCATAGAGTATGCGGTCAGTACTTTGAATATACTGAGTATGCAAGGTAAGTAAAACATGCTGATAAAGTACAAACTGAAAGCATATAAACATAAATCATAAGATCATGAGAGTAAGTACTGCATGCTGAAATCCGAATCTGAATCATGTATAGTAATAAGCTGAATATTATATCTGAATAGAATGACCCAAAGCTAAAATAGAAATCAATTAGCTTGACATAACTAAAATCATAAGTAAAAGCTTATAAACTAATCATTGGGTCAAACCTGCTATAAAACATAATATCATAAGTCATGAACATGTATAACTGAAATCATGAGGAATAATAGGAGACTCGTCATAACCGACAACCACCATGTATGAATAAATGATGATCCCACATCTTTCCCACATGGAGGAGAGCCAGCATAAGCCTTTCCAGGGCAAAGGATAAGTAAGGTATGATATCACGGTGTGCCCTTTGGGGGGGGAGGGGGGAAACACTCTCTTGAGAGGTCTCAATATATATCCCTAAGTGGCGCGTAATTTATGAGATCAGGGAACCTTGGAACCTCTAGCCTACTCGATGCTATACACTACTCCCAAAACATGTATAATGCTCATATAATTATATTCTCAAAACGTATCTTGATCCGAACATTGGAAAGTCGTGACTCCAAAATAAATATATCATAACTGATCTTGTTACCCTTGGCTAAATCATGAAATATACTTGACTTGTATGGGCTTTCCCAAATCTTAAAAACCATGCATACTTGAAATAGACTTCATAAGAAAAATTATGAATTGATAAATGGGTAATTTGTAGACATTCAATCATACTAGATATTTAATCATACTTGAAATCATGAATGATAAACTTGACTTTTCACGAAACTTGCATAATTGGGCATAATTTTTTAAAACTTGAAATCATGAATTTATAATAAAAATAGGTATAAAATATGCCCATGAATCATAAAACATACTTTGCACCATGAAGGAAGTTAACCCATAAACAAATCATAGAGAGTTTCATGAAATTGTGCTAAAACCCCATAGGATCATCAACTTATATTAAGACTTGAATTCATGAAATTGAGGAGAGATATGGGCATGAGAGTTAAAGGAAACTCTCATTCATAGTCTTACATACTTGGGTAAGCTGAATCTAAACTTGACTTGAAAGCCCAAGAGATTGGGGGAAGAATTGAGGAATTCAAGCATGATCTTTAAAGGAGAACTTCTAAACTTGCAGGAATGAGAGTTAAATGAATTAGAATAGGTTAAACTACCCTAATACACTTCTTTCAGAGCTTAAAACAACATAGTTTAGAGATTAGGAGCTTAAGAATTACAGAAATGCCTTTACTAATTTTGCAGAAAAATACTCACTGCCAGATGTAACGACTTACACCACGAGTTGTACCTCGATACCACGACTCGTGGTATCGCCCGTTACTTTATTCCAAAATTGTCTCAATTCTCATGACTTCAATGATGATTCAATAGGATTGGTCATTACTCAACACAATGATCCGTTGTATCCTCTCGTTGTAACCACTGTCTCCCTAAGTATAACTTTTGGAATCTCTACCACGGGCCAAACAACAAATCATACCATCAAACAACTGGTCGTAGGGCCCATTCGTTGTTACTGCAACAACTTTCACTACACCTTCTCATGAGTACTAAGCACGACTCGTACAATCCACCTGAAAGCACAGACCCAAACGATGATTCTAACACATGACCCGTTACAAGGACCCAGGAGTCGTTCAATGACTTGTTGTTACTAGACTTTCTTTAGCAAATGCTGACCATGGTTGATCCTATGACTCATCACTTCTCACCACAACTCAAACAATGAGTCGTCCTGTGAAAATTTTTTCCCTTTTCCTGCTGGTCACATTTCTAATCTCGAGTCTAGTCTTAAGGACTTTTAGGGTATTACAATATCTCTCCATTAGGAACATTCATCCTTGAATATGGGTTAAACATACTAAAAACTGGGTAAAGAACTGCAATTTCAAAACTAAACAACTGAAACTGGCGGAGTGACTGACTTCGAACAGATACACATGACTGAAGTGAATTCATGAATCATACATACATGCTAATACATGATGGAACTGAGGGCGTAAACTGTACATGAAACTGAATAGAGTATTAGAGAGGAAACTGATACCTCATACTGAAACTGAGCCGGAAGGGAAAAGATGCGGCTATTTAGCCATCGTATTTGCTTCGGCTTACCATATAGCTCCCTGAACAAGATGATTCCTTCGCAAGACTTTCACTGAAGCTACTTTTTTGTTTCTCAATTTCTGAACATGATGATCAAGGATCTTGACTAGAACTTCCCCATATCTAAGGCTATCTTTTACACCTATGCTCTCCACTAGAATAACCAAGGCCAGGTCACTAATGCACTTTTTCAATAGAGATACATGAAAAACTGGATGCACCAAAGCTAACTCTGTTGGTAACTCCAACTCATATGCCACCTTTCTAACTCACCTCAAAATTCTATAAAGACCCACATATCGGGGACTAAGATTTCCTTTCTTCCTGAATCGCATCACTCCCTTCATGGGAGACACCTTCAGAAATACCCAATCATCAACTTCGAACTCAAGCTCTCTCCATTTAACATCCCCATAAGATTTCTGACAACTCTGAGCTATTTTTAGCCTTTCCCTAATAAGCTAAACTTTCTCCATTGGCCTCGTGAACTGAATCTGGCCCTATCAACGTAGCCTCACCAACCTTGATTAATCTAATAGGTTACCTACATCTCTACCCATAAAGAGCCTCAAATAGAGCCCTTTGAATACTAGAGTGGTAACTATTATTATAAGAAAACTCGATGAGAGGGAAATGATCATCCCAACTAACATTGAAGTCAATCACACACACTCTCAACATATCTTAGAGAGTATGAATGGTCCGCTTAGCTTGATGGTCTGTTTGAGGGTGAAAAGTTGTGCTAAGCTTGACTTGAGTACCAAGTCCCTTTTGAAATAATCTCCAAAACTATGAGGTAAACTAAGTACCTCTATCTAAAAAGATGGACAAGGGATCCCCATGCAGCCAAACTAACTCTCGAATATATAATCTAGCATAATCCTCAACTGTATCGCTAGTTTTGACTAGTAGAAAATGTGCTGCTTTGGTCAACCTGTCTACAACCACCCAAATAGAGTCATATTGTCGGTGTGTTCGAGGAAACCCTGTGATGAAGTCCATATTGATTTCCTACCACTTCCAAGTAGGGATACTTATGTCTTGTAGAATACCTAGAGGTCTCAGATGCTAAACTTTCACTTGTTGACAATTTGGACACTTAGCCACAAACTCTGCTATGTCTTTCTTCATGCCATTCCACTTAAAGACCTCCTATAGGTCATAGTACATCTTAGTGGCACCTGGGTGGATAGAATATCGGGAACCATGAGCCTCATGCAACATTCGCTCTCTCAAGTCATCAACACCCAAAACACATAAGCGACCCTGATAATGAAGCACAACATCTCCCCCTTCAGAGAAGACCTCCACATTCTCATTTTGAACCGCCTCCTTTAGCTTCACTAAGATCTGATCCTCATCTTTCCTAGCCTTGACTTCAGTCACCTAAGAGGATTCGGACCCATTCTGGACAATGACACCACCATTTTTTGCATCAACAAGGCGAACCCCTAACCGTGCAAACTGACGCACATCCTTCACCAACTCCTTCCTTCTATCCTCAATGTGGGACACACTCTCCATGGACAGTCTGCTATGGGCATCCGCCACTACATTGGCCTTACTCGGATGATAAAGAACTCACATGTCATTGTCCTTGAGAGGCTCTAGCCACCTTCTTTGTCGCAAATTTAGGTCCTTTTGAGTGAACACATACTAAAGGCCCTTTGTGATTCGTGAACACATCCACATTCACCCCATACAAGTAGTGTCTCCAAATCTTCAATGCGAACACCACCGCTACCAGCTCTAGGTCATGCGTTAGGTAATTCTTCTCATGAGTCTTAAGTTGTCTAGAGGCATACGCAATGACCTTACCATGTTGCATCAACACACAACTAAGACAAACCCTAGAGGCAGCATAATACACAATGAATCCATCCATGCCCTAGGGTAGGGTCAACACTGGGGCTGAAGTGAGTCGAGTCTTTAGCTCCTAAAAACTCTTCTCATAGGCATCCAACCACTAAAATTTGACCTTCTTCTAGGTCAGTTTAGTCAATGGTGCTGCAATGGACAAAAATCCTTCAACAAACCTCCTGTAATAGCCAGCTAAACCCAAGAAACTCTTGATATATGAATGACTAACTGGCCTAAGCCAATTCTTCACCACCTCTATCTTTTAAGAGTTGACCTGCACACTCTCACTTAACACCACATGACCCAAAACTGCTATTGAGTCCAACCAAAACTCATACTTGCTGAATTTAGCAAATAGTTGGCGACTCGTGAAACTCTGTAGCACGATCCTCAAATGAGCTGCATACTCCTCCATGCTCCAAGAATATATGAGAATGTCATACTATGAAGACAATCACGAACATATCCAAATATGACTTGAACACTCTGTTCATCAAATCCATGAAAGTTGTAGGAGCATTTATCAGTCCAAAAGACATAACTACGAACTCATAGTTACCATACTAAGACCTAAAATCTGTCTTTAGAATGTCACTCTCCCTAACTCTGAGCTGGTGGTAACCGGACCTGAGGTCTATCTCTGAGAAACACTTAGCACCATGAAGTTGGTAAAACAAGTAATCAATTCTGGGGAGGGGATACTTGTTCTTGATTGTGACCTTGTTCAACTACCGATAATCAATGCATATTCTAAGAGAACCATCCTTCTTTCAAACAAAGAGAACTGGTGCACCCCGCAGGGATATACTAGGCCTGATGAAACCCTTATCTAGGAGATCTTTCAGCTACTCTTTCAACTCCTTTAGCTCGGCTGAAGCCATTCTATAAGGAGGAATAGATATAGACTGCGTATCAGGGAGAAGGTCGATACCAAAGTCAATATCTCACTCGGGGGGACTCTTGGTAGATCATCGGGAAACACCTCAGGATACACACACACTATATGAACTGACTGAAGAGTCAGGGTCTCAGATGTCACATCCTTAACCAAAACTAGATGGTACACATAACCTTTATAAATCATCTTCCTGGACTTAAGATAGGAAACAAAGCATCCTACAAGCACAATTGAACTAACTTTCCATTCTAGAATTGGCTTATCCGAAAATCAGAACTCTATTATATGGGTTCTACAATTTACTGAGGCGTAACATGCATGGAACTACTCCATACCGAATATAACATCAAAATCGTTCACATATAACTCTGTTAGATCAGTTGATGTGACTTTTTTAAGGACTATAACAGGGCAATTCCTGTATACCCGTCGAGCTATAACTGAATCACCAACTGGAGTAGAGACTGAGAAGGGTTCTGATAGGATTTTGGTACAGACTCTGAAACTAATAACAACATAAGGAGTCACAAAAGATAAGGTAGCCCCTAGTTCTAACAATGTATATACATCAAGATGAAATACTCGTAACATACCAGTGACCATATCTAGAGAGACCTCCTACTCTTGACAATATGAGAGGGCATAAAATCTGTTCTAATGCTAACCACCACCTACACTAGTGAATGCACCTTGCTGAGCTGAGCGTGGTGGTGGAGTTGCTGAACTGGTGGCTGGGTCACAACCTCTACAATGGCCCTATCTGGATGAGAGGTAGTCTTTGAGTAGATGTATGGGATTCCCACACCCGAGACAAGCACCTGAACCTGCTAGACACTCTCCGAGGTGCTTCCTGCCATACTTGCCACAAAGTTGAAGGCTGAATTCTCCTGACCTCTAGATCCGGATGCCCCACCCCTCTAATCATGCCTTAGTCTAGACGGAACACTAGCTGATGATGATGGTGGGACTGATGACCTATGATGGGACTACTGACGGTGTCCTCCACTGGATCTCTACTGAACTGTTCATAACTCCCTATCCTAGCCCTCTTGGGCTCTCTCTCCTTCTCCCTTATCTTATTTGCCTCTATCTTCTGGGCGTATATGACCAATCGTGAGAAGTCTAGATCACTGTTCAGCATAGTAGCCTTATACTCCTTGACTAGCGAGTCTAATATTCCATTCACAAACCTACTCATGCGAGCCCTCTGGTCTGCAACCATCTCCGGAACATACTCAGATAGCCAGGTAAACTTTAAGGCATACTCTTGGACATTCCTGTGATACTACTTTAAGTTGACGAACTCTGTGCCTTCGCCTCCCTCAACTCCTTAAAGAAGAACCTATCCAAGAAGGCAGTCACAAACTCGTCCGATCTCATGAGAACTGCTCCCACTGCCCTATCAACTTTCCATTGGAGGTACCATATGTAAGTAACCCCCTTCAGCTGATAGGAGGCTAGTTCTGCACTCTCCTCTCTGGTCTCCCCAAAAATCTGGGTGATCTTACACAACTCCTCAATAAACTCAAGAGGGTCCTCATCCACCTTTGACCCCAGAAACTCCGACGGATTCATCTGGAGAAAGCCTCATACTCTTGTTGTCGCTGCATTCCCATTCTGAGCAATATGAGCCACCACTTTCTGATTAACCTGAGTGGTCATTGCCGGCCCCAACATCTAAAATGCCGCTCTAAACTCGGCATGAGTGACATGTTCGGGCATAGGATTTGATGGTGCTCATCGATGCCCATCTCCATTGCCATTATCGTGGAAATTCCCACTTCTGTTCCTTCTTCCATTCACTCAATATGGAGGCACGTTTCTGCAAATGCATATAGCACAAGTTATAAGGATAGAGAGATACTTTATCGCACTATATAAATCATGAAAGAAGGGAAATTTCCTAAAACGTCTTGTAGCGCCTCCCCCACCCATGGAAAAGATTTTACTCAATGTAGCTTTGAGACACCCTAGGACACTCTAAACCTAGCTGTAATACCAAGTTTGTCACGATTTGAGCTGAGACCCCGGACCGAGACATGGGACCTAGAACCACGAATAGCTCTAAGTCGACCTATGACATTAACATAATAGCTAAAGAGCATACATCACAAAAAACTGATAAACTAATCATGAATAAGCAGAAGTCTGAATACATATCAAACATAACAGAGTCAACATTGACAAAGCTAAAATTCTACAAATTATCTGATAAGCCTCTAACATGTCTGAAGAGCTAATGGCATAACATCCCAACTAGGTCACTAAAGTATGAAATTGAAAATAACATAACTCAATACTAAATAAAGGTCCTTGAAGAATGAGGACTCACCAATAACGGAAAACTGAACTAAGCTACGGGAACACTAGGCTAAGGGCAGAATTAGGTCTAATTGTCTGAACCTTTATCATGAAATGATATAGCATAAAGTATTACTGGACCCATTACAGGGACCTACAATTCATTCCATGAATTTTTTTACTGGACTTTCTTTAGAAGATGTTGACCATGGTTGATATTATGAATCGTCGCTTCTCAACACGACTTGTCAATGAATTATCCTGGGAAAAATTTTCCCCTTATCCTACTGGTCACATTTCCGATCCCGAGTCTCATCTTAGGGACTTTTGAGGTATTACACCCTTTCCTTGGCAAGTCTTAGGATGGCTCTACTCCACATGGGCAAGACATGGAATTATCATACTCTCATAGATGGTGGTTGTCGGTTATGACGAGTCTCCCATTATTAGTCATGATTTTAGTTACTCATGTTCATGACTTATGATATTATGTTTTATAGCATGTTTGATCCAATGATCAGTTTATGAGGTTTTACATACGATTTCAAGCATGAAAAATAGTATGATTTCTATTTTTTAAATCTTGGGTCATTATGTTCAGTTATGATAACCAGCTTATGATTATGTATATCTCAAATATGGCCTTCAGAATGCAGTCCTTACTCGTATGATCTATTTAACTTATATGCATGATTTCAGCTATGTTTTACTAAACATGTTTTACTTACCTTACATACTCAGTACATTCCAAGTATTGACCATATACTCTATACTATATCATCTCATAATATAAGTTCGACTGATCCCTCCCAGTCTCGTCACTAGCTCGCACTCACTCAGTTCTGCTCCATCTTACTTTGGGTGAGTCTTCATCATCCAAGGACATCTATCAATTTAGACTTGTTATTTTTTTTAGTTTCAGACATGGAGTTAGTTGGGGGCTTGTCCCAGCATCTCATAAGATAGTGGAGGCTTTTGCAACATAGACTTAGTACATTTAGCTTTGTAATTCAGCAGTGTGATATTATCTTTTGATATACGCTTTATGATATTTAGTCTTTCTCTTAATCATATATATGTTAATTTCTGCTTGATTATTCTCTTCAGTAATGATATGTATGTACCATGGATTAGCTTGGAGCCATTCGTGGTTCTCGATTCCATGTTTCGATTCGGGTCTCAGCTTAGGTCATGACAAACTTGGTACAGAGTAAAGGTTTAGGTGTGTCCTAGGATGCCTGAAAGCGACGTTAAGTAAACTCTTTTCCATGGGTGTGAAGTGCTCCATACCTATAGGGAAGAGGCTAAAAGACATTTTAGGAAATTTCCCTTCTTTCATGATCTATGTCGTGCGATGAACTACTTCTCGATTCCTCTATCTCGTGCTATATGCATTTGCAGAATATTCCTATATGCCGAGTTAATGGTAGAAGAAATTGAAATGGAAATGGCCAGGGTAATGGCAATGGAGATGTGCATCAGCCAGCCCCACCAGCTCCAACAGATCCTTTGCCCGAGCAGTCAATCATACTGAGTTTAAGGCGACATTTCAGATGTTGGCACAAGCCATGACCGCTTAGGTCAACTAGTAGGTAGTGGCCCATGTTCCTCAGAATAGGAAAGAACCAACGGTGAGAGTGCGAGACTTTCTTAGGATGAACCCACCTGAGTGTTTTAGGTCAAAGGTGGATGAGGACCCACACGAGTTCCTTGAGGAGGCGCATATGATTACCCAGATTATGGGGTGATGGGAGAAGAGAGTGAAAACTTAGCCTCCTATTAATTTGAGGAGTTTGCTCGCATATGGTTCTTTCAGTGGAAGGATAGTAGGGGAGTTGGAGTAGTTCCCGTGGGTTGGGATGATTTTATGATTGCTTTTTTAGATAGGTTCTTCCCTAGGGAGTTGAGGAAGGCAAAGTGTAATATTCCAAAAGTGCCTAAGACTAGACTTGGGATTTGAAATATGATCAACTGAGAAGTTTGGAAAAAAATGACAGGAAGACTCGTTATACGAGTTGTGGTGAGAAGTAACGAGTCGTAGGATTAATCATGGCCAGCATCTGCTGAAGAAAGTCCAGTAACAATGAGTCAAGGTATGACTCATTAAGTCCATGCAACAGGTTGTGGTAGGGAGTCATTAGTTGGTACAGGAGTCTCAGGGTTGGAAGGTACGGATCATGGTATAACTCATTGTAGGGAATAACGAGTCGTGGCTTGAACTCACCGAAAGGGGAAGGGGAGTTGGAAGCGGTGACAACAGATGGGTCCAATAATAGTACGAGTCATTGTTTGGCCTGTGGAAACTTAGGGATGTTGGGAAAGAACAATAGTGATGATGGGAGGAAACTATGAGTCATGGTTTTGAGGTACGACTCGTTACTTCTGGTAGTGATTTTTTTTTGCAAAATTAATAAGGGTATTTTTGTAATTCCTAAGCTCCTAAGCCCTAAACTATGCCATTTTAATCTTTGACATAAGTGTATTAATGGAGTTTAACCTATTCTAGTTCATTCAACTCCCGTGCATTCAAGTTTAGAAGGTCCCCTTTGAAGATCAAACTTGAATCCTTCAAATTCTTCCCCAAATCTCTTAGGCTTTCAAAGTCAAGTTGAGATTCAGTTACCCTGGTATGTACGACTATGAATCAGAGTTTTCTTTCACTCTCATGCCTAAATTTCTCCTTAAGTTCATGAATTCATGTCTTAATTCAAGTGTATGATCTTATGGGGTTTTTGCTCAATTTCATGAAATTCTCTATGATTTGCTTATGGGTCAGTTTCCTTCATGTTTTAAAGCATGTTTTAAGATTCATGGACAGATTTTATACCTAATTTGATTATAAATTCATGATTTTGAGTTTTAGAAAATCATGCCTTATTATGCAAGTTTTATGTAAAGTCAAGTTTATGATTCATGATTTCAAGTATGATGAGATATCTAGTATTAATGAATGTTTACAAATTACCCATGTATTAATTCATGATTTTTCTTATGAAGTCTATTTCAAGTATGCATGATTTTAAGATTTGGACAAGCCCACACAAGTCAAATATGTTTCATGATTTAGCCAATGCTAACAAGATTAGTTATCAGATATATATACTTTGGAATCATCACTCCCAATATTCTGATTCAATCTATGTTCTGAGAATATGATTATATGAGCATTATACATGTTTTGGGAGTAGTGTTCAGCACTGAATAGGCTAGGGGTTCCAAGGTTCCCCAGTCTCATAAACTATGCGCCAACGTAGGGATGTATTTTAGGACCTCTCAAGACATTGTTTCCCCCTACCCAAGGGCACACTATGATATCACACTTTACTTATCCTTTGCCCTGGCTAGGCTTAGGATGACTCTCTTCTACATGGGCAAGACATGGGATCATCACGCGCTCATACATGGTAGTTGTTGGTTATGATGAGTCTCCTATTGTTGCTCATGATTTTAGTTATTCATATCTATTACTTATGACATTATGTTTTATAGAAGGTTTGACCCAATGATCAGTTTATGAGTTTTCACTTATGAATTCAACTATGACAAGTCATATGATTTCTATTTTTTAGCTTTGGGTCATTCTATACAAATATGATGTTCATCTTATGACTATACATATTTCAGATTTTAGTGTGCAGTCCGTACTCTTGTGATCTTATGATTTATGTTTATATGCATGTTTTCAATTTTAGCTACTGAGCATGTTTTACTTATCTTTCATACTCAGTACATTCCAAGTATCGACTGCATACTCTATGTTGTATCGTTTCATGATATTGGTCCAAATAATCAAACTCATTTCCACCATTAGCTTAGCTTCCCCTCTGTCCAGTTCAATTCCCACTATGGTGAGTCATTATTTTTTCGGGGACCTTCAGGTTAGTACTTGATTATGTTATTTTAGTTTTCAGGCTTTAGCGAGCTAGTTAGGTATGTTGTTTTATCAGCTCATCAGACAGTAGTAGAGGCTTATCAGACAATATATTGATTATCAGCTTTGTCGGGTGTTAACTCTATTTATGATTTCTATGTTATTCAGACTCTCGCTTATTCATGTTTCAGTTATCAGATTCCGCTTGATGTATGTTTTTTAGTTATTATATTTATGCCATAGGTAAACTTGGAGCCATTCATGGTTCTAAGTCCCATGTCTCGATCCTAGGTCCCAGCTTATGTTGTGACAGAAAGGCGGCAGAGTTCATCAACTTGAAGTAGAACAACAGGGCTGTCCAAGAGTATGCTTTGGACTTTACTCAGTTGTCCAACTATGCACTGGAGATAGTTTCTGATCCTAGGGCTCGTGTGAGCAAGTTTGTGAATGAAGTGGCAGAATCCTTAGTCAAGAAGTGTAGGACCGCCATGTTGATCAATAACATAAATTTCTCCCGATTAGTCATATATGCCCAGCAGATAGAAGCAGAGAAGATGAAGGAGAAGGAGAGAGAGGACAAGATGGCTAGGATAGAAATTCATGGGCACTTTTAGCAGAGGTCTGATGGTGGACATCTCCCTTTTCACCAGAGTTCAACAGCCCCAGCTCCATCATCAAGTAGTGTTCTGTCTAGACCTCGAGGAGATAGAGAGGTAAATGTCAGGCTCTAGAGGATAGAGGAGCATGTTGAGGTAGCACACTTATCTAGCTCGTAGGAAGTGTGGGAAGAACCACCCTAGTGAGTGCTTAGTGGGTTCAGATATTTGCTTCGAGTGTGGGAAGCCTAGGCATATGCACAGGAATTATCCTTTGGCTAGGAAGGGCAACAATGAAGGTCATGCCCCAGCTACCACTTTGGCAGCTCTAGCAGGTCTCCCATCTCAGCAGGGCACCTCTTCTAGTGCAGGTCGTGGCTAGCACCAAAGTAGGTTCTATGAATTATCATCCCGTCAGGATCAGGAGGTCTCTCCCAATGTGGCCACTGGTATGTTGCGAGTATTCCATCTTGATGTGCATGCATTATTAGATCCAGGGGATACTTTATCTTTTGTGACTCTTTATGTTGTTTTTAGTTTCAGAGTCAGTCCCAAAATTCTATCAGAACCCTTCTCAGTCTCTACTCCTATCAGTGAGTCAGTTTTAGCTCGACGGGTGTACAGAAATTGCCCTATCACGATTCTTCAGAAAGTCACTTCAGCCGACCTATTGGAGTTAGATATGATCGAATTCGGTGATATATTTGGTATGGATTGGTTACATGCTTGTTATGCCTCAATCAATTATAGAAACCATACGGTAGAGTTTCAATTTTTGAGTGAACCAGTCCTAGAGTGGAAAGGTAGTTCAGTTGTGCCTGTAGGTTGCTTTGTTTGCTATCTCAAGGAAAGGAAAATGATCTCTAAGAGTTGTGTGTATCATCTAGTTTGGGTCAAGGATTCTACATCGAGACCTCAACTCTTCAATCAGTTCCTATTATATGTTAGTATCTGGAGGTGTTTCCAGATGATCTACCTAGGGTCCCATTAGAGCAAGAGATTGACTTCGGTATTGTTCTTCTTCCTGATATGTATCCTATATCCATTCCTCCTTACAGAATGGCTCCAGCCTAGCTAAAGGAGTTGAAAGATCTCCTAGATAAGGGTTTCATCAGGCCTAGTAAATCCCCATGGGGTGCTGCAGTTCTCTTTGTTCGGAAGAAGGATGGTTCCCTTAGGATGTGCATTAATTATCGACAGTTTAACAAGGTCACAGTTAAGAATAAGTATCCCCTCCCCGGATTTACGACCTATTTGACCAACTTCAGGGTGCTATGTGCTTCTCAAAGATAGACCTCATATCAGGATATCATTAGCTCGGAGTTAGGGAGAGTGATATTCCGAAGATAGCCTTTATGACTCAGTATGGTCAATATGAGTTTGTAGTTATGTCGTTTGGACTAACGAATGCTCATGTAGCTTTTTTAAATATGATGAATAGGGTTTTCAAGCAATATTTTTATATGTTCATAATTGTCTTCAAAGATGATATTCTCATATACTCTCGGAGTGTGGAGGAGCATGCCACTCATTTGAGGATTCTGTTGCAAACTCTCAAGGATCGTCAACTAATTGCTAAATTCAGCAAGAGTGAGTTTTGGCTGGACTCAGTAGCATTTTTGGGCCATGTAATGTCTAGCGAGGGTGTGTAGGTAGACTCGCAAAAGATAAACATGATGAAAAATTAACCTAGACTTGTTAGTCCTACAGATATTAGGAGCTTCTTGGATTTAGCTGGCTACTACAGGAGGTTAATTTAGGGATTTTCATCCATTCTAGCACCGTTGACTAAATTAACCAAGATGAAGGTCAAATTTTAGTGGTCGGATACTTGTGAGAAGAGTTTTCATGAGTTAAAGACTCAACTCACTTCTGCCCCAGTACCAACCCTACCGGAGGGCACATATGGTTTTTCTATGTATTATGATGCTTCTAGGGTTGGTATTGGTTGTGTGTTGATGCAACATGTTGAGGTCATTGCGTATGCCTCTAAAAAGCTTAAGACTCATGAGAAGAATTACCCGACGCATGACCTAGAGTTGGCAGCCGTGGTGTTTGCTTTGAAATTTGGAGACACTATTTGTATTGGTTGCATGTAGATGTATTGATGGACCATAAGAGCCTTTAGTATGTGTTCACTCTGAAGAACCTGAACTTTCGGCAAAGGAGATGGCTAAAGCTCCTCAAGGACTATGACATGAGTGTTCTTTATCATCAAGAAGGCCAATATAGTGGCGGATGCTTTTAATAGGCTATCCATGGAGAGTGTGTATCAGGTGGAGGATGGGAGGAAGGAGTTGGTGAAGGATATTCATAGGCTTACTCGTTTGGGAGTTCGCCTTACAGATTCGACAGATGGTGATGTGGTTGTTCAGAATGGGTCAGAATCTTCCTAGGTGAAGAAAGTTAAAGTTGGGAAAGATGAGGATCCTATTCTGGTGAAGCTAAAGGAAGCTATTTGAAATCAAAAGGTGGATGTTTTCTCCCAAGGGGGAGATGCTGTACTCCGATATCAAGGTCGACTGTGTGTGCTAACTATAGATGACTTGAGAATACAGATGTTGAGTGAGGCTCATGGCTGTCGGTACTCTATCCATCCAGGTGCTACCAAGATGTACCATGATCTATGGGAAGTCTATTGGTGGAATGGCATGAGGAAGAATATAGCGGAGTTTGTGGCTAATTGTCTGAAGTGCAGCAGGTGAAGGTTGAGGCAGACCTGTAGGTATGCTTCATGATATTAGTATTCCTACTTGGAAGTGGGAGGAGATCTATAACACCACAAAGTCCCTAAGATCATACCCGAGAGTTGAAATAGAGAAAGTAGGAAAATCTTCACTAGTTCACAGAATAAGTTGTCAAGTGACTCGTCATTTGACCTAACAAGTCATCAAGTGACTCATCGTTTGACCTAACAGATCATCAAGTAACCCGTTAAGTGGTGCCAAACTTGAGAAAAATCCCATTTTCAGACAGTCATGGTGAATGGTAGTGACGAGTTGTAAGGGCACCCTACGAGTTGTTAAGTGACCTATTAAGTGAGCAGTAGTTGGGAAGTGTGGAATTGCAGTGTACTTCACGGATTAAGGAAACAAGTCATCAAGTCCCTAACGAGCCATTAAGTGACTCTTTATTTGACCTAATGAGTCATCAAATGACTCATTGTTTGAAAATATTAGAAATTTTAGGTGAGGTTCCTAGTGGCAACGGGTCAGGGGATGATCCGTCCCATCTCACAATGGGTCGTCCAGTATCTCATCGGGTTTGGTAGTGTGCAATATTCTGTCAGTTCATTAAGGGCATTTTTGTAATTTTTAAGCTCATAAGTCCTAAACTACATTGATTTAAGCTTGGGAAAGAGTGGTTTAAGGGTATTATCCACCTAGAACCTTCATTCTCTCCCTCACACCCTAACTAGAAGATCAAATTCCCTCAAGGGTATCAAGAACAAGCTAGGGTTCTTCACTCTTATCCTCTCCAATTCTCTTTGGGTTTCAAGCTATGTTAATAAACTAGTGAATCAAGGTATGCGAGATTTGTCCATGAGGGGTTCTTCCACCTTCATGTCCCTTCTCCAATTTGAATCATTATCTCCCATTTCACATTCCCTAAATTTTGAGTTTCTAGGGCTTTATCTGGTATTGTTGAATTCCTCTTGATTCCCCTATGGGTTTAGCTTTCTCTATCAATTTGATGATTCTATGATTAGGGCTTTTATTTCTATCAAGTCCTCCATGAAATTTCTATCAAGCATGATTATGACTTTTTAGGGTTAAATTTCCTTCTATTGAAATCCCATGATTCTCTTATGATATCAACTCTAAAGTTTTAAGCTATGTATTATAATCATGATGTATGATTTTTACAAGAACCCTTCATAAATTAATGAATTTCCAATGTGATGATTTCTCAAGTATGCATAGCTTTTACAAGTATCATGTCGATGTGTATGGCCGACTCACTGGCCTCTTTCATCGCTAGTTCACGTATTTCAGGCATGTTCATGTATCTTATGATTTTAACTAGCCTATGTATTTCAATTATGTTTCATGATTACTCTATAAGCCTTGTTACATGTTTTTGGGTGTAGTATCTAGCACCCAGTAGGTTAGGGGTTTTGGAATCCCAAGCCTTTAGAACTACGTGCCAACGTAGGACTATACTCATGTTAACCCTACAGGGTCTCTTTAGTGATCACGCCATTTCATCATCCCTTGCCTGGCAAGCTTAGGGCGTCTCTTCCCACTTGAGTGAGATAGTTGGGGCATCATGTAAACTTTATCATGATAGTGTCGGTTATGATGAATCCTAACACAGTTCCTTATGATTTTATGCATGTTCATGATTATTATATTTTGACTCAAATTATGTTTTACAAGGTTTCCTTTATGAATACTTATGACTAGTTTATGAACTATTTTGAAAGCCTTTAGCCTTCATGCTTAAATTATGATTATGACTTCATGTTTGAAATTCTCATGAACTCTTTATGGATTTATTTTATTAGCCTGTTTTACTTACCCCGCACACTTAGTACATTCAAAGTATTGATCACATACTCTTTGGTATATCATTTCATGATACAGGTTGGGGCAATCAGACTCAGTCGCGTTGTAAGTCCTTCTCCCGTATCAGTCTAGTTTAGCCTTATGTTGGTGAGTCCTCACATACCAAAGATATTCTTTTTGTCATGTTATTTTTTCGGTTTAGTTTCAAATTTGGAGTTAGCTTGGGGCTTATCCCAGCATCTCATCAGACAATAAAGGCTTTTCAGACATAGACTACTATGTTCAGCTTATGGATCGGTGTTGTGAAATTAACACTTCTAATTATGTTTTATAATATTCAGACTTTTGCATATTTATGTTTATGTTTCAAGTTTCCTCTTTAACTTGTGCTCTTGAGTTGCTATGCATAAGCCATGGGTTAGCTTGGAGCAATTTGTGGTTCTAGGTCTTGTGTCTCGATCTGGGGTCCTAGCCTGGGTCATGAAAAACTTGGTATCAGAGCAAAGATTTAGGTGTGTCCTAGGGTGTTTGAAAGCCGCATCAAGTAGAGTCTTTTTCATGGATCTGAAGTGTGCCACACTTATGAGGAAGAGGCTACAAGACATTTTTAGGAAAATTCATTTTTTTCATAACTCTTATCATGCATAGAGTGTGAAACTCTTAAAGTTCCTCTTCTAACTCGTGCTTTAAGCATTCACAGACAATGCCTCCCAGAAGCAACAATGGAAGAGGAAACGGTAACGGGAATCTACCAGCCCCACAAACTTCAGTAGGCCCCCTTAGTGGGCATGTGACAGATGCGGGACTTGGGGCTGCCTTTAGAGTGTTAATATAGGTCATGACCACTCCGCTTAACCTACAGGAATTCACACATGCAAACTTTACTGGAGGTACCATAGTTACTAGGGTTCAAGACTTCATCAACATGAGTCTATTTAAGATTCACGGTTCAAGGGGGGAAAAAGGTTTAAGGAAATAACAAGGAAGAACAAGAGGGCTTGAACTAGAAATTTTGAGTTTTCCCAGCAAGGGTCAGGTCGTGGGTCACCCACAGCTCCAACAAAGATTATTGGCTCCTGCACCTTCGTCAATCTGTGTCCCCCTTCCCGGATACTAAGGGGAGCAAAGGGGCAAAAGGTCCGACCCTAAGATTCAGGAGAGCAGCTCCAGGGTAAGGAAGATTACATATCCGACTTGCAAGAGATGTGGGAAGAACCACTTAGGAAAGTGCTTGATGGGTTCAGATGCTTGCTTATGGTGTGGCGAGCTCGGTCATAAGCTCAGAGATTGCCCATCAGTCAAGTGTGGTGAAGGTAGAGCCCCAACCATCTCTTCGATGCCTTCGATAGCTTGTCCACCTCAGCGAGGCGATTAGCTGGTGTAGGTAGTGGAAAATGCCAGTATTGGAAGAGCTCGCCAGGAATACTCACAGGTATTTCATAAGCCTTTTAGGTTGATCCTTGCACATTGTTAGACTCAAGATTCGCAGTATAAAATAAGGTCCCTTTTTGCATCCTAGTATTAGTTTTGTCCATAGTTGTTATGAAATGTTTATAGTTCTAAAGCCTTCAGTGATAACTGTAGGGGAGAATGGAAAGTCAGGAGTTAGTGATGTATCCCAGCCTTAAGAAAGGATCCAAGAGCCTTAGAATGATGGCTCTAAGCTAAGGAGGGAGATGATAAGTTGAAGAGTCAAATATTAAGTTCCTAGTGTGAAGGCCCAGGATTAGTAACTATGGGAGATCAATCCATGCTTATTCAGGTGTCTTCTCATACTACAGTCAATTATGCCATATGAAAACATGTTATTCCCATGTCTAAGTTCCAAGTACTCCTTATATGTATTTGTTCTCAAATTCGTAGAATGAGAAGTAACCACTTTAGGTGGTAATTCCAGTATTCTTCCATGATTCCATCAATCTCAGCTTCATGTCATGAAACTCGTTTATTTATGTAAACTCATGTCTCTCAGCATGCTCAACTCTATGAACACATTCCTTAAGATTTGCCTTAGCGGCTTATAAGATCATGTAATATCAGGTATATGCCCATCTTAGATTTCTTGAATGATTCGTGCTCACGATTTCCTTAATATAAGCCCTATGAATGTTCCCCCATATTGGAAATGATGGTTAAAACATGTACGTTCAGGATAACTCTCTATTCCTACCATAGGTGCCAGGTATGTAAAAGTGCATGAAGCCAGTTATTAGCCAAGCTTGGAAGATAGGGGAATTCTTGAATATCGTTAGCTATAAGAAAACATGGGGTAACCATAAGTGATAGGCTTGAATGAGGTGGTGATGTATAGGTAGACCATAGTATGGTGTGACTAGTGGCTTCTTCATTAGATATCGAACTTGTGTGACTTCCTTGTTTAGGGGGAAATAATGTTCTTAGTGGATAACTCTAGTTGCCAGAGGTTTGGTCGAGTTAGGCTTGAACATGGTTGAGGTATGCTGCTGGACTCAGACTTTAGTATAAATAGGGGCTTGGGCAAGGAATATAGGCTGGAAAAGTTGGGTAGGCCAGGAGGAATGCTATAGGGTATCAATAGCCTATTTTGAAGTGGAAAGAGATAAATATGGGTTGCATCACAGGGTTGCCTCAGACACATCGACAACTTAATTTTGTATAGGTAATAGTGGATCGGATAGCCAAGTCAACACAATGATTGTGCTAGATTTTATATATGGGAGTTAGTTCGGTTGCATGGGGTTATGTTGCCTATCATCTTGGATAAAGGTACTTAGTTCACCTCCCAGTTTTAAGGATCAATTAAGTCATGGTACTCATGTAAAGCTTAGCATAGCTTTCCACCATTAACAAATGGTCAGGTTGAGTCGGCCATTCAAATTATAAAGGTCATATCGAGAGCATATGTGATTGTTTTCGAGGGTAGTGGGATGATCACTTAATCCTCATTGAGTTTACGTACAATAATAACTACTATTCCAACATTCATATAGATCGATTTGAGGCATGTTTATGGGTCTAAGTGTAGATCACCTATTGGATAATTCAAAGAAAGTGAGGCTATGTTGATAGAGCCAGATTAAGCTCATGAGGCCATAGAGAAGGTTCAGCTTGTTAGAGAAAGGTTGAAAATAGTTTAGAGTCATCAAAAATCTTATGAAGATGTTAGGCGGCGAGACCTTGAGTTTGAGGTTAATGATTGGGTGTTTTTGAAGGTATCTTCCATGAAGGGAGAGATAACGTTCAGGAAGAAAGGAAAGCTTAGTCCCTGATATATTGGTTCTTATAGGATTCTGAGGTGAGTTGGCAAGGTGTCCTATGAGTTGGAGCTACCAGTGGAGTTAGCTTAGGTGCATCTAGTTTTCCATGCATCTCTATTGAAGAAGTGCATCGGTGACCTAGCCTTAGTCATTCCGATGGAAAAAATAGGTGTGAAGGACATCCTTACCTATGAGGAGTTTTCGGTTGAGATCCTTGATCATCAGGTTTGGATGTTGAGAAATAAGGAAGTAGCTTCACTAAAGGTGTTATGGAGAAATCAACTTGTTAAGGGAGCTACGTGGAAAACCAAAACAGATATGATGGCTAGATACTTGCATCTATTTCCTTCCGGTTCAGTTCCAGCATGAGGTGTCAGTTCCCTCCTTAGTACTCTATTCAGTTTAAGGTCAAGTTCATGTCTCTAAGTTCCTTTCATGTCATTGCATGTACGTATGTTTCTTGAATTCAGTTAAGTCATGCATTTCAGTCCGGAGTCAGTCACTCTGTCAGTTTTCAGCTTTAGTTATTTAGTTTTGGGATGGTAGTTCCTTCCCTAGCCCTTCAGTACTCTTAATCTACATTTGAGGATGAATGTTCCCTGGGGGACATCAAGTGACTCATCATTTGATCTAACATGTCTTGAATTGACTCACCGTTTGACCCAACAAGTTGTCAAGTGACCCGTTAAGTGGTGCCAAGCTGAGGAAAATGCTATTTTTAGAAAATCATGATAGATGGTCGTGACGAGTCATTTGGACACCCCACGAGTCGTTAACTGACCCGTTAAGTGATCGGTAGTGCGGAAAGTGTGGAATTATAGTACTTCATGGATTAAGGAAATGATTCTTTAAGTCCCTAACGAGCCATTAAGTGGATTTTCATTTGAACTAACGAGTCGTCAAGTGACTCGTGATTTGAAAAGATCAGAAATTTCATGTGAGATAGCCAGTGGCAACAAGTCAGGAGATGACCCAACATGTTGAAACGACCCAAATCTATACCCTGGATGAGACATGGCACTTGGAGTCACAAGTAACCCCAAGACAACCCATGGTCTATCATAACACTGGTAATCTGAGTAAACATAAGCAGAAGCTTAATCATAAAATCATTTAAGAAAGCTAATTTGATAAAAGTTCATACATCTGAAAAACAATACTAAATATCTGAGTCTATGTCTGGAAGTCATCTATTAATGATGAGTTAATGGGACAAGCCCCTAGCTAACTCTAAAGACTAACTGAAAGAAATTAGCTAAAAATAAATATCGTACTCGAAAGATGAGGACTCGCCACTGTTACTGCTGATATCAACTGAAAGAATCTACTAATGGTGCTAAGGCTGAGAACCTGCGCCTGTATCATGATAGGATACAACATAGAAGGTATGTGTCAGTACTTTGAATGTACTGAGTAAGTGAGAAATAATATAATTATGAAGAACAAATAACTAAACTGATATGACATGAAATGACCAACTGTAATACTGAAAACTGAACAACTGAAATATAACTGATATGGTTAATAATGACCCTGACTAATGGTCATAGACATGTCCTAAATTTGAGATTCTGATCTGAGCTAAACTGAACTAAACTGAGCAAATATGAAACTGTACTGACTAGTGGGAGAGTCTATAACCGACATATAACCATGTGAGTTAGATGTGGAGTTTGATGTATACGCCCCATCGATTGGACCCAATATACCTTTCCAGGGTATAAAGGCATGAACTGGATGATCATAATCTGGGGCCATAGGGCCAATAAAATAACCTATGGCGGCAATGTAGTTCTGGGAACCTGGGTGCGCTGGAATGCCGGTCAACTCGATGCTAAGTCCTACTTTCACTGGATAATCCTAATTTGACTTCTAAGATGATAGCTCAAAATTGGGGTCCAAGACTAAGTCAGGGATACCTATCTGGAAGTACCTTGAGAGTCTTATCGGACTGGATTCTATAACTGGTGTTCAAAGACTAGCCAGAGCTGTTTATCTGGAAGCATCGTAACCGTCCAAAGAACAAACTGAAACTGAAGTTGGTGGTTCTAAGACTGGTCAAAGATGCTTATCTGAAAGTGTCATAACTATCTAAGGAACCAACTAATATTTGATAACTGATATCTGGCACCACTGACACCTCAAGAAAAGACTATAGTAAACTGATCAGCTGACATTTCTAAAAATACTGAGTAGGCTAGTATTCTGATAGTAATTGGACTAGCATGAACTGACTGAGATAATCAACTAATATTAACAACATGGGAATCCCAACACTGATAGAATCAAGAAACATGAATAACTAATCAAATATGCAAGACTCTAATTTACTACATGCCAAAGCTAGGGCTAAAACCATCTTTACAAGAACAAGTATCAACATGATAGCTAGATAGTGGACCTTTAGTAACAATTAACATGAACAATATTCCACACAATATAGACAGTATCTGGCTGAAAATTCATTCACTTCGAAAACTCAAAGACTAGAACTGATAAGAAAATTTAGATGTATTTTCGAGGCCCTTCCCTTACTAAATTCTCACATACCTGGTGAAGGAAACCTTGGATGAAACCCTTGAGAAGATTTGAGAAGAAATGTTGAACCCTTGCTTCTGCTCTTAGTTTTGTTCAGAAAGTTCTATGATTTGACTTCTGATGGGAATGAGAGGAATGAAGTATATCGTCGATTACCCCTCTAAATTCCCTGAATATTGCCCAAGACAATTTATTTTAGGGATTAAAAAGGTGGGAAGTTATAAAAATAACCCTGGGAGAAAATCTGGAAAACTGCCTGACACGGACCAATGGGTCACAGAAAGAGTCGTTGGTTGATACCATGACTCGTTGGGACCAGTCGTTGGTCTTGGGCCTAAATCTTGGGTTTACTGGAATGGGACCATGGGAGGATACCACGACTTGTTGGTCTAACCAACGGGTCATTGGTACCTCTCTTTGTCACTGGTAGGGAAAATCTGGCCCTAAGACAACGGGCAACACAATGACTCATTGGTAGAACCAACAGGTCATTGATTCGACTCATGGTCAACACTTCTAGGACCTGGGACTTGGTTATGGGTGGAAGCAATGGCTTGTTGGTAGGAACCATGAGCCGTTAGTTCTACTCATTGCTTCTAGGAAAAGTCAGATAGGTTTCTGAACTTGGGATCTAACGGATGATAGGACGGCTCATTACTTCTTCCAACGAGTCATCCTATGCCTCGTTGTCCCCCAAAGGAAATTCTACCAAGCTGACAACGACTCAGACAACGGACCGTTAGAGGTGACTACGATTCGTTGTCTGGTCGTTCTGCGATAAAATATTCTGGTTTCCCCTGATTTTTTTTCAAGGTTTGAGTTTGATCTAGGAAAGTTTTGGGGTATTACACATGTCTCCCAATGGGTCATCCAGTCTCTTATCGGGTCTGGTAGTGTGCAATTTCCTGTCTGTTCATTAAGGGTGTTCTTATAATTTCTAAGCTCCTAAGTCCTAAACTACGTCATTTTAATCTTGGAAAAGAGTGTTTTAAGGGTATTATCCACCATAGAACCTTCATTCTCTCCCTCACACCCTAACTAGAAGATCAAATTTCCTCCAGGCTCTCAAGAACAAGCTAGCGTTCTTCACTCTCATCCTCTCCAATTCTCCTTGGGTTTCAAGCTAAGTCAAGAAATTAGTGAATCAAGGTATGTGGGGTTTATCAATAAGGGGTTCTTCCACCCTCATGCCCCTTCTCCAATTGAAATCATGATATCCCATTTCTCATGCCCTAATTTTGGAATTTCTAGGGCTTTATTAGGTATTGTTGAATTCCTCTATGATTCCCTCATGGGCTTAGCTATCTCGATCAATTTGATGATTCTATGATTAGGGTTTTTTTATTTCTATCAAGTCCTCCAAGAAATTTCTATCAAGCATGATTATGAATTTTTAGGGTTAAATTCCCTTCTATTGAAATCCGACGATTCACTTACGATATCAACTCTCAATTTTTAAGTTATGTATTATGATCATGATGTATGATTTTACAAGAACCCTTCATAAATTAATGAATTTCCAGTATGATGATTTCTCAAGTATCCATAGATTTTACAAGTATCATGTCTATGTTTATGGCCGACTCACGGGCCTCTTTCATGACTACTTCACGTATTTCAAGCATGTTCATTTATCTTATAATTTTAACTATTCCATGCATTTCAAGTATGTTTCATGATTACTCTATAATCCATGTGCATGTTTTTGGGAGTATTATCTAGCACTGAGTAGATCGAGGTTTCCGGGCCAAGCCTAAGAACAACATTCCAACATAGGACTATACTCATGTTAACCCAACGGGGTGTATTTAGTGATCATGCCATGTCATCTTCCCTTGCCTGGCAAGCTTTGGGTGGCTCTGCCAACTTGAGCGAGATAGTTGGGGCATCATGTAAGCTCTATCATGATGGTGTTGGTTATGATGAATCCTCCCATTATTCCTTATGATTTTATGCATGTTCATGATTATGATATTTGTCTCGGGTTATATTTTAAAAGGTATCCCTTATGAATATACTTATGACTAGTTTATGAACTATTTTGAAAGCCATGAGCCCTCATGCTTAAATTATGATTATCATGAACTCTTTATGCATTTTTTATTAGCCTATTTTACTTACCCCGCATACTCAGTACATTCAAAGTACTGACCGCATACTATATGCTATATTGATTCATGACATTGGTTCGGGCGATTAGAATCAACTGTACCATTAGTCTTGCTCCCGTGTCAGTCTAGTTTAGCCTTGTGTTGGTGAGTCCTTATCTACCGCGGACATTCTTTTTGTCATGTTATTTTTTTCAGTTTAGTTTCAGACTTGGAGTTAGATGGGGGCTTTTCCCAACATCTCATCAGACAGTAGAGGCTTTTCAGACATAGACTAGTATGTTCAGCTTGTGGCTCGGTGTTGTGATGTCAACGCTTCTAATTATATTTAATAATATTTAGACTTTTGCTCGTATTTATGTTTAAGTTTTAGGTTTCCAATTTAATTTATTCTCTTGAGTCACTATGCACATGCCATAGGTTAGCTTGGAGCCATTCGCGGTTCTAGGTCCCGTGTTTCGATCTGGGGTCCTAGCTCAGGTTTTGACATGATCAAAATGGACTTCATTACAGCTTACCTAGTACCCGTCGATAGTATGACTCTATATGGGTGGTTGTGGATATATTGATCAAATCATCCCATTTCTTTCTGGTCAAACCTACATATTCAGCTGAGAATTACGCTAGATTATACATTCGGGAGGTAGTTCAATTGCATGGAGTTCCTTTGTCCAACATCTCAGATAAGGGTACTCATTTTACCTCTTAGTTTTAGAGGTCATCCTAGAGGTTCCTAGGTACACCGGTAAAGCTTAGCACAACTTTTCACCCGTAGGTAGATGGTCAGGCCGATCAAACCATTTAGACTCTTATGGACATGTTGAGAGTGCGTGTGATTGATTTCAAGGGTAATTGGGATGATCACTTAACTCTTATTGAGTTTGCCTGTAATAACAGTTACCACTCCAGCATTCAAATGGCTCTGTTTGAGGCTCTTTATGGGTGGAGGTGTAGATCACCTACTAGATGGTTTGAGGTAGGTGAGGCTATGTTGATCGGGCCAGATTCAGTTCATGAGGTGATGGAGAAAGTTAAGCTGAATAGCAAAAGGCTGAAAACAACTCAAAGTCATTAGTAATCTTATGCGAATGATAGTCAGAGGGAGCTTGAGTGTGAGGTTGTTGATTGGGTGTTCTTGAAGGTGTCTCCCATGAAGGGAGTGATGAGGTTCGAAAAGAAAGGGAACCTTAGTCCTCAATATGTTGTCCTTATAGGATTATGAGGTGAGTGGGCAAGGTGGCATATGCGTTAGAGTTACCATCAGAGTTAGCTTTAGTACATCCATTTTTCGATGTGTCTCTGTTAAAGAAATTTATTGGTGACCCGACATTAGTTGTTCTAGTGGAGAGCATAGGAATGAAGGATAGCCTTATCTATGAAGAAGTTCTGGTTGAGATCCTTGATCATCAAGTTCGAAGGTTGCGGAACAAGGAAGTAGCTTCAGTGAAGGTTTTATGGAGGAATCAACTTGTTGAAGGAGCTATGTGGGAAGCTGAAGAAGATATGATGGCTAAATACCCGCATCTTTTCCCTTTTGGCTCAGTCCCAGCATGAGGTATCAGTTTCCTCCTTAGAAATCTATTAAGTTTCATGTCAAGTTCATGTCTCTAAGTTCCTTTCATGTCATAGCATGAATGTATATTTCATGAATTCAATTCAGTCATGTATATCGGTTCGGAGTAATTCACTCCATCAATTTTCAAAAATAGTTGTTCAGTTTTAGGATTACAATTCTTTCCCCAACCTTTCAGCATGCTTAATCTATATTCAAGGATGAATGTTCCCAAGGGGGAGATAATGTAACACCCAAAAGCCTCTAAGATCAAACCCGAGGGTTGAATAAAAAAAATTAGGAAAATATGCACCAGAGTTAGAGAATGACTCAAAGAACGAGTTGTTATTGGGAACAATGAATCATTAGGTGATTCATTATAAGCTTGCAGTTAAGGCCTCCTAGAAACAACGAGCCTGGCAATGGCTCGTTGGTACACTCAATAGGTCATTCTAAGAAGTAGTTGAGTGGAGTTCAGTAAGGGCCGAATTTGGCTCAAAGATAATGGGCAGATACAAACATCAATTGGGGCAAGTAACGACCCATTGTGTTAATCCGTTATCAGGAGTTTGGAAGCAAGGCAACTGAGGAGCAGTGGTGAAAACGAAAGGAGTGATGAGTCATTGTTTCCTATAATGACTTATCCTTTCATTCATTGGTCAGAGGAGCATAAGGGTACCAGGAATACCCTAAGAAACAACGGGCGGTCCAATGAGTCGACAAATCCTACAACAACTCATTGGATTGGTTGTTGTAGATTGCAATCAGGTTTTTCATGTGAATTCCTGGAGGTTGTTCTGTAACTTCCCAAGCTTCGAACTCTTTAATGATGTCATTTTGAGCCTTGTAATGAGTGTTTTAAGAGTGTTTACCCTAGCCTAAGTCATAAGGTTCCCATGTATGCATTGTATTGAATTCCTCTTCCAAGATCAAACTAGAATTCCTCCTCAATTTCTTCCTCAATTCTCTTGGGCTTTCAAGACCAGTTTGGAAATTAGTTTATCTAGGTATGTAGGGCCATGAATGGGAGATTCCTGCCACCCTCATGCCCAAATTTCCCCTCTAATTCATGAATTCAAGTTTTTAATCAAGTGTATTGATTTCTAGGGTTTTAACCCAATTCTATGAAATTACCTATGCTATATTTATGGTCCAATCCCCTCATGTTTTAATGCATGAATTAAGTCTAATGGGAAGATTTTACACTTGATTTGATAATAAATTCATGATTTCGAGTTAATAGAAATTATTCCCCATTATGCATGTTTTATGAAAATTCAAGCTTATGATCCATGATTTCAAGCATGATGAGTTATCTAGTATGCATGAATGTTTATGAACTCTCAACTTATGATTTCATTATTTTGAAGTATGAAAGTCAATTTCAAGTATGCATGATTCTACAATTTGGGCAAGCCCAAGCAAGTCAAGTATGCTTATTATAGTTTTAGCCAAGGCTAACAAGATCAGTTTATGATATGATTTGGAGTCAAGACTCCCAATGTTAAGATTTAAGCTATGTTTAGAGAATATGATTATATGAGCAATATGCATGTTTTTGGAGTAGTGTCTAGCACCGAGTAGGCCAGGGGTTCCGAGGTTCTCCGATCTTATAAACTACGCGCCAACGTAGGTATATATTTGGGACCACTCAAGAGAGTGCTTCCCTCACCCGAGTGCACACCATGATATCACATCTTACTCGTCCTTTTCCCTGGAAAGGCTTAGGATGACTTTCCTCCATGTGGAAAAGACATGGGATTATCATGCGCTCATAAATGGTGGTTTTCGGTTATGACGAGTCTCCTAGTGTTTCATGATTTAAGTTACTCATATTCATGACTTATGATATTATGTTTTATTACATGTTTCACCCAATGATCAGTTTATGAGTTTTTACTTATGATTTCATGCATGAAAAGTCATATGATTTCTATTTTAAATCTTGGGTCAATATATTCAGTTATGATAACCAGCTTATGATTATGTATATTTTAGATATGGCCTTTAACATGCAGTCCTTATTCTCATGATCTATTTCATTTATATGCATGATTTCAACTACATTTTACTAAACATGTTTACTTACCTTACATACTTAGTACATTCCAAGTACTGACCGCATACTCTATATAATATTTTCTTATGATATAGGTTCACATGATCCGTCCCAGTCTCGTTACTCACTCGCACTCGCTCATTTTAGCTCCATCTTTCTCTAGGTGAGTCCTCATCATCCAAGGACATCTATCAGTTTAGACCTGTTATGTTTTATTTAGTTTCAGACTTGGAGTTAGCTGGGGACTTGTCCTTGCATCTCATCAGATAGTAGGGGCTCTTCAGATATAGACTTAGTACATTCAGCTTTTTTATTAAGCATTATGATATTATCACTTGATATACGCTTTATGATATTTAGTCTTTGGCTTATTCATGTATATGTTGATTTCTGTTTGATTATGTTCTTCGGTCATACTATGTATGTACCATGGGTTACTTGGAGTTGTTCATGATTCTAGGTTCTGTCTCTCGATTCAGGGCCTCAGCTCGAGTCACAGCACACACTTATAAATTCAATTGTACTATTTTACAGGTAAACAATTTGGCACTCACCGTGGGGCTAGAGTGATTGTGGTATAGTTTGGATTCTTTAATCCTTTTTGCTAACTTGTTTGAATTTTATTTGAAAGAAAATTCCACCAATATCATAGTAAGCATCATGGCCAATATCGATGTTCAAGTGAACGCTAATCAAACCAGCAACGAGTAAGCGTCCCTCGAGCCATGAGGTCAACTGCTAATTGAGGAGAAAACCTCATCCGGTAGAGGCCACGATGGTGTGCCTTATAAGGAGTTTCATCAAGGTATGCGAGGGAATGGATTGCCAATGATGCGGTTGAATTTAAGGATGAAAGCTATAGAAACGACAGAGACAATAGGGATCTAAATTTGGAGGAAATGGTCAGAATGTTGGCTACTTAGTAGGGTAAAATACTGAAGCTCCTAGCACCTGCCGATTAGCACTTGTAGGCATGAACATCACCCCATATAAGGCATTAGTATGAAAATGTATAGAGTATGAAAGGCGATTAACAAATAAAAGTTCAGAAATAAAACGAAACTATTAGAAGAATAACATAATAGGATTAAAAGGTAGGGATACCAACTCTACCGTGACCAAACCCATAAGTCGCAACAACAACAAAACCTTCAAACTAAGCTTGCTATAGAACTTTTGACAACGTCACAATTAATGTAAGCAACACAAACAAGCATATCAGGGAATAGCATGCAAGTCCAAATTCTTATACAGTCGGAACCACACTCAGCTATGTATTATCACTGGAGCTCAATCCAACTGTGAGAAGTATCACAATCTCATGAAGGCTCAGACATGCTAGAATAACTCCCAAGTCATGTCTCACCTTAGTATTACAAAGGAACTATCAAATCCATAGACCGTGCTAAACCTTGGGCTCAACCCCTAGTCGAAACAACTCTTGTTTGGATATCCACAAGCCATAAGGAATAAGATCACATAGCAACATAAATTTCCAACCAGCCTATATTCATATAGAGGCACATACATAGCCCTTAGTTCTGTCACAACAACAACTATCACTATGAGTCGTTAAATGAACTTAGACCTCGAATCAACTTAGGTGACGCCTCTATCGAACACTCGAGTCTAGCACTACCAAATTATGGAAGGAAGATTAGTAAGAACCTTACTATAAGTAGTTATATGGACACTCCAAGGCAATTGCACCAAAGCTTAATATCGCACAAGACTCAACAAGCACGACTCAACATTATCACACGATTTGACTCACTGACGTGTCACTCGACACGCGATCTCAACCCAAAGAGAGTGGCTTAATGGTATGACCAAATTAAACCTCTATTATTAAGTATAATGCAGCCGTTGTCAAATATAGAACTCGACTAGGTTCGAATAAAATCCCACAGGGAATAAAGTGAGAACTAACTCTTATGTGGTTATCTTACTTTCAGTCAATTACTTCCATGTAAAGGGTGATTGTGAAAATTATTTTTATTTCAACATCAGTTGAAATCAAGTAACATTATCATTGTTTCAGCAAAATGGAGTCAAATAAGAGAAGAAACTACAGTTGCGATCACCATGGTGTCGGGTGACTTACTATATTGGATTCTTCTAGTGCTACATTCACAAGATATTGATTAAATTAATATATCTAAGTGTTTCTCAACCTATTTAGATGGAAATCACTCTTATTCTCTCAAACTAAGAGTGATGAACCTAAGAACTTCGATAATTTCCCTAAGTTAGCCAATCTTGTTACAACATTAACCCCTAAATTAGCCAATCTTGTTATAACATTAACCATTAGACGAGGGTTAAGAACCTCAAATCCTTATTATTACTCCTTTTACAGGTTTTATATTTATTTACTCAAGCAAGTTAAACCTAAGGCAGTTCAAATGTTTGCAACCATCAGAAATCAATGAATAAGAATGAAGTAAAAATATATATGGCTGCACTACATGAATCCATACCAATGATCACCCTAAATATATCAATTCACCATGGCTCACCCAACCCCTAGTTGTGGGGTTTAGCAACTCATAATATTTGGAACAAAATAAGATATTATATTCATCAAAGAAGATTTAACTTAGAAAGTGAAAACAAGATCTTAATTCAAACTCCAAAATCACGTTGATTCTCTCAAGAACTCAAAAGTAACTTGCACACGATGTATTTTTGTCTCTCTAACGTTAGATGTCAAAAATAAACCTAGAAGCCGCTATTTTAAGCCTAGAGAAACTTCAAATCACACTTAAACTTGGAAGCTCGCTTCTAGTCTGATGCCCAAGTTGACAGCTCATCAACAAAATGATGGTCCGTCACTTGGGCCGTCATTCTTATCCAGTAGTGGCCCCACTCATCTCAGTGTTGACGCCAAAGTTGAAGGCCCATCATCTATTTGACGGTCCATCATTGTGGTGTAAGTTGTGTTACACCCTGTAAGTTTCCGTCATTTAACCGATGCGTGCATATGTATGTTGAGTGTTTTGGAGTATGACACATACGGAAGAGGGCTCTAGGAATGAACACATAAGAACGATATCAAGAGAGTAAGAGGTCGGGGTAGGAGGCCAGGCACCCTGGCTGCCGCGCCGCGCTACCAGGCCATCGCTATGGCTGGCGCATCACGCCCCTGGCCTGGCGCTGTGGCCGGTGCACCGCGCCACCCCCTGCCACCACCACAATTATGTATAAAGCCCCCTCATGTTTAGTTAACTCATTTTTCAATATTTTTCTTTGATAGTAAATAGAGGAGGAGTATGGGTTTCAACCATTTTTCATCAAATAACACCGCTAAACTCTGTCTAAATGCAAATTCATCTTAGATAACGAGTTCCAGGCCCTTGAGGAACATCTCTGTGGAGTTATTTCTTGGAAGTTCACTCAGAGTACCGAAACCCCGGTGAGTAAAAGTTGTCAGAATGTCTTCTAATTGAGTCCTAAGTGACTGCAAGTGATGGTTAAGCATTTCTACCTTCTAAACTCTCGAAAATTTGTGAATTATCGTTCGAATTAAACAAAGTTGAATTGTAGTCAACATTATTTCAAATACATTGTTGTTTGTCGACACCTACTACTGAAATAGCCTTATTCTCTCAGCATAAAGACTACAATTTAGTGGAATTAATGGCTTCAGGTTGGGAATCATTTGATGGACGAAAGTCGGCATTCGAGGTATGTTAAGGCTTATCTCTTTGGCAAGTTATTCTAGTCATATAATGATATGACTAGTGCCTTTGAAAGTAGATAATGATTCTATATGTTGTTATTAGCTTCTGCAAGTAGTTAATGATTCTGAAAGTTGTGGTTAGCTTTTATAAGACGTAATGAGGTTATACCATAGTATCCCTCACTAAGGAAGTGAATGTTCAGTGCTAGGAGCGTCATAGAGACTCCTCCAATTTCTTTATTTTCTGTTTAGAAGTATCCTGATGTTTTGTTGTCATGCCAAGACCGTAAAAGCCTATGGTTTAGTTGTGGGACCTAAATTGGTAAGTTGGGCAGCACAGGGCATAGTCGAGTGCTATAACTCTCAGGTTGGCGCCTATATTGTCAGTGACGCTCGAGGCCGTTGGCATACCATGGCGCCTCCAAGGACAAAATTTAGATAGGATGGTCTTACACTAGAGTCAGTCACACAAGAGTTTCCTAGTGAATTGAGTGATATCCTGCCATATAGTTGGCTACTATTAGTTTCAGTCGACTTAGTACATGTCGTACAGGTCGCCCAGGAAGTCATCCCAGTTGTACAAGTCAGATAGACCCGTGGATACCCTAAGGAGGTAACCTTATTAGTAGTTGGATGTGGGGCCAACGCCCCAGCCTGCTCTTATTGATACCTATGTATAGGTTGCAGCAGGTGGCTAGGTCCAGATATGCCTGCCTACGAGGCTATGAATCGCCTAGAGAAGTCATATAAAATCTGAATAGACCAAGTTAATGTCCAAGGCACTAGAACCATAGTAGGATAGTATTACCTTCAGGTTAAGAATTATAGTAAGCTGCATGTGAAGGGTTAGGATTGACTGCTCAGGAGTATGTCCGATTAGTAGCAACCCTACAGTCATTCTAAGCAAGGGAACTAAATAGTTGGTCGCCTATGACCTTACTATTTATTATGAGCTACCATCGTCCTAGCATGAAATTCAATGTATCATTTAAACCACTCCAGACCTCGCCCTAGTCTGTCTAAGTCGTAGAGATTATAATAATTGCCAAGACTCTCTGGTCAAGTGTAGGCACATGGGGTGTGCTTGTTGGTAGCTGTATAGAGACTGTTCCATAGGAGAGTAGTGGTTGCGTTAGGCCTAGAGGCCAAATACGCCTTTTAAATGTCTAGATTTGTAGATTGCAACATATTGTCCCTAGTTGGGGTAGAATATATTTTTTACCGCCTCTCGCCATGAATATCTAAGAGGTTGCTAGATGTACGAACTGCTTTCAGAGCTATAAATTTCTTATGGAGCTATGATGTTGTATTGCTTACTGAGCTACTAAATAGCCTATGGGTCCATATTGAAGTCTATTCACTTATGGGATTCTTCTACGTCGTAGTAGCATTACAGGCCTTTCATAGAGCATTGTTTGCTCGGGATACTTTTGCAGGGGCGAAAAGGCCCGTATTCAGTTATAGGAGCCCAGACAACTCATATTCAGTTGCAGGATCCCAGACGGCTCATATTTAGTTATAGGAAGGCAGATGACTCATATTCAGTTACAGGAGCCATACGGCTCATATTCAGTTATAGGAGCCCAGACAACTCATATTTAGTTACAGGAGCCCAGACGACTCATATTCAGTTACAGGAGCCCACACGGCTCATATGAAGTTAAAGGAGCACAGATGGCTCATATTCAGTTATAGGAGCCAGACGATTCATATTTAGTTACAGGAGCCGAGATGACTCATATACAGTTACCGAGGCCCAGAAGGCTCACATATAGTCACAGGAGCCTAGAGTGCTGTCCCAACCCAAACGTACACTCGGATCGTAGACACGGGACAAGGGACCCCGAGAGACCCCAAGTCGACCCATAACCCATGCATACATTTAATCTCATTTAATAAAGCGGAATACTTAGCATAAAACATAGCGGAAACGTAAACATAGTGTAACAACCAGAAGTACTGGGCATACACATAAGCTAAGTTCTACATCTTGTCTGAAAGCCTCTACTACGTAAGATGGGTTGATGGGACAAGATCCCCAACTAACCCGACCAATACTAAAAATAAATAACATGAAAGTCTTTCAAACAACCCTCGGAACATGAGGACTCACCAATAGCTGAGAGTAAGAACTGAGGTGAACTAAGGATGAGGATGAGCTTGAGATCCGGACCCTCTATCATGAAACGGTACAACATAGAAAGTATGCGGTCAGTACATGGAATGTATGGAGTATGCAAGGTAAGTAAAATTGACATTTAAAAGTAAAATAAACTCATAAATAAACATAGGAGAAGGACATCATGCTTGTATCATATACTTCGTAAGTAAATATAAGGCTCAAGACATTCAAATCGTTCATAATTATTCATTATCATAATCGTATGTAACCTTACTCAAACATAACTTGAGCCAATAACATAGATATAACAATGCATAAAACATGTGGTACAATGGGAGGACTCGTCTTAACCGACACCATCATGGTAGAGCCTTTCATGATGCCCCAACAATCTCACTCAAATGGGCAGAGCCGACCTTGGCTTGCCAGGCGAGGGTCGTGCATTAGGCGTGATATCACATTTGAGGGGATCATTATCAATAAAATATATCATTAGAAACCCATGATGCCACATCGTTATAAGACACCGGCATAGTCCTTTGAACGCCGGGCTGCTTGATGCTAGATAGGACTACCAAAAAAATGCATAAAGGCTCATACGTAAATCAATAACATCATGCATTAAGATTCATCGACAAAGATATGACATTTATCATCATTGATCGCATTTAAAACATGCTTATCCAAGAATGAGAATCCCTTTTCATCGGTCGACATCATAAATCGATAAATCATGTAATTCATTCATAAATCGTAAATCATTCTTCAACATGTGGGCATTGCCCAATACTTTGACATACTCAATTTTTTCAAAAATATGCCCGTAAATATGGGTAACTTGAACTCATGATTTTCCATCATCAATAAACTCTAAATATTGAGTATTCATTATAAATCATAACTTTCATGAACGCTCATCAATGGGCATTTTAGTTTTAGAAAGATTGAAACATGATTTTGAAGAAAATAATATAAACCTACCCAACATTCATAATTCAACAAATAAAACTCAATTAAATCAAACCCATAAAGAGATTTGGGCATGGGTGTGAAAGGATTTCACCCATTCAAAAAATCTACATAAAAGGATGAATCTACCACCTCACTGATTGCCCAAGGAGAAATTGGAAAAAGAATCCCTTAGAAAAGTTCTTGATCACCTCCTAAATTCATAAACTTGCATGCATGGAAGGAACATACTTGGAATAGGTTTTCCCCTGCTAAAAACCCACTACAATGAGCCTAAAACGATGTAGTATAGGGCCTTTGGATGAAGAAATAACGGAAATACCCTTACTAATTACGTAGAAAATTGCCTACTGGACCAACCAACGGACGAACCAATGGGCCGTTGGAAGATGCCACGACCCATGGTATCCGCTCGTGCTAAGCACTGCCCCAATCCATATCTCGGAATCAAACCACGGACATATAGGATGGGTCGTCCTAAGTTTCAATGGGTTGTTCCTTCAGTCGTTGTTTCCTTCTTCTGAAACTTTGTACTTCTATTTAACGAGCCTCACCATGACTCGTTGTAAGATACAACGGGTCGTGGTTCCCACCCGTCATTTCCCACTGGAGATCTGGGCTCCCTTACCATGACTCTTCACAATGGGTCGTTGCATGACCCATTAAACTCCCCAACTACTAAGCCCATCTCCTACCACGACCACTAACAATGACTCATTGTTTCATACAATGAGTCATTATATCAATCATTTCCTCCACTACCACCTGAACACCAAAACCCACGATTGCCAACAATAGCTCGTGGTTACATACCACGAGACGTTGTACCTCTTGTCCTGCTACTTTTTCCCCAATTTTCAGCAGTTTTGCATTTTAGCTTCCCGGGTATACTTTTAGGCACTTCCGGGGTATTACAATATCTTCTCCTTGGGAACATTCATCCTCGAATGTAGGAAACAAGCAGCAAACAGAAACATACAATTTATCATAGCCATATACTGATCATTTTAATGGAATTTTTCACGAAATGACTACCTTCGAATAAAACCACCTAGCTGAACTGATCTCATACTTCACATACACATTCATACACATAAAAGAAACTTGTACAGATGAACTGAACATGAAAACTAGATAGAGTTATAGGGAAAAAACTGGTACCTCAAGTCGGAACTACGCCGGTAGAGAACAAATGTGGGTATCTAGCAATCATATCCGCTTCAGCTTCCCACGTAGCTCCCTCAACATGTTGATTTCTCCATAAAACCTTAACTGAAGCTACTCTTTGTTTCTCAATTTCCGAACCTGACGATCCAAGATTTCAATGGGAATTTGTGCTGTCTTTTACCCCAATGCTGCCTACCGGGACTACCAAGGCTGGATCACCCAAACACTTTTTCAAAAGTGATACATGAAAGATGAGATGAACTAAAGATAACTCTGATGGCAAGTTCGATTCATATGCCACCTTACCAACTCTTCTCACAAATCGGTAGTGACCAACATAGCGGGGACTGAGTTTCCTTTTCTTTTTGAACCGCATGACTCCCTTCACGGGAGATACCTTTAGAAATAGCCAGTCGTCCACATCAAACTCCAGATCTCTTCTCCTCACATCAGCATATGATTTCTCGCGACTCTGAGCAGTTTTCAACCGGTCCCTTATCAACTGAACCTTTACCATGGCTTCATGAATCGAATCAGGTCCTATCATGGATGCCTCACCAACCTCGAACCATCCGATGGGAGATCTACACCTTTTCCTATAAAGAGCCTCAAACTGTTCTATCTAGATACTAGAGTGATACCTGTTATTATAGGCAAACTCGATCAAGGGCAGATGATCATCCCAACTACCTTTGAAATCCATAACACATGCCCTCAATTCGAGGGTCTGTATGGTTCGTTCTACCTGGCCGTCTGTTTACGGGTGGAAGGCTGTACTGAGCTTAACTTGGGTCCCAAGTCCCTTTTGAAAAGACCACCAAAAGTGGGAGGTAAACTGAGTATCTCGATCTGAAATAATAGACAAGGGCACTCCATGAAGTAGAACCAACTCTCAAATATATAATTTGGCATAATCATCTGCTAAATCTGTGGTTTTGACCGGTAAGAAGTGTGCAGCCTTGGTTAACCTGTTGACCACCACCCAAATGGAGTTGTATTGCCGGTGAGTATGAGGTAGACCTGTAATGAAATCCGTGTTAATTTCTTCCCACTTTCAAGTGGGGATGCTAATATCCTGAAGTACACCTCCCAACCTTTGATGCTCGACCTTCACTTGATGATAGTTTTGACATTTGGCTACGAACTCTGCAATATCCCTCGTCATACCATCCCACCAATAGATTTCCCGCATGTCCCAATACATCTTCATGGATCATGGGTGGATAGAATATTTTGTGTCATGTGCCTCGTGCAAGATTCGAACCCTCAAATTATCAATGTTTGGAACACATAGTCGACCCAGGTACCATAGCACACCATCTCTCTTTAGGAGAAAATCTCCACCTTTTGACTCTGCACTACCTCCTTGAGCTTCCTCAGAGCTGGATCTTCATCTTGCTTAGATTTGACATGAGCCACCAAGGACGATTCTGATCCATTCTGCACAACAACACAACCACCAGTCGAGTCGACCAATCTAACCCCCAATCTTGCAAGTCAGTGGACATCCTTCACCAACTCCCTCTTTCCCCCATCCACATGGGACACACTTACCATATAGAGCCTACTAAGTGCATCCGCAACCACATTAGCCTTGCCCGGGTGGTAGAGGACACTCATGTCGTAGTCCTTTAGTAACTCCAACCACCTCATTTGCTGAAGATTTAGATCTTTCTGTGTGAACATATATTGAAAGATCTTGTGATCCGTAAATACATCCACGTGGACCTTGTACAACTAATGCCGCCATATCTTCAATGCAAACACCACCATGACCAACTCAAGATCATGGGTCAGATAATTCTTTTCACGAACTTTTAGCTATCTCGAGGCATATGCTATTACCATCCCATGCTGCATCAGAACATATCCTAGTTTGACTCTAGAAGCATCACAATACACTACAAAGCCATCAGTACCCTCGGGTAGAGTCACCACTAGTGCTGAAGTGAGTCGGGTCTTCAACTCTTGGAAGCTTTTCTCACAAGCATCCGACCATTGGAACTTCACCTTTTTCTGAGTCAACCTGGTCAATGGGGCTGCAATTGATGAAATGCCCTCAACGAATCTTCGGTAGTATCCTGCCAGGACCAAGAAACTCCAACTTTCTGAAGGATTTACTGGTCTGGGCCAATTCTTCACCGCCTCAATCTTCTGGGAATCTACCCTTATGCCTTCTCTTGATAACACATGACCTAGAAATGCCATCGAGTTTAGCCAAAATTCAGATGTGCTAAACTTTGCATACAACTAATGATCCTTGAGGGTTTGCAGCACTATTCTCAAATGAGTGGCATGATCCTCCTCCTCTCTCCGGGAGTACATAAGGATGTCATCAATGAACACAATCACAAACATGTCCACATATTGCTTGAACACCCTGTTCATTAGATCAATAAAAGTTGCATGGGCATTGGTTAGTCTGAAAGACATAACAACAAATTCGTAGTGACCATACCGAGTCCTAAAAGCGGTCTTCGAGATATAACTCTCCCAAAACCTGAGCTGGTCATACCCGGACCTGAGATCAATCTTGGAGAAGCACCTGGCACCTTGGAGTTTGTTCAAATAAATCATCGATCCTGGGTAAGGGGTACCTGTTCTTGACAGTGACCTTATTCAGTTGTCGATAATCAATACACATCTGAAGGGATCCATCCTTCTTTCGAACAAAGATAACCGGTGCACCCCATGGAGACTTGCTCGGTCTAATGAAACCCTTTTCCAACAAGTCCTTCAACTGTTCTTTTAATTCTTTTAGCTTGGCTGGAGCCATCCTGTAAGGAGGAATAGAGATAGGCTACGTATCTGGTAATAGATCAATACCGAAATCAATTTCCCTCTCCGAAGGAACACTTGGAAAATCATCGGGAAACACCTCCGGATATTCACACACCACCGGAACTGACTGAATAATCAGGGTCTCGGACTCCACATCCTTAACCCTAAATAGGTGGCACATGCAACCTTTAGAGATCATCTTCCTGGCCTTAAGATAGGAAATAAATCGACCTACTAGTACTACCGAACTACCCTTTCCCATCCAAAACTGACTCACTCGGAAAACTAAATTCCACCGTGCGGGTCCTATAATTAGTCGTGGCATAACATGCAAACAACCAATCCATACCAAGAATAACGTCAAAGTATCAGTCATGGCTAACTCTACAAGGTCTGCGGAGGTAACCTTATGCAACACAGTGACAGGGCATCCTCTATATACTAATCTAGCTATGATCGAATCACCAACAGGGGTCGAAACTAAAAATTGTTCTAACAAGGTCTTGGGACTAACTCCAAAGCTACTAGCAATGTAAGGAGTCACGAAAGACAAGGTAGCTCCCGGATCTAGCAAGGCATAAACATTAATACGAAAGACAAGCAACATACCAGTGACCATGTTTGGTGAAGTCTCCTACCCCTGGAGCAAGGCAACGACATAGAATCGATTTTGGCATTGTCCACTACCTCCACTAGTCGATGCTCCCTACGGAGCAGAATGGGATAGAGCTGCTGTTGTCCTGGTGGTCTGTGCTCGACCCCTATCATCACCCTGTCTAGAATATAGGCACGCTCGGTGCATGTGCCCAAATCTACCACACCTGTAGAAAGCATTGAATCAAGCAGGCACTCCCAGACATGACTCTTGCCACACTTCCTGCAGGCCGGAGAGGTATACTCTAACTGGGTGCCCCTCTGATCCCTAAACCCTGAAGCCCTTCTCCTATGATCACCCCTAGTTCTAGATGAAACACTACCTGATGATGGTGCTGGGGCTAGTGATCTCTGCTGAAACTGTGGACGGTAGCCACCGCCGGACCTCTAATGCAAAAACCCATGGCTATCCGTCTGAGCCCTCTTTGCCTCCCTCTCTCTCGCATGAGCCGACTCCATCTGCTTGGAGTATATAACTATGTGAGGAAAGTCCATATCCTGGTGAAGCATGGAATTCCTGCAATCTTTGTCTTAGTAACTAACCACACCATGAACGAATCAGCTCACCCACACCCTCTGATCATCACTAACTCTTGGGTGTACTTTGAAAAATAAGTGAATTTCAAGAGAATACTCCAGCACTGTCATCTTTCCCTATTTGAGGTTCATAAACTCTGCTGCTTTCAACTCCCTCATCTCTCGAGGTAAGAACATATCGAGAAAAGCCATGTGGAACTCGTCTCAACTAGTAGGGCCCGCTCTTGTTATCCTGTTGTCCTTCCATTGCTTGTACCAAATACGAGTGACCTCTTTTAGCTCATAAGAGTCCAAGTCAACACATTCCCCATTTGTCACCCCCATAACCTGAGTAACCTTCTAGATCCCTTCAATGAACTCGTGTGGATCCTCGTCCACCTTTGATCCCATGAACTTAGGATGGTTCATCCTCAATAAGTCTCTAATCCGAGCCGCTGCTGCATTGCCATTTTTTGGGACCTACGCAGCAGCCTGCTGGTTGACCCGAGCGGTCAAGGCATGTGCCAACATCTGAATAGCTGCCCGAAACTCAGAGTGGCCAGCTGGCTCTGGTGCCTGGGGTTCCTGAACAGGTGGAGCTTGCTAATGCCCATGGTCATCGCTGCCTCCGTGGCCCTCATCATTTCCATTCATTCTTCTAGGAGCCATAATTCTGCAATCGCAAATCGCACGTATTAGAAGGATGGGGAGGCTTTTCATCGCACGACATAGAACATGAAAGAAAGGAGCATTTCCTAACCGTCTAGTAGCCTCTTCGTCATAAGTGTGACGCGCTTCACACCCATGAAAAAGACTTTACTCAATGCAACTTTTAGACACCCCAGGAAACTTCAAACCTATGGCTCTAATACCAAGTTTGTCATGATCCAAACGTACACCCTGATCGTAGACACGGGACTAGGGACCCCGATAGACCCCAAGTCGACCCATGGCCCATGCATACATCTAATCTCATTTAATAAAGTGGAATACCTAGCATAAAACATAGTGGAAACATAAACATAGTGTAAAAACTGAAAGTACTGTGCATATGCATAAGCTGAGTTCTATATCCTGTCTGAAATCCTCTTCTACGTAAGATGGGTTGATGGGACAACATCCCCAACTAACCCGACCAATACTAAAATAGAAATAACATGAAAGTTTGTGAAACGGTCCTCAGAACATGAGGACTCACCAATAGTTGAGAGTGCAAACTTAGGTGAACTAAGCATAAGGATCAGCCTGAGATCCGGACCCTGTATCATGAAACGATACAACATAGAAAGTATTCGTTCAGTACGTGGAATGTACCGAGTATGCAAGGTAAGTAAAACGGACATTTAAAAGTAAAAGAAACTCATAAATAAACATAGGGGAAGGACATCATACTTGTTTCATAAACTTCGTAAGTAAACATAAGGCTCAAGACTTTCAAATCGTTCATAATCATTCATTATCATAATCATATGTAAACTTACTCAAAAATAACTTGAGACAATAACATAGATATAAAAATGCATAAAAAATGCAGAACAATGGGAGGACTCTTCTTAACCGACACCATCATGGTAGAGCCTTTCATGATGCCCCAACTATCTCACTCAAGTGGGCAGAGTCGACCTTGGCTTGCCAGGCGATGGTCGTGCGTTAGGCGTGATATCACATTTGAGGGGATCATTATCAATACAATATATCATTAGAAGCTCATGGTGGCACGTGGTTACGAGATACCAGCATAGTCCTTTGAATGTCGTGCTACTCAGTGCTAGACATGCCTCCCAAAAACATACATATAGGCTCATACATAAATCAATAACATCATGCAATAAGATTCATTGGCTAAGATATAACATTTATCATCATTAATACCCTTTAAAACATGCTTACCCAAGAATCAAAGGCCCTTTTCATCAGCCGACATCATAAATCGATAAATCATGTAATTTGTTCATAAATCGTAAATCATTCTTCAACATGTGGGCATTGGCTAATACTTTGACCTACTCAATTCTTTCAAAAATATTCTGATGAACATGGGTAACTTGAAATCATGCTTTTCTATCATCAATAAACTCTAAATATTAAGTATTCATCATAAATCATAACTTTCGTGAACTCTCACCAATGGACATTTTAGATCTAAAAAGATTGAAACATGATTTTAAAGAAAATAATATAAAAGCTTCCCATCATTCATAATTCAACAGTTAAAACTCAATTAAATCAAACCCATAAAGAGAAATCACATTTTCATGTATTTGGGTAAAACCCCATGGAATTGAATAGGAGGATTCATGATTAAATTCAACATTTAGGCATGGGTGTGAAAGGATTTCACCCATTCTAAAACCCTATATACCTGGGAAGGATGAACCTACCACCTCACTGATTGCCCAAGGAGAAATTGGTAGAAGAATCCATTAGAAAATCTCTTGATCACCTCCTAAATTCATAAACTTGCATGCATGGAAGTAACATACTTAGAATAGGTTTTCCCCTGCTAAAAACCCACTAAAATAAGCATAAAAGGACGTAGTATAGGGCCTTAGGATGAAGAAATAATAGAAATACCCTTACTGATTATGTAGAAAATTGCCCACTGGACAAACCAACGGGCCGTTGGAAGATACCACGACCTGTGGTATCCACCCGTGCTAAGCACTGCCCCAATCCGTATCTCGAAATCAAACCACGAACATACAGGATGGGTCGTCCTAAGTTTCAACAGGTGGTTCCTTCAGTCGTTGTTTCCTTCTTCTGAAACTCTATTCTTTTTTTTAACGAGCCTCACCACGACTCGTTGTAAGATACAATGGTTCATGGTTCCCATCCATCATTTCCCACTTGAGATTTGGGCTCCCTTACGACGACTCTTCACAACGGGTCGTTGCATGACCCGTAAAACTCCCCAACTTCTAAGACTATCTCTCACCACGACTACTAACAACCACTCGTTGTTTCGTACAACGAGTCGTTACATCAATCATTGCCTCCACTGCCACCTGAACACCTGAACCCACGACTGCCAACAACGGCTCGTGGTTACATACCACGAGTCGTTGTACCTCTCGTCCTGCAACTTTTTCCCCAATTTTTAGCAACTTTGCATTTTAGCTTCCCGGGTATACTCTTAGGCACTTCCGAGGTATTACAAGGGCTCAGTGCAGCTACAGTTACTTGCAGGGCTAGAGGGGTACCAATAGGGGTATATAGATTGATTGGCACCTTCCGAGGCTTATGGGGGCCCAGGTAGGTTATTACTGTGTTGCTTGTACCTTCCCGACATATGGGGGCCAGGATAGGTTCTTGTTTGTATACTTTTACTATCCTGCGGATAACTCTATAGGGCCCAACATATCTAGGACTCAACTTGCCTTTTCGGCCAAATCTCATAATGCCTTTCATAGGAGACACTTTCAGGAAGAACCAATCATTAACAACAAACTCCAACGCTCGACGGTGTACATCTGCATACGACTTCTACCTACTCTGGGCTATCTAATGTCGATCTATAATAGTTTAACCTTGTCAATAGCTTGCTGCACTAAGTATGTCCCCAATAACTCTACCTCAATGAGTTCAAACCAACCATTGGTGACCTGCATTTTCGCCAATATAAAGCTTCACATGGAGCAATCTGAATACTTTCCTGGTAGTTGTTATTATAGGTGAACTCAATCAAGGAAACATGATCATCCCAGCTTTTGCCAAAATCTAAAATACAAGCACACAACATATCTTCAAGCGTTTGAATGGTGTGTTTAGCCTGTCCGTCTGTCTGAGGATGAAATGTGGTATTGAGGCTTACCTGAGTGCCTAGGCCTTTCTGGAAAGACTTCCAGAAGTTTGATGTGAACTGAGCACCTCTGTCAGAAATAACGGAAAAGGGGACGCCATGTAGGCAAACTATCTCTCGTATATAAAGCCTAGCATAATCCTCTGCAGCATACATGGTCTTAACTAGCAAGAAGTAAGCTGATTTAGTTAATCTATCAACTATTACCCAGATAGAATCATGCTTCCTGCTTGTTCTAGGAAATCCTGTAATAAAATCCATATTAATCACCTACCACTTCAAGGCTGGAATTTCTATATCCCGCACCAACCCTCTACGCCTCTGGTGCTCAACCTTCATCTGTTGGCAATTGGGACACTAAGTCACAAGACCGATAATGTCCTCTTTCATGCCATTCCACCAATATAGCTACCTCAGGTCACGATACATCTTTGTGGAACATGGGTGTACTGAATATCGAGAATAATGAGCTTCATTCATAATTTGTTCCCGTAGTTCACCCACATTAGGTACACATAGACGGCCCTGGTATCTAAGAACTCCATTGGGTCCATAATCAAATCGGTCTACTTCTGTTGTGGTATACTCTCTCTCAGTAAGACTAACTTTGCATCATCGTATTGTCGTTGCTTAACTTCCGCTACCAAGGATGATTCTGCTGTGCTTTTGATAATAACACCCCCATCTTTGGCATCCAGTAACCGAATCTGTAAGTCAGCCAACTTCTGTACAGCCTTCATCATTTCAATCCTGTCAACCCAAATATGACTCAAGCTACCCATAGACTTGCAACTTAGCGCATCAGCTACAACATTTGCCTTGCCCGGATAATACAGAATGCTAACATCATAATCTTTCAGCAATTCTAACCACCTTCTCTGGCGTAAATTCAACTCCTTCTGCTGAACCAAATACTGGAGGCTCCTATGATCTGTGAAGATATCAACATGTACCCCATATAAGTAGTGGCGCCAAATCTTCAATGCAAAAACCACTACGGCCAATTCAAGATCATGGGTAGGATAATTTTGCTCGTGCTTCCTCAATTGTCTAGAGGCATAATCAATGACCTTGCCATGTTGCATCAAAACACAACCTAACCCAACTCTCTAAGCATGACAATAGACCACATAACCCTTGACACCCTCTGGAAGAGTCAGGGCAGGTACTGAAGTCAGCCTATCCTTCAATTCCTGAAAGCTTTGCTCACATGCCTCTGTCCACTGAAACTTAGCTCCTTTATGAGTCAACTTTGTTAATGGTGCAGCGATAGTAGAGAAACCTTCCACAAATCGGTGATAATAACCTAATAACCCCAGAAAGCTGCGAACCTCTGTAGGATTCAAGGGTATGGGCCAACTCTTTACTGCCTCTATCTTCAGACTATCCACTATTATACCTTCAGCTGTAATTACATGACCAAGGAAAGCCAAGGATGTTAGCCAAAACTCACATTTAAAAAATTTAGCATATAACCTGTGTTCCTGTAGAGTCTGTAATACTGCTCTCAAATGACCTGCATGCTCGGCCTCGGATCGCAAGTAAATTAGAATATCATCAATGAAGACGATGACAAATACATCAAGAAAAGCCCTAAAAACCCGATACATCAGGTCTATAAAAGCTTCTGGGGCATTAGTAAGCCCAAATGACATTACTAAGAACTCATAATGGCTATATCTAGTCCTGAAGGCAGTCTTGGGGATATCCCTAACTCGTAACTGATGGTACCCGAATCTCAAATCAATCTTTGAGAAGCATCTGGCACCATGTAACTGATCAAACAAGTCATCAATCCTGGGAAGTGGGTACTTATTCTTAATTGTAACCTTATTTAGCTTCCTATAGTCGATACAAATTCTTAACGACCCATCTTTCTTTTGCACAAAGAGCACTATTGCACCCCAAGGCGATACACTAGGTCGAATGAATACCTTCTCGAGTAGATCTCTCAACTGCTCCTTTAATTCCCTTAGCTTTTCTACCGGTCAAAAACTACCAATTCAACTGAGGACTATGCTAAGTATTATATTCGGGAGTTAGTTCGGTTGCATGGTGTTCCTTTTTCCATCATATAAGATAGAGGTACTTAGTTCATTTTGCAGTTTTAGAAGTCGTTTCAGAAGGGACTTGATACTCAGGTCATGCTTAGTATGGCTTTTCACCCGTAGAAGGATGGTTAGTCCGAGTGAACCATTCAGACTCAGAGGATATGTTGAGAGCATGTGTGATTGACTTTAAAGGTAGTTGGGATTATCATTTGCCTCTATCGAGTTTTCTTACAATAAAAGTTACCACTCCAAAATTCAAATGGCTCCGTTTGAGGCTCTTTATGGGTGGAGATGTAGATTGCCTATTGGTTCGTTTGAAGTAGGTGAGGCTACATTGATAGGGCCAGATTTACTCCATGAGGCTCTGGAGAAAGTTCAGCTTATAAGAGAAAGGCTGAAAAAAACTCACAATCGTTAAAAGTCCTATGCGGATGTGAGGAGAAGAGAACTTGAATTTGAAGCTGATGATTGGATGTTTTTGAAGGTATCTCCCATGAAGAGAGTGATGAGATTCGGAAAGAAAGGAAAGCTTAATACCTGATATATTGGCCCATATAGGATTGTGAGACGCATTGGCAAAGTGGCCTATGAGTTGGAGTTTCCCTCAAAGTTGGCTTCTGTACATCCAATTTTCCATGTATCTCTCTTGAAGAAGTGCATTGGTGACCCGTCTTTGTTTATTTCAGTGGAGAGAATAGGTGTGAAGGATTTTTTTAGCTATGAAGAGGTACCAGTTGAAATCCTTGATCGTCAGGTTTGGAAGTTGAGAAACAAAGAAGTAGCTTCAGTAAAAGTTCTGTGGAGAAACCAGTTTGTCGAGGGAGCAATGCGGGAAGCCCAAGCAAATTTGATGGCTAAATACCCGCATCTTTTCCCTTCAAGCTCAGTTCCAGCTTGAGGTATCAGTTTCCTCCTTAGTACTCTACTCAACTTCATGTCTAGTTCATGTCTCCCAGTTTCCCTTTTATCAGTGTGTGTATATGTGATTCATGAATTTAGTGCATTCATATATTTCAGTTCGGAGTCGGTTACTCCGTTAGTTCTTAGCTTCAAATATCCGTAGATGGGATGGCAGTTCCCTTCCCCAATATTTTAGTATGTTTAACCCACATTCGAGGATGAATGTTCCCAAGAGGAAGATATTGTAATGCCCTGAGGTTCACAATACTAGACTCGGGATCTGAAATGTGATCAGCAGAAAAATATTAAAAAATGACTGAGATCAACTCGTGGTACAAGTCGTGCGAAGGAGTAACGAGTCGTGGTATCACTCATGGTCAAAATCTGCAGTAGGAGGACTTCTAGTAGCGAGTCAAGGTATGACTCATGGGAACATTTCACGTATCATAAGAAGAGTTATGGTCAGTAGTCGTAAGAGATCTTTTGTTCACCAAATAGGAGGGGACGATACGAGGTACGACTCGTAGGGTGGAACCACGACTCGTGGCCGTCACCCATGAGGAGGAATTAAGGATTTTGGAAGCGTTGTCCACGGGTGGACCTAACGACTCATAGGTTGATGGTATGAGTCATTATCTGACTGTGGAGACCTTCAGAGAAGTCAGGGAATTCAGTGTTGAATACGGATTGTAACCATGAGTCATGGGATGGAGGTACGACTCGTGGTGTGAGTCGTGGCACCTGACAGTGTAAAATTTTCTACGAATTTTATAAGGGCATTTACATAATTTCTAAGCTTTTAAGCCAAAACTATGTTGTTTTAAGCTTAGTAGGAGGATTTTAAGAGGGTTTAGCCTATTCTAACCTATTCTCTCCCCATGCATGCAAGCTTAGAGGATTCCATTGAAGATCAAGCCTAGAAATCCTCTGATTCTCCTACAAAACTCTTGGGCTTTCAAAATCAAGCTAAGAATCAGTTTACCCAGGTATGTAGGGTTATGAATGGGAGTTTCTCTTCACTCTCATTCCTAAATCCTATCCCAAGTTCATGAATTCAAGTGTGTGATTCCATGGGGTTTTATCCCAAAGTTTGAACTCTCTATGTTTTACATGGGTCAATTTCCTTCTTGTTTTAAATGATATTTTTAGATTCATGGGAATGTTTTATATTAATTTTGAATTACAATTCATGATTTCTAGTTTTGAAATTATTATGCCCATTTATGCAAATTTTATGAAAAGTTAAGATTTTGATCAACGTTTTCAAGCATGATGAGATGTTTAGCGTGAAAGAGTGTTTATGAATCACCATGTATGAATCCATGATTTTTGACTAGCAAGTCTATTTCAAACATGTTAAAGTTTGGGCAAGCCCACATGATCTAAGTATGATTTCATGATTTCGTTCAAGTTTATGATGTTAGTTTACTACATGGTTTTGGAGTCTAGACTCTCACTTTCATCTTGTGGTATGTTTTGAGCCAAGGCTTCTCATATTCAAATTTTAGACTATGTATATAGATTCATGATCAGTTTCATTGAAAAATGATGATTCAACTTTATTGAAAAATGATGGAGAGCATATGCATATTGTTGAGAGTAGTGTCTAGCACCGAGTAGGCAAGGGGTTTAGGTAAACCTCGGCCTCAGAATTACGTGCCAACATAGGTCTGTTCAAATTCATTGGGACCCCCTACTGAGCTTTTCCTGCCCTCAAGGGGCTTTCATCTTGATATCGATATCATGGTAGTGTCCTTAGCCTTGACAAGGCTTTGGACCATTCTGCTCACTTGAGTGTAATAGTTGGGATCATGTAAGCTCTATCGTGATTATGTCGGTTATATAGCAAGTCTCCCATTGTTCCTCATGATTTTAGTTATGCATGTTCATTAGTTATAATCATATGGTTTCAGCATGTTTGACCCAATGATCAGTTTATTAGTTTTACTTTTGATCATCACTTTCAGCTTTGTTCATTCCTTTCAATGAAGTTCAGTTATGTTTATTCATGTTTTCAAGATATCAGCATGCAAGTTCTTACTCTTAGAATCTTATAATGAAATGATTCATGTTATTCATGTCTTAAGTTTATACTTACTTTGTCTGTTTTACTTACATTGCATACTCGGTACATTACAAGTATTGACCGCATACTCTATGTTGTATCATTTAATGATACAAGCTCAAACTTTCAGACTCAGTCCCGCCGCTAGCCAGTCTCCCGAGTTTATCCAGCTCACCTGATGGTGAGTCCTCATTTGTTGAGGACCTTCATTTAGTTGTGTTTTTGCTATTTAAGTTTTAGATTTCTAGTTAGCTAGTTAAGGTGATGTACCATCAGCTCTTCAGTGTGTAGAGGCTTTTCAGACATAGTGATATATTCAACTTTGCATTCAATTTTATGTTATTTCCATTGTTCAAATGTTTAAATATTCAGACTTCTGCTATTTCAGAATTTAGTCTTCTGCTTTATTTATGTTGAGCTTTAGTTTTTATGTTCATGCCATGGGTCGACTTGGAGCAATTTATGGTTCTAGGTTCTGTATCTAGATCCTGGCCTATGTTGGGGTCATGACACCCTCCTTAGAAACATTCATCCTCGAATGTTGGACGACATGCATGATTCCAACCCAAGCACTATCAGGCACGACATGGCCTCACAGGATCATAATACTCTTGAGTCCACTACAGAAAACCCCAAACAACACAATTTTGCACCATGCCAAGGAGCGACATGACTGTAACCATAGTCAATTCCATGACCCATTTTCCTAAACAAGTCATGACTAGCACTCGATGCCTTAACTTGACTGCGTGAATCAGCTTAATTGTTCTAACATGTACTTTAAGATCACATACCCCACAATACATTAAAATAAATGATAAACTTTTTGTATCAAACTCTATTCCAACAATTCCTAAATAACTCAAAAATATTTAAAATCTGTAGGCAGCTAGATGGTACCAAAACTAATGGCAAGTAAAGTAAACAACCATAATCCCACTAAAAACACATCTATGAAGCCTCTACTGGTGTGCTGAGAGGAATGTATAGGACATAGATTTCTTAGCTAATCCCCAAAATCAAATGCGAATAAATAGATGAATAAATAAAATTATGTAACTAAAATAGAAGAAACTCCAAGGTCAAGGGCAGAGCTCACCAATGAAATTCTGGAATAAAGTAACCTAGCTCATATTTTGCTCGTCTATGATACCTGTGTCTATATTGACATAGGTCAATATAGGTTTCACAAAGAGAACGTCAGTACACTATTAGCGGTACTCAGTGACTCTCAATATTCTCCTCACTAAAATTAGAATAAGACCTTGAGTAAAATCATGTGGTAATAAAGGAATAATAGAGGAGGAAAGTCATAATTCACCCTTGAGTATCATAAAAAGGAAAGCGGAGAAAACAGTCAATAAAACATGTAGCTTAGTTCATTAATTCATTGCGTTCACTTTCTTTAAGTTATTTCAGTCTACTACACTTTTCTTATGCCTAGCTACGAAAATTAGTAACCTTTTATTCGGTTGCTCATGGCCCTTTATACAACCACCAAATTCTTTATGTCTCATTATGACAAAATTAGCAACTCTTTGTACGGATGCTAATAACCCTTTATACGGTCACCATTCAAGTTGTGTCATATTTGGCAAAGTTACTAACCCTTTATATGGTTACTATTTGTTAAAGTTGCAACATTTTACTTTGTAACATTCATAGAAGCACCACATGTCCTACAATTACATTACAGTACTTAAGCATTTGGAATCACAAAAGCAATAGTTAGTGTTTAGCTAGTTGACATTAGGCATCCAAAATCAAGTATTGTATTAATCTAGAGAAGAAGGTACATTATGTTTGGTACCAAAGATAAGCACAAGGAGGAAACATATAACACGGGATAGACTCACGATAAGAAAGAAAATGTGAGCTCACTCATTCCAATTAAAGCCACACAAACCTTAAGAGACATTTAATCAAACACTTTATAAGCATGACTTTGTAAGTAAAGAACTTTAGTAAAAATAAGTCTTAACTCTCCTCAAAGCTTTAACCATCATTCACTTCTTCAAGTTCCCAGAGTATTGAACAACCAACAAACCAATCTACATTAAGCAAAAAAATCAATACTTATCTTAATCTAAAAAAAAAAATTCAATTCCTCCAATTTAACTTTTGGCAAAATATCCCTAGAGTATATGCTTTGTTTTTGATTTCTCAGCAATGCTTTATGTACATGCCTTATGCCTTTGTTTTTTCATTCCTATCAACACCGTCTTATATATATTTATCTTACTTCTCCTATATGCTAAAATTCAAATTAAACCAAACGACATAAATTTAATGACTTCAAAGAGTACTCTCTAGCTAGCTATCAACTTTGAACGTAGTGCAACCATCTATCTTTAATCAGTTTTTTTTTTTTCTTTAATATCATTTAGCTGAAAGTACTTTTGGTTTAAATCTTCATTCACACAAATGAAAATTATTTTTAATTAAAATGAATTAATAGTATATAGTGCCTTTTGTATAAGGAGAATGTACCACCTTATTTTTCAATTGCCTATAATTTCTTTGTTAATGTCTTTGGAAGCCAGTGAGATATAACTTTTATTATCGTCATCTCCTTGCCACCTATGTTTTGCCTAAAACTTTTATTTTTCTTAACATGAGATGTCTTAAAAAGCACCTTAAATTCCTTCTCAATTTTAATTCAACTAAAACTAGGGACGGCAGATGGGCTGGGTAGGTCAAGCCTTTTCTCTTAATTTTTTAGTTTGTTTTATTTTATTTAACAATTATCAATTGATTTATTAGTTAAATAAATAAATTTAAATTTTAGTTCATTGTAAGATTAATTTTTTTTTATTCATCATCAGAAGTACTGAACCCAAAAAAAATTAAAGGTTTTAAGACCTTTCAAAATAATTTTAAATGAGTCTTTCATTTATATTCTCAGAAGTTCAAAATTATCAGAAATTATATATATATATGAGATCATCAAAATTTAATTATTCTTTTCTAGAAAAAATAAGACTAGATTACGATGAAGAAATCAATGTAATCACATCCCAACCTTTTTGAATCTATTCTTATTCACAACATTGATAAGAAAAGAAATGAGAATACATATTTCTAATTACATGTATTTTTTAAATATGAAATAACCAAAATTACTTAACACTAAGATATATCAATTAATTACTAGTACGTAATAGCTTTCTTGCATTCGAACATGTAAACTATTTGTATATTTTTTAAAAAGTTTCTGATATTTAATATGTAGGAACTTTTAATTTCTATTTTAGTTTGAATTTTTGTTTCTGTAATACCTCAAAAGTCCCTAAAATTAGATTCGGGATTGAAAATGTGACCATTCGGACAAAGGGGAAACTTTTAACAGGATGACTAGTTGTATGAGTCATGGTGAGAAGTAGCGAGTCATAGGATCAATCATGGTCATCTGCTAAATATATTCCAGTAACAACGAGTCATGGAACGACTCGTGGGTCCCTGTAATGGATCGTGGGTTGGAATCGTCATTTGAGTATGTATTGTTAGGTTGGATTGTACGAGTCATGGTACGACTCATTGTAGGGAACAACGAGTTGTGGTTAGTACCTATGAGAAGGTGCAGTGAAAGTTGGTGCAGCGACAACGGATGGATCCAACAACCCATGGTTTGGTGCTATGATTCATTGTTTGACACTTGTTAGAGATTCCAAAAGCTATAATTAGGGAGTCAGTGGTTACAATGAGAGGATACAATGGGTTGTTGTGTCGAGTAACGGCCCATGCTATAGAGTCATCATTCGAAGGCCTAAGAACTAAGATAAATTTGGAAGGAAGTAACGGGTGATACCACGAGTCGTGGTATCGAGATACAACTCGTGGTGTGAGTCATTACTTCTGGCAGTGAGTATTTCTCTGCGAAATTAGTAAGGGCATCCATAATTTCTAAGATCCTAAGCCCTAAACTATGTCGTTCTAAGCTCTGAAAAAGTGTATTGCGGGAGTTTAACTTATTCTAATTCATTCAACTCCTATGCATACAAGGTTAGTAGTTCCCCTTTGAAGATCAAGCTTGAATTCCTCAATTCTTTCCCAAATATCTTAGGCTTTCAAAGTCAAGTATAGATTCAGCTTACTCAAGTATGTAGGGCTATGAATGGGAGTTTCATTTCACCGTCATGCCCATATCACTCCTCAATTTTATGAATTCAAATCTTAATTCAAGTTGAAGATCCTATGGGTTTTTAGCCCAATTTCATGAAATTCTCTATGATTTATTTATGGGTTAATTTTCTTCATGTTTCAAAGTATGTTTTATGATTCATGGGAAAATTTTAAACCTATTTTGATTATAAATTCATGATTTCAAGTTTTAAAAAATTATGCCCAATTACGAAAGTTTCATAAAAAGTCAAGTTTATGATTCATGATTTCAAGCATGATTGAATATTTACAAATTACCCATGATTGAATTCATGATTCTTATTATGAAATCTATTTCAAGTATGCATGGTTTTAAGATTTGGGAAAGCCCACACAAGTCAAGTATGTTTCATGATTTAAGCAAGGCTAACAAGATCAATTATCATATATTTATTTCGGAGTCAAAGCTCCCTAATGTTCATATTTAATCTATATTTTGAGAATAAAATTATACGGGCATTATAGATGTTTTGGGAGTAGTATCTAGCATCGAGTAGGCTGGGAATCCAAAGGTTCTCCAGTTTCATAAACTACGCACCAATATTGGGATATATTCTGAGACCTCTCAAGAGAGTGTTTTTCCCCGCCCAAGGGCACACCTGATATCAAACCTTACTTATCCTTTGCCCTGACAAGGCTTAGGATGACTCTCCTTAATGTGGGCAAGACGTGGGATCATCATGAACTCATACATGGTGGTTACCGATTATGATGAGTCGCTTATTGTTCCTCATGAATTTAGTTATGCGTGTTCATGACTTAAGATATTTTTTTACAACAGGTTTGACCCAATGATCAGTTTATAAGATTTTACTTACGATTTCAGTTATGGCAAGATGTATGATTTCTATTTTAGCTTTGGGTCATTCTATTAAGATGTTATATTTAGCTTATGACAATACATTATTCAGATTCAGATTCAGAGTTCAGCATGCAGTCCTTACTCTCATGATCTTATGATTTATGTTTATACACATGATTTTAGTTTATACTTACTCAGCATGTTTGACTTACCTTGCATACTTAGTACATTCCATGTACTGACTACATACTCTATGTTATACCGTTTCATGATACAGGTACAGATGATCAGACTCAGTTCCGCAGTTAACCCATTTTTCTCGCAACTCAGTTCAGTTTCCTATTATTGGTGAATCCTCATCCTTCGAGGACCTTACATTAGTTTTGAGTTATGTTATTTCCAATTTTAGAATTTAGTGAGCTAATTAGGGGTGTTGTTCCATCAGCTCTTCAAACATGATAGAGGCTTATCAGATAATTTGTAGAATTTCAGCTTTGTCAATGTTGACTCTGTTATGATTGATATGTATTCAGACTTTTTCTTATTCATGATTAGTTTATCGATTTATGTGTGATGGATGCTCTTTAGTTGTTATGTTCATGCCATGGGTCGACTTGGAGCTATTCATGGTTCTAGGTCTCGTGTCTCAGTCCGGGGTCTCAGCTTGGGGCGTGACAAACTTGGTATCAGAGCCAGGTTTAGAGTATCCTAGAATTGTCTGAAATCCATGTTGAGTAGTCTTTTCCATGGGTGTGAAGCGTGCCACACTTATGAGGCAGAGGCTAAAAGATATTTTAGGAAATTTCCCTTCTTTCATGATTTATGTCATGCGATGAAGTATCTCTCTATCCTTCTAACTCATGCTGTACGTGATTGCAGAAATATTCCTCCACGTCTAGTGAATGGACGAAGGAAATAGCAATAGGAATGACCACTATAATGGCAATGGAGACTGGTATCGATAAGCCCTGCTAGCACCAACAGATCATATGCCCAAGCAGGTGACTCATGTTGAGTGTAGTGCAACATTTCAGATGTTTTCATAGGCGATGACCGTTCAGGTCAATCAGCAGGCGATGGCTCATGTTCCTCTGAATAGGAACGCAGTGGCGGCAAGAGTACGAGACTTTCTCCAAATGAATCCGCTGGAGTTTCTAGGGTCTAAGGTGGATGAGGACCCTCATGAGTTCATTGAGGAGGTGTAGAATATCTCCTAGATTATGGGGTGACCGTGGGGGAGAGTGCTGACGTAGCCTCGTATCAGCTGAAGGGGGTTGCTTACATATGGTACCGCTAATGAAAGATGGTAGGTCAATGGGAGTAGTTCTCGTGAGTTGGGACGAGTTTGTGACTGGATTCTTTGATAGGTTCTTCCCTAGGGAGTTGAGAGAGATGAAGGCAACAGAGTTCATCAACTTGAAGTAGTATCATAGGACATTCCAAGAGTATGCCTTCGAGTTTACCCGGCTATCTAAGTATGCACCGGAGATGGTTGCAGTTCCAAGGGCTCATATGAGAAGGTTTGTGAATGGAATTTTAAAACATCTAAAATACACTCTTCATTATGAAGAAGCATAAATGATCATTGTATCAAAACAAATATTCCGACGGATGTCGGGGTCGAATCCAACGGAGACTAACGAGTGATATGCGCAAGTGTTGTTTGAAAAATTGAAATTACTTCGCACCAATCAAAAGAAACAAATCAGTAAATATTTTGGGGGAGACTTGATGCTAACAATATGTTATAGATTCTAACTCAGCTAATTAGAATAGAAAAATAACCAAAGGTGTAGACAATGATGAGAGGGACTAGAAGTTTGGTGTAGATGATGTGCTAATTAAACAAGGCTATGCTAGATCATCACATCATTTCAAATTGTGTAAATAACATTGGATAGGTGGACATTCTATGTTTTTCAACTTCATAAATGCCTCTTTCTAGAGTTCTTTCAAACCACTAGATACAATTAAATCAACCCAATCAATTTTGGATTAATAGCTGCACTATCTCTAGCTATTAGCTATTAATTAGGAATGTGAATATGGGTTTTGGCTATGTCCAGCCCAATTCCACACTATCAAATTCTCTCCCAATACTCAATTCTTCTCTTTCAAGAAGAAATCAAGTAAGAAAAGTAGACCCACATCTACAACTATAAATCATCAATTATAAATTGGATAGAACTCAATCGATTTACACTAATTAAGCAATATTGAGATGAATCTATAAATACCCCATCTAATTAAGAACTCATCACCACACACCTCTAGTTGATGATTTAGCTACTCATGGTTAAGAAAATAAAGAGCGTAGTCAACAATAAACTCATTGATTTGATGAATAACAACAACAAAATCAAATTTTAAAATTTGTTTGCAACAATAGTGGTACGTTGTTAAAGAAGAAGATGAAGAAAATAAAAACAATATTCAACAATTGCCACATAGAATTCTACTTTCTTCCTTAGCAAAAGGAATATTTTAAAAAAATAAAGTTAAGATCTGATATGTATAGAGTACTTTATTCTAGAATATATATAAAGATAGGGCAACCAATCCCCTCTTTTTTAGTGTTAGATGAAATTGCCCCTGCTCAGGCATTTTGGCACTTGCGAAAGTATTGGAGGTTCATCGGTAATATTTCGTGAACTGCCGTTTTTCATATCCTACTCCTTCATTGATTTCCAGTACCATTCAACGATTCACCAGCCTCCAACCACGCTATGCCAATTTCTTTCCTCCTTGATCCAGCAAGTTCAGGTGCCTATGGGTGAGTTAACCAATGAGTCTTTGTTTGACATTCGCGTCTACCGGTTCCTTTAGTTCCTCAAAGTAGTGGTCATCTGCGTTTGGCCGACGTTTTGTCGGTGTTCTCCATTGGAGCACCGGTTTTCACCTGATTTCCTTTTTTTTACTCCACTTCTTGCTCTTTTTCTTCAAATCAGATATTTGCACATAAAAATACAAAAAGGGCATAAAATTCATATAAATGACTTGAAAACTAAACTGAAGTTCACTCTTAAGAGCCTAATGAGTTGGTAAATTACCAACTCATCAAACCCCCAAACTTGAACCATTGCTTTTCCTCAGGTAATGCGGTTCTTATCAGTTGAGAAACATGCCACTCTACACGAGTTTATACATCAATGACCACTTAATTCATGAAAACCCAAAAGTTCTCACCAACTCACAGAAAAAGAGAAGCAAATTCCCCCAAAAAATGGAAAAGTTTCAAGAGGCCACTACAATTCAAAAACAAGATTCACAAGAGCTTTCATTTTGCAAAACGAGGGCATAGCTTATCCACGATGTACACTTAGCCTGTCCATTCAAATCATTACACATTAAAAGTTTGTCTTAGAGCTTGCACTTCTCATGCCTTATGTACACATTTAACTTAATCCAATTGTGTTCTCAAAAGGAATGATACCGCTCACAGAAGAGAGAATCCCTATTCTTTATCATGACATCAATGCATACACACAAGGGATTGTAGAAAAAAGATGATCACGCTCACTTTCCTAAAAGATATCTTCAAGCGCACAACTCGACCCATAGGCTTGCTCTTTGTGTAATTCTCCATTAATGTAGAGCAACTGCACTTGAAACCACTTAGGACTTGTGGACCGTAGTGAAGGATAGGGCTAAGGGTAGCATACATGTTTGGTTTTAGTGAATAACGCCTCCTTAATGACTTTACAAATGCCTGTAGTGATCTTGTTTAGATCACTCCACCTTATTTCTCCTTATTCATCATTTTCATCGTTTTTGTAACACGAGCCACCTTTATAACATCTATGAATTTCACATGTAGCATTAACAAGGAAAGAGTTAGCACCTATTTACTATTCTTCCTCTTTTGATGATTCTAGGTTTTTTTTACCCCATTGATTCAATCACTTCATCACAATTTTGGTGCTACCTTAATTTTAATCTTCAAAATTTCCCCCCTACTCTTGTTAACCCCCAAGCTTAGGTTTTTGCCTCATTTCACATTCATTCCCTTCTTGCTCCCTATTTCATGGGCTTCAAGCCCCATTTTTCATTGTTTCATCACTATCAATTATGAAGAATGGGTGCCAAAGAGAAGGATTAAAGATGGTCATTAGACTTGTAATGTGTTTTCAAAGAAAGGGTCCAAGGCTCAAACGTTGGCTCTCAACGATTAATGTTCAAGGTAGTCATTTTGGGTGAAGTGACTTAACTAAAGAGAGCCTAAGATCATGTTCTAAGTGTAGCTACATCCAAGATTTTGCCTTGAGTCACACTTAGGGAAAGTTCTGGACAAGAAGCTATGCATGAACCTCACAAAAATCCTTACCACACAAGGCATCACACCTAAAGAGTCCACAAAAGTCATTATCAATACAAGATCTTGATTCAAGATATTAGAACATAAAAATTCATAAGCCAAACAAGGAATCTACAATGTATGACATGGAGTGCTACATTCTCATTTCAATTGCCATTTCCTGCCACATTTCCAAATTTCATTTCAAAAATTTTGGTGGTACCTCTTAAAAAATCTCTACAAAAGACTCAAGAATTACATGGAATTTTTCCTTAAGAGAGTTGCCTCACAATCTATCATCAAAAAGTGCCAACACGATTCGACAACAAAGAGAAAAGAAAAAGACAAATGCTCCTTGAGAAAGAACCATGGTATGAATAAAACCCTTGGAGTTTTATTACTATTCTACTATTTGCACAGGTGACCAAAAGACTTGGGTCATAAAGTAGTAGTTAACAATTCAAAACAAGGACCCAATTTTCATCATTAGCACAATAACATCCAAAAACTCATCCATTTCATTCATGCAGATTTTATCAACACAACTAGCCTGGCAAGGGCAATTATCAACAGTACTAAGAATGATCCCGACAAAGGCTCACAATTGTTCATCAAAAATAAAAATAAAATCCCGACAAAGGCTACATCAAATCATCACCAATAAAAAACAATAGACCCCCAAAAAAGCACTCATCCCATCCCCAACTAACAGATTACATTGTCCCCAATGTATGCATGCAAAATAAAGGGCTGAGAGACTCCCAGTGTTATACCCCGGTAGCTCAAAGATCGGACCCAGGAGTTTAAACGAGGAAAAAGTGGGAATTTCTACTGCAGCCTCAGGACGAGTCATCTCACTACTCGTGAGGACCACCCATGAGTCGTCAGGTGACTCTTGGAGAAGGGAACAGAGTTGGAAAGAAGAAAGTTGGGCAGTGTACCTGATGGGGGTCCTCACGAGTCGTTGTTAGCCTTAATGACTCGTGGGGTGAGTCGTTGGTAGGTTTGAAGTCCAAGGTTTGGGAAAAAGGTAGTGTACCTAACGACTGGTGACCATAAGTCATGGTCACCCCTGACAAGTCATGAAGTGACCTATTACAAGCCCAACAGAATAGACAAGGCAGTGTACTTGACGAGCAGGGTGACGAGTCGTTGCCCTTGACCACGAGTCATTAGGTCGTCCATTAGGACCACCTCGCAGTAATTTCCTGCGAATTCAGTACGGGCCTTTTTCTAATTCCTAAGTTCCTAAAGCCTAAACTACGTCGTTTAAGGCTCGTTTTAGTGGGTTTTAGGAGGGGAAAAACTTATTCTAAGTTATTTCCTTCCATGCATGCAAACTTGAGAGGTTGAGGAGGTGATCTAGAGCAAGTCTTCAAGGTCTTCATTCAAATCCTTCTTGGGCAATCAGAGAAGTGGTAGAATCAAGCCTTTTCAGGTATGTAGGGTTATGAATGGGTGTTTCTGTTCACACCCATGCCCAATCTCTATTAACTTATAAAAATATATCAAAAATCTCACGGGGTTTTGAATTCATTTTTGTGAAAATCTAATGATTTACTAATGGGTTGTTATGATTTTTGAATTACATCATATTTTATGAATTTTGATCAGATTTTACAACTATTCCCGATTATAAAATTATTGATTTCAATTTCTACTAAATCAAGCCCATTTAAGCACGATTTATGATGAATTGATTTATGATCTTCTCTTCAATTGATGATATTTACAAGCCCAGCATGATTTATAATTTTAAATATGAATTTATCCAATTACCCATCATGATTTGATGATTTACAAGTTATATGCATGATCTACAAGTATGCATGAAACCTATGATTCATAAATTATGTTTTGGCCGACTCATGGGCCTTATGTCATGGCTAGTTTACGTATTTAATATTATGTTTATGATTATCATGATTTAAATATCCAATGAATTCATGCATGTTATACTATGAGCAGTATATATGTTTTGGGAGTAATATCAAACACATAGTAGGTTGAGGGCCTAGGTTCTGCCCCAAATCACAGAAACTACGTGTCACCGTATGTATGTTGGGACTTTCTTTGTGACTGTTCCCAGCCCTAATGGCCCTTTTCATGGTGATATCACACTTTCATGGTCCTACCCTTGGAAAGGTACAGACACCCTTCCGACTAAGGTTACAAGTCAGGCTTCATGTGTGCTCATATAGGGTATGTCAGTTCAGAGAATCTCCCACTGTTCCTCATGTTTATGCATGTCTATGATTATGTATATTGGCTCAAGTTATGTTCAATAGTACTTTCCTCTCATGCTTTGAAAACCTTGAGCCCTATGATATGTCATGTTATGATATTTATGATATTAGCATGATGTCCTACTCTTATGTTATTTTATGAGTTTTTGAATATTTTAAATGTCCGTTTTTCTTACCCTGCATACTCGATATATTTCACATACTGACCACATACTTCCTATGTCGTATCGTCTTTTGATACAGGTTCTGGATCTCAAGCTCATCCTCATATCTAGATTATATTAGAGTGCACTTTCATCTTATTGGTGAGTCCTCATGTTTCGAGGGTCGTTTGACAGGCATTCATGCTATTTTATGTGTTTCAGTACTTTCTCGGGTTAGTTAGGGGTGTTGTCCCATCAACCCATCGTATGTAGTAGAGGATTTCAGATAGTATGTAGTACTCAGCTTGCGTGTATGTCTATAGATTTCCTTACACTATGATATGTTATGATCATGTTTATGTTTCTGCTATGTATTGTGATTAGTCTTCTGCTTATAATGAACAAAGTTAGATGTATGCTTATGCTATAGGTTGACTTGGGGCCTCTCGGAGTTCCTTGTCCCGTGTTATGATTCGGGTCTCCGTTTGGGTCATGATAAACTTGGTATCAGAGACATAGGTTTGAAGTGTCCTAGGGTGTTTGAAAGCCACGTTAAGTAGAGTCTTTTTCATGGGTGTGAAGCGCGCACACTTATGACAAAGAGGCTACGAGAGGTCTAGGAATATGTTCCCTTCTTACATGATTTATGTCATGCGATGAAAAGTCCTTCTTTCCTTCTAATTCGTGCTATTCACGATTGCAGAATCATGGCTCCCAAGAGAGTTAACGGAAGGAGAAATAGGAACGGTGAAGGCCACGGGGATGGCAATGATCATGAGCATCAGCAGGTCCTACCTGTTCAGGAGCCCCAGGCACCAGAGCCAGTTGCCCACACCGAGTTTTGGGTGGCTATTCAGATGTTGGAGATGGATTTGACCGCCCAGGTCAACCAGCATGCTATTGAGCATATCCCAAAGAATGGCAATGCGGCAGCGGCCCAGATTAGAGACTTCTTGAGGATGAACCCTCCGGAGTTCCTTGGGTCCAAGGTGGATGAGGATCCGCAAAATTTCATCGAGGATATTCTAAAGATCACACAGGTTATGGGAGTGACCAATGGATATTCTTTAGGTTTGACCTCCTATCAGCTAATAGGGGTGGCCCACATATGGTTCAAACAATGGAGAGATGTTAGGACAGTGGGTTCAGGCCCTATCGGTTGGGAAGAGTTCCACATAGCATTCTCTGATGATTCTTCCCTCGGGAGATGAGGGAGCAAAAGGTGGCCGAGTTTTTTCACTTGAAGCCGGGTGACATGTCCGTTCAGGAATACACATTAGAGTTCACCCATTTATCCAAGTATGCGCCAGAGTTGGTGGCAGACCAGAGAGATCGGGTGAGTTATTTTGTACATGGAGTGGCGGACTATCTGGATAAGGACTACAGGATTGCCATGTTGCATCGAGATATAGACTTTCCCCGCATTGTGCTGCATGCTCAGCAGATGGAGTCGGTATATCAGAGGCAGAGAGAGGCCAAGAGGGCCAGGACCGACAGTTATGAGACTTCTTAGGTCAGATCAGGGGGTGGACAGCTCCCTCAACATGCTGATTCCTCCATGAAACTTTGACTGAAGCTACTTCTTTATTCCTTTGCTTATGAACCTACCAATCCAGTATCTCCACTGAAATCTCCTCATAATTAAGGCTGTTCTTTACAGCGATACTGTCCACCGGAAAAACTAGAGCTGGATCACCCAAACATTTCTTTAAGAGAGACACATGGAAAACTGGATGGACTGAAGCTAATTCTGAGGGCAACTCCAACTTATATGCTATCTTTCGAACCCATTTCACAATCCGGTATGGGCCAACATAACAGGGACTGAGTTTCCCTTTCTTTTCGGACCTCATCACTTCCTTTATGGGAGATACCTTCAAAAACGCCCAATCATCAACTTCAAACTTGAGATCCCTCCTCCTCACATCCACATAGGACTTATTATGACACTGAGCCGTTTCAAACCTGTCCTTTATAAGATGAACTTTTTCCATAGCCTCATGGACTGAATCTGGTCCTATCATTGCAGCTTCACTGACTTCAAACCAACCAATAGGCGATCTACATCTCCACCCATGGAGAGCCTCAAACAGAGCCATCTGAATGCTGGAATGGTAGTTGTTGTTATACACAAACTCAATGAGAGGCAAATGGTCATCTCAACTACTGTTGAAGTCAATCACACATGATCTCTTCCTCGAGAGTCTCAATAGTCTGCTCTGCCTGACCATTGATTTGCGGATGAAACGCTGTGCTAACTTGACCCAAGTACCAAGTCCCTTTTGAAATGATCTCCAAAACTGGGAGGTAAACTGAGTACCTCTATCTGATATGATGGAAAATGGCACTCCAAGCAACTTGTGCAACATCCGATCTCTCAAGTCATCAACATCCGAAATACACAAACGACCCTGATATCGGAGCACACCATCTCCCCCTTTGGAGAAGACCTCTACCTTCTGATTCTGAATGGTTTCCTTTGACTTTACCAGGATAGGATCCTCGTCTTGTCTAGCTTTAACATCCGTCACTAAGGATGATTCTGATTCGTTTTGAACAGTAACTCCACCATCGATCGAGTCAACCAAATGGACTCCCAATTGTGCAAGCTGATGCACATCCTTCACCAGCTCCTTCCTCCTCTCATCTACATGGGACACACTCTGCATAGAAAGCCTACTAAGAGCGTCTACTACCACATTAGCCTTGCCCGGATGGTAAAGTACACTCATATCATAATTCTTGAGTAACTCCACCCACCTCCTTTGGCATAGATTTAAATCCTTCTGGGTAAAAACATATTGTAGGATCTTGTGGTCCGTAAACACATCTACATGGACCCCGTACAAATAGTGTCTCAAATCATCAAGGCAAATACTACCGCTGCCAATTCGAGATCATTAGTCGGGTAATTCTTTTCATGAACCTTCAGCTGCATGGAAGAATATGCTATAACCTTACAATGCTGCAACAATACACAACCAAGGAAGATCCTCGAATCATCACAGTATACCAAAAATCCAACAGTACCCTCAGGTAGGGTTAACACCGGTGCTGAGGTGAGTCGAGTCTTCAACTCTTGGAAGCTCTTCTCACAAGCCTTCGACCATTGAAACTTCACTTTCTTCTGGGTCAATTAATTCAACGGGGTTGCAATGGATGAAAATCCCTCAACGAATCTCCGATAATAACCAGCTAAACCCAAGAAACTCCTGATATTTGAAGGATTTACTGGTCTAGGCCAATTCTTCACTGCTTCTCTCTTCTCAGAGTCTACCTGTACACCCTCACTTGACACCACATGACCTAAAAACACCACTGAATTAAAAAAACTCACATTTACTGAATTTAGCATAGAATGGCAATCCTTGAGAGTCTGTAGCACCACCCTTAAATGAGCTGCATGCTCAATCCTCGCTCCGAGAGTATATCAGGATGTCATCTATGAACATAAGTACGAACATATCCAAGTATGGCTTGAAAACCTTATTTCATCAAATCAAAAAAAGATTTAGGAGCATTCTTCAATCCAAAATACATAACTACAAGCTCATAATGACTATACCGCATCCTGAAGGCTGTCTTCGGGATGTCACACTCCTGAACCCTGAGCCGATGGTATCCAGATCTGAGGTCTATCTTTGAAAAGCACTTAGCACCCTAAAGTCGGTAGGAAAAATCATCAATCCTGGGGAGAGGATACCTGTTCTTGATGGTAACTTTGTTCAATTGTCGATAATCAATGCACATACGAAGGGAACCATCTTTATTGCGGACAAAGAGGACTAGTGCACCCCATGAGGATTTGTTAGGTCTAATGAATCCCTTGTCTAGGAGGTCTTTCAACTACTTCTTCAACTCCTTTAGCTCATCTAAGGCCATTCTGTAAGGAGGAATAGATATAGGCTGCGTATCGGGAAGAAGGTCAATACCAAAATCAATCTCCCGCTCGGGAGGAATTCTTGGTAGATCATCCGGGAACACTTCTAGATACTCAAATACTACTGGAACTAACTGGATAGTCGGGATCTCAGATGTAGAATCCTTAACCTTAACTAGATGGTACACGCAACCCTTAGAAATCATTTTTTTGTCCTTAAGGTAGGAAATGAAATGACCTACAGGCACATCTGAACTACCGTTCCACTCTAGGACTGGCTTACCTGAAAATCTGAACTCTATTGCACGGGTTCTAGAATTCACTGAGGCATAGCATGTAAATAGCCAATCTATGCTGAGGATAACATCGTAATCAGTTATGGCTAACTCTACTAAATCTGCTGAGGTGATTTTCTGAAGGACTGTGACAGGGATGTTTCTATACACCCTTCTAGCTATAATTGAATCACCAACTGGAGTAGAGACTGAGAAGGGTTCTGATAAGATTTCGGGACTAACTTCGAACTACTAGCAACATAGGGCGTCATGAAAGATAAAGTATCCCTTGGATCTAACAATGCATATACATCAAGGTGGAATACTCGTAACATACCAGTGACTACATCTGGGGAGACCTCAAACTCCTGACAGGATACTAGAGCATAGAATCTGTGTTGGCGTTGTCTGCCACTCGTGCTAGTAGATGCCCCCTGCTGAAGTGGGCATGCTGGTGGAACTACTAAACTGGAGGCTGGGCGTCGGCCCCTATCTGACCCTGTCTGGCCTCTGGACAATCCCTAAGCATGTTTCTAGGCTTTCCGCACCCGAAGCAAGCACCTGTACCTGCCAAACATTGGTCTGTGTGTCAGCAGAGAATATGATGCTATCATTCCTGGCCCTCTTGGCCTCTTTCTCCCGCTAACTCACCTGCACTACCTCCATCTGCTGAGCATACAAGACTATCTGCGAAGTTAATATCCTAAAAAAGCATCACGGTTCAGCAATCCCTGACTAATTAGTCTGTTATCCCGTGTACAAACCTGCTCACATGGGCTCTCTAGTCTGCCACCATCTTAGGTGCATACTTTGACAGATGAGTGAACTCCAAGGCATACTCCTGGACCATCATCTTTCCTTTCTTTAGATTCACAAACTCAGCCTCTTTGATCTCCCTCATCTCCCGTGGGAAGAACCGATCTAGAAAAGCAGCATGAAACTCATCCCAACTGATAGGCCCTGCTCCAACTGCCCTACTATCCTACCATTTCTTGAACCAAATGTGTGTGACCCCCTTCAACTGAGATGAGGACAAATAAGCACACTCCTCCCTAGACACCCCTATAATCTGGGTAATCTTCAAAATCTCCTCAATAAACTCATGTGGATCCTTGTCCACCTTTGAGCCAAGGAACTCGAGAGGGTTCATCCTCAAATCTCTTGCTGTCACCGTATTCCCATTCTGAGGGACATCAGCTACCGCCTGTTGATTGACTTGGGCGGTCAAGGCCTGGGCTAACATCTGAATGGCTACCCTGAACTCCACGTGGGCAACTGGCTCGGGTATATGCTCTTCGTGGGCTGGTGGGGCTTGTTGGTGCCCGTCTCCACTGCCATTCTCATGGCCATTTTTGTTTCCACTTCTCCTTCCATTAACTCTGGGTGGAGGCATGATTCTGCAAACGCATATAGCACGAGTTAGAAGGAGAGAGAGATATTTTATCGCACGACTTAGATCATGAAAGAAGGGAATATTTTCTAAATGTTTCATAGTCTCTTCGTTAAAAGTGTGGCGCGCTTCACATTCATGAAAAAGACTCTACTTAGCACGGCTTTCAGACACCCTGGGACACTTCAATACCTAATACTCTGATACAAAATTTGTCATGATCCGAACAAAGGCTTGGATCGAGACACGAGACAAGAGACCTCGAGAGGCTCCAAGGCAACCCATGACATGAACATGCATCTAACTCAATCATATATAAGCGGAAGATCATCATAAATAACATAGCGGAAATCTAGAAAAAACATAACATCTTATTACATGCACAAGTCTAAAGATGAAATACAACTACGTTCAGAAAAAGCCTCTAACGTTGACGAGTTGATGGGACAAGACCCCAACTAACTCACTAAAATTTGAAAACTGAAAATACGGCATACAACTAATAAGAAGGGCCCTCGCGAGATGAGGACTCACCAACTGAGGCTGAGGAAAGCTAACTCTGAAAATTTGAGTAGCGGTGGGACTGATCCTGGATATCAGAGCATGTATCATAAAATGATATAGCATAAGGTATGTGGTTAGTACGTGGAATGTACCGAGTATGCAAGGTAAGTAAAACCTCTAAGTAAAATCGTAAATCATGCATCATATAAAACATAATCAAGATAAGATTCTGGGAGTAGGGCTTGCATGCTATTTTCTGAAATCATGATCTGAACATAACTGAACATCATAACTGAATGGAATGAGCCAAAGATGAAAACTGATAATCATAAACAAAACTGAACATTAGGTCAAACCTGCTGAAAACATAATATCATAACTGATGTACATTCATAACTGAAATCATGAGAAATAATGGGAGACTTGTCATATAACCGACCTTACCAGGATAGAGTTTACGTCATCTCGATTATCACAATCAAGGGGATAAAGCCATCCAAAGCATAGCCATGGCTAAGGGCGCTACCATGATATCGATATCAAGCTCAAGGCCCCTTGGGGTCAGGGGAAAGCTCCAAAGGAGGTCCCAAATAATATGAACCTACCTAAGTTGGTGCATAGTTCTGAGGCATAGGGTTGACTGATCCTCAGCCTACTCGGTGCTAGACACTACACCCAAAAACATGCATATGCTCTCCATCATTTTTCAATGAAGCTAACCATCATCTAATGACAAAGCCGAATAATAACATACATACATAATTCTGATATCATAACATGATGAGCCTTGGTTCAAATCATACCACAAGTTGGAAATAATGGGAGTCTTGACTCCAAACCATGTGGTAAGCTAATTCATGAAATCATAAGACATACTTGATCATATGGACTTGCTCAATACTTAAACATACTTGAAATCAACTTGATTCACTTTGAAAACATGAACATAAACATGGGTATTTCAAAATCATACTTTCTTCATAAACATCACATACTTGAACATATATCTCATAGATCTCAACTTTCATGAACATTCATGGATGGGCATCATAGTTTAAAAAACTTTAAAGCATAATTTATAATTTAAAACATTGTAAAATTTTCCCATTAATCATAAATCATCATTTAAAACATGCTTAGATCATACTCATGAATAAAACTTAGGAATTCATGCATTGGGTAAGGACCCCATGGTATCATCAAGTATAACATCATGAATTGAGAGGGAATTGGGCATGGGTGTGGACAATTGTACCCATTCATAGCCTTACATACCTGAAGAGGTCTGATTTTCACACCTCCTTGATCACCCAAAGAGAATTGGGGAAGAACTTTGAAGAACTAGCCTTGATCACCTCTAAAACTTATAAACTTTCATGAATGAATTAGGATAGGATTATAATGACTTAAACCTTCTTAAAACACTCCATTTTGACCTTAAAACAATGTTGTTTATGCCTTAGGAACATAGAAATTATGAAAAAGCCCTTAATAAACTCGCAGGGAAAAACAGACTACTAGTTCCAACCAGGGACAAGATAAGTCGTTGTCACTAGCCACGACTCGTGGTCTGCCTTCATCATGAACACTGCCCATTCTTCTTCTGAGGGTCACCATGAGGGACACCACAACTTGTGGTGTAGCCAATGATTCGTGGTGACCATTCGTTACCTTCACTGCCCCATTCTTCAAGTCTCCAGTCAACTCCTTACCGTGGGACACCTGACGACTCGTGGTGTTGACCATGACTCATGGTCCCACCCGTGGTCACCTCAAATTCTAATGAAATAAGAGTATCCAAGTCTAATGAATGTTTCTTATCTGGAACCAAAAGGTGACATCCTATTAAGTGGATAATGGCCCGTCACCTTGGTTGTCAAAACACCCAGAATTTAGCATCTTCTGCTTAAAGCTGACGCAAGGTTGACGAACCATCAAGTGGACGACGACCCATCACCTTGTTCATAAAAAGGGCATAATTTTTAGGACCTTTAGCTTAAAGGTGACAGAGGAGATGACATACAGTCGAGCAAGTGACGGATCGTCACTTCGTCCATTAGACAAGCAGCAGGAACAAATCGCAAAGTTTCAAAACATGTTTGTCATGACTTGAACATAGGATAGGATCGAGAAGCGGAACCTAGAACCATAAATGGCTCCAAGTCGACCCATGGCATGAACATGATAACTAAAGCTCAACATAAATAATGCGGAAAACTAATTTCTGAAATCGCGGAAGTATGAATATTTAAAACATTTATGAAATTTCAAACACTGTATCCGAAACTAAATGCATAACTATGTCTTATGAGCCTCCAGATATGGATGAGCTAATGGGAAAAACCCCCAGCTAGCTCGCTAAAAGACTAAAACTGAAAGATGATAGTAACAAAGCTAACCGAAGGTCCTCGATGGATGAGGACTCACCAACCAAGTTGGGTAAGCTAAAATCTGAGAACTAGCTAGCGGCGGGACTGAGCCTGAACGTCTGAACCTGTATCATGAAACAATATAGGATAGAGTATATGGTCAATACTTCGAATTTACTGAGTATACAAGGTAAGTAAAACAACTGAGTAAGCAAAACTGAAAACATGTATATCATAAATCATTACATCATAAGATTCTTAGATTAAGGTTTGCATGCTATTATATGAAAAGATGATTAAGCATAACTAAATCTCATAATTAAATTGAATGACCTAAAGCTAAAATTGATAATCATAAGTAAAACTGAACATTGGGTCAAACATACTGAAAGGTAATATCATAACTGATGAACATGCATAATTAAAATCATGAGGGACAATGAGAGAATCGTCATATAACTGACGTTACCACTATAGAGCTTACATGATCCCAACAATTAAACTCAAGTGGGCAGAGCCATCTAAAGCCTTGTCAGAGCTAAGGGAACTACCATGATATCGATATCAAGATGAAGGCCCCTTGGGGGAAGGGGAAGCTCACAAGAGAGGTCCCAAGAATCTGAATAAACCTACATTGGCACAGAGTTCTGAGGCCCGGGATTATCTGAACCCTTTTCCTACTCGGTGCTAGACACTACTCCCGAAAACATGTCTATGCTCTCTATTGTTTTTCAATGAAGCCGAACCGTCTTCTTTTGACGATGCTGATTTTAACATTACATACATAGTCTGAAAACTGAATATGAGGAGCCTTGGCTCAAAACATGCCACAAGCTGAAAAGCGAGAGTCTAGACTCCAAAACCATGTGGTAAGCTAATATCATAACATGGAAGTAAATCATGAAACATACTTTGATCATATGGGCTTGCCCAAACTTTTAACATACTTTAAATTAGACTTGATAGTCAAAATCATGGATATATACAGGGGTACTTCATAATCATACTAGACATCTCGTCATGCTTGAAAACATAGATCATAATCACAAATTTTCATAAAACTTGCATAATTGGGCATCATATTTTTAAAACTTTGAAATCACAATTTGTAATAAAAATCATTATAAAACATGACCATGAATCTTAAAACATCATTAGAAATATAAATAGAATTGACACATGATAGATACATAGAGAATTTCATAAATTGGGTTAAAACCCCATGGAATCATACACCTTGAATTCATAAATTGATAAGGGATTTGGGAATGATAGTCAAGAGAAACTCCCATTCATAACCCTACATACCTGGGTAATCTGGTTTTACACTCTTCCTTGAAATCCCAAAGGAATTGGATTAGAATTTGAAGAGTTCTAGGCTTGATCTCCTTAGGAATTCTCTATTCTTGCATGCATGGGGAGGGAATAGGTTAGAATAGATTAAACCCTCTTAAAACCTTCCTAACTGAGCTTAAGACAATGTAGTTTAGGTCTTAGGAGCTTAGGAATTACAAAAAAACGCTTACTAAAACACAGGAAAATTTGACACTGCCAGACCTCACGAGTGACATCACAACTCGTGAGGCACTTGACGAATCGTTAGATCCAAATTGTCCAGTCTACTGGAAAATCCCATATTGAATTTCAAAAACCTAGACAACAACCCACTTCATGAGTCATGAGGTATACCAAGACTCGTGACTCCCCTCGTGACATCTTCAGGAAATCAAATCTTCCATCTTGACAATGGCTCACTTCACGAGTCATTAGCTACACCACGACTCGTGACTGCCACTCGTGGTGCCCCCCTAACCACGAGTTCCTGCCAATCCTTATCCACTTCACGAGTCACTTTACGACTTGTGAAGTCTCCTCACGGTTCACTGGTTGACTCGTCCTGTGACCTGGTCCAATATTTCCTATTTTCTCTACTTGAACCCTTGGATCTGATCTGAGGGACTTTCAGGGTATTACAATATCTCCCCCTTGGGAACATTCATCCTCTAATGTGGATAAACATAATGAAAAACTTGGGAATGAAACTGTCATACCAGATACTAAACATCTGAAGATGAAAACTTGTGGAGTAACTGACTCCAAACTGAAATATGTAATTGAACTGAATTCATGAATCATACATACATTCACTTACATCAAAGAAACTGGTATACATGAACTAAACACGAAACTGAATAGAGTATTAAGGAGGAAAACTGATACATCAAGATGGAACTGAGCCGAAAGGGAAACGATGCGGGTATTTAGCCATCATATCTTCTTTGGCTTCCCACATAGCTCCCTCAACATGTTGATTCCTCCACAAGACCTTCATTGAAGCTACCTCTTTATTCCTCAGCTTATGAACTTGACAATCAAGGATCTCAACTAGAACCTCTTCATAACTAAGGCTATCCTTCATACTTGCACTCTCCACCAGAACAACCAAAGCCGGATCACCAATGCACTTCTTCAAGAGCGATACATGGAATACTAGATGTACTGCAGCTAATTCTGAGAGTAACTCCAACTCATAGACCACCTTTTTGACACATCTCACAATCCTATACGTGCCAACATAGTAGGGACTAAGTTTCCCCTTCTTTCCGAATCTCATCACTCCCGTCATGGGAGATACTTTCAGAAACACCCAATTATCAACTTCAAATTCAAGTTCTCTCCTCCTCATATTTGCATAGGACTTTTGATGACTTTGAGTTGTTTTCAACATTTCCTTTATAAGATGCACCTTCTCCATAACCTCATGAACTGAATCTTTCCCTATCAACGAAGCTTCACCTACTTCAAACCAACTAATGGCGATCTACATCTCCACTTATAAAGAGCCTCCAACAGAGCCATCTAAATGTTGGAATGATAGGTGTTATTATATGCAAACTCAATGAGAGGTAAATGATCATCCCAACTACCTTTTAAGTCAATCACACATGCTCTCAACATATCCTCGAGAGTATGAATGGTCTGCTCAGCCTGACCATCTATCCGCAGGTGAAAAGCTATGCTAAGCTTAACCTGAGTACCAAGTCCCTTCTGGACCAACTTCCAAAATTGGAAGGTAAACTGAGTACCTCTATGTGATATGATGGACAAGGGAACTTTATGCAACCAAAATAAATCCCGAATGTACAGTTTGTATTAATTCTCCACTGAATCGGTAGTTTTGATCGATAGAAAATGAGTTGCTTTAACCAACCTGTCCACAACCACCCAAATAGAGTCATACTATTGACAAGTATAAGGAAATCCAGTAAAAAGTCCATTTTGATTTCCTCCCACCTCCAAGTAGGGATACTAATATCTTGAAGCACACCTCCAGATCTTTGATGTTCAACTTTCACTTGCTGACAATTCTAACACTTAGCCACAAATTTTGCTATATCCTTCTTCATGCCACTGCACCAATAAACTCCCCGTAAGTCATGGTACATCTTGGTGTCACCTGGATATATATAATATCGGGAAATATGAGCCTCATGCAACATCTTCTCTCTCAAATCATCAACACTCAAAACACATAAACGACCCTTATATCGAAGTACACCATCTCTCCTTGGGAGAAGACCTCTACCTTCAGATTCTGAACTTTTTCATTCAACTTTACTAAAATAGGATCCTCATCTTGCCTGGCCTTGACTTCAATCATCAAAGAAGATTCCGAGCCATTCTGAACAATGACACCACCATATGTCAAATCAACAAGGTGAACTCCTGGTCATGCAAGATGATGCACATCCTTCACCAGCTCTTTCCTTCCCTTGTCCACATGAGACACACTCTCCTTAGATAGTCTGCTAAGAGCGTCTGCCACCACATTGGCCTTACCAGAATGATAAAGGACACTCATGTCATAATCCTTAAGAAGCTCTAACCATCTTTTTTGTCACAGAATTAAGTCCTTCTGAGTAAACACTATTGTAGGTTCTTGTGGTCTATAAGCACATCCACATGGACCCCGTACCGATAGTGTCTCCAAATCTTCAAGAAAAATACTACTGTTGCTAACTCAAGGTCATGAGTCAAATAGTTCTCCTTATGGATCTTAAGTTGTCTAGAAGCATAGGCTATGACTCTACTGTACTACATTAATACACAACCACGATCGATCCTCGAGGCGTCTGATGAGTTGGTAATTTACCAACTCATTAGGCTCTAAAACTTGAGTGTTTGTTTAGTTCTTGAGTTGATTATTTAAATTTTATTCCCTTTTTGATTTTATTATGTGCAGATGACTAAATGTGAAGAAAAGAGAAAAAATGGAGAAAAAAGAAGAAAGTGAGAGTAAATCGGTGATTCACAGATGAAAACTAGCAAAACGCCGGCCAAAGGCCGAATGTCACTACCCTGAGGATTAATGCCACTGGCGGTTCGCTAATTGCCAGCAACAATTCACCGGTCCAGTGGCCGAAAGACACCTAAAGTTCTTGAAAATTGCTTGAAGACCCGGTGGTTCATGGATTAGCATCGGCGAAATTCTGGGTGAACCGCCGATGTTCACTGGGATTTAGTAAAGATTCAGGAAAAAATACCTGGCGGTTCACGAATTGGAACCGGCAAACTTCCAGTGTCTCCGCCGATTCCAGAACGGTGCTCATGGGGGTATAATCATCCAACACTGGAAAAGAGATAAAAATTGCCTTGCTTTTCAAGATATAAATAGAAGAAAAAGTACTTTGACAAATATATGGAGAAGGAGAGATAGAAATAGAGATTTTGAGATAGAACAAAGCTTAGATCACATCACCATTTCCCCTTTTAGCTAAAGAACATTCTCTTAGCTGAGATAGGGAGATTCTGTTTGAAAATTGTAGAAAGCACTCTACTCTATTTCTTCTTTGTACTAGTAAGTTTCAGCTATTGTTGGAGATGATCTTGTGAAAGTTGATTTTTGTACTCTTTCTATTAAATTCAATGATGCTATTAATGAATGTGTTTTTGAATTTCATAACTATGAGTAGCTAAAATCATTAACTAGAGGTGTGTGATGATGAATACTTAAATAGATTGGGTATTGCTAGAGTCATCTTCATATTATTCAAATAAATGTAAATCTATTAGATTCTCATCAATATATAAGGGAAGGTCCACTGATTATGATATTGGGCTATTTATTCATGTTTGATTGTTGCTAGTAAAAAATAATTAAGTCTTGGAAGAGAATGTAGTAGTGGGCATGGAGAAGAGATTGTGATTGGGCTAGAAATAGCTGAAATTGCATTCTCATTCCTTATTAGCAGCTAATAAATAGAAATTAGTGAAGTTGCTAATACAAATCAAATCGAGTAGAGCTAAATTGTGACTAGAGGTTTGACAAAACTGTAGTAAGAGGTATTTAGAAGGCTGAAAAGCTGTAATAACCCACCTCCCGAGATTATTTATACTTGTTGAACTCGTAAAATGACCTGGCATGTCCTGATCTAGTTAGTATTTCATCGAAACCGCACCTCTAGTCTTTCACATCCTTGTTGACAACCCAGCTAATCTTGTTGTTTTATTTCATTATATCACTCAATACAATTCTCTGCAAATTTTAACTCCCCAATTTTATTTGTTTTTTATATTAAATCTACGTTGTGCAAGTTAACATCAATTTCTCAATCGATACTTGTAACTATCATTCCCTAGTCCTCATGGGATTTGACCCCGGAACTCATTGGGTTTCTTGTTTTGATACTTCGGTCGTGTATATTCTTTGCATTAAAGATATATTTTGGATGTTATCAAAAATAGAGCCGTTGCCAGGGACTAGCTGTTGATATTCTTGTGTTGATTGTTAAGTTGAAATAGTTTTGTATCGTAGCTACTTAACGTGAGTTTGCTGTATTGCCAGGATCTCATAACCACATGAGTCATCACTCCCAAGCAGGGGATAGCTCAGTGGAAGGTAACATGAAACTCGAGGAAGATAATCCATTAATGTCGAAAGTTGTAAGAGCCATTCACCTACCACCGATGGTAGGGAATGCAGTGTTTCATGTCACGAGCACCATGCTTCACTTGTTGCAAATGAAGGAGCTCTTTGGCATAAAACCAAGCGAGGATGCGAATCTTCATTTGAGAAACTTTTTGGAAATATTCCAGCCCTTCAATATAACAAATATCAGTCAAGAGTCAATCAGGTTGAGACTCTTTCCTTTTTCATTGACGGGGGAGGCAACAATGTGGCTAGAGGAACTCCCTCTGAGATGTATTACTTCATGGAAGGAGTTAACCGAGGCCTTCTTGGACCACTTTTTCCCTCCATCAAAGATGCTTCAGCTGAGGGATGATATTACAAAATTCAGGCAAGAACCAGGAGAGCCATTACACGAGGCATGGTTAAGGTTTAAAAAGAAGGTTGCTCTTTGCCCAAATCATGGATTGTTGGATGGAGTGCTTCTCCAAGCTTCTACAGGGCCCTTGATTTAGTCAACAAGTCTGTGGCCAACAACCTAGCTGGTGGTTCTATTATGGATCAAACATATGGGTTGGCTAAAGCCCTCCTAGACAGAATGATAAAGACCAATAGGGCTTGGCACACGAGAGAAACAAGTGTGTCCACTTATGAGATCAGTTCAAGTGCATTGGCAGCTGAGTTGCAGAATCGGGATGAAGAGTAGAATGAAAATCTTGCCAAGATGATGACACAACTAGAATTAATGACGAAGAACGTAATGGGAGCAGGGCTAAAGGTGGTAAATGTCGTGGGGATGCAAGGTCCCTTACAATATGAAGGAGAGTCGTCATCGCCAAGATATGAAAAACAATGCCAATATATGGGCAACCAAATGGGAGGTCCTCGACCTGGCTTCCAAGGAGCAAACCAAGGCCCATGGTTCCCAAGGGATGACAACCAAGGTTGGAGAAATTGTGAGCCACAGGGTTGGCCCGATAGAAATGATAGATGGGGTGGCACTTAGAACATGATCTTAGTCCATCTTTTGTAAAGTCACTTCAACCCAAATGACCTCCTTGAACATTAATCTTTGGTAGGCAATGTTTGAGCGTTGAACCCTTTCTTTGAAAACCACATTACAAGCCTAATAACCATTTTTAATCCTTCTCTTTGGTACCCATCCTCCCGAATTTCTAGTGATAAAATAACAAAAAAAATGGGGGTTGAAGCCCATGAAATGGGGAGCAATAAGGAAATGAATGTGAGATGAGGCAAAAGCCTAAGTTTGGGGGTTTGCAAGAGAAGGGGGAAAAATGATAGCGTCAATGTGAGGTAGCACCAAAATCGTGATGAAATGAATGAATCGATGGGTTGAACGACCTAAGATTATCAAAAGAGATAGAATAGTTAAAAGGTGCATCTATTGCATATATCAGGCTAAATGTGATATTAATTGGCGTTATGAGGGTGGCTTGTGATACACAAAGATGAAGATTATGATCAAGGAGAAATAAGGTGGAGTGATCTCAATAAGATGATGGGATGTTACAAGTGTTTGTAAAGGAATTCGGGAGGATTTAGTCACTAAATGCTAAATAGTTACCTACCTTCATCCGTACCCTTCATTATGACCCACAAGTCCTAATTGATTTTGAGTGTAGCAACACTACATTAGTGGCGATATATATGAAGGGAAAGCCTATGTGTCAATTTGGATGCACTTGATATTCTTTGTGAGAGTGAGCGCATTTGTCTTATCTTATAATCCCGTGTTTGTGAAATGCTAAAAGAAAAATGTGTGTGGGATTCTCTTTTCTTATGAGGGGCATCATTTCCTGGAGTACATGCTTAAAATTATTTTTAAAGAGAGGTATGATTAAGGCAAGCAGGTAGCGGACTTTAAGGCAAGCTTTGAATGTGAATTGTCAATGACTTGAGATACTCTTTGAACTTGTTTTGAGGAACTATGCCCCTTGTTTGAATGAAATGAATGCATGCAAGATATGTTTAATGATTGTGATTACCTATTGAATCTTGTGCAATATAGTTTGAGTCTTTTTTTTTTTTTCTTGTGTTGGTGTATAATGTTTTGTGTTGTCTTAAGGATTGATGATTTTGTGTACAACTACCATAGTGCCCTAAGATTTAGCAATGTCCTCTTGTGAAAGAATATCTTGATTGGCCCTTGATGCAAAAACTCATGTATTGCATGTTGTTCATTTGCTCAACTGTAAAGAATTGCATTACATGAGGACAAACAATGATTCAAGTTTGGGGGTTTGATGAGTTGGAAATTTACCAACTCATTAGGCTCCTAATCATGAGTTTTTGCTTAGTTTTATAGTCATTTAAGTGGATTTTATGAGCTTTCTCTTGAATTCTTTGTAGGTACTTTATGTGAGTAAAGAAAGCATGAAATCGAGCAAAACACATGGAATTTGAGAAGATATTTGATGAGTTAGCATATGAGGGAGAGGAACCCAAGATAAAGGAAGATTTGAGCTCCAAAAAAATGTGCAAGGACATGCTTTGAATCGGCTAAACGCAGACCCGGAAGGGCGAAACGCGGGTGAAACACCGAAGCTACTGCCCAGACAGGCTAAACAACTGGCCATTCATGGAATGCACCAGCTAAACGCCCATGAACTACTGGTTCCCACCTGCCAGGACACTGTTTTTAACCAGCTAAAGTTTGGTGCTCCTCGAATTGCCACCGACGAAACGTCGGTTCCCCACCGGAGAGGCCATCTAATGAAGGGTAAAAGGGTCCAAAAAGTTATCCAAAGCATCTAGAATCTTCAAGGGTATTTTGAGAAAGTTTTACACAAGAAAGTACAGATATTTAGAGAACTTTCATTGTACACCACTCATTCATTCATCAATTCAATCATCTAGACTTCATCTTCTTCATAGAATTTTTAGTAGAATCTCTTCTCCATAGATTTGTAGAGTTAGATAGTACTTTTCTTCTTCTTTTTTCTTTAACCCATTTTGGGGGAATTCCACCATTATTGCAAGAGCTTGTGAAGCAAATTTGTGAAGCTAATGTAATGAATGTGAGGGGAATCCTCTTGGTATCTTCTCTCTATCTTTAAATATGCTTGACTAATTTGCTAGCTAGAGGTATATTTATGGTGGGTTTGTTAAGTTTATTGGGTTTTCATAAATTGCTCTTGGATTCTTATTGAATTATAGTTCTATTATCTTCATCCAAGTTATAATTGCTAAAATTGATGATTGCAAACATGAATTGTGCTTTACTTTTCTTGCTTTTGCTTGAGAGAGAAAAGTGAGAATTGGGTAAGAAGATAATAGTGAGGAATTGGAGTGTTTGTGTGTGGGGTTAAGCTGGGGATAGTTAAAACCCACATTTTCACTCCATTAAAGGTCAAGGATAGAAATAGCTAGTCCTTTCTCAAGCTTGTGTGGTTGATTACTTGAATTGGCTTTGGGGTTTGAAAGAACCCAAGGCATAAACATTCTTATGGTTGAAAAATAAGAGAATGTGAATTATCCACTGCTATCTATGATAATTTTGGGTCTAAGGCATTAAAGAAATTCCTGATTTAGTTGTGATCTCATCTATAAAATGCCCAGAGCCTATCACTTGTGATTGCTTCAACTGGAATTCCCCCCAATTAGTTCTAATTTGGAATTAGATAGTGTTTTTCCCTTTAATTTCCCCCCAAGTTTACTTTTCAAATGTTGAACAACTATGCGTTCTAGTTTGAATTAGGTTATAACTTTTGAATTATCAACTCAATTCTTTGTGGGATTCGACCCCAACATCCGTAGGGATATTTTTTATACAACAATCGTTTACACTTTTACAGTAAACGAGGAGTGTATTTTGGACGTTATCAAAATTTTTTGATAATGTCAAAAATATATCCATAATGCAAAGAATATACACAGCCGAAGTATCAAATAAGTAAACCGATGAGAGCCGAGGTCGAGTCCCACGAGGACTAGGGAATGATAGTTACAAGTGTCGATTGAGAATTTGACATTAGCTTGCACCACGTAGATTTAATAAAAAAAAACAAATAAAATTGGGGAGTTGAAATTTGCAAAGAATTGCATTGGGTGATATAGTGAAATAAAACAACAAGATCAGTTAAGTTGTCAACAAGGATGTGAAAGACTAGAGGTGCAGTGTAGATGAAATACTAACTATATCGGGACATGACAGGTCATCTTACGAGTTCAACAAGTGTAAATAATCACAATTTAGCTCAATCGATTTAATTTGAATTAGCAACTACATTAATTTCTAGCTATTAGCTGCTAATAAGGAATAAGAATGCAATTTCAGCTATTTCTAGCCCAATTTCACAATCTCTTCTCCATGCCCACTACTACATTCTCTTCCAAGACATAATTATTCTTTTACAAGCAACAATCAAGCAAGAATAAATAGACCTATATCATAATCAATGGACCTTCCCTTATAGATTGAAGAGAATCTAATAGATTTACATTTATTTGAACAATATGAAGATGACTCTAGCAATACCCAATCTAATTAGGTATTCATCATCACACACCTCTAGTTAATGATTTTAGCTACTCGTGGTTAAGAAATTCAAAAACACATTCATCAATAGCATCATTGAATTTAATAAAAAGAGTAGAAAATCAACTTCACAAGATAATCTCCAACAATAGCTAAAACTTACTAGTACAAAAAAGAAATAGAGCAGAGTACTTTCTACAATTTTCAATCAGAATCTCCCTAGCTCAGCTAAGAGAATGTTCCTCAGCTAAAAGGGGAAACAATGATGTGATCTAAGCTTTATTCTCTCTCAATATCTCTATTCCTATCTATCCTTCTGCATATATCTATACAAAGTACTTTTTCTTCTATTTATATCTTGAAAAGTAGGGCACTTTTTATCTCTTTTCCAATGTTGGATGATTATACCCCCATGAGCACCATTCTAGAATCAACGGAGAAACCGGCGAATCGTCGCTGGCAATTCGCGAACCGCCGGTGGCATTAATCCTCAGGACAGTGATGTTTGGCCTTTGGCCAGCATTTTGCTGGTTTTCATCTGCAAATCGCTAATTTACTCTCAATTCCTTCTTTTTGCTCCATTTTTTCTCTTTTCTTCACATTTAGTCATCTGCACACAATAAAATCAAAAAACGCACAAAATCCAAATAATCAACTCAAGAATTAAACAAAAACTCAAGTTTTAGAGCCTAATGAGTTGGTAAATTACCAACTCATCAGCGTCAAAATATACCACGAATCCATCGGTAGCCTCTGGTAGGGTCAACACTAGAGTGAGGTGAATCGAGTCTTCAACTCCTGAAAACTCTTTTCACAAGCCTCTGACCATTGAAACATTACTTTCTTTTGGGTTAACTTAGTCAACGATGCCGCAATGGATGAAAATCCTTCAATGAACCTCCTCTAGTAGCCTGCCAAACCCATGAAACTCTTGATATCTGAAGGACTAACTGGTCTAGGCCAATTCTTCACAGCCTCTATCTTTTGAGAGTCCACCTACCCATCATCGCTCAAAAACACATGACCCAAAAATGCTACTGAGTTCAGCCAAAGCTCACACTTGCTGAATTTAGCAAACAACTGGCGATCCTTAAGAGTTTGTAGCACCACCCTCAAGTTAGCGGCATGCTCCTCCTCGCTCCGAGAGTATATGAAAATGTCATCTATGAACAAGATCACGATCATGTCCAAATATGGCTTGAACACCTCGTTCGTCAAATTCATAAAAGTTGAAGGAGCATTTGTTAGTCCAAAAGACATAACGACAAACTCATAGTGACCATACCGAGTCCTAAAAGTTGTCTTCAGGATGTCACTCTCCCTAACCCTTAGCTGATGATATCCCAATATGAGGTCTATCTTTCAGAAACACTTGGCACCCTAAAGTTGGTCAAAAAAGTAATCAGTTCTGGGGAGGGGATACCTATTTTTGATTGTGACCTTGTTCAACTACTGATAGTCAATGCACATATGAAGAGATCCATCCTTCTTTTGGATGAAGAGAACTAGTGCATCCCATGGGGATTTTCTAGGTTTGATGAAACCCTTGTCTAAGAGATCTTTCAACACCTTTAGCTTAGCTGGAGCCATTTTATAGGGAGGAATAAATATAGGCTATGTATCGGGAAGAAGGTCAATACCAAAGTCGATCTCCCGCTCAGGAGGGACTCCCAATAGATCATCTGGAAACACCTCAGGATACTCACACACTATAGGAACTGACTGGATAGTCGGGGTCCCAGACATACCATCCTTAACCTAGACTAGATGGTACACATAAACCATAGAGATCATCTTTCTGGCCTTAAGGTAGGAAATGAAGAAACCTATAGGCACAGCTGAACTACCCTTCCACTCTAGGACTAGCTCACCCGAAAAATGAAACTCTACCGCACAGGTTCTTCAATTTACCGAGGCATAACATGCATGTAGCCAATCCATGCCAAAGATAACATTAAAATCTGTCATGGCTAACTCTACTAAATCTATTGAGGTGACTTTTTGAAGGACTGTGACAGGGAAATTTCTATATAACTGTCGAGCTATAACTGAATTACATACTGAAGTAGAGACTTTGAAGGGTTTTGATAGGATTTCAAGACTGACTCTAAAACTATTAGCAATATAGGGCGTCATAAAAGATAAAGTAGACCATGGATCTAAAAATGCATATACTTCAAAATAAAATACTCATAATGTACCAGTGACTACATCTGGGGATACCTCCTGCTCCTGATGAGATGAGAGAGCATAAAATCTATTTTGATGTTGTCCACCACCCGCACTAGTGGATGCACCCTACTAAGTTGAGTGGGCTGGTGGAGCTGCTGAACTGGTGGCTAGGTATCAGCCTCTACTATGGCCCTGCCTAGCTGCTGGACAATATCTGAGCATAGTTCAGGCTTTCCACACCTAAAATGTGCACCTGTACCTGTTAAGAACTGACTAGTGTGCCTTCTGCCACACCCGTCGCATCCTGGAATGCTAGGCTCTACGGGCCTACGCCCCTAACCTCGAGAACTTGATGCTTGTCCCCTATGGTCGTGCCAAGAACTGGAGGGCACAATTACTGCTGATGGAACTGGGGTTGATTATCTTTTGTTAGACTACTAAAGATGTCCACCACCAGACCTTTGCTGGGAGAACCCTAAACTGTCGGTCGTGGCCCTCTTGGCCCCTCTCTCTCTCTAACTCACCTGTACCGCCTCTATCTACTGGGCATACAGGACCAATCCTGAGAACTCAATATCCTGATGAAGCATAGTGGTCCTACAATCCTTGACCAAATAGTCTGTTATCCCATGCACAAATCAGCTCACCTGAGCTCTCCGATCAGCCACCATCTCCTATACATTTTTGGTTGAGCGGGTGAACTCTAAAGAATACTCTTGGACCGTCATGTTCTTCTGCCTCAGGTTCAAAAACTCTGCTGCCTTGATCTCTCTCATCTACCAGGAAATAAATTGGTCAAAGAACACTATGAGAAACTCATCCCAACCAATGGGACCCGCTCCGACTCCCTGGCCATCGTTCCACTATCTAAACCAAATATTAGCAACCCCTATCAATTGATAAGAGGCTAGATCTGAACATTCCTCCCCCGTCACCCCCATAATGTAGGTGATCTTCTGAATCTCATCAATAAACTCGCGTGGATCATCGTCCACTCTCGACCCAAGAAACTTTAGGGGATTCATCCTGAGGAAGTCTCTGACTCTAGTTGCTGCCACGTTCCCTTTCTGGGGAAAATGAACCACTACCTACTGATTGAACTAAGTGGTCAATGCTTATGCCAACATTTGGATAGCTGCCCTAAACTCAGCATGGACAACCTGCTCAAGCATATGATCCTCTAGGGTTGGTGGGGCAGGTTGGTGCCCATATCTGTTGCCATTCTCATGGCCATTTTTGTTCTCGTTCCTTCTTCCATTAACTCGGTGAGGAGGCATGATTCTGCAAATGCGTATAGCATGAGTTAGAAGGACAGAGAGACACTTCATCGCACAACATAGATCACAAAAGTAGGGAAATTTCCTAAACTGTTTCATAGCCTCTTCGTCATAAGTGTTGCGCACTTCACACCCATGAAAAAGACTCCATTTAATGCGGCTGTTAGACACCCCAAGATACTTTAAAACCTAATGCTCTGATACCAAGTTTGTCACGATCTGAACATAACTCCGTATCGAGATACGAAACCTAAAACCATAAATGGCTCCAAGTCGACCCATGGCATGAAAATGATAACTAATGATAAACATAAGTAATGCGGAAAACTAAATTATGAAATAGCAGAAGTCTGAACATTTAAAACATCTTAACACTGGAATTTCAAACGCTGAATCAAAAATTGAAATACAAAACTATGTTTGATGAGCCTCTATATACTGACGAGCTGATGGGAAACGACCCAACTAGCTCATTAAAAGACTGAAACTGAATGATGATAATAACAAAGATAATTGAAGTCCTCAATGGATGAGGACTCACCAACAAAAATGGGTAAGCTAAACTCTGAGAACTGGCTAGCGGCGGGACTGAGCCTGAACATCTGATCCTATATCATGAAACGATACAAGATAGAGTATGCGGTTAGTACTTGAAATGTATGGAGTATGCAAGGTAAATAAAATATCTGAGTAAGTAAAACTGAAAACATATATATCACATATCATTACATTATAAGATTCTGAGAGTAATTCCTGCATGCTATTATCTAAAAACATGATTAAACATAATTAAATCTCATAATTGAATCGAATGACCCAAAGCTAAAATTGATAATCATAAGTAAAACTGAATATTGGGTCAAACCTACTGAAAACATAATATCATAACTTATGAACATGCATAAGTGAAATCATGATGGATAATGGGAGATTTGTCATATAACTGACATTACCACGATAGAGCTCACGTGGTCCCAACTATTATACTCAGGTTGGCAGAGCCGTCCAAAGCCTTGTCAGGGCTAAGGGCACTACCATGATATCGATATCATGTTGAAGGCCCCTTGGGGGCAGGGGAATCTTACAAGGGAGGTCCTAAGAATTTGAATAAACCTACATTGGCATGTAGTTCTGAGGCACAGGATTATCTGAACCCCGAGCCTTCTTGGTGCTAGACACTACTCTCAAAAACATGCATATGCACTCCATCATATGTCAATGAAGCAGAACCATCGTCTTTCAATGATGCTGATCATAACATTACCTACATAGTTTGAAAACTGAACATGAGGAGCCTTGGCTCAAAACATACCACAAGCTAAAAAGTGGGAGTCTAGGCTCCAAAACTATGTGGTAAGAAAATCATGAAACATACTTAGATCATATGGAATTTCCCAAACTTTTAACATACTTTAAAATAGACTAGATAATCAAAATCATGGATATATACACGGGTACTTCATAGTCATACTATAATACTAGACATCTCATCATGCTTGAAAACATAGATCATAATCACAAATTTTTTATAAAACTTGCATAATTGGGCTTCATATTCTTAAAACTTTGAAATCACAACTTGTAATCAAAATCATTATAAAACATACCCATGAATCTTAAAACATCATTAGAAACATGAATAAAATAGACCGATGATAGATACATAGAGAATTTCATAAATTGGGTTAAAACCCCATAGAATCATACACATTAAATTCATGAATTGAGATGGGATATGGGCATGAGAGTCAAGAGAAACTCCCATTCATAACCCTACATACCTGGGTAATTTGGTTTTACACTCTTCCTTGAAAGCCCAATGGAATTGGAGAAGAATTTGAAGAGTTATAGGCTTGATCTCCTTAGGAATTCTCTAGTATTGCATGCATGGAAGGGCATAGGTTAGAATAGATTAAACCCTCTTAAAACCTTCCTAACTAAGCTTAAAATAACATAGTTTAGGGTTTAGGAGCTTAGAATTACGAAACTTCCTTGCTGAACTATAGGAAAATTTGACACTGCCAGACCTCACGAGTGACATCACGACTCATGAGGCACTTGACGAATTGTTAGGTCCCAATCGTTAAATCTACTGGAAAATCCCATCTTGAATTTCAAAAACCTAGACAATGACCCACTTCATGAGTCGTGAGGTAAACCAAGACATGTGACTCCCCTCATGACATCTTCGGGAAATCAAATCTTCATCTTTGACCATCTTGACTACGGCTTACTTAACGAGTCATTAGCTACACCACAACTCGTGACTGCCACTCATGGTTACCCCCTGACCACGAGTTCCTTCCAATCCTTCTCCACTTCACGAGTCACTTTACGACTTGTGAAGTCTCATCACGGGTCACTGGATGTCTCATCCTATGACCTGGTGTAATATTTCTTATTTTCTCCACCTGAACCCTTGAGTCTGATGTTAGGGACTTTTGGGGTATTAAAAGGTTCCTAGGGATATCTTTATAATTTTCCAAATCATTAACTCCTAAACATGAATGTTTTGGGTTTCCTAAAGGGGTTATGTAAGGATTCTAAAAGCCGAAACACTCATTCCTCTCAATTTCAAAGCAGAATCAAGGATCAAAGCTCTCAAGATCTCAAGGGAAAAGCTAGGAAATTCATTTGCTTCAACCTAAGGATTTTCAGGCTTGAGTCTAAGTTCTTCATTTGAGGTATGTAAGGCTAATGTGATAATGACACGAATAGTGGAAGAGTTTAAAATTAGAATATTAGAAAGGGAGAAGGAGCTGATGAAAAGAGAAGAAACAAGAAATTGAGAAGAAGTAGAAGAAGAAAAAAGGGGAGGGAACTTAAACAAGGAATCTTACCATTGAAGAAATTCAAGCTATGGTTCAAAGTAGAAGAGAAAAAGGGCATAACTCAAGAGAACCTAAAATGGTCTCCACAAGCCACAAGGCTACTATTAATAGATTAAATTAAACTTTGTTATAGTAAAGAGAATGAACCCCCTTTAAATAGAATCCTAGAAGGAGCTGGTCAAAGACTTAGTTAAAGGAAATTATATTTCCTAGAGACATAGAAGACTGCCCACACTTTGACCAATGTAATCAACATAGATTAAAACAGAACACTAAATGGCATAGAAAGCTGCCACGAATAAAGTCCTAGGAAGTCAACATAGAAAAAAACAACTCTTAAACATAATTAGAAACTAATTTCAACATAGAATAAAACAACTCTTAAACATAATTAGAAACTAATTTAAAAAGTACCGCAATATTTTCTTCCATTGAGGGATGATTTGGGCCCCATTCCATATCCTCTTGAACTTTAATTTACGCCTTAAAATAGATGTAAGACTTGGAGAAAATATCTTCTTTGGGCTTGATATCTTCTTCCATCACAACACACTTTTTAATAGCTAATTGCAGCCCATTTGAGTTTGTCTTGCAATTCCTTATTCGATGGAACTTTCAAATCTTTATCCATGTCTTTTAATGACATTGAGCTGCCATGGATGCTATCATTCTCCCTTCTTAAAGAAGATTCATCCTCGAATCTTGACATTGACTATATTTGTACCTTCATTGGATTTGAGTCTCTTTGGTTGCTATCATTCTCCCCCACTTAAAGAAGATTTATCATCAAAGCTTGATAAATACCTACAACCAACATGATAAATAATATTAGTAGGAGGTGAACAAAGGAAGTAGAGAAAGCATTTGGTAAAAATAATTCCAGGTAGTGACCATGCAATCTCTTAACCCATTTAGTTCTTTTATGCACAAACACCATTTTTAGAATATTCAAGATGTCACACCCCAGCTTAAGGAGTCTTGACTGGCACCCAGTGCCGCACTTGACCAAGCGAACCCTACAATCTCCTAACTACAACAAGCTAGAACCAACAAGGTTCAACATTACAACATAAGTTAAATCAGAGTAAACGACGGACTAAAAAGGAAGCTGGCTAATAGACCAACCAATAAATACACAATAGGTCGCTAAGGCCACAGAATGGAAAACAACTATACAATATAGCCCACCTGGCCTACAACAATTCTACAACCATAGCTGATGTCTATGAGCCTCTATGAATACAATAATAGTCAATTGTTCAAGACAGGGCCCCAAACTACCCTTAACTCAAACACCTAGCGACTCTGAAAGACATGGAGCACATCGACTCCGTTGGAACTCCATTCAACAACCAAGATCTCGATCTAGCAGCCCACTATCACCTACAAGAATGAATGTAGCACCCCAACTAGGGAACCAATACAATAATATATCGAGTATGAAAGGCAGAAACAATTGAAAGACTTAGATTAGAGATCCATAGATACACCGGATATTGCAGGAGGAGAAACTCAACTTAAGAAAACACATAGAACCTACCTGCTCCCCATAAGCCTAGCAAGTAAAAGTAAGCACACAAACAGAACCTATCTGGCCCCTATAAGCCCAATGAGTCCAACAAGTAAACAACATCACACAACATCTAGACGACATCACTCACTAGTCATCACCTCTAGGCCTCTTAATATCCTCAGCTAACACAAGCCAGCATATAGCATCCACTACTATCAGATAACAGATAACACGAGCAGCAATCACAATATAATACCAAGCATATCAAAAGTAAACACCAATCAATCAACATCATCAAACAAGCACTACTGGAACCTCTCTCGGCTGCGCATAGTTAGTAGAGCTCAATCCATCCAGGAGAATCAATCGCGATCCTAGGAAGGCTTAAATATGTCGGACCACTCTCGAATAATGTCTCAACTCGAAACTACGGAGGACAACATTCATGACCTCGTAGGTCATTTAACTCCTTGGGCTCAACCCCTAGACCGAAAATACTCTCGTGCATCGGGTATCCATAAGTCAAAAGGCACCTCGGGCTTGATCCCTAGCCAGAACAACTCTCGTGCATCGGGTATCCACAAGCCATAAGGCCTCAAACATAACACACACACAATCACAATATTCACAATCAACAACAACAACAACAACAATAATAATAATAATAATAATAATACATGCTCAAAATTCCCATTATCGGCTCTCAAACCCCACCAACCGATTATCACAATGCAATACTATTCCTTCACGTCTAGACGTCCACCGACGAGCCACTAATCGAGCTAAGGATCACTATCCCGAACCAGCCTATTCCCAAGCTTTACAAACAGCCCACAAGCTAGTCTACTCATCACTAACAACAGGGGACACGCCCAAACCAACCCGAGCATCACCACAGCCGCCAAGGTGCCAATGACACGACTGACACGGTTGCCGATACTAATATAATAAAAGATCGACACGACCATTGATCTTGACCACTCTAAACCTTCATTCACTTGTAGATGTCATCACTTAATATTATTTACACTAGCAGCCTATAAATTTCTACAAGAACCACACGGCCTCTAGACACGAATATAATAATTTTCCATGACTATAATTCTCCACACTCAAGCCCGAGCCACCAACCAAACAAGTACCTCATACACACATTTATCACAATATCAAAAGCAGCACAAGAGTCAAATAACAACATACAATAAAGCTTCATAAAAATGACCAACAAACACGTCAATACTAACAGCAACCGCTACGGAATTCATGCTGACAAAGGAAGGACAAGCCTAACATACTTTGGATTTTTCGGCGAACCCGAGCTAAGACAAACCTCTACCCTTATAAGAATCAAGTTATCGCCTAAGAGCAGACCAAGTTACTACCAAAATGCAGCCAACACAACTCAACAACAAACAAGACAAATGAATCTTACCCAACAAGATTCATATGAATTCAACGGTAGAAACACTGAGACAACAATTTAACGATATTAACACACCTATAACAAACCTCAAAAACTAAAGAAAACTAAAGGAAGATGGATTAACAACAGATTCACCACGAAACAACCACTTCAAACAGCCCTGACCACTTCGAGTGCAATTTCCCTGGGAAGAGTTTCAACCTAGAGTTGAATAGGAACACCTTTTGGCCTGGCTCAAAGATTCGATGCACCATGTGCCTGTCTTGCCACCTTTTCGTTTTTTCTTTGTATCATTTTGCACTTTCATATGTGTGCCATCGAAACTCATCCAACTCACTCAGCTGCATCAATCTCCTCTTTCCTGCAAGCTCAGGATCCATGTTCAGCTTCCGCACAACCCAAAAAGCTCGATGTTCCATCTCCACGGGTAGATAACATGCCTTCTCGTAAACCAGTATATATGGTGAAGTCCTAATGGGTGTCTTATATGTCGTTCGATAAGCCCACAATGCATCATAAAGTTTGCTTGCCCAATCCAAGCGTTGTGCGTTCACCGTTTTCTGCAAAATCTGTTTAATTTCCCTGTTTGACACCTCTACTTGCCCGCTAGTTTGGGGATGATATGTTGTAGCCACTTTATGACAAACCCCATATTTCACTAGCAAATTCTTGAACCCTGCATTCACAAAATGTGCCCCTCCATCACTGATAATTGCTCGTGGCGTACCAAACCTGGTAAAAATCTGCTTCTTCACAAATCTAGTCACCACCTTGTTGTCGTTCCTGGGACAAGCTACTACCTCAACCCAATTAGACACGTATCCACCGCCACCAAGATGTATCAATTGCCAAACGATGGTGGAAATGGGCCCATAAAATCTATCCCCCACACATCAAACACCTCAAGTTCCAATAAGTGATCCAATGGCATATCCTGTCTTCTGCCGATTGTTCCTATTCTTTGACATCTATCACATACTTTGACATAAGATGCAGCATCTTTGAATAGTGTGGGCCAAAAGAACCCAGATTGTAGCACTTTGTGAGCAGTACGCTCTCCTCCATGATGACCTCCATACAACGATGAATGACAACTCCTCAGTACCTCTGCCGTCTGACTTTCTGGAATGCATCGTGATCTTGGGCAGATTTATATGCCCAAGTGATACTCAAACGTATCATTTTCGCCTTGTTTATCGTGCAATGTGTATACATTTTCATGTAATTGGCAATAAAATGTGAATTTATACTAACCAACATGATTAGCATTGTTTTGTAGGTAAAACATGATTTTGAGGAGCTAAAATACATGTTGGAACAATATCGGAGTTGGACTTGGATGCGAGCACGAAAAAGACATTGGACTGCACAACGCAAAGGGGCTCCGCGATGGAGCCGTGCCACGCTACCATCGCTGAGGCACACTACCTGGAGGGCGATTTAATTGTCAAATTCCAGTGGAGCCTCGCGACAGCTCCGTGGCACGGAGGCAAGCCTCCACGTTGCATGCCATGCCACGTTGAGGCTATATTCCCGGACCCCAGATTTCCAGTGAGGGTCCGCGTCCACGCCGTGTCATGGAGGCAGTGCTCCGCGTTGGCCTCCGTGACACGTTGCTTGTTATTCCGGGAAAAATTCCCAATAGTATAAATAGAACACTTAGGCTTATTTTTAATTAATTCAGACTTGGTGGAGCAAGGACGTGGGTTACAGGCAGTTGAGGGACGAAAAAGCTAAGGGTTTTTCTCTCTTTCTTTCTTCTTTCAATCAATTGTTTGTATGATTAACACTTGTTTTAGGATGATTAATCCACAAATGAGTGGCTAATTCTCTTCCTTGCTGAGGTTATGAACAATGGTGATGAATTCTGATTATTGAATTGTATGGTTTTTCATCTTCTTCTTCTATGTTGTTCTATTAATTCTTGTTTCTACTGCATTAGTGTGTGGCCGACATTAATGTACATCTAAAAAGTCCGATTTCACTCGAGAGAGCACGAAATTGGAAAGTTGTGAATTAATAGGGTATTGTTCTTAACTTGATTTGGGAAAATTGGGTTTGATGTGCTTTCCTGATAGAAATATACTTGAAAGTCGTATTAGTCAATTTAGGAACCGGAATTGTATTGCTAGGTCATAAATTGCATTTGATCACAGAAATGTAGACGGATGGTTTATGATTCTTAAGTGAGATTAAATACGAGAGTTTTAATCTCTAGGCTAATGTTCTTGGCTAGCAACTAGAAGAGAAGAATAACCGAATTATGATTATAATCAAGTTCATTACTTGTTCTTAACCTTGGCATGCTCATATCCATAGTTTAAATTCAAAGTAGATATTTGTTAATAGTTTTAGTATATAATTTATAAACAAAATTATTTAACTTTTGGTTACGTTGTTGTCAGCATATATAGAAGTAAGATAGAATATAGTATACTTGAGCAATTTTTACTTATCCAGAGTCTCCTTCATTCGATACTTGGCTTACTTAGCCACTTTATTACTTGTTTGACCACGTGCACTTGCGTGTCGGTTTTTAACCCATTTAGCAAACCACCGAACAAGTTTTTTTGGCGTCGTTGCCGGGGAGACTAGGCAATTGGTGAAATTGTGTTAAGTGTAAATTTACTGTATTTTTGTTTTATTTTCTTAAGTGTTGACAACTTGGTCTTAGCCTGTATTTTGCAGACTTGATTTCTGTGAACACTGGCAAAGGACAAGGAGTTGGTGGAATCTTATATAGAGTCTGAACGTGAATTTCATGGTAAACGCAGAGAAGCTCTACAAAAGAAGCTGCAGTTGCTCAGACAGTCTATAATGGAGCAACAAAATCCACCGGTTGTGAGGGCAGTGTTAGTGCCCGACGAAGCAGCAGCAAGGCCGGTTCGCGAGGTGGCAATCCCACATGCCAACAATGTACATTCAAGTATCCGCAAACCAGAGCCTGGGGGGAGATTTGAATTAAAACAGAACATGGTGCAACTATTGCACACAAGCGGGCAATTTACCGGTCTCCCTCATGAAGACCCACAACAACATCTCCAAAACTTTTTGGAGATAAGTGACACTTATATACCCACTGGAGTGTCACCTGATTATGTTCGGCTCACACTATTTCCGTTTTCCTTACTTGGTGAAGCCAAGAGGTGGTTAAAAGCTGAACCACCAAATTCTATATCAACGTGGGATGATCTTGCACGAAAGTTCTTGATAAGATTTTTTCCCTCTGGTAAAACAGCCAGACTTAGAAGTCAAATTCTAAGTTTCAAACAGAGGGAGGGAGAAAATTTATATCAAGCCTGGGAAAGATTTAAATCCATGTTGCGGGACTGTCCTCATCATCATCAGTCCAATGAGGTGTTGGTACACACATTTATTGAGGGTTTGGAACCCCATACTAAAATTTTGCTAGACTCAGCAGCTGGAGGGCAAGCGCTGGAAAAGACTTATGAGGAGCTGTACACTTTGCTCAACTGGATTTCACAGGGCAATCCAGAATGGAATGCTGACTCATCTCGAGGTGGAGCAAGGAAAGCAGCAGGAGTGCTTGAAGTGGATGGATTTACAGCTATCGCTACACAGATAGCTGCCTTGCAGAATCAGTTGAACAACCACTTCAGCAACATGAACTTGAACCAGCCTTCAGCTTCAGTCAATGCAGTCCAGCAAATGTGGTGTGAAGTGTGTGGAAGCAGTGAGGACTCAGCTGAGTGCTGTGGAGCAAACCCAGATTCTGTTAACTTTGTGGGCAATGCACAGAGAAATCAGCAACAGTTTGGTAGCGGCTACAACTCAAATTGGAGGAACCATCCAAATTTTTCGTGGGGTAGCAACAACCAACAAGGCTAAAGTTCGGGTCAGGGTATGCACAGGAATCAAGGAGGGCAACAGAACTACCAATCTCAATTCAGAAATCACAATGCCCCTCCTCCACCACCATCACCTACCATTGAGGAAATGTTCAAGACCATGATCGCTAATCAGGCGCAATTGCAGGCTGACTATGTTAAATTGGCAGCCGAAGTGAAGAACAATCAATTAGCGACCAAGGCTCTTGAGTATCAATTTGGGCAATTTGCTAGTGCCCAAAACAAAAGGCCTAGAGGAGGACTGCCTAGCGACACGGATCCTAATCCGAAGCAGGTAAATGCAGTGACCACAAGGAGTGGTTTTCAGCTGAAGGAGGTGGAACCGGAAAGACCATCTCAAAAGTCAGGAGCAGCAGATGTTGAGGAAGAACAAAGTTCGGATAGGGGGAAGACCAAAGAAGCTGAATCAGAAAGGCCTCCACCCCAATTCCCTCAACCACTCAAGAAACACAAGGAGGAGGCGTGTTTCAAGAAATTTATGGAGGTGCTTAAATAGGTACATGTTAATTACCTCTTGTTGATGTCTTGCAGGGAGTGCCAAAATATGCCAAATATATTAAAGACATCGTGGCCAACAAAAGTCGTTTGACTGAGTATGCCACGGTGGCTTTGACGGAGGAATGCACTTCCCGGATCCAAAATAGACTGCCTACGAAATTAAAAGACCCTGGAAGTTTTACTATCCAGCTTACTATTGGGTAGAGTATCCGAGCTCGTGGATTGTGTGACTTGGGGGCGAGCATAAACCTGATGCCATCTTCGGTATTCAGAAAGTTGGGTCTAGGGAGTCCTAGACCTACAACCGTAATCTTGCAGTTAGCAGACAGATCCTTAGCTAGGCCGGATGGCATTGTTGAGGATGTGCTTGTGCAAGTGGGATCCCTCATTTTTCCGGTTGATTTTATTGTTCTGGATTTTGAACCAGATGCTGAAGTCCCATTTATTTTGGGACGACCCTTCTTGGCAACCGGAAAAACATTAATTGACGTGGCTGCGAGTCAACTTACAATGCGAGCACATGACAAGGTAGAGGTGTTCGACGTGTACAAAGCACCCAAGCTCCCGATGGTAAATGAAGAACTCTCGGTGATCAATGTAATTGATCATGGGAATGCGAAACAAATGAATGATTCCCGAGAGTTGATGGGAAGACCACCAGATAAGGGTGAGCACTACTGGGGGGAGGACAATGATCGTGAAAAATCGTCCATCACCCTAGTGGATAATTGAGCATAAAGGACGTCGAGCCGCGACGGTAAACCAGGCGCTGCACGGGAGGCAACCCGTGAAAAAATTTTTTTTCTTTTATTTTGTAAAGTGTAAATAGATTTTATTTTATTTTTCTTTTTCTTGATTTAGTACAAAATTTTTCGTTTTAGTTAGTATTTTTTATTTTAATTAGGGAAATCTATTAATCTAACCAATTTTGTTTAGTGAGGTGATTTTCAGGTCAAACGGAGAAAAATGTGCACGAAATCGGGAAGGAAAAGGCAAGGTATGGAAAAATGAATAAAATGAAGAGACAGTGAGCTGGGGCGATGGTTCCGTGTCATGGAGGAGGACCTCCGCGTTACCCTCCGTGACACGTTGAAGGTTAATCTGGAATTTTTGAAAATTCCAGTAAGCCATCGCGATAGCTCCGTGTCACGGAGGAGGGGCTCCGCGTTACCCTCCGTGACACGTTGCCCTATATTTTGTGACGGGTCACACCGGGTTGCCGGGTGACCCGCGTGTTTTCCTTCATTTTAAACCCCGATTTTAGGCCCTTTTTCCTCATTTTCTCTCTTCTCCGCGACCAAACACCCAAATTTCCCACCCCAACCAACGTGCCACGGTATTAAGCAACCAAGTTGTCGAGTTTCTTCGATTATTCAACTTAAAGGTATGTTTTCCTCGTCTCTCTCAAGTTTTTGTCGAATTTAGTCAAAGTTGAGCATGGAAGGTGAGATATATTACCCTAAGTCGAAATTTAGCATGAAATTGAGTTATTCTTTGATTGATAAATGTTCGGAATGTTGTAATACGCGTTTGAACTTGTCGATTGCGTGAATGATTCGCATTTGATTGTGAAATTCAATTCTAGGGCTTGGGTTGTTGAATTCGAATTGGGTAACTTGGTAAATTTGTAAATTATATGCCGGGGTGTGCTTGTGAATTGAGATAAGTCATTGTAAATATTGTTTGAATGTAATAGACGATGAATTCTCGGGATTTTGGGAAAATGTGAAAATTGTTCGAATTGGTTGAGTATATAGGTTCATGTGTATATAGAATTTTTGTTGTTGTTTTTGTTTTGTTGTTTTATTTGCTAAGTGCGATGGTTGAATTGCTAGCGATGGTAGGATTGGGATTAGCTGTATGAAGTCTGAGTAGTACGCTAAGGTTTTACTGTCGAAATTTTCTTTGCGAATGCACTAAGCATAAATTGTATAGGTGTTTGTTTTTGGTGTAAATAAAGTGATTCTTGCCGTAGTATCGTAACCGTAGCTAAGGACTAAGTGTGGGGTAAACTTAGCTTAACCCGACCTTAGCCGAAGCTAATATGCATTTAGCTTGACATGGTGCTTGTTTATTTGTATTGACAGGTACAATGGCAAGTAGGCAGGATAAAGGTAAAGGTGCATCTACTTCAGGCACCGGGAGAAAACGACTTAGACTGGGCACAGCAGTCCTAGCTGCACCAGCTGTTCCACGCAGCCAACGCCGCCAGTACAGAACGAGGTGGGTAACCGATGAAGGGAAGAAGTGGTACGCTAAACACAAGGAAAACAAATACTTCCCTGAGGAGCATATTGCGCGGGAACCACTAGCACAGGAGTTCCCCCGTATAGTGCAGAGGATCGAGGCAGCTGGGCTCAGCTTCATATTTCAGGAGCCCAAGGAGTGCAACTTACATTTAGTCCGGGAGTTCTATGCAAATTGGAACCCTACAATCAGAAGCCACACAATAAAGATCAGAGGGCAGATAGTCACTCTGGAACCCCAGCAATTAAATGCCATCATTGGAGCGCGGGACATAGACGCTCACGTTCTCCGCCAGCTGAATATCACCCCACCATATGCCGATATTAGACGCACATTGTGTGGGGCTCGATCCATAGCCAGATGGAGCAGACATAAGGAGAGGGGTTACCACCAGACTCTGCTGTATTCTCAAATGAACAGGGAGGCAAGAATTTGGCTGAAAATAGTTTGTTCGTGCCTGATCCCGGGGGTGCACATGACGGATGTGACCCGGGACCGTGTGTGCCTGGTGTATGCCCTGATGAAAGGGCTAGAGATTAATGTTGGGGCGGTCATCATATCCGCCATGAAGAGAGCCCGACTACACCAGGGCCACAGGTGTCACACCCCGCCTTGGGGGGTATGACTGGCACCTGGTGCCCTACGGGGACCTGAACTGCTAGACTGCTGAGCCTGGGCACCCCTGGTGCCTGGCTGACTCTAACTCACATTTCTGGAAACAAAGGGCTATATAACGGCTGTAAACACAGCCCCCGGCCCATTGGCCTATAGCCTCCTGTACCTGTACTAACAGCTGACCAGAAACATATCAACTCAGGGGAACCTATGCGGGCCGACAAGGCCACCATGCTGTCTAGTTATCTGCAACTCAATCACAAGCACTAAAAAGCTACGTGACCGGCAAGGTCACCACTACTGGCAGACTATGGTCCCACACGACCAACATAATAAAAAGAAGGAGTTCTAACAGCTATACAACTGCACGGCCCCACACGACCGGCTCATCTGACCACAGGGAATATATACAGACTACAAGCCTCTAGGAATAGAAATAGAACTGGTCAGGACAGGGCCCCGACCTACCCGTACTATACAATAAAAAGGAACTGAAATACACCTCTACAATTCAGCCTCCGGATGACAGGAGCTGAATACTCGAATGCTGACAGGAATCACGTGGTGTCGCCTGCTTGTCTATGAGTACCTGCAGGCAAGTAATGCAGCACCCCACTGGGCGTCAGTACCATTGGTACTGAGTATGTAAAGTAATAACTGAAATCAATAACATAACTGGCAAACTGAAATAGGAAGAGCTAGATTAACTGTCTGATGGTGTAAATCGTACCTGTTCTTAATCATGCTGGAGGGAGTAGGAGTCATACCTGGAGGCGTATCATTCTACTACTAATCTACTCATGTCTAATGTAACATGGCATAACATACATAACATAACATGGCATACACAAACCTTACCCAGCCCCCATAAGTCGGGAGGTACAACCAGCACAAAATCTACACCCCTACCCCGGTCATCCCCTCTCCTATAGTGGCTGTAAGCATCCCGCCGGTCCCCTGGGTATGCACTTGGGCTCGCTGAGCCCCTGAATATAACTGTACCTGAGTCCGAAGGACCCCAAAATCAACACCCCGGGCGTACCCGCTCGACGGGGGTGTATAAGGGCCGACCAAGGCACAATATGGGGAAACTGGCATCCCATCTTCGTCCCCTTGCGGGACGGCATACCACTCCGTAGAGTGACGTATCCTCGTCCTCTGGCGGACGAGTTGATACAGCTATTAACCCTGGGGAAGTCATGGATGCTAGGTAGTCCAACCCCAAACAATACAACGGTCTCAACTAGTAATGCTGTCTGTGTGTCTCACATGTTGAGGCTAACAGGGGTAAGGTATCATATACATTACATGCTGAACTAATAATAATAATCTGTACGTATTTGATACGTGCTGAGGCTGGTAGATATATACATATATATATATATATATATAGTCTCCTGCTAAACTGTACTGGGGCAAAGGCCATACAAGATAGTGTTTCTGCTGAAAACTATACTGTTTACTAAGTTTCTGTATTAACATGATTCCCTATTCCTAACATGCGTTCTAAACTTTATTTTAGCCTGTTATTCTATTTCTGAAATGCTTTACGGATACTGTACTACTTCACGGGGTTTCAACTGAACACAACAATATCTTAACATGGCATATCACATCACATACTGAGTATACTGGGAAATCTCTAACACTTGCGTAGAATCCATATCATACTAATAGGTCTCGTACACGTTACAACCCAATGCTTCTCATATTGTACCAATATTCATAATAACGCAATACTCGACTTCTGACATTCTACTGGTCTGTAAATTACTATACTGTCTCAATATTACTTAACTTGCCGAGGAAACTAACTTTACATACCTTATCTTTAAACTATTCGTCCGTCGGACGAGGCTCGGCCGGTACTTCAACTATTTTCTCCCAACTGCATTCATAAACACGTCAATTAATATTAAATACAGCTTTATTATAAAGAGCAACGTCACTTTCGATATAGTTTATAGCCTAAACTTAGGCTTATCGAAAGACGGTCGAAAACTCGCTATTTTTCAGCGGCCCAGAAGGGAGAAGTATTCACTTCTCAGCTAGGAACACATAGACATTAATTTAGAGCAATTCTACTTACCTTAGTTCGGTGGCTCGCCGATTCGTCGGCCGTATTTCACGAAACTAAATCTGTAGAAATGCTCTCTGCTGCTAAATACTTCGGTATCTAGGATTAATTTGAGTTTGGGCAGCGTTTGGCAGCGTAATTGGACGAAAATTACAATCTCTCCTTCGTTTTCCTCTGTTTAGCTGTGGGTTCTGGAAATTTTAAAGTGTTAAATGATTTTAAACCGAAGTGGGGCTTTATATACTTGGGCCTGGACCTGGGCAACGTGACACGGAGCCATCGCGGAGGCCTTACCTCCATGACACGCTGCCATCGCGGAGGGGCACTGCCTCGGCTCCTCCCGCGATGGTTCGACGGGTTTCTCATCCGATCTTTTTCCCGGCCTTTCTCTAGCACGTATGGCCCTCTAATATGCTTAACCAATGTGCGAATAGGTCGTCTAGGTGCCGGGTATTCTATGGGGTATAACATTCTCCCCCCCTTAAGAACATTCGTCCTCGAATGTACACTGTTATCTAGAGGACTACTTATTTTACTTTCTAGAAAAATTTCGGCAGAGTTTCCCCTGTAATATGGACTATCGCAAAAACCTAAAATGCAGAAAAGTCCAACACAGGCACTGCACACAATATTCTAAGATCCACTGGATAACTAAATGTCACTTTTTCTTTATCATTTACAAACATACAACCATACCTGTATAAGTAAAGATATGGACATACCTGTCGCCTGACTAGTCCTGAAATAGGTGAGGGTATCTGGCTTTCATATCTTCTTCTGCTTCCCACGTCATTTCCTCACGATTTCTGTTACGCCACAATACCTTGACAGATGCAACATCTTTAGTTCTCAGCCTGCGAATCTGTCTGTCTAAGATAGCTACGGGAACCTCTTCATATGCTAACTCTTCTGTGACCTGGAAATCCTGAATCGAAACTACTGTAGAAGGGTCCCCTACGAATTTCCTTAACATAGAAACATGGAATACTGGGTGAACGGATGCTAACTCTGGAGGCAAGTTCAACTCGTATGCAACTCGGCCTATTCTTCGCTGAATCTGATATGGCCCAATGAATCTTGGGCTAAGCTTGCCTTTCTTGCCAAACCTCATTACTCCTTTCATCAGGGACACTTTCAGATATACCCAGTCATTTACTGAAAATTCTAGATTTCTGCGTCGCCTATCTGCATAAGACTTCTGGCGGCTCTGAGCGGTCAGTAAACGTTCTCGGATAAGCTTTATCTTTTCCTCGGATTGCCGAACAATGTCTGGGCCAACTAATGCTGATTCTCCTATTTCAAACCAGTCCACCGGCGATCTACATTTTTGCCCGTATAATGCCTCGAAAGGCGCCATCTGAATAGCTGAATGGTAGTTGTTATTATAAGCAAATTCAATTAACGAGAGGTGTTCATCCCAGCTACCTCCAAAATCTAGCACACACGCTCGTAGCATATCCTCGAGCATCTGAATTGTACGTTCAGCCTGCCCATCTGTCTGAGGATGGAATGCTATACTCAAGTTAATCTGCGTTCCCAAACCTTTTTGAAACGACTGCCAGAATCTAGCTGTAAATTGTGCTCCCCTATCTGAAATGATAGATACTGGCACTCCATGCAATCTAACTATTTCTCTAATATACAATTTGGCATAATCCTCAGCTGAGAAGGTAGCCCTCACTAGCAGGAAATGAGCTGATTTTGTCAGCCTATCAACTATTACCCAAATGGAATCATTTCTGCGTCTAGTACGGGGTAACCCTGTTACAAAATCCATGTTTATTGCTTCCCATTTCCACATAGGTACCGTTATCTCTTGCATCAAACCGCCCGATTTCTGGTGCTCGGCTTTTACCTGCTGACAATTAGAACATCTAGACACAAATTCAGCTATCTCAGCTTTCATACCTAGCCACCAGTAGATGTCTCTGATATCATGGTACATTTTCGTCACCCCTGGATGAAGGGAATAGCGAGCGTAGTGTACCTCGTGCATGATCTGCCCATGAAGTCCTGAAACATTCTAGACACAAAGGCGGCCCTTACAACGTAACACATCATCCTCGGCTATCTGAAGGTCTGACTCCTTACCTCTCTGAATTCTATCTCTGAGTTGTACTAAATCGGGATCCTCATACTGTCGTTCCTTTACCTCTGTAACTAATGATGACACAGTTAAATTCTGAATTACCGCCTCGTTATTTTCTGTTTCCATCACCCGAACAGCTAAACCAGCTAACTGATGAATTTCTCTGGCTAACTCTCGTTTCTCAGGTCACAAATACGCCAAACTCCCCATTGACTTACGGCTCAGGGCATCTGCTACAACATTAGCTTTTCCGGGGTGGTATAGAATATTCACATCATAATCTTTTAACAGCTCTAACCAGCGGCGTTGCTGCAGATTCAACTCCCTCAGAGTGAAAATGTACTGTAAGCTCTTATGATCTGTGTAAATATCAACATGGACGCCGTACAGATAATGCCTCCACATCTTCAAGGCATGAATTACTGCGGCCAATTCCAGGTCATGGGTAGGGTAATTCTTTTCGTGTTTCCTCAGCTTTCTGGAAGCATATGCAATTACTCTACCATGCTGCATCAACACACAACCTAACCCGACACCTGACGCGTCGCAATAGATTGAGTAACCTTCCGTGCCTTGCGGCAATGCTAATACTGGGGCGGAGGTTAATCTGTCTTTCAGTTTCTGGAAGCTCTGCTCGCATGCCTCCGTCCACTGAAACTTTGCTGCTTTCTGTGTCAATTTAGTTAGAGGTGCTGCAATGGTCGAAAACCCTTCAACGAACCTTCTGTAATACCCTGCTAATCCCAGAAAGCTACGAACGTCCGTCGGAGTGGTAGGCCCAGGCCATGACTTAACTGCTTATATCTTCTGCTTGTCTACCTGTATACCAGCGTCTGAGACAATATGCCCTAAAAAGGCCACTGAGTTAAGCCAGAATTCACACTTCGAAAATTTAGCATATAACTGGCGGTCCCTGAGAACCTGGAGCACTGTCCGCAAATGAGTCTGGTGATCTGCTTCAGAGCGAGAATACACCAGAATGTCATCAATGAATACTATCACGAACATGTCCAGGAAAGGCCTGAAAATACTGTTCATCAGGTCCATGAAGACTGCTGGGGCATTCGTTAACCCGAAGGACATAACCAGAAATTCAAAATGTCCATATCGGGTCCTAAACGCTGTCTTAGGAATATCTCTCTCACGTACTCGGACCTGGTGATATCCGGACCGCAAGTCAATCTTAGAAAAGTATCTGGCTCCCTGCAACTAATCAAATAAGTCATCAATTCTGGGAAGCGGGTACTTGTTCTTTACTGTAACTTTATTGAGCTGCCGATAGTCTATGCACATTCGGAGCGAGCCATCTTTCTTTCTTACGAATAAAACTGGCGCACCCCACGATGACGTACTCGGCCTGATAAAACCATTATCTAACAAATCTTTCAACTACTCCTTTAATTCTCTGAGTTCTGTAGGAGCCATACGATAGGGAGGTATTGATATTGGCTGAGTGCCTGGTAACAAGTCGATAGCAAAGTCTATTTCCCTTTCTGGGGGGATACCAGGTAACTCATCAGGAAATACATCCGGGAACTCATTCACCACTGGGACAGACTGGAGTGTCGGAGATTCTTCTTGGACATCCTAAACTCTGACCAGATGATAAATACACCCCTTAGATATCAACTTTCTCGCCTGAAGGTAGGAAATAAACCTACCTTTTGGCGTAGCGGTGCTGCCCTTCCACTCCCGTCTCGCTTCCCCTGGGAAGTGGAATCGGACCGTCTTGGTCCAACATTCAACGTTGGCAAAACACGGTACCAACCAGTCCATACCCATTATGGCATCAAAATCTACCATTTCTAACTCGACCAGATCTACGGTGGTCTGACGGCTAGCAACCTCTACTGTACACCCGCGGTAGATTCGGCTAGCTGTGATAGAGTCACCGACGGGCGTGGATACTAAGAAGGGCTGCTGTAGTGATTCTGGTACAATACTAAACTTTCGTGCCACAAATGGAGTAATATAGGACAAAGTAGACCCTGGATCGATTAACACATAAGCAGGGTGTGAGCAGATAGTTAGCATACCTGTCACAACATCAGGTGACGCTTCTGAATCTTGCCTCCCTGGTAAGGCATATGTGCAGCTTGGACCCGCACCTGTACTGGAGGCCCCTGATCTGCCCCGACCCCTGTCTGTTGAAACTGAGGGCCTGCGCCCAGTCGAGGATGCTGTGGCTCGTGATCCTGCTGATGCCCTATCCTGTCTATCCCGGTCCTCTCGATCTCTGGCGGGCAATCTCTCATCAAATGGCCTTCTTGGCCACAAATATAACATGCGGAGGAACCGTACCTGCATGCTCCAGAATGGCGTCGACTGCATATAGGGCAAAGTGGTAGGGTATACCTACTCTGCTCCGCCCTCCTCTGTAATGGTGAGTCTGCCATCTGCGAGCCTCTACTAGTCCCTGACTGCCCTCTACGGCTGAATCTACCCCCTTGCGACTGTGGCGGAGGCGGGGGCCTAGGCGGCCTGTCTGACAATCGTGGCCTGGGTCCTCCCCGGGCCTCTCTCTGTAACTCAGCTGGCCTGTCCTGGCGACGCTGTTCCTGATTGACCCTTCTGATCTCCCGATGTCGCTGTCTGATGCCCTCAATATTCTGGGCAAATGCCTGAATTCGAGAAATGTCCATGTCCTCTCGCAGTGTGGCCGTAATACAAGTCTCGACATATTCTGGGTTCAACCCCATAATAAAACGGTGCACTCTGGATGCCATGGTATCAACAAAGGCTGGTGCATATCGAGCCAAAGAATCAAACCGCAAGGAATATTCCCGAACACTCATGGCCCCCTACTCTAGATGTAGGAACTGGTCTACCCGGGCCTGTCGAATCTCCCGCAGCAAATAGTGATCCAAAAAGGCTCCTAAATAGCTGGACCAGGTGGGAGGGGAAACATCTCTCCCTCGGGATCTCTCCCAGCTTTCATACCATAATACCGCAATATCCCGTAACCGGAATGCTGCCAATTCAACTGATTCTGTAGGCGTAGCATGCATAACCCTGAAGATTCTCTGCATCTGATCCAGAAAATCTTGGGGGTCCTCTGTTCGGTCCGTGCCTGTAAACTGTGGGGGATTCAGGGCTAAGAACTCTCGGACCCTCAAACTACCGGGCCCTCCTGACAATTCTGCAACTGTGGATGGCATTTGCTAACGCTGAGCAGCCATCATCTGTGCTAACATAACCACAACACTCCTAACCTCCTGGTCGGAGGGTGTCGGTATAGGGACTGCTGAAGGTAGTGTCGCCCCAAGCGGCTCCTGATGTGGTGGAGACTGCTGAGAAGGCTGGGACGATGCCTCTGTAGTGCCCTCTGACCGGGCTGTTTCTAGACAAGGGGGAGGCATCCTGCTGGTGCCTTCCCCTGCTGCAACATCTAAGCTCCGACCCGTGATAGGATGTCGCTGGTCCGACATTATCTGTAACCAAAGAATATAATAAGCTTTCAGAGACTCAACCCTATACTGTACCGCTCTATAGCACGACTGAATAAGAATAAAAGACAACCATCCTATCATGCCTTGCAGCCTCCTATCCATAGTATGTGGTGCACAACACATCCATGGATAGGACTCTACTTAGCACGGCTTGCACACTCCCTGGGATACGACCTGCTCTGATACCAAGTTTGTCACACCCCGCCTTGGGGGGTATGACTGGCACCTGGTGCCCTACTGGGACCTGAACTGCTAGACTGCTGAGCCTAGGCACCCTTGGTGCCTGGCTGACTCTAACTCACATTTCTGGAAACAAAGGGCTATATAACAGCTGTAAACACAGCCCCCGGCCCATTGGCCTATAGCCTCCTGTACCTGTACTAACAGCTGACCAGAAACATATCAACTCAGGGGAACCTATGCGGGCCGACAAGGCCACCATGCTATCTAGTTATCTGCAACTCAATCACAGGCACTAAAACGCTACGTGACCGGTAAGGTCACCACTACTGGCAGACTATGGTCCCACATGACCAACATAATAAAAAGAAAGAGTTCTAATAGCTATACAACTGCACGGCCCCACACGACCAGCTCATCTGACCACAGGGAATATATACAAACTGCAAGCCTCAAGGAATAGCAATAGAACTGGTCGGGACAGGGCCCCGACCTACCCGTACTATACAATAAAAAGGAACTGAAATACACCTCTACAATTCAGCCTCCGGATGACAGTAGCTGAATACTCGAATGCTGACAGGAATCACGTGGTGTCGCCTGCTCGTCTATGAGTACCTGCAGGCAAGTAATGCAGCACCCCACCGGGCGTCAGTACCGCTGGTACTGAGTATGTAAAGCAATAACTGAAATCAATAACATAACTGGCGAACTGAAATAGGAAGAGCTAGATTAACTGTCTGATGGTGTAAATCGTACCTGTTCTTAATCATGCTGGAGGGAGTAGGAGTCATACCTCGAGGCGTATCATTCTACTACTAATCTACTCATGTCTAATGTAACATGGAATAACATATATAACATAACATGGCATACACAAACCTTACCCGGCCCCCATAAGTCAGGAGGTACAACCAGCACAGAATCTACACCCCTACCCCGGTCATCCCCTCTCCTATAGTGGCTGTAAGCATCCCGCCGGTCCCCTGGGTATGCACTTGGGCTCACTGAGCCCCTGACTATAACTGTACCTGAGTCCGAAGGACTCCAAAATCAACACCCCGGGCGTACCCGCTCGACGGGGGTGTATAAGGGCCGACCAAGGCACAATATGGGGAAACTGGCATCCCATCTTCGTCCCCTTGCGGGACGGCATACCACTCCATAGAGTGACGTATCCTCGTCCTCTAGCGGACGAGTCGATACAGCTATTAACCCTGGGGCGGTCATGGATGCTAGGTAGTCCAACCCCAAACAATACAACGGTCTCAACTAGTAATGCTGTCTGTGTGTCTCACATGCTGAGGCTAACAGGGGTAAGGTATCATATACATTACATGCTGAACTAATAATAATAATCTGTACGTATTTGATACGTGCTGAGGCTGGTAGATATATACATATATATATATATATATATATATAGTCTCCTGCTAAACTGTACTGGGGCAAAGGCCATACAAGATAGTGTTTCTGCTGAAAACTATACTGTTTACTAAGTTTCTGTATTAACATGATTCCCTATTCCTAACATGCGTTCTAAACTTTATTTTAGCCTGTTATTCTATTTCTGAAATGCTTTACGGATACTGTACTACTTCACGGGGTTTCAACTGAACACAACAATATCTTAACATGGCATATCACATCACATACTGAGTATACTGGGAAATCTCTAACACTTGCGTAGAATCCATATCATACTAATAGGTCTCGTACACGTTACAACCCAATGCTTCTCATATTGTACCAATATTCATAATAACGCAATACTCGACTTCTGACATTCTACTGGTTTGTAAATTACTATACTGTCTCAATATTACTTAACTTGCCGAGGAAACTAACTTTACATACCTTATCTTTAAACTATTCGTCCGTCGGACGAGGCTCGGCCGGTACTTCAACTATTTTCTCCCAACTGCATTCATAAACATGTCAATTAATATTAAATACAACTTTATTGTAAAGAGCAACGTCACTTTCGATATAGTTTATAGCCTAAACTTAGGCTTATTGAAAGACGGTCGAAAACTCGCTATTTTTCAGCGGCCCAGAAGGGAGAAGTATTCACTTCTCAGCTAGGAACACATAGACATTAATTTAGAGCAATTCTACTTACCTTAGTTCGGTGGCTCGCTGATTCGTCGGCCGTATTTCACGAAACTAAATCCGTATAAATGCTCTCTGCTGCTAAATACTTTGGTATCTAGGATTAATTTGAGTTTGGGCAGCGTTTGGCAGGGTAATTGGACGAAAATTACAATCTCTCCTTCGTTTTCCTCTGTTTAGCTGCGGGTTCTGGAAATTTTAATGTGTTAAATGATTTTAAACCGAAGTGGGGGCTTTATATACTTGGGCCTGGACCTGGGCAACGTGTCACGGAGCCATCGCGGAGGCCTTACCTCCGTGACACGCTGCCATAGCGGAGGGGCTCTGCCTCGGCTCCTCCCGCGATGGTTCGACGGGTTTCTCGTCCGATCTTTTTCCCGGCCTTTCTCTAGCATGTATGGCCCTCTAATATGCTTAACCAACGTGCGAATAGGTCGTCTAGGTGCCGGGAATTCTACGGGGTATAACAACAGGTATGGGTTCGGCGGACTTATCACCACCTTCCTCCGGGGCCTCGATGTCGAGGAAGAGGCTTTGGACTACATCCCGCAGTTGGAGCGGAGGGCCCTTGATGTGACCAAAACTAAGGCCCACGACACCACACACGGGCCAGTGCTGACACTTGGCAAGCGACATGCTCGCGACGACCAGTACATGGCACAGATGTTTGGTATGCAAATGCTTCAGCTTTGGATTGGTGGGAGACCAGCCACAGAGGAGGAGTTATGGCAGCTGGAGCTGGATTACCCATTTGGCGAAAACGTCAAGGCTTTATGCCGAGTGGGGCCAGCATTTATAGAGCCCACTGACGATGATGTCCCCACGGACGAGGAGACACGTCAGGAGGACTCCGATGTGGAGTCCGATGACGATGATGGAGGTGACTCGGACATGGGCGATGAGGCAGCAGCATCGGATGAAGAAGTCGAATATTTCGACTGATCAGGGAGTTCCACCACCCAAAATTTTGTGATTTGAATTTTTGTGAACACTGGGGACAGTGTTCGATTTAAGTGTGGGGTGGGGAGTAGTTAGGTGCTGGGGGCTGGGCTGGTTTGCTTGTATGTTCTTTCCTCTGTTTGTTTTGTATGTTTAAGTTTCCCTGCATTTGTGAAGTGCAAACTGGTTTGTATCTGTATATATTTGTGGTAATTGATGATGTGTGTTGTGAAATGTTGTGGTTTGCCAGCTTAGTCTGTAAAAATTTTTGTAAATATTTTCTTATGTTCTTTTTCTCTATCGAAATGATCGATATTTTTAAAATTTTGCAAAAATATTTTGTACATATTAAAATATTTTGTAAATATTTTTCCATCGAAATGATCGATGTTTTGCAAAATTTTTCGATTTTTATTTTTGTGTTTCTAGGAGTTTGTTTTCGGTTCTTTTACTAAGAATAGTCCCATTGAACCAAAGTCATAGTTAGTGACCGTTCCCTATGATGGATGGATGACGACCGTCTTAAGGGAAATGTAGTCAGTAGGAGTAGTGATTTTACTTTGTTTTCAGTTTTTTTTTTTTGGTGGATTGCATCACGGAACCTGTAGTTACTATATGGTTGTGAAATTATGGTTGCGTGTTGTAGCTGATATTCAAAATGTAAAAATGATTCGTATGAAAGCATGCAATTTTGTAAATATGTTGAGTTACCTTGGCTGTAGAATTCGATTCGGTGTGATTGAGGCTTAATTTTTGAATACATGTAATTGGTTAATTAAAGAGTCTGTGAATGCATCTTGAATCGAGCATGTGCATGAAGTGTGAAGTGAGGTGTTGTTATTCCATGCTATTGTGAAGTGTCTAGAACTTGCCTGGTGTGTGTACAAAACCAAATGAAGGAGGTGTAGTGTTGGAAAGGATGTAGGCATTTCTTTGTTTTAACCGAGAGTTTCTATTCTTTTCTTGTCATACACTACCTCTTTATGTGATTGTATACCCTAGCCAGCCCGTTGAGCCTTTAGCCGATTATTTCTTTCTTTTGTCCAAAAATTGTATAAACTGAGCTTAATTCTTTCTTTTCATTAGCTGTAAAGTCTATACAAAACTCTTAAGCGCTTAAGAAGAACAGAAAATTTTTTCCCAAAGTGTCAAAGAGTGAGAATAGTGGAAAGAAAAAGAAAAGCAGAGTGAGGAAAGAAAAGAAAAGGTTGAAGAGGCACTTGTTATAATGAAATGATAATGAAGGTGCATGAAAAACCTTTGTTGTTGTGTCAAGTGTGTTTGGTGAAATGGGCCATACGAAAGTAAATCGGCATGAATGGGATGATGAAAAAAAGAAAAGAGAGAAACAATGTCATGAGTTGAGGGGAAGGTGTTGAAAAGGCGCTTAATGATGCTAGTGGCTATTATTGGCTAATCCAATGTGTACTAGTTCCATAGCTTCCATTACAACCCCTTAAAGTCCTACGTGATCTTATATTGCATTTCTTTATATTAGTGGAGTAATACACTAAGGGCAAGCTTATGGGTCATGACATGATGCATGTGAATACCTTTGGGAGAGAGAGTGAAATTAATTTTTACATGCCCCTACTTGAATGTTTGTGTGTCACATGAACAAAAAGGGGAAGATTCTCTTGAGTTGTGAGGGCACATGCTTGATGAAAGATTGATTTTCGTGTCGGATATCTTGATTAGCTGATTTTCATGAGTTTGCCAATATCGAGGGTCGATTCTTAAAGTCTAGGAAGTCTTGATGTATTAAAGGTCATTGCATTGTAAGACCATGTATGTTTTCTTGATGATTTACAATATTGAATGATCGGTATGACCGTAGCTCAAATTCTCGCACCATAGTGGCGAAGGTTGGGATGTAATTTGCATGAGTTGTGTATATGTTGTTCGAGGACGAACAAGGATTTAAGTGTGGGGTAAGTGATCTTGGGCAGATTTATATGCCCAAGTGATACTCAAACGTATCATTTTCGCCTTGTTTATTGTGCAATGTGTATACATTTTCATGTAATTGGCAATAAAATGTGAATTTATACTAACCAACATGATTAGCATTGTTTTGTAGGTAAAACATGATTTTGAGGAGCTAAAATGCATGTTGGAACAATATCGGAGTAGGAGGCATGGTTTACTGAAATGAAATAGAGCACGAGTTAGAAAGGTGTTTCTGAAATTGAACTTTAACATATTATAAGGAATGTGAACAAAAGAAAGTTTTCCTAATAACATCTTGAAGCCTCCTCGTCATAAGTGTGGCGCGCTTCACACTCATGCAAAGGACTCTACTCGATGCGGCTTTTAAACTTTCCTAGGATACTCTAAACCTAGTGCTCTGATACCAAGTTTGTTACACCCCGAGCCTACACCCTGTACGTAACACGGTACTTGAAGTCACGAGTGACCCCAGGTTCATCATATACTGGTATCAGAGTAAACATGCACAACGAAAATTTGAAATAATACATAAAAGCATTAATGAAAAACTAAAGAACGAACATAGAGATTTTAAATATTTGAAAGTCTGAAATAAAGTTTGTTCTGAAAGCCATCTAACTGAGGAGTTGCTGGGACAAGCCCCAGCTAACTCTAAGTCTAGCTGTAACCAATAAAGAAACTGAAATGAATAAAATGTGCCCTTAGAATATGATACTGCTGCTGATAGAGAGACCCGAACGTACACGGCTAACGGTGTTGGGTCTGAGAACCTGCAGTTGTATCATGAAATGATACAACATAAAAGTATGTGCCAGTACTTTGAATGTACTGAGTAAGTGAGATATATAAATAGTATGAAAGAACTAGTAACTGATCTATAATGACATGAAATGACCAACTGAAAATACTGAAAACTTATACAACTGGAATATAGCTAATATGGTCAATAATGACCCTGGCTTATGGTCATAAACATGCCCTAAGTCTGAAATATTGAGTCTAAGATACTGCACTGAACTAATCTGAACTGAACTGAACTAAGAAATCTGAGAATGAGCTAAATTGACTAGTGGGATAGTCTATAACCGACATATAACCACGTGAGCTAAACGTGGAGTCCAATGTATACACCCCACCAATAGGACCTAATATACCTTTCTAGGGTATAAAGGCATGAACTGGGTGATCACAAAAGTCTGGGGCCATTCAGGCCAACAATTTGTAACTGTAACCTATGCTGGCAACGTAGTTCTGAGAACCTGGGTGCGCTTGAACCCCGGTTGGCTCGGTTCTAAGTCCTACTCCCACTGGAAAACCTATACTGAACTACTAGGCTGATAGCTCGAAATTGGGGTCCAAGACTAGTCAAGGACGTATAACTACATGTACCCTGAGAGTCTTATTGGACCATATTCCGAAACTTGGTTCTAGACTGGTCAGAGCTGCATATCTAGAAGCATTGTAACCGTCTAAGAACAAACTGAAATCTGAACTAGGGTCCTGGGGCAAGTCAGAGCTATATATCTGAAATGTCATGACTTCCTAGTGGACCAATAACTGAATTCTGATTCTGATATCTAGGAGGTACTACTGGCACCGCGATAAATTCTATAGTCAAATTGATCAGCTGACATTTCTAACTAACACTGAATATTCTAGTACTTTAACTAAACTAAACTGACAATTTTGAGAAATAGAAAGTAGATAGACTTTCTGACTGAATCTGAATACCATACATGTATCTGAGTTTCTAACACATACAATTATTGTAGGAGCCCCTGACCTTGAAAGATACAATCAATTTTTCAGAATTCGATACTTATGTAGGATTCTAGTTTTTGAATTTTTCAAGAGTTTGGGCTAAATTTCTAATTCACTAGAACAAGCATCATTTTAGTTACAAACGGGTGGAAAATAGGATAGGATTCCACATGAACTCATCAAAGAACCATGATAGTGTCTTCAAATTCGTAAACTCAGGGCTAGAACTGATAGTGAACAGAGAGAAAGTTTTAGGGGACGCAAGGGGAGAATAATCTCCTTGCTGAATTCCCACATACCTGTAGAAGAAATCCTAGTGAGAATTCCAGAGAAAAACTGAGAAGAATATCAACCCTTGCTCCTTCTCTGTGCTTTTAGAGAAGTTCTTACACACTATTCTTGAGGTAAATTGAGAGGAATGAATAAAAACGTCATTCTAACCCTTTAATTCCCTCTTGTACGAACCAAAAATGACGTGGTTTCAAGTTTAAAAAGCTAGGAAAATACTAAAATACCCCTGGCAGAAAGAACTGAAAACTGCCCGACCCTGAACAATAGATCTCAGAACGGGTCGTTGGTCCAAACAACGGCCCATTAAAAGCTTTCATTGGTTCTGGTTTCTAAAGCCTGACCTACTGGAATGAAACAATGGGGGGGATCCAACGGTCCGTTAGAAGAACTAACGAGCTATTGGTTCCTGTCGTGGTTATAGAGAGGGAAACTCGGACCCTAAAACAACAAGAGATACAATGATCATTCTAAGGAACAATGGGTCGTTGCACCCACTCATTGTCAACACTGTTAGGATTTGGGTCCTAATGAAGGGTTGAAAGGACGGCCCGTTGGTACCAATAACGAGCCATTGATTCCACTCGTTGCTTCCTAGCATAAACCCAACCCTAACTAGAAATTCTAACAATGGCTGCATATAATGGGTCGTTGGAACTATCAACGACTCGTTGGTCGGCTCGTTGTTTCTGGGGGGAGTATGCTTGAACTTACAATGGCCTATTGGTTCCACCAACGGTCCGTTGTCGGTGTCGTTTGAGATAGAGAAATTTCTGGTTTTCCTATGATTTTTCGTACAATGTCTGAATTTGGTCTAGGAATGTTTCGGGGTGTTACAGAATTCATGAAGGGAATTTAAACCCTAATATTTCATTATCATGCTTAGATCATGAGATATTTTAATTTCATAAAATACTTGAAGAAATCATAGACCCTATCATGGAAATCATATTTTTATTTCAGATAAGCTTTACCAATAAAGAAATCATGAACAATTTTCAAAAATCAATCATAACATCATGATTTTCAAATTTATAGACTTTGGAAATTGAGTGATCCCACTTTGATAAAGAAGGGGCATAGGATTGAGAGGAAACCCCATTGAATCGACCCACATACCTGAATAAACAAATCCCCAACTGAAAAGGATGAACCCCACTTGATTCTTGGAGTGTTTGAGGAAGAACCCTAGGTAAATCCTTAAGAGGTTTGAGAGAATTCATTTCTCTATTTAGATTGTTAGGGAAGTAATGGGTGCTCTAGGGTGAATAATACCCTTAATACACTCTTTTTCATTCTTAAAATGACATAGTTTAGGCCTTAGGAACTTAGAAATTACGGAAAAACCCTTAATAAATTTGCATGAAATTGCACACTGCCAGTCCCCACGAGGGACTAGACGACTCGTCCCTTGGACCATGACTCATCGTCATCTTCTCATGATCAGCACTAGGAACTTGTCTTCCCTGGTCACAACAAGGGACACCACAACTCATGGTGTACCCGACGATTCATTGTGATGACTCATTAGGAACACTGCCAATTTTTCCTTCGACCTTCAAACCACTCTTGACCACGGTTGACCTAACGAATTGTGGTGCTGACCACGACTCGTGGTCACACCTGTGGTCACCCCAAAACTGAAAATGCCAACAATGTCAAACCCCTCCCCACGAGTCACTCTACGACTCGTGGTGCACCCCATGGGTCACTAGACGACTCGTCCTGTGACCTGGTCCAGAAAACTCTATTTTCTCTGTTTCAACTCCAGGTCTGATCTTAGGGTTTTTTCGGGGTATTACATATGAAAAAGATTCATTCTCTCTCAAATTCTCTTGGATTTTTTCAATCAACTTATCTTTAACATCTCTTTCATCACATTGTGATAGATTGCTCTTATGAGAAGAATAATTTAAAAGGGAAGGATCATTCTCAATTTGAGTTATATCATCAGTTAAAGATTTGGCCTCATGAATTTGTGGTACAAGTTTTGTTTCATTTGAAACAAATAGATCATCAATGAGGTCATACCACATAAGATAACCAAGGTCAAACTTGTCATCAACTTGCAATTGCTTCTATAAATCATTGGCTTTTACACTATCCAAATCCTCTTTAAAACTAAATATTCTTACTTCATGCAATTGTTGTTCCAACTCTTCATTGATTTCTTCTTCATTGACCTGCACATTTGAAAAGAAACACTAGAAAAAGAATGAGTTGATTGGTTAGAGCTTGAACAAGAATTTCCCACACTTATGCACTCTATTCTTTTAATCTCTTCTTTGTTTTCATAACTCAAATGCACTGGTTCACTCTCTGTTTAACATCCTAAACTCACATCACTTAATTCTGTCCACTCATTCTTACATTTTTACAACTCACTCTCTTCACTCATCACTTCTTCTCCTTTTTCCTCTCTTGAATTGTTAAGTTGCTCACCCTTACTTCTCTCTTTCTTTTGTCTCCCATCCTTTACTTTTATTTGGTGAGGAGAAGTTTGTCAATGCACTAGATCCAATGTACTTTCCAAGAAGCACTTTTTTATTCCTTGGAGGACTTTTGAGGTCAACTCTAATTTTAATCTTCTCAAACCTATTGTTTTTCCCCTCTTGCATTCTTTCCTTTTCAAACATCTCCATTGATCTTCTCACCCTTAATTGATCTTCTTAAATCTCCATAGGTTCTAAAGAAACAAGGGAAGTATTTTTTTCCATCATATTTCACTAAGGAATACCTATTCTTTTCTGGATCCTATGAAGGTTTTTTGTAGAGATACCATGGCCTTCCCAATAATACATGACATGTGATAAGGAAACCACATCATACAAAACCTCATCCTTGTATATCTCGAGATTAAATGCACTAGCACTATTTTTTCCACCTTCACTCCTTTGAAGGTTTATGGTGAAGCATGTTTAACACAAGATAAACCACCTTTTTAACAAAGTAACCACTGACTAAGTTGTGACAACACATATTAGACAATACTTCCATTCAAGTTTGAAAAACCTTGTTAACTCTAGTAAGCTCATGGCCTCTTCTAGGATTCCTCTCCAAACTAGATTATATTGGAGTACATTTAATAGGAATCACACTCTCAACTCCAACATAAGCACATTTATCACCATAACTAATTCATCATAATCATAAGATTCATCATTATAATATTCATCACAAAGGCTACGGGTTTTACTCAAATCACAAATTTGATGTGATTCATCATAGGATTGTCTAGTATTTGAGGCATCGTAGCCACCACTCTCATCACAAGAAGTATAGTATATGTTCTTTCCATCATTCTTTGCATCTGAATCCCAATCATCCCCACTATAATTATTTATTCCTTCGGTTCAATTGCTTTCAAATTCTGTATAAGACATGCTTTAAAACAACAGATTGCTAGTAGTAAAATTGTCTCGCATGCACTCCCTCAAGAGTATCAAGTAATGGCTATCAACACTCGTATATCACACAATTAGGTTTTTACCCTCAAACAATCTCATCACTCTTGCCTTTTAGCACTCAAAAGATGCTCTTTAAAGTTCTTCCATGAACCAATTACTCAAATACTTCAAAGAAAGTTCCAATGTTTGGATCAAGAATGGAGTTTATGTCAATAAAGAAAAGGACAGTAAAACTATAACGGATTGGAAACAAAGAAGTACACAATGAAAATAAAGAGAAAAGCACGAATTGTTTTTACACAAAATAAAGAAATATGCACAAATCACTATATTACTCTAAGCATAAACAAGTACTTAAAGTATCTAGCAAGAGAACAATAGGAAACTAAATCACTTTCAAGATGACCAAGAATATATTCAATAACCTTTTGAATCCAAGGAGCTACAATGACCTGTACAATCCTTCAAGTGACTTTTGAGTTCTTGACCAAAATTCAAAGAAGCTTCAAATTAAATGAGATTTTCAAGAGATTGATCAGACTTTCAATAATTCAAAGTCACCAAATCACAAGATAATATATAAAACAATTCATTAACAAGTGAAGAATACTAGGAGTTACGGTTCACATCACTAATCGTTTGAGGAAGTAATTTTTTTTGGTTACTGTTCATGCTACAGTAAATTTTCTTCTTCTTTTTTTAATAGTTTTTTAAGATTCAAATCAGTAGATCGGGTGAGTATAAGAATACCCAACCATCCATGCTCTGATACTACTTTATAATGACACAAATAGCGAAAGACTCTAAAATTAGAAGATTAGAAAGGGGGAAGCAGTTGATTCTTGAAAACAGAAGAAACAAGAACTTAAGAAGTAGTAGAAGAAGAAAAAGGGGGAGAGAACTCAAACAAAGAATCAAACCATTGAAGAAATTAAAGTTATGGTTCAAAGTAGAAGAAAAAAGGGCATAATGTAAGAGAACCTAAAATGGTCTCCAAAAGATACAAGGTTGCTACTAATATATTAAATCACACTTTGTTACAATGAAGAGAAAATGTCTCCTTTATATAGAATCCTAGAAGGGGCTGGTCAAAGACTCAATTAAAGGAAAATATATTTCCTAGGTACATAGAAGGCTGCAAACCTTAGACCAATGTAACCAATGTAGATTAAAATAAAACACTAAATTGCATAGAGAGCTGCCACACACAAAGTCCAAGGAGTCAACATAGAATAAAATAACTCTTACATAAAATTCTAGAAACTAATTTTAAAAATACTACAATATTTTCTCCCACTGGAAGCTGATTTGAGCCCCATTCCATCTCCTCTTAAACTTTAATTTGAGCCTCCAAATAAATATATAACTTGGAGAAAATATCTTCATTGGACTTGACATATTTTTCCATCACAAGACACTTTTTAATAGCTAATTGCGGCCCATTTGTGTTTGTCTTGAATTTCTTATTCGATGGAACTTTCAAATCTCTATCCATGTGTTCTAATGACATTGAACTGTCATGGATGCTTTTATAACCTAAGTGAGTAGTCCCTAATCTTCCTCATGCCCTATATCTATTAATGAGATTGTTGAGATTAAGGCTAGGGTTTGTCAAATTCATTATTTGATCTTCTTCTCTTCTATATATGTTGAAAAACCATTGTTGAATTCTTCATACTGAGTTGACTATTGATGTCTTTTGGTTATTGAGTGAAATCCTATTCTATTAGTTGTTGATTGGTGATTGTGGATTGTTGAGTTGGTTCATGCATCTTATCTCATGAACCCAATTGCATAAAGTCATGATTTTTAAGGCATTATTTTGGATGCATTATTTTCATAAAGTTGAGATTTTAATAGAGTATGCATAAAGGGATTTTAAGAAAGAAAGTATGATTTTTGTACGATTTTCAAATGCATATTTGAATTCCTATTTTTGAAACTCATGAGATGATTTGGATCATAGAGCTCACATGATTTCAATGAGATGTTTGGAGAATAAGGCTCCATATTTTTAAATGATGTTTTGAGTGAAAGGCTCCAAAGAGATTTTAAACATTCATTATATTTATAGCTAAAGAATGTTTTGATGTTGCCTCAAGAAAGGCATAAGGATATGAGCAAGAATATTTTTGGAAGGATTATTTAGCACTGAGTTGGATAAAAGCATTTAGACAACTCGTAAGCCTCAGAACTACATCCCGAGGTAGGATAGGATCATGTCATTGATTCGGATGACTCCTCAAAGATAAGTTCCTGGTAAGGACTCAATGTTATGGATCCAAGATTGTGATCATCCTCTGCCCTGGCATGGCTTTGGACAACTCTTCCAACTTGAGCGAGATAATTGGGCATCATATGCTCATTCATGATGGTGTCGATTATGAGAAACTCCCAACCAACTTAATATGTTATACATTACTTGTACATATATTTACATAGACAATTTTGATGCATGAGTTGTATTATATAAATTGTTTTACGCATTAATCATAGTATCATATTATGTCCTATGCATCATTCAAAGTTCAATCCTAATTATGCTTATTCAGCTAGTTTATTACTTTTAGTTATTTCCTTCAGTTGAGATATTCTTGCTAACCTAGTTTTGTTCAGCCTTATTACATACCTTTCATTCCACGTACTTACGCCATTTGGCATTGTATCTTATTACGATGCAAACTCAAGTAGACAGGATCAACAGCAAACACAACATATGCTAGAGGGTCTTATGTTTTCCCTTCCAGTCATGACCTATAGGGGACTCTAGAAATTCATGTATTGTACCTGTATGGTACTCGCTCTGACTTATCTACTTTTCTAAATGCTCCTCTCCGACATGAGCTACTCATATCACAACCTCTCGCCTGAATGCTTACCTCGAGAAGGAGCCATTTGTCTCAGAATAATAGTATATTACTCAATTAATACATAATCGGTCATTTGGATACTCCCCTCAGAGATGAGTCTCTCATCTCAGGTTAATGGTGTAATACCTAATAATCATCAGTATATTTTAATATGAACTCAAATAAGTCAACACACGAAACATATCATAAGTACATATTGGATATCACATTTGCACTTCAAAATCATGAGTAATATTCATAGACTTCAAGAATTTCATAGCTTATTCACATTACATAGTTAAGTTAACATAATCTCTATCACAATCAATGTCTAAAGACCAACCAACCATGTTCATCAATTCATAACACATAGAGGCACTAAACGAAGTCTAACTCCACATAAAACCATAACCTACCTTTACTGGAAAATTCGAATATCAAGCTACTTCGTCGGAGCCTTTCCATTTCTCTTCTGAACGTTCAAAATATAAAAACAAGTGAATACATAGCATTTAATCTTTTATTTCTTAAATCAAAGGCTCGGGAATTCAATTTCACTATCCAAACATAGGCCTGGATCAAAACATGAAACCTAGACCATAAATGACTTCAAGTCGACCCATGGCATGAACATGATAACTAACACAACATCATCAAGGCAAGAAGAAACTGAATTCTAAAATAGAAAAAGTCTAAATATTAAACATTTGAACAAAGAAAATACAAAACACTAAATTTCAAACTGAATACAATATTATGTATGAAAAGCCTCTACATACTGATGAGCTGATGGAACAAAACCCCAACTAGCTCACTACAAGTCTGAATATGAAAGATGATAACAACAAAGATAATTGAAGGTCCTCGAAGGATGAAGACTCACCAACTGGAGAACTCGGCAAGTTCGAGAGACTGGCAAGTAGCGGGACTGAATTTGAACGTCTGAGCTTGTATCATGAAAGGATACAACATAGAGTATGAAGTCAGTACTTGAAATATACCGAGAGTGCAAGGTACGTAAAATAGTTGAGTAAGTAAAACTTAAATCATGCATATCATAAATCATTTCATCAGAATATTCTAAGAGTAAGGCTTGCATGCTAATATCTAAAATCATGATTAAACATAGCTGAATCTCATAACTAAATAAAATGACCCAAAGCTGAAACTAACAATCATAAGTAAATCTGATGAACTGAGCACTCATTTTTGAGTCCTCATCACAATTTCATATCTTGACTCGTGGTGTGCCACCATGAGTCATACTGTTAGTCGTAACATCACCCCCTTCACCTATCAATTCCTAACAAGGACTCCCATCACGACTCATTGTTACTTAAAATGAGTCGTACCATGATCTGTTATAGCATACCCCCGCGTACCATAAGAAACTCATTACGACCCCGCACCATAAGAAACTCATTACGACCCCTGACCACAAGTCATACCCACACATCACGACCTGTGGTGTGACTTGTGGTCTTGACACCAAACATCAGAATTCCACCACGAATAAGACCATAACTCGTCACTTCTCATCATGAATCATACCACAAGTCATTCTAGTGCAAAAATGCATATTTTTCTACAGAACTCATTTTTAATTCTCTCATCTATTTCTTAAAACTTTTGAGGTATTACAATTAAACTCATTCAATTCTACCCAATCTCATGGTTTATGGAGTTTCTACTCCTCTAAAACCCTTTTTATAGTAGTTTTTAATGTTAAAGTGTAACACCCCAAAAGATTCTTTGACCAAACTTATACTTGGAATGAAAAGCAAAAAAAGAAACCAGAAAAAATCTTGCCTTAGAATGACTTAATCAATGAGTCCTTGTCAAGAACTATGACCCGTCAGAAGAGTCATTGTAAGCTCCAACAAACAGTCTTTAGGGTACCAATGATCCATAGAATGCCTTGTTGCAAGAAATGATGAGTCTTCCTATCGCTCATTGTAACCCAATCCAAAAGCCTCCTAAATTCCTTTCAAACAATGGGCAAGATGATGAGTTGTTGTGTGATATAATTAATCGTCCTATGTAGATGTTGGATGCGATATAAAAAATGATTAAGTTACCCCAGTGACAACAATGGAAACAATGACCCATTATTTTGGATAATGGGTCGTCCTATCCGTCCGTTGGGGGATATCTAGAGTTGGTCCAAAACTCCTGTAGTGAGAATGAGTGGAAACAATGACCCGTTGTCCCATCCAACGAGTAATTGTTCCCGTCCGTTGGTCAAGCTGAGGAATCATTCAGAATTTCCAGTAGCTAGGACAAGTGGTGACAAAGACCTGTTGTTTCAACCAACGAGTCATTGTGTCTTCCATTGTGAGAGTCCAAAAAAGAGAAATTTCCAGACCGGAGACAAGGTATTCTCTAAAAATGTCCATTGATCAGTTTGACTCTTTATCAGCCTTTTATTAAATTCATTAGTATCAGTTTGTCAACATAATTGTCATTCTTTAGACTATCATGACACTTTTAGAAAAAGTAGCTCTTATAAGTCTTAGAACATAGTTTATTTCATGACCTTAGACTCCTTTCATGACCTTAGACTCTTATAACACTTCAGATAAATAGTTCTGACATAGTCCTAGGACATTAGTTTTGAACCATCAGCCAGTCATACATAAGTAGGTTTTCAGTGGGAGTAGTACTTAGCACCGAGCAAGCCGGGGTTCAGTACACCCAGGTTCCAAGAACTATATGCCGCTGTAGGTTATTAACCCGAATGGGCCCCAAAAAGTGATCACACTACTCAAGTACAATTGGCTCTCTTCGATGGGGTTTACACATCGAACTCCACGTCTAGCTCACGTGGTTACATGTCGGTTATAGGATTTCCCAAAGTACAATTCAGACCAGCACCGTCATATTCTCCACTTTGGTTTAGTCTTTTAGATTCATGATATTCTTATGACCTTCAGATAGTTATTAGTTCTACAATATTGTTACATTTTCAGTTTCTTTCATTACTTATGATTCCAGTATGGTCATTGCATGTCTTGTTAATACAGTTTCATGTTATCGGTATTCTTATGTTTAGCGCATATCTCATATACTCAGTACATTCAAAGTTATGATCACATATTTCTATGTGCTATGTCATTTAAGATATAGGCTCAGGTATCCAGCCTCAGCATCACAGCTAGTTACTCTTAATGATTCTCCAGCAACTTCAAGTGGTGAGTCCTAATTTGCCGAGGGCTGAAGTTTCCTTTTCATTTTATGGTTTTCAATTTGGTTTTAGATATTGGAGTTAGCTAAGGGTTTGTCCCAATAACTCATTAGTTCTTTTTGGAAGGATTTCAGAGGATGCTATTAGATTTAGTTTGGGTTTTCAGTGTATGTTTAGATTTTTGTGTTATAAATTAGTATTTGCTCATTTCCTTAATCATCTTCCGCTTATTATTAGTTTTAGCAAATCAGTCTTTGTAGAAGTATGCTTTACCATGGGTTTGCTTAGGGTTACCTGTGATTCTAAGTACCGTGTCACGTCTACGGTGTGAACTCGAGTCGTAACAAACTGGTATTGGAGCATTAGGTTTATAGTGTCGTAGGATGTCTGAAAACCACATCAGATAGAGTCCTTTTCGTGGGTATGAAGCATGCCACACTTATGAGGGGGAGGCTACAAGGAGTTTTTAGGAAAATTCCCTTTATACATGATTCTTATTGTGCATAGATCTTAAAAATCTAACACGTCCTCCTAACTAGTTCTCTATTCCTTTTCAATTGGCGATGCCTCCCAAGAGAGAAAATGGATGAAGGACCGATAATGCTAATAAGCTAGCCCCACCAACTCCAGCACCTCTTCAAGATGATCAGGTGTCACATGCAGAGTTCTGGGCTATTATTCAGATGTTGGCTTGGGCAATGACCAACTAGGTTAACCAGCAGGTTATTGTGCTAGTAGATACTAATGGGTCTACAACTGCTGCCCGAGTTTGGGATTTTACTCGAATGAATCCCCCAATATTTCACGGGTCTAAAGTAGATGAGGACCCATAGGAGTTCATTGATGAGATTCAGAAGATCACCCAAATCATGGGTGTTACCTAGGTTGAAAGTCCAAATTTGGCTACTTATCCATTGAAGGGGGTGGAGTGACTCATATTTGGTAGAAGAAGTGGAAGGAGGGGAGATGAGTAGGTGTAGGTCCGGTGAAATAGGATGAGTTTGTGACTGCATTCCTGGATAGGTGTTCTTTCCCTAGGAGTTAAGAGAAGGTAAGACTGCTAAATTTATGAATTTGATGCAGAACGACTTTACAATATAGGAGTACACATTAAAGTTCACTCAACTATCAAGGTCTGCTCCGAAAATGGTTGCTGGGCTGAGGGCTCGCATGCTTAAGTTTGTGAATGGAGTATCGTACTTGGTATTCAAGAAGTGCAGAACCATAATACTCATCAAAGACATAAACATCTCTAGTCTCATCATTCATTCTTAGCAGATAGAGGTAGAGAAACTGAAGGAGATAGAAAGGGAAAGTAAAAGGGCGAGCACAGGTCAGTTTGAGTATTTCCAGCAGAGGTCAGGCGATGGTAATCACCCCAACAGTAGCAACAAAGTCCTCTAGAACCCTTTTTAGCCAGTGCTCTGGCTTCCAGGTTCCCTAATGATAGGAGGGCTGGGACATCAAGCTCCCTGTCCCAGAGCCATATCTCTAGTAGCCGCACTTTTTCAGCATGTCCTAAGTGTGGTAAGAACCACCCGAGTGAGTGGCGTCTAGGCAAATATGGTTGTTTTGGTTATGGAAATCTGGGTCACAAATAGAGAGATTGCTCATCAGCAGGATAGGGTGCTACATCAGGGACAAGTGGCCATCCACGCCAGAATCAATTTTATGATTTATCCTCCCATCAAGACCAGGAGAAATCACCTGACGTGGTGACTAGTATGCTATGTCTTTTTTAGATAGAAATGTATGCTTTACTAGATTCAGGAGCCACACTTATCTTTGTGAATCCCTAAATCACTATCTAGTTTGATATTAGTTCCAAAATCCTTTCAGAGCCATTTTAAGTCTCTACTCCAGTTGGTGAGCCAGTTAGAGCTAGCCGGGTGTATAGAGATTGTCCGGTTATAGTGTTGCATAAAGTCACCTAAGTTGATCTAGTAGAGTTAGATATGCTTGACTTCGACCTTATTCTTGGCATGGAATGGCTACATTCTTGCTATGCTTCAGTTGACTAAAGAACCAGGGTTGTAAGGTTTCAATTTCCTAACAAACTTCCTAGAATGGAGGGGTAGTATGTTAGCACCAAAGGGTCGTTATCTTATACCATAAGGCTAGGAAAATGATCACTAAGGGGTATATTTATCATTTGGTCATGGTCAAAACTTCTAGTTTTGAGACCCCGACACTTCAGTCAATTTCAGTTGTAAATGAGTTCCCGGATATATTTCCCAAAGATCTGAGTCCCTCCCAAGTGAGAAATAGACTTCGACATAGACCTTCTTCCAGATGCCCAGCCTAACTTCGGTATAGAACTTCTTCCAAATGCCCAGCCTATCTAAATCCCTCCTTAGAGAATGACCCTAGATGAGCTTAAAGAATTAAAGGAACAACTGAAAGACCTCCTAGATAAGGTTTTTATCAAACCCATCATCTCTCTATGGGTTTCCCCAGTCCTATTCTTTCAAAAGAAAGAAGGTACAATCATAATATGCATCGACTACTGTCAGTAGAACAAGGTTACAATCATGAACACATATCCTCGACCAAGGATTTGCTCGGTGCTTTGGGCTACGGGTAAAAACCGACACGCAAGTGCACGTGGTCAAACAAGTAATAAAGTGGCTAAGTAGCCAAGTATCGATCCAAGGAGGCTCAAGATATGTAAAATTTCCTAATTTACTATATTTATATTTAACTTCTATTTATGCTAACAACAACGTAACCAAGGGTTAATTGAGTTTTTGTTTCTAAACTATATACTACAATTAATAACACTATTTACTTGTGAATTCAGACAATGGATATGAACATGCCAAGGTTAAGAACATGTAATGAACTTGATAATCATGATAATTTTGGTTAATTCTCTTCTTCAAGTTGCTAGCCAAGAACATTTGCCTAGAAATTAAAACTCTCGTATTTAATTTCACTTTAAAATCATAAACCATCCGTCTACATTTCTGTGATCAAATGCAATTTATGACCTAGCACTACAATTCAGGTTCCTAAATTGACTAATACGGCTTTCAAGTATATTTCTATCAGGAAAGCACATCAAAACCCAATTTTTCCAAATCAAGTTAAGAACAATACCCTATTAATTCACAACTTTCCAATTTCTTGCTCTTTCGAGTGAAATTGGACTTTTTAAATATACATTAATGTTGGCCAATCACTAATGCAGTAAAGAACAAGAATTAATAGAACAACATTAAAGAAGAAGAATAAAACCATATCATTTACAATCAAAATTCATTACACATGTTCAAAACCTCAGCAAGAAAGAGAATTAGCCACTCATTCTTGGATTGATCATCCTAAAATGAGTGTAAATTATACTTACAATTGATAGAAAGAAGAAAAGAAGAGAAGAAATCCCTTAGCTTTTCCAATCTTCAACTGCTACTAACCCACGTTCCTGCTCTCCACTTCTGAACTCAGTCTAAAAACTAAAAACTAATTAAAATAAACCTAAGTGTGCTATTTATACTAGTGGGAAATTTTTCCTGAAATAACAAGCAACGTGTCACGGAGGCCAACGCGGAGCCTTGCCTCCTTGACACGGCGTGGACGCAGACCCGCACTGGAATTTCTAGGGTCCGGTAATTTAACCTCAACGTGGCACGGAGGCCATCGCGGAGGCCTATCTCCGTGCCACGGAGCTGACGCGCAGGAACACTGGAAATTGCCAAATTAATTCATGCTCAGGCAGTGTGCTACCGCGATGGTAGCGTGGCATGGAGCCATCGCGGAGCCCCTATAAATCCTGCATTCCAAGGTCTTTTCCACGCTCGCATCCAAGTCCAACTCCGACATAGTTTCAACATGCATTTTAGCTCCTAAAAATCACCTTTATCTGCAAAACAAATGCTAATCATGTTGGTTAGTATAAATTCGCATTTTATTACCAATTACATGATATTATATACACATTGCACAACAAACAAGGTAAAAATGATACGTTTGAGTATCACTTGGGCATATAAATCTGCCCAAGATCACTTACCCCACACTTAAATCCTTGTTCGTCCTCGAACAACACATACACAAATCATGAAAATTACATCCCAACCTTCATCACTATGGTGCAACAAATTACGCTATGGTCGTACCGATTATTCAATTTTTGTAAATCATCAAGAAAACATGCTTGGTCGTACAATACAATGACCTTTAATACATCAAGGCTGCCTAGACTTTTTAAGAATTGATTCTTGATATCGGCAAACTCATGCAAATCAACTAATCAAGAAATCCGACACGAAAATCAATCTTTCATCAAGCATGTGCCCTCACAACTCGAGAGAAACTTCCCCTTTATGTTCATGCAACACACGAACATGCAAGTAGGGGCCGATAAAAATTAATTTCACTCTCTCTCCCAAAAGAATCCACATGCATCATGTCAAGACCCATAGGCTTGCCCTTAGTGTATTACTCCACTAATATAAAGAAATGCAATATAGGATCACGTAGGACTTTAATGGGTTGTAACGGGGCTATGGATCTAGTATGCATATATTGGATTAGCCAATAATAATCGCTAGCATCCTTAAGCGCCTTTTCAACTCATTCCCATCGACTCATGGACATTGTTCCTCTCTTTTCTCTTTTTCTCCCATTCATGCTGGTTTACTTTCACACAGCCCATTTCATCAACCACACTTGACACAAAGCAGAGGGTTTTCATGTACCCTCAATATCAATTAATTACAACAAGTGCCTCTTCAACGTCATCTTTTCTTTCCTCACTTTGCTTTTCTTTTTCTTTTCACTCTTTTCACTCTTTAACACTTTGGGAAACATTTTCTGTTCTTTGTAAGCGCTTAAGAGCTTCTTAAAGACTTTAAGGCTAATGAAAAGAAGGAATAAAGCTTAGTTCATACAATTTTGGACAAAAGAAAGAAATCAGCTAAAGGCTCAACGGGCTGACTAGGGTATACAACAAATAAAAAGGGTAGAATTTGACAAGAAAAAAAATGGAAACTATCGGTTAAAACAAAGAAATGCCTACATCCTTTCCAACACTACACCTCCTTCATTTCGCTTTGTATACACACCAGGCAAGTTCTAGACAATTCACGATGACATGGAATAGCAAAACCTTACTTCACACTTGATGCACATGCTCGAATCCAAATGCATTCACAGACTCTTTAATTAGTCAATTACTTGAATTCAAATTTAAGCCTCAATCATAATGAACCAAATTCTATAGCCTAGGTAACTCAACATATTTACAGAATTGCATGCTTTCAAACGAATCATTTTCACAATTTGAACATCAATTACAACATGCAACGAAATTTTAGCAACCATAAGCAACTACAGTTTATTGATGCAATCCACCAAAGAAAACTAAAACAACAATTAAAAATCCTACTCCTACCGACTACATTTCCCTTAAGACGGTTGTCATCCATCCATCATAGGGAACGGTCACTAACTATGACATCGGTTCAATGGGACTATTCTCGGTAAAAGAACCGAAAACAAACTCCGAGAAACCCAAAAATCAAAATCGAAATTTTTTTGCAACACATCGATCATTTCGATAGAAAGAAAATATTTACAAGTGCAAAATATTTTCGCAAAAATTTTGAAAAATATCGATCAAGTCGATAGAGAAAAAAATTTATTTACAAAATTTACAAAATATTTACAATGGCAACCATACTTTCAAAAACACACATCCTTAACCACACAACAAATATATACACATACATCGCAAACAGTTCACAACAGGGAAAGCACAACATACATAAACAACAAGGAAAAAGTATACAGCAATTTAGAGCCTTGACCTAGCACCTAACTACTCCCCACCCCACACTTAAATCGAACACTGTCCCCAGTGTTCACAAAAATACAAAGCACAAAATTTGGGTGGTGGAACTCCCTGCTCAGTCGAAATATTCGACTTCCTCGTCCGGTGCTGCAGCCTCGTCGCCCATATCTGAATCAGCTCCATCGTCGTCATCGGACTCCACATCAGAGTCCTCACGACATGTCTCCTCATTAGTAGGGAGATCGTCATCTGTAGGCTCCACAAAGGCTGGCCCCACCTTACACAAGGCTCTGGCGTTCTCGCCAAAGGGGTAGTCCAGCTCCAGCTGCCATAACTCCTCCTCGGTGGCTGGTCTCCCACCTATCCGTAGCTGCAGCATCTGCATGCCAAACATATGGGCCATGTATTGATCGTCACGAGCATGTCGCTCGCCCAAGGTCAGCACAGGTCCGTGTGTAGCGTCGGGAGCCTTAGTCTTTGTCACGTCGAGGGCCCTCCGCTCCAGCTGTGGAATATAGTCCAAGGCTTCTTCCTCAATGTCGAGGCCTCGGAGGAAGGTGGTGATGAGTCCGCCAAACCCGTATTTGTGGCCCTGGTGCAGTCTGGCTCTCTTCATGGCGGATATTATGACCGCCCCAACATTAATCTCAAGACCTTTCATAAGGGCATACACCAAGCAGACACGGTCCCGGGTCACGTCTGTCATATGAACTCCCGGGATCAAGCACGAACATACAATTTTTAGCCAAATTCTGGCCTCCCTGTTCATCTGCGAGTAGGGCAGAGTCTGGTGGTACCCCCTCTCTTTGTGTCTACTCCATCGGGCTATGGATCGAGCCCCACACAACGTACGTCTGATGTCGGCGTACGGTGGGGTGATGTTTAGCTGGCGGAGAATGTGGGCGTCTGTGTCCCGCGCTCCAACGATGGCATTCAACTGCTGGGGTTCCAGAGTGACAATCTGCCCTCTGATTTTAATAGTGTGGCTCCTGATGGCCGGGTTCCAGTTGGCATAAAATTCCCGGACCAAGTGAAGGTTGCACTCCTTGGGCTCCTGAAAAATAAAGCTGAGCCCAACTGCCTCAATCCTCTGTACAATGTGAGGGAACTCTTGTGCAAGTGGTTCCCTTGCAATATGTTCCTCCGGGAAGTACTTGTTTTCTTTGTGCTTCGCGTACCATTTCTTCCCTTCATCGGTGACCCATCGTATTCCGTATCGGCGGTGTTGGCCGCGCGGAACAGCAGGTGCAGCTGGGACTGCAGTGCCCAGTCTCATCCTTTTTCTGCCAGTGCCTGAGGTAGAAGCACCCTTGCCTTTGTCTTTCCTGCTAGCCATTGTACCTGTCAGTTTACACAAACAAGCACAACGTTAAGCTAAAAACTTGTTAGCTTCGGCTAAGGTCGGGTTAAACAAATTTTACCCCACACTTAGTTCTTAACAATATTTACAAAAATTCAGCAAGGATAGCTCTATTTACAACCCCAAACACAAACAACTATACACATATTGCTTAGTGCGTTCACAACAAAATTTCGACAGCATAACGGTTAGTGTACTACTCAGACTTCATACAGCTAATACCCAATCCTACTATCGCTAGCAATTCAACCATCGCACAAGCAACAAAACAACCACAAACTAAAAACAACTAGAAAAATATTTCATATACAAGCTAATCTAAACAATCTAACCAATTCACACATTATGCAATTTCCCACAAAAATTCGAGAATTAGTCGTCTTTGAACATTTACACACTATTTACCACGACTTATCTCAAATAATAAACACACCCTGACATCGAATTCACCAAACAATCAAGTTGCCCATGTCAAATTCAACAACCCAAGCCCTAGGATAGAGTTCGACAATCAATTTCAAATTATTTACATAATCGACAAGTTCAAATGCCAAATACAACAATCCGAACATAATCAATCACAACATAATTCACCATCATGTTTAATTTCTACCTAAGGTGGTATGTCTCACCTTACATGCCCAAAATTGACAAAAATCACCAAAAAAATTGAGTTAGACAATGAAAACATACCTTAGAATTGAAGAATCGGAGAAACTCGACGTTTTTCTTTGCCTATCAACGTGGCACGTTGCTTGGGGAGGGGGAAATAGGTGTTTGGTCGCGGAGGGAAGAGGGAATGGGGAAAAAAAAGGCGAAATCGGGGTTACATTTAAAGAAAACACGCGGGTCACCCGGAAACCCGGTGTCACCCGACACTGGATAAGGGGCAACGTGTCACGGAGGCCAACGCGGAGGCCCTCCTCCGTGACACGGAGCCAATGCGTTGGCTTAATGGATTTTTGAAAAATCCAGATTTGCCTTCAATGTGTCACGGAGGCCAACGTGGAGCATTGCCTCCGTGACACGGCGCCAACGCGCCAGTGCTCTGTTTCACCCATACATTTAATTTTTCATACCTCGCCTCATTTTCTCGATTCCATGTATATTTCCTCCGTTATACCTGAAAATCACCTCACTAAACAAAAATTGGTTAAATTAATAGATTTCCCTAACTAAAATAAAAAATATTAAATAAAATGAAAATCTAAACCTAGTTAAGAAAAGAAAAAGAAAAGAAAAATAAAAATTATTCACACTAAAAAGAAAGAAAGAAAATATTTTCACGGGTTGCCTCCTGTGCAGCGCCTGGTTTACCGTCGCGGCTCGACGTCCTTTAAGCTCATTTATCTACTAGGGAGATGGACAATTTGTCCCGATCATGATCATCCCCCCAGTAGTGCTCTACCTTGCCCAGTGGCCTACCTAGTAACTCTCGGGAATCACTCAATCCATTAGCATTCCCATTATCAATTATGTTGATCACCGAGAGATCCTTATAAACAGTCGGAAGCTTAGGTACCTTGTACACATCGAACACTTTGACCTTGTCATGTGCTCGCATCGTGAGTTGACCCGCAGCTACATCAATTAATGCCTTTCCGGTTGCCAAAAAGGGTCGTCCCAAAATAAATGGGACTTCAGCATCTGATTCAAAGTCCAGAACAATAAAATCGACCGGAAAAATGAGGGAGCCTACTTGCACTAACACATCCTCAACAATGCCATCCGGCTTAGCCAAAGACCTGTCTGCTAGCTGCAAGATTACCGTTGTAGGTCTAGGACTCCCTAGACCTAACTTTCTGAATACCGAAGATGGCATCAGATTTATACTTGCCCCCAAGTCGCATAATCCACGCGCTCGGATACTTTGCCCAATAGTCAGCTGGATAGTGAAACTTCCAGGGTCTTTCAGTTTTGTGGGCAACCTATTCTGAATACGGGAAGTGCATTCCTCCGTTAAAGCTACCGTGGCATACTCAGTCAAACGGCTTTTGTTAGCCACGATGTCTTTAATATTCTTCGCATATCTCGGCACTCCCTGCAAGACATCAACAAGAGGTAAGTTAACATGTACCTGTTTAAGTACATCCATGAATTTCTGGAAACACGCCTCCTCCTTGTGTTTCTTAAGTCGTTGAGAGAACGGGGGTGGAGGCCTTTCTGGTTCAGCTTCTTTAGTCTTCCCCTTATCAGAACTTTGCTCTCCCTCAACATCTGCTGCTCCTGACTTTTGAGGCGGTCTTTCCGGTTCCACCTCCTTTAATTGTAAACCACTCCTCGTGGTCACTGCATTTACCTGCTTTGGATTTGGATCCGTGTCGCTAGGTAGTCCTCCTCTGGGTCTAGTATTTTGGGCACTAGCAAATTGCCCAAACTGATATTCAAGAGCCTTGGTCGCCAATTGATTGTTCTTCACTTTGGCTGCCAATTTGACATAGTCAGCCTGCAATTGTGCCTGATTAGCGATCATGGTTTTGAACATCTCCTCAATAGTCGGTGATGGTGGTGGAGGAGGGGCATTATGATTTCTGAATTGAGCTTGATAATTTTGTTGCCCTCCTTGGTTTCTGTGCATACCCTGCCCTGAACTCTGGCCTTGTTGATTGTTGCTACCCCACGAAAAATTTGGATGGTTCCTCCAATTTGACTTGTAGCCACCACCAAACTGCTGTTGATTTCTCTGTGCATTGCCCACAAAGTTAACAGAATCAGGATTTGCACCACAGCATTCAGCTGAATGCTCACCACTACCACACACTTCACACCACATCTGTTGAACTGCATTGACTGAAGCTGAAGGCTGGTTCAAATTTATATTGCTGAAGTGAGTGTTTAATTGATTTTGCAAAGCAGCTATCTGTGCAGCGATAGCTGTGAATCCATCCACTTCAAGCACTCCAGCTGCTTTCCTTGCTCCACCTCTTGAAGAATCTGCATTCCATTCTGGATTGCCTTGTGAAATTTGGTTGAGCAAAGTGTACAGCTCCTCATAGGTCTTCTCCAGCACTTGCCCTCCAGCTGCTGAATCTAACAGAATTTTAGTGTGGGGTTCCAAACCCTCAATAAAAGTGTGTACCAACACCTCATTGGACTGATGATGGTGAGGACAGTCCCGCAACATGGATTTGAATCTTTCCCAGGCTTGATATAGATTTTCTCCCTCCCTCTATTTAAAACTTAGGATTTGACTCCTAAGTCTGGCTGTTTTACTAGAAGGGAAAAATCTAATAAGAAACTTCCGTGCAAGATCATCCTACGTTGATATAGAGTTGGGTGGTTCAGCTTTTAACCACCTCTTGGCTTCACAAGTAAGGAAAATGGAAATAAGGTGAGCCGAACATATTCGGGTGACACTCCAGCGGGTATATAAGTGTCACTTATCTCCAAAAAGTTCTGGAGATGTTGTTGTCGATCTTCGTGAGGGAGACCGGTAAATTGCCCGCTTGTGTGCAAAAGTTGCACCATATTCTGCTTTAATTCAAACCTCCTCCAGGCTCTGGTTTGCGGATGCTAGAATGTACATTATTAGCGTGTGGGATTGCCACCTCGCGAACTGGCCTTGCTGCTGCTTCATCGGGCACTAAAACTGCCCTAACAACTGGTGGATTTGGTTGCTCCATCATAGACTGTTTAAGCAATTGCAGCTTCTTTCGAAGAGCTTCTCTACGTTGACTATGAAATTCCCGTTCAGGCTCTAAGTAAGATTCCACCAGATCTTTGTCCCTTGCCAGTGTTCACAGAAACAAAATCTGCAAAATACAGGCTAAGACCAAGTTGTTAACACTTAAGAAAATAAACATACAAATACAGTAAATTTACACTAAACAAAATTTTACAAATCGCCTAGCCTCCCCGGCAACGGCGCCAAAAACTTGCTCGGTGCTTTGGGCTACGGGTAAAAACCGACACGCAATTGCACGTGGTCAAACAAGTAATAAAGTGGCTAAGTAGCCAAGTATCGATCCAGGGAGGCTCAAGATATGTAAAATTGCCTAATTTACTATATTTATATTTAACTTCTAATTATGCTAACAACAACGTAACCAAGGGTTAATTGAGTTTTTGTTTCTAAACTATATACTACAATTAATAACACTATTCACTTGTGAATTCAGACAATGGATATGAACATGCCAAGGTTAAGAACAAGTAATGAACTTGATAATCATGATAATTTTGGTTAATTCTCTTCTTCAAGTTGCTAGCCAAGAACATTTGCCTAGAAATTAAAACTCTCGTATTTAATTTCACTTTAGAATCATAAACCATCCGTCTACATTTCTGTGATCAAATGCAATTTATGACCTAGCACTACAATTCAGGTTCCTAAATTGACTAATACGGCTTTCAAGTATATTTCTATCAGGAAAGCACATCAAAACCCAATTTTTTCAAATCAAGTTAAGAACAATACCCTATTAATTCACAACTTTCCAATTTCTTGCTCTTTCGAGTGAAATTGGACTTTTTAGATATACATTAATATTGGCCAATCACTAATGCAGTAAAGAACAAGAATTAATAGAACAACATTAAAGAAGAAGAATAAAACCATATCATTTACAATCAAAATTCATTACACATGTTCAAAACCTCAGCAAGAAAGAGAATTAGCCACTCATTCTTGGATTGATCATCCTAAAATGAGTGTAAATTATACTTACAATTGATAGAAAGAAGAAAAGAAGAGAAGAAATCCCTTAGCTTTTCCAATCTTCAACTGCTACTAACCCACGTTCCTGCTCTCCACTTCTGAACTCAGTCTAAAAACTAAAAACTAATTAAAATAAACCTAAGTGTGCTATTTATACTAGTGGGAAATTTTTCCCAGAATAACAAGCAACGTGTCACGGAGGCCAACGTGGAGCCTTGCCTCCGTGACACGGCGTGGACGCGGACCCGCACTGGAATTTCCAGGGTCCGGTAATTTAACCTCAACGTGGCACGGGGGCCATCGCGGAGGCCTATCTCCGTGCCACGGAGCTGACGCGCAGGTACAATGGAAATTGCCAAATTAATTCATGCTCAGGCAGTGTGCTACCGCGATGGTAGCGTGGCTCGGAGCCATCGCGGAGCCCCTATAAATCCTGCATTCCAAGGTCTTTTCCACGCTCGCATCCAAGTCCAACTCCGACATAGTTTCAACATGCATTTTAGCTCCTAAAAATCACCTTTATCTGCAAAACAAATGCTAATCATGTTGGTTAGTATAAATTCGCATTTTATTACCAATTACATGATATTATATACACATTGCACAACAAACAAGGTAAAAATGATACGTTTGAGTATCACTTGGGCATATAAATCTGCCCAAGATCAGGATTGATGACTTGTTCGACCAACTTCAAGAAGCTAGTTGTTTTTTTAAGGAAGATCTCAAATCAGGATACCGCCATCTTAGTGACATTTCGAAAACAGCCTTCAGAACTCGATATAGTCACTACAAATTCATAGTTATATCTTTTGGACTAACTAATTATCCTCCAGCTTTTATGGATCCAATGAATAGGGTATTCTAGTCATACCTGGACATGCTCGTCATTGTCTTTATAGATGATATTATTATTTACTCTATAACAGAGGAGGAGAATATCGACCATCTGAGAATAGTGTTGCAGACTCTAAGGAACCGCCAATTGTTCGCCAAATTTAGTAAGTGTGAGTTCTTGCTTAGATCAGTTTCCTTCCTCGGCCATGTGGTCTCCAATGAGAGTATTCAGGTGGATCCTCAAAAGATAGCGGTAGTCAAGGACTTGCCAAAACCCACTTTTCCATCAGATATCTAGAGCTTCTTAGGCCTAGCCAGTTATTACAAATGGTTTGTAGAAGGGTTCTCCTCCAATGCCTCTCCTTTTACCAAACTAACTCAAAAGAAGGTGAAGTTTCATTGGTCTGATGTATGTGGGATGATCTTTCAGGAGTTGAAGACTCAACTCACTACAACTGTAGTTCTGACTTTGCTAGAAGGTTCAGACGGGTTTGTGATCTGTTGCCATGCCTCCAGACTTGTCCTTGGTTATGTTCTGATGCAACATGGTAAGGTAACAACTTATGCCTCCAGACAACTCAAGGTTCATGAGAAGAATTATCCGCCTCATGATCTCGAGTCGGTAGTAGTTGTATTTTCCTTGAAGATTTGGAGGCACTACCTTCATAGGGTTCATGTGGATGTTCTTACTGACCACAAGAACCTACAGTATGTGTTCAGTCAAAAGGACCTGAATCTGCATCAGATAAGGTGGTTAGAGTTGTTAAAAGACTACAACATGAGTTTATTGTACCACCCGAGTAAGGCCAACATAGTGACTGATGCTCTTAGCAGATTGTCTATGGGAAGAGTTCCTCATGTTGAAGATGATAAGAAAAAGCTAGTTAGAGATGTTCACAGACTGGCTCAATTAGGGGTCCAGCTGGTTGACTTAACAGAAGGTGGAGTTGTAGTCCGAAATTGGTTAAAATCCTCCCTGGTGGTGGAGGTTATGTCAAAACAGGATGAAGATCCAATTTACTTAAGCTGAAGGAAGTGGTCCTAAGTAAAGAGATGGAAGCATTCTCCAAAGAGGGAGATGGTGTGCTCCATTACTAGGGAAGGTTGTGTGTTCCAGATATAGATGTCTTGATGCTGTGGATATTAATGGAAGCTCACAACACAAGCTACTCCAACCACCCAGGTGCCACCAAGATGTATCGTGATCTACGGGAAGTCTACTGGTGGAATGGCATGAGAAGGACATTGCAGAATTTGTGGCTAAGTGTCCAAATTGCCAAAAGGTCAAAGTAGAACATCAGGGACTTGGGGGTATGACTAAAGATATTAGCATTACTACTTGAAAGTGGGAAGAATTAAACATGGAATTCATCACAGGCTTACTTTGTACTCACCAACAACATGACTTAATTTGGGTGGTTGTTGATCGGACGACTAAGTCACCACATTACCTACCAGTTAAGATCACAGACTCAGTGAGGAATTATGCTAGACTGTACATCCAGGAGTTAGATAGACTCCACAGGGTTCCCTATTCCACCATTTCAGATAGGGGTACTCAGTTCACCTCGCACATCTGGAAGTCATTTCAAAGGGACTTGGTACTCAGGTCAAGCTCAAAATAACTTTTCACCCACAGATAGATGGCTAGGCTATGTGGACTATTCAAACATTGGAGGATATGTTGAGGGCTTAGGTGATCAATTTAAAGGATATTTGGGATGATCACTTACCTCTCATAAAGTTTGCATACAACAATAGCTACCACTTCAGTATTCAGATGGCCCCAATTGAGGCATTATGTGGTAGAAGGTGTAGATCTCCTACACGGTGGTTTGAGGTTGGTGAAGCATTCTTGATAGGACATGATTCAGCCCATGAGGCTATGCAGAAGGTTCAACTTATAAGGGAAAGGCTAAAAACAGTTCAAAGTTGAATGTAAGAAGAAGGGAGTTAGAGTTTGTTGTGGATGATTAGGTGTATCTGAAAATCTCACCTATGAAAGGGGTGATAAGATTCAGAAAGAAAGGAAAGCTCAGTCCCAGATATTTTGGCCCATACAGGATCTTGAGACGCATTGGAAATGTGGCTTATGTGCTAGAATTGCCTATAGAGTTAGCATTGGTTAACCCAGTCTTTCATTTATCCTTGTTCAAAAATGCATCGGGGACCCGACCTCAATAGTGCCTCTAGAGAGTGTTGGCGTAAAGGATAGCCTCTCTTACGAAGAATTTCTAGTTCAGATCCTAGACATTCAGGTTAGTAAGCTGAGGAACAAGGAGGTCGCTTTAGTAAAGGTTTTATGGAGGAACCAACTAGTCGGGGCAGCCATATGGGAAGTAGAAGAAAACATGATAGCTAAATACCCTCACCTATTCCTTTCTAGCTCAGCTTCAACATTAGGTACTAAATTCCTCCTCAGTACTCTATTTAGTTCCATACAGATTAGCTCTAGTCATGTTTTAGTGTACACTCTAGTAGCATAACTCAGTCTATAAGTCTATCTCAGTTCGGAGTCAGTCACTCCTTTAGTAATCAACTATTAGTTTTCAATTCGAAATTATAGCTCTTTACCCCAGTCTTTTAGCCTACTTAGTCTTCATTCGAGGATGAAAATTCACAAAGAAGAGATATTGTAACACCCCAAAAGTTTCTTAGACCAAACTCAAACTTAGAATGAAAAAACAGAAAAGAAACCAAAGAAATCTTACCTCAAAATGACTCAACCAACGAGTTGTTGTAAGCTCCAACAAATTTTTTCTAACGTACCAACAAGACAAAGAATGACTCATTGCAAGTATTAACAAGTCGTCCTATCACTCGTTGTAACTCAATTCAGAAGTCTGCTAAATTCCTTCTCTCAAACAATAGGCCAGACGACGAGTCATTATTTGATATAACGACGAGTCATTATTTGATATAACGACGAGTCATTATTTGATATAACGACTCGTCCTATGCATCTGTTGAGTAAGATTCAAAAAATGCTTAAGTCACCCAAGTGACAATGATGGAAATAATGACCCGTTGGTTAGGAAAATGGGTCATCCTGTCCATCCATTGGGGGATTCAAAAGTTGGTTTAAAACTCCTCTAGTGACAATGAGTGGCAATAATAACCTATTGTCCCATCTAACGAATCGTTGTACCTATTGGTTGGTCTAGCCTAGGAATCACTTAGAATTTCCTGTAGCTAGGACGAGTAGTGACAACAACTCGTTATTTCAACCAGCAACTCATTGTGTCTTCCGTCATGAGGGCACAGAAAAGGGAAATTTCCAGACAAGAGACAGTGGCTAGCACCAATGAGTCGTGGTCAAAACCAATGACTCGTTGTGAGGCCCGTTAGATCTGGACAGTCTGTTTTTGAAACAATTACCCAGGGGTATATTCATTAAATCCTATGCTCTTAGCACCTAAACTACGTCATTTTGGAGTATATTATCAGGGGATTAAGAGGGTTAGTCGATCTTCCTCCCTCATTTCTCATTTTTCTCTTAAGACTACTAAGTAGAAGACTAAGACAGACTTCTCACGACAAGGGCTAGGGTTTTGATTTCCTCTTCAAGATCCAAGAGCTTCTTCAGAGAAATTCTCCTTTAGGTATGTGGGATTTCAACAAGGGGATTCTTCCATCCTTGTGTCCCAAAAAAGTTTCCCTCAAAAAACCCTTTCTATTCTGTCCCTACAAGAGTTTGAATTATGGTTTTCTTTTTCATAGCTATTATAAGTGTTCCTAAACTCCAGTTGTCTTGCTAAATTTTTTCACTCTAGCACATGATTGTTATGTAGATTTCATAAAATAATCTTCTCCCTATCTTATTATGATATTTAGGTTGGTTGTTCATGATTTAAGAGTTTGTCTAGAATGTTGTATTTTTCTCATAGAATGTTATTTGAGCATAAATCCTCAACTTGTATGATTTTGACTTAAAGTTATTATTTTAAGTCTATGAATATACTTAGCATTCTCCAGAAATGTCAGCTAATCAGTTTGACTCTTTATCAGTCTTTTATTAAATTCAGTAGTATCACTTTATCAGCATGATAATTGTTCTTTAGACTGTCACGACACTTTCAGACAAAGAAGCTCAGAAAAGTCTTAGAACATAGTTTTATTTATGTCCATATTCTCTTAGAACACCTCAGATTAATAGGTCCAACTTAGTCCTAGGACATCAATTTTGAGCTATCAGCCAGTTAGACATAAGTAGGTTTTCAGTGGGAGTAGTACTTAGCACCGAGTGGGCCAAGGTTCAAACCCAAGTTCCAAGAACTACATGCCACTGTAGGTTATTAGCCTAACTAGGTCCCAGGCAGTGATCACACAACTTAGCCACTATACCCTAGCAAGGTACAGTGGGCTATTTTCGATAGGGTTTATACATCAAACTCCACATCTAGCTCATGTGGTTATATGTCGGTTATAGGCTCTCCCATAGTATAATTCAAACCATTGTAGTAATAGCCACCAGTTTGGTTCAGTCTTTCAGATTTCATGATATGCTTATGACATTCAGACAGTTATTAGTTCTATAGTATTGTTAGATTTTCAGTTTCTTTTAGTACTTACGATTCTAGATATGGTCATTGCATGTCTTGTCAGTATAGTTTCATGTTATCAGTATTCTTATGTGTACCTCATATCGAACATACTCAGTGCATTCAAAGTACTGATCACATATTTCTATGTGTTATATCATTTTATGATATAGGCTCAGGTACCCAACCTCAGCTCCGCAACTAGTTCCTCTCAATGATTCTTCAGCAGCTTCCAATGGTGAGTCCCATATGCCGAGGGCCGGTGTTTCCTTTTCATTTTATGGTTTTCAGTTTGGTTTCTAGATATTGGAGTTAGCTGGGAGTTTGTCCTAGTAACTCATCAGTTCTTTTTCGAAGACTTTTAGATAGTGCTACAAGATTCAGTTTAGGTTTTCAGTGTATGTTCAGATTTTTGTGTTATAAATTAGTATTTGCTCATTTCCTTAGTCAGTAACCACTAATTATTATTTTCAGAAAATCAATATTAGTAGAAGTATGCTTTACCATGAGTTTTCTTGGAGTCACTTGTGATCCTAAGTACCATGTCACATACAGGGTGCAAACTCAGGTCGTGACCTAAAGGCCCCAACTTTATCAAATTCTCGATCTTAAACTATCACATTGATGAACTAATACATTCATATTCACCCTTGGAAGTATGATTTACTCACTTTTAAGCCTAGGAATCCATAACTTCAACACCCCATTCCACTTACCCTAACTTTCATGGTTCTAGGATTTTTAGGTTTCAAATCATCAATAAAGAGCATCCATTGATTCTAGGGTGTTAAAGGATTGAAAAATGGAAAGATTGATAAGAAAATCTTATCTTAGAAGGGGAAAAACACTCCTTTCGTTGAAAAACTGCACCTAAGCTCTCAAATATCGTGCCTTAGAATTATGGAGTGAAATGCCCGAAATATTGACTTAAACAGGCATTCTGCCTCCTGTTGTCCACTACTGCGAGCACATTCTCACTGTAGTAGACCCTCTATAACGACCCCATCCTTTCTATGGAGAACCTTGGTAACTTCCCCACCATCACTATGGTAGCACTCCGACTAATATAGAAGTCTCACTACCACGGGATTCTTATGCTACAGCAGTGCCTATTAACCAGTAGCTCAATAAAACTGACACATTTCCATTCACAAGTCTTTAATCAAGAGTTCACACTACATTTCAAATATGCACTTAGCTGTAAAATTCACTTGTAGTCTCAAAATTTCCTAAAAAGGTCTATTTCACAAGGTCACCCATAGTGGAACACAACACAAAATCTATTAAACACATTTCAATTCTAAACTACCCCATTTTTGAGTTCTTATTAGCTGACTTCCTCTATAAGGACTCTACAAGGGTGCTAAGTGATCATGCCCAAATTACACCTCACAATTGAAGTATAAAGCGGTCTCTATCAAATATAGTAACACAATAAAGGTTGGGGTCGATCCCACAAGGAATAGACAGAAACAATATTTTAACAATGAAATTAAGCTAATTTATAATCAATATTTTGGAAGGAGCGTTTGAAAATAAAAAAAGAAACTAATTCTAAAAATAATTGAGTTTGTATTAAATTGATGAAGCTAAGCTAGGACTGTTTTCCCCATGATGTCATAACTTAGTAGGCTATTACTAGTGATCTATCCCGGTGAATTTTGTTTAAGACTTACGTTTAGTATATCTAACTATTTTCTTGACTTAGAAATTACACTTATCTCCTCTCGGTCTTAAAGTGTATGTGTTGCGTGTGCCAATAGATAATAGATGCTTTCCACCCATCTCCTCTCTATCTTAAATTTTTGTATATTTTAGCTTTGTAGTAAGTCTTGACTTTAGCTATCCTCAGTTAGATCTCAAGTTAATTAGATGAGAGTTATTAACCTCAAATTGTCATTGTTGTTCTCTTTTCCTAACTTCAACCTCCTTGGTTGGGCAAGTTGAAGATATGAGCATGTTTCAACATTTTCAACCACTAAAACTTAGTTAAAATGAAGAGAATAACAATTCAACCAATTCACCATTCAAGAATCACCATTTTATTACGCCTACATTCATTAATCCATCATGCTTCCCACAGTCCTAGCCAAAGAGATTTAGCCGCTCATGTTTATAAGAAAAAAAAATAAAAGATGTAAAAGAAATCATAATTAAATACTTACTTTAATAATTAGATGTTCAACAAAATCTCCAAGCTAACAAGCTTCGCAAGAACTTGATGAATTCTTCAAGAGAAACTCAACTAAACTATTACACAAGTTCTCAAAGTATGAACTGTGCAGCAACAATAAAACACTACAATATTCAAATTCAACTTTATATGCTAGAATTAGACGCCTAAAAATATGTTATGAGAGGTTATTTATAATAGTAGATTAAGCCTTCGTTATTCTTCTTGGATTAGAATTGTGTTTTACAGCTTCAGTTCCTAGTAAAATTAGGATTTAACTTTTCAGGACGTCTGGACTGAGCAATGTGCCACGCCCCTCCATGCGCTGGGAACTTGGCACGTCATGCCTCTGGTAGCAGTGAAGTGGCCTGTGCGGCGTGCAGGCCATAGCACAGCTATGCTTGTGCACTGCCAACTTCTACATATCCATCTCGTCAACCCCGTTTTGCCATTTTAGCTCTTTTAAGCCTCAAACAAGTCCAAATTCATCACTTTAAGCCCTGAAAGCATCTAATCATGTGAATTAGCTCTTTTTCACAAATATATCATAAAACACATGAAAACATGCACAATATGTTCTCAAAACATAGTAAAGTATGAGCAAAATATGGCTAAGAAATGCGTAAATTCACTGTTCCTCACCACCCCACTCTTAAACTATTATTTGTCCTCGGACAATCTACTACTTCCCTTCTCACATTCAAGCAAAAAATTCACTTAGGATCATTAGACAAATCCATAAAGCTCCAACAATTCACTCACATGCATATAGGATCAACACTTAAATGTCAAAGTTAGAAATCACTTAGCTTTTAAAACTAACTCAACAAGATATATTTGGGTCAACATAAATCATATGTAATCTAGCAGTCAAGATATACAAAAATTTTACTATTGTGCCCCATACTACTTTGAGAGTTTCCAATTAACACACAAGATATATAACAATACTAACTTGGGAATAAATAAACAAATTTCGCTCACTCTCCCAAAGAACTCAACATGCATGAAAAAGATGACTCATAGGCTTTCCGATAGTGTAATTACTCCACTAATTGTGGATCATCGAATCAAGGATCTAGTAGGGCTTACAATGGTTGTAATGTAGGCTAAGGCACAGGTAGGAACTATTTGTCCAAGATAGTGACTAATCTCCCTAAGAACTTTAATACTTCAACAACACTTCACTTTTCATGCACATTCTTCAATCTCCTTTCTTCTCCTTATGCCTCCTTTTATATTTTAAAATTTTCAACTTAGGTGACTAATAGGGATTTTTCAACATTAAACTCATTCACAATTTTTTACTTTTCAATCCTGATCCAATCATTCTAATTAGCTTTTATATTTCACCCTTTTCTTTTCTTCTAATTTCCACAGTTTTAGCTTTTTTCCCTATTTTCTCCAATTAAGCGCCTTTTATGCAAAACTTCATTAAAGTTCTCTAGGAGTCATTTGGATCAAATCAAAGTTAATAGAACAAAAAGGAATTTAATCTTGTAATATGACTATCAAAAGATTAGTCTAAGGCTCAAAATGGCTAACTAGGATAATTACATCAAAGTAGGTAACAATTGAATACAAATAGGTCAAAGAAATGCCTAAATCAGTTCCTAGATTAAACATTCTTATTTCGCTTTGCACACACACTGGGAACGTTCTAGACATCAAATTGCAAGCATAGAGTATACTAAAATTCCTTACTCACACAATGGCACAAATGGAAATTAAGATTAAATAAACACATACATCTATTTTGCGTAACATAATTAAGACCACCTTTTTAAGTACAAGAGTCAAGTTCCAAAAGACCAAGTGTTTCTACATTTTTCATGCATTTTTGAGTGAATCATACAAAGTCTCAGTGATACCTAAGTGAAGCACCTAGCATTCGTAAGGTCTCAAGTTCTTGCTTTTCCTAATGACTAATTTTCCCTTAAGACGGTCGTCATCCATCAATCATCGGGAAAAATCATGACTCTATATCTAACTAAAAGAAATCTAGACTCACTAATCGGTTCTAAGGGACTATCTACTGGAAGAGTACCGAAAACAAAAACTGGTGAAACCCAAATCAAAAGAAAACTAAAAAAACTACTGCAAACAGACCAAGTATGCAAGATAAGTCATGATCAGAAAAAAAAACTAGGCCTACCATGTACAAATTTAGCAATTAAAGCATGCATGATTATATAGTTTACTTCTCCCACTCCACACTTAATCGGTAGCACTGTCCCCATTGCTAAAACAATAAAGTATAAAGTAAAAGAGTGAAAGAAGAGCTCTCTAGGCCTCTAGTCCTTGTTGTCAGTACGGGCAAGAGAAGCTTTCCCCATCTCATAATACTCCTACTCATCATTATCAGACTCTAGGTCCGAGTCCACTCTCGCCATCTCATTATCTATGGCCACATCATCATTAAGGGGATCCTCAAATCCAAGTCCAACTCTGCAAAGGGCTCTCGAGTGATCACTCAGGGGATTATCCATGTTGAGTTGTTGCAGCTGCTCCTCAATCACTCCATTCATTCTCAATTGCAGCACTTGCATGTCGTATAGGTGACTCAGTGTGTTATCAATTCTTGCATGGTGCTCACTAATGGATAGGACCGGACCTTGTATGCTCTCAATCAGGATCCTTAGTCTTTGTCACGTTAATTCCCTTTGGGTCATACTTGGGCATATAGTCCACCTCCTCCTCCTCAATTTGGTATCCTCTTAGAAATTAGGTCAAGAGACCCCTAAAACTAAATCTCTGCCCTTTTTTCACCCTCGCTCTTCTCAATACATCCTTGATAATTGCCCCAACATTAATAGGCATTCCAGTCATCAATGCATAAATAAGACACACCCTCTCCCTTGTAACATGAGTTACATGCTTCCCCGGCATCAAACAAGCACAAATAATTTTCAACCAAATTGTAGAATCTCTAGTCATATGTGCATAGGGGAAAAATACATGATACCCGTCTTGTTGGTGAAAGGTCCACCATTTGACCTAATTCAGGCCACTGAGAGTATGTCGAATTTCTCTATAGGGAGGTCTCAAAATCAAATTCTTGAAGAGCTATGGGTTAATGTTAGGTGAACCAATTATTCTATTCAAAACCACGGGAAAAAAATTAACAATTTTCCCTCTAATTTTTACTTGGTTGGGCCTTTCCTTGGGATCCCAATTAGTAAGAAATTCCCTCACCATGTTAAAGTTACATTCCCCCGGATCATTAAACACAAAGCCAATTTCTAATAGCATCTACTATGGATTCATCAACCTCAATGCCCCTTGAACTCAACAAAACCTAAGAAAACAACTTCATCAACACCAAAAGAACATTTATCAACATAAGCATACAGTTGTTCACGTCGAATCACATCAAACACACATCTCAAATGATCAATATGTTCAATCATGGTCTTCCCATACACCAACACATCATCAAAATATATCACCATAAATCTACTAATGAAAGGCTTCAACATGATTCATTAGGAGCATGAAAGTACTAGGAGCGTTAGTGAGACCAAAAGGCATCACCAACCATTCATATAGACCAAATTTGGTCTTGAATACCGTTTTCCATTCATCCCCAGGTTTCATTTGGATTTGATGGTAACCCTTCCTAAGATGAATATTAGAGAATATACAAGAACCATTCAATTCATTTAACATGTCACCAAGTCAAGGAATGGATGGCGATACTTTACCATGATTTTGTTGAAAGCGTGAAAATCTACACATATCCTCCAAGTGCCATATTTCTTTGGCACCAAGATCACTGAAACCACACACGGGCTCATGCTTTCTCTCACCACCACTTTTCGAGGAGTGCATCCACTTGCTTTTAAAGTTCTTTGGTGTCTGTCAGGTTGGATCCATCAGCTGGTTTGTTTGGAAATTGTGACCTAGGGATGAAGTCAATTTGATGTTCAATACCCCTTAAGGGTGGCAATCCCTTTTGGGAGTTGGAAACATATCATCATAATCCTGCAAAAGAGAAGAAATGGGACTAGGCAAAGAAGGAGTTAGTTTGTTAGTAAGCAAAGAATAGTCCCTATTCATGAGAAGGACCACCGGTTGCCTCTCCTCCAACTCCTCCCTAACCTCCTTTATACATGCCAAGAGAGCCACCCTCGTTTTCACTATAGGGTTCACCTCTCTTTCACTCTCCTTTCTGGAACCAACTCTGCTACTACCCACAACTCCCTTGCATTTCTCCTTCAACTACTTCATTTTGATGTACTTGTCACTCACTTGCAATGGAGTCAAGGGGTAGGGGACATGATTGTGCCCCTCATGTACAAAGGAATATCGATTGGTTCTACCATCATGATGAGTAGCTCTATCATATTGTGAAGGTTGCCCAAGTAGCTTATGGCAAGCTTGCATAGGCACCACATCACAAAGAATCTCATCTTTGTATGTACCAATCATGAACTTGATCACAACTTGGAGATGGACCCTCAATTCCCCACACTCACTCAACCATTGAAGTTTGTAAAAAAAAGAGTGTTAGGTGGTGGGAAGGTGAATAAAGTCCACCAAAGAAGAACTTGTCGCATTGGTAAAACTACCATCATCAATAACCAAGGAGCACATATTCCCTTTAATGAGGCATTTATAATGGAATAGATTTTCCCCTTTACTAGGGTGTCACACCCCACCTTGGGGGGTATGACGGGCACCTGGTGCCTGCTAGACTCTGGTCTGCTAAACGGTCCAGCCTGAGCACATCTGGTGCTTTGGCTGACTGTGGCTCTATTTCAAGAAACGAACCAGCTATATAGTGGCTATAAATACAGCCCCTGGCCAATTAGGCCTATAGCCATCTGCACTGTATCATCAGCTAACCAGAATCATCCACATGTAGGGAAACCTATACGGGCCGACAAGGCCACCATGTTGTCTAGTTATCTCTAACTCAATATAACAAATGCGGAACAGCTACGTGACCGGCAAGGTCACCACTACTGACTGGATAAGGCCTCACATGGCCAACATAGACAACTAAACATACGCACGGCACCACACGACTAGCATAACTAACCACAGGGAAATATATACAGACTGCAAGCCTCTAGGAAGTAATAATAGATTGGTCGAGACAGGGCCCCAACCTACCTAAACTGTAATAAAAAAGGAAATAGGAGCAACCTCCGACTGTCTAGCTCCGGAGGATAAGAGCTGATAACTCTGCTGACTGGATCACAAGGGATCGACTCCTCGTCTTTGTGTACCTGCAGGCAAGCAATGCAGCGCCCACACGGGCGTCAGTACCACAGGTACTGAGCATGTAAAGAAAACTGAAATATACAACTGAAATGGGTAACAACAATAACATGACATATAAGCAGGAAGTAGCTGAATCTATCTGGCTGAGGATAACTAGGGAGAGTTTACCTATTCAGTAACTAAACTGGGCGTACCTGACAATGTGTCATCCTACTGTCTATCAGTATCTAATAGAACATATAGATATACATATAAATACACAATACCTAACCGACCCCCATAAGCCGGAAGGTGCCAACCAACATAACAATCTATTTACCCCTACCCGGGTCTAAACCAACCAAAAATAAGTCACTCCACTTATTTGATAACTGTGAGCTCCTCCTACCGGCCCCCTTGGGTACGTAGCTCAGGCCTTGGCCTCTGACAATAAGCTGTGTCTGAGTCCGAAGACTCCTGCCTCTGGGCGAAAGCGCTCAACGGGGTAATTTGCTGTTGTATCTATGACTGAAACTGCCCCTGGGTGTAAACACACAACAGGGTAATTTTATAAAAATCTATATCTGAAACTGCCCCCAGCCACAAGCGCACTCAAAGTAGTCTACCCCTGTAAATAGGGTAATCTGGCTCTGCGCAGAGTGAACTGAACTGCCCCTGCAAGCAGGGTAATCTGGACCATATTATTATGGTGGTCAGCCATCATCGTCCTCTAGGCAGACGGCATCACCCAGCTGGTGGCGGTATCTGAATCTGGTATCGACACAGCTATAACCCAGGGGCGGCCGGGATGCTGAAGGGTTCCCACATGCCATAACAAGTCTCAACATGCAAAACACATACACAGTAAGCATGCTCAAATGAAAAATACTAATCATATTCTCTTCTTTTATTTCAAGGCCAGTCCGTATTAAACAACTGATGCTATATTCTGTTTTGCATTGTTTCTAATTGCTGGGCTAACGGCTACCTGGCCTTTATCTGTTTATCTGATTATTGTTATCCGTGATCTGAAGCTATATTAGTTTCTAGAGCCATATCTGTTTCTGGAGCTATATCTGTATCTAGAGCTATATCGGTGTCTGAAGCTATTTCTATATTTGATTACTGATCTGATTATATCTGGATATAATTCAATAATATAGAACATACCATCTATAACTGGATATAGCTCAATAACATAAAATGTGCCATATCTTACCGAATACAGTCTCAACAACTATAATACATACTATCTGTAATCTTGCTAATTCATTATACTGCTTTTACAACTTCCATTTTGGGTATTACATAAGAACATGCTGAGCTACTAGTTGATACCACATTACTATCTAAAATCATCTGACTATCCGTTATTCTAATTATCGCATGATACGTAATGATATACTAGCATGCTTGCTGGAAATTGTACTAAAATCGTTCCTGTACACTGGGTATCTGTTAATAGCCTTTATTCTATTTATTTTCTAGACTGTACTTCCTGTCTTGCCGAAAGAATAGCGTTACATACCTGGTTTCTGAGTACCCGACTAACCGATGTGATTTCGGTCAGTACTTTTGCTGTTTCTCCCAACTACATTCATATACATGTCAATTAGAACCAAATACACCAATATTTTGAAAGAAAATGTCACTTTCGATATATTTATAGTCTAAATTTTGGCTTATTGAAAGACGGTCAAAAACTTGCTATTTCTCGAAAGTCTAGAAGGGAGAAATATTCACTTTAAGGCTAGGAGTATATTGACACTAATTTAGAGAAATTCCACTTACCTTAGTTCGGTAGCACGATGATTCATCCGCCGAATTTCACGAAACTAAATATGTAGGAATGCTCCTTACTGCTTAATACCTCGGTATCTGGAGTTAATTTGAGTTTGGACCGCGTTTGACGGCGTAATCGAGCAATAATTTAATAGTACTTTCGCACCCTCTCTGTTTTCTCACAAATTCTGGAAGTTATTTGATGAAAATGAGATTAAAAACCGAAGTTGGAAGCTTATATACTTGGGCCTGGACAGGGCCAACGTGTCACAGAGCCAACGCGGAGGCTCCACCTCCATGGCACGTTGCCATCTCGGAGGGGCTCTGCCCCGGCTCCTTCCGCGATGGTTCGACAGGTTTCTAGTCCGGTCTTTCCCCGGGCCTTTTTCTAGCATGTATGGCTTCCAAATACTCTTAACCAACACGCGAATAGGCCATCTATGTGTTGGGGATCTTACGGGGTGTAACATTCTCCCCCCCTTTAAGAACATTCGTCCTCGAATGTAAACTTCTATCTAGAGGCCTCTTCAACTTACTCAACTTATTTCTAGAAAAATTTCGGCAGAGTTTCCCCTGTAATATGGACTATCCCCAAAACCTGAAATGCAGAAAAGTTCCATACAGGTACTCCACATAATACTATAATATTTAAATGACAGATTAAAATAGACCTTCTCATTCATATATACTATAAGGCACTGCATAAGATAATGATACTAAGATACCTGTCGCCTATCTAGGCTTGAAATAAATAAGGGTATCTGGTCTTCATATCTTCCTCTGCCTCCCAAGTCATCTCCTCTCAGTTCCTGTTACGCCACAATACCTTGACAGACGTAATATCTTTAGTTCTCAATCTATGAATCTGTCTGTCTAAGATGGCTACTGGAACCTCTTCATATGCTAACTCTTCTGTGACCTGGACATCCTGAACTGGAACAATTGTGGAAGGGTCTCCTACGAACTTCCTCAACATAGATACATGGAATACTGGGTAAACAGACGCTAACTCTGGAGGCAAGTTCAACTCGTATGCAACTCGGCCTATTCTGCGCCGAATCTGATATGGCCCAATGAACCTCGGGCTAAGCTTGCCTTTCTTGCCAAATCTCATCACCCCTTTCATCGGAGACACTTTCAAATATACCCAGTCATCCACTGCAAATTCTAAATTTTTACGCCGCATATCTGCATAAGACTTTTGGCGGCTCTGAGAAGTCAGTAGGCATTCTCTGATAAGCTTCACCACCTCTTCTGACTGACGAATAATATCCGGCCCAATTAGTGTTGTCTCCCCTACTTCAAACTAGCCAACAGGTGATCTACATTTCCGCCCGTATAATGCTGCAAAGGGCGCCATCTGGATAGCTGAATGGTAACTGTTATTATAGGCAAATTCAAACAACGGCAGATGCTAATCCCAACTACCCAAATCTAGTACACACGCTCGTAGCATATCTTCGAGCGTCTGGATAGTTCATTTTGCTTGCCCGTCTATCTGAGGATGAAAGGCTGTACTTAAGTTAATCTGTGTCCCCAGGCCTCTCTAGAACGACTGCTAGAACCTTGCTGTAAATTGTGCTCCTCTATCCGAGATAATAGACACCGAAACACCGTCCAATCTGACTATCTCTCTGATATACAGTTCAGCATAATCCTCAGCAGAGAATGTAGTTTGTACTGGCAGGAAATTGGCTGATTTTGTTAATCTGTCAACGATTACCCAAATAGAATCATTTCTGCGTCTGGTACGGGGTAACCCTGTTACAAAATCCATATTTATCGCTTTCCATTTCCACAAAGGCACGGCTATATTCTGCGTCAGACTGCCCGATTTCTGGTGTGTTGCTTTCACCTGCTGGCAGTTTGGACATCTAGATACAAATTCATCTATTTTAGCTTTCATACCTCGCCACCAGTAGATGTCTCTGATGTCGTGGTACATTTTCGTTGCTCCTGAATGGAGGGAATAGCGAGCGTAATGTACCGTATGCATGATCTGCTGGCGAAGCCCTGAAACATTCGGGACACATAGGCGGCCCTTACAACGCAGCACTTCATCCTCAGTCACTTGGAAATCTGGCTCCTTACCTTTCTGAACTCTATCTCTGAGCTGGACTAAGTCAGGGTCCTCGTACTGCCGTCCTTTTACCTCTGTAACTAACGATGACGTAGCAGAGTTCTGAATCACCGCTCTGTTATTTTCTGTCTCTACTACTCGAACAGCTAAACCAGCTAGCTGATGAATTTCGTTGACTAACTCCCGCTTCTCGGGTCGCAAATACGCTAAACTCCCCATTGACTTACAACTGAGGGCATCTGCTACTACATTAGCTCTCCCTAGGTGGTAGAGAATATTTATGTCGTAGTCTTTTAGCAACTCTAACCAGTGACGCTGCCGCAGATTTAACTCCCTCTGTGTGAAAATGTACTGCAGGCTCTTATGATCTGTAAAAATGTCTACATGAACGCCATACAGATAATGCCTCCAGATTTTTAGAGCATGGATCACTGCGGCCAGTTCCAGGTCATGGGTCGGATAGTTCTTTTCGTGCTTCCTCAGCTGTCTGGAAGTGTAAGCAATTACCTTTCCATGTTGCATCAGCACACAACCCAGTCCAATGCCTGAAGCGTCGCAATACACCGCATACCCATTTGTTCACTCTGGCAATGCTAGTACTGGGGTGGAGGTCAATCTGTCTTTCAACTCTTGAAAACTCTGCTCACATGCCTCCGTCCACTGAAATTTCGCTGCTTTCTGTGTCAGCTTTGTCAGAGGTGCTGCTATAATGGAGAATCCTTCAACAAATTTTCAGTAATACCCTGCTAAACCCAGGAAACTGCGGATTTCGGTCGGAGTGGTAGGTCTGGGCCATGTCTTGACCGCCTCTATTTTTTGTGGGTCCACCTGTATACCAGCATTCGACACGATATGCCCCCAAAAGGCAACTGAGTTCAGCCAGAACTCACTTAGAAAACTTGGTGTACAGCTGATGGTCCCTACGGATCTGGAGTACTGTTCGTAAATGGTTCTGGTATCTATCTCTGAAAGAGAATATACCAAAATATCATCAATAAATACTATCATGAAAAGATCCAAATACGGTCTGAATATGTTGTTCATCAGGTCCATAAACACTGCGGGAGTATTAATCAGCCCAAAAGACATGACTAGAAATTCAAAGTGACCATATCTTGTCCTGGAAGCAGTCTTTGGAATGTCCCTCTCACGGACTCGGACCTGGTGGTATCCGGACCTCAGATCTATCTTGGAGAAACATCTGGCCCCCTGCAACTTGTCAAACAAATCATCTATTCTAGAGAGCGGGTATTTGTTTTTAACCGTTACCTTATTCAATTGTCGGTAGTCTATACACATACGGAGTGAGCCATCCTTCTTTCTTACAAACAGAACTGGCGCACCCCATGGGGAAGTACTAGGCCTGATAAAGCCTTTGTCGAGCAAATCTTTTAACTGCTCTTTCAACTCTCTAAGCTCAGCTGGTGCCATACGATACGGGGGAATGGATATAGGTTGAGTCCCTGGCAACAAGTCAATTGTAAAATCTATCTCCCTTTCGGGAGGGATACTAGGCAACTCATCTGGAAATACGTCAGGGAATTCATTGACCACTGGAACGGAATGAAGAGTCGGAGGTTCCACCCGAACGTCCTGGACTCTAACTAGATGATAAATACATCCCTTTGCTATTAATTATCTCGCCTGAAGGTAGGAAATAAACCTACCTTTTGGCGTAGCTGTGCTCCCTTTCCACTCTCGCACTGCTTCCCCCGGAAAGTGAAATTGGACAGTCTTGGTCTAGCATTCTAAATTGGCATAGCATGGGACTAACCAGTCCATACCCATAATGGCATCGAAGTCAACCATCTCAAGTTCTATCAAGTCTACTGTGGTCTGGCAATCAGCAACCTCTACCGTACACCCTCGGTAAACTCTTTTAGCTGTAATCGAGTCACCGACCAGTGTAGATACTGAAAAAGGCTGTTGTAATAACTCTGGTACGACATTAAATATCGATCCACAAATGGGGTAATATATGACAGAGTGGACCCTGGATCAATCAGTACATAAGCAGGGTATGAGCAGATAATCAATATACCTGTGTCCATGTCGGGGGATGCCTCTGAATCTTGCCTCCCTGGTAATGCATACGTACGGCTGGGGCCTGCACCTGAGCCAGAGGCTCCTGATCTACCTCGGCCCCTATTTGCTGAACCTGAGGGTCTGCGCCCTGCTAAGGCTGCTGGAGCTCGTGGCCCCGCTGATGTTCTATCCAGACTATCTCGGCTACCCTGTCCTCTGGCTAGACAATCTCTCATTAAATGCCCTTCCTGTCCGCAGTAATATCACCCTGAGAAGCCTTGCCTGCAGGCTCCAGAATGGGGTTGGTGGCATATAGGACAAGGGGTAGGTGCAAATCTACTCTGTTCTGCCCTCCGCTGCTGAGGTGATGCTACTGTCCGTAAACTGCTACCGAACTCTGACTGACTCCGGCCAAAAAATCTGCCTCTCTGTTGCTATACCGGAGGTAAAGATCTTGGTGGCCTATCAAAAAATCGTGGTCTCGGCCCCCTAGGGATTTCCCCCTAAATCTCAGCGGGTCTGTTTCTACGGCGTTGCTCTGAAGTCGCCTGCCTGTCGCCCCGCTGCCGCTGTCTCAGGCCCTCAATTGTTTGTGCGAAGGCCTGTACCCTGGCTATGTCCATGTCCTCTCTCAAAGTAGCCGTCATGCACGTCTCTATGTAATCTGAATTCAGGCCCATAATAAAGCAATGGACTCTGGACGACATGGTGTCCACAAATGCTGGAGCATAGCGGGCTAAGGAGTTGAACTGTAAAGAATACTCACGGACGCTCCTGGCCCCCTGCTGTAAGTGTAAGAACTGGTCCATCCGGGCCTGTCTAACCTCCCGGGGTAAGTAGTGGTCCAGGAAGGCCTCTGAGAAGCTGGACCAAGTAGGAGGGGCTGCATCTCTTCCCCGAGATCTCTCCCAACTTTCGTACCACAAAATGGCAATATCCCTCAACCGGAACACTGCTAATTCAACTAATTCTGCTGGGGTTACGTGCATGACTCTAAAGATTCTCTGCATCTGGTCTAGAAAGTCCTGAGGGTCCTCCGCTTGATCTGACCTAGTAAACTGAGGGGGCCCAATGCCAAGAATTCTCTAACCCTGGAACTACCTGGCCTACCTAGAGATTCTACTGCTGTAGGTGGTACTGGCTGACGCTGAGTAGCTAGAATCTGGGTCAACATAACCACCGCACTACGTAGCTCCTGATCAGATGAAGTAGGTGCAGGAGCTGTGGGAGGCGGTGCTGCCTCAAATGGTGTCTGGCGAGGCGGAGACTGCTGGGAGGGTCGAGATGACACCTCCGTATCGCCCTCAAATCGGGTTGAGTCTGCCTGTAAGTGAGGCATCTTGCTGGTGGCCTCGCCTACCGCTGTATCTAATCTCCTGCCTGTAGCAGGGTGCCATTGATCTGCCATAGTATCTGTAGACAAATAAGGTGGTAAGTTTCAAAAGAACCAAACTATACTGTATTGTGCTATGGCACGACTGAGTATGAAAGAAGGGTAACCATCCTACTATGCCTCGCAGCCTCCTGCCTATAGTATGTGGTGCACAACACATCCATAGACAAGACTCTACATAGCACGGCTTGCAGACTCCCTGGGACACGACCTGCTCTGATACCAAGTTTGTCACACCCCACCTTGGGGGGTATGACGGGCACCTGGTGCCTGCTAGACTCTACGCTGCTAAACGGTCTAGCCTGAGCACATCTGGTGCTTTGGCTGACTGTGGCTCTATTTCAAGAAACGAACCAGCTATATAGCGGCTGTAAATACAGCCCCTGGACAATTAGGCCTATAGCCATCTGCACTGTATCATCAGCTAACCAGAATCATCCACATGTAGGGAAACCTATGCGGGCCGACAAGGCCACCATGCTGTCTAGTTATCTCTAACTCAATATAACAAATGCGGAATAGCTACGTGACCGGTAAGGTCACCACTACTGACTGGATAAGGCCTCACATGGCCAACATAGACAACTAAACATACGCACGGCCCCACATGACCGGCACAACTAACCACAGGAAACTATATAAAGACTGCAAGCCTCTAGGAAGTAATAATAGATTGGTCAGGACAGGGCCCCGACCTACCCAAACTGTAATAAAAAAGGAAATAGGAGCAACCTCCGACTGTCTAGCTCCGGAGGATAGGAGCTGATAACTCTACTGACTGGATCACAAGGGATCGACTCCTCGTCTATGTGTACCTGCAGGCAAGCAATGCAGCGCCCACACGGGCGTCAGTACCATAGGTGCTGAGCATGTAAAGCAAACTGAAATATACAACTGAAATGGGTAACAACAATAACATGACATATAAGCAGGAAGTAGCTGAATCTATTTGGCTGAGGATAACTGGGGAGAGTTTACCTATTCTGTAACTAAACTGGGCGTACCTGACGATGTGTCATCCTACTGTCTATCAGTATCTAATAGTACATATAGATATACATATAAATACACACAATACCTGATCGACCCCTATAAGCCAGAAGGTGCCAACCAACAGAACAATCTACTTACCCCTACCCGGGTCTAAACCAAATAAAAATAAGTCACTCCACTCATCTGATAACTGTGAGCTCCTCGTACAGGCCCCCTTGGGTACGTAGCTCAGGCCTTGGCCTCTGACAATGAGCTGTGTCTGAGTCCGAAGACTCCTGCCTCTGGGTGCAAGCGCTCAATGGGGTAATTTGCTGTTGTATCTGTGATTGAAACTGCCCCTGGGTGTAAACACGCAACAGGGTAATTTTATAAAAATCTGTATCTAAAACTGCCCCCGGCCACAAGCGCACTCAGAGTAGTCTGCCCCTATAAATAGGGTAATCTGGCTCTGCACAGAGTGAACTGAACTGCCCCTGCAAGTAGGGTAATCTGGACAATATTATTATGGTGGTCAGCCATCATCGTCCTCTAGGCGGACAGCATCGCCCAGCTGGTGGCGGTATCTGAATCTGGTATTGACACAGCTATAACCCAGGGGCGGCGGGGATGCTGAACGGTGCCCACATGCCATAACAAGTCTCAACATGCGAAACACATACACAGCAAGCATGCTCAAATGAAAAATACTAATCATATTCTCTTCTTTTATTTCAAGGCCAGTCCGTATTAAACAACTAATGCTATATTTTGTTTTGCATTGTTTCTGATTGCTGGGCTAACTGCTACCTGGCCTTTATCTGTTTATCTGATTATTGTTATCCGTGATCTAAAGCTATATCAGTTTCTAGAGCCATATCTGTTTCTGGAGTTATATCTGTATCTAGAGCTATATCGGTGTCTGAAGCTATTTCTATATCTGATTACTGATCTGATTATATCTAGATATAACTCAATAACATAGAACATACCATCTATAACTGGATATAGCTCAATAACATAAAATGTGTCATCTCTTACCGGATACAGTCTCAACAAATGTAATATATACTATCTGTAATCTTGCTAATTCATTATACTGCTTTTACAACTTCCATTCTGGGTTTTACATAAGAACATGCTGAGCTACTAGCAGATACCACATTACTATCTAAAATCATCTGACTATCCATTATTCTGATTATCGCATGATACGTAATGATATACTAGCATGCTTGCTGGAAATTGTACTAAAATCGTTCCTGTACACTGGGTATCTGTTAATAGCCTTTATTCTATTTATTTTATAGACTGTACTTCCTGGCTTGCCGAAAGAATAGCGTTACATACCTGGTTTCTGAGTACCCGACTGACCGATGTGATTTCCGTCGGTACTTCTGCTGTTTCTCCCAACTACATTCATATACATGTCAATTAGAACCAAATACACCAATATTCTAAAAGAAAACATCACTTTCGATATATTTATAGTCTAAACTTTGGCTTATCGAAAGACGGTCAAAAACTCGCTATTTCTCGAAAGTCTAGAAGGGAGAAATATTCACTTTAAGGCTAGGAGTATATTGACACTAATTTGGAGCAATTCCAATTACCTTAGCTCGGTAGCACGACGATTCGTCCGAATTTCGTGAAACTAAATCCGTAGGAATGCTCCTTACTGCTTAATACCTCGGTATCTGGAGTTAATTTGAGTTTGGACCTCGTTTGAAGGCGTAATCGTGCGATAATTTAATAGTACTTTCGCACCCTCTCTGTTTTCTCACGAATTCTGGAAGTTATTTGATGAAACTGAGATTAAAAACCGAAGTTGGAGGCTTATATACTTGGGCCTGGACAGGGCCAATGTGTCACGGAGCCTACGCGGAGGCTCCACCTCCGTGACACGTTGCCATCACAGAGGGGCTCTGCCCTGGCTCCTTCCATGATGGTTCGATAGGTTTCTAGTCCGGTCTTTCCCCGGGCCTTTTTCTAGCATGTATGGCTTTCAAATACTCTTAACCAACACGCGAATAGGCCATCTATGTGTTGGGGATTTTATGGGGTATAACATAGGGTTATCCATAGCCTTACTAATCATGGCATGATGCACTACATAATTTTGAACAGTGAGCTCCCCAAGGAAAAACTTGCCACATTGGTACAACTACCACCATCAATAACCAAGGAGCACACATTCCCTTTAATGAGGCATTTAGAATGGAAAAGATTTTCCCTTTGGCTAGAGTCATCCATATCCTTACTAATAATGGCATGATGCACTACATAATTTGGAACGGTGAGCTCCCCTTCTTAAGGCATATCATCGACTACCAAGGCCTGCTTGGGTAGTCCACAAGGAACACCAATATCATCACCATCCCTAGACTCCTCATCAACTACAACATCACCCTCCACTTGGGGGTCATCTATGTCAACCTCCTCAGCAACATCAACATCAGCATAACAATAAAGACCATCAGCCAACACAACGAATTCCCTCCGAATAGGGCACTCACTCATCTTATGACCAAAACCATAACATTTGTGACATTTAAGAGGGCAAGAGCGTTCCCTCTTTCCTTTGGAGGAAGAATGGGAGCGGGCCGCTCCACTTGATTGCTTTTGACAAAGAATTTATTGACATCTTGCATGGCACCCTTGTCTTTTAGCCAATTGAAAGAAGAAGTTTCTCAAACTTTGTTGTAGTTCCAAGTACCTTTGAAATTCCCTTGATTTTTCAAGCTTCTCCTCTTGGAGCCCCACCTCTATCTCAATATCCACCTCTAGAGTTTCATCAATATCATGATAATGGTGGAGTCTCATGTGGGAAGCAATCTCCTTATTCAACCTGACTCTAAAGTGGGTGATACCACTCAAAGAATCTTCATCAAAATCAATCCGTATCTTCAAGAGTTGAAACTCATCATAGTATTGCTCTACACTTTTGGTGCCTTGTTGTAAGGTGTATATCTTATTTAGGATGTACCTCTTGATAACATACTTCCGCCTCAAAGCCTTCAACTATTCCCAAGGTAGGGTGGGAGAAAACCATCCATCCATCATGCCTTAACTTGAGTTTTTCACCATGCGAAAGCAAAGCCCTCAAATTGAGAAATGGTATAAGATTCCTTATGGACATTGCATATCTCATTTTTCAAGAAGATCCTATCTTATTGCATCACTCAATCAAGAAAGACATTCGGGTATCTTTTACCCTTGAATGAAGGAAGAGTCACTTTGATGGAGTTGAGACTCATGTCCTGACCTCTATTGTTTTCTTTGATCTCATGAACCCCATAAGGGTCCTCAACATAAAACTAATCATGGTAATGTTGACCACAATGGCCATCTCTTTGATAATCACCCCCATTTCTACCTATGTGATGGATAGAACCATGTCGACCTCCTCATCCATGGTGAGGACCTTGAAATTTCATATGCATCCCTCTCATATGGTTGTAGTAATCATTGGGAACATCATAGAACTTCTCTTGTAACTCCTTATGAAATTCACCAAACAAAGGTTGGACATTGCAGATGGGACGAGCATGTTGAATTGGAAGGTGGGTATTTAGTAGAGGAAAGGGTATATGTGGTTGTGGTGGAGGAACATATAGAGGTGGTAGAGGAACATATCTTTGAGGTGGAGGAACATATGGTAGGGAAGTAGTAGGTAATGGAGTGGTAGAATATGGTAGGGGAGTGGTGGAGGTGGGGTAGAACATTCTATGAAAAGTCCGTGGTGAAATTGATGAAGAGGAGTCATAATGGACTCCACTTGTTTGTCCATGGTGATGGAAAGGATTAGGAGAAGAGTATCTATTTTGTGTTTCAAGGGCCAACAAATGAGCTTCCACCGTATCCAACCTCCTTTACATATGGAAGATAAAGCGGCAATCATGTCCCCCACATCATGGAAAGTGGGTTCCCCAGTGGGCGCCATATTGACCTCTTCTTGATTGGCTCTTGTAGCTATGGAAGACACAAAAAAATCAAGCAAACTCATTAAGTTAGTGAAAAGAATTCACACTCGCTCAAGGAATGCTCACCTATATGTCTCACAATTGCCATGACCAAGGATTGTAGCTTGTGTAATTCATTGAGTTTCAAGTGGAAAAGCTCAAATTGAGGTCTAGAATGGATTCTTGTTAACTCAAAGAAGAGACGCTCAAGCTAACGTGATGGAATCAAGAAAGTTTGACAAGAATAATGAAAAAATAAAGATAGAAGAAGAAGCACAAAAAGATAGGACTAAATAAAGTAACAAAAAGTAGGTGAAGTACCTGATGTTAGTAATTTTGGAAATTAAAAAGATTTTAAAAAATGAAAAACTAATTAAACAACTAACTAAATGTATTAATTAGATATTAATTAGTGTATAAATCGAAACAAAAATGAGTTAGGAAGAAGAACCGTGAAGTTTTGACATTTAGAAAATTTTGGCCAAAAAGCGAAAAATCTACAAAACCTTCTCTCTGAAGTAGTGTGTCACACACCTGGGTGCAAGTGGGCATCATCGAACGCGCTTAGAGTTGGGCTGGCAGTCTGTTGCACTGAACTGGTCATCCGCGTGGCGAGGAGTTGGCAATCGCATGGCGAGGAGTTGGCAACCACATAGCGTGTATCTGCCACCCGCGTGGCTACTGACTAGCAGCTGCGTGGTAGAGGAGGCTCATGTGGTGCTGATGTGGCAACTGACATGGAATCCACTAACACATTTGACCAAAATTATCAAAGAGAAGTTGGATCAAATGTACCTTAGGATCTTCTTCTTCACCTTGAACATATGAAGGTCTTCAAGAAAAATAAATCCTTGTAAAAAACTTCTCCAAATCACTTAAAAATTTTGGAATATGTTCCCTTTGATCCCGCTATCAAAATTAAGCCACAAAGCAACCTCCATCAACAAGACACAAATGCAATTTTATTCAAGTATTCAAGCTCCAAGGTCTATATACAAAACTCAAATTTCAAGAAGAACCTAAGATATAGACAAGAAAAACACTAGGGAGCAAGAATCTAGTGTAAAAAACAACAAATTAAACAAACAATTCCCGATTTTTTTAATTTGCAAAAATTTCTAAATTTTTAAAAAATAATTTAACACCTAAATCCCTACATTAGTATTGTAAGAACAACACTAACCCTAGATCTAGATACCAAATGATACAAGAAAATTAAAGGAAGATAACTTACTAGACATAAAGTGATTGGAATTAGCAACCCTTGTGAAACAGCACAAGGCCCTCCAACACACAAATCAAGAAACACCTAATTCTTAGGAAGACCTCAAGGGAGATAATCCCCTTGTAACTCTCCTCTCTTCACAATTTAGAATCAAAATCTAGACAAAATCTAGGCAATGCACTCTATTAAAAATATTCTTTGTTAAAAATCATGAAAATATACTATGAAAAATTAAAAGAACTCCTATTTATACTAATTAAGAAAAAGGAGAGACTATTTCAAATATGCCCTTAATGAATAAGGGCCTTGTTTGGATGGCCTTCGTTTTTCCTTGAAAATCAAGATTAGCCACTTTCTTCACTCCTTTGGCCATCTTCGGTTTCTTCTTTTTCCTAAGCTATGATCCAAATAAGGAATCCTTTGGACGTTTCCCATATGCACTCAAGTGCCTCCTTTTTCATGAAGAGGCCTTATAGATCTTGGAGTTTCCTTTCTTGGCTCCTTGTGAACGGTCTTGAAGGAACATCAATTGCATTAGTTAACATCTTAAATGCTTTATCCAAATCTCATTCCTCTACTGCACCTAATGATACAATAAGTGCTAAAGGGTCAACAACTCTATTTCCTTCTGGCTCTACCAAAACTCGAACAACAGGAGGGGCTGGATTCCATCCCACGGTTGCTCTAACTTAAACTGGAGGAACTTTAACACAGGGAGTAGGAAACTCACTTCGAGCCTCTAATCTATTTCCCTGACCGGCAGGAGGGAGACTAGGACCCTTTCCAATATCAGTGCCAATAAATCTCTTAGCCATTTCCCTTTCTGAGGGCGCATTCTAAAATATAAGTGCAATTTAGAAGTCAAACATCACTTACATCTTCACTCTATAGCAAGATCTATTAATGAAAAAAGTAAGACAACATCTAAATGCCTTGTAGCCTCCTGATTATAAGTATGGTGCACAACATACCCATAAGTAAGATTATATTAGACATGACTTGTGGTCTCTGTAGGGTACAAATTTGATTTGATACCAAGTTTGTCACGCCCCAAAACATGGAGAGTGTGCAACTGGCTCTCGATACCTAACTGACCAAGAAGTCGACTATATATCATCTATAACTATAACACTTAGGTTGTACAGGCCTTTTGTCAGAATCAACCAGAGTAAATATCTAGACCCATAAGGTCTCAACTATAGAAATTAAATAACTTAAATGCCGATGATGCCACAGACTGAATAACACTTTTGATACTAAGTCCACAAAGCCTCAAAAGAGTAAATAGAAACTGATAATCGAAACTTGGCTCCGATCTACACATAACTATAACTCAAAACTCACGTTGAAATAACTAAGCCCTAGCTTCAGAAAAAAGGAGCATACCAGCACATTCGTTGATCTCATGAACCGCTACTACAACTGGAAATCATAGCCTCTATCTACACCTGCGACACGAATGCAGGTCCCTAAGCGAATGGACATCAATACAAATGAAATGTACTGGTATGTAAGCTTGAAACTGAAAACATAAGACAACAATTATACAATAATTTAGTAAAAAGCATAATTATATAAGGGACAGAGATAACCTAGAACTTTACAAACTATAACTAATAACAAATCACTACAATAGGAGTGAACTCAAGATAACTGGACCAGGACTAGGGACAACGTCAACCTAACTCTAGTAAAGGTAATCTGACTGGAATCTCATCTGTGCCAATGCAATCTATGCAGTCACATAAATTACACATAATAACAAATATATGAATGAATGAATCATGAGTATATATGCAATGCACCATCTATCTACCCAACTGGCATACGTTCTGGCGCTTGGTGCCTCTACCCATCCAATACAGTCACTCTGAGGTCTACATGTGTCATCTATCTACCAAACTAGTATATATTCCAGTGGTTGTACGATATGCCAGTAGGTTCACCAGAAAATTAATCATACATAACATAATTCAATAGTGCATACTCAATGTAATAACATTCAGGCATAACGTCTAACACCTCAGATACCATAGTGAATTCTCATACTAATGAATAAATGTTTTCAGACCTGATGCATGGGTGGCAGAGGAGGTGACACCATTTCAGGTGAGTGATATATCATCACTTTCCCCAATCAAAGTCTGGTTCCTCTATTTCAATAGTGATGGAAGACCTGACGAACCATCTGACGTGCGATGGTCTGTCACTTTGGCCGTCACTTTGACCAGATTTTAGGTGACGGAGGATCGATGCATCGTTAAGTGACTGATGACCCATCATAGTGGCCGTCACTTGGGAAAGATTTAACGCCCTTTTATTTAATAGTGACGATAGAGATGATTGAACATTGGGCTTGCAATGTGCTATTACTTTGGCCGTCAGACATACAGTATCTCAACATCGCAGATTTCTATATGTTTCTCTCAGGGGTATTATTGTATCTCCCACTCTTTTAATCCCCTAAACTATGCCATTTTGGGATTAGTTTCAAAGGATTTAGAGGAGCTAAATGGCTAGGTATCTTCATCAATTGCATAAATTCAAGTTTGTTCTTAAGGGATTCTTCCTTCAAGTATGTGGGGATTCAACAATGGGATTATTTCATCCTTGTGCCCTATATTTATCTTTAGAAACCTTCTCTACTCTAAGATTGTAGGAATTATGAATTAAGTACTTTTAGAGAACTTATGAATGTTCATTAAATTCAGTTATTTTTGCAAGTTCCTGCAACCCTAGTTTATGATTTTCATGTTCTCGGCTAAATTCTCATAGTATCTCTTCTAAACCTAGACTTTTAGCATGATTTTTGGGTTGAACTTTGCATATTTTAAAAGCTAGTCTAAATTGCCATTTTTCATGGGTTATTATTTGAGTATAGTCTGCAGCATGCATGTTCCAATTTAATGTTAGAAATTTTCAAAGCATTGGTATACTCAATATTTTCCTAGAAATGTTAGTCTATTAGTTTACCACTTTATCTGTCTATCAGGAGTCTTAGTATTTTCAGTTATCGGGTCCTTAAGCTCTTAAGACGCTTCCAGATATGTATTTATGGCTTAGCGTTAGGACTCCAGTTTCGAGCTAATCATTCATTTAGATATAATTAGGATTTCAGTCGGGAATTGTACTCAGCATCGAGATGGACGAGGTTTAGCACACCCAAGTTCAAAGAACTACATGCCACCGTAGTTTATTAGCCCAAGTGGGACCTAGATAGTGATCACACAATTTAGCTGTTATACCCTGGCAAGGTATAGTGGCCTCTCTTTGATTCTTTGACTATGCATTGCCTTAAATGGTTGTGCATTTGTTTCCCTTCCTATACTTAGCGAAAAAATTAAAAAATTTTATTAGGCTTCCATTTTTAATTTTGTAAAATTCTAAGTATGCTTCTTATATAATTGCAAAATTGATTTTATTTTGGGGTGGTTTCAACTCAAAAATTTGTTTCTTGTATAATTGTAAAATTGATTTTTCTGGAGGGGTTTCAACTTAAAATTGTTGGGTCTTTCTCTTGTCATATTTACTTTTTATTAAGAAGCTAGTTTTCGACACGTGCATTGCACGTGTGCCCATGCTAGTTTGTGTATAGTCATTAGAACGATATATATAAATATTCTAAAACTATCCGAGATATATGTAAATAAATATATAAGATTTAGTGAAAAAAATATAATCATACTCGACTTTCAATTTGTAGTTACATATATTTGGTCAAAATTCATCAATTTGCAACAATTTTTATGCAAAACTCGTATAATATCTTAAACTTGCATCAATTCAATAATTAATATATATATTTCTAAGAAGAATCAATAAATGTGGCAATAACACTCATTTCTATAAGAAAATTATAAGATGAAAGAGAAAATTAATGAGGTTTAGAATTTTCTTCGATATAAATCATCCAAAAAAGAAGTGTTTTCTTAGTTAGTAGCTGGAAAAAAACATTCCTTTTTGCTAAGGATTGAATATCAGCGTCCGAGTCGATACATTATTTTGGTGCAAATTCAACATGAATTTCTTGTTTCTTTGAACGCATTTGAAAAAATAATTGTCAAAGAAAAATTATATCTCTCTCACCTAATAGCTATTGTAATGAAGAAATCTTAGATATTTCAAATTTGTAGAATTTGTGCCCTTGATTAATGTATAACTTTAAATGGTTGTGCATTTGTTTTCTCCTTGTATTTAGCACAAAGTTAAAATTGTTTATTAGTTTTCCATCTTTAATTTTGTAAAATTCTACAGTTGCTTCTTGTATAATTGCAAAATTGATTTAGTTTTATGGGGGCTTCAACTCAAAATTATGTTTGTTGTATAACTGAAAAATTAATTTATTTTTTGGTGGTTTCAACTCAAAATTTTTGGGTCTTCCCCTTGTATTATTTATTTTTTTATTAATAAATTGTGGATTGTGGTTTACAACCTGCTCGTACCAAGTAAACTGCTCGTACGTCTACAGGAGGAAACACTCCTATGAAACAACTTTCCATAAAAGTATCATTGTTTTTAATTGTCTTAGTATCTACTTAAGTGCATTTGTATGTTTTAGTTCTTAACTTATTTGTATATTATTAGGCTGCACATAAGTCTGTTCCTAATACTACTGGTGGTGTCAAGAAGTCACACAGTTACTGACCTAGTACTGTTGCTCTTAGTTATGTACAGATGATGGCTGGTAATTCAATATATTGGAATATGTTCTCTTTAGTCTAAATCATGCATGAAATACCATTGTATGCATGTTATTGATTGAGATTTTACATTGTGCAGTGAAATCTGTAAGTACCAAAAGAGTACTGATCAGCTCTTGAATGAGAAGCTTCTATTCCATTGGCTAGTTCGTGAATTTTCCCAGGACTTCAAGGTACATTTTGTAGATTATTTGTTTTTTTTGTTGGGGTGGAGGGTATGGGGGGTCAAACGCAGACAATTGTGGCGAGGATGATGTAACCTATGCGACCTATGCGACCTAGTGATCTGATTGATTCTTCTTTTTGTGTATGTCTTTATTTTCAAACTAATTTGCATTTCTAAGGTCATGCAGTACTTTCTTTGCAACAGGCTGTTGTGACCTATTTTGTGGGTCTCTTTGAGGACACTAATCTTTGTTCCGTTCATGTAAAACATGCGACAATTATGTCTAAGGTCATTAACCGTTTCAGAAGAAGCAGGGGCGAGTGTACATAGTTTGATCACTGAAATAGTAACTTGGTTGGTCATAGTTTTACCCTTTTCTTGACAGACAAAGAAAATTAAGATAGTTAATAGTAGTAGGACAATAAGCTTCTAAGATTGTTTTGGCAGCTGGAAGTGTGCTGTAATTTTTTTGGTGTTTTATTTTGGTTAGCATAAAAACATGATATATTTTATTTGGATCTCTATAATTTTTTGTTGTCACACCTCTTGTGTTGAACAATGTTAAGTATTTCCATCTAATGGCTAGTTCAAATTATTGTAGATATTTTTGATTATGTTATACTCTTTAGGGAATAAGGATGATGTTGTCCTCGTTTGCAATACTATGCTGTGTCGAAGTCGATTCATCTTTTAGTGCAAATTCAACTTTGATTTCTTGTTTCTTTGAACATATTTGAAAAAAATAATTATCAAAGAAAATTTATATCACTCTCTCCTAATAACTATTGTAATGAAGTAGCAATCTTAGGTTCTTCAAAACTGTAGAATTTTTGCCCTTGATTAATGTATAGATTTAAATGGTTTTGCATTTGGTTCCCTCCTTGTATTTAGTGCAAAATTTAAAATTTTCATTTGGCTTCTATATTTAATTTTAAAAAACCATAAGTATGTTTCTTGTATAATTGCAAAATTGATTTTTTTTTTTGGGGGGGGGGGGTCATCTCAAAAGTGTTGGGTCTTTCTCTTGTCATATTTTCTTTTTATTAATAAACTAGTTCTGGGCTCGGGCATTGCGCGTGTGTCCATGCTAGTTTGTGTAGAGTCGTCAGAATGATATATATACATTCTCTAAATCTATGCAAGGTATATTAAAATAAGCATATAAATTTACTGGACAAATCTAATCATACTCGGACTTTCAATTCATAGTTACATATATTTAGCAGAAATTTGTCAATCTGCAATAATTTTTATGTAGAACTCATATAATATGTTAAACTTGCATCAAATAATTATTTAATATATATTTCTAAGAAGAATCAATAAATGAAGAAATAACGCTCATATCTATAAGAAAACTAAAAGATGAATAAGGAAATGAATGAAGTTTAGAATTTACCTTTGAAATGAATCATCAAAAAATGAAGAGCTTTCTTAGTTAGTAGCTGCAAAAAAATTATCCCTCTTTACTATGGATTGGATTTCATAGTCGGAGTCGATACATTATTTTGGTGCAAATTCAACATGGATTTCTTATTTCTTTGAACATATTTGAAAAAATAATTGTCAAAGAAAATTTATATATTTTCTCTCCTTATAGCTATTGTAATGAAGTAACAAATCTTAGGTTCTTCAAATTTGTAGAATTTGTGCCATTGATTTATGCAATAGCTTTAAATGGTTGTGCATTTGTTTCTCTCTTAGTATTTAGCGCAAAATTAAAATTTTTTATTAGGCTTCCATCTTTAGTTTTGTAAAATTGTAAATATGCTTCTTGTATAATCGCAAAATTGATTTATTTTTTGGGGGTTTCACTCAAAATTTTTCTTCTTGTATAATTGTAAAATTGATTTAACTTTTGGGGTTTCAAATCAAAATTATTGGGTCTTTCTCCTGTCACATATATTTTTTATTATTAAACTAGTTTTGGACACGTGTGTCCATGCTAGTTTGTCTAGAGATGTTAGAACGATATATATATATATATTATATCTAAAATAATGCAAGGTACATGAAAATAAGTATAATATTTAGTGAGCAAATGAAATCATACTCGGGCTTTTAATTCATAGTTACATATATCTGGCCAAAATTTGTGAATCTACAACAATTTAAGATCCTTGTTTGCATTACCAGCTAATTCAAGAACTTCCATAGTTAGATACTCCTGAATTGCAGCAGAGTAAATAGTTGTTGTCGCTCCAACTCTTCCATGGGCTAAGGTTCTAGTCTTGAGCTGATGGTGAATTCTTCCCACTGGAAACTGTAGGCCTGCACGATATGAACAAGAGATTGGCTTTTTCTTGCCTTTCTCCTTGTTGGAAGACGCTGCAACTGTTGTCTTCCCCACTACGAGTCCTTTCCTGCCATGTTTTTGACTTCAAAACAACACCGGAAAATCGTGATCAAAAGATTAGAGAGAAAACCCTAGTTTTTGCCGTAGTAAATTTTAGGTTCTTAAAATCTATAGAATTTGAGTCTTTGATTATGTATTACTTTAAATGGTTGTGTATTTGTTTCCTTTCTTGTATTTAGCGCAAAGTTGAAAATTTTCATTAGGCTTCCATCTTTAATTTTGTAAAATTCTAATTATGCTTCTTATATAATTGAAAAATTGATTTATTTTTGGGGGGTTTCAACTCAAAATTTTTCTTCTTGTATAATTGCAAAATTGATTTTTTTGGGGGGTTTCAACTCAATATTGATGGTTCTTTCTCTTTTCATATTTACTTTTTATTAATAAACTAGTTTTCGACACGTGCATTGCATGTGCGTCCATTCTAGTTTTTGTATAGTCATTAGAACAATATATATAAATTCTCTAAAACTATGCAAGGTATATTTAAATAAGTATATAAGATTTAGTGAACAAAATGTAATCATACTACAACTTTCAATTCCCAGTTACATATATTTGGTAAAAATTCTTCAATCTGCAACAATTTTTATGCAGAACTCATATAATATATTAAACTTGCATCAATTAAATAATTAATATATAATTTTAAAAAGAATCAATAAATGAGGCAAAACGCTCGTATCTATAAGAAAATAATAAGACGAAAGAGAAAATTAATGAAGTTTAGAATTTACCTTCGATACGAAACATCCAAAAATGAAGTGCTTTCTTAGTTAGTAGACGTAAAAAATCAGCCCTTTTTGATAAGGATTGAATGTCAGCATCCGAGTCGATACATTATTTTGGTTGAAAATTCAGTATCAGTGTTACACCTCGTAAGTTTCTAGAGTTTAGTCAGCCTATTCGCATATTGGTTGAGAGTTTTAGAGTGCCATATGTACGAGGAAAGGGCCCAAGGAAAGGCCGAATGAGTGCCAAGTCGGGATTTCGCGAGAGGAGGCCGAACCAAGCTGCCCAGAGGGGAAAAGTTGCATGGAGTTGCTCCTCTGCATTAGCCAATGTGGCACAGAGCAGAATCAGCGCATTGGGCAACATGCCACGTTGCATTGTTTGCAGCCTCAAGTATATAAGACACTTAGAAATGAGTCATAATTCATATATCTTCGACCAGCAGAGAATAGGGATGCATGAAAACATTTAATTTTCATCTGATTACGCTGCTAAATGCCGTCCAAATCCAAATTAACTACGGGTATCAAAGTATAAGGCTACAGGAAGCATTTCTATGGAGTTAGTTTCGTGAAATTCGCCCGACGAATCGTTGTCCCGCCGAGCCAAAGTTGTTGGAATTGCTCCAAAATAGTGTCAATACAATCCCAGGCTTAAAGTAAGCATTTCTCCCTTCTATAATTTCAAGAAATAACGACGTATCAATCATGTTCCGTAAAGTTAGAATATAGTTAATATTTATATATATAAAGTTTTCCTTTTTGCCGAACTTAGTGTTAAAACTAGTCCTATCTTTCCAGTAACACGATTTCAGTTGGGAAGAGATATAGAATACTAATTGGAACCTATCAGTTAATCAAAAATCGGCAATCGAGGTATGTTAAGGCATTTTCTTGCGGCAAGTTAGTTTCTTCAGCATAGTAATCCAGTATGAATCCCAGTAAAGCATGTCAGGAGTATGTTATCATGTTCAGTTGTTGTTGTCAGTTGAGACTCGCAAATTGTATTGTTTTGGGTTGGATTATACCGTATACCTTCCGTGACTACCTCAAGGTTAATAGCTGTGTTGCCGCCCGCCAAGGGCGAGGATACGTCACTCTACGGAGCGGCATGACGTACGCAAGGAACGAAGATGGGGATCCAGATCCTCATATTGCCGTGGTTGGCCTTATACACACCCCCGTCGAGTGTTTAAGATCGGGGTGTAGATATCAGGAGTCCTCCGGACTCAAACTCAGACACAGCTACAGTCAGGGGCTGAGCGAGCCCAGTTGCAGACCCAGGGGATCGGCAGGACGCTTATAGTTGGTAGGTGACTCAGTATGACCTGGATAGGGGTATATAGATTGAGATGTACTCTCTAGGGCTAATGGGTGCCCTGGTGGGTTGTTCTGTGCTGATTATACCTTCCGGCTTATGAGGGCTAAGTAAGGTTTATGTTTGCTTTAGTAACTGATAGTTAGACAGTAGGATGCCTTGTTTGTCAGGTATGAGCCTTACCCTCCTTATTGCAGTTATGTTTAGTCCTAATTTCACTACTTCAGTCATTCTCAGTCCATTTCCTTTATTTCAGTTATTGTCAATTCTATTTCCTTACTTTAAGTTATATAAAGTTACTACTTTACATACTCAGTACCTGTGGTACTGACGCCCTCTTCTGGGGCCCTGCATTACTTGCCTGTAGGTACAAATAGATGAGGAGCAGGTACATCGTATTTCTAGTCAGCCGTACAGAACCATCAACTACTTTCTTCCAGAGCTTATGTGATAGAGGTTTATTTCTTTTGTTTGTATAGTATGGGTAGGGCGGGGCCCTGTCCCGACCATCTTATTACTCCTAGAGGCTTGCAGATTGCATTACTTCCCTGTGGTTAGATGATATCAGCTGTGTGGGGCCCATATGTGTTTTAGACTATGTGTGTTGGCTGTGTGGGGTCTGTTTAGCTGTTGATTGGTGGCCTTGCCGGTCATAGCTCAGTTTAGCATCTGATTTCTCTTTCCAGTTATAACCAGATATCATGGTGGCCTTGTCGGCCCGTATAGGACTCCCTATGTTTGTTTGTCTCTGGTTAGCTGTTTATTTTCACAGGTGGCTGTAGGCCTTGTCGGCCGGGGGTTATATTTACGGCCGCTATATAGCCCGTTGTTTTGTTGATTCCAGAGTTAGAGTCAGCCCTGCACCAGAAGTGCTTAGGCTTAGTCAGCTCAGCAGTTCAGGTCCTAGTAGGGCACCAGGTGCAAGTCACGTCTCGCAAGGTGGGGCGTGACAAACTTGGTATCAGAGCAGGTCGTATCGCAGGGAGTCTGGAAGCCGTGCTAAGTAAAGTCTGGTTTATGGATGTGTTGTGCACCACATACTATAGGCAGGAGGCTGCAAGGCATGATAGGATGCTTACTCTTTCTTCTTATTCAGCCGTGCTATAGAGTGGTACGGTATAGGGTTGAGTCCCTAAGCTCGTGATACTCTTTTGATTACAGAGAAATGTCGGACCAGCGACACCCTACGACAGGCAGGAGGCTAGATATAGCAGTAGGAGAGGGCACCAGCAGGGTGCCCCAGCCTCGGTCAGAATCGGCCCGATCTGAGGACGATACATAGGTATCATCTCGACCTCCTTAGCATTCTCCACCATGTCAGGAGCCGCTTGGGATGGCCGGTATGACGTCACCGCCTCCGGCAATTTCTATATCGTACCATCCGACCAGGAGGTCAGGAGCGCGGTGGTTATGCTAGCCCAGATGATGGCTGCTCAACGCCAGCCAGTGCCACCTACAGTTGCAAAATCCGTAGGAGGGCCTGATAGCTATAGGGTCTGAGAATTCCTAACACTAAGTCCCCCGCAATTCACAAGGACAGATCGGACCGAGGACCCTCAACACTTGTTCGACCAGATGCAGAGGATTTTTAGGGTGATGCATGCTACACCCACAGCGTCAGTTGAGTTGGCGGTATTCTGACTATGGGACATCGCTGTACTGTGGTATGAGAGTTGGGAGAGGTCCCGAGGGAGAGATGTTCCCCCTACGCCCTGGCCCATCTTCTCTAAGGCTTTCTTGGATCATTACCTACCGCGGAGATTCGACAGGCCCGGGTTGGTCAGTTCCTACACTTGGAGCAGGGGTCAATGAGTATTCGGGAATATGCCATGCGGTTTGATTCCTTAGTTCGATATGCGCCAGCCTTTGTGGATACAATGCCGGCCAGGGTACACCGCTTTATTATGGGGTTGAACCCAGAATATGTTGAGACCTGCATCACAGCTACACTGCGAGAGGATATGGATATCACCCGTGTGCAGGCTTTTGCTCAGAATATTGAGGGTATCGGATAGTGGCAATGGGAGATTAGAAGGACAAGTCAGGAGCAGCGCCGCAGGGACAGACCGGGTGAATTATAGGAGGAGTCCCGGGGAGGACCTAGGCCACGGTTATCAGATAGGCCGCCTAAACCCCCGCCTCCACCACAGCAGAAAAGGAGCAGTTCTAGTCACCGAGGGCAGTCAGAACCCGGTGAAGGATCACAAGTAGTAGGTTCACAGCAGCAGAGGAGAGTGGAGCAGAGTGGGTTTACAATACCACTTTGCCCTATTTGCAGTCGACGCCACTTTGGAGCATGCAGGTATGGTTCCACAGCATGCTACATTTATGGACAGGAGGGTCATCAGATGAGGAATTGTCAAGCTAGGGGTCAGGGTGACCGGGATCGACAGGATAGGTCCTCGGTAGGATCACGAGCTCCAGCATCCCCGATAGGGTGTAGGCCCTCAGTTTCAGCCGGTAGAGGCTGAGGCAGATCAGGGGCCTCCAGTTCAAGTGCCGCCCAGACCATACTTATGCACTACCGGGGCGACAGGAGTCAGAGTCATCACCAGATGTTGTGACAGGTATGCTGAACATTTGCTCTCATCCTACTTATGTGTTGATAGATCCAGGATCAACCTTGTCCTATGTTACACCATTAGTGGCTCGGAAGTTTCGTATTATGCTGGAATTGCTTCGGCGACCTTTCTCAGTGTCTATACCCATTGGTGACTCTATTATAGCCAGAAGGGTCTATCGGGGGTGTACAGTAGAGGTTGCCAGTCGTCAAACTACGACAGTTTTGATAGAACTAGAAATGGTTGATTTTGATGCCATTATGGGTATGGATTGGCTAGCTCCATGCTATGTCAATGTCGAATGTTGGACCAAGATTGTCCGATTCCACTTTCTGGGGGAGGCAGTATGGGAGTGGAAAGGTATTATAGCCACGCCAAAAGGTAGGTTTATTTCCTATCTTCGGGCGAGAAAATTGATAGAAAAAGGGTGCATTTATCGTATTGTCAGAGTTCAGGATGTTCGGGCAGAGTCTCCGACCCTTCAGTCTATCCCAGTGGTTAGTGAATTTCCCGACGTATTTCCAGATGAGATTCCTAGTATTCCCCCAGAAAGGGAAATTGATTTTACAATCGATCTATTACCAGGCACTCAGCCTATATCTATTCCTCTATATCGGATGGCTCCTGCTGAACTCAGAGAACTAAAGGAACAATTGAAGGATTTTCTAGACAAGGGCTTTATCAGGCCGAGTACTTCACCATGGGGTGCGCCAGTTCTATTCGTGAGGAAGAAGAATGGCTCCCTCCATATGTGTGTAGATTATCGGCAGCTGAATAAAGTCACTATCAAGAATAAGTACCCGCTTCCCAGAATAGACGACCTATTTGATCAGTTACAGGCAGTGAGGTATTTTTCAAAGATTGACTTCACGTTAGGATATCATCAGGTCCGGGTTCGTGAAAGAGATATTCCAAAGACTGCCTTCAGTACAAGATATGGACACTTTGAATTTCTTATCATGTCCTTAAGACAAAAAAACGCCCCAGCAGTGTTCATGCACTTGATGAACAACATTTTCAAACCATACCTGGACTTGTTCGTGATAGTATTTATCGATGATATTCTAGTGTATTCGCGTTCAGAGGCAGATCTCCGGGATCATCTACGGACAGTGCTCCAAATTCTCAGAGATCGCCAGTTATATGCAAAATTTTCTAAATGTTAATTTTGGCTGAATTCAGTAGCCTTCTTGGGCCATATTGTGTAAGATGCCGGTATATAGGTAGATATGCAGAAGATAGAGGCAGTGAAAACATGTCCTAGACCTACCACTCCTACCGAGGTGCATAGTTTCTTGGGGTTAGCCGGGTATTACAGAAGGTTCGTGGAAGGATTTTTCACTTCAGCACCTTTAACCAAACTGACGCGGAAGGAAGCAAAATTCCATTGGACTGAGGCATGTGAGCAGAGCTTTCAGGAACTGAATGACAGATTGACATCAGCACTGGTGCTAGCGTTGCCAGAAGGAACAGAGGGTTATGCAGTCTATTGTGACGCTTCGGGTGTTGGGTTAGGATGTGTTTTGATGCAGCATGGTAAGGTGATTGCCTATGCCTCCAGGCAGCTAAGGAAGCATGAGAAGAACTACCCTACCCATGACCTAGAGTTAGCCATGGTGATTCATGCCTTGAAAATATGGAGACACTACCTGTATGGCATCCACGTAGATATTTTCACTGATCACAAAAGCCTACAGTATATTTTCACCCAGAAAGAGTTGAATCTGCGACAGCGTTGCTGGTTGGAGATGTTAAAGGATTATGATGTGAATATTTTATATCACCCAAGAAGGGCCAATGTTGTAGAAGATGCCCTTAGCCGCAAATCCATGGGAAGCCTAGCATATTTACAGCCCGAGCGGCAGGAATTGGCCCGAGAATTGCATCAGCTAGCCAGTTTAGCTGTTCATATAGTGGAATCAGGAGACAATGGAGTGGTAATCCAAAATACTATAGTTTCATCATTGGTTATGGAAATGGGAGGCAGTTAATATGGATTTCGTGGTAGGATTACCTCGTACCAGGAGTAAATATGATTCTATCTAGGTAATTGTTGACAGGTTGACAAAATCAGTTCACTTTCTGCCAGTAAGGGCTACCTTTTCAATCGAAGATTATGCTGAGCTGTATATTAGAGAAATAGTCCAATTGCATGGTGTCCCACTGTCAATTATCTCTGACAGAGGGGCGCAGTTTACAGCTAAGTTTTAGCAATCTTTTCAGAGGGGCCTGGGGACGCAGGTTAACTTGGGCACAACCTTCCATCCTCAGACAGACAGGCAGACAGAACGTACAATCTAGACACTCGAGGATATGTTACGGGCATGTCTGCTATATTTTGGAGGCAGCTGGGATGAACATCTATCGCTTATTGAATTTTTCTATAATAACAGTTATCATTCAGCAATTCAGATGGCGCCTTATAAAGTGTTATATGGGCGGAAGTGCAGATCGCCAGCTGGTTGGTTTGTGGTAGGAGAATCAGCATTGATTGGGCCAGATATTATTCATCAGTCATAAGAGAAAGTAAATCTTATCGGGGAACGTCTGCTGACGGCTCCGAGCCGCCAGAAATCTTATGCCAATGTGCGGCGAAGAAACCTAGAGTTTAATGTGGGTGACTGGGTATTCCTCAAGGTTTCACCGATGAAGGGTGTGACAAGATTTGGTGAGAAAGGTAAGCTCAGCCCGAGGTTTATTGGGCCTTATCAGATTTGCCGAAGGATAGGCCAGGTGGCTTATGAATTGGATTTACCTCCAGAATTAGAAATCGTTCACCCAGTTTTTCACGTATCAATGTTGAGAAAGTGTACAGGAGATCCCTCCCGAATTTTCCCAGTCAAAGACGTCCAAATCACCGAGGAGTTAGCCTATGAAGAAGCTCCAGTAGCCATACTAGATCGGCAGATCCGCAGACTAAGAACTAAAGATATTGCTTCTGTTAAAGTGTTATGGAGAAATAAGAACCGAGAGGAGAAGACCTGGGAAGTAGAGGATAATATGAAAACCAGATATCCTCAGTTAATTTAGACTTAGTCAGATTTTACAGCTAAAGGTATGTTGTTATTGTTGTTTCATAAGTTGCATTATATATATGTATATGTGGAGTAGTTGACTTTAGTATATTGTGAAATGAATGCCATAGTCTTGTGTGGAGTACTTGTATTGGACTTTTCTATATTTCAGGGTTTTTGGATAGTCTATATTACAGAGGAGACTCTACCGAAAATTTTCCAGAATAAGTAATTGCAAGGTTAAGGTTCTTGCAAGTAGAAATTAACATTCGAGGACAAATGTTCATAAGGGGGGAAGGATGTTACACCCCGTAAGTTTCTAGTGTTTAGTTGTCCTATTATTATGTTGGTTGAGAGTTTTAGAGTGTCATACGTACGAGAAAAGGGCCCGGGGAAAGGCTGAACGAGTGCCAAGTCGGGATTTCGCGAGAGGAGGCCGAACCAAGCTGCCAAGAGGGGAAAAGTGGCATGGAGCTGCTCCTCCAAGTTAGACAACGTGGCACAGAGCAGAATCAGCGCGTTGGGTAGCGTGCCACGTTGCCTTGTATGCAGCCTCATGTATATAAGGGTGTCACACTTAGAAATAAGATCATAATTTATATATCTTCAAGCAGCAGAGAATAGGGATGCAGGAAAACATTTAATTTTCATCTGATTACGGTGCTAAACACTGTCCAAATCCAAATTAACTTCGGGTGTCAAAGTATAAGCCTGCAGGGAGCATTTAGACGGAGTTAGTTTCGTGAAATTCACCCGGCAAATCGTCGTCCCACCGAGCCAAAGTTGTTGGAATTGCTCCAAATTAGTGACAATACGATTCCAGGCTTAAAGTAAGCATTTCTCCCTTCTAGAATTTTGAGAAATAACGAGGTTTCGACTGTGTTCCTTAAAGTTAGAATATAGTTAATATTTTTATATATAAAGTTTTCCTTTTTGCCGAACTTAGTGTTAAAACTAGTCCTATCTTTCCAGTAACATGATTTCAGTTGGGAAGAGCTATTGAATACTAATTGGAACCTATCAGTTAATCATAAACCGGCAATCAAGGTATGTTAAGGCATTTTCTTGCGGCAAGTTAGCTTCTTCAGCAGAGTAATCCAGTATGAATCCCAGTAAAGCATGTCAGGAGTATGTTATCATGTTCAGTTGTTGTTGTCAGTTGATACTCACAAATTGTATTGTTTTGGGATAGATTATACCTGTATAGCTTTTGTGACCACCTCAGGGTTAATAGCTGTGTCGCCGCCCGCCAGGGACGAGGATACGTCGCTCTACAGAGCGGCATGCCGTCCACAAGGGATGAAGATGGGGATCTAGATCCTCATATTGCCATGGTTGGCCTTATACACACCTCCGCCGAGCGTTTACCCTCGGGGTGTAGATATCGGAGTCCTCCAGACTCAGACTCAAACACAGCTACAGTCATGGGCCGAGCGGGCCCAGTTGCAGACCTAGGGGATCGACAGGACGCTTATAGCTGGTAGTTGACTCAGTATGACCTGGATAGGGGTATATAGATTGAGGTATACTCACTAGGGCTATTGGGGGCCCAGATGGGTTGTTCTATGCTGATTGTACCTTCTTGCTTATGGGGGCCAGGTAAGGTTTATGTTTGCTTTAGTTACTGATAGTTAGACAGTAGGATGCCTCATTTGTCAGATATGACCCCTATCCTCCTTATCACAGTTATGTTTAGTCCTGATTTCACTACTTCAGTCATTCTCAGTCCATTTCCTTTACTTCAGTTATTGTCAGTGCTATTTCTTTACTTTCAGTTATTTAAAGTTACTGCTTTACATACTCAGTACCTGTGGTACTGACACCCTCTTCTGGGGCGTTGCATTACTTGCCTGTAGGTACACATAGACGAGGAGCAGGTCCCTCATAGTTCCAGTCAGCCGTACAGAGCCATCAACTCCTTTCTTCTGGAGCTTATGTGATAGAGGTTTATTTCTTTTGTTGGTACAGTATGGGTAGGTCGGGGCCCTGTCCCGACCATCTTATTACTCCTAGGGGCTTGCAGATTGCATTACTTCCCTGTGGTTAGATGATACAAGTCGTGTAGGGCCCATATGTGTTTTAGACTATGTGTGTTGGCCGTGTGGGGCCCTGTTTAGCTGTTGATTGGTGGCTTTGTCCGTCATAGCTCAGTTTAGCATCTGATTTCGCTTTCTAGTTATAACCAGATATCATGGTGGCTTTGTTGGCCTGCATAGGACTCCCTATGTTTGTTTGTCTTTGGTTAGCTGTTTATTTTCACAGGTGGCTATAGGCCTTGTCGGTCGGGGGTTGTATTTACAGCTGCTATATAGCCTGTTGTTTTCTTGATTCCAGAGTTAGAGTTAGCCCTGCACTAGAAGTGATTGGACTCAGTCAGCTCAACAGCTCTGGTCCTAATAGGGCATTAGGTGCCAGTCATGCCTCCCGAGGTGGGGCGTGACAATCGATTTCCTGTTTCTTTGAACGTATTTGAAGAAAATAATTGTCAATGAAAATTTATATCTCTCTCACCTAATAGCTATTGTAATGAAGCAAATCTTGGGTACTTCAAATTTGAAGAATTTGTGCCCTTGATTAATGTGTAACATTAAATGGTTGTGCATTTATTTTCTCCTTGTATATAGCGCAAAGTTGAAATTTTGTATGAGGTTTCTATCTTTAATTTTGTAAAATTCTAAGTATGCTTCTCGTATAATTGCAAAATTGGTTTATTTTTTGGGGGCTTTAACTCAAAATTAGGCTTGGTGTATAATTGAAAAATTAATTTATTTTTTGGGGGGTTTCAACTCAAAATTGTTGGGTCTTTCTCCTGTCATAATTCTTTTTTATTAATAAATTGTTGAATGTGGTTTACAGTTGGCTTTTACCAGGTAAACTGCTCATACAGGAGGAAATTCTCCTACAAAACAACTTGCCACAAAGGTATCATTATTTCTAATTGTCTTGGTCTCCACTAAATTATATTTGCATGTTTTAGTTCTTAACTTATCTTGTATATTATTAGGCTGCACACAAGTCTGCTCCTACTACTGGTGGTGTCAAGAAGTCACACAGACACCAATCTAGTACTGTTACTCTTAGGTATGTATAGATGATTTCTGGTAATTGAATATATTGAAATATGTTCTCTTTTGTCTACATCACGCTAGAAATACCATTGTATGCATGTTATTGACTGATATTTTACATTGTGCAGTGAAATCCGTAAGTACCAAAAGAGTATTGATCAGCTCTTGAACAAGAAGCTTCCATTCCATAGGCTGGTTCATGAATTTTCCTAGAACTTTAAGGTACATTTCGTGGATTACTTGTTTTTTTTGGGGATGAGGTGGGGTCAGGGTTGAGTGCATACAATTGTGGTGAGGAAGATGTAACCTCTGTGGTCTAGTGATCTAATTGATTCTTCTTTTTGTGTATGTCTTTATTTTCAAACTAACTTCATTTTTAGGGTCATGCGGTACTTGCTTTTCAAGATGCTGCTACGGCCTATTTGGCGGTTATATTTAGGACACTAACCTTTGTTCCATTCATGTCAAACGGGCGACAATTATGCCTAAGAACATTAACCTTGTTCAAAGATGCAGGGGCGAGCGTGCTTAGTTTGATCATTGAAGTAGTAACTTTGTTGGTCATATTTTTACTCATTTCTTATTTGACAAAGAAAATTAAGAAAGTTAGTAATAGCATAGAAATGTGCTTCTAAGAATTTTTTGGTAGCTGGAAGTGTGCTGTAATTTTGTTGGTGTTTTATTTTGGTTAGGGGAAAACATGATATATTTTATTTGGATCTCTATAATTTTTGTTGTCACACCTCTTGTGTCGAACAATGTTAAGTATTTCCATCTAATGGATAGTTCAAATTGTTGTAGATATTTTTGATTATGATATACTCTTTAGGGAATAAGGATGATGTTGTCCTCATTTGCTAGATTATGTTGTGTCGGAGTCGATTCATTATTTTGGTGCAAATTCAACATGGATTTCTTGTTTCTTTAGCCATATTTGAAAAAAATAATTATCAAAGAAAATTTATATTACTCTCTCCTAATAACTATTTTAATGAAGTAGCAAAGCTTATGTTCTTCAAAATTTTAGAATTTGTGCCCTTGATTAATGTATAGCTTTAAATGATTTTGCATTTGGTTCCCTCCTTGTATTTAGTGCAAAATTGACAATTTTCATTTGGCTTCTATCTTTAATTTTGTAAAATTCTAAGTATGCTTCTTGTATAATTGTACAATTGATTTATTTTTTGGGGGGGTTTCATCTCAAAATTGTTGGGTGTTTCTCCTGTCATATTTCCTGTTTATTAATAAACTAGTGTTGGACACGAGCATTGCATGTGTGTCCATGCTAGTTTACATAGAGTCGTTAGAACGATATCATGCCCCACCTTGGGAGGCATGACTGGCACCTGGTGCCATACTGGTATCTGAAATGACCTGACTGGGCTTATGCACTTCTGGTGCATGCCTACTCTTCAAATCAAGAAAACAACAAGCTATATATCGGCTATAAACAACCTTCGGTCGACAAGGCCTCATAGCCACTTGTAAAAAGGAAACAACTAACTAACAACACGCGATAAATCGATCATATGCGTGCCGATAAGACCACCATGCTGTCTAGTTATAGCAGAATGAAAACAGGTAGTCATAACCTACCCCATCGGCTCCGGTAGCACCTAAGGATGAATCCATATCCACCGCCGAATTCAGGGCGTCCATTCAATTGCTAGCTCAAACAATCACCAACTAGGTGAACCAGCAGGTGGTTCTAGTAGCCATAAATGGGTCTGCAGCTGCTGCTCGGGTGCGGGATTTTACCTGAATGAACCCTCTAGATTTTCATGGAGCGAAGGTGGGAGAGGACCCACAAGGTTTATAGATGAGATTAGAAAGATTACGCTATTATGGGTGTCAGCTCCTCCAAGAGTGCTGACTTGGCTTCCTTTCAGCTTAAAGGGGTAGCCCAGGTTTGGTATGAGCAGTGGAAGGAGGGGCAGCCAGCGGGAGCAGGACCGGTGGAGTGGGAGGAGTTCCACAAAGCTTTCCTGGATAGGTTTTTCCCTCAGGAGCTGAGGGAGGCTAACATGGCAGAGTTTATGAACCTTCGAGAGGGAAACCAGACAGTGGAGGAGTATGCTTTGGAGTTTACTAGACTATTAAAGTATGCTCCAGAGATGGTGGCCGAGCCAAGGCCTCGTATGCTGAAATTCATTAATGGAGTATCTAATCTCGTCCTAAAGGAGTGCAGGACCGCGATGCTGATCAAGGACATGGACCTCTCTAGCCTAATTGTTTATTCCCAGTAGATTGACGTAGAAAAATTGAAAGATATTGAGCGTAAGAATAAGCGGGCAAGAACTGGTCATTCAGACTATGGCCGTCAGAAATCTGACAGTAGTAGTCGCCTACAATAGCAGCAGCAGTAGCAAAAACAATAGAGAGCCCCAGCACACAGCTCAGCCAGCGCCCCAACCTTTTCGTCCCGCCATGATCAGAGGGGCGGAGCATCTGGCTCTCAGTCACAGAGTTTTAGTGCCTGCAACAAGTATCCAGCTTGTCCCAAGTGTGGTAGGAATCACCCAGGATAATTCCTTCAGGGACGAGAGGGCTGCTTTGGGTGTGGACATCTTGGAAACATGCTTAGAGAGTGACCGTCAGCGAGGCGAGGGAGATCACAATCTAACACATCATCAGCTCCAGCAGGTCGACCAGCCCAACAGGCTAACACAACAGGTACAGATGGCAGTCAACATCAAAATCGTTTCTATGCTCTATCTTCTTGTCAGGATCAGGAAAGCTCACCTGACGTAGTTACTGGTATGTTACGTCTCTTCCATATAGACGTATATGCCCTCTTAGATCTAGGAGCCACTCTTTCGTTCGTAACTCTGTATATAGAAGTTCAACTCTGTATAAATCTAGAGGTTCTTTCGGAACCATTCTCAGTTTCTAACCCAGTTGGTGAGTGAGTTAGAGCCAGCTGGGTGTAAAGAAATTGCCCAGTTTCTGTCCAGAACAAAGTAATTCCAGCTGATCTCATAGAGCTATACATGGTCGACTTCGACCTTATTCTTGGTATGGATTGGTTAAACTCTTGCTATGCCTCAGTTGATTGCAGAACTAGAGTTGTCAAATTCCATTTTCCTAATGAGCCAGTTTTAGAATGGTCGTTCAGCAGTTCAGCGCCTAAGGGTAGGTTTATTTCCTACCTTAAAGGCCCAGAAACTCATTTCCAAAGGATGTCTATATCATCTAGTTTGAGTTAAGGATTCCAACTCTGTGAGCCCAATCATTCAGTCAGTTCTAGTTGTCAGCGAGTTCCCAGATGTATTTCCTGAGGATCTTCCCAGAGTTCCCCCTGAATGGGAACTAGACTTCGGAATAGATCTCCTCCCAGATACTCAGCCCATCTCCATCCTTCCTTACAGAATGGCTCCAGCTGAGCTTAAGGAGGTTAAGGAGTAGCTAAAAGATCTTCTTGACAAGGGTTTTATCAGACCTAGCATCTCTCTTTGGGGTTCTCCAATGTTATTCGTGCGTAAGAAAGAAGGTACCCTCAGAATGTGCATAGATTACCATCAGCCAAACAAAATCATAGTCAATAACAAATATCCCTTATCTAGAATTGATGACCTACTCAACCAGCTTCATAGAACCAGTTGTCTTTCCAAGTTCGATCTCAGGTTAGGATACCATCAGTTAAGGGTCAGAGAGTGTGACATATCGAAAATAGCATTCAGAACTCGGTATGGTCACTATGAGTTTGTGATGACTCCCTTTGGGTTAATGAATGCCCCTGCATCCTTTATGGATTTGATGAATAGGGTATTTAAGTAGTACCTAGACATGTTCTTCATCGTATTTATCGACGACATTCTAGTATACTCCAGAAATGTGAAAGAACATGAAGACCACATGAGGATAGTGCTACAAACACGCAAGGACCGCCAGTTGTTTGCCAAGTTCAGCAAGTGTGCATTCTGGTTGAAGGCTGTGACGTTCTTAGGTCATGTGGTCTTAAACGAAGGGATACAAGTAGATCCTCATAAGATAGCAGCAGTGGAGAATAATCCCAGACCTACCTCTCCTACTTAAATAAGGATTTTTCTGGGCTTAGCAGGTTATTACCGACGGTTTGTGGAAGATTTCTCCTTCATAGCCTCTCCTCTGACCAAGTTAACTTAGAACAAGGTGAAATTGCAGTTGTCAGATGAGTGTGAGAAACGTTTTAAGGAGTTGAAGACTCAACTCACTAGCGCTCCAGTGTTAACCTTACCGGAAGGATCAGATGGGTTGGTTGTTTATTGTGATGCTTCCAAAGTTGGACTCGGTTGCGTTCTGATGCAGCGGGGCAATGTGATAGCCTACGCCTCTAGACAGCTCAAAGTTCATAAGAAGAATTATCCAACTCACGACTTGGAGTTGGAAACGGTGGTATTCGCTTTAAAAATATGGAGACACTACTTGTACGGGGCTCACGTGGATGTGTTCATAGATCACAAGAGCCTTCAGTATGTGTTCAGCCAGAAGGACTTAAACCTGCATCAGAGACAGTGGTTGGAACTGCTAAAGGATTATGACATGAGTATGCTGTATCACCCAGGTAAGGTCAACGTGGTGGCGACGCCCTAAGAAGGCAATTTATGGGAAGTGTACCTCACATTGAGGAAGGAAAGAGGGAGATAGCAAAAGAAGTTCACAGGCTAGCCAGGTTAAAGGTGCAGTTGGTGGATTCAACTGAAGGTGACGTGGTAATGCAAAGCGGGTTGGATTCATCCTTGGTAGTAGAAGTTAATTCTGGACAAGATGAAGATCCAGTTCTACTTAAACTTAAAGAAGCAGTCCTCAGAAAGGAGGTTGAGGCTTTTTCCCAAGGGGGAGATGGGGTTCTTCATTACTAGGGCAGATTGTGTATGTCGGATGTTGGTGAGTTGAGATAGCAGATACTGGCTGAGGCACACAGCTTGAGATACACCATTCACCCCAGTGCTACCAAAATGTATCGCGATTTGCGGGATATTTACTGGTGGAATGGCATGAAGAGAGACATTGTTGAATTTGTAGCTAAGAGCCTGAACTTCCAGCAGGTCAAGGTAGAACACCAGAGACTAGGAGGTATGACCCCGGATATCAGCATACCCACCTAGAAGTGGGAAGAAGTAAATATGGACTTCATTACAGGTCTACCTCGGACTCGTCGACAACATGACTCAATCTGGATAATAGTAGACCGAATGACTAAGTCAGCACATTTCCTCCCATTCAAAACCACAGATTCAGCTGAGGATTATGCTAAACTTTATATTCAGGAGCTAGTTAGACTTTATGGGATGCCATTGGCTATTATTTCAGATAGGGGTACCCAGTTCACCTCCCATTTCTGGAAGTCTTTTAAGAAGGGACTTGGCACAGGTCAAGCTCAATTCAGCTTTTCACCCGCAGATGGATGGGCAAGCTGAGCTATTCAGACTCTAGGATATATGCTAAGAGCATGCGCAATCTATTTTAAGGATAATTGGGATGACCATCTTTCTCTTATCGAGTTTGTGTACAACAATAACTACCATTCTAGCATCTAGATGACCCTATTTGAAGAATTGTATGGTAGAAGATGTAGATCTCCTATAGGGGTAGTTTGAAATTGGTGAAGCCACCTTGATAGGGCCAGACTCGGTTCATGAGGTAATTGCAGAAAGTTCAGCTCATCCGAGAGAGCTTGAAAGCAGCTCAGAGCTGCCAGAAATCTTATGCCAATGTGCGGAGAAGAGAGTTGGAGTTTGCAGTTGATGATTGGGTGTACCTAAAAATCTCACCCATGAAAGGGGTGATGAGGTTTGGAAAGAAGGGAAAGATCAATCCAAGGTATGTAAGACCTTATAGAATTTTGAGGCTTATCGGCAAGGTAGCTTATGAGGTAGAGTTACCTTCAGAGCTAACATATGTGCATCCAGTTTTCCATGTGTCACTTTTGAAGAAGTGCATCAGAGATCCAGCCTCAGTTGTGCCATTGGATAGCGTAGGGATAAAAGATAGTCTCTCTTATGAGAAAGTACCAGTCCGGATCCTTGACCGTCAGGTGTGTAAGCTGAGGAACAAGGAAATAATTTCAGTCAAAGTCTTATGGAGAAATCAGCAGGTTGAGGGAGCTACGTGGGAGGCTGAAGCATATGTGAGGACTCAGTTTAGTTTCATGAATCAGTTCAGATGTTCAAGTCTCTTTTATGTTTTTGAATGTATGTATGATAAGTAAACTCAGTTCAGATATGTATTTTGAAACGGAGATAGTCTTTTCGGCAGTTTTGGAGTAATGGGCAGTATTTGAAGGTTTTGATTGTTATTTTCTGCTTCCTGTGTGTTTTCTAACATTCGAGGATGAATGTTTACAAGGGGAGATATGGTAACACCCCGGAAACTCAAAATCCAATTCTAGGGCATAAAGCAGGAAATCTGAAAAACTGCAGAAATGTTGTAGGACAGCCCATCTGACGAGTCGTCAAGTAAACTTACGACTCGTTAGGTGAGCCGTGAGGAGAAGGCTGATTAATGTAAATAAGGGAGGCAATGTACCTAACGAGGGACGTCACAAGTCGTGGTCACTGACCACGACCCATTAAGTCACTCGTGGTCAGGCCTGAGTTTGGGCATGTTTTAGTTGGCCAGTGTACTCGACGAGTGGGTGAAACGATTCGTCACCTCTGGCAATGACTCATTAAGTGACTCGTTATGGGACATAGCATAAAATCTCCAGAATGAGACAGTGTGGTCCCCGACTGGTGACCACGACTCATGGTCACCAATAACGACTTGTTGGGTCCCTCATGGTGACCTACAAAGGATCCCAGGTAGTGTACTTGATGGGAGTGACCACGAGTCCTGGTCAGTCACCACGACCCATTAGGTTACCCGTTACGGGCACCTGAAAATTTTTCCCAACGAAATTCTAAGGACTATTAACTAAATTCCTATTCACCTAAGCTTTAGACTATGTCATTTTGGACCTAATTTTAGACTTATTAGAGGGTTTGGATGGTTCCTACCCACATTCTCACATTAACCCTCAAAGAAACATCGTAGAATTCTCTCTCAGAGTATTTTAGAGCAAGGGCTAGGGCTGAACTTTTCTGTTCAATTCTCAAGAAAATTATCCAGGTTTCTTCACCAGTTATGTGGGGTTTTAGCAAGGGGATTGTTCTTCCCTTGTGTCCCCAAAATCGTCCTTAATTTCTTCTATCAGTTTTAAGCCCTAAGCTTTCGAATATGAAGAGTATTCATGTTTATTTTCATTGATTTCACTTAGAACGATGTTCATGTATATTGATGATATGATCCCCATAATTTCCTTATCAAATAGTTGGTGTTCATACAAAAGTGAGTTTAAGCCCTAATATTTCGAGTAACGATTTTTCTTGTTAAATTCCCTCTAGTGAATGAAGAATGCTTTGGGCTGAATTTCTAGAATTTCTTACTATACGTATATGTTGGGTAAATACCCCATGAATTAGAATGACTTTAGTTCGTTGAATGAAGTTCCTATAATTCTTGAATTTCTCTATATTATGAAATTCCCATACTATTGAGATAAGTTGAATTCTCAATTAGCTGCTAGTAGTCTAGAATTGTTAGAACTAGAATATATCCAGAATCATATCAGTTTAGTCTCAGTCAGAATGCTAGAATCCTCAGTGATATTGAGAAAATTGTCAACAGATCAGTTTGACTTCAGTCTTATTTCAAGGTGTCAGTGGTGTTTCTCAGTTATCAAAACTAGACTCAGATTTACAGTTTTTGGTCCATTAGGCGGTCATGACATTCTAGTAAATAGCTCTGACCAGCCCCAAGACCCCAGTTCAGTTACAGCTTGTCCTTAGACGGTCACGACGCTTCCAAATAAGTAGCTCTAACCAGTCTAGAACCCAGTTCACAATCTGGTCCGATAAGACTCTCAGGATACGTGCAGTTATACGTCCCTGACTAGTCTTAGACCCTAGTTTTGAGCTATCAGCTTAGTAGTTCATTTTCAATTTTCTAGTGGGAGTAGAACTTAACACCGAGCGGGCCAAGGATCCAGCGCACAGGTTCCCAGAACAATGTTGCCAGCGTAGGTTACAATATTACTTGGCTTGATTGGCCTTAGACTTTTGTGATCACTCAGTTCATGCCTTAATACCCTAGCAAGGCATATTGGGTCCTACCGGTGGGGTGTATACATCAGACTTCGCGGCTAGCTCACGTGGTTATATGTCCGTTATAGACTCTCCCACTAGTCAGTCTAGTCCAGTTATAGAATAAGTAGCTCAGTTTAGTTCTAGTCCTCAGTTTAACTCAGTTCAGTACAGTATCTCAGCCTCAGGGTTTCAGGCTTAGGGCACGTCCTTGACCATCAAACAAGGTCATCTTGACCATTGCAGATTATATCAGTAGTTCAGTTCAGCTTACCTGTTGGTCATTGCCTGTCATTTTAGCTCAGACTTTATTTTCAGCTATGTTTCTCCCACTTAATCAGTATATTCAAAGTGCTGACGCATACTTTTATGCTATATCATTTCATGTTACAGCTGCAGGTTCTCAGACTCAGCATCGTTAGTTGCTGCAGTTCAGATTCTCCGTTGCAGCAGTTGAAGTGTGAGTCCTCATCATCCGAGGGCACTTTTTTCCTTCTTTCAGTCATGTATTAGTTTCAGTTAGACTTAGAGTTAGTTGGGGACTTGTCCGAACAACTCCTCTATTAGATGGCTTTAAGACAGACATGATTTTCAGATTTATCAGTATTATTCTATTGTTTAAACTTTATGTTTTTAAACTTGCCGCTCATGAATATTTATGATATTATTTCAAAGTTACGCTCTGCATATTTACTCAGAATGCTAGTAATTGATAGACTAGGGGTTGACTTGGGGTTGCTTGTGGCTCCATGAACCGTGTTATGCCCAGGGTGTAGGCTCGGGGCGTGACATATATGTAATACCCCGAAAAGGGCTAAGAATAAGACCTGGGAGTTTAGTTAGAAAAGTGCAGAAAACTGGCAAAAATATCTCAGGACGGGAGACTTAACGACTTGTGGTGGGATAGCGCGAGTCATCGTGTGCTGTCGTGTTGTGGGAGTCAGGAGGCAGTGGCAACGGACGACCTGACAAGTCGTCTGTCCTGGCAATGACTCGTTATGTAGGTCGTTAGGAGGGAGAAGCTTTGGTTTTAAAAAGGATTTCCAGTGTATATGACAGAAGGACATGACGACTCGTCGGATGTGTTAACGAGTCATCTTGTTGGTCGTAGCCTGAAGGTTGAGATTTCCAATAGACTTGACGAGTGCACCTAACAAGTCGTCAGGTGTGACAACGACTCGTCAGGTGAGTCGTGGGTTCCGGTTCGGCCAGATTTTTAAGTTTTTCTCAGGGGTGTTTTGGTAAAATCCTATGCTCCCAGTTCTTAAATGATGTCATTTTGGGTATTTTGGGGACATTTTTAAGGTTTCTTCTACACCTAAACCCTCATTCTCTCAATCTCTTTCTTCCTCCTCTCTTCTCAAAAATCCTAGGGGTTTCACCAAGGTGTTCTTCAAGCTTCAAGGAAGATTTTCGATTGGGATTTTCGTCCAACAGGTATGTGGGACTTCAACAAGGATATTCTTCCATCCTTGTGCCCAAAATTCTTTCAATTAGAATCCGATTTGGTTTATTTAGAATATCATGATCTAGGGTTTGAGTAATGGGTAATTTTTTCTTCATTCTTTTTCTTAACTACAAATAATTACCCCAATTATGGAATTTATTTGGGACGTTAATTTGATGGGTTGTTTGGAATATGGATCATATGTTGGGAATGCATGAGGAGAACATGTTGTTCATAAATTGGCTTGAGTAATGAATGGGTGTTGCTTATTGTTCAATTAATTTTTGTAGCCATGCATGAATAAGAAGAAATTGTGAAAATATAGGTTGAGTATGTATGGGTGTAGTATGTTCTTCCTAACCCGATTTAAGTGTTGAATGAGAATTGTTCATTTCTCCTCTGATTACCATAGAAATTCATGATTTTGATGGAAGTGTGGAAATATTGCATAATTGACCCTAGCGACTTGATTATGATATTGATGACCATGTTGGATTGACTAGGTGGTGTGGGTTTTAGTAATTGAAGTAAATTATGTGCCATCACCATGTTCTCGATTTAATTGATTGGGAATGACAAGATTGCATCTCCATTATTGAACTACGAAGCCTGGGCGGATTCTATTTTGTTTTTCCCTTAATAAAACTATTTTTATAAAAATCTTGGAATCTAAAACACCCGTGGCTAAAGAGTTCACAAAGGAGAGATTATGTCAAGTGTGTGGAATGTTGTAGACCTATGCATCATTGAACTTATACTAATGCATGACCTTATAAGATGATTATGTCTATATGAATATGTGGATCTCATACCAGGTTTTTGTACTTCATTTTGGTTCTGTTACTAATCCTGTGATTTATGGTACTCCCTTGTCCAGTCTTTTAGATTCTAGGACATGTTTGACCCTAAATTAGTTTATCAGTTCTCATTGAACTCTCAGATTTCCAAACTATTTACAGTATTTATAATTTTAGATAGGGCTATTGCATGTCATCTCAATATAGTTTATGAGTTTTATTAGTGTACTTATGTTTTATCTTATATTTCACATACTTAATACATTCAAAGTATTGACGCATACTTTTTATATGCTATATCATTTTATGATATAGGTGATGAGTTGGAAATTGACCAACTCATTAGGCTCCTAATCATGAGTTTTTTCTTAGTTTTTGAGTCATTTATATAGATTTTATACCCTTTCTCTTGATTTCTTTGTAGGTACTGATCTTGGGCAGATTTATATGCCCAAGTGATACTCAAAAGTATCATTTTCGCCTTGTTTATCTAGCAATGTGTATACGTTTTCATGTAATTGGTAATAAAATGTGAATTTATACTAACCAACATGATTAGCATTGTTTTGTAGGTAAAATGTGATTTTGAGGAGCTAAAATGCATGTTGGATGATATCGGAGTTGGACTTGGATGCGAGCAAGGAAAAAGGCATAGGACTGCACGAATTAAAGGGGCTCCGCGATGGAGCCGTGTCACGCTACCATCGCGGAGGCATTCTGCCTGGAGGGTGAAAATTCATCAATTTCCAGTGGAGGTTCGCGACTGCTCCGTGGCACGGTGGCTAGCCTCCGCGTTGCACATCGTGCCACGTTGGTGTTTGATTTCCCGGACCCCCAGTTCCAGTGAGGGTCCGCATTCACGACGTGTCACGGAGGCAGTGCTCCGCGATGCACTCCGTGACACGTTGCTCATTATTTCTGGAAAAATTCCCACTAGTATAAATACAACACTTAAGTGTATTTTTCATAATTCAGACTTGGTGGAGCAAGGACGTGGGTTACAGGCAGTTGAGGGACGAAAAGTTCAGGGTTTTTTCTCTCTTTCTTTCTTCTTTAATTCAATTGTTTGTATGATTAACACTTGTTTTAGGATGATTAATCCACAAATGAGTGGCTAATTCCCTTCCTTGTTGAGGTTATGAACACTTGTGATGAATTTTGATTATTGATTATATGGTTTTTCATCTTTTTCTTCCATGTTGTTCTATTAATTCTTGTTCTTACTGCATTGGTGTGTGGCCTACATTAATGTACATCTAAAAAGTCTGATTTCACTCGAGAGAGCACGAAATTGGAAAGTTGTGAATTAATAGGATATTGTTCTTTACTTGATTTGGGAAAATTGAGTTTTGATGTGCTTTCCTGATAGAAATATACAGAAATATAGACGGATGGTTCATGATTCGTAAGTGAGATTAAATATGAGAGTTTTAATCTCTTTGAAATTGTTCTTGGCTAGCAACTGGAAGAAAAGATTAACCAATTTATGATGATAATCAGTTTCATTACATGTTCTTTAACCTCAACATGCTTTTATCCATAGTCCAAATTCAAAGTAGATAATTGTTTGTAGCTTAGTATAGAATTTATAAAACAAATTATTCACTTTTTGGTTATTTAGTTGTCAGCATATTTAGAAGTAAAAATATAGTATACTTGAGCAAATTGCACTTAACCCAAGTCTCTGAGGGATCGATACTTGGCTTACTAAAGCCACTTACTACTTGTTCGACCACGTGCACTTGCGTGTCGGTTTTATAATACCCATACTACGCACACCGAACAAGCTTTTGGCGCCGTTGCCGGGGACTTGACAATTGGTGAATTTGTATCAAGTGTTAATTTTACTGTATTTTTATTTTCTTTTCTTAAGTGTTGACAACTTGGTCTTAGCTTGTATTTTGCAGACTTAATTGCTGTGAACACTGGCAAGAGACAAAGAGCTGGTGGAATCTTATATAGAGCCAGAATGTATATTTCACAGTAAACGGAGAGAAGCTCTACAAAGGAAGCTGCAGTTGCTCAGACAGACCATTATGGAGCAGCAAAATCCACCGGTAGTAAGGGCAGTGTTAGTGCCCGAAGAAGCAGCAGCAAGGCCGGTTCGTGAGGTGGCAATCCCACATGCCAACAATGTTACATCCAGTATCCGCAAACCAGAGCCTGGAGGGAGATTTGAACTCAAGCAAAATATGGTGCAATTATTGCACACAAGCGGGCAATTTACCGGTCTCCCTCATGAAGACCCACAACAGCATCTCCAAAACTTTTTGGAGATAAGTGACACTTATATACCCGCTGGAGTGTCACCTGATTATGTTCGGCTTTCATTATTTCCGTTCTCATTACTCGGAGAAGCCAAGAGTTGGTTGAAAGCGGAGCCACCAAATTCTATTTCAACGTGGGATGATCTTGCACGAAAGTTCTTGATAAGGTTTTTTCCCTCTGTCAAAACAGCAAGACTTAGAAGTCAAATTCTAAGTTTCAAACAGAGGGAGGGAGAAAATTTATATCAAGCCTGGGAGAGATTTAAATACATGTTGCGGGACTGTCCTCATCATCATCAGTCCAATAATGTGTTGGTGCACACATTTATTGAGGGTTTGGAACCCCACACCAAAATATTGCTAGATTCAGCAGCTGGAGGGCAAGCGCTGGAAAAGACTTATGAGGAGCTGTACACCTTGCTAAACCGGATTTCACAGGGCAATCCAGAATGGAATGTTGATTCATCACGAGGTGGAACAAGGAAAGAAGCAGGAGTGCTTGAAGTGGATGGATTTACAGCTATCGCTGCACAGATAGCTGCCTTTTAAAATCAATTGAACAACCACTTCAGCAACATGGCATTGAACCAGCCTTCAGCTCCAGTTAATGCAGTCCAGCAATTGTGGTGTGAAGTGTGTGGAAGCAGTGAGCAGTCAGCTGAGTGCCGTGGAGCCAATCCTGACTCGGTAAACTTTGTGGGGAATGCACAAAGAAATCATCAGCAGTATGGGAGTAGCTACAATTCAAATTGGAGGAACCATCCAAATTTTTCATGGGGTAGCAATAACCATCAAGGCCAAAGTTCGGGTCAGGGTGTGCAGAGGAATCAAGGAGGGCAACAGAACTACCAATCTCAATTCAGAAATAACAATGCACCTCCTCCACCACCATCACCCAACATTGAGGAGATGTTCAAGACCATGATCGCTAACCAAGCGCAATTGCAGGCTGACTATGTTAAATTGGCAGCCGAAGTGAAAAATAACCAGTTAGCGACCAAGGCTCTTGAGTATCAATTTGGGCAATTTTCTAGTGCCCAAAATACAAGGCCTAAAGGAGGACTGCCAAGGGACACAGATCCGAATCCGAAGCAGGTAAATGCAGTGACCACAAGGAGTGGTTTGCAGCTGAAGGAGGTGGAACCAGAAAGACCACCTCAACACTCGGGAGAAGCAGAAGTTGAGGGGGAGAAAAGTTCGGAGAGGGGGAAGACCAAAGAAGCTGAATCAGAAAGACCTCCACCCCCGTTCCCTCAACGACTCAAGAAACACAAGGAGGAGGCGTGTTTCAAGAAATTCATGGAGGTTCTTAAACAGGTACATGTTAACTTACCTCTTGTTGATGTCTTGCAGGGAGTGCCTAAATATGCTAAATACATAAAAGGCATCATGGCAAACAAAAGTCGGTTGACTGAGTATGCCACGGTGGCTTTAACGGAGGAGTGCACTTCCCAGATCCAAAACAGACTGCCCAGGAAGTTAAGAGACCTTGGGAGTTTTACTATCAAGCTTACTATTGGGCAGAGCATCCAAGCTCGTGGATTGTGTACCTGGGAGCGAGCATAAATCTGATACCATCTTCAGTATTAAGAAAGTTGGGTCTAGGGAGTCCTAGACCTACAACCGTAATCTTGCAGTTGGCGGATCGATCCTTAGCTAGGCCGGATGGCATTATTGAGGATGTTCTAGTGCAAGTTGGCTCCCTAATTTTCCCGATAGATTTTATTGTTCTGGATTTTGAACCAGACGCAGAAGTCCCATTTATTTTGGGACGACCCTTCTTGGCAACCGAGAAAGCACTAATCGACATAGCTGCGGGGCAACTCACAATGCGAGCACACGATAAGGTAGAGGTGTTCGATGTGTATAAAGCACCCAAGCTCCCGATGGTGCATGAAGAACTCTCGGTGATCAATGTGATTGATCATGGTAATGCTAAGCAGCTGAAGCATTCCCGAGAGTTAATGGGAAGACCACCGGATAGGTGTAAGCATTACTGGGGGGAGGACAGTGATCGAGAGAAATCGTCCATCACCCTAGCGGACAATTGAGCTTAAATGACATCGATCTGCGACGGTAAACCAGGCGCTGCACGGGAGGCAACCCGTGAAAATTTTTTCTTTCATTGTGTAAAGTGTAAATAGAATTTTCTTTTTCTTTTTCTTGATTGATTACAAAAATTTTCGTTTTAGTTAGTATTTTTTATTTTTGTTAGTTAGGTGAAACCTATTATTCTAACCAATTTTGTTTAGTGAGATGATTTTCAGGTCAAACGGAAGAAAATGTGCACGGAATCGTGAAGGAAAAGGTGAGGTATGAAAAATTAATAAAATGTAGAAGACAGTGAGCTGGGGCGATAGCTCCGTGTCACGGAGGAGGACCTCCGCGTTACCCTCCGTGACACATTGAGGTATAACCCGGAAATTTTAAAATTTCCAGAAAGCTATCGCGATGGCTCCGTGTCACGGAGGCAGTGCACCGCGATGCACTCCGTGACACGTTGCCGTGTAAATTGTGACGGGTCACACCGGGTTGCCGGGTGACCCGCGTGTTTTTCTACCTTTTAAACCCCGAGAACTCCCCTTTTCCCCTCATTTTCGATTTCCTCCGCGACCAAACATCCCAAAACCCCTCTCCCACCAACGTGCCACGGCTTAAGGCAACAAATTACCGAGTTTTCTTCGATTCTTCAATGTTAAGGTATGTTTTCCGATTCTCTCTCAATTTTTTGTCGATTTTATTTGAAATTAAGCATGGGAGGTGAGATAAATCGCCCTAAGTCAAAATTAAGCATGAATTCGAGTTATTTGTTGATTGATAAATGTTTGGAATGTATAATGATTGTTTGAACTTGTCTATTGCATGAATTATTCGAATTTGATGGAAGAAATCAATTCTAGGGCTTGTTGTTGAATTTGAAGTTGGTAATGTGTTGAATTCGTGAATTCTATGCCGGGGTGTACTTGTTAAATGAGATGAGTCGTTGTAAAAAATTGTTTGAATGTTAATTGACGACGAATTCTCGGGTTTAGGGGAAATGTTGAAATTTGTTCAAATTTGGTTGGTTGTATAGGTTCATGTATATAAATTTTTGTTGTTATTTTTGTTTCTTTGTTTTGTCTTTGCTAAGTGCGAGGGTTAAAATGTTTGCGATGATAGGAATTGTGATTAGCTGTATGAAGTCTGAGTAGTACGCAGAAGTTATACCGTCGAATTTTCTTTTTAAACGCACTAAGCATGATTGTATAGCTGGTTGTTTTGTGTAAATAAAGTTATACTTGTCGTATGGTTATAACTGTAGCTAAGGACTAAGTGTGGGGTAATTTAGCGTAACCCGACCTTAGCCGAAGTTAATATTTATTTAGCTTAACATTGAGCCTGTTTACTTGGGTTGACAGGTAAATGGCAAGCCGACAAGATAAAGGGAAGGGTGCATCAACTTCAGGCACCGGAAGAAAGCGACTCAGACTGGGCACAGCAGTGCCAGCTGCACCAGCAGTTCCACGCGGCCAGCGCCGCCAATACGGAACGAGATGGGTGACTGACGAGGGGAAAAAGTGGTATGCCAAGCACAAAGAGAACAAATATTTCCCCGAGGAGCATATAGCACGGGAGCCATTAGCACAGGAGTTCCCCAGAATGGTTCACCGGATCGAGGCAGTTGGGCTCGGTTTCATATTTCAGGAGCCCAAAGAATGCAACCTGCACCTGGTCCGGGAGTTCTATGCTAATTGGAACCCGTCAATCAGAAGCCAAACCATCAAAATCAGAGGGCAGATAGTCACTCTGGAACCCCACCAACTCAATGCCATCATAGGAGCGCGGGACACAGATGCCCACGTTCTCGGCCAGCTGAACATTACCCCACTGTATGCTGACATCAGACGCACACTGTGTGGGGCCTGATCCACAGCTAGATGGAGCAGACACAAAGAAAGGGGCTACCACCAGACTCTGCCATATTCTCAAATGAACAGGGAAGCCCGAATCTGGCTGAAGATAGTCTGCTCGTGCTTAATCTCGGGGGTACACATGACTGATGTGACCCGGGACCGTGTTTGCCTAGTGTACGCCCTGATGAAAGGGCTGGAGATAAATGTAGGGGCGGTCATTATATCCACCATGAAGAGAGCCCGATTGCACCAGGGCCACAGGTATGGTTTTGGTGGACTACTCACCACCTTTCTCAGAGGCCTCGACGTCGAGGAGGAGGCTTTGGATTATATCCCGCAGTTGGAGCGGCGGGCCTTGGATGTGACCAAAACTAAGGCTCCCAACACCACCCACGGGCCAGTGCTAACACTTGGCGAGCGATATGCTCATGATGACCAGTACATGGCGCGGATGTATGGGATGCAAATGCTCCAGCTCAGGATAGGTGGGAGACCAGCCACGGAGGAGGAGCTATGGCAGCTCGAGCTAGATTACCCATTTGGCGAAAATGCCAGGGCTCTATGCCGAGTGGGGCCAGCCTTTGTAGAGCCCACTGACGATGATGTCCCCACGGACGAGGAGACACGTCGGGAGGACTCCGATGTGGATTCTGATGACGACGACGGAGGCGACTCGGACATGGGAGATGAGGCAGCAGCACCTGATGAAGAAGTGGAATACTTTGACTGATCAGGGAGTTCCACCACCCGATTTTGTGCTATTTAATTTTTGTGAACACTGGGGATAGTGTTCGGTTCAAGTGTGGGGTGGGAGTAGTTAGGTGCTAGGCTGGGCTGTTTTGTTTGTATGTTCTCCTCTGTATTTTTGTATGTTGTGTGTCCCTGTGTTTGTGAATTTTCAAATTGTTCTGTATTTGTAAATATTTGTGAAATTGATATGTGTTGTTGAATGGTTGCTAGCTGATTCTGATTCTGTAAATATTTTTGTTTATCGAAATGATCGATATTTTGCAAAATTTTTCAAATTTTTTAATTTTGGGTTTCTCGGCGTTTGTTTTCGGTTCTTTTACCGAGAATGGTCCCATTGAACCGACGTCTTAAGTAGTGACTGTTCCCTATGATGGATGGATGACGACCGTCTTAAGGGAAATGTAGTCGGTAGGAGTAGTTATTTTAATTTATTTTCAGTTTTTTCTTTGGTGGATTGCATCCCGGAACCTGTAGTTACTATATGGTTGTGAATTTGTGGTTGCGTGTTGTGCATGATATTCAAAATGCAAAGGTGATTCGTATGAAAGCATGCAATTTTGTAAATATGTTGAGATACCTAGGCGGTAGAGTTCGATTCGGTGTGATTGAGGCTTAATGTTTGAATTCATGTAATTAGCTGATTGAAGAGTCTGTGAATACATCTTGAATCGAGCATGTGCATAAAGTGTGAAGTGAGGTATTGTTATTCCATGCTATTGTGAAGTGTCTAGAACTTGCCTGGTGTGTGTACAAAACGAAATGAAGGAGGTGTATTGTTGGAAAGGATGTAGGCATTTCTTTGTTTTAACCAAGAGTTTCTAATTTTCTGGTCATACTCCCCCTTTCTGTGATTGTATACCCTAGTCAGCCCTTTGAGCCGTTAGCCGATTATTTCTTTCTTTTGTCCAAAAAGTATAAACCGAGCTTAATTCTTTCTTTTCATTAGCCGTAAATTCTATACAAAACTCTTAAGCGCTTAAGAAGAGAAAATAATGTTCCCAAAGTGTCAAAGAGTGAGAATGAAAAGAAAAAGGCAGAGTGAGGGAAGAAAAGAAAAGGTTGAAGGTGAACTGGTTATAAATAGACGATAATGAAGGTGCATGAATAACCTTTGTTATTGTGTCAAGTGTGCTGAATGAACTGGGCCATACTAAAGTAAATCATCAAGAATGGGATGATGAAAAAAGAAAAGAGAGAAACAATGTCCATGAGTTGATGGGAATGTGTTGCAAAGGCGCTTAAGGATGCTAGTGGTTATTATTGGCTAATTCAATATGAACTAGTTCCATAGCTTCCATTACAACCCATTAAAGTCCTACATGATCTTACATTGCATTTCTTTATATTAGCGGAGTAATACACTAAGGGCAAGCTTATGGGTCATGACATGATGCATGTGAATTCTTTTGGGAGAGAGAGTGAAATTATTTTTACATGCCCCTACTTGAATGTTTGTGTGTCACATGAGCAAAAAGGGGAAGATTCTCTTGAGTTGTGAGGGCACATGCTTGAGGAAAGACTGATTTTCGTGTCGGATATATTGATTAGCTAATTTGCATGAGTTTGCCGATATCAAGAGTCGATTCTTAAAGTCTAGGAAGTCTTAATGTATTGAAGGTCATTGCATTGTTAAGACCACGCATGTTTTCTTGATGATTTGCAATATTGAATGATGGGTATGACCATAGATTAAATTGGCGCACCATATTAGCGAGGGTGGGATGTAAATTGCATGAATTGTATGTTTGTTGTTCGAGGATGAACAAGGATTTAAGTGTGGGGTAAGTGATCTTGGGCAGATTTATATGCCCAAGTGATACTCAAAAGTATCATTTTCGCCTTGTTTATCTAGCAATGTGTATACGTTTTCATGTAATTGGTAATAAAATGTGAATTTATACTAACCAACATGATTAGCATTGTTTTGTAGGTAAAATGTGATTTCGAGGAGCTAAAATACATGTTGGATGATATCGGAGTTGGACTTGGATGCGAGCAAGGAAAAAGGCATAGGACTGCACGAATTAAAGGGGCTCCGCGATGGAGCCGTGTCATGCTACCATCGCGGAGGCATTCTGCCTGGAGGGTGAAAATTCATCAATTTCCAGTGGAGGTTCGCGACTGCTCCGTGGCACGGTGGCTAGCCTCCGCATTGCACGCCGTGCCACGTTGGTGTTTGATTTCCCGGACCCCCAGTTCCAGTGAGGGTCCGCGTTCATGGCGTGTCAGGGAGGCAGTGCTCCGCGATGCACTCCGTGACACGTTGCTCATTATTCCGGAAAAAATTCCCCCTAGTATAAATATAACACTTAAGTGTATTTTTCATAACTCAGACTTGGTGGAGCAAGGACGTGGGTTAAAGACAGTTGAGGGACGAAAAGTTCAGGGTTTTTTCTCTCTTTCTTTCTTCTTTAATTCAATTGTTTGTATGATTAACACTTGTTTTAGGATGATTAATCCACAAATGAGTGGCTAATTCCCTTCCTTGCTGAGGTTATGAACACTTGTGATGAATTTTGATTATTGATTATATGGTTTTTCATCTTTTTCTTCCATGTTGTTCTATTAATTCTTGTTCTTACTGCATTGGTGTGTGGCCTACATTAATGTACATCTAAAAAGTACGATTTCACTCGAGAGAGCACGAAATTGGAAAGTTGTGAATTAATAGGATATTGTTCTTTACTTGATATGGGAAAATTGAGTTTTGATGTGCTTTCCTAATAGAAATATACTTGAAAGCCGTATTAGTCAATTTAGGAACCGGAATTGTATGGCAAGAACAGGAATTGCATTTGATCACAGAAATGTAGACGGATGGTTCATGATTCTTAAGTGAGATTAAATACGACAGTTTTAATCTCTTGGCAATTGTTCTTGGCTAGCAACTGGAAGAAAAGATTAACCAATTTATGATGATAATCAATTTCATTACATGTTCTTTAACCTCGGCATGCTTTTATCCATAGTCCAAATTCAAAGTAGATAATTGTTTGTAGTTTAGTATAGAATTTATAAAACAAATTATTCACTTTTTGGTTATTTAGTTGTCAGCATATTTAGAAGTAAAAATATAGTATACTTGAGCAAATTGCACTTAACCCAAGTCTCTGAGGGATCGATACTTGGCTTACTAAAGCCACTTACTACTTGTTCGACCACATGCACTTGCATGTCGGTTTTATAATACCCATACTACGCACACCGAACAGGTACCTCATGTGAGTATAGAAAGCATGATATCGAGAAGAACACATGGAATTTGAGAAGAAATTTGATGAGTTAGCATATGAGGGAGAGGAGCCAAAGATAAGGGAAGAATTGAGCTCAAAAAAAGGTGCAAGGACATGTTTTGAATTGGCTAAACACAGATCTGGAAGGGAGAAACAGGGGAAAAACACCGAAGCTACTACCTAGACCGGCTAAACAATCGTCCCCTTCACGGAATTGATTGGCTAAAAGCCACTGAACCGCCAGATCCCCCTGCCAACTGGCTAAAGTTTGGTGCTCCACGGATTGCTTTCGCCGGTTCCTCGCCGGAAAGGCCATCTAATGAAGGGTGAAAGGGGTCTAAAAAGGTCTCAAATGCATCTAGAAGCTCCAAGGACATTTGGGGAAATTTGTACACAAGAAAGTATATATATATAACCTCCATTGTACACCAACTAAAGGGAGAATCATTCAACCAACTTATTCATCTAAATTCATCTTCTTCATAGAATTTTGAGTAGATTCTTTTCTCCATAGTTTTGTAGGATTAGGTAGTACTTTTCTTCTTCTTTTTCTTGAACACATTTTTGGGGAATTCCACCATTGTTGTAAGAGCTTGTGAAGCAGATTCATGAAGCTAAGGCAATGAATTTGAGCGGAATCCTCTTGTATTTTCTCTCTATATTTAAATATGCTTTACTAATTTTCTAGTTAGAATTATATTCATGGTGGTTTGTTAATTTGATTGGGTTTTGATAAATTGCTCTTGGATTCTTATTGAATTGTTGGTGGGTGTTGCTAGATTCATCTTCCTATTGTTTAATTAAGTATAAATCTATTAGATTCTCTTCGATCTATTAATGAAGATCCATTGATTATGATATGGCTTTATCTATACTTGCTTGATTGTTGCTCAGGCGAGATTGATTAAGTATTGGGAGGGAATCTAGTAGTGAGTATGGATAAGAGATTGTAAAATTAAGCTAGAAATAGCTGAAATTACTTCTTCCTTCCTAATAGGCAGCTAATAGTGAGGAATAGTGAAGTTGTTAATCCAAAATCAATTCAGGTTGATCTAAATCGCAACTAGATTTTGGGAAAACCTAGCTAGGGGTAGTCAATACGCTGAGAAGCTGAGGCTACCTACTTCTTGAGATTATTTACACTTGAGTCTAAGTCATTGAAGAAATTCCCGATTTAATTGTGATCTTATCCATAGAATGTCCCTAGCCTCTCACTTGTGATTACTTCAATTGGAATTTCCCCCTAGTTAGTTTTAGTTTAGAATTAGTTAGTTAATTTTCCCTTTTTATTTCCCCCCAATTTTACTTTTCAAGTGTTGAACAATTATGCGCTCTAGTTTGAATTAGTTTATAACTTTTGAATTATCGACTCACTTTTCCGTGGGATACGACCCCGACCACTCATCGGGAATATTTGCTTTGAGTAGCAACCATTTACTCTCTTTTGTCAAAGAAGAGTGTCTTTTGGACATTACCAGAAATGGCACCGTTACCCTCCATGATCATTAATCCTTGTTAGCCAATTTTGAGCCTTAAAACCTTTCCTCAGAAACCACATTACAAACCTTGAGACCATTCTTAATACCTCTTTTGGCCCCCATTTTCCCTGAATGCTAATGACAAGATAAGTGCTGAAGTAAGGCTCAAGGCCTAAGAAGAAGGGAATGAGAAAAGCAAGTGTGGAAAATGAGGCAAGAGCCTAAGTTTGGGGGTATGCAAAACAAGGGGGGAAAGACAAAAATCGTAGTGTGAAGGGAGCATCACCTTTTGTCCAAGTGCGTAAAAAGATGAATAAGAAAAAGGACTATTTGTGTGAATTTGTGTTCCCTCTTGAGGTAATAAGGTTAGTGGTGGAAGAAAAAGAGGGGTTATAAGGGAGAGTATTAAAGACATAAAAGGAAACAACAAGAAGAGAAATGAAAAGAAGGTTGAGCAAGAAAATTTTTTGTAAGGCATGTCACGAAAAGCGTTAGGGAGGATCTAGTCACTATAGCCAATGTTCATCCTACCCTGACCTTAAGCCTACATCACAACCCATTAGTCCTAAATGATTCTAGGTTCAACTACTCTACATTAGTGGCGAACTAAATGAAGGGCAAGCCTATGGGTTAAGTGTATGCATGAAGATATCTTTTGGGAGAGTGAGTGTGAGTGCCTCTTCCAATTAATCCCTGATATGCATTCAAATGATCAAAAAGCCAAGAGAATAGGGATCGTTATATTTGTTGAGTGGCATCACTCCTTTTAGGGATGCAAGAGCATTTAGAGTTCATATGGACATAGAACAAGGAGTGCAAACTCTAAAGTAAGATTTGAATTTTTAGTGATTATAACTTGAGATGTTATATGTGTTACTTGGTTGAGAAATTCCCTTGTGTGATTGATGATTCCTCGCAGCTTTACTAGATAAAAAGTTGTTGCCTGCTTGAAACATCTTCATTGGTTTGGTCTTTTGGGGTATTTCCTTCTCTTTTCGGTAAGTATGGTGAGTATTTTTGGGTTGTCATAGTCCAGGTGATCGGCGAAGTATAATTGTGAAGAAATGTGACATTTTTCTCAATAGTTGAAATATTGCATTACTTGAAGACAAGCAATGATTCAAGTTTGGGGGTTTGATGAGTTGGTAATTTACCAACTCATTAGACTATAAAACCTGATTTTTTGTCTAGTTCCTTGATTATGTGGATTTTATGCCCTTTTTTGCTTTTGTTGTGTGCAGATGTCTAAGTTTGAAGAAAAGAGCAAAAACAGAGTAAAAAGAAAGAAATGAGTATAAGTGGCGAATCACAGGTGTTAACCGGCAAAATGACGGTTAAAAGTTGAAGGTCACTGCCTCAAGGGAGGAATGCTACCAGCGGTTCACAATTCATCAGTGGTGAGACGTCGGTGCAGTCACTGAATGACACTCAGAAAATTCTAGAACTGGCATTGAAGATTAGGAGATTCACGGATTGGCATCGGCAAAATGCCGGGTGAACCGCCAAAGTTCACTAGAAATGAATGCAGAAGAAGAGCAAGTATTCTACGGTTCACAAATTTCATCGGCGAACCGCCGATACCTTCGGCGGTTTCAGAACAATGCTTTTAAGGGTATAATGTCCATTGTTTAAAAAGGAAGGAAAAGTACCCTACTTTTCAGGGTATAAATTGAAAGATAAGTACTCTGTAAAAGGAGGAGAAAAAGAGAGAGGAAGAAGATTAGAGTTAGAGAGAAAAGCCAAGTACACATCACATCATTATTTCCCCTTTTAGCTGAAGACAATCTCTTAGCTGATAAAGGGATTTTGATTGAAATTTGTAGAAGATACTCTGCTCTATTTTCTTCTTTGATATTATTAAGTTTCAGTTGTAGAGAAGGATAATTGTGTTTCTGATTTAACTACTCTTCTTATTAAATTTACTGATGCTATTGATGATTGTGTTTTTGAATTTCTTAACTATGAGTAGCTAAAATCATTAACTAGAGGTGTGTGATGATGAATACTTAATTGGATTGGGTATTGCTATAGTCAACTTCATAATGTGTAATTAAGTGTAAATCTATTGGATTCCCTTCAATCTATTAATGAAGATCCATTGATGATGATATGGGTCTCTTTACATTTGCTTGATTGTTGCTCGGGAGAGAATAATTAAGTATTTAAAGGGAATCTAGTAGCGGGTATGGATAATAGATTGTAAAATTAAGCTAGTAATAGATGAAATTACTTTCTCCTTCCTAATTAGCAGCTAATAGCTAGGAATAGTGAAGTTGCTGATCCAAATCAATTCGGGTGAGAAAACTCTAGCTAGGGGTAGTCAATAGGCTAGGAAGCTGAGGCTACCTATTTTCCGAGATTATTTACACTTGTTGGACTTATGAAGATGACCTGGCCTATCCCGATCTAGTTAGTATTTCATCTACACCGCACCTCTAGTATTTCACACTATTGTCAACAACTTAGCTGATCCTTTTACTTTTAGTTCACTAAAGAAATTTGTGTAATTCTCTGCAAAGTTTACTCCCCCGATTTTCCATGTTTTTATGTTAAATATATATGGTGCAAGCTAATACCAATTTCTCAATCAATGCTTTAATTCATCACTCCCTATTCCTCGTGGGATTCGACCTCGACACTCCTCGGGTTACTTTTTTTGATACAATGACCGTGTATATTCTTTTACCGTGTATACTCATTTCCAACAATCTGTTACATCAACCAACAGGTCATCCTTAGACCCATTGTCACAGAACTCCTCACAGCAGAACCTAACCATGACTGTTTCCCACGATCCGTTGTATCTAACAATGAATCGTACCATGAGTCGTTCTAAGGGAACTTTGTAATTTTTTGCTACTCGGCATTCCAAATCCCAGTCTAGTCTTAGGAACTTTTGAGGTAATACAGTATCGCCCCCTTAGGAACATTCGTCCTCGAATGTTGGTAGATATATTGAAAAGCTGGGAAATGCAACTACCATGCCAAATACTAAACATGTAAGCTAAAAACTGACGGAGTAACTAACTCCGGACTAGATTACATGACTGAACTGAATTTATAAATCACACATACATACATTGACATGAAGGAAACTAGGGAAACCTGAACTTAAAATGAAACTGAATAGAATACTAAGGAGGAAACTGATACCTCAAGCTGTAATTGATCCAGAAGGGAATAAATGCGGGTATCTAGCTATCATATCTGCTTCGGCTTACCACATAGCTCCCTCAATGTGCTGGTTCCTCCACAACACCTTCACTGAAGCTACTTCTTTGTTTCTTCGCTTCCGAACTGGACGATCATGTATTTCCACAGGAACCTCCTCATAGCTATGGCTATCCTTCACACCTACACTCTCCACCGGAACAACTAGAGTTGGATCACCCAAACGCTTCTTCAACAGTGATACATGGAAAATTAGATGAAATGAAGCTAATTCTGAGGGAAACTCCAACTCATAGTCCACCTTGCCAACACGTCTCACAATCTGTTATGACCAACATAATAGTGACTGAGTTTCCTTTTTGTTCTGAACTTCATCACTCCCTTTATGGGAGATACCTTCAGAAACACCCAATGATCAACTTTAAACTCAAGCTCCCTCCTCCTCACATCCGCATAGGACTTTTGGCGACTCTGAGCTAGTTTCAACCTATCCCTTATAAGCTGAACTTTCTCCATGTCCTCATGGACTGAATATGGTCCTATCATCGCAGTTTCACCGACTTCGAACCAACCAATACGTGATCTACACCTTCGCCCATAGAGAGCCTCGAACGGAGCCATCTGAATGCTGGAATAGTAGCTGTTGTTATATGCAAACTCAATGAGAGGCAGCTTATCATCCCAACTTCCCTTGAAATCAATCACATACAATCTCAACATATCCTCCAGAGTCTGAATGGTCGTGCCGCCTGACCATCTGTTTGCGGGTGAGATGTTGTTTTAAGCTTAACTTGGGTACCATGGCCCTTTTGAAATGATCTCCAAAACTAGGAGGTAAACTGAGTACCTCTATCTGATATGATGTAAATGGGCACTCCATGCAACTGAACTAACTCCCGAATATACAACTTAGCATAATTCTTCACTGAATCGGTAGTTTTGACCGGTAGAAAATGAGCTTCTTTAGTCAACCTGTCCACAACCACCCAAATAGAGCCATACTGTCTGCATGTACTAGGCAACCTCGTAATGAAGTCCATATTGATTTCCTCCCACTTCCATGTAGGGATACCAATGTCCTGAAGCACACCTCCTGGTCTTTGATGCTCAACCTTCACCTATTGACAATTGGGACACTTATCCACAAACGCTTCTATGTCCTTCTTCATGCCACTCCACCAATAGACTTCCTGTAGGTCACTGTACATCTTGGTGGCACCTGGATGGATAGAATATCTGGAACCATGAGCTTCATGCATCATCTGCTCCCTCAACTCACCAACATCCGATATACACAAACAACCCTAATATCAGAGCACACCATCTCCCCCTTGAGAGAACACCTCGACCTTCTAATTCTGGACCATGTCCTTCAACTTCACCAAAATAGGATCCTCATCTTTCCTAGCACTAACATCGGTCACTAAAGATGATTCTGATCCATTCTGAACATTGACACCACCATCCGTCGAGTCAACAGATGAATACCTGGTTGTGCAAGTCGATGCACATCCTTTACTAACTCCTTCCTTTCCTCATCTACATGAGATAAACTCTCTATGGAAATCCCGCTAAGGGCATTTACCACCACAATTGCCCTGCCTGAATGATAAATGATACTATATCATAATCTTTAAGAAGCTCCAACCACCTCCTCTGTCGTAGATTTAGATACTTCTAGGTAAACATGTACTATTGTCTTTTGTGGTCCGTAAACACATCAACATGAACCCTGTACAGATAGTGTCTCAAAACCTTCAAGTCAAATACTATCGCCGCCAACTCGAGGTCGTGAGTCAGATAGTTCTTTTCATGGACCTTCAGCTACCTGGAAACATAGGATATAACTTTACCATGTTTCATCAATACACAACCAAGGATGATCCTCAAAGCGTCACAATATACCAAAAACCCATCTATGCCCTCAGGTAAGGTCAACACCGGTGCTGAGATGAGTTGAGTCTTCAATTCTCGGAAGCTCTTCTCACAGGCCTCTGACCATTGAAACTTCACTTTCGTCTGTGTCAATTTAGTCAATGGGGCTGCATGGGACAAAAACCCCTCAACAAATCTCTGATAATAACTAGCTAAACCTAAGAAAATCCTGATATCCGAAGGATTCACAAGTCTAGGCCAATTCTTCATTGCTTCTATCTTTTGCGAGTCTACCTGTACACCCTTACTTGACACCATATAACCCAAAAAGGCCACTGAGTTGGCGATCCTTAAGTGTCTGTAGAACCACCCTTAAATGAGCGACATGCTCTTCCTCGCTCCAAGAATAAATGAGAATATCATCTATGAACACAATCACGAACATATCCAAATATGGATTGAACACCCTGTTCATCAAATCTATAAAAGCTATAGGAGCATTCATTAGTCCAAAAGACATAATTACAAACTCATAGTGACCATAACGATTCATAAAGGTTGTCTTCGAGATGTCACTCTCCCGAACCCTGAGCTGATGGTATCCAGATCTGAGGTCTATCATTGAAAAACAATTGGCACCCTGACGCTGGTCAAACAAATCATCAATCTTGGGAAGGGGATACCTATTCTTGATTTTAACTTTGTTCAATTGCCGATAATCAATGCACATACGAAGAGAACCATCTTTCTTGCGAACAAAGAGAACTGGTGCACCCCATTGGGATTTGCTCGGTCTGATGAAACCCTTGTCTAAGAGATCCTTCAACTGCTCCTTCAACTCCTTTAGCTCAACTGGAGCAATTTTGTAAGGAGGAATAGACACAGGCTGCGTATTGGGAAGAAGGTCAATACCAAAATCGATCTCCCGCTCAAGAGGGATTCGCCATAAATCATCTAGAAACACTTCTGGGTACTCACACACAACAAGAACTGATTGGATAGTTGGGGTTTCGGATGTAACATCTTTCACCCTAACTAGATGGTACATGTAACCATTAGAAATCATCTTTCCGGCCTTCCCCTATAGGACTGGCTCACCCAGAAATTTGAAAGCTACTGCACGGGTTCTACAATGGACTGAGGCATAACATGCATGTAGCCAATCCATGCCGAATATAACATCAAAATCAATCATGGCTAGCTCTACTAAATTTGCTGAGGTGACTTTTTTAAGGACTGTGACAGGGAAATTTCTATATACCTATCGGGCTATAACTAAATCGCAGACTGGAGTAGAGACTGAGAAGGTTCTTATAAAATTTCGGGACTGACTCCGAAACTAATAGCAACAAAGGGCGTCACAAAAGATAAAGTATCCCCTGTATCTAAAAATGCATATACATCAAGGTGGAATACTCATAAGATACTAGTGACTACATCTGGGGAAACCTGTTGGTCCTAACGAGATGCTAGGGCATAGAATCTTTTCTAGTGTTGGCCACTACCTACACTGGTGGATGCGCCATGTTGAGTTGGGTGTGATGGTGCTGGTGTTGAGCTGGTAGCCTGAGTACGACCTCTACCATCACCCCGTCTAGCCAACGGACACTCCCGGTGCCTGTGTCCGAGTCTACCATAGCCAAAATAGATATCTGACCCAATCAGGAACTCCCCCATATGATTCTTGCCACACTTCTCATAGTCTGGGAAAGTATGCTTTGTTTGCATGCTACTCTGGCCCCTCGAACCTGAAGCTCTACTCCTCTGATCACCTCATTATCTGGATGATGCACTGGCCGATGATGGCGCTGGAGCTAATGACCTATGATGAGACTGCTGGCGATGTTCGCCACCCAATCTCTTCTGAGAGAACCCATAATTGTCTGTCCTAGCCCTCTTGGCCTCTTTCTCTCTCAAATGCACCGCCTCCATCTGCTGGGCGTACAAAACCAATCGAGGAAAATCAATATCCTGATAAAACATGGAAGTCCTACAATCCTTGTCCAGGTAGTCCGCTACCCCATGTTCAAACCTGCTCACCCGAGGTCTCTGATCAGCCACTAGCTCTGGTGCGTACTTGGACAAACGAGTGAACTCCAAAGCATACTCGTGGACTGTCATGTTACCCTTCTTTAGGTTCACAAACTCCGCTGTTTTAATCTCCTTTATCTCATGATGGAAGAACCGATCTAGAAATACGGTGTGGAACTCATTCCAACCAATGGGACTCGCTCCAACTACCTTACTGTCCTTCAATTGCCTGAACCTGATGTGCGTGACCCCTTTCAACTGATACAAGGCTAGGTTCGCGAACTCCTTCCCAGTCACTCCCATGATCTGAGTGATCTTCAACACTTCATCAATAAACTCATGTGGATCCTCGTCCACCTTCGATCCAAGGAATTATGGAGGGCTCATCCTCAGAAAATCTTTGACCCTCTCGCCACCGCATTCTTATTCTAAGGGACATGAGCCATCGCCTGTTCGTTGACTTGGTCGGTCAAAGCCTGAGCTAGCATCTGAATGGATGCCCTGAACTCTGTGTGGACAACCTTCTCCGGTACATGCTCCTCATGAGCTAGTGGGACCTACTGGTGCCCATCTCTATTGCCATTTTCATGGCGGTTTCCGTTCCCATTTCTTCTTCTGTTAACTCGGAGAGGAGGCATGATCCTACAAACACGTATAGCACGAGTTAGAAAGATATAGAGGCATTACATCACACGACATAGATCATGAAAGAAAGGAACATTTCCGAAACATCTCTTAGCCTCTTCGTCATAAGTGTGGCGTGCTTCACATCCATGAAAAAGACTCTACTTAATGCGGCTTTTAGACACCTTGGAGCACTTCAAAATCTAATGATCTAATACCTAAACATAGGCCTGGATCGAGACACGAAACAAAGAACCCTGAGAGGCTCCAAGTCGACCCATGTCATGAATATATAAACTAAGAGCATACTATAAGCAGATAGTAATATAACAAAACATGTTTAAACGGAAGTTTTTATACATATCAAGCTAATACAGAATCTGAACTAAGAAGTTGATTTCTACATAATGTCTGAATAGCCTCTAACATAACTTATGAACTGGTGGGATAGCATCCCCAACTAGCTCGATGAAATTCTAAAATTAAAAGGACATAACTGTAGATAACTAAATGTCCTCAAAGGATGAGGACTCAACAATACTGGGTAGACATGTTTGAGAGAGGAACAGGACTAATGATGCGGCTAAGACTGATCCCTCGGTCATGTATCATGAAATGATACAACATAGAGTATGCGGTCAGTACTTGGAATGTACTGAGTATGTAAGATAAGTAAAATTGATAGTTAAAATACATAAGAGTTCATAAAAGTATGACAGCATGATCATAAAGTAAATATCATAATTTAAACATAAGGGCTCAGGGTTTCAAAACATTCATAAATCAGTCAAGATCATAATTATAAGAGGAAGCTTTATAAAACATAACTCGAGCCAAAGTAACATAAACATAACCATGCATAAATCATGAGGAACAATGGGCGGACTCTTCTTAATCGACACCATCATGATAGAGCCTTACATGATGCCCTACTATTTTTCCCAAGTGGTCATGACCGTCCCCGACTTGCTAGGTAGGGGGACGTGCACGCGTGGTGATATCATAGGGATCCAATAATAAATATATACATACACCTATGGTGGCACATAGTTCTGAGACCACAAGGTTTTCCTTTGAACGCTGGGTCTACTCGGTGCAAGACACTACTTCCAAAAACATGCACATTGGGCTCATATCATAATCATAAAATCATTCATGTAGTTCATGGCCAAATAAATAATAACATGATGGATCCCACTTGAAATACATGATTATCCATGAATAAGGGCCCGTGAATCGGCCAAGAGTCATAAATTCATAAATCATGAAAGTCATGCATACTTGTAAAACATGTATATACTTGATATTGATAAATCCATGATGAGTACTTGATAGAAATCATATCATAAACCACAAATAATAAATCATAATTTAGTGCTTAAGAAGATCAAGATCATAATGAAACCATGAATTGACTTTTCATGAAGCTTACATAATGGGCATAATTTAATTAGAAGTTAAAACTACAAATTAATAATAAAAACAATTATAAAATCTGACCATAGATCATAAAACATGATTTGATAAATGAAGGAAATTGACCCATAGATAGATCATAGAGAATTTCACAAGAATTGGAATAAACCCCATAAGATCATGAAACGTCAATCTAGAATTAAAATCCATGGAATTCAGATAAATTTAGAGCATGAGAGTGAAAGGACCCGCATTCATAGCCTTATATACCTGGGTAATTGTATTCACACTCCCACTTGAGAGCCCAAAGGAAATTGGAGAGAATTTGATGAAATTCTTCAAACTTGATCTTCAAGGAAGGCTCTAAGTTTCATGCATGGAGTGCAGATACTTAGAATAGGTTTAACCCCCTTACAGCCCTACTAACTGAGCTTACAACAATGTATTTTAGAACCTTAGGGCTTAGGAATGACGAAATTACCCTTAATGAAAACCTAGAAAAATCTGCACTTCCAGTGACAATGACTGGTCCAACGGGCCGTTACAAGCTCCCATGAGTTGTTACTTCCCTTGTTGCTTCAGCCCATGTTCCAGTCCTAGACCCGCTACCACGATAGGTACCACGATTCGTACCCAGCTCTAATGACTCATGGAAACCATCTGTTGTCACCACTGCCCATTTTTCGAAAACCTTCCAATAGGAGTATACCACGACCCATGGCTCGAACTAACGAGTCATTCATCGACTTGTGCCTGCCTCCTTGACCATGGCCACCCTCACAATTACTCATTTCCAGTGATTCGTTAGATCAACCAACTGGTCGTCCTTAGACCCGTTTTCATAGAACTCCTCACAGCAAAACCCAACCACAACTGTTTCCCATGATTCGTCGGACCTAAAAATGACTCATACCATGAGTTATTCTGAGGGAAATTTTTGATTTATCTGCTACTTTTCATTTAAAATACCGAGTCTAGTCTTAGGCACTTCTGAGATATTATAGGTACAGAGGAGGTGACGCCCCGTCAGGTGAGTGATGGACCATCACTTGCCCCCTCAAAGTCAAGTTCATTTGTTTCGATAGTGATGGAAGACCTGATGGACCTTTGGATGTGTGACGACTCATCACTTCGGCTATCACTTATACCAAATTTGAGGCCTTTCTATTTAAAGGGTGATTGAGGACTGACAGAACATCAAGTAAGTGACGACTCATTTCAGTGACTGTCACTTGGGAAAGATTTTTATGCCCTTATATGTAAGGGTGGCAGTGGAGATGACGGACTGTAGGGCTTGCGACGTCCTGTGACTTTGAATGTCAGATGTATAGCGGCTCAAAAACACAGATTTCTATTTGTTTCTCCCAGGGGTATTTTCATATCTTTCCACTCTTTGAACCCCCTAAACTACATCTTTTTGAGAAAATTTTCAAAGGATTTAGAGGAGTTAAACGGTTTTCTACACTCATTCTCCACCTAGACTTTCAAAACATCGTACGTAGAATCCAAAGCTTTTCTTTCAATCAAGAACTAGGGCTCTTCATCAATTGCAGAAATTCAGTATTCTTCTTAAGGGATTCTTCCTTCAGATATGTGGGGATTCAACAAGAGGATTCCTTCATCCTTGTGCCCCAAATTTATCTTTGAAAACCTCCTCTATTCTAGCCCTATATGAATTATGAATTAAGGATTTTCATAGAAGTTATGAATATTCCTTAAATCAAGTTGTTTCTACAAGTTCCTGTAACCCTAGTATATGATTTTCATGTTGTCGACTTAATTCTCATAGTATGTCTTCTAACCCTAGACTTTTAGCATGATTTTTGGGTTAAACTTTGCATAATTTGGAATTTGGTCTAAATTGCCGTTTTTCATGGGTTATTATCTAAGTATAGTCTGCAGCATGTATGTTTTCAATTTAAAGTTTGAAATTTTCAAAACATGGGTGTACTTAATATTTTCCCAGAAATGTCAGTCTATCAACTTACCATTTTATCAGTCTATCAGGATTCTCAGTATTTTCAGTTATCAGGTCCTTAGGCTCTCAGGACACTACCAGATAAGTAGTTCTAACATAGCCTTAGAACGCCAATTTCAAGCTAATCATTTACTTAGATATAATAAGGATTTTAGTTGGGAATTATACTCAACACCGAGTGGGCCGGCGCACCCAAGTTACTGGAACTACGTGCCACCATAGGTTATTAGCTCGAGTGGGCCCTAGTTAGTGATCACATAGTTTAGCTAGTATACCCTAGCAAGGTATAGGGGGCTCTCTTCGATGGGGTGTATACATCGAACTCCACATTTAGCTCACATGGTTATATGTCGGTTAATAGGCACTCCCATAGTACGGTATAGGTATACTCCTCAGTCTAGTCCTGTCTTTAAGATTCTAGGACATGCTTGACAGTAAATCAATTTATCAGTTCTCACTACACTTTCAGATCTCCAAACTACGTGCAATATTTATAATTTCAGATAGGATCATTACTTGTCATCTTAATATGGTTTATGAGTTTTATTAGTATATGTCACGGCCCGAGAGTGCACCCGGATCATAGACACGGGACAAGGAGTCCCATGAGACCCAAAGTCAACCCATGGCATGATCATAACACTAATTCATTCATATATAGCGGAAAACTTAACTTATCAATCATAAACTAACTGAAAATCGTATCATGAATTTGTAGGGAACGACAAACCGAAATACAATCATCACTGAAAAATACTACACATAAGTATAAAAGCATCTAATATAGAAGATGGGTGGAAGGGACAAGACCCCAACTAACCCAAACTGTCTGAAAACATAAGATAAACAAGTTCTAAACATGAAGCCCTCGGATCATGAGGACTCACCACTGGAGATTTAGTGAAACTGAGCACAACTAGGGACGATGCTGAGCCTGCGAACAAGATCCTGAAAATATATGGGTCAGTACTCAGAATGTACTGAGTATGTAAGGTATGCAAAACAATTCTTAAAAACATAAAAGTTATAGGAGTGGGGACATCATGATCATAAAACTTAAATCATAAGTATATGGTAAGGCTCAATATTTCCAAAAATATTCATAAACCCATCAAATTCATAACATGTAGGGAAAAACATCTCATAAATCATAACTTGAGACAAAAGAACATAACCATGCATAATTCAAAATCATGAGGAACAATGGGAGATTTCTATAACCGACATCACTTCACATGAGCACACATGAAGTCTAACTTGTACCCCTAGTCGGGAGGCCGTTCATACCTTGCCAAGGGTATGAACCATGAAAGGAGTGATATCACTCATGAAGGCCCCGTAGGGCATAGGGGATAGTCATTGAGGAGGTCCCAAACATAGTCCTACAGTGACACGTAGTTCTGAGATTCGGGGCGTAATCTAGGCCCCGAACCTACTCGGTGTTAAGTACTACTCCCAAAACATGCAACGTGCTCATAATATTCATAACATGACATGCATGGCTAGTGAAAACATGGGAATCATGACATACTTGAGTATTCATATTACTAGCCATGGAATTGGGCCCGTGAGTCAGCCAGATCGTAATATAATTCATAAGAGACATGTGGGCATTACCCATAGTTTCAAACATACTTGACATGTTTAAAATCATAAGAAAATTATCATGCTATGATAGGAAATTAAAACTTGAAGACATGCTTAAAAATGTAAGAGAAACTTGTTCATGTTTTCGGAATCACCTTGACCATGAAATTCACTAAAAATTTCCCCATGATTGGGCATCCATACTTTTAGAGATTTAAATCATGAAATATAAAATATACAAGCAATATCAGCCCAAATACTTCAAAATCTGTAATTTAAACATACTACCATACTTTCATATAAATTTGTGGGAATTCACGCAATTGGGTTAAGACCCACAAGAATTTGGTAACTTAATTGTAGGAAATGGGAAGAAATTGGCATGGGTAGGGTCTAATCTACCCATTCAAAACCCCACATACCTGGAGATTTCGTGATTTCCTACTCCCTTGAAGAACCCTAAGTGAAAACATGAAGAACATTTAGAAAATGTCTTGAAAGCCTTCCTACTCCATTCTCTAACTTTTGAAATTGCTAAAATGAACATAAAAGGAGTTTTCATCCCTTAAAGACCCTGTTTCGACCTCAAAACGATGTGGTTTAGGGCCCAAAAGCGTAGAAAAGTTGATATTGCCCTTACTGAAATTTCCTAAAAAGCAGTTCTGACCCCGACCACGAGTCGTACCATCAAGTCACCACTCGTGGTTACCTCTCGTGGACACTTCACCCTTTTCCCCAACTTTCGGAATTTGGCCACGGCTGGTAACCCTCGACTCGTACCACCATCCTATGGGTCGCACTGCCAACCGTGGTACCATCCACCAAAACCACTACAACTTAACCACAACTCCTCACCAAGACTCGTTGCTTCATCTTACGAGTCGTACCATGACCCATGACGACTTACTCTGGCACCACTGAGATATTCACCATGACTCCTAACCACGAGTCATACCATCTCACCACGGTTCGTAGGACTAGCCGTGACACAACCTCAGGCTCTCAGTTTCCTCACAACTCGTGTCATGAGTCGTAGGTCCTCACCACGACTCGTACCTCGAGTCATACTAGTGCAAAATTCCAAGTTTTCTATAGTTTTTGACTTAAATTCCCGGGTTTATTCATAGGCCCTTCCGGGGTGTTACAATATCTCCCCCTTAGAAACATTCTTCCTTGAATGTAGGGGAACAAGCTGCAAACTCAGAAACAAACAATCACTATATATAGACCTCCCTTTCTTTTCGAATTTCATTACTCCCTTCATGGAGATACCTTCAAAAACACCCAATCATCGACCTCGATCTCAAGCCCCCTTCTCCTTACATCTGCATAAGACTTTTGGCGACTTTGAGCCATTTCAGCCTTTCCCTTATCAACTGAACTTTCTCCATGGCCTCATGGACTGAATCTGGGCCAACTAATGAAGCCTCACTGACTTCAAACCACCCAATGGGCGATCTACGCCGTTGCCCGTAAAGAGCCTTGAACGGTGCCATTTGTATGCTGGAGTGGTAGTTGTTGTTGTAAGCGAACTCAACAAGAGGAAAAAGCTCGTCCCAACTACTCTTGAAGTCAATAGTACAAGCTATCAACATGTCCTCGAGATTCTGGATAGTCCGCTCTACCGACCATCTGTTTGCGGATGGAATGCCATGCTAAGCTTGACCTGGGTGCCAAGTCCCTTTTGAAAAGATCTCCAGAACTGAGAGGTGAACTGGGTACCTCTGTCTGATATAATGGAAAATGGCACTCTATGTAGTCTAACCAACTCTCGAATGTATAACTTCGCATAATCTTTTGCTGAATCGATGGTTTTGACCGGTACGAATTGAGCAACCTTGGTCAACCTGTCCACTACTATCCAAATGGAGTAATACTATCTATGGGTGTGGGACAAACTTGTTACAAAGTCCATGTTGATCTCTTCCCACTTCCAAGTAGGAATGCTGATGTCCTTAAGTACACCCCCCGGTCTCTGGTGCTCAACTTTCACCTGTTGGCAATTTGGGCACTGGGCTACAAATTATGCAATATCCCTTTTCATGCCATTCCACCAGTAGATTTCCTGCAAGGCATGATACATTTTGGTGGCACCTGGATGGATAGAATATCTGGACCCATGAGCCTCATGAGCATCTGGCTTCTCAAATCACCCACGTTCGGGACATATAAGCGATCATGGTACCGAAGCACACCATCTCCACCTTTGGAGAAGACTTCTACCTTTTGATTTTAAACAATTTCTTTCAACATTACCAATGTTGGATCTTCTTCTTGTTTAGCCTTCACCTCTGCTACCAAGGACGACTCTGACCCATTTTGAACAATTACCCCACCATCAGTCGAGCCGACTAGTCTAACTCCCAACCGTGCAAGTCGATGTACCTCCTTTACTAGCTCCTTCCTTTCTTCACTCACATGTGACACACTTCCCATAGAAAGTCTACTAAGGGCGTCTGCTACCACGTTGGCCTTACCCATGTGATATAGGACACTCATGTCATAGTCCTTATGTAGCTCCAACCACTTCCGTTGCCGAAGATTTATTTCCTTCTGTGTGAACACATATTGTAAACTCTTGTGGTCTGTGAATACATCTACATGAACCCCATACAAGTAGTGTCACCATATCTTTAAAGCAAATACCACTGCAGCCAACTTAAGATCATGGGTCAGGTAATTCTTCACGTGAGTTTTCAGTTGTCTGGAAGCATATGCTACTACTTTCCAATGCTGCATCAATACATATCCTAGTCCAACCCTCGAAGCATCACAATATACAATGAAATACTTAAGAATTCATATTACTAGCCATGTAATTAGGCCCGTGAGTTGGCCATATCGTAATATAATTCATAAGCGACGTGTGGGCATTGCCCATAGTTTCAAACATACTTGAAATGTTTAAAATCATAATAAAATTATCATGCTAGCATGGGAAATTAAAACTTGAAGACATGGTTAAAATGTAAGAGAAACTTGTTCATGTTTTCGGAATCATCTTGACCATGAAATTCACTAAAAATTTCCCCATGATTGGGCATCCATACTTTTAGAGATTTAAATCATGAAATATAAAATATACAAGCAATATCAGCCCAAATACTTCAAAATCCATAATTTAAACATACTACCACTCTTTCATGTAAATTTGTGGGAAATCATGCAATTGGGTCAAGACCCACAAGAATTTAGTAACTTAATCGTTGGAAATGGGAATAAATGGGCATGGGTAGCGTGTAATCTACCCATTCAAAACCCTACATACCTGGAGATTTCGTGATTCCCTACTCCCTTGAAGAACCCTAAGTGAAAACTTGAAGAACTTGAAGAAAATGGCTTGAAACCCTTCCTACTCCCTTCTCTAATACTTGAAATTGCTAAAATGAACTTAACAGGAGTTTTCATACCTTAAAGACCTTGTTTTGACCTCAAAACGACGTGGTTTAGGGCCCAAAAGTGTAGAAAAGTCGAAATTTCCCTTATTGAAATTTCTCTGAAAAGAAGTTCTGGCCTGACCACGAGTCATACCATCAAGTCACGACTCGTGGTTACCTCTCGTGGTCACTTCACCCTTTTCCACACCTTTCTGAATTTGTCCACGACTGGTAACCCACCATTCGCACCACCATCCTACGGGTCGTACTATCAACCATGGTACCATCCACCCAAGCCACTAGAACGTAACCACAACTCCTCACTACGACTCGTTGCTTCATCCTACGAGTCATACCATGACCCATGACGACTCACTCTGGCACCACTGAGATATTCACCACGAGTCATACCATCTTACCATGGTTCGTAGGACTACCCATGACACAACCTCAGGCTCCTAATCTACTCACGACTCGTGTCACGAGTTGTAGGTCCTCACCACGACTCGTACCGTGAGTCGTACTAGTGCAAAATTCTAGGTTTTCTGCAGTTTTTTTCTTAAACTCCCAGGTCTAAAGGCCCTTCTGGGGTGTTATAGCATACTTATGTTTCATCTTATATCTCACATACTCAGTACATTCAAAGTAATGACTCATACTTTTTATATGTTATATCGTTTTATGATTTAGGCTCAGGCACTCAAGTCTATGAGGAGTCTTAGTATTTTCAGTTATTAGGTCCTTAAGCTCGCAAGACACTTCTAGATAAGTATTTTTGACGTAGAGTTAGGACCCCAGTTTTGATCTAATTATTCATTTAGATATAATTAGGATTTTAGTTGGGAATTGTACTCAGCATCGACATGTCAACGTTTAGCACACCGAGGTTCAAAGAACTACTTGCCACTGTAGGTTATTAGCCTAAGTGGGCCCTAGTTAGTGATCACACAATTATGCCATTATACCCTGACAAGGTACAGTGGGCTCTCTTTGATGGGGTGTATACATCATGCTCAATGTTTAGCTCATGTGGTTATATGTCAGTTAACACACACTCCCACAGTACAGTATAGTCATCGTCCTTAGTCTGATCCAGTCTTTTAGATTCTAGGACATGTTTGACCCTAAATTAGTTTATCAGTTCTTACTGCACTTTCAGATTCCAAACTATTTTTAGTATTTATAATTTCAGATAGGGTCATTGCATGTCATCTTAATATGGTTTATGAGCTTTATTAGTATACTTATGTTTTATCTTATATCTCATATACTCAGCACGTTCAAAGTACTGTCATATACTTTTTATATGTTATATCATTTTATGATATAGGCTCAGGCACTCAAGTTCAGCAGCGTGGTTAGTTTTTGTTAGAATCGGATCAATAGTACATCAGCGGTAAGTCCTCATCTTCCGAGGTCTGGAGCATTTCTTTTCATTTTAGTTACACTGTTTTTAATTTCAGACTTTGGAGTTAGTTGGGGGCTTTTCCTCGCAACTCGTCAGTTCATTTAGAAGGCTATCAGACAAGGTGCATTGGTTTCAGCTCGAGTCTCAGTGTTTGTTTGGATGCATTGGTTTCAGCTTGAGTCTCAGTGTTTGTTTGGAATTTCGGTATCTTATCAGATTTTATCATTTCTTATAAAAGTATTTTCATTTACAAGATCTTTCTCCTATAGATTTCTTGTAGTAAATTCAATATACTAGAATGATGCTTTGTCGCTGGTTGGCTTGGAGCTATTCATGGTTCTAAGCCCCGTGTTACGGCCAGGGCATCGACTCCGGTCATGACCCAACCTCTAACCCTAGTGACTCAATAAGATAATCTTTTTGAACAACTAAATATAGAATCAACTGAAGAGAGTCTTTAGCTCAATATATAACTAGCAATATCTGAGAGGTTAAAGTTGTACACCTATCTAGGACTCTTACATAAAGTATCTAATCGAAGTTCTTAACTTAAATAATCACTAGCAAACTTGTATTTTACTTATGTAAACATAAGGAATGTGTATACATGATAAGGAATCTGTTTTTGAACTTAAGAAACTTAAATGATAACTCAACAATAGCTGAACATATAGACATATGACTTGAATAAAACTGGGAGAGTTTAATTGTATGTTGTAAAATGGGAACTGTACATTAAGGCTTCTCACTGGAGGAAATTATAAAGACTTGAGTTCTTATATCTTAAGCAGATTCAACCACTTGACTGAGACATTTGCCTGATTCTCAGAATATGATTAGTCAAAACTCCTTACATTAGCGTCATATGTTTCAACGTAACTTATGAACGTAAAGATACAACTTAAAGATCTAAAACTTAGGGTTCTTTAGTAGGAAATTATGAACAATTCATTAAGTGATGCCTTACAGGTATATAAAAACTTATAACCAAAATTTAGACAACATTATGATGACTTACATCACCTTGGCAATTAACTGAGGAGCTTAATGTCACGACCCGAACATAGGCCCGGATCTAGACACGGAACCTAGAACCATAAATGACTCCAAGTTGGCCCATGGCATGAACATGAATACAAAAGTTGAACATACATGAAACGGAAAGCTAAATTCTAAAATAGAGGAAGTTTGAATAATAAAACATATAACCATCGAAAATATCAAAACACAAAATCTTAAGCTAAATATACAACTTTATGTCTGAAGACCCTCTAACATACTCACGAGCTGATAGGACAACACCCCCAACTAGATCACTAGAAGTATGAAATAGAGAATGACAAAAACTCAACTAACTGAAGGTCCTCGAAGGATGATGACTCACCAACAACGCTGTCTGGGATAAATACTGGAGACTGGCTAGTAGCGAGATTGAGTTTGAATGTGTGAGCCTATATCATGAGACAATACAACATAGATTATGCGGTCAGTACTTGAAATGTGCTGAGTATGAAAGGTAAGTAAAACATGCTAAATAAGTAAAACTGAAATCATGCATATCCTAAATCATAACATCATAAGATTCTGAGAGTAAAGGTTGTATGCTGATATCTGAAAACATGAGTAGACATAAACTGGAATAAGTGCACATGGCTTGCCATATATTGAAATCATAGGTAAACTCATTAACTGATCCTTGGATCAAACCTCCTGAAAATATAATATAATATTTATAGAATATAAATTACTAAAATCATGAGAAACAATGCGAGACTCGTCTAAACCAACAACAACCATCTATGAGCGCATGATGATCCCACGTCTTGTCCACGTGGAGGAGGGCCATTCTAATCCTTGTCAGGGCGAAGGATTAAGTAAGGTGTAATATCACATTGTGCCCTTGGGCTGGGGAAACGCTCTCTTAAGAGGCCCCAAAGTATACCTATGTTGGTGCGTAGTTTATGAGGCTGGGGAACCTTGGAACCCCTAGCCCACTTAGTGTTAAACACTACTCCTAAAACATATATAATGCTCATATAATCATATATCAAAACATAACTTCAAGCTTAACATATGGGGAGTCTTGACTCCAAAGCTTGAGATAACTGAACTTATTAGCCTTGGCTAAATCATGAAATCTTGCTTAACTGGAGTGGGCTTGCCCAAATCTTAACATCATGCTTGCATGAAATAGACATCATAAATATATTCATGGGTAATTTATAATATTCATACATGCTAGATATTTCATCATACTCGGAAGCATAAATCATAAACTCAACTTTTCATGAAACTTACATAATTAGGCATCATGTTCTTAAAACTTGAAATCATGAATTATAATCAAAATAGGTATATTACCTACCCTTGAATCTTAAAAAATCATTTGAAACATAAAGGGAATTGACCCATGAATTAAACATTGAGAATTTCAAAAATTGGGTTAAGAACCCATAGAATCATACACTTGAATTCATGAACTTGAGATGGGATTTGGGCATGAGTGGGAAGAGAATCTCTCATTCATGACCCTACATACCTGGGTAAGCTGATTCTACACCCTTCATTGAAAGCACAAGATATTTGGGGAAGAACTAGGAGAATTCTTAAGCTTGATCTTCAATGGAACTCTCTAATCTTGCATGCATGGGAAAAAATGACTTAGGATAGGTTAAACATTCTTAAAACCCTCCGAACAGAGCTAAAAACAACGTAGTTTAGGACTTAGGAGCTTAGGAGTTATGAAAATACCCTTAATAAAATTTCTAGAAAAAAAGGGTACTGCTAGTTGCCACGGATTGTACCATGGGTCGTACCAACTACCCACAATCCGTGGTTTCCTCCCGTTCTGTCCAAGACTATAGACCAAAACCTTATGAACTTTTCCACGGGCACAACCAATGGCTCGTAGGTTCTTCCTACAAGTTGTACTTTCGATCGCCTGATCATTACCTGAAAACCCACCTTACCTGCCACGGCTCCTGACCACTAGTCGTATCCCCAACCTACGACTCATTGTTTGCTTCATAGCTCACCAGTTCGGCTCGTCCAATTTCCAATGACCGCGTACCAACGACCCGTGGTTTCCCACAACGGATCGTAACACAACTCGTACCATCAAACCTGACCAGCTCTACATTAAACAACAGTTTCTTCCTATGATCCGTTGGTCATTCCTACAACTCATACCACGAGTTATCCTAAGACAAAAAAAATTCAACTTTTCTGCTAAAGACCTTTCAAATCCCAAGTCTAGTCTTAGGAACCTTCAGGGTATTACACTTAAGAAAGCTTAATGTCATTACAAGCAACTTAGAAGCTTTTAGATTAACCGTTTTAGACATGGAAGGTAATTTCAGTACTTAGAATACCTATTTTAACATAATCATTTAAAAGCATATCTGAGAGCTTCTCTTTATCCTTAAGTTACCATTTCGCAGAAGTTCAATTCCAAATTATTTATAGAAAGTCGTCACTTAGTATTTCATTATAAGATCTTCCACATGGTGTACTTAGACAACCTTACTCATGACTTCTTTACTGACGTCTCGAGAACATATGGATCATCTTACTAATTATTTACTTAACTTCTATTTTAATTACAATACATCATTCTACACTTCAACATTTACACTTGTCTTAACCATTTTATTAAACTTCATATGTACATGCCTTACTAATGATAACCACTTTATGCCATGCCTAGATTATATTAAACATCTATCTCCCTTTCTTGAGGATCTCCAGTTAAGTCCTCTAGAAAGAATGTCAAAAATGTAGTCACCATTGGATTTGATTGGAAAGTCATTGGTTCGCTGGCCAAGTCTCTAACTTGAACTAAGTGATAAATGTAGACTTTTGAGACCATCTTTTAGGCCTTAAGATATGAAATGAAACTTTAGGTGTAGCGACATTACCCTTCCATTCAAGAACTGGCTCATACGAAAATTGAAATCTGACAATCTTTGCTCGGCAAGCAACATTAGCATAATACAGCTAATGTTACCCATGATAACATCAAAATCTACCATTTCCAGCTCAACTAGATCAGCTAATGTAGATCTGCCACATATTCACACCGTATAACCACAATACACTCTTTTAGCTAACATAGATTCGCTAATTGGTGTAGACACAACAAAGGCTTAGCTAACAATTCATGAGTTATCTCTAACCGACTCGCTATTAGAGGAGTAACATAGGAAAGGGTAGAGCCTGGATCGATCAAGGAATAAATAGCATGGGAGAATATCATTGAAGTACCTATAACAACATCAGGTGATGACTATTGGTCCTAGCAACCACCCAGAGCATAGAAGATGTTCTGCACTGTCCTTGAACCATAAGCTTTCCCCCTCTTACCCTTACCACAACCTACTACAAGTTGAGAGCTGAGCCTAGGAGGTCGAAACAAGGGTGATGATGCTACTACTGAACCTATTAGTTATGTGGTATCACCTCTGGTCCTAATTAGACACGATCGCATATAGGGTCCAGACTATCCATACTGATACCATACATCCTGAACCAGATGACTCCTACCGCACTAAGTACATGGGCGTATTAGAGGTCTCTCCTGACATCGAGAACCAAATAGAGCTGAATTTTGGTCTCTCCTAGATCCTCGCAATTGAGATCGACCACTAACCGCAAGTCGAGTAGGCTGTCTAGGTGACTAAACCCCAGAGTCTCCTCTAGAATCTCTATAGGATCTCACAGTTTTTCCCTCTTCCTCTACTCTTGACCCCTACAAATTTCCCAATTCTAGTGAAATAAGTTCTTGGCCCTTTGGGCAAAGACCTATATCCGGGAAATGTCCATATCAAACTGATTAGACACTCCTAAGAATCAAGAGCTATATGAGTCCCCAATCATACTATAAACCTATGAACCTTGGCTCTCATAGTCAACATTATATACGAAGCGTATCTAAACAAGGAATTAAATTTGAGGCTATAATCTCGCACGCTCATGCTACCCTGCTGTAAGTGTATAAACTTCTCCACTCAGGCGACTTTGATCTCCTGTGATAAGTATTGATCAATAAAGGCTTCTGAGAACTTCTCCTACATAGTTGGAGGCGCATCCACTCTCTTGGCTCGGCTCTAACACTCATACCACTGAATAGCAACTCCACGTAGCCTAAATGCTGCCAGCTCCACACCCTGTGTTACAAAAGCTTGCTTCACCCATAATACTTGATACATCTGTTCAATAAAGTCGTGAGGATCCTCATCTGAATAAGACCTTGTGAAAACTGGAGGAATCATGCCCAAAAACTTGCGACGCTAGAACTCTCGGATGCATTCCCCGTGGCTCTTTCCAGTGCCTCTACTCATTGCTCCATGCCCAGGGCTATCTAGGTCAATAACTGACCTGTGCCCCTGTCACCCTACCCCTTTAGTACATGCTGGAGGATCATCCTTTCTGTCCGTCTCTAGTGATACCGGACCTCGGGGTGCTGGGTGTCTCTCTAATGTAGCTTCCACTGGAGCTGGAGGGGCAATCACTCAGGGAGCTACAGACTCATTTTGTGCATCTGTAGTACCCCAAAAACCCTAAGATTAGAACTGGGAATTGAAATGGAGAAAACAGGATTTCCTGCACCAGGTCATAGGACGAGTCTTCCAGTAACATGTCAGGAACACCATGAGTCGTTAAGTGACTCATGGGGAGGGGTCTGGCCATGGCTGCAATTTTGAGTTGGGAGCTGGACACGGGTGTGACCACGAGTCTTCCCTTCCAACTAAGATTCATCATGAGGTACTAGTTTCCTCCTTAGCACTCGATTCAGTTTCATGTCAAGTTCATGTCTCCTAGTTTTGTTCATGTCTTAGCATGCTTATATGTTTTATGAATTCAGTTCTGTATATGCAACTCAGTTCGAAGTTAGTCATTCCATTAATATTCAGTCTATAGCTTCCAATTTTTGGATTGCAGCTCTTTCCCTATCTTTTCAGCTTAGTTAGTCTCCATTCGAGGATGAAGGTTCCCAAGAGAGAGATAATGTAATACCCCAAAAGTCCCTAAGATCAAATCCTAGACATGAAGCATAAACTGACAGAAAACTAGCACCAGGACACAGAACGACCCATGGAATGGGTAGTGGGTTGGTTCAATGGGTCATTAGTTGACTCATCTTGAGGACTTCAGAAAGTGCTAAAATTTAGACCCAGAAACAATGACTAAAGGGATGAGTCGTAGGGTTATAGGATGGGGCGTTTGATGGGATGATGAGATGACATTCAGAGAACTATTCTAGGCAAGACTAGGTGACACGACTGATGGAATGGATTGCCAAAGGAACCAATAAGCTGTTGTATGGGTCACTGGTACTGGTCGGCCAAATATTAATGCGAGATCCTAGGGGTGTTCTTGTAACATCCTATATTTTTAACTCCTAAGTGACATCATTTCAGGCTTCCTAAAGGGATGACTAAGGTGTTATACTTAGCCTAAGCCCTCATTCTATTCAAACACCATTAGTCAGAAATCATCTCTTAAGGAAATGTTCGAGTTCTTCACCTTCTTCTTCTCAAATTCTCTTGGAACTACAAATCAAGTCAAGGAACTCTTCAAGCAAGGTATGTATAGTCATGAATGGGGCATTCCTTCCACCCTCATTCCAAATTACAAGTCCAATTACATGATTTCAATTCTTCAACTCTTAAAATATGAATTTTTAGGGTTAGACCCAAATTGATGAAAAATTCCATGTTCTCTTATAGTTTGTATTCTCTCATGATCTAATCTATGTTTTATGATTATAACAACATTATTTACATGCAAAACTGTAACACCCCAGAACTTCCTAAGACTAGCCTTGAGATTTAAAAATTTGATTCTACAGAAATCCGGGAAAATGATCATAGTATGACTCATACATAGGAGGTACGATCCATACCTAGACTTGTAGCAGGAGGGTGAAAGAGATCAGTTAAGGTGATTTGAGAAACCATGAATTCATGTTAAGACTCGTACTACCCTATTATAGATCGTACAAACCAGTCGTGGAATAACTCAAAGTTGTGGCAAAGAAAATCTAGGCTAACCACGAGTTAGGGTATGACTCGTTGTACAATGGTACAAACCGTAGGATAGTTCGTTAGAAGGGTCAGAGGAATACTCAGGACTGAGATACGAATAGTGAAATGAGTCGCAAGATGTTGATGCGAGTCGTATTAGGCATCCATGGAAAACATCAGAGAGCTGGAATAAAGGAGGGTCGCTAACCACGAGCAGTGGTACGAATCTTAGAATCATTGTACGACTCATATGTTGGGTCATTCCACCTGAAGAGCAGTAATTTCATTAAATGTTTCAGGGGTAATTTTGTAAAGCCCTATTGTCTTAACTCCTAAACTACGTCATATTAGGATTATTTAGGAGGGATTTCATAAGAATAGTCAACTCTCTCTCTCTCTCTCATTCTTTCCAAATTGTTATACCCCAAAAGTCAAAAGATTAGACTCGGGAGTTGAAACGGAGAAAATTTGAAATCTGGCATCGGGTCATAAAATGGGTCGTGATGTGACCCGAAGGGATAGACCATGAGTTGTGAGATGACTCGCGGTGAGGCTTCGGATGTGATTTTGAAATTTTGGATTTAAGGTCCCCACGGACATGACAACAAGTTGTGGTCAGACCCCACGACTCGTTGAGTTAGTCATGGGAAGTGGTCACTGAGAAGGAGAAGGAGATGGTAGTGTACACCACGGAAGGACCCATGACTCGTGGTCAGTCACCATGATTCATGGGATGTGTCATGGTCAACAGATGGAAATTATTTTAAATTTAGGGAAGTGCATGTGACAGATGATGGCATGAGTCGTGGCCTTGAGTAACAAGTCAGTAGGTCCCTCCTGGGGACTGATGAGCAGTTATTTTATGCAAAATTACTAAGGGTATTCTCGTCATTCCTATGCTTTAAGGTCCTATACTACGTCGTTTTCAGTTATTTTCAGGGTGTATTAAGATGGGTTAAGTCATTCTAACCTATTCAAAACCCATGCATGCAAGTTAGAGAGAGTTAGAGAGGAGATCAAGTCTTAGCCCTTCCCAATTCTTCTCAAATCCTTCTTGGGCAATCACGAAAGTGTAAGAATCAACTATAATTAGGTATGTAGGGTTATGAGTGGGTGAATCCTTTCACACCCATGCCCAATCCCTCTCTAAATCATGAATTTTCTATGTCAATTCTATGGGGTTTTAAACCAATGCATGAAATTCCTAATTCTCTACATGGGTATCATTTGAATATGTTTCTATCTATCAAATTATGAATTATGGCAAGTTTTACGTTGTTTTACATTAAAATCATGTTTCAAGATTTTTAAAATTAAAATGCCCATTTATGAAAAGTTCATGAAAGTTAATATTTATGATGAATGTTTATGTATGATGAAGAATTGATGATGAGAAGCATGTTATCAAGTTATCCATGTTTATAATCATGTTTTCAATGTGAATTGAGTATTATCAAGCATGTTAAAGTATTGGACAAAGTCCACATGTTCATATATGATTTATAATTTATGAAATAAATTTCATGATTGATCGATTTATGATATTGGCCGATTAAAGGGCCCTTGATTCATGGATAATCATGTATGAAAAGGGGTCAATGATGTTAAAATTTATTTATCCATGAATATCATGAATGATATTTATGATTTACGTATGAGCCTAATGTGCATGTTTTTGGGAGAAGTGTCTAGCACCAAATAGCCAGGCGCTCAATGGACTACGCCGGTCTTATAACTATGTTCCACCGTAGGTTCATAATGATACATTAGAATGTTAATGGATCCCTTCTTTCATGATATCACATAATGCACGTCCCTTGTCTGGCAAGCCAGGGACGACTCTGCCCATTTGAGTGAGATAGTTGGGGCATCATGTAAGGCTCTACCATGATATTGTCGGTTAAGATGAGTCCTCCCATTGTTTTGCATGTTTTATTGCATTATTATGTTTATGTTATTTTGGCTCATGTGATGATTTATAAAGTTTCTCTTACTATTATGAGAATGAATGGTTTACGAATGATTTGAAAACTTTGAGCTTTATGTTATCTTATGATATTTATGTTATGAGCATGTTGTTCCACTCTTATGATCTCTTATGAGTTTTTATGTATTTTTAATGTCCATTTTACTTGCCTTACATAATCGGTACATTCCACGTACTGACCGCATACTCTATGCTGTATCATTTCATGATACAGACTTCGGTCATCAGCCCCAGCACCGTCATTAGCCCGTCTTAGAGATTAGCATCCAACTCTTTGGTGAGTACTCATTCTCCGAGGACTGGTTTGATATCAGTTACCTTATCATGCTCAAATTTTTTCTAGACTTGTCGGGTTAGTTGGGGGTGTTGTCCCGTCAACCCATCAGATATGTTAGAGGCTTTTAGACCATGTGTAGTATCCAGCTATTATGTATGAATTACATTCCGCTTTCTATGTATGTCATGGTTATGCTTCCGCTATGTTATTACGTTGAGTATTCTCTTTTATTAATTGATTTAGATGTATGCTCACGCCATGGTTCGACTTGGAGTCTCTCGAGGCTCCTTATCCCGTGTTATGATTCGGGTCTATGTTTGGGTCGTGACACAAAACCAGTTAGGAAATTCATGAAGAATTTAGATGGTTATCTTAGAGCAAAGCTAGGTCTTGCAAATTCCTTCTCAGATTCTCAAGATTTCTCTGAAGAAATTCTACTCCAGGTATGTGGGATTTCATCGAGGAAATTGCTCTTCCCTGGTGCCCCAAAACCTTCATAAGATTCTCTATTAGTTCTAGCCCTATTTGTATCGATGTTAGGGTTGTTTCCCAGTCAAAATACAAATTTCCTTCTTGTTATAATTTTCATGATCCTTGAAGGTTGTAGTTGGTTATACATTATGTTGATATCTTTTTCCTTGAAATATGTGTTTATCCCTAGTCTGTGAATTTGATTTGAAGAGCCTTGCATAATTGTCCAGATACAAACCTTTCTTGATTCTGATAGTTCTTGTAATCAATATAATAGTACAATTATGTCATCCAAAAAGTTGAATTGTTAATGGTTTAGTCCCAGTCAGTACTTATCCTTTTCAGTATCTTACAGAAATGTCAGCTAATCAGTTTGACTATACGCACTCGCTTAAGGAGTTCAGAAAAACTCCATAGTCTCAGTTATTAGTTCTCAAGGTGTTCTTTAGACAGTTACGATGCTTCCAGCTAAAGCAGCTCTGGCCAATCTTAGAACACTTAGGTTTATTTATCAAGTCCTTCAAACTCTCAGGTTTCTTCTGGATAACTATTCCTGACTTAAGTCTTGGGATATCAGGTTTGAGCTATCAGCCTAGTAGTCATAACTAGAAAGTTTCAGTAGGAGTAAGACTTAGCACCGAGTGGGCTAGGGTTCAACACACATAGGTTCCTAGAACTACGTTGAAACCATAGGTTATTAGCCCAAATGGGCATCAAATAGTGATCACCCAGTTAGCTACTATACCCTGGCAAGGTATAGTGGGCCTTCTCCGATATGGGGTATACATTGGACTCCGCGGCTAGCTCACGTGGTTATATGTCGATTATACACTCTCTCACTTGTTAGTACCGCTTAGTTCAGTTCAGTCACAAATTTTAGTTTAGTTTATTTAGTTTTAAGGATATGTTCATGACCATCAGTCATTGCTTGGATTTACATTATTATTATTATATCCCAATACTTAAAATTTCACAGTTCATCATTTCATGCAATATAATCTCAATTGTGTTCTACTAATTTTACCTACATCTTGCATACTCAGTACATTCAAAGTACTTATGCATATTTTCTATGTTGTATCGTATTATGATACAGGTGCAGGTTCTTAGTCATAGCATTGTTAGTAGTTTCCTTCGGATGATTCAGCCGCTCTATCTTGGTGAGTCCTCATCTTTCTAGGATGGGGATTTAGTTTTATTTCAGTTTCTTGTTTTCAGATTTTAGAGTTAGCTCGGGGCATCCCAGCAACTCGTCAGTTCTTAGATGGCTTTCAGACACAACTTTGTTTAGTATTTATTAGACATGTATTCTTTCCTTTTAAAAAGTGTTATTCAGTTATATTTGTATAACTTCTGCTTCTATTTAAATCTGTATACTAGTGTGATGTTAAGTCATCAGTTAGCTTAGGGTCACTTGTGGCGCTAAGTATCGTGTCGCGTCCAGGGTATAGACTCGGATCATGACAAACTTGGTATAAGAGTAGCTAATTACCGTATCGCCTCCAGGGTATAGAATCGGATCTTGACAATGTGGTATCAGAGCACTAGATTTAGAGTATCCTAGGATGTCTGAAAGTCGTTTCACATAGAGCCCTTTTCATAGGTGTGAAGCGCGCCACACTTATGAGGGTTAGCTACAAGACGTTATTAGGAAAATTACCTTCTTTCATAATTCTGATCGTGCATATAGTGTGAAACTCTAAAAGTTCCTATTCTAACTTGCACTCTACTCTTTTCAAATAAAGATGCCTCTAAAATGAGGAAACAAAAGAAGGATCGGGAACACTAACTTGCCAGTGCGACCAGCTCCAGCAGCCCCTCAGGACGATCAGGTGTCCTCTGCTGAATTAAGGCCAGCGATTAAGATGCTAGCTCAGGTCGTGATCAAACAAGTGAACCAGCAGGTAGTGTCTGTCAACACCAATGGGTCTGCAGCTGCAGCCAAGGTCCAAGATTTCACTCGGATGAACCCTTCGGCATTTCATGGGTCTAAAGTTGATAAGGACCCATAGGAGTTCATTTATGAAGTATAGAAGATCACTCATATCGTAGGAGTCACCTCTTTAGAGAGTGTCGATCTGGCTGCCTACCAGCTAAAAGGGGTGGCTCAGATCTAGTACAAGCAGTGGAAGGAGGGAAGGCTGAATGGAGTAGGCTCGATATAATAGGATGAATTCATGACGGTATTTTTAAACAGGTTCTTTCCTCGAGAGATGAGGGAAGCTAAGTCTACTGAATTCATGAACCTAAGGCAGAACAATATGATGGTGGAGGAGTATACACTGATGTTTACTCAACTATCGAGATATGCTCCTAAAATGGTCGCTGAGTTGAGGGCTCATATTCTTAAGTTCGTTACTGAAGTTTCAGACTTGGTGGTTAAGGAATGTAAAATCACGATGTTGATCAAACACATTGACCTCTCCAGTCTCATCATTCATGCCCAGCAAATAGAGTCAGAAAAGTTCAAGGATATAGAGAGGGAAAACAAGCAGGCTAGAACATGCCAGTTTGAGTATGGACAACAAAGATCAGGTGGGGGTTGTCGGTCACAACAGCAGAAGCAACAGTAGAAACCTCCAGTGCCTTCATCAGTCAGTGCCTCTTCTTTCCGATCCCGCAACGACTGAAAGGGTGGAGCATCAGGCTCCCAATCCCAGAGTCACGACTCCAGCAGTCATACATTTCTAGCCTACCCTAAATATGGAAGAATCACCTTATGGAGTTTTGTTTAGGCATGGAGGGTTGTTTTGGTTATGGCCAGCTAGATCACAGATTGAGTGATTGTCTATCAACAGGATGGGGGAAGACCAAATCCACTGCCTTAGCAACCCCAGCAGGTCATCCATCTCGGCAGAGCACTACTTTTACTTTAGATATGGGTGGTGTTCAGCGCCAAAATCATTTTTATGCTTTGTGTTCTCGTCAGGATCAGGAGAACTCACCTGATATAGTTACGGGTATATTGCGCCATTTCCATATTGATGTATATGCCTTGTTAGATATAGGAGCCACACTTTCCTTCGTGACTCCATATATCACTTTTCAGTTTGATATTGGTCTAGAAGTCTCTCTTAGAACCATTTTCAGTTTCTACTCCAGTCGGTGAGTCAGTTAGAGCCAGCCAGGTATATAGAAGTTGTCCAGTATTAGTGTTGGGTAAGGTTATCCCAAGATCTATTAGAGCTAGAAATGTTCACCTTTAACCTCATTCTTTTCATGTATTAGTTACATTCCTGTTATGCCTCAGTCAATGGCAAATCTAGAGTTGTCAAGTTTAAGTTTCCTAATGAACTAGTCTTAGAATGGAAGGGTAGTGTTTTAGCGCCTAAGGGTTAGTTTATTTCCTACCTTAAGTCCTATAAAATGATTTCAATGGGTTGCATCTATCACTTGGTTAGGGCAGGGATTCCAGTTCCAAGACCCCAACTATTCAGTCAGTCCCAGTTGTTAGTTAATTTCCTGACGTCTTTCTTGAAGATCTTCCCGGAGTCCCTCCTGAGCGGGAGATAGACTTTGACTTAGACCTTCTTCTAGAAACCTAGCCCATATCTATTCCTCCCTACAGAATGGCTCCAGCTGAGCTTAATGAGTTGAAGGAATAGTTGGAAGACCTTCTAGATAAGGGCTTTATTAGACCCAACATCTCCCCATAGGGTGCTCCAATGTTGTTCGTGCGAAAAAAAGATGGTATACTCAGAATATGCATCGAATACCGTCAACTAAACAAAGTTACAATCAAGAACAGGTATCCTTTGCCTAGGATTGACGACTTGTTCGATCAACTTCAGGGAGCTAGTTGCTTCTCCAAGATAGACCTCAGATCGAGATACCACCAGCTTAGGGTCAAAGAATTTTGGTATTCTAAAAATAGCTTTCAGAACACAATATGGTCTCTACGAATTCATGGTTATGTCTTTTGGACTAACCAATGCTGCTACAGCATTTATGGATCCGATGAATAGGGTATTCAAGTCGTACTTGGACACATTCATCATTGCCTTCATAGATGACATCTTAGCATACTCCAAGGATTAGGAGGATCTTACTAACCACCTAAGGATGGTGTTCCAAACTCTCATAGACCGTCAGTTGTTCACTAAATTTAATAAGTGCAAATTTTGGTTGAAGTTAGTGGCTTTTCTCGGTCATGTGGTCTTAGGTGAGGGATCCTCAAAAGATAGCAGCAGTAAAGGATTGGCCAAGACCCACTTCCACATCAGATATCAGGAGTTTCTTGAGTTTAGCCCATTATTACCGACGGGTTGTAGAAGGATTTTCTTCTATTGCATCCCCTTTGACCAAACTGACTCAGAAAAACGTGAATTTTTAGTAAACAAAAACTTGTGAGAAGTGTTTCCCGGAGTTGAAGAACGACTCAATACAGCTCTGGTTTTGACCTTGCTAGAGGAACAGGTGGGTTCATAGTCTATTGTGATACTTCTAGAGTTGGCCTCAATTGTGTCCTGATGCAGCGGGGTAAGGTGATAGCTTATGCCTCTAGGCAGCTCAAGGTTCATGAGAAAAACTATCCGACTCATGATCTTGAACTGGCGGCAGTGGTATTTTCTTTAAAGATATGGAGACATTACCTCTATGGAGTTAATGTGGATGTTTTCACTGACCACAAGAGCCTTCAATATATGTTCAGTCAAAAGGACTTAAACCTTTGTTAGAGGAGGTGGCTGGAATTATTGAAAGATTATGACATGAGTGTGTTATACCACCCGAACAAGGCCAATGTAGTGGCTGATGCCTTAAGAAGGAAGTCTATGGGAAGCGTTGCTCATATTGAAGAGGGCAGAAAAGAACTGGCAAAAGATATCCATAGGTTGGCTCGATTGGGAGTGCAGTTAGTCGATTCAGCTGAGGGCGGAGTTATTATTCAAAGTGGGTAAGAATCCTAACTAATGGTAGAGGTTAAGTCAAAGAAGGATGATGACCCCATCTTACTCAAATTAAAGGATGAAGTTCTAAGAAAGGAGATGGAGGTTTTCTCTAAAGGGGAGATGGTGTACTCTATTACCAAGGTAGATTATATGTTCCAGATGTAGGTGACTTGAAACAGCGAGTACTGGCTAAAGCACACAACTCCAGGTATTCTATTCATTTGGGGGCCACTAAGATGTATAGTGACCTACGGGAAATCTATTGGTGGAACGGCATGAAGAAGGAAATTTCAGATCTTGTAGCTAAGTGTCCGAACTGCCAACAGGTTAAGGTTGAATATCAGAGACCTGGGGGTAATGAATCAGGATATCCGTATTCCTACTTGGAAGTGTGAGGAAGTAAATATGGACTTCATCATAATTTTACCTCGTACTAGTCGATAGCATGATTCAATATAGTTAGTTGTAGATCGGATGACTAAGTCAACATATTTCATACTAGTTAAGACTGCCGACTCGGCTGAGGATTATGCTAGACTGTACATCCGGGAGTTAGTCAGACTACATAGGATTCCTTGTCCATCATTTCAGATAAAGGTACTCAGTTCACTGCGCATTTCTAGAAGTCATTTCAGAAGGGACTTGGCACCCAGGTCAAACTCAGCACAACTTTTCACCCAGAGATGGATGGACAAGCTGAACGGACTATTTAGACCTTGGAAGACATGTTGAGGGCATGTGTGGTTGATTTCAAGGGCAGTTTGGATGATCACCTACATCTCATTTAATTTTCATACAACAATAGCTACCACTCAAGCATCCAAATGGCCCCGTTTGAGGCATTGTACGGTAGGAGGTGTAGATCTCCTATAGGATGGTTCAAAGATGGTGAAGCTACCATGATAGGACCAGACTCAATTCATAAGGCTATGCAAAAGGTTTAGCTTATCAGAGAAGGGTGGAAAACAACCTAGAGCTGACTAAAATCGTATGTGGATGTGAGGAGAAGAGAGCTAGAGTTTGATGTAGATGATTGGGTTTATCTGAAGACTTCACCTATGAAAGGGGTGATGATGTTTGGGAAGAAAGGAAAACTCAATCCAAGATATGTTAGACCTTATAAAATCCTAAGACACATTGGCAGGATGACTTTTAATTTAGAATTACCTGTAGAGTTAGCATCAGTGCACCCAGTCTTTTATGTGTCATTGCTGAAGAAGTGCATTGGTGATCCGACCTCAATAGTACCTATAGAGACTGTTGGTGTAAAGGACAACCTCTCTTACTAATAAGTTCCAATTCAAATCATAGACCTCAAGTTTGTAAGCTAAGAAACAAGGAGGTTGCTTTAGTAACGGTCTTGTGGAGAAACCAACTAGTTGAGGGAGCTACATGGGAAGCAGAAGAAGACATGATGGCTAAATACCCTCATTTATTCCCTTCAAGTTCAGCTTCAGCATTAGGTACTAAATTCATCCTTAGTACTCTTTTTAGTTCCATACTCATCAGCTCTATTCATGTTTTTAATATGCACCCTAGATGCATCAAGTCAGTTAGTATTCTTATATCAGTTCGAAGTCAGTCACTCCAGAAGCTAATAGTTTTCAATTTGGGACTTGAGCTCATTTCCTAGTTTTTCAGTTTGTCTAGCCTACAGTCAAGCATGAATGTTCCCAAGGTCAGGATATTGTAACACCCCAGAACTTCCTAAGACTAGCCTTGAGATTTAAAAGTTTGATTCTGCAGAAATCTAGGAAAATGATCATAGTACGAGTCACAATATGACTCATACATAGGAGGTACGACCCGTACCTAGACTCATAGCAGGAGGGTGGAGGAGATTAGTTAAGTTGACTTGGGAAATCATGACTTCATGTTAAGACTCGTACTACACTGGTACAGATTGTACAAACAAGCCATGGAATAACTCAGAGTTGTTGACAAGAAAATCTAATCTAACCATGAGTTAGGGTACGACTCGTGGTGCAGCGGTACCACCTGTAGGATAGGCCGTGAGAGGGGTCAGAGGAATACTCGGTACTGTGATACAAATCATGAAATGAATTGTAGGATGCTGATATGGGTCATAGTAGGCATCCTTGGAAAACTTCAAAGAAATGGAATGAAGCAGGGTCACTAACCATGAGTGGTGGTACAAATCGTGGAATCATGGTACGACTTGTAGGTTGGGTCGTACCACCTGACGAGCAAACATTTCATTAAATATTTCAGGGGTAATTTTGTATAATGCTATCATCTTAACTCCTAAACTAAGTCGTACTAGGATTTTATAGGAGGGATATCAGAGGAATAGTCAACTCTCTCCCTCTCATTCTTTCCAAAACAAGTTAGGAAATTCACGAAGAATTCAGACGATTCTCTTAGAGAAAAGCTAGGGCTTGCAAATTCCTTCTCATATTCTAAAGATTTCTTCCAAGGAATTTTACTCCAGGTATGTGAGATTTCAATAAGGGAAATGCTCTTCCCTTGTGCCCCAAAACCTTCCCAAAATCTTTATTAGTTCTAGCCCTATTTGTATCGATGTTAGGGTTGCCTCTCAGTCAGAATACAAATTTCCTTCTTGTTATAATTTTCATGATCCTTGAAGGTTGTAGTTGGTTATACCTTATGTTGATATCTCTTTCCTTGAAATATGTGTTTAGCCCTAGTTTGTGAATGTGATTTGAAGAGTCTTGCATAATTGTCCAGATACAAACCATACTTAATTCTGATAGTTCTTGTAATCAATATTATAGTACAGCTAGATCATCCAAGAAGTTGAATTGTTGATTATTTAGTCCCAGTTAGTACTTAGCCTTTTCAGTATCTTACAGAAATGTCAGCTGATCAGTTTGACTATACTCAGTCTCTTGAGGAGTTTAGAAAAACTCCATAGTCCCAGTTATCAGTTGTCAAGGTGTTCTTTAAACGGTTACAACGCTTCTAGCTAAATCAGCTCTGCTCAGTCATAAAAACGTTAATTTTTAATTATCAGGTCCTTCAAACTCTCAAGTTACTTCCAGTTAAGTATTCCTGACTTAAGTCTTGGTGCATTAGGTTTGAGCTATCAGCCTAGTAGTCACAGCTAGAAAGTTCTAGTGGGAGTAGGACTTAGCATCGAGTGGGCCGGGTTTCAGCATACCCAGGTTCCTAGAACTACAATGCCACCGTATGTTATTAGCCCGAATGGGCATCAGACAGTGATCATCTAGTTCAGCTATTATACCCTGGCAAGGTATAGTGGGCCTTCTCTGATGGGGGATATACATAGAACTCCATGGCTAGCTCATGTAGTTATATGTCGGTTATAGATTCTCCCACTTGTCAATACCGCTTAGTTCAGTTTTGTCACAGATTTCAGTTTAGTTTATTCAGGTTTTAGCATATGTTCATGACCATTAGTCATTTTCTGTATTTACATTATTACAATTATATGCCAGTACTTAATAGTTCTCAATTGGTCATTTAATTCCATATCAGCTCAGTTGTGTGTCTATTATTTTTACCTACATCTTGCATACTCAGTACATTCAAAGTATTGATGCATATTTTCTATGTTGTATCATATTATGATACAGGTGCAGGTTATCAACCACAACATCATTAGTAGTTCCCTTAAAACGATTTCAGCCGCTCTATCTTGGTGAGTCCTCATTTTTCAGGGACGGGGGTTTAGTTTTATTTAGTTTCTTATTTTCAGATTTTAGAGTTAGCTGGGGGCTTGTCCCAGCAACTCGTCAATTCTTAGATGGTTTTCAGACACAACTTTGTCCAGTATTTATCAGACATTATTCTTTCCTTTTGAAAAGTGTTATTCAGTTATGTTTATACAGCTTCCCCTTCTATTCAAATTAGTATACAACTATTATGTTAAGCCATGGGTTAGCTTGGGGTCACTTGTGGCTCCAAGTAATATGTCGAGTCTAAGGTATAGACTCGGGTTGTGACAAAAACTCTCATGAATCTCTATTTTTAAGTTATGATGCTTTACCCAATTATGCATGAATATCATGAATCTAAAGCTTATGTATCATGGCCGATCTTCAACATTGTTTGCATGGCTAATTGATGTATTGTAACACCCCAAATGTCCCTAAGATCATACCCCAGGGTTGAAATGGAGAAAAAAGGACAACTTGCATCATGTCACAAAATGAGTCATTGTGTGACTCGTCAAATGACCCGACGGGTCGTGGTGTGACCTGTTAAATGGGTAAGTTTGTGAAAAAGTGGAGTTTCAGAGAGTCTTGATGACTGGTTACATGACATAAAGAATAATCAAGTGAGGCGTCAAGAAAATACCAGAAAAATTGGAGAAAAACCAGCCAGTGGCAATGGGTTAGAAACGACCCATTAGAAGACCGAACGGATCGTCGTGTAGGTCCTTGGGTCTGGCAGTGTGATTTTTCTAGTCGAGTTTTAAGGGTGTTTTTGTAATTTCTAAGTTCCTAACTCTTAAACTAAGTCATTTTAAGCCTCCTAAAGGGTGTTTTTAAGGTTTTAATCATCCTAAACCCTCATTATACTCCTAATACTCGAAGTTAAAGATCAAAACCCTCTCAAGCAGCAAGGTTCTCCTTCTTCCCTAAATCCTCTTTGGCATTAAACCCTCGCAAGGATTCCATCAAGCTCAGTTATGTAGGGATATGAATGAGGGATTTCTTTCACCCTCATGCCTTTCCCAAGTTGAATTCATGATTTCCACCTCCTAACCCTATAATTTTTGAAATTTTAGGGTTTAGCTTATTGTAGATGAATTCTTTCATGTTCATCCATGAAATCAGTCTCTTTGTAATTAAATTTATGTTTCTATGATTATGATTATATGTACCTTATCAAATCCCTCATGAATCTATAAATTTCAAGTCTAAAATATGATTCTATGAACTTCTAGGGTTTGACCCAAATTGCTTGAAATTCGATGATTCTCTTATTATTTCAAGCCTCTTAATATTTAAGCTATGAATTATAATTATAATGCATGTTTTCTACTAGAATTCCTCATGAACTCATCAATTAAAATATATGATGATTTTACCCTATTATGCAGGATTTTTTTGTGAAATTCAGGTCTATATATCATGGCCTATTTCTGGCACTATTTTCATGGCTACTTTACGTATATTAACATGTTATGAATTTCATGATTTAAAATAGCCATGTAAACCCAGGTTCATGATTATGATATGAGCACTATATATATTTTGGGAGTAGTATTGACCATCGATTAGGCCAGGGGTTCCATTGCACTCAGGTCTTAGAATTATGTGCCAACATAACCATGATAGGGTCCTCCACAAGAGTGTCTCCCATGCCCCGAGGGGCCACCCATGACTGATATCATTCCTTTGCATGGTCCTACTCTTGGTAAGTTACAAACACCCTCCCGACTAAGGGTTTATAGGTTGGGCTCCATGTATGCTTACGTGGGGTATGTCGGTTATAAGAATCTCCCATTGTTCTTTAGCTTTTATACATACATATATGCATATACATATATATATGTATGTATGTATGTATATTCATGATTATGATTTATGATTTTACGACTGATGATGATTTGGCTCAGATATATGCTTTACAAGGTTTTACTTGTGAACTCAGTCATGATCAGTCATACTTTATTTTTATGCAAACCTTGAGCATTCATGTTCATATTATGAACTGAATCTCATGTTTTATATAAGTTTATACTCATGATCTCTCTCTCGTACTGTTGTACTAGAATGTTTTACTTACCCTACATACCCAGTAAATTCAAAGTACTGACTTCGTACTTCTATGCTATATCATTTCATGATATAGGTTAGGACGACCACTCTCAGCTTAATCGTTAGTCCGCTCCCATAGTAGCCAGCTCAGTTCCCGTTTGGGTGAGTCCACATCTTCTAAGGATGTCTATCAGTTATTGATGTTATGTTCCTATTTTTAGTTTCAAACTTAGTGAGCTAGTTAGGGGGAGTGTCCCATCAGCTCATCTTATGGTTAGTGTCTTTTCAGATAATATGTTAGATGACTCAGCATTGTAGACTTGTTGTTTCTGTTTTATGGCTTATGATCTATTTATACTTCTGCTTATGATATTTCTATGCCTTACTTTCTACTTCAAATATGCTCTTATTCATGCTATATATATTACATGGGTTAGCTTGGAGTCATTTGTGGTCTACGTTATGTGTCTCGATCCGGTGTCCTCTCTCGGGTCGTGACATGTATGTTATGATATTTATAAATTTTATGATTTAAACTAGCCTATGTAAAACTTATGTTTCACGATTATTATATGAGCACTATATATGTTTTGGGAGTAGTATTTAACATCGAGTAGGTCGGGGTTCCAGCGAACCCAGATCTCAGCATTACGTGCCACCGTCGCCATGATGGGTCCTCCATGAGAGTGTCTCCCATGCCTGAATGGGCTACCCATGAGTGATAGCACACCTTCATGGTCCATTTCCTTAGCAAGGTATGAATACACCTCCCAGCTAAGGTTACAAGCTAGGCTCCATGTATGTCACGTGGGATATGTCGGTTATAAGAATCTCCCACTATTTCATGATCTTTTAGACATGTTCATGTTTATGCTTCACAATATTATGGCTTATGATATTTTAGGCTTAATATACACTTTATGAGATTTTTTTTATGATTTCATTTATGTCCAGCCTTATGATTTGGTTTTTGAAAACCTTGAGCTATTATTCTCAATTTGTGATCAGAGCTCATGTTTTAGCATATCTTAAACTCATGATTTTAGAATATCATTTTACTATCATATTTTACTAATCCTACATACTCAATACATTTCATATATTGACCGTATACTTTTATGCTATATCGTCTCATTATATAGGTTCGGGTGATGAGTCTTAGCCCACTATGTTAGACTTGCTCCTGTTCCGATTCAGCCTAGACTCAGCCTTGGGTAAGTCCTCATCATCCAAGGACATCATCTTGACTTTTTATTACACTATTTGTCTTTTAGTTTTCAGACTTAGTCGAGTTAGTTGAGGGCTTGTCCCAACAACTCATCTTTATTAAATAAAGGCTTTTTAGACAGTTATGTTAGATATTCAGCGATGTTAACTTTTAGTCTTGTTTACATTTTATGACATCTTAGACTTCTGATTATGTCTTATGTTATGCTTTACTTCCATGTAGTCCATGCCTAAGAATATGTTATGCACGTGCCATGGGTTATCTTAGAGTTATTCGTGGTTTTGGATCTCGTGTTACATCCAGGGTCTATGCGCAGGTCATGAAAACTAATGACATCATATCAACAAGCACACACCTAAATTTGAGAAGTAAGACGTGCCAGCCATTAGCATCCATATGCCCTCACAACTAGACAAGGAAAAATGTTCATTTTCTAAATTAATGATAACATACATTACAAGGACACATAAGATCAAGATAGGAAGAAAAGCACTCTACTCTCACAAAGAAATTCAAAAGATAGGTCATAAGTACCATATATTTGCCTATTTATTCAAAAGATAGGTTACAAGTACCACATACTTGCCTATTTACTAACATGCCTTATCTTTTTGATATTTAGGTTGAGATCACCCAAGTGAATTTCTAAGCTTGTAATGATGGTCAAAGGGCTGGTAGTATACAAATATGGTTGTTAGTAACTCATTTACCATCCTGGAACACCACATCACTTTTCCGCTGCCTTTTTCACTTTTAGGGTCCATTCTTTTTCTTCCATTCTTTTCTTAGCAGCTTTTCACACCCAAAAGTATTTTTATGCGCTCATTTTTTTCCTCTTTTTCTCTTTTGTTTTATTTTCTGTTTTCTTCTTTTTAGATCTCTGCTCAATACACCTTGGGATATAATCAAACATGCATCTTTGCCTTTTTCTTTCTTTTCCACCTTATTACACCCAACTTTCACCTTTTTGCTCATTTTCATCACATTTCACAGTGTTAAGGATGATGAGTTCAAAAGAGGGTCAAATTGAGAATTAGTTTTGGCATTCGTTTCGGTTGATCAAGAAAAAGGGTCATAAGCTCAAATGGGGAGGCTAGGTACATGCATCATTTGGTTGGTCTATTTAGGAAAATGTGGCTTCTAAAGAACAAAGAAGCCCTAAATTCATCTCTACAACCCATAGGCAATCCTAAGTTGAAGCACAAGTAGCAAGAAAAGTTCTAGATTAGATCCATCTTGTAATTTGAAGATTGAAATTCATCATATCAAGTTTTCTTCTCCAATTTGCAATTTTGTTGGTAAGAATGTTCAATTACTTGCTTTCTTCTTATCTTCTTTCTATGGGTAGTTAAACACAGACATAGGGTTGTGAAGACAATGAGTTGTGAACCCTAATGATCTTAATTGGATAATATTAATTGTGGGCTTAAAAAAATTTGATTGATTTAGGATTTGTAAAGTGTGATTGATGATGAAAGTCATTCAATGTCATGACCTGAGTATAGATCCTGAACATAACACGAGACCTAGAACCACGAATAGCTCCAAGCTAACCAATGATACCTGCGTAACATAAGCATAAGAATATAACTAAGTGGAAACAATCATATGATATGACATATGCGGAGTCTAAGATATCATAAAACGTAAATGGAGACAATAAGTCCCAAATCACTATGCATCTATATATCATTGTCTGGAAAGCCTCTAAACATATAATGAGCTGATAGGACAAGCCCCCAACTAGGTCTACTAGATCTGTATCAGAAATGACTGAAAGTAAACATAAACCAAGACTAACGTCCTTAGATGATAAGGACTCACCAAGAATGTGTTGAATATAGAGCAAGATTGAATCTAGTAGTAGGGCTGAGACTTAACACCCGAACTTATATCATGAGATGATATGCACAAAAATTATGAGATCAGTACATTGAATGTATTGACTATGAGGATAAGTAAAATATGAGAGTAAGGACAACATGATATAAAACATGATTGTGAGATTGTCATAAAACATGAGTTGTTCATCATAATCTGAAGTATAATGTCCTATTTGAAAATAAAATCGTAAAGCTCATCATGTTTGAAATCATAAGTAAAACTCATAAACTAATCAATGGATCAAACATACCATAAATAATAAAACATGAACTCAAAATCATGAAAAACATGAGGAACAATGGGAGATCTCATAACTGACATACTCTAGGTGAGCATCACATAGCCTGACATGTACTCCTAGTTAGGAGGGTGTACATACCCTGCCAAGGGTAAGAACGATGACGGCGTGGTATCACTCATGAGCCTAGTAGCATACGGGATACACTCTCAACTAGCGAGGACCACTTAGGCTAGGGGCAAGGGAAACACTCTCTATCCTTATCCTATGGTGACACATAGTTTTGAGTCCTAGGAGTGTCAAACCCACTCCTACTCAGTGTTAAATACTATTCCAAAATCATACATAGTGCTCATAATCATACATGAAACATGGATTTTGCATGGGCTAGTTTAAAAAACATGATAGATTCATAAACTGCTTGATATACGTGAACTACCCATGTAAATAATGTTGAAGTTCAGCCATGATATGTAAGCTTGATATTCACGAGGTTCATGCATACTTGAGTAAAATCATGCTAACTTGAAAATAGAGTTCATGAGAGTTTTTCATAGAAATCATGTAATCACAATCATAAAACATAGGTAGAATCATCAGAGAATCATTTTTCATAAGAGATCATAGAGTTTTTGTGTAATAAGGGTCTAACCGTAGAAATTCATGAAAATTATAAATGGAGACTTGAAGGAATTGAATTCATGAAATTAGGCTTGAGATTGGTCATGAGGGTGGAATAAATCCCACATTCATGATCCCAAATACCTAGCTTGAAGAGTTCTTGACTCTAGCTTAAGGCCCAAGAGAGTTGGAGAAGATGAACCCTAGCTTCTTGAGAATCCTTGAGAGAATTTGATCTTCTTATACGATGTTCAGATATGAATAAGAGTTTAGTCTTGATTTAACCTTAAATACCCCTCTTAGGAAACCCAAATGATCTAGTTTAGGAGTTAAAAGCATACGAAGTTAAGAAAATACCCTTAGGAAATTGCACTTAAAATTATTTTTCCAGTCATCACGACTCACACCACGAGTCGTTGGTTGTCACCATGACTCGTGGTGACCAGTTGTTACAAGATGGGCCTGATTTTTCACTTCTTTGATATTCATACAACGGACTCTCACTACAACCCCTCATTTTTACCACGAGTCATCCTATGACTCGTGCTCAGGGAATCCAGCTTACTCCATTTTCTGAACCTCATCAATCGACCCCATACCACACCAATAACTTATCGTAATGACTCGTCATATGAGTCATTACATTTGGGACCTAAAATTTTACTACTTCTCACCACAAGTCGACCACGACTCGTGCTAAAATGAAATGGGTCGTACCATGACTCATTCTATGACAAATTGTAGATTTTTCTACTAGTTTGTACTCCAAGTCTGGGGTACGATCTTAGGGACTTTTAGGGTGTAACATTCAACCATTCCCAATTACATTTAATATGCTAGAAAGAGCCAATCTAGATTGGGTTAGAATCAATCAACAATAACTCAAGGCTTTAGCCCATATTTAGTGGGTTCACCTAGACATAGGTTGAAATTTAATTGACAAAATGCAATTGGATATGTCACGCCCCACCCTGGAAGATGTAACTGGCACCAGATGCCACACTGGACCCTAAGCTGACTTAGCTGGACATATACACCTCTGGTGCACACCAGCAACACATAATCAAGGAAACAATCAAGTATATATCGGCTTAAAGAAGCTCTTGAATGGCAAGGTTGTAATATAAATACCTGCGCAGATATTCTGATGATCCAACAATTCACAATAATAATAACATCCTATACGGTCCAACAAGACCACTATATTGTCTAAATCAAATAAAGCGGAAGGTAGACATATATATATATATACACAAGGGTCATTAAGGCTGCCAAACTTCTCAAACAAAATAATTGAGCTAATGTGGACAACTGTGTACATCTATACAATCCCATTGTCTACAAGCCTCAAAGGGGTAAATACTTAGTCGGGACAAGGCCCGGGCCTACCAAAAAAGACGATACAACAAAAGAAAAGTGAAGCTCTAAAGTATGGCAACTCCAGAAGAGAGGAGCTGACCAATGTGTTGAGCCTGAAATTCTACTGAGGAAGTCCCTGAGCCTATCTATCGGAACTTGCAGGAAAGAGTGCAACGCCCCTAGGCACAGGCGTTAGTACATTAATGCACCAAGTATATAAGGCAATAACAATAAGCTGGAAATAAACTGATAGTAAGAAATAAATGTAGATAGATATAACAATAAGAGAATAACTTCAAATATCTTATTAAATTATACACAAAATTAAAGAGGTAATAGTCCAACAAGAACCTAACCTGACTCCCATAAGCCCGGTAGGTAAAAAAAACTAACAATAACCTACCTGATCACCCATAAGCCCTGGCAGGTTCACCTCAATCTACATATCTCTACTCGTAACACTGTAGCTCCATAGGCAAGTTGTAACTATACCTTAACAACACTTGGCTCCTGTATCTCTATTTGTATCTTGAGCCTTTTAGGTTTCTATAGTTGTATTTGAGCCTTCTAGCTCCTGTAACTGGACCTCCGAGCACACAGGGCTCTACTGAGGGTCAATAATACCAACTTAGGCATAAAGGAAGTCTATAAGTGAATAGATGTCAATAAGGCTCTGTAGGCCTCAATATAGTCTTTCCAGACATTTTATAGCTCTTACAAGCAAAGTATAGCCCTGTAGGTAAGGTACGTTTGATTATAGCCCTTTTAGGCAATCTGTACATGGGAATATACATGAACAACCTAAGGGTGTTGGCCTAAATACTTAATAACTAACAAAATAGACAATTAAGGCTTCATAACATCTATTAAGTTATCAATAAGTAAGTTAGTTGTCACGACCACACCATAGTCATAACACGGGACAAGGAACCCCGAAAGACTCCAAGCTGACCCATGGCATAATCATAGCATATCACTTAACACTAGAAACAACTATCAACATAAATGAGCAGAAGCTAACTACAAGAGTCTAATAAGGAGTCATAAGAATAATTGTAACAACACTTTGATACAACGTTGAATCTATCTAGACGAGTCTGAAAGACTTCTACTAAACTGATGAGTTGCTAGGACAAGCCCCCAGCTAACTCCTAAAATTTGAAAACTAAAACATAACGAAAATGTAAACATAAATCATGTCCTCGGGAGATGAGGACTCACCACTAGCAGTTGAGAGGGAATAAAGCCTATCTAACCACGGGCCTGAGTCTGGAAACCTGAACCTATATCATGAAACGATATAGCACAAAAAGCATGTGGTTAGTACTTGGAATGTACTGAGCATGCGGGATAACATAAATAATTAAATATACAAATATACGATAAGGAAATAACAAAGTACATAGATATAATTGATTTAACATACAATAATCCTCTTATGAGTAACATACACACACACATATATATATATATGAAACTTTGTTTTGGATCTCATGTTCTGAAATAACATCGAACTCATTCATAAGGGTCAAGTTCTAAACATTTAATAAGAGTTGAACCTGAATCTAGCATCACACACTATACTGGATTACTGCTGGTAACTGAGTCTGATTGTTATTATATTAAATATGTTGTAACCTAAAATCTGCGCAATACAGAACTGAATCATACTGATAACATAACTAAGGGAGTCATTCTCTGCTATGGAGGAATCCTGACTAAGCAAGGGAGTCGCTCTCTGTTATGGAGGATCCCGACTGAACTAGGGAGTCACTCTCTGCTATGGAGGATCCCGACTTTACCAAGGGAGACATTCTCGACTATGGAGAGTCCCTGACTGACTAGAACATGAGGAGTATTGATCTGACATTGTATATCTGGTCTATGCCGCTATAGCAAGTCAGAAACATGAACATACATTGGTTTCATCATACAACATTCATTTAGAAAGGATTGGGGCTACTTTCTACTAACAACAAGCCCAATATTCTGAAATATCATTCTCATGCTTCATAGAGTCATGGATCCATATCACTATTTCTTCAAAGGTCTTACATTAGTGTGCATCTTTAGATTCACATCATGCATAATACTTTCACAACATTTAAGATCTAGATTCATATCTTTCGACATATATCATTGAATCATTCATGATCCATAGGTCTAATTCGTACCTTAACATGCGTACATTGATTCATCGATAGACATATAATTAAAACATAAGTTATACATTTACAGCGAGATCACGGGAGAAGCATAAATTTTCATTTCATAAGACCCATTTCGAGACTTACCCCAATTCATGAGAAGGATGCATTAATTAAGCCATTATTGTAGATTTACCTTATACCCAATCAGTTCCATCGAAACATAAGGAGAATATATATTTACATTCAATTAATCTAGCCCATACGCTCTAATCTCATCTCGACATATTTAGCAAATAGCGCACTCTAACTATTAGGGAATTCTTACAATCTTCACATATTTCATATATGGTTGTGATTCATGGATTTAATTGATTGAATAAAATAAAATCCCAATCATCATTCAAGCCCTTTCATGAAGAACATAATAAATCATATATTTTCACAATCTAGCACATAATTCAAGACATTCAAATAGTTTATAATCACAATTAGCTCATAATTCTAGTGGGTTTTAGAATTCAAGAAAACATTGAAGAAATCACCCATCAATTTAAACCCTAGGTCATGCTTTTCTAGAGTAATTGAAATTGGGCTTTTGATAAAAAAATTTGGGCCACAAGGATGGAAGAATATCCTTGTTGAAAAACCCGCATACCTACTTCGAAGAATCTCCCACTTGAACCTGACCTTTTAGTCTTTGAATAATCCCTTGAAGAATCCTTGAACCTTTAGAGAGAGGAGGAAGAAGGGTTTGAGAGAGTATCTTGTGAGAATGAGAGATTATACTCAAAGAAACCCTTAAAAACGTCCCAAATAATACTCAAAATGACGTAGTTTAGAAGTTAGGAACATAGGATTTTATGAAAACACCCCTAAAATTTCGTAGGAAAAGGGACCCTGCTAGTCCTCACGAGGGACATCATGACTCGTGGTGAGTCAAATCAATGAAGTCTACTAGAATTTTTCCAAATTTTGCCACTTAACGAGTCAATTAACGATCAGTGAGGTGACTTAACAGGTCACTTGACTAGTCGTGAAGTCCCCTATGAAAATGAAGTTTTCCAGCAATTTTGGCCACCTAACAGGTCACTTAACGAGTCGTTAGGTCACACAACGAGTCACCTAATAAATCATTGTGTGATGCTGATGCAGTTTCACAAAATTGCTCATGACCTTTCACTCCGAATTCCGGTTGACGCAAGGTCAGATGAGTTGGAAAGAAGACTCAAAGGTCTTCAATTTGATATATTGAATCACCCAAAAATTGTCACGCCACACTAGAATCTTATTGACCTGGCTAGGCCTAAGCACATCTGATGCAAGCCTGTAACTCAGCTCAAGAAAACAATGGGCTATATCTCGGCTGTAAAAATAGCCTCCGGCCGACAAGGCCTTATAGCCACCTATAAAAGAAAACAGTTAACCAACAAAAAACCATAACAGGGAATCCTATGTGGGCCGACAAGGTTGCCATGATATCTAGTTATAACTGAAGTGAAAATCAGGAGTTATACTAGGCCCCACACAGCCAACATGTAAAAAGAGACATATACGAGCCCCACACGGTCAACGACACCCAACTAACTAACAACTGTAGTATGCAAGCCTCTAGGAATACAAATAGTGGTCAGGACAGAGCCTTGGCCTACCCAAATGATATACAAATGAGAGACTGCACTTTATACAACCAGGCAACCCCGAATTAAAGGAGCTGGCCGAACTGCTGACTCTGAACAGCTGCTACTGAGGATCCTGAATTTTGTCTGTCTAAACGTGCAGGCAAGTAATGCATCGCCTAGGGGAGGGCGTCAGTACAATATGTACTGAATATGTAAGGCAGTAAATAAGTTGATAAATATTGGAAGTAAATAGAAACATGGGCAGAAAGATTAACCTGTACGCTTACTTATTCGTAATCTACATCTAACCAACACAACATGTACGTGAGCTAAGACTATATAATTACACATTCATAAACTATAACTGCCAGACAAGAATACAAACAAGAACCTCACCTGGCCCCCATAAACAGGAAGGTACAAGTAGCATAGAAATAACTTACCTGGGCCCCCATAAGTCCTGGAAAGTATACCTCAATCTATATACCCCTATCTAGATTTCTATGACTCTACTGGTGCTATAGCCAACCTACCTATCCCCATGGGTCTGTAATTGAACCCGCTTGGCTCTTGATCTGTAGCTGTGTCTCAGTCTAGTGGACTCCTAATATCTATACCCCGAGCACCAGGCTCGATGGGGGTGTGGTGCCGATACTGCATAAAATAGTCTAGCTATGGAATGGACTGTATGAGTACCTGGGACCCCATCTTCATCCCTCGCGAACGGCATACCTCTCCTTGGAGTGATGTCATCTAGCCCCTAGAGGGCGTCGACATAGCTAGTAACCCTGGGGAGGTCGCGGAAAGCTCCTAAGTAAGGGCAACCCCAACCAAGGTGTTGTATTGAAATCCCAATCTAGCCACTCAAAAGGTGTATCTGTCCTTCTAGGCCTAATGCTACCATTGATCGCCCCCTTGGATAGTCTGTAAGGCTGCTAGCAGGCACACCATGAACCTGTATCTAATAAGAGGATCCTGGTAGTGATCATGATCTCTAGTGATCTAGACTGGATAGGGAGAGACCTAGAGTTGCCTAACAATACTCTGAATGTCCTACTCGGACAACTATAACTCATAAACAACTGCGGGGTCGTGGATAAGTAGTTACTTGGTCCCTCTTCTTGGAACGGCTGTAGGGTTGTTATCGACTGAACATGCTCTTGGGTGGTTGGCCCATAATCCTCCACAGGCAGCTTACTGACATTCTTATCCTGAGGGTAGTGCTGTACTAACACGGTGCTGGTCCTTTAGACCCTATCTTGGTCGTTCCAATCTTATATGACTTTTCTGGGTGATTACTAACCTTAAAAACAAGTCTATATAGATCTAGCCACTCACTGCGATCTGCACCTGCGTATCTTATAAGCACAGGTTGGGGCGCTGGCCCTGCCTCTAACTACTAATAAGGTCCCCTTCCTTAGGGTACCCACGAGTCTATTTGACCTAGATGACTAGGCTGGCTTCCTGGGCGACCTGTATGACGAATGCTAATTCAACCGGGACTGATAATCACTGGTAGTAGCTAACTAGATGGTAGACTATCACTCAGTTCACTAGACCACCCCTAGGCTACTAACTCTAAAATATGGCCTTCCTATCTACATTTCTATCCCTGGGATGTAAGGGTACGCCAATGGCCTTTGGGCATGCTTCACTAACAATACATGCGCCAAACTAGTGGATATATGGCCGAGCTGTGCCTATGCTGTTCAACTTACTAACTCAGGTCTAATAACTATCTACGAGCTTCTAAGGTCTAGGCCTGACCATAAGACATCCAATTCCACAGTACAATATACTAAAAATCGATGAGTTCCTACGATGCTTCTAGCTTGTATCACACTTGACATGATCTTTCTTGACAAAGGATACTATAATATAATCTATATACATTTTCTAATAGCTAAAGCCAACCTATATCCCTTTATAGTCTACAAACAACAGCTGACCACAAGATATCTGATCACAATCTACTAATAAGAACTATTTGCAACATGAGGAATTGTTGTTTTCATTAAAGAACATAAGTTGTATAATTTATGAAAAAAATAACTTGCCAAAGGGATAAGCCTTACATACCTCGATCATTGATTCCCGATTATATGACAAGTTTCAGTTGTGTTCAACAGCTCTTTCCGACTGTAGCCGTAATACTAGGAGAAAAGGGACTAATTTTAATACCAAATTCGGCCAAAAGAATAACTTTTGATACTAATAACAATAATACTTCAACTTTGCAGAATACAGCCGAAAACCTATAACCTCACGAGAGTTCAGAAGAGAGAAATGCTTACTTGATACATGTGGCTGATTAGGAATCAATTTAGAGCAATTTTGATAACTTCTACTCGGTGGGGCTACGATTTTCCGGGAGAATTTCAAGAAACTAACTCCGTACTAATGCTCCCTGCAGGCTTATATTTTGATACCTGAAGTTAATTTGGATTTGGATGGTGTTTGGTAGCGTAAATGGAAGAAATTTGGGTGAAAGTTGCGTGGTTCTCTCTTATTGGCCGAGGGGCTGTTTATTTGATATGATAAATCAAATGATCAACTTAATATATATAAGCCTTGGGTGGTGGACATAGGGTCCGTGTCACGAACCCTAACGCAGCAAGCCATGGCCGTGCCACGACGCCCAACGCGCAAGGAGGGGGTCCGTGACACATTGACCCTCTATGGCAACATGTCCGGCCTTCTCCTTTGCAACCTCAATTCAGTGCTCGTTCGACCTTTTTCCGGGCCCTTCCTCGTACGTGTCGAACTGTAAAACTCTTGACTAATGTAAGAATAGGCCGACTAAATATTAGGAACTTACGGGTTGTAACAAAAATACTTTTTAAAATGGGATCTATATATGTTATAAGTTGACTCTTTCTAGAACTTGTACGAAAACTCAATTGGTAAAAAGGTTCTCGACTCAACTTTGTGTTAGAAGTTTCTTATGACCTTAATTTGAATCAATTGCACTTCTAACACTTGGGAATTGATAATAACACCTAGTATCTATAGAAATCATTGGGCTCGGACCTATCCATACATCTAGAATGGTTCCAAACTTAGCCCAAAAGTCTGGGGAATTGAAATATCTCAACTCACTAGTTTTGGATCTAGTATTAGAGGATTTTGGGGTGTTACAATATCAACCCCTTAGGAACACTCATCCTTGAATGTAGGCTAAACATGCTCAAGAATTGGGGAAAGAACTGATATCGCAAATACCGAACATTTACAACTGAAACTGATGGAGTATTTGACCAGGCTGATCTTACATAGCTGAACTAAATATCTAAATGATACATGCATGCTAAGACATGAGAGGGACTGAATGACATGGAACTAACATGGAACTAGGTTGAACTCTGAGAAGGATTCTTCCCCTTTAACTGGCACTGAACTGATGCTGACTGAGCCTTCGCTCTCAAATCACATTCTGTTAAAGGGTTAGAATTCATAATATCTGATCTAACTTCAACTAAAGGTCTCATGAGCATGAATCATTCATGACATCTAAAACTGAGCACATACATGAGTAACTTGAGTCTGCTGAGCTACTAAGTATGTTCCAGAGAGTGAGTTTGAGCTGATCATACTGGGATACATGAATTGACACTCATAACTGATTCGTAACACAAAAATGAACCTAAAGGATTCGTGAAATAAGATCGGTATCGCTGTCTGAAGCGGTTATCTAGAATTTCTAGGAGTCTGCACATAGGGATGGGCATAACTCAGCTTCAACTGAACTACCAGAGAAATTATCTAAACCTGAAGGGGTTGATATATCATGACTGTTAGGGTTAGAACTCCCCTACTATCAAATCCAAGATCCAACTAGGCTTACATACTTACCATCTCCACCTTAGCTTTGAGTCGTCATTCTGAGCTCCTAAATATTTCTTAAAGTTGGGACTAATTCACTAACTTGTAGCTCCCCCTTTAACCTCTAACCATCATAGTCAGTCTTATATTAACATCTATTCACATCATACATCGACAACCTCTTCTCAACGACAACCACAAGCTCCTTATATAATACTGGGGTTTTAGGGATAGCAACATACAAAGAGTTATGCAAGATTCACAACATACCTGTGGCCACTACTGGTGACCTGCCCTAATCCTGGTGTGTTGTTATGGCATAGGAGCAATTTTGACGACGTTTGCCACTTGGGCTAGATGATGCACCTTGTTGAAATAAGCGAGTTATCTGTTACACCCCACCTTGGGAGGCATAACTGGCACCTAGTGCCCTACTAGGACCTAAACTGCTGAGCTGACTGAGCCTAAGCACCTCTGGTGCAGGGCTTACTCTAACTATGGAATAAAGAAAACAACGGGCTATATAGCAGCTGTAAATACAACCCTGGCCGATAAGGCCTATAGCCCCTGTGAAAGTAAACAGCTAACCAAAGACAAAAATATCATAGGGAGTTCTATGCGGGCTAACAAGGCCGCCAATCAACAGCTAAATAAGGCCCCACACGCCCAACACACATTATCTAAAGCAAATATGGGCCCCACATGGCCGATATCATATAACCACAGGGAAATAACACAATCTGCAAGCCTCTAGGAGTAATACGATGGTCGGGACAGGGCCCCAACCTACCCATACAATACAAACAAAAGGAATAAACCTCTATCACACCATCCCCAGAAGAAGGGAGCTGAACGTTCTGTACGGCTACAGGAAAGTAATGTAGAACCCCGGGAAGGGCATCAGTACAATATGTATTGAGTATATAAGGCAATAGATAAGCTGAATAGAACTAGAAGTAAATAAAAAGAAGAGCCGAAAGATTAACCTGTACGCCTGTTGATTCGTAATCTGCATCTAACTGACACTACATGTACATAAGTTAAGACTGCATACTTATACATTTATACCCTACAGCTAGCAGACAAGAATTGATACAAGAAGCCCACCTAGCCCCCATAAGTCGGAGGTACAATCAGCACAAAATAACTCGTTCAGGCCCCCATAAGTCCTGGCAAGCACATTTCAATCTATATACCCCTATTTAGGTGTTAAAACTTCTACTAGTACTTTAGCCAACCTACCGGTCCCCTGGGTCTACAACTGGGCTAGCTTGGCCCCTGAACTGTAGCTGTGTCTGAGCCTGGAGTACTCCTGATCTCTACACTCCAGGTGTAAACGCTCGGCGAGGGTGTGTATAAGGCCAACCACAACAATATGAGGATCTGGATCCCCATCTTCATCCATTGCGGACAGTATGCCGCTCCGTAGAGTGACGTATCCTCACCCCTGGCGGGTGAATCAACACAGCTATTAACCCTGGGGCGGTCATGGAAGGCTTCTAGCTGAGGGCAACCCCAACCCAGGTGCTATACTGACACATCAATCTATCTGTATAAAGAGAGAGTATCTGGCCTTCTGGGCCTCATGCTAATGCTACTCGCTTCTGGGATAATCTTTATGGCTGTTTGCAGGCACGCCATGTGCCCGTATTTGATCAGAGGATCCTAATGGTGATTATGATCTCTAATTGTCTGGGATGAATAGGGCGAGGTCTGAAGTGGCCTAAAAATACTCTGAATGTCCTACTTGGACATCTATAACTCCTGAATAACTGTGGGGTTGTGGATAACTAACTACTTTATGCTTCTAATTAAACAACTACAGGGCTAGGCTTGGTCGAACTTGCTTCTGCGCGATCGGCACCCTGGTCCTTCAAAGGGACCTTGTCGATCTCCTTAACTTGTGGTTAACACTATACTAGTAGAGTACTACTGACTCCTTAAGCCTTATCTGGATCCACTCGGATCTGTATTACTGTTCTGGGCAATTCTCAATCTTATAGGCAAGTCTATATAGACTGGCCCTCTCCTGGCACTCTGTACCTGAATACTGTATAAGAACCAGCTAGGGTGCTGGCCCATCACTGACTACTGATGTGGACCCCTCTTTGGGGTACCCACGGGTTTATCTGACTCGGATGACTGGGCTGGCTTGCTGGGCATCCTACATGATAATTGTTAAGTCGACCAAGACTGACAATCGCTGGTAAGGCTAAAGGGATGGCGGGTGATCACTCAATACACTGGAGAACCCTGGTGTCGCTAACTCTAGAATATACCTATTCTGTCTCTATTTCTGGTTCTGGAACGTGAGATAACTCAATGACCTCTCAGGATGCTTTCCTTCCAATACAGGCGCCAACTGGTCGTTAGATCGCCTAACTGCGCCCATACTATTTAACCAACTGATTCAGGACAATAACTGTTACGAGCTTCTAAAGTCTAGGCCTAGCAACAAACATATAAGTCTACCATTACAATAAGCTGCGAACTAAAAGAGTTTCTATAGCATTCATAACGCGAATCACATTTAACCTACTTCCTTTTAGCGAGGGGTCCTGCAGTACGATCTGTATATGTTTTCTAGCAGCTAACCAGAATTTATGTAACTATAATCCCTATTAGCAGCTAATTGAAATATATCTGATATTTATATATGTATATCAATAACAGCTAATTACAATATATCGAATTACAATCTAATGGTAACAACTATCTACAGCATCTGAGATCGTTATTTCTATTCGAGAACATAAGTCGTAACAATGTACGACAAGGATACTTGCCGAGAGTTAAGCCTTACATACCTCCTTCGCCGTTTTCTAACTAATTGAGGAGTATCAGCTCGTGTTCAACTATCCTTCTCAACTGTAATCATATGAATAGAAGAATAGGGCCAACTTCGATACTAAATTCAAAGAAAATAATAACTTATATATATATATATTGACTACACTTCAACTTATCAAAAAAGGATCAAAAACTCAGAATTTCTCGGGTGGGAGAAATACTTACTTTAAGCCTGTGATCATATTGATACTAGTTTGAAGCAATTCCATCAACTTAGGCTCAGTGGGACAACGATTTGCTGGGCGTATTTTATGAAAATAACTCAGCAGTGATGCTCCCTGCAGCTTTATACTTCAATACCCGAAGTTAATTTGGATTTGGACGGTGTTTAGCGGCGTAATCAGATGATTATTATGATCTCCTTTCGCTTCTACCTCTGTTCTGGACGAAGTTATTTAGAAAATAACATAACATCTAAGTGTGAGGCCTTTATATACTTGAGGCAGCAGACAAGGCAACGTGGCACGTTGCCCAACCCGCTGATTCTGCTCTGTGCCACGTTGGCTAACGTGGAGCAGCTCCGTGCCACTTTGCCCCTCTGGGCAGCTTGGTTCGGCTTCCTCCTGTGAAATCCCGACTTGGCACTCGTTCAGCCTTTCCCCCGGCCCTTTCCTCGTACGTATGGCACTCTAAAACGCTTAACCAACATACGAATAGGTCGGCTAAATATTAAAAGCTTACGGGGTGTAACACTATCATAGCTACTGAAGAGATGTCCAAGGATCTACTCTCGCCTCTCTTTTCTGCTGCGCAATATCTATAATAAACTCCTTTTAGCTAGTAGGAGGGTAAGTTTGCACTCTCAATTCCCATCACCCCCATAATGATGGTAATCTTCTGAATTTCTTCCAAGAACTCATATGGGTCCTCGCCTTCCTTTGTCCCCAAGAACTCAGGTAGGTTCATTTGGAGAGAATCCCTCACCCTTGTCGCTGCTACATTCTCATTCTGGGGAATACGAGCCATTTCTTACTGATTAATATGGGTAGTCACGGCCTGTGCCAACATATTAAGGGTTTCCCGAAACTCAGCATGGGTAACATGGTCGTCCATCGGGTTGGCCGGGGCTGGTGGTACCTGCTGGTGGTCATTATCATTTCTCCTTCCATTTTCTCATCTAGGAGGCATTATCTGCGAGAGCGTAAAGCACGAGTCAGGGAAGGAACTATTTAGGGTGTCATACTCTATGCACGATAAGAATCATGAAGAAAAGGGAACATTCCTAAAATGTCTCGTAGCCTTCTCATCATGAGTGTGGCGCGCTTCACACCCATTAAGAAGACTCTACTTAACGCGGCTTTCAGACACCCTAGGACACTCTAAACCTTTGCTCCGATACCAAGTTTGTCACGTCCGAGTTTACACCCTAGCCATAACAGGGGACAAGGAACCCCGAAAAGCTCAAGTCGACCCATGGCATAATCATAACATATCACATAACGATAGAAACAACTATCAACATAAATGAGCAGAAGGAATAAGAGTCTAATAAGGAGTCATAAGAACAATTGTAACAATACTTTGATACAACACTGAATCTATCTAGACGAGTCTGAAAGCCTTATACTAAACTGATGAGTTGCTGGGACAAGCCCCCATCTAACTCCTAAAATTTGAAAACTGAAACATAACGAAAATGTAAACATAAATCATGTCCTCGGGAGATGAGGACTCACCACTAGTAGCTGAGAGGGAATGAAGCGTATCTAAACATGGGGCTGAGTCTGGAAACCTAAACCTATATCATAAAATGATATATCACAAAAGGCGTGCGGTTAGTACTTAGAATGTACTGGTCATGGAGGATAACATAAATAATTAAATATACAAATATACGATAAGGAAATAACAATGTACATCGACATAACTGATTTAACATGCAACAATCCTCTTATGAGTCACGTACATACATATATATATATATATATATAAACATCATCGAACTCATGCATAAGGGTCAAGTTCTAAACATTTAGTAAGAGTTGAACCTGAATCTAGCATCACACACTATATTGGATTGCTGCTGGTAACTGAGTCTGATTCTTATTATATTAACTCTGATGTAATATGAAATCTACATAATACGGAACTAAATCATACTGATAACATAACTAAGGGAGTCATTCTATGCTATGGAGGAATCCTGACTGAGCTACGGAGTCACTCTCTACTATGTAGGATCTCGACTGAACTAGGGAGTCACTCTCTTCTATGGAGGATCCCGACTTGACCAAGGGAGACATTCTTGGGTATGGAGAGTCCCTGGCTAACTAGAACATGAGGAGTACTGATCTGACATTGAATATCTAGTCTATACTACTACAGCTAGTCAGAAACATGAACATACACTACTTTCATCATACAACATTCATTTCGAAAGGACTGGGGCTACTTTCTACTAACAACAAGCCCAGTATTCTGAAATATCATTCTCATGCTTTATCATCATAATTCATAGCATCATGGAGCCATATCAATATTTCTTCAAAGTTCTTACATTAGTGCGCATCTTTAGATTCACATCATGAATAATACTTTCAAAACATTTAAGTTCCGGATTCATATCATTCAACATATATCATACAGTCATTCATGATCCATAGGTCTAATTCGTATCTTAACATGCATACATTGATTCTTTTATTATAGATTTACTGATATCCATATACTTAAATCATAACTTATATATTTGCAGCGAGATCATGGGAGAAGCATATATTTTCATTTCATAAGACCCATTTCGAGATTTACCCCATTTCATGAGAAGGATGCATTAATTAAGCCATTATTGTAGATTTACCTCATACCCAATCAGTTCCATCGACACATAAGGAGAATACATATTTTAGATTCAATTAATTGAGCTCATATGCTCTAATTTCATCTCAACATATTTAGAAAATAGCTCACTCTAACTATTAGGGAATTCTTACAATCTTCACACATTTCATACATGGATGTGAGTCATAGATTTAATTGATTGAATAATAATAAAACCCCAATCATCATTCAAGCCCTTTCATGAAGAACATTCTAACATCATACATTTTCACCATCTAGCACATAATTCAAGAATTCAAATACTTTATAATCACAATTAGCTAATAATTCTAGTGGGTTTTAGAATTCAAGAAAACATTGAAGAAATCACCCATCAATTTAAACCCTAGGTCATGTTTTTCTAGAATAATTGAAATTGGTCTTTTGATAAAACATTTTGGTGCACAAGGATGGAAGAATATCCTTGTTGAAAAACCCGCATACCTGCTTTGAAGAATCTCCCACTTGAGCTTGACCTTATAGTCTTTGAATAATCCCTTGAAGAATCCTTGAACCTTGATAGAGAGGAGGAAGAAGGGTTTGAAATAGTATCTTGAGAGATGAGAGATTAGACTAGAAGAAAGCCTTAAAAACGTTGCAAATAATACTCAAAACGACGTAGTTTAGAAGTTAGGAACATAGGATTTTATGAAAACACCCCTAAAATTTCGTAGGAAAAGGGACCCTGCCAGTCCTCATGAGGGACATCACAACTCGTGAGGTACTGGTAGATTTGTGAGTCCAATCCGTGAAGTCTACTGGAATTTTTGCCAAATTTCACCACTTAACGAGTCACTTAACGATTCGTGAGGTGACTTAATGGGTCACTTGACCATTCATGAAGTCCCCTGAAAATGAAGTTTTCCAGCAATTTTGGTCACCTAACGGGTCACTTAACGAGTCGTTGGTGACTTAACGAGTCACCTAACGCATCGTTCTTTGACGTTGATGCAGTTTTACCAAATTGCTCATAACCTTTTACTCCAAACTCCGATTGATGCAAGGTCAGATGCATTGGAAAGAAGACTCAAAGGGCTTCAATTTGATATATTTAATCACCCAAAAAACACTTTTTAAAATGGAATATATATTCGTTATAATTTGACCCTTGCTAGAACTTGTATGAAAACTCAATTGGTAAAAAAGTTCTCAACTCAACTCTGTACTAGAAGTTCCTTATTACCTTAATTTGCATCCATTGCACTTCTAACACTTGGGAATTGATATTAACACCTAGTATCCATAGAATTCATTGAGCTCAGACCTATCCATACATCTAGAATGGTTCCAAACTTAGCCCAAAAGTCCAGGGCATTGAAATATCTCAACTCACTAGTTTTGGATCTATTTTAGAGACTTTTGGGGTGTTACAGTAGCCTTCCTAGCGACCTGTACGAAAATCTATATGTCGTATGAATCTATAGGATTGCTGATAATAAGTATGTCATCATGCAACTTACCACCAAGTTCATTAGGAAACCATGGTGCTGCTATCCCAAAGGAGGGATTACAATACAAGGATTCCATCTCTGTAGGCGTCAGGACACGCCAAAAGCCCATAGGCGAGCTTTATCGAATATAGGCATCACAAACATGGAGTTTTTTCACCAAGTTATTCATTATGCTGCCCAAGGTCAACAAAACATGCTCAACAAATAACTACAAAGTCTAACAACATTGGTAAGGAGTCAAAATATTAATATCCAATCTAAGCGACAACAATTCAAACAAGTTACTTTTATGCAGCTTCTAATGAAGACGAAGCTATACATGGCATATCCAACAAGGAATGCTTATACCAAACTATTAGTTCAGTTTCCAGCAGCTAACCAACCACAACAACATAGCCTTGAACAGTACTAAGATAAACAATGAATCTTATTAACGATACAACAAAAAAAATTGGCTGAAGAAACTTTAGCCTTAACATACCTCACAAGTGATTTGGTGAAACCAGCAACAAATCGCACTATAGATCACTAGTTTCTCCAATTTACAACTAACACAACTCTTATAGAACTCCTGAAATAGCCCTTAAGTCCAACATTTCAAGATAAATGAGTTCAACCAATTCAAATTTCGATAATGACGTAAAATCATTAATTAGACCTAGGGAAGAAGATGGAACCTAACCTTAACCTTTGGAAATCACTTATTAATGGAGAGCTTAGTTTTTTCCAGAATCTCCTCATCACTACAACTCCCCAATTGACGCCAAAATCAATAGAGTAATCCAATCGTAACAATCTTCACGACCTCCACAACCTAATTCTAACTTTGATAGAGATTTGGCAAAGGTTACCTATTGATTTTTCTTCCAAAATGCTTTAAAACCCAAGAAATAAAGAGGGGGAACGAGCTGGTATGTCTTCTTGAAATAATAGTGAGCGAATGATGAGATTTGGGCCAAAAATTGGATTAATACGCTATCCAAACACCAATCTGACCTACCTGGCCTGTGACCCATTTCTACCTAGACAATTCGTGGTAAAACACTCATAACTCTTTGCTCCGATGTCGCATTTAGGAGTGTTTCAATTTTGTAGATACTAGACTCAAATATCTTTAATTTGATATATTGTAAGCCCCCTAACTATTTATAGATCATTAGAAAACCTCCGAGACATATGACCCAAGTTTTAAAGGATTTCCAAAAGTAACTTGCGATAACTTTGCCGATTTTTGTTTTACAACTTGTTGAACCTGAAATCTTAACATATGATAATTGAGTGATTTAAACACCTCATAGAATATTGTTATTATGGTATTAAGAACTCTTGTACATAGCTAAAAATTACAAGTTTATCACTTAAATTATACAGGGTGTTACATCCTTCCTCCCTTAGGAACATTCGTCCTCGAATGTAACTTAGATTCACGAATTCAAGATTATAAGAGAAGCCATAAAATTTTGGTAGAGTCTCCCCCATAGTATAGACTATCTAAAACCTAAAACATAGAAAAGTCCAACCTAGAAGACTCACAGAATGATACAAATAGCTAAATAGCATAGCTCCGCAACAATAATGCACAGAAAATAATACAACAATAGTAATAAGCAACAATATAAGATCCGAATAGGTATCTCACCTCAATTGTAGTAATCTAAACTGACATTACATCACCCTAGGGTCTGAAACAATTGAGGAAATTTGGATCCCAAGACATCCTAGGATTCCTAAGTCACTTCTTCCACATTCATGTTTCTCCAGAGGACTTCAATGGAAGCCACATCTTTGGTCCTTAATCTACAGACTTGTCTGTCTAATATGGCAATTGGAGTTTCCTCGTAGGACAACTCTTTTGTGATTTGAATATCCTCAACTGGGACAACCTGAGAAGGGTCTCCTATGCACTTTCGTAGCATCGATACAAGGAAAACTGGATGAACAGATTCTAGACCTGGAGGAAACTCTAGCTCGTAAGCAACTCGGCCTATCTTCTTGAGGATTTGATATGGCCCAATGAATCTCAGGCTAAGCTTTCCCTTCTTGCAAAATCTCATAAATCCCTTCATAGGCGAGACTTTCAGGAATACCTAGTTGTCAACACAAAACTCCAAATCACTACATCATACATTAGAGTAAGATTCTAATGACTTTGAGCTATCAAAAATCGCTCTCTAATGAGCTTAACGATCTCTTCAGAATGATTGACACAAGAAAAATTAAAGGATAACTAACTTGACACAAAATTGAAAGGACAAGCAACCCTATTAATGAACAAAGACCTCAAATCCTCAATCCAACAAGAACAAAGTGCTTAAAAAGACCTCAAGGGAGATGATCTACCCTTTCAACCCTTCTCTTTACAGAAATAACAATCCAAAGCTAGACAAAAGCTAGGAAATTTACTACAATCAAAGTATTCTTTGTTCTAAATCATGAAAATATACCATGAAAGTTAAAAGAACTCTTTATACCAAGGAAAAGGAGAGACAATTACAAATCTGCCCTTATAAAGGCCTTATTTGGTTCTCTTCCTTTTTCTTGAAATCAAGAAATGGCCATTGCAACATTAGCCCATCTTCTTTGTCAACATGACCATGTTGCATTTATTTCCATCCTTCATCCTCCCAAGTTATCATCCATATATAGGAACCTTGGATTGCATCATTCTCCCCTTATTGAAAAGGATTCTTCCTCTAATCTAGACCCTTGATGTTCACTAGAATGATCATCCATAGCCTCACTTATCATGGTGCGCCTCATTAGATATAATGGAATGGTGAGCTCCTCTTCTTGAGGCATATTCTTTATTGCCAAAGCCCGATTGCCTAGTCCACAAGGAACACCAACATCATCATTATCCCCACACTCCACATCAACGACAACATCACCCTCCACTTGGGGGTTCATCAACCCCTCAACAACATCAACATCATCATAACAATAAAGACCATCGACCAACACAATGAATGCCCTCTGATTGGGGCATCCACTCATCTTATGACCAAAACCTTGATATTTGTGACATTTAAGAGGGCGATAAGTGTTACATCCTTCCTTTGGAGGAAGAATGGGAGTGGACCGCTCCACTTGATTGCTTTCGACAATGGGCCTCTTGAAATCTTGCATGGTACCCTTGTCCTTTGGCCAATTGGAAGAAGAAGTTCCTCAAACTTTGTTTTAGTTCCAAGTACCACTGAAACCCCTTGATTTGTCAAGTTTCTCCTCTTTGAGCCCCACCTATATCTTAATAGCCTCCTCAAGAGTTTTATTGATATAACAATAGTGGTGGAGTCTCATGCAGGATGCAATCTCCTTACTTAACCTGGCTCTAAATCTAGTCATAGCATTCAAAGGATCTTCATCAAAATCAATCTGCATCTTCAAGAGTTAGAACTCATCTTAATATTTCTCTACACTTTTTGTGCCTTATTGTAAAGTGTAGATCTTCTTTAATTTCTCTTGGAAGTACCTCTCAAAAACATACTTGCTCCTCCAAATTGCTTTCAACTCTTCCCAAGGTAGGGTGGGATACAAATCATGCATCCTTCGCCTTGACTTGAGTTTTCCATCATGTGTAAGAAAAGCCCTCAAATTGAGCAATGGCGTAAGACGCCTTCCGAACATCGGACATCTCATTTGTCAAGAAGATCCAATCATATTGCATCACCCAATCAAGAACGACACCTGGGTTGCTTTCACCTTTGAAGGAAGGAAGAGTCACTTTGATGGAGTTGAGACTCATTTCCCGACCTCTATTGCTTCCATTAACCTAATTAACCCCATAAGGATCCTTAATATAGAAATCAACATGGTATCGGCAACCCCGATGGCCATCTCATCGATAATCACCCCCATTTCTACCCATGTGATGGATGGGACCATGTCAACCCCATCTTCCACAAGGACCTTGAAAATTCATCTGTAGCCCTCTCATATGATTGTGATACTCATTGGGAACATCATCAAACTCCTCTTGTAACTCCTTATGGATTTCACCATCCAAAGGTTGGACATTGCTGATTGGACAGATATTTCAAATAAGAAAGTGGGCATTCGGTGGAGGAAAAGGTATATATGGGTGTGGTGGAGGAACATGTGACGGTGGTGGAGGAACATATGGTAGGGTAGGAGTAGGTAATGGAGTGGTAGAAGATGGTAAGGGAGTGGTGGATGTGGGGTAGCACATTCTATGAAAAGTCGTTGGTGATATCGGGGAAGATTAGTCATGAAGGACTCCACTTGATTGTTCATGGTGATAGAAAGTAGTAGAAGAAGAGTCTCTGTTTCTTGATTCAAGGGCCACCAAGCGATTTTCCATGATATCGAACCTCTCATCCATGCGGGGGATCATGTGCATCAAATCAAGTAAGGTTGGTTCCTCGGTGGGCACCAGAGTCTCCTATTCTTGATTGGCATCATACCTATGAAAGACATAAAACAAAGCAAGAAAACTCATTAAGATAGTGAAAAGAATTCACACTCGCTGAGGAAAGCTCACCTTACATGCCTCACAATTGTTGTGGCAAAAGTTTGTAGCTTGTGTAATTGGTTGAGTTTCAAGTGGCGAAGCTCAACTTGAGGTCTAGAATGGATTCTTGTTGACTCAATGAAGAAAGGCACAAGCTAACGTGATGGAATCAAGAAAGTTCAATGAGAATAAATAAAAAAATGTAGATGAAGAACCATGAAAAAATTCAGACTAAAAAAAACTAAGTAACAAAAAGTAGGTGAAGTACTTAATATTAGTAGTTTTTGGAAATTAAAGAGATGAAAAAACATGAAGAACTAATTAAATGTGTTAATTAGATGTTAATTAGTGTAGGAATCGAAAGAAAACTGAGTTTGGAAGAAGAACCTTGAAGTTTGGATACTTTGAAAAATTTTGGGATCCAAAAAAGTCCCAACACTTAGAAAAATTTTGGCTAAAAAGCAAAAAATCTGAAAGTGGGACTCACGTGCTAGGAGTGAGAGTGGGGAAGGCTGGAGCTGCTTCAGCTGATGTGGCTACTGACTGACGCTGACATGGTGTTGAGTCAGCACTGACATGGATGCTGACTGGGTTGTTGAGTTGGTTGCCTTGCTGGCAGTCCAGTGGAAGATTTCTTCTGATTGAGCACTGACGTGGCATCCACGTGGACTTTTTTTACAAATCAGATTCTTTTTCATTTTCAAAACTTTTTTTTAATTAATAAATCCACAAGTGGACCCACGAACACTTTTCCACAAAAATCAAAGAGTGATGATGGATCAAAATTTTGGGTCTTCTTCTACACCTTTAATATATGAAGGACTTCAAGAACATCAATGTCACGACCCGAGTCTATACCCTGAACGAGACACGGTACTTGGAGTCACAAATAGCCCCAAGTCAACCCATGGTCTATCATAACACGAATGATCTAAGTAAAATCATAGAGGAAGCTTTAAAAATAATAAACACCATTTAAGAAGAAGAACTAAATCAATAAGGCTTTAATACAACTAAAAATGTCACGCCCCGCCTTGGGGGGTATGACTGGCACCTGGTGCCCTACTAGGACCTGAACTACTGGACTGCTAAGCTTAGGCACATCTGGTGCCTGGCTGGCTCTAATTCACATTTCTGGAAACAAAGGGCTATATAACGGCTATAAACACAGCCCCCGGCCCATTGGCCTATAGCCTCATGTACCTGTAATAACAGCTGACCAGAACAAGCAACTATAGGGAAGCCTATGCTGGCCGACAAGGCCACCATGCTGTCTAGTTATCTGCATTCAGCAATAAAATACTAGAAGGCTACGTGACCGGCAAGGTCACCACTACTGTCAAACTTACGGCCCCACACGGCCAACATACAAGAAGCAAGAGTACTAATAGCTAACAACTGCACGGCCTCGCACGACCGGCTCAACTGACCACAGGGAAATATACAGACTGCAAGCCTCTAGGAATAGCAATAGAACTAATCGGGACAGGGCCCCGACCTACCCATAATATACAACAAAAGGAACTGAGCTACACCTCTGAAATTCAGCCTCCGGAGGACAGGAGCTGAATACTCAACTGCAGACAGGGAGTCACGTAGAGTCGCCTGCTCGTCTATGAGTACCTGCAGGCAAGTAATGCAGCGCCCCACCGGGCGTCAGTACCGCTGGTACTGAGTATGTAAAGCAATAACTGAAAGAAACATCTGAACACAATAATAGAACTGAGGAAACTGAAATAGAAAGAATAGCTTAACTGTCTGATAATGTAAGTCATAACTTCTCGTTTACACTGGGAAGAAATAGAAGTCATACCTGGAGATATATCCCTCTACTGCTGATCTACTCGTATCTAACATAGCATGGCATAACATGAAATAACATAACACAGCACACACAAACCTTACCCGGCCCCCATAAGCCGGGAGGTACAACCAGCACAGAATCTATACCTCTACCCCGGTCATCCCATCTCCTACACTGGCTGTAAGCATCCTGCCGGTCCCCTAGGTATGCACTTGGGCTCGCTGAGCCCCTGACTATAACTGTACCTGAGTCCGAAGGACTCCTGAATCAACACCCCGGGCGTACCCGCTCAACGGGGGTGTATAAGGGCCAACCAAGGCACAATATGGGGAAACTGGCATCCCATCTTCGTCCCCTTGCGGGACGGTATATCACTCCATAGTGTGACGTATCCTCATCCTCTGGCGGACGAGTCGATACAGCTATTAACCCTGGGGCGGTCAGGGATGCTGCGTAATCCAACCCCAAACAATACAACGGTCTCAACTAGTAATGCTGTCTGTGTATCTCACATGCTGAGGCTAATAGGGGTAAAGTATCATGTATATTACATGCTGAGCTAATGATAGTGATCTGTACGTATTTAATACGTGCTGAGGCAGGTAAAGATGTATAAATATGAATGTAGTCTCCTGCCGGACTGTACTGGGCAAATGCTATATAAGATAATGTTTCTGCTGAAAACTCTGCTGTTTACTAAGTTTCTGTATACACTATATGCTGGACTAGTGATAGAAATATGTACATACTTAATACATGCTGAGGCTAGAAGTACTATATATGTATGTACCAATATAGTCTTTCTGCTGAACTATGCGGTATACTGATTTTCTATAGTAACATGATTCACTATTTCTAACATGCTTTCTAACTTCGTTTCAACTTATCATTCTATTTCCGAGCTGTTTTACAGGTACTACTTGCTCTACTGAGTTTCGATTGAGCACAATAATATACTAACATCCTGTGTAACATCGCATACTGAGCATACTGTGCAGTTTCTACTGCTTATATTAGAATCTCTAGCATACTAGCAAATTTCATGCAATTTGTAACTCGATACTTTCAATATCGTACCAACAGTCGTAACAAACGTAACACCTGACTTCTGGACAATCTACTGTCCTTTAAATTACTATACTGTATCAATATTCTTAACTTGCCGAGGAAACGAACTTTACATACCTTATCTTGAACTATTCGTCTGTCGGACGAGGCTCGGCCGGTACTTTAACTGTTTTCTCCCAACTGCATTCATAAATATGTCAATCAATACTAAATACAACTTTGTTTCAAAAGGCAACGTCACTTTCGATATAGTTTATAGCCTAAACTTAGGCTTATCGAAAGACGGCCAGAAACTCGCTATTTTTCAGAGGTCCAAAAGGGAGAAATATTCACTTCACAGCTAGGAACGCATAGACACTAATTTAGAGCAATTCCACTTACCTTAGCTCGGTGGCTCGACGATTCGTCGGCCGTATTTTATGAAACTGAATCCGTAGGAATGCTCTCTGCTGCTAAATACCCCGGTATCTAGGATTAATTTGAGTTTGGGCAGCGTTTGGCAGCGTAATCGGACGAAAATATATAATTTTCCTTCGTTTTCCTCTGTTTACTGCGCTTTTCTGGAAATTTTCAAGTGTAAAATGATTTTAAACCGAAGTGGGGGCTTTATATACTTGGGCCTGAACTTGGGCAACGTGTCACGGAGCCATCGCGGAGGCCTCACCTCCGTGACACGCTGCCATCGCGGAGGGGCTCTGCCTCGGGTCCTCTAGCGATGGTTCGACGGGTTCCTCGTCCGATCTTTTTCCCGGCCTTTCTCTAGCACGTATGGCCTTCTAATATGCTTAACCGACATGCGAATAGGTCGTCTAGGTGCCAGGAATTCTACGGGGTATAACAAAAAATAAAATTGAAAATCTGGATCTGTGTCTGAAAGCCATCTATATCTGATGAGTTGCTGGGACAAGCACCCAACTAACTCTAAGTCTAACCAAAATAAAAATAACTGAAGGAAAATAAGCATCATCCTTGGAAGATGAGGACTCACCACTGGTGCAACTGAAAACTCCCCTAGATAAGGTCTGCTAACGGTGCTGAGACTTAGAACCTGTAGTTGTATGATAAAATGATACAACATAGAAGGTATGCGTCAGTACTTTGAATATATTGAGTAAGTAGGAGATAACATAACCCAGAGAATAAAATAACTGAACTGTATGACATGCAATGACCAACTGAAAAGCTGAAACTGAATAAATTGAAATGTATTGAGCTGGTCAAAATGACCCTGTCTGATGGCCAAAGACATGCCCTAAATTTGAGATATTAATCTGAACTACTGTACTAAACTAATCTAAACTGAGTAATCTGAAACTGTTCTAAGTTGATCTAACTGAGGCTGTACTAACTAGTGGGAGAGTCTATAATCGACATGTAACCATGTAAGCTAGACGTGGAGTCCGATGTATACACCCCATCGGTAGGACCCAATATACCTTGCCAGGGTATAAAGGAATGAACTCGGTGATCACAAGTCTGGGGACATAAGGGCAATAAAAATAACCTACGTTGGCAAGGGCGCACTGGAACCCCGGTCTGCTCGGTGCTAAGTCCTACTCCTACTGGATAGTCCTAGACTGACTATTTAAGCTGATAGCTCAAAACTGGGGCCCAATACTAAGTCAGGAATACTAATCTAGAAGTACCCCGAGTGGCTTATCAGATCGGATTTGGTAAATGGTGTTCTAAGACTTGTCAGAGCTGCTTATCTGGAAGCATCGTAACTGTCTAAAGAACAAACTGTAATCTGAGGATGGGGTTCTAAGGCTGGTCAGAGATGCTTATCTAGAAGTGTCATGACCGCCTAAAGAACCACTAAAATCTGAGATGTGATTTTAATAATGATAATTGGGAGGCACCACTGATACCTTAAGAATTAATTGTTGTTAAACTGGTCAACTGACATTTCTGGACTATACTGAAATGCTAATAATCTGACTGAGACTGTACTAACATGCATCTTACTAAGATTTCAACATATACAAATAATATGGGATCTCAAAATTGATAGAATCAAGCTACCGGGAAACTACTCCAACACGCAAGATTCAAAATTTCACTGAACTGAGAACTATGGCTAAATCATCCCACTAGATACAATTTTTCACAAATTTATAGAAATAGGGAATAATAAAGCAATTAAAATCATGAGAAATACAATACTTGAAATCTTAAAGAAATTGGTTTGGCAATTTTCTACATTTCGAATCCACAGGGCTGTAACTGATAGAGAAAATAGAGAAGATTTTGGGGATACAAGGGAAGAACTGTTCCCTTGTTGAATTTCCACATACCTGAATAAGAAATCCCTGAAGAAGAAATCTTGAATTTCTGCAACTGACAAGGAGCCCCAGTTCTTGCTTGAGAGGAAAAGTATGGATTCTACGATCGATATTTTTAGAGTCTACGTGGGGAATGAGGGGGGAAACCATTTAATACCTATAAATTCTCTGAAATTATACTTAAAACAAAGTATTTTAGGGACTAAATAGGTGGGAAATTACAAAAATATACCTGTAATAAAATCTAAAAAAATTGACCAACAGGGAACCAACCATTCACTCAATGAGTCATTGGTTGAGACCACGACTCATTGGGACCAGTCGTTGGTCCTACTGTTTGGTTCCTTAGTTCACTGGATCTGGAAACAGGGGATACCATGACTCGTTGGATGAACCAACGGGTCATTGGTTCGTCCCATGGTCACAAGATGAGGAAACTTGGAAGGCTTGACGACGGGCAAGAATGACTCATTGGTGGACCCAACGGGTCATTGTGTCCAGTCATTACCTTCACTGGAACAAGTCTAATTATTTCTGATCGTGACCTCAGGGATGGTCAGAATGATTCGCTGTGGGATATAATGGGTCGTTGTTTCCACTCGTCATCACTGAAAAGGGTTTCTCAGGTTGTCACCCAACGACCCACACCATGTGATGTTGTTTCTGACGATAACTCGTTGGTTGAGTCGTGGGGTCCTGGAAGGGGTACTTCTAAGCGGGGGACTAAAGAGTGACAGGAAGACTCATTGTTTCTCAAGGGGTCATTCCTTGTCTCTTTGGTTCTCGAAGGACCACTGGGTTGACCATGACTGACACAACGAGTCGTTGGAGCTGACCGCAACTCGTTGTCTCAGTCGTTCTGAGACAAATTTTATGATTTTCTTCTAGATTTTTCTTGCAAGGTCTGAGTTTGGTCTAAAAAGGTTTCAGGGTGTTACAATATCTCCCTCTTGGGATCATTCATCCTCGAATGAAGACTAAAACTGCTGGAAAACTAGGAAAAGAACTCCAATTCCTAAATTGAGACTATGAGCTGGTTTCTGAAGGAGTAACTGACTCCGAACTGACTTAACCATGATAAAGAGATGATGCAACTAGAATTCACATATAAAATCTGCATAGAGCTGATGAGTACGGAACTGAACAAAATACTGAGGAGGGATTTAGTACCTAATGTTGGAACTGAACTGGAAGGGAATAAATGAGGCTATCTGGCCATCATGTCTGCTTTTGCTTCTCATGTGGCTCCCTCAACTAGCTGGGTCCTCCACAAAACTTTCACCAAAGAGACTTCCTTGTTTCTCAGCTTACGAACCTGACGGTCAAGGATCTGAACTGGACCTATTCGTAAGAGAGACTATCTTTTATTCCCACGCTGTCTAGTGGAACAACTGAAGTTGGGTCGCCGATGCACTTCTTTAATAGTGACACATGGAAGACTAGGTGCACCGATGCTAACTCTAGAGGTAGTTCTAACTCATATGCACACTGCCAATTTGCTTCAGAATTCTGTAGTGTCCCACATGTCTCGGACTGAGTTTTCCTTTCTTCCCAAACCTCATCACCACTTTCATGGGTGAAATTTTCAGATAAACCCAATATCCATTGCAAACTCTAACTCTCTTCTCCTCACACCAACATAGGATTTCTAACGGCTTTGCGCTGTTTTCAACCTCTCACTGATAAGTTTCACCTTCTGCATACCCTTATGAACTGAGTCCGGCCCTATCAAGGTAGCTTTACCCACCTCAAACCACCCGATAGAAGATCTACACCTACCATACAATTCCTCAAAATCGGGTCATCTAGGTAATGGAGTGGTAGCTGTTGTTGTACGCAAACTCGACTAGAGGTAGGTGATCATCCCAACTACCCTTGAAATCAATCACACACGCTCTCAACATATCTTCTAAGGTGTGTATAGTCCACTCAGCTTGTCCATTTATCTGCAGGTGAGAAGATGTGCTGAGCTTGACCTGGGTACCAAGTCCCTTCTGAAATGACTTTCAGAAATGCAAGGTGAACTGGGTACATCTATCTAAAATAATGGACAAGGGCACCCCATGTAGTCTGACCAACTCTCGGTCTACTATCACCCAGATTGAGTCATGTTGTTAACGAGTCCGTGGAAGACTTGTAATAAAATCCATATTTACTTCTTCCCACTTCCATGTGGGTATGATGATATCCTAAGTCATACCTCCCGGTCTATGATGTTCCACCTTGACCTGCTGGTAGTTCAGGCACTTAGCTACAAATTCTGCAATGCCTCTTTTCATGTTGTTCCACCAATAAATATCACGTAAATCACATTACATCTTAGTAGCTCCTGGGTGGATAGAATATCTCAAATTATGTGCTTTAGCTAGTATCTGCTATCTCAAATCACCTATATCAGGTACACACAACCTACCTAGGTATCAGAGTACACCATCTCCCCCTTGGCAGAAAGCCTCCACTTCTTTTCTGAGAACCGCCTCCTTCAGCTTAAGCAGTACAGGATCTTCATCCTTCCTTGACTTAACTTCAACTACCAATGAGAAATCTGATCTACTCTGCACCACTACTCCGCCCTCAGCTGTATCAACATACTGCACTCCCAACCGCGCTAACTTGTGAATATCCTTCGCCAGTTCCTTTTTGCCCTCTTCAACACGAGTCATGCTCCCCATAGACAACCTGCTTAGGGTATCAGCCACCACATTGGCTTTTCCCAGGTGGTATAGTACACTCATGTTATAGTCCTTTAGTAGCTCCAACCACCTTCTCTGATGAAGATTTATATATTTCTAACTGAACACATACCGAAGGCTCTTATGATCGGTGAAAACACCACGTGAGCCCATCATCGGGTAGTGCCTCCATATTTTCAATGAAAACACCACTGCTGCCAACTCTAGGTCATGAGTTGGATAGTTTTTTTCATGAACCTTGAGCTATCTGGAGGCATAAGCTATTACCTTACCCCGCTGCATCAGAACGCAATCAAGTCCAACTCTAGAAGCGTCACAATACACCACGAAACCGTTTGTTTCTTCTTGTAAGGTTAACAAACTGCATCATGCAAGCCCTTGGCTCGACTACCATCTCCGGAGCATATTTAGAAAACCTTATGAACTCCAGTGCATACTCTTCCACCGTCCTATGCCCCTGCTTTAGATTCATAAATTCTTCCACCTTAGCCTCCCTGAGATCATGATGGAAGAATCTGTCTAGGAAGGCTGTAGTGAACTCCCCCCACTCCACCGGTTCTTCTCCCACTGGCCTCCCTTCCTTTTACTCATTGTACCAGACCTAGGCTACCCCTTTCAGCTGGTAGGCAGCCAGGTCAGCACACTCAGAGGAGCTAACACCCATAATTCGGGTGATCTTCCTAATCTCATCCATGAAATCCTGTGGGTCCTCTCCCACCTAAGATCCATGGAAAACTGAAGGGTTCATTTGGGTGAAGTCCCGAACTCGAGTAGCTGCTGCGGACCTATTAGTATTGACCGGAAGAACTTCTTGGTTCACCTGGTTCATAAGTGTCTGTGCGAGCAGCTGTATCGCCACTCTAAACTCTGTGGAAGACACTGGGTCATCTTGAGGGGCTGCTGGAGCTGGTGGGGCAGGTCGGTGAGCGTTGCTGGCCCTTCTTTTGTTACCACATCTTGGAGCCATGATTTCACTAAAATGAAACAGAGCATGAGTTAGGAGAACGTTTCTGGAATTGAACTTGGATGCACGATAAAAAATATGAACAAAAGGGAGTTTTCCTAATAACGTCTCGTAGCCTCCCCGTCATAAGTATGATGCGCTTCACCCATGAAAAGGGACTCTACTCGACGCGGCTTTTAGACATCCTAGGATACTCTAAACCTAGTGCTCTGATACCAAGCTTGTCACGACTCGAGTCTATACCCTGGACGAGACACAGTACTTGGAGTCACAAATAACCCAAAGTCAACCCCTGGTCTATCATAACACTGGTAATCTGAGTAAAATCATAGAGGAAGTTTTAAAAATAATATACACCATTTATGAAGAAGAAATAAACCAATAACACTTAAATACAATTGAAAACAAAACTGAAAATATGGATCTGTGTCTGAAAGCCATCTATATCTGATGAGTTGCTGGGACAAGCGCCCAGCTAACACTAAGTCTAATTGAAAAAAAAATAACTGAAGGAAAATAAGCATCATCCTCGGAAGATGAGGACTCACCACTGGGGCAGCTGGAAATTCTTGGATAAGATCTGCTAATGGTGTTGATACTGACAACCTGCAGTGTATCATAAAACGATACAACATAGAAGGTATACGTTAGTACTTTGAATGTACTAAGTAAGTAGGAGAGAACATAACACAGAGAATAAAATAACTGAACTATATGACATGCAATGAGCAACTGAAAGGCTGAAACTGAATAAACTGAAATGTACTGAGCTGGTCAAAATGACCCTATTTGATGGTCAAAGACATGCCCTAAATCTAAGATACTGATCTGAACTACTGAACTGAAGTGATCTGAACTGAGTAATCTGAAACTGTTCTAAGCTGAGCTAATTGAGACAGTACTGACTAGTGGGAGAGTCTATAACCAACATGTAACCACGTTAGCTAGACGTGGAGTCCGATGTATGAAACCCATTGGTAGGACCCAATATACCTAGCCAAGGTATAAAGGCATGAACTGGGTGATCATAAGTATGGGGCCATAAGTCCAATAAAAATAATCTATGGTGACAATGTATTTCTGGGAACATTGGAGAGCTGGAACCCCAGTCCGCTCGGTGCTAAGTCCTACTCCCACTAGATAGTCCTAGACTGACTACTAAGCTGAAAGCTCGAAATTGGGGCCCAAGACTAAGTGAGGAATACCAATCTGGAAGTACCATGAGAGTCTTATTGGACCGAATTATGTAACTAGTATTCTAAGACTAGTCAAAGCTATTATCTAGAAGCGTCGTAACCGTCAAAAAAATAAACTGTAATCTAAAGCTGGGGTTCTAAGGCAGGTCAGAGCTTTTTATCTAGAAGTTTCATGACCACCTAAAGAACCACTAAAATCTGATATCTGAGTCTAAATACTGATAACTGGGAGGCACCACTAACACCTCAAGAATTAACTAGAGTCAAACTAGTCAGTTGACATTTCTGGACTATTCTGAAATGCTAATAATCTGACTGAGACTGGACTAACATGCATCTGACTGAGATTTCAGCATATACTAATAATATGGGATCTCAAAACTAATAGAATCAAGCTACAGGGAAACTAGTCCAACACGCAAGATTCTAAATTTTACTAAACTGAGAACTAGGGCTAAATCATTCCACTAGATAAAGTTTTTCACAATTTCCTAGAAATAGGGAATAATAATGCAGTCAAAATTATGATAAATATTCTAGTTGAAATCTTAAAGAAATTGATCTGACAAATTTCTACATATTGAATCCACAGGACTGTAACTGATAGAGAAAATAGAGAAGATTTTCGGGACACAAGGGAAGAACTGTTCCCTTGTTGAATTCCCACATACCTGGATAAGAAATCCCTGAAGAAGAAAGTTTGAATTTCTGAAACTGACAAGGAGCCCTAGCTCCTGCTTGAGAGGAAAAGTATGGATTCTAAGATCGATATTCTAAGAGTCTACGTAGGGAATGAAGGAGAAAACCATTTAATCCCTTTAAATTCTTTGAAATTATACTTAAATTGATGTAGTTCCAGACTAAATAGTTGGGAAATTACAAAAATATCCCTAATAAAAAAATCTAGAAACTGAACGATAGGGAATCAACGGGTCACTCAATGAGTCGTTGGTTAAGACCACGACTTGTTGGGACCAGTCATTGGTCCTACTTTTTAGGTCCTTCATCCACTAGATCTGGCAACGGGGGATACCACGACACATTGGATGACAACGGGTCGTTGGTTCCTCACGTGGTCATTGGACGAGGAAACTTGGAAGGCTTGACGACGGGCAACACAACGACTCGTTGGTGGACCCAACAGGTCGTTGTGTCTAGTCGTTTCCTTCATTGGAACAAGTCTAATGATTTTTTAGCTTGACCACACGGGTGGTCACAATGACTCATCGTGGGATACAACAGGTCGTTGTTTCTACTTGACAACACTAGAAGGGGTTTCTGGGGTTCTCACCCAACGATCCGCACCACGAGTCGTGGGGTCCTGGAAGGGGGACTTTTGAGCGGGGGACCAACAAGTGAAAGTACAACTTGTTGTTTCTCACAATTGGTTGTTTCTTGTCCCATTGGTTCCCAAAGGACCACACTGGGCTGACCACAACTGACACAATGAGTCGTTGGAGCTGACCACAACTCATTGTCTCGGTCGTTCTGAGACAAATATTCTGGTTTTCTTATGGATTTTTCTTGCAAGGTCTGAGTCTGGTCTAAGAAAGTTTCAGGGTGTTACAATCAAGAACATGAAGAGCAAACCCTTTCTCAAAACTTCTCCAAATCACTTCAAGACTTACAATTTTCTTCCCCGTGATGTAGAGAACAAAACCTAATCAAAATTAAGCTTCAGTTCTACCCCCATCAACAAGACCCAATTGTAATTTTAAAAATGTTTTCAACCTTCAAAGTTTTCAATCGTAGAAACTTCTCTACAACTCCAAATCACTTCAAACTTTAGAATTATGTTTCCTTGATGTAGAGAACAAACCCCAATCTAAACTAAACAACAAATCAAGCCTACTAATAAGACCCAATTGCCAATTTCTTTAGATCTTCAATCTCCAAGGTCTCCGGTGGTAGAATCAATTCCACAACTCAAATTTCAAGAGAAACCAAAGATCTAGACTCAAAAACACTAGGGAACAAGAATCTAGTGTCAAAAACAACAAATCAAGCAAGAAAAAAATTTCGATTTTTTTTAAATTTTTGAAGAATTTTTTTTTTGATTTAATACCTATGTCCCAAGATTAGTATTGTAATAACAATACTAATTCTAGCTCTAGATACCAAATGATACAAGAAAAAAATTAAAGGATAACTAACTTGACACAAAATTGGAAGGACAAGCAACCCTTGTTAATGAATAAGGACCTCAAATTCGCAATCCAACAAGCACCAAGTTCTTAGAAAGATCTTAAGGTAGATTATCTACCCTTGCAACCCTTCTCTTTACACAAATAACAATCCAAAGCTAGATAAAAGTTAGAAAATTTACCACACTCAAAGTATCCATTGTTCAAAATCATGAAAATCTACCATGAAAATTAAAAGAACTCCTATTTATACTAAGTAAGGGAAAGGAGAGACTATTAAAAATATGCCCTTAATGAGTAAAGGTCTTGTTTGGTTCTCTTCTTTTTTTCTTGAAATAAAGGAATGTTCGTTTGCAACATTAGCCTATCTTCTTTATCAACATGGATACCTTGTGCTCTCGTCCATCTTTCACCCTCCCAAGCTATCATCCATATATAGGCACCTTGGATTGCATCACTGATGTATGAAGCTAGGTCCAATCACCCTTGATTCGCCTACCTCAAACCATCCAACGGGGGATCTGCATTTCCGCCCATTCTTGACCTCCTAAGGCGCCATCTTAATGCTAGAATGGTATTTATTATTATATGCAAACCCAATAATAGGTAGGTGATCATCCCAAATTACTCTGAAGTCTAACACACACGCCCGTAATATAGCCTCTAGTGTCTGAATCATGCTCTCAGCCTGGCCATCTGTCTGGCGATGAAAAGATTTACTCAAATTAACTTGTGTCCTCAAACCCTTCTAGAATGACTTCCAGAAATTAGCTGTAAGTTATGCCCCTCTATCAGCAATAATAGATATTGGGACACCATGCAGTTTGACTATCTCTCTGATATACAACTCAGCATAATCCTCAATTGTAAATGTAGTCCTGAATGGAAAGAAATGGGATGATTTTGTTAGCCTATCCACAATGACGCAAATAGAGTCAAATTTACGCCTGGTACAAGGTAAACTTGTAATAAAATCCATGTTGATTGCTTCCCATTTCCACATAGGCACATCTATATCCTGTGTTAATCCATCGAGCTTCTGATGTTCATCTTTTACCTGCTGCCAATTAGGACATTGTGCTACTAATTCAGCAATATCTCTCTTCATCCCACGCCACCAATAGATTTCTTTTATATCGTGGTATATCTTTATCGAACCCAAGTGAAGAGAATAGTGGGAATAATGTACCTCTTCCATGATCTGATGGCGAAGCCCTACAACATTTGGAACACATAGTCGACCTCTGAATCTTAAGACTTCGTCTCCTGTTATATCAAAGGCCAATGACTATTCCTGCTGAGCCTTGCCTCTGAGTTGTATCAGGCTAGAATCTTCATGTTTTCGCTCTTTCCTCTAAAACTAGAGATAACGGTGCAGTATTCTGAATCACGACCCCACTATCATCTGAGTCCATCAATTGGACCACTAAATTGACCAGTTGATACAGCTCCTAAGCCAATTCTCTCTTTTTCAAACTCAAATATGACAAGATGCCTATAGAGATGTGACTAAGGGCATCAACTACTACGTTAGCCTTCCCTGGGTGATACAAGATATCAATGTAGTAGTCTTTCAACAACTCAATCCAACAATGTTGTCACAAGTTCAACTCTTTCTGTTTAAAGATATACTGGAGACTCTTGTGATCTGTAAAGATGTTGACATGAACACCATATAAATAATTTCTATAGATCTTCAATGCATGCACAACTGCAGCCAACTATAAATCATGGGTCTGGTAATTTTTCTCATGCTTCCTCAATTACCTCGAATCATAGGCAATCACCTTGTCGTGCTGCATCAGAACACACCCTAACCCAATGCCTAAAGTGTCACAATATATAGCATAGCCCTCTGAGCCTTCTTTTAAGGCTAATATTGGTGTAGATGTTAGTCTGTCTTTCAATCCCTGAAAGCTCTGGTCATAAGCCTCAGTCCATTGGAAGTTAGATGCCTTCTGAATCAGCCTTGTCAATGATGATGATAGGGTATAGAATCCTTCCACAAATCTTATATTATACCCAACTAACTCTAGAAAGCTGTGAACTTCGGTTGGAGTTGTATGTCTAGTACAAGTCTTTACGGCCTCTATTTTTTGCGAGTCAACCTAGATGCCTATATCTGACACAATGTGGCCCAAGAAAGCCACAGAATTCAACTAGAACTTGCATTTAAAGATCTTGGCATATAACTCGTGATCTCTAAGTAACTAGAGTACTGCTCACAGATGATCTCTATGCTCAGCCTTTGAAAATGCATATACAAGGATATCATTAATAAATACTATCACGAAAAGATCTAAGAATGGTTTGAATATACTGTTCATTAGGTCCATAAACACTGCTGGGGCATTCACCAATCCAAAAGACATTACCAAGAACTCAAAGTGGCCATATCTGGTTCTAAAAGATGTTTTTGAAATATCTTTCTCCTGAACTCATACCTGATGATAGCCTAATCTTAAATCAATCTTTGAGAAATATTTGGCATCTTACAGCTGATCAAACAAGTCATCTATCCTCGAGAGGGGATATTTGTTCTTAATAGTGACTATATTCAGTTGTTGGTAATCTACACATATTCATAAGGAGCCATCTTTCTTTCTCACAAACAAGACTAGCGCACCCTAAGGAGAAGAACTAGTCCTTATAAAGCCTTTATCAAGAAAGTCCTTCAATTGATCCTTCAACTCCTTTAGCTCAGCAGGAGCCATGCTATAAGGAGGAATAGATATGGGGTTGTGTATCTGGTATCATATCAATGGAAAAATTAATTTCCTTTTTTTGGGGGAATACCAGGGAGCTCATATGGAAACATATCCGGGAATTCACTAACCATCGGAATAGACTAAAGAGTCGGGAATTCTACCTGTATATCCCAAACACTAACTGTATGATAAATACAACTTGTTGTGATTAGCTTCCTTGCTCGGAGATAGGATATAAACCTACCCTTAGGTGTAGCTGCAGTGCCCTTATATTTTCGAACTGCTTCTCTAAGGAAATGGAATCTAACAGTCTTTGTCCAACACTCAACATTGGCATAACATGGTGCTAGACAATCCATTCCCATAATTATATCAAAATCAATAATCTCTAACTCTATCAAGTCTACATAGGTCTAGCGGTCAATAATTTCCACCATACAACCGTGATAAACACTCCTAGAGATAATGGATTCACCAATAAGTGTACACACAGAAAATGGATGCCAAAGCACTTCTGGTGCTTTACAAAATTTCCCTGCTACCAGTGGAGTAACATAGGATAGTGGAGCCTAGGTCTATCAAAGCATATACCAAGTGGGAACAAACATTTTGGGTACTTGTAACAACATTTGGTGACGACATAGAGTCCTGCCGCCCTACAAGTGCATAAGTACGATTCTAACCACTACCAGAACTGGACGCTCCCATTCTGCCTCTACCTTTGCCTGCTGAAGCCTGGGCCCCATGCCCCGTAGAAGGTGTTGGAAAATGTTACCCTGCTAATGATCCACTCTGCTGAACTCTGTCACCCCGATCTCTAGTCGGGTAGTTCCTCATCATGTGACCCTTCTGTCCATAAGAATAGAAAGATATGGAACCATATCTGTATCTCCCAAAATGCCTCCTACCATATGTAGCATAACACAGCAGGGCTGGTGATAACATCCAAAATATACTCTTAGTTACAAAAGAGCATATACGGTCATTGTACCAAAACAAATATCCTAATGGATGTCGGAGTCGAATCCCACAGAGACTATGAATGATATGCATGAGTGTTCTTTGGGAAATTGAATTTAGCTCGCAATACTTGAAAATAACAAGGAAATAAACATCTTGGGGAAGATTGAGATTTACAATAGAGTATAGATTCTAATTTCACTAATTAAGATGGCAAAATGACCAAGGTTGTTGATAATAATGTGAAAGACTAGAGGTGTGGTGTAGATGATATGCTAACTAAATAGGGTCATGCTAGGTCATATCATGACTTCAAGTTGTGTAAATTACCTCGGGAAAGTGGATATTTTATGTTTTTCAACCTCATTGATACCTATTGCTAGAGTTCTTTCAACCCACTAGACACAATTAACTCAACCCACTCAGATTTAGATTAATAGTTGCACTAGTTTCTAGCTATTAGCTATTAATTAAGAGTGAGAATGTGATTTTGTCTATTTCCAGCCCAATGTAACAACCTCACATCCATGTCCACCATTAAATTCTCTCCCAATATTCAATTTTTCTTTCTCAAGCAAAAATCAAGTAAGAACAATTAGACCCAAATCAGTAACCATGGATCTTCAATTATATATTGGGGAGAATTTAACAAATTTACACTATTTAAATAATATTGAGATGACTCTAGCAATACCCAAACTAATTAAGCATTCATCACCACACACCTCTAGTTAATGATTTAGCTACTCATAGTTAAGAAACTCAAAAGCACATTTAATAATAAACTCATTGAGTTCAATAATAGGAGTAGAAAAATCAAATTCAACAATGGTAGTACCTTTCTATGGAGGAAGAAGAAGATGAAAAGAAAACAATCCTTCACAATTTCCACCAATAGGATTCTAACTTTCTTCTTCTACAAAGAGAATATTCTAAGAAGCTAAAAGTTAAGATCTAATGGGTACAGAGTACTTTTCTCTAGAATATATCCAAAAGTAGGGTATCCAATTCTCTCTTTTTTCATGTTGGACATTTTTAACCCTAATCAGCGTTCTGGCACTTGGGAAGTACTGGTGGTTCACTGGTTACATTTTGTAAACCGCTGGCTATAATTAACTGCACCTTCAGTGAGTTCCAATGGCCTTAAGAGATTCCTTCGACGTTTCACCAGTCTCCACCCATGCGTTGCCGATCCTTTTCTCTTCGATCCAGTAAATTCGAGTGTCATTCGGTGAATGGACCGGCGAGTCACCAGTTAAAGTTTGCGTTTGCCGGTTGTAGTAATTCCCAGAGGCAGTGTTCATCCGCTTTAGACCGGTGTTTCGCTGGTCTTCTTCGATGGAGCCGATTTTCATCCGACTTCCTTCTTTTTACCCCATTTCTTGCTCTTTTCTTCACATTAAACATCTATACACAACAAACGTAAAAAGGACATAAAATCCATATAAACAACTTGAAAACTAGGCAAGAACTCAGGCATAAGAGCCTAATAAGTTGGTGAATTACCAGCTCATCAAACCTCCAAACTTGAACCATTTCTTGTACTCAAGAAATTAGTCCTCGTCAATTGCAAAAACATGCCACTCTACACAAGTTTAAACATCAATAACCACCTTGTTTATTACAACCCAAGAAATGCTCACCAACTCACTAAAAAAGAGAAAAAAGTTCCCCTGAAAAGAACAATGGAGGGATTTCAAGAGGCCACCACCCTTCAAAAACATGATACGCACGATCTTTCATTTTGCAAAATGAGGGCATATCTTATCCACGAGGTACACATAGCATCTCAATTCATGATCATTGCACATTCATAGCTTTCCTTAGAGCTTACATTTCTCATGTCCTATACACAGATTTACCTTCAATGCAATTGTATCCTCAAAAGGGATGATGCTACTCACTGAAGAGAAAATCCCTATTTTTTAACCATGAAATCAATGCATTCACACAAGGGATTGCGCAAAGAGATGATTGCACTCACTTTCCCAAAAGAAACTTTCATACACACAACTAGACCCATAGGCTTTCCCTTTGTGTAATTCGCCACTAATATAGAGCAACTACTCTTAAAATCACTTAGGACTTGTGGGTCATAATGTAGGCTAGGGCTAAGGGTAGGATAAACGTTTAGCTTTAGTGTCTAAAACTCCCTAATGCCTTTACAAACTCTTGTGACATCCCATTATCTTATTGAGATCACTCCACCTTATTTCTCCTTGTTCATTATCTTCATCGTTTGTGTAACACAAGCCACCCTTATAACACCTACTAATTTCACATTTAGCCTTATATATGCAAGAGATGGCACCTTTTTACTATTCTTTCTCTTTTGATGATTCGAGGTCTTTCAACCCATCGATTAATTCATTTCATCACAATTTTGTTGCTACCTCACATTGAAGCTCTCATTTTCCCCCCTTCTCTTGCAAACCCCCAAACATAGTGTTTTGCCTCATATCACATTGATTTCCTTATTGCTCCTTATTTCATGGGCTTCAAGCCCCATTTTTCATTATTTTATCACTCGAAATTAGGAAGGATGGGTGCAAAAGAGAAGGATTAAAAAATTGGTCACTAGGCTTATAATGTGGTTTCCCAAAGAAAGGGTCCAATGCTCAAACGTTTGCTATCAAAGATTAATGTTCAAGGAGGTCATTTTGGGTGAAGTGACTTAACAAAAGAGGGCCTAAGATTATGCTCTAAGTGCAGCTACATCTAGGAATTTGCCTTGATTCACACTTGGAGCAAGTTCTAGACAAGCAGTTGTGCATGAGATTCACAAAAGTCCTTACCACACAAAGAATCACTCCTAAAAAGTCCACTAAAGTCACTATCCACAAAGAATCTTGATTTAAGACATCAGAACATGCAAATTCATAAGTCATACGAGGAATCTACAGAGCATGACAAAGAGTGCTATGTTCACTTTTCAAACACCTTCTCATTATTTCTCATTTTCATGCCCCATTTCAAAATTCCATTTCAAAAATTTTCTAGTGGTACCTCTCAAAACAGCTGCATAAAAGACTCAAAAATGACATGGAGTTTTCCCTTAAGAAGGTCGCCACTCAATCAATCATCGGGAAGTGCCAACCTGATTCGACAACAAAAAGAAAGGAAAAACAAAGAAATGCTTCTCGGGAAAGAACTGTGGTATGAAGAAAACCCTTGGAGTTTGATTACTATTCTACTATTTACATGGCGAACAAACAAAGGACTCGGGTTTTGAAGGAATAAACAATTCAAGACAAGGACCCCATTCTCATCATTAGCACATTAACATTCATCCAAGAATTCAAAAAAGTCATTCATCTTTTTCTTTTCAACATCACAGGCCCGCGAGGGCAATCATCACAAGAGTAAAAAAAATCGAGCCCAACAAAGGCTTACAATTTTTCATTAGATAATAAAAAACACAAAAGCCCAAGAAGGGCTATTTCAACTCATCTCAAAATAAAACATCAATGACCCCCCAACTACACTCACCCCCCAGCTAGGAGAATACATTGTCCCCAATGTATGCATGCATAGTAAAGGGTTAAGAGACTCCCTGAACAGGTCACTATTTATCCTCATCATCAGCAGCTTCCCCTGTTTTTGTGGCACCAGCAAAACCAGCATCTCCCAGATCCTCGATGTCATCCCCCAAGCCCTTAAATAGATCATCAATTGGCCTCAAACAGTGGAAGGAGCATCCATTGCAGCGTCAAGAGCGCTCATGTCAAGCACTTCCATAGGTGTCCGAATTTTCCACTCCCGCACCTTGGGTTGGAGAGAAGTGACAGCTTCCTCCACTGCATCCACCCGTTTTCATAGTGTTGAAAGGTTCTCATACATTGATTTCAAGTCCTGTTTGACTACTTGAGCAATGAGTACAGGGAGACTCCTAGACAACTTTTGGAGTTGGCTCTCATGAGAGTTGGTCATTTCCACGAGTTTGTGGAGACCACTTGGCTGGGAGGATGTAGAAGGGGGAGATGCTCCCCTAAGAGGTGTGTCACCTGAGGTTTGGCTCATAGCTTCTTTGCGAGATACGTTCAAATATGGGGCATGCGATGACTGCTCCGACCCATGAGATAGTGATCCCTTAGCGAACCCAAAAGCTTGCAATCTCTTCCTCTTAACTGTGGGTGCCTCGGCATATCTTTCCCTGCCTAAAGCAATCACTCCTGAGGTAGGGACAAGGGTCTTATTAGGTAACAATGGCACTCCTGCTTGTAAACACAATTGGGAAATATGGACAGCATTTGACATGGAGGTGTTGGCTTGTCTTGCCTTTCGCTTCATCTGCTAGGCCACAATCTCCCCAGAGTTAATAGGGACTCCAGACACGAGGCAGACTATGAGAATGGCTATCTCCAAGCCGACCTGCTACTTATTTTTGGAAGGAATGATGTAGCCACAGATAAAATTCAACCATAACTTAACATAGAACTTCATATCATGGTGAGAAATTTAGCCACCTGTAGAGGCCCATAGAGGAGTGTCAACTGCGATGATGGGGGCTATCTAGGTGTATTGATTTTTCATGTCCGCAATCATGGCCATGTACTCTATGCCTGAGTCAATTTCATATTCCCAGAAAAAATAATTGATTGTTGCCGGTGTTATGTCTACCTCCGCCCGTGTACCATGACTGATGGTAGATAGGGGACTTCATCAATTATGTCTTTGTGCTTCATGATGTCCTGTCTATCCTAGTAGGAGGCATAGAATTCGGCACCATCCTTGGGTATTAGTCTGGGAGAGGATTAGTGAAAGCATGCCACTGCCTGTCTATGAACTGAGCAGTGATGTTGGGCAAGTCCCTGCGCAATCCCGCCAAATTGAACCTTTTCTCCACAATTATAAATTGGCCCTTGCATATACTTTAGTGCCCTTTCATGTGGGTCAAGCAGAAGATGATCGCCTCCCTAGAGTCGGCGGGTGTTGCGGAGGCTTTGGCCTTGCCTTTGCCTTTGGTGGTTGAGGAGGCTGGTGCCTTGCCTTTGCATGTGTTCCTAGATGAAGACATTTTCTGCAAACATGATGTTAGTGGCAGTCATAATGCATTGAAATAAAATAACTAAACATTATACTAAAATTGAGATGAGAAGAAAAATCAAAAACCATCATTTAAAGAATCGGTGAAGCACTGGCGAGCCGCAGGATGGTATCCGCGGACCACCACTGGCTCGCCAATGCGAAGTAGTAAACTGAGCAGAAAATATTCCACCGGCGATAAAGAGGCAAAAGTCATCGGTCCCGATCCGGGAATCGCCAATGTAACGCGGGATTCAAACAGTTGTCTGAAGTCAACTGTAGATTGGACTGGCATTCCATCAGTGTTTCACCAGACCCTACCAACGAATAGCTGAATGTCGTCATTCCTAAAGAAATTCAAAGAATTTCAATGGCACCAAATTACAAACACCCACTAACATTATATTAACTACACATGAAAAAAGGATTCAAATGATGATTTACCCTTAAGAATGGTGTCACCCAATCTATTATAGGGTAAAGCTTGCCTTTTTAGTCCATTTTGGTTAGTCAGACTTCACCCCATTTATGTCCACACAAATATCCCACACCCCTTTCATCAAGAAACTTCTATCCCCCCCTACACAAATTTCAACAAATAGAGCATCAACTAAGGAAATAATGGGAGAGAAGGGCATTAACAAGAAGGGGAATGTATATTAAAGCCTCATGAATATGAAATCAAGGTTCCATTGATGAGAACATACAAAGAGTCAAATATACATTACCACACCTAGGAGAAAGTTTTGCACAGACTAACTTATGGTATCTTGATATTGCTCAACAATGGCACTTCTGAGACTTGTGTTGCAGAGAGGTAGAATGTGGGTTTAGTGAGAATTTGGTGAAGAGAGTGAAGGGTTTTATAGGTGAGCATGTGAGAATGTGGTTGGTTGAGGAGAATGTGGGGTAGTAATGGTGAGTTAATGTGTTTATGGAAAGTGGGAGAGAGGGAGTTGTGGGAATGTGGAAAGGTGGGGTATTGGGAAGACAAAAAGGTTTGTGGGAAAATGGTAAAATGGGAAAAGAGAAGCCTAAGGGAATATTTTTTTAAGATTAGGGAGGCTCAAGCAGATTTTAGGGGTTAGGTAGGTCGACATTTGATTTAGATTCAGAAACAAAACCTATACCTCGACCGGCGTTACACCGGCAATCGTCGATATAAGCCTGCAGTTAGCCGCCTTACCTTTTTTGTGCTTAAATTCCTTCCCAGTTCACAATTTTACAACCGGCGATAGGCCAATGGTTCGTAGACGGGGTCCGCATTCCACCGATGGATTTCCACTTAGGCACCCAATGCTCAGGTAATCTGTGTTGCACCGGCGGTTGATCGGTGGTACTCGTTTTTGCATCAGCGGTCCGCCGATTCGTTCGCCGGTTGAACGCTCATGTTCCCAGATTTCTGCCGTTTTATATTAGGGTGTGGCAGTTGGCGCATCTACATTGGCGATTCGCTGGTCCAGGTGCGTCACCTGCCTTGTTTTTGTGCTTTCTCTCCTTGCTTCTCACTTCATTGATCCTACAAAATAAAAAACAACAGTGGCATAAAAACAATAAAATAAAACACTTGGGTTGCATCCCAAGAAGCGCCTTAGTTAACATCGTGGCTTGACGTGGCTCTCATTTAGAAATCCTTCTTGGAAGGATCATCCTACTACTCAGACTCATCCATCTCGATGCATCTCTCCTCATTCTCTGCATGCAACACTCCGATCACCTTGAATTTGTCGAGAGTTTTTGCTGACGAACACACCTTGAAGGTGACTTCTTCACTTCCAACTTGGATCTTGAGCTCTCCTAGATCCACATCAACCAAAGCTCTACTTGTGGTAGGCAATGGTCTCCCCAAAATAATTGGCACTTCAACATCCATTTCACAATCATGGACTATGAAATCAGCTGGTAGAATGAATTTATCCACCCTCACCAATAATCTTCTAATACCCCCACAGGCTTCTTTATGGAACGATCCTCCATTAGAAATCTCATTGATGTGGGTTTGGTTCTTCCAAGTCCCAACTTCTTGAAAATAATGAGGGGCATTAGATTTATGCTCATGCCAAGATCACATAGAGCATTCTTAAACACACATATCCCGATTTTACAAGGGATTGTGAAAGCTCCTGGGTCTTACCGCTTGGGAGCAAGATTGCTCATTATCATCGCACTACAATGGTGCGTTGTCTGCCCACTACCAACATCAACCACCTTCTTTTTTTTCAAAAACTCCTTCATGAATTTGGCATATCCGGGCATTTGAAGAAAGGAATCCACCAGCGGTATATTAATAGACAATTTACTGAAAATGTCAATGAATTTGCTGATTGATCGTCCTTCTTTTTCTTAGCCAACCATCATGGATAAGGTGGTGGAGCTATTGTTTCAACTTTGTCCTCATTTGAAGTCTTCATGCCTACCTCATCTTCATCAACATGTGAGGGAACTTCACCATCCTTCCTCTCACTTTCATCTTCACTTTTTCACCACTATTGGTGTTTTTGGAACCTCAACAAATTCATTTTCCTCATTTGATTTAGAAGCAACAACCTCCTTAGGCTTAATTCTTGCATCTCCAACCAATTTACCACTCCTAGTAACAATAGCCATGATGTGACTAACTTTCTCGAGTTTGGCATTGTATCACATGGGAGCATTCCCTTAATTCAGGGATTCATTTGAGTGGACAAGTGGTTCATTTGAGCTTCCAAATGCTTAATGGAGGCTGAATGAGAGCTCACTATCTGGCAAGGTTAGACACCTCCCCTTTCAATTCCTTGACCCCATTGTCGATTGATTCCACTTTCTTGAGGACTCTAGCTAACATCTCTTCAATTTTTGAGCTACCTGTATCGCTCACTCCTGTTTGACTTCGGGCGTTTTCAGCTTTGGAGGGGGAACATATGGGTTTGAACTTTGGTGGTAATGGTCTCCCTCTCAATTCTGCTCTCTATTGCCCCATCTTTCATTTGTTTCAGGCCATCCCTATGCATCACTTTTCTCCAACCTTGGTTCTCTTCCCTTATGCTCCAAGGACCTTGATTAGTCCCTTGAAACTCGGGTCTAGAACCCCCATATGATTTCCCATGTATTGGCATTCCTCATCGTACCTCAGTTGCGATGATTCTCCTTCAAATTGCAATGGACCTTGGATACCTACAACATTCACAACCTTGGAACCTACCCCCATCACATGTTTGGTCATTAGTTCCAGTGGTGTCATCATTTTAGCGAGATTTTAATCTCGGTCTTTATCTCTTTTCCTCAACTCAGCTACCAATGCACTAGAGCTAATGTCATGTGTAGATACATTTGTCTCTCACGTATGCCAGGCCCTATTTGTTTTTGTCATTCTATCCAAGAGGGCTTTATCCAACCCATATGTTTGATCCATAATAGACCCTCCGGCTAAATTATTGGCAACGAATTTGTTAATGGAGTCGAGAGCTCGGTAAAAACTTTGAAGAAGCACTCCATCAAGGAGGCCGTGGTTAGGACATAGAGAAACCTTCTTTTTGAACCGTAGCCATGCTTCATGCAATGGTTCTCCCAGCTATTGCCTGAAGTTTATGACGTCATCCCCCAGCTGTAACATTTTCGATAGAGGGAAGAAAGGATATAAAAAGACTTCAGTTAATACAACCAGGAGGTAGTTCCTCCAACCACATTTTCGCCTCTCCCGTTAGGAAAAATTGAAAGAGCCTTAACCTAATAGAATCTTGACTTATGTTTGTTATGTTGAAAGGCTGGCATATCTCCAAGAAATTCCTAAAGTGACGATTTGTGTCCTCACATGGGTTTCCCCCAAATAGTCCTTTCATTTGCATCAAATGTAGCATTATACTTGTTACATGGAACACGGCATTCCCTACCTTAGGTGGTAGGCGAATGGTTCCCCGCCACCTCGGACATCATCGGATTATCTTCCTCAAGCTCCATAGTACCCTATGCTAAGCTATTCCCTGCTTGTGAATGATGACTCATGTGATTTTATCCAAACAAGAATAGCACACTTGATTTCAACACCTACGATGCAAGACTAATTCAAATTAACAATCAACACAAGAGTATCAAACGCTAGTCCCCGGCAACGGCGCCATTTTTGATAATGTCCAAAATATACTCTTCGTTACAAAAGAGCATACACAATGGTTGTATCAAAACAAATATCCCGACGGATGTCGGGATCAAATCCCATAGAGACTAGTGAATGATATGCACGAGTGTTGTTTGGGAAATTGAATTTAGCTCGCACCACTTGAAAATAACAAGGAAATAAACATCTTGGGGGGGATTGAGATTTAGAATATAGTATAAATTCTAATTTGACTAATTAAGATAGAAAAATTACCAAGGTCTTTGACAATAATGTGAAAGACTAGAGGTGTGGTATAGATGATATGCTAACTAAATAGGGTCATGCCAGGTCAGCTCATGAGTTCAAGTTGTGTAAATAACCTTGGGAAACGGAGTATTTGATGTTTTTCAACCTCATAAATATCTCTTTCTAGAGTTCTTTCAAACCACTAAACACAATTAACTCAACCCGATTAGATTGAATTAATAGATGCATTAATTTCTAGCTATTAGCTATTAATTAAGAGTGAGAATTTGATTTTGGCTATTTCCAGCCCAATGTCACAACCTCACATCCATGTCTACCATTAAATTCTCTCCCAATAGTCAATTCTTCTTTTTCAAGAAAAAATCAAGTAAGAACAATTAGACCCACATAAGTAACCATGGATATTAAATTATAGATTGGAGAGAATTTAACAAATTTACATTATTTAAACAATATTGAGATGACTCTAGCAATACTCAATCTAATTAAGCATTCATCACCATACACCTCTAGTTAATGATTTAGCTACTCATAGTTAAGAAATTCAAAAGCACATTTAACAATAAACTCATTGAATTCAATAATAGGAGTAGCAAAATCAAATTCAACAATAAGTCTTCAACAATGATAGTACCTTGCTATGGGGGAAGAAAAAGAAGAAAAGAAAACAATCCTTCACAATTTCCACCAATAGGATTCTTACTTTCTTCTTCTACAAAGAGAATATTCTAAAAAGCTAAAAGTTAAGATCTAATGGTTACATAGTACTTCTCTCTAGAATATATCAAAAAGTAAGGTATCCAATTCTCTCTTTTTCATGTTGGACATTTTTACCTCTGATCAGCGTTCTAGCACTTGCGGAAGTACCGACGATTCGCCGGTTACATTTCACAAACAGCCAGCTATAATTAACTATGCCTTCAGTGAGTTCCAGTGGCCTTAGGACATACCTTCGGTGTTTCGCCGGTCTCTACCTATGCCCTGCCGATCCTTTTCTCTTTGATCCAGAAAATTCGACTACCATTCAGTGAATGGACCGGTGAGCTGCCGGTTAAAGTTTGTGTTCGTCAGTTGCTGTAATTCCCAGAGGCACTGTTCAACAGTGTTTGACCGGCGTTTCACTAGTCTTCTTCGGCGGAGCGCCAAATTTTATCCAACTTCCTTCTTTTTACCTCATTTCTTTCTCTTTTCTTCATATTAGACATCTATATACAACAAAGGCAAAAAGATCATAAAATCCACATAAACAACTCGAAAACTAGGAAAGAAGTCAGGCTTAGGAGCCTAATAAGTTGGTAAATTACCAACTCATCAGCTGGCCTCATTTGGTTAGAGCCTCTCTACTGCTGCGAGCCTGATGCTCATGAACCCTTGCCTGGACCAGACTGCCCACGATGATTCGACCTACTACCTTACTATTGCTGGGGTGAAGGCCTAGGTGTCTTGCTTGAAAATCAAGATCTGGGTCCACCCTAGCACTCTATATATAAATTAGCTGGTTTGTCCCTTCTATGCTGCCCCCTATCTATCTTGTCGACTATACATTTTCGCTGTCTGAGTTCTTCTATATTCTGAGCAAAGGCCTGAATTTGTGAGAGATCCATGTCTTCTTCCAATATGGTTGCAATACAGGAATCCACATACTCCAAATCAAGCCTTACTATAAAATAATTGTACCCTGGCTAGCATAATATTCACAAATGTTGGCGCATATCTGGCCAAGGAATCAAAACTCAATGTGTAATCCCGGACACTCATCCTGCCCTGCTCCAGGGGTAAGAACTGTTCTACTCTAGCCTGTCGGATCTCTTGAGGAAAGTAATGATCTACGAAGGCCTCAGAGATACTAGGCCAGGTAGGTGGAGGTGCATCCCCGCCTCTGGACCTCTCCCAACTCTTGTACTACAAAATTGCTATATCTCGTAGTCAGAACACCGCTAGCTGAACTAACTCTGTGGATGATCTAAACATGTTGAGGGTCCAGTCCTCTCTACAATATGTCGCCATAAACTATGGAGGACTCAAAGCAAGAAACTCACGAACGCTCGAACTTCTAGGTCCCTCAATAGGCTCGGCAACAACTGGTGCCATTGGCTGATGCTGAGTAGCCATCATCTGAGCCAACATATATACTGCACTCCTGACATCCTGGTCTGAGGGTGTAGGAAGTATTGGAAGTGGTATTGAAACATCTGTAGACCTGGGAGGTTCCTAGTGTAGTGGGGAATGCTGGGGAAATCGAGAAGATGTCTCCTTTTCGGTCCCATGTTGGGTCGTCTCTGACTGTGGCCTCCTACTAGTACCTTCTCCTACCACTGTATCCAGGTCTCAGCCAGCTATAATTTGTCTTGCATCAAGCATCTCTATAAATAAACATAACAATATGAACTTACGGACTCAACCCTATACAACTCAACTCTATAGCACGATTTAAGCAGAAAAAGGGTAACCATACTATCATGTTCCTCGTAGCTTCCCGCTTATAAAATGTGGTGCACAACACATTTATAAATAATCTCTACTAGACACGACTTACAGACTCCCAAGGATACGACGTTTCTCTAATGCCAAGTTTGTCATGCCCCACCCTGGGAGGCATAACTGGCACCTAACGCCACACTAGACCCTGAGATGATTTAGCTGGACATATACACCTCTGGTGCACACCAGCAACACATAATCAAGAAAACAATCAAGTATATCTGGGCTTAAAGAAGCCCTTGATCGACAAGCCTTAATATAAACACCTGCACAGATATTCAGCTAACCCAATAATTTATAACAATAATAACATCCTATACAAGCCGACAAGACCACAATATTGTCAAAATCAAATAAAGAAGAAGGTAGACATATATATACAAGGTCCATTAAGGCTGCCAAACTGCTCAAACAAAATAACCAAGATAACATGGAAAACACCGTACTTCTATACAATCCCATTGTTTGCAAGCCTCTAAGGAGTAAATACTTGACCGAGACAGGGCCCTGACCCACCCAAAAAGAAGTATACAGCAAAGGACAGGAAAACCTCTAAAGTATGGCAACTTCGAAAGAGAGGAGCTGAACAATGTGTTGAGCCTGAACTACAATTAAGGAGGTCCCTAAACCTATCTATCAGAACCTGTAGGCAAGAGTGCAATGCCCCCAAGCTCGGGCATCAGTACAATAATGCACCGAGTATATAAGGTAATAACAATAAGATGGAACTAAAGTGATAGTATAAATGGAATGTAAACAGCTATAAGAATAAAAGAATAACTTGAAAGATCTTATCAAATTATACAAGAAACTAAACAGGAAATACTCAAACAAGAACCTAACCTAAGCCCCATAAGCTCGGCAGGTACAAACAAAAAACAATAACCTACCTGAGCCCCTATAAGCCCTGGTAGGTACACCTAAATCTACCCCCAAGCAAGCTATAACAGTATCTTGGCAACACTTGGCTCCTATGTCTCTATCTATATTTTGAGCCTTATAGGCTCCTGTAGTTGTATTTCCACCTTCTAGGCTCCTATAACTGCACCCCAAACACATAGGGCTCTGCTGAGGGCCAGTAATACCAACTTACGCATAATGGAATTCTATAAGTGAATAGATGTCAATATGGCTCTGTAGGCCTTAATATAGTCTTTCTAGACATTTGATAGCTCTTACAAGAAAAGTATAGCTCTGTAGGTAGGGTACGTTTGATTATAGCCCTTCTAGGCAATTTCTACATGGGCATCTACATAAACAACCTAAAGGTGTTGGCCTAAATACTTAACAACTGACAAAATAGACAATTAAGGCGTCATACAATTTATTAGGTTATCAACAAGTAAGGTAGCCTTCCTAGCGACCTTTAAGAAAGTATGTATGTTGTATGAAGCTATAGTATTGCTAACAACAAGTATGTCATCCTGCAACTTACCACCAAGTTCATTAGGCAACCATGGTGCCTCTATCCCGAAGGAGGGATTACAATACAAGGATTCTAGCTCTGTAGGTGTCAGGACACGCCAAAGGCCCATAGGCAAGCTTTATCGAATATAAGCATCATAAACGTGGAGTTCTATCACCAAGTTATTCATTATGATGCCCAAGGTCAACAAAACATGCTCACTAGATAACTACAAAGTCTAACGACATTGGTAAGGCATCAAAATATTAATAGCCAATCTAAGCGACATTAATTCAAACAAGTTACTTTTATGCCACTTCTAATGAAGTTGAAGCTATACGTGGCATATTCCAACAAGGAATGCTTACACCAAACTATTAGTTCAGTTTTCAGTAGCTAATCAACCTCAATGACATAGCCATGAACAATACTATGATAGACAATGAGTTGTATTAACGATACAATGAAGAAAACTTGCTGAAGAAGGTTTAGCCTTAACATATCTCGCAAGAGATTTGGTGAAGACAGCAACAACTCGCACTATAGATCACTAGCTTCTCCAATTTACAACCAACACGACTCTTATAGAACTCCTAAAACGACCCTAACTCCAATGTTTCAATATAAGTGAGTTCCAACAGTTCTATTTTTTATAATGACGTAAAATCAAGAATTAGACCCAAGGAAGAAGATGGAATCTTACCTTAACCTATAGAAATCACTTATTAATGGAGAACTTAATTTTTCCAGAATCTCCTCATCACCACAACATCCAAATTAATTCCAAAATCAACAGAGCAATCCAATCATAATGATCTTCACGATCTCCAAAACTTAATTCTAACATGGATTGAGATTTGGTGAAAGTTACTTCTTGATTTTTCTTCCAAAATGCTTTAAAACCCAAGAAATAGAGAGGGGGAACGAGCTGGTATGTTTTTTGGAAATAATAGTGAGCAAATGATGAGAGTTGGGCCAAAAATTGTACTAAATACACTGTCCAAAAACTAACCAGACCCGGCTGGCCCGTGACCCGCTTCTGCCCAGACAGTCCGCGGTAAAACACTCATAACTCTTTGCTCCGATGTCGGAATGATGAGAGATTTGATGTTCTGGAAACTAAACTCAAAGATCTTTAATCTTATATATTGTAAGCCCCATAACTCTATATATATCAAGATAAAACCTCCAAGACATATGACCTAAATTTTAAAGAATTTTCAAAAGTAACTTGCAATAACTTTGCCGAGTTTTGTTTTACAAATTGCTCGACCTCAATTATTAACATATGATAATTGAGTGATTTGAAAACCTTATATAATAACCTTCTTATAGTATTAAAAACTCTTGGCAATAGCTCAAAAGTATGATTTTATTTATTAAATTATACGGGGTGTTACAGGATAAAAGGAAGTTCCCTTCAATTTGATAAAATTGAGTTAGATTGACACAATTGGTGTTATTTAAAGATACCCATTGGTTATCTAAGTGATTGCTTGCATGTATATAAATAGCCCATTCTACATTTTCCCATATTGAGTAATTTAGGGGGATCGATATGTTTTCTAAATCTAATTTGAATAGTATCTAAACTCTCACATCTGAACTGAAAACTACAATATAGTTTGGGTCTACCAAAGTCTCTATAGATTCTACCCCAACACTTAGTTGGGTATTATATTTACATATATGCATACACTTCCTAATTGGAGTGAATTTGAACAATGATCAGTAGCTAGAGAGAAACCATATCCAAGCAACAAAGCACCGGACGGCCACATCCTTCCAAAAGATGATCCATCCATGCACACCTAGGACCCTCCAATTTTAAATGGATTAGGGATTTAGAGGCTTCATATAAATAGTATTTCTCCTTTGTTTTTTCAGATATAGTTCATAGTCCACAATAGATAGATAAATAAGGAGAGTATACAGAAATAAATCCATCTTGAAAATGAAGATTGAAGATTAAAATTACCAATTCAAGTTCTCTTCTCCTAATTGTGATTTTATTGATAAGAATGTTTAGTTACTTACTTTCTTCTTCTCTTCTTGATATGGGTAGCTAAACCCAGATCTAGGGTTGTGAACCCAATGAGTTGTGAACCCTAATATTTTCAATTAGATAAAATTGATTGTGTACTTGAGAACATTCGATTGATTTGTGATTTGTAAAGTATGATTGATGATGAAAGTCATTCAATCCAGTTCAATTACCTTCATTGTGCTTAAAATATCCAATTTAGATAGATTTAGTATCAATCAATAATAACTCAACGTTGTAAACTTCGTTTAATGGGTTCACCTAGACATTAATTGAAATCCAATTAACAAAATGCAATCCTGTAGAAGTGAATTCACTTCAATTTTGACAAAATTGAGGTAGATTTGACAACATTGGTATTATTGAAAGATACCTATTGGTTTCCTAAGTGATTTCTTGCGTGTTCATTAATAGTCGATTCTCAATTTGTACATAATGAGTGATTTAGGGGAATTGATCCGGAATTGGGGTCACTTCCCTAGAATTTCTTGTTATTGATTACAATCTCAATCATTCACAATCTTAGTTGTAGTTATATTTTTTCTAACCCTAATTTTAATAGTATCTAAACTCTCAAATATTAATTAAAAACTGCTAGATAGTTTGGGTCTACCAAAGTATCTATGGATTCGACCGTAGCAACAGTGCCATAAATTTGATCGTCGCTCAATTCCACTTTAATTAGGAAGTGTACATGGTCTTTGCAAATATAATACCCAACTAAAAGTCAGGTTCCTGAAATATAGCATAACAAGGTCAGTCCTGACTTAGATTATCACTTAAAAGAATGCAAAACTTTATGAAATAAAGTAAAGATGTGTCGTAAGCTCCCGACAAAACATAAAGCAAGACATGTTGTTTATGTCCCTTATGATGTCAATAATACACTCAGAGGAATAGAATAATCAAATTTTATTATTGTAATTATGAAAATAAAAGTCATATCCAAGATACCTTTTATATCTACCAATATTGTTATCCTTCACCATAGGTTCTTGAAGGGCCACGAAAAGAATGTTGTATTGTTTCTTCAGTAGTTTCAGTCTTTTGAAGCCCACAGACTTCATTTCACTGATATTCTACGAAATTTTGCTAATCTTTAAATTGATGAAAATTATGATGATTCTATCTTTTCTTAAAATGTATACAGTGGAATATTTAGCATTGTTATTGTTGTTGATAGGGGAAAGATTGTCATAACATGTAACATTTTGTTGAACTACAGTCAGGGTGGAGCAACAAATTCTTAGGAACATTGATCCCCAATTACCTAAGTATATTCATCATCATACCATAGTGATCCAAACATATGACGAATTGTCCGTCATAATATCTTGCTCAAAATATTTATAGGCAGTATCATCACCTCTTTCCTTAATTATGGTATTCTAACTATGGACATCTTCTAAAAGGTTTGCTTTATCATATTGGTAAGTCCAACTTTTTTTCTTTGGCTCTTTATTAGCATACTTTTCATAAACCTTCAAGTTAAGGCCATAAAAAGAGTGGTGTGGGCATAAACTAAGAAATTTCCTTGCTTTAATTATTTCTTGCTAAAGATACATTAGAGGATATGAAAATGCTAGTTGAAAGTATGTTCTTCTAGCTTTTCTTTTTTCCATTGTCTCCCTTCATTTGAACAAAAGAATTATTAAAAAAAAGAAGAAGAAGAAGAGAGAGAGTGAATTTGTTCTGTTGCGAGAGTCATATCCTTTTCAAATCTTGATTTTCTAATATTTTTCTTCATCTGCTAAAGTTGTTTGTTCATATTCTTCTTTATGTTGATTTTTTTGTCAAGTATCATAGTTTTTTCTTCTAGTTTGATAGGTATGCTGTTGTTACTTCCTGATATCAGATCTTCCCTGTGTTGTCTATAAACTCATTTCTCTTTGAATCTATCAATTATATTTCCTTTATGGGTAACATATTTGTATGAAGTTTTTGTCCTCCCTGATGGTCATTATGTTGTTGGTTCCATTTGCATTATTATTGGTATTTTCTATTCCTTTCTTTCTTGAAAAGTTTTCATCCTTCCTTTTTATTTATCTCTCCAATTATCACTTCATTTATCTCTCTCTTACTTCCATAATTTATTTTTTGATCTATCAGTCTTGCTAGTCCTTTTTCCTTGTTTGTTTCATAGATATTCTTTTGCTCTCTATTCTTATTGTTATTGGATGGTCTAGCCATGTGTTATTTGTTCCTTTGGTCTAGGTCAGGTTTTGTCAGCGTCATTCTTTAATTTGGGATGCAATAATCTCCAAGTAGAGTTATAGTATCCCTATATTCTACAATGAGAACAAAAGAAGGGAGTGAATTCATAATCCACTCTTTGAGTGAACAATTTCAACCTTCTTTCTTTATTTCTGATCTCCACTGTGACCCATTAAGTAGAATCCTTTCTATGTCAATTTCCACATGAACTTTGACAATAGTAAGTCTTGTGTTTGAAATGGTAGCCTTCTGCAAAGTGAGAGAAACTCCAATTGGATCAATAATTCTACAAATAGAATTTTATTCTTCAAAGTATCATGGGAGAATGAGGAGGGAAATCCAAATAGGAGCATGAGAATTTTAAATGAATTGGGATCTTTTACACATAGTATAAATAGTATCTTTCCATTCTTTTTCAGAAATAGTTCATAATAGATAGAAAGATAGTTAGAGATAGAGAAATAGATAGTTTTCAATAGAGAAGTAGATCAATATTGTAATTGGATATTGAAGAATTATCAATTCAATTTTTCTTCTCCTATGTGTGATTTCGTTGGTCAGAATGTTCAATTATTTGATTTTTTCTTATCTTCTTGCTATGGGTAACTAAACTCAGATCCAAGATTGTGAACCAAATATGTTGTGAACCCTAATAGTATCAATTGGGTAAAATTGATTGTGGACATAAGAATATTTGATTGAATTGGGGTTTGTAATGTGTGATTGATGATGAAAGTCATTCAATCCCGCTCAATTACCTTTATTATGATTGAAAGGGCCAATCTAGGTTGGGTTAGCATCAATCAATAATAACTCAAGGCTCTAACCCTTGTTTAATAGGTTCACCTAGACATAGGCTGAATCCAATTAGCAAAATGCAATCGTGTAGAAGGGAGTTACCTTTAATTTGATAAAATTGAAGTAGATTGAAACCATTGGTCTTATTGAAAGATATCCATTGGTTTCCTAAGTTATTTCTTTCATATTCATCAATAGACCATTCTCAATTTTCTCATACTACGTGATTTAGAGGGATCAATCTAAATTTGAGGTCACTTCTCTAATGTTTCTCGTTATTAATTACTATCTCAAGCATTTACATTCTTAGTTGTAGCTATATTTTTCCTAACTCTAATTTGAATGGCATCTAAACTCTCAACCTGAATAGAAAACTACTAGATAGTTTGGGTCTACCAAAGTCTGTGTAGATTCGACCCCTCTTAGTAGGGTATTATATTTGCATCGATCACGTACACTTTGGAATTGGAGTGGATTTGGGTGACGATATCAAATTTATGACGTCATTGTCGGAGAGATAGGCCCTATCTAGAATTTTTTATTTAGTTTGTTTGATTAGATTTATTCTCACTTTTACTTTGATTTGTTGTTTGAAGTAGGAGTATAGCTCTTCCGTAAGGATAGGTGGACAATGAGTTTTCGAATGTGATATAGGGCGTATTTACACACTTATTTGTCATATTTTTCCCATAGTTACCTATGTTTTGAGGACAAACTATATGTGTTTTCTTTAGTTTTATATGACATTTTTAAAAAAGAGCTAACACACATGATTAGATATTTACAGGGATAAACATTGTAGATTTGGACTTATTTATAGCTTAAAAAGCAAGTATTGCTTAATCGAGGTTAAGAAAGACAAGATCGAAGGTAGTCGGTAGCACATGGGCAAAGGCAGCGCAGCAGCCTGCGTGATGCACAGCACAAGCAGTGTACCAGGCACCGCGCCACGCCAGGCCTCTAGCACAATGGAGTCCACAATGTGCAGGGCAATCCCATATAGCTAGACTTTTGCAAAACCAAATCCTAGTTAGAGTAGGGATAGAAGCTACAGAGTCCAATTCCAGTCCAAGTAGGAAGAGATGCAGATCCATTCTACCACTATATATACCCCCTCTTAAGACAATTTTACTTATCTAGACTTCCAGAGTTACACAAAATATTTACGCATTTAATTATTATAAGCGTGGAAAACATTATTCCATATTAGTGTTGGAGAAAAACATCAAGTTCTTGTGATTCTAAATAGCTTTCAAGATATTGTCAGAAAAATTTCATATTGTTATAAGTATTTCATTAAGACTTCTTATAAATCTTATGTTGTTGTTTCTTCAAGCATAAGCAGCTAAATTTCTTGAGCTAGGGTTGTGGAAATCATGATGTAATAATGGAAGTAGGCAAAATAAAATAGTGATTGTTAAATGGTGAATTGAGTGGATTGATAGTCTCTTCATTTTAATGAGCTTTAGCGGTTGCAAACATTGAAACGTGCATGTATCATCAACTTGCTTGAGAAAAGAGGTTGAAGTTAGGAAAAGTGAATAACAATAGAAACTTGAGGCTATCAGCCCTCATCTAATTAACTTGAGCTCTAACCGAGGACAGTTAATTCAAGACTTATGGTAAGGGCAAAATATACACACCTAAAGTCCAAGAGGATTTAGGTGAAATTCTTCTATGTAGGCCGAGAGATGTTAGATGAATTTAATTGTCAATCTTACAAAATATTCACTAGGATAGATCACTAATAAAATAAGCCTACTACGTTATGAATTCATGGGAAACACAATTCTAGTTTTGTCTCATCAATTTAATAACAATTTAATCATTGTTTAAAACTACTTCTTCTTTTACTTGCAACCCTTTTTCCGAAATATTAACTGCCGGTTGATTTACTCATCATTAACATATTTGACAGAGACCTCATTATACTTCATTGAGAGGGGTAATTTGGGTGTGATCAGGAGATCGATGACGAGGTTGACTACACAAGTGCAATTACGCCGCCTAGGGTCAATGTTATGTATTCTAAAATAGATGGTAGCATGTACACTATGCTCAAAGTGGAAGGTCAATTTCATAACTCCACATATAATGATCCTCATCCTAAAATACTTCTTGGAGATTTGCAATCTCCACAAATAGAAGAATGTCTCTGATGATGCCATTCAGCTAAGGGTTTTCAAATACCCTTCGGCTGAGGAAGATAGAGAGTGGATGCATAGGTTTCGTCTAAATTCAATCCACACATGGAAAGAACTTGAAAATATGTTCCTCAAGAAGTGGTTCATGCCAAGTAAGAAGGCGGAGAAGCAGGATAAGATCTATTACATCTTATAGCTCCTTTGGAGCAACTCTTTGAAGCTTGGGAACATTTCAAGAAATATATACATAGGGAACCAAACCATGGGTTCCTCGAGCATACTTTGCTTGAAAAGTTCTACCCAAGATTGGACCCATTAATATAGTCTGTAGAACACAATGCAGCTGGGGATGCTTCGTGGACAGGACCTTCAACTGGATTGCCATTATTTTGGATCGGATTTCAAAGCACAACCATGCATGGATAGTGAAGACCATAGCTAAGACCTAAATGTGGGTACTCCTTCATCATATCACTTGATGAAGGAGAACTAAGATCACGATTAGATGATGGCGGTTGTGGCACCAACATAGCCCTATTAACCAAGAAATTGACCGAGGTTGAGGTCAAAAAGGTGCATGTTGTTAAAAAAGCCCTGAATTCTAAATATGGGCATGGATGCCCCCCCCCCCTCATCTATATAAATATCAACCATACCAAATGAAAGTAGAAGATGCTAACTATGTTGGCAACATATCCGAATGTTAAAGACTACGGTACCCACAACAACATCAAGGCTATCTGCCTTCCCCATATTAGGACAATGGTGACCTCAATCGCAAGGTCAAGGTCAATACTCCAAAGGAATGATTATGGTGGTCCAACTCATTGGTGGCACAACAATGGAAACGATCAAAATAGGAGTCAAATCCCTATGTCCCAAAGGGCCCTTCTTTTAGTTCTCAAACCTGGAGGGATGGACCTTCTCAAGAGAAAAAGGGGTTTAAGGGATGTTAGAAAAAGTACTTGCAAATCAAGAAAGGTTGGAAGCATGCTTAAAGGGATTGGAAAAAATTGTTTATGTTCATTTAAAAATTGGAACAACAAGTAAGGGACCTTTCCCATGAACACAACCCCAAACAAAAGGGACATCTCCCTAGTGACACTGTGGCCAACCCTAAGGGACATATTGAATATTCATAGGCAGAATTTAAGTGTGTTTTTATTACAAATTCATGAATTCAAATTTTAGAAAAATTATACCCAATTATGCAAGTTTCATGAATAGTTAAGTTTATGATTCTATTATGATTTTGATTCTCCTAAGCCCTAATTTATGGTTTATGATTTATGATATGATTTCCTACAAATACTCTTCATGAATCTATGAATTTCAAGTATGGGATTTTCTCAAGCATGTATGTTCTTCATGATTTACGAGCTTATGATTTTGGCCAACTCACGGTATTTCATGGCTAATCATGTATTTCAAGTATGATCAAGTATGTTATGATTTAACTAGCCAGGAACTTCATGTATGATTTTACGATAATTATATGATCCCTCATGTGCATGTTTTTGGGAGTAGTGTCTAGCACCGAGTACGATTGGCATTCAGGTAAACTCTGTTGTCTCAGAATTACGTGCCACCATAGGTATATATTCATGGATAACCCTATGGGTTCCCTATTAGTGATATCACGCTATTTACGTTCCTTGGCTGGCAAGCTTGGGATGGCTCTACCCACCTGAGTAAGATATGTAGGGCATCATGTAAGCTCTATCATAATGGTGTCGGTTAAGACCATTCCTCTCATTGTTCCCTTATGATTTATGCATTGTCGTGTTTACGATACTTTGGCTCAAGTTATTATTTACAAGGTCCCTCTTATGATTACAATTATGACTAGTTAATGAATAGTTTTGAAAATCTTGAGCCCTCATGTTTATGTTATGATTATCACTTCATGTTTTGGACTATCCTACCCTTATGAACTCTTATGTATTTTATTAGTCCGTTTTTTACTTACCTTGAATACTTAGTACATTCAAAGTACTGACCGCATAGTTTATGTTGTATTATTTTATGATATAGGTCCTAACAATCAGACTCAACTGCCCCATTAGACCTTCTTCCATATTTGTCCAGTTCAGCCAGTGTTAATGGGTCCTAATCTTCCCAGGACATTTAGTTTAGTTTGTTGTTTTGTTATTTCAGTTATAGACTTTTATCGAGCTAGTTGGGGATGTTGTCCCATCAGCTCTTCAGTTATGTTAGAGGATTTTTAGACAATATGTAGAATCTTAGCTTGTTAGTATTGACTCGGTTTATGTTTATTATGTGTGTAGAATTCTACTTATTCATGTTTGTTTTATCAATTTCCATGAATTTATGCTCTTTAGCTGTTATTTTCATGTCATGGGTTGACTTGGAACCATTTGTGGTTCTAAGTTCCGTGTCTCGGTCAACACCTATGTTCGGGTCATAAGAAACTTGGTATCAGAGCAGGGGTTTAGAGTGTCCTAGGGTGTCTAAAAGCCGCATTAAGTAGATTCTTTTCCATAGGTGTGAAGCGTGCCACACTCATAGGGAAGAGGCTACAAGACGTTTTAGAAAATTTCTCTTCTTTCATGATCTATTTCATGCGATAAAGTATCTCTCTGCCCTTCTAACTCATGCTATACCCATTTGCAGAAGCATGTCTCCACACCAAGTAAGTGATAGAAAGAATGGGAATGGAAATGGCCATGTAGATGGCAATAGAAATAGGCACCAATAAGCCCCGCCAGCACCAACAGGTCTTTTGCCCAAGCAAGTCTCTCATGCTATGTTTAGGGAAGCTTTTCAAGTGGTTGCCCAAGCTTTGACCGCTTAGGTCAACCAGCAGGAGGTGGCCCATATCTCTCAAAATGGGAGTACAGCGGTGGCTCAAGTTCGGGATTTCCTTAGGATGAATTCCCTTGGGCTCCTTAGGTCAAGAGTGGATGAGTATCTTTATGAGTTTCTGGAAGAGATACAGAAGATCACCCAGATTATGGGGGTGACGGGAGAAGAGAGCGCAAACTTAGCCTCCTATTAGCTAAAAGGGGTTGCTTATGTTTGGTACTATTAGGGGAGGGACGGTAGAGCAGTGGGCGCAGTTCCCATGAGCTAGGAGGAGTTCATGACAGCCTTCTTAGACAGATTCTTCCCTAGGGAGTTGAGGAAGGCAAAGGCGGATGAGTTCGTCAACTTGAGGCAAAGTGATACGACTGTGCAAGAGTATGCCTTGGAGTTCTCCCGACTTTCCAAGCATGCGTCGGAGATGATTTCAGATGAAAGAGCTCATATGAACAGGTTTGTGTATGGGGTGTCAGATCAGCTGGTCAAGGATTGTAGGACCACAATGTTGAACAGTGATCTTGATTTCTCCCGATTGGTGATATATGCCCAGCAGATTGAGGTGGATCAGATGAGGGAAAGGGAGAGAGAGGCCAAGAGGGCCAAGACAAGTAACATTTGATTTTCCCAGCAGAGGTCCAATGGTGGACATCATCAGCAGTCCCACCAAAGGTCATCGATCCCGGCGCCTCATCAGCCAGTGTCCCATCCAGACCTCAGGGTGATCGGAGGAGCAGGGCACAGGTTCAAGGAGATAAAGAGACATATCGGTAGAGCACACCTTTCCAGTCTGTGGAAAATATGGTAAGAACCACATAGGAGAGTTCCTAGTTGGATCAGATATTTTCTTCGGGTGTGGAAAACCCGAGCACATGCACAAGGAGTTTCTTTTGGCTTGATAGGGCGATAGTAGAGGTCGTGCCTAGACTACCAGTTCATCAGCAAATCAAGAAGCACGTCCTTCTCAACAGGGTGCATCCACTAGTTCAGGTGGTGGTCAACATCAGAATAGATTTTATGCACTCTCGTCTCATCAGGAGCAGGAGGTCTCTCCAACTGTGGTCACTGGTATGTCGCGAGTATTTTATCTTGATGTGTATGCATTGTTAGATCTAGGGGATATTTTATCTTTTGTGACGCCTTATGTTGCTATTAGTTTCGGAGTTAGTCCTGAAATCCTATCAGAACCCTTCTCAGTCTCTACTCCAGTTGGTGACTCAATTATAGCTCAACGGGTATACAGAAATTGCCCGATCATAGTCCTTCATAAAGTCACCTCAGTCGATCTAGTAGAGCTAGACATGACTAATTTTGATGTTATCTTTGGTATGGATTGGTTGCATGTATGTTATGCCTCAGTGAATTGTAAAACCCGTACGATAGAGTCTTAGTTTTCGGGTGAGCTAGTCCTAGAATAGAAGGGTAGTTCAGCTGTGCCTGTAGGTTGCTTTGTTTCCTACCTTAAGGCCAGAAAGATGATTTCCAAGGGTTGTGTGTACCATCTAGTTCAGGTTAAGGATGCTACATCTGAGACCCTGAATATTCAATCTGTCCTTGTTGTATGTAAGTATTCAGAGGTTTTTCCAGATGATCTGCTAGGAGTCCCTCCCAAGCGGGAGATTGACTTTTGTATTGATCTTCTTCCCGATACACAACTTATATCTATTCTTCCTTATAGAATGGCTCTAGCTGAGTTAAAGCAGTTGAAAGAGAAATTGAAAGATCTTCTAGATAAGGGATTCATCAGGCCTAGCAAGTCCCTGTGGGGTGCACTAGTTCTCTTTGTATGGAAAAAGGATAGATCTCTTCATATGTGCATTGACTAATGGCAGAATGGCTCTAGATGAGTTAAAGGATGGATATTCTTCCTTATAGAATGGCCCTAGCTGAGTTAAAGGAGTTCAAAGGGCAATTGAAAGATCTCCTAGATAAGGGATTCATCAGGCCTAGCAAGCCCCCGTGGGGTTCACCAGTTCTCTTTGTTTGGAAAAAGGATGGATTTCTTCATATATGCATTGACTAACGGCAGTTCTCTTTGTTTGGAAAAAGGATGGGTCTCTTCGTATGTTCGTTAACTACTGACAGTTGAACAAGGTTACAATCATGAACAACTATCTCCTCCCCAGAATTGATGACTAGTTTGACCAACTTCAGGGTTCTAAGTGCTTCTCAAAGATATACCTCAGATCCGGGTATCATCAGCTCAGAGTTAGGGAGAGTGACATTCCAAAGACAGCTTTTAGGACTCGGTATGGTCACTATAAGGTTGTAGTTATGTCGTTTGGGATAACGAATGCTCCTGCAGCTTTCATGGATCTGATGAACAAGGTATTCAAGCCATATTTGGACATGTTCTTGATCTTCTACATAGAAGACATTCTCATATACTCTTACAGCGAGGAGGAGCATGCCGCTCATTTGAGAATTGTGCTACAAACTCTCAAGAATCACCAGTTGTTTGCTAAATTCAGTAAGTGTGATATTTTGGTTGGATTCGATATCATTTTTGGTCCATGTGTTGTCAAGTGAGGGTGTGTAGGTGGACTCTTAAAAAATAGAAGTTGTGAAGAATTGGCCTAGACTAGTTAGTCCTTCGGATATTAGGGGTTTCTTTAGTTTAGCTGGCTATTACAGGAGGTTTGTTGAAGGATTTTCATCCATTACTGCACCGTTGACTAAGTTGACCTAGAAGAAATTAAATTTCAGTGGTCAGATTCCTGTGAGAAGAGTTTTTAGGAGTTAAAGACTCAACTCACTTCAGCCCCAATATTGACCCTACCTGAGGGTACAGATGGATTCATTGTATATTGTGATGCCTCTAGGGTTGGTCTTGGGTGTGTGTTGGTGCAGCATGGTAAGGTCATTGCATATGCCTCTAGATAGCTTAAGACTCATGAGAAGAATCACCTGACGCATCACCTCAAATTTGTAGTAGTGGTGTTTGCATTGAATATTTGGAGACACTACCTGTATGGGGTTCATATGGATGTGTTTACGTACCATAAGAGCCTATAGTACGTGTTCACTCATAAAGATTTGAATTTGTGACAAAGAAGATGGTTAGAGTTGCTTAACTATGACATGAATATCCTTTATCATCTAGGCAAGGCCAATGTAGTGGTGAATTCCCTTACCAGACTATCCATGGAGAGTGTTTCTTATGTGGAAGATGGAAGGAAAGTGTTGGTGAAGGAGGTGCACTGGCTTGCACGACTAGGAGTTCGCCTCGTGGATTCGACAAACGGTGGTGTTATCGTTCAGAATGGTTCAGAATCTTCTTTGGTGACTGAGGTCAAGGCTAGGCAAGATGACGATCCTATTTTGGTGAACTTGAAGGAAGTGGTTCAGAATCAAAAGGTAGAGGTCTTCTCCCAAGAGAGAGATGGTGTACTTCATTATCAGGATCATTTATGTGTTTCGAATGTTGATGATTTGAGAGAATGGATGTTGCGTTAGGCTCATGGTTCCCGATATTCTATACATCCAGGTGCCACCAAGATGTACCATGACCGATAGAAAGTCTACTAGTGGAACAACATGAAGAAGGACATAGCGGAGTTCGTAGCTAAGTGTCTGAATTATTAACAAGTGAAAGTGGAGAATCAAAGGCTGGGAGGTATGCTACAAGGTATCAGTATCCCCACATGGAAGTGGGAAGACATCAAAATGTACTTTATCACAGGGTTACCATGCACGCGTCGGCAGCATGACTCTATATGGGTGGTGGTAGATAGGTTGACCAAGATAGCTCATTTTCTACCAGTCAGAACTACCGACTCAGCAGAGAATTATGTTAAATTGTACATTCGGGAGTTATTTCGGTTGCATGGAGTTCCCTTGTCTATCATATCAGATAGAGGTACTCAGTGTACCTCTAGTGTTGGAGATCATTTCAAAAAGGCCTTGGTACTCAGGTCAAGCTCAGCACAGCTTTCCACCCACATACAGATGGTCAGGACGAGCAGACCATTCAGACTCTTGAGGACATGTTGAGAGCGTCTGTGATTGACTTCAAGGGTAGTTTCGATGATCATTTACCTCTTATTGAGTTTTCTTATAACAACAGTTACCACTCTAGCATCCAAATGGCTTCATTTGAGGCTCTTTATGGGCAGAGGTGTAGGTTTCTTATTGGTTGATTTGAGGTAGGTGAAACTACATTGATAGGGCTAGATTCAGTTCATGAGGCTATGGAGAAAGTTCAGCTTATAAGGGAAAGACTAAAAATAGCTCAGAGTCATCAAAAGTCATATGTGGATGTTAGGCGGAGAGAACTCGAGTTTGAAGTTAATGATTAGGTGTTCTTGAAGGTGTCTCCCATGAAGGGAATGATGAGGTTCAGAAAGAAAGGGAAGCTTAGTCCCCGATATGCTGTTCCCTACAAGATTGTGAGACGTGTCAGCAAGGTGGCCTATGAGTTGAGTTGGAGCTACCAGCAAAATTGGCTTCAGTACATCTAGTTTTCCATGTATCATTGTTAAAGAAGTGCATTGGTGATCCGAATTTTGTTGTCCCAGTGGAGAGCGTAGGTGTAAAGGATAACCTTAGCTATGAGGAGGTTCCGGTTGAGATCCTTGATCGGCAGGTTTGAAAGTTAAGGAACAAAGAAGTAGCTTCGGTGAGAGTCTTGTGGAGGAATCAGCTAATTGAAGGAGCTATATGGGAGGTCGAAGTAGATATGATGGCTAGATACTCGCATTTCATCCCTTCCAACATAGTTCAAGCATGAGGTATCAGATTCCTCAGTATATCAGTCCGAAATCAGTCACTCTGTCAATTTTTAGCTCCAGATGCTCGATATTTGGGATTGCAATTCCATTCCCTATCATTTCACTATGTTTAGTCTACATTCGAGGACGAATGTTCCCAAGGGGGAGTTATTTTAATACCCCAAAAGTTCATAAGACTAGACTCGAGTTTTTTAAATGTGATCAGTAGGAAAAGTTGGAATATTTGCCTCAGTATGACTCAACCTAAGAGTCGTATATTGGTAGCACGAGTTGTAGGAAGACTCATGGTTCAGGTCAGAGATTTTGTTCCCCAAACCACGAGTCTCCACTATGAGTTGTAGTATGTGGGTATGACCCATGGTCAAGAGTCATAGCAAGTCTTTTGAGTTATCAAGTGATTGATTTTACGGGTGATGGTATGACTCGTAGGATGGTATTATAGATCGTAGTACGATTCGTGGAAATATTCAGAGGGCTAGAGGTTTTGGACTTGGTCAGTATGGAGGATACTACGAGTCTTAAGAGGATTGTACGACTTGTGGTATGATTCGTGACAGCTGATAGACCAGTTTTCCTGCGAATTCATTAAGGGCATTTTCATAAATTATAAGCTCCTAAGCCCTTAAATATGTCATTTTAAGCCCTGAAAGAAGTGTATTAAGGGAGTTTAGCCTATTCTAATTCGTTCAACCCCCATGCATACAAGTTTAGAGGGTTCCTTTGAAGATCAAGCTTAAACCCTTCAATTACTTCTCCAAATCTCTTGGGCTTTCAAAGACAAGTGTAGATTCGGTTTACCCAGGTATGCATGGCTATAACTGAGAGTTCCTTTCACTCTCATCTAAAAAATTCTACTTAATTCCATGAATTTAAGTTCTAGATCATGTTCATGATCCTATAGAGTTTTATCCTAATTTTATGAAATTATGTATGATTTATTTATGGGTCAATTTCCTTCATGTTTTAAAGTATATTTGAAAATTCCAAAGTAGATTTTAAGCATGTTTTGATTACAAATTCGTGATTTCAAATTTTAGAAAAATTATGCCCAATTATGCAAGTTTCATGAAAAGTCAAGTTTATGGTTCTATTAGGATTTTTATTCTCCTAAGCCCTAATTTATGGTTTACGATTTATGATATGATTTCCTACAAGTACTATTCATGAATATATGAATTTCAAGTATCGTAATTTTCTCAAGCATGTATGTTCTTCATGATTTATAAGTTTATGATTTTGGCGGACTCACAGGCCCTTATTTCATGGCTAATCATGTATTTTAGGTATCATAAAGTATGATATGATTTAACTAGCCATGAATTTCATGTATGATTTTAAGATAATTATATGAGCCTCATGTGCATGTTTTTGGGAGTAGTATTTAGCACTGAGTAGGCCCGGGATTCAGGTAAACTCTGTGGTCTCAGAACTACCTGTCACTATAGGTATATATTCATGGATAACCTACGGGGTCCCTATTAGTGATATCATCATCATTTACTCCCTTTCTTAGCAATCATGGAATGGCTCTGCCCACTTGAGTGAGATAGTTGGGGCATCATGTAAGCTCTATCATGATGGTTTCGGTTAAGACGAGTCCTCCCATTGTTTCCTTATGATTTATGCATTGTCATGTTTACGATACTTTGGCTCAAGTTATAATTTACAAGGTTCCTCTTATGATTATGATTATAACTAGTTTATGAATAGTTTTGAAAACCTTTAGCCCTCGTGTTTATGTTATGATTATCACTTCATGTTTTGAAATGTCCTACTCTTATGAATTCTCATGTATTTTATTAGTCCATTTTTACTTACATTGCATACCTAGTACATTCAAAGAACTGACCGCATACTCTATGATGTATCATTTTATGATACAGATCCTAGCGATCAGACTCAGCCACGCCATTAGACCTACTTCCGTATCAGTCCAGTTTAGCCAGTATTGGTGTATCCTCATCTTCCGAGGACATTTAGTTTAGTTTGTTATTTTGTCATTTCAGTTACAGACTTGTATTGAGCTAGTTATGGATGTTATCCCATCAACTCTTCAGTTATGTTAGAGGCTTTTCAAACAATATGCAGAATCTCAGGTTGTCAGTGTTGACTCGATTTATGATTATTATGTGTATAGACTTCCACTTATTCATGTTTAGTTCATCAGTTTCCATGAAGTTATGCTCTTTATCTATTATGTTGATGCCATGGGTCGAGTTAGAGTCATTCATGGTTCTAGGTTTCGTGTCTTGGTCCGGACCTAAGTTCGGCTCGTGAAATAACTTTAATGCATAAATTTTGTGGATCTTTATATGGCATTTAGTCTATTAGCATGTGTAATTATAGCTGAGCTATGCATGTACTGGATAGGTAGAATTAATGCAAAGTTATATCGTGAGTAAGTGAGAATTTATACTCAGTTTAATACTGCATTGAGGATCTTGAACTGTTACACCCCATAAATTCTTGACATTTAGATGGCCTATTTGCATGTTGGTTAAGAGCTTTAGAATTCCATACATGCTAGGAAAAGGCCCAGGGGAAGACCGGACAAGCGCCAAGTCGGAGCATCGCAAGGCAAATGCGACTTATAAATCGCATTCGACAAATGCAACTTAAAAAGGAAGTCTGGCAAAGCCCCTCCGCGACAGGCAGTGTGTCACGGAGGCTTCCCCTCCGCGATGGCCAGCGTGCCACGAGGGGGGGTGGGTTCAGGTCCAAGTATATAAAGCCCCACTTCGGTTTTTTTGGGTCACTTTCCATTTTTCATTTCTAGAGAACGAACAAAAACAGGGGAGATGAAGGGTTTTCATAAAATCCCTTCCGACTACGCCGTCAAACGCGGCACAAACTCAAATTAACTTCGGGTACCAAAGATAAAGCTGCAGAGAGCATTCCTACAGAGTTTGTTTCGTAAGAATCATCCGGCGAAGCGGCGACCCGCCGAGTCAAAGTAAGTGGAATTACTCCAAACTAGTGTTAATACACTCCCAGCATTAAAGTGAGTATTTCTCTCTTTTGGACTTCCGAGAAATAGCGAGTTTTCGGCTGTTTTTTCATAAGTCAAAGTTTGGGCAGTATATATATTCAAAGTAGTGTTTTCTTCCGGAATATTGATGGATTTAGTTCTATTTGCTATGAATATGAATGCAGTTGGAAGAAATAGCTGGATATTGGTCGAGCTACGTTAGTTAGTCAGAAAGTCGGCAACTGTGGTATTAAAGCCAGTTTCTTCGGCAAGTTAGTAATTCTAGTATTGTAAAATAGAATAAATTCCAGAAGGAAGTTCCAGAAGCTGAGTATTAAGTATGTTTGCGTTATTATGTCATATTCAGAATAAAAGTCAGTAAATCAGTATTAAACAGCGAGATATTATTTCAGGCTCAGTACCAGATTCAGTTTAATCCAGCCAAAGAATCAGAATAGAATATCAAATCATGAACCGTATTATCAGATTTATTACACATGTTATATGTGATTATTGTTGTTTGTTGAGACCTGCTTGTTTTATGTAGAGGCACCCTTAGAGCTTCCTTGTCGCCCCAGGGTTAATAGTTGTGTCGACTCGCCTGCCAGAGGGTGAGGATACGTCACTCCAAGGAGTGGCATGCCGTCTGCAGTAGGATGAAGATGAGATGTAGCATTCCCCATAGTAGGTTGATCAGCATTACAGTATACCCTGTCGAGCGCTCGCGCCCAAGACACAGTTTATATATTACAGATACAGATCTCAAATTACAGATACAGTTATAGTTAGGGGCCTAAAGGGCCCAAGTTGCATACCTAGGGGGCCGGCGGGATGCTCGTAGTTATTAGATGAGTGGAGTGAATTTATTTTTTGATGGTTTGACCCGGGTAGGGGTATATAGATTGCGTGTTGATTGGCACCTTCTGGCTTATAAGGGCTGGTATAGGTTCTTGTATGCTATATATATATATATATGTTACTTATTAAATATATATATATATATATATGTCACTTATTAAATTAATAGATAGCAGGACGCCGCATCGACAGGTATGATTCTTACCTTCTCTCCAGTACAGTTAAGCTCGGTACAGATTATGCTATTCCAGACAATTTTAGCTATCCTCTGTCATTTCAGTAACTACCAGTTTACTGTTTATCTTCAGTTATGTTCAGTTTTTCTTTGCATACTCAGTACCAGTGGTACTGACACCTATTTGGGGGCGCTGCATTACTTGCCTACAGGTACTCATAGATGAGGAGTCGATCCCTCGTAATTCCAGCCAGCACACAGAGTCATCAGCTCCCGTCATCCGGAGTTAGACAACTAGAGGTTTATTCCTTTTCTTTTATTGTACAGTATGGGTAGGTCGGGGCCCTGTCCAGACCATCTTATCAGTATTCTTAGAGGCTTGAAGATTATATATTCCCTGTGGTTAGCTGTACCGGTCGTGTGAGGCCGTGTGTATGTTTTAGTTGTTTATGATGGCTGTGTGGGGCCTTATTCAGTTAATAGTTGGTGACCTTGCCTGTCACAGTGTAGTTTAGCATTTGATTTAGCGTTTCATTGAAACTAGTTAGCATGGTGGCCTTGTCGGCCCGCATAGGTTCCTTTAAACTACTGTTGTTCTGGTTAGCTTTGTTACTTACAGGTGGCTATAGGCCTAGTCGGCCTGAGGCTATATTTACAGCCGTTATATAGTCCGTTGGTTCCATGAATCCAGAGTTAGAGCCAGCCTGGCACCAGAAGTGCTTAGGCTCAGTAGTCCAGCATTCCAGGTCTTAGTAGGGCACCAGGTGCCAGTCATGCCTCCCAAGGCGGGGTGTGACAAACTTGGTATCAGAGCAGGTCGTATCCCAGGGAGTCTGCAAGCCGTGCTAAGTAGAGTCTTGTCTATGGATGTGTTTTGCACCACATACTATAGGCAGGAGGCTGCAAGGCATGATAGGATGGTTACTCTTTCTTCCTATTCAGTCGTGTTGTAGAGCGGTATAGTATAGGGTTAAGTCCCTAAAACATATCATACTCTTTGGTTACAGATACAAAGTCAGATCAGTGACACCCTATCACAGGCAGAAGATTGGATATAGCAGCAGGAGAGGGCACCATTCAGTTACAGGGTAACTACAGTAGCAGGAGGAGGTATCAAGGACCTCCCAATATGATACCTCTATCGGTACCATCCCCAGTATATTTCTATAACTTTAGAATAGGGAGTCAGAAGCATAGCGTATGTACTAGTTGATTTATTTGTTAAGATGTGTAAGATTTGATTAAGGTGACAGATAATATTAGATTATCGGATAGATGTGAGAGAGAGAGGGAAATGCAGGATTTCCACCTCCATCTTTTCAGATGTGGTACAGTTCCATGTTTCCGTTACGTTGCAGTGAGAAAAGGATATTCCGACCTCTTAGTTTTGATTCCAGTATAGCAAGAAGCATAAGGATTGAGGTGATGTTGCCAAAGTAAGCAGTAAGTGAAGACGGGTCGGTCAATTCCAGAAAGTGTTAGGAAGAGTAAGGAGCCCTATGATTACATAAGTTGTGCAGACCCTCACATTAATAAGTAGAAGAGTGAGTAAGACTACTAGCTTACTTGAAGTGAGTGTAAAAGACCTGTCAGTGATGAACTCCCAGTAATACTTAAGTTCGAGTCAGAAAAAGGCCAAGTCATCCATAACACGCTAACGACGACAGGATATACCTTCAAGATAATGGTTATGATTTCAATTGTGATATCAAAAGGTAGGGAGGTCATATGAATCAGATGGGTCTGACTGCAAGCCAGAAAAAGTATAAGCTGAGACTTGACCAGTAACCTTATTAACAATGTAAGGCAGGTACCTTGAACCCCAGAGCTCAGCTTAAGCAAGATAAGGGGAAGAAGCAGGAATACCAGATTTTGAGGGGAAATTAGAATCACCTCCAGATTGAGAGAATATCGTGTATTAAGGACTAAGCCTCGGACTGACAGTTAAGAGACAATAAGATTGTAGTTTAGAATGTTGCTGTACGTACGCCTACGGAGAAGGTAAGAGGGTGCCGACCCAGAGACTCTAATCTAGTGTGGCCTAGAGGCAAGGTTCAACAGATAGTCACGGGCCCTTAATGTAATGCCAAGTAAGGCCACAAGGTGCGGATGTTGACCCCACGTTGTAAGAGTGGCGAAATTTCAAATAGCAGATCATAGATAAAGTGCATATGTTTTTTGCTTCCGGAATGGGATGGAAATCAAATGAAATGGTACGAGAGGACTGGAGATATCATTAGACTATAGAAGCAGTATATCATGTGCAGTATGAAATTCAATAAAGCATGTCAGAGATTACATATCACTACAAAATTCAATATGTATTGTACGTAGTTGTTGATACATATATACAGATATCATATATGTGGTGAGTAGCTGCCAATAGGGGTTACAGTCACACAGATTCTGGTTAGCTGCTAGGAAGTATATACAGATTGTACTGCAGGACCCCTTGCCAAAAAAAAAGAGAGAAGGGGCAGGTTAAGTGTGATTCACGAATGAAGCCATAGAAACTTTCTCAGTTCTCAGTTTATTGAGTTAATGGACTTATATACTTGTTGCTAGATCTAGACTTCAGAAGCTCACAAGAGTCAGTAGCCTGAATCAGGTGGATGATGATACGGGCGCAGTTAGATGGTCTAACGACCATCTGGTGCCTGTATTAGCAGGGAAGCATCCCTAAAGACCAGTAACATTATCGCCTGTGCCAGAACTAGAAATAGAGACCGACTAAGCATATTCCAGAGGTTAGCAACACCAGAATTCTCCAGTATGTTAAGTGGTCGTACATCGTTTTTCCAGCATTGTAGGTGAGAGTCAGCCATAGTCGACCTAGCAGTTATCATGTAGAACACCCCTCAAGCCCGCCAGCCGTCCCAGTCAGAAAAAACCATGAGTACCCCAAGGAAAGGTCCACAGCAGTAGCCAGTGACGGGCCAGTACCCTAGCTAGTTCTCATAAAATGTTCAGGTATATAGAATCCCAGGAGGGGGGGTAGTCTTTACAAAGTTACCCAAAAGACTGAGAATTTCCTAGTACAGCAGTAGATCCGAGTGGATACGAACCAGGCATGAGGAATTGGTAGTACTATGCTAGCACAGTGTTTACTAAGACAAGGAAATCGGTAGGTTCCCTATGAAGATCCAGGGACGGGTCGCCTAAGAGTAAATCTGACTAAGCCCAGCTCTACAGTTGTTCAATTAGAAGAACAAAGAAGTTAGTTGTCCACAACTCTGTAGTTATGCATGAGATATAGATGTCCGAGTAGGACATTTAGAGCATTGTTAGACTACTTTAGTATTCGGGTCCTTCAGCCCAGCCATTCAGTTATTCAGCCAGATTATTAGAGATCATGATCACTATCAGGATCCTCTGATCAGATACATTCACATGGTGTGCAGACAGTCATCCAGATTATCCTAGCAGTGAGTGGCATTAGCATGTTGGCCATAAGGTCAGATAAGCTCTAGTTATACAGAGAGATTACTTGTCAGTTTCTCCGGTATGATAAATCAGTATGATCATCAATTACATGCCAATTTCTCTAAAGGTGAATCTGGCTAAATTTAGTAGTCTTTTTGGTCACATTATGTCGGAGGTTGGTATATAGATAGATACACAGAAAATAGAAGTAGTGAAAACATGGCCCAGACCTACCACTCCGACCAAGGCATGCAGTTTCCTGGGGTTAGCCGGGTACTACAGAAGGTGTGTGGAAGGATTTTCCACTTTTGCAGCACCTCTGACTAAACTGACGTAGGAAATAGCAAAGTTCCAGTAGACTGAGGCATGCGAGATGAGTTTTCAGGTAACCGAGGATGGAGTGTTGAGATATAAAGATCGCCTTTGCGTTCCAAACATTACAAGACTTCGCCAGCAGATTATAGGCAAGGTACGCCATGCTCGTCATTCCCTCCATCCAGGTTTGACTAAAATGTACCATGATATGAAAGAAATCTACCGGTAGCCAGGAATGAAGAAGGGAATAGCAGAATGCGTAGCTCAGTGTCCTAACTGCCAGCAAGTAAAAGTTGAACACCAAAAACTAGGCGGATTGACTCAAGACATAGTTGTGCTTCTTTGGAAGTAAGAAGCAGTAACTATGGATTTTGTAGCAGGATTTCCCCGCACCAGGCGGAGATATGACTCGATTTGGATAATTGTTGACAGACTGATAAAAATCAGCCCATTTTCTGCCAGTAAGGGCTACTTTCTCTGCCGAAGATGATGTTGAGTTGTATATCAGAGAAGTAGTCAGACTGCATGGTGTCCCAGTGTCCATTATCTCTGGTAGAGGGCCGTAATTTACAGCTAAGTTTTGGCAGTCATTTCAGAGAGACTGGGAACACAGATTAATCTGAGCACAATATTCCACCCTCAGACAGATGGGCTGGCAGAACGCACTATTGAGACGCTCGAGGATATGTTGCGAGCGTGTGTATTGGACTTTGGAGGTAGTTGGGATGAGCACTTACAACTTATTGAGTTTTCTTATAATAATAGTTACCACTCAGCTATCAGGATGGTGCCCTATGAGGCTTTGTATGGGCAAAAATGCAGATCGCCAGCTGACTGGTTTGAAGTAGGAGAGTCAACGCTGATAGGGTCGGATATTATTCATCAATCAGAGGAGAAGGTAAAGCTTATCAGACAATGCCTACTGACTGCTCAGAGCCTCCAGAAATCGTATGCTAACGTGCAACACAGAAACTTGAAATTTAATGTGAATGACTGGGTATTCTTGAAAGTCTCTCCAATGAAAGGGGTGATGAGATTCAGCAAGAAAGGCAAGCTCATCCTGAGATTTGTCGGGCCTTATCAGATTCGCTGAAGAATAGGCCAAGTGGCATACTAGTTGAACTTACCTCAAGAATTAGAGTCTGTTCACCCAGTTTTTCACATGTCCATGCTGAGGAAGTATATAGGAGACCCCTCCAGAGTTGTCCCAGTTCAGGATGTCCAGGTTATGGAAGAGCTGGCTTATGAAGAGGTTTTACTAGTCATACTAGACTGGCAGATTCGCGGGTTGGGAACTAAAAATGTTGCTTCTATCAAAGTATTGTGGCGTAACAGGAACCGAGAGGAAATTTCTTGGGAAGAAGAGGAAGATATGAAAGTCACATATCCTCAATTAACTTCAGCCTACTGTGAAATGAATGCTATAGTATTATATGGAGTACCTGTATTGGATTTTTCTGAGTTTTAGGATTTTTGAGATAGTCCATATTATAGGGGAAACTCTGCCAAAATTTTTCTAGAATAAGTCAAGTAAGTTGAGATTCTTGAAAGCAGAAGTTTACATTCGAGGACGAATGTTCTTAAGGGGGGGGGATGTTACACCTCGTAAAATCTTGACATTTAGATGGCCTATTTGCATGTTGGTTAAGAGCTTTAGAATTCCATACATGCTAGGAAAAGGCCCGGGGGAAGACCGGACAAGCGCCAAGTCGGAGCATTGCAAGGCAAATGCGACTTATAAATCGCATTCGACAAATGTGACTTATAAATTGCATTCGACAAATGTAACTTAAAGAGGTAGTCGGGAAAAGCCCCTCCGCGACAGGCAGCGTGTCACAGAGGCTTCCCCTCCGCGATGGCCAACGTGCCACGGAGGGGGGGGGTTTCAGGTCCAAGTATATAAAGCCCCACATCGGTTTTTTTGGTCACTTTCCATTTTTCATTTCCAGAGAACGAACAAAAACAGGGGAGACAAAGGGTTTTCATAAAATCCCTTCCAACTACGCCGTCAAATGTGGTCCAAACTCAAATTAACTTCGGGTACTGAAGTATAAAGCTGTAAAGAGCATTCCTACAGAGTTAGTTTCGTAAGAATTGTCCGGCGAAGCAGCGACCCGCTGAGTCAAAGTAAGTGGAATTACTCCAAACTAGTGTTAATACACTCCCAGCATTAAAGTGAGTATTTCTACCTTTTGGACTTCCGAGAAATAGCGAGTTTTCGACTGTTTTTCGATAAGTCAAAGTTTGGGCAGTATATATATTCAAAGTAGTGTTTTGTTCCGGAATATTGATGGATTTAGTTCTATTTGCTATGAATATGAATGCAGTTGGAAGTAATAGCTGGATATTGGTTGAGCTACGTCAATTAGTCAGAAAGTCAGCAACTGAGGTATGTAAAGCCAGTTTCTTCGGCATCCAGTATAGTAAAATTCAGTATGTTTGCGTTATTATGTCATATTCAGAATAAAATTTAGTAAATCAGTATTAAACAGCGAGATAATATTTTAGACTCAATACTAGATTCAGTTTAATCCAGCCAAAGAATTAGAATAGAATATCAAAGCATGAACTGTATTATCAGATTTATTATACATGTTATATGTGATTATTGTTGTTTGTTGAGACCTGATTGTGTTATGTGGGCACCCTTTGAGCTTCCTTGCCGCCCCAGGGGTAATAGCTATGTTGACTCACCCGCCAGAGGGTGAGCATACCAAGGAGTGGCATGCCGTCCGCAGTAGGACGAAGATGGGATGCAGCATTCCCCATAGCAGGCTGATCAGCATTACAGTATACCCTGTCGAGCGCTCGCGCCAGGACACAGATTACAGACTACAGATATAGATCTCAGATTACAGTTACAAGACTCCTCTGGACTCAGATACAATTATAGTCAGGGGCCCAGAGGGCCCAAGCTTCATACCCAGGGGGTCGGCGGGATGCTCGTAGTTATTAGATGAGTGGAGTGAATTTATTTTTGGATGGTTTGACCCGGGTAGGGGTATATAGATTGCGGGTTGATTTGCACCTTCTTGCTTATGGGGGCTGGTATAGGTTCTTGTATGCTATATATAAATATATATGTTACTTATTAAATATATATATGTGTCACTTATTAAATTGATAGATAGCAAGACGCCGCATCGATAGGTATGATTCTTACCTTCTCTCTAGTACAGTTAAGCTCGGTACAGATTCTGCTACTCCAGACAGTTTTAGCTATCCTCTGTCATTTCAATAACTACCAGTTTACTATTTATCTTCAGTTATGTTCAGCTTTGCTTTGCATACTCTATACTAGTGGTACTGACGCCCATTTGGGGACGCTGCATTACTTTCCTGTAGATACTCATAGACGAGGAGTCGATCCCTCATAATTCTAGCCAGCACACAGAGTCATCAGCTCCTGTCATCTAGAGTTAGATAGCTAGAGGTTTATTCCTTTTCTTTTGTTTTACAGTATGGGTAGGTCGGGGCCCTGTCCCGACCATCTTATCAGTATTCTTAGAGGCTTGCAGATTGTATATTCCCTGTAGTTAGTTGTACCGGTTGTGCCAGGATGTGTATATGTTTTAGTTGTTTATGATGGTCGTGTGGGGCCTTATTCAGTTAATAGTTGGTGACCTTGCCGGTTGTTCGCGGCTGGTTCGGTATGTGTTAAAAACCGACACGCAAGTGTACGTGGTCAAACAAGTAATAAAGTGGCTAAGTAGCCATGTATCGATCCAAGGAGGCTGCTCTGGATATGCAAAATTTCCTAGTTCACTATATTTCTATTCAATTTCTAACTATGCTAACAACTATCCAATCAAGAATTGAGGGAGTTTTGTTTCTAAACTAATTATATACTAAACTTAACAACTATTATTTACGTTGAATTCAGACAATGGATATGCTCATGCCAAGGTTAAGAACGAGTAATGGAGTTGATAATTATGATAATTTGGTCATCCTCTTCTTCATATTGCTAGTCAAGAACGTTTGCCTAGAAATTAAAACTCTCGTATTTAATTTCACTTTAGAATCATAAACCATTCGTCTACATTTCTGTGATCAAATGAAATTTATGACCTAACACTACAATGCCGGTTCCTAAATTGACTAATACGGCTTTCAAGTATATTTCTATCAAGAAAGCACATCAAAACCCAATTTTCCCAAATCAAGTTAAGAACAATACCCTATTAATTCACAACTTTCCAATTTCATGCTCTCTCGAGTGAAATTGGACTTTTTAGATATACATTAATGGTGGCCAATCAAGAATGTACTAAGCACAAGAATTAATAGAACAATATGCAAGAAGAAGAAGAAACCATATCAATTATTACCAATAATCATTACACAAGTTCAAAACCTCAGCAAGAAAGGAATTAGCCACTCATTCTTGGATTAATCGTCCTAGAATGAGTGTAAATCATGCATACAATTGAAGGAAAAGAAGAAGGGAAGAGAAGAAAACTCTTATCTTTTCTATTCTTCAACTGCCACAAAACCACGTTCCTCTCTCCACTCCTGAACTCTGCTAAAAACTAGAACTAAAAGAAGACTCCTTTAAAAATAACCTAAGTGTGCTATTTATACTAGTGGGAAATTTTTCCCGGAATAACAAGCAACGTGTCACGGAGGCCAACGCGGAGCACTGCCTCGGTGACACGGCATGGACGCGGACCCTCTCTGGAAATTGCAGGATCCGGATAATTGGTCTCAACGTGGCACGGAGGCCATCGCGGAGGCCTATCTCCGTGCCACGGAACTGACGTGCAGGCACACTGGAAATTGCCTAATTAATTCCTGCCCAGGCAGTGTGCTACCGCGATGGCAGCGTGGCACGGCTCCATCGCGGAGCCAGTGTAAAATGTGCCATCCAAGGTCTTTTCCACGCTCGCATCCAAGTCCAACTCCGACATAGTTCCAACACGCATTTTAGCTCCTAAAAATCACATTATCCTGCAAAACAAATGCTAATCATGTTGGTTAGTATAAATTCGCATTTTATTACCAAATACATGATATTATATACACATTGCACAACAAACAAGGTAAAAATGATATGTTTGAGTATCACTTGTGCATATAAATCTGCCCAAGATCACTTACCCCACACTTAAATCCTTGTTCGTCCTCGAACAACACATACACAACTCATGCAAATTACATCCCAACCTTCGTCACTATGGTGCAACATTTTACGCCACGGTCATACCGATTATTCAATTCTTGCAAATCATCAAGAAAACATGCTTGGTCGTACAAGATAATGACCTTAATACATCGAGGCTTCCTAAACTTTTAAGAATTGATTCTTGATATCGGCAAACTCATGCAAATCAACTAATCAAGAAATCCGACACGAAAATCAATCTTTCATCAAGCATGTACCCTCACAACTCGAGAGAAACTTCCCCTTTTATGTTCGTGTAGCACACAAACATGCAAGTAGGGGCATATAAAAATTAATTTCACTCTCTCTCCCAAAATAATTCGCATGCATCATGTCATGACCCATAGGCTTGCCCTTAGTGTATTACTCCACTAATATAAAGAAATGCAATGTAGGATCAAATAGGACTTTTAATGGGTTGTAACTGGGCTATGGATCTAGTATATATATATTGGATTAGCCAATAATAGTCGCTAGCATCCTTAAGCGCCTTTTCAACTCATTCCCATCGACTCATGGACATTGTTCCTCTCTTTTCTCTTTTTCTCCCATTCATGCTGGTTTACTTTCATACAGCCCATTTCATCAGGCACACTTGACACAAAACAGAGGGTTTTCATGTACCCTCACTGTCATTTAATTACAACTAGTGCCTCTTCAACATCATCTTTTCTTTCCTCACTTTGCTTTTCTTTTCTTTTCACTCTTTTCACTCTTTAACACTTTGGGAAACATTTTTTGTTCTTTGTAAGCGCTTAAGAGCTTCTTATAGACTTTAAGGCTAATGAAAAGAAGGAATAAAGCTTAGTTCATACAATTCTGGACAAAAGAAAGAAATCGGCTAAAGGCTCAACGGGCTGACTAGGGTACACAACATATAAAAAGGTAGAATTTGACAAGAAAAAAAATGGAAACTAACGGTTAAAACAAAGAAATGCCTACATCCTTTCCGACACTACACCTCCTTCATTTCATTTTGTATACACGCCAGGCAAGTTCTAGACAATTCACAATGACATGGAATAGCAAAACCTCACTCACACTTCATGCACATGCTCGAATCAAGATGCATTCACAGACTCTTTAATTAGTCAACTACATGAATTCAAGATTAAGCCTCAATCATAATGAACCAAATTCTCTAGCCTAGGTAACTCAACATATTTACAAAATTGCATGCTTTCAAATGAATCATTTTCACGTTTTGAACATCAATTACAACACGCAACGAAATTTAAGCAACCATAAGCAACTACAGTTTATTGATGCAATCCACCAAAGAAACTAAAAACAAAACATCTACTCCTATCGACTACATTTCCCTTAAGACGGTCGTCATCCATCCATCATAGGGAATGGTCACTAACTATGACATCGGTTCAATGGGACTATTCTCGGTAAAAGAACCGAAAACAAACTCCGAGAAACCCAAAATTAAAACTTCAAAATTTTTGCAACACATCGATCATTTCGATAGAAAATATTTGCAAACTATGTTGATAAATGTAAAATCTTTTCGCAAAAATTTTGAAAAATATCGATCATATCGATAGAAAAAGAAAGAAATTTACAAAATTTACAAAATATTTACAAAGGCAACCATAACTTTTTAAAGACACACATCATTAGCCACAAACAAATATATACACATCATTCACAAATCAGTTCACAAGAACAGGGAAAGCACAGACATACATAAACGTCAAGGAAGAATATACAACAGATTTAGAGCCTATGACCCAGCACCTAACTACTCCCCACCCCACACTTAAATCGAACACTGTCCCCAGTGTTCACAAAAATACAAAGCACAAAATTTTGGGTGGTGGAACTCCCTGCTTAGTCGAAATATTCGACTTCCTCATCCGGTGTTGCGGCCTCGTCGCCCATATCTGAATCAGCTCCATCGCCGTCATCGGACTCTACATCAGAGTCCTCACGATGTGTCTCCTCATCAGTAGGGACGTCGTCGTCAGTCGGCTCCACAAAGGCTGGCCCCACCTTGCATAAAGCTCTAGCGTTCTCGCCGAAGGGGTAGTCCAGCTCCAGCTGCCATAATTCATCCTCGGTGGCTGGTCTCCCACATATCCGTAGCTGCAGCATCTGCATGCCGAACATACGGGCCATATACTGGTCGTCACAAGCATGTCACTCGCCCAGAGTAAGCACAGGTCCGTGTGTAGTGTCAGGGGCCTTGGTTTTTGTCACATCAAGGGCCCTCCGCTCCAACTGCGGAATGTAATCCAAGGCTTCTTCCTCGATGTCAAGGCCTCGGAGGAAGGTGGTGATGAGTCCGCCAAACCCGTATCTGTGGCCCTGGTGTAGTCTGGCTCTCTTCATGGCGGATATTATAACTGCCCCCACATTAATCTCAATCCCTTTCATAAGGGCATACACCAGGCAGACACGGTCCCGGGTCACGTCTGTCATATGCACTCCCGGGATCAAACACGAACATACTATTTTTAGCCAGATTCTGGCCTCCTTGTTCATCTGCGAATAAGGCAGAGTCTGGTGGTAACCCCTCTCTTTGTGTCTCCTCCATCGGGCTGTGGATCGAGCCCCACACAACGTACGTCTGATGTCGGCGTACGGTGGGGTGATATTGAGCTGGCGGAGAACGTGGGCGTCTGTGTCCCGCGCTCCAACGATGGCATTCAGCTGCTGGGGTTCCAGGGTGACAATCTGCCCTCTGATTTTAATAGTATGGCTCCTGATGGCCGGGTTCCAGTTGGCGTAGAATTCCCGGACCAAGTGAAGGTTGCACTCCTTGGGCTCCTGAAAAATAAAACTGAGCCCAGCTGCCTCAATCCTCTGCACCATGCGAGGGAACTCCTGTGCAAGTGGTTCCCTTGCAATATATTCCTCCGGGAAGTATTTGCTTTCCTTGTGCTTATTATACCATTTCTTCCCTTCGTCGGTGACCCATCGTGTTCCGTATCGGCGGTGTTGACCACGTGGAACAGCAGGTGCAGCTGGGACAGCAGCGCCCAGTCTCATTCTCTTTCTGCCGGTGCCTGAGGTTGAGGCACCCTTGCCTTTATCCTGTCGGCTAGCCATTGTACCTATCAATTTACACAGACAAGCACAATATTAAGCTAAAAACTTGTTAGCTTCGGCTAAGGTCGGGTTAAACAAAATTTACCCCACACTTAGTCTTTAACAAAATTTACAACATTTTAGCAAGGATAACCCTATTTACACCCCCAAACACAATCAACTATAAACATGTTGCTTAGTGCGTTCACAAAATTTCGACAGCATAACGGCTAGCGAATTACTCAGACTTCATACAGCTAACCCAATCCTCCTATCGACAGCTATTCACCCACAGCACTTAGCAACAATAACCACAACAGAAATAAGAACAACAATACAAACCTATTATATACAACTAATCTAAGCAATTCAACCAATTCACACATTATGCACTTCCCCACAGAAATTTGAGAATTAGTCGTCTTTCCACAATTAAACAATAGTTACCACGACTTATCTCAACTACTAAACACACCCAGGCACCAATTTCATCAAACTATCAAGTTATCCACGTTCAAATCCAACAACCCAAGCCCTAGAACTCAATTCGACAATCAATATTGAATTATTCAATCAATCGATAAGTTCAAACGTCAACTACAATAATCCGAACATAATCAATCACAAAATAATTCACATCATGTTTAATTTTTTTACCTAGGGTGATATATCTCACCTCACATGCTCAAAAGTGACAAAACTCGCCAGAAATTTGAGATCGAAGATGAAAACATACCTTGGATTTGAAGAACCGAAAAAAACTTGACGTTTTCCTTGCCTATCAACGTGGCACGGAGCTTGGGGGTAGGGGAATGGGTGTTTGGTCGCGGAGGGTAGAAGGAATGGGGAAATTTGGGCGAAAATCGGGGGTTTATTTAAAAGAAACACGCGGGTCACCCGGAAACCCGGTGTGACCCGGCACTGGAATAAGGGCAACGTGTCACGGAGAGTAACGCGGAGCCCCTCCTCCGTGACACGGAGCCAACGCGTTGGCTTACTGGAATTTTAAAAAATTCCAGATTTGCCTTCAACGTGTCACGGAGGTCAACGCGGAGCATTGCCTCCGTGACACGGCGCCAACGCGCCAGTGCTCTGTTTCACCATCAAATTTTATTTTTCATACCTCGCCTCGTTTCCTCGATTCCAAGTATTTTTCCTCCAGTATACCTGAAAATCACCTCACTAAACAAAAATTGGTTAAATTCATAGATTCCCTACTAAAAAAATAAATAAAATAAAAATTACTAATTAAAATGCAAATCTAAGCCTAGTCAAGAAAAAGGAAAGAAAATAGAATAAATGAAAAACTTTACACTAAGGAAAGAAAAAAAATATTTTTCACGGGTTGCCTCCCGTGCAGCGCCTGGTTTAACGTCGCGGCTCGACAGCCTTTATGCTCACGTGTCTACTAGGGAGATGGACGATTTTTCTCGATCATGGTCATCTCCCCAGTAGTTCTCAACCTCGTCTGGTGGCCTACCTCGTAACTCTCGGAAATCACTCACTCCATTTGCATTCCCATGATCAATCACGTTGATCACCGAGAGTTCCTTATAGACAGTCGGGAGCTTAGGTGCCTTGTACACGTCGAACACCTCAACCTTGTCGTGTGCTCGCATTGTGAGTTGACCCGTAGCTACATCGATCAATGCCTTTCCGGTTGCCAAAAATGGTCGTCCCAAAATAAATGGGACTTCTGCATCTGGTTCAAAATCCAGAACAATGAAATCTACCGGAAAAATGAGGGAGCCTACCTGCACTAGCACATCCTCGACAATGCCATCCGGCTTAGCTAAGGACCTGTCTGCTAGCTGCAAGATCACTGTTGTGGGTCTAGGACTCCCTAGCCCTAACTTTCTGAATACCGAAGATGGCATCAGATTTATACTTGCCCCCAAGTCGCATAACCCACGAGCTCGGATACTTTGCCCAATCGTCAGCTGGATAGTAAAACTTCCAGGATCCTTTAGTTTAGTGGGCAACCTGTTCTGAATACGGGATGTGCATTCCTCTGTTAAAGCCACCGTGGCATACTCAGTCAAACGACTTTTGTTGGCCACGATGTCTTTGATATACTTTGCATATTTCGGCACACCCTGCAAGACATCAACAAGAGGTAAGTTAACATGTACCTGTTTGAGTACCTCCATGAATTTCTGGAAACACGCCTCCTCCTTGTGTTTCTTAAGTCGTTGAGGGAACGGGGGTGGAGGCCTTGCTGGTTCAGCTTCTTTGGTCTTCCCCGTATCTGAGGTTTGTTCTCCCTCAACATCTACTGCTCCTGACTTCTGAGGCGGTCTTTCAGGTTCCACCTCCTTTAATTGTAAACCACTCCTTGTGGTCACTGCATTTACCTGCTTAGGATTTGGATCCGTGTCGCTAGGTAGTCCTCCCCTGGGTCTAGTATTTTGGGCACTAGAAAATTGCCCAAACTGATATTCAAGAGCCTTGGTTGCCAATTGATTGTTCTTTACTTCGGCTGCCAATTTGACGTAGTCAGCCTGCAATTGTGCCTGGTTGGCAATCATGGTCTTGAACATTTCCTCAATAGTCGGTGGTGGTGGTGGAGGAGGGGCATTGTGATTTCTGAACTGATTCTGATAGCCTTATTTCCCTCCTTGGTTTCTGTGCATACCCTGCCCTGAACCTTGGCCTTGTTGATTGTTGCTACCCCATGAAAAATTCGGATGATTCCTCCAATTCGAGTTGTAGCTACCACCAAACTGCTGTTGATTCCTCTGTGCATTGCCCACAAAGTTGACAGAATCAGGATTTGCACCACAGCACTCAGCTGAATGCTCACTACTACCACACACTTCACACCATATCTGTTGGACTGCATTAACTGAGGCTGAAGACTGGTTCAAATTCATAATGCTGAAGTGAGTGTTTAAGGGATTTTGCAAAGCAGCTATCTGTGCAGCGATAGCTGTGAATCCATCCACTTCGAACACTCCCGCTGCTTTCCTTGCTCCACCCCTTGAAGAATCTGCATTCCATTCCGGATTGCCTTGTGAGATTCGGTTGAGCAAAGTGTACAACTCTTCATAAGTCTTCTCCAGCGCTTGCCCTCCAGCTGCTGAGTCTAACAAAATTTTAGTGTGGGGTTCCAAACCCTCAATAAAAGTGTGTACCAACACCTCATTTGACTGATGATGATGAGGACAGTCCCGCAACATGGACTTGAATCTTTCCCAGGCTTGATAAAGATTTTCTCCTTCCCTCTGTTTAAAGCTTAGAATCTGACTTCTAAGTTTAGCTGTTTTACCTGAAGGGAAAAATCTGATCAAGAACTTCTTTGCAAGATCATCCCACGTTGATATAGAGTTGGGTGGTTCAGCTTTTAACCACCTCTTGGCTTCACCCAATAAGGAAAATGGAAATAAGGTGAGCCGAACATAATCAGGTGACACTCCAGCGGGTATGTACGTGTCACTTATCTCCAAAAAGTTCTGGAGATGTTGTTGCGGATCTTCGTGAGGGAGACCGGTAAACTGCCCGCTCGTGTGCAAAAGTTGCACCATATTTTGCTTTAACTCAAATCTCCCCCCAGGCTCTAGTTTGCGGATGCTGGAATGTACATTATTAGCTTGTGGGATGGCCACCTCGCGAACTGGCCTGGCTGCTACTTCCTCGGGCACTAACACTGCCCGTACAACTGGTGGATTGGGTTGCTCCATCGTAGACTGTTTGAGCAACTGCAGCTTCTTCCGAAGAGCTTCTCTACGTTGACTATGCAATTCACGTTCTGGCTCTAAGTAAGATTCCACCAACTCCTTGTCCCTTGCCAGTGTTCACAGAAATAAAAATCTGCAAAATACAGGCTAAGACCAAGTTGTTAACACTTAAGAAAATAAAATACAAATACAGTAAATTTACACTAAACAAAATTTTACAAATCGCCTAGCCTCCCCGGCAACGGCGCCAAAAACTTGTTCGCGGCTGGTTCAGTATGTGTTAAAAACCGACACGCAAGTGTACGTGGTCAAACAAGTAATAAAGTGGCTAAGTAGCCAAGTATCGATCCAAGGAGGCTGCTCTGGATATGCAAAATTTCCTAGTTCACTATATTTCTATTCAATTTCTAACTATGCTAACAACTATCCAATCAAGAATTGAGGGAGTTTTGTTTCTAAACTAATTATATACTAAACTTAACAACTATTATTTACGTTGAATTCAGACAATGGATATGCTCATGCCAAGGTTAAGAACGAGTAATGGAGTTGATAATTATGATAATTTGGTCATCCTCTTCTTCATATTGCTAGTCAAGAACGTTTGCCTAGAAATTAAAACTCTCGTATTTAATTTCACTTTAGAATCATAAACCATTCGTCTACATTTCTGTGATCAAATGAAATTTATGACCTAACACTACAATGCCGGTTCCTAAATTGACTAATACGGCTTTCAAGTATATTTCTATCAAGAAAGCACATCAAAACCCAATTTTCCCAAATCAAGTTAAGAACAATACCCTATTAATTCACAACTTTCCAATTTCATGCTCTCTCGAGTGAAATTGGACTTTTTAGATATACATTAATGGTGGCCAATCAAGAATGTACTAAGCACAAGAATTAATAGAACAATATGCAAGAAGAAGAAGAAACCATATCAATTATTACCAATAATCATTACACAAGTTCAAAACCTCAGCAAGAAAGGAATTAGCCACTCATTCTTGGATTAATCGTCCTAGAATGAGTGTAAATCATGCATACAATTGAATGAAAAGAAGAAGGGAAGAGAAGAAAACTCTTATCTTTTCTATTCTTCAACTGCCACAAAACCACGTTCCTCTCTCCACTCCTGAACTCTGCTAAAAACTAGAACTAAAAGAAGACTCCTTTAAAAATAACCTAAGTGTGCTATTTATACTAGTGGGAAATTTTTTCCGGAATAACAAGCAACGTGTCACGGAGGCCAACGCGGAGCACTGCCTCGGTGACACGGCGTGGACGCGGACCCTCTCTGGAAATTGCAGGGTCCGGATAATTGGTCTCAACGTGGCACGGAGGCCATCGCGGAGGCCTATCTCCGTGCCACGGAACTGACGCGCAGGCACACTGGAAATTGCCTAATTAATTCCTGCCCAGGCTGTGTGCTACCGCGATGGCAGCGTGGCACGGCTCCATCGCGGAGCCAGTGTAAAATGTGCCATCCAAGGTCTTTTCCACGCTCGCATCCAAGTCCAACTCCGACATAGTTCCAACACGCATTTTAGCTCCTAAAAATCACATTATCCTGCAAAACAAATGCTAATCATGTTGGTTAGTATAAATTCGCATTTTATTACCAAATACATGATATTATATACACATTGCACAACAAACAAGGTAAAAATGATATGTTTGAGTATCACTTGGGCATATAAATCTGCCCAAGATCACCGGTCACAGAGTAGTTTAGCATTTGATTCAGCATTTCATTGAAACTAGTCAGCATGGTGGCCTCGTCAGCCCGCATAGGTTCCTTTAAACTACTGTTGTTCTGGTTTAGCTGTTGTTGTCATACAGGTGGCTATAGCCTAGTCGGCCGGAGGCTGTATTTACAGTTGTTATATAGCCTGTTGGTTCCATGAATCCAGAGTTAGAGCCAGTCTGGCACCAGAAGTGCTTAGGCTCAGTAGTCCAGCAGTCCAGGTCTTAGTAGGGCACCAGGGGCCAGTCATGCCTCCCAAGGAGGGGTGTGACAAGAACTTTCCCAGTTGTTCTTTACATAGATTATAGTATAGCTGATTAGGAAAGGATCATAGGCCATTTTTTATTTTAGCCACTTTAGCTTAAATGACCCAACCAAATAAAAATAAATTCCTTGATCCTGACTTTGAGCTTAACATTCACCATTTTTCTTTGATCACCCATTAGCCTTTCCCTTTATTTATAATGAACCTATTTGGCCCTGGTCCCTCCTTGGACATTGTGAACCTCGACTCAGGCAAAATGTCTAAGTTGAGGATGGCTATAGTAGAGGTGAATAAATTGTGAGGAGGTGGAAAACAAAGAAAAGAAAATCAAAGAAAAGTGGTGTGTGGTATGAAAAGAAAAATGAATAAAAGAAAAGCTTAAATAAAAAGAAAAAGATATGAAAAAATGAGAAAAATACACTGCACTCACACATTGCATTTGAAAAGGGAGAAAATAGAGAAAAAGCAAAAAATGTTTAAAAAAAAGGGTAATAAGTGAAAGTGAAGCCAAGTATATAGTGCCAAGGATGGTTTAGTCACTAAAATTTCATATTTACCATACCCATTTCGAAGCCTACAACAAGCTGAATAAAGTCCTATAGTGATGCTAGCCTAACTATCTGAAAAGCTGAAGTAAAGAAAATAAGGGCAAGTCTATGGTATCAAGTCTATGGTATCCGATGTGCATTATTTGGAACTTCTTTGTGAGAGTGAGAGTCTTACTCGCTTAGTCCCAAGTTACATATTTCTATATATTTGTGAGTTTTGGAGACATCATTTGTTGTGACGGTACTTGATTTGTATTATATTCTGTAAATTTTCTATGTGAGTAGCACAGTGAGCGAGGATTCCTCTATCTCTTGCTCGCTTCGATCGGACTCTGACAACTTAGGGAAGAATGATGGGTCGCTAACAAGGCCCCTAAATGACCGCTCAGAAGGCCTACCTATTTTTTTTCCCAATCTGTCACTTGCTCATCCCTCTCTCATGAAAATGGTCTCTCCTCTCCTTACAGTCAAGTGGCTTTCAGCTCCTTTCTTTCTACTAGTTCTTACATAAGCAATTTGCAGGCGGGGCTTTAGCAGGTCTATTGATAGAGATTAATCGTTTTTTCCCGGATGCGTTGACATTCCCCTTTTTTTCATTCTAGTTATTGTCAGGGGAAGGAATGAAGAAAATTAGAGATCCAATCAAATATTGGTGATGAATCCCTCTCCCCCTCTTTTTTCTTTTTTCCCTTTTTTTGAATAAGGGAGGAAAGAGAAAGAATAAAAAAATTGGATTCAACATTCGGGCTCAAGTTCGAATTAACTGAATATTAATCATAGAGGAATGGGGGTCTAGGGAAAGAGTATTATACAAGATACTTAAATATTAGATGTCATATCTTGATCCCTGTATATCATGAGTTGTAGTTGCATGAGTGCGTTGCTAACTTGGTTTGAATGAAAAAGGGGTCAAAAGCTGATTATGGTTTTTGTGCATATTTTGGCTATGTTGGTTGTCAGTTTTCTACTTTACTTTCTAGTTAAGTGTCGTTTTATAGTTTGTTTTATTTTCCTGAAGACATGCAAAAGTCTTAAGTTGAGGGTGTTGATGTGTTGTGGGTTTAGAGCACTTTCGACACTTAAAACTGATAAAATAAGCATGGAATTAGGTATGTTAATAGAGGTATCATGACTTGTACTTTGTTTTTAGGGAAATTAGGTGTTGGAGTTGAAACATGCAAAAGCAGTGAAAAATTGCAGAAAAAAGCCACGTACAGATCTATAATGCCCCGGAAACTCAAAGGCTAGATCCTGGACTTAAATTAGACAAAACTGGAAAATCTGCACCAGGTTACAAAATGAGTCGTTTTGTGACCCGTGCGGAGTGACCACAAGTCATTAAGTGACTCGTTCTGATACCTGGGGGCTTATTCTGAAATTTTGGGTGGTTGAGATAACCATGGGTGTGACCACGAGTCGTGGTCCACCCCATGAGTCATGAGATGACCCATGGTCAAGGATAATGTGAAGAAAAGGAGAATATGGGCACTGAACTTCATGATTAGTCACCACGAGTCGTGGTCCAAGCCACGATTCGTTAGGTGACCCATGGTTCAAAATATATAGGAGAGTATGGGTGTTGGCAATGTAGTTGACGAGTGGGTCACCACGAGTCGTAGGGTACACCACAAGTCGTGGTGTCCCTCATGGTGACCAATAGGGGATTTTGGAGAGTGGAACCAACGACCGTGACAACGACTCTTGGTCACTGGGCACAAGTCGTAGGGTCCCTCGTGGGGAGTAGTAGTCAATTTTCCCTGCCAATTTTCTAGGGTCTTTCAGTAATTTTTCACCCTCCTAAACTTTAAACTACATAATTTTAGACATAGTTTCAGACATATTAGTGGGGTTAAACTGTTTCCCCCCTCATTCCCACCCATCTTCAGAAAAAAATTACCGTAACCTTTCATCTTCAGAAGCTCTCAAGAAAAGCTAGGGTTTCCTCCATTGCAGCAGTACAAGCTTCCTTCTTCGAGGAAATTCTTTATCAGGTATGCGGGAATTCAAGAAGGGGAAAGTTCTTCCCTTGTGTCCCCCAAAACTCTCCTCAAATTTCTTTATGAATCTTAGCCCTAAGCTTTCGAATGTGAAGAGATTATATGTAAATTTTCTTTTGAATTCGCATAGAATGATATCCACGATTATTTGTAGACATGATTTCCAGCAATTCATGAGTAAATTGATATTATTTCGACAAAAGTGAATCCTAGCCCTGCAGATTCTCGAATGTTTAGAAATCCTCGATAATGTCTTGTTTAATCCATGTAGAATCACCTTGTATATTAATTATGGGTATTTTCCCACCAACCAATGGTAGTATTGGTGCTTATCTTTGTGCATCGCCTTCATCCCTGTTTCTTGAGGGTAGAACAGACTAGAAATTCATGATTTAAAATGATAAATCTTGGATTTCTTTACTATACCAGTGAAATGAACTCCCTTACTATTCTACATGCTAAATTATCAGTCAACTACATGATTGTGTAGCCTTAGACAAAATATGAAATTTCTCAGTGCCAATCAAAAATGTCAGCTGATCAGTTTGACTATAGAACTTCCTGAGGTGCTAGAATCACCTCCCAGTTATCAAAATTAGATTCAGAATCCAGTTTATTGGTTCACTAGGCGGTCATGACACTTTATACATATAGTTATGACTACCCTTAGGACCCCAGTTAAGATTTCAGTTTGTTCTCAGACGGTTACGATGCTTCTAGATAAGTAGTTCTGACCAGGCTAGAACCCAGTTTCAGAATCTGATCCGTTAAGACTCTCGGTGTACTTTAAGACACATATCCCTGACTAGTCTTAGGCCCCTGTGTCGAGTTATCAGCCTGTTATTTAGTTTAGGATTATCCAGTGGGAGTAGAACTTAGCACCAAGTGGACCGGGGTTCCAGCGCACCCAGGTTCTCAGAACTACGTTGCCAGCATAGGCTTCAGTATTAAGTGGCCTAATTGGCCCCAGACTTTTGTGATCACTCAGTTCATGCCTTTATACCCTGGCAAGGTATATTGGGTCCTACCAGTGGGTGTATACATTGGACTCCACGTCTAGCTCATGTGGTCACATGTCGGTTATAGACTCTCCTACTAGTCAGTTCAGTCTAGTCTCAGTCCAGTTCAGTTTAGATCAGTAATCTAGACTTAGAACGTGCTTTGACCATCAGACAAGGTCTTCTAGACCACCTTAGCATTGTAGTTATTCAGTTCAGTAGCTTTAGTTGGTCATTGCATATGTTCCAGTTCGGCATTTCTTTTATTATTTAGTCTATTGTATTATGTTCCTCTCACTTACTCAGTACATTCAAAGTATTGATGCATACTTTTATGTTATATCATTTTATGATATAGCTGTAAAATCACAGTCTCAACCCCTTTAGTCGACCTTCTACCGAAGAACTCAGCTAACCAGTCGGTGAGTCCTCATCCTTGAGGACGGAGCTTATTTACTTTAGTTATGCTTTCATTTCTTTTATTTACATTTGGAGTTAGCTGGGGGTTTTGTCCCAGGAGCTCATCAGACCTAGTGGCTGTCAGACGTAAAGTTGTTTTCAGACTCAGATTGATTTTATTAAATATGTAACCTTGTTCAAGTATTATTATTTTTTCATTAAATTTCCACTATATGTATTTTTATGTTACTCAAAATGCCAGTGTATGATAGACCAGGGGTTGACTTGGGGTCATTTGTGGCTTCAAGTACCGTGTTCCGTCTAGGGTGTGAACTCAGGGTGTTACAAACTTGGTATCAGAGCACTAGGTTCAGAGTATCCTCAGATGTCTGAAAGCTGCATCAAGTAGATTCCTCAATATCGGTGTGAAGATGCCACACTTATGAAAGGGAGGCTATGAGATGTCATTAGGAAACTTCCCTTCATTTCATACTCCTTATCGTGCATTGAAATTCAGTCCCAAAAATCATGCTCCCAACTCGTGCTCTGCTTCATTTCAGTGAATTATGCCTCCATGATGTGGCAATGGAAGGAGGGCCAAAAATGCCCAACAGACTGCTCCACCAGCCCCGGTAGCCCCACAGGACGATGCGGTACGCAGAATTCAGGGTGGCTATTCAGCTGCTTGCTCAAACTGTGACCCACCAGGTGAACCAGCATGTGGTTCTAGTTGTTAAAAATGAGTCCACAGCAACTGCTAGGGTGCGGGACTTCACCCAAATGAACCCTTCATCATTTTATGGATTGAAGGTGGGGGAGGACACCCAAGAGTTCGTAGATGAGATCAGAAAGATTACCCGTATAATGGGTGTCAACTCCTCTGAGAGTGCTGACCTGGCTGCCTACCAGCTAAAAAGGGTAGCCCAAGTCTGGTATGAACAGTGGAAGAAGGGGCGACCAGCTGGAGCAAGACCGGTGGAGTGGGAGGAGTTCAACACTGCCTTTATAGATGAATTTTTCGCTAGAGAGCTCAGGGAGGCCAAGGTTGCGGAGTTCATGAACCTGAGACAGGGAAACAGAACCGTGGAAGAGTATGCTCTGGAGTTTACCAGGTTGTCCAAATACGCTCCAGAGATGGTGGCCGAGCCAAGGGCTCGCATGCTGAAATTTGTGAATGGGGTGTCAAACCTGGTCCTTAAAGAGTGTAGTATCGCGATGCTGATCAAGGATATTGACCTCTCCAATTTGATTGTCTATACCCAGAAGATAAAGACTAAAAAACTGAGGGACATGGAAAGAAAGAATAAGCGGGTAAGGATTGGCTAGCTAGATCATGGCCGCCAGAGGTCAGGCGGCAGCAACCGCCCACAGTAGTAGTAGCAGCAGCAGCAGAGGGCTCCAGCGCCTAGCTTAGCTAATGCCCCTACCTTTCGATCCCGCCAGGACCGGAGGGGTGGAGCATCTGGCTCTCAGTCTCAGAGCTACAATGTTAGGAATAGATATCTAGCTTGACCCAAGTGCGACAAGAATTACCCCGGAGAGTTTCTTCAAGGTCGAGAGGGCTGTTTTGATTGTGGACAACTCGGGCATTGGCTTAAGGAATGCCCATCAACAGGACGAGGGAGATCACAATCCACCACCTCAGTAGCTCCAGCAAGCCAACCAGCTCAACAGGCTATCACATCAGGTATGGAGGGAGGTCAACGCCAAAATCATTTTTATGCATTATCATCTCGTCAGGATCAGGAAAACTTACCAGATGTAGTCACGGGTATGTTACGCCTTTTCCACCTACATGTATATGCCCTACTTGATCAAGGAGCCACATTATCATTCGTGACTCCCAACGTAGCAGTTCAGTTCGATATCAGTCTAGAAGTACTAACAGAACCTTTCTCAGTCTCCACCCCAGTTTGTGAGTCAGTTAGAGCTAGCCAGGTGTATAGAAACTGTCCAATCTCAATCTGCAATAGAGTTATTCTGGCCGACCTTGTAGAGTTATACATGGTCGACTTTGACCTTATTCTTGGCATGGATTAGCTACACTTTGGTTATGCCTCAGTCAACTATAGAACTAGTATCGTTAGGTTTCAGTTCCCTTATGAACCAACTCTAGAGTGGTCGGGCAGTAGTTCAGCACCGAAGGGTAGGTTTATTTCCTACTTTAATGCCAAGAAGCTTATTTCTAAGGGATGTAGTTATCATCTAGTTCGGGTCAAGGATTTTGATTTCGAGACCCCAACTATCTAGTCAATCCCTATTGTCAGAGAGTTTCCAGATGTGTTCCCTGAAGATCTGCTCGGAGTCCCTCCTGAATGGGAAATTGACTTTGGCATAGACTTTACTCCAAATACTCAGCCCATATCCATCCCACCTTATAGAATGGCCCCAGCTGAACTTAAAGAGTTGAAGGAGCAGCTAAAGGATCTTCTTGATAAGGGTTTTATCAGACCCAGCATCTCTCCCTGGGGTGCTCCAGTGTTATTCGTGCAAAATAAAGACGGTTCCCTCAGAATGTGCATCGATTACTGTCAGTTGAACAAGGTCACAGTCAAGAACAGGTATCCCCTACCCAGAATTGATTACTTGTTCGACCAACATCAGGGAGCAAATTATTTATCCAAAATAGATCTTAGGTCAGGGTATTATCAGCTAAGAGTCAGAGAGTGTGACATGCCAAAAACAGCTTTCAGGACTCTGTATGGTCACTTCGAGTTCGTGGTTATGTCCTTCGGACTAACAAATGCCCCTGCAGCCTTTATGGACCTGATGAACAGAGTCTTCAAGCAGTATTTGGATATGTTCATCACCGTATTCATCGACGACATTCTGGTATACTCCAGAAATGAGGAAGAGCATGCTAATCACCTGAGGATAGTGCTTCAGACACTCAGAGACCGCCAGTTGTTCGCTAAATTCAGTAAGTGTGAATTCTGGTTGAAGTCTGTGACTTTTCTAGATCACGTGGTCTTGGGTGAAGGTATGCAGTTTGATCCTCAAAAGATAGCAGCAGTGAAAAACTGGCCCAGACCAACCTCCCCAATCGAAATAAGAAGTTTCTTGGGTTTGTCCAGTTACTACCGATGCTTTTTAGAGGGATTTTCCTCTATATCATCTCCACTAACTAGGATGACTCAAAAAAAGGTGAAGTTCCAGTGGTCAGATGCGTGTGAGAAGAGTTTCCAAGAGTTAAAAACTCGACTCACTACTGCTCCCGTATTGACTCTACCAGAAGGATCGGATGGATTTGTAGTTTATTGCGACGCTTTCACCGTGGGACTCGGTTGCGTTCTGATGCAGGAGGGAAAAGTGATAGACTACGCCTCCAGACAGAACAGGGTTCATGAGAAGAATTATCCAACTCATGACTTGGAGTTGGAAGTGGTAGTGTTTGCATTGAAAATATGGAGAATACCTATACATGACTCACATTGATGTTTTCATCTATCACAAGAGCCTTAAGTATATATTCAGTCAGAAGGACATGAATCTCCGTCAAAGAAGGTGGTTAGAGCTCCTAAAGGATTATGACATGAGCGTGCTATATCAGCTGGGCAAAGCCAATGTGGTGGAAGATGCCCTAAGCAGAGTGTCTATGGGTAGCGTGGCTGATATTGAGGATGGCAAGAAGGAGTTGGTGAAGGATCTTCACAGACTAGCGTGGTTAGGGGTGCAGTTGGTTGACTCAGCTGAGGGTGTACTGGTGGTGCAAAGTGGGTCAGACTCCTCTTTGGTTGTTGAAGTTAAGTCCAAACAGGATAAAGATCCCATTTTTCTTAAACTCAAGGGAGAGGTTCTCAAAAAAGAGGTTGAGGCTTTTTCCAAAAGGAGAGATGGTGTGCTCCGTTACCAAGGCAGATTGTGCGTACCGGTCGTCTGTGACTTGAGGCAGCAGATATTGGCTGAAGCACACAGCTCAAGATACTCCATCCACCCTGGTGCTACTAAAATGTACCGTGATTTGCGGGATATCTACTGGTGGAACGGCATGAAGAGAGACATCGCCGAATTCATAGCCAAGTGCACGAACTGCCAGCAAGTCAAGGTAGAGCATTAGAGACCAGGAGGTATGACCCAAGATATCAGCATACCCACATGGAAATGGGAATAAATAAATATGGACTTTATTATGGGCCTACCTCGAACTCATCGGCAACATGATCCCATCTGGGTAGTCATAGATCGGATGACTAAGTCAACATATTTCCTCCTAATTAAAACTACAAATTCAGTTGAGGACCATGCTAGACCATACATCCGAAAATTGATCCGACTTCATGGGGTGCCATTATCCATCATCTCAGACAGCGTTACCCAGTTCACCTCACATTTATGGAAGTCTTTTCAGAAGGGACTTGGTACCCAGGTCAAGCTCAGCACAACTTTTCACCCGCAGAAAAATGGGAAAGCTGTGCAGACTATTCAGATCCTAGAAGATATATTGAGAGCATGCGCGATCGATTTCAAGGGTAGTTGGGATGACCACTTGCCTCTTATCGAGTTTGCGTACAACAATAGTTATCACTCCAGCATCCAGATGACCCCGTTTGAGGCATTGTATGGTAGACAGTGCAGGTCTCCCATTGGATGGTTTGAGGTTGGTGAAGCTGCAATAATTGGGCTAGACTCTTTTCATAAAGCTATGCAGAAGGTACAGCTCATCAGAGAAAGATTGGAAACAGCTCAGAGTTGTTAGAAATCTTATGCTGATGTGAGGAGAAGAGACTTGGAGTTTGTTGTGAATGACTAGGTCTATTTGAAAATTTCACCCATGAAAGGGGTGATGAGGTTTGGAAAGAATGGAAAGCTTAGTTCGAGATATGTGCGACCCTACAGAGTTCTGAGGCGAATTGGCAAGGTAGCCTACGAGCTGGAATTACTTTCAGAGTTGGCTTCTATGCACCCAGTATTCGATGTGTCATTATTGAAGAAATGCATTGGTGATCCAACTTCAATTGTGCCATTGGACAGTGTAGAAATAAAGGATAGTCTCTCATACGAGGAGGTCCCAGTCCAGATCCTTGACCGTCAGGTTCGTAAACTAAGGAACAAGGAAGTAGCTTCAGTCAAGGTCTTATGGAGAAATCAGCAGGTGGAGGGAGCTACGTGGGAGGCCAAAGTGGAGCCAGATACCCACACTTATTTTCTATCGGCTCCGCCACAGCTTGAGATATCAGTCCCGCCCTAAAACTCAATTAGTTTTTATGATCAATTCATGTGTTTAAGTTTCTTTTGTGTTTATGGATGTATGTAAGAAAAGTGAATTCAGTTCAGCTATGTAGTTTGAATCGGAGGTATACATTCCGTCAGTTTTTGGTTTAATAATCAGTACTTGAATATTATCATTCGGAATAGGTTGTTTTGCACATCCAACAACTAAAAGAGTTTGCGGAGAAGGGTTGAGTTGCATAATAGCAGATTCGTAGGTCAATAAATCATTCCATCTCTCTACTTTTTCTGTGTGTTTTCTAACATTCGAGGACAAATTTTCCCAAGGGGGGAGATATTGTAATGCACCGAAAACTCAAAGGCTCGACTTGGGACTTAAATTAGAGAAAACTGAAAAATCTGTACCAGGTCACAGAACGAGTCATTCTATGACCCATGAGGAGTGACCACGAGTCGTTAAGTGACTCGTGGTGAGACCTGGGGGCTTATTCTAAAATTTTGGGTGGTTGAGGTGACCACGGGTGTGACCACAAGTCGTGGTCCACCCCTCGAGTCATGAGATGACCCATGGTCAAGGATAATGTGAAGACCAGGAGAATATGGGTGGTGAACTTCATGATTAGTCACCACGAGTCATGGTCCAAGCCACGATTCGTTAGGTGACCCGTGGTTCAAAATAGATACGAGAGTATGGGTATTGTTAGTTTAGTTGACAAGTGGATCACCACAAGTCGTAGGGTACACCATGAGTCATGGTGTCCCTCGTGGAGACAAATAGGGGATTCTGGGAAGTGGACCCAATGACCGTGACCACGAGTCGTGGTCACTGGGCACGAGTCGTAGGGTCCCCCGTGGGGACTAGCAGTCAGTTTTCCCTCCGAATTTCCTAGGGTCTTTCAGTAATTTCCTATCCTCCTAAACTTTAAACTACGTCGTTTTAGACATAATTTTAGACCTATTAGTGCAGTTAAACAGTTTCCCCCCTCATTCCCACCCATCTTCAGAAAAAGAAATATCATAACCTTTCATCTTCACAAGCTCTCAAGAAAGACTAGGGTTTCCTCCATTGCCGCAGTACAAGCTTCCTTCTTCGGGGAAATTCTTTATCAGGTATGTGGAAATTCAAGAAGGGGAAAGTTCATCCCTTGTGTCCCCCAAAACTCTCCTCAAATTTCTTTATGAATCTTATCCCTAAGCTTTCGAATGTGAAGAGATCATATGTAAATTTTCTTTGAATTTGCATAGAATGATATCCATGATTATTTGTAGACATGATTTCCAACAGTTCATGAGTAAATTGATATTATTTCCACAAAAGTGAATCCTAGCCCTGCAGATTCTCGAATGTTGAGAAATCCTTGATAATGTCCTGTTTAATCCATGTAGAATCACCTTGCATATTAATTATGGGTATTTTCCCACCAATTAATGGCAGTATTGGTGCTTATCTCTATGCATCGACTTCAGCTCTTTTTCTTGAGGGCAGAACAGACTAGAAATTCATGATTTAAAATGATAAACCTTGGAATTTCCTTGACTATACCAGTGAAGTGAACTCCCTTACTATTTTACATGCTAAATTCTCAGTCGGCTACATGATTATCTAGCCTTAGTCAAAATATCAAATTTCTTAATCGCAGTCATAAATGTGAGCTGATCAGTTTGACTACAGAACTTCCTGAGGTGTCAATATCACCTCCCAGTTATCATAATCAGATTCAGAATCCAGTTTATTGGTCCACTAGACATTCATTACACTTTAGACATATAGTTCTGACTAGCCTTAAGACCCCAGTTCAGATTTCAGTTTGTTTTCAGACGGTTACGACGCTTCTAGATAAGCAACTCTGACCAAGCTAGAACCCAGTTTCAGAATCTAGTCCATTAAGACTCTCGAGGTACTTTCATACACATATCCCTGATAGTCTTGGGCCCTAGTGTCGAGCTATCGGCCTAGTATTCAGTTTAGGATTATCCAGTGGGAGTAGGACTTAGCAATGATCGACCCGGGGTTCTAACGCGCCCAGGTTTCCAAAACTACATTACCAGCGTAGGTTTCAGTATTAATTGGCCTAATTGGCTCCAGACTTTTGTGATCGCCTAGTTCATGCCTTTATACCCTGGCAAGGTATATTGGGTCCTACAAGTGGGGTGTATACATCGGACTCCACATCTAGATCACGTGGTTACATGTCGGTTATAGACTGTCCAACTAGTCAGTTCAGTCTAGTCACAGTCAAGTTCAGTTCAGATCAGTAATCTAGACTTAGAACATGCTTTGTCCATGAGACAGGGTCTTCTAGACCACCTCAGTATTGTAGTTATTCAGTTCAGTAGCTTTAGTTGGTCATTGCATGTCTTCCAGTTCGGCATTTCTTTTATAATTTATTCTATTGTATTACGTTCCTCTCACTTACTTAGTATATTCAAAGTATTGATGCATACATTTATGCTGTATCATTTTATGATACAGCTGCAAGATCAGCCTTAGCCCCGTTAGTCGACCATATATCGAAGAATTCAGCTAACCAGTTAGTGAATCCTCATCCTTCGAGGATGGAGCTTATTTACTTTACTTATGCTTTCATTTATTTTATTTACTTTTGGAGTTAGCTGGGGGTTTTGTCCCAACAGCTCATCAGACTAGTGGCTTTTAGACGTATAGTTGTTTTCAGACTCAGATTGATTTATTAAATATGTAACCTTGTTCAAGTATTATTATTTTTTCTTTAAATTTCCACTTTATGTATTTTTATGTTACTCAGAATGTCAGTGTATGATAGACCAGGGGTTGACTTGGGGTCACTTGTGGCTTCAAGTATCATGTTCCATCTAGGGTGTGAACTCGGGGCGTGACAACATCAGAGTACAAGTCATACCATCCTGGTACGAACCGTACTGAGAATCATAGAAAAGTCCAGAAGTTGAGTTGAACCGAGGAGTTAAAATATGACACTTGGTACGAGTTGTACCATCCTGGTATGAGCCATACCAAGGCAGTCGTGGTAAAGCTCAGATAAAATTGCACTAAGTCATTCTCCTAGTACGAGTAGCAACTACGAGTCACGATATCTACCTACGACCCATAACAAGGAGCCATGGTGAGCTTCAGAAGAATTGAAGAAAGTTAGAACTCAAGGTACGAAAAGAAATCAAAAGTTATAGGATGAAGGTACAAGTTGTACCAAGTCTCTCGTGGAAACAATCAGAAGATGCCAGAAGTTTAGGTTCAGACCACGACAAGACAGTACGACTCATAGGTTTATGGTACGAGTAGTACCAGTTTCCAACATTTGGTCAAAAACAGAAGAGCCAGGTCGTATGTGAAGTCAGCGGCAGTTTAAGCAGCTTCCTTATCAATTTAGGAAAAAAATTTAATTATTTGTATAAATACTTTTCTAGGTTATTTTTGTAAAAGGTGAGCAGAATACATTTGTTGAGAGGTTTTTGACTTTTGGGATTATTGACAGCTACTTTTGGGAGATTTCTTGCTTTGATTCTTCCATTGTTCTTGAATTGTTCTTCATTAATTTTTTCAATAATTAAGTGGGTTTTCTTCAAATCATCTTTGTAAGTTCTAAATTATGTTTTTGTCTATGAATGCTTATAGTTCTCTTACAATCATGAGAGGCTAAAACTCCAACTAGGATTCTGGGAACCATGGTGAATTAACAAACTAGGGTTTGCACAAAGTGATTCTAACCAATGCTAATGCTTGTATTATATTCTCTTTGTTTTAATGTTTCTTGAATCTAGAGAAGTGGAGATTAGGAAAAGAGAATTACAACAAAGCCTTGATCATTATGGGTCATTGTATGACTTGAGTCGCAGTCGCAGGATAGTTAATATGGATCAAATTGATAATCTTGAAGTGAAATCACTCATGAGACCTAATTCGGTGATTGAGTATAGTTATCCAATAGGGATGAACCAGTCATTTGGATAAACCCTAGTTATCAGTTCTACAAGTAAGCATTGGGAAAGATCACCAGTGCAAAACTCGAAGTAGTTATGAACCCATGGGGAACACATTATTAGTTATTTTCATTAATTTGATTAAATCTCAACATTTTTACATATTTTCTTTTATAAAACCCCCCCTTTTGGAAATAACCGACTTAAAAGCTTAAATACTAGCGTTATTCTATATCTTGACCTTATTCCCTGTGGGATCGACCCCAACCAAGTTGGGTTCTCTATTGACAACGTCTATGTCATACTTCTATAGGATTATGAGTTTGAGCATATCAGCTCTTGCATGGTTTCTGATTCTCACCTAACGGTTCAATAGGTTGGGTCATTGTTTCCTCCAACTACTCGTCACTGGGCTTGTTGGTTCTAGTAAAGATTTTACAAGCTTCTGTATTGACACCAATGGCCAAAACAATGACTCATTACTACAACCAATGGGTCATTGTATTGCTCCTTGAACCTGGGGACGAAATCTGCTAGGGCAACTAACGACCATCGTAATAGGTCGTTGTTTCTAACAACCCTCGTTTGATGAGCCGTTCTAAGGAAATTTTTTGGGTTTTTCTGGTTTTGCATTCCAAGTCCGGAATTTGGCCTAAGGAACACCTGGGGTGTTACAATGATTCCATACATCTAACTACAATAAGCCAGAACCGACGAGGTTCACGATTACAACGTCTATAAGAGCAGAGTAAAGTGATAGAAATAGAAGTTGGCTAACAGACCAACAAAGATATATACAATAAGCAGTCAAGGCCATAAGACAAAAAGAACCGATACAACCGGGACCTCCTAGCCTACAACAACAATGCTACACCCATAACAGACGTCCATGAGCCTCTATGAATAACAATAGTCAACTGTCCGGGATAGGGCCCCAAATTACCTATAAAACTACATCGGGCAACTCTAAAAGACTTGGAACTTTACCAACTTAGCTGGAACTCCACTCAGCAACTAAGAACTTGATCCAACTGCCGATCAGCACCTGCAGGCATGAATGCACCACCCCGACTAGGGCGACAGTACGAAAATGTACTGAGTATGTAAGGTAGAAATGATAACAAGATTCAAAGTACAGATCAATAGACATACTGGACAACAACAGAAATGAAATCACAAGTCAAGTAAGAAAATAGAACCTACTTGGCCCCTATAAGCCTGGAAAGTCCAACGTAACAAAATAAATGAAAAAGTAAACAACACCTTGCCAACACAACTAACTTGCGACCTCCTGTACCACACAGGATCCCTCCAAACATCTTACTTGGGTCAACTCTAAGCCCCTCAACAACCTCATCTATCATCAAACTACAAGTAGCATGAATAGCTTATAAGATAGATAATCCAAGGCAACAATAGAATACATAAATCAAATCACAATCACAGCCTTGTCGGAAACTGTCACGGCCATACAAGCATCCACCAAACATAAGCACACACATCAGCAACAATATCAATTAAGCACTACCTGAACAACTCTCGGCTGCACATAGATGGTGGAACTCAATCCAACTAGGAGAACTATCGCGATCCCAAAGAGGCTAATACGTCGCAAACCAACTCCCAAATCGCATCTTGCCTCGGTAGTATGGAGGAACTATCAACTCCATAGAACATATCAATCCTTGGGCTCAACCCCGAGCTGAAAAAAGTCTCGTGCATCGAGTATCCACAATATACAAGGCACCTTGGGCTCGACCCCTAGCTGGAACAACTCTCGTGCATCGGGTATCCATAAACCACAAGGCAATACTCAAAGCATACAATCACGGTAAGTACATACATAACCAATGTTCACACCCAAACCATATATTTGAGCAAGGTACAACATTCCAACTCTTACTAGGTCCCTAAAGCTCTATCAACAAGGCCAACACAGCCAAAGACTCAAATTATAACCAAAGGACGTCGCCACCATCGGTTCTAGCCACCACTAAGCCATCAATCAACCCATCATCCCACCTTAATTACATAACCAACCCATGATAGAGGTTTAAAAACAACAACAACTACTGCAACAACTTAATCACCCAACTGTTAACACAAATCTATCGACTAGTCACAACCACGCCCTTCAACAGCCAATCTGAAGCCAGAAGACAACCCAACACATATATGCACATAATAACGTATAACCAGCACCTCAACAAGCTTAGAAACAACACCTTTTCAAGGTTCCAAAAATAGCCAATAAGCACGAGTTTATAAGTAGCGATACTTCACTGAAATCATGCCAAAATGGAAGAAATAGAATCCTTAACATTACCTCTTGATGTTGAATCAAGGTTATCCAACACCTACACCAATAATAGTACGAGCTGTTACCCCAAGAATACTGCTACAATAACAGATCGGTCAATCACTAAAATGCTACTACAAGAATACAACATGATTAGTTTTCTACAAATCCTTGGTAGGATAACCAAGGTAGAAAGCTACCAACACTACATACTCATAATCACCCTAAACAACTAAGAATTTATGAAGAGAAAATCTTACCAATCAGTTCCCAAAGAAACAGCCACTAAGACACTTAGAAACAATGCAAAAACGCAAGCTACACATGTCTCTCGACATCAAAAATCACCTTGGAAAATAATTTCTAATCTTATAATCAACATAATATAAAGAGAGGAGGTGAAAAGGGCTTTTGGTCGCGAGAAGATACTGGGAAATGATAAATGATATGAACAAACCATCCAAAATACTTATACAGGCATACACCGCCTCAGTAACAACATGTCACACTGCCCAATGCACTGATTCCGTGGCGTGACATGATGCCATTGCGGAGCCCCTCTGGTCTTCGCCGCCTGCCTACCCAGTCACACAAAAATGCGAATATTTCTCTACTCTGAAGTCATATTGATGAACAGTTTAATGCGTTGAAAATTAGAACCACAGAACATTAATTTGATAGGCCGTAGGCCCCCTAACTCCTTATAAATTGGGAGAAAAACTTTGAGATATTAGACCCAAATTTCAAAGAATCTCATGAAAGAAATTTGTGATAACTTTTGCCAAATTTCGTTCTACCACTTGATCGGCATCCAATCTTAACATACGACTATATAGTGACTCAAATACCTCCAAACACTTTCTTCTTAACATATTAAAAACTCTTAGTCTTACCTCAAAAGCACGAATTTATTACTTAAACTATACGGGGTGTGACATTGTTCCCCCATTAGAAATATTCGTCCTTGAGTGTTGGACGACACGCACAATTTTTACAAACACTATCACAGTACGACATAGCCTCACACAATCATGAAACTCTTGGATCTACCACAAACAACTCTAAATGAAACAACCTTGCATCTTGCCGGGGTGCGACACAGTTATAATCAAAATCAAGATAAGGACCTTACCTTCCACCATGTCTAGCCACTAGTCGGCTATAGTCCACCATGTCACAACTATTCCTGCACAAGTTAGCAATGTGAGTCTAGACCCAACACATACGGCAGTTGACATCTCACACGATTTCGATCCAGAAAGAACGGAAACAATCCTAAATTTCCTGTAGCCTCTTCTTTATAAGTATACTACACAATGCACGTATAAACAAGACTCTACTAGGCACAACTCATAGAATCCCTAGAATATGAACTGCTCTAATACTAAGTCTGTCACACTCCAAACCCGGAGGGGCATGACTGGCACCTTGTGTCGTACTTGATTGAGCACACGCTGCCACATATCTAACTACAACAAGCTAGAACCAACGAGGTTCGGCATTACAACATCTATAAGATTAGAGTAAAGTGATAGAAACAGAAGCTAGCTAACAGACCAACCAAGAGATATACAATAGGCCCTCAAGGCTATAAGATTGAAACAATCTATACAACTGAGACGTCCGGGCCTATAACAACAATGCTACACCCATAACAGACATCCATAAGCCTCTATGAATATAACAATAGCCAACTTTCCAGGACAGAGCCCTGAACTACCCATAAAACAACATCTGGCAACTCCAAAAGACTTGGAGCTTTACCAACTTAGCTGTAACTCCACTCAGCAACTAAGAACTTGGTCTATCTGCTAATCAACACCTGCAACCATGAATGCGGCTCCCCGATTAGGGCATCAATAAGAAAATGTACCGAGTATGTAAAGTAGAAATGATAACAAGATTCAAAGTACAAATCAGTAGACATTGTGGACAACATCAAGAAGGAAATTCACAAGTCAAGTAAGCAAATGGAACCTACCTAACCCCTATAAGCCCGGCAAGTCCAACATAACAAAATAAATAAACAAGTAAATGACACCTGGCCAACACAACTCACCTGCGACCTCCTGTACCACACAGGATCCCTCAAAACGTCTTACTTGGGTCAACTCTAGGCCCCTCAACAACCTCAGCTATCATCAAACCACAAGTAGCATCAACAACTTATAAGACAAAGATAATCCAAGGTAACAAAACAATATATAAATCAAATCATAATCATAACCTTACCGGAAACTCTCACGGCCTGACAGGCATCCACCAAACATAAGATCACACATCAACAACAATATCAATCAAGCACTATCGGAACAACTCTCGATTGTGCATAGTTGGTGGAACTCAATCCAACTGGGAGAATATTGCGATCCCAAGGAGGCTCAGACATGCCGGACCAACTCTCAAATCACGTCTTGCCTTGGTACTATGGAGGAACTATCAACTCCACGAACCATATCAACATTTGGGCTCAACTCTAAGCCAGAACAACGCTCGTGCATCAGGTATACACAAGCCACAAGGAAACTCGGGCTCGAACCCTAGTCGGAACAACTCTCGTGCATCGGGTGTCCATAAGCCACAAGGCAACAATCAATGATACAATCATGGTAAGTACATAACCAATGTTCACACACAAACCACACATTTGAGCAACGTACAACTACTACAAGAAAAGAGCCTTTTGTGGCAAAAAAAGTCGCTACAATAAGTCAAAAAGTCTCCACAAATGCCTTTAGTGGTGACCGATGAGTCGTTGGCTATACTAAGTGGCTGATACTTATCTGCGGCGACAAAAACGCTGCCACCAAATGTTCAGTTTCTGTGGAGACTGTACCATCACAAAAGCTTAATAAAATCGCCACGAAAACCACGCATGGATAGTGTTGAAAGAAAAGATTGCCACTGAAAATGTATCTTTAGCAGCAACTTAGTCACCACAGAATACCTTTGGTTGTGATAGCTTAGTTGCCACGAAAGTTTTAGTTGTTGAAAGTGTATCTCGTGGCAACCAAGGTGGCCACTAAAGCCTCTTTTTAAAACAAAAAATAATAACAATAATAATAATAAGCTGGTGTATTCCTACTAATTGCCCAACAACATTAAAATTGTAACAAATACACCTAAAGAAAATGAGATAGAAACTTTTCATTACCAATAATCTATGCAACAGTATACAACACTCCATAATACATTGTAATTATGTATACACATGAAAAAATAGAAAATCAAATTCCCTTGGACTTCTCCTCGGCCTATATAATTTCCCTTGCTGTAGAACATTTTCCCTGCTATTTCAAAAAAAAGTAAGAAACCATTTTGATAATCCCCCAACAGAAATCAACCATTTATTTATAACACATCAATTCAAAGTAGATCAATTATTTGAAGTTCATATCGACTGCAATAACTTTTACCTACTACTTTTATGTGCATACTCCCATACAAGAAGTAACACCAAACATTTTTTTATCGAATCTAAAGGAAGTTCCTAATTAATTTTTAATCTATGCTAAAACAACTTGGCATATTAACTGTAGTGAAGATTTTATGTGGCCAAGTATTTAGAGAAAGACAGTATAAAAGACTCAGAAATTGTATCTAAGGTGCCACAATGTTCTTTTAGTCTGTATACCGATTCCTACTACTAAAGATCATGTCAAGTTTCAATCTTATTTCAGAACGACAGCGTATGATCCTAGATGTCAACAAGAAAGGCATGTAAGATGTATCATTGTCCCAATCTTCAAAAATTATTAGTATAGCTTATAGTTATCCACTTAGAATATCCTAAATAAGTCCTCAAAAATTCGAATGTCCCTAAAATATCATGCATAATTAGATTGAACGGTAACATGTTCTTGTTGGAATAAAGGCATACGCAACGGAAGCAAACAATTCAGGATCATACTTACATGTAATATAGACAACATAAAAACATAGATCTTAATCAAACATAAAATCGATACTTATCTCTTCAAGCGTGACCGCGAATCAATCCTCTTGAAACTTTTGCACAAATCGTCCAACTCATTCTCCGGGTCTGTGATCTTCTTCTATAACCTCAAAAATCTCCAAGTAGAGAATACTTGTGTGGGCAAGTACTGCTTCTCAGAAAGGTCAAAGTTCTCCCTTATATTTCATGGAGGAAGAGAATCCTATTTGTAACCACGTTTTAGGGTATAAAACCCTAGTCCCAAAACGTATAGGAATCTTTCTCTCCGAGTAATAGTCAAACTTTCCTTCTAGAAGACCAGTTTATTTTAACCAAAATCTTGTAGGATTTTACTTCTAGAAAACTGATTTCTTTCTTTCCAAGTTTATTAATTAATCAGGCATAGCAGGAACCACATATTTAATTAGTGAGGCTTCCAATTATGGTATTAATTCGCAAAGTGAATGAATTAACCTACCTTAATAAATTACAGATTATTTCACTAAAAATCCGTAAATGCATTCCTCGGTATAATTTCAAAATCGTTCATTAAATCTTATTTAACTCCCCATGTTAAGATTATAGATACCATTCAATCGAATTAAATTTTTAACTATTAAATTCATTGATTAATTTAATCCTTTATTCAAATGTTTAACTTATTTCATGTGACGGATACTAAATCCACCTGCAGGGTTTTCACATGAAAACATATAAGCAATCATAAAGGGGTATCATCAATCTCAAGGTCGAGACATGGATTCCATCAACTAATTATTATTTCACAAATGTCATTTGTTATCATCCAACCTATCGGAAACATTTTAACTCACGAAAAATTGAGTTTCATCCTTTGATAGATCAAAACAACAAATAAATTACATTGATCATAATAATTATATCAAGATTAAGAGTATAAGTACATTTAATGATCTAAAAAATTTATTTTACTAAGTCAGATAAAATACTTATCACTACTTGGTCCATTCAATACATACAAAATGTACTAGCACAAGAAGTTCAAATTATACCATTCTCATGATCAAGATAAACTATATTTAATCTTGTTCTACAATCGTACCAATGAATTTATCCAATTTTCATCTTATATTGTGAGCATATATAAACTTTATACTTATAAGAACCGATCATTTAATCTTTCGTGTATAAGCTAAACTCTATACACTAAATCATCTACTATATAAGTAAAGGACATGTCGACAAATGTATGATCTATTTAAACCTTTATTAAAATTGAATAAATAATTTTCATGGTTAATAATACATAATCCATGGTTAATAGTATATATCCCAACAATCTCCCACTTAGACTTTTAACCATTATAATTGTTAGAATATACCATATCTAAATGCATGGTCAATGGTATATATACCCCAAGAATCTCCTACTTAGACTCTTAACCATGCATCTAACTTTTAGAGACATTCTTTTTACACGACCTTCAAAAGGTTTAGCCAATAAGCTCTTTGCAAAAGAAACTTGTCAAGTTATTTTCTAATGCAACTTTGTCTAATAGTAATTCATCGCAACTGACCGATTCAGTATTAATATCTTCAGGAATTCAATCATGAAACTCTCTCAAGAGTATACACCGAACCGATCTAGGTTATTATTCTCCCACTACGACTAAGTACTATCACTATTGTTGTCACACTATAATGTTCTTGAGTCTTAATATTTTCTTCATTACCTTTCAGTATTGAAATATTAACAACTTCATATAGTGTTATTTGTTCAATATCACTCCCACTACTTTGACGTAGTGAATTTTCTTACGTCTATTAACGTTTTTCCCACTACATAAATGTAATGGAACGTCAATTCTGACTTTTCGGTTAGATGTCTTGAACTTCTGAATTTTCAAATGACTCATTTGTTATTTCTTTTCTTAGTTCCTGTATAACTAGTTTACTTCTAGGAACATGGTTTATACAAATAGTCCTTTTCTAGAAATCTGGCATTTATATTAACAATTACCTTATTTTCTTTAGGACAATAAAATAAATATCCTTTCATTTCCTTTGGATATCCAATAAAAACTCACGCATTCATTCTTAATTTCAACTTATCTGTTTTTCCTTTCAACACATGTGCTGGATAACTCCATATATGAACATGTCACAAACTGGACTTATGTCAAATCCACAGTTCATCAGTGTCAAAGGTACCGACTTAGAACGAATTAAATTAAGAATATAACTTGAGTTTTTAAAAAAGAATATCCCAAGACAAAAAAAATGAATAAGTTAATCATTGATATTATCATCTCCATAAGAGCATTATTTCTTTCCTCTTCTACATCAATCTATTGTAGAGTATATGATGTAGACAATTGACTGCAATCCCTTTATCTGATAAGTGATTAATGAACTCTCCAAAGAGGTACTTGCCACTATGATCAGATTGTAGTGACTTAATATATTTTTAATGATACTTTCTCATCCGCCTTAAATACCTTGACTATTTCAAAGCTTTCAGACTTATGGAACATAAAATAAATATATTCATATCCTGAGTAACCTTCTGTGAATGATACAGAATACTCAAAATCACCTCTTGCCTAGATGCTCATTTGACCACACTAATCGGAACAGATTAGTTCAAACTTATCACTAGTTTTATTTTTTTTAAAAAATATATTTTAGTTTATTTTTTTCTTCTAAACAGGACTCAAAAGTTGGTAGTGTCTTCACTTTCAATGAACCTTCAAGTCCATCAGTTAACCAACCTCGAAGTCCTATCCAGAATAAATGACTTAAAAGCTAGTGGACCAGATAAGTTTCATTCAATATTAAAGAATATTTTCTCTTATGGGATAGCTTAATATTACTCTGTTCAATAGAGATATTAATAATAAAGAGTTCATGCATTTATTTACCACAAGAGATAAAAAGGTTTATCAAGTTCAATAACACAAAAGTTATAAGAAGAATAAACTGAATATCCATCTCTTAATTATTTAGAAACTGAAATTAAATTCTTTTCAACAAAAGGTACATAGACAATGTATTATTTAAATTAATGTCATATCTTTGAGAAAAAAATGTATTCTTGAACAGTAGTAAGTGGATCAGATAAAGTCTGTTGGAATATGAGATATAACATATTAAATAGATCATAATAAGCTGATAACTTGAATAATTAAATTCAGACTGCATTCATCAGTATATATACATACATGCATCTGAATAGTAATTTTTGATGGAAAAAATACTACTCATGCAATGTATATAAATTATGCAAGATTAATACAATTCAAAAGGTAACAAAACCAACTCAGTTGGAGAGTAATTTGTTACTATTAGTCAATTGTATATAATTATTGAATACTAGTTACATTGATCCAGCATGTAACTCAGTTAGAGAGTTAATACAAGTTATCAATAACTAGTGACGAAAAGCATAGTAATTGACCGTAATGAGTCTATTCGATGGGGAAAGAAGACCAATATCAACATGTAAACTCATTACTGTCATCAATAACTAGTGATTTTACCTAGTGACAACCCACAATAAATTTATCCATAACGGAGGAAGACTTAAAGTCAACACGTAAATTTATTATCTAACTTGCCACATGAATTAATATTTATCACCTTTTTACATGTCCATCTTAAAATTTCAAAACTGATCCATCATATAAACTCAAGTAGAGAGTTAATACATGCTATCAATTACTAGAAATTGTACCTAGTGAACTTGTAATAAATTTATCTGTTATGGAGGAAGACCTAAAGTCAACATGTAAATTTATTATCTCACTTGTAATTAATAGTGGAGACAATAGAAATTGATTGATATCATCACTTGAACACGAATAATTTATACATGGTACATTGAGAATATCAATGACTTAATCAAATTAACAGCTTGACAGAAGCTCTTTGTTAATCATAATTCTCAATCAATGCATAATATAATTTCGCATGAAAATAAAATAAGAATCTTCAGTGACCCCAAATAAATAGACCACTTTAGCATAAACTATTTATTAATCATGAATTTTTATTCTAATAATACAACATGCATGTGAAATAAATCAAAGTAATATATCATCGAATATTAAAATTCAAAACACACCACATATATATCCATGCATCTTGAATAGTAAATTTCAATGGGAAAAGAACTACTCATGCAACAAACATATGTGATGTTAGGTTATTCACTCTAACAAATTAAAATTAAAGTTAACTCAGATGGAGAGTATATTATTAAATTAAGCCAAGTGGACATCATTATTATCATCCCTAGTCCCATTGATCCAACATGTAACTCAATTGGAGAGTTAATACAAGTTATCAATTATTAGTGATGAAAAACACAGTAATTGACTGTAATGAGTCTATCCGATGGGGAAAGAATACCAATGCCAATATGTAAATTCATTACTGACATCAATAACTAGTGATTTTACCTAGTTATCCATGAGCACAAGGTATACAATGTGTGTTTTTCTTGTGGCAAGACACACAACATCATCTTACAATAAATTATCCTCTAGATTAGTACACATAAGAATCCAAGATATTATGTTTCTCCCTTTTGAGTGAAAACCTCAATTTCTCTTCTCATGAATTAATTAAGTGTTACTATTATCCAAGATAAATCTCCTTTCGGTAGATAAAACTCTATCACTAGCATACACTTATCCATGACAATTTACACATGATACATTGAGAATACTCAATGAAGCAAATAAATAGATCACTTTAATAGATTCTATTTATTAATCACAATTCATAACTTTCAATTCATGTATCAATATCTTCTCATATGTATAAAGCATTAAAAACTTTTCAATGATTTCACATACGTAAATTACATTTGGTGATTACTATTTATTAATAACAAAATTCGTAATTTATAATATATATATATATATATATATATATATATATATATATATATATATATATATATATATATATATATGAGAAAAAAGGAGAAAAATAATGCACATGTAATAAAAGTTTTTGTACTGAAGTGCCGTGCATCACTTTCATTGCCTGTCAAAAAGGAAATCTGCAAACTTCAATAAATTTACCTCAAGGAAAAATAAGGTAATAAGGAATTGACACATTTCGCTGTCATATCCGGCCTAAACAACAATCGTCAACTCTTTTCCTCTTTATTTTTCATCTTAAAAAATTCTTTCTAGCTTAATCACAAATTAAGTGAAAGAAAAACAAAGGAATTTGCAGCAAATATGTTTCAATTGTCGTAAATCAAAACCCTTTTTTTAAAGTTCACAATCAAGTTTGCAGGAACACTCAAACAGTAAACTAAAATTACTTCACGGCATTCAGATGCAGCCGTCAGCCCGTCACTTCTGAATTTAGAAGAATAATATGATCACGCATAATTGCACATACGTATATTAGATATTATCTATTTAGATGCAAGAAGACTCTGATATCAATTATTAGGACTACAGGCATACGCAGCGGTAGCAAACAATTCAGAATCATACTTGCATGTAATATATAAAACACAAAAACACAGCTTTTAATCAAACATAAGATCGATACTTATCTCTTGAAGTGTGACCGCGAATCAATCCTCTTGAAACTTTTGCAGAAATCGTCCAACTCATTTTCCAGGTCTGTGATCTTCTACTATAGCCTTAAAAATCTTCGAGTAGGGAATATGGGTGGGCAAGTACTGCTTCTCATAAAGGTCAAAGTTCTCCCTCATATTTTATGGAGGAAGTAAATCCTATTTATAACCACGTTTTAGGGTATAAAACCCTAGTCCCAAAACGTATAGGAATCTTTCTCTCCAAGTAATAGTCAAACTTTCCTTCTAGAAGATCAGTTTATCTTAACCAAAATCTTGTGGGATTTTACTTCTTCTAGAAAACTGGTTTCTTCCTTTCCATGTTCATTAATTAATCAGGCATAGCAAGGACCACATATTTAATTAGTGAAGCTTTCAATTATGGTATTAATTTACAAAATGAATGAATTAACCTACCATAATAAATTACAGATTATTTCATTAAAAATTCGTAATTGCACTCCTCGGTATAATTTCAAAATAATTCATTAAATCTTATTTAACTCTCCATGTTAAGATTACAGATACCAATTAATCGAATTAAATTCCTGACTGTTTAGTTCATCGATTAATTTAATCTTTTATTCAAACGCTTAACTTATTTCATGTGATAGATTCTAAATCCACATGCATGGTTTTCACATGAAAACTTATAAGCAATCATAAAGGGGTATCATCAATCTCAAAGCCGAGACATGAATTCCATCAACTAATTATTATTTCACAAATGTCATCTGTCATCATCCAACCTATCAGGAATAGTTAGTTTAACTCACGAAAGATTGAGTTTCACCCGTTGATGGATTAAAATAATAAATAAATTACGTTGATCATAATAATTATATCAACATTAAGAGTATAATTACATTAAATGATCTAGAGAATTTATTTTACTATGTCAGATAAAATACTTATCTCTACTTGGTCCATTCAATACGTACAAAATGTACTAGCACAAGAAGTTAGAATTATACCATTCCCATAATCAAGATAAACTATATTTAATCTTGTGCTACAATCGTACTGATAAATTTATCCAATTTTCATCTTAGATTGTGAACATATATAAATTTTATACTTATAAGAACCGATGATTTAATTTTTCATGTATAAGCTAAACTCTATACACTAAATTATCTACTGTATAAATAAAGGACATATCGACAAATAAATGATCTATTTAAACCTTTATAAAAATTAAATAAATATTGTTCTATAATAGATACTATATCTAAACACATGATTAATAATACATAATCATAATTAATAGTATATATTGCAACAGTTCTTACCAACAATATCAAGATACTTAAATATATTTGGACAGAATCAAGGTGATAACTAATAAACCAATCTTATTACGAATATAAATCCTATATCTAAGACATCATCATACCCACAGGAAAAGAGGATTTGACTTGAATCAGTTGTCTCTGTTTCTTCACTTTGAGTATGTGTCTGCGTAAATTAAAAGTTGGACCACAAATTATATTAGTTAGTTTCGTTTCAAGAAAAAAAATTCCCTTTTATCTATGTAGATGTCAATTACATATAATCACCATGATACACTATAATCTAATTTAAGTCGTTGTTCGATGAACGGTGAATTTACGTGTTTCTTAGTCATATTTTGTCCATACATTATTATGTCTTGAGAATGAATTGTGAGTGTTTTCATGTGTTATATGTTATATTTGTAAAAAAAAAAAGCTAACAGACATGATTAGATACTTTCAGGGCTTAAAGTGATGAATTTGGGCTTGTGTTTGAAGCTTAAAAGAGGAAAAATGGCAAAACTGGAATGACGGAGTAAATATATAGAAGTTGGCATTGCGCAGGCACTGCCAGTGCAACCAGAGGCACGACGCGCCAGCTTGATGGTGCTTTGAGGGTGCAAGGCATGGCTTGGTTCAGTCGTTCTGAAAGTCAAATCCCAATTCTACTAGGAACTGAAGCTGCAAAACTCAATTCAAATCCAAGAAGGAACAACGAATGCTTAATCTACTATTATAAATACCCTTTATTTTCATATTTTAGGCGTCCAAGTCCAAGTCCTATTATTGTCAAATTTTTAGTCCAACAATTAGTCTAAGATTCGGATAATGTAGTCTTGTAGTGTTGTTGTATAATTCATACTTTGAGAATTTGTGTAATAGTTTAGTTGACAAATTGTTAGAATTTTAACAAGTTCTTGTGATTCAATATAGTCTTGGAGATTTGCTACTCAATTAAGTATTCTTGTAAGTATTTCATTATGAATTCTTCTATATCTTTTATTTGGTTTCTCATAAACATAAGCGGCTAAATCTCTTAGGCTACGGTTGTGGGAATCATGATGGATTAAAAAATGTAGGCGTAATAAAATAGTGATTCTTGAATGGTAAATTAAGTGGATTGTTATTCTCTTTATTTTAATTAAGTTTTAGCGGTTGCAAACGTTGAAACGTGCCCATATCTTCAACTTGTCCGACCAAGGAGGTTGATGTTAGAAAAAGAGAGTAATAATGACAATTTGAGATTAACAATTCTTATCTAATTAACTTGAGCTCTAGCCAAGGATAGTTAAAGTCAATACTTATTGCAAAGCAAGAATATATACACTTTTAAGACAGAGAGGAGATGGGTGAAAAGCATCTAATATCTATTGGTGCACGTAACACATGCACTTTGAGACTAAAAGGATATAAGTGTAATTCTTAAGTTAGAATTTTATCATCTTCTTGTTATTAAATATAGTCTTGGAGATTTTCTACTAATTAAGTATTCTTGTAAGTATTTCATTATGAATTCTTCTATATCTTTTATTTGGTTTCTCATAAACATGAGCAACTAAATCTCTTAGGCTAGGATTGTGGGAACCATAATGAATTAATAAATGTAGGCATAATAAAATAGTGATTCTTGAATGGTGAATTAAGTAGATTGGTGTTATCTTTATTTTAGTTAAGTTTTAGCGATTGCAAACATTGAAATGTGTCTGTATCTTCAATTGCCCGACCAAGAAGGTTGAAGTTAGGAAAAGAGAGTAACAAATGGAAATTTGAGATTAACAATTCTCATCTAATTAACTTTAACTCTAACTAAGGATGGTTAAAGTCAATACTTATTGCAAAGCTAGAATATACACACTTTTAAGACCAAGATGAGATAGGTGGAAAGCATCTAATGTCTATTGGCGCATCTAACGCATGCACTTTGAGACCGAAAGGAGATAAGTGTAATTCTTAAGTTAAAAAATAATTAGATGTACTAAACATAAGTCTTACACAAAATTCACCAGGATAGATCACTAGTAAAAGCCTACTAAGTTATGAAATCACAGGGAACATAATACTAGTTTAGTCTTAGTAATTTGATAAACAAACTCAACAACTGGTAGTATTATGTTCTTTCTATTTTTATTGGCAGACCTCCTCTTTCGAAATATTGATTACAAGTTAGCTTATTTTTATCATTACCATATTGTTTCTACCTATTCCCTATGGGATCGACCTCAACCTTTATTGAGTTACTATATTTGATAGTGACCACTTTATACTTCAATTGCAAGGAATAATTTGGGAGTGATTAAATTTTCACGCCGTTGCCAAGAAATACGGTTAAGAAACAGTTAATTGGTGTATAAGATTGGCTTGTAGTTTTTATTTCCTACTTGTATCACTGTATTTTTTTCTCTTTTCTTTCTTTTTTTTTGTGTTTCTTTTAGTTAGTTTTTATTTGTACTATGGCATCATGGAATGATAAGGAGTTTGATGGCTGCAATCCATATCTTATGATCCATGTGCATATTGTGGAGGACCGCATTTTTGACAAGATTGTAAATAACCCTCAGAAGAGAGATGTGTGCACCTTCTCACTTCTATGATGGGTATAATTGCACTTTATGTGGTGGTCAAGGTGGACATTGGGGTGATTGTCCCAATTATTTCGCTTATCAACTCAGTTACTATAATGAAAATTCTGGTTGTGCTTTTGAGTTTGACACGAATGATGACATGGCACGTGAAGGAAAAAGCACTGTAATTGAACGCATGGAAGCCATGCTTCAAGCTTTTTTGAAGTGGAATTCTAACTTAAAGAAGGATGTTGATTCCTCAATGCCTATGGAATTATTTATCCTCAAGAAGAAATGGTTGAAGAAGAGATTTCGACCTCAATGGATGAGTCAAAATATCTTTATGAACACAATGAAAATTGTGGAATTGAAGAAGAGGAACAATTTGAAGAAGAAATCTCTAGCTCTTGAAAAGAAGAAGTTGAGGAGATATTGAAAGGCATAATAGAAAAGAGTGAATAATTGGATCGAGTCTTGACTAATTGGTGGGAAAAAATGCAATATGATGATGAGAAAGTTATCCAAAACATGGAGTTTTCTACGGAAGGATTTTTTCAAGAATTACAAAGTTCTCATCATGAATCAAAACTTGACCAAGTGGAAGTGTAAGCGATGATTTCCAACCAACCAACTTAACAATAATGCCAGATGCCAAAATTGAAGAAGTGACACTAGAGTGGCAAAGAGAGGTTGATCAAATCAGTTTTGAGGACTCTAGCACATTTGAGAGTTAGGATGTAAAGAAGGAAGCATGCTTGAAAGTGGAGCTACTTAGACCACATTCCAATCATTCTTCAATATTGTACTTGGTTGATGATATGAGAATTGAGGCAACCGAGTTTATGGAGTATTTTGGAGAGAAAAATCAAAGTTGCTTCATTCTAAAATTTTTCATTCCAACAGGGGAAAATCACATCCCTTAAAATAAGGGCCAAGAAGTGCAAGATGCGACATCTATTGCTTGGTGCCTATATCTTTACACCACCACCCCTCGAGAAGAGTAGAAAATTAAAAAAGCAGTTAGGAATGCAATTCATAAGTTAAAAATGGAAAAAAATGGTAAAATTGATGACGCCGTGCCACGATGTTAAATAAAATGCTGCTTGGGAGTCAGCCCAAAGGTAATTTAATTTTTGATTTTTTAGAGTTCATGTGTTTGTTCAAATGTGCAAGAATTAAGTCATAATTCATAAAAAGGATCTTGAGCATGAAAATAAAAAATGGGGTGCAAGAAAAAAATTCCGGCCAAGTAGCACACAGAGTGGCGCGCCGCAAGGAGGGGCGCGCCCTGCAGGTCAACAAGGCCGTTGAAACGCACGACTCGTTGCTATGAAAAAAAGTGATTGCCCCTCTGGCGATAAGGATTAAAGGTCCATGGATTTATTCTCACTCTTACTTTATGCTTGATTATTTTAGCACTGGAGACCGTGCTACCGATTAAGTGTAGGGTGTGATAAGTAAACTTCATTGTCATGCATGCTTTAATTGTTAAATCTGTACATAGAGGGCCTAGTTTTTTTTTGTGATCATGACTTATCTTGCATACTTGGGTTGTTTTTAGTAGGTTTTTTTTGTTTTATTTTGTTTTGGATTTTACCAATTTTTATTTTCGATACTTTTCCAGTGGATAGTCTCTTAGAACCGATTAGAGAGTCTAGATCTTTTTTAATTAGTTATAGAGTCATAACCTGTCCCGATGATGGATGGATGATGACCGTCTTAAGGAAAAATTAGTCATTTGGAGTACAAAAACTTGAAATCATATGAATGTTAGGTGCTTCACATAGGTATCAATGGGACTTTGTGAAATTCACTCAAAAATGCATGAAAAAGGTAGAAACACTTAGTCTTGTAAAACTTGACTCCTATACATGAAAAGTGGGCTTAATTATGTTATGAATGCAATATGGATATGTGTGTTTATATAACTTGATTACCATTGTTTAACCATTTATGTCATTGTGCGAGCAAGGTATTTTAGTATACTCCATGTTTGCAATTTGATTCTAGAACTTTCCTGGTGTATGCAAAGCGAAATAAGAATGTTGAATTTAGAAAGTGATATAGGCGTTTCTTTGCTAGCCTATTTATATCTAATTTTTACCTACCTTGATATAATTATCCTAGTTAGCCATTTTGAGCCTTAGCCTATTCCTTTGATAGCCATACTACAAGCTTAATCTATTTTTGCTCTATTAATCTTTATTTGATCCAAATGACTTCTAGAGCACTTTAATAAACAAATTTGCATAAAAGGAGCATAATTGGAGAAGTGAAGGGAAAAAGTGTGGAAATTAGAAGAAAAGAAAAGGGTGAAATTTGCTAAACAAGGATGGTGAAATTTCCCTAACTGACTAAAGGAAACATTCTTAACTATGGAGAGTCCCAATCTATACTAATGGAAACATTCTCCGCTATAAAGAGTCCCTGACTAAACTAAGGGAAACATTCTCAGCTATGGAGAGTCCCAACTTAACTAAGGGAAACATTCTCAGCTATGGAGAGTCCCTGACTGTACTAGAACATGAAGAATACTGATCTAACATTATTCATTTGGTCTAAGCTTCTATAGCTAATCAAAGACATGAGCATTTACTAATTTCATCATGCTACATTTATTTAGAATTGATTAAGGATACTTTCGACTAACAACAAGCCCAAAAGTCTGAAGGATCATTTTCATGCTTTATCATAATAATTCATATCATCATGGTACCAAATCATCATTTAATCCACACATTTTACATTCATGAAATATCTATAGGTTCAGATCATACTTTACACACATCCACAATGTTCAAATCTCGAGTTCATAGCATATGACGTATATCTTAGATTCGTGTAGGATCAATAGGTCCAATTCATACTTTAACATGTATACATTGATTCATATATTCTAGATTTACGAAAATCCCATATATTCAACTCAAACCCTGAATATGTGCAATGAGAACATGGTGAAAGCATCTAAATATTTCATAAAAAACCCATTTCGAAATTTACTCTAAATCACGGTGAAAATTTGATGCCATTACCATAGGTTTAACTCATACCCATAGCATTTACATCATAATCACATTGAAAATATGCACATACTTCACATTAGTCAAAGCCCATAAGTTCTAATCATGTCTCAACATGTCTATTAAACCATATATTCTAAGTTTAAGGGAATTCATACAATCTTCATATAGTTTAGACATGGATGCAAGTTCATAATAAGAGCATGTGAATAATTACAAAATTTCATTTAAAGTTCTAGGCTATTTCATGGTGAAAATTCTAAAATCATCTATTTCTCGTATCAAGTACAAAATTCGCGATGTTGAAGGTAATCCCATAGGCATACATAATTGTTATTCATAATGGGTCATAGAATTCATAGGAGATATATGAGAATTTATCCACAAAATCAAACCGTAGATCATGCTTTCTAGAAAATCAAGGAAGTTGGATTTTAGTATAAAAATTTGGGACACAAGGATGGGAGAAGATCCTTGTTGAAGTCCCACATACCTGCTTCGAAGAAAACCCCACTTGAACTTGAACCTCGACGCGTTTAAAGAAAACCCTTGATGAGTCCTTGAGTCTTGAGAGAGACGAGGAAAAAAAGATTTTGAGGGAATAAGGGATTAGGCTAGAAAAATCCTTAAAAATGTCCCTTACAATGCTCAAAACGATGTAGTTTAGGAGTTAGAAGCATAGGATTTTACAAAAACACCCCTGAAAAAATGTAGAAAAAATCCACCTGCCAGTCCCCACGAGGCACTCCACTAGTCGTGGGGTTGGCAATGACTCGTGGGGCCCTGTCGTGGAGTACACTAGACAATTTTCTCAAAACTCCCTCGAATCAGCCGACGACTGACTTCACGAGTTGTTAGCTGTCTTAACGACTTGTTACCACCTTTCGTTATCTCCACTTCCTGGAACCCCAACCTTGCTCTCTAGCCTCCACCCGACGGCCGACATAATGAATTGTTGCCTGCCTAACGACTCGTTGGGTCATTCGTTGCCACTGAAGCCCACGATTCCTGCTTTTCCTTCCCATGACTGCCCTAACGAGTCTTTACCTGACACAATGACTCGTCAAGTCGTCCATGGTCACTGGACCTGCTGTACCTCCTGACTGCTTCTCACGGGCCTGACCACGACCCGTTAGGTTACCTAACGGGTCGTTCTAAGGCAATTTTTTCCACTTCCCTGTTGATTCCTCATTTAAAGTCTAGGTTCCGACCTTAAAAACTTTAAAGGTGTTAAATATCTTCCCCTTTGGAATATTCGTCCTCGAATGTTGGATAACTTACTGAAAACTGGGGAAATAACTAATATCCCAAATATTGAGTATCTACAACTGAAATGATGGAGTATTTGACTCCGGGCTGATATTACATATCTAAACTGAACATCTAATTCATTCATGGCTTCTAAGGCATAAGAAGGACAGAAAGACATGAAACTAACATGGAACTAGATAGAACACTGAGAAAGATTCTTTCCATCTAACTGGCACTGAGTTGATAAGGACTGAGCCTTTATTCTCAAATCGCTTTCTATTACGAGGTTAGAATTCATGATATCTGGTCTAACTGAAAGTAAAGGACTCATGAGCTCGAATCATTCATGACATCTATAACTAAGCACACACATGAGTTAACCTTATTCTACTAAGCTACTAAAGCAACTTCTAAAGACTGAGTTCGAGTTGATCATACTAGAAGACATGAGTTGACACACATAACTGATTCATAACATGAAGATGAGCCCTAATGATTTGTAGAGTAGGACTGACATTGCTGTCTGAAGCGGTTATTTAGAAATTCTGGAAATTTGCACATAGGGATGGGTATAACTTAGCTTCAACTGAAATACAAGAGAGGTTATCTGAACCTGAAGAGAGAGTTGTTGCGCAACTATTAGGGTTGGAACTCCCCCTCCCCCACTATCATACTCAAGACTCAGCTTGTCTCACATACTTGTCATCTCCCCCTTAGCTTAAAGCCATCACTCTAAGGCTCCTGAATCCTTCTCAAGGTTAGGGCTAAATCACAAACTCTTAGTTTCTCTTTCACCTATAACGTTCAGTGCAAACCTTATACTCACAACTATTCACATCACACATCGACAATCTCTTCCCAACAACATCATAGAGCTTCTTATTAAATACCGGGGTTTTGGGGCTAGCAACATGGAAAGAGTAACACAAAATTCACAACATACCTGTGACTACTACTGGTGACTTACCCTTATTCTAGTGTGCTGCTATGGCATAGGAACGGTTTTGATGTTGTTTGCCACCCACGCTAGATGATGCACCCTGCTGAAATGGATGGGCTATCGGAGCTACTGAAGAGGTGGTCGAGGCTCTACTCTAGCCTCACTTAGCCGTTGTGCAATCCCGATGCTTATGGCCCAACTTACCACACCAAGAACAAGCATTCATGCCAGCCATGCATTCTCCCAAATGGTACTTCCCATAGTTGGTACACAACGAATACGTAATCTCACTTACCCTAGGTTTGTACAGAGCACTGACCATCGAAAGTGCTAGGGCTGATGATTTCTGCTGGGAGTGTGAGCAGTGTCCACCACTCGTCCTCTACAGGGAAAACTCTAAATCTCCTACCCTGGCCCTCTTGGCCTCTTTCTCTTTTTCTTTCACCTGCTCCGCCTCTATTTGTTGAGCGGATATCATCAAACATGGAAAGTCTATATCCTTGTGCAACATAGCGGTCATGCATTCTTTGACCAAGGAGTCTGACACTACATTCACGAACCTGCTCACTCAGGTCCTCTGGTAGGCTACCATCTTCGGTGCATACTTGGACAACTGGGTAAACTCCAATGCATACTCCTAGACATTCATGTCGTTTTGTCTCAAGTTGATGAACTCTGCCGCCTTTGCCTCCCTCAACTCCTTAGGGAAAAAGCTATTTAGAAACGCAGTCATAAACTCATCCCAACTTATAGTGTTATACCCCAAAAACCCAAAGATCAGACCCGGAAGTTGAAACGGAGAAAAGTTTAAAACTAGCACCAGGCATAGGACGGGTCGTAAGGTGACCCGTCAGTGCAGCCCACGAGTCGTGACATGACCGTGGTGAGGTCCAGGTGAGATGTTGGGAATTTAGGAAGTTTTCTCCCCACGAGCATGACCACGAGTAGTGGTCAGGTCCCATGACTCGTTAGGTCAGTCGTGGGGAGTAGTGGTTGAGGGAAGTGAAGGAAAGAGGCAGTGTACATCACGGATGGTGATCATGATTCATGGTCACCAGTTAACGAGTCTTTAAGTCATCAGTGACGAGCCCAAGAGACTTGAAAAGCAGTGTACCCGACGGACGACTCCACGAGTCGTGGCCCTTGATGAAGAGTCGGTAGGTCCCTCGTTGGGACCATCTAGCAGTTATTTTCTGCGAATTTAGTAAGGGCTAGTTCGTAATTCCAAAGTCTTAGGGCCTAAACTACGTCGTTTTGAGTTATCAATAGTGACTTTTAAAGGGTTAAGTTCATTTTAGGCCATTTTCATATTCATGCATGCAAGAATGATAGACTAAAGAGGTGATCAAGGCAATACTTCAAGGTTTTCATCAATTCCTTCCAGGGCATTCAAGGAAATGTAAAAATCAGTCATTTATAGGTATATAAGGTTATGAATTGGTGTTTCCTCTCACACCCATGCCCAATCTCTCCCAATTCATGAAGTTTTGTTTTAAAATCTTATGGGGTTTTATCTTAAATCTTGTGAAATTCTAATGATATATCAATGAGTTATTATTTTATTTCGTGATTTACATCATATTTTATGAATTGTGATCAGATTCTACAACTATTTTGATCATAAATTTATTGATTTCGATTTCTACTAAATTATGCCTAGTTATGCATGCTCTATGATGAATCGTGTTATGATCTTTACCTTAATTGTTGATATTCATAAACCCACCATGATTTATGAGTTATAATATGGATTTATTTAATTTCCCATTATAAATTTATGATTTACAAAATCTATACATGATCTACAAGTATGCATGAATCCCATGGTTTACTAATTATATTTTTGACCGACTCACAGGCCTTACCCTCATCGCTAGTTCACGTATTTACAAGAACGTTTATGATTATCATGATTTAACTATCTCGTGAATGTCATGCATATTATACTATGAACATTGTATACGTTTTGGGAGTAGTATTTAACGCCGAGTAGGTTCGGGGCCCAGGTTTTGCCCCGAATCTCATAACTACGTGCCACTTTAGGACATGATGGGACCTCCCTTGTAACTATTCGCTTTTACCCAAATGGGCCCTTTCATGTTTGATATCATGCACTTCATGGTTCTACCCTTGGCAAGGTACGAGCACCCTCCCGACTAGGGATTTACAAGTCAGGCTCCATGTGTGCTCATATGAGGTATGTCGATTATAAGAATCTCCCACTGTTTCTCATGATTTATGCATGTTCATGATTATGCACATTGGCTCGATTCATGTTCAATAAATCTTTTTCTCTTAAGATTATGATTACGGCTGAATTATGAATGTTTTGAAAACCTTGAGCCTTATGTTATCGTATGCTACTTATGCTATGAGCATGTTGACCCACTCTTATGATCATTTATGAGCTTTTATGTATTTTAAATATCCGTTTTAATTACCTTTCATACTTGATACATTCCATGTACTGACTGCATACTCTATGTTGTATCGTTTCATGATACAAGACCTGGCTCTCAGGCTTAACCCCGTCAGTAGTCCATTTTAGATTTTAGCATCTAACCTTTTGGTGGGTCCTCATTCTCCAAGGACCATATGTTTCAGATATTGATGTCCCTTTTTTCTTTCAGTTTTGCTGGGTTAGTTGGGGATGTGGTCCCATCAACCCATCTGATACGATAGAGGCTTTCAGACTAATTGTAGTACTCAGTTGCTATGTATTTTGTACATTTCTCTTATCATACTATGTTATGTTATGCTTATGTTTCCTCTATATCGTCATGTTAAGTATTCCACTAAATGATATGAAGTTAGATGAATGTTCATGTCATGGGTCGACTTGGAGTATCTCGAGGCTCCTTGTCCCGTGTTATGATCCGGGTCTACATTCGGATTGTGACAAACTTGGTATCAGAGCAATAAGTTTGAAGTGTCCTAGAGTGTTTGAAAGCCGCATTAAGTAGATTCTTTTTCATGGGTGTGAAGCGCGCCACACTTATGACGAAGAGGCTAGAGACGTTTAGGAAATGTTTTCTTTTTTCATGATCTATGTCATGCGATGAAATGTCTTCCTATCCTTTTAATTTGTGCTATTAGCGAATGAAGAATCATGGCTCCCCGAAGAATGAATGGTAGGAGGAATGGAAACTGAGACGGCCACAAGGATGGCAACGGGAATGGGCACCAGCAGGTCCCGCCAGTTCAGGAGCACCAGGCACCGGAGCTAGTTGCTTATGTGAGTTTCAGGCTTCTATTCCGATGCTTGCGCAGGCCTTGACTGCTCAGGTCAATCAGCAGGCGATTGTGCATGTTCCGCAAAATGGCAATGCAGTGGCGGCTTGAGTCAGGGATTTCTTGAGGATGAACCCGCCGTAGTTCCTTGGGTCAAAGGTAAATGAGGACCCGTATGAATTCATCGATGAGATTCTGAAAATCACCCAGGTCATGGGGGTACAAAATAAAGAGTGGATTGATTTGGCCTCTTATCAACTGAAAGAGGTGGCGCATATCTAGTTTAAGCAATGGAGAGACAGTAGGACAGTGGGGGCAGGCCCTATAGGTTGGGAAGAGTTTCATGCAGCCTTTCTAAATCAGTGATCTTAGGCAAATTTATATGCCCAAGTGATACTCAAAAGTACCATTTTCGCCTTGTTTATCCATCAATGTGTATACATTCTCATGTAATTTGTAATAAAATGTGAATTTATACTAACCAACATGATTAGCATTGTTTTGTAGGTAAAATGTAATTTCGGGAAGCTTAAATGCATGTTGGAGGATATCGGGGTTGGACTTGGATGCGAGCAAGGGACAAGACATTGGACAGCATGAATTAAAGGGGCTCCGCGATGGAGCCGTGTCACGCTGCCATCGCGGAGGCCTTCTGCCTGGATAGGGAAATTTCGCCCAAATTCCAGAGAGGGTCCGTGTCTAGATCGTGGCACGGTGGCTTGGCTCCGCGTTGCACGCCGTGCCATGTTGAGCTTTAATTCCTGGACCCCCAGTTCCAGTGAGGGTCCGCGTCCGTAGCGTGTCATGGAGGCAGTGCTCCACGATGCACTCCGTGACACGTTGCTTGTTATTCCGGGAAAAATTCCTAGCAGTATAAATAGAACACTTAGGTTCATTTTTCAATATTCTGACTTGGTGGAGCAAGAACGTGGGTTACAGGCAGTTGAGGGACGAAAATATCAGGGTTTTTTCTCTCTTTCTTTCTTCTTGAATTCAATTGCTCGTATGATTAACACTCATTTAAAGATGTTTAATCCACAAATGAGTGGCTAATTCCTCTTCTTGCTGAGGTTATGAACAATTGTGATGAAATGTGATCATTGATTCTTTGGTTTTTCATCTTTTCTTCCATGTTGTTCTATCAATTCTTGTTCTTACTGCATTAATGTGTGGCCTACGTTAATATACATCTAAAAAGTCCGGTTTCACTCGAGAGAGCAAGAAATTGGAAAGTTGTGAATTAATAGGATATGTTCTTTACTTGGTTTGGGAAAATTGAGTATTGATTTTCTTTCAGGATAGAAATATACCTGAAAGTTGTATTAGTCAATTTAGGAACCGGGTTTGTATGGCTAGAACATGAATTGCATTTAATCACAGAAATGTAGGTGGATAGTTCATGATTCTTAAGTGAGGTTAGATACGAGAGTTTTAATCTCTTGGCAAATGTTCTTGGCTAGCAACTGGAGGAAAAGACTAACCAAATTATGATGATAATTAATTTCATTACATGTTCGTTTAACCTCAGCATGCTTTCATTCATAGTTCAGATTCAAAGTAGATAATTGATTTAGCTTTAGCATAAAAATTATAAAACAAAATATCAAACTCTTGGTTACACTATTGTCTGCATTCTTAGAATTAAAATATAGTACACTTGAGCAAATTGCACTTCATCCCAGTCCCTGTGCGATCGATACTTGGCTTACTAAAGCTACTTTACTACTTGTTCGACCACGTGCACTTGCGTGTAGTTATATACCCATATAATCCGAACCGAACAAGTTTTTGGCGCCGTTGCCAGGGACTTGGCAATTGGTGAATTTGTTTTAAGTGTTAATTTACTGTATTTTTATTTTCTTAGTGTTGACAACTTGGTCTTAGCCTGTATTTTGCAGACTTACTTTCTGTTGAACACTGGCAAGAGACAAGGAGCTGGTAGAATCGTATATAGAGCCAGAAAGGATATTTCACAGTAAACGGAGAGAAGCTCTACAAAGAAAGCTGCAGTTGCTCAGACAGATGATCATGGAGCAACAACAGAATCCACCAGTAGTACGGGCAGTGTTAGTGCCCGAAGAAGTAGCAGCTCGGCCGGTTCGCGAGGTGGCAATCCCACATGCTAATAATGTCACATCTAGCATCCGCAAACCTGAACCAGGAGTGAGGTTTGAACTTAAACAGAATATGGTGCAATTGCTGCACACTAGCGGGCAGTTTACTGGTCTCCCTCATGAAGATCCACAGCAGCATCTCCAAACTTTTTTGGAGAAAAGTGACACTTACATCCCCACGGGAGTGTATCAGATTATGCCCGGCTTACATTATTCCCATTCTCACTATTGGGAGAAGCCAAGAGGTGGTTGAAAGCTGAGCCACCGAATTCTATTTCTACGTGGGATGATCTTGCAAGGAAACTTTTTATACGGTTTTTTCCCTTCGGTAAAACAGCAAGACTTAGAAGTCAGATTCTAAGTTTCAAACAGAGAGAGGGAGAAAATTTATATCAGGCCTGGGAGAGATTCAAATCCATGTTGCGGGATTGTCCTCATCATCATCAGTCCAATGATGTGCTGGTGCACACTTTTATAGAGGGTTTGGAACCCCACACCAAAATATTGCTAGACTCAGCAGCTGGAGGACAAGCGCTGGAGAAAACTTATGAGGAGCTGTATACCTTGTTGAATCGTATTTCGCAGGGCAATCCAGAATGGAATGCTGATTCATCAAGAGGTGGGACAAGGAAAGCAGCAGAAGTGCTTGAAGTGGATGGGTTTACAGCTATCGCTGCACAGATAGCTGCATTGCAAAATCAACTTAACACCCACTTCAGCAACATGACAATGAACCAGCCTCAAGCCCCAGTTAATGCAGTACAACAAATGTGGTGTGAAGTGTGTGGAAGCAGTGAGCACTTAGCTGAGTGTTGTGGAGCCAATCCTGACTCGGTAAACTTTGTGGGTAATGCGCAAAGGAACCACCAACAGTATGGTAGTAGCTACAATTCCAATTGGAGGAATCACCCTAATTTCTCATGGGGTAGCAACAACCATCAGGGGCAAAGTCCGGGTCAGGGTGTGCAAAGGAACCAAGGAGGGCAGCAAAAGTATCAAGCACAATTCAGAAACAACAATGCACCTCCTCCACCACCATCACCCAGCATTGAGGATATGTTCAAGACCATGATAGCTAACCAAGCTCAATTGCAAGCTAACTATTTGAAATTGGCAGCCGAAGTGAAAAACAACCAGTTAGCTACCAAGGCACTTGAATATCAATTTGGGCAATTTGCTAGTGCCCAAAACACAAGGCCTAGAGGAGGACTGCCGAGCGACACGGATCCCAATCCCAAGCAGGTAAATGCAGTGACCACAAGGAGTGGTTTGCAGCTGAAAGAGGTGGAACCAGAAAGACCACCTCAACAGTCGGGAGCAGCTGAAGTTGAGAGGGAGCAAAGTACTGAGAGGGGGAAGACTAAGGAAGCTGAATCAGAAAGACCTCCACCCCCGTTCCCTCAACGACTAAAGAAACACAAGGAGGAGGCGTGTTTCAAGAAATTCATGGAGGTGCTAAAACAGGTACATATTAACTTACCTCTTGTTGATGTTTTGCAGGGAGTGCCAAAATATGCTAAGTATATAAAGGACATCGTGGCAAACAAAAGTCGGTTGACTGAGTATGCTACGGTGGCTCTAACGGAGGAGTGCACTTCCCGGATTCAAAATAGACTGCCCACAAAGCTCAAAGACCCTGGGAGCTTTACTATCCAGATTACTATTGGGCAGAGCATCAGAGCTCGTGGATTGTGTGATTTGGGAGCGAGCATAAATTTGATGCCTTCATCGGTATTCAGAAAGTTGGGTTTAGGGAGTCCTAGACCCACTACAGTAATCTTGCAGTTGGCGGATCGGTCCTTAGCCAGACCTGATGGCATTGTGGAGGACGTTCTGGTGCAAGTTGGCTCCCTGATTTTCCCGGTAGATTTTGTCGTGCTGGACTTTGAACCAGACGCGGAAGTCCCATTTATTTTGGGACGTCCTTTCTTGGAAACCGGGAAAGCACTAATTGACGTAGCTGCGGGGCAGCTAACAATGTTAGCACACGACAAGGTGGAGGTGTTCGATGTGTACAAGGCACCCAAGCTCCCGATGGTGCACGAAGAACTCTCGGTAATCAATGTGATTGATCAAGGTGATGATAAGCAGATTAAGGATTCACGGGAGTTATTGGGAAAACCACCAGAAAGGTGTAAGCACTACAGGGGGGAGGACAGTGATCGAGAGAAATCGTCCATCACCCTAGAGGACAACTGAGCTTAACGACGTCGAGCCGCGACGGTAAACCAGGCGCTGCACGGGAGGCAACCCGTGAAAAATTTTTCTTTATTTTTGTAAAGTGTAAATAGATTTTTCTTTTCTTTTTCTTTTTCTTGATTTACTACAAAATTTTTCGTTTTAGTTTTTGTTTTATTTGTATTTAGAGTGAAACCTATAATTCTAACCAATTTTGTATAGTGAGATGAATTTCAGGTTAAACAGAGGAAAATGTGCACGGAATCGCAAAGGAAAAGTCGAGGTATGAAAATTAATAAAAAGTGGCAAACAGTGAGCTGGGGCGACAGGTCCGTGTCACGGAGGTGGACCTCCACGTTACCTCCGTGACACGTTGAGGTACAATCTGGATTTTTAAAAAATTTCCAGAACAGGCTCGCGATGGCTCCATGTCACGGAGGCAGTGCACCGCGATGCACTCCGTGACACGTTGCCTTGTATATCGTGACGGGTCACACCGGGTCGCCGGGTGACCCGCACGATTTCCCTACTTTTTAACCCCGAAAAACCCTCCCTTTTCCCTTATTTTTCAATCTCTCCGCGACCAAACCCCCCAAAACCCATCCCCCATCAATGTGACACGGAGTAGGCCAAGAAATTCAACACGTTTTCTTCGACTCCTCAAAGTCAAGGTATGTTTTTCGATTTCCTCTCAAATTCTCATCGAATTTCTTCGATATTGAGCATGTGAGGTGAGCTAAATTGCCCTAAGTAGAAATTAATCATGAATTCAATTTAATTGTTGTTGATGAATGTTCGGAATGTCGTTATGATTGCTTGAACTTGTCAATTGCATAAATTAATCGAATTTGCTTGATAATATCAATTCTAGGGCTTGTATTTTGAAGTTGAAGTTGAAAATGTAGTGAACTTGTAAATTTCATGACGGGATGTACATGTTGAATGAGATGAGTCGATGTACTAATTGTTAGGATGTTAATAGAATGACGGATTCTCGGGTTAAGGGAATGTTGAAATTTGTAAGAATTTGGTTGGTTGTATAGGTTCGTGTAGATAAATTTTTATTGTTGTTTTCGTTTCTTTGTTTTTCCTTGCTAAGTGCGATGGATAAAATGTTAGCGATGGTAGTGATTGTGATTGGTTGTACGAAGTCTGAGTAGTACGCAGAAGATATACCGTCGAATTTTTCGAACGCACTAAGCATGATTGTATAGTTGGTTATTGTGTGTAAATAAAGATAATCTTGTCGTATTGTTGTAATTGTAGCTAAGGACTAAATGTGGGGTAACCTAGCTTAACCCGACCTTAGCCGAAGTTTATATCCGTTAGCTTAACATTGATCTTGTCTACTTTTGGTGACAGGTAAAATGGCAAGCAGGCAAGAGAAAGGGAAAGGCGCATCAACTTCGGGCGCCAGAAGGAAGCGAATCAGACTGGGCACAATAGTCCCAGCAGCACCAGCAGTTCCACGCGGCCAACGCCGCCAATACAGAACGAGATGGGTGACTGATGAGGGGAAAAAGTGGTACGCGAAGCACAAAGAAAACAAATATTTCCCCGAGGAGCATATAGCACGGGAACCATTAGCACAGGAGTTCCCTAGGATGGTCCACCGAATCGAGGCAGCTGGGCTCAATTTCATCTTTGAAGAGCCCAAGGAATGCAATCTGCACTTGGTTCGAGAATTTTATGCCAACTGGAACCCGGCGATCAGAAGTCACACCATCAAGATCAGAGGGCAAATAGTCACCTTGGAGCCCCACCACCTCAATGCCATCATAGGAGCGCGGGACACAGACGCTCACGTGCTCCGACAGCTGAACATTACCCCACCGTATGCGGACATCAAACACACATTGTGTGGGACCCGATCGGCAGCTAGATGGAGCAGACACAAAGAGAGGGGCTACCACCAGACTCTGCCCTATTCACAGATGAACAGGGAAGCCAGAATCTGGCTGAAGATTGTATGTTCCTGCCTCATCCCGGGGGTACATATGACAGATGTAACCCGGGATCGTGTATGCCTGGTGTACGCCCTGATGAAAGGGCTGGAGATCAACGTGGGGGCGGTAATTATCTCCGCCATGAAGCGAGCCCGGTTGCACCAGGGGCACAGGTATGGCTTTGGTGGACTACTGACCACCTTCCTCAGGGGCCTAGATGTCGAAGAGGAGGCCCTTGACTATATCCCGCAGATAGAGCGGCGGGCCTTAGATGTTACTAAAACTAAGGCTCCCGACACCACCCACGGGCCAGTGCTTACACTTGGCGAGAGACATGCTCGTGATGATCAGTATATGGCTCGAATGTATGGGATGCAGATGCTCCAGCTGAGGATAGGTGGGAGGCCGGCGATAGAGGAGGAGCTATGGCAGCTCGAGCTAGACTACCCCTTCGGCGAAAACGCCAGGGCTCTATGCCGAGTGGGGCCAGCATTTGTAGAGCCCACAGATGATGACGTCCCCACAGACGAGGAGACACATCGGGAGGACTCCGATGTGGAGTCCAATGAAGACGACGGGGGCGATTCAGACATGGGAGATGAAGCAGCAGCACCCGACGAAGAAGTGGAATACTTTGACTGATCAGGGAGTTCCACCACCCGATTTTGTACTATTTTAATTTTTGTGAACACTGGGGACGAGCTAAGTGTGGGGTGGGAGTAGTTAGGTGCTGGGCTGTGCTGTTTTGTATGTATGCTCTCATTTGTTGTCTTGCATGTGAAATTTTGTGTTCCCTGTGAGTTGTTAAGTTGTTGTTCTGTATTTGTAAATTTATGTTAAATTGATGTGTGTGCTGAATGTTGCTAGCTGATTCTGTACATATTTTTTTTATCGAAATGATCGATATTTTAAAAAAAAAATTATTTTGTACATATTTTTTGTATCGAAATGATCGATATTTTCGACTTTTTTTTTACTCTTGGGTTTCTCGGCATTTGTTTTCGGTTCTTTTACCTAGAATGGTCCCATTGAACCGAAGTCATAGTAGTGACCGTTCCCTATGATGGATGGATGATGACCGTCTTAAGGGAAATGTAGTCGTTAGGAGTAGATTTTTTTTTTCAATTATTTTTCAGTTTTTTCTTTTGGTGGGTTGCATCCCAAAACCTGTAGTTACTATATGGTTGAGAAATTCTGGTTGCGTGTTGTACATGATATTTAAAATGCAAAGGTGATTCGTATAAAAGCATGAAACTTTGTAAATAAGTTGAGATACCTAGGCTATAGAGTTCGATTCAGTGTGATTGATGCTTAATGTTTGAATTCCTGTAATTAGCTGATTGAAGAGTCTGTGAATACATCTTGAATTGAGCATGTGCAAAAAGTGTGAAGTGAGGTGTTGTTATTCCATGCTATTGTGAAGTGTCTAGAACTTGCCTGGTGTGTGTACAAAACGAAATGAAGGAGGTGTATTGTAGGAAAGGATGTAGGCATTTCTTTGTTTTAACCGAGAGTTTCTATTTTTCCTTGTCTTACACACCTTGATTGTATACCCTAGTCTGCCCGTTGAGCCTTTAGCCTATTATTTTTTTCTTTTGTCATAAAGTGTAAACCGAGCTTAGTTCCTTCTTTTCATTAGCCGTAAAGTCTATACAAAACTCTTAAGCGCTTAAGAAGAGAAAATCATTTTCCCGAAGTGTCAAAGAGTGAGAATGATGAAAAAAAAAGAAAAGCAGAGTGAGAGAAGAAAAGAAAAGGTTGAAGGTGCACTTGCTATAAATAAACTATAATGAAGGTGCACGAATAATCTTTGTTGTTGTGTCAAGTGTTCTTAATACGATGGGCCAAACTAAAGAAAAACATCAAGAATGGGATGATGAAAAAAAAAAGAAACAATGCCCATGAGTTGATGGGATGTGTTGAAAGGCGCTTAAGGATGCTAGTGGCTATTATTGGCTAATCCAATATTTACTAGTTCCATAGCTTCCATTACAACCAGTTAAAGTCCTACGTGATCTTACATCGCACTTCTTTATATTAGTGGAGTAATACACTAAGGGCAAGCTTATGGGTCATGACATGATGCATGTGAATTCTTTTGGGAGAGAGAGCGAAATTGTGTTTACATGCCCCTGCTTAAAATTTTGTGAGTCATCTGAGCAAAAAGGGGAAGATTCTCTTGTGTTGTGAGGGCACATGCTTGATGAAAGATTAATTTTCGTGTAGGATATCTTGATCAGCTGATTTGCATGAGTTTTCCAATATCGAGAGTCGATTCTTAAAGTCTAGGAGGTCTTGATGTATCGAAGGTCGTTGCATTGATAAGACCATGCATGTTTTCTTGATGATTTGCTGTATTGAATAATCGGTATGACCGTAGCCTAAATTGTCGAACCAAAGTAGCGAGGTTTGGATGTAAATTGCATGAAGTGTAGGATTGTTGTTCGAGGACGAACAGGGATTTAAGTGTGGGGTAAGTGATCTTGGGCAAATTTATATGCCCAAGTGATACTCAAAAGTACCATTTTCTCCTTGTTTATCTATCAATGTGTATACATTCTCATGTAATTGGTAATAAAATGTGAATTTATACTAACCAACATGATTAGCATTGTTTTGCAGGTAAAATGTAATTTCGGGAAGCTTAAATGCATGTTGGAGGATATCGGGGTTGGACTTGGATGCGAGCAAGGGACAAGACATTGGACAACAAGAATTAAAGGGGCTCCGCGATGGAGCCGTGTCACGCTGCCATCGCGGAGGCCTTCTTCCTGGATAGGGAAATTTCGCCCAAATTCCAGAGAGGGTCCGCGTCTGGTCCGTGGCACGGTGGCTTGGCTCCGCGTTGCACGCCGTGCCATGTTGAGCTTTAATTCCTGGACCCCCAGTTCCAGTGAGGGTCCGCATCCGTAGCGTGTCACGGAGGTAGTGCTTCGCGATGCACTCCGTGACACGTTGCTCGTTATTCCGGGAAATATTCCTAGCAGTATAAATAGAACACTTAGGTTCATTTTTCAATATTCTAACTTGGTGGAGCAAGAACGTGGGTTACAGGCAGTTGAGGGACGAAAATATCAGGGTTTTTTCTCTCTTTCTTTCTTCTTGAATTCAATTGCTTGTATGATTAACACTCATTTAAAGATGTTTAATCTACAAATGAGTGGCTAATTCCTCTTCTTGCTGAGGTTATGAACAATTGTGATGAAATGTGATCATTGATTCTTTGGTTTTTCATCTTTTCTTCCATGTTGTTCTATCAATTATTGTTCTTACTGCATTAATGTGTGGCCTACGTTAATGTACATCTAAAAAGTCCAGTTTCACTCGAGAGAGCAAGAAATTGGAAAGTTGTGAATTAATAGGATATGTTCTTTACTTGGTTTGGGAAAATTGAGTATTGATTTGCTTTCAAGATGGAAATATACCTGAAAGTCGTATTAGTCAATTTAGGAACCGGGTTTGTATGGCTAGAACATGAATTGCATTTAATCACAGAAATGTAGGTGGATGGTTCATGATTCTTAAGTGAGGTTAAATACGAGAGTTTTAATCTCTTGGCAAATGTTCTTGGCTAGCAACTGGAGGAAAAGATTAACCAAATTATGATGATAATTAATTTCATTACATGTTCGTTTAACCTCAGCATGCTCTCATTCATAGTTCAGATTCAAAGTAGATAATTGTTTTAGCTTTAGCATAAAAATTATAAAACAAAATATCAAACTCTTGGTTACACTGTTGTCTGCATTCTTAGAATTAAAATATAGTACACTTGAGCAAATTGCACTTCATCCCAGTCCCTGTGGGATCAATACTTGGCTTACTAAAGCCACTTTACTACTTGTTCGACCACGTGCACTTGCGTGTAGTTATATACCCATATAACGTGAACCGAACAATCGGTTCTTCCCTCACGAGATGACGGAACTGAAGGAACCCGAGTTTGTAAATCTGAATTAGGGTGATATGTCGGTTCAGGAGTATGCTCTAGAGTTCACCCACTTATCCAAGTATGCACCAGAGTTAGTGGCAGATCAGAGGGCTCGAGTGAGCCGATTTGTGCATCGAGTGGCAGGCTACCTCAATAAGGACTATAGGATTACCATGCTGCATCGAGATATAGATTTTCCCCGCATAGTGTTGCATGCCCAGCAAATGGAGTTAGTGTATCGGAGGCAGAGAGAGGCCAAGAGGGTCAGGACAGACAATTATGGGATTTCTCAGCCTAGATCGGGAGATGGACAGCGCCAGTAGTCTCATCAAAGGTCTTTTTCTCCAGCACCATCATCAACTAGTACACCATATAAATCACGAAGGTATCGGAGGAGCAGGGCTTCAGATTCGAGAGGCCAAGGTAGCATGTAAATAGAGCACACTTTCCCAACTTGTGCGAGGTGCAACAAGAATCACCCAAGGAGGTGCCTAGTTGGCTCAGACGCTTGTTTCGGTGTGGCAAACCCTGACACAGACTCAGGGATTGTCCTTCGGCCAAATCAGGGGGCAGCGGAGCCCCTATGTCAGCCGCTAGTTCAGCCGCTCCAGCAGCATGTCCCTCCCATCAGGGTGCATCTACTAGTTTAGTTGGTGGTCAGCGCTAGAACAGTTTCTATACCCTTGCGACCTGTCAGGAGCAGGAGACTTCACCGGATATGGTTACTTGTATGTTACTAGTGTTTCCCCTTGATGCTTATGCTTTGTTAAATCCAGGTGCTACCTTGTATTTTGTGACACCTTATATTGATAGTAGCTTTGGAGTTAGTCTTGAAACTATGTCAGAATCATTTTCAGTTTCTACTCTTGTTGGTGACTCGGATGTAGCTATACGGGTAAATTCACCTCTGCATACCTTTTAGAGTTAGACATGACTGACTTTGATATTATTTGGGGCATGGATTGGTTGTATGCGTGTTATGCTTCTTTTAATTGTGGAACCCGTGGGGTGGAGTTCCGCTTTTCGGGTGAGTCAGTCTTGGAGTGGAAGGGTAGTTGGTTATGCCTGTAGGTCATTTTACTTCCCATATTAAGGCCAGGAAGATGATTTCTAAGGGTTGTGTGTAGCATCTAGTTAGGGTTAAGGATGTTGAGTCCGGACCCCGACTATCTAGTTGGTTCCGGTAGTACGTGAGTATCCAGAAGTGTTCCCTGATGATTTATCGGGTGTTCCTCCCGAGAGGAAAATTGATTTTGGAATTGACCTTCTTCCCGACACGTAGCCTATATCAATTCCTCCTTACAGAATGGAGCCCGCCAAGCTAAAGGAGTTGAAAGAACAGCTGAAGGACCTATTAGATAAGGGTTTCATTAGACCAAGCAAAGTCTCTATAGGGTGCACCGATCTTTTTCGTCTGAAAGAAAGATGATTCTCTTCACATGTGTATTGATTATCGACAATTGAACAAAGTCACTATCAAGAACAGGTATCCTTTACTAAGGATTGATGATTTATTTATCCAGCTTCAGGGTGCCAAGTGTTTCTCAAAGATAGATCTCAGGTCCGGGTATCACCAACTCAAGGTTCAAGAGAGTGACATCCCGAAGACAGCCTTCAGGACGCGGTATGGTCATTATGAGTTTATAGTTATATTTTTTGGACTAATGAATGCTCCTGTAGCTTTTATGGACTTGATGAATAGGGTGTTCAAGCCATACCTGGATATGTTCATGATTGTGTTTATTAATGACATCCTGTATACTCTAGGAGAAAGGAGGAAAATACCACCCATTTGAGAATAGTGTTTCAGACTCTCAAGGATCGCCAACTATATGCCAAATTCAGCAAGTGCAAGTTTTGGTTGAACTCTGTAGCATTTTTGGGCCATATAGTATCAGGTGAGGGCATAAATGTGGATTCTCATAAAATAGAGGCAGTGAAGAATTGGCCTAGACCGGTGAATCCTTCAGATAATTCATGGGTTTAGCTAGCTACTATCAGAGATTTGTTTAGGGTTTCTCATCTATTGCAGCACCTTTGATCAAATTGACTCAGAAGAAGCTGAAATTCCAATGGTCGGAGGCTTGTGAGAAGAGCTTCAAAAAGTTGAAGACCGGACTTACTTCAGCACTGGTGTTAACCCTACCGGAGGGTACCGATGGGTTTGGGGTGTATTGTGATGCTTCAAGGATCAGACTTAGGTGTGTATTAATGTAGCATGGGGAGGTTATAGCATATGCTTCTAGACAGCTAAAGGTTCATGAGAAGAATTACCCGACCCATGATCTCGAATTGGCCACAGTGGTATTCGCCTTGAAGATATGGAGACATTATTTGTACGGGGTCTACGTGGATGTGTTTACGGACCATAAGAGCTTACAATATGTGTTTACCCAGAAGGACCTCAATCTTCGGCAAATGAGGTGGTTGGAGATACTCAAGGACTATGATATGAGTGTCTTTTACCGTCCAGGTAAGGCTAATGTAGTAGCGGATGCACTTACTAGACTCTCTATGGAGAGTGTGTCCTATGTGGATGAGGGGAAGAAGGAGTTGGTGAACAATGTACATCGACTTGCAAGGTTGGGAGTTAGGTTGATTGACTCGACCGATGGCGGTGTTGTTGTGCAGAACGGATCAGAATCGTCCTTGGTGACTGATGTGCAAGCTAGAAAAGATGAGGACCCGATTTTGGTAAAATTAAAAGAAGCCGTTCAGAATCAGAAGGTGGAGGTCTTCTCCAAAGGGGGAGATAGTGTGCTTCGGTACCAGGGTCGCCTATGTGTTCCAGATGTTGATGATTTGAGGAGCCAGATGTTGCATGAGGCTCATGAATCCAGGTATTCTATCCATCCAGGTGCCACCAAGATGTACCGTGACTTTCGAGAAATCTATTGGTGGAACGGCATGAAGAAGGATATCGCATAATTCGTGGCTAAGTGTCCGAACTGTCAACAAGTAAAGGTTGAGCATCAGAGACCGTAAGGTGTGCTTCAACATATCAGCATTCCTACTTGAAAGTGGAAAGAAATTAATATGGATTTCATTACAGGTTTACCTCATACTCGCTGATAATATGACTCCATTTGGGTTGTGGTGGACAGAATAACCAAGGTTGCTCATTTTCTACCGGTCAAAACCGTGAATTTGGCAGAGGATTACGCCAAACTATATACCCGGGAGCTAGTCTGATTGCATGGAGTGCCCTTATCCATCATCTCAGATTGAGGTACTCAATTTACCTCTCAGTTTTGGAAGTCGTTTCAAAAAGGACTGGGTACTCAAGTTAAGCTCAGCACGGCATTTCACCCGCAAATGGATGGTCAAGTGGAGCAGATAATCCAGACTCTCGAGGACATGTTGAGGGCATGGGTGATTGACTTCAAAGGTGGTTGGGATGATCACTTGCCCCTTATCGAGTTTGCCTACAATAACTGGTATCATTCTAGTATTCAGATAGTGTCGTTCGAGGCTCTCTATGGGCAGAGATGTAGATCTCTTATTGGATGGTTTGAGGTTGGTGAGGCAACAATGATAGGGCCAGATTTGGTTCATGAGGCTACAAAGAAGGTTCAATTGATAAGGGACAGGCTGAAAACCACTCAGAGTCGCCAAAAGAGTTATGCAGATGTGAGAAGGAGAGAATTAGAGCTTGAGGTGGATGATTGGGTGTTTTTGAAGGTATCTCCCATGAAGGGAGTGATGTGGTTTGAAAAAAAAGGAAAACTTAGTCCCTGCTATGTTGGCCCCTACTGGATTGTGAGAAGAGTTGGCAAGGTGGCGTATGAATTGGAGTTGCTCTCAAAGTTACTTTTGTACACCTTGTGTTTCATGTATCGCTCTTGAAGAAGTGTTTGGGTGATCCAGCTCTAGTTGTCCTGGTGGACAGTGTTGGTGTAAAAGACAACCTTAGTTATGAGGAGGTTCTGCTGGAAATATTGGATCATCAATTTCAGAGGCTAAGGAATAAGGAAGCAGCTTCTGTTAAAGTGTTATGGAGGAATCAACATGTTGAAGGAAGCTACATGGGAAGCCGAAGCGGATATGATGGCTAGATAACAACATTAATTTTCTATCGGCTCAGTTCCAGCTTGAGGTATCAGTTTTGGACTAAAACTCTATTTAGTTTTCCTGTTCAGTTCATGTGCCCAAGTTTCTTTTAGGTATGTGGGTGTATGTATGATTCGTGAATTCAATTCAGCTATGTAGTTTGAATCGGAGGTAGTCATTCCGTCAGTTTCAGTTTAAATGATCAGTATTTGAATGTGATAATTGCATTTCTCTTCTTTTCTGTGTGTTTTCCAACATTCGAGGATGAATGTTCCCAAGGGGGAGATATTGTTATACCCCAGAAACCCAAAGATCAGATCCGGGAGTTGAAACGGAGAAAAGTTTAAAACTGGCACCAGACACAGAACGGGTCACGAGGTGACCCATTGATGCAGCCCGCGAGTCGTGACATGACTCGTGGTGAGGTCAAGGTGAAGAGTTGGGAATTTGGGAAGTTGCCTCCCCACGAGCATGACCAAGAGTCGTGGTCAGGCCCCACGACTCGTTAGGTCAATCATGGGGAGTAGTGGTTGAGGGAAGTGAAGGAAAGAGGCAGTGTACATCACGGATGGTGACCACTAATCGTGGTCACTAGGTAACGAGTCATTAAGTCATCTGTGACAAGCCCAAGAGACCTGACAAACAGTGTACCCGACGGACGACTCCACGAGTCATGGCCCTTGATGACGAGTCGGTAGTTCCCTCTTTGGGACCATCTAGAAGTTATTTTCTGCGAATTTAGTAAGGGCTAGTTCATAATTCCTAAGTTCCTAGGGCATAAACTACGTCATTTTGAGTTATCAATAGTGACTTTTAAAGGGGTTAAGTTCATTTTAGGCCATTTTCATATTCATGGATGCAAGAGTGATAGACTAAAGAGGTGATCAAGGCAATACTTCAAGGTTTTCTTCAATTCCTTCTAGGGCATTCAAGGAAATGTAAAAATCAACCATTTATAGGTATGTAAGGTTATGAATAGGTGTTTCCATTCACATCGATGCCCAATCTCTCCCAATTCATGAAGTTTTATTTAAAAATCTTATGGGGTTTTATCTTAAATCTTGCGAAATTCCAATGATTTGTCAATAGGTTATTATTTTATTTCGTGATTTACATCATATTTTATGAATTGTGATTAGATTCTACAATTATTTTGATTATAAATTTATTAATTTCGATTTCTACTAAATTATGCCTAATTATGCATGCTTTATGATGAATCGAGTTATGATCTTTACCTTAATTATTGATATTCATAAACCCATCATGATTTATGAGTAATAATATGGATTTATTCAATTGCCCATTATAAATTTATGATTTACAAAGTCTATACATGATCTACAAGTATGCATGAATCCCATGGTTTACTAATTATGTTTTTGGCCGACTCAAGGGCCTTACCCTCATGGCTAGTTCGCATATTTACAAGCACGTTTATGATTATCATAATTTAACTGGCCCGTGAATTTCATGCATACTATACTATGAGCACTATATACGTTTTGGGAGTAGTATTTAACACCGAGTAGGTTCGAGTCCAGGTTTTTCCCCGAATTTCAGAGCTACGTGCCACTGTAGGACATGATGGGACCACCCTTGTGATTGTTCCCTTTTGACCAAATGGGCCCTTTCATGTGTGGTATCACGCCCTTCATGGTTATACCCTTGGAAAGGTACGAACACCCTCCCGACTAGGGATTTACAGGTCGGGCTCCATGTGTACTCATATGGAGTATGTCAGTTATAAGAATCTCCCATTGTTTCTCATGATTTATGCATGTTTATGATTATGCACATCGGCTCAAGTCATGTTTCAATAAAGCTTTTTCTCTTATGGTTATGATTACGACTAAATTACGAATATTTTGAACCTTGAGCCTTATGTTATCGTATGTTACTTACGTTATGAGCATGTTGACCCACTCTTATGATCATATATGAGATTTTATGTATTTTAAATGTCCTTTTTACTTATCTTACATACTCGGTACATTCCACGTACTAACCGCATACTCTATGTTGTATTGTTTCATGATACAGGAGCCGGCTCTCAAGCTCAGCCCCGTTAGTAGTCCATTTCAGATTTTAGCATCCAGCCTTTTGGTAAGTCCTCATTCTCCAAGGACCATATGTTTCATATATTGATGTCCCTTTTTGCTTTCCATTTTGCTGGGATAGTTGGGAATGTTGTTCCATCAACCCATCTGATACGATAGAGGCTTTCAGACTAATTATAGTACTCAACTGCTATGTATTTTGTGTGTTCCGCTTATCATGATATGTTATGTTATGCTTATGTTTTCACTATATCTTCATGTTAAGTATTCCTCTAAATGATATGATGTTAGATGAATGTTCATGCCATCGGTCGACTTGGAGTCTCTCCGGGCTCCTTGTCCCGTGTTACGATCCGGGTCTATAGTCGGGTCGTGAGATACGGGGGCTACTCTACCCCCCGACTGTCTCTCCACTGGAAAAACCATATATAAGTGACTCCTTTCAGCTGGTAGGAGGCTAAGTCTGCACTCTCAGTCCCTATCACCCCCATGATTTGGGTGATCTTTTGGATCTCTTGCAAGAACTCATATTGGTCCTCGTCCACCTTTGACCCTAAGAATTCGGGTGGATTCATTATGAGGAAATCTCTTACTCTCACCGTCGATTTGTTCCTATTCTGTGGAACACGAGCCATCGCTTGCTGATTAATCTAGACGGTCATAGCCTAGGCCAACATATTAAGGGTTTCCCGGAACTCGGCATGAGTAACATGGTAGTCCATCGAGTTTGTCGGGGCTGGTGATGCTTGCTAGCTGCCATTACCATTTCTTCTTCCATTAGCTCTTCTGGGAGGCATTATCTGCAAGCGCGTAAAGCACCAGTCAAGAGAGGAACTATTAGAGTTTCATACTCTACACACGATAGGAATCATGAAGAAAAAGGAACATTCCTAAATGTTTCGTAGCCTCTTCGTCATAAGTATGGCACGTTTCACACCCATGATGAAGACTCTACTTAACGTAGCTTTCAGACACCCTAGGACACTCCAAACCTTTACTCTAATACCAAGTTTGTCACAACCCAAGTTTACACCCTAGCCGTAACACGGTACAAGAAACCTCGAGAGGCTCCAAGTCGACCCATTACATAATCATAGCATAACACTTAACAATAGAAATAGCTAACACAGAAACATAACTGAACGGAAGCTAACTGTAAGAGTCAAATTTAAAACTCAAAAGACATAATCTAACAAAACTCTTATACATAGATTGAATCTGTTTATACATGTCTAAAAGACTCTACTAAATTGATGAGTTGTTGGGAAAAAACTCCTAAAGTCTGGAAAAAACTAAAATATAATTGAAATAAGAAATATAAATCTCGTCCTCGAGATATGATGACTCACCACAATCTGCTGAGATGAAAAAGAAGCGCATCTAACCACGGGGCTGAGTTTGGACACCTGAAACTATATCATGAAATGATATAGCACATAAAGGCGTGCGGTCAGTACATTCAAGTACTGAGCATGCAAGAAACGTAAATAAACTAAACTATCCAAGTCCATAAGAAGGAAACAAACTGGGTACATTCACATATAACTGAATTAGAATGCAACAACCCTTTGTTAGTTACATACACATATCGACATGAAACTTTTATGTGGAACTCATATTTTGAAGCATCGTCAAACTCATGCATATGTGTCATGTATTGAACATATAATGAAAGCTGAAGTTGAAATTGATATCATACACTATACTGGTTATCTATTGATAACTAAGACTGCATTCTGCTATCCTGATTTAAACTGAAGTCTGAACTATACAAAACTAAGTCAAACTGATAACATGAACTAAGGGAGTCATTCTCTGCTATAGAGAGTCCCTAACTGACTAAGGGAAACATTTGCAGCTATTGAGAGTTACTGAGTAACTAAGGGAAACATTCTCAGCTATGGAGAGTCCTAATCTATACTAAGGGAGACATTCTCAGCTATGGAGAGTCCATGACTGAACTAAGGAAAAAATTCTCCGCTATGGAGAGTCCCAACAGAACTAAGGGAAACATTCTCAGCTATGGAGAGTTCCAACTGAACTAAGGGAAACATTCTCAGTTATAGAGAGTCATTGACTGTACTAGAACATGAAGAATACTGATCTAACATTATTCATCTGGTCTAAGCTACTACAGCTAATCAGAGACATGAGCATTTACTGATTTCATCATACAACATTCATTTAGAATTGATTAAGGCTACTTTCTACTAACAACAAGCCCAAAAGTCTGAAGGATCATTCTCATACTTTATCATCATAATTCATATCATCATGGTACCAAATCATCAATTAATCCACACATTTTACATTCATGAAACATCTATAGGTTCAGATCATACTTTACACACATCCACAACATTCAAATCCCGAGTTCATAGCATATGATGTATATCTTAGATTCATGTAGGATCCATAGGTCCAATTCATACTTTAACATGTATACATTTATTCATATATGCTAGATTTATAGAAAGCCCATATATTCAACTCTTACCCTGAATATGTGCAATGAGAACATGGTGAAAGCATATGAATATTTCATAAAAAAACATTTCGAAATTTACTCTAAATCACAGTGAAAATTCGATAATCATGCCATTATCATAGGTTCAACTCATACAAAGCATCTACGTCGTAATTACAGTGAAAATATACACATACTTCACATTAGTCAAAGCCCATAAGTTATAATCGTTTCTCAACATGTCTATTAAACCATATATTCTAGGTTTAAGGGAATTCATACGATCTTCATATACTTTAGACATGGAAGCAAGTTCATAATAAGAGCATGTGAATAATTACAAAATTCCATTTGAAGTTATAGGCTATTTCACGGTGAAAATACTAAAATCATCCATTTCTCATATCAAGTACAAAATTCGCGGTGTTGAAGGTAATCCCATAGGCATACATAATTGTTATTCATAATGGATCTTAGAATTCATAGGAGATATATGAGAATTTATTCACAAATCGAACCCTAGATCATGATTTCTAGAAAATCAAGGAAGTTGGATTTTAGTATCAAAATTTGGGACACAAGGATGGGAGGAGATCCCTGTTGAAGTCCCACATACCTGCTTCAAAGAAAACCCCACTTGAACTTGAACCTTGAAACCTTTGAAGAAAACCCTTGATGAGTCCTTGAGTCTTGAGAAAGAGGAGGAAAAAAAGAGTTTGAGGGAATATCTTGAGGGAATGAGGGATTAGGATAGAAAAAACCCTTAAAAGCGTCCCTTACAATGCTCAAAATGATGTAGTTTAGGAGTTAGAAGTATATGATGTTACGAAAACACCCCTAAAAAAACACAAAAAAAGTCCACCTTCCATTCCCCACGAGGCACTCCACGAGTCGTGGGGTTGGCAACGACTCGTGGGGCCCTGTCATGGAGTACACTGGACAATTTCTCAAAATTTCCTCAGATCAACCGAAGACTGACTTCACGAGTCATTAGCTGTCTTAACGAATTGTGACCACCTTCCATTATCTCCACTGCCTGGAACCCCATCCTTGATCTCTAGCCTCCACCCGACGGCCGACTTAACGAGTCGTCACCTGCCTAACGACTTGTTGGGTCGTCCATCACCACTTAAGCCCATGATTCCTGCTTCTCCTTCCCACGACAGCTCTGACGAGTCTTTACCTGACACGACGACTCTTCAGGTCATCCATGGTCACTGGACTTGCTGTACCTCCTGACTGCTCCTCACGGGCCTGGCCACGACCTGTTAGGTTACCTAACGAGTCATTCCACGACTCATTTTGAGGCAAATTTTTCCATTTTCCTGCTGATTCCTCATTTAAAGTCTGGGGTCCGACCTTAAAAACTTTCGGGGTGTTACACAAAGGCGCGACGCACCGGCCTAATGGAAATTTGAGGGGCACAAGGCATGGCTTCATTCAGTCGTTCATAAAGTCAAATCCTAATTCTACTAGGAGCTGAAGCTGCAAAACCCAATTAAAATTCAAGAAGGAACAATAGAGGCTTAATCTACTATTATAAATACCCTTTATTTCCATGTTTTAGGCGTCCAAGTCCAAGTCCTAGTCCAATTATTATCAATTTTTAGTCCAACAATTAGTCTAAGATTCGTATATTGCAGTCCTATAGTGTTGCTGCACAATTCATAGTGTAATAGTTTAGTTGACAATTGTTAGAATTTTTTCAAGTTCTTATGATTTAATATAGTCTTGGAGATTTTCTACTCAATTAAGTATTCTTGTAAGTATTTCATTATGAATTCTGCTATATCTTTTACTTGATTTCTCATAAACATGGAGGCTTAATCTCTTAGGCTAAGGTTGTGGGAACCATGATGGATTAATGAATGTAGGCATAATAAAATAGTGATTCTTGAATGGTGAATTAAGTGAATTGTTATTATATTTGTGTTAATTAAGTTTTAGCGGTTGCAAACATTGAAACGTGTTCGTATCTTCAACTTGCCCAACCAAGGAGGTTGAAGTTAGGAAAAGAGAGTAACAATGACAATTTGAGATTAACAATTCTCATCTAATTAACCTGAGCTCTAACCGAGGATAGTTAAAGTCAATACTTATTGCAAAGCTAGAATATACACACATTTGAGATTGAGAGGAGATGGGCAGAAAGCGTCTAATGTTTTTGGAGCAAATAACATATGCACTTTGAGACCGAAAGGATATAAGTGTAATTCTTAAGTCAAGAAACAATTAGATGTACTAAACATAAGCCTTACACAAAATTTATCAGGATAGATCACTAGTAAAAGCCTACTAAGTTATGAAATCATTGGAAACACAATTCTAGTTTGGTCTTAGTAATTTAATAAACAACTCAACAACTATTAGTATTATTATTTTTTTACTTTTATTTTCAAAGCCCCTTTCCGAAATTTTGATTACAAGTTAGCTTATTTTTATTGTTAACATATTGTTTCTGTCTATTCTTTATGGGATCAACCCCATTCTTTGTTGGGTTATTATATTTGACAACGACCGCCTTATACTTAAATTGCGAGGTGTAATTTGTGGTGATCATTATTTATACTAGCAAAAGAAGAAACACATATATTTATGGTATTTGAATATTATAAAGAATCATCAGAATTAGAAAACATCCAACTATTAGTTATTTACCAATTTGAACCTTCCCTAACTGAGGTTCAAGAAAAACGGAGAGAGAGAGAACGAGAATGATGATTATACAGGAAGAGGTATTAACACTAATAATTAATATCTTAAAAAAAATACCAATTATTGTATAAAAGTTCCAACTAATTAGAGAGAATAAGAGTTTAAAAACGTATTTTATTTATTTTTATTTGATTGAATATACCATAATTGTTGCCACCATATGTAGTGACTATTGTTTAGCTAAGACGGTACTAAAAAATGAAACTCTTGACCAACACTTCTCATCTATTTCAAATCTTAGGCTGCACTAGCCTCACTATTAGGGAAGTTTTACTCATTCTTGGACTGACTAAGAAGTCCTAAATATTCAACACTAGAAGTACTCAGTTGGTATTTCACCGAGATTTCTAAATACGTCCATATTCATTCCTGATACCTTAGTTTATAAGAATACTTATCCATTTATCTTTAGTGGAAAAAAGAGAAATATTTTATTAAATTACTCAAATGCACATCATAGGACTATCTTTCATTATTTTCTTAACCAGCAAGACAAGAAGCCCATTAATCCAGAGTTCACCCCAAAAAAAAAATAAGCACGATATCTATGGACATAATCAGAACTCTTACAAGGTGGCTCAGTAAGACCTCTAATTTCCACTCGCAAAAAGTAACCAATTTAAGATGAAAGTAGTTCAGATATTAAAACGCATAATCTTCGTGGGATTTTGAAACTCCAGCGGAGTAACATAATTTGTTAGATGCTTTTAGGTTGTAGGGATTTTTAAGGACATGATACTATGCTTTTCAAGATGTATAATGTTTGGACAGTGAGGTTGAGTAGGGAATGACACAGAGAATCAAAGAGTGGTTGTTATGCTAGGCTCAAAAATAAATGTTGTTGTCGCGTATCAAGAAAAATGAGGGGCTAAGAGTTCAATTAATCTGAAAGAATTACAAAGTTATCTGTAGTGGTTGTAGAACAAGTGGAGATATCAAATAATCTAAAATTTAGAAACACAGATAAAGACAATTCCAGTTGTAAAAAATAATGCAAGACAATCAAAGAAAAAATGGCATAGGATGGGTAAACATAAATGTTACGCCTCATAAGTTTTTTTTTCGTCTAGCCAACGTGTGTGTGTGCGTATTGAGAGTTTAGAACACAGCACATGCGGGGGAAGGCTCGAAGGAGGAACGAGTAAGCATGTTGAGCAAGCAGGTGGAAGGAGGTCAGGGGCAGGCTGCACTGGGTGCCGTGCCGCAGACCTCCCTTCGGCGCATCGAGTGGCGCTTAGCGCCGTACCTCACCGTGATGAGAGGCGTGCCGCGGACCCCTCTGCAGCGGCTCCAATCTATCTATCTATCTATATGTGTATGTATGTGTGTGTGTGTGTGTGTGTGTGTGTGTGTGTGTTGAATCATTTTAAAAATTTCCAAAATAGAGAGCTATGGCTTTGGTGAGTACTTAACGAAGTTTTCGTCAAATTGAGGTCAAATTATGCTATCAAATCACGTTTGATTACAAATTCTTCTTCGGTAGTGATTCCAGGGCCTGCGAAGAACGTATACAGAGTTGAATCTTTGAAATTGATTTGGTTCAATGGAGCCCCAGCGGTAAAAGTCGTAGAAATCATCTCTAACTACGGCTAGCACGTCTACAAGTGATAGTAAGTATTTCTACCCTTCTAATCTATAAGAACTCATAAGATTTTGCTGAATTGAACTCGTGTTGACTTATTGTCGTTGTGTTTCATGGGCTATGATTGCTGGCCTAATTCTTGAATTATAATAGCCCTGTTCCCTTGGCGTAAAAGCTAGAATACAGAGGGATTACGAAGTTCTAGATCGCAGCAGGATTGATTGAGCAGAATTCGACTATTGAGGTATGTTAAGGCTAAGTTTTTTCAGCAAGTCATTCTCGTTGTATAGTTGATACGAATTATACTTGTGTAGTAGTTCATGATTAAATGTGTTGTGATTACCTGCTTCGAGACAAATTGAGGTTGTAACATAGTATCCCTTGTCGGGAAAGATTGCATTCAGTTCTGACTATCGCTAGAAGCGACATAGAGTCTTCCTGTTGGTTTATTTCCTATCTAGAGGGATTAATGATGTATTGATACCATTCCAAGGCCTTAGAGGCTTATGGTTAGTTGTTGAGTGTACTTTGTTAGGATGGGTGGCATAGGGTGCAACTTGGCGATATAACTTCTGTTTGTCACCTATATATACAGTAAATCTCGCCTACAGGCTATTGACATACCTTGACACCTACAGGACTAGAATCTTGATAGAGTGGCCTTACTTCGAGTTAGTGGCACTAGGGTTGCCTACTGAACTAGGTGGTAGCTCGCTAGGTAACTGTCAGTGAACATATAGCTTCTTTCGACTTACAGTTGGTTGTATTGGTCACTCAGGAAACCACCCTAGTTAATAAAAGCTAATAGACTATGTGATATCCTAAGTAGGAATCTTATCAGCTGTTATACATGCGGCTAACGTCTCTGGCTATTCATACAAATGTCCATGCACATGTTGCCTAGAAGGCCTAAGTTTAAGAATACATACCTAGGGGCCTATGAGTTGCTTATATGGGTTATATGCTATCTGGACAAACCAGATTGATGCCTATTGAACTAGAACCTTAGTACTAAAGTTTTACCTTCAGGTTGATAATTTTTGTGGATGCCTATAAGGCTATTATGGAGGACTGCTTAGAATATATTCAGTTATTAGCAGCCCTGTAGTCATTCTAAGCGAGGGAACCTTATAGTTGGTCCTATACGACCTTGTTGTTCATTTATGAACTACTATGGTACTAGCAGGGAATTCAGATAATTTCCCAAGTCACCTCGGACTTCTCCCTTGTCTTTCTAAGCCAACTGATTTCATAATTACTTTCATGACTATCTGGCTAGCTGTGGACACATAGAATATACCTGTTGGCTGCTATTCAGGATGCTATAGGAGCAAGTAACAGTGTGTTAGGCCTAAGGGGCTATGTACACTTACTGAGCGACGTGTAGTATATAAGTTAGGCCTGTTAGATGCTATACATGCTACTCAAGGAGCAAGGGATAGTCATGAAATGCCCACGGGGCTATACTGTGCTCACAGGGTAATATGAAATCGCGAGCGACTATACTAAAGCCCGCAGAGCCATTTGAAGCCTGGTGCCCTCACCAGCTTCCCTTAGGCCTGAGTTGGCATCACTGACCCTCAGGAGCCCAGATGGCTCAGATACGGTTACAGGAACCTAGACGGCTCAGATACGGTTACAGGAGTCCAGATAGCTTAGATATAATTACAGGAGCCCAGATGGCTCAAATACAGTTAGAGGAGCCCAGATGGCTCAGACACAGTTGCAAGAGCCCAGAAGGCTCAGATACAGTCTTAGAGGTCGAGTATTCCTTAGCTACGACTTGCTTACGGGGCTACAGTGAAACATATAAGAGTAAATGGATTTCTTGCACTTCCTAGGGCTTATGGGGGCCCAGGTAGGTTATTCTATGTTGCTTGCACCTTCCAGGCTTATGGGGGCCAGTTTAGGCTCTTGTTGTATATTTTCCTGCTAGATACAGTTTATGGTTGGGAGATCATACAGGTTAACTTCTGGCCCTTACTGCTGAATTCTTTCAGTTTTTTATCAGCTTTTATTCAGTTATTATTATTTTCTTACATATTCGGTACATATTGTACTGACCCCTACGCATGGGGCGCGGCATTCCTTCCTGCAATGTTTGGACAGACAGGTTTCAAGACCTCCTTAGTAGTTGTTCAAATCCAGCTGGTTGGCCAGCTCCTTTCCTCTAAAGATGCTATACGATTAGAGGTTTGCCTATTTTTTGATATATAGTTTTGAGTAGGCCGGGGCCCTGTCACGATCCGAACAGAGGCCCTGATCATAACACGGGACAAGGAGCCCCAAGAGACCCCAAGTCGACCCATGGAATAAGCATACATCTAACTCAATCAAGGAATAGAATAGTCAACAGAATACTCATAGTGGAAGTCTAAACTTAAATATAACATCAGAAAACATAATTTGAAGATGAGCACATACATATGTCTGGAAAGCCTCTAAAAATGACGAGTTGATGAGACAAGACCCCGACTAACTCAATAAAATAGAAACTGAAATACATATAAGAAATTTGAATAGTATAGTCCTGGGGAGATGACGACTCACCAACATGAATAATGCAATCTAGGAAGACGGACTATGAGCGGGGCTGAACCTGAGAGCCGGGTCCTGTATCATGAAATGATACAACATAGAGTATATAGTTAGTACGTGGAATGTACCGAGTATGCAAGGTAAGTAAAACTACTTAAGCAGAGAAAATCATTTAAAGACAATGCATAATATAACATAAACATTAAGAATCTGAGAGTATGGCTTGCATACACTCTTTCTGAAATCATAATCTCTTCATAACATGACATAACATAACTTCATAACATCATAACTGAATTAATTGATTCAAAGTTGAATTCTGACATTTATAAGTAAAGCTGAACATTGAGTCAAACCTACTTTAGAACATGCATTTACATAAATCTCATGAGTAATGAATATGCATATATGAAATAATAAGGAACAATGGGAGACTCATCTTTTAACCTACACACGACGATAGAGCTTACGTGGTCCCAATTATCACACTCAAGTGGGTAGAGTTGTCCAAAGCCTTGCCAGGGCTAGGGACGATACCATGATATCGATATCAAGCTCGTGGGCCATTAGGGTCGGGGATAGCTCACAAGGGAGGTCCCGAAGTAATATATATATTGTATCAACCTACGTTGGTGCATAGTTCTGAGGCACAGGGTGATCGACCCTTAGCCTACTCGGTGCTAGAAATTACTCCCAAAAATATGCATATTCTCTACATCATTTTATAACAAATATCAACATCGTCTATTGATGAAGCTCAATACTCAAATACATCTCAAATATGAAATCATGCATATGAGAAGTTTTAGCTCAAAACATACCACAAGCTGAAAATATAATTGGGAGTCTTCGCTCCAAAAACCATATGGTAAGCTATGAATAGGAAAACTTCAACTAAAAATTATACCACAAGCTGAAAATATACTTGGGAGTCTTCACTCCAAAACAATGTGGTAAGCTTAGTTCGGAAAAATCATCATTCATACTTAACATGTGGGCATTGCCCAAAGCTTTATCATACTTAGAAATACTCAATTCTCATTGAAAACGTAATTGTAAACATGGGTATCTTTAAAACATGCTTTTCATCATAATATCTCATCATCATCATACATTCATCATAAATCTCATATTCCATGAACATCTCTTCAATGGGCTTTTAATTCATAAAACTAGAAACATGATTTTAAATTGAAAATATTATAAAAATTGCCCATTCTTCATAATTCAATAGTAGAATTATAATTAAATCATACCCATGTATAGAAATAGGAGATTCATGCATTTGGGTTAAAACCCCATAGAGTAGACATAGGAATTTAATACTTTAGAGAGGGATTGGGCATGGGTGTGAAGGAAATCACCCATTCATAACCCTACATACCTGTTGGTAGCTGATTCTTACACTTCTTTAGATGGCCAATAGGAAATTGAAGAGAAATTGATGAATGCTAGGCTTGATGTCATGACCCAAACGGAGGCCCAGATGGTAACACGGGACAAGGAGCCCCGAGAGACCCCAAGTCGACCCGTGGCATAAGCATACATCTCACTCAATCAAGAAACTAAATAATCAACAATATACTCATAGCTAAAGTCTAACTTGAACATAACATCAGAATACGAAATCCGAAGCTGAATACATACATATGTCTGAAAAGCCTCTAAACAAGATGAGTTGATGGGACAAGACCCCAACTAACTCAACAAAACTGAAACTGAAATACATAAAGGAAAGCTGAGGACGCACCCTCAATAAAAATTCTAACTCTGATAAGCTGACTATGAGCGGGACTGAACCTGAGAGCTGGGTCCTGTATCATGAAACAATACAACATAGAGTATGCGGTCAGTACGTGAAATGTACCGAGTATGCAGGGTAAGTAAAACCTCTTAAGTAAGTAAAATCATTTAAAAAGAATGCATAATGTAAACATAAACATTAAGAATCTGAGAGTAGGGCTTGCATGCATTGTTTCTCAAATCATGATCTCGTCATAACATAACATATCATAACATAATTGATTGACTCAAAACTAAAATCTAACATTTATAAATAAAGCTGAACATTGAGTCAAACCTACTTTAGAATATGCTTATATATGTAAATCTCATGAGCAATGAACATGTGTATCTGAAATCATGAGGAACAATGGGAGACTCATCTTTTAACCGACATACCACGATAGAGCTTACGTGGTCCCAACTATCAGACTCAAGTGGGTAGAGCCATCCAAAGCCTTTCCAGAGATAGGGACGATACCAAGATATCAATATCAAGATGAAGGCTCATTCAGACAGGGGAAACTCACAAGGGAGGTCCCAAGTAATATGTAATAGTGTAAACCTGCGTTGACACGTAGAGCTGAGGCATAGGGTGATCGATCCTTAGCCTACTCGGTGCTAGACACTACTCCTAAAAACATGCATATGCTCTATATCATTTTATAACGAAGCTCAACATCGTCTATTGAGGAAGCTCAATAATCAATGCATCTCAAATATGAAATCATGCATATGAGAGGCTTTAGCTCAAAACATACCACAAGCTGAAAATATATTTGGCAGCCTTCGTTCCAAAACCATGTGGTAAGCTATGTATAGGAAAACTTTAACTCAAAACATACCACAAGCTGAAAATATAATTGGGAGTCTTTGCTCCAAAATAATGTGGTAAGCTTAATTCGGGAAAATCATCATTCATACTTAACATGTGGGCATTGCCCAAAGCTTTATCATACTTAGGAGTACTCAATTCTCATCGAAAACATAATTGTAAACATGGGTAGCTTCAAAACATACTTTTCATCATAATATCTCATCATCATCATATACTCATCACAAATCTCATCTTTTATGAACATTTGATCTATGGGCTTTTAATTCATAAAACTAGCATCATGATTTTAAATTGAAAATATTATAAAAAATTTCCATGCTACATAATTCAATAGTAGAATCATAATCAAATCATATCCATGTATAGAAATAGAAGATTCATGCATTTGAGTTAAAACCCCATATATTAGACATAGGAATTTCATACTTTAGAGAGGGATTGGACATGAGTGTAAAGGGAATCACCCATTCATAACCCTATATACCTGTTGATAGTTGATTCTAACACTTCTTTAGATGCCCAATAGGAAATTGAAAAGAAATTGATGAATGCTAAGCTTGATCACCCTCTCAAGTCTTCTACCTTGCGTGCATGAATGAATGAGGCCTGAAATGAACTTAACCCCTTTAAAAGTCACAATTCTTAACTCAAAATATCATAGTTTAGGACTTAGAAACTTAGGAATTACAAAAAAGCCCTTACTAAATTCGCAAAAAACAACTGGCGGGTGGTCATAATGGAGGACCTAACGACTCGTTACTCAGGGTCACAACTCGTGGATTCGTCTGTTAAGTACACTACTCATCTGATCATCTGGGCTCGTCATGGGAAACCTCGCGACTCGTTACGGTGACCACGACTCGTGGTCACCACCCGTTATGTACACTGCCTGAACTTTAACAAAACATACCCTGCTTGACCACAACTCACCCCATGAATCATGAGGACTGACCATGACTTATGGGGTCCTCCCGTCGAGTGCACTGCCTCCCTTCTTCTCTTTTCTTTCCTTACCCACCCCACGGCTGACCTAACGACTCGTAGGGTCTGACCACGAGTTGTTGTCATGCCCGTGGGGTCCTTTTTCTCAAACTTCCCAAACTCCTCACTGGCCTCCCAACGAGTCACATCACGTCTCGTGGGCTGCATCAACGAGTCATCCCATGGCTCGTTCTGTGCCTAGTGCCAGTTTTAAAGCTTTTCTCTATTTCAACTCCCGGATTTGATCTTCGGGCTTCCAGGGTATAACAATATCTCCCACTTGGAAAAATTCATCCTCGGATGTTGGAAAAATACACTGAAAAGTAGAAAGATGCAATTATCATATTAAAATACTGATCATTTAAATTGAAAACTGACAGAATGACTACCTACGGTTCAAACTAAATAGCCGAACTGAATTCATGAATCATACACACATCCATATGCGTAAAAGAAACTTGCACACATGAATTAAATATGAAAACTAAATATAGTCTGAGTGCAAAACTGATACCTCAAGCTGAAACTGGACCTGTAGAGAATAAATGTGGGTATCTAACCATTATATCCACTTTGGCTTCCCACGTAGCTCCTTCAACATGCTGATTCCTCCATAACACTTTAACTGAAGCTACTTCCTTATTCCTTAGCCTTCGAACCTAACGATCCAATATTCCATCGGAACCTCCTCATAGCTAAGGTTGTCCCTCACACCAATACTGTCTGCCAGGACAACTAGAGCTGGATCACCCAAACACTTCTTCAAAAGCGATACATGAAACACAGGAGGCACAGAAGCTAATTCTGAAGGCAACTCCAACTCATAAGTCACCTTGCCAACACATTTCACTATCCGGTATGGGCCGATATAGCGGGGAGTAAGTTTCCCTTTCTTTCCAAACCGCATTACTCCCTTCATGGGAGACACCCTCAGAAATACCCATTCATCGACATTAAATTCTAATTCCCTTCTTCTCACATCCGCATAATACTTTTGGCAACTCTGCGCAGTTTTCAACCTGTCTCTTATCAACTGAACCTTCTCCATTGCTTCATGAACTGAATTCAGCCCTATCGTTGCCGCCTCACCAACCTCAAACCATCCGCTGGGTGATCTACATCTTCGCCTGTAGAGAGCCTCGAATGGCGCCGTCTGGATACTAGAGTCATAGCTGTTATTGTAGGAAAACGCGATCAGGGGCAGGTAATCATCCCAACCACCCTTGAAGTCAATTATGCATGCCCTCAATATGTCCTCGAGAGTTTGGATTGTCCACTCCGCTTGACCATCCATTTGCAGGTGAAATGATGTGTTGAGCTTAACCCGCGTGCCAAGCCCTTTTTGAAATGACCTCCAAAACTGAGAGGTAAATTTAGTACCTCAATCTAAAATGATTGATAAGGGCACTCCGTGAAATCGGACCAACTATCAGACATATAGTTTGTCATAATCCTCCACCGAATCTGTGGTTTTAACCAGTAGAAAATGAGCAACCTTGGTCAACCTGTCTACCACAACCCAAATGGAATCATATTGTCACTGAGTACGAGGTAATCCTTTTATGAAATCCATGTTAATCTCTTCCTACTTCTAAGTGGGAATGCTGATATCCTGAAGTATGCCTCCCGATCTCTGATGCTCAATCTTTACTTGCTGACAGTTTGGACACTTGGCGACGAATTCTGCAATATCCTTCTTCATGCCATTCCACCAAATAGAATTTCTGTAAGTCGCGGTACATCTTGGTGGCACCCAAATGGATAGAATACCAGATCCATAAGCCTCGTGCAACATCTGACTCCTCAAATCAACGACAACTAAAACACATAAGTGACCCTAGTATCGAAGCACACTATCTCCCCCTTGGGAGAATATCTCCACCTTATGTACTTGAACGACTTCTTTCAACTTTACCAAAATCGGGTCCTCATCTTATCTAGATTTCACATCAGTCACCAAGGACGATTCTGATCCATTCTGCACAACAACACCACCATCGGTCGAGATGACCAACCTAACTCCCAACCTTACAAGTCGATGCACCTCTTTCACCTGCTCTCTCTTCCCCTCATCCACACGGGACATGCTCTCCATAGAGAGTCTACTAAGTGCATCCGCTACCACATTTTCCTTACCCGAATTTTAAAGGACACTCATATGGTAATCCTTGAGTAGCTCCAACCACCTCCTTTGCTGAAGATTGAGCTCTTTATGTGAGAACACATATTGTAAACTTTTATGGTCCGTAAATACATCCACATGGACCCCATACAAATAATGTCACCATATCTTCAAGGCGAATACCACCGCGGCCAATTCAAGATCATGGGTCGGGTAATTCTTCTCATGAACTTTCAACTGTCTAGAGGCATATGCTATCGCTTTCCCATGCTTCATCAGTACAACCTGAATCTGATTCTCGAAGCATCACAATACACCACGAACCCATTAGTACCCTCGGGGAGAGTTAACACCGGGGCTGAAGTAAGTCGAGTCTTCAATTCTTAGAAGCTCTTCTCACAAGCCTCCAAACATTGGAATTTCACCTTCTTGGGGGTCAAATTATTCAAAAGTGTTGCAATAGATGAAAAACCCTCAACAAATCTCCGATAGTAGCTAGCTAAACCCAGGAAACTCTGAATAACTAAAGGATTCACCGGTCTAGGCCAATTCTTCACTGCCTCAATTTTCTGAGAATCTACCTTTATGCCCTCACTTGATACCATATGGCCCAAAAATGCTATGGAGTTTAACCAAAACTCACACTTGCTGAATTTGGCATATAATTGACTATCCTTGAGGGTTTGAAGCACTACTCTTAAATCAGCGGCATGCTTCTCCTCGCTCCGAGAGTATATCAAGATGTCATCAATTAACACGATCACAAACATGTCCAGGTATGGCTTGAACACCCTGTTCATCAAATACATAAAAGCTAAAGGAGCACTTGTTATTCCAAAAGACATAACTACAAACTCATAATGATCATACCGCATCCAAAAGGCTGTCTTTGGGATGTCACTCTCCCGAACCCTAAGCTGATGGTACCAGATCTGAGATCTATCTTTGAGAAATACTTGGCACACTAAAGCTAGTCAAATAAATCATCAATCCTGGGTAGAGGACACTTGTTCTTGATGGTGACTTTGTTCAATTGCCGATAATCAATACACATGCGTAGAGAACCATCATTCTTTTGGACAAAGAGAACTGGTGCACCCCATGGAGACTTGCTCGGTCTAATGAAATCCTTATCTAACAGGTCCTTCAACTGATCCTTCAACTCTTTTAGCTCGGCTGGAGCCATCCTGTAAAGAGGGATAGATATAGGCTGCCTGTCGGGAAGAAGGTCAATACCAAAATCGATCTCCCTCTCGGGAGGAACACCTGGTAAATCATCTGGAAATACTTCTGGATACTCACGTACTACTGGAACTGACTGGATATTCGAGTCTCGGACTCAACATCCTTAACCCTAACTAGATGGTACACACAACCCTTAGAAATCATATTTTTGGCTTTAAGGTAGGAGATGAAACGACCTACAGGAACAACTGAACTACCCTTCCATTCTAAGACTGGCTCACCCAAAAATCTGAACTCTACTGCCCGTGTTCTAAAATTAACTGAAGCATAGCATGCAAATAGCCAATCCATGTCGAGAATAAAATCGAAATCGATCATCGCTAACTCTATCAAATTTGCTGAGGTGACCTTCCGAAGGACTGAAACTGGGCAACATTTATACACCCGTCTAGCTATAATTGTGTCATCTACTGGAGTATAAACGGAGAAGGGTTCTGACAAGACTTCAGGATTGACTCCAAGGCTACTAGCCACATAACGTGTCACAAAAGACAAGGTAGCCCCCGGGTATACAGAGCATAAATATCAATATGGAAAACTCGCAACTTACTAGTGACCACGTTTAGGGAGACCTCCTGCTCCTGACGGGATGCTAAGGCATTGAATCTGTTTTGGTGCTGGGCTCCAGTTGTGCTAGTGGATACCCTCTGATGTGCTAAGCGTATAGGAGGGGCTGCTGAACTAGAAGCTGGGCCTCGGCCCCCAACCTGATCCTGTCTCGCTGCTGCGTAATATCTAAGCATGTGTCCGAGCTTTCCACACCGGAAACAAGCACTTGAACGTGCCAAGCGCTGGCCTGTCGCTCCCGACCACATCTCCATCAAGTTGGGATGCTAGAATCTATGGGTCTTCTGCTCTGACCCCTCAAGCCTGATGCTCGCTCTCTCTAATCATGTCTAGGCCTTGATGGAACACTCAATCCGAAGATGTTGGAACTAATCATCTCTAGTGAGCCTGTTGTCGGTGCCCACCACCTGACCTCAGCTGGGAGAATCTGTGGTCATCGGTCCTGGCCCTCTTGGCCTCCCTCTCCCTCAGATGTGTCGCCTCCTTCTGTTGGGCATACAACACTACCCGTGGGAAATCCATATCTTGATGGAGCATAGCGGTCCTATAATACTTGTCCAAATAGCCCGCTACTCCATGGACGAATCTACTCACTCGCTCCCTCTGATCGGCTACCAACTCTAGGGCATATTTTGATAGGCGAGTAAACTCAAGGGTATACTCTTGTACTATCATTCTCCCTTGCTTCAAATTCACGAACTCAGCTGCCTTCAACTCCCTCATATCACGAGGGAAGAACTGGTCCAAGAATGCAACATGGAACTCTTCCCAAGTGATAAGACCTGCTCCGGCGACCCTACTATCCATCCATTGGCAAAACCATATATGCGCGACCCCTTTCAACTGGTAAGAGGAAAACTATGTGCAGTCAACCCCATTCACCCCTATGACTTGGGTGATCTTGACAATCTCATCTATGAACTCATGTGGGTCCTCATCTACCTTGGACCCAAGGAACTCCGGGGGGTTCATCCTCAAGAAGTCTCTGACTCGAGTTTCCGCTGCATTGCCATTTTGCAGAACATGCGCAACGGCCTGCTGATTAACCTGAGTGGTCAAGGCCTGCGCAAGCATCTGAATAGCGGCCTGGAACTCAGATGAGCGACTGGTTCTGGTGCCTAGTGCTCCTGAATGGGTGGGGCTTGCTGGTTCCCATTCCCATTTCCATCCTCGTGGCCTTCACCATTTCCATTTCTCCTATGATTCACTCTTTGAGGAGCCATGATTCTGCAATCGCGAATTGCACGAATTAGAAGGATAGAAATACTTTTCATCTCACAATATAGATCATGAAAGAAGAGAACATTTGCTAAACGTCTCGTAGCCTCTTCGTCATAAGTGTGGCGCGCTTCACAGCCATGAAAAAAACTCTACTTAACGTGGCTTTCAGACACCCTAGGCCACTTCAAACATTTAGCTCTGATACCAAGTTTGTCATGACCCGAACGGAGGCGCCGGATCCTAACACGGGACAAGGAGTCCCAAGAGACCCCAAGTCGACCCATGGCATAAGCATACATCTAACTCAATCAAGAAACTGAATAATCAACAATATACTCATAGCGGAAGTCTAACTTGAACATAACATCACAATACGAAATCTGAAGCTGAATACATATATATGTCTGAAAAGCCTCTAAACATGACGAGTTAATGGGACAAGACCCCAACTAACTCAACAAAACTGAAACTGAAATACATAAAGGAAAGCTGAATAATCTAGTCCTCGGGAAATGAGGACTCACCCACAATAAAAATGCTAACTTTTTTAAGCTGACACGAGTGGGGCTGAACCTGAGAGCGGGGTCCTATATCATTAAACGATACAGTATAGAGTATGCGGTCAGTACATGAAATGTACCGAGTATGCAGGGTTAGTAAAATTCTTAAGTAAGTAAAATAATTTAAAAACAATGCATAATGTAAACATAAACATTAAGAATCTGAAAGCAGGGCTTTCATGCATTCCTTCTAAAATCATGATCTCATCATAACATAACTTATCACAACATAATCAATTAACTCAAAACCGAAAGCTGACATTTATAAATAAAGCTGAACATTCAGTCAAACCTGCTTTAGAACATGCTTATATATGTAAATCTCATGAGCAATGAACATGTATAACTAAAATCATGAGGAACAATAGGAGACTCGTCTTTTAACCGACATACCACGATAGAGCTAACGTGGCTGCAACTATCACACCCAAGTGGGTAGAGTCATCCAAATCCTTGTCAGGGCTAGCGATGATACCATGATATCGATATCAAGCTGAAGGCCCATTCGGGCAGGGGAAGCTCACAAGGGAGGTCCCAAGTAATATGTAATAGTGTAAACCTATGTTGGCGCGTAGATCTAAGGCATAGGGTGATCGACCCTTAGCCTCCTCGGTGCTATACATTACTCCCAAAACATATGCATATGCTCTACATCATTTTATAACGGAGCTCAACATCATCTATTGACGAAGCTCGACAATCAATGCATCTCAAATATGAAATCATGCATATGAGAGGTATTAGCTCAAAACATACCACAAGCTGAAAATATATTTGGAAACCTTCGCTCCAAAACCATGTGATAAGCTATGCATAGGAAAACTTTGACTCAAAACAAACCACAAGCTGAAAATATAATTGGGAGTCTTTTCTCTAAAACAATGTGGTAAGCTTAATTCGGGAAAATCATTAATCATACTTAATATGTGGGCATTGCTCAAAGCTTTAGCATACTTAGGAGTACTCAATTCTCATCGAAAACATAATTGTAAACATGGGTAGCTTCAAAACATACTTTTCATCATAATATCTCATCATCATCATATACTCATCACAAATCTCATCTTTTATGAACATTTGATCTATGGGCTTTTAATTCATAAAACTAGCATCATGATTTTAAATTGAAAATATTATAAAAAATTTCCATGCTACATAATTCAATAGTAGAATCATAATCAAATCATATCCATGTATAGAAATAGAAGATTCATGCATTTGAGTTAAAACCCCATATATTAGACATAGGAATTTCATACTTTAGAGAGGGATTGGACATGAGTGTAAAGGGAATCACCCATTCATAACCCTATATACCTGTTGATAGTTGATTCTAACACTTCTTTAGATGCCCAATAGGAAATTGAAAAGAAATTGATGAATGCTAAGCTTGATCACCCTCTCAAGTCTTCTACCTTGCGTGCATGAATGAATGAGGCCTGAAATGAACTTAACCCCTTTAAAAGTCACAATTCATAACTCAAAATGTCGTAGTTTAGGCCTTAGGAACTTAGGAATTACGAAAAAGCCCTTACTAAATTCATAGAAAATAACTGCCAGATGGTCCTAACGGAGGACCTAATGACTCATTGCTCAGGGTCACAACTCGTGGAGTCATCCGTTAAGTTATCTGGGCTCGTCACGAGCAACCTCATGACTCGTAACGGTGACCACAACTCGTGGTCTCCACCCGTTATGTACACTTCCTGAACTTCAACAAAATATACCCTGCTTGACATCGTGGTCACCACCCGTTATGTAACTGCCTGAACTTCAACGAAACATACCCTTATTGACCACAACTCACCCCACGAATCGTGGGGACTGACCACGACTCGTGGGGTCCTCCCGTCGAGCGCAGTGCGTCCCATCTTCTCTTTTCTTTCCTTACCCACCCCACAGATGACCTAACGACTCGTAGGGTCTGACCATGAGTCATTGTCACGCCTGTGGGGTCCATTTTCTCAAACTTCCCAAACTCTTCATTATCCTCCCCACGAGTCACATCACGACTCACGGGCTGCACCAACGAGTCATCCCACGACTCATTCTATGCCTGGTACCATTTTTTAAGCTTTTCTCTGTTTCAATCCCGAGTCTAATCTTTGGGCTTTCAGGGTATAACACTTGATCACCCTCTCAAGTCTTATACCTTGCATGCATGAATGAATAAGGCCTAAAATGAACGTAGCCCCTTTAAAATTCACTATTCATAACTCAAAATGACATAGTTTAGGCCCTAAGAACTTGGGAATTACGGAAAATTCCTTACTAAATTCACAGAAAATAACTGTCAGGTGGTCCCAATGAGGGACCTAATGACTCATCCTCAAGGGTCACGACTCATGGATTCGGTCATGAATTACACTTCCTGAGCTTCAACAAAAACCTTCCCTGCTTGACCACGACTCATAGGGTCCTCCGTCGAGTGCATTGCCTCCTTCTCTTTTCTTTCCTTACCCACCCCACGACTGACCTAACAACTAGTGGGGTCTGGCCACGAGTCATTGTCATTCCTTTGGGGATCCTTTTTCTCAAACTTCCAAACTCCTCACTGGTCTCCCCACGAGTCATATCACATCTCGTAAGCTGCACCAACAAGTCATCCCACGACTCATTTTGTGCCTGGTGTCAGTTTTTAAGCTTTTCTCTATTTCAACTCTTAGGTCTGATCTTTAGGCTTCCAGGGTATAACAATATCTCCCCCTTGGGAACATTCAACCTCGAATGTTGGGAAACACACAAAAAAGCAGAGAGATGCAATTATCATATTCAAATACTGATCATTTAAACCGAAAACTTTCGAAATGACTACCTCCGATTCAAACTACATAGCTGAATTGAATTCACGAATCATACACACATCCATATACATAAAAGAAACTTGCGCACATGAATTGAACATGAAAACTGAATAAAGTCGGAGTGCAAAACTAACACCTCAAGCTGAAACTGAGCTAGTAGAGAATAAATGTGGGTATCTAGCCATCATATTTGCTTCGGCCTCCCACGTAGCTCCTTCAACATGCTGATTCCTCCATAACACTTTAACTGAAGCTACTTCCTTGTTTCTTAGCCTTTGAACCTGTTGATCCAGTATTTCCACCGGAACCTCTTCATAACTAAGGTTGTCTTTCACATTGACACTATCCATTGGGACAACTAGAGATGGATCACCCAAACACTTCTTCAAGAGTGAAACATGAAACACAGGATGAACAGAAGCTAACTTTGAGGGAAACTCCAACTCATATGCCACCTTACTAACCCATCTAACAATCCGGTAGGGGCCAACATAACGAGGGCTGAGTTTTCCTTTCTTTCCAAACTGCATCACTTCCTTCATGGCTGATACCCTCCAAAACACCCATTCATCCACCTCGAACTCAAGTTCCCTCCTCCTCACATCGACTTAGAACTTTTGACGACTCTGAGCAGTCCTCAACCTTTACCTTATCAACTGAACCTTCCCCATTGCCTCATGAACCGAATCTGGCCCAATCATCACCACCTCACCAACCTCGAACCAACCGATGGCCGACCTACATCTCTGCCCATAGAGAGCCTCGAACGGCGCCATCTGGATACTGGAGTGATAGTTGTTATTGTAGGCAAACTCGATTAGGGGCAAGTGATCATACCAACCACCTTTGAAGTCAATCACGCATGCCCTCAATATGTCCTCGAGGGTCTAAATTTTCCGCTCCGCTTGACCATTCGTTTGGGGGTGAAATGTTATGCTGAGCTTAACCCGTGTACCAAGCCCCTTTTGAAATGACTTCCAAAACTGAGAGGTGAATTGAGTACCTCTATCGGAAATGATGGATAAGGGCACTCCATGCAATTGGACTAGCTCCTGGATATATAGTTTGGCATAATCCTCTACTGAATCTGTGGCTTTAACCGGTAGATAATGTGCAGTGGTCAACTTGTCTACCACAACCCAAATGGAATTATATTATCGACGAGTACGAGGTAGACCTATGATGAAATCCATAGTAATTTCTTCCCACTTCCAAGTAGGAATGCTGATATCTTGAAGCACACCTCCTAGTCTCTGATGCTCAAACTTTACTTGCTTACAGTTTGGTTACTTGGCTACGAATTCTGCAATATCCTTCCTCATGCCATTCCACCAATAGATTTCCCATAAGTCACGGTACATCTTGTTGGCACCCGGATGGATAGAATACCTGGATCCATGAGCCTCATGAAACACCCGGCTCCTTAAATACATCCGGAACACATACGCGACCCTAGTACCGAAGCACACCATCTCCCCCTTGGGAGAAGACCTCCACTTTCAGACTTTGAACGACTTCCTTCAACTTTACCAAAATCGGGTCCTCATCTTATCTAGCTTTAACATTAGTCACCTAGGACGATTCTGATCCGTTCTGCACGACAACATCGCATTGGTCGAGTCAACCAACCTTGCGAGTTGATGTACATCTTTCACCAGCTCCTTCTTCCCCTCATCTACATGGGGACACTCTCTATAGAGAGTCTACTAAGTGCATCAGCTACCATATTAGCCTTACCCAAATGGTATGGCACACTCATATCGTAGTCCTTGAGTAGTTCCGACCACCTCCTTTGCCAAAGATTGAGGTCCTTCTAGGTAAACATATATTTTTAACTCTTATGGTCCGTGAACACATCCACTTGGACCCCGAACAAATAATGGCGCCATATCTTCAAGGCGAATACTACCGTAGCCAATTCAAGATCATAGGTCGGGTAATTTTTCTCATTAACTTTCAACTGTCTAGAGGCGTATGTTATAACTCTCCCGTGCTGCATCAACACACACCCAAGTCTGATTCTTAACACATCACAATACACCACGAACCCATCGGTACCCTCCGGTAGTGTTAACACTGGTGCTGAAGTGCGTCGAGCCTTCAACTCTTGGAAGCTCTTCTCACAAGCCTCCGACTATTGGAATTTCACCTTTTTCTAAGTCAATTTGGTCAAAGGTGCTATAATCAATGAGAAACCTTCCACGAACCTCCGATAGTAGCCAGCTAAACCCAAGAAACTCGAATATCCAAAGGGTTCACCGGTCTAGGCCAATTCTTCACTACCTCAATTTTCTGTGAGTCCACCATTATGCCTTCGCTTGATACCACATGGCCCAAAAATGCTACGGAGTTCAACAAAAACTGACACTTGTTGAACTTGGCATATCAGTGACAATCCTTGAGAGTCTGAAGCACTACTCTCAAATAAACAACATGTTCCTCCTCGCTCCGAGAGTATATCAAGATGTCATCAATAAACACAATCACGAACATGTCCAGATATGGCTTGAACACCCTATTCATCAAGTCCATAAAATCTACAGGAGCATTCATTAGTCCAAAAGACATAACTACAAACTCATAATGACCATACCGCGTCCTGAAGGCTATCTTCAGGATGTCACTCTCCCGAACTCTAAGCTAATGGTACCTGAATTTGAGATCTATCTTCGAGAAACACTTGACACCCTGAAGCCGGTCAAATAAATCATCAATCCTAGGTATAGGATACCTATTCTTGATGGTGACTTTGTTCAATTGTCGATAATCAATACACATGCGAAGAGAACAATCTTTCTTTTGGACAAAGAGAACTGGTGCACCCCATGGGGACTTTCTCGGTCTAATGAAACCTTTATCTAACAAGTCCTTCAACTGCTCTTTCAACTCTTTTAAGCCGGATGGAGCCATTCTATAGGGAGGAATAGATATAGGTTGCGTGTCGGGAAGAAGGTTAATACCAAAATCGATCTCCCACTCGAGAGGGATTCCCGGTAAATCATTTGTAAAGACCTCTAATACTCACGTGCTACTGGAACTGACTAGATAGTCGGGGCCTCGGACTTGACATCCTTAACCCTGACTAGATGGTACACACAACCCTTAGAAATCATCTTCCTGGCGTTAAGGTAGGAGATGAAACGACCTACAGGCACAGGTTAACTACCCTTCCATTCTAAGACTGGCTCACCCAGAAATCTAAACTCTATCGCCCGAGTTCTACAATTAAATGAAGCATAGCATGCAAATAGCCAATCCTTGCCGAGAATAACATCAAAATCGGTCATGGCTAACTCTATCAAATCTACTGAGGTGACTTTCTGAAGGACTGAGACTGGGCAACCTCTATACACTCTTATAGATATAACTGAGTCACCTACTAGAGTAGAAACTGAGAAGGGCTTTGACAAGACTTCGAGACTAACTCCGAAGCTACTGGCCATAAAAGGTGTCACAAAAGATAAGGTAGCCCCCGAATCTAACAAAGCATAAACATCAAGATGGAAAAATCGTAACATACCAGTGACCACATCTGGGGAGACCTCCTACTCCTAGAGGGATGCTAAAGCATAGAATCTGTTCTAGAACTGACCGCCACCTGTGCTAGTGGATGCTCCCTGATGTGTTGAGTGTACGGGTGGGGCTGTGGAACTAGAAGCTAGGCCTCAGGCCCCATTATGATCCTACCTCACTTCTGGGCATTCTTTGAGCATGTGTCCGGGCTTCCTAAACCCAAAACAAGCACCTATACCTGCTAGACATTGACCCATGTGACCCCGGCCACACCTGCGGCAAACTAGAACGCTAGAATCCGCGGGTCTACTGCTCTGACCCCTAGAGCCTGATGCTCGCCCCCTATGATCGTGCCTTGATCTGGATGGAACACTCAATGCTAATGATGCTGGGGCTGATGATCCCTGGTGGGTCTGCTGTCGGTGCCCACCTCTTGACCTCAGCTGCTAGAAAATCTGTGGTCATCGGTCCTGGATCTCTTAGACTCCCTCTCTCTTAGATGTGCCACCTCCATCTACTGGGAGTACAAGACTATCCGAGGGAAATCCATATCCTGATGGAGCATAGAGGTCCTACAATCCTTGTCCAAATAGCCCGCTACTCCAAGAACGAATCTACTCACTCGCACCCTCTGATCAACCACTAACTCTGGGGCGTACTTTGATATGCGAGTGAACTCGAGGGCATACTCCTGTACCATCATCCTCCCTTGCTTCAAATTAACGAACTCAGCTGCCTTCAGTTCCCTCATCTCAAGAGGAAAGAATCGATCCAAGAATGCAACATGAAACTCTTCCCAAGTGACCGGGCCTACTCCGGCGACCCTGCTATCCTTCCATTGGCGAAACCAGATATGCGCGACCCCTTTCAACTGGTAATAGGCCAACTCCGCGCACTCAACCCCATTCACCCCCATGACTTTGGTGATCTTAATAATCTCATCTATGAACTCATGCGGGTCCTCATCTACCTTGGACCCAAGAAACTCTGATGGGTTCATCCTCAAGAAGTCTCTGACTCGAGCCGCCACTGCATTGCCATTTTGCAGAACATGTGCAACGTCCTGCTGATTGACCTAAGCGGTCAAGGCCTACGCAAGTATCTGAATAGCGGCCCGAAACTCAACATGAGCAACTGGCTCCGGTGCCTGGTGCTACTGAACTGGTGGGGCTTGTTGGTGCTTATTACCGTTGCCATACTCGTGGCCTACACCATTCCAGTTTCTCCTGCCATTCATTCTTTGGGAAGCCATGATTCTGCAATTGCGAATAGCATAAATTAGAAGGATAAAAAAAATTTCATCGCACGACATAGATCATGAAAGAAGGGAACATTTCCTAAACATCTCGTAACCTCTTTGTCATAAGTGTGGCGCGCTACACACTCATGAAAAACGACTCTACTTAACGTGGCTTTCAAATACCCTAGGACACTTCAAATCTAATGCTTTGATACCAAGTTTGTCACGACCCGAACGGAGGCTGAGATCATAACACGGGACAAAGAGCCCTGAGATACCCCAAGTCGACCCATGACATAAGCATACATATAACTCAATCAAGGAACCGAATAGTCAATAATATACTCATAGCGAAAGTCTAAACTTAAAGATAACATCAGAAAACATAATTCGAAGTTGAGTACCTACATATGTCTGAAAATCCTCTAAATATGATGAGTTGATTGGACAAGACCCCAACTAACTCAACAAAACTGAAACTGAAATACATATAAGAAATCAGAATAGTCTAGTCCTCGGGAGATGAGAACTCACCAACACGAACAATGCAATCTCAAAAGACGGACTATAAAAGGGGCTGAACCTGAGAGTCGGGTCCTGTATCATAAAATGATATAGCATAGAGTATGCGGTTAGTACGTTAAATGTCTCGAGTGTGCAAGGTAAGTAAAACTTCTTAAGCAAAGAAAATCATTTAAAGACAATGCATAATATAACATAAACATTAAGAATCTGAGAGTAGGGCTGGCATGCATTCTTTCTGAAATCATGATCTCTTCATAACATGACATAACATAACGTCATAAAATCATAATTGAATCGATTGACTCAAAGATAAATTCTGACATTTATAAGTAAAGTTGAACATTGAGTCAAACCTGCTTTAGAACATACATTTACATAAATCTCATGAGTAATGAATATGCACATATGAAATCATGAGGAACAATGGGAGACTTGTCTTTTAACTGACATACCACGATAGAGCTTACGTGGTCTCAATTATCACACTCAAGTGGGTAGAGCCATCCAAAGCTTTTTCAGGGCTAGGGACAATACCAAAATATCGATATCAAGCTCGTGGGCCAATAGGGACGGGGATAGCTCACAAAGGAGGTCCGAAAGTAATATATATATACATACATATATATATATATATATATATATATATAAAATATTTTCAACCTACGTTGGTGCATAGTTCTGAGGCACAGGGTGATCGACCCTTAGCCTGCTCGGTGCTAGACATTACTCCCAAAAACATGCATATGATCTATATCATTTTATAACGAAGCTCAACATCGTCTATTGACGGATCTCAATACTCAAATACATCTCAAATATGAAATCATGCAATGAGAAGCTTTATCTCAAAACATACCGCAAGCTGAAAATATAATTGGGAGTCTTCGCTCCAAAAATCATGTGGTAAGCTATGCATAGGAAAAATTCAACTCAAAACATACCACAAGATGAAAATATACTTGGGAGTCTTCGCTCCAAAATAATGTGGTAAGCTTCATTCAGGAAAATCATCATTCATACTTGACATGTGGGCATTGCCCAAAGCTTTATCCTACATAGAAATACTCAATTCTCATTGAAAACATAATTATAAACATGGGTAGCTTTAAAACATGCTTTTTCATCATAATATCTCATCAACATCATACATTCATCATAAATCTCATCTTTCATGAACATCTCTTCAATGGGCTTTTAATTCATAAAACTAGAAACATGATTTTAAATTGAAAACATTATAAAAATTGTTCATGCTTCATAATTCAACAGTAGAATCATAATTAAATTATATCCATGTATAGAAATAGGAGATTCATGCATTTGGTTTAAAACCCCATAGAGTAGACATAAGAATTTCATACTTTAGAGAGGGATTGGGCATGGGTGTGAAGGAAATCACCCATTCATAACCCCACATACCTGTTGATGATCTTGGGCAAATTTATATGCCTAAGTGATACTCAAATGTGTCATTTTGCCTTGTTTATCTATCGATGTTTGTACATTTTCATGTGAATTGTAATAAAATGTGAATTTATACTAACCAACATGATTAGCATTATTTTGCAGGAAAAATATAAAGTTATGAAGCTAAGATGCATGTTGGGAGAAATCGGAATTGGACTCGGAAGCGGGCAAGGGAAAAAGCACAAATAGAGCATGAATTAAAGGGGCTTCGCGATGGAGCCGTGTCACGCAGCCATCGCGGATGCACTCTGCTTGGAGGGTGAAATTTTGCCTAATTCCAGTAAAGGTGTGCGTTGGGGCCGTGGCACGTTGGCCTAGCCCCATGTTGCACGCCGTGCCACGTTGGGCCCAAATACCTGGACGTTCGGATTCCAGTAAGGGTCCGCATTGGTGGCGTGTCACGGAGGCAGTGCTCCGCGATGCACTCTGTGACACGTTGCTTGTTATTCCAGAAAAAATTCCCACTAGTATAAATAGAACACTTAGGTTCATTTTTAATAATTCTGACTTGGTTGAGCAAGAACGTGGGTTACAGGCAGTTGAGGTGACGAAAATCTCAGGGTTTTTCTCTATCTCCTTCTTCTTTATTTCAATTGCTTGTATGATTAACACTCATTTAACGATGTTTAATCCACAAATGAGTGGCTAAATCCTCTTCTTGTTGAGGTTAAGAACAATTGTATTGAAATTTAATTATTGATAAATTGGTTTTTCATCTTTTCTTCCATGGTTGTTCTATTGATTCTTGTTCTTACTGCATTAATGTGTGGCCAACGTTAATGTATATCTAAAAAGTCCGGTTTCACTCGTGAGAGCAAGAAATTGGAAAGTTGTGAATTGATAGGATATGATCTTTTCTTAGTTTGGGAAAATTGAGAATTGATTTACCTTCAGGATAGAGATATACCTGAAAGTCGTATTAGTCAATTAAGGAATCGGTTTTGTATGGCTAGAACATGAATTTCTTTTTATCACAGAGATGTAGGTGGATGGTTCATGATTCTTAAGTTGGGTTAAATACGAGAGTTTTAATCCATAGGCAATAATTCTTGACTAGCAACCGGAGGAAAGATTAACCAAATTGTGTCGATAATTTATTTCTCTACATGTTCATTTTAGCCTCAGCATGCTCATACTTATAGTTCAGACTCAAATTATATATTCGTTTTAGACTTAGTATAAAATTAGGAAACTAAATATCAAAATCTTCTTGAAACTGTTGTCTGCATTTTAGAGTTAATGTTCATTGACACTTGATTAGATTAATACCTTAGTCCAGTCCCTGTGGGATCGATACTTGGCTTACTTGAGCCACTTTACTACTTGTTCGACCACGTGCACTTGCGTGTAGGTATATACCCAAAAAGCACCGAATAAGTTTTTGGCGTCGTTGCCGGGGACTTGCAATCGGTAAATTTTTCTTAAGTGTTAGTTTACTATTTCTTCTTAGTGTTGACAACTTGGTCTTAGCCTGTATTTTGCAGATACTAATTTCTGTTGAACACTGGAAAGATACAAGGAGCTGGTGGACTCATATTTAGAGCCGAAACGACAATTTCATCGTCAAAGGAGAGAAGCTCTAGAGAAAAAGCTGCAGTTGCTCAGACAAACAATCCTGGAGCAACAACAGAATCCACTAGTTGTACGGGCAATGTTAGTGCCCGAGGACATGGCAGCTAGGCCGGTTCGCGAGGTGGCAATCCCACATGCTAATAATGTCACATCTAGCATCCGCAAACCTGAGCCAGGAGGGAGGTTCGTGGTGCAATTGTTGCACACCAGCAGGCATATCGCAGGTCTCCCTCATGAGGATCCACAACAACATCTCCAAAATTTCTTGGAGATAAGTGACACTTACATCCCCGCTGGAGTGTCATCAGATTATGTCAGGCTTACATTGTTCCCATTTTCACTTTTGGGAGAAGCCAAGAGGTGGTTGAAAGCTGAGCCACCTAATTCCATCACCACGTGGAATGATCTTGCAAGGAAATTCTTGATACGGTTTTTTCCATCCGGTAAAATAGCAAGACTTAGAAGTCAAATTCTAAGTTTTAAACAGAGAGAGGGAGAGAATCTGTATCAAGCATGGGAGAGATTCAAATCTATGTTGCGGGATTGTCCTCATCATTACCAATCCAATGACGTGCTGGTGCATACTTTCATAGAGGGTTTGGAACCCCACACAAAAATCTTGCTAGACTCAGCAGCTGGGGGACAAGCATTGGAGAAAACTTATGAGGAGCTGTATACCTTGTTGAATCGTATTTCGCAGGGAAATCCAGAGTGGAATGCAGACTCGTCAAGAGGCGGAACAAGGAAAGCAGCAGGAGTATTAGAAGTGAATGGTTTTACAGCTATTGCTGCACTGATAGTTGCGTTACAGAATCAACTCAACACCCACTTCAGTAACATGAGCATCAACCAGTCTCAAGCCCCAGTGAATGTAGTGCAGCAGATTTGGTGTGAAGTATGCGGGAGTAGTGAACACTCAGCTGAGTGTTGTGGAGCAAATCCTGATTCAGTGAACTTTGTGGGGAATGTACAGAGAAACAACCACCTACAGTATGGCAACAGCTACAACTCCAACTGGAGGAATCACCCAAATTTCTCTTAGGGTAGCAATAACCATCAAGGGCAAGGTTTGAATCAGGGGGCGCAAAGAACTCAAGGAGGGCAGCAGAACTATCAGGCACAATATAGAAGCAACAATGCACCTCCTCCACCACCATCACCCAGCATTGAGGAAATGTTCAAGACAATGATAGCTAACCAATCTCAATTGCAGGTTGACTACGTGAAATTGGCAGCCGAGGTAAAGAACAATCAGTTAGCTACAAAGGTGCTGGAGTACCGTTTGGGCAATTTGCTGGAGGCCAAAACACCAGGCCTAGAGGAGGACTTCCGAGCGACACGGATCCCAACCCCAAGCAAGTGAATGCAGTGACCACAAGGAGTGGTTTGCAGCTTAAAGAGGTGGAACCTGAAAGACCACCTCAACAATCGGGAGCAGCAGAAACTGAGAGGGAGCAAAGTGATGAGAGGGGGAAGAAAAAGGAGGCTGAACCAAAAAGACCACCACCCCCGTTCCCTCAATGATTAAAGAAACACAAGGAGGAGGCGTGTTTCAAAAAGTTCATGGAGGTGCTTAAACAGGTACATATTAACTTACCTCTTGTTGATGTTTTGCAGGGAGTGCCGAAGTACGCAAAGTATATTAAGGACATCATGGCGAACAAAGCAAGTTAACTGAGTACGCTACGGTGGCTCTTATGGAGGAGTGCACTTCCCGGATACAAAACAAGTTTCCCACAAAGCTCAAGGACCCTGGGAGCTTTACAATACAAATTACAATTGGGAAGAGTATCCGAGCTCGCAGATTATGTGATTTGGGAGCGAGCATTAACTTGATGCCGTCATCGGTATTCAAGAAGTTGGGGCTAGGGAGTCCTAGACCAACAATAGTGATCTTGCAACTAGTGGATCATTCCTTAGCCAGACCTGATGGCATTGTGGAGGACGTGCTGGTGCAAGTGGGCTCCCTTATCTTCCCAGTAGATTTCGTCGTGCTGGATTTTGAGCCAGACGCGGAAGTCCCATTTATTTTGGGACATCCCTTCTTGGCTACCGGGAAAGCACTTTTTGATGTAGCTGCAGGGCAGCTAACTATGCGAGCACATGACAAAGTTGAGGTATTTGATGTGTTTAAGGCCATGAAGCTATCGGCCATACATGAGGAGCTTTCAGCAATCAGTGTGGTTGATCAAGAAGAAATTCGTCAGATTGTTGAATCTCAAGATCCACTGAAAAGAGTGTTGATGAACTCCGATCATTTTGGAGATAGAGACGCTTGTGAGGTGGTACAAATGCTGAATGAGTCACAAAGGCATCCGAGGAAACAGGAATTTCAATCTTTAATGAGATCTCTGGAACCATTACCGAAACCATCTATTGAGGAAGCACCAAAGTTGGAATTGAAAGAATTGCCTCCCCATTTAAAATATGTCTTTCTGGGGGAAGATGAGACGTTGCCGGTTATCATCTCCGCAGAATTGACGGAGGCACAGGAGAAGGAAGCATTGGGTGTCCTCAGAAAAAGGAAGAAAGCAATGGGTTGGCAAATGTCAGATATTCAGGGTATCAATCCAGCTTTTTGCACACACAGGATTTTCATGGAGACAGGAGCAAAACCAACCGTTCAGCCTCAGCGAAGGCTAAATCCAGCAATGAAGGATGTGGTTAGGAAAGAAATAATTAAGTGGCTTGATGCAGGTGTGGTCTACCCGATTATAGACAGTGAATGGGTCATCCCCGTTCAATGCGTTCCAAAGAAAGGAGGGATGACCGTGGTCACCAATGAGAAAAATGAGCTGATTCCTATACGAACCGTCATAGGCTGGCGAATTTGCATGGACTATAGAAGGCTTAATGAAGCCACAAGGAAAGATCATTATCCTATCCCATTCATTGATCAGATATTAGATAGGTTGGCTGGATAGGAATATTATTGTTTCCTTGATGGTACTCTGGTTATAACCAAAAAGCCATAGCTCCGGAGGACCAAGAGAAGACTACTTTTACCTGTCCTTATGGGACATATGCTTTTAGACGGATGCCATTTGGGTTATGCAATGCACCCGCCACATTCCAGAGATGCATGATGGCTATTTTCCATGACATGGTGGAGGATTTTGTTGAGGTATTTATGGATGATTTTTCTGTTTTCGGTAATTCGTTTGCTACTTGTTTGCAGAATCTTGACAGGGTGCTGGCTCGCTGCGAAGAATCCAACCTTGTACTAAACTGGGAGAAATGCCATTTCTTAGTTAAGGAAGGCATTGTCCTTGGCCACAAAGTGTCTCGCAAGGGGTTGGAGGTCGATCGTGCTAAGATCGAGGTTATTGAGAAGTTACCACCACCTGTGTCGGTGAAAGGTGTTCACAGTTTTCTTGGGCATGCAGGTTTCTACAGACGGTTCATCAGAAACTTCTCCAAAATTTCTAGACCATTATGCAGATTGTTAGAAAAAGAGGTGAAGTTTGAGTTGGATGATGAGTGTGTTAAAGCACTCGAGGAGTTGAAGCAGAAATTGATAGAAGCACCTATCCTTACTTCTCCGGATTGGGGACAACCATTTGAGTTGATGTGTGATGCAAGCGATGTGGCTGTGGGAGCTGTATTGGGGCAGAGAAAATATAGAATCTTTCATTCTATTCATTATGCAAGCAAAACGCTGAATACTACCCAAAGTAATTATACAGTCACAGAGAAGGAGATGCTAGCATTGGTGTTTGCATTTGACAAATTCAGGTCCTATTTGGTGGGTTCAAGAGTAGTGGTGTACACCGATCATGCAGCGATTCGGTACCTGTTTAACAAGAAGGACGCTAAGCCCAGGCTGATCAGATGGATCCTGTTGTTGCAAGAGTTCGACCTCGAAATTAAGGACAGAAAGGGGAGCGAAAATCAGGTGGCAGATCACTTATTGAGATTGGAGAGCCGGTCGCATGTGAAGAAAGTGATGACATCAATGAGGAGTTCCCGGATGAGCAGCTCTTAGCAGTAGGGGAAGCTGAAGTTCCCTGGTACGCAGACATAGTCAACTTGCTAGTGAGTGGAGTCTACCCACCTGAAGCGACAGACCAGCAGAGAAGAAAGTTGAGGCATGATTGTCAGTACTTTATTTGGGATGAGCCATACTTATTTAAAATGGGACCGGATCAGGTGATGAGAAGATGCATCCTGGAGAATCAGATTGCAGAGGTATTGAGGAGTTGTCACTCTTCGTTGTATGGGGGGCACCATGCAGGCGAGCGGACAGTGCACAAGGTTCTACAGTCAGGGTTCTTTTGGCCTACCCTGTTCAGAGACTCTATGGCATATGTCAAAATGTGTGATAGATGCCAGCATACAGGAACAATTGGTAGAAGACAAGAGATGCCGCTGCAGAATATACTGGAAGTGGAGACCTTTGATGTATGGGGCATTGATTTCATGGGCCCGTTCCCACTGTCATTTGGTAATCGTTACATCTTGGTGGTCGTTGATTATGTATCAAAGTGGGTGGAAGCAATAGCTTGCCTCAGGAATGACAACAAGGTGGTAACAAAATTTGTGAAAAAACACATTCTCACTAAGTTCGGGACACCCCGAGCCATTATCAGTGATGGAGGGGCTCATTTTGTCAATGCAAGTTTCAAGAAGCTACTAGCCAAGTATGGGGTGCGCCACAAGGTGGCAACAGCATACCACCCCCAAACTAGTGGGCAAGTAGAGGTGTCAAATAGAGAAGTGAAGCAGATTTTCCAAAAAATAGTAAATACACAACGGAATGATTGGTCAAGCAAACTTGATGATGCGTTATGGGCGTACAGAACTACTTACAAGACACCTATTGGAACTTCACCATATCGATTGGTTTATGGTAAAGCGTGTCATCTGCCAGTGGAGCTAGAGCACCGAGCCTTCTGGGCCGTGAGGAAATTGAATATGGACTTAGAGCTAGCGGGCAAGAGGAGACTAATGCAACTCAGTGAACTTGAAGAGTTCCGCTGGTATGCTTATGAGAGTGCTAAGTACTACAAAGAAAAAATGAAGAGGTGTCATGACAAGCATGTGGTGCATCGTATTTTTGAGCCGGGGCAGAAAGTATTGCTCTTCAATTCAAGATTGAAGCTGTTTCCAGGAAAGCTGCGGTCCAAATGGTCGGGGCCATTTGAGGTAGTGAGAATGACCCCGCATGGGGCAGTAGAGTTGTGGCAAGAAGATAGGAGTGCCACATTTTTGGTCAATGGGCAAAGATGTAAGCATTACTGGGGTGAGGACGGTGGTCGAGAGAAAACGTCTGTCACCCTAGAGGAGGACTGAGCTGAATGATGTTGAGCCGCGACGGTAAACCAGGTGCTGCACGGGAGGCAACCCGTGAAATTTTTGTTGTAATATTTTATTAGATTTCGTAGAAAAAGAAAAAAGAAAAAAAATAAGAAAAATAAAAATAAAAACAAAACAAATGTGTATTTCATGTGAAACCTATAAATTCTCACCAATTTCTTGTGGTGAGATTAATTTCAGGTTGAACGGAGGATAAATATGCAAAGGATCGCAAAGGAAAAATCGAGGTATGAAAAATAATAAAAAGTGGCAAAACAGTGAGCCCACGCGATGGCTCCGTGTCACGGAGGAGGGCCTCCGCGTTACCCTCTGTGACACGTTGAGGGTAATTCTGGAATTTTTACAAATTCCAGAACACCTGCGCGTTGGCTCCGTGTCACGGAGGGCATGCTCCGCGTTACCCTCCGTTACACGTTGACGTGTATGTCGCGACGGGTCACACCGGGTCGCCGGGTGACCCGCGTGAAAAATCCCCCTTTTTAACCCCGTTTCCCTCATTTTTTCCCCATTTCTAACCTCCTCCGCGACAAACAACCCAAAATTCCCACCTTCCCCAATGTGACACGGCCTAGGAGCTCAATTTTATCAACTTTTCTTCGATATCATCGAATATAAGGTATGTTTGTTAACTTCATCTCATTTCCTACCTTATTTTTCCGATTTTTAGCATAGGAAGTGAGGAAAACTTGCCCTAAGTGTAAATTAAGCATGAATTCATGTAAATTATTGTTGATTGATGTTCAGAGTATCGTTGTGATGGTATGAACTCGATAGTTACATGTGTGATTGAAATTCTTGCGAAATGATAGCTAGGGTTAGAATTCAAACATGAAGATGTTAAAATTGAGTTGAAATGTGAAATTCCTTTGGTTTGTGCATGTTGTGTGAGGAACATGATGTTGTGCTTAACGTTAAGACGATTAAGTCGCGACGGGTTGTCGGGTTAATGAAATTGTTGAAATTGCAATAAATGGGTGAATTGTATAGGTTCGTGTAGATAAATTTTTCTTTGTTTCTCCTTGCTAAGTGCGATGTGATGAAATGTGAACGATGGTAATGTTGTGGTGACTAGCTGTACGAAGTCTGAGTAGTACATAGAATTTATACCGTCGAATTCTCTGAATGCACTAGGCATATTTGTTATGTTTTGTTGTTTGTTTTTTGGAAATAAGTATGATCTTGCCGTAATGTTGTGATTGTGGATGAAGACTAAGTGTGGGGTGGTCTAGCTTAACCCAACCTTAGTCGAAGCTAATTTTACTTAGATTAACATTGGGACTGTCTGTTTAGTTTGACAGGAATAATGGCAAGCAGGCAAGATAAAGGGAAGGGCGCATCAACATCAGGCGCTGGAAGGAAAAGAATTAGGCCGGGAACAGCAGTCCCAGCAGCACCAGCGGTTCCACGCGGCTAACGCCGGCAATACGGAACCAGATGGGTGACAGAGGAGGGGAAGAAATGGTGCACAAAGCATAAGGAAAGCAAATACTTCCTCGAAGAACACATTGCTAGGGAACCATTGGCACAGGGATTCCCCCGGATTGTCCACAAGATTGAGGCAGTCGGTCTAAATTTTATTTTTGAAGAGCCCAAGGAGTGCAACCTGCACCTGATTCGGGAATTCTACGCCAATTGGAACCCGACACTACAAAGTCACACCATCAAGATAAGGGGGCAGATAGTCACTTTTGAGCCCCACCACCTTAATGCCATCTTGAGGGCGCGGGATACAGACGCCCATGTGCTTCGGCAGCTAAATATCACCCCACCATATGCGGATATCAGACGCACTTTGTGTGGAACCCGATCTACAGCACGTTGGAGCAGGCATAAGGAAAGGGGCTACCATCAGACCTTGCCCTACTAACAGATGAACAGGGAAGCCAGGATATGGCTGAAGATTGTTTGTTCCTGCCTGATCCCAGGGGTGCATATGACAGATGTCACCCGGGATTGTGTATGCTTGGTATACGCCTTGATTAAAGGGCTGGAGATCAATGTGGGGGCGGTGATTATCTCCGCCGTGAAGAGAGCCCGTTTGCATCAAGGGCACAGGTATGGGTTTGGTGGCTTACTAACCACGTTCCTGAGGGGCCTAGATGTTGAGGAGGAAGCCCTTGACTACATCCCGCAGATGGAGAGGCAGGCCTTAGATGTCACCAAAACTAAGGCACCCGACACCACTCACGGGCCAGTTCTGACACTAGTTGAGCGACATGCTCCAGATGATCAGTACATGGCTCGCATGTTTGGGATGCAGATGCTTTAGCTACGTATAGGCAGGAGGCCGGCAACAGAAGAGGAGCTGTGGCAGCTCGAGCTAGACTACCCTTTTGGCGAAAATGCCAGGGCTCTGTGCCGAGTGGGGCTAGCTTTTGTGGAGCCCACTAATGATGATGTCCCCACAGATGAGGAGACACATCATGATGACTCCGATGTAGAGTCAGATGATGACGACGGGGGCGATTCAGACATGGGAGATGAGGCAGCGGCACCTGACGAAGAAGTGGAATACTTTGATTGATCAGGGAGTTTCACCGCCTACTTTCGTACTATGCTGAATTTTGTGAACACTGGGGACAGTGTTCGATTTAAGTGTGGGGTGGGAGTAGTTAGGTGTCGGTTGCTGTTGTTATTTTTAATGCCTCTGTCTGTTGTTGTGCTTGGATAAACTTGTGACCCTGTGATTTTTCTATATGTTTGTATTGCAATTAAGGTGAAGCTGTTGTGCGCTGTTGAATGTTGTTAGCTGGTTTTGTACATATTTTTGTTTTATCGAAATGATCGATATTTTAAAAAAAAAATTTCATGAATTTTTAAATTTTTGGGTTTCTCGGCGTTTGTTTTCGGTTCTTTTACCGAGAATAGTCCCATTGAACCGAAGTCTTAGTTAGTGACCACTCCCTATGATGGATGGATGATGACTGTCTTAAGGGAAATGTAGTCGTTAGGAGTAGATTTTTTTTGTTCATTTATTTTTAGTTTTTCTTTTGTTGGTTTGCATCCCAAAACTTGTCGTTACTTTATGGTTGCGAAATTCTAGTTGCGTGTTGTACATGATATTTGAAATGCAAAAGTGATTCGTATGAAAGCATGCAACTTTGTAAATATATTGAGATACCTAGGCCATAGAGTTCGATTCAGTGTAATTGAGGCTTAATGTTTGAATTCTTGTAATTAGCTGACTGAAGAGTCTGTGAATATGTCTTGAGTTGAGCATGTGAAATGAGCGTATAGTGAGGTTTCGTTTCTTCCATGCTATTGTGAAATGTCTAGAACTTGCCTAGTGTGTGTACAAAACGAAATGAAGGATGTGTATTGTAGGCAAGGATGTAGGCATTTCTTTGCTTTAACTAAAGGTTTTTTTTTCTTTCATTATCATACCCACCTTGAATGTACACCCTAGTTATCCCATTGAGCCTTTAGCCTATTATTTTTCTTTTGTCAAAAAGGTGTAAACCGAGCTTAACCCCTTCTTTTCATTATCCGTGAATTTGATCCAAAACTCTAAAGCGCTCCGGAAAAGAAAGTAATTTTCCCACAGTGTCAAGGAGTGAGAATGGCGAAAAGAAAAGAAAAAGCAGAGTGATGAAAGGAAAGAAAAGGTCGAAGGTGCACTCGTTATAACTTAAATATAACGAAGATGTATAAATAATCTTTGTTATTGAGTCAAGTGTGCTTAAAGATATGGGGTCAAAAATAAAGACAGACTTCAAGAATGGGAGGATGAAGGAAGAAACAATGCCATAAGGTTGATGGGATGTATTGAAAAAGCGCTTAAGGATGCTAGTTGTTATTATTGGTTAGCCCAGTATTTACTAGTTCCAGAGTTACATTACAACCCGTTAAGTCCTACATGATCTTACATCATACGTCCTTATATTAGTGGAGTAATACACTAAAGGCAAGCCTATGGTACATGACATGATGCATGTGAATTCTTTTGGGAGAGAGAGCGAAATTGTGTTTATATGCCCCTGCATGTAATGTTTTGAGTTCATGTGATTAAAAAGGGGAAAAATTCTCTTGTGTTGTGAGGGCACATGCTTGACGAGAGATTAAATTTCGTGTCGGATATCTTGGTCAGCTGATTTGCATGAGTTTGCTGATATCGAGAGTCGATTCTTGAGTCCAGGAGGTCTTAATGTGTTGAAGGTCATAGTATTGATAAAACTATTCATGTTTTCTTGATGATTTGCTCTATTAAATAATCGGTATAACCGTAGCTTGAATTGTCGAGCCAAAGTAGCCAGGAGGGGGTGTCAAGTGCATGAGTTGTAAGATTATTGTTCTGGGACGAACAAGGATTTAAGTGTGGGGTAAGTGATCTTGGGCAAATTTATATGCCCAAGTGATACTCAAATGTGTCATTTTGCCTTGTTTATCTATCGATGTTTGTACATTTTCATGTGAATTGTAATAAAATGTGAATTTATACTAACCAACATGATTAGCATTGTTTTGCAGGAAAAATATAAAGTTATGAAGCTAAGATGCATGTTGGGAGAAATTGGAATTGGACTCGGAAGCGGGCAAGGGAAAAAGCACAAGTAGAGCATGAATTAAAGGGGCTCCGCGATGGAGCCGTGTCACGCTGCCATCGCGGATGCACTCTGCCTGGAGGTTGAAATTTTGCCTAATTCCAGTGAAGGTGCGCGTTGGGGCAGTGGCACGTTGGCCTAGCCCCGCGTTGCACGTCGTGCCACGTTGGGCCTAAATACCTGGACGTCCGGATTCCAGTAAGGGTCCGCGTTGGTGGCGTGTCATGGAGGCAGTGCTCCGCGATGCACTCTGTGACACGTTGCTTGTTATTCCGGGAAAAATTCCCACTAGTATAAATAGAACACTTAGGTTCATTTTTAATAATTCTGACTTGGTTGAGCAAGAACGTGGGTTACAGGCAGTTGAGGGGGCGAAAATCTCAGGGTTTTTCTCTATCTCCTTCTTCTTTATTTCAATTTCTTGTATGATTAACACTCATTTAACGATGTTTAATCCACAAATGAGTGGCTAAATCCTCTTCTTGCTGATGTTAAGAACAATTGTATTGAAATGTAATTATTGATAAATTGGTTTTTCATCTTTTCTTCCATGGTTGTTCTATTGATTCTTGTTCTTACTGCATTAATGTGTGGCCAACGTTAATGTATATTTAAAAAGTCCGGTTTCACTCAAGAGAGAAAGAAATTGGAAAGTTGTGAATTGATAGGATATGATCTTTTCTTAGTTTGGGAAAATTGAGAATTGATTTACCTTCAGGATAGAGATATACCTGAAAGTCGTATTAGTCAATTAAGCAATCGGTTTTGTATGACTAGAACATGAATTTCTTTTTATCACAGAGATGTAGGTGGATGGTTCATGATTATTAAGTTAGGTTAAATACGAGAGTTTTAATCCATAGGCAATAATTCTTGACTAGCAACCGGAGAAAAGATTAACCAAATTGTATCGATAATTTATTTCTCTACATGTTCATTTTAGCCTCAGCATGCTCATACTTATAGTTCAGACTCAAATTATATATTCGTTTTAGACTTAGTATAAAATTAGGAAACTAAATATCAAAATCTTCTTGAAACTGTTGTCTGCATTTTAGAGTTAACGTTCATTGACACTTGATTAGATTAATACCTTAGTCCAGTCCCTGTGGGATCGATACTTGGCTTACTTGTGCCACTTTACTACTTGTTCGACCACGTGCACTTGCTTGTAGCTATATACCCAAAAAGCACCGAATAGTTGGTAGCTGATTCTTACACTTCTTTAGATGCCCAATAGGAAATTGAAGAGAAATTGATAAATGCTAGACTTGATCACCGTCTCAAGTCTTCTACCTTGAAAGCATGAATGAATGAGGCCTAAAATGAACTTGACCCCTTTAAAAGTCACTATTCATAACTCAAAATGATGTAGTTTAGGCCCTAGGAACTTATGAATTACGAAAAACCCTTTACTAAATTCGCAGAAAATAATTATCAGGTGGTCCCAACGAGGGACCTAACGACTCGTCATCAAGGGTCATGACTCGTGGAGAAGGTTGTGAAGTACACTGCCTGAGATTCAACAAAAACCTTCCCAACTTGACCATGACTCACCCCACGAATCATGGGGACTGACCACGACTCATGGGGTTCTCCCGTCGAGTGCACTGCCTCCTTCTTTTTTCTTTCCTTATCCACCTCACAATTGACCTAACAACTCGTGGGTTATAACCATGAGTCGTTGTCATGCCCATGGGGATCCTTTTTCTCAAACTTCCAGACTCCTCACTGGCCTCCCCATGAGTCAAATCATGACTCTTAGGCTACACCAACGAGTCATCCCATGACTCATTTTTTTCCTGGTGCCAGTTTTAAGCTTTTCTCCGTCAACTTCCGGGTCTGATCTTTGGGCTTCCGGGGTATAACAGGCCCTGTCCCAAGCAATATTTTACTCTTAAGGGCTTGCAGACTACAATTTTGAGTTAGACATGTGTTAGTGGCCGTGTGGGGCCTAGTTGTGTTATCTGTTGGCAGCCTTGTTGGCTTTTACATCTGTTTAAGTGCGCCTACTTTCCTTTTGCTATGATATAGATAGCATGATGGTCTTGTCGGCCCGCATAGGATGAAGCTACTGTTGTAACTGTTGAGTTAGCTGTTTTTGCGCTGGTTTATGTTGCAGCCTTGTCATCCTGAGGCTATGTTTTGAGCCAAGATATAGGTAATTAATTTCTTGATTATTTGTTGCTGGTATGCACCAGATGTGTATGTGTCCAGCCAGGACAGCTCTGAGTCCAGTGTGGCATCAGGTGCCAATTATGCCTCCCAAGGTGAGACATGATAAACTTGGTATCAGAGCAACGTCGTATACTAGGGAGTCTACAAGTTGTATCTCGTAGAGTCATGTTTATAAATGTGTTGTGCACCACATCTAATAAGTATGGGGCTACGAGGCATAATAGTATGGTTACCCTTCCTTCTTCTCAGATCGTGCTATAGAGCCGAGTTGTATAGGGTTGATATTGTTATGTCTGTCTCGAGTGATGTTTGATATAAGGCAGACTAGAGCCAGCCGTGAGCTAGATACAACAGTAGGAGAGGGTACCAGTAGGGTGCCATGATTGGGGGACAGCCCAGCCTGAGGGCGAAATGAAGATATCTCCTCGATTCCCCCCAGCATTCTCTAGGGCACCAGGAACCTCATAGGGCGACAGATATGTCGACACCACTTTTAGTTCTTCCTACACCCTCAGATCAGGATGTCAGGAGTGCAGTATGTATGTTGGCTCAGATGATGGTTGCTCAGCCCCAGCCAGTACTACCAGTTGTTGCCGAGCCTATTGAAGGGCCCAGAAGTTCCAGGATTCATGAGTTTCTTGCCTTGAGCCCTCCACAGTTCACAGGAACAGACCGCAGAGATGACCCTCAGAACCTCATGGATAAGCTACAGCGGATCTTCAGGGTCATGCAAGCTTTGCCCACAGAGTCAGTTGAGCTAGCAGTGTTTCGACTACGAAAGATGGTAGTTCTGTGATACGAGGAGAGCTGGGAAAGGTCCAGTGGTAGAGATGCACCTTCATCTACTTAGCCCAATTTTTTTGAGGCCTTCATAGATCATTATTTGCCTCGAGATATTCGATAAGCCAGAATATTGCAGTTCTTATATTTGAAACAGGGTAGGATCAGCATCAAAGAGTACGCACTGAGGTTTGATTCCTTGGCTAGCTATACATCAGCGCTTGTTGATACCATACCAGCTAGGGCACACTGGTTTATAGTAGGGCCTGCATCAGAATATGTGGACTCTTGTATTACAGCCATATTGCGATGAGACATGGGTATTTCAGATATTTGGTACTTCAAATTCTCATATATCACAAGTTATATGTAAATTTCTCAAAACATGAGTTCTAGTTAAACTCTATAGCTTTATTAGGCCATATTGCGTTAGATACAGGTATTCAGGTTGACTTGTAAAAGGTAGAGACTGTTAAGATTTGGCCTAGATCCACGACTCCAGTAGAAGTTTGCAGCTTCCTGGGGTTAGCTGAGTATTACAAAAGGCTTGTGGGAGGATTCTCTGCCTTATCAGCATCGTTGACAAAGCCAACTCAGAAAGAAGCTAAGTTCCAGTAGACTGAGGCTTGGGAGTAGAGTTTCCAAGGGTTGAAGACAAATTGACATTGCACCAGTACTAGCCTTATCAGAGGATTTAGAAAGCTATTTTGTATATTGTGACGCTTCAGGCATTGGGTTAGGATGTGTGCTGATACAACACGACAAGGTAATTGCCTATGCTTCGAGGCAGCTAGGAAGCATGAGAAGAATTACCCTACCCATGACTTAGAATTAGTTGTAGTTGTTCATGTTCTAATAATTTGGAGGCAATACTTATATAGTGTTCATATGGATATCTTCACTGATCACAAGAGACTCCAACATATTTTTAAGTAGAAAGAGTTGAATTTTTGACAACACCGTTGGCTTGAGTTGTTGAAGGATTATGATGTAGACATCTTGTATCATCTGAGGAGGCTGACATTGTAGCCAATTCCCTTAGTCGTAGATCCACGAGTAACCTATCGTACTTGAGACCAGAAAAGAGGGAATTGGCTCAAAAGCTGCACCAGTTAGCCAGTTTAGGGGTTCAGTTGAGGGACTCAGATGATAATGGGGTGGTGATTTAGAATATTGCAGTGTCATCTCTAGTTGTGGAGGTGAAAGGGAGACAGTATGAAGACTTTAGCCTAGTACAACTCAGAGGCAAGGCTCAGCAGGAGGAGTATTTGGTGTTTGAGATGATAGGGGATGGAGTCTTGAGATTCAGGGGTCGGGTCTGCGTTCCAGATATGGCAGGGCTTCGTCAGCAGATTATGCCAGAGGTACATTATTCTTGTTATTCTCTTCACCTGAGTTCGACGGAAATGTACCATGATATAAAAGATATTTACTGATGGCATGGGATGGAGAAAGATATTTCTAAGTTTGTAGTATAGTGTCCCAATTGCCAATAGGTAAGAGTTGAACACTAGAAACCTTGCGGGCTGACTCAGAAGACAGTCGTGCCTATGTGAAAATGGGAAGCAATCAATTTAGATTTTGTTTCCTCAACTGAAGATTATGAGTTGTACATTAAAGCAATAGTTCAATGGCACGGTGTCCCAATGTCTATTATTTCTGATAGAGGGGCCCAATTCATAGCTAGATCTTAGAAGTCCTTTTAGAAAGGTTCAGGGATGCAGGTTAACTTGAGTACAGTTTTTATCCCCAGACAGATGGCTAAGCAGAGAGCACCATTTAGACGTTTGAGGATATGTTACGGGCGTATGTGCTAGACTTAAGAGGAAATTGGAATAATCACCTACCTCTTATTGAGTTTGTATATAATAACAATTACCATTCTACCATCAAGATGGCGCCTTATGAGGCTATATGGGCAGAAATGCAGGACCCTATAGGATGGTTTGAAGTAGGTGAGTCAGGGTTGATCGGATCTGACATGATATATCAATCAAAAGAGAAGGCTAAACTCATCAGAGAGCATTTACTAACAGCTCAAACTCATCAGAATTCCTATTCCAATATACGGCGTAGAGACTTAGAGTTTTGTGTCGACGACTGGGTATTCCTAAAAGTTTCACCAATAAAGAGTTTTGGTAAGAAGGGCAAGATTAGCCCTAGATTCCTTTGGCCATACCGGATCTTTCGAAAGATAGGCCAAGTGACCTATGAGTTAGAATTGCCTTCGAGGCTAGAATCTGTTCATCCAGTCTTTCAAGTATCGATGTTACACAAGTGTATAGGATACCCTTCTCTGGTTGTCCCAGCCGAGGATGTTCAGGTCACAAAAGAGCTGTCTTACAAGGAGACTCCAATAGTTGTACTAGATCGATAGGTTTGCAGAATGAGGACCAAAGATGTAGCCTCTGTTAAAGTTTTATGGAGGGACAGAAATGCAGAAGAGATGATGTGAGAAGCTGAGGATGACATGAGGTCTAGATATCCTCACTTGTTCCAGACTCTATGATGGTAGTACACAAACTCAGATAGTTACAGTTGAGGTGAGATAGTTCTCAGGTGTTGAATTATTGCTTTTGATACTATTGTTGATAGTTTCTCACTTATTTGTTGTGGAGTTATGATATTCAGTTATTTGTAGCATCCTGTGAGATGCCTATATTGGGCTTTTCTGCGTTTTAGGTTTTCGGATAGTTCATATTACAGGGGAGACTCTGTCAAAATTTTCGGGAAAAGCTTAAGAATTGAGTCTCTTGAGATTAAATTACACTCGAGGACGAATATCCCTAAGGGGGAAAAGATGTTACACCCCATAAATTTTTTCTTCCGTCTAGCTAATGTGTGCATATGCGTGTTGACAGTTTAGAGCATGGCACATACGAGGGAAGGCTTGAAGGAGGAACGAGTAAGCGTGTCGAGCGAGTGAGTGGAAGGAGGTTGGGCGCAGGCCACACTGGGTACCGTGCTGTGGACCTCCCTCCGGCGTATGGAGTGGCGCGCCATGCCCGTATCTCGCCGCAATGGGAGGCGCACTGCAGATCCCCCTGCACTGCCTTCCACCTATATATATTTAAGTGTATATGTGTTGAAGCATTTTTAAAATTTCACAAATATAGGGCTACGACATAGGCAAGTACTTTACGAAGTTTTCGTCAAATTGAGGCCAAATTATGCTATCAAATCACATTTGATTACAAATTCTCCTTGGGTAATGATTCCAGGGCCTATGAAGAACGTACGCGGAGTTGAATCTTTGAAATTGGTCTGGTTTTATGGAGCCCCAGTGAGTAAAATTTGTAGAATCATCTCTAACTACGGCTAGCACGCCTACAAGTGATAGTAAGTATTTCTATCCTTCTAATTTATAAGAATTCGTAAGATTTTGTCGAGTTGAACTCGTGTTGACTTATTGTCATTGTGTTTCATGGGCTATAATTGTTGGCCTAATTATTGAATTATAATAGCCTATTTCCTTAGCATAAAACCTAGAATACAGAGGGATTACAAGGTTCTAGATCGCAACAGGATTGATTGAGCAGAATTCGGCTATTGAGGTATGTTAAGGCTAACCTTTTTCGGCAAGTTATTCTCGTCGTATAGTTGATATGACTTGTACCTGTGTAATAGTTCATGATTATATGTGTTGTGATTAACTGCTACGAGATGAATTGAGGTTGTAACATAGTATCCCTTATCTGGAAAGATTGCGTTTAGTTCTAACTGTCGCTAGAAGCGACTTAGAGTCTTCCTATTGGTTTATTTCCCTTCTAGAGGGATTAATGAGCATACTTTGTTAGGATGGGCGACATAGGGTGCAACTTGACGATATAACTTTTTGTTTGACGCCTACATATACAGTAAAGCTCGCCTACAGGCTATTGGCATACCTTGATGCCTACAGGACTAGGATCTTGATTGAGTGTCCTTACCTTTGAGTCAGTGACACCAACGTTGCCTAATGAACTGGGTGGTAGCTGTCTAGGTGAACTACCTACTGTCAGTGACCTATAGCTTCTTTCGACTTATAGTTGGTCGTATTGGTCACTCAGGAAACTACCCTAGCAGATAGAAGTCTAACAGACTATGTGATGTCCTAATTAGGAATCTTATTAGTTATTATATGTACGGCTAACGCCTCTGGCTATTCATACACATGCCTACGTACATGTTTCCTAGAAGGGCTAAGTTTAAGATTATCTGCCTACGGGGCTATGAGTTGTTTATATGGGCTATATGCTATTTGGACAAACCAGATTGACGCCTATGGAACTAGAACCTTAGAACTACAGTTTTACCTTTTGGTTGATAATTGTTGTGGCTTCCTATAAGGCTATTATGGCATACTGCTTAGAATCATGTTCAGTTATTAGCAGCCCTGTAGTCATTCTAAGAGAGGGAACCTTATAATTGGTCGTGTACGACCTTGCCGTTTGTTTATGAACTACTATGGTACTAGCATGGCATTTAGATAATCACCCAGGTCACCCTGGACCTCGCCCTTTTCTTTCTAAGCCAGCTGATTTTATAATTGATTCCATGACTATCTGGCTAGTTGTGGACACATAGAATATACATGTTGGCTGCTATTCAGGATGCTATAGGAGCAAGTAACAGTGTGTTAGTCCTAAGGGGATATGTACACTTACTGAGCGTTATGTAGTATATAAGTTAGACCTGTTAGATACTATACAGACTGCTCAAGGAGCGAAGGATAGTTATGAAGTGCCTGCGGGGCTATACTATGCTCACAGGGCAATATGAAGTCATGAATGACGATTTTGAAGCCCGCAGAGCCATTTGAAGCCTAGTGCCCTTACCAGCTTCCCTTACGCCTGAGTTGGCATCACTGACCCTCAGGAGCCCAGATGACTCAGATACAGTTACAGGAGCTCAGATGGCTCAGATACAATTACAGGAGCCCAAACAGCTCAGGTACAGTTATAGAAGCCCAAACGGCTCAGATATAGTTATAAGAGCCTAGAGGGCTCAAATATAGTTATAGGAGTCCAGAAGGCTCAGATATAGTTATAGGAGCCCAAACGGCTCAGATACAGTTACCGGAGCCTAGAGGGATTAGATACAGTTACAGGAGACCAGACGGCTCAGATACAGCTACAGGAGCCCAGACGGCTCAGATATAGCTACAGGAGCCCAAATGGCTTAGATACAGTTACAAGAGCCCAGACGGCTCAGATACAGTTACAGGAGCCTAGATGGCTCAGACACAGTTGCAGGAGCCCAAAAGGCTCGAATACAGTCTCAAAGGTTGAGTATGCCTTAGCTACAACTTGCTTACCGGGATACAATGAAACAGATATGAGTCTATGACTGCTTGCACTTGTCAGGACTTATGGGGGCCCAGGTAGGTTATTCTGTATTACTTGCACCTTCCAGGCTTATGGGGTCTAGGTTAGGTTCTTGATGTATATTTGCCTGCTAGATATAATTTATGGTTGTGGGATTAGACAGGTTAACTTCTAACCCTTACTACTGAATACTTTCAGTTCTTTATCAGCTTTTATTTAGTTATTATTACTGTCTTATATATTCGGTACATATATTACTGATGCCCACGCATGGGGCACTGCATACTTGCTTGCAGGTTCGGACAGACAGGTTTCGAGACCTCCTTAGCAACTGTTCAGATCCAGCAGATTGGCCAGCTCCTTTTCTCAGGAGTTACCATATGATTAGAGGTTTGCCTATTTTTTATATACAATTTTGGGTAGGTTGGCCCTGTCCCGATCAATATTTTACTCTTAGAGGCTTGCAGACTACAGTTTTGGGTTAGACATGCATTAATGGTCGTGTGGGGCCTAGTTGTGTTATTTGTTGGCAGCCTTGTTGGCTTTTATATCTGTTTAAGTGCGCCTACTTTACTTTTGCTATGATATAGACAGCATGGTGGTCTTGTCAGCCCGCAAAGAATGAAGCTACTATTGTAACTGTTGGGTTAGCTGTTTTTGCGCAGGTTTATGTTGCAACCTTGTCGGCCTGAGGCTATGTTTTAAACCTAGATATAGCTAATTGATTTCTTGATTATGTGTTTCTGGTATGCATCAGAGGTGTATGTATCTAGCTAGATCGACTCCGAGTCCAGTGTGGAATCGGGTACTAGTTACGCCTCCCAAAGTGGGGCGTGACAATAAAGAACCAATATAATTCTAAGAAGGAATTAAATATTTATGAAACTATACATTTGAGACATATGTATTTAATTGTCATCTCATAATATCAACAAAAGCACCATACCATTAACAACTCAATAAAACCTTTAAACTCCAATCAAACATGCCATCTTAGTTGACATCATAATTTAGCTAACCAGGAGTGAAACTCAAACTATCAATTACATGCAACTTTTAGGTAATGTAAAGCTATGGAGAGATGCGCATACTATATTAAATTTAAATTTTATGGCAAAGAAATCCACAAAGAATGTTACAATTTTAGGTCGACCCCGAATGGACACCAGCAATGAAAATAGAACATTATACTAATAACCAACAAAATTCAAAAATCATCTAACAGACAAGAAGAATCTCATATCTACTCTAAACATCACTAAAGCTCGTGAAATGAAAAAGACCTGAGAAACTTACCAGAGTCATGGCTTTAGACTTGAAAACTAAGTCATATGCTATATATAAAAAAGAATTCCAAAATTAGCAACAAATAAAGGAAGAAAATTGTTCGGGGTTTGTTATATGGGGTATATAACTCACACGCAAGTGCACGTGGTCGAACAAGTAGTAAAGTGGCTTAAGTAAGCCAAGTATCGATCCCACAGGGACTGGGATGAAGTGCAATCTGCTCAAGTGTACTATATTTCGATTCTAAGAATGCAGACAACAGTGTAACCAAAAGTTTGATATTTTGTTTTATAATTTTTATGCTAAATCTAAAATAACTATCTAATGTGAGTCTAAACTATGAATGAGAGCATGCTGAGGTTAAACGAACATGTAATGAAATTAATTATCGATATAATTTGGTTAGTCTTTTCATCCAGTTGCTAGCCAAGAACTATTGCCAAGAGATTAAAACTCTCTTATTTAACCTCACTTAAGAATCATGAACCATCCACCTACATTTCTGTGATTAAATGCAATTCATGTTCTAGCCATACAAACCCAGTTCCTAAATTGACTAATACGACTTTCAGGTATATTTCTATCCTGAAAGTAAATCAATTCCCAATTTTCCCAAACCAAGAAAAGATCATATCCTATTAATTCACAACTTTCCAATTTCTTGCTCTCTCGAGTGAAACCGGACTTTTTAGATATACATTAACGTAGGCCACACATTAATGCAGTAAGAACAAGAATTAATAGAACAACGTGGAAGAAAAGATGAAAAACCACTATGATCAACAATCCATTTCACTACAATTATTCATAACCTCAGCAAGAAGAGGATTTAGCCACTCATTTGTGGATTAAACATCGTTAAATGAGTGTTAAAACATACAAGCAATTGAATTAAAGGAGAAGGAAAGAGAGAAAAACCCTGATATTTTCGTCCCCTCAACTGCCTGTAACCCACGTTCTTGCTCCACCAAGTCAGAATATTGAAAAATGAACCTAAGTGTTCTATTTATACTGGTGAAAATTTTTCCCGGAATAACAAGCAACGTGTCACGGAGTGCATCGCGGAGCACTGCCTCCGTGACACGCTACGGACGCGGACCTTCACTGGAACTGGGGGTCCAGGAAATAAAGCCCAACGTGGCACGGCGTGCAAAGCGGAGCCAAGCCACCGTGCCATGGACCAATCGCGAACCCACACTGGAATTGGGCTGAAAATTCCCATCCAGGCGGAAGGCCTCCGCGATGGCAGCGTGACACGGCTCCATCGCGTAGCCCCTTTATTTTATGCTGTCCAATGTCTTGTCCCTTGCTCGCATCCAAGTCCAACCCCGATATCCTCCAACATGCATTTTAGCTTCCCGAAATTACATTTTACCTGCAAAACAATGCTAATCATGTTGGTTAGTATAAATTCACATTTTATTACCAATTACATGAGAATGTATACACATTGATAGATAAACAAGGCTAAAATGACACTTTTGAGTATCACTTGGGCATATAAATTTGCCCAAGATCAAAAATCGCCTTTGCTTTCAAGAAAATATTTTGGCAAATTCATAGAGGAACCAAAAAGCAGATCAAGCATTCAGAAAATAGAAAGCTTTACCTATTGTGAAACGACTGTAATCTCTAATATAGAGAGATTTAGAGTAAATGCCTCTTCAATGCATAGAGAAGGAGGTTTAAGGTTTCTTACGCAAGATGTAATTATTCTAAGTCTAGAACCAAAATTGGTCTGGTGAGAGAAATGAGAAATTTGGATTCTGGAGTAAAGATTCTGAAAATTTAGGGCTAAGAGTTCAACGGGTGATAAAGGAATGGGCTTTGCTCTATATTTTCTCTTTTTATTACTCTTTTACTTTTAATCTGAATAAAAAAAATAATAACTATAAAATAGAATAATGATACATAAACTGAAAGAATTAAACACATTATTACTATTAGTTAGTAATAAATAAATCATTGAATGAATACCAACTTTTGAAAAAGAAAAAAATCAGTATCAATTTGGTATTTCTCTATTTCAATTTTATGTGGTAATTTTTATTTGTAAAGATTCAAGCTATTGAAATTTTAATTAATAAATTAAAATATGTTATTTTATTAAATGAAAATGAAAAAAATTGCAACTTATAATACTTCTTGTATAGTTTTTGAATATTCAAATTTTAATTTAAAATTTTTAAATTGATTTAGTTCAATTTACTTTAAAAATTGGTCCAATTAACTCTGACTGAAAATTAAGTGTCACACAAATAGGGACGAATAGACTAGAATTTTACCATTGAATTGTATACCCGATCAAAATTAGCATGAAATTTGGCTCGAGAGAGTAGATTTTTACTATCAAATTTATAAACCCTCTCAAAATTAGTGTGAGATTTGGTTTGGGATTGTTAACACAATATTTTTAGCTAGGGTGATTCCTAGCTAATTCGTAGTTACAGTGAGACTCAATTTTCAAAAAGAAAACATTGGCTAGGAGATACAAATGTTCAAGTTAAATCCGTATAATGTAGCATAATATAACTCGTACTTATTATTGCTATAATTCATAGCTAATTACATGTCTTTTTGTAGTGTTTAATAGTGGCAACTACTAAAAGGTCACCACCAAAGACTACCCTTTTCGTCGTGGGTAAATTGCTACAAAAACTTAGTATCACTGAAAATGAAAAATAAGAAAACCTTCCTGGTGACTTAAGTGTAGTCGCCACTAAAACAATCACTTTTTGTGGCGACAGCTTTGAGTCTCCTCGGAAACCTCATTATTTGTGGCACTCTCAATGCTCGCCACTAAAAGTATCATGATTTGTGGTGACAAACATTAATTGCCACAAAAATCCTTACTTTTTGTGGCGACAACAAAGGTCGCCACAAATCGTCGACGCAAAAAACTATATTTCTTGTAATGAAGATTCCAACTCTTACTAGGTCCCCCAAAGTTCTATCAACAAGGCCAACTTAAATTATAACCAAAGGACGTTGTCACCTTGGTTCTAGTTATTACTAGCCATCAATCAACCCACCATTCCACCTTAACCATATAACCAACCCATGATAGAGGTTTAAAAAAACAACAATGCCCTTCAATGAACAAATCCTAAAACCCAACACATATATGCACATAATACTATATAACCAACATCTCAACAAGCTTAGAAACAACACAATTTTAAGGCTTCAACAACAGCCAATAAGCACGAGTTTATAAATAGCGATACTTCACCAAAATCAAGACAAAATGGAAGAAATAAAATCCTTAACATACCTCTTGATGCTGAATCGAGGTTAGCCAATACCTACACCAACAACAGTACGAGCTATTGCCCCAAAAACAGATCCCTCAATCACCAAAATGCTGCTACAAGAATACAACATGAAAATGATACAAAATAAAGCTTATTCGACTATTTTCTACGAATTTGATGGTAGAATATCCAAGGTAGCAACCTACCAACACTCACATGCTCATAATCACCCTAAACAACTAAGAATTTATGAATAGGAAAGCTTACCAATCAGTTCCCGAAGAAACAGCCACTAAGACGCTCAGAAACAACACAAAAACACAAGCTACACGCATCCCCCGACTTCCCGACATCAAAAATCACTTTGGAAAATAATTATTCTAACTTTATAATCAACATAATATAAAGAGAGGAGGTGGAGAGGGCTTCTGGTCGCGAGAAGATGCTGGGAAATGATAAATGATATGAACAAACTAACCAAAGTATTTATATAGGCAGCCACCACCTCAGTAGCAATGTGTCACGCTGCCTAACATGCTAATTTGGTGGTGTGACACACTGCCATTGCGGATCCCCTCTGGTCCCCGTCGCCTGCCTACGCAGTCACACGAAAATGCAAATATCTCTCTATTTCGAAGTCGTATTGATGAACAATTTAATATGTTGGAAACTAGACTCATACACCTTTAATTTGATAGGTTGTAGGACCCCTAAATCCTTATAGATTTGTAGAAAAGCTTTGATACATTTGATCCAAAGTTTAGAGAATCTTAAGAAAGAAATTTGTGATAACTTTTGCCGAATTTCATTCTACCACTTTATTGACGTCTAATCTTAATATATGACTATAGAGTGACTCAAATACATCAAAAAACTTTCTTCTTAGCATATTAAGTACTCTTAGTCTTACTTCAAAAGTTCAAATTTATTACTTAAATAATACGAGGTGTTACAGGATGTCTGCTTTGGGTGTGGGAGCCCGACCACAAATTTTAAGACTGTCCATTAGCCTGGAAAAGCAAAGTCAGTGGTCGTAATTATCCAGTTTGTAAGAGCAACGGAAAGAATCACCTAGAAGAGTGCATGGCTAGTTTGGATGATTGCTTCTGGAGCGGCAAACTGGGCCATAAGCTCAGAGATTGCCCAGCAGCCAAACAAGGCAAAGTTATAGCTATAGTCACCTCTTTAGTAGATTTGACAGCCTACCCATCTCAGCAGGGTGCATCAGTTGATGTAGGTAGTGGGAAGTGTCAAGATTGTTTCTACACCCTGTCATTACGCCAAGATCAGGAAAACTCTCCAGAAATAGTCACAGGTATAAAATGAGATTTTCATTATTGACCCTTGCATGTGTTAGGCTCAAGAGCCACGGTATAAGGTATAAGATCCCTTTTGGCATTCTTGTATGAAATTCTTTCTGTGGGTGGTATGAAATGGTTATTTGAATGAAGCCTTCAGTGATAGCTTTAGATGTGGATGGGAAGTCAAGAGTTAGTGATGTTAGCCTAGCCTTGAGAAAGGATCCAAGAGCCTTCAAATGATAACTTTAAGCTAAGGAGGAGATGATAAGTTGAAGGACCAAGTCAAATATTGAGTTGTTTCTAATAAGGAAGTTTCAGAAACAGTATCTATAGGAGGTTGATCCATTCCTATTAAGATGTTTTCCCTTATGTTTCAGTCGACACTATGCTCTACTCATGCTTATGTTCAGGTCCCTAGAATGACAGGTAACTACTTCAGTCAGTGATCCCAATCTTACTCTATGACTCCACAAAACTTAATTTCATCTCATGAAACTCATTATGTATGTAAACTCATGTCTCACAGTATGCTCAGCTCTATGAACTCAGTCCTTATATTTGCCTTAATGGATCATAAGATCGTGTTATATCAGGTATATGCACAACTTAGATTTCTTGAATGATTCATGCTCGCAATTTTCTTACTCTAAAACCCTATGTACGCTCACCCAGGATAGAGATGATGGTTACATCGTGTGCATTCAGGATGAATTCCTGTTCATGCCTTAGATGCCCTGTAGGTGGGAGTTCGTGGAGTATAGGTTATTAGGCAGGACAAGGAGACAGGAAGGTTCTTGGGTAGTATAAGCTTCAGAGGATCCTCAAGATGATTATAGTGATAGGCTTGGATGAGGTGATGGTGTGTCGGTGAACCATAATTCTTATTCATGCTCAATAGCACCATAATCTGTTAGATAATGAAGCTTTCTTATGACCTCCAGCATGTTAAATTTCTACTGTACTCCTTTCCTTTCCATGATTCATGCCTATAGTCATTTACTCCCTATACTTTCCGTTAGTTCCTCCTTGTGATCAAATGTCGAACAGTGACATTATCTTGATTAATAGGAAGAGATTAGTATGGTAAGCTATGGTTGTTGAGGAATTTCCGTTTTCACAAGTGCGAGTTCAAAGAAGACCAGTGTAACTTGTTAGGTTTGACTTCTTGTGATATGTTAAAAGTTGCCTTGTGAGGCTTATGGTATTATTCTGGTTAGCTATTGCATGATGTGAAGTTTGGAGATAGTTCCAATTATAAGGGAGACTCTAGCGAAATACTTTGCAAGATTTCAGAGCCTACTAGTAACTTTAGTCATCATTCGAGGATGAAAGATCCCAAGAGGGAGATATTGTAATGCCTCGTGCACCCGAGAGAAGTTTTACTAGGGTAAGCATGATAGTTGAAACCCTTTTTCAGGTGAAAAAGTGACTGAGAGTTAGAATTGTTAAGCTAAGTGCCTTAAAGAGAGCCACTGCACAAAGCTGCAGGGAGAAAGGGACCGTCAAATGGAAAGATGGACCATCATTTGAGTAGTCGATTAGGAGGGAGGAATTAGAGTTTCTGAAAGCAAAGAACAAAAGGCAGAATGCGAACCCTCTTTTGAAAAGATGAATCATTCTTTCAGCCGTTAGATGAAAGGCGTGAGAATTGGGGTTTCTAACTTAGGAAAGACGGGTGGGAAGACGAACCATCATTTGAGAAGATGGTCCATTAGTTGGTCCATCCCTTGGAGTTGGGTTCTGCCAGTTGTGAAAGATGGTTCAGGAGATGGAATGTTTATTGAGAAGATGATCCGTCCCTGAAACCCTAGGTACCGTAAGTTGAGTTTTGCCCTTCGTCTATAAATAGACCCTTCGACCCTAGCACACATTTTTTCTTCACTCTCACTCCTAGAACAGAACTCTAAAGCTCTCCCAAGATCAAGGTAAGTTCCCTAATCATCTTCTATAGTTTTTCTCTTGCATGCAAGCTTAAATTGGTAATCCATTGTTTCCTCTCTCTTAGGGTTTCAAGGAAGGACTCTTTTCTAGTGCAAACATCTAGAAACCCTCCTCTCTCTACCTCATCTAGAGGATTCTTCTTGATGTAAATCATTAAGGTATTTAAGGCAACCATGAAAATGTGGAACATCATGTTTTTCCCACTCTCTTTTCCTATTTTATACTTCCATGCAAGAATTCTAAGTGTCTTCAAATTTGAGCTATGAATTATGACTAAATGATTTGAGACTTGCATATTTTAGCATGAATTAATACAAACCCAGCTCATAATTAGCTTCTATGAAGTTCTATAAAAATTCCTACATTGTGTTGAAAAATGAATATTTTGCCCATATGTTGAAACTGTCTAATTTTCGCTATGATTTTGAAAATGCTAAAAATGTATTTTTGGCCAAGGCCATGTCCATGAACTGCTAGAGTTGAGAAAATGTGATTTTAGCATGAACCCTTCTAATGTAATTGATCTTTTGCCTTAAGAAATTATATTTTACGCAAATATTTGTACAGTGGTAAGGCGCCCAAGGGCTAAGGTTTTGCCTTCAGATAAGGCCAGTTCTTTGAATAATATTAATGAGATTAAAGAATCCCAGGGCTATTATGATTTTATTATTGTCAAATAGAGTAAGTAGTTGACTGAGATGGCGCGAGTATGCCCAAGGGCACGTGTATGTTTGCGGACGTAGGATAAGCGTAATTGATCCGGATATTTCAGTGTACTCCCCAAGAGAGAGTGGTATGATTTAGATAATTTTCTAGCCAGATAGTTCAGGCCTTCTACTCGGTAAAGTAGTTGATAGGGTTAGCCGGTCAAACCCTGGGGGCCGAACTCCAGGAAAGCCTGGTGTACTAAGTCAGTTATTCTAAGAACCTCCGTAGTAATTTCAGTTGTTTGGACTGAAAATGCTAGCTATAGTTGAAAGTACATTAAGAAGACGGTTTCGAAGGGTTTTAAATTGGTTGGTAAATTACATATTTTCTTTTAAGATTTTAAATTTTGCTCTGATACCTATATGCATATGTTACCTGATTTCACATGCTCTATTTTCCTTTACAGTTGGTTTCTGTTTAGTTGTTTTTATCATATTACATACCGTATGATTTCATGTACTAACCCCCCTCTTTGCCGAGAGCGCTGTATTGTTTTATAATGCAACCTCAGGTACAAATACTCATGGACAAGCTGTCCAATAGGCCAGTCCAATTCAACTTTTGGTGAGCCCCTTTTCACTTTGGGGGTTAGTATGCTCCAACTTGTATAGTAATAGGGGTTAGGCCGGAGGCCTTGTCCCAACAAATCTATGTACTTTCTATAGTAAAGGCTTCATCGACAGATTTGCTAGTTGTTATGTCTCTACTCTGACTTTGATGGTTTGTGAATAGTCTGTCCTTTTTGGTTTGAAAAATAATTATTTTGGGAAGTTTAAATTCTGTTAAGCATTTTTTTCCAAATTTTGGTGTGTGAATGTATAATTTCTTTTTCTTAGTTGTTGGCTCACTGCTCCATACCGGTTGTAGTGGTATGCTCGGGCCAGCTATGACGCCGGGTGCGGTCTCGCCTATGACCTAGGTTGGGACGTGACAAGTTGACCTGAAGCCTTCTTCCTCTTCTTGAAATCCTTTCATAATTTCCTTCGGTCACCTCTTCTCGTATTCGGTCACCGAAACCTTATTCACTTTCGCTTTAGCTGTCTCGTAATGCTTTTATTTTCTAATTCCCAATAATCTATAACCTCGAATATCTCTTGCTAGGTCATCAAATTATATTTACCTTTTTTATTAGTTGACTTACTATAACTTGATCCTCAATTCCTCCGTAACAAGTGACAACACGTGTCTTGAAATAACGACTTCACCCATACATAATCGTGTTAAGTATGAAATATTTTGGTATAGATGGACCATGCTTTTTAGTCTTTTCAATAAACTTTCAAAGCTTGTACACTGCTACTTTATTCTTGTGCATCACGTTAAATTCAAATCATAGTAGTTCACCTTTAAATGTTTCTTTTAAATTGTAATCCTATCTTTTCAAAAATAAGTACGGTATTTTTTTTATTTCAAAATAAATCATATTTTATATAATTAAAAAGATATTAATGACTTTCTTTTAATTTTATCTTTATTTAACTTTTAAAAAAGTTTACATTACGAATAAAGTATTAAAAAATTATATTTTTTTCAAGGTATTTCATTCATTTTCAAATAAGTGAAGTTTTAGCTTTTTGAGTTTATTTCAAAATAAGTGATATTTTATATAATCAATAAGACATTAATGATTTTCTTTCAATTTTATCCTTATTTAAATGGAGAGAATATAACCAAGAAAATGGTAAAAAGTCATATCTTTTTCAAGATATTTATTAAGCGTAAGACATTTTACTTTTTAGAAATGAGTAGTTTTTTAAGAAAGATGTCCAAGCTAAAAACACTATTTATTTTAAAACCAAAGAAATATTTATTAAGAGTAGGTTAATAAAAATATATTTTATTGTATAAGAATAAGTAATTTTCTCAAAAAGTCTGATTAAGCAAAAAAGTCAAATTTATTTTGAAATAAAAGAAATATTAAATTATATTAAGAATGGACAAGACAGGATTTTGGAAAATGACGTGTACTGATCTCAATAATATTATGTACGACAGAAGAAGAAGAAAAATGAAACTAAAGGATGGAGAGAGAGTTGAGTGGAGAATGCAAATGGTGGAAGAAGTCGTCGTAGAGTGAATGAGATGCAATCTCTTTCTGAGAAAAGAAAGATGCAAATCTCTTAGCTTCTTCTTTTGTTACTGCACCACATGTTGTTATGTTAATTAAGGGCCGATGTGGCCATGCAAGATGAAATTATAATTTGAAATTATGATATGAAATCATATAAGATGAAGTTTGAAGTTTTGTTTGGACATGTAATTTGAATTTTTAAGTTGTATTCTTTTCTCATAAACATAAGAACCCCATAAATTGTAAAAACTATTCAAATTGCTCAAATTCTTATATAATTTTACCAAATAAATAAAAGTTCATAATAAAATATAACACAATCTCACAAAGCCATGCAAGAAAAAAATACAACTTAAGAATCGAACTTTAGTTCAATAAAAAGTAAAATTAAACATGAGTTATAGTGTACTACTCTTTAATATAATCCTCTCACATAGTATGGACAAAGGTTGACAAGTTATTTATGTCTAATATAATAGTTGACAAAGGCTATTTATATTTATTAAGTAAATAGTTGGTAAATAAATTGGTATATATAAAATGGTGGACGTTTTTTTACAAAATATAAATTTGTGGGTTAAATTTTACATTTAAAAAATTCCATCTCATAATTTAAAGTCCCAAATCAAGCTTTTTTATAGAATTTAGAATTTCATTTCAAATAAAATTTCATGCTAAAATATTGATTTTATCTCAAAATTTCAAATCGTAATTTCATAGCATGTCCAACGCCTACTAAATATGGCTGTTTTGATGTGGCTCCCACGTTCGGTGTCGTATAAGTAAGTCGGAAATGAATTTGACGAAACTGCGTAAATAAATAGGAATAGGAGTAATAATCATAATCATTTGAAAAAGGTTGGTCGGGTCAGAACCGTATGCCAATTCAGCAAAAAGTTCCCTGAAGATATTTTTACATTCCAGCCCTTAAAAGGAGATTTTGCAAAGAGATACAACTATCCCAGCCCTTCTTCTCTGTCCATTTCATAAGATCATAAAGCACATTCATTTCTTTAAGCATTCTGAAAACATCCTAAATACAAATTAAATTACACCTAGCCTTTACAAAGTCTTGCAGTACAAACATCTTTTGTATTTTCTTATCAATAAATATAGCTGTTTTTTAAAAAAATCCATTCCATTTCCAGCTTTGCGCCGCCAAACCCACCAGATCGTTTCCTAGGGTGTCGGATCGTGATAATGAGCCCCGAGGCTCGGAGAACTGGAGAAAGCCGTCCCTGCGATTTCTGCAATCAGCAGATTGCCGTCCTTTACTGCCGAGCTGATACTGCAAAGCTGTGTCTTTTTTGTGACCAACTCGTTCATTCAGCTAACGCCCTCTCCAAGAAGCATCTTCGTTCTCAGATCTGTGATAACTGTGGCTCCGAGCCTGTCTCTATCAGTTGCGCCACCGACAACCTCGTCCTCTGCCAAGAATGCGATTGGGATGCTCACGGCAGCTGTGCAGTCTCTGGCGCACACGATCGAAACCCTGTTGAAGGGTTCTCCGGCTTGCCTTCTGCCTCTGAGCTTGCTTCAGCTTGGGGTTTAGATATCGAGGGCAAGAAACCCCCTCAGCAGCCAGCTTCAAACCACATCTGGAATGACTTCTTGGAGTACCCTTCTTGGATGTGTAAGGATGTTCCTCCTTCTATCTTGTTGAAAGATTTAATGGTACCTAACGATAATAAATCTGGGATTTACTCCACCACTGCCTCTGGTCGTGAGGTGGGTAGAAAACAAACTCCAACTTGTGGCAAGCAGAAACAAGTGATATTGAAACAATTAATTGAGCTATTCAAGAGAGATTTGGCAGATGGGGGTGGAGCTGGAGCGGAAGATTTGGTTCCAAAGACACCTAATGACAGTAGTGATTGGCAGGGAAATGTTGATGTGACGGATGGGAGTGATGCGGTCATGGGTGGTGTCACTCAGACGCTTAAGCAGCAGCAGCCGCAGAATGTGCCATTTACCTCTTTGATTATGCCTCATAATCCGAAAGACAGTGACCACATGATGGAACAGAATATTTTGTGGAGCGGAAATTCCTCTGATCAAAACACTCAGGTATTCTTCTAGGCATTTTCATGATGCTATTCAGTACATTTTGCATAGCCTGAAGAAGTGCAATGAATCCAGTTCTGTTGTCTCATTACTTATTATTCAATATGTTTTATTTTGTCTCAAATGTGAAAAATGTGGTGCAGAATCGTAGAATAAAACTGTTTTCTTCAAGCTGTCTATCGAATTTCAATTGAACTGAGGATTTCTTCATACTAATAGTGTGGTGTGATTGATAATAGAACACTCAACACGGATCTGCAAGTATGATGATGCATTTGAGTTGAAAAAAGATTAGACGATAAGCCTATATCATCATTGTCTTTGGTGACTTTCAAGTACATCTGAGATGTGCACGAAACTTGAGATTTAGCTTGATTTGTTTCCAGTGCACATCTAAAAAGCAGAGGTGACTGCCATCATATTAGCATTTTGGGGATAGGGGGTTGGAGTTTGGAAAGACAAGTTTCTTGTACTGATGGACATGGTTATGTCAAATGTACGGGTAGCACGCTAAATTTCCTCTTCTGTCTAGTTTTGTTAGATTTTGAGTTGGTTGTGAATTAGTAATAATCTAGATCTATGCCGATCCTCCTTTTTGTGATTTCAATTGATTTTGGCATTTGTGTAAAGTTTCATGATATTCCCATATTCTTTTTATGGTCTATTTTAGTTCTTGAGATCTGCAACAAGATAATATCTTCATCTTTAAGTAAATGAAGGTACATAATACTATGGTGTTGGATTTATATTCTATCTCAGTGTTAAGAAAATCTTCTATTTCCATTTTAGAAAAAATATGATATTGAGAACTATCTTTGAGCTGTTAAAATAAATCATACCACTTTAATCTTCTCTTGCAAAAAGTATTAGGAATTTGACAAACCTGCAACGAGCTTAAAGAGTAACAATTACTGTAGGAGAATTATGCTTTTGCTTTTTTGGACTAGCAAAATTTTGAAGGAAGATATATACTTCATCTTGTACCATCTTTATTACCTGAAAAGATACCAGCTTCATTTTCTCTCTGCTACATCTTTGATCCAGTTCTGGTGGTTGTTCTGATTGTATACACTGCCTTGTTGTATTTGTTTCTTCAGATATGGGATTTTAATCTGGGGCAGCTGAGGAGCCATGAACAGTCTAGCTCATTGGAAGCAGACTACAGTGAGAGCGACATGGCTTACATGATGAAAAGCTATGGTGAACTCATAAAAGGAACATCATTTGCAACTTCAAAAGGATTAGCACTCTCAGGCATTAACTGCTCCATTGCCCATGATGGTGTGGCAGCCTTCAGTGTAAGCTCTAGCCACCCATTAATTTTAATTTTCCTTTTCATTTGCTCGATTTCAATGTGTTCTATTTTAATCCCTTAAATCAATGATTGTGACATGATTTCTTCACACTTGTACTTGTAGTCTTATATACGTGACAGATCAGACTTATAAAAACCGTTTTCAGGCCAGATCAGAGACTTCTTTGACCAACTTGCATTTCTTTGTTCTATTTCGGTGGAATATTGAGATTTCCTGTGTGTTGAGGAATCGGATATATATTAGCTTCACAAATTGTAAATTCTAGCAAAGGTATGGTGCACAAGTAATTTTGCTGTGCGTTTAACCTGAATGTGACCTTTGTAAATTCTAGCAAAGGCATGGTGCACAATTACTTTTGCTGTGTGTTTAACCTGAATGTGACCTTGCCAATTATAATAAACTCTTTAATTTCTCTGCTCACCACCTTCATGAATCACAACAATTGGAGGTTCTATGAAGTAGACTGCCAAGAAGCCGATGCTTTAAACTGTATGATACAATGACGTCTTCCTCCTGAACCTGAGAAATAACTTGCTTATTGCCTTGCAGAATAATTCGAATAACCGAGCGGCAAGCCAGGGGCCAGCGACATCCGAGAGCAACAATTTACCAAGAATAAAGACTCTATCTGACTCAGGATATGTTAAGCCAAAATGCTGTGGTGTATCTACAGATCTGAACTTTATGGACCAAAGCATTGTTGTGGGAGGTGAAGACACCGGTGCGGAAACACTCAAGGCTGATATGGAGCTTCTGGCAAAGAACAGAGGAAATGCAATGCAACGTTACAAGGAGAAAAAGAAAACCCGAAGGTAGGTTATCTCTTTTAGTTCTCAATTTCAGCATAGTTTTCCCTTGTCGCCTCTGAGTTTGCCCCTATATCTTGGTTTTGTTGCATCTCTGAGTCTGTGTGTTGTGATGTCCAGATATGATAAGCACATTCGATATGAATCGAGGAAGGCAAGAGCTGATACTAGAAAGCGAGTTAAGGGTCGATTTGTCAAGGCTAGCGAAGCTCCAGATGGCTGAATGCCTGTTGATTGACCGAGGATAAGGATCTTTTCGTTTGTGTGTAAATATTAGTCTACCTGATAATTGTAACCTTAGGTTTGCTGTGCTGCTATCTGTTGCACCATTGTTAGTTAATATTCTAGTCACTCTTTGTGCTTCTGCGTATTATATCAAGTGCTCGCATGTACAACCTTGTTCGTTGATCATGTTTGTGGCTAGAACCCTTACCGGGTAGCCAGCTTTTCAAAGCAAGTCTTGGAAGTGGATAGTCTAGATACAATCAATTCACTCTCCCTCTGGCAATAGTTGTTGCTTGATGTCTAATTTAGTGGCATGCATATTCTTTCGAGATCTGAGTGATCTGGCTAAAAGGCAAGGAGAATTCTTGCTGAGTTAAGCTGATGATAAACACGAAGATAAAAGTCCCTTTAACACCTGTTAGTTCCCCTCTTCTTTTCCTTACTTTCCTTTCCTCTCCTCCAACATTTCTGGAAAGCCGATGTTTAAGTATTTAAGTACGAGATGGATTATAGGATATACTGATAAGTTGATACTGTTGTAACCAATTCTTTTCTCGTACGATATTATTATGTTTGCCGTCAATAGTATCTTTTGCATGTATATGTTATTCAGCACGAAGAACGGTAATTACTTCAAATTCTATCTTATCTATAAAGCAAGGTTCAAGTTCGTCATTGTACCTGATAACGTCCAAAACAACTCTCCAATTGAGGAGGTGGCCACGGTCATTTCCAAAATAAGTACCCAACAAGAGCCGGGATCGATTTTTCATAGAGATTGGAGGCTAGATTTATCAAATGTTGCCAATTAATTTGCAAAAGCAGGCTTAATGTCTAAACATAAAGTAAAATTTTGGGGAATTGCTTTAAACTAGTATCAAATGAAAATGTAAAATCAAAGCAGGGGAACACGATTGTTGCTAACAATTTTAGAGAGATTAGGGGTGTGCATTTGATGGGGCTTTGAGTTGATAGATATTAAGTAAGAGTCTTAGAATCAATTAGTGCATGGATAGCTTTGATTTTGACTACAATTTAAGTTTTTCAACCACAGAGTATATATATTTTGGATTTTCTCAAACCCCAGAATCAAGATCTACAAAATAACCAAATATTGCTTGAGCGGACATAGACTATTTCTAGCTCTAACCCTTAAATGGAGCTTAAATTGAGTATGGTTATTTCCAGCTTCAATCCATAGATCAAAAGCTTCAAATCCTCACTGTTGAAGTCTTTACCCACTTTCACTTCTCTTTTTCAAGTAAAAACAAAGTTAGAGAACTCAATTAATATTTGCAACCATTAATTTTCAAATTGAAACTCGAAGAAATCAATAGATTCAATCATTATAATCAATTCTAAGATTAATTAATCAATATTCGATCAATCCTAAATACCCATCATTCACACACTCCTAGAAGAGAAATTAGCTATTTATAATTAAGGAAAGAGAAATTATACAAAAGAAAGTTTTCTCAAAACCATTCATATTAAGCAATTAAAATCATTTCCAGCTTTGCATCTGCAACAATGGTGTTTTTCTCACAAGGAAGATGAAGAAGAAAGTATAAAATTGTACTCTTTATATCACTATCTCTACTCTTCAATATTGCATGTACAAATAGGGTAAAAGTCTACATATATTTCTTGCACAGATCACCAAAATTCCCTTGGAAGCTTTTGAAGTACGTGATGATTTTGCCCTTCAGAGGAGACGCGACCCACTTGCATTGGCACCTGCATTTCACAGGTATGGACTTGCGGCACGAAGGTACCTCAATAGGTCCATAGCAGTGTTCTCTCACTTTCTCCTACGTGGCACTTGCGGTCCGCAGATACCAACTTGCGACACACAGGTCTATTTCCAGCAAACTTCCAACCCTCCTATGTAGCACCTGCTAGATGCAGGTACTGACTTGTAGCACACATGTCACCTTTTTTTACTCCGGTAGATTGCTTTAAGTTCAATTTCTCCATCATCTTTGTTCCAAGGAAATGCCTGCACATAAGAGAAGAAAAAGACATAAAATCCTTCTAAATTGCATTAAAACGAAGTAATAACTCATGCTTAAGAGTCAGATGAGTTGGTAAATTACCAACAAAACCCCAAACTTGAACTATTGCTTGTGCTCAAGCAAAACATTTACTCAACAACGGAATCGACTTAATCATTATCAAGATACAAGGGCTACATACAGGACTACTAAGACTCAAATAACCCCAAAACCACAAAAAGACTTAAAAATAAGAAGACTCAAATAAGTGCACAAATCTCAATTGGCACCACCATGAGCACTCGACAAAGATCATCATCATTCTTTTAATCCAAATTAGGGAATATTTTCATATTAATCAAGATCCACAAGCATCTCAAATAATTGACATTTAACCTTCAAAGTTTGCCTAGAAGTTCAGTATACAACTTGTCGCATTCATACCTCTCAATTGAGATCAAGATTTTAACATTCGCTCCAAAGATATAATGCCACTCACCAAAAATGAGAATCCCACTCACTATTATGCAAATCACACAATAGGGATTATAAGATGATATAAAAATGCTCACCCTCTCAAAGATATTCAAGTGTACACACATTGAATCATAGGCTTGGCTTTTGTGTACTCGCCACTAATGTAGAGTTGCAAAACTCGAAATCACTAAGGACTTGTGGGTCATAATGTAGGCTAGAGGTAAGGGTAGGACATCATTTAGTTAAGTGACTAGAACCTCCTTGACGCTTTTGTGACACAAAGCAAGCACCCGCCTCACAACATTGAGTCAACTCCACCTTATCTCTCCTTTTCACAATCCAAGTTTTCCCAAAGAGCCATCCTTCTAGACACCTTTGTTTTCTTCATTAAGCATTTACTTTTAAGAGATAGAACCACTCAATTCTTTTCTTTCTTCCTTTCATCAAAGGACTCAAGCAGCCATTCTTACACTTAAGCATTTGGTGCTACCTCATATTGAAGCTTGTTCCTTTTTCCCCCTTTAATGCACATATCCCCAAAGTTAGACTTTTGCCTTTATCAACATCTTTTTTTATTCACATCCACCCCTAAATCTTGGTCTTTTAACCCCATTTTTTTATTAGCAATTAGGGAGGAACCGGTGCCAAAGTAGATGATTCAAAAGGGGTCAAGCTATGTAATATAGTTTTCAAAAGAAAGGTTTAAGACTCAAAAAGGATCGACTAAGATCAATGTTAAAGGAGGACATTGTTTTTGGTGAAGTGACTATCCAAAAAGGGGCCTAAGGTCATTTTTCAAGCTCAGCCACATCTAGGATTTCACCTTGAATCACATTCGGGGCAAGTTCTAGACTACATATATACACAAGGACAAGCAACAACCTTACTGCACAAGGCATTACAATCCTAAGGAGTCTACGTTCTCAAAATCAATTGAAAAGCATGACTTTTGACAAATTATTCTGAGTTTCACACAACTCATTTGTGATTCAAAAATTCAACTGTAGATATCATGACAAGAGAATGCTTTATTTTTTTAAATTCATTTGCCGCTTTTTGCTTCTTTTATCAAGAGAAATTTTTTTTGGCAGTGTCGCTCAAGGTAAGTGTAATAAACACTCAAAATGAAACTAAAACATGATATTTTTCCTTAAGAAAGTTGCTTCTCAATCCATCATCGAAAAACGTCACCTGGTTAGATATACAAATCAAGATAAGAAAATTTTTGCCCCTTAAAAAAGAACTGTGGTATAAAGAAAACTCTTGGAGTTTATTCACTAACTACTATTTATAAAGGCTATATTAAGTAGAAAGCAATGCCGATTTTCCCTTAAGAATGACGCCATCCAATCTATCTTAGGGTCAAATCATGCATTACTAATAAGTGGGTTACTTAGAATTCATCCCCAACAAAAATACTGCATTGTCCCCAATGTGCAAGATGAAATAAAATGAGAGACGAACAGGTGAAAGGACATTCTGTACCAATAGAGGCATGCTGCTACAAGTTGATTCATGTGGTCGTATGCACAATGCAGGTGCGGAGGGAAATATATGCATCGAGAGCTTCAGTGATTTATTCCAAGGACAAGAGTTGGACTTGCCTGCTACATGTAAGGACTTGCCTTTTGCAGATGGCGCGCAGATGCACAAATTTGGAAGATTTTCTTTCAAGTATTTTGGTTGACACATGCGCCAAGCCTACGTGCTGCATCATGGCATCTGCGTGTCACATGTGCATCACAAACGCACCTGAAACTAAAGCCCAAGTAGGAGCTCTCTGATACTCCATATTCACGGCACTTGCGAACCGCGTGTCAAGACATGTGGACGCAGTAGGGGAGTGCACATAGCCTTGTATGAGACTAAGATTGTGCTGAGTTATTGTTTGAGGAGTGTGCTGCTCAAGCGTGCTACAGACACCTGCATGTGGCTCGCATATGTACCACATTTTCCTTCCAAAATTTCCTGAGATAGCTTGTGTTGAGCTAGAACCTTTCTAGCATGAGAACAAAAACAACAACAAGTGAATTAAAAAAAACAAAAATTAAAAATACTTGAATTGCCTCCCAAAAAACGCCTGATTTAATGTTGCAGCACGACAGAAATACCTCACAGCTACAGCTCATCAAGGTAAGTGACACCGATTAAGGTAACCTCTTCAGGGATACCCAAGTATTTCTTGATTCATTGCGCATTCACCTTAAACATAAGCCCATCTTCTCCTTCGAGCTCAATGGCCCTATATGAAAGACTCTAGACACCTTGAACGGGCCAAACCACTTGGATTTCAATTTTCCCAAGAATAAGCGAAGCCTCGAGTTAAATAGAAGCGCCTAATCTCCCAGAGAAAACTCTTATTTCAATATACTATGATCATGGAACTGCTTCATTCGAGCCTTATATAGAGAAGCATTCTAATAAGCTCGCATCCTAAACTCATTAATCTCATTATGATTCTCGACCCTTGCATGGGCGACTTTTCTTCAATTGAGATTCAAGATTTTCAATGCCCACATAGCCTTATGTTCCAATTCTATAGGTAAATGGCAAGCTTTACCAAAGACCATCTGATAGGGAGACATACTAATGGGCGTTTTGAAAGCAGTTCGGTACGCCCAAAGTGCATCATCCAACTTTCTTGCCCAATCAGTTCTATTGGCATTTACTGTCTTTGTTAGAATGGATTTGATCTCCCGATTAGAAATTCCGCTCGGCCACTCATTTGGGGATAGTTAGGAGTTGCGACTTCATGTTTCACCCCATATTTGAAAAATAATGCACTAAACAACCGATTACAAAAATGAGATCCCTCGTCACTAATGATGGTACGAGGGTTGCCGAACCTAGAGAAGATATGTGTTACACCACGTAAGTTTTTAACATTTAATCATCCTATTAGTATGTTGGTTAAGTATTTTAGAGTGCCATACATACGAGGAAAGGGCCCAGGGAAAGGACAAACAAGTGCCAAGTCGGGATTTCGCGGGAGGAGGCCGAACCAAGCTGCCCAAAGGGGAAAAGTGGCACGGAGCAGCTCCTCCGTGTTGGCCAACGTGGCACGGAGCAGAATCAGCGCGATGGGCAGAGTGCCACGTTGCCTTGTCTGCTGCCTCAAGTATATATAGGCCTCACCCTTAGATTTCATGTTATTCTCTCAAATAAACTAGGCCAGCAGAGTTAGAAGGGGAATTATAATTTTTATCCGACTACGCCGCTAAACGCTGTCCAAATCCAAATTAACTTCGGGTATTGAAGTATGAGGCTGCAGAGAGCATTTCTACAGAGTCAGTTTCGTGAAATTCGCCCGGCGAATCGTCATCCCGCCGAGCCAAAGTTGTTGGAATTGCTCCAAACTAGTGTCAATATGATCCCAGGCTTAAAGTAAGCATTTCTCCCTTCTAGACTTTCGAGAACCGTGTTCTGTTAAGTTGGAATATAGTTAATATTTATATATAAAGTTTTCCTTTTTGCCGAATTTAGTGTTAAAACTAGTCCTATCTTTCCAGTAACACAATTTCAGTTGGGAAGAGCTATTGAATACTAATTGGAACTCGCCAGTTAATCGGTAAACAACGAATGAGGTATGTTAAGGAATTTTCTTTCGGCAAGTTAGTTTCTTCAGCATAGTAGTCCAGTATGAATCTCCGTAAAGCATTTCAGGAGTATGTTATCATGTTTAGTTGTTGTTGTCAGTTGAGACTCGTGAATTGTATTATTTTGGGCTGGATTATACTTGTATAGCTTCCGTGACCACCCCAGGGTTAATAGCTGTGTCGCCGCCCGCCAGGGGCGAGGATACGTCGCTCTACGGAGCGACATGCCGACCACAAGGGATGAAGATGGGGATCCAGATCCTGATATTGCCGTGGTTATCCTTATACGCACCCCTGCCGAGCGTTTACGCCTGGGGTATAGATATCAGGAGTCCTCCGGCTCAGAGACAGCTACAGTCAGGGGCCGAGCGGGCCCAGTTGCAGACCTAGGGGATCGGCAGGATGCTTATAGCTGGTATTTGACTCAGTATGACCTGGATAGGGGTATATAGATTGAGGTGTACTCAGTAGGGCTAATGGGGGCCCAGGTGGGTTGTTTTGTGCTTATTGTACCTTCCAGCTTATGGGAGCCAGGTAAGGTTTATGCTTGCTTTAGTTACTGGTAGTTAGATAGTAAGACGCCTCATTTGTTAGGTATGACCCCTACCCTCCTTATTATAGTTATTTTTAGTCCTGATTTCACTACCTCAATCATCTTCAGTCCGTTTTCTTTACTTCAGTTACTGTTAGTTCTATTTCTTACTTTCATTTATTTAAAGTTACTGCTTTACATACTCAATACCTGTGGTACTGACGCCCTCTTCTGGGGCGCTGCATTACTTGCCTGCAGGTGCAGATAGATGAGGAGCAGGTCCCTCGTAGTTCCAGTCAGCCGTACAGAGCCATCAGCTCCTTTCATCCTGAGCTTGTGTGATAGAGGTTTACTTCTTTTGTTTGTACAGTATGAGTAGGTACGGGCCCTGTCCTGACTATCTTATTACTCCTAGAGGCTTGCAGATTGCATTACTTCCCTATGGTTAGATGATATCGGTCGTGTGGGGCGCATATGTGATTTGGACTATGTGTGTTGGCCATGTGGGCTCCTGTTTAGCTGTTGATTGGTGGCCTTGATGGTCATAGCTCAGTTTAGCATCTGATTTTGCTTTCCAGTTATAACTAGGTATCATGGTGGCCTTGTCGGCCCGCATAGAACTCCCTATGTTTGTTTGTCTCTGGTTAGTTATTTATTTTCATAGGTGGCTATAGGCCTTGTCGGCCGGGGGTTGTATTTACAGTCGCTATTAGCCCATTGTTTTCTTGATTCTAGAGTTAGAGTCAGCCCTACACCAAAGGTGCTTAGGCTCAGTCAGCTCAGCAGTTCAGGTCCTAGTAGGGCACCAGGTGCCAGTCATGCCTCCCAAGGTGGGGTGTGACAAACTTGGTATCAGAGCATGTCGTATTCTAGGGAGTCTGCAAGCCATGCTAAGTAGAGTCTTGTCTATGGATGTGTTATGCACCACATACTATAGGCAAGAGGCTGCAAGGCATGATGGGATGGTTACTCTTTCTTCTTATTCGGTCGTGCTATAGAGAGGTACAGTATAGGGTTGAGTCCCTAAGCTCATTATACTCTTTTGTTTATAGAGAAATGTCAGACCAGCTACACCCTACGACATGCAGGAGGTTAGATGTAGCAGTAGGAGAAGGCACCAGAAGGGTGCCTCAGCCGCGGTCAGAATCGACCCGATCTGAGGACAATACGAAGGTATCATATCGACCTCCCCAGCAATCTCCACCACGTTAGGAGCCGCTTGGGATGGCCGGTGTGACGGCACCGCCTTCGGCAGTTTTTATACCCGTACCATCCGACTAGGAGGTCAGGAGCGCGGTGCTTATGCTAGCACAGATGATGGCTACTCAACACCAGCCAGTGCCATCGACAATTGCAGAATCCGTAGGAGGGCCTGGTAGCTCGAGGTTCCGAGAGTTCCTAGCACTAAGTCCCCCGCAATTCAAAGGGATAGATCGGACCCAGGACCCTCAGGACTTCTTACACCAGATACAGAGGATTTTCAGGGTGATGCATGCTACACCCATAGAGTCGGTTGAGTTGGCGGTATTCCGGCTATGGGACATCGCTGTACTGTGGTATGAGAGTTGGGAGAGGTCCCGAGGGAGAGATGTTTCCCCTCCTACCTAGCCCAGCTTCTCAGAGGCTTTCTTGGATCATTACCTACCGCGAGAGATTCGACAGGCCCGGGTTGATCAGTTCCTACACTTGGAGTAGGGGTCGATGAGTGTTCGGGAATATGACATGCGGTTTGATTCCTTGGCTCAATATGCACCAGCCTTTGCGGACACAATGTTGGCCAGGGTACACCGCTTTATTATAGGGTTGAACCCAGAATATGTTGAGACCTGCATCACAACCACACTGCGAGAGGATATGGATATTGCCCGTGTGCAGGCTTTTGCTCAAAATATTGAGGGTATTAGACAGCGACAACGGGAGATTAGGAGGACAAGTCAGGAGCAGCGCTGCAGGGATAGACCGGGTGAATTACAGGAGGAGTCCCGGGGAGGACCTAGGCCACGGTTATCAGATAGGCCGCCTAGACCCCTGCCTCCACCACAGCGACAGAGGAGCAGGTCTAGTCGCCGAGGGCAGCCAGAGCCCGACGAAGGTTCGCGAGCAGTAGGTTCACAATAGTAGAGGAGAGTGGAGCAGAGTGGGTTTACAATACCACTTTGCCCTATTTGCAGTCGACGCCACTCTGGGGAATGCAGGTATGGTTCCACAACATGCTACACTTGTGGACAGGAAGGTCATCAGATGAGGAATTTTCCAGCTAGGGGTCAGGGTGACCGGGATCGACAGGATAGGTCCTCGGCAGGATCACGAGCTCCAGCATCCCCGGCAGGGCGTAGGCCCTAAGTTTCAGCTGGCAGAGGCCGAGGCAGATTAGGGGTCTCCAGTTCAGGTGCTGGCCCAGACCGTACTTATGCACTACCGAGGCGACAGGGGTCAGAGTCGTCACCAGATGTTGTGACAGGTATGTTGAACATTTGCTCTCATCCTGCCTATGTGTTGATATATCCAGGATCCACTTTGTCCTATGTTACACTGTTAGTGGCTCGGAAGTTTAGTACTATGCTGGAATTGCTTCGGTGACCTTTCTCAGTGTCTACACCCGTTGGGGACTCTATTATAGTCAGAAGGGTCTATCGGGGGTGTACAGTAGAGGTTGCCAGTCGTCAGACTACGACAGACTTGATAGAACTAGAAATGGTTGATTTTGATGCTATTATGGGTATGGATTGGCTAGCTCCATGCTATGCCATGTCGAATGTTGGACCAAGATTGTCCAATTCCACTTTTCATGGGAGACAGTACGGGATGGAAGGTTAGTACAGCCACACCAAAAGGTAGGTTTATTTCCTATCTTCGGGTGATAAAATTGATAGGAAAAGGGTGCATTTATCATATTGTCAGAGTTCAGGATGTTCGGGCAGAGCCTCTGACCCTTCAGTCTATTCCAGTGGTTAATGGATTTCCCGACGTATTTCCAGATGACCTTCCTGGTATTCCCCCAGAAAGGGAAATTGATTTTGCAATCGATCTATTACCAAGCACTCAGCCTATATCTATTCCTCCATATCGAATGGCTCCTGCTGAACTCAGAGAACTAAAGGAACAATTGAAGGATTTGCTAGACAAGGGCTTTATCAGGCCGAGTACCTCACCATGGGGTGCGCCAGTTCTGTTCGTGAGGAAGAACGACGGCTCCCTCCGTATGTGTATAGAGTATCGGCAACTGAACAAAGTCACTATCAATAATAAGTACCCGCTTCCCAGAATAGACAACCTATTTAATCAGTTACAGGGAGCGAGGTATTTTTCAAAGATTGACTTAAGGTCCGGATATCATCAGGTCCGGGTTCGTGAAAGAGACATTCCAAAGACTGCCTTCAGGACCAGATATGGCCAGTTTGAATTTCTAGTCATTTCCTTCGGACTGACAAATGCCCCAGCAGTGTTTATGGACCCGATGAACAACATTTTCAGACCATACCTGGACTTGTTCGTGATAGTATTTATCGATGATATTCTGGTGTATTCCTGCTCAGAGGCAGATCACCAGGATCATCTACGGACAGTGCTCTAGATTCTCAGAGATCGCCAGCTATATGCAAAATTTTGTAAATGTGAATTTTGGCTGAATTCAATAGCCTTCTTGCGCCATATTGTGTCAGATGCTGGTATACAGGTAGATACACAGAACATAGAGGCATTGAAAACATGGCCTAGACCTACCACTCCAACCAAGGTACATAGTTTCCTGGGGTTAGCCGGGTATTACAGAAGGTTCGTGGAAGGATTTTCCACTTTAGCAGCACCTTTAACCAAATTAACGCGGAAGGCAGCAAAATTCCATTGGACTGAGGCATGTGAGAAGAGCATTCAGGAACTGAAAGACAGATTGACATCACCACCGGTGCTAGCGTTGCCAGAAGGAACAGAGGGTTATGCAGTCTATTGTGACGCTTCGGGTGTTGGGTTAGGATGTATTTTTATGTAGCATGGTAAGGTGATTGCCTATGCTTCTAGGCAGCTGAGGAAGCATGAGAAGAACTACCCTACCCATGACCTGGAGTTAGCCCCAGTGATTCATGCCTTTAAATATGGAGACACTACCTGTATGGCGTCCACGTAGATATTTTCACTAATCATAAAAGCCTGCAGTATATTTTCACCCAGAAAGACTTGAATTTGCGGCAGCATCGCTGGTTGGAGTTGTTAAAGGATTATGATGTGAATATTTTGTATCACCCAGGAAGGTCCAATGTTGTAGCGGATGCCCTTAGCCGCAAATCCATGGGAAGCCTGACATATTTACAAGAGGAGCGGTAGGAATTGGCCCGAGAATTGCATCAGCTAGCCAGTTTAGTCGTTCGTATAGTAGAATCAGGAGATAATGGAGCGGTAATCCAGAATACCGCAATGTCATCATTGGTTCTGGATGTGAAAGAATGGCAGTATAAAGATCCTAGCCTGGTTCAGCTCAGAAATAGGGTCCAGCGAGGGGAAGTGACAGATTTCTAGGTAACCGAGGATGAAGTTTTAAGATATAGGGATCGCCTATGCATTCCAGATGTGGCAGGGCTTCGCCAGCAAATTATGGGCGAGGTACACTATGCCCGTTACTCTCTCCATCCAGGTTTGACAAAAATGTACCATGACGTAAAAGAGATTTACTAGTGGCCGGGAATGAAAAAGGGGATAGCAGAATTCATAGCTCAATGTTCCAATTGCCAACAGGTGAAAGCTGAACATCAGAAACCAGGCGGACTGACACAGGATATAGTTGTGCCTTTATGGAAATGGGAGGTAGTTAATATGGATTTTGTAGTAGGGTTACCTCGTACCAGGCGTAAATATGATTCTATTTGGGTAATTGTTGACAGGTTTGCAAAATCAGCTCACTTTCTGCCAGTAAGGGCTACCTTTTCAACTGAAGATTATGCTAAGCTGTATATTAAAGAAATAGTCCGATTGTATGGTGTTCCAATGTCAATTATCTCTGACAGAGGGGCGCAGTTTACAGCTAAGTTTTGGCAATCTTTTCAAAGGGGCCTGGGGACGCAGGTTAACCTGAGCACATCCTTCCATCCTCAAACAGACGGGCAGACAGAACGTACCATCCATACGCTCGAGGATATGTTACGGGCGTGTGTGTTAGATTTTGAAGGCAGCTGGGATGAACATCTACCACTTATTGAATTTACCTATAATAACAGTTATCATTCAACAATTCAGATGGCGCCTTATGAAGCGTTATATGGGTGGAAGCGTAGGTCTCCAGCTGGTTGGTTTGAGGTAGGAGAATCAGCATTGACTGGGCCAGATATTATTCATCAGTCAGAAGAGAAAGTAAAACTTATTAGGGAACATCTGCTGACATCTCAGAGCCGCCAGAAATCTTATGCTGATGTGCAACGAAGAAACCCAGAATTTAATGTGGGTGATTGGGTATTCCTAAAGGTTTCACCGATGAAGGGTGTGATGATATTTGGTAAGAAAGGCAAGCTCAACCCGAGGTTTATTGGGCCTTATCAGATTCGCTGAAGGATAGGCCAGGTGGCTTATGAATTGGATTTACCCCCAAAATTAGAATCCGTTCACCCAATTTTTCACATATCAATGCTGAGGAAGTGTATATGAGATCCCTCCCGGATTGTCCAAGTTAAAGACGTCTAAATCACTGAGGAGTTAGCTTATGAAGAAGCTCCAGTAGCCAAATTAGATCGGCAGATTCATAGACTGAGAACTAAAGACGTTGCTTTCGTTAAGGTGTTATGGTGAAATAAGAACTGAGAAGAGATGACCTGAGAGGCAGAAGATGATATGAAAACCAGATATCCTCAGTTATTTCAGACTTAGTCAGATTGTGCAGCTAGAGGTATGGTGTTGTTGTTGTGTTTCATAAGTTGCATTACATACATGTATATGTGAGATAGTTGACTTTAGTCTATTATGAAATGAATGCCATAGTATTGTGTGGAGTACCTGTATTGGACTTTTCTGCGTTTTAGGATTTTTGGATAGTCCATATTACAGGGGAGACTCTGCCGAAATTTTTCCAGAGTAAGTAATTGCAAGATTAAGGTTCTTGCAAGTAGGAGTTAACATTCGAGGACGAATATTCTTAAGGGGGGAGGATGTTACACCCAGTAAGTTTTTAACATTTAATCGGCCTATTCATATGTTGGTTAAGTGTTTTAGAGTTCCATACGTACGAGGAAAGGGCCCGGGGAAAGGCCGAACGAGTGCCAAGTCGGGATTTCGCGGGAGGAGGCCGAACCAAGCTGCCCAGAGGGGCAAAGTGGCACGGAGCAGCTCCTCCGCATTAGCCAACGTGGCACGGAGCAGAATCAGCGTGATGGGCAGAGTGCCATGTTGCCTTGTCTGCTTCCTCAAGTATATATAGGCCTCACCCTTAGATTTCATGTTATTTTCTCAAATAAACTCGGCCAACAGAGTTAGAAGCGAAGGGGAATTATAATTTTCATCCGATTACACTGCTAAATGCTGTCCAAATCCGAATTAACTTCGGGTATTGAAGTACAAGGCTGTAGGGAGCATTTCTACGGAGTTAGTTTCGTGAAATTCACCCGGCGAATCATCGTCCGGCCGAGCCAAAGTTGTTGGAATTGCTCCAAACTAGTGTCAATACGATCCTAGGCTTAAAATAAGCATTTCTCCCTTCTAGACTTTCAAGAAATAACAAGGTTTCGACCGTGTTCTGTTAAGTTGGAATATAGTTAATATTTATATATAAAGTTTTCCTTTTTGCCGAATTTAGTGTTAAAACTAGTCCTATCTTTCTAGTAACACGATTTCAGTTGGGAAGAGCTATTGAATACTAATTGAAACTCGCCAGTTAATCGGTAAACAGCGAATGAGGTATGTTAAGGCATTTTGTTTCGGCAAGTTAGTTTCTTCAGCATAGTAGTCCAGTATGAATCTCAGTAAAACATTTCAGGAGTATGTTATCATGTTTAGTTGTTGTTGTCAGTTGAGACTCGTGAATTGTATTATTTTGGGCTGGATTATACCTGTATAACTTCCGTGACCACCCCAGGGTTAATAGCTGTGTCGCCGCCAAGGGCGAGGATACGTCGCTCTACGGAGCGGCATGCCGACCACAAAGGACGAAGATGGGAATCTAGATCCTCATATTGCCGTGGTTGGCGTTATACGCACCCCTGCCGAGCATTTACGCCCGGGGTGTAGATATCAGGAGTCCTCCGGACTCAGACACAGCTACAGTCAGGGGCCGAGCGGGCCTAGTTGCAGACCTAGGGGATCAGCAAATTGCTTATAGCTGGTATTTGACTCGGTATGACCTGGATAGGGGTATATAGATTGAGGTGTACTCACTAGGGCTAATGAGGGCCCAGGTGGGTTGTTTTGTACTGATTGTACCTTCCGGCTTATCGGAGCCAGGTAAGGTTTATGCTTGCTTTAGTTACTAATAGTTAGATAGTAAGACGCCTCGTTTGTCAGGTATGACCCCTACCCTTCTTATTACAGTTATTTTTAGTCATGATTTCACTACCTCAATCATCTTCAGTCCATTTTCTTTACTTCATTCACTGTTAGTTGTATTTCTTACTTTCAATTATTTAAAGTTACTGCTTTACATACTCAGTACCTGTGGTACTGACGCCCTCTTCTGGGGCGCTGCATTATTTTCCTACAGGTGCAGATAGATGAGGAACAGGTCCCTCGTAGTTCCAATCAGCCGTACAGAGCCATCAACTCCTTTCTTCCTGAGCTTGTGTGGTAGAGGTTTACTTGTTTTGTTTGTACTTATTACTCCTAGAGGCTTGCAGATTGCATTACTTCTCTGTGGTTAGATAGTATCGGCCGTATGGGGCCCATATGTGTTTTAGACTATGTGTGTTGGCCGTGTGGGGCCCTGTTTAGCTGTTGATTGGTGGACTTGACGGTCATAGCTCAGTTTAGCATCTGATTTCGTTTTCCAGTTATAACCAGGTATCATGGTGGCCTTGTCGACCCGCATAGAACTCCCTATGTTTGTTTGTCTCTGGTTAGCTATTTATTTTCACAGGTGGCTATAGGCCTTGTCGGCCGGGAGTTGTATTTACAGCCGCTATATAGCTTTTTGTTTTCTTGATTCTAGAGTTAGAGTCAGCCCAGCACCCTCAGAGTCAGTCAGCTCAGTAGTTCAGCTCTTAGTAGGGCACCAGATGCCAGTCATGCCTCCCAAGGTGGGGCGTGACAATATGTTTCTTCAAGAATGCAGTCACACTTCTCCCTTTGTTGTTAGGTAATGCCATAGCCTCCACACATTTAGATATGTAGTCTACAACCACTAGCATATATGTGTCCCCGTAAGAACTCATAAAAGGTCCCATGAAATCAATTTCTCATACATCAAATTGCTCGACCTCCAGGATAGGAATTAAGAAAAGTTCATAATGCCTAGAGATGCCACCGGAACATTGTCATTGGTCACAATGCTTGACAAGATCATGCATATCTAGGTAGATAACAGGCCAATAGAACCCACATTGTAGGACCTTTGAAGCTATTCGCGCACTACCATGATGACCCCCTATAGGTAAAAACTAACATGCTTCTAGAATGGGCATCATTTCTAATTTTGGAACAAACATCGGCAAATTATACCATTAACACATATGAGAAAAAGGTATGGCTCATCCCAATAAAATTTACGGACATCATGCAAGAATTTCTTTTTTTGGTGGAAATTTAGACCTTTGGGCATCACATCACTAAGTAAAAAATTGGCAAAATTAGCAAACCACGGAACTAAATTATGAGTGGCCGCCAAAATATGTTCGTCTGGGAGTGCATCATTTATGTCAAGGTCTTCAATGAGCCTTCCTTATTCCTCTAATTGGGAAAGGTGGTCAACCACCTGACTTTAACACCCCCGACGATACTTTACTTTAAAGTCAAACTCTTGCAACAAGAGAACCCATCAGATAAGTCTGAGTTTAGCATCTTTTTTGTCATAAGGTATCGGAGTGCAGCATGATCTGTATGAACCACAACCTTCATACCCAACAGATAAGCTCGAAACTTTTGAAAAGAAAATACAACCGCAAGCAACTTTTGCTCCATCACCATGTAGTTTGTTTAAGCTTTATTCAAGGCCTTGCTGGTGTAGATATTAGATGGAAAATTTTGTATTTCCTTTGCCCAAGAACAACCCCTAAAGTAACAACACTAGCATCACACATTAATTTACGATTTAGACCAATTGGGTGCTATCACTACTAGAAAAGTGCAAATTACATGGGGATTTATATGCATATTATATATGAAAATTCGTAGATAACGTAGTTTTCTGCAGATTTTCATACTAAAAAAAATCTGATGGTAAAACCTTCGTAGGTAATTATTATCTGTGGATTTTACAAATCCCCAAATAAATTACATGGGGATTTTAAAGCTGCATATAAGTTACCTACGAATTTTCTTGCAAAAATATTTAAAAGTTCGCAAGAAATTTTTGGTAAAATATCGTGAAAAAAAGGATGTTTCTTGCAGATTTTCATAGGAAAATATCCACAAGTAAATTTCTAATGATTTTTTGGCAAAAAATATATGGAAAAAAGGATTTAATTTATTTTGAATTCACTCTTCTCAAATTTACTTTTTATGACTACAATAATTTCAAGATATATTCTTTATTATAGCCCACCCCATTAATGATTATTTTATTTTTAGTATACATATATATTTCAAACACAGTATAACAATATAAATTCACAAAATTACCTTTTACCCTCACTGCTGCGAGGCTTGAACCCATAACCCATGCTTTATTTTTAACCCTCTTAACCATTTCTCTACAGCCCTTACTTGTGTTAAATAAGTCTTTTTTATTATTAAAGAATTTATTTTTTTATGATAAAAATCACAACTTAAATTTTTTTTTAATCGAGCGGGGTTCAACTGAATCCCCTTCCTATAAGGTGGGTTCGCCTTTGCAAATAAATACACGATAATAAATAAATGCATAATACACAGCTATGCGTATGAAGTTTTCTCAATGTAGCACCTAATATGTTGTTATTAGTATCCGATGTAGTACAAAGTAGTTATAATTCTTTCCTCAATTTTTTTAGTTCACTAAATTAAAATGTAAAAAATATTTATTTTTTTCTTTTATAATTTGAAAAAAATAGTTAGCATGAGACTGAATTCTACGAACAATCAACTTTAAATAAATTAATAAATATTCATAGCATTGTTATCAATAAGTAAATGAGTGCAAATCATTTTCATCACTCAATTTTATTTTAAAAATCAAACTTATCCTTATTTATTTTCAATAGTAGATATTCTTTGCTCCTATCTGATGCAATATCTATTTTATCATTGATATTTTAAAATCTTTTCTATATAATAACTTTTTGTTTTTATATATAATATTTTATTTCTAATCTAGGTATTTTACCTATAGTTTAAATAATTTTATACATTATTATAAATTTTATTTAAGTTTATAATTAATATTATAAATAAAATAATTCTTTTATGAGGTTGTTACAAGATCTAATGCTATTTTTTAAATAATTTTTATTATATATATGTGTGTGTATGTATGTATGTATGTATGTATATGTATATTTCTATATTTATGTTTCACTTATTCCCTATTATTTATATGAATAAATGAGTTTTGATTGTCATTATTTTCTAAATTAGAGATTAAATTTAATTAAAATACAAATAGATAGTAATTATTTAGAAAATTATATAAATCTATTTCTATTTTTATTATGTATTTTTTTACTGTATTGAAATACTTTTTTAAAACTATCAAATATATATTACTACATTAATTAAATATTAAAGTTTTAATTATTAATAAAAATAAACTTTCTTATTCTATTCATATTTATATTCTAATTTTTTTGTCTTAAAAATAATATCTATTTTTTATAGGTAAATTTTTTAGATAAAATGTTTTAAAAAATATATCATGATTTTTAAAAAGTAATAAATAAATAAATTTGATAATATAAGATTAAAATAAGTATAAAATAAAATTTAATTGACATGTGACAAGAATAAAGTCTATTATTCAAAATTATGGAAGGAATTTAGTTTTTAAATCAAATTTAAAAATATGAATAATTTTCGACCCTATATAAATTTAACAAAACTTGATAATGTTATTAATAATTATGTCCAAATTGTTGCCTTAGACCTTTTATTTTCAAGATTTTACTAGAGTGAGAATACCACATAAAATATTAATTTTAAATATATTTTAAAACCTAGTTATAAGTAGAAACTATTAATATTTTTTAAAATAACCTTAAAAGTTTATAAAACATTTTAAAATCCGCGCAAAAAAATCTACAAATAAATTTCTAGTAAGAAAATCCAAAAATAAATTTCCTAAAATTAAATATTAAGTTGAATCTCTAGAATTAAAATCCAAAGTATTTTTCTTGGTAATAAAATTCTCAGATAAATTCTCAAGCAATTTTTTTTATAGCTAACTTTGCAACAACAAAAAATTCCCAAGTAATTTCATATTTAATAAAATTTCCAAGAAAATCTCTAAGAAAAGACTCCTAGCTAAATTCTCAATTAAAAGATCCCCAAGTAATTTTTCAGGTAATATAATCATCAGATAAATCTCCAAGAAAAAATTTTTCAGAAAAATTCGCATATTAAAATCCTCAGATATATCCCCAGATAAAAATATTCTTAATTAAATCCTCAGATAACTATTCTTAACTAAATTTGCCAGTAGTTTTACTTGGGGATTTTCCTATGAATTAATAAAGTAATTTATTTTATCCATTTACTTGTTGATTTACCTATGAAAATAATTTTTGCCGATTAATTTTCCACATAATTCCCTAGGTAATATTTTTGCACAAAATGACGCCAAATTTACCAGCGGATTTTGTTGAGAAAATAGTTTTCGCAGATAAAATATATTAAAATGTAGGAATTTCAAAATTTCCATGAAATTCATAGGAAAAATCTACGAATAAAATCCTCAAGTAAAATCCCCAGGTAATTCACAGTTTTTGTGAGGCTTGCCTTAGGCGAATCCCACATTGGTTTAGGAGAATCCCATATTGGTTGGGGAGGAGAACAAAGAGTGCTTTATAAGTGCTTGGATACTTTTCCATTGTAGACGCGTTTTAAAATCGTGAGGGGCGAAGGCTCCAAAGCGGACAATTTCTACAAGCGGTAGCCTGGGCTGTTACAGTTGGTATCAGACCCGGTGCCGGGCCGGTGGTGGGGCAAACCCCAACGAGGACGCTGAGTCCCAAGGGGGGGGGGGAGGGGGAGTGTAAGGCTTGCCTTAGGCAAATCCCACATTGGTTTTGGCGAATCCCATAATGGTTGGGGAGGAGAACAAAGAGTGCCTTCTAAGTGCTTGGATACCTTTTCCTTTTAGATGCATTTTAAATCCGTGAAGAGCGAAGGCTCCAAAGCGGACAATTTCTACAAGTGGTAGCCTGGGCTGTTACAGTTTTCTTGTAGAGTATGATGATAGGAGCTGATATGAGCTTCTCCTTCAAACAAAGGAATACCTTCATACAAGTGTCATCAAAATGAAATTTATCCTCCTTCTCCAATAATCTAAATAATGGGTGAGCCACTTTTGAGAAGTCCTTGATGAACTATTTATAAAACCCGCATGACCCAAGAAACTCCTTACCCCTTTACGATTTTCGGAGGCGGGGGGGGGGGGGGGGTAGGTTGGAGATAACTTTATTGTTGCTTGGTCTACCTTTACTACTTTCTCTGAAATTTTATGACCCAAAATAATACCCTCTTTCACCATGAAGTGACATTTCTCCCAATTTAGGACCAAATTTATTTTTTCACATTGTCTCAAAACATCATTCAAGTGAGAAGCAATCCTCAAACAAATCTCTCACCACCGGGAAGTCATCCATGAAAACTTCCATGGTGTCTTCTACCATATATGAGAAGATAGACATCATACACTTTTGAAATGTGGACGGGACATTGCAAAGCCCAAACACCATTCTTTTGAATGCAAATGTTCGATAAGAACAAGTAAAAGTCATTTTCTCTTGGTCTTCTGAGGCAATTGAAATCTGATTGTACCTCGAATATCCATCAAGAAAGCAATAATACTCTCGCACGGCTAGTCGATCAAGCATTTGATCCATGAATGGGATAGGGAAATGTTCTTTTCTTGGTCCATGTGTTTAACTTTCGTGTCACACCCCGAGCTTACACCCTGGACGGAACACGATACTTGGAGTCACAAGTAACGCCAAGTCAACCTCTGGTCTATCATACACTGACATTTTGAGTAAACAAAAAATATAACGGAATCTTAAAGTAACTATAGAACATTTATGAAATAGAGCTAGGTCATAAAGTTTAAAAACATCTGAGCAAAATTACAAGTCTGAAAAAAAAAACCAAGTCTGTGTCTAAAAGCCACTATAACTGATGAGTTGTTGGGACAAACCCCCAGCTAACTCCAAGTCTAAATAGAAGAAAACAGAACTAAATAAAATAATCTTCATCCTTGAATGATGAGGATTCACCAAATAGAATAGCTGGAGTCTTCTGAGAGTGATCAGCTAGCGAGGTTGAGACTGAGATCCTGCAGCTGCATCATAAAACGATATAGCATAAAAGTATGCGTCAGTACTTTGAATGTAATGAGTAAGAGAAAACATAACACAATGGAATAAGTAACTGTACTGACAGACATGCAATGACCAACTGAAACTGCTGAAGCTGAGATAACCATAATAAACTGAGATGGTCTAAATGACGCTATATGATGGTCAAAGACATGATCTGAATCTGAGATACTAGTGTGAACGACTGTACTGAACTCATAACTGTACTGAGTAGTCTGAAACTGTTCTGAACTGAGCTAAGATGAGATTGAGTTGAACTAAGCTAAACTGAGACTGAACTGACTAGTGGGAGAGTCTATAACCGACATATAACCATGTGAGCTAGACGTAGAGTACGATGTATACACCCCATCGATAGGACCCAATATATCTTGCCAGGGTATAAAGGCATAAAATTGCTGATCACAAATCTGGGGCCATGAGGCTAATAAAACTGTAACCTACGGTGGCAACGTAGTTTTGGGATCCTGGGTGCACTGGAACCCCGGTCCGCTCGGTGCTAAGTTCTACTCCCACTGGATATTTCTATACCGACTGCTAAGCTAATAGCTTGAAACTGAGGCCCAAGACTAATAAGGAATTCTTGAAGCACCCTAAGAGTCTTATCGGATCGGATTCTATAACTGGGTTCTAAGACTGGTCAGAGCTGCTTATCTGGAAGTGTCATAATCGTCTAAAGAACAAACTGTAATTCTAAAGCTGGGGTCCTAAGGCTGGTCAGAACTTCCTATATGAAGGTGTCATGACTTCCTAACGAACCACTAAAACTAATACTGAGTCTGATTCTGATAATTGGGAGGCACTATTGACACCTCGAGAATTTCTGTAGTCAAACTGATCAATTGACATTTCTAACTGACACTAAGTATTCTAACATTTTAACTGAACTGCACTGACATCAATCTAACTATATTTTCATCACCAAATAACAATATTAGAATCCTCAACACTGAAGGAATCAAGCAAATTTCATTGTTTAATTGTTTAATCACTATTGCAAGATTCTAGATTTTTTACGTTCAAGGACTAGGGCTAAATTTCTCTTCACAAGAACAAACATCATTTCAGTCACAAGCTGGTGGGAAACATCTATAATTAACATAAAATAATATTCCACATTAATTAAATGAAGTATGACTGGAAATTTCTTAACATTTGATAATCTGCAAGGCTAGAACTAATAAAGAAAATAAGGAGGATTTCTGGGACATAAGGGAAGAACTATTCCCTTGTTGAATTTTCACATACTTGATAAAGAAATCCGAAGAAATTCCTTGAGAATCTGAGGAGAGTTTGATTGCCCTAGCTTCTGCCCTGAGTCTTTCTGAGAGAGATTCTACATTCTAAATTTTAAGGGAATACGTGAAAAATGAAATAAACCATCAGTTACCCCCTTTAAAACCTCTGACTAAAATCCAAAACGACGTAGTTTAGTGTCAAGGAGGTTAGAAAATTACTGAATCACCCTTAGGAACTTCGCAGGAGGAATGACTGCCAGGCCCCCACGAGGGACCTAACTGGTCATGCCCAGTGACCACGACTCGTGGTCATAATCTTGAGGTACACTGCCAAAATCCCATACTAGTCACCACGGGGGACACCACGACTCGTGGTGCACCCAATGACTCGTGGTGACCCACCACCGCCAACACTGCCTAAAACTACCTGGACTTACCACGGGCGACACAACAACTCGTGGTTCCCCAAACGAGTCGTGGTGAGGACCCATTGAGTACACTGCCTAACTTTTCCAACTTCCAACCAAACACTGACCACGGGTCACCACACGACTCGTGGTATTGACCACGAATCGTGGTCACACCCATGGTCACCCCCCTTTTTCCAAAATTTTAATCAAGTTAAAAGTCCTCACCACGAGTCACTTAATGACTCTTGGTCACCCCCACGGGTCACAGAACGAATCATTTTGTGACCTGGTGCAGATTTTCTAGTTTTCTTCATTTTACTCCTAGGTCTAGTCTTTGAGTTTCTGGGGTATTACAATATCTCCCCCTTGGGAACGTTCATCCTCGATTGTTGGAAAACATGCAGGAAAGTAGAGAATGACAATCTTTATATTCAAATACTGATCATGAAAGCTGAAAACTAACGAAATAACTACCTCTGGACTGAAACACAAGTTTGAACTGAATTCACTAGTCATACACATATTCATTGACATAAAGAAACTGAAACATACAATCCGAAAAGGATTTTTAGGGAGGAAATTGATATCTCAAACTGAAATTGAGCCAGAAGAGAATAAATGGGGGTATCTTGCCATCATATCTGCCTCGGCCTCCCATGAAGCTCCCTCGACCTGCTGATTCCTCCACAAGACTTTGACCGAAGCTACCTCCTTGTTCCTCAGCTTACGAACCTATCGATCAAGGATCTGGACTAGGATATCTTCGTATAAGAGACTATCCATCACTCTCACACTGTCTAATGGCACAATTGAAGTTGGATCACCAATGCACTTCTTTAATAGTGACATATGGAAGACTGGGTGCACATATGCTAACTCTGAAGGTAATTCTAGCTCATAGGCTACATTGCTAATACGCCTCAGAATTCTATAGGGTACCACAAATCTGGGACTGAGTTTTCCTTTCTTCCCGAATCTCATCACCCCTTTCATGGGTGAAATTTTCAGATAAACCCCGTCATCCACTGCAAACTCTAGTTCTCTTCTCCTCACATCCGCATAAGATTTTTGATGGCTTTGAGCTGTTTTCAATCTTTCTCGGATGAGCTGTACTTTATGCATAGCTTCATAAATCGAGTCTGGCCCAACTAAAGTAGCTTCATCCACTTCAAACCACCCGATATGAGATCTGCACCTCCTTCCATACAATGCCTCAAACAGGGCCATCTGGATACTGGAGTGGTAGCTGTTGTTGTAAGAAAACTCGATGAGAGGCAAGTGATCATCTTAACTGCCCTTGAAATCAATCACGCATGCTCTCAACAAATCTTCTAGGGTCTGAATAGTCTGCTCAGCTTGTCCATCTGTCTGCGGGTGAGAAGTTGTGCTAAGCTTGACCTGGGTACTGAGTCCCTTCTGAAAAGACTTCCAGAAATGCAAGGTGAACTGAGTACCTCTGTCTGAGATAATGGATAATGGCACCCCATGAACTCTAACCAACTCCCGAATATAAAACCTAGCATAGTCCTCAGCTGCTTCTGTAGTTTTAACTGAGAGGAAATATGCTGACTTTGTCATTCGGTTTACTATAACACAGATAGAATCATGTTACCGGCAAGTCCGAGGTAGACCAATAATAAAATCCATATTCACTTGTTCCCAATTCTACTTCCCAATTCTAGGTGGATATGCTGATATCCTGAGTCATACCTCCCGGTCTCTAGTGCTCTACTTTGACTTGTTGGCAGTTCAAGCACTTAGCTACAAATTCAGCGATGTCTCTTTTCATTCCATTCCACCAGTAGATATCTCGTAAATCACCCTACATTTTAGTAGAACCAGGGTGGATGGAATATCTCGAGCTGTGTGCTTTAGCCAGTATCTGCTGTCTCAAATCACCCATATCCGGTACGCACAATCTACCCTGGTAACGGAGCACGCCATCTCCCCCTTGAGAGAAAGCCTCAACTTCTCTTTTGAGAACCGCTTTCTTAAGCTTAAGTAAGATGGGCTCTTCATCCTGTTTGGACTTAACTTCAACAACTAAAGAGGAATCTGACCCACTTTGCATTACCATCTACCCTTAGCTAAGTCAACCAACTGCACCCCTAACCAAGCTAGTCCGTGAATATCCTTTGTTCCTTTCTGCCCTTTTCAACATGGGCCACGCTCCCCATAGATACTCTGCTCAGGACATCTTCCACCACATTGGCTTTGCTCGGGTTATATAGCACGCTCATGTAATAGTCCTTCAGGAGTTCTAACCACCTTCTTTGACGAAGATTGAGATCTTACTAGATGAATACATAATAAAGGCTCTTGTGATCGATGAAAACATCCATGTGAGCCCCGTATAGGTAGTGTCTCCATATTTTCAATGCAAACACCATCGTTTCCAACTCCAAGTCATGAGTCGGATAATTCTTTTCATGAAATTTAAGCTGTCTGGAGTCGTAGGCTATCACCTTGCCCCGCTGCATCAAAACGCAACCGAGTCTAACTCTAGAAGCGTCGCAATATACTACAAACCCATCTGATCCTTCCGGTAGGTTCAACACTGGAGCGGTAGTGAGTCGAGTTTTTAATTCCTAGAAGAAGGTGAAATTCAGTGGTCAGATGCATGTGAGAAGGTCTATACCGAAGTTTATTTCCCATTCAGGAGGAACTCCGGGAAGATCTTTAGGAAACACATTAGGAAATTCATTGACAACAGGGACTGACTAGATAGTTGGGGTCTTAGAGTTGGAATCTTTGACCCGAACTAGATGATAAATATACCCCTTAGAAATAATCTTCTGGGCCTTAAGGTAGGAAATAAACTGACCCTTAGGAGCTGAATTTATGCCCGTCTAGTCTAACACTGGCACATTAGGGAACTGGAATTTGACAACTCTAGTTCTGCAATCGACTGAAGCATAACCGGAGTGTAACCAATCCATGACAAGAATGAGGCCAAAATTGACCATGTCTCATTCAATGAGATCAGATGGAATGACCTTATTGAAGACCGAGACTGGGTGGTTTCTATACACCCGGTTGGCTCTAACTGACTCGCCAACTGGGGTGGAGACTAAAAACGTTTCTGAGAGGACCTCTAGACTGATATTAAACTAAACATCATGGAGTCATGAATGACAGTGTGGTTCTTGGATCTAGTAGGGCATATACATCTAGGTGGAAAAGATGTAACATACCCGTGACCATATTAGGTGAGTTCTCCTGATCCAGACGAGATGATAATGCATAAAAACGGTTTTTGCACTGATTGCCATCCATACTTGAAGTATTGGCCTGCTGAGCTGGTCAGCTTGCTGGAGCTGCTGAGGTAGAATTGTGACCTTCCCCGTCCTGCTGAGGGGCACTCTTTAAGCGGATGACCAAGCTATCCACAACCAAAACAACCCTCTTAACCTTGAAGGCACTATCCTGGGTGGTTCTTGCCACATTTAGTGCAAGATGGATATCTGTTGCTAGCACTGTAGCTCTGGGAGTGAGAGCCAGATGCTCCATCCCTCCGGTCCTGGCGGGACCGAAAGGTAGGGGCGCTGGCTGAGTTGGGTATGGGGCCTTTTACTGCTGCTATTGCTGTGCGCGGCTACTACCGCCATATCCTTGGTGGCCATAATCTGATTGGGCAGTCCTTGCCCTCTTTTCTTCTGCTCCATGTCCTTCATTTTTTTCTGCCTCAATCTGCTGTACATGAATAATAAGGCCGGAGAGGTCAATATCCTTAATCAGCATTGCTGTCCTGCACTCTTTGAGAACCAGGTTTGACACCCCATTAAAAAACTTCAGCATGCGAGCCCTTGGCTCTGGCACCATATCTGGAGCATATTTAGAAAACTGGTGAACTCAAGAGAATATTCTTCTACTATCCTGTTTCCTTATCTCAGATTCATGAACTCCGCTACTTTTGCCTCCCTAAGCTCCCGAGGGAAGAATTTGTCTAGGAAGGCGGTAGTGAACTCCTCCCATTCCACCGGTCTTGCTCCTACTGGTCTCCCCTCCTTTCATTGCTCTTACTAGATCTGTGCTACCCCTTTTAACTGGTAAGAAGCCAAGTCGGCACTCTCTGTGGAGCTAACACCCATAATTCGGGTGATCTTTCTAATCTCATCCACAAACTCCTGTGGGTCCTCTCCCACTTTAGATCCCTGAAAATATGGAGGGTTCATCCGAGTGAAATCTCGAACTCGGGTAGCTGCCGCGGACCCATTGTTGTTGATTGGAACCACCTGCTGATTCACCTGATTGGTAACTGTTTAAGCGAGCAGCTGGATAGCCAACCTGAATCGCGGTGAACACTAAGTCGTCCTGAGGGGCTGCTGGAGCTGGTGGGGCAGGTCGGTCAACGTTACTATCCCTTCTTCCATTACCATGTCGTGGAGGCATAATTCACTAAAACGAAACAAAGCACGAATTAAGAGAACGATTCTGGTATTAAATTTCAATGCACGATAAAGAGTATGAATAAAAGGGATTTTTTCCTAATAACATCTCGTAGCCTCCCCGTCATAAGTGTGGCATGCTTCACACCTATGAAAGGGACTCTACTCGATACGAGTTTTAGACATCCGAGGATACTCTAAACCTAGTGCTCTGATACCAAGTTTGTCTAGCCCAGAGCTTACACCCTGGACGGAACACGGTACTTGGAGTCACAAGTAACCCCAAGTCAACCTCTGGTCTATCATACACTGGCATTCTGAGTAAACATAAAATATAGCAGAAGCTTAAAGTAACTATAAAACATTTGTGGAATAGTGCTGGGTCATAAAGTTTAAAAACATCTGAGTAAGTGAGAGAAAACATAACACAATGGAATAAGTAACTGTACTGGCAAACATGCAATGACCAACTGAAACTGCTGAAGCTGAGATAACCGTAATAAACTAAGATGGTCTAAATGACCCTATTTGATGGTCAAAGACATGCTCTGAATCTGAGATACTAGTATGAAAGACTGTACTAAACTCATAACTGTACTGAGTAGTCTGAAACAATTCTAAACTGAGCTAAGTTGAGACTGAGCTGAATTTAGCTAAACTGAGACTGAACTGACTAGTGGAAGAGTCTATAACCTACATATAACCACGTGAGCTAGACGTGGAGTCTGATGTATACACCTCATCGGTAGGACTCAATATACCTTGCCAAGGTATAAAGGCATGAAACTGGGTGATCCCAAATCTGGGGCCATGAGGCCAATAAAACTGTAACCTACAGTGGCAACGTAGTTTTGGGAACTTGGGTGCGCTAGAACACCGGTCCGCTCAGTGATAAGTACTACTCCCATTGGATATTTCTAGACTGACTGCTAAGTTGATAGCTCAAAACTGGGGCCTAAGACTATTCAGGAATACCTATCTGGAAGCACCTTGAGAGTCTTATCGTATCGGATTCTATAACTGGGTTCTAATATTGGTCAGAGCTACTTATCCAGAAGCGTTGTAACCGTCTAAAGAACAAACTTTAATTTGAAGCTGGAGTCCTAAGGCTGGTCAGAGCTTTCTATCTGAAGGTGTCATGACCGCCTAACAAACCACTAAAACTGATACTGAGTCTGATTCTGATAACTGGGAGGCACTACTGACACCTCGAGAATTTCTGTAGTTAAATTGATCAGTTGACATCTCTGACTGACACTGAGTATTCTAACATTTTAACTGAAATGCACTGACATCAGTCGAATTAAGGCTAAATTTCACTTCACAAGAACAAACATCATTTCAGTCACAAGTTGGTGGGAAACATCTATAATTAACATAAAATAATATTCCACATGAATTATACGAAGTATACTGACAATTTCTTAACATTCGATAATTACAGGGCTAGAACGGATAAAGAAAATCGGAAGAATTTTGGGGACACAAGGGAAGAATCATTCCCTTGTTGAATTCCCACATACCTGATAAAGAAATCCGAAGAAATCCCTTGAGAATCTGAGAAGAGTTTGATTGCCCTAGCTTCTAACCTGAGTCTTTCTGAGAGAGATTCTACGTTCTAAATTTTGAGGGGATACCTAAAAAATCAAATAAACCATCGGTTACCCCCTCTAAAACCTCTGACTAAAACCCAAAATGACTTAGTTTAGTGTCTAGGAGGTTAGGAAATTACTGAATCACCCTTAGGAACTTTGCAGGAAAAATGACTGCCAGGCCCCCACGAGGGACCTAACGAGTCGTGTCCAGTGATTATGACTCGTGGTCACAATCATGAGGTACACTGCCAAAATCCCATATTGGTCACCCCGGGGGACACCAAGACTCATGGTGACCCACCCGTTGCCAACACTACCTAAAACTTCCTAGACTCACCACGGGAGACTCCACGACTCATGGTGACCTAAACGAGTCGTGGTGAGGACCCATTGAGTACACTGCCTGACTTCTCCAACATCCAACCAAACACTAACCACGGATCACCGCACGACTCATGGTGTTGACCATGAATCGTGGTCACCCCCCATTTCCAAAGTTTTCATCAAGTTAAAAGTCCTCACCACGAGTCACTTAACGACTCGTGGTCACCCCCACGGGTCACTAAATGACTCGTTCTATGACCTGGTCCAGATTTTCTAGTTTTCTCCGTTTTACTCCCGGGTCTAGTCTTTGAGTTTTTGGGGTACTACATTTTGATAGTCCATGCATACCCTCCATCCGATCACTGGTCGTATGGCTATCATTTCATATTTCTCATTCGAAACTACAGTGGTTCCTCCTTTTTAGGTACACATTGAACCAGGCTCAACTATGTAATATCGACTATCGAAAACACAACCCCCATATCTAACCACTGATGACCTCCTTTTTAACCACCCCTTACATAGGTGGATTCAACTATCTTTTATGCTCGATGGATGGGGTGTAATCCTCTTGAAGGTTAATCTTATGGGTGCAAATACCTAGAGGTATGCCAATTATATCGGCAATAGTCCAACTGATTGCTTGAATATGCTTCTTTAAGACCGCTAGCAAGGCTTCTACTTGTCGCTCTTCTAATTTAGCATAAATGACCACCGACAAGGTTTCATTTGCACCAAGATACGTATACCTCAAGTGAGCAGGTAGGGGTTTTAGTTCCAGCACCGGAGGTCCAATAATTGATGGCTATGACGGAAAAGTTTGCTGATTTTTTAGATCAAAATCGAGCTTCCTTGGTTAGTACGAATAGGACCCTAGTCCTGTCAAAGCGTGACATATTTCTTCAAACCCCTTAATCCCCTCGCTATCTCGATTCAATAAGACAACTTTTAGTGGCTCCTGGAAGAGCATTGCCTTATAATCTTGTTCCATACTCTCTTCATCAACACTCTCTACGCTATTGTGAAGAGTTTTGCCACTCTTAGTTATGTTATCCCCACGACACCCAACACATTCAAGATTTTTGGTGACCATTTCAACAAGCGGACCCTTCACATCCGCACTTACTCCCGGCTCAATTTGGAATGCCAATTAATTTATTCTTTCTTCAAGATGCCTAAGATCGCATGTGAGTCCATGATTTGAGTGAGGGTTAATAGATCATATTTTAAGTCTCGGATTCCCAAATCGATTGAGACCACTTTTTTCAAAGTCTTTAAAGTATGATTTCAATTTTTGAATTGATAGATTCTTCTCTCTCTCGATTTCCCAAATCAGCTACATGCTCATAGTTTCAACCTTGATTCCTATATCCCTGTCTCCAAGATCTTTGACTTACTTCTTAATGATTGGAATGGGAACCCATACCATGATTTGCCACAACACCCTCCGTTTCATCATTGCAGAAATAAACCTCATCATCAATTTTCTCCTTTCTTTCAACCGTCCTAATGGCATTCACACTCCATGCCTTTATTTCCATCACTTTATTAGTGAGCATTTCATGAAGTTCCATCATAGCTGCCATTTTTCTATCTTGTACTTCACCTTTCCTTTCTCATTCTGTAATCATGTTTTTGGAGGTGACACCCGTTGCTCCCTCGGCACCTCATGCATGATTTATTCTAGCCACTTTCTCAAGAAAGAATCTAGAAAACTCGAAAGTTTGGTCCATTAGAGCATCCCCAAATAGGTTATTGATGATAGTTTTATTGCTAGATTCAAACAAGCGATAGAAGTATTGAAGGAGAATGTCATCTGGAAGGCTATGTGTTAGGAATTGTGCAATTTTCCTCTTAAATCTTATCCATACCTCATGGAGAGGTTCCCCATACGCTTTCTCAAAACTAGTGATCTCGTCTCGCAATTGTAACATCCAGCACGGGGGAAAAATTTTCTTAAGAAAAGTATCAAGCAACTCATTCCAAGAAGATATTGCCCCTTCAGAAAGTTCTTCAAACCAAATTGCAGCTTTTCTCATCAAGGAAAAAAGGAATAGTCTAAGCCATATAGATTCTTGGCTAACACTACCTATAGTTAGGGATTGGCATAACATCCACAAACTACTTTATATGTTGATTAGCATCCTTGCTCACGAGGCCCCCGAATAAGCCCTTTATCTGTAGGAAATGAAGCATAGTGCTAGTGATATGGAAGACAACATTTCCCCCATTAGACATAGGTGAATGGCCCATCCCTCATCGCCATGGATCATCCTGTCACCTATTCAAATACCACATCTAACAAACAACATAAAAGAAAAACAAGACGCAACATAAATGTGAATCAACAAACAAACAAATGGCAATTTATTTCCAATCCCCAGCAACGCCATCATTTTTGATAACGTCCAAAACAACTCTCCAATTAAGGATTTAGCCACTTTTGTTGCAAAAGAAGTACCCAGCAAGAGTCGGGGTAAATTTCCCACAGAGATTGGATGCTAGGTTTATAAAATATTACCAATTAACTCACAAAATCAAGCAGCATGTCTAAACATAAAGTAAAATTTTGGGGAATTGGTTTGAACTAGTATCAAATGAAAATGCAAAATCAAAGCAAGAAAATATGATTGTTGCTAACAAATTTAGAGACACTAGGATTGTGCATTTAATGAGGCTTCGTCTTGTTAGGTATTGACTAAGAGCCTTAGAATCAATTAGTGCATGGATAACTTGGGTTTTGGATACACTCTAAGTTTCTCAACAATAAGAGTTTGTATATTTTGAATTTTCTCAAACCCCAAAAACAATATCTACAAAATAACTAAACATTGCTTGAGCGGGCGTAGACTATTTCTAGCTCTCACCCCTTAATGTAGCTTAAATTGGGTATGAACTATTTTTAGCTCCAACCTATAGATCAAAAGCTCCAAATCCTCACTATTGAAGTTTTACCTAACTTCACTTCTCCTTTTCAAGAAAAAGCAAAGTTAGAGAACTCAATTAATGTTTGCAACCCGTTAATTTTCAAATTGAAACTTGAAGAAATCAATAGATCCATATATTTTAATTAATTCTAAGATCAATTAATCAATAACCAATCAATTCTAAACACCCATCATTCACACACACCCCTAGAAGAGAAATTACCTACTCATAATTAAGGAAACAGAAATTTTACCAAAAGACAATCCCTCAAAACCATTCATATTAAGCAATTAAAATCATTTCCAATTTTGTATATGCAACTATGGTGTTTTTTCACAAGGAAGATGAAGAAGAAAATATAAAATTGTACTCTCTATATCACTATCTCTACTCTTCAATGTTGTATGTATAAATGGGGTAAAGATCTACATATATTCCTTGCACAAATCCCCAAAACTCCCTTGGAAGCTTCTTAAGTACGTGCTTGCCTTCTGAGATGATTTTGCTCTTTGGACGAGACGCAACCCACTTGCGTTGGCACCTGCATTTTGGAGGTATGGACTTGCAGTCCGTAGGTACATCAATAGGTCTAGGGCAGTGTTCTCTCACTTATTCCTGCATGGCACTTGCGGTCCGCAGATACCAACTTGCAGCATACAAGTCTATTTCCAACAAACTTCCAACTCCTCATGCGGAGCACCTGCTAGATGCAGGTACTGACTTGTGGCACACATTTCACCTGTTTTTACTCTGATAGATTGCTTTACGTTCAATTCCTCCATCATCTTTTTGTTCCAAAGAAATGCCTGCATATAAGAGAAGAAAAAGACATAAAATCCTTGAAATTGCATTAAAATGAAGTATTAACTCATGCTTAAGAGACAAATGAGTTGGTAATTACCAACTCGTCAGTGCCGGGAATGAAAGAATAATAGCCAAAAAGAAATATAGAAAATAAGAAGAAAACATAATGAACACGTAGTGTGCGACGGGCAAGATTCCTGGGTTGCATTCTCATTTTATTAGAGAACTGAAGTCTCTGTAAATTTATGGTCAAAGTTAGATTAAACTTCTTTTATCAAAGCTAGAAAATTCCTTCTATCTTCAAAAGGATGACTCTTTTAAGTTTCAGATGATCAACTGAATCTAATCTCATTTTATCGGGTGGTTAATCATGGCAAATAGTGCTACTTAAAAAGAAAATTTTGTTTGGTAATGTTGGTTAAATTGTTTCTTTCATTATTAGAATATTTAGTTCTAGGGGAGTATAAGAGAATGAGTATTGTAGCAACTAGCAAGGAAAAGATTGGCGCCACATGGTTACTATTACATGGGATGGTTGAACCGATGCAACCACTATAGCGTGACGCAACCACCACAACGTCCAAAACGGGTGTGATGCTCAATACAGTGCGGTCACTATAGCATCTGGAAAGTTCATTAATATTTTCAAAAATAATTATTGGAAATGGTTGGATCTGTTACCAAAAAACTTCTAATGGTAATAGAAGATGCTCAAAAAAAAAATAGTTGTTGGAAATAGTTAGATCTGTTCAACAGACTTTCAAAGGTACCATAAGTGTTATCTCCTCCAAAATATAAATATAGTACAAAATGACTAATTTCTTCAGTTTTCTATCACTACTCATAAGATAACACAATTTTGTTTTTGTGGAAAATTCAATTTAATTGCTGAAATTTGAAATTTCAACAGCTTTGTAAACTTTGAAGGAATTTTTCCATCATCCCTACAACAATTAATAAGAGAACCTAAATTCCTTAAGGACATAAGCTAGTCTATCAAAGGTAGACTCTTAAATTTCTGTTTAACAATGTTAAGAGAATTTAGAAGCTACTGCAATAAAGGTTAGGGGAAGTAATTCTAGTTTCAACAAGATGTTTGAAGTGTTCTAACTTGATTAATTCAATGGAACTGACCTTATTATTAGAAAGGTAAGTTTTGGTTCTTTCTCGCAAACTTGGTAGTTGCATACTTGCTATTGACTGAATTGTCAACAAATTCCGAACCAATTGAGAATGAGAGTGATGACATTAAGCTTGCATGCAAGAAATGAGAAGAAGATAAAGTGCGATGTAGATGTTTTACCTTAAATTCTTTATCTGTTCATTTATATGATTTATTTCATCCTATTAAATCACCATAAAAATCTAGAGAGCCTTGAAAAACAAATATATTTTAATGAAGCAAGGAACAAACATATTTCTTGCCATGAAATTCTTTGAATTTTAAATGTTAAGTGAAAAATATATCATAGAATAAGTCGATGAATTACTGTTCTGATTTCTAAGCTCGAGGATATAAAAGTAGATGTTTCCAAATTCTTCAAGTGGCTATAGTACTTGCAAGATCACCAGCCATTTATAATGAGTGTAAAAAGAAACTTTTGCTTTCTACTGAAAATTTCACAGTGGATCAGTTAATAAAGCATATTAAAATTGATCAAGAAATGCAAAAATGTATAATAGATATTCTTTGAAATTGATTCAGAGGTGAATCATGTTGAGTCTAGTAAGAAAAATAATTTCGGAATATTTGAAAACAAGACTGAAAAAAGAGTAAATTTGATGTTTCAAAATGAAAGTTCTTCCAATTATAAGATTTTGCCATGTTATCACTATGAAAAAAATGGACACTTAAAAAATATTTTATATTTTTAAAGAAGCAAAAAAAATGGAGGAAACACAACAAAGGAGGGTAAAGAATACTGAAGAACAAGCTTCTCCTTCAAATATAGTTGCCATAATTTATTCTTTAAATTTAGGCATGGTAAGCGAGTGTAACATGATAGCAGCTCAAAAATTGTGGATTACTGGTACATTTTGATGCAACTAATCATTCGTGCAACAACAAGAGTTTTCTCAAGCATTTTGAAATTGCTGCAAGTGATGAGAAAGTTCTAATGAGGAATTGTGATACTATCAACGTCATTGGTAAGGGAATAGTTGAATTGCAATTCAATCCCAGAAATAACTTACTTTAACAAATGTTCATCGTGTTTCAGATATTCACTGTGGGATTCTTTGTTTTGGCTGATTTTCACGTATAATTTCTCTCTCTCTCTCTCTCTCTATATATATATATATATTACTATTTTAGCTGTTAAAATATCTTTAATTGAGATTTTATATCTGTTATATATGATAAAATTGTTGAGAAGTGCAGTGTAGGATCAATCCTCGCCATCGCTTCATATAAGAGTCGGTCAATCGATGCTTCTATTGAGTGCATGTGTTTTCCATACTCACCCTTGCTTTTTCTGTACATTTTGCATGCAGGTTCAGTTCCAAAAACTAGTGGCGGTTGAGTCATCATAGTACCTAAGATTGTAGACTAGAGTTTAGGGTGAGTTGCTCAGCTGTTTTGCAACACTAGATCCTAACTTTATTTGCTTTTACTATCTTCTCTTTCTAAATAACTTCTAGACTCTCAGACTTATATATTTTGAATCTTAGATACCTTTGTACTTTTGTAATCAAATCCTTGGGGTTCTTCATCTATTTTAGTGTCTATTATGACTTGGGATATAAATTTTCATTCTACTATTTTTTAAATAAAATTTTATTTTCTATTCGATTTAAATAATTTGTAAATGAATGAAGTTCACCTATGGAGAATGGTAAATGCCTTCACGGCTTAATGACATTTCGAGTCATAATATAGTATACATAAAATTCATGTATTTCCCATATAACTTTCATATGACCAAGAATGCTGCTTTTTTTCTTTCATTTTCATGTTTTTTTTTAAAAACTTAATTAATTAATTCTCCTTAAGTATTTTTGCTTCCTTCTGAAAGTAATGACTGAACATTACACTTCAAATTAAGATAGAAGTTGAAACATAGTTTTTCAATTAATGAGAAGCTAAAAGTAATCTAATTAATTAAGTTAGGAATATGAAAGAGTTTTTACCATTAAATTTTGAAGGCTACTATATAAACACACTTATGATTAATGATTTAACATATGCTTCAAGCTGTAAGCAGGTTTAATTTTCAGCTATATTTTCATTAAGTCTAAAATTTTTTCATTTAATTTTCTTGATCCATTTGAATGATGACTTCTTTTAAAGTTTTTTAATGTAGGTGAAAGAAATGGTATAATTTCACATAAAAAAATAATTTTAGTATACATATGTATTTTGATGTCAGATAATGATAAACTCTCATTGCTCCTAGATGATGTAAATATAATTATTTTAACTTCATATCAGTACTATTGAAATTATAGTTATTTGCTAGCAGAACATATTGCATTATCCTTTTGTTCATTTTTTGTAATCTTATATTTTGTATGGGGGAAAACAAGAGCAAAGACATGTGGCGTAATAAGTAGGCCCCAAGCAGGGGCATCGGGACCTCGAAGTCTCGGACGGATGACCTCAAAAAGGCAATATTCCTTGAGATGGTAGCGGAAAATATTTCATTTTGCACTAGATAAGGATTAATGAGACGTCATCCCAGTGATGTGGCATAAAGGACAAATGGGGGACAAGATTATCAGGATGCTCAGGTGCGGATGAGCTTGTACGAGTCTGAATAAGGCAGAAAAATTTGCTGGCACCTTCTTAACGGTCTGGACACGTGACACAAGAATATAGGGTGTAGTACTTTAGGACTCCCATGACAGTCTTCCATTGGCTAAGCCTAAACTGTGTAACCTATAAATAGTCGACCTCTCTCTTTGGAGAGGAGATACAAACTCTATTCTCTTTCAAGCCATAATATTGATAATACATTGTTCTCTTGGGATCCAAGCATTTTTCTCTTTCTTGTTCAGCTTTAGTTATTGTAAGTATTTGTTTATGAGTCAAGGACCGCGGTCCCGGACTCGTTCACATCCTCGTCGGAGACACTCAAATTTGATTTCCTCTGCTTTGTTTCACTAGTTAACATTATATTTACTTGATTTTATCACACATTTCTAACCAAACTACTTAAATATAAGACAAGGTTATATCATGATGCATGTTCTTGACCGTAAACAAATTCAACTGTATTATTTTTTGAATAAAATAGTTTGCCAGCCACCATGGGGCCAGAGCAACTGTATGGGTTTAACCTTATTTTCTCTTGAAAGATTGGTTATATTGTCTTTTAGGGACACAAAATGTGGTGGATGATGGGGACCGAGTTGTAGATCTAGCCGCTGATAACGTGATGGAGGAAAGATGCTTTGAGGCCTCTACCTCCAGGGACGACGAACTCCAATGAGTAAACCCACTAGAATGAGGAAGATCATCTCCGCAATGTGGACATGACCAATATAAACATGCGAATGAGGCGTCGTAGACCTCCAGTAGGAGCAGAGGAAGAGGAGGATGAAGTGGCTGGTGTAGAGACCTTCTCGAGAATTCTCAAGGGTCTCATAGATTCTCAGACAGAGCTGATGGCTAGGATGGAGCTCCTAGATAAGAAAATGAGCGAGATACAAACCATTATGGCTCAAGTTACTCTGAGAACCTCTAGGAAAAATAAGAGAGACTTCCACAACCCAAGTATGGACCCTGGATCGTAACACGAGACCTAAAACTATGAGTGGCTCCAAACTAACCCATGAAACATGCATAATATAATTTAGAGCATAAAATAAGTAGAACATTCATAAAATGTAACATAAGGCACGAGCAAGAACTATGATATCATAATACGATAAGCAGAATCATGAAGACAACAAAGCTGGATATCTATATATCATGTCTAAAAGCCTCTAGTCATATGATAAGCTGAAGGGACAAACTCCCAACTAGCTCCACTAAAGTCTGGAACTAAAAGTCACAAGGAAAGGACATGTATCAAAACCGACATCCTCGGATCATGAGGACTCACCGAAACTACTGAAGACAGACAAGATCAAATCTACCGGCATGACTAAGACAAATCATCTGAACCTATATCATGAGATGATATAGCATAAAAGTATGTAGTCAGTACTTTGAGTGTACTGAGTATGTAGGATAAGTAAAATATGAGAGTAGGAACAACATTCTAAAATCATGATTGTGAGATAGTCATATACATGAGTTATTCATCATAAACTGAAGCATAATGAACTAAGATTTTGAAAGTAAAATCATATAGCTTAACATGTTTGAAATCTAAAAGCTCATGAACTGATCGATGGGTCAAATATACTATAAAACATGATAACATAAATTTTAAGCATGAACAACTTAAAATATGGGGAACAATGGCAGATTCTCATAACTGACACCATCATGAATAAGCACATAATGCCTAACTTTCTCGCTCAAGTTGGCAGAGCTGTTATATGCCTTGTCAGGGCTTAGAACGATAAAGACGTGATATCACTCGTGAGCCCATTCAGGTGTGGGAAACACTCTCTGGTGAGGACCCCTATCATTATCATACCTACGATGACACGTACTTTTGAGACCTAGGTGTGCTGAATCTCTGCCTACTCGGAGCTAAATACTACTCCCAAAATATGCATATTACTCATAGTCATAATTGTGAAACATACTTGTTTTTTCATGGACTAGATGAAAATCATGAAAATCCATTAATATACTTGACATATGTGAACTAGCTATTAAAATAATGTTGGAGACCGGCCATGATACATAAGCTTTATATTCATGAAGTTCATGCATATTTGAGTAAATTATCATAACTTGAGATCATAGATTCATAAGAGAATTTAGTAGAAAGCATGTAAGCATAGTCATAAATCATGGATTAAGTCATAGGAGAATTGAATTCGTAGAAGATCATTGGAGATTTCTTCAAAATTGGGTCTAACACTAGAAATTCATAAAATCATGATTAGAGTTGAATTTATGAAATTTATTTGAAATTACGCATGAGGGTGAAAGAAATTCTCCATTCATGACCCTACATACCTGGTTTGAAGAGTTCCTTGACTGGATTTAGAGACCCAAGAGAATTAGAGATGAATAAGGTGAAGAACCCCAACTTTTCCTTGACAGGGGATTTTCAACTTATGATGTTAGAAGAGAATGAGGGCTTAGGATAAGTAAAATCCATTAATACACTGTCACGACCCGAACATAGGCTCGGATCGAAACGTGGGATAGGGAGCCCCGAGAGACCCCAAGTCGACCCATGATATGAACATATATATAACTCAATCAAATAAAGTGGAAGAATTAGTTTAATAAACATAGAGGAAGTCTAGCATAACATATAAAACCATAAATACATCACGAGTCTTAAGCTGGATATAGTCTATTGTCTAAAAAGCCTCTAAGTCTGATGAGTTGATGGGACAACACCCCAGCTAACTCTAAAAGTCTGAAACTGAACATACGCAAACATAACCAAATAAAAGAGGGGCCTTCAACAGATGAGGACTCACTAACAGAGACTGGTGCTAACTCCGAAAGCTGGCTAGTGACGGGGCTGAGTCTGAAGATCGGAGCCTGTATCATGAAACGATATAGCATCGAGTATGCGGTCAGTACGTGGAATGTACCGAGTATGCAAGTTAAGTAAAACTGACATTTAAAATACATAAAAGTTCATAAGAGTGGGACAACATGCTCATAACATAAATATCATAATGTGACATAAGGCTCAAGGTTTTCAAAACATTCGTAAATCAGTCATAATCATAATAATAGGAGAGAAAAAAAACTTCATTAAAAATGATTTGAGCCAAAGTGATATGAACATAACCATGCATAAATCATGAGGAAAAATGAGAGATTCTTATAACCGACATACTCCACATGAGCACACATGGAGCCCGACCTGTAAATCCCTAGCCGGGAGGGTGTTCGTACCTTTCCAAGGGTAGAACCATGAAAAAGGTGTGATATCACTCATGAAAGGCCCATTCGGGCAAAGGGGACAGTCTTAAGGGAGGTCCCATCGTGACCTATGGTGGCCCATAGTGTTGAGATTCGGGGCAAAACCTGGGCCCCAAACCTACTCGGTGTTAAATACTACTCCCAAAACATATATAGTGGTCATGGAATAACATACATGAAATTCATGGGCTATTTAAATCATGATAATCATAAACATGCCTTCAAATACGTGAACTAGCCATGAAATAAGGCGCTTGAGTCGGCCATAATCATAAATTCATAAATCATGATATTCACACAAAATTTTAAATCATTGATACTTGATATTCATAAATCATGATGAGAATTTGAGAGAAATCTTATCATAAGTCATAAATCATAATGGGCTAAAAGACCACAAGATCATAATGAAATAATAACTTGATTTTCATAAAAACATGCATAATTGGGCATGATTTAATTTAAATACGGATCTATAAATTTTTATTCAAAATGTTTATAAAATTTTTTCATAGATCGTAAAACATGATTTAATTCATGAAAGAAAACTGACCCATTGATAGATCACAGAGAAATTCAAAAGAATTAGATTAAACCTCTATAGATCATGGAACTTGAATTGTAGAAGTAGAATCTCATGGAATTGATATAAGTTTGGGCATGAGAGTGGGAGGAACTCTCATTCATAGTCTCACATACCTGGGTAGATTGATTTTTTCCCTCTTCCTTGAACACCCAAAAGAAATTGAAGAAAAATTGATGGATTAGAGCTTTGATCACCTCTAAGAGCCTCATAGTCTTGCATGTATGAGATGGTAAGGCTTAGGATAGGTTTTGCTCTTTAAAACCCTCATAACTGAGCTTAAAATAATGTAGTTTATGCCTTAGGATCATAAAAATTATGGATAAGCCCTTATGAAATTCGCATAAATTAACTGACTGCTAGTCCCCACGAGGGACTGGACGAGTCGTCGTCCAGGGGAACGAGTCATTGCCTGTTGTCGTCGTGTGCACTGTCATCTTTTTCCTCAAAAGGTCCCCACGAGGGATCTACCAGATCATCGTTGGTGACCACGACACGCGGTCACTACCCAAAAGTCCCTGATTCTTCTCCAACCTTGACCACGGCTCGGGGTCATGCGCGTGGTGACCTCAAATCACAAATTCCAAAATTTAAGGCAAGTACTTCACCACGAGTCACCTAAGGACTCGTGGTCAACCCCACGGGTCCAGTAACAACCCGTTCTATGACATGGTGCAGATTTTTCAGTTTTCCTTGTTTCAACCCTCGGGTCTGATCTTAGGGCTTCCAGGGCATTATAATATCTGCCCTTTGGGAACATTCGTCCTCTAATTTTGGAAGACATACCGAAAAGTAGAGAAATGCAATTATCATATTCAAATACTGATCATTTATGCTGAAAACTGATGGAATGACTAACTCCAATTTAAACTACATGGCTGAACTGAATTCATGAATCATACATACATCCATATACATGAAAGAAACTAGGGTACATGAACTGAACACGAAACTATAAAGAGTTTTTGGGCAAAACTGATACCTTAACTTGGAACTGAGTTGGTAGGGAATAAATGTAGGTATCTAGCCATCACGTCTTCTTCGAGTTCCCATGTAGCTCTCTCAACATGTTGATTTCTCCATAAAACTTTAACTGAAGGTACTTCCTTGTTTCTTAGCCTTTAAACCTACTGATCTAGTGTTTCCACCGGAACTTCCTCATAACTAAGGCTGTCCCTCACACCGATGCTGTCCACTGGTACAACTAAAGCTGGGTCACCCAAACACTTCTTCAAGAGCGATATATGGAAGACTGGATGAACTGAATCTAATTCCGAGGGTAACTCCAACTCATAAGCCTCTTTGCCAACATGTCTCAAAATCCAGTATGAGTTATCCTTTCTTTCCTGTCACACCCCACCTTGGGGGGTACGACTGGCACCTGGTGCCCTACTAGGACCTGACTTGCTCGACTGTTAAGCCTGGGCGCATCTGGCGCCTGACTGGCTCTAATTCATATTTCTGGAAACAAAGGGCTATATAACGGCTGTAAACACAGCCCCCGGCCTATTGGCCTATAGCCTCCTGTACTTGTACTAGCAGCTGACCAGAAACATAGTAATTCAGGGGAACCTATGCGGGCCGACAAGGCCACCATGCTGTCTAGTTATCTGCAACTCAACGTAACATACTGAAAGCTACGTGACCGGCAAGGTCACCACTACTGGTAAACTATGGCCCCACACGGCCAGCATACAAGAAATAAAGAGTAAAGGCAACTATACAACTGCACGGCCTCACACGACCGGCTCATCTGACCACAGGGAATATATACAGACTGCAAGCCTCTAGGAACAGTGATAGAACTGATCGGGACAGGGCCCCGACCTACCCATAATATACAACAAAAAGAACTGAACTACACCTCTGAAATTCAGCCTCCGGATGACTGGAGCTGAATACTCAACCGCTGACAGGGAGTCACGTAGAATCGCCTGCTCGTCTATGAGTACCTGCAGGCAAGTAATGCAGCGCCCCACCGGGCGTCAGTACTGCTGGTACTGAGTATGTAAAGCAATAGCTGAAAGGATATCTGAAATCAATAACATAACTGACGAAACTGAAATAGAAAGAACTAGATTATCTGTCTGATGATGTAAATCGTACCTGTTCTCAATTATGCTGGGAGGGGTAGGTGTCGTATCTGGAGACGTATCATTCTACTACTAATCTACTCATGTCTAATATAACATAGCATAACATACATAACATAACATAGCACACACAAACCTTACCCGGCCCCCATAAGCCGGGAGGTACAATCAACACAGAATCTATGCCCCTACCCTGGTCATCCCATCTCCTATAGTGGCTGTAAGCATCCTGCCGGTCCCTGGGTATGCACTTGGGCTCGCTGAGCCCCTGACTATAACTGTACATGAGTCCGAAGGACTCTAAAATCAACACCCTGGGCGTACCCGCTCGACGGGGGTGTATAAGGGCCGACCAAGGCACAATATGGGAAAACTGGCATCCCATCTTCGTCCCCTTGCGGGATGGCATATCACTCCGTAGAGTGATGTATCCTCGTCCTCTGGCGGACGAGTCGATACAGCTATTAACCCTGGGCGGTCAGGGATGCTAGGTAATCCAACCCCAATCAATACAACGGTCTCAACTAGTCATGCTGTCTGTGTATCTCATAAGCTAAGGCTAACAGGGGTAAGGTATCATATGAATCACATGCTGAGCTAATAATAGTAATCTGTAAGTGTCTGATACATGCTGAGACAGGTAAGTACAAATATGAATATAGTCTCCTGTCAAACTGTACTGGAGCAAAGGCTATACAAGAGGGTATTTCTACCGAAAGCTAAGCTGTTTACTGAGTTTCTGTATTAGCATGATTCCCTATTTCTAACATGCTTCCTAAACCTTAGTTAGTTACTATTCTATGTCTGGAATGCTCTACGGATACTATACTACTTCGCGGGGTTTCAGCTGAACACAACAATACCTTAACATGGCATATTACATCACATACTGAATATACTGGGCAATCTTAATCACTTACGTCCAAATCTATATCATACGGATAGATATCGTACACGTTACAACCCAAAACTTCTCATATTGCGCCAATATTCATAATAACACAATAATCGACTTCTGAACATTCTACTGGTCTGTAAATTACCATACTGTCTCAATATTTCTTAACTTGCCGAGGAAACTAACTTTACATACCTTATCTTTGAATTATTCGTCCGTCGGACGAGGCTCGGCCGGTACTTCAACTATTTTCTCCCAACTGCATTCATAAATACATCAATCAATACTAAATACAACTTTATTTCAAAAGGCAACGCCACTTTCGATATAGTTTATAGCCTAAACTTAGGCTTATCGAAAGACGGTCGAAAACTCGCTATTTTTCAGCGGCCCAGAAGGGAGAAGTATTCACTTCTCAGCTAGGAACACATAGACATTAATTTAGAGCAATTCTACTTACTTTAGTTCGGTGGCTCACCGATTCGTCGGCCGTATTTCGCGAAACTAATTCCGTAGAAATGCTCTCTGCTGCTAAATACTCGGGTATCTGGGATTAATTTGAGTTTGGGCAGCGTTTGGCAGCGTAATCGGACGAAAACATTTAATTTTCCTTCGTTTTCCTCTGTTCTCTGTGCTATTCTGGAAATTTTTAAGAGTTTAAATGATTTAAACCGAAGTGGGGGCTTTATATACTTGGCCCTGAACTTGGGCAATGTGTCACGGAGCCATCGCGGAGGCCTCACCTCCGTGACATGCTGCCATCGCGGAGGGGCTCTGCCTCGGCTCCTCCCGCGATGGTTCGACGGGTTTCTCGTCCGATCTTTTCCCGGGCCTTTCCCTAGCACGTATGGCTTTCAAATATACTTAACCAATGTGCGAATAGGTCATCTAAGTGCCGGGAATTCTACGGGGTATAACATTTCCGTACCTCATCACTCCCTTCATAGGAGACACCTTCAAAAACACCCAATCACCAACTTCAAACTCAAGTTCCCTCCTCCTCACATCCGCATAGGACTTCTGACGACTTTGAGCTATTTTCAACTTTCTCCTTACCAACTAAACTTTCTCCATGGCCTCATGGATTCAATCTGGACCTATCAATGTAGCCTCACCGACTTCAAACCAACCAATAGGCGATCTACATCTTCGCCCATAAAGAGCCTCGAATGGAGCCATCTGAATGCTAGAATAGTAGCTGTTGTTGTATGCAACTCAATGAAAGACAAATGATCATTCGAACTACCCTTGAAATCGATAACACAGGCTCTCAACATATCCTCAAGAGTCTGAATAGTCTGCTCCGCACCAACTTCAAACCAACCAATAGGCGATCTACATCTTCGCCCATAAAGAGCCTCTAATGGAGCCATCTGAATGCTAGAATGGTAGCTGTTGGTGTATGCAAACTCAATGAAAGGCAAATGATCATTCGAACTACCTTTGAAATCAATAACACAGGCTCCCAACATATCCTTAAGAGTCTGAATAGTCCTCTCCGCCTGACCATCTATTTGCGGGTGAAATGTTGTGCTAAGCTTGACTTGAGTCCCAAGCCCCTTTTGAAACAATCTCCAAAACTGAGAGGTAAATTGGGTACTTCTGTCCGATATGATGGACAAGGTCACTCCATGCAACCGAACTAGCTCTCGGATGTATAATTTGGCATAATCCTCCGCCGAATCCGTGGTTTTGACCGGTAGAAATTGAGCGGCTTTGGTCAACCTATCTACAACAACCCAAATGGAGTCATATTGTCGACGAGTGCGAGGTAATCCTATGATGAAGTCCTTATTGATTTCTCCCCACTTCCAAGTAGGAATACTAATATCCTAAAGAACACCTCCTAGTCTCTAATGCTCAGCCTTCACTTGCTAATAGTTTGGAAACTTAGCCACAAATTTTGCTAAATCCTTCTTCATGCCATTCCACCAATAGACTTCCCATAGGCCATGGTACATCTTGGTGGCACCTGGATGTATAGAATACCTAGAACCATGAGCCTCATGCAACATTCGATTTCTCAAATCGTCAACGTTCGCAATATATAAGTGACCCTGGTATTGAAGCACACTATCTCCTTCTTTGGAGAAGACATGGAATAATCGAGAATCTCGAGTAACCAGCCAAGCCGCTAAAGTCGCTAAAGTAGTGATAACTCCACCTTCTGATTCTGGATAGCCTCCTTTAACTTTACCAAAATAGGGTCCTCATCTTATCTAGCTTTTACATCAGTCACCAAGGATGATTTTGACCCATTCTGAACTATCACGCCGCCATCGGTTGAGTCAACCAAACAAACTCCCAACCTTGCAAGTCAATGCACGTGCTTCACCAGCTCCTTCTTTCCTTCATCTACATAGGAAATACTTTCCATGGAGAGTCTACTAAGTGCGTCTGCTACTACATTAGCCTTGCTTGGATGGTAAAGGACACTCATGTCATAATCCATAAGTAACTCCAACCACCTCCTTTGTCGAAGATTGGGATCCTTCTGGGTAAATATATATTGTAGGCTCTTGTGGTCGTAAAAAAATCCACATTGAACCCGTGAAAATAATGTCTCCATATCTTCAAGGTGAATACCACTGACGTGCCCGCAAGTGTACGGGTCGTGCAAGTAATATAGTGGCTCTTTTTAAGAACCGGATTGTCGAACCCACAAGGACTGGACCCATTCCTCTAACTATCCATTTCTAGTGTGATCTTAAATACCTCAGGTGTTGGTTATAGACATTTTCGATCGAGATTAATTAAGTCTAAGTTTGGGTCAATGAAGTATTCTGAAATTACTCTAGGAGCAACATTGAGTTAAAACCAATTAATCATGCGATACTACGATTTGCAATGGGTTAAGCATGGAACTATAAATTGTTATTTCACATAATTAGAATTGCATGTTTATGGTCTTTCGAGCCTCTAAACACGGCAATCTAGCCTCACTGCATCATTGTGAGCGAGGAGTTTAATTTCTAGTCGCAGGCAATCAATTATGTTGTGGTTTACGGGGAAACGATTAGGGACTTTCGTGCGTCTAACCATTTGACTCCACTTAGCCTCACAACTACTTCTTCGAGTGGTGATGTGACATCCCAAGTTGGTCTTTCATAACCCCCGTGTCTCAACCAAGCACGGTGTTAGGTATATTTCTATCCTGACACAAAAATCTCTCCCGAGATACAAACGTGCTCCTCACATTCTCATGTCCTGACCTAGGTAATGCTTTCTCAAGCTATTACTCAAGCTAACAAATATTATTTCATGGTGATCAATCATAAAAACAACCAACAATCCAGAATGCAAGACAAAAACAACAATCAATAACTTAATTCCAAAACAATTTCATAAAATCACAATCATAATTCATGGCTTCAACCCTAGAGGAAGGGTTCTTGCCATTCATGTTCGTAAAACTACACTAACTACTACTAAACTAACATACTTAAATGAATTTGGTAGATGAGAAGGGAATTTGACAAACCCTAGATGAGTTCTCCCACTTCTCCCTTCACTCCTAGGTAGTTTTCCAGAATAAAATCGTGACCCCCTGGAATTAGGAGCTAAGGGACCTATTTATAGTAAATGGAAAACGTGCTTAATTTAGCCTGTCATGGAACGACTCCGTGTCATGGAGTGTATCGCGGAGCACTACCTACATGACACGGAGGCAACGCGAAAGCTCTCTGGAAATCACCCGAAATTTTGCCTCGGCAGCACCCTGCCGTGTTGGCAGCGTGTCACGCTGCTTGGGCAGCGCGTTGACACCTCCATGTCGCGCAGCCAGCCTGCTGTGGCATGTTGCCGACGCGCAGGTGGGCTGTTTTGTGCCTCCTCTTTGCCGACGTTCGCGGGTTAATTCCGTTTCCAAGCCTCTACTTCACCAACTCATGGATTAGTTACTCAAAAGTCATCAAAACCTACAAAACAAAGGCTAATCATATTGGTTAGCACATATCTTCACTTCATATAAAATTACATGACAATGTATACAATAACTTAGATAAACAAGACTAATTTAAGTCATAAAGCGTATCTCGGGCATGCTATTTTAGCCCCTGATCACCTACCCCACACTTAAAGTCTTGTTCGTCCTCAACAACCTATTACATCTCATGCATATGGAGACTCACCCATAACTCATTTAGCAAGAATATTCAAGCTACGGCTACAATGATTACGTAAGATAACAAGCTAAAAATAGAGCATGCACGATTTGATCATTGAAATGATGTACAACTATGTTAAGACTTCTTAACCTCAAGAATCGACTCTCGATCTTAGAAAACTCATGCAAATCAACTGATTAAGAAATACCACATGAATTATATCCTTCATTCAACATGTGCCCTCACGGAAAGAGAGTTACCCAATTTCACACGTAAAAACAATTTTTAAATCACAACATGAGTGGGTACATGAATAGAATTGCGCTTACTCTCACAAAGAATTCACATGCATCATGTAATGACCCATAAGCCTGCCCTTAGTGTTTTATTCCACTAATTTAAGGATGTGTGAATGTAAGATCAAGTAGGACTTTTTAGGTTGTAATGTAACTCAGGTGCGGGTAGATACTATTATAGCCAGTAATAGTGACTATCTTTCCTAAGCGCTTTTAATACATCACGCCCTCCTTACGAACTTCCCTTCCCTTACTTCACCTTTTTCTCCTTTTAGCTTTCTTCTTCCTCTTATGTTCCCCCCTTTATTTAGGCATTTTTAACTTATTAGTAAGGAGTTCTATAAATAATTTTTCATTAATTTGTTTTCTTACTCCTTACTAATACTCAACCATTTTCACACAAGTGCACCTTTGTCCTTTTCTCACTTCTACAACTTGCTACTTTTCCTTTCTTTTCATTCTTCTCACTCCTTTACTCCTTCGGATTTTTTCACTCAAGCGCTTAGGAGTTTTGGATCAAGTTCAAGGCTAATTAAAGAAAAAGGATTAAGCTAATGTTGCAACTGTCAAAGAATAGGCTCAAGGCTCAATGGGGCTAACTAGGATTAATTTTTCAAGGTAGGTAAAATGAGGGATAAAAATTTGGTTCATTCAAAGAAATGCCTAAATCATCTCCTACAATTCACATCTTTCATTTCGTTTTATAAGCACACCAGACAAGTTCTAGACAATCCACAATAGCACAGAATACTCAAAACCCTTACACTCATGGCACATGCTCAATTCAAGACACATTCAGTAGACTCTTACTCAGCTAATCACAAGAATTCAGAATTAAGCTTCAATCATATTGAGTCAAATTCAAGAGCCTAAGCGTCTCACACAAAGTTATACACCTGCTTGCTTCACACCGAACATACTTGCATATTACAATCATGTATAGCACATAGCAAGAACATCAAGCACCAATTAGTTATGGTTTCAAAATCCAAAACTTAATGACTAATTTTCCTCAAGACGGTCGTTATCCATCCATCATTGGAAACAGTCCCTAACTATAACTAAAAACATTATATACAGACAAAGGAAAGAAAAAGAAAAATTTTATTCTTCGGTTCAAATACCCCCCGTCGGAAAAGAACCGAAAAGAAAACCAACGGGTGATGAAGTCATGCTTGACTCATAAAACCATTTTCAAAATTCTTCTTACAAGAATTACATTCACCAAAAATCGTTAAGCACAAAAAAATTGAAATTTTCTTGAAATTTCCCTCACCTCACACTTAAATCATGCTATGTCCTCATAACATCAAATTAAATTTAAAGGATGAGAAATACTCCCTGTGCCTCTATGCCAAGATAAAAGCATGCTTTCCTTTCAAGTTTTAAGAAGTGGGTGTTCAACCCCACACTTCTTCTATTCCATGCTCTTTAGCTTCCACCTTCTCGGTACGTAGACTTCCCTCTATCTGTGCTTAACTTTCCACCAAAAACACAAACAAAATGAACATACAAAATCAACACAAAATCAAAATTACAAATTGTACCTGAGGTACCCTTGGGTTGCCTCCCAAGCAGCGCCTTATTTTACGTCGTGGCCTGACGTGGACTGTCCTTTTCAGGACATCCTCATACCTGGGTTCTCTTTCGAGAACCATATCCTTTTCTTTTGCTGTTGAGAGGAAACAACCTCCACTCTGTTCCTCTCTTTCTCCAACTTCTTCTCAATTTGAAGTGCTCTATCAGACTCGGGCTGAACATTTGACCTTGCCTTTGGCCGTGCACCTGTGGAATCCTCCACCCCACACTCATCCTCTGCCTACACACTAACCTGACAAAGGTTAGTGTAGTGTGCGGATGGGTTCATTTCTTGGTGAACGCGGAAGAGTTCGTCTTCATCTTCGACCCTCATTTTCAGGGTCCCTACTCTCAGATCAATCACCGCTCCACCGGTGGCCAAGAATGGCCGTCCCAAGATTAAGGGTACCTGATCATCAACCTGAAAATCTAGAACAATAAAATCAGCAGGTATAATAAACTTACCTACTTTGATGAGGAGGTCCTCTATGATTCCATCAGGTGTCACTCGCGACTTGTCAGCCAGCTGCAGCATCAACCTTGTCGGCCTCGGTTCTCCCAACCCCAGGGTGTTGAATAAGGATAGGGGCATTAGATTAACTGCTGCCCCTAAGTCACACAAAGCTCGTAGCACCTCAGCTTTACCAATTTGTATGGGGAGGGTAAAACTCCCTGGGTCTTTGAGCTTCTTTGGCATTTTGCTCAATACCCTGTGACTGCACTCCTCAGTCAGTGCTACAGTCTGGACATCCACCAATCTAACTTTGTTTGCCATCACGTCCTTCAAGTATTTAGCACACTTGGGCATTCCCTTCAAGACATCAATAAGAGGCAAATTTATGTGAAGTTCTTTGAAGCTCTCAAAGAACTTTTTGAAGCATTCCTTCTCCTTGCTCTTTCTAAATTTCTGAGGGAATGGTGGTGGTGGTCTTTGTGCTGGCTGCAATGAAAGTTGATTATTTTGTTATCCAGCACTCTGATTATCTCCCATGTTGATGGATGGTCCTGGTCTAACCAATTCCGGCTGCACCCCCTTTCTCAGCTCTTTTGGTACTGCATCAGCTAATTGCTTACCACTTCTCAGACTGATGGCATTGATCTGTCGGGGGTTAGGATCTGTGTCGCTTGGTAATCCCCCTTGTGATCTCATGTTTTGAGCAGCTGCTATCTGACCCACTTGTTTTTCAAGATTGCGGGTGGCTACTTGCTGATTCATTAAGTCTGTTGCCATCCTCGCCTGATTTTCCGCTAACTGATTCTGGGTCTCCAAAATTTTCTGCAGTGTTTCCTCAATGCTGCTACTCAATTTCCCCTCATTCTGACTATTCTGCTGATACTGTTGTTGTTGAGGTTGCATATAATTCTGCTTTTGGTTTCCACCCCGAGAAAAATCCGGGTGGCCCTACCAATTTCTGTTGGAGTTGTTCCCAAAATTCTGATTCCTATGCACATTACCAACAAATTTGACTGATTCCGTATTGGATCCACAAGATTCTGCATTGTGCCCAGTATTACCACAAATTTCGCACTAACTCGGAGCTTGCTGAACTGCGTTAACCTGGCCCTGGTGTTGGTTCATACTCAGTTTATTGAACTGAGTCATCATCTGATGCTGGATCGCAGCTAACTGTGCTGCCAAGGCATTCAAACCATCTACTTCTATCAACCCCGATCTCTTTCCTGCCCCCCTCGATGACTCGCTGTGCCACTTTGGATTTCCTTGTGCAATTTTGTTCAACAAAGTGTACAACTCATCATATGTTTTATCCAAGGCTTGCCCACCCGATGCAGAGTCTAGTAATATTTTTGTGTGTGGGTCTAGACTTTCTACAAAGGTATGAGCCAGCACTTCATTTGATTGCTGGTGATGGGGGCAGTCTCTCAACAATGACTTGAATCTTTCCCAAGACATATACAAGTTCTCATCAGGCCTCTGCTTGAAACTGAGTATTTCACTTCGCAACTTCGCAGTCTTGCCTGAAGGAAAGAATCTGATAAGGAACTTCTTAGCCAAGTCATTCGATGAAGTTATGGATTTCGGTGGCTCAGCCTTCAGCCACTTTTTTGCCTCTCCCAACAGTGAAAATGGGAAGAGGGTCAGTCGGAGATAATCTGTGGACACGCCGGTGGGGACAAACGTGTCACTAATCTCTAAAAGGCTCTGTAGGTGCTGCTGCGGGTCCTCATGTGCCATCCCAGTGAATCGACCACTAGAATGTAACAGCTGCACCATGTTCTGTTTAAGCTCAAAGTGCCCTCCAAGCTCCGGTTTACGGATACTGGAGTTCACATTAGTCACTAGTGGGATTGCCACTTCGCGAACTGGTCTAGCTGCCATTGCTTCTGATGACAATTGTACTTGTCCCGCGGGTGGTTGTTGTTGTACCTTTTCTTGAAGTCTATTAAGCTTTTGCTCTAGAGCTACTCTCCTTCACAAATGGATTTGACGTTCAGGTTCAAGCAACGGTTCCACAAGCTCTCTATTTCTAGCCAGCTCGGCAGGACAACCTGTCACCTGCAAAGAAACAGACTAAGACCAAGTTTTTCAACACTTTAGGAAATTCAAAAATCACACAAAAATAGATAAACTATCAAAACTTCGCCGAGTCCCCGGCAACGGTACCAAAAACTTGACGTGCCCGCAAGTGTACGGGTCGTGCAAGTAATATAGTGGCTCTTTTTAAGAACCGGATTGTCGAACCCACAGGGACTGGACCCATTCCTCTAACTATCCATTTCTAGTGTGATCTTAAATACCTCAGGTGTTGGTTATAGACATTTTCGATCGAGATTAATTAAGTCTAAGTTTGGGTCAACGAAGTATTCTGAAATTACTCTAGGAGCAACATAGAGTTAAAACCAATTAATCATGCGATACTACGATTTGCAATGGGTTAAGCATGGAACTATCAATTGTTATTTCACATAATTAGAATTGTATGTTTATGGTCTTTCGAGCCTCTAAACACGACAATCTAGCCTCACTGCATTGTGAGCGAGGAGTTTAATTTCTAGTCGCGGGCAATCAATTATGTTGTGGTTTACGGGGAAACGATTAGGGACTTTCATGCGTCTAACCATTTAACTCAACTTAGCCTCACAACTACTTCTTCGAGTGGTGATGTGACATCCCAAGTTGGTCTTTCATAACCCCCGTGTCTCAACCAAGCACGGTGTTAGGTATATTTCTATCCTGACACAAAAATCTCTCCCGTGATACAAACGTGCTCCTCACATTCTCATGTCCTGACCTAGGTAATGCTTTCTCAAGCTATTACTCAAGCTAACAAATATTCTTTCATGGTGATCAATCATAAAAACAACCAACAATCCAGAATGCAAGACAAAAACAACAATCAATAACTTAATTCCAAAACAATTTCATAAAATCACAATCATAATTCATGGCTTCAACCCTAGAGGAAGGGTTCTTGCCATTCATGTTCGTAAAACTACACTAACTACTACTAAACTAACATACTTACATGAATTTGGTAGATGAGAAGGGAATTTGACAAACCCTAGATGAGTTCTCCCACTTCTCCCTTCACTCCTAGGTAGTTTTCCAGAATAAAATCGTGACCCCCCTAGAATTAGGAGCTAAGGGACCTATTTATAGTAAATGGAAAACGTGCTTAATTTAGCCTGTCGTGGAACGACTCCGTGTCATGGAGTGTATCGCAGAGCATTGCCTCCGTGACACGGAGGCAACGCGAAAGCTATCTGGAAATCACCCGAAATTTTGCCTCGACAGCACCCTGCCGCGTTGGCAGCGTGTCACGCTGCTTGGGCAGCGCGTTGTCACCTCTATGTCGCGCAGCCAGCCTGCCGTGGCATGTTTCCAACGTGCAGGTGGGCTGTTTTGTGCCTCCTCTTTGCCGACGTTCGCGGGTTAATTCCGTTTCCAAGCCTCTACTTCACCAACTCATGGATTAGTTACTCAAAAGTCATCAAAACCTACAAGACAAAGGCTAATCATGTTGGTTAGCACATATCTTCACTTCATATAAAATTACATGACAATGTATACAATAACTTAGATAAAAAAGACTAATTTAAGTCATAAAGCGTATCTCGGGCATGCTATTTTAGCCCCCGATCAACCACCACCGCTAATTCAAGATCACAGGTCGGGTAGTTCTTTTCATGCACTTTCAGCTGTCTAGAAGCGTAACCTATAACCTTTCTGTGCTGCATCAACACACACCCAAGTCCGATCCTTGAAGCATCACAGTACACCATGAACCCATCGATGCCCTCGGGTAGGGTCAACACTGGTGCTGAGGTGAGTCGAGCCTTTAACTCCTGGAAGCTCCTCTCATAAGTCTCCGACCATTGGAACTTCACTTTCTTTTGGATCAATATGTTCAATGGCGCTGCAATAGATGAAAAGACCTCAACAAATCTCCGATAGTAGCCAACTAAGCCCAAAAAGCTCCTGATAGCTAAAGGATTCACGGGTCTTGGCTAGTTTCTCACCACTTCTATTTTCTGAGAATCCACCTTTATGCCTTCACTTGATACTACATGGCCCAAAAATGCCACCGAGTTCAACCAAATCTCTCACTTGCTGAACTTAGCATACAATTGGCGATCCTTGAGAGTTTGTAATACCACCATCAAATGAGCGACATGCTCCTCCTCACTCCGATAGTATATCAGGATATCATCAATAAATACAATCACGAATATATCCAAGTATGGATTGAACACCCTGTTCATAAATTCCATAATAACCATACCGCATCCTTAAGGCCATCTTCGGGATGTTGCCCTCCTGAACTCTGAGATGGTGGTATCTAGATCTAAGGTCTATCTTCGAAAAGTACTTGGCACCCTAAAGCTGGTCAAACAAATCATCAATCCTGGGTAGAAGATACATGTTCTTGATGGTAAACTTGTTCAATTGCCGATAATCAATACACATACGAAGAGAGCCATCTTACTTTCGGACAAAGAGAATCGGTGCACCCCATGGGGACTTGCTCGATCTAATGAAACCCTTGTCTAATAGGTACTTCAACTACTCCTTCAACTCCTTTAGCTCGGATGGAACCATTCTGTAAGGAGGAATGGATGTAGACTGCGTATTTTGAAAGAAGATCAATACCAAAATCAATCTCCCGCTTGGGAGGGATTCCCGGTAGATCATCAGGGAACACTTCTGGATACTCACATACTACTGGGACTGACTAAATAGTTGGGGTTTTGGATGTAGCATCCTTAACCCTAACTAGATGGTACACACAACATTTGGAAATAATCTTTCTTGTATTAAGGTAGGAAATGAAATGACCTATAGGCACAACTGAACTACCCTTCCACTCTATGACCAGCTCACTCGAAAATCTAAACTCTATCGAGTTCTACAGTTAACTGGGGAATAACATGCAAATAGCCAGTCCATGCCGAGGGTAACATCCAAATTGGTCATGGCTAACTCTACTAAATCTGTTGAGGTGACTTTCTGAAGGACTGTGATCGGAAAACTTCTATATACCTGTCTAGCTACAACTGAATCACGCACAGGAATAGAGATTGAGAAGGGTTCTGACAAGATTTTAGGACTGACTCCAAAACTACTAGCCACATAAGGTGTCACAAAAGACAGGGTAGCCCCTGGATCTAACAAAGCATACACATCAATATGGAAAAATCATAACATACCAGTGACTACATCCGAGGGTACCTCCTACTCTTGGCGAGATGCTAAGACATAGAATCTGTTCTAACACTGACCGCCAACTAAACTAGTCAAAGCGCCGTGCTGGGAGGGATGTGTTGCTGGAGCTGCTCAACTAGCGGCTGGCATTCGGGCTCCACTACCCGCTGGTATGGCTGAAGGGCAATCCTTGAGTTTGTGTCTGGGTTTGCCACATCCAAAACAAGCGTCTTAGCCAACTAAAAACCTCCCTGGGTGATTCTTACCATACTTCGCACAGGCTGGAAACATGCACTCTATCTGCATGCTACCCTGTGTCACAACCCATACGTACACTCGGATCATAGACAAGGGATAAGGAGCCCCGAGACCCCAAGTAAGCCCATGGCATGAGCGTACATCTTATTCAATCACATAAGCGGAAGACTTAACATAAGAAAACGTAAACATGCCATAACAACGAATAAAGACAATACATGGTCCATATATGATGGTCGAATACAACATATAGTTTGGAAAGCCTCTAATCATGAAAGACGGGCTGACGGGATAACTCCCCAACTAACCTAACAAATATGAAACTGAAGGAAAAGCATAGAGTCTAAACATATGGCCCTAGAAACATGAGGACTCACCAAATAAGCTGATAACTATCTCGAAAGCACTACTGAGGAGGGTGAGCTTGAGAGCCGGGTCCTGTATCATGAAACGATACATCATAGAAAGTATGCGGTCAATACTTCGAATACACTGAGTATGCAAGGTAAGTAAAATGGATACTTAAAATATAGAAATCTCATAAATGATCATAAGAATTGGACATCATGCTCATATCATAAATATCGTACCACAACATAAGGCTCAAGATTTTCAAAACATTCGTAATACAATTGTAATCATAATCGTAAGAGAAAAGCCTTGTTTAACATGACTTGAGCCCATATACATAATTATAAACATGCATAAATCATGAGGAACAATGGGAGATTCTCTTAACCAACATACCCCATATGAGCACATATGAAGCCCGACTTATAACCCTAGTCGGGAGGGTGTCCGTACCTTGCCAAGGGTCAAACCATGAAAGTGTGATGTCACCATGAAAAGGGCCATTTCGGCTGGGGACAGTCCTATAGGAGGTCCCAATATACCTACGGTGGTATGTAGTTTATGAGATCCAGGACAGAACCTAGGCCCCGAACCTACTCGGTGTTCGATACTACCTCCCAAAACATATATAGTACTCATAGTATAACATATATGAATTCATGGTCTAGTTAAATCATGATAATCATAAATATACTTGTACATATGTGAACTAGCCATGAAATGAGGCTCATGAGTCGGCCAAAACATTATTCATGATTCGTAAGGTTCATACATACTTGTAAATCATACATATAGCTTGGAATTCATAAAATCATGATAGGTAATATCATAAGTCCTTAATTCAAATCATAAATCATGTTGGGTTCATAGATATAATCATTTGAAGAGAAGATCATAAATCGATTCATCATGGGTCATGCATAATTAGGCTTAAATACATAGAACTTCCAAATCAATAATATTATAATTAATTTAAATCACAAAAGCTGATTACAACCCATAGATTATGATAAGATTTTAAAATCACAAAACCCAGAATCAAATCATTAGATTTTAAGTAAATTAAATTCAAACCCCATGAGTTTTTGTTGAAATTTTAGCAAAATCGAAGAGGAAGGGCATGGATGTGGAAGAAACTACCCATTGAGAACCTTACATACCTGGGAAAAACTAGTTCTTAACCTCTCTTGATAACCCAAGAAGAAATTGCAATGAATTGATGAGTTCTAAGCTTGCATCACTCTCCCAACTTCCCTACCTTGCATGAATGAAAGAATGAAGTGAAAACTGAACTTAAACCCTTTAAATTTCCCTATTCATAACCTAAAACATCGTAGTTTAGGCCTTAGGATATTAGGAATTTATGAAAAAGCCCTTACTAATTCGTAGAAAATAACTGTCGGGGGTCCCAACGAGGGACCCAATGACTCATCATGAGGGCCACGACTCATGACCTGAGTCGTCAGGTACACTGCCACAATTTCTCCCTGGGACCCCGCGGAGGACATTACGAATCATGGTGGGTGACCACGAGTCCGTGGTCACCACTGCCCAAATTCCTTGCCTAACTTCCAGTCTAGGCCACGGGTGACTTTACAAGTCATGAGGTCTGATCACGACTCATGGTCACGCTCGTGGTATCTTATGCAAATCTTGCCACCCTGCTGGACCACGAGTCACCTCACGAGCCTCCTCACAGTTCTTTCTGTGACCTGGTGCGAAATTTCAGTTTTTCACTATTTTGACTCCTGGGTCTGATCCTTGGGTTCCCGGGGTATAACACCCTAGCCCCTCGCATCTGAGGACCTGCTCCCCTTACCACCTTGTGGTCTAGATGGTGTACTAGCTTATGATGGTGCTGGAGCAAAAGACCTGTGATGAGACTGCTGGAGATGTCCGCCCCCTGATCTAGGTTGGTAAGTCCCATAACTGTCTATCCTGGTCCTCTTAGCCTCTCTCTCCTTATATGTGCCGCCTCCATCTGCTGGGCGTATAACACTATACGAGGGAAATCCATATCCTAATGGAGCATAGCAGTCCTACAGTCCTTGTCTAAATAGTCTGCCACCCCATGAACAAACCTGCTCACTCGTGCCCTCTAATCAACTACTAACTCTGGGGCATACTTTGATAGATGGGTGAACTCAACGACATATTCTTGCACTGTCCTCTTCCCCTAATTAAGATTCAAGAACTCAACTGCTTTCAACTCTCTCATCTCACGAGGGAAAAACCGATCTAGAAAAGCAACGTGGAACTCTTCCCAGCTGATAGGGCCTGCTCCAGCTACCCTACTATCTTTCCACTGTCTAAACCAAATGTGTACGACCCCCTTCAACTGATATGAGGCCAAATCAGCACACTCTACTCCATTCACCCACATGACCTGTGTTATCTTCACAATCTCGTCGATAAACTCATGTGGATTCTCATCCACCTTGGACCCAAGAAACTCTGGTGGGTTCATCCTTAAGAAATCTCAGACTCGAGCTGCCACAACATTCCTATTCTATGGGACATGCGCCACTTCCTTCTAGTTGACCTGGTGGTCAAGGCTTGTGCTAGCATCTGAAATGGCTACCCTAAATTCAGCATGGGCAACCGGATCTGGTGCATGGTGCTCCTGGACTGGTGGGGCTTGTTTGTGCCCGTCCCATTGCCATCCTTGTGGCCATTTCCATTTCCATTGCTTCTGCCGTTAACTCTGCGGGGAGCCATGATTTTGCAATCGCGAATAGCACTAGTTAGAAGGACAGGGAGACATTTCATCACACGACATAGATCATGAAAGAAGGAAAATTTCCTAGAACGTTTCATAGCCCCTTCGTCATAAGTGTGGTGCACTTCAGACCTATGAAAAAGACTCTACTTAATGCGGCTAAGATACCCTAGGACACTTTAAACTTATTGCTCTGATACCAAGTTTGTCACGATCCAAACATAGGCCCGGATCGAGACACAGGGCAGGGAACCCAGAGAGACCCCAAGTCTACCCATGACATGAACATACATCTAACTCAATCAAATAAAGTGGAAGAATTAGCTTAATAAACATAGCGGAAGTCTAGCATAACATATAAACCAGAAATACATCACGAGTCTGAAGCTGGATACAGTCTATTGTCTGAAAAGCCTCTAAGTCTGATGAGTTAATGGACAAGACCCCAACTAACTCTCTAAGTCTAAAAATGAACATACGCAAATATAACAAAATAAAATAGGGGCCCTCGACAGATGAGGAGTCACCAACAGAGACTGGTGCTAACTCTAAAAGTTGGCTAGTGGCGGGGCTGAGTCTGAAGATCAGAGCCTGTATCATGAAACGATACAACATAGAGTATGCATTTAGTATGTGGAATGTACGGAGTATGCAAGGTAAATAAAACAGACATTTAAAATACATAAAAGTTCATAAGAGTGGGACAACATGCTCATAACATAAATATCATAATGTGACATAAGGCTTAAGGTTTTCAAAACATTCGGAAATCAGTCATAATCATAATAATAGGAGAGAAAAAAAGTTTATTAAACATGACTTGAGCCAAAGTGATATGAACATAACCATGCATAAATCATGAGGAACAACGTGAGATTCTTATAACCGACATACCTTATATGAGCATACATGGAGCCAGACCTGTAAACCCCTAGACAGGAGGGTGTTCGTATCTTTCCAAGGGTAGAACCATGAAAAAGGTGTGATATCACTCATGAAAGACCCATTCGGGCAAAGGGGACAGTCTCAAGGGAGGTCCCATCGTGACCTACAATGGCACGTAGTTTTGAGATTCGGGGCAAAACCTGGGCCCCGAACCTACTCGATGTTAAATACTACTCCTAAAACATATATAGTGCTCATGGAATAACATATATGAAATTCATAGGCTAGTTAAATCATGATAATCATAAACATGCTTGAAAATACATGAACTAGCCATGAAATAAGGCCCGTGAGACGGCCGTAATCATAAATTCATAAATCATGATATTCACACAAAATTTTAAATCATTGATACTTGATATTCATAAATCATGATGAGCATTTGATAGAAATCTTATCATAAGTCATAAATCATAATGGGCTAAAAGACCACAAGATCATAACGAAATCATAACTTGACTTTCATAAAAACATGCACGATTGGGCATTATTTAATTTAAATTTGGATTAATAAATTTATATTCAAAATAATTATAAGGTCTTCCCATAGATCATAAAACATCATTTAATTCATGAAAAGAATTGACCCATAGATAGATCATAGAGAATTCACAAGAATTAGATTAAACCCCCATAGATGGAACTTGAATTGTAGAAGTAGAATCTCATGGAATTGATAGAAGCTGGGCATGAGAGTGGGAGGAACTCTCATTCATAGTCTCACATACCTGGGTAAATTGATTTTTTCCCTCTTCCTTGAATACCCAAAAGAAATTGAAGAAAAATTGAGTGATTTAAGCTTTGATCACCTCTAAGAGCCTCCTAGTTTTGCATGCATGGGATGGTAAGGATTAGGATAGGTTTTACTATTTAAAACCCTCATAATTAAGCTTAAAACGATGTAGTTTAGGCCTTAGGACCATAGGAATTATGGATAATCCCTTACTAAATTCGCAAAAACTAACTGACTGCCGTCCCCAGGAGGGACTGGATGAGTCATTGCCTGCTGTCGTTGTGTGCACTATCATTTTTTTCCTCAAAAGGTCCCTATGAAGGATCTACGGACTGTTGTTGGTGACCATGACTTGTGGTCACCTCTCATGATCTTCACTGCCCAAAAATCCCTGATTCTTCTCCAACCCTAACCACGACTGACTCAACGAGTCGTGGGGTCTGATCATGACTCGTGGTCATGCCCGTGATGACCTCAAATCACATATTCCAAAACTTAAGGCAATTACTTCACCACCAGTCACCTAATGACTCGTGGTCAACCCCATGGGTCCAGTAACGACCCGTTCTGTGACCTGGTGCAGATTTTCCAGTTTAAGATTAGGAAATTATGAAAATACCCTTAGGAGATCGTATTTAAAAATCCTCGGGTGGAACCTATGGCCCAACAGACTAGCCGTTGGTTAAACCAATGAGTCGTCTGTTCCCTTTGTGGGTCCTAGACCTGCTCTGAACCATTTTTAGACCTGATGCAATGAACAGGTCTAACGACCTGTCCTATGAACCAATGGATCATCCCCTCAATCATTGGTTCTGGGCAATTTTCTGAACCTTTAATTGATGGGTTAATCAAACGACCCATATGTTCTACCAACAATCCGTTTTGTTGCCTGGTGTAAACCTTCCCGTTGGTTTCCTACTTCATGTCTAGGATATGATCTTAGGGACGTTTAGGATGTTACATTATCTCTCCCTTGGGAACATTCATCCTTGAATGGAGACTAAATGAACTAGAATGATAGATAAAGAACTACAATCCCAGAATTGAAAGTTACGGACTGAATACTGATGGAGTGACTAACCCCGAACTAAGATACATATACTTAACTGAAACCATGAAACATGCATGCATACTAATACATGAATTGGACATGAAATTGAGTAGAGTACTAAAGACGGAACTAGTACCTCATGAAGGAATAGAGCTGGAGGGAAAAAGATGAGGGTACCTAACAAGTAGCTCCCTTAACTAGCTGATTTCTCACACCTTTACCAAAGCTACCTCTTTATTCCTCAACTTCTGAACCTGGCGATCAAGGATCTGAATTGAAACCTCCTCATAGGTAAGGCTATCTTTCACCCAAATGCTCTCCACAGGTACAACTAAGGTTGGATTTCCAAGGCACTTCTTCAACAAAGATACAGGAAAACTAAATGCACCGAAGCTAACTCTGCGGGCAACTCTAACTCATAAGCCACCTTGCCAACCCGTCTCAAAATCCTGTAAGGACTAACATATTGGGGACTAAGCTTCCCCTTCTTTCCAAACCTCATAACTGCCTTCTCGGTGACACCTTCAAAAATACCCAATCATTGACCTCAAACTCAAGTTCTCTCCTTCTATCATCTGCATATGATTTTTGATGAATGTGAGCTGTCCTCAACCTCTCTCGGATAAGCTGAACTTTCTCTTCATAGACTCATGAACTGAATCAGGTCATATGAACATAGCCTCACCTACCTCCAACCATCCAAGAGGTGATCTACATCTCTGTCTATAAAGAGCCTCAAATGGAGCCATCTAAATGTTGAAGTGGTAACTGTTATTGCAGGCAAACTCAATGAGAGGCAAGTGGTCATCCCAACTACCTTTGAAATCAATAACGCAATCTCTCAATCTATCCTCAAGAGTCTGAATGGTCAGCTCAGCCTAACCATTTGTCTATGGATGAAAAGATATGCTAAGCTTGACCTGAGTATCTAGACCCCTCTGAAATGACTTCCAGCACTAAGAAGTGAGCTAAGTACCCCTATCTGAGATGATAGACAATAGAACTCCATGCAAACTGAACAATAACCTAATGTAAAGTCTAGCATAATTCTCGGTTGTGTCCATAGTCTTAACTGGTAGGAAGTGTGCTGATTTGGTCATCTAGTCCACAATCACGCATATAAGATCATGTTGTCGGCGCGTACGAGGCAACCCTATAATGAAGTACATATTGATCTCTTTCCACTTCCAAGTAGGAATACTGATATCCTAAGGCATACCTCCTGGCATCTGATGCTCAACCTTCATCTGTTGACAATCCGGACACATAGCTACAAACTCTGCAATGTCCTTCTTCATGCCATTACACCAATAGACTTTTTGTAGATCACGGAACATCTGGGTGGCACCCAGGTGGATAGAATATCGAGTGCTATGAGCCTATCTAAACATCCGCTCTCTCAAGTCATTCACCTCTAGAACACATAGTCGGCCTTGATATTGGAGTACACCATCTCCCCCTTGGGAGAAAACTTCCACTTTCTGATTTCGGACCACTTCCTTCAATGTCACCAAAATAGGATCGCATCTTGCCTTTCCTTAACTTCTTACACCGAAGAAGACTCTGCACCATTCTGCATGATAACACCACCATCCACTGAATCGATAAGACGAACCCCTAAGTGAGCAATACTATGGACTCTTTCACTAATTCTTTCCTCCCATCCTCCACATGGGACACACTCTCCATGGACAACCTACTAAGAGCATTAGCAATTACATTGGCCTTGCCCGGATGATAAAAGGACACTCATGTCATAGTCTTTGAGAAGCTCAGGATATCTACTTTGTTGCAGATTCAAGTCCTTCTAAGCAAACACATACTGAAGGACTCTTCTGATCCGTAAACACATCCATATGCACCTTATACAAATAGTGCCTCTAAATCTTTAAGGCAAATACCACCGCTTCTAACTCAAGGTCACATATCTAGTAATTTTTCTCGTGAGTCTTAAGTTGTCTTGAGGTATAAGAGATGACCTCCCCATGCTGCATCAACAGAAACCCAAGGCTAATCCTAAAAGCATCACAATATACCACAAAGCCATCCGTGTCTTCTGGCAGGGTCAACACTGGAGCTGAAATGAGTCGAGTCTTTAACTCCTGAAAACTCTTCTCACAAGCATCAGACTACTGAAATTTAGCCTTATTCTGGGTCAACTTAGTCAAAGGTGCAACAATGGATGAAAAACTCTTTATAAACCTTCGATAGTAGCCAGCTAAGCCCAAAAAGCTCCTAATGTCAATAGGGCTGACAAGTAGAGACTAGTTGTTCACCACCTCTATTATCTGAGAGTCTACCTGAATATCCTCACTAGACAACCCTTGGCCAAGAAATGCAACTGACTTCAACAAAAATTCACACTTGCTAAACTTAGCAAATAGCTGACGGTCCTTAAGAGTTTTTAGGCACAATCCTCAAGTGAGCAACATGCTCCTCCTTGCTTCGAGAATACACAAGGATGTCGTCTATGAAGACAATGATGAGCATATCCAAGTACTGCTTGAACACCTTGTTCGTCAAATCCATAAAAGCTACAGGGGCATTCATTAGTCTAAAATACAAAATTACAAACTCATAGTGACTATATCGAGTCCTGAAGGCACTCTTCAAAATGTAACACTCCCTAACTCTTAGATGACAATAGCTAGATTTGAGGTCTATCTTTGAAAAGAACTTAGCACCCTGAAGCTGGTCAAACAAGTCATCAATCCTAGGGAGAGGTACTTATTCTTGATTGTGTCCTTGTTCAACTGATGATAATCTATGCACATCCTAAGAGAGCCATCTTTATTTTGTATGAATAGTACTGGAGCACCCCATGGGGACTTACTAGGCCTGATGAAACCCTTATCCAAGAGATCTTTCAATTGCTCCTTCAACTTCTTTAGCTCAGCTGGAGCTATTCTGTAAGGAGAAATGGATATGGGTTGCGTATCAGGGAGAAGGTCAATACCAAAGTCAATCTCCCACTCGGGAGGGACTTCTGGTAGATCATCTGGAAACACCTCTAGATACTCACATACAATCAAGACTAACCGAAGAGTGGGGGTTTTAGACTTAGAATCCTTAACCTGAACTAAATTATATACACAACCCTTGGAGATCATCTTTCTATCCCTACCATAGGAGATAAAGCAACCTACAGGCACAGATGTACACCCTTCACTCTAGGACTGGCTCAATTGGGAATTAAAACTCTATTGATCGGGTTTTACAATTAACTGAAGCATACCAAGCATACAACCAATCCACACCAAAAATAACATCAAAAGTTGTCATAACTCTACTAAGCTGGCTGAGGTGACTTTTTGAAGAACTATGACCAGATAATATTTGTATATTCGTCGAGCTATAACTAACTCACCAACAGGAGTAGAGACTGAGAAGGGTTTTGAAAATTTTTTGAAACTGACATCGAAACTGATAGTATCATAGGGAGTCACGAAGGATAATGTGGCCCATAGGTATAGCAATTCATAAACATCAAGATGAAAAACTCATAACATACTCATAACCATATTCGGTGAACTCTCCTACTCCTGCCGGGATGATACTGCATAGAACCGATTTTGACGCTGCCTGCCACCGACACTAGAAGATGTGCCCTGCTAAGGTGGGGGAGCTACTAAAGTAGTTGTTAGGGAATAACCTCTACCATCACCCTCTCTAGCTGAAGGACAATCCCTGTGCATGTGTCTGGGATTTCCACACCTGAAGTAAACATCTAAGCCAACCAAGAACTCTCCTGGGTGGTTCTTACTACACTTACTACAAGGTGGAAAAGTACACTCCCCTGACATGCCCTCTGACCTCTATAGCCTGATTCTCCACCTCTATAATCACCACTGAGCCTAGATGGGACACTGGTTGGTGATGGAGTTAGGGCTGATGATCTCTACAGAGACGGTTGACCGTGTCCACCACTAGTCCTCTGCCCGGAGTACTCAAAATGTTCGATCGTATCCCTCTTGGCCTCCCTCTCCATTTCCTTCAGCTTCTCCTCCTTGATCTGCTGGGCTTGAATCATGAGTCGAGAGAGATCCATGTCATTGATGAGCATAAAGGTCCTACACTCCTTGTCCACTAGATCTGAGACCTCTGACACAAATTTACTCATTTGAGCCCTTAGCTCGGTAACCATCTCCGGAGCCTACTTCAAAAACTAGGTGAACTTTAAGGCATACTCCTGAACCGACATGCTTTTTAGCTTCAGATTGATAAACTCAACAACCTTGGCTTCCCTCATATCTAGGGAAAAGAACCTATCCAAGAAAGCTATCACGAACTCATCCCAATTGACAAAAACTACACCTGGCCTACGACCTGCCTTTCACTGTCGAAATCAAATATGACCTACCCCCTTCAGTTGATAAAAGGCCAAATCTGTACTCCTCTCTCCTGAAACCCCCATAATCTAGGTAATCTTTTTTATCTCCTCAATAGAATTTTGTGGATCCTCATCCATATTGGAATCGTGAAACTCTAACGGGTTCATTTTGGTGAAGTCTCGCACTTTGCCGCTGCAGCACCCTCAATGGGGTTCACCGGTGCAACTGCCTTCCGGTTGATGTGTACCTTCATAGCCTTGGCCGGTATGTGAAAAGCATCCTTAAACTCGGCATGAGTCACCTGCTTATTCAGAGGGTCCATTGGAGCTAGTAGGGCTGGCTGATGCCCATCTCCATTGCCATTACAATTCTTTCATCCATTGTCTCAGTAAGAAAGAATATTTTTGCAAATGCATATAGAAGAGTTAGAGAAGAATAGAGAGGATTGGGCTTCACCGTACGACATGGATCATGAAAGAAGGGCAGTTTCCAAGAACGTCTCATAGCCTCTTCCTCATAAGTGTGGCGCACTTCACACCCATGAAAAATACTCTACTCAACATAGCTTTCAGACACCCTAGGACACACCTAAACCTGTTGCTCTAATACCAAGTTTGTTATGATCTGAGCATGGACCGTGAATCGTAACACAAGACTTGGAACCACGAGTGGCTCCAAGCTAACTCATGCAACATGCATAATATAATTTAGAGCATAAACTAAGTGGAACATTCATAAAGAATAACATAAAGCATGATCAAAAGTCTAAGATATCATTATACGACAAATGGAATCATCAAGACAACACAACCAGATATCTATAAATCATGTTTGAAAGCCTCTAGTCATACGATGAGATGAAGGGACAAACCCCCAACAAGATCCACTAAATTTTTAAACTAAAAGTCATAAGAAAAGGACATGTATCAAAATTTACATCCTTGGATCATGAGGACTCACCAAAACTACTGTAGTTGGAGAAGAGCGAATCTAGCGGCGCAACTAAGACTGATCACCTGAACCTATATCATGAGATGATATAGCATAAAAATATGAGGTCATTACTTTAAATGTACTGAGTATGTAGGATAAGTAAAACATGATAATAGGGACAATATGCTAAAATCATAATCGTGAGATAGTCAAAAACATGAGTTATTCATCATAAAGTGAAGCATAATGACCCAAGGTTTTAAAAGCAAAATCATATAGCTTAATATGTTTGAAATCGTATGTAAAACCTCACAAACTGATCGATGGGTCAAATATACTAAAACATGATAGCATAAGTCATGAACATGAACTTAAAACATGAGAAACAATGGGAGATTCTCATAACCGACACCATCATTAATGTGCACATGATGCTAACCTGTCTCGCTGAAGTTGGAAGAGTCGTTCTAAGCCTTGCCAGGGCATAGAATAATAAAGGTGTGATATCACTTCTGAGCCCATTCAGTTGGGGAAAACACTCTCTATAGAGGACTAGAGGACCCCTAACATAAGCATACCTACGGTGGCATGTAGTTTTGAGACCTGGGTGTCCTGAACCCCAGCCTACTCGATGCTAAATACTACTCCCAAAACATGAAAAATACTTGGTTTTTCATGGACTAGTTTAAAATAATAAAAATCCATAAATATACTTGACATACATGAACTAGCCATGAAAATAATGTCGGAGATCAACAATGACACATAAGCTTGAGATTCATGAAATTCATGCATAATTGAGTAAATCTTCATAACTTGAGATCATAGATTCATAAGAGAATTCATCATAAAACATATAAGCATAGTCATCAACCACGGATTGATTCATAAGAGAGTTGAATTTGTTGAAGATCATGGGAGATTTCATCAAAATTGGGTCTAATCCTAGAAATTCATAAAATCATGATTAGAGACTTGAATTAATGAAATTTATTTGAAATTAGGAATGAGAGTAGAAGAAATCGCGCATTCATGACCCTACATTCTTGGTTTGAAGAGCTCCTTGACTGGATTTAGAGATCCAAGAGAATTAGAGATAAAGAAGGTGAAAAACCCTAGATTTTCCTTGAGAGGGGATTTCCAACTTATGGTGTTTGAAGAGAATGAGGGATTAGGATAAGTAAAACCCCTTAATACACCCATTAAGAAACCCAAAATGACCTCATTTAAGAGTTAAAAGCTTAGGATGTTACAAAAATATTCTTAGAAGATCGTATTTAAAAACTGTCTAGTGAACTTACGACCCAATAGACGAGCCGTTGGTTCAGCCAACGAGCCATCTGTTCCTTTCGTGGGTTCCTGGACTTGCTCTGAACCATTTCTGGACCTGATGCAGTGACTAGGACCAATGACCCATCCTAATAACCAATGGGTCATCTCCTCAATCATTTGTTCTGGGCAATTTTAAGCAATTTTCTGAACCTCCAATAGATGATTCAATCCAACGACCCATATGTTCTACCAATGACCCTTCCTATGGCACATTTTATGGTGTGGCGTCAACCTTCCTATTAGTTTTCTACTTCATATCTAGGATCTTATCTTAGAGACTTTTGGGGTATTACAGAGACCCCCTCAATGAAATAAATCCCGATGCTGGGTCTATGGAGCGTGCGACCCCTAAACACGAGTTTAAGACCCTCACGACTATTGTGCCAATGGTGCTAGAGCTGCTAAGGAAAGATATGAAAACCTAGTACACTGAATTACAGTCACACATGAATCATATCCCAGAGGAGCTACCCATCATAACAGGGCAAAACTCAAAGAGTTACGCTAAGGTTCCCTACATGGCTAGTGTGTTAACTAGGGCTATCCCTAAGAGATTCAATATTCCCAATATCCCTTAGTACGATGGAAATCTATACCCTCAGGAGAATTTATTCTTTTTCCTAATTGTTGTGATATTGATTCAACGAGGAAGGAGGATGAGTCCGCGATGGTGAAGAAGTTTGAAGAAACCCTATCGATAGGAGTTTTGGTCTGGTATTCCCTCCTTTCTTAGAACTCAATTGATATGTTTAATATATTAGCGGATTGTTTCCTCAGGGTGCATGTCAGAGCCAAGAAGGTGCAGCCCCAAAGAGGGGACATCTTCAAGATAGAGCATGGAGACATGGAGCTACTTCGCGAATTTGTAGTGAGGTTCCAAAAGGAGAGGATACTTCTGTCGATGGTGCCGGATGACTGGGCATCATAAGAATTTATTAAGGGATTGAACACCAAGAGTTTGATCAGCTTTTTTAATCTAAAATAAAGCTTGATTGAGTTCGAGGCCACGACTTGGGCATGTACACACAACATTACTAGTCAAAGATCCAAATCGAGGATGACTACCAGAGAATTCTAGGCAAGATGCCTCGAACAGGGAATGAGCCTAAGTTTGTGAAAGACTCATGGTATGTATGTGAAAGAACATCCTGAAATCCTTCATAATGTTTGACCTGAAGGTTGCATCTTAAAGATATGAGTCGTATATGGTAGATGTGAGAGTAGGGGCAATTAGAAGGGGGAGATCATATGCCCTAAGCCAACCCCATTTTGAAAAAGAAGGAGAAAGGGACTCCTTCTATAGGGAGTTGCAGGTTAAGGAGGCTATGCAGCCGACAGTGCATGTCATTGAGGAAGCACCTCTATTCTCGAAGTACTGTTTCACTATCATCTCAACACAACTAGTCTCGGTCATATGATACATCAAAGGGGTAAAGTTCCCAAAGGCTCCTTGCTCGAATCTAGATTCTAGGGACAAAAGTTTATGGTGCGAGTACCACGGTTCACATGGCCACAAGACTAGAGACTATATCCACCTCCGAGAAGTAATAGTGGAGTTATTGAAAGACGACCACTTATGAGAGTTTCCTAGTGACCAAGCTAAAAACAACTTCAATAGGAGTATTAAAGGAAGTAGGCAGCCTATAAAACCCAGACACTCCTCAAAAAATGATAAGCTGAACATCCCCATGATAAGGTGATAGGTACGCCTCTTTCGCGGATTTGTTTAGTTAACTTTCTTTATTTCTTTCCTCCGAGGCTTTGAAGGTAGTCGAGGATAGCTCTCTTGCCCACATGAGAATCCGTCCTCAGGACACGAATAGCTACTGACATCGAAGAACAACTGGAGGGAAAACTCAAAAATGGCAGGAAGTGGAGGAAGCAATGCAGTTGGATGGACAACTCCGAAGACCCAAAAGAATGTGTTACACTCTTTTTTCCTTTGTCAAGTTCTTGTCCCCTAAAGGGTTTTTCTGGCAAGGTTTTTAATAAGGTAAAAGTAGGGACTTCCAAGAGTAAACTAGGATGGTTGTCTTTCTGTACCATATAAAAGGCCACAACGATTTAAGAGAAATAGTGACAAATAATAGAGAAAATATTCTTGAAAAGCTCCTTATCTTTTAAATAATATCTTTTGCGTGTACCTGACACTCCGAGCCTGAGAACAACGTACCACATATGCTCAAAGGGGAAAATTCCAAGGATCAAGCATGCCTCACCATAAAGGGAAAGTAAGGGTACAAGGGCTCGACCTAGGAGCCCCTAAATACTGTGCTAAACCCCCACGAATCCTCGAAAATGAGGGATAAGCCTGAACTTCAAGGTTTCTTACCCATCGAGTAGGCCAGAGACTAATGATGAATTCAGGATCAGACTTTTAACGAATATGGGATTGTTCTCCCAAATAAAATGCTGGGGCCTTTTCTATATCGAGAGAATTAATTCACAAGAAACACGCGGATTGATCATTTGATAGTGGTAGACCAAGGCAACATCATTGCATTCCCAACACAGTGCCCAATAAAGGCATTCTCATAAGATTACAAGATATAAAGTTTCCTATTAAAAATGTCCAAAGTCAAACATCGACTAAAGCAAAAACCCTCTATAATGATATGCTTTAAAGAAACTCAGAATTGTTATACCCCGAATGCTCAAAGATTGGACCCTGGAGTTGAAATGATAAAATTGTGGAATTGATGTTGCAGGCACAGGATGAGTCGGGAGATGACTCGTGAGGAGACCCTACTATCGTCAAGTGACTCGTAGGCACCTGGAATAAAGAAAGAATCGAGGTCCCCACGAGGGAGAGAATGACTCGTGGTCAGCCACTACGAGTCGTCATGTCACTCATGGGGTGATGTTGGAATTAAAATGGAGGGAGTAACCAGTGTACCTAATGGATGGTACCTCACGAGTCGTGGCTAGTCCCAATGACTCGTGAGGTGAGTCGTGAGCAAGAAGGTTGAAAAGTAAGGCAGTGTACATGACGAAAGGTGACCACGAGTCATGGTCTCGAGGAACGAGTTGTTATGTCATCTGTTACGAGCCCCAGTAGACATGTCATCCAGTGTACTTGACGAGCAACCTAACAGATCGTTGGCCTTGGTAACGAGTCGTCAGGTCACCCGTTAGGGTCACCTGGCAGTTATTTTTTGTGAAATAATAAGGGCTTTCTCGTAATTTTATAAGTTCCTAAGACCTATAGTTCGTAGTTTAAGGCTCGTTTTAGTGGGTTTTAAGTAGGGTAAAACCTATCCTGAGCCATTATTCTTATGCATGCAAGTTTGAAGGTTTGAACAGGAGATTCAAGGCAAAATCTCAAGGTTTCCATTGGAATCTCAGCTTGGGCTATTAGAGGGTGTTAGAATTTACCATTCCCAGGCATGTAAGGTTATGAGTGGGTGCTTCCTTCCACACCCATGCCTAATTTCTATCAAAATATGAAGTGTTTCCTATGATCAAGTATGGGTTTTACCCAATTGCATATTTCTTTAATCTCTACACATGGGTATGATTAAATTGTATTTATATTGATGAATTGTGAAGTTTGGGCAAATTTTAAATTGTTTTCAATCCAAATTGTGATTTCTAACTTATGAAATTGAATGCCCATGGGTGAGAAGTTCATGAAAGAAGAGATTGATGTTGAATGTATGATGATGATGAGATTTAGTGATAAAGAGCATGTTTCAAAAGCTACCCATGATTATGATGCTTTTTTCAAAATAAAATATGTGGATCCTAGGTTGATAAAGCTTTGGACAATGCCCACATGATGATTTAAAGTGATGATTTTCCCGACGTAAGCTTACCACATTGTTTAAAGTGAAATTTCCCAATTCTTATTATAAATTCTAGCTTGTGGTATGTTGAGTAAATATTTCTACATGTAGCTTACCACATGATTTGGAGTATGCTCCCACCTATGATTGAGCTTGTGGTATGTTTCAAAATAAAGCTTCTCATATGCATGAATTCATAATTACGATGCATGTCGTTATTGAGCTTTGTCAAAGGACAATGTTGAGCTTCATTTTCATATGATGTCGAGTCTATGCATGATTTCATTAATGAGCTTTGTCAATAGACAATGTTGAGCTTCGTTTCATATGATGTTGAGTTATGCATGATTTCATGTTGAGCTTCATTAGTAGACGATGTTGAGCTTCCTTATATACGCTGTAGAGCATTGCATGTTTTGGGAGAAGTGTCTAGCACTGAGCGGGCTAAGGGTCGATCACCCTATTCCCTAGAACTACACGCCAACGTAGGTTGAATACTATATGACTTGGGACCTCCCTAGTGATCTTCCCCCTTCCAAAATGGTCCTTTAGCTTGATATCGATATCATGGTAGTGTCCCTAGCGCTGGCAAGGTTTTGGACGATTCTTCCCAATTGAGTGTGATAGTCGAGATCACATAAGCTCTATCATGGTATGTCAGTTAAGTGACAAGTCTACCACTGGCTATATCATTCGGATTTGCATATTCATTACTTATGATGATTACTTATGCATGATGTTCAAAAAGGCAAGGTTTGACTCATTGTTCAGCTTTTGATATAAATGTTATATTTCATCTTTGAGTCATTCAAGTAAATCATGATGTCCTAAAGCTATGCATGGTCATGTTATGATAAGAGTACAATTTCAGAATGAATGCATGTAGTCTTCTATTTACACATAAAAGCTTACGATATGTTATGGAATGTTTTAAATGATTTATTTACTTAAGCGGTGTTACTTACCTTGCATACTCGGTACATTTCACGTACTGACCGCATACTCTCTATGTTGTATCATTTCATGATGTAGGACCTGGTTTTCAGGTTCATCCCCGTCCATAGTCGCTGTTCAGAGTTAGCACCTGCTCATTTGGTGAGTCCTCATCTTTTGAGGACTAGACCTTCAGTTGTTTTAGATGTCCTTTCAGTTTTAATATTGTCGAGCTAGTTGGGGGTGTTGTCCCTTCAGCTCGTCCAGATTAGAGGCTTATCAGACTTAGACGTGTATTTTCAACTTCAGATATTTATTCTGTTGTTATATTAAGTTTGACTTCTGCTGAGTTTATAACTATGTTTTCTTCATGTTTATTGAATGTGTTAGATGAATGCATATGCCATGGGTCGACTTGGGGTCTCTCGGGGTCCCTTGTCCCGTGTCTATGATCCGAGCCTCCGTTCGGGTCGTGACAGGAGATGTCCGAGCTTAGAGGCATAAAAATAAAAAAAGAAAAGGGATCCCTCCTCGTGTTATGAGGCATTACAATCATCGGGCCGAAGAGGGCCCATGACCAGACAAGGCGCAACAGACACACTGATCATGAAGAGATATCCGATAAGGAGCACCAAAATATAAAATCGGTTGGCGACTATCTATGGTCTTTTAGTTAGTACCCCACACTCGCCAAACCCGTCTAAGGGATATATGTCATAATCTTTGGAGATGGATCACAAAAAATAAGGCCTACAAAGCAACCTTGGGAGAAGAATGCCTCCATCTCTCGGAAAGGCGAGCCTAATAAATTACTCGAGTTCAGGCTCTTGACCTAAGCAAAGCGTCCTATGGTGTTGTAAAGATTGGAATTCACAATGGTGAACCGTGCACTGAAAAGAAAAATGCAAAAAAATATAGTAGCACGAATGAGCCATGAAATCACAAACATTTCCTTTCATTTTCCAACCCAAAATGGGTTTTGAAGTACAAAGCCTTAGAGGGGTTACCAGTTACAAGCCTAAAACAAATTACAGAGTACAAATTCCTAAAAGGATTACAAGCTATAAGCCCAAAAGGGGTCACAAATTACAAATTCCAGAATGGTTATATATCATAGAATCCTGAGAAAATTCATTGTTGAGAAAAGTAGTTGGCGGGATCAATAAGGGCTCGAACAGGCTAAACATCGAGTATTGTGATGAAGTGTATCAAATCATGGTAACTACCTTAAATGAGAGCAGTTCAAGTAGATGATCAGCTTGAGAAAGGGGCTCGGTCACTTTATGAACCTCCAAGAGAAGAAGCCCCAAGTTGGTTAAGAAAGGCTCAATGAAGTCCCTTACCCCCTGTTTTATCATGACATTCGAAAAACACCAGGGGCCATGAAGTGAAATTAGGTGTTTGTTGCTCAAGTAACTCATCTGAGTTCATCCAAAGTATCATCACCATTGGCAAGAGAAGGTCAGATAGGTCTAAAGAGTGCAATCGAAATACTAATCACGAGCCTAGACGCCCAGCACCTCAAAAGATGCACAGTGCTAGTGAAAATAGGCTCGGATCCTAGAACTGTTGAGGGGAGAAGTGGTTAGGTAAATAATTCACCACTCTTGCCCTTTGCCTCTCCTACAGCTGTTACCTTACCCACGTTAAGGTCCCGAACAATCTCTGAATCACGAAGCTGGGATCAAAGAGAAGGGTAAGGAAAAAAATCATAGAAGCGTGAATCCAAACAACTTAAGAAAATGAGATAGGAAATGTTTCCTAGGGGATCTCCCCCTCTTCATACCGAACTATAGAAAGAAGATGGAATTCTAAGAAAGATAAGAAAATTTTACAAGGAAGGCAAGCTTTTATAAGACAAATTCTAGGTAAGCGACGGATGTCTAGCACATGGATGGCGCAATTAGTGCTTTAAAGGCATGACATGGAGGTTGCTTCAGAATATGAAGCATCTAGGACGGCTCACTATTTCCCCATAACTGACAACCCAGGTCACGAGAAAAGGCCTTTTGAGTTCTTTCCCGCCCTAAATACTAGTCAAAACACAAAAATGTTGATCGAGGTATAACTTTCTAGTTTAAAATCAACCTTTATTAGTACAAGTACAGTGGTAAATATTCGGGTCTCGAATATGGGATCGCCTAAAAAAAACACGATCGCAAAAGTATGGGACCTCACCCGTCAGAATTATCACTGAACTCTATATCAACAAAAAGCTCCTCTTCTGAAGAAGTGGGCCCATCATCGACATGATCTGGTGGTCCGGGCAAGTCAACCAAGTCTTGCTATTTTCATACCAAGATATAGGCAACCCAAGCTAGTGTCTCTCCAAATTTGGATCCGCGATTTGTGCATCTTGAGCCTTCACCAGATCACTATGTTTCTTCTTGCATCTGGCTCTTTCAACTAAGGTGTTAATTTTTCTATTTAACTAATTTATCTTATCCTAAGGTAACAAAATAAAAGGAAGGAGGAAGAGCACTCTACATGATGGTGCATCCTTAGAGAGGTGAAATTTGGGGTAAAGGTTAGTAACCTTAGAAGTTGCATGAGCAGAGTTGTTTAGGAGGCATTCAACAAAAACATTGTCCATCCTCTAATGATCCATTAGAGAGACCATGGGGCCCAAGTAATTGGAAATCCACCCAGTCTTAATATTAAACTAACCTCATCAGGTATCCTCAAAACTGTCACCTAATATCGCAGCAAGTCTCAGGACACGGTGGGTTCTAGGCCAGGAGACAGCAAGGGTAGGCCATGCCATCACGCTGGTGTCACATGAATCGACCTCCCAAAAGACATGGGGGCCCAAATTCAGGATTACTATTGTAAAACACTCTCCATTTCAAAGAATAACCTCTTAGCCTCAGAACATGATGGGCCCAGAGCTTGTACCTCATGAACCCATGTTCTCCCCCCAAGCCCCTCAGAATTCTTGTCTGAAATAACAATGCTAGGGCAGATTATTTTCTCCTCCATGGAGTTTTTCCCTTTTATGTAATTCCTCCCTCTTGGATATAGGGATCTCACCTCAAGGATAGGAATAACTGCTGTATCAGCAAGGCCATGGAGATAGATGTGAAATCTGTGACTAGCAGGGATGGCCATGACACTAGAGGGTGGGAGAAAAATCGAGCTAGATTCAATCTTATCCATAAAAAAATTAGATGAAATAATAACATTCAAAACAACATTCCCATTAGGGAGGTGACTACGGTCGTCAGAAAATAAATATCCAATAAGAGTCGGGGTCGAATCCCACAAGGATATGGGATAGATTCACCATATGTTGTAAATTAGTTCACACAAACATGCATCATGTCTAAAAATAAAGTAAAATTTGGGAGAAAAGGTGAAAGCAAGTATAAATTGAAAATATTTAATCAAAGAAGGGAAAAACAATTGGTGTTAGCAAGATGAGAGACTAGGCGGTGTGCATTTGATGGGGTATCGACTTTGAAGACATCAACTATGAGCCTTAGATTCAACTAGTGCATGAATAGCCTTGGCTTTGTGTTACACTCAAAGTTTCTCAACCAACAGACTGTGTCTACTTTGGATTTTCTCAAACTCCAAAGCTAAAATCTACTAAACAACCAAACCATGTTTGAGGAAGAGTTTAGATTATTTCTAGCTCTAACCCTTTAATGGAGTTTGAATTGGGTGTAGACTTCTCTAGCTCCAACCCATATATCAAAACCCCAAATCCTCACTATTGAAGTCTTACCCAACTTCACTTTTCTTTCTCAAGCAAAAGCAAAGTTAGAGAGCTCAATTAATATTTGCAACCATTAGTTATCAAATTAAAACTTGAATAAATCAATAAATCCATGCTTTCTACCTATATCTAAGATCAATTAGTCCATACCCACTTAGATCTAAACACCCATAAGCTACGCATACCCCTAGAATGGAATTTAGCTACTCACAATTTAGGAAAGAGAAACTATATCAAAGGGAAATTCCTCGCTTCTATTCATCATCAGCAAATAAAATTAGTTCTAAGCTTTTGAGCCTTAAACAATGGTGCTTTTTCGAAAAGAAGAAAATGAAGAAGAAAGTATATTTGTATTATCTCAATTACTCTTCTACAATATTCTCTCTAATGTAATCTCAAACTTCTCTAATGTGTTGTCTATACAAAAGGGGTAAAAATCAGTATAAAATCCCTTGCATGGATACCCAAAAATGCACTTGGAAGCTTCTTCAAGTACATACTTTCCTTCTTGGAAAATTTTTCCCTTCAGAGGAGACACGACTCACTTACGCTTGCACCTGCATTTTGTAGGTGCAGATGTGCGGCTCGCAAATGCTTTAGTAGAATTAAATAGTGCTCCCTTAATGGTTTTGCATTGGTATTTGCAGTTCACAGATGCAGACTTGTGGCACACAAGTCTAATTCCAGTAACGTCCTAACTCCTTATGCGTGTGTAACACCCCAAAGTTCTCTAAGATTAGGCTTGTGATTTGAAATTTGATCAAAAGAAAAGTTTGCAAAATTTCATAGAATGACTCTTTGTACAAGTCGTGGTTTGAAGTCACAAATCGTAGGAGAAGTCATGGTAAGCACCAGTTTCTCCTGGTTTAGTAATGACGACTCATGGTACGGGTTGTAGGAGGAAGTAAAGAGTCAAGGTATGACTCGTTGTAGGAAATAATGAGTCATGTTAGGAAGTTGTGGTTTGGGTCTGCTAAGGGAATGTTTGAGGTCACAAGTCATGGTACGACTCATTATAGGAAACAACGAGTCATTGTAGGCAGTCGTAGGGTGTAAGTGCAGAGATGAGACCCCTAACCACGAGACATGGTATGACTTGTTGTAGGAAACAACTAGTCATGGCGATGCCTATGGTTGGAGAACCATAGAACCAGAAATTTTGACTGGCAAACCACGGACGGAAACCACAAGTCGTGGTTAGGTGGTAAGACACGTGGTACATGGCAGTCAACTTTTTAATTACGTTCTCTGAGGGGTATTTTTGTAACTTGCTAACCTTCTAACCCCTAAGTGACATCATTTTGGGTTTCTTAAGGAGTATATTAAGGGGTTTATCCTAGTTTAAGTCCATATGCTTTCATAACTATAGTAGATTTGAAATCCTCTCTCAAGATCAAGGCTAGGGTTCTTCATAAATCTCTTCCAATCTTCTTGGGTTTTCAAGACAAGTTTAGGAGTCAATTACCCAGGTATGTAGGGCCATGAATGGGGGATCTCTTGCACCCTCATGCCTTTTTTGAGTTGAATTCATGATTTTCACCTCCCATGCTCTAGTTTTTGAATGCTAGGGTTTTGTGCAATTGTGGTTGAATTCTCTCATGTTCCTCTATGAAATCAGACCTCTCATGATTTAATTTATGTTTCTATGATTATGATTGCATGTCCCTTATCAATTCCCTTATCAGACTCAAATTGCATGAAATTTCATAATTCTCTTATGATTTCAAGTCTCTTAAGATTCAAGCTATGAATTATGATTATAATGCATGTTTTTTTTAGAATTCCTCATGAAATCATGAATTACAAGATATTATTATTATACCCTATTATGCATAATTTTTATGAAATTTAAGTCTATGTATCATGGCCTATCTTCGGCACTATTTTCATGGCTAGCTCACGTATATTAATATGTTACGAATTTCATGATTTAAATTAGCCATTCAAACCCATATTTCATGATTATGATATAAACACTATGTATGTTTTGGGAGTAGTATTTAGCATCGAGTAGGCCGGGGTTCCAGCGTATGCAGGTATAGAAACTTTGCGCCAACATATCTATGATGGGGTCCTCGACGAGAGTGTCTCCCATGCTTGAATGGGCCACCTCTGAGTAATATCATTCCTTTTAATGGCTCTACCCTATCAAGGTATGAACACCCTCCCGACTAGGGTTTTACAGGTTGAGTTCCATGTATGCCCACGTAGGGTATGTCGGTTATAAGAATCTCCCTTTGTATCTTAATCTCTATATATTATTATGTTTATTCCTTATAATATTATGACTTATGGTATTTTGGCTCAAAACATTCTCTATGAGGTTTTACTTGTGAAAACAGTCATATTTAGCTTTATGATACAGTTTTGGAAGCCTTTGAGCCCTTATGTTCAGTTTATGACCAACATCTTATGTTTTATAGTATCTTACATTCATGATCTCTTTATTGATTTTACGAGCATGTTTTACTTACTCTATATACTCAGTACATTCAAAGTATTGACCGCATACTCTATACTATATTGTCTCATGATATAGGTTCAGGCGACCTGTCTCAGTCTGGTCATTAGCTCGCTCCTACTCAGTCCAGCTCTATCCCAGTCTTGGTGAGTCTTCTTCTTTTGAGGATGTTTATTAAGTTTATGCTTTATGTCTATTACTTTTAGTTTTAGACTTAGCGAGCTAGTTGGGAATGTTGTCCCATCAGCTCATCTTAAGTTTAGAGGCTTTTAGACAATTATGTAGTAGATGATCAGCGTTGTTGACTGTCTTTCTTTTCTTATGTTTTATGCTATACGTTTTAGACTTCTGCTTATCTTAGGTTCATGCATTAACTCCTCTTATCTATTCTCTTAATCATTTTATGTATGTTCCATGGGTTAGCTTGGAGCCATTCGTGGTTCTAGGTCCCGCGTCTCGATCTGGTGTGCCAGCTAGGGTCGTGACAAATTTGGTATCAGAGCCAAGGTTTAGGTGTGTCCTAAGGTGTCTAAAAGCTGCATTAAGTAGAGTCTTTTCCCTAGATGTGAAGCACGCCATACATATGGGGAAGAGGCTACGAGACATTTTAGGAAATTTCCCTCTTTTCATGATCCATGTCATTCAATGCCTCTCTCTACTCCACTAACTCATATTATAAGCGTTTGTAGAAACAATCTTCCTTCCTGAGTCAATGGAATAAGAAATGGCAACGGTTATGGCGATGGCAATGGAGACGGACATCAACCAGCACCGCCAGCTCCAGCGGATCCCTTGCATGAGCAGGTTACTCATGCCGAGTTTGGGGCCTTTTTTTAGATGTTGGCTCAGGATATGATAGCCTAATCCAGCCAGCAGGTAGTGGCTCATCTCCACCAAAATGGAAATGCTGTGGCAGCGAGAGTGCGAGACTTCATAAGAATGAACCCACTGAAGTTCTAGGGTTTGAAGGTGGACGAGGATCCTCAGGAGTTCATAGAGGAGGTTCAGAAAATCACCCAGATTATGGGGGTGACTGGAGAGGAGAGTGCAGACTTAGCCTCTTATCAACTGAAGGGGGTTGCTCATATATAGTTTCGACAGTGCAAGGAGAGCAGGGGAGTTAGTGTGGTTCCCCTTGGTTGGGATGAGTTTGTTACCTCTTTCTAGGAAATATCCTTTCCTCAAGAGTTAAGGGAGGTAAAGGTAGCCAAGTTCATCAATCTGAAGTATAAAAACATGATGGTCCAGGAGTACACCTTGTAGTTTACGCGGTTGTCCAAGCATGCATCAGAGATTTTGGCTGATCTGAGGGCTCGTATGAGAAAGTTGTGAATGGGGTTGCAGATTCATTGGGAAAGACATATAGGACTACCATGTTGATCAGTGACATGGACATCTCTCGCTTGATGATACATGCTCAGCAGATAGAGGAGGAGAAAATGAAAGAGAGAGAGAGAGAGATAGGCCAAGAGGGCAAGGACAGGGAATTATGGGAACTTCCTGTAGAGGTAAGGGGAGGATATCGCAACAGTCTCACCAGAGGTCATTGCTCCAGCTTCACCATCATCTAGTGTCTCATCTAGACCCAGACGTGACCAAAAGGGTAGAGCATCAGGCTCTAGAGGTAGAGGAGCATGGAAGGGGAGCACACTTTTCCAGCCTGTGCGAAGTGCGCTAAGAACTACCCTGGGTGATGCTTATTTGGCTCAGATGCTTGTTTCAGGTGTGGTAAATTTAGACATAGACTCAAGGATTACCCTTTATCCAGACAGGGTGACACTTGGGAATTGCACCCCAGCCACTAGTTCAGTAGCTCCTGTAGCTTGCCTATTTCAGCAGGGCGCATTTTCTAGTGTAGGTGGTGGCCAACGCTAGAACATGCTCTATGCACTATCATCTTGGCAGGAGCAGGAGGTCTCACCTGATGTGGTTGCTGGTATGTTACGAGTATTCCATGTTGATGTATATGCATTGTTAGATTCAGTGGCTATATTGTCTTTCTTGACTCCTTACATTATTGTTAATTTTTGTGTTAGTCCTGAAATCCTGTCAGAACCCTTCTCAGTCTCTACTCCTGTCGGTGAGTCAGTTTTAGATCGATGGATATATATGAATTTCCCTATCATAATTCTTTAGAAAGTCACCTCAGCCGACTTATTGGACATAAATATGACCAATTTCGATGTTATATTTAGTATGGATTGGTTACATGCTCGTTATGCCTCGATCAATTGTAGAACCCGTACAGTAAAGTTCTGTTTTTCGTGTGAATCAGTCCTAGAGTTGAAGGGTAGTTCAGCGGTGCGTGTAGGTGACTTTATTGGTTGTGTATACCATCTACTTCAGGATAAGGATGCTACATCCGAGTCCCCAACTCTTCAGTCAGTATGTGAGTATTTGGAGGTGTTTCTAGTTGCTCTACCAAGAGTTCGTCCCGAGCGAGAGATTGACTTTGGTATCAATCTTCTCCCTGATATACAACCCATATCGATTCCTCCTTATAGAATGTCTCCAACCAAGCTAAAGGAGTTGAAAGAGCAGTCGAAGGATCTCCTAGATAAGGGTTTCATCAGGCCTCGTAAGTCCCTATGGGGTGCTCCAGTTCTCTTTATTTTGGAAAAGGATGGTTCTCTTAGGATATGCATTGATTATCGACTGTTCAACAAGGTCACAATCAAGAATAAGTATTCGCTCCCGAGGATTAATGACCTATTTGACCAGCTTCAAGGTGCTAAGTGATTTTCAAAGATAGACCGTAGATCCGACTATCACCAGCTTGGAGTAAGGAGAGTGACATTTCGAAGACAGCCTTCAGGACTCGGTATGGTCACTATGAGTTTGCAGTTATGTCTTTTGGACTAACGAATGCACCTGCATCTTTTATGGACTTGATGAATAGGGTGTTCAAGTAGTATTTAGATATATTCGTGATTATCTTGATAGATGATATTCTCATATACTCTCGGAGCGAGGAGGAGCATGCCGCTCATTTAAGGATTGTGTTGCAGACTCTCAAGGATCGCCAACTATTTGCTAAATTTAGCAAGTGTGAATTTTGTCTTAACTCAGTAGAATTCTTGGGTCATGTAGTGTCTAATGATGGTGTATAGGTGGACTCTCAAAAGATAGAAGCGGTGAAGAATTGGCTTAGATCTGTCAGTCCTATAGTTATTAGGAGCTTTTTGGGTTAAGCTGGCTACTATAGGAGGTTCATAGAGGGGTTTTCATCCATTGATACACCATTGACTAAGTTGACCTAGAAGAAGGTTAAATATCAGTGCTCGGGTGCTTGTGAAAAGATTTTTCAGAAGTTAAAGGCTCGATTCACATCAGCCCCTATGTTGACCCTATCGGAAGGCACGAATGGCTTCGTTGTGCATTGTGATGCTTCTAGGGTTGGTCTTGGTTGTGTGCTTATGCATCATGGTAAAGTCATTGCATATGCCTCTAGGCAGCTTAAGACTTATGAGAAGAATTATTCGATGCATGACCTAGAGTTGGCAGGTGTGGAGTTCGCTTTGAACATTTGGAGGCACTATTTGTATGGGGTGCATGTGTATGTGTTTGCGGACCACAAGAGCCTTTAGTACGTGTTTACTTAGAAGGACTTGAATTTGCGGCAAAGGAGATGACTAGAACTTCTCAAAGACTATGACATGAGTTTCCTTTACCAACCAGGCAATGCCAATATAGTGGAAGATGCTCTTAGTAGGCTATCCATGGAGAGTGTGTCTCATGTCAAAAATGGGAGAAAGGAGTTGGTGAAGGATGTCCATAGGCTTTCTCATTTAGGGGTTCTCCTTATAGATTCATGGGATGGTGGTGACATTGTCCAGAGTAGTCAGAAATCTTATGCGGATGTTAGGAGGAGAGAGCTTGAGTTTGAGGTTAATGATTGGGTGTTTCTAAAGCTGTCTCCCATGAAGGGATTTATGAGGTTCGGCAAGAAAGGGAAGCTTAGTCCCTGATATGTTTGTTCTTATATAATTCTGAGGCGAGTTGGAAAGGTGGCATATGAGTTGGAGCTACCAGCGGAGTTAGCTTCGGTGCACCTAGTTTTCCATGTATGTTTGTTGAAGAAGTGCATTGGTGACCCAGCCTTAGTTTTTTCGGTAGAGAGCATTGGTGTAGAGGATAGCCTCACTTATGAGGGGGTTCTAGTTGAGATCCTTGATCATCAAGTCCGAAAGTTGAGGAGCAAGGAAGTAGCTTCAGTGAAGGTTTTGAGGAGAAATTAGCTTGTTAAGGGAGCTGAAACTGAAGCAAATATGATGGCTGGATACCCACATCTTTTCCCTTCCGGCTCAGTTCCAACATGAGGTACCGGTTTCCTTCTTAGTACTATATTCAATTTCATGTCAAGTTCAGGTCTCTCAGTTCCTTTCATGTTATAGCATGCATGTATGTTTCATAAATTCAGTTCAGTCATGTATCTCACTCCGAAGTCAGTCACTCCGTTAGTTTTTCAATCTATAACTTTCAGTTCTAGGATTGCAGCTCTTTCCCCATCTTTTCAGCTTATTTAGTCTCCATTCGAGGATGAATGTTTCCAAGGGGGAGATAATATAACACCCCAAAGTTCCCTAAGATTAGGCTCTTGATTTAAAATTTGATCAACAGAAAAATCTATAAAATTTCTCAGAATGACTCGTTGTATGAGTCGTGGTTTGAAGTCATGGATCATAAGAGCAGTCATGGTAAGCAACAGTTTCTCCTGGTCCAGTAATGATGACTCATGGTACGATTCATAGGAGGCAGTAATGAGTCAAGGTACGACTCCTTGTAGGAAACAATGAGTTGTGGTAGCAGTCGTGGTTTGGGTCTGCTAAGGGAAGGTTTGAGGTCACAAATCATGGTACGACTCATTGTAGGAAACAACAAGTCATTGTAGGTAGTTGTAGGGTGTAAGTGCAGAGGATAGGACCCCTAACCAAGAGATATGATACGACTCATTGTAGGAAACAACGAGTCGTGGTGATGCCCATGGGTCGAGAACCAGGAATTTGACTAGCAAACGACGAACAGAAACCACGAGTCGTGGTCATGTGGTATGACTTGTGGTACCTGGTAGTCAGCTTTTTAATTACATTTTTTCCAGGGGTATTTTTATAACTTTCTAAGCTTCTAACCCCTAAATGATATTGTTTTGGGTTTCTTAAAGAGTGTATTAAGGGGTTTTACCTAGCCTAAGTCCTTATGCTTTCATAACTATAGTTGATTTGAAATCCTCTCTCAAGATCAAGGCTAGGGTTCTTCATCAAATATCTTCCAATCTTCTTGGATTTTCAAGATAAGTTTAGGAGTCAATAAAAAAGGTATGTAGGGCCATGATTGGGGGATTTATTCCACCTTCATGCCTTTTTCGAGTTGAATTTACGATTTTCACCTCCCATGCTCTAGTTTTTGAATGCTAGGGTTTTGTGCAATTGCGGTTGAATTCTCTCATGTTCCTCTATGAAATAAGTCTTCTCATGATTTATTTTACATTCCTATGATTATGATTTCATGTCCCTTATCAATTCACCTCATGAATCTATAAATTTTCAATCTAAAGTATGATTTTGTGAACTTCTAGGTTTTGACTCAAATTGCATGAAATTCCATGATTCTCTTTCAATTCCCTCATGAATCTATAAATTTCCAGTCTCAAGTATGATTTTGTGAACTTCTAGGTTTTGACTCAAATTGCATGAAATTCCATTCTCTTATGATTTCAAGCCTCTTAAGATTCAAGCTATGAAATATGATTATAATGCGTGTTTTCTACTAGAATTGCTCATGAACTCATGAATTACAAGATATGCTGATTTTACCCTATTATGCATGATTTTTATGAAATTTAAGTCTACATATCATGGCCTATCTTCGACACTATTTTCATGGAAAGCTCATGTATATTAACATGTTATGAATTTCATGATTTACTAGCCATGTAAACCCATGCGTCATGATTATTATGAGCATTATATATATTTTGGGAGTAGTATTTAGCATCAAGTAGGCCGCGGTTCCAACGAACCCAGGTCTTAGAACAACGTGCCAATGTAGCCATGACGGGGTCCTCCATGAGAGTGTCTCCCATGATCGAATTGGGCCATCCATGAGTAGTATCATGCCTTTCATGGCTCTACCCTATCAAGGTATGAACACCCTCCTGACTAGGGTTTTACAGGTTTGGCTCCATGTATGCTCACGTGGGGTATGCCGGTTATAAGAATCTCCCATTGTTCCTTAATCTCTATATATTATTTTGTTCATGCCTTACGATATTACGACTTATGGTATTTTAGCTCAAAACATGATTTATGAGGTTTTATTTGTGAAAACAATCATATTCATCTTTGTTACAAATTTGGAAGCCTTTGAGCATTTATGTTCAATGTATGACCAACATCTTATGTTTTATACTATCTTATATTCATGATCTCTTTATTGATTTTATGAGCATGTTTTACTTACTCTACATACTCAGTACATTCAAAGTACTGACTGCATACTCTATGCTATATCATTTCATGACATTAGTTCGTGCGACCAGTCTCAATCTCGTCATTAGCTCGTTCCCGCTTAGTCCAACTCTATCCCAGTCTTTGTGAGTCCTCATCTATTGAGGATGTTTATCAGTTTTTTCTTTATGTCTATTACCTTTGGTTTCAGACTTAGTGGGCTAGTTGGGTGGTTTTCCCATCAGCTCATCTTACGTTTAGATGCTTTCAGACAGTTATGTAGGAGATGATCAACGTTGTTGGTTGTTGGTCTTTTCTTATGTTTTATGCTATACGTCCCAGACTTTCACTTATCTTCTGTTCATGCATTAATTTCTCTTAGCTATGCTCTTAATCATGCTATGTATGTGCCATGAGTTAGCTTGGTGCCATTCGTAGTTCTTGGTCCAGTGTCCCAGTCCGAAATTCTAGTTCGGGTCGTCACAGCGTGGTACTTGTTGTACACTGGTGCAGGCTTGCAGCATGCATGTACTTGTTTTCCCTCCGACAGATTGCTTTCAGTTTAATTTCTTTATCTTCTTTGTTTCAACTAAATGGTTGCACAAAAGAGGAGAAAATGCATATAACCCTTCTAAATTATGTTAAAATGAAGAAATAACACATGCTTAAGACCATCTCCAACCCAACTTTATTTTTGACTCTAAAATCTAAATTTAGAGTAAATAATAGAGTTTTTTGCTTCAACCCATCTTTATTTTTGACTCTAAACTCTAAATTTAGAGTAAAAAATAGTGTGAATAATGTAACTCCAAATTTGGAGTTGCACTATTGATCAAATCTATTTTCTGATTTCAATATAATATCATTATTTGTAATAATTAACACTTTAAATTTAACACAATATAAATTTTAAGATCATTAATTAAGTCTCTAATATTCGTATTTATATTTTTATGTAATAATTTTATTATATTAATTTTAAATTCAAATTAATGTATAATTTTATAAATTAAGTTTCATATATAATATTTTTATATAAAATGTAATTTAATTTATTATAATTTATAATTGTATAAAAAATATAAACACCACAAAAATAAAATTTGCAAATATAATATATTGTTAATAAATAATACAATGTTGAATGAGTATTCGGAGTTTTGCGATCTCGTTTTGCAATTATCGCAGAGCTTCACATTTTTGGAGAAAAGAAGTGCTACATGATATAATAATAACATGTATTATACTTCACAACATGATAATCGAGGATGAACGTGATCTTAATGCACCAATACAAGATACTTTAAAAGTTCCAACTCCAATAGTAGAAATGGTTGTAGATAAAAATTATTGATTTGAACAAATTTTAGCTCGACGTAAAAAAGAATTAAGGATAAAAATGCTCATTTTGAACTGCATAATGCATTAATAGAGCATTTACGGGAGCAAAATAGTAATATTAAAAGTTGAATATTTATGTATAAATTAAAATAAATATTACCATGATGTAATATTTATTTAATCGTATTTCATCAATGATTTCACTTTTATTTGAATTTTCCATTAATATGTATAATACATATTATTTACTTAAAATTTATATTATTTAAAAGTATAGGATATAAAAATAATTTTATATTAAATGATTATATAAGAAAAAGATATAAATTATATAGGGTGATTATGTAGAAAAAAGAAGCAACAATTTATTTTATGAATTAAGAAAATATAATAAATAAAATAAAAATAATAACATAATATTGAAGAGAGAGAAGAATAAAAAAAGAATATTCTTTTTTGGAGTAAAACATAGAATAGTGGGTTGGAGTTAGTTTTTTTCAAATTTGAAGAATTCCATATTTGACTCCAAATTTAGAGTTTAGACTCAAAAATAGAGTTGTGGGTTGGAGATTCCTTAAGAAACGAATGAGTTGGTAAATTACCAACTCATCAAACCCCCAAACTTCAAATATTACTTATTCTCAAGCAAAGCATTCACTCACAAATGGATTTCACTTAAGTTTATCATATTCCGGGGGCTGCACAGAGTACCACTAAGACTCAAAATAACCCCAAAATAACAAAAAGACTCAAAATGAAAAAAAAGACTCAAAAAAGTGCACAAATTTCAATTGGTACCACCACATGTACTCGACAAATATCACCATCACTCTTTCAATTCAGATCAAGGAATTTTCATTTCAATTAAAATTAATATGCCTCTCATATAATTGACATTCAACTTTCAAGGTGTTTCTAGAAGCTCACTACACAACTTGTCGCATTCATACCTCTCAATTGAGATTACTTTAACATTTACTCCAAGGATATAATTGCCCTCATCAAGAGAGAGAATTCCACTCACAACCACATAACAGGGATTATAAGATGATCTAAAAGCGCTGACTCACTCAAGGATATTCAAGTATAGACACATTCACTCATAGGCTTGCTCTTCATGTAAATAGCAGAGTCGCCAAACTTGGAATCACTCAGGACTTGCGGTTCATAATGTAAGTTAGGGGTAAGGATAGGAAATCATTTTTTTCAAGTGACTAGAACCTCCTTAATGCTCTTATGATACACATCAAACATCCTGCTCACATCATAGAGTCAACTCCACCATATCTCTCCTTTTCACAATCCAAGTTTTCCAAAGAGCCACCTTCTATGCACCTAAGGTTTCTACATTAAGCATCCACTACACAAGAGGTAGCACTGATAACGTCCAAAATATATCCTTCATGCAAAGAATGTACACAGCCAAAGTATCAAAACAAGTAACCCGACGAGTGCTGGAGTCGAATCCCACGAGGACTAGGGAATTAGAGTTACAAGTGTCGGTTGAGAAATTGATGTTAGATTGCACCACATAGATCAAATATAAAAACAAATAAAATGAGGGGGGTTTAAAATTTGCATTGAATTGTATTGGGTGAATGAGCGAAATAAAACAGCAAGATCAGTTAAGTTGTCAACAAGAGTGTGAAAGACTAGAAGTGCGGTGTAGATGAAATACTCACTAGATCGGGACATGCCAGGTCATCTTATGAGTTCAAAGTGTGTAAATAATCTCCGGAAGTGGGTAATTACAGCTTTTCAGCCTTCTAAATATCTCTTACTAGAGTTTTGTCAAACCTCTAGTTACGATTTAACTCAATCCGATTTGATTAGGATTAGCAACTGCACTAATTTCTAGTAATTATCTGGTAATAAGGAATGATAATGCAATTTCAGCTATTTCTATCCCAATTTCAAAATCTCTTATCCATACCCACTATTAAATTATCTTCCAATACTTAACTATTCTCTTACAAGCAACAATCAAGCAAGAATAAATAGACCCATATCATAATCAATGGACCTTCCTTTATAGATTGAAAAGAATCTAATAGATTTATACTTATTTGAACAATACAAAGATGACTCTAGCCATACCCAATCTAATTAAGTATTAATCATCACACACCTCTAGTTAATGATTTAGCTACTCATGATTAAGAAATTCAGAAATACATTGATCAATAGCTTCATTGAACTTAATAGCAAGAGTAGAAAAATCAACTTCACAAGATAATCTCCAATAATAGCTGAAACTTACTAGTACAAAGAAGATATAGAGCAGAGTACTGCTTCCAAATTTACCAATCAAAATCTCCCTGCTTCAACTAAGAGAAGGTTATGCAGCTAAAAAGGGAAGCAATGATGTGATATATGCTTTTGCTCTCTCTCAATATCTCTATTTATATCCTGAAAAGTAGGGCACTTTTTATCTCTTTTCCCATGTTGGACGATTATACCCCTGAGTACCGCTCTGGAATCGGTGAAGGAACCAACGGTTCGTTGGTTCCAATTTGTGAACCACCAGATATCTTTTATGATCCCTTACTAAAATCCAGTGAACATCGGCGGTTCACCTGGCATTTCGCCGATGCCAATCCGTGAACCGCCAGCTCTTCAAGCTATTTTCCAGAACTTTGGGTGTCTTTCAGCGACTGGACCAGCGAATTGCTGCTAGCAATTTTTGAACCGCCAGTGGAATTATTCCTCAGAGGCAGTGATGTTCGTCCTTTGGCCGGCGTTTCGCCGATTTTCAATTGTGGATCGCCGATTTCCTCTCACTCCTTTATTTTTTCTCCATTTTTGCTCTTTTCTTCACATTTAGTCATCTGCACACAACAACAACCAAAAGGTCATAAAATACAGATAATCAACTGAAGAACTAAGGAAAAACTCAAGTCTTATAACCTAATGAGTTGGTAAATTACCAACTTATCAAGCACCACTCCATTCTTTTCTTTATTCCCTTGATCAATGTAACACCCCGAAAGTATCCAATATCAAATCTGAGACTTGAGTAGAGAACCAACAAAAGTTGGCACCAGGACACAATATGACCCTAGGGACGGGTCATAGGTAGATCATATGGGTCGTTGGTTGACCCTTCTGGGGAGAGGTTTAGAAAATGGCGGAAATTTCCCAGAACCAATGACAGAAGGGAAAATCCATAGGTTCTTAGGACGGGTCATTTTTTAGGGTCATTATATCGGGTTTAGAGAATGGTTCAGAGCAGGTCCAGGTAGTAAGGGAGAACAGACGGCTCGTTGGTTGAACCAATGGCTCATTTGATTTGTCGTAGGTTCCCACTTGGCAGCTCTTTATTATGATTTCCTAAGGGTATTTTCATAATTTTCTAGGCTTTTAACTCTTAAGTGATATCATTTGTAGCTTCCTAAAAGGTTGATTAAGGGGTTATACTTAGCCTACGCCCTCATTATATTCAAACACCCTAAGTTGGAAATCATCTCTTAAGGAAAAGCTAGGGTTCTTCATCTTCTTCTTCTCAAATTCTCTTGGTCTCAAAATCAAGTCAAGGAACTCTTCAAGCCAGGTATATAGGGTCATGAAAGGGAGATTTCTTCCACCCTCATACCCAATTCAAATTCACTTTCATGAATTCAAGTCTCTAATCATGATTTTATGAATTTTTAGGGTTAGACCTAATTTTGATGAAAATTTTCATGATCTTCTACGATTCAATTCTTTTATGACTCAATCCATGATTTATGATTTTAATTGCATTATTTCTATTAAATTCTCTCATGAATATATATTTTCATGTAACGATGAACTACTCAATTATGCATGAATTTCATGAATCTCAAGCTTATGTATCATGGCGGGTCTCCGGCATTGTTTTCATGGCTAGCTCATGTATGTTATGCAATTTATGAATATAATGATTTCTAACTAGCCTATGTAAAATCAAATATGTTTTATGATTATGATATGAGCACTATGTATTTTTTGGGAGTAGTACTTAATACCAAGTAGGTCGAGGTTCAGGGCATTCAGGTCTTAGAACTACGTGCCACCATAGGTATGATAAGGGTCCTCATCAGAGAGTGTTCCCCTGACCAAATGGGCTCATGAGTAATTTTACGCTTTCATAGTTCTTACCCTTGGTAAGGTATGAAAACCCTATCAACCTGAATTACAGGTTGGGCTCCTTGTGTGCTCACATCGAGTATGTCAGTTATAAGAATTTTCCCTTGTTCCGCATGCTTAAGTTGTTCGTGTTCAGGATTTACAGTATCATGTTTTTTTAGTATTTTTGATCCTTTGATCAGTCTATGAGCTTTTACTTATGATTTCAAACATGTTAAGCCTTGTGATTTTACTTTCAAACTTTGGGTCATTATGTTCCCGTTTATGAAGAAAAACTCATATTTATGAATATCTCACGATTACGATTTTTAGCATGTTATCCTTATTCTCATATTTTACTTATCCTACATACTCATTATTGAATGTACTGATCACGTACTTTAGCGCTATATCGTCTCAAGATATAGGTTCAGGTGACTAGTCTCATTCCTACTGCTAGATTCTAGTTTGCTTTAACTTAAGCAGTTTTGGTGAGTCCTTATAATCTGAGGATGTCAGTTTTGACACATATCCTTTTTATGTTTTTTTAGTTTCAGACTTAGTAGAGCTAGTTGGGGTTTTTGTCCCTTCAGCTTATCTTATGATTAGAGGCTTTTCAGATAATCATGTATAGGTATTCAGCAATTGACTTGTCTTCAATTTTGATGCCTTATGATATCTTAGACTTCCACTTATGTCTTATAATATAGTTATTCCACTTAGTTGTTTGCTTATGCTTATGTTATGCATGTGCAATGATTTATCTTGGAGCCATTCCTAGTTCTACGACCCGTGTTACATTCAGGGTCTATGCTAGGGTCGTGACAATCAAAGGCTTCAGACAGTTATCTTGTTTTACATTAAGCAACCGGTGCTACCTCACATTGAAGCTCATTCCTCTTTTTTCTTTTATGCACACCCCCAAACTTAGGCTTTTGCCTACGTCAATATTTCATTTCTCATTCTCCCCTAAATCTTGGGCTTATAGCCCCCATTTTTTTTATCATGAGCAATTAGGGAGGAACGAGTGCTAAAGTAGAGGATTCAAAAAAAAGGTCAAGGCTTGTAATATGGTTTCCAAGAAAAAGGTTTATGGCTCCAGAATGGTTAACTAAAATTAATGTAAGGAGGGCCTTGTTTTTGGTTAAATGACTATCCAAAAAGGGCCCAAGGTCATTTTCCAAGCTCAGGCACATCTAAGATTTCCCCTTGAGCCACATTTTGGGTAGGTTCTAGACGATATGTATACAAAAAAATCTAACAATAACCTTACCACACAAGGCATCATAATTCGAAGGAGTCTAGTTATTCTCAAAATCAATTGAAAAATATGACTTTTGACAAGTTATTCCGAGTTCCATATAACTCATTTGTAAATCAAAAAGCCAAAAAAAGAATAAAGGCATCATGATAAGAGTTTATAAGTTCATTTACCCCTCTTTTCTCAAAAATTAAATTTCTTTGCCAAGAGAAATTTTTTTGGTGGTGCCTCTCAAGATAAGTGCACATAGACTCAAAAGACACTAAAACATGGCATTTTCCTTTAAGAAAGTCACCTCTCAATCTATCATTGGGAAATGCTACTCAGTTCGACACAAAAATTAAGATAAGAAAATCTTTTTCCTTGGAAAAGAATGATCGTATGAAGAAAATCCTCGAAGTTCATTTGCTAACTACTATCTGCAAAGGCAATTGTGATGCACTGGTAGTGAAAAAATTGGCGTATCGGACCAACTCAGCATTCTGGCAACTCCTATCACAAAATAAGAAAATTAAGCCCAGCAAGGGTCAAAAGTCAAAATCATTACAAAACAAGACCAAAAAGGGCATCCAATCATCAAAACATCACTCAAATAAAAATTCATAACATCCAAAACAACACAAGCCTGGCAAGGGAATCAATATAAATCAAACAAGTCCCACCCCCAACTAAAAATCAAACAGTGTCTGCAATGTTGTAGAATAAAGGATAAGGGGGCAAGAACTCCCTGTGCCATCTACTCTTTATCATTATCCCATGGCATACCTCGAAGCTAGAGCCAGCGCCGCCCCTTCGGGGGTGAGCGATGCCCAAAGAATCAAACAGAATACCCTGAGTCCTCGGAGAGACAGTAGCATCATCCTTCTACTCGCTCTCTTCCTCCTCCCCCAAGGTCCCGTAGAAAATTATTAATTAGACCTCAAATGGTGTGTGCGGAAGCCATAGCTTCACCTAAGAAGCTCATATCAGCACTAGACATGGTAGCCTTGCCCTTTACCTCTCTCATATCGGCCTGGATGGATGCCACTACTCCCTCGGCAACATCATCTCTAGAATAATTGTTAAGGCTGTTAAAAATGTCTTCCATCATGTTCTTGACAGACCTTTGGATCAAGGATGGAAGATTTTTGGCTAACTTGTTGAGCTAATTTTTATGGGCATATATCATGTTAGCCAACTTTTGGAGCCCACTAGGCACTAACAGAGGAGGTAGTGGTGAAGAACTAGGAGGTGGAATCTCTTCTGAGGCATGCCCTGACATCACCAGGGAAGGATCTCTGAGGTCTTGCACAAATGGGGCATTGTTAGTGTCATGAGCCACAGGGCTATCAGGGACGTCCCATGCTTGTATCCTCTATTTCTTGCTCTTAGGTATATCAGCATCCCACTTTTTGTCATTTTCAATCACCCCAGCAGCACAGCAAGCACAGTCATCTTCAAAGTAATGCACCCCCTTTGGCACACAACTGGCTAATCCACATGAGGAATGGCATGGAGAGAGCCTACTATCGAGCTTTCCTTTTGATCTGCACTGTGGCCACTTTCTTGAAGTTCACATGCACTCCTGACATAATACAAGCTATTAGATGGCTGCCTAAATTTGCACCTTTTGATCATTTTTAACGACATTACGAAGGAGCAAACCAAATCTAGGCACAACTTAGCTTCGAAGTAGAGTTCCTACCTGGGAATTTTCCACCCAAACTGGCCCAAGTCTGCTGGCCATTTGCAATGATTCTAGTCACCCATTTGAGTTAGTGTCTCTTTGTAGCAACCCGCTCCGCCAACTCAGTCCCTAGAGCATTGGTTCCCCCAATAGGTAGAGTTAATAGTGTCAGGGGTGATGCAATTTCTTTCCCCCATACCATGATAGAGGACAAATAGGGGAACTCATCTATCTTTCCCGAGTGCTTCATTGAGTCTTGCCTCACTTGATTGAGGCATAAAACTCATGCACTATGTTAGGGTAGTATCCTGTGGGTGCTTCTAAGAACGACAACCAATCTCGTGCATCAAATTGTCTATTGATATTGGGGAACTCATACCCCAACCCGGCCAAGTTAAAGCTTTTCTCCGGTGTGAAGGATTGGCTATATCGGTATTTGCTGAAGTAGGCTTCATGCCTTCAACACAGAAACAGAGACTTTCTTCAGTGTTTTCAGGGACAGGAGTTTCCTTGCTTTTGTCCTTTCCCTTGCCTTGCTTTTTGTAGAAGATGAAGCTTTGCATGCATTCCTGTCAGTAGAGTTCCTGTTGAATGTCATTGTCTTGCAAAATATTGTGAGTACCATGAAAACACAACCAAACTCTTTTTGTAATTTTCCATAATAAAACAAAAAAACAACTACAATAACTAAGAAAAGGAAAAGAATTGGGTTGCAAATATGATCAAGAAGTAGAAATCTTTCTGCTTCCTTCTATGAGGCACCTGCATGTCGCAAGTGGAGACCCGCGCCATGCATGTAAGGTATATGCATAGAGCAGACCACAGGAAACATTTCCTTGTACCTGTGTTTGCATCTACGATTCATAAATGAAGACCTGCGACACGCAGGTGGAATGTAGGTGGTAGGCAGTGAGCATAACACTCTTGACCTTAACGTGTGTTAGACTTGTATTTCGCAAAGTAACATCTGTGGCACGCATGTGGTTGGCAGTGCCTAGGCATTCAGTTCATAGATTGACAACCCAAACTTAAGACCTATACAATTCAATTCAAAGTCTAATGGGTACTCATACTTCCCCAAAAGACAATAACAAGATTAAAATCGCCAATTGACCACTAACCACTACTCAACGACTTTCCTTAAGAAGGACATTATCCTATCTATCATTGGGAAACACTAAGTTACCACACATAACCAGTACCACAAGCATCATTATCACTCACATCAACCCAAATTCTCTCTAAAATGTAAACTTCCATCACAATCACCATGCATAATAGAATTCCACTGGAAGCCCACAAACATCTACAATCACAACTTGAAGCAATGATGATACACCCTTAAGAATGACGTCACCCAATTTATCATAGGGTCAAATCGTGCATCAAAATCAAGTGGGTTACTCAGACTTCACCCCCAACAAAGTTTAGGCTTAATGAATCATATTATCATATAAAATCAAGTAAAGCAAGAGTTCCCCATAGATTTTCAATTTCAAATCAACCAAAAATATACCCCAAAATTCAATTTAAGACAACATATGAAGCACAAAAGGGGAAAATGGGAAATGTCAACTACCATTCTTGTCCTACAGTGCTCCTTAATAACATAAAATTTAAGCAAAGGAGCATACCAAAAATGAGTGAGAATTAGCGGGTGAGTGAAAAATCAAGCTTCAAGCAAATGTTAGTCTTTGACGAGGCTCAGTCGCGGTGGTCCGGCAGTTTGGTGATGAGAGAAGAGGGAAAATCTGAGAGTTAGAGTGGTGGAGTGTGGGGAGTTATATGGTTGGTAGTAGAGAAGTTTTGGAGAGTAAAAATGGTAGAGAATGGCTTAAAAATCAGGGTTTAAGGGGTTGTGGGAGATGAAATGACGTGGGTCAGAGCCAGGTCAAATCTTGGTCAAATAGGTCAGCCAACAACTTAAAATCGTCATACTTGCGCCTACGCCTGCATATGTGATCGCAAGTGGGGACTTGCGACACGCATGTGAATCGCTAGGTAGGGCTCAAATATGCAGTGTACTGCTTTGGACTTGCGTTGCACATGTGTGCCATAGGTCCATGTCTATGTTATGTAGATAAGGCGCAGCTACACCAATTTTGAATATTTTTCTTCTAGGTATTCTGGACATGGCTTATGCTATTCCTGCGTGCTGAGAGTGGGACCTACGTATCGTAGGTCCAGCCAAAGCTCTTCACCTTGGCCTCTTCAACTTTTTGCAACATTCCAACTTTTTGCATTCCTGCAACACTAAAAAAAAAACAAAGAAGTGAAGCAAAAAGAAATTGAAAAATACTTCAATCGCCGATGAACGGTGAATTTACGCATTTCTTAGCATATATTGTCTATACTTTACAATGTTTTGAGAATAAATTATCTATGTTTTCATGTGTTTTAGGATATATTTGTGAAAAAGAGCTAACACACATGATTAGATGCTTCAGGGCTTAAAGTGATAAATATGGGCTTATTTGAGGCTTAAAAGAGCTAAAATGGCAAAACGGGATTGAAGGAACAAGCGTATAGAAGTTGGCAGTGCACAGGTATAACTGTGCTATGGCCTGCACACCGCACAGGCCATTTCAGTGCTAACAGGGGTGTGATGCGGTAAGCTTCTAGTGCATGGAGGGGCGTGGCTCTCTTTTAGTCTAGACGTCTAGAAAAGTCAAATCCCATTTCTACTATAAACTGAAGCTGCAAAATCCAATTCTAATCCAAGAAGGAACAATGAAGGATTAATCCACTATTATAAATACTCTCTCATAACATGTTTTTAGGCATCAAAGTCTAGCGTATCAGGTTGAATTCAAATATTGTAGTCTTGTAGTGTTGTTGCACAATTCATACTTTGAGAATTTGTGCAATAGTTTAGTTGACAATTGTTGGAATTTCATCACGTTCTTGTAATTCAATATAGTCTTGGAGATTTTTTACACAATTAAATATTCTCTTAAGTATTTCATTATAATTTCTTCTATATCTTTTAATTATTTTCTTATAAACATGAGCAACTAAATCTTTTAGGCTAGGGTTGTGGAAACCACGAAGGATTAATGAATGTAGGCACAATAAAGTAGTGATTTTTGAATGGTGAATTAGTTGTATTGTTATTCTCTTTGTTTTAATTAGGTTTTAGCGGTGGTAAAAGTTGAAACATGTCCGTATCTTTAACTTGCCCGACCAATAAAGTTGAAGTTAGGAAAAGAGAATAACAATGGCAATTTGAGGTTAATAACTCTCATCTAATTAATTTGAGATCTAAACCGAGGATAGTTAAAGTCAAGACTTATTACGAAGCTAGAATATACACACTCTTGAAACCGAGAGGAGATGGGTGGAAAGCATCTATTGTCTATTGGTGAACACAACGTATATGTTTTGAGACTGAGAGGAGATAAGTGTAATTCTTAAGTCTAGAAACATTAGATGTACTAAATGTAAGTCTTACATAAAATTCACCAGGATAGATCACTAGTAAAAGACTACTAAGTTATGAAATAATGGGGAACAAGTTCTAGCTTAGCTTCATCAATTTGATACAAACTCAATTATTTCTTAGAGTGAATTTCTTTCCTTATTTGCAAACCCCCTTCAGAAATATTTATTATAAGTTTGTTTGTTTTCATCATTAACATATTGTTTTTGCCTATTCCCTGTGAGATTGACCCCAACCTTTATTATATTTCTATATTTGACAGCGATCTCTTTATACTTCAATTGCGAGGTGTAATTTGGGTGTGATCAAATTTTGGCGCTGTTGCTGGGGAATACGGTTAAGAAATAGTTAATTGGGTGTATAAGCTTGTCTTGTAGTATTTATTTCATGATTTACGTTTTTTTATGTGTTTTTTTTTGGTTCTTTCAGGTGTTAACAAATTGGTTTAGCTCCAAAAAGGAGGAGGAAACATTGAACGGATCTTGCGCTGAGAGATATGTCATGTCGCAGCATCAAATAAGGCATTTCTTGGGAGGCATCCCAAGGGGTATATTAATGAAGTCTGAGTAATCAAGGTACCCATGTTGTTCTACAACTGTAAATCAAGTTCTACTCGAGAGGAAAGCCAAGATAAATTTTAATTTTTTTTAAAGTTGATTTGTTTGGTCAAGTGTATAGGAATTAAGCCGTACACCACAAAAGAAATTTGGAGCAAAAATGAATAAAAAGAGGGAAAAAAATTAATAGGAAAAAAAAAGAAATTCATTATATGTAATGATTATCTCATGATAAGACAATCATTACACATAATGTAATACCCCGAAAACCCTAAGATCAGACTCGGGAGTTGAAACGGAGAAAATAGAATTTTCTGCACGAGGTCACAAGATGAGTCATCTAGTGACCCGCGGGGTGCACCACGAGTTGTTGAGTGACTCGTGGGGAGGAGCATGGATTGGGTTGGAGTTTTGAGTTTTGAGGTGACCACGGGTGTGACCACGAGTCATGGTCAGTACCATGATTCGTTGAGTGGTCTGTGGTCAAGAGTTGACTGGAGATTTAATGATTGGGCAGTGTGGGTAACGAATTTCTCACCATGATTCGTTGGGTACACCACGAGTCGTGGTGTCCCTCGTGGTGACCCTCAAAAGGCAGTGGCCAGTGCAGGTAATAGGAAGTGACCAGGAGTCGTGGTTAGGAACGATGGGTCATCTAGTCCCTCGTTGGGACTGACAGTTTATTTTTCCCTGCGAATTTATTAAGGGATTTTCTATAATTCCTATGTTCCTAAGGCCTAAACTATGTCATTTTAAGCTCAGAATATAGTGTTTTAAGGGGGCTAAGTTCATTATAGGTTTATTCACTTTCATGCATGCAAGTCTAGAAGCTCCTAAGGGTGATCAAGCCTAAATTCCTTAAGTTCTTCCTCAAATTCTCATTGGGCAATAAAGGAATTTGTGAAGTCAGATTTCTTCAGGTATGTAGGGTTATGAATAGGTGCAATTGTCCAAACCAATGCCCAATCCCCTCTCAATTCATGAAATTCTAATTGATGAATATATGGAGTTTTTACCCAACAAGCGAATTCTCTAAGTTTCAATCATGGGTATGAACTAAGCATATTTCTAATGTTGAATTATGATTTATGAGCATATTTTACAATGTTTTCAATTATGAATTATGTTCCAAGATTTATAAGTTATGATGCCCATCCATGAAAGTTGATGAAAGTTGAGATCTATGAAATATGTATTCAAGCATGATGAGATGTATATGAAGAAAGTATGATTTCAAATTACTCATGTCTATGTTCATGTTTTCAAATGATCAAGTCTATGTCAAGCATGTTTAAGTATTTGGAAAGCCCATAAGATCAAGTATGTATCATAAATTTATCTAAACTTCATGTATTAGCTTACAACATAGATTTTGGAGTCTAGACTCCCATTATTTTTAGCTTGTGGTATGGTTTGAACCAAAGCTCCTCATGTTATGATTTTAGATTTGTCCATGTATGTTATGAGTCAACTTCATCATTAGACGATGGTTCAACTTTGCTGAAAAATGATGGAGAGCATATGCATGTTTTTGGGAGTAGTGTCTAGCACCAAGTAGGCTAAGGTTCAGTCAACCCTGCCTCAGAACTATGCACCAACGTAGGTATGTTCAAATTATTTGAGACCTCCCTTGTGAGCTTTCCCTTCCCCAAAGGGCCTTCATCTTGATATCGATATCATGGTAGCGTTCTTACCCCTAGCAAAGCTATAGACAACTCTGCCCACTAGTGTGATAGTCGGAACCATGTAAGCTCTATCGTGGTAATTTCGGTTTTATGACGAGTCTCCCATTGTTCCTCATGATTTCAGTTATGCATGTTCATCAATCATAATATTATATTTTAGTAGGTTTGACCCAATGTTCAGTTTTACTTATGATTATCAGTTTTCAGCTTTGGGTCATTCGATTCAGTTATGATATTTAGTTATGTTCAGATCATGATTTTAGAAAATAGCATGCAAGTCCTACTCTCAGAATCTTATCTTGAATATGTTTTCATGATATACATGATTTATGATTTTACTTAATTAGCGGTTTTACTTACCTTACATACTCGGTACATTCCACGTAATGACCACATACTCTATGTTGTATCATTTCATGATACAAGCTTGGACATTCAGGCTCAGTCTCGTTATTAGCAAGACCTGCAGCTTTAGAACTTATCAGCAAGAGTTGGTAGACCCTCATCTTTCGAGGGCCCTTCTTGTCAATTATATCTAGTACTTTTAGTTTCAGACTTTGGTGAGTTAGTTGGGGTCTTGTCCCATCCACCCGTCAATAGTAGAGGCTTTTCAAACATAGAATGTAATCAACTTCAGTTTTGAGTTACGTATTCCGATGTTACGAGATTAGCAGACTTTTGCTATATTAATTATGTTGATCTTCCATTTTATTTTAATTTAGTTAGATTCTATGTTCATTCCATGGGTCGACTTAGGGCCTCTCTGGGATTTGGATCCCGTGTCTCAATCTAGGAATATGTTTGGGTCATGACATATAATGATTAAAATGAATAAATAGCAACAAAGAAGCAAGCATCGCATAGCTCAAAGTTGTAGTTGGTCCTCACGATGTGAGGTGAGATTTTTGGACTTCAAATTATTCTAAATTCATTTTGGACTTAGTTTATTTCGTTTTGTATTTTTTCTACACTTATAAATAGTCCTTAAAAATATTTTGGAACACAACTGCTAATGACCGAGATGACTCGAGGATGGGAAAAGCTGCTTTTGCACAAAGGATGAGGACTAGAGATCCAGGGAGTTCTTCTTTCACTCTTTTACTTTATGTTTATTTTCTTAGCACTAAGGACAGTCCTACCGAATAAGTGTTGGGTGAGAGAATTAAACTTAATTACCATGCATGCTTTCATTGCTTAATTCATACATGGTGGGCCTAGTTTTTTTGGGATTCATCACTTATCTTGCATACTTTGGGTTTGTAGTAGTTATTTTATTTTATTTTGGGTTTCATCAATTTTTATTTTCGGTACTTTTCTAGTGGATAGACCCTTAGAACCGAGTAGTGGGTCTAAATTTTTTTAAAGTAAGTCATAGAATCATGACTTTTCCCGATGATGGATGGATGACGGTCGTCTTAACGAAAAATTAGTCATTAGAAGCAAGAACTTGAGATCTTACGAATGCTAGGTGCTTCACTTAGGTATCATAGAGACCTTGTATAATTCACTCAAAATGCATGAAAAAGATAGAAACACTTAGTCTTTTGAACTTGACTCCTATGCTTGAGAAAATGGGCTTAATTATATTTTTCATGAAATATAGATATATGTGTTTATGTAGTCTTGATTGCGATTATCGAGCCATTTGTATCATTGTATGAGTAAGGAATTTTGGTATACTCTATGCTTGTAATTTGATGTCTAGAACTTGTCTGGTGTGTCTACAAACCTAAATGAAGATGTTGAATATAGAAAGTGATATATCCATTTCTTTGGTAGCCTATTTGTATCCTATTTTACCTACCTTGATGTGATTATCCTAATTAGCCATTTTGAGCCTTAGCCTATTCTTTTGATAGCCATATTACGAGCTTAATCCCTTTTTGTTCTATTAACCATTAATTGCTCCAAATGACTCCTTGAGCACTTTAATAAAAATTTTTTGCATGAAAGGAGCATAAGTGGAGAAAAGAGGGGAAAAGCTAAAAGTGTGGAAATTAGAAGAAAAGAAAAGGGTGAAATTTGCTAAACAAGAAAGGTGATATTAGTGGGAAAGAGAAAAAAAGAAGAAAGAGATTTGAAAAAAAATGATGAAAAAATTTGTGTGTGAGCTTAATGTTGAAAATCCCACTATTCACCAGTTGTAAATTAAAAAATAAAAGGAGATATAAGGAGAAAAATAGGAGATGAAGAATGTGCTAAAAGATTCAAAGTGTACTGATGTATTAACGTGCGTAGGGAGATTAGTCACCATCATGGCCAAATAGTTCCTATCCATCTGTTAGCATACATTACAACCATTGTAAGTTCTACTAGATCCTTGATTTGATGTTCCATAATTAGTGGAGTAATTACACTAAGGGCAAGCCTATGAGTCATCTTTTTCATGCATGTTGAGTTCTTTGGGAGAGTGAGCGAAAATTATTTATTTATGCCCAAGTTAATATTGTTATATATCTTGTTTGTGAAAAGACAACTCTCTAGATAGTGAGGGGCACAATGGTAAGATTTCGGTGTAACTTGATTGCTAAATTACATATGATTTATGTTGGCCAAAATATATCTTGTTGAGTTAGTTCTAGAAGCTAAGTGATTTCAAACTTTGACATCTAAGTGTTGATCCAATATGCATGTGAGTGAATTGTTGAAGCTTTATTGATTTATCTAATGATCTTGAGTGCAAGCAGACCTATTCGTAGGGTGAGTTTTGTGCTTAAATTGGAGAAGAGAAGTAGTAGATTGTTCGAGGACGAACAATAGTTTAAGTGTGGGGAGGTGATGAGCGATGAATCTATGCGTTTCTTAGCCATAGTTTGCCCATACTTTACTATGTTTTGAGAAATTTTTTTGTGTGTTTTCATGTGTTCTATAATATATTTATAAAAAAGTGTCAGCGCACATGATTAGATGCTTTCAAGGCTTAAAATGATAAATTTGGGCTTGTTTGAGGCTTAAAAGAGCTAAATTGCAAAACGAGGTTGAAGGAATAAGTGTATAGAAGTCGATAGTGCACAGGTATAGTTGTGCTATGGCTGCACGCCACACATGCCACTTCAGTGCTAACAGGGGTGTGATGCACTAAGCTTCTAGTGCATGGAGGGGCATGTCGCTCTGTTTAGTCTAGACGTCCAGAAAAGTCAAATCCCATTTTTACTAGGAACTGAAGCTGCAAAACCCAATTCTAATCAAAGAAGGAACAACAAAGTCTTAATATATTATTATAAATACGTTCTCATAACATGTTTTTGGGCATCTAAGTCTAGCATATCAAGTTGAATTCGAATATTGTAGTCTTGTAGTGTTGTTGCATGATTCATACTTTGAGAATTTGTGCAATAGTTTAGTTGACAATTGTTGGAATTTCATTAAGTTCTTGTGATTCAAAATAGTCTTGGAGATTTTCTACTCAATTAAATATTCTCATAAGTATTTCATTATGATTTCTTCTACATCTTTTATTTGTATTCTTATAAACATGAGAGGCTAAAACTCGTAGGTTAGGGTGGTTGAACCATGATGGATTAATGAATCTAGGCACAATGAAATAGTGATTCTTGAATGGTGAATTGGGTGGATTGTTATTCTCTTTGTTTTAATTAAGATTTAGCGATTGCAAACATTGAAACATGTCCGTATCTTTAACTTTCCCAACCAAGGAGGTGAAGTTAGGAAAAGAGAATAACAATGGAAATTTGAGGTAAATAACTCTCATCTAATTAACTTAAGCTCTAACCGAGGATAGTTAAAGTCAAGACTTATCGCAAAGCTAGAATATACACCCTTTTGAGACCGAGAGCAGTAGGATGGAAAACATCTATTGTCTATTTGCAAATGTAATGTATACACTTTGATTCCGAGAGGAGATAAGTGTAATTCTTAAGTCGAGAAACATTAGTAGTACTAAATGTAAGTCTTACACAAAATTCACCAGGATGGATCACTAGTAAAAGCCTACTAAGTTATGAAATTATAGGGAACACAATTCTAGCTTAGCTTCATCAATTTGATATAAACTGAATTATTTCTTATAATTATTTTCTTTCTTTATTTGTAAAACCCCATTTCAAAATATTGATTACAAGCTAGCTTATTTTAATTGTTAACATATTGTTTCTTCCTATTCCCTATGGGATTGACCCCAACCTTTGTTGGGTTACTATATTTGATAGAGACCGCTTTATACTTTGATTGCAAGGTGTAATTTAGGCATGATCAGTTGCCTCCCAAAAAACGCTTGATTTAACGTCGCAGCTCGAAGATATCACCTCAATGGTTAACAAAGATCCGGAGGTTTGATCTCCTCAAAGGGACCTCAACTAGCTCGTCCCTTATATCAATCACTGCTCCAACAATGCATTCATCTGGGGCCTTTGTTGGTTGCACATATTAAAGTTGACCTCATCATTTCCAACCCTAAACTTGAGTTCTCCTAATGCAACATCCACTGATGCTCGTCCGGCGGTTAGGAATGGGTACCTCGAGATGATCGAAACGTCGAGGTCCACTTCACAATCCATCACTACAAAATCCATTGGGAGGATGAATTTATCAACTTTAGCAAAAACATCAAAAAGTATCCCCACCTCGGCCATTTCATAGATCTATCTGCCATAAGCAACCTTATCAGAGCAGGATTAGTGTTATACCCCGGAAGCCCTAAGATCAGACCCGGAAGTTGAAACAGAGAAAATAGGATTTTCTGCACCAAGTAATAGAACGAGTCGTCCTGTGACCCATCAAGTTGACCACGAGTTGTTAAGTGAATCGTGGTTAGGAGTGTTGACTTGCCTGGAAATTTAAAATTGCGGTGACCACGGGTGTGACCACGAGTCGTGGTCAGCCCCATGAGTCGTTAGGTCACCCATGGTCAAAGGTAGTTGAAGGATGAAGGATGAACTGGTAGTGTACCCAACAAATGGACACCACGAGTTGTGGTTAGATGCCATGATTCGTTAGGTGAGTCGTGGTCAGCAGTTGATTAGGGACTTGAGGTTGTTGGTCGTGGAGGTAACGGAAGGTGACCACGAGTCATGGTCACTAGTGACGAGTCGTCAGGTCCCTCATGGGGACCCTTTGAGGAAAATTGGCCAGTGTACATAACGACAGGAGATAACGACTCGTGACCAGTGGCAACAACTTGCCTGGTCCCTTGTTGGGACTGACAGTCAGTTTTTCTCTACGAATTTAGTAAGGGCTTTTCCGTAATTCCTATAATCCTATGGCCTAAACTACATCATTTTAAGCTATGAATATTGAGTTTTAAGAGGGGTAAGTTCATTCTATGCTATTCCTATTCATGCATGCAAGCTTAGAGGGCTAGAGAGGTGATCAAGCTTAATTCCTTCCAAATTCTTCTCAATTCTTCCTTGGGCAATAAGAGGAGTTATAGAATCAGATTCTCTCAGGTATGTAAGCTTAAGAATGATTGAATTTGTTCACATCCATTCCCAATCCCTCTCTAATTCATGAAAATTTATATGTTGATCCTATAGGGTTTTAACCTAATGCATGAAATTCCTAAGTTACTACCATAGGTATGATCTAAGCATGTTTCTATTATTGAATTATGATTCATGAGAAAGTTTTAAATGTTTTCAATTATAAATCATGTTTCAAGAATTATAAGTTATAATGCCCATCCATGAGAAGTCCATGAAAGTTGAGACCTATGATGTATGTTCAAGTATGATGAGATATTTATGATGAAAAGCATGTTTTCAAGTTACCCATGTTTATGATCATGTTTTCAAGTGAATCAAGTATTTTCAAGCATGTTTAAGTATTAGGCAAGCCCATATGTTCAAGTATGATTTATGATTTCAAGTCAATTAGCTTACCACATGGTTATGGAGTCAAGATTCCAAATTATGTTCTACTTGTGGTATGGTTTGAGCCAAGGCTCCTCATGTATGATTTCAGATTTTATATGTACATGATTATTCAGCTTCGTCACTAGACGATGGTCAGCTTCGTTAAAAAATGATGGAGAACATATGTGTGTTTTTAGGAATAGTGTCTAGCACCAAGTAGGCTAAGGGTCAGTCAACCCTATGCCTCAAAACTACGCGCCAATGTAGGTATGATCAGATTATTTAGGACCTTCTTTTTGAGCTTTCCCTTGCCCCAAGGGGCCTTCATCTTGATATCAATATCATGGTAGCATCTTTAGCCCTGGCAAGGCTTAGACGGCTCTGCCCACTGACTGTAATAGTTGGGACCACGTAAGCTCTATCGTGGTAATGTCCGTTACATGACGAGTCTCCCATTGTTCCTCATGATTTCAGTTATGCATGTTTTATCATTCATGATATGTATATATATATACATATATGTTCTAAAGCAGTTTTGACCCAATATTCAGTTTTACTTATGATTATCAAATTTCAGCTTTGGGTCATTCGATTTAGTTATGATGTTCAATTATGCTCAGATCATGGTTTCAGAAAATAAAACGCAAGCTCTATTCTCAGATTCTTATCTTGAATATGTTTCATATTATGCATGTTCCAAAGATTTTACTTACTTAAGTGATTTTACTTACCTTGCATGCTCGGTACATTCCATGTACTGATCGCATACTCTATGTTGTATTGTTTTATGATATAGGCTCTGATCTTTCGACTCAGCTCCGTCACTAGTCAGTTTCTGGAGTTAGCATCCAGCTTTAGTGGTGAGTCCTCATCTCCCAAGGACCATCTGTTATCAATTATCTTTGCATTTTTAGTTTTCAGACTTGTCGGGTTAGTTAGGGGTGTTGTCCAATCAACCCATCAGATATGTTAAAGGCTTTCAAACTGTATATAGTAATCAGCTTGTCATGTATTATGTGAATTCTATTTCTGATGCTATGTTAATATTAGACTTCTGTTATGTTCATTATGTTAAGTCTTCTGCATTTATTGTTTGAGTTAGATGTATGATCATGCCATGGGTCAACTTGGAATCTCTCGGGACTCCTTGTCCCGTGTCTCGATCTGAGCCTATGTTTAGGTTGTGACACTTAGGATCTCCTAAGCATAACTTCTTAAAAATCACAAGGGGCATTAGGGTGATGCTTGCCTCTAGGTTGCATAAGGCCTTGTTAAACAGATACACCCTGAAAGTTGTGAAAGCCCCTGGATCTTCTCTCTTTGGAGCTAAATTGCTGGCCCTGATTGCGCTGAAATGATGTGACACCTCCACCATGTCCACATCGATTACCTTTTTCTTTTTCTGCAACTCCTTCATAAATTTAGCATATCTGGATATTTTCAAAAACGCATCCACCAACGGGATATTCACAAACAATTTGCTAAACATGTCACTGAACTTCTTAACCTAATTGTCCTCCTTTTAATCATCCGTTGGGGATAAGAAGGTGGACATTTAGGCACCAGTACCTTAGCAATCTGACCCTCCTTGCCTTCTTCATCACCAATCACATCATGTAAAGGAACATCTACCACTTCATCCTCCACCAACTTTTTATCATCAACTACCATAGGTGCACTTGGCACCCCATCCTTCAACTCCTCATTATTGTTTCTCTTGCCAATAGCCTCATTGGGCTTACCACCCATATTCTCAACTATTCTTCCACTCCTAGTGACAAGTTCCATGCAATGGCCATCACTCTTTGGGTTTAGAAAAATGTAACTAGGAAGAGTGTCCTTCATCTGGGGGTTTATTTGAGCATACAGATGGTTCATTTGTGCCTCAAGGTGTTTTATCGATGTCGAGTGAGAGCTCATTGTTTGAGCAATGTTAGATATCTCACCCTTCAACTCTTTCACTCTATTATCGGTCGATTCAACTCTTTTCAACACGCAAGCCAATATTTCTTCAATTTTTGAACTTCCGGGATCACTAACACTTGTTTCCATTGAAGCCACATAATCCTTCAAAGGAGGCATATATGGATTTGGCTTAGATGATTATATCTATCACCCTCTCTCTCACTATCACGATCTCTCCATTGGCCATCATTATCTCTCAAACCTTGATTCCTATCTCGAGGGCGCCAAGGGCATTGGTTGGCACCTTGGTACCTAGGATGAGAAACCACCATTTGGCTCATCATATATTGAAACTCTTCATCAAATCTAGCATGTGGATCATTATTCTCAAAGGATTTTTTCCCTTGGGCTCCAATAGCATTTAATCTCTTGGTTTCGGAGCCTATCATATGCTTAGCAAGAAACTCCATTTGAGTCATTATTTTCACCAAAGTCTCATCCCTCTCTTCATCCCTTCTTCTCAACTCATTAATCACTTGGTTGGAAGGTGCACTCTAGGACACCTTAGTATCCCTTCTGTTCCATGCTCGATTTGTTTTAGTCATTATATCCAAAAGGGCCTATCCAAAGATTTGTTCCATAACTGAACCACCAGCTAGATTGTTCACCACGGGCTTGTCAATAGAATTAAGTGATAGCTAGATGCTTTGTAAGAGTACTCCATCCGGCAGCCCATGGTATAGACATATGGCCACTTTCTTTTTAAATCTTAACCACATCTCGTGTCTTGGTTCTCTTGGGAGTTGCCGGAAGTTTATGATTTCACCTTGCAATTGCAGCATACTATAGGGTGGAAAGAACCAATCAAGGAATGCCTCGGTCAACTAATTCCATGATGTGGTAAACCAGGGAGGTTGCTCCTCCAACCAAGATGTAGCATCTCTCGTGAGAGAGAATGGGAACAAGCTTAGCCGAATAGACTCTTGGCTGATACTTGAAATATTGAATGGATGGTAGATATCAATAAAATTCCTTAGGTATCGGTTGGCATCCTCACTAGCAAGGAGACAAAACAATCCTTTCATATGAATGAGATGTAGCATGGTGTTAGTAATATGGAACACTGCATTACCTATCATTGGAGGTAGGCTAATAGAACTAGCCACGTCATGAGCCATCGACTCATCCTCAATATCCATAAATCCATCCATGCTTCCAACATCACTAGTGTGGCTCATTGTTATCCTACTCAGTCAACAAAAACAACAAAATAACGTAAAAGAAAACAAGATGCAACACGAATGTGAATCAAAAAATAACAAAAGGCAATCAAATTCCAATCCCTTGCAACACTGCCATTTTTGATAACATCCAAAACAACTCTCCCATTAGGGAGTTGGCTATGGTGGTTGCAAAACAAATACCCAACAAGAGTTGGGGTCGAATCCCACAAGGATTTGGGCTAGATTCGCCAAATGTTGTAAATTAGTTCACACAAACATGCGTTATGTCTAAACATAAAGTGAAATTTGGGGGAAAAGGTGCGAGCAAGTATCAATTGAAAATATAAAATCAAAGCAGGGGAAAACATTGTTGCTAGCAAGATGAGAGACTAAGGGTATGCATTTGATGGGGCATCGACTTGGTAGGTAATAACTAAGAGCCTTAGATTCAATTAATGCATGTATAGCCTTGTCTTTGAGTTACACTCTAAGTTTCTCAACCAAAAGAGTGTTTCTACTTTGAGTTTTCTCAAATCCCAAAGCAAAAATCTACTAAACAATCAAACTATGCTTGAGGAGGAGTTTAGACTATTTCTTTCTCAAACCCTATAATGGAGTTTGAATTGGGTGTATGACTATCTCTAGCTCTAATCCATAAATCAAAACTCCAAATCCTCACTATTGAAGTCTTACCAGCTTCACTTTTCTTTCTCAAGCAAAAACAAAGTTAGAGAGCTCAATTAATATTTGCAATCATTAATTATCAAATTAAAACGTGAAGAAATCAAAAGATCCATGCTTTCTACCCAAATCTATGATTAATTAGTCAATACGCACCTAGATCTAAATACTCATCATTCACGCACACCCCTAGAAGGGAATTTAGCTACTCATAATTAAGGAAAGATAAATTATACCAAAGGAATCTGCAATTCCACTCATCATCAACAAATAAAATTAATTCTAAGCTTTTGAGCCTTCAACAATGGTGTTTTTCCCAAGATATGAAGATGAAGTAGAAAGTATATTTGTACTATCTTTATCATTCTTTTACAATATTCTCTCTAATATAATCTCTCTCTTCTATAATGTGTTGTCTATACAAAATGGGGTAAAAAAGTATAAAATCCCTTGCACAACAACCCAAAAATTCCCTTGGAAGCTTCTTCAAGTACATCCTTGCCTTCCTGGACCATTTTGCCCTTCAGAGGAGATGCAACTCACTTGCGTTGGCACCCGCATTTTGCAGGTGCGGATGTGCGGCTTACAGATGCTTTAATAGGCTCAGAAAATGCTCCCTCAAGGCCTTCTGCATTGCCATTTGCAGTCTGTAGATGCCAACTTATGGCACGCAAGTCTGATTGCGATAACATCCTAGCTACTTCTTTTGTGGTACCTATTAAACGCAGGTGCAGACTTGTGGGACGCATGTCCTTGTTTTCCCTCTGGCAGATTACTTTTAGTTCAATTTCTTTATCCTCTTTGTTTCAACTAAATGCCTGCAAAAAGGAGGATAAAAGGCATAAACCCTTCTAAATTGAATTAAAATGAAGCAATAACTCTTGCTGAAGAGCCAAATGAATTGGTAAATTACCAACTCATCATGAAACAAGTAAAAATAAGAGATATCAACAACCATCATAGTATTACGATGGTTTTTCGCTCTCCACTTGAACCGGTGAAAAAGCTGCATCTAGGATTGCCAATCAATAGTGGAGGAATTTAGTATTTTGAGACCTACTAGTAAAGCTCCGTGATTTGGTTGGATAAGGGGATATCTAGAGGTGGGCATCAATGAGGCCCTATAAGAAATCTAGAAAAGAAAGTGTTTGGAGGTGTCATGGCCCGAGGATAGACCCCAGATGTAACATGAGATATAGAACCACAAATGACTCCAAGCTAACCCATGGAACATGTATAACATAAGCATGAGCATACACTAAGAGGAAAAAACATAATATAAGGAATGAGTGGAAGTCTAAAATATCATAAAACATCATAACTGAGATGACAAATCAAGCATCTAAATATCTATAGATCAAGTCTGGAAGCCTCTAAAACATAAGATGAGTTAAAGGGACAAAATCCCCAACTAACACTATTATGTCTAACAAACTGAACTGACATGAAAGGATATAAATCAAAACTGACATCCTCGAATAATGAGAATTCACCAAGACTATGTTGAATCTAGAGCAAGATTGAATCTAGCGGAGGGACTGAGACTGATCACCTGAACCTATACCATAAAAGGAGATAGCATAAAAGTATGCAATTAGTACTTTGAATGTATTGAGTATTTAGGATAAGTAATAATGTCCAAACTATACTCTTCGTTACCAAAGAACATAAATGGTCGTTATATCAAAACAAGTATCCCAACGGATGTCGGGGTCGAATCCCACAGAGACTAGTAAATGATATGTAGGAGTGTTGTTTTAGAAATTGAATTTAGCTTTCACCACACACCTCTAGTTAATAATTTAGCTACTCATAGTTAAGAAATTCAAAAGCACATTTAACAATAAACTCATTTAATTTAATAATAGGAGTAGCAAAATCAAATTCAACTATAAATCTTCAACAATGGTAGTGCCTTGCTATGGTGGAAGAAGAAGAATAAAAAAAACAATCATTTACAGTTTCCACCAATAGAATTCTTACTTTCTTCTTCTACAAAGAAAATGTTCTCAAAAAGCTAAAAGTTAAGATCTGATCGGTGCAGGTACTTCTCTCTAGAATATATCCAAAAGTAGGGCATCCAATTCTCTCTTTTTCTATGCTGGAAAGTTTTTACGCCTGATCAGCGTTCTGGCACTTGCAGAAGTACCAGCGGTTTACTGGTTACATTCAGCGAACCACTGGCTATAATTAACTGCGCCTTTCAATGAGTTCCAGTGGCCTTAGGCGATTCCTTTGGCGTTTTTCCAGTCTCCACTCGTACGCCACCGATTCTTTTCTCTTTGATCTAGCAAGTTCAGGTGTTATTCAAGAAATGGACCGGTGAGTCGCTGATTGAAGTTCTCATTCACTGGTTGCTATAATTCCCAAAGGCAGTGTTCATCAGATTTTGACCGGCGTTTCGCCGGTCTTCTTCGGTAAAGGGCCGATTTTCATCTGACTTCCTTCTTTTTACTCCATTTCTTGATATTTTCTTAAGATTAGACATCTGTACACAAAAAAGGCAAAAAGGGCATAAAATCCACATAAAAAACTCGAAAACTTGGCAAGAACTCAGGCTTAAGAGCCTAATGAGTTGGTAAATTACCAACTCATCAAACCCCCAAACTTGAACCATTGCTTGTCCTCAATTAATGCAGTTCTTGTTAGTTGAAAAACATGCCACTCCACATAAGTTTAAACATTAATAACCACCTGGTTTATGAGAACCCAAAAATGCTCACCAACTCACCAAAAAAAAGAAGCAAATTCCCCTTGAAACAAGAATAATGAAGAGATTTCAAGAGGCCACCACCCTTCAAAAAACATGATTCGCAAGTGCTTTCATATTGAAAAATGAGAGAATAGCTTATCCATGAAGTACACATAGCAACTTAATTCATAATCATTGTACATTCAGAACTTTCCTTAGAGCTTGCACTTCTCATGACTTATCCACACATTAACTCTAAATGCACTTGTGTCCTCAAAAGGGATGATGCCACTCACAGAAAGGAGAATCCCCATTCTTTATCATGAAATCAATGCATACATACAAGAGATTATAGAAAAAAGATAATCACGCTCCCTCTCCCAAAAGAAATCTTCATGCGCATAACTCGACCCATAGGCTTTCCCTTCATGTAATTCGCCACTAATGTAGAGCAAATGCACTTAAAATCACTTAGGACTTGCGGCTCATAAAGTAGGCTAGGGCTAAGGTTAGGATGAATATTTAGATTTAGTGACTAAAGCCTCCCTAATGCTTTTACGAACGCTTTCAACATATCATCATCTTATTGAGATCACTCCACCTTATTCCTCCTTGTTCATCATCTTCAAGTTTTGTGTGGCATGAGCCACTCTTATAACACCTATGAACTTCACATTTAGCCTTTCTTATGCAAGGGATAGTACCTTTTGACTATTCTTTCTCTTTTAATGATCCTAGGGCTTTTAACCCATCATTTCATTAATCTCATCAAAACCTTGGTGCCATCTTACTTTGAAGCTCTGATATCCCCCCTACTCTTGTAAACCCGCAAACTTAGGCTTTTTGCCTCATATCATATTTATTCCCTTATCATTCCCTTTTTCTTAGGCTTAAAGCCTCTAATTTTCATTTTTCGTCTCTAGCGATTAGAGAGGATGGGTGCCAAAGAGAAGGATTAAAAATGGTCATTAGGCGTGTAATGTGGTTTCCAAGAAAGGGTCCAGGGCTCAACCATTGGCTATCAAAGATTAATGTTCAATGAGGTCATTTTAGGTGAAGTGAATAACAAAAGAGAGCCTAAGATCATGTTCTAATTGCAGCTACCTCTAGGATTTCGCCTTGAGTCACACTTGGGGCAAGTTCTAGATAATAAGTTATGCATGAGATTTGCAAAAATCCTTATCACACAAGGCATCACCCCTAAAGAGTCCACAAAAGTCATTTTCATCATATGATTTCAGGTTAGGACATTCGAGCATGCAAATTCATAAGCCAAGCAAAGAAGCTACAATGCATAACAAAGAGTGCTATCTTCTCATTTCAAATGCCCATTTCAAAATTTTATTAATTTCTGGTGGTACCTCTCAAAACAGCTTCATAAAAGACTCAACAATGACATGGCATTTTTCTTAAAAAAGTCGCCACTCAATCTACCATCGTGAAGTACCAACCCAGTTCGACAACAAAAAAAAGGAAAAAACAAAGAAATTCTCCTCTGGAAAGAACCATGGTATGAAGAAAATCCTTGGAGTTTGATTACTATTCTATTATTTACACGGAGAACAAACAAAGGACTTGGGTCCTGAAGGAATAAACAATTCAAGACAAGGACCCCTTTCTCATCATTAGCACACTAACATACATTAAGAACTCAACCAATTCATTCATTTTTTTAAACATCACAGGCTCGACGAGGGAAATCATCGACAAGATTAAAAACTGATCCTGACAAAGGCTTACAATTCGTCATCAGATAATAAAAAGAAAAACAAAAGCCTGACAAGGGCTACTTCAACTCATCTCAACATAAAAGATCAATGACCCCCCAAAAAACACTCATCCCCTCCAGCTAAGAGAATACATTGTCCCCAATGTATGCATGCAAAATAAAGGGGTAAGAGACTCCCTGAGCAGGCCACTCCTCATCCTCATCATCAGCAGCTTCCCCTATTTCTGTGGCAATAGGAAAACCAGCCTCTCCAAGATCCTCGGTGTCATCTCCCAAGCCCTTAAATAGATCATCAATTGGGCCTCAAACAGTGGAAGGAGCAGCCACTGCGGTTTCAAGAGCGCTCATGTCAGGAACTTCCATAGGTGTCAGAATTTTCCATTCCTGCACCTCGGTATGGAGAGAAGTGACAACCCCCTCCACTACATACACCTGTTTGCATAATGTTGTAAGTCTTTCATACATTAATTTCAGCTCCCATTTGATTTTTTGAGCAATGAGTGTAGGGAGACTCCTAGCCAACTTTTGGTGTTGGCTCTCATGAGAGTTGGTCATTTACACTAGTTTATGGAGACCACTCGGCTGGGAGGATGTTGGAGGGGGAGATGCTCTCCTAAGAGGTGTGTCACCAGAGGTTTGGCCCGTAGCTTCTTGGTGGGACACATTCAAATCTGGGGCATGCGGAGACTGCTCCGACCCATGGGATAGTGATCCCTCAGCTAACCCAAAAGCTTGCAATCTCTTTCTCTGAACTGTGGGTGCCTGGGAATATCTTTTCCTATCTAAGGTGATCACTCCTGAGCCAGGGATAGGGGTCTCATCAAGGAACAATGGCACTTTCGATTGTAAACATAGCTGGAAAATGAGGACAACATATGACATAGAGGTGATGGCCTGTCTTGCCTTCCGCTTCATTTGCTGGGCCACAATCTCCCCAAAGTTAATGGGGACTCCAGACATAATGCAGGCTATGAGAATTGTTGTCTCTAAGATGACCCGCTTCTCATATTCTGAAGGAATGATGCGTCCACAGATAATATCCAACCATAACTTGGCCTCGAACATTAGATTGTGGCGAGAAATTTCACCACCCATGGAGGCCAATAGCAGAGTGTCAACTGCGATGATAGGAGCTATCCAGGTGAACTGATTTTTCATGTCTACAATCCTGGCTATGTACTCTATGCCCGAGTCAATTTCGTCTTCCCAGGAAAAATAATTGATTGTTGCTGGAGTTATGTCTACCTCCACCCCATGTACCATGACTGATGGTAGGTAGGGGACTTCATTGATTTTGCCTCTATGCTTCATGATGTCCTTCTAGCCTTGTAGGAGGCATAGAAATCTGCCACCAAGCTAGGGTAACAGTCTGGGAGAGGATTGGTAAAAGCATGCAATTGCCTGTTTGTAAACTAAGTAGTGATGTTGGGAAAGTCTCCGCACAGTCCTACCAAATCGAACCTCTTTTCCACTGTTAACGACCAGCCCTTGCATATAATGTAGTGCCCTTTCATGTCGGGCACGCAGAAGATGATGGCCTCCCTAAAGTCGGTGGGTGTTGCGAAGGCTTTGGTCTTGCCTTTGCCTTTGGTGGTTGAGGAGGTTGGTGCCTTGCCTTTTCCTGTGTTCCCAGATGAAGACATGATTTTTCTACAAACATGGTGTTAGTGACAGCTACAACGTAGTTGAAATGAAATAACTAAAGCTATTCTAAAGTTGAAATGAGAAGAAAAGATGAAAAACCATTATTTGAAGAACCGGCGTTCTGTAGGATGGTATCCATGGACCGCCACTGGATCGTCGATGCGGAGTAGTAAACTGAGCAGACAAAGATTCCACCGGCAATAAAGCATCGAGTCGCTGGTCCCAATCCGTGAACCGCCGATGTAATGCGGGATCCAAGCAGTGGCATGAAGCCAACTATATATTGGACCGGCATTCCATCGCCGTTTCACCAGACCCTACAGGCAAATAATAGGATGTTGTCATTCCCAAAGCAATTCCAAGAATTTCAATGGCACCAAATTACACATGCCCACTTACATTATATTAAAGCATCAATTCTACACATGAGAAAGGACTCAAATGATGGTTTACCCTTATGAATGGCGTCATCCAATCTATCATAGGTCAAAGCATGACTTTTTAGTCCATTTGGGTTACTTAGCCTTCCCCCATTTAAGTCCACACAAATATCATAAATATCCCACAGCCCTTTCAGCCAGAAACTTCTACCCCCCTATTGCTTTCGACGAATAGAGCATCAACCATGAAACTAATGAGAGAGAAGGGAATTAACAAGGAGGGAAAGTATATTAAAGCCACATGAATATGCAATCAAGGTTCCATTGATGAAAACATACAAAGAGTTAAAGATACGTTACCACACTGAGGAGATAGTTTTGCAAAGACTAACTTGTGGTATCTTGATAGTGCTCAATAATGGCACTTCTGAGACTTGTATAGTGGAGAGGGAGAATGTAAATGTAGTGAGAATTTGGTGAAGAGAGTGATGGGTTTTATAGGTGAGCAGGTGAGAACATGGTTGGTTGAGGAGAAGATGGGGTAGTAATGGTGAGTTAATTGGTTTATGGAAAGTGGGAAAGAGGGAGTTTTGGGAATGTGAAAAAATGGGGTATTGGGAAGACAAAAAGGTTTGTGGGAAAATGATCAAAGAGGAAAATAGAAACCTAAGGGAATATTTTTCAGATTAGGGTGGCTTAAGCAGATTTTTGGGGTCAGGTAGGTCCATATTTGATTTAGATTCTGAAACAAAATTCGTACCTCGATCGGTGTTACACTGGCGATCACCAATATGAGCCAGGATTAACCACCTTACCTTTTTGTGCTTGAATTCATGCCAAGTTCACTGTTTTACAATCGGCAATAGATCAGTGGTTCATAATGGGGTCGGCGTTCCGTCAATGGATCGCCGCTTGGGCACCCAATGCTCAGGTAATCTGTGTTGCATCGGCGGTACATGTTTCTACATCGACGGTCCACCAATTCATCTACCGGTTGAATGCTCATGTTCCCATGTTTCTGCTTTCTTGTATCAGGGCACGACATTTCGCGCATCTGGATCAGTAATTCGCCGGTCCAGTGCGTTACCTGCTTTGTTTTTGTGCTTTCTCTCCTTGCTTCTCACTTCATTGGTCCTACAAAATCAAAAACAACAATGGCATAAAAACAATCAAATAAAACACTTGGGTTGCCTCCCAAGAAGCGCCTTAGTTAACATCTTGGCACGATGTAGCTGTCATTTAACAATATTTTGTCGAAGGATCATCCTCTGACTCAGACTCTTCCATCTCAACTCCGCTTTCCTCATTCTCTACATGCAACACTCCGATCACCTTGCATTCATCGGGAGTTTCCGCTGATGGACACACCTTGATTAGTCTCTTGAAACCGAGGTCGAGAATCCCCCATCTAATCTCCCATGTATTCGCATTCCTCATCGTACCTCGGTAGCGACAATTCTCCTTCAAATTGCAATGGACCTTGCATACCTACAACATTCACAACCTTGGGCCCTACTCCTATCACAAATTTGGTCATTAGTTCTAGCTGCATCATCCTTTTAGCGAGAATTTCATCTCACTCTTCATCTCTTTTCCTCAACTCAGCTGCCAATAGAGCTAATGTCATGTGTAGATACATTTGTCTCTCTCGTATGCTAGGCCCTATTTGTTTTTGTCATTCTGTCCAAGAGGGATTTAGCCAACCCATATGTTTGATCCATAATAGATCCTCTGACTAAATTATTGGCAATGGATTATTTGATGGATTCGAGAGCTCAGTAAAAACTTTGAAGAAGCACTCCATCAGGGAGGCCATGGTTGGGACAAAGCGAAACCTTCCTTTTGAACCGTAGCCATGCTTCATGCAATGGTTCTCCCCAATCTTTCCTGATGTTTGTGATGTCATCCCTTAGCCGCAACATTTTCAACGGAGGGAAAAATGATCTAAAAAGGATTTGGTTAATTCTTGCCAAGATGTAATACAACCATGAGGCAGTTCCTCCAACCACATTGTCACCTCTCCCGTTAGGGAAAATGAAAAGAGCCTTAACCTAATAGACTCTTGACTTATGTTTGTTATGTTGAAAGGCTGGCATATCTCCAAGAAATTCCTCAAGTGACGATTTGCGTCCTCACATGGTTTCCCCAAATAGTCCTTTCATTTGCAGCAACTGTAGCATTGTACTTGTGACATGGAACACGACATTCCCTATTGTAGGCGGTAGGCGAATGGCTCCCGCAACTTCGAGCATCACCGAATTATCTTCCTCATGCTCCATATTACCCTCTACTAAGCTATCCCCTGCTTGTGAATGATGACTCATATGAATTTATCCTAACAAGAACAACAAACTTGATGTCAACGCTTACAATGCAAGACTAATTCAAATTAACAATCAACACAAGAATATCAAGCGCTAGTCCACGACAATGATACCATTTTTGGTAAAGTAAAAATTATACTCTTCATTACCAAAGATCATAAACGGTCGTTATATCAAAACAAGTATCTCCACGGATGTCGGGGTCGAATCCCACAGAGACTAGTGAATGATATGTATGAGTGTTGTTTGGGAAATTGAATTTAGCTTGCACCACTTGAAAAATAACAAGGAAATAAACATTTTGGGGGAAATTGAGATAAAAAATAGAGTATAAATTCTAATTCGGCTGATTATGATAGCAAAATGACCAAGGTTCTTGACAATAATGTGAAAGACTAGAGGTGTGGTGTAGATGATATGCTAACTAAATAGGGTCATGCTAGGTCATCTCATGAGTTCAAGTTGTATAAATAACATCAGGAAAGTGGGCATTTGATGTTTTTCAACCTCATAAATACCTCTTGCTAGAGTTCTTTCAAGCCATTAGACACAATTAAATCAACCCGATCAGATTTGGATTAATAGCTGCACTAATTTCTAGCTATTAGATATTAATTAAGAGTGAGAATGTGATTTTGGCTATTTCCATCCCAATTTCACAACCTCACATCCATGTCCACCATTAAATTCTCTCCCAATACTCAATTCTTCTTTTTCAAGCAAAAATCAAGTAAGAACAATTAGACCCACATCAACAACCATGGATCTTCAATTATAGATTGGAGAGAATTTAACTGATTTACACTAATTAAACAATATGGAGATGACTCTAGCAATACCCAATCTAATTAAGCATTCATCACCACACACCTCTAGTTAATGATTTAGTTACTCATAGTTAAGAAATTCAAAAGCACATTTAATAATAAACTCATTGAATTCAATAATAGGAGTAGAAAAATCAAATTCAACAATAAGTCTTCAACAATGATAGTACCTTTCTATGGAGGAAGAAGAAGAAGAAAAAGAAAACAATCCTTTACAATTTTTCATCAATAGAATTCTTACTTTCTTCTTCTACAAAGAGAATATTCTTAAAAAGCCTAAAGTTAAGATCTAATCAGTGCAGAGTACTTCTCTCTAGAATATATCCAAAAGTAGGGCATCCAATTCTCTCTTTTTCCATGCTGGACAATTTTACCCCTGATCAACATTCTGGCACTTGCGGAAGTACCGGCGGTTCATTGGTTACATTTTGCGAATTGCTGGCTATAATTAACTGCGCCTTTAGTGAGTTCTAGTGGCCTTAGGCGATTCCTTCGGTGTTTCACCGTTCTCCACCCATGTGCCGCTGATTCTTTTCTCTTCGATCCAACAAGTTCAGGTGTCATTCGGCGATTGGACCGGCGAGTCACCGGTTGAAGTTCGCCTTCGTCGGTTAATAGAATTTCCAGAGGCAGTGTTCATCAGCTTTTGATCGGCGTTTTGTCGGTCTTTTTTGGTGGAGCGCCGATTTTCGTCCGACTTCCTTCTTTTTACTCAATTTCTTGCTCTTTTCTTTACATTAGACATCTGTACACAACAAAGGAAAAAAGGGCATAAAATCCACATAAACAACTCAAAAACTAGGCAAGAACTTAGGCTTATGAGCCTAATGATTGGTAAATTACCAACTCTTCAATAAGTAAAATCATAAGAGTAAGGACAACATTCTAAATATCATGATCGTGAGATAGTCATAAAAAATAAGTTGTTCATCAGAATTTAAAGTATAGTGACCTAAGGTTTTGTAACTAAAATAATAAAGTGTAACATAATCGAAATCATAAGTAAAAGCTCATAAACTGATCAATAGGTCAAAAATACTATAAAACATGATATCATAAATATTGAACATGAACAACATGAAGCATAAGGAACAGTGGAAGATTCTCATAACTGACATATTCTAAGTGAGCATCGTGGAGCCCGATCTATACCCTTGGTTGGGAGGGTGTCCATACCTTGCCAAGGGTAAGAACTATGAAGGTGTGATATCATTCATAAGCCTAGTAGCGTAAGGAAGACACTCTCAACTTGCGAGGACTCCTTAGGCTAGGGGCAAGGGAGACACTCTCTACTGGCAAGGACCCCTTATCCTATGTTGGCACGTAGTTTTGAGACCTAGGTGCATTGAACCCCAGCCTACTCGGTGTTAAATGCTATTCCCAAAATCATACATAGTGCTCATATCATAATCATGAAACATAGATTTTACATAGACTAGTTTAAAAATATGGTGAATACATAGATTCCTTGATATACGTGAATTATCCATGAAAACAATGCTGAAAATTTTGGCCATGATACATAACATGAAATTCATGCATACTTGAGTAATTCATGATAACTTGAAAATAAATATTAATGAGAGTATTTCATAGAAATCATTAATCAAAATCATAAATCATAAGTAGAAGCATAAGAGAATCACATTCATAAGAGATCATGGAAGTTTTTAACAAAAAGGCCTAACCCTAGAAATTCATGAAATTCATCATTGGAGACTTGAGGGAATGGAAACCATGAAATTGAACATGAGATTGGGCATGAGGGTAGAATAAATCCCCCTTTCATAATCCTAGATACCTGAACTTTGATGACTTCTTTCTTAGACTTGAGAACCAAGAGATTTGAGAAGAAGAAGAACCCTAGGAACTTGAGAGCCTTGAGAGGTTTGAACTTCAACTTATGGTGTTTTGAGAGGAATGAGAGTTTAGGCTAAGTAAAACTCCCTATTACACCCTTAAGGAAACCAAAAACAACCTAGTTTAGGAGTTAAAAATATAGTAAGTTATGAAAATACCCTTAAGGACTCATTTGAGAAAATCATCTTAATAGTGCTAATGGCCTAACTAACGACCCGTTAGTCCCCCTGACGGTTCCTCACTACCTTCCGTCACCCCTAAAGCCAAAATTCAACTTTTTGATCTTCACTTAATGCCTTATCTTATTGGTTCATTACATAACTTAATGGATTATTACTCTTGTCATTAAGACTGGTAGAAATTAAATAAATATCAAACTTTCTTCTAGCAATGCATCACTTAACTATCCGTTAAGTGTCCCAATGGGTAACTTAATGGTTCATTCTGTGTCCTGGTGCAAAATCCTGCAATTTTTCTACTTTATATCTAGGATCAAATTTTAGGGGATTTTGGGCTATTATAATATCTCCCTCTTAGGAATATTCATCCCCAAATGGAGACTAACTAAGCTAGTAGAATAGGGGAAAGAGTTGCGATCTCAAAACTGACTGCTATAGACTGAATACTGATGGAGTGACTAACTCCAAATTGAGATACATGATTGAACTGAATTCATGAAACATACATACATGCTAAAACATGAGAGTAACTGAGAGGAATGAAACGAAATAGCATGCAGAGGAGGAAACTAGTACCTCAAATTGGAACTAAACTAGAAGGAAAAGATGAGGGTATTTAGCCATCATATCTGCTTCGAGTTCCCATGTAGCTCGTTCAACTAGTATATTTCTCCACAAAACTTTCACGGAAGCTACCTCCTTGTTCCTCAACTTGCAAACTTAATGGTCAAGGATCTCAACTAGTACCTCTTCATAAGTTAGGCTATCCTTCACACCAGTACTCTCCGAAGGCATAATTAGAGCCAGATTGCCAATGCACTTCTTGAATAATGACACCATGGAAAACTTGATGCACCGAAGCAAACTCCGTAGGAAACTCCAACTCATAGGCCAAATTGACAAGGTGCCTCAAAATCCTGTAAGGACCAACATATCGGGGACTAAGCTTCCCTTTTTTCCAAATCTGATAACCCCCTTATGAGTGACACCTTCAGAAAATACCCAATCATTAATCACGAACTTAAGATCTCTCCCTGTAACATCCACATATGATTTCTGACAACTCTGGGCTATTTTTAGCCTTTCTCTGATAATCTGAACTTTCTCCATGGCCTCATAAACTAAATCTGGCCATATCAATGTAGCCTCACCTACCTCAAACCATTTTATAAATTACCTACATCTTCACCCATAAAGAGCCTCACATAGAGCCATTTGAATGCTGGAGGGTAACTATTGTTGTAGGCAAACTCGATCGAATGTATGTGATCATCCCAACTGCCTTTGAAAATCAACCACACAAGCCCTTAACATGTCCTTTAAATTCTAAATGGTCCACTCGGTCTGACCAGATGCCTGCGGGTGAAATGTTGTGCCTGAATATCAAGTCCCTTCTGAAATGATCTTTAAAAATGCAAGGTGAACTAAGAACCCCTATCAGAAATGATGGACAATGGAACCCGATGAAACCTGACTAACTCCCAAATGTAAACTTTAGCATAGTCTTCAGTTAAATCTGTAGTCTTAGCTGGCAGAAAATGTGTCGACTTAGTCATCCGATCTACAATCACCCATATAGAATCATGATGTCACTGGGTATGAGGAAAACCTGTAATAAAGTACATAGTTATCTCTTCCCACTTCCAGGTAGGAGTGCTGATATCTTGAGTCATACCTCCAGGTCTCTAATGCTCAACCTTAACATGTTGGCAATTCGGACACTTAGCCATAAATGTTGCAACATCCTTCTTCATGCCATTTCATCAATAGACTTCCAATATATCATGGTACATCTTGTTGGAACCTAGATGGATAGAATATAGAGAGCTATTAGCCTCTCTCTACATCTGCTCTCTCAAGTCATCCATATCTAGAAGACATAGTCGACTCTAATATCAGAGTACACCATCTTCCCCTTTGGAGAAAAACTCCACTTTCTGATTTCGGACAACTTACTTCAACTTCACTAAGATAGGCTCCTCATCTTTTCTTGCCTTAACTTCTATCACCAATGAAGATTCCAATCCATTTTGAATAATGATTCGACCATCCGCTGAGTTTGTAAGGTGAACCCCTGGGCGAGGAAGCCTATGTGTATCTCTAACCAACTGCTTCTTCCCGTCTTTAACATGAGCTACACTTCCCATAAACAACCTGCTAAGAGCATCAACCACTATATTGGCCTTTCCTAGATGATAATGGACACTCATGTCGTAATTATTGAGAAGCCCAAGCCATCTCCTTTGCCGCAAATTTATGTCCTTCTACATAACCACATACTGAAGGCTCTTATAATACGTGAACACATCCACATGTACCCCATACAAATGATGCCTCCAAATCTTTACGGCAAACATCACTGCTGCTAACTTAAGGTCATGCATCGGGTAATTCTTCTCATGAGTCTTAAACTGTATAGGCATAAGCAATGGCCTTACCATGGTATATCAAAACACACCCTAGGAAAACTCTAGAGGCATCACAATATAGTACAAAACCATCTGTACCCTCTTGTATGTCAAGAGCAAAGCAGAAATGAGTCGAGCCTTTAACTCCTAAAAATTCTTCTCACATGCATTGGACCACTGAAATTTAACCTTCTTCTAAGTCAACTTGGTCAAAGGTAAGGCAGTGAATGAAAATCCTTCTACAAACCTCCTATAGTAGCCAGCTAAGCCTAAAAAGCTCCTAATATATTTAGGATTTACAGGTCTAGGCCAGTTCTTCACAGCCTCTATCTTCTGAGATTCTACATGCACGCCCTCACTAGACACTACATATCTAAGGAATTCAACTGAATTTAGCCAAAACTCACACTTGATGAATTTAGCAAGCAACTGATGGTCCTTAAGAGTCTGCAAGACAATTCTCAAATGGGCGGCATGCCGTCCTCACTCCGAGTGTATATAAGGATATCATCTATGAAGACAATGACGAACATGTCCAAGTATTTTTTTAATATCCTGTTCATCAAATCCATACAACTGCAGAAACATTCATTAATCTAAAAGACATAACCATAAATTTATAGTGACCACATCGAGTCTTGAAGGCTGTCATCAGAATTTTACACTCTCTAACTCTAAGTTGATAATAGTTGGATCTGATGTCTATATTTGAGAAGCAACTGGCACCCAGCTGATCAACCAAGTCATCATTTCGAGAAATGGGATACTTATTCTTGATTGTGACCTTGTTCAACTGGCGATAGTCGATACACATCCCAAGAGAACCATCTTTCATTCGCACAAAAAGACTGGAGCACTCCATGGGGACTTACTAGGCCTGATGAAACCCTTATATAAGAAATCCTTTAATTGTTCCTTCCAACTCTTTAAGCTCAGCTGGAGCTATTTTGTAAGGAGGAGTGGATATAGGCTGCATATCAAGGAAAAAGTCGATCCCAAAGTCAATCTCTCACTCGGAAGGGACTCCTAGTAGATCATCTGAAAACACCTTTGGATACTCATAAACAACAGGAACTGATTGAAGAGTCGGGTTTTGGAATAAGAATCCTTAACCCGGACTAAATGATATACACACCCCTTGGAGATCTTCTTCTTGTCCTTAAGGTAGGAGACAAAATGACCTACAGGAACTATTGAATTTCCCTTCTACTCTAGGACTAGTTCACCCAAAAATCAGAGCTCTACTGTTTGGATTCTACAATTAACTGAAACATAGAAATCATACAACCAATCCATGCCAAAGATGATATTGAAGTCGGTCATATCTAACTCTACTAAGTCAGTTAAGGTGACCTCCTGAAGAACTGTAATAGGGCAATTTTGTATACACTCCGTGCTAAAACAGACTCACCACAAGGAGTAGAGACTAATAAGGATTTTGAGAGGATTTTGATACTTACACTAAAACAGATAGCAACATTGGAAGTCATGAAAGATAATATTGCCCTTGGATCTAGAAATGTATAAACATCAAGATACAAAACTCATAACATACCCGTGACTGCATCTACTGAGCTCTAATGCTCCTGAAGGGAAAAAAGTGCACAAAAACGATTTTGGCTCTGTTTGCCACCTGTATTAGAGGATGCGCCCTACTTGGATGGGCGAGCTACTGCATCTGCTGAAGAAGGGGCTAGGGCATGGCCTCTACCGACACCCTATTTGGATGAAGGACAATCCTTGAGTCTGTGTCCGAGCTTCCCATACCGGAAGCAAGCATTTGAACTAACTAAGCACTCTAGGGTGGTTCCTACCACACTTCTTGCAAGCTGAGAATGTGACACCCTAAAAGTTCCTAAGATCATATCCTAGACATAAAGCAGAAAAACAACAGAAAATGGCACCAGTACATAGAATGAGCTATTAAGTGACCCATTTGGACACTTAACAGATCATTAAGTGATCCATTGCTAAGATGAATGTCATGACCTGAACATAGGCTCGGATCAAGACACCGTACAAGGAACCCCGAGAGGCTCCAAGTCGACCCATGACATGAGCATAGCATCTAATTCAACATAATAAAATGGAATATTAACATAAGAAACATAGTGGAAGTCTTCATACATTTATTTATATGAAGCTAGAATGGAATCATAAATGACAAGCTGATTTCTACATAATGTCCGAAAGCCTCTAACATACTGATGAGATGATGGGAAAACATCCCCAACTAACTCGACAAAGTCAGTAACTGAAAGAAACAACTAAAGATAACTGAATGTCCTAGAAGGATGAGGACTCACCCATGCTAGCTGGACAGGTCTGAGGGGGAAGAAGGACTAATGATGTGACTAAGACTGACCCCTCAGACCTATATCATGAAATGATACAACATAGAGTATGCGGTCAGTACTTGAAATGTACTGAGTATGCAAGGTAAGTAAAAATTGATAGTTAAAATACATAAGAGTTCATAAGAGTAGGAAAACATGATCGTAACATAGATATCATAATGTAACATAAGGGCTCAAGGTTTTCAAAACATTCATAAATTAGTAATACTCATAATCATAGGAGAAAAGCTTCATTAAACATGACTTGAGAAAAAGTAACATAAACATGACTATGCATAAATCATGAGGAACAATGGAAAAATTCTTATAACTGACATACCCCACATGAGCACACATGGAGCCCGACCTGTAAACCCCTAGTCGGGAGGGTTTTCCTACCTTTACAAGGGTAGAACCATGAAAAAAGGTGTGATATCACTCATGAAAGGCCCATACTGGCAAAAGGGGATAGTCTCAAGGGAGGTCCCATCATGGCTACCTTGGCACGTAGTTCTGAGACTCAGGGTATTCTTGGACCCGAAATCTACTCGGTGTTAAATACTACTCCTAAAACTTATATAATGTTCATATTATAGTAGGGGAAACATACATAAGATTCATGGGATAGTTTAAATCATAATAATCATAAACATGCTTGAAATACGTGAACTATCCATGTAATAAGGACCATGAGTGGCCATAATCATAAGTCCATAAATCATGAAATTCATGCATATTTTTAAAACATGTATATACTTGATATTTCAAAAATCCATGATAAGTACTTGAGAGAAATCATATCATAAGGCATAAATAATACTTGGGCTAATTTAGATCAAGATCAAAATGAAATCATAACTTGACTTTTCATAAGAACATACATAATTGGGCATAATTGAATTTAAATTCAAATCTATATATATTAAAAATAGTTATAAAATCTTCCCATAGATCATAAGACATGATTTGAAACATGAAAGGAATCGATCCATAGATAGATCATAGAGAATTTAATAAGAATTGGAATAAACCCCATAGATCATGAAACTTGAGTCTAGAATTGAAATCCATAGAATTGAGAAGAATTTAGAGCATGAGAGTGAAAAGAACTCTCTTTCATGGCCTCACATACCTGGGTAAGTTGATCTTACACTCTTCCTTGAATGTTCAAAGAAAATTGAAGGAGAATTGATGGATATTAGTCTTGATCACCCCTAGGAACCCTCTAGTCTTGCATGCATGGAGAGGAGTGATTTAGGATGAGCTAACCCTCTTAAAAAAATCCTAATTAACCTTAAAACGACGTATTTTTTGCCTTAGGAACTTAGAAATTATGGAAAAGCCCTTAATAAATTTGCAGGAAATTGCACACTACCAGTCCCAACGAGGGACTGGATGACTTGTTCCCTCTGACCACGACTCATGGTCACCTTCTTGTGATCAGCATTGGGAACTTTCCTTCCTTGGTCACCATGGGGGACACCACAACTCGTGGTGTACCTAACGATTCATGGTGATGACCCGTTAGGTATGATGATGTTCAAACCATACCCTCTTTTTCAAAGAATATGCATGGTCAAAGTATCAAAACAAGTAACCCGAATGAGTGTCGGGGTCGAATCCCACGAGGACTGGGGATGATAATGACTATTGTCGATTATAAAGTTGAATTTAGATTGCACCACTCAAAACAATCATAAATGGGAACCAATTGGGGGAAGTATCAATATGTAAGAGATTATCAAGTCTAAAGTGATTTAGTTCAAATATCAAGGTTTACCAAAGGTGTCAACAAAGATGTGAAAATGCTAGAGGTGGGGTGTAAATGATGGATTAATTAGATAAGGTCTTGCTAAATCATCTCACAAGTTCAAGTAATGTGAATAACCTTAGGCAAACAGAGGTATTCCATGCTTTTCAACCAATTTCATACCTCTAGCTAGAGTTCTTTCGAATCTCTAGTCCCAATCAACTCAACCAAATATGATTTGGATTAAAAGCTACACTATTTCTAGCTATTAGCCTATAATTTAGGAGTGAGAGCATGAACTTGACTATTTCTAGCCCAAATTCACAATCTCCCAACCATACCTACTATTAGATTCTCTCCCAACACTTAATTCTTCTTTTTCAAGCAACAATAAAATAAGAAGAGATAGACCCATATGAAAATCAATGCATCTTCAATTAATGATTGGAGAGAATCTAATAGATTTACAATTAACTGAACATTGTTAAGATAATTCTACCAATTCCTATTCTAATCAATAATCATCACCATCACCCACCTCTAGCTAATGATTTAGCTAATCATGATTAAAAATTTCACAAGCATATTTAACAATAGACTCATCAAATTCAATAACAAAAGTAGAAAAATCAATTTCACAATAGTTGTCTTCAACAATGGTAATCACTTACAATGGAGAAGAAGAAGAAGTAAAGGAATAAATCTCAAGTCACCAATTACAATCTTCTACTCTTTTCTGCAAAAGGAATGTTCTCAAAAGTGAAAATTACAATGAAATCTGACTACTCCTTTGTACTTTTCTTAGACTATGCATAGAAAGTAGGGTGTCTCTTTCCTCTTTTTTCCATGTTAACTATTTTACCCCTGAGCACCGTCTCTTCATCGACGAGACACCGATGATTCGCCAATTCATACTCATGAACCACCGGATGCATTTGGTTGTGTCATTACCTAATTCCAGTCAGCTTCGACGACACATCCGGCGTTTCGCCCCTCTCATTCCGCGAACCGCCGAGGTTTTGTCCCTCATTCCAGATTCTTGGCTAATGATTCGGTGATTGATCCGGTGACTCGCCGTTGGAGATTCGTGTTTCTTCGATGGCAGTTTTTCCTTTGAAGTAGTGTTGATCAGCCTCTATCCGGCGTTTTGTCGGTTTTCATCGGTGATATGCCGCTTTGCTCTCATTTCCTTCTCTTTGCTCCAATTTTTCTCTTTTTTATACATTTGGGCATCTACATACAAAAAAGACAAAAAGAGCATAAAATCCATATAATTTACTCAAGAACTAAGAAAAAACACAAGTTTTAGAGTGTAATGAGTTGGTAAATTACCAACTCATCAAGCCCCCAAACTTAAATCATTGCTTGTCCTCAAGTAATGCAATTCTCAATCATTGAAAACATTCTATTTCTGTACAACATTGAACATCACAAATCACCTGCACTATGACGCCCAAAGATGCTCACTAAACTCACCAAAAAGAGAGGTAAATACCCCAAAAGACTAAGACAATGAAGATATTTCAATCAACTACCACTTTATATCAACAAGGCTCAAGTGAGGGAAACCCTTTAGTAAAACAAAGGCATTACTCATTCTTGAAACACACATAGCATCTCCCATCATAATTAATGCACATTCAAAGCTTGCCTTAGAGTTTATACTACCAAAGCCCCATTCTCAAATTAGTGTTCAAATGCACTTGTGTCCTCAAAAAGGGATGATGCCACTCACAGAAATAGTAATCCCTATTCTTTTTCTCATGAAATCATTACACACTCACAAGGGATTTTATTGGGGAGATCATCACACTCACTCTCCCAAAAGAAGTCTTCATGCATACTCTTGACCCATAGGCTTGCCTTCTTGTAATTCGCCACTAATGTATAGCAGTTGCATTTAAGATCCTTTAGGACTTGTGGGTTTTGGTGTAGGCTCGGGTTAATGGTAGGATAAGAATTTGGTTGTAGTGACTAGGTCCTCTCTAATGCTTTTGGTGGACATACCTTCCATCAAATCCTTCCATCTACTTCAACTTGTTTCGCTTTTTCTGTTATTTCTGACTTTCATTTCTCAATAACCCTCCTTATAATCCTTTTCCTTTCATAACTAGCCTTACCACCTCAAGAGCAAGCACCAACTCACACAATTTTGATTTTCTCATTTCAATATATCTTTTATGCATTTTGACAACAATATGGTGCTACCTCAAACTGAAAATCTTATTTTCCCCAGCACACCCCCAAACTTAGGCTTTTGCCTCATTTTTCATTTCTTGCCTCACTCCCTTTTTCTTAGGCTTTCAGCCTCATTTCATCACTATCTTATCATCAGCATTTAGGGAGAATGGGTGCCAAAGAGGGGTACCAAGAATGGTCTTAAGGCTTGTAATGTGGTTGCCGAAGAAAGGGTCTAAAGCTCAACATTGGTTGACAAAGGTTAATGCTCAAGGAGGGTATATGGGTGAAGTGGCTAAACAAAGGAAAGCCTAAGATCATATCCTTAATACAACTACGTCTAGAATTTCGCTTTGAATCACCATTGGGGTAAGTTCTAGGCAAGAAGTCATATATGAGACTTATCAACAATTCCTCACCGCACAAGGCATCACCCCTAAAGGGTCCACAAGAGTCATTCTCACAACAATACTTTTAATTTTAGGACATCAAAGAAGGCAAACATCATAAGTCAAGCAAAGAATTTACAATGTATAACAATGAATGCTATGCTACGGTGTTGTCCTTATTCATTATCTTCCATTTTCATGCCTTCATTTAAAGGTCCCATAAAACAAATTTCTGGTGGTTCCTCTCAAAACATCTTCACACAAGACTCAAAACAACATAGAATGCTCCCTTAAGAATGTCACCACTCAATCTATCATCGGGAAATACTAACTCGGTTCGACAAACAAAAAAATGCTCCTTGGAAAAGAACTGTGGTCAAAAGAAAACCCTCAAAGTTTTAATTTCTACACTAATATTTACCATGGCAAAAAAAAAAGAAACAAGGTTTTGGGGTCATTTCCTTCAAAATTTTCAAAATTTTTCTTTTAATTCAACATGAAGACCCCCATAGGTCACTATTCATCAATCACAATAGGAAAACTTAACCAAATCATTCATTTTCATTTTAAACAAAACAGAATATGCCCGACAAAGGCGATCATTAAAACATCACAATAAAACCACAGCCCGACAAACGCTGGACCCACTAAATACCAACTATAATTCACAAGAGCATCAAAAAAAACTGAGCTCATCCCTCCCCCACTTAAGAGAATACATTGTCCCCAATATAGATATGCATAAAAGGGGAAAGGGACAAGAAACTCCCTGAGTGGGTCAGTTCTCTTCATCATCCGATTCGCCTTACCATCGCCGCCACTAGCCTCACCTAGCCCAGCAAACTCATAATCCAGCCCCTAAAAAAGGTCATTAATTGGCCCACGAACTGAGGAAGGAGCAGCCAGTGCAGCATCCAATACGCTCATGTCTGGTACTTTAACCAAAGTCTGACTCATCCACTCATGTACCTGTGTTTGGAGGGAAGTGACTGCCCCTTCCACTGCATCCACCCTCTTGCACAGTGTGGTCATAGTATCGTATAATGACTTGATCTCCTTTTTGACCATGTTGGCAATGAGTGTGGGGAGGCTCTTAGCCAATCTTTGAAGTTGTCTTTCATGTGAGTTTGTCATCTCCACAAGTCGATGGAGACCACATGGATGAGAGGATTGTGGAGGGGGAGAAGCTCCCCACTAAGGCAAGTCATCTGATGCTTGACCTGACATATCTGACTGGGGCATAGTGGTTTCTGGGGCAAGTGGTGATTGATCTAACCCATGGGGGAGGGTCCTTCCTGTACTCCAAAGGCCTGCATTCTCTTCCTTTTCATTGTTGATGCCTCAACATCTCTCTTCCTATCAATATCAATCACTCCTAGAGCAGAGGAAGGAGTCTCATCGGGAAAAAGAGGCACTCCAGCTACTTCACAAAGATGGGAAATCAAAACAACATATGGCATGGAAGTACTGGACTGTCGGGCCTTCTTCTTCATTTGTTGAGCTATACCTTCCCCGAAGTTGACGGGGACCCCTGACATGATGCAAACAATTAGGATGGCCATTTCGATGGTGAGCCGCTGCTCATTTATGGATGGGATGATGCAAGAACAAATAAAGTCCAGCCACAACTTGGCCTCGAACTTCAAATCATGGCGAGAGGTTTCGCCACCCATTGAGGTCCACAGATGAGTATCAACAGTAATAATGTGATCCACCTATGCAAACTGGTCCTTCATATCAGCCACCCATGCCATATACTCCATAGCGGAGTTGATTTCATCCTCCCAGAATAGGTAGTTTATAGCAGCAAGAGTGATATCAACTTCCACTCCCGGATCATCACTGATGGCAAGAAGGGGAACTCATCCACTTTGCCCTGATGTTGCATACTCTCTTGGCGCGCCTGATAAGAGGCATAGAGCTCTGTGACCAAGATGGGGTAGTAGGATGGGAGAGGGCTGGCAAATGCGTGCCACTGTCTGTCGGTGAACTGTGCGGTGATGTTAGGAATATGACCTTTTAACCCAGCCAAGTCAAACCTCTTCTCCACTGTAATGGAGCGTCCCTGGAAGATGACATAGTGTTCCTTCATGTTCGGAACACAGAGAATGATGTCTTCCTTTATGTTAGCGCATTGTTCTGCAACCTCCTCTTTGCCTTTACCCTTGCTAGCCGAGGAAGTAGGGGATTTTCCTTTGCTGATCTTCCTGGAAGATGACATGATTTGTTTTGTTGCAAGAATGATGTTAGTGCCAGCTAGTGAAAGAGAAAACTAAAAACAAAATAAAATGAAAAAGAAATCTAACCGCAGGGAGAACTAAGGAACAAGGTGAATCAAACACTCAGTTAAAAGAACCACTGACAGCGGCGGAAGATCGGTGGTTCGCCGAAATAATTTCATGGACCACCCATTTCTCGTTGGTGCTTTATAGATAGTTGGGCAAGGGATAGTTTTTTTGGCGGTACATCGGTGTACCGCCGGTCAGGATTCGTGAACCACAGATGTAACACGGGATCCACTCCGTGGCCTAAAGCCATGTTGCAGAGTGATTAGTTGTGTCATTGGAGATTCGTCGAATCCGACGGGCGAAACGCTGGACCCCATCGTCCCTAAAGTTCTTTAACTATCACATATACGCGCCCACTAACACACTTCCTTCTGGTCATACTAAAATCAACATGGCACTCTTAAAACCTTTGTTTATGATGTTTAGCCCTTAAGAATGGCGTCACCCGTTCTATCATCGGGAAAAACATTTTGCTTTAAACAAATGTGTTACTCATACTTCAATCATTTTAAAATGCCACAAACAAAAGCACAACCCCTTTCCATTCAATCAAGCATAGCACATTCAAGATTTTACCAAGGAAGGGAACAAAGTTTTACCCTTAAAGCACCAATGAGAAAATTAAAACAAGGGCTGCACACTTGGACGTCCAAAAAGCTCAATGTTACTTGCAATAGTACCTTAAGATATAAGTAGTAGAGGAAGAAAGTGTGATTGAATTGAGGGGATTAGTGGACTATGGAGGGGATTTTGTAGGTGAAAGAGGGAAGTGTAATAGGTTGAGGGGAAGGTGGAGAGTTTAATGGGTGTGTGTTGGTGGGAAGGTGGGAAAGTGGAAAGGTTTAGAATAGATAAATGGGGATGTTGGGTAATGGAAAGACAAAAAGGGAATGGAAAAATGGTGGAAAAATGGAAGCTAGGAGAATATTTGCAGAAATAGGGTGGCTGACTGGGTCATTGGGATTTTGTGGTCTTTCTTTTAAATTCACATTGCAATAGCCTCATACCTCGATTAGCGGTCCATCAGCGGTTCACCAAATCACATCGGAGGTCTGTCAAACTATTATCTAGTGCCCTGCAGGTTGCCCAGTGATCTGTTTCATTACCTGCGATTTATTGGTGGGTTATGGATTGAAGCAACGATCCGCAGATTACCCTCCGCTTATGTTCCTAAGCTTTAGGTGTTCTGTTGTCCATCGACCATCAACCGGTGAAACACAGATTCTTTTCGGCAGTTTGCCGATGGGTCTGCCTGTATTTCAATTCGACCCTCAGCCTTCTATTTAGTGCTTACCTTCACCGGCGGCTTGCACTTCTGAACTGGCGGCTTGCCGGTCTCTCACTGTTCCTTCCTTCATGGTCTAGTTCCCTTTTTTCTCCTCAATTATAAGAACCTACAAAGACACAAACAACAAAAATATGAATTAATTCACTAGAAACTCGGGTTGCATCCCAAGAAGCGCTTTAGTTAACATCGTGGCAAGACAAATACCTTCTCTTATTAAATCTAGTCTGACAGGTTATCATCAAATACCTCCTCCTTCAGCTCTAAATCCTTTTCTTCCTCATCAATTTGCAAAAATCTGACCACCTTGCATTCGGGAGATGCCTTAATCGATTGACACACTGTAAAAGTGACTTCTTCACTTTCGACTCGAAATTTCAACTCACCAAGTTCCCTGTCCACCACAGCTCTTACCGTAGCCAACAATGATCTGCCCAAAACAATGGGAACCTCTTCATCCATGTTACAATCCAAGATAACAAAGTCAGCTGGTAAGATAAACTTGTCGACTCTCACTAACACATCTTCTAACACCCGCACCGGTCATTTTATGGACCCGTCGGCCATGAGTAGCCTCATTGACATCGGTTGGGTGTTTTCGAGTCCTAATGTCTTGAAAATCAGCAGGGGCATCAAATTTATGCTAGCGCCCAGATCTTATAAAGCTTTCTCAAACACACATCTCCCAATTGTGCATGGTATTGTAAATGCTCTGGGGTCCTCCCATTTGGGAGCAAGATTACTCATCATTACTGAACTACAATGGTGAATTTTATCTTCATTACCTACATCCACCACTTTTTTCTTCTTTAATAAATCTTTCATAAGCTTTGCATAACCGGCCATCTGGAGCAAAGCATTCACTGACAGAATATTTATGGACAACTTACTGAACGTGTCAACAAACTTTTTAAACTAGTCATCCTTCTTTTTCTTGGTCAGCCGTTATGGATATGGAGGGGGAATATTCAAATCAACCTTGTCATTAGTTGGGGCCTATAGGCCCATCTCCTCCTCATCATTGGGGGATAGGACGTCATCATCCTTTCCCATTTTTTCTCATCAAGCTTGTCTTCATTTTCTGAAATCATTGGTGTTTTGTGACCTTCATCTTCTTCACTTGGTTTCTGGTTATCAATCTTACTCGGCTTCACCGGGGCATCTCCAATTAGCTTGCCACTCCTAATCACAATGGCCATACATTGACCATCCTTCTTGGGATTTGGTATTGTGTCACTAGGTAGTGTTCCCTTCATCCGGGGATTCATTTGAGCTAATAAGTGATTCATTTGGACCTCCAAATGCTTGATGGACGCGGAATGTGAAATCACTGTTTGGGCGAGGTTAGACACCTCCCCTCTTAACTATGTCACCCCGCTCTCGGTTGATTAGACCTTTTTCATAACTCTTGATAGCATCTCTTCAATTTTGGAGTTGCCCACGTCACTCACACCCGATTGATTATGGGGGTTCCTGGCCTTTGGAGAGGGAATGTATGAGTTCAAACTCCAATGATAGCGATCAGTGTCTTGGTTTTGCTCTCTATTTCCCAATCCGTCATTCCTTTCCGGCCATCCATGTGGCTCATGATTTCTCCACCCTTGGTTGTCATCCCTTGGCCTCCATGGGCCTTGATTTTCTCCTTGGAACCACGGTATGGAACCTCTCATCTGATTACCCATATATAGGCATTCCTCTTCATATCTTGTTGGTGATGTCTCACTTTCATATTGTGAGGGAACTTGCATTCTTACGACATTTACCACCTTTGGCCCTACTCCTATTACATGCTTTGTCATCAATTCAAGTTGTGTCATCATTTTAGCAAGAGTATCATCTTGATCTTCATCCCTTTTCCTTAACTCAGCTGCTAATGCACTTGAGCTAACTTCATGAGGGGACACATTTGTTTCTATCATGTGCCAAGCCCTATTGGTCTTTGTCATTCTGTCTAGGAGGGCTTTGGCCAACCAATACGTTTGGTCCATGATAGAACCACTATCTAGGTTGTTGGAAATAGATTTGTTAATTGGATCAAGGGCCCTATAGAAGCTTTGTAGAAGTACTCCATCTGGCAATCCATTGTAATACCCCGAAAGTGCCAAGGAGTAGACCCATGAGCTAAAAGTTGAAAATTGCTAAAACTGGGAAAAATATCACAAAATAGCCATGTAATGACTCGTTGTATCTAACCACAGGCAATTGTATGCAGTCATGGTGAGGGAAGTCTGGGTGGAAGTGGAGACGACGGATGACACAATGACTCATTGCTGGAAACAACGAGCCGTTGTTAGCAGGCGTTGGAGGAGGATGGGTTTAGCAGATGGGATACAACGGGTCATCCAATGACTCATTATGAGAAGTGACGACCCATGTTTATCGATCATTGTTGGGTTGCAAGAATTTCTAGTGTATATGATGGATCAAGACCATGACTCGTTGAGAGCAAACACGGGTCATGGTAAGGCTCGTGGTAAGAATGTTCAGTGTTTGTGAAGGGCAGACACCAATTGATGTAATGATTCATGGATTTAGAGGATGAGTCATCCTATCCATCCATTGGTCAGTTCCAGAAGCAGGTTCCAGCAGTGCAAACAACGAGCAACAGAATGGGTCATCGTTAGTTCTAACGACCCGTTGGTTCCATCTGTTGGCCCAATCGGGATAGTTTTCAGGGAAGATTCATTAAGGTCATTTTCAACTTTTCTATGATATGAGACCCTAAACTATGTAATTTGAGGCTCATTTTACAGGGTTTTAAGAGGGGAAAACCTATTCTAAGCTAATTCATTCCATGCATGCAAACTTGAGAGTTTGAAGAGAGGATTTAGAACAAGTTTTGAAGGTTCCCATTGGAATCTCATCTTGGGAAATTAGAGAAGTGGTAAAATCATCCCTTCTAGGTATATAGGGTTATGAGTGGGTGTTTCCTTCCTCACCCATGCCGAAATCTCTAGCTAAGTGTGAGAAATTCCTATGACAAGTTATGGAGGTTCTACCCAATTGCATAATTCTTCAATTTCTATACATGGGTACGATTAGATTATGTTTATATTGATGAATTGTGAAGCTTTGGCAGATTTTAAATTGTTTCCAATAAAAAATTGTGTTTTCTAAATTATTAGATTTAATGCCCATGGATGAGAAGTTCATGAAAGAACAGAATGATGATGAGATTTGATGATGAAAAGCATGTTTCTAAAACTACTCATGATTATGATATTGTTTTCAAAATCAATTGAGTAGATCAAAGCATGATAAAGTTTTGGGCAAGGCCCTTATATGAAGTATGACGATGTAGTATCTCTAAAGTAAGCTTACCACATTGTTTTGGAGTAGATGCTCCCACTTATATTTGAGCTTGTGGTATGTTTCAAAATAAAGCTTCTCATATGTATGAATTCATAATTGAGATGTATGTCTTATGGAGCTTGATTTTCATATGATTTTGGTTCTATGCATGATTTCATTATTGAGCATTGTCAAATGATAATTTTGAGCTTCTTTTCATATAATGTTGAGTTTATGCATGATTCCATTGTTGAGCTTCGTCAATAGATGGTGTTGAGCTTCATTATATATGATGTAGAGCATTTCATGTTTTGGTAGAACAGTCTAGCACCGAGTGGGCTACGGGTCGATCACCCTATGCCCCAGAACTATGCGCCAACGTAGGTTGATACTACTATATTATTGGGAACTCCCTTGTGAGCTATCCCTGGCCCAAATGACCCATGAGCTTGATATCGATATCATGGTAGTGTCCTTAGCCCTGGCAAGGTTTGGGACGGCTCTGCCCACGTGAGTATGATAGTCGGGATCACGTAAGCTCTATCATGGTACGTCGGTTAACTGAAGGGTCTCCCATTTCCTATATGATTCAGATTTGCATATTTATTTCTCATGATTACCATTTTAAGCATGCATGTACTAAAAGAAATGTTTGACTCATTGTTCAACTTTTCTATAGATGTCGTATTTCAGCTTTGAGTCACTCGAGTCAGTTATGATGTTATGAAGCTACGCATGGTCTTATTATGAAGAGATTATGATTTCAGGATGAATGTATGTAGTCCTTCCTCTCAAATTCGAAAGCCTATGATACGTTATGAAATTTTTTAAATGATTTACTTTTCTTAAGCGATTTTTACTTACATTGCATACTCAGTACATTCCACGTACTGACTGCATACTTTCTATGCTGTATTATTTCATGATACAAGACCCAGCTCCCAAGCTCAGCCCCGTTTGTAGTCGGTTGTCAGAGTTAGCACCTGCTTTGTTGGTGAGTCCTTATCCTTTGAGGGCTAGACTTTTAGTTTCCTTGTGTATTTTTAGTTTTAGTATTGTTGAGTTAGTTGGGGTCTTGTCCCATCTGCTCATCCAGATTAAAGACTTTTTAGACTTTGTATGTGTTTAGCTTCGGATGATTATTCTGATGTTATGTTGAGTTGGACTTCTACTGAGTTGATATTGATGATTTCTTCCGTTTATCGAATGAGTTAGATGTATGCTTATTCCATGGGTCGACTTTTGGTCTCTCGTGGTCCCTTGTTCTGTGTCTACGATCTAGGCCTCTGTTTGGGTCGTGACAAACTTGGTATCAGAGCAATAGGTTGAAGTGTCCTAGGGTGTCTAAAAGCAGCATTAAGTAGAGTCTTTTTCATGGGTGTGAAACGTGCCACACTTTTGACGTAGAGGCTACGAGACATTTAGGAAATGTTCCCTTTTTTCATAATCTATATTGTGTAATAAAAAGTCTTTCTATCCTTCTAATTTGTGCCATTTGAGATTGCATAATCATGGCTCCTAGAAGAATGAATGGAAGGAGGAATGGAGGTGGTGAAGGCCACGAGGATGGAAATGGTTATGGGCATCAACCAGCCCAACAGTTCAGGAGCCTCAGGCACCGGAGCTAGCCGCTCATGCTGAGTTCTGGGCCTCTATTCATATGCTTGTGTAGGCCTTGACCGCTCAGGTCAATTAGCAGGCCATTGCGTATGTTCTACAACTGGCAATGCAGCGTCGACTCAAGTCAGACACTTCTTGAGGATGAACCCGTCGGAGTTCTTGGGGTCCAAGGTAGATGAGGACCTGCATGATTTCATTGATGAGATTGTCAAGATCACCCAAGTCATGGGGGTGAGTAGTGTTGAGTGCGCAGAGTTGACCTCCTACCAGTTGAAGGGAGTTGCGCATATCTGGTTTCGCTAATGGAAGGATAGCAGGGTCGCAGGAGCAGGTCCGATCAGATGGGAGGAGTTTCAAGTTGCGTTCCTAGATCGGTTCTTCCCTCGAGAGATAAGGGAGCTGAAGGCAGCTGAGTTTGTAAACTTGAAGCAGGGAAGGATGATAGTGCAACAGTATTCCCTTGAGTTCACTCACCTATTGAAATATGCCCTGGAGTTAGTGGCTGACCAAAGGATGCGAGTGAGTAGATTTGTGCATGGTATAGTAGGGTATTTGGACAAGGAGTGCCGGATTTCTATGCTTCACCAGTATATGGACTTCCCTCGCATAGTCTTGTATGCCCAGCAGATGGAGGTGACACATTTGAGGGAGAGGGAGGCCAAGAGGGCCAGGACCAACGATCATGGATTCTCTCAATAGAGGTCTGGTGGTGGACATCGACAACTGACTTACCAGAGATCATCAGCCCTGGAATCTTCGCATTGAGTGTGCCATCCAGGCCTAGACATGATTATAGAGGGCGAGCATCAGGCTCGAGGTGTCAGAGAAGCAGACCCACAAATTCTAGCATCCCAGTTTGTCGCAGATGTGGTCGAAGGCACACAAGCTAGTGCTTGGCAGGTTTAGGTGCTTGTTTTAGGTATGGACATCCCGAACACATGCTTTGAGATTGTCCATCTGTGAGGAAGGATCAGATTTGGGGCCGAGGCCCAGCTTCTAGTTTAGTAGCCCCTCCCGCACGCTCAGCACATCAGGCGGCATCTGCTAGCACAACTGGCGGTCAGCACAAGAACAGATTCTATGCTTTAGCTTCCTGTCAGGAGCAGGAGGTCTCCCGAATGTGTTTACTGGTATATTGCAAGTTTTCCATATTGATGTTTATGCTTTGCTAGATTCGGGGGCTACCTTGTTTTTTGTGACACCTTATGTGGCGAGTAGCTTCAGACTCAGTCCCGATGTCTTGTCAGAGCCCTTCTCAATTTCCACTCTAGTAGGTGACTCAGTTATAGCTAGATGGGTTTATAGAGGTTGCCTAGTCTCAGTCCTTCATAAGGTCACCTTAGAAGACTTGATAGAGTTAGCCATAATCGATTTCGGTGTTATTCTAGGCATGGATTGGCTATTTGCATGCTATGCTTCAGTTAATTGTAGAACCTGGGCTGTAGAGTTTAGATTTCTGAGTTAGCCAGTCTTATAATGGAAGGGTAGTTCAGCTGTGCCTGTAGGTCGATTCATTTCCTACCTTAAGGCTGGGAAGATGATTTCTAAAGGTTGCATGTACCATCTAGATAGCATTAAGTATGACCTCGACTATCCGGTTAGTACCAGTAGTATGTAAGTATCCAGAGGTCTTTGCTGATGATTTGCCAGGTGTCCCTCCCGAGTGGGAGATTGATTTCGGTAGAGATCATCTTCCCAACATGCAGCCTATATCTATTCTGCCCTACATAATGGCTCAGCCGAGATAAAAGAGGTGAAGGATCAGTTGAAGGACCTATTAGATAAAGTCTTTATTAGGTCGAGTAAGTCTTCATGGGGTGCACCAATGTTATTGGTCCGAAAGAAGGATGGTTCGCTTCGGATGTGCATTGACTATCGGCAGTTACACAAAGTCACCGTTAAGAACAATAATCCATTACCTAGGATTGATGATACCATCTATTTAGTGTTAAGGATGTTGATTCCAAGACACCAACTATCCATTCAGTTTCGGTAGTGTGTGAGTACCCAGAAGTCGATCAGCTTCAGGGTGCCAAGTGTTTCTCCTAGATTGATCTCAAATTCGGGTATCATCAGCTCAAGGTTCGGGAGAGTGACATCCCAAAAACCACTTTCAGGACTCGGTATGGTCATTGAGAATTTGTTGTTATATCTTTTGGACTAGCCAATGCCCCTTCTACTTTTAAGGATCTAATGAAAAGGGTGCTCAAGGCATATTTGGATATGTTCGTGATTGTGTTCATTGATAACATCCTTATATACTCTGGAGTGAGGAGGAGCATGCCGCTCACTTGAGAGTGGTGCTTCAGACCCTCAAGGATCGTCAGTTGTATGCAAAGTTCAGCAAGTGTGATTTTTGGTTGGACTTCATGGCGTTCTTGGGCCATGTGGTATCGAGTGACGACATAAAGGTAGATTTTTAGAAAATTGAGGCGATGAAGAATTGGCCTAGACCGGTGAACCCATCATATATTAGAAGCTTATTGGGCTTAGCGGGTTACTATAGGAGGTTTATTGAGGGATTTTCATCTATCGCAACACCCTTGACCAAGTTGACTCGAAGAAGGTAAAGTTCCAATGGTTGGAGGCTTGTGAGAAAAGTTTCGAAGAGTTGAAGACTCGACTCACTTCAGCACCAGTGTTGACCCTACCCGAGGATACTGTTGGTTTTGTGGTCTATTGTGATGCTTCGAGAATCGGACTCGGGTGCGCGTTGATGTAGCATGGGAAAGTGATAGCATATGTCTCAAGATAGTTGAAATTCCATGAGAAGAATTACCCGGCCCATGATCTTGAGTTGGCTGCGTGGTGTTTGCATTGAAGATATGGCGGCATTACATGTATGGGGTCCACGTGGATGTATTCACAGATCACAATAGCTTGCAACACGTATTCACGTAGAATGAACTCAATCTTCGGCAAATGAGGTAGTTGGAGCTACTAAAGGACGATGACATGAGTGTCCTTTACCACCCGGGTAAGGCTAATGTAGTAGCGGACGCACTTAGTAGGCTCTCTATGGGGGAGTGTGTCCCACATGGATGAGGGAAAGAAGGAGTTGGTGAAAGATATCCATCGACTTGTGTGGTTGGGAGTTAGATTGGTTGACTTGACCAATGGCGGCGTTATAGTGAAAAACGGATTGAAATCGTCCGTGGTGACGGATGTGAAAGCCAGACAAGATGAGGATTTGATTTTGGTAAAGCTGAAGGAAGCCATTGGAACTCAGAAGATGGAGGTCTTCTCCCAAAGGGGAGATGGTGTGCTGCTGTATCAGGGTTGTCTATGTGTTCCAAATGTTGTTAATTTGAGGGGCCGGATATTTTATGAGGCACATGGATCCAGGTACTCTATCCATCCGGGTGCCACCAAGATGTATCATGATTTGTGGGAAATATATTGGTGGAACGACATGAAGAAGGATGTTGCAGAGTTTGTAGCCAGGTGCCCAAACTTTTAGCAAGTTAAGGTCGAACATCAAAGGTCGGGAGGCATACTTCAGGATATTAGCATTCCCACTTGTAAGTGGGAAGAGATTAATATGGTTTTCATTACAGGCCTACCTCATACTCGCCAACACTATGATTCTATTTGGGTGGTGGTAGACAGGTTGACCAAGGATGCACACTTCCTACTAGTCACAGCCACAAATTCACCGAATGATTATGCCAAACTGTATATCTGGGATTTGGTGCGATTGCATGGAGTACCCTTGTCTATTATTTTAGACCGAGGTATTCAGTTTACCTCTCAGTTTTGGCGGTCTTTCCAAAAAGGGCTTGGGACTCGAGTTAAGCTCAGCATAACATTTCATCCGCGAACGGATGGTCAGGCCGAACGGACAATCCAGACTCTCAACGACATGTTGAGAGCTTGTTTGATGGACTTTAAAGGTAGTTGGGATGATCACTTGCCCTTGATCGAGTTTGCTTACAATAACATCTACACTCCAGCATCTAGATGGCACCGTTCGAGGCTCTTTATAAGCGGAGGTGTAGATAGCCCATCAGATGTTTTGAGGTTGGTGAGGCAGCTATGATAGGACCTGATTCATTTCATGATGCAATGGTGAAAGTTCAGTTGATAAGGGACAGGCTGAAAATCGCTCAGAGTCACCAAAAGTCATATGCTGATGTGAGAAGGAGAGAGTTGGAGTTCGAGGTGGACGATTTGGTATTTCTGAAGGTGTCTCCCATGAAGGGAGTCATGTGGTTCGAAAAGAAAGGAAAACTCCATCCCCGCTATGTTGGTCCCTACCGGGTTATAAGAAGAGTTGGTAAGGTAGTTATGAGTTGGACTTGCTATCAGAGTTATCTTCAGTTCATCCTATCTTCCATGTATCGCTCTTGAAAAAGTGTTTGGGTGATCCAGCTTTAGTTGTCCCGGTGGAAAGTGTTGGTGTGGGAAATAGCCTCAGTTATGAGGAAATTCCAGTTGCAATCTTGGATCGTCAGCTTCGAAGGCTGAGGAACAAAGAAGTAGCTTCGATAAAGGTGTTATGGGGAAATCAACATGTCGAGGGAGATACGTGGGAAGCCGAAGAAGCTATGATGGCTAAATACCCTCACCTGTTCCCTACCGGCTCCGTTTTAGTTTGAGGTATCAGTTTTTGCCCTAATTCTCTAATCAGATTCCATGTCCAGTTTATGTGCACAAGTTTGATTTATGTTATCATAGATGTATATGATGTCTGAATTTGGTTCAGCTATGTAGTTCTTTTCGGAGGTAGTCACTCCGCCAGTTGTCGATTAAATGATCAATATTTGGTTATGATAATTGCATGTTTCTGTTTTCTGCTTGTTCCCTACATTCGAGGACGAATGTTCCCAAGGGGGAGATATTGTAATACCCTGAAAGTGCTAAACTCGGGAGATAAAAGTTGAAAACTGCTAAAACTGGGAAAAGTATCATAGAACGGGCCATGTAATGACTTGTGGTATCTAACTACGGGTCGTTGTATGCAGTCATGGTGAGGGATGTCCTAGTGGCATTGGAGACAACGGACAGCGACTCGTTGTTGGAAACAATAAGCCATTGTTAGCAAGCGTTAGAGGAGGCTGGGTTTAGCAGATGGATACAACGGGTCATCTAATGACTCATTATGAGAAGTGACGACCCGTGGTTATCAATCTTATTTGGGTTACAAGAATTTCCAGTGCATATGACGGATCATAACCACGACTCGTTGGGAGCAACCACAAGTCGTGGTAAGGCTCGTGGTAAGAAGGTTCAGTGTTTGTGAAAGGCAGACAATGGTCGATGTAATGATTCGTGGTTTCAGAGGAAGAGTCATCCAGTCCGTCCATTGGGCAGTTTCGAAATAAGGTTCCAGCAGTGCAAACAACGAGCAACAGAATAGGTTGTCGTTAGTTCTAATGACTCGTTGGTTCAATCCGTTGGCCCAATCAGGACAGTTTTCAGGGCAAATTCATTAAGGGCATTTTCAATTTTTCTATGCTATGAGACCCTAAACTACGTCATTTGAGGCTCGTTTTACAGGGTTTTAAGAGGGGAAAACCTATTCTAAGCTAATTCATTCCATGCATTAAAACTTGAGAGTTTGAAGAAAGGATTTACAATAAGTTTTGAAGGTTTCCATTGGAATCTCATCTTGGGCAATTAGAGAAGTGGTAAAATCATCCCTTCCAGGTATGTAGGGTTATGAGTGGGTGATTCCTTCCTCACCCATGCCTAAATCTGTAGCTAAGTGTGAGAAATTCCTATGATCAAGTTATAGGGTTTTTACCCAATTGCATAATTTTTCAATTTCTATACGTGGGTACGATTAGGTTATGTTTATATTGATGAATTGTGAAGCTTGGCAATATTTTAAATTGTTTTCAATAAAAAAATTGTGTTTTCTAAATTATTAGATTATACCCATGGATGAGAAGTTCATGAAAGAAGAGAATGATGATGAATGTGTGATGATGATGAGATTAGATGATGAAAAGCATGTTTCTAAAGCTACCCACGATTATGGTATTGTTTTCAAAATGAATTGAGTAGATCCAAGCATGATAAAGTTTTGGGCAAGCCCTTATATCAAGTATGACGATGTAATATCTCTAAAGTAAGCTTACCACATGGTTTTGGAGTAGATGCTCCCACTTATATTTGAGCTTGTGGTATGTTTTCAAAATAAAGCTTCTCATATGCATGAATTCATAATTGAGATATATGTATTATGGAGCTTCATTTTCACACGATGTCGGTTCTATGCATGATTTCATTATTGAGCTTTGTCAAATGACAATTTTTAGCTTTGTTTCATACGATGTTGAGCTTATGCATGATTCCATTGTTGAGTTTCGTCAATAGACGATGTTGAGCTTTATTATATACGATGTAGAGCATTGCATGTTTTGGGAGAAGAGTCTAGCACTGAGCGGGCTAAGGGTCGATCAGCCTATGCCCCAGAACTACGCGCCAACGTAGGTTGAAACTATTATATTATTGGGACCTACCTTGTGAGCTATCCCCGGCCCAAATGGCCCATGAGCTTGATATCGATATTATGGGTAGCGACCTTAGCCTTTACAAGGTTTGGGATGGCTCTGCCCACTTGATTGTGATAGTTGGGACCACATAAGCTCTATTGTGGTATGTCGGTTAAGTGACGAGTTTCCCATTGTCTATATGATTCAGATTTGCATATTTATTTCTCATGACTACCTTTTTAAGCATGCATGTACTAAAAGCAAGGTTTGACTCATTGTTCAGCTTTTCTATAAATGTCATATTTCAGCTTTGAGTCACTCGAGTAAGTTATGATGTTATGAAGCTATGCATGGTCTTATTATGAAGAGATTATGATTTCAGGGTGAATGCATGTACTCCTTCCTCTCAGATTCGAAAGCCTATGATATGTTATGAAATGTTTTAAATGATTTACTTTACTTAAGCAATTTTTACTTACCTTGCATACTCGGTAGATTCCACGTATTGACCGCATACTTTTTATGTTGTATCATTTCATGATACATGACCCAGCTCCCAGGCTCAACCCCGCTTGTAGTCGGTTGTTAGAGTTAGAACCTGCTTGGTTGGTGAGTCCCCATCCTTCAAGGGCTATACTTTCAAATTCCTTATGTATTTTCAATTTCAGTATTGTTGAGTTAGTTGGGGTCTTGTCCCATCAACTCGTCCAGATTAGAGGCTTTTCAGACTTTGTATGTGTTTTGCTTCGGATGCTTACTCTGATGTTATGTTGAGTTAGACTTCCGCTGAGTTGATATTGATGATTTCTTTCATTTATCGAATGAGTTAGATGTATGCTTATGCCATGGGTCGACTTGGGGTCTCTCAAGGTCCCTTGTTCAGTTTCTACGATCCGGGCCTCCGTTCGGGTTGTTACATCCATGGTTTGGGCAAAGTGAAACTTTCTTCTTAAACCTCAACCATGCATCATGTAAAGGCTCTCCGGGTTCTTATATAAAATTTGTAGTATCACCCCTCAGCTGAATTATCTTTGATGGAGGGAAAAGACGGTCCAAAAAGGCTTTCTTAACTCTTGCCATGAAGTAATACATCCCGGAGGGAGTTCTTCTAGCTAAATCGTCAATTCCCCTATCAATGAAAAGGGAAAGAATCTCAACCTAATGGAATCTTGATTGATATTGGTGATATTGAGTGGTTGGTAAATTTCAAAGAAGTTTCTCAGATGTCGATTTGCATTCTCACTTGGCTTTCCGCCAAAGAGCCCCTTCATTTGTAATAAGTGCAGCATAGTGCTTGTGACATGAAAAATTGCATTCCTACTGTAGGTGGTAGGCAAATAGCTCCTACCACTTCTGGCATTACCATATTGTCTTCCTCAAGTTCCATATTACCTTCGACCGAATTATCCCATGCTTGGGAGTGATGGCTCGTGTGGTTATGAAATCCTAAAAACATAGTAAACACACTTTAAGTAGCTACGATGAAAAACTATTTAAACTTAACAATCAATCACGAGATTATCATACGCTAGTCCCCAGCAATGGTGCCATTTTTTATGACGTTCAAAGCATACCTTCTTTTTCAAAGAATATGCACGGTCGAAGTATCAAACAAGTAACACGGACAAGTGCCGAGGTCGATTCCCACGAGGATTAGGGGGTGCTAGTGACTAGCCTCGATTATAAAGTTGAATTTAGATTGCACCACTCAAACCAATCATAAATGGGAACCAATTGTGGGAAATATCAATATGTAAGAGATTATCAAGTCTAAAGTGGTTTAGTTCAAATAGCAAGGTTTACCAAAGTTGTCAACAATAATGTGAAAATGCTAGAGGTGGGGTGTAGATGATAGATTAATTAGATAAGGTCTTGCTAAATCATCTCACAAGTTCAACTAATGTGAATAACCTTAGGTGAACAGAGGTATTCAATGCTTTTCAGCCAATATCATACCTCTAGCTAGAGTTCTTTCGAATCTCTAGTCTCAATCAACTCAACCCAATATGATTTGGATTAATAGCTGCACTATTTCTAGCTATTAGCCATTAATTTAGGAGTGAGAGCATGAATTTGACTATTTCTAGCCCAAATTCACAATCTCCCAACCATACCCACTATTAGATTCTCTCCCAATACTTAATTCTTCTTTTTCAAGCAACAATCAAGTAAGGAAACAAAGACCCATATGAAAATAAATGGATCTTCAATTAATGATTGGAGAAAATATAATAGATTCACAATTAGCTGAACATTGTTAAGATAATCCTAGCAATTCCTATTCTAATCAATAATCATCACCATCACCCACCTCTAGCTAATGATTTAGCTACTCATGATTAAGAATTTCACAAGCATATTTAACAATAGACTCATCAAATTCAATAAAAAAAGTAGAAAAATCAATTTCACAGTAATGGTCTTCAACAATGGTAGTCACTTACTATGGTAGAAGAAGAAGTAAAGGAATAAATCTCAAGTCACCAATTACAATCTTCTACTCTTCTCTGCAAAAGGAATGTTCTCAAAAGTGAAAATTACAATGAAAGCTGACTACTCCTTTGTACATCTCTTAGACTATGTGTAGAAAATAGGGTGTCTCTTTCATCTTTTTCCATGTTGACTATTTTACCCCTGAGCACTGCCTCTGCATCGGCGACACATTGGCGATTCACCAGTTCATACTCGTGAACCACCAGATGCGTTATGTTGTGTCATTACCAAATTCCAGTCAGCTTCAACGGCACGTCTGGCATTTCGCCCCTCTTATTCTACGAACTGCCGAGGTTTTGTCCCTTGTTCCATAAACATGGCTAATGATTCAGTGATTGATCCTTCGACTCGCCATTGGCGATTCGTGTTTCGCCGATGGCAGTTTTTCCTTTGAAGTAGTGCTGATAGACCTTTATCCGATGTTTCGCCAGTTTTCATCGGTGGTACGCCGCTTTGCTCTCATTTCCTTCTTTTTGCTCCAATTTTGCTCTTTTTTATATATCTGGGCATCTACATGCAACAAAGACAAAAAGAGAATAAAATCCATATAATTTACTCAAGAACTAAGCAAAAACATAAGTTTTCAAGTCTAATGAGTTGGTAAATTACGAACTCATCAAGGTACACTACCCATTTTCCTTCATCCTTCAAACCATCCTTGACCATAGTTGACCTAATGAATCATGGTGCTGACCACAACTCGTGGTCACCCCAAATCTAAAAATTCCAATCATGACCAAACCCCACCCCACGAGTCACTTAACGACTCGTGGTGTTCCTGACGAATCACTGGATGCTTGTCTTGTGACCTGGTGCAAAAAAAATTATTTTCTTTGTTTCAACTCCCAGGTCTAATCTTAAAGTTTTTGGTGTATTACAATATCTCCCCCTTGGGAACATTCATCCTAGAATGTTGAAAATCATACTGAAAAGCAGAGAAATGCAATCATCATACTCAAATACTAAATATATAGGCTGAAAACTGACGAAATGGCTGACTTTGAATTGAACTACATGACTGAACTGAATTCTTGAATCACACATACATACATTGATATGAAAGGAACTAGGGCACATGAAGTGAACATCAAACCAAATAGGGTACCAAGGAGGAATCTAAGACCTCAAGCTGAAATTGAGCCGGAAGGAAATAAATGTGGGTATTTAGCCATCATATCAGCTTCGGTTTCCCATGTAGCTCCCTCAACATGCTGGCTCCTATATAACACCTTGACTGAGGCTACTTTTTTGTTTCTTAACTTACGAACCTGACGATCAAGTATTTTTACAGGGACATCCTCATAACTGAGGCTATCTATCATACCGACTGTAATGCCCCGGGAGCCCAAAGGTCAGACCCAGGAGTTGAAATGGAAAAAACTGGAAATCTGGCGCTGGGTCACAAAACAAGTCGTTTTGTGACCCATGGGGTAGACCATGAGTCGTGAGAGGACTCGTGGTGAGGTTCAGGGTGTGATTTGAGCTTTTGGGAATTGAAGTCCCCACGGACCTGAGCATGAGTCGTGGTCAGCCCCCACAACTCGTTGAGTTAGTCGTGAGCAAGGGGGTTTAAGAAAGTGCAGTAGACCTGGCAGTGTACCCTACGAAAGGACCATGAGTTGTGGTTAGCCACCATGATTCGTGGGAGGGGTCGTGGTTAGCAGGTCGGAGATAATTTGAACCTTATGCAGTGAAGGTGACAAGTGGTGACCACGATTAGTGGTCACCAGTAACAACTCGTTAGGTCCCCCGTGTTTAGCCCTAGATGAACTGTTAGACAGTGCACTCAACGACTGATGCAACGATTCATTCCCCCGGATAACGACTCATCCAATACCTCATTGGGACTAGCAGTCAGTAATTTTTTGCGAATTTAGTATGGGCTTTTCTGTAATTCCTACGATCATAAGGCCTAAACTACGTCATTTTAAGTTGTGAATAGTGGGTTTTAAGAAGAGAAAGTATATTCTAAGTCATTCCTATTCATGCATGCAAGAGTAAGGGTCTAGAGAGGTGATCAAGGCTAATCCTTCAAGGTTCTTCTCCAAACCTTCCTTGGGCAATCAGAGAAGTGGTAGAATCAAACCCTTTCAGGTATGTATGGTTGTGAATTGGTGAATACGTTCACACCCATGTCCAATCTCTATCTAAATCATGGGTCCTACATTGATTCTATGGGGTTTTAAACTAATACATGAGATTTCTGATTTACTACATGGGTATGATTTAAATGTGTTGCTATTAATGAATTATGAATCATGGGCGAGTTTTACATTGTTTTTAATTACAATCATGCTTCAAGCATTATAAATCAAAATGCCCATTTATGAGAAATTCATGAAAGTTGAGATTTATGATGAATGTTCGAATATGATGAGATATTATTGATGAAAAGCATGTTTTCGAGTTATCAATGTTAATAATCATGTTTTTTCAGTGAATTGAGTATTTTTCAAACATGTTGAAGTATGGGGAAATGCCCACATGTTAAAGTATGATTTATGATTTTCTCGAATTGAGCTTACCATATGATTTTGGAGCGAAGACTCCCAATTATTTTCAGCTTGTGGTATGGTTTAAGCTAAATCTCCTCTTATATATATAATTTCATATTTGAAATGTATTTGATTACTGAAGCTTTGTCAATAGACGATGGCGAGCTTCATTAAAAATAACGATGGAGAGCATATGCATGTTTTTGAGAGTAATGTCAAGCACCGAGTAGGCTAAGGCTCGATCACCCTACGCCTCAGAACTACGCGCCAACATAGGTTGATTCATATATATACTTTGGGACCTCCTTTGTGAGCTATTCCCTGCCCGATTAGGCCACGAGCTTGATATCGATATCATGGTATCGTCCTTATCCTTGAAAAGGCTTTGGACGGCTCTACCCACTTGAGTGTGATAGTTGGGACCACGTAAGCTCTATTATGGTATGTCAGTTATATGATGAGTCTCCCATTGTTCCTCATGATTTCAGTTATGCATATTTATTACTCATGATATATATACACATGTTTTAAAAGAGGTTTGACCCAATGTTAGTTTTACTTATGATTATCAAGTCTAAGCTTTGGGTCATTCGATCCTATTATTATGATATGTTATGTTGAGATCATGATTTCAAAAAATAGCATGCAAGCCCTACTCTCAGATTCTTATCTTGATCATGTTTTATTATTCATGTTTTGAATGGTTTTACTTATTTAAGTGATTTTACTTACCCTGCATACTCGGTACATTCCACGTACTAACCGCATACTCTATGCTATATTGTTTTATGATACAGGCCGCGATACTCAAACTCAGCCTCATCCTTAGCCAGCCTTTCAGAGTTAGCATCCCATAGCTTTCGGTGAGTCCTCATCTACCGAGGATCATGCTTTATCAGTTTTCTTTATGTATTTAGTTTCAGACTTAAAGAGTTAGTTGGGGTTCTTGTCCCATCAACTCATCAATATTAGAGTCTTTTCAGAGATAGAATGTAACCAACTTCAGTTTCGTGTGTATTTATGATGTTATGCTTATTTCAGACTTACGCTAAGTTTATTATGTTGATCTATCATTTTCATGATTTAGTTAGATGTATGTTCATGCCATGGGTCGACTTTGAGTTGCTCAAGGTTCCTTGTCTCGTGTCTCAATCCGGGCCTATGTTTGGGTCGTGACAAACTTTATATCAGAGCAATAAGTTTGAAGTGTCCAAGGGTGTTTGAAAGTCACGTTAAGTAGATTCTTTTCATGGGAGTAAAATGCGCCACACTTATGCCGAAGAGTCTATGAGATGTTTAGGAAATGTTCCCTTCTTTGATGATCTATGTTGTGCGGTGAGATGTCTCCCTATCCTCCTAACTTGTGCTATTCGCGATATAAGAACCATGGATCCCCATAGAGCTAACAGTATGAGGAATGGAAATTGAAATGGCCATGTGGATGGTAATGGAGACGGGCAGTAACAAGCCCCACCAGTCCAGGAGCACCATGCACTAGAGTCGGTTGCCCATGCTTTATTTAGGGAATCTATTCAGATGTTAGCGCGGGCCTTGACTGCTCAGGTCAACCAGTAGGCAGTGGTGCATATTCCACAAAATGGGAATGCAGCGGTAGCACGAGTCAAAGATTACCTAAGAATGAACCTTCCAGAATTTTGTGGGTTGAAGGTGGACAAGGATCCACATGAGTTTATCGACGAGATTATGAAGATCACCCAGGTCATGGGGTGAATGGAGTTGAGTGTGCTGAGTTGGCCTCATATCAGTTGAAGGGCTTCTCACATATATGGTTCAGACAGTGGAGAGACAGTAGGGTCGCTGGAGTAGGCCCTGTCACTTGGGAGTAGTTTCATGTTTCTTTCCTAGATCGGTTCTTCCCTCGTGAGATAAGGGAGTTAAAGGTAGCCTAGTTTTTGAATCTTAAATAGGGGAATATGACGGTACAGGAGTATGCCCTTGAGTTCACTCGCTTATCAAAGTGCACCCCTGATTTATGGGTTGATCAGAGGGCTCAAGTGAGAAGGTTTGTTCATGGAGTGGCGGGCTATTTAGACAAGGATTGTAGGACCGCTATGCTCTATCAGGATATGGATTTCCCTCATATAGTATTGTACACCCAGAAGATGGAGGTGGCGCATATGCAGGATAGAGAGGCCAAGAGGGCCAGGACTGATAGTTATAGATTCTCTCAACCGGGGTCATATGGTTGGCACCAATAGCAAACCCACCAGAGATCTTCAGCCCCAGCTTCTTCAGCACTGAGTGTGCCATGTAGACCTAGGCACGGCCAATAAGGACGAGCATCAGGCTCTAGGGGTCAGAGCAGTAGGCCCACAGATTCAAGCACCCCAGCTTGCCGCAGGTGTGGTCGGTAGCACATGGGTCAGTGCTTGGAAGGTACAGGTGCTTTCTTCGAGTGTGTAAAGCCCGAGCATATGCTCAGAGATTGCCCAGCAGCTAGACAGGGCCATGATGGGGTCCGAGGCCCAGCTCCACTCGCACGCCCAGCACAGCAAGGGGCATCTACTAGCACAGGTGGTGGCCAGCGCCAAAGAAGATTTTATGCCTTAGCCTCTTGCTAGAGCAGGAGGTCTCCCCGGATATATTCACTGGTTTGTTGTGGGTTTTCCATCTTGATGATTATGCTTTGTCAGATCCAGGGGCTACCTTGTCTTTTGTGACACATTACGTGGCTATTAGTTTCAGAGTAAGTCCCGACACCTTGCTAGAACCCTTCTAAGTCTCTACTTTAGTGGGTGATTCATTTGTAGCTAGACGAGTGTATAGGAGTTGCCCAATCATTGTCCTTCAGAAAGTCACCTCAGTAGATTTAGTAGAGTTAGTCATGACCTATATTGATGTTATCCTCTGCATGGATTGACTATTAGCATGTTAAGCCTCAATTAACTATAGAACCGGGGCAGTAGAGTTCAGATTTTTGGGTGATCCAGTCTTAGAATGGAAGGGTAGTTCAGCTATGCATGTACGTCGTTTCATTTCCTACCTTAAGGCTAGAAAGATGATCTCCAAAGATTGTGTGTACCATCTAGTAGGGGTTAAGGATACTGTTACACCCCAAACCTTTTTTTATCATTATTTCATGGTTATATGTCATATTAAGGAAATTATGGGTCATATGTTGTTTGTAGGTGAGGAGGGAAACTTGTGCAAAGGGAAAAGCGAAGAGTATGTGAAGTTTGTAAATAAGGGTCAAATTTAAATGGTCATAGCTACAAACATATAATGATCCAGAACATATAAAATGAAAGGTGTTTGAGTCTGGTTTATAGTGAAAAAAATCGCTCGTCAATCAGAGTTCGGAGTAAAAAGTTATGCTCGTTTGAAGACAACACTGTCGGCTGGGAAAGTGCCAGGCGCGCGGGTGCCGAGACAGGCAGGCAGCAGGCGCGCATGCGCGAGGGCATGTCGCACAGGCGCCGCACGCGGGCGCCGCCCAAACCCTTTCCAGCCCGCCTATATGAAGTAAAATTGAGCTAGAAAGCTCATTTTTAGTCTGTTTTAGTTGATTTGTTTTTCAGAATTCAGAGAATTCAAAGCCCTATCATATGGTGAAAAGATATCCCAGGTAAGAAACTTCACTCTTGTCTCTTTTGGGCTTTGAAAAGAGAACCTTGGAAGGAAGTCATGACTTGTTGTTGTCTTGTGGTTGATTGTGGTATTGCTGCGTTTTTAGATGATTCTAGGGAAAGGAAACAGTAGGAGTTTACTCCTACTTTAGCTGATAACATCTCAAAGAAAGGGTAAGTAATTCCCTTTTTTATTTCTTTAAGTTTATGAGGTTATAACTTGGAGAATGTTGTAATATTGTGTTGTTGTTTCTTTGTGTGTTTTTGTGGCATGTTGCTGCCCAGTTTTTCCAGAACTTTGGTGAAGTAAAGTTGTTGCTTGTTGGGCTTGTAAATTGGACTTGGAAGGATCCTTAAGGAGTAAGATTGAAAGGAAGATTTTCGGCAAAATTAGAGTCGACGTTCCAAGGTATGTAAAGGCGTCCCTTTCCTTATTTTTCAAGCACGAAATTAAGTTATTGAAAGGATCAATATTCCTATGTTTTTAAAATAATATTGAGGCATGTATGATCCTTTCCAAAAGGTTGGAAATAATTGGCATAAAGCTTGAATCGTTAAGAATGGTTGAAGCAAACAAATGTGAAGCGAAAGGTGTAATTTTTATACGATTGTTGCCGTAGTTTCTGATCGAGTCTGAAGTCCTCTTAACGTGGGCACCGTGATCTGGTCCTTTGCAGTATATTGTATATGTGATGTTTAATATATGTTAAGATCTTGTCACTTAGTTAAATTGGTAGGAAATGCTAAGACGACGACATGTAATTGAACTTAGGCTAAGAAGATGACGCTAAGCTGATTGAGGGTAAACGAGCTTATTGAAATTACATTTTAATAATATTGTTAATCCCTCCTATATGTTTATATTTTAAAGTGCTTAAGATAAAAGTACATTTTATTTTCTTCCTCTTTAAATCTAAGAAAGCGGCACGTAGCGAATAAGCTAAATCGATACATGTTAACGGGGAAAGCGTGGCTAAGTTGTCAATTAGGCAAAGAGGTAAGTGTGTATAACAATTGATGGAATAGTGAACACAAGGGTAAAGACTTGAGTGTAGAGTGAATAATTTTTGGCAAAGAAGTTAAGATGAATAAGGAAACTAGAGCAAAATATTGTTAAATTAGACGATACGGGTTACGATTGTGAACGAGGTAGGCAACATCTAGGAAGATTAACCCTGTTCTAAAGACGTTTAGCAAAAGAGTTATAAATTAAGTTGTTTGTTTTTAGTATGTGTTACGTTGATGAATAACCACTAAAGTGTTAACCTTCTACGAAATAATTAGAGTTGAACGTCTGCAAAATAGTAACTTAAGTTGAGAAGCTCTCTGCTATACCCCTAAAGGATTATGTTAAGTTATCTATTCTAAGTGTTGAAATTTTCTACCATGTATGAAAAGGGTAATCCTAGGATCTTCTAAGTCACTTATGATTATGTAAGCTTTCTTAAGCTCCGCAGATAATTGCAAATTTATGTAAGTCAATCCAGCATCACCCGAATTACGGCTATATATCTTTATTTACCTATAAGGAATCACTTAGAGAGTTACTCACGAGTTCCCAAGTTATCGAGATCCAAGTCTCAGCTCCTTAAGTTATGTCTATACGTCCCTAATTTATGTTGAAATGTGCTAGCTGATCTAAGAAGTTTTTGAGAGATCATATTTCGAGAATTATGCTAATGTCTCGATCAAGTATCTGATGTTGTATACGAGTCTAAGAACTCAAGTTTTTATATGTCTTCCCAGTAAGAAGTCTTAATGTGTATGATTTTCATGTTATAACATACAGTTGAATTCTTTCAGTTATATTCAAGTCATGCATCTTTATGTTTAGCTCTTGTTGAGTTATCAGTTGAATTTCCTAAATTCAGAGGAGAGATTCTCCCAGGTACCAATATTCCTAATGTCTAAGTAAGTATAAGTGCAGACTATGATAATGATCAGTTAAGCTCAGAACTTTGAATACCAGGAAGTCTCCTGGAGGTCACCTACTTAACTAAGTACGAGTTATACATTATATAGAAGTCTTATATGTTGTATGTTTATAGTTCAGTTCTCAGCTCTATTTATATGACAAATAACTCCAAGATCCTAGTTATAATTTCCATGTTTTCCTGCAAATAAGTCAAATGAATTAAGAACTATATGTGCTTATCTACATGATAAATTTGGCAATGAAATTCTAATGTATAGCTGCCGATACAGGTTAAAGGAACCACCTGGTAGGTAGTATATATTTGTAGTTCCCAAATGTTAAAGAATTGTGTAGAAATTAGCTCTATGTGTTTCTATCCAAGTAATATGTTCAATTGGTAGGATTATTTATAGGACATTGTTTGTAAGCCTACAAAAGTTCTTATGTTGTCTAAACCTCTTGAAGGTCCTTCAAGTAACTGAGTCGACTTGTTCATGTATAATTTGACAACTTTACGTGATATATATACATATTTTCTAGCTTTACATGATATGGGTGCTCACTTGCATTTATAGGTTACGAAAGAGGCCTATTCCGGCCACAGATTTAACATTTGTCATTTATATGTCATGCCTATTAAATAGACTCAATATAAGCCATATCGACCCTATTTATGATTATGATTGAGAATTATTTATATTTTACCCCGGTGTGGTACATCGGCTGAAGATATTTATATTTTACCCCGGTGTGGTACATCGGCTGGAGATATTTTTATGTTACGCCGGTGTAGTACATCGGTTGGAGATATTTTTATGTTACCCCGGTGTGGTACATCGGCTGGAGATATTCTTTTTTTACCCCGATGTGGTACATCGGCTGGAGATATTTTTATTTTACCCCGGTGAGGTACATCGGATGGAGATATTTTTATTTTACCCCGGTGTGGTATATCGATTGGAGATATTTTTATTTTACCCCGGTGTGGTACATTGGCTGCAGATATTTTTATTTTATCTCGGTGTGATACATCGGTTGAAGATACTTTTATTTTTCCTTGGTATGGTACACCGGCTGGATGAATTTTATATATGGATTTATGGTTGGTTGGTTGTTGGAATTACAGTTATAGTTTTTCTTGTGCATTACTTGGTTGCATTTGCACTTGAGTATTGGCTTGTTGCCAGGTTACAGTTTCCAGGATTCCAGGTTGTTGTTATTCCTTATTTCTGGCTCAGTTATTATTGCTATCTTACATGTTTATAATTTTCTGCCTTACATACCAACACATTTCATTCGTACTGACGTCCCTTTGCCGGGGGACCTGCGTTCATGCCGCAGGTGCATGTAAAGGTCGGGATTTCTGGTTGCAGTAGTAGTTCGTGAGATTAGGGGATGTGTTGGTATGCTCCTTTCTTTCTGGAGCTAAGACTAGTTTTTTTTCAGTTAGAGTTTTGAGATGCAGTTATGGGTAGGTCGGAGCCCTGTTTCGACCATCAGTTAGTTTACTCTTTAGAGGCTTTGTGGACTTAGTGTGTACAATGGTATTTAGTTTGTGTCCTTGTCAGCTTTTTGTTGTTTAGTTTAGCATACTCATAGCCTTGTTTGTATTTCAGTTGTTTACCTTATATTGTTGAGACATTATGGGTCTAGTTTGTGCTCCAGTTGATTCTGACAGGTGGCCTAGATGGGCTAAGTGTTACAGTTACGGATGTCATGTAGTCGGCTTCGCAGTCAGTCAGGTATGGGGAGCCAGTCGCGCCCTCCCCCAAGTTATGGGGCATGATAGATACGACATTCGAGACCCTCACTATCCAGTCAGTCCCAGTAGCATGTGAGTATCCAGAAGTCTTCCCAAATGATCTACCGGGAATTCCCCCCGAGCGGGAGATTGATTTTGGTATTGATCTTCTTCCTGACGTGCAACTTATATCTATTCCTCCCTATAGAATGTACCAAACTGTGTTAAAGGAGTTGAAGGAGTAGTTGAAGGACCTGTTAGATAAGGGTTTCATTAGACCAAACAAATCCGCATGGGATGCATCGGTTCTGTTTGTCCAAAAGAAGGATGGTTCTCTTCGTATGTGCATTGACTATCGGCAATTGAATAATGTCACCATCAAGAACAGGTATCCTCTACCCAGGATTGATGATTCGTTAAACTAGCTTCAGGGTGCCAAGTGTTTTTTGAAGATAGATCTCAGATCCGGGTACCATTAGCTATGGGTTGGGGAGAGCGACATCCCGAAGATAGCCTTCAGGATGCGGTATGGTCATTATGAGTTTGTAGTTGTCTTTTGGACAAACGAATGCTCCTATAGCTTTTATGGACTTGATGAACTGGGTGTTCCAGAAATACTTGGATATGTTCGTGATCGTGTTTATTGATGACATCCTATATACTCTTGGAGCGAGGAGGAGCATGCCGCTCATTAGAGTGGTGCTATACACTCTCAAGGATCACCATTTATATGCTAAATTCATCAAGTGCGAGTTTTGGTTGAACTCTATGGTATTTTTGGGCCATGTGGTGTCAAGTGAGGGCATAAAGGTGGACTCTTAGAAAATAGAAGCGGTGAAAAATTAGCCTAGACCGATGAATCCTCCAGATATCAGAAGCTTTTTGGGCCTCGCTGGCTACTATCGAAGGTTTGTCGAGGGTTTTTCATCCATTTCAACGCCATTGACTAAATTGACACAAACTAAAGTGAAGTTCCAGTAAAGTCAAATTCGTGTGTATTTATGATGTTATGCTTATTTCAGAATTCCGCTAAGTTTATTATGTTGATATATCATTTTCATGATTTAATTAGATGTATGTTCATTCTATGGGTCGACTTGGAGTCCCTTGGGGTTCCTTGTCCCGTGTCTCAATTTAGGCCTACTTTTGGGTCGTGACACTAACACTGTCCACCGGAACAATCAAAGTTGGATCACCCAAACACTTCTTTAGGAGCGATACATGAAAAACTAGATGAATTGAAGCTAAATCCAAGGGACACTCCAACTCATATGCTATCTTGCCAACTATTTCAAAATCCGGTATGGACCAACATAACAGGGACTGAGTTTCTCTTTCTTTCCGAACCTCATCACTCCCTTCATGGGAGAAACCTTTAGAAAGACCCAATCATCGAATTCAAACTCAAGTTCTCTGCCCTTACATCTGTGTAGGACTTTTGGTTACTCTGAGCTGTATTTAAACTGTCCCTTATAAGCTGAACTTTCTCCAAGGCCTCATGGACTGAATCCAGTCCTATCATCGCAGCTTCACCGTCTTCAAACCAACCAATAGGTGATCTATATCTCCGCCCATAGAGAGCCTCAAATGGAGCCATCTGAATGATGGAATGGTAGCTGTTGTTGTATGAAAACTCAATGAGAGACAAATGGTCATCCCAACTACCCTTAAAGTCAATCACACACACTCTCAACATATCCTTAAGAGTCTGAATAGTTCCCTCGGCCTGACCATCTGTCTGCAAGTGAGATGTTATGCTAAGCTTGACATGAGTAACAAATCCCTTTTGAAACAATTTCCAAAACTGGGAGGTAAATTGATCACCTCTATCTGATATGACGGACAATGGCACTCCATGCAACCGAAATAATTCCCAAATGTACAACTTAGCATAATCCTCCTCTGAATCGGTAGTTTTGACCTGTAAGAAATGAGTCACTTTAGTCAATCTGTGTACAATAATCCAAATAGAGTCATACTGTCGATGAGTACAAGGAGACCTATAATGAAGTCCTTATCAATTTACTCCTACTTCCAAGTAGGAATGCAAATATCTTGAAGCACACCTCCAGGTCTTTGATGCTCAACCTTCACCTATTGACAATTTGGACACTTAGTCACAAATACTGCTATGTCCTTCTTCATGCCATTCCACCAATAGACTTCCTATAGGTCACGATACATCTTGGTGGCACCTGGATATATGAAATACCTGGAAGATTGAGCCTTGTGCAACATCCAATATCTCAAATCATCAACATCTGAAACACACAATGACCCCAATATCGAAGCACACCATCTCCTCATTTGGAAAAACTTCTACCTTCTGATTCTGAATGGCTTCCTTCAGTTTTTCCAAAATAGGATACTCGTCTTGCCTAGCTTTAACAATAGTTTAAAAAGATGATTCTGGCCCATTCTGAACAATAACTCCACCATCGATTGAGTCAACTAGACGAACTCCCAACCGTGCAAGCTGATGCATATCCTTCACCAGCTCCTTCCTCCCCTTGTCTACATGGGACAAACTCTCCATAGAAAGCCTACTAAGAGCGTCTGCTACCACATTATCCTTTCCCGGATGGTAGAGGACACTCATATCATAATTCTTCAAAAGCTCCAACTACCTTCTCTAACATAGATTCAAATCCTTTTTGGGTAAACATGTACTGCAAGCTTTTGTGGTCCGTAAACACATCTACATAGACCGCATACAAGTATTGTCTCAAAATCTTTAAGGCAAATACTACCTCCGCCAATTTGAGATAATGAGTCGGGTAGTTCTTTTCATGAAATTTCAGCAGCCTAGAAGCATAGGATATCACTTTACCGTGCTGCATCAATACACAACCAAGGTCGATCCTCGAAGTGTCACAATATACCACAAACCCATCAGTACCCTCAGGTAGGGTCAACACCAGTGCTGAGGTGAGTCGAGTCTTCAACTATTGAAAGCTCTTCTCACAAGCCTCCGACCATTGAAATTTCACTTTCTTTTAGGTCAATTTAGTCAACAGGGATGTAATGGATAAAAACCCCTCAACAAACCTCCGATAGTGGCCAGCTAAGCCCAAGAAACTCTTGATGTCCGAAGGACTCACTGGTCTAGACCAATTTTTCACCCCCTCTATCTTTTGAGAGTCCACCTGAACACCCTCACTTGACACCACATGACCCAAAAAGGCCATTGAGTTCAACCAAAACTCACATTTACTAAATTTAGCATATAACTGACTATCCTTCAGAGTCTGTAGCACCACCATCAAATGAGTGACATGCTCCTCCTCGCTTTGAGAGTATATAAGGATTTCATCTATGAACACAATCACAAACATATCCAAATATGGCTTGAACACCCTATTCATCAAATCCATAAAAGCTGCAGGAGCATTCGTTAGTCCAAAAGACATAACTACAAACTCATAGTGACCATACCGAGTCCAGAAGGTCATCTTCGGGATGTCACTCTCCCGAACCCTGAGCTGATGGTATTGGGACCTGAGGTTTATCTTCAAAAAGTACTTAGCACCCTGAAGTTGGTCAAAAAAATCATCAATCTTGGCGAGGGTATCTATTCTTGATGGTGACCTTGTTCAATTGCCGATAATCAATGCACTTATGAAGAGAACCATCCTTCTTGAGGACAAAGAGAACTGGCGCACCCCAAGGGTATTTGCTAGGTCTGATGAATCCCTTGTCTAAGAGGTCTTTAAACTATTCTTTCAACTCCTTTAGGTCAGTTGGAGCTATTCTTTGAGGAGAATAGATATAGGCTACATGTCCGGAAGAAGGTCAATACCAAAATTGATCTCCTACTCGGGAGGGATTCCCAATAAATCATCCGGAAACACTTTTGGGTACTCACACACTACAAGAAATAATTGGATAGTTGGGGTCTCGATCGTAGCATACTTAACCCTAACTAGATGGTACACACAATATTTAGAAATCATCTTTTCGGCCTTAAGGTAGGAAATGAAGTGACCTACAGGCACACTGAACTACCTTTCCACTCTAGGACTAGCTCACCCAAAAATTTAAACTCTACTGTAAAGGTTCTACAAATGACTGAGGCATAACATGCATATAACCAATACATGCAGAGGATAAGATCAAAATCGGTAATGGCTAACACTACTAATTCTGCTGAGGTAACTTTCTGAAGGACTGTGACAGGGCATTTCTATATATCTATCTAGCTATAACGGAATCACCGGCTGGACTAGAGAATAAGGAGGGTTCTGATAATATTTTGGGACTGACTACAAAACTACTAGCAATATAGGGCATCACAAAAGACAAAGTATCCCCTGGATCTAACAATACATCAAGGTGGAATATTTGTAAAATACTAGTCCGCATATCAGGTGAAATTTCCTACTCCTGTTGTGACGAGAGGGCACATAACCTATTCTGGTGCTGGATGCCAACTGAGCTAGTATAAGCACCCTGATGGAAGACACGTGCTGCTGGAGCCGCTGAACTAGCGGTTGGGATACGATCTCCACTATCACCCGGTCTGGCTGAAGGGCAATCGCTAAGTCTGTGTCTGGGTTTTCCACACCCGAAACAAGCGTCTGAGCCAACTAAACACCTCCCTAGGTGATTTTTTCCACAGTTTATACAAGCTAGGAAGGTGCAATCTCCTATAGTGCTTCCCTGGCCCCTCGATCCTGACGCTCTACCTCTATGATCACGTTTGGGTCTGGATGGGACACTGGTTGATAATGGTGCCGAGGCTAACGACCTTTCGTGAAACTGAGGGCAGTGACTGCCACTGGATCTCTACTGAGTGAACCCAACACTGTTTGTCCTGTTCCTCTTGTCCTCTCTCTCTTTCAGATGCACCACCTTCATCTGCTGGGCGTGAAAAAATATCAGGGGGAAATTAATATCCTGATGGAGCATGGTAATCCTACAATCCTTGTCTAGGTAGTCCGCCACTTCATGTACAAACCTACTCACCCAAGCTCTCTTATCAGCCACTAGCTCTGGTGCATACTTGGACAAATGAGTGAACTCCAAAGCATACTCCTAAATTGTCATGTTACCTGGTTTCAGGTTCACAAACTCCACTGCTTTAATCTCCCTCATCTCACGAGGGAAGAACCAATCTAGAAATGTGGCATGAAACTCCTGCCAACCAATAGGGCCTGCTCCCGCTGCCCTGCTATCCTTCCATTGCTTGAACTAGATGTGTGCAATCCCTTTCAACTGACACAAGGCTAGATCGGTGCATTCCTCTCCAGTCACCCCCATTATCTAGGTGATCTTCAGAACCTCATCAATGAACTCGTATGGATCCTAATCCACCTTTTACCAAAGAAACTCCGGAGGTTTCATCATCATAAAATCTCTGACTCTTGTTGCTGCTGCATTCCCTTTCTGAGGGACATGTGCTACCGCCTGCTGATTCACTTGGGCGGTCAAAGCCTGAGCTAGCATCTAAATGGCTGTCTTGAACTCAGCATGGGTAACCATCTTAGGTACATTCTCCTTATGGACTGGTGGGGCCTACTGGTGCCCATCTCCATTGCCATTTTCATCGCCCTTTCTGTTCCTGTTCCTTCTTCCATTAACTCGGTGAGGAGGCATGATTCTGCTAACGTGTATAGCATGAGTTAGAAGGATATAGAGGCATTTCATTGCATGACATAGATCATGAAAGAAGGGAAATTTCCTAAAATATGTCATAGCCTCTTCATCATAAGCGTGGAGTGCTTCACACCCATGAAAAAGACTCTACTTAACATGGCTCTCAGACACCCTAGGACACTTCAAAACCTAATGCTCGGATACCAAGTTTGTCATGACCTAAACATAGGCCTGGATCGAGGCACAGGACAAGTAACCCCGAGAGGCTCCAAGTCGACCCATGGTATGAACATAGCATCTAACTCAATATAATAAAATGGAAAATCAACATAAGCAACATAGCGGAAGTTTGCATACATATATTTATATCAAGCTAGAATGGAATCATAAATGACAAACTGATTTCTACATAATGTCCGAAAGCCTCTAACATACTGATGAGCTGATGGGACAACATCCCCAACTAACTCAACAAAGTCAGTAACTGAAAGAAACAACTAAAGATAACTAAATGTCCTCAAAGGATGAGGACTCACCAATGCTAGCTAGATTGGTTACAGGGGGAAGCAGGACTAATGTTGCGACTGAGATTGATCCCTCGGACCTGTATCATAAAATGATACAGCATAGAGTATGCGGTCAATACTTGAAATGTACTGAGTGTGCGAGGTAAGTAAATATTGATAGTAAAAATATATAAAAGTTCATAAGAGTAGGACAACATGATTGTGACATAGATATCATAATGTAACATAAGGGCTCACGGTTTTCAAAACATTCACAAATAAGTAATACTCATAATCATAGGAGAAAAGCTTCATTAAATACGACTTGAGCCAAAGTAATGTAAACATAACCATGCATAAATTATGAGGAACAATGGGAGATTCTTATAACCGACATACCCCACATGAGCACACATGGAGACCAACCTGTAAACCCCTAGTTGGGAGGGTGTTCATACCTCGCCAAGGGTAGAACCATGAAAAAGGTGTGATATCACTCATGAAAGGTCCATACAGGAAAAAAGGAATAGTCTCAAGGGAGGTCCCATCATGGCTATGTTGGCACGTAGTTCTGAGACTCGGGGTATGCTTGGACCCTGAATCTACTCCATATTAAATACTACTCCCAAAACATATATAGTGCTCATATTATAGTAAGGGAAAACTACATGAGATTTATGGACTAGTTTAAATCAAAATAATCATAAACATGCTTGAAGTATGTGATCTAGCCATGAAATAAGGGCTGTGAGTCAGCCATAATCATAAGTCTATAAATCATAAAATTCATGCATATTTGTAAAACTGTCACACCCCGAGTCTACACCCTGGACGTAACTGTTATACCCCATAGAATTCCCGGCACCTAGACGATCTATTGGCACGTTGGTTAAGCATATTTGAAGGCCATACGTGCTGGAGAAAGGCCCGGGAAAAGATCGGACGAGAAACCTGTCGAACCATAGCGGAAGGAGCTGAGGCAGAGCCCCTCCGCGATGGCAGCGTGTCACGGAGGAGAGGCCTCCGCGTTGGCTCCGTGACACGTTGGCCTTGTCCAGGCCCAAGTATATAAAGCCCACTTCGGGTTTAAATCATTTAAACACTTAAGAAATTTCCAGGAAATAGAGAGAGAAATCAGAGAAAGGAGAAGAACGAAGGAGGGATTATAATTTTCGACCGATTACGCTGCTAAACGTTGTCCAAACTCAAATTAACCTCAGATACTGAGGTATTTAGCAGTACAGAGCATTCCTACGGATTCAGTTTCGTGAAATACGGCCGACGAATCGTCGAGCCACCGAGCTAAGGTAAGTGGAATTGCTCTAAATTAGTGTCTATGTGTTCCTAGCTGTGAAGTGAATATTTCTCCCTTCTGGACCGCTGAAAAATAGCGAGTTTTTGGCCGTCTTTCGATAAGCCTAAGTTTAGGCTATAAACTATATTGAAAGTGACGTTGCCTTTTTAAAATAAAGTTGTATTTAGTATTAATTGACATATTTATGAATGCAGTTGGTAGAAAATAGCTGAAGTACCGGCCGAGTCTCGTTCGACAGACGAATAGTTCAGGGATAAGGTATGTAAAGCTAGTTTCCTCGGCAAGTTAGTAATCTTGGTACAGTACAGTAATTTAAAGGCCAGTAGAATATTCAGAAGCCATGTATGATGTTTACTATGAATGATGGTACGATATTAGAAACGTCATGTTATGATCAGCGTGAGACTTACTAGTACAACATAGATTTTAATACAAGTATTAGAAACTGCACAGCATGCTCACTAGATGATGTAACACGAAATATTGAGATATTAATGTATTCAGTTGAAACCCCGCAAAGCGATGCAATATCCGTAAGGCATTTCAGAAATAGAATGGCAGGATAAAATAAAGTTTAGAACGCATGTTAGGAAGAGTAAATTACGTTAATACAGAGACTCAGTATGCAGCATAGTTTTCAGTAGAAACACTATATTTGGTATAGCATTTGCCCCAGTACAGTATGACAGAAGATTATATTTGTACATATACACTATTATCAGTCTCAGCAGGAATTAAGTACATACATATCGCTATCACTAGTTCAGCATACAGTAGACACAGATACATTATAATTATTAGCTTCAGCATGAGATATATACAGATAGTATTACTAGTTGAGACTACTATAGTGTTTGGGGTTGGACTACCTAACATCCATGACCGCCCCAGGGTTGATAGCTGTATCGACTCGTCCGCCAGAGGACGAGGATACGTCGCTCTATGGAGTGGCATGCCGTCCCACAGGGGACGAAGATGGGATGCCAGTTTTCCCCATATTATGCCTTGGTCGGCTTTTACACACCCCTGTCGAGCGGATACGCCCGGGTGTTGATTCAGGAGTCCTTCGGACTCAGGTGCAGTTATAGTAAGGGGCTCAGCGAGCCCAAGTGCATACCCAGGGGGCCGGTGGGATGCTTATAGCTACTATAGGAGATGGGATGACCGGGGTAGGGCTGTAGATTCTGTGCTGGTTGTACCTCCCGGCTTATGGGGGCCGGGTAAGGTTTGTGTGTGCTATGTTATGTTATGTTATGTTATGCCATGTTATGTTAGATACGAGTAGATCAGCAGTAGAACGATACGTCTCTAGGTATGACTCCTACTCCTTCTAGTATAGTTGAGAGAGGGTATGACTTACATTATCAGACAGTTAATCTATTCTCTCTACTTCAGTTTCATCAGTTATATTATTGTTTTCAGATATTTCTTTCAGTTATTGCTTTACATACTCAGTACCAGCGGTACTGACGCCTGGTGGGGCGCTGCATTACTTACCTGCAGGTACTCATAGACAAGCAGGCGATACCGCGTGATTTCTGTCAGCGATCGAGTATTCAGCTACTGTAATCCGGAGACTGAATTCCAGAGGTGTATTTCATTTTCTTTTGTTGTATAGTACGGGTAGGTCGGGGCCCTGTCCCGATCATTTCTATTGCTATTCCTAGAGGCTTGCAGTCTGTGTATGTTTCCCTGTGGTCAGATGAGCCGGTCGTGTGAGGCCGTGCAGTTGTATAGCTGTTAGTACTCTTTCTTTCTTTTATGTTGGCCGTGTGGGGCCATAGTTTGCCAGTAGTGGTGACCTTGCCGGTCACGTAGCTTTTTAGTACTTCATGATTGAGTTATAGATAACTAGACAGCATGGTGGCCTTGTCGGCCCGCATAGGTTTCCCTGAATTGATATGTTTCTGGTCAGCTGTTAGTACAGGTACAGGAGGCTATAGGCCAATGGGCCGGGGGCTGTGTTTACAGCCGTTATATAGCCCTTTGTTTCCAGAAATATGAGTTAGAGCCAGCCAGGCACCAGATGTGCCCAGGCTTAGCAGTCCAGCAGTTCAGGTCCCAGTAGGGCACCAGGTGCCAGTCATACCCCCCAAGGCGTGGTGTGACAAACTTGGTATCAGAGCAGGTCGTATCCCAGGGAGTCTGCAAGCCGTGCCAAGTAGAGTCCTGCCCATGGATGTGTTGTGCACCACATACTATGGGTTGGAGGCTGCAAGGCATGATAGGATGGTTGTTTTTTATTCTTATTCAGTCGTGCTGTAGAGCGGTACAGTATAGGGTTGAGTCCCTAAAAGCTTACCATATTCTTTGGTTACAGATAATGTCAGACCAGCGCCATCCTATCAGAGGTCGGAGCTTAGATGTTGCAGCAGGGGAAGGCACCAGCAGGATGCCTCACCCTCGTTTAGAAGTAGCCCGATCAGAGGGCACTACAGAGGCATCGTCCCAGCCTTCTCAGCAGTCTCCACCACATCAGGAGCCGCTTGGGGCGACACTACCTTCAGCTGTCCCTGTACCGACACCTTCCGACCAGGAGGTTAGGAGTGGTGTAGTTATGTTAGCACAGATGATGGCTGCTCAGCGTCAGCCAATGCCGTCTACAGTTGCAGAATTATCAGGAGGGCCCGGTAGTTTGAGAGTCCGAGAGTTCTTAGCTTTGAATCCTCCACAGTTTACAGGTACGGACCGGACAGAGGACCCTCAGGATTTTCTGGATCAAATGCAGAGAATCTTCAGGGTTATGCATGCCACGCCTACCGAATCAGTTGAGTTGGCAGCATTCCAGTTACGGGATATCGCTGTGTTATGGTATGAAAGTTGGGAAAGGTCCCGAGGGAGAGATGTGTCCCCTCCCACCTGGTCCAGCTTTTCAGGAGCTTTTCTGGATCACTATTTGCCACGGGAGATTCGACAGGCCCGGGTAGTCCAGTTCCTACATCTGGAGCAGGGGGCCATGAGTGTCCGGGAATATTCCTTGCGGTTTGATTCCTTAGCCCGGTATGCACCGACCTTTGTTGATACCATGGCATCCAGAGTGCATCACTTCATCATGGGGTTGAATCCAGAATATGTTGAGACTTGTATTACAGCCACACTGCGAGAGGACATGGACATTGCTCGAGTTCAGGCATTTGCCCAGAATATTGAGGGCATCAGACAGCGACAACGGGAGATCAGAAGGGTCAGTCAGGAATAGCGTCGCCGGGACAGGCCAGTTGAGTTACAGAGGGAGGCCCGGGGAGGACCCAGGCCACGATTGTTAGATAGGCCGCCCACGCCCCCGCCTCCGCCGCAGTCGCAGGGGGGTAGATTCAGCCGCAGGGGGCAGTCAGAGACTGGTAGAGGCTCGTAGATGGCAGATTCACCATTACAGAGGAGGTCGGAGCAGAGTAGGTATACCCCACCACTTTGCCCTATATGCAGTCGACGCCATCCTGGAGCATGCAGGTATGGTTCCACCGCATGTTATATTGGTGGCCAAGAAGGCCATTTGATGAAAGATTGCCCAGCCAGAGGCCGAGAGGACCAAGATAGACAGGATAGGGAATCTGCAGGGTCACGAGCCACAGCATCCTCAACTGGGCACAGGCCCTCAGTTTCAGCAGGCAGGGGTCGGGGCAGATCAGGGGCCTCCAGTGCAGGTGCGGGTCCAAGCCACACATATGCGTTACCAGGGAGGCAAGATTCAGAAGCTTCGCCTGATGTTGTGACAGGTATGTTAACTATCTGCTCACACCCTGCTTATGTGTTAATTGATCCAGGGTCTACTTTGTCCTATATTACTCCATTTGTGGCACGAAAGTTTAGTATTGTACCAGAATCATTGCAGCATCCCTTCTTAGTATCCACGCCCATCGGTGACTCTATCACAGCTAGCCGAATCTACCGTGGGTGTACAGTAGAGGTTGCTGACCATCAGACCATAGTAGATCTAGTCGAGTTAGAAATGATAGACTTCGATGCCATAATGGGTATGGATTGGTTAGTACCATGTTTTGCCAACGTTGAATGTTGGACCAAGACGGTCCGATTCCACTTCCCGGGAGAAGCAGTGCGGGAGTGGAAGGGCAGCACCGCTACGCCAAAAGGTAGGTTTATTTCCTACCTTTAGGCGAGAAAGTTGATATCTAAGGGATGTATCTACCATCTGGTCAAAGTCCAGGATGTCCAAGCAGAATCTCCGACAATCCAGTCTGTTCCAGTGGTGAATGAATTCCTTGATGTGTTTCCTGATGAGTTACCTGGTATTCCCCCAGAAAGGGAGATAGATTTTGCTATTGACTTGTTACCAGGCACTCAGCCGATATCAATTCCTCCCTATCGTATGGCTCCTGCAAAACTCAGAGAATTAAAGGAGCAGTTGAAAGATTTGTTGGATAAAGGTTTTATCAGGCCGAGTACTTCACCGTGGGGTGCGCCAATTTTGTTCGTGAGAAAGAAAGATGGCTCGCTCCGAATGTGTATAGATTATCGGCAACTAAACAAAGTTACAGTAAAGAAAAAGTACCCTCTCCCCAGAATTGATGACTTATTTGATCAATTACAGGGAGCCAGATACTTTTCTAAAATTGACTTGCGGTCCGGATATCACCAGGTCCGAGTACGTGAGAGAGATATTTCTAAGACAGCGTTCAGGACCCGATATGGACATTTTGCATTTCTAGTTATGTCCGTCGGGTTAACGAATGCCCCAGCAGTCTTCATGGACCTGATGAACAGTATTTTCAGACCTTTCCTGGACTTGTTCGTAATAGTATTCATTGATGACATTCTGGTGTATTCTCGCTCTGAAGCAGATCACCAGACTCATTTGCGGACAGTGCTCCAGATTCTCAGGGACCGTCAGTTGTATGCTAAATTCTCTAAGTGTGAATTTTGGCTTAACTCAGTGGCCTTCTTAGGGCATATCATCTCAGACGCTGGTATACAGGTAGACAAGCAGAAAATAGAAGCAGTTAAGTCATGGCCTAGGCCTACCACTCCGACTGAATTTCGTAGCTTTCTGGGGTTGGCAGGATATTACAGGAGGTTCGTTGAAGGGTTCTCGACCATTGCGGCACCTCTAACCAAATTGACACAGAAAGCAGCAAAATTTCAGTGGACAGAGGCATGCGAGCAGAGCTTCCAGGAACTGAAAGACAGATTAACCTCCGCCCCAGTGTTAGCATTGCCGGAAGGCACAGAAGGTTATTCAGTCTATTGTGACGCGTCAGGTGTCGGGTTAGGTTGTGTGTTGATGCAGCATGGTAGAGTAATTGCATATGCTTCCAGGCAGCTGAGGAAACACGAAAACAATTATCCTACCCATGACCTGGAATTGGCCGCAGTAATCCACGCCTTAAAGATGTGGAGGCATTACCTGTACGGCGTCCATGTTGATATTTACACAGATCATAAGAGCTTACAGTACATTTTCACTCAGAGGGAATTGCATCTACGGCAGTGCCGCTGGTTGGAGCTGTTAAAAGATTATGATGTGAATATTCTATACCACCCCGGAAAAGCTAATGTTGTAGCAGATGCCCTGAGCCGTAAGTCAATGGGAAGTTTGGCGTATTTGCGACCTGAGAAGCGGAAGTTAGCCAAAGAAATTCATCAGTTAGCTAGTTTAGCCGTTCGAGTAATGGAAACAGAAAAAAATAGAGCAGTAATTCAGAATTCTGCTGTGTCATCATTAGTCACAGAGGTAAAAGAACGACAGTACGAGGATCCTGATTTAGTCCAACTCAGAGATAGAATTCAGAGAGGTAAGGAGTCAGATTTTCAGATAACTGAGGATGATGTGCTACGCTGTAAGGGCCGCCTTTGTGTCCCGAATGTTTCAGGGCTTCGCAGGCAGATCATGCATGAGGTACATTATGCTCGCTATTCCCTCCATCCAGGAGCGACCAAAATGTACCACGACATCACAGACATCTACTGGTGGCCAGGTATGAAAGCTGAGATAGCCGAATTTGTATCTAGATGTTCTAACTGTCAGCAGGTGAAAGCAGAGCACCAGAAACCGGGCGGTTTGATGCAAGATATAACGGTGCCTATGTGGAAATGGGAAGCGATAAACATGGATTTTGTAACAGGGTTACCCCGTACTAGACGCAGAAATGATTCCATATGGGTAATAGTTGACAGGCTAACAAAATCAGCTCATTTCCTGCTAGTGAGGGCTACCTTCTCAGCTGAGGATTATGCCGAATTATATATCAGAGAAATAGTTAGATTGCATGGAGTGCCGGTATCCATCATTTCAGATAGGGGAGCACAATTCACAGCTAGATTCTGGCAGTCGTTTCAGAAAGGTTTGGGAACGCAGATTAACTTGAGCACAGCATTCCATCCTCAGATAGACGGGCAGGCTGAACGTATAATTCAGACGCTCGAAGATATGCCACGAGCGTGTGTGCTAAATTTTGGGGGTAGCTGGGATGAGCATCTTTCGTTAATTGAATTTGCTTATAATAACAGCTACCATTCAGCTATTGAGATGGCGCCTTTCGAGGCATTATACGGGCGAAAATGTAGGTCGCCGATTGGTTGGTTTGAAATAGGAGAATCAGCATTGGTTGGCCCAGACATTGTTCGGCAGTCAGAGGAGAAGATAAAGCTTATCTGAGAACGTTTACTGACTGCTCAGAGCCGCCAGAAGTCTTATGCAGACGTGCGGCGCAGAAATCTAGAATTTGTGGTAAATGACTGGGTATATCTGAAAGTGTCTCCGATGAAAGGGGTAATGAGGTTTGGCAATAAAGGCAAGCTTAGCCCGAGATTCATTGGGCCATATCAGATTCAGCGAAGAATAGGCTGAGTTGCATACGAATTGAGCTTGCCTTCAGAGTTAGCATCTGTTCACCCAGTATTTCATGTCTCTATGTTGAGGAAGTTCGTAGGGGACCCTTCTACAGTAGTTCCAGTTCAGGATGTCCAGGTCACAGAAGAGTTAGCATATGAAGAGGTTCCCGTAGCTATCTTAGATAGACAGATTCGCAGGTTGAGGACTAAAGATGTTGCATCTGTCAAAGTATTGTGGCGTAACAGGAACCGTGAGGAAATGACGTGGGAAGCTGAAGAAGATATGAAAGCCAGATACCCTCACCTATTTCAGGCCTAGTCAGGCGACAGGTATGTCCGTATTGTTACTTATGCAGTACCTTATAGTTGTATGTGTGGGAATGAGAAAGATTGATACTTAGTAATCCAGGGGATCCTAAAATATAACGTGCAGTGCCTGTGTTAGACTTTTCTGCATTTCAGTTTTTGCTATAGTCCATATTACAGGGGAAACTCTGCCGAAATTTTTCTAGAAAGTAGGTAAGTAGTCCTCTAGATAACAGTGTACATTCGAGGACGAATATTCTTAAGGGGGGGAGAATGTTATACCCCGTAGAATTCCCAGAACCTAGACGATCTATTCACACGTTGGTTAAGCATATTTGAAGGCCATACGTGCTGGAGAAAGGCCCGGGAAAAGATCGGACGAGAAACCTGTCGAACCATCCCGGAAGGAGCCGAGGCAGAGCCCCTCCGCGATGGCAGCGTGTCACGGAGGAGAGGCCTCCGCGTTGGCTCCGTGACACGTTGGCCTTGTCCAGGCCCAAGTGTATAAATCCCACTTCGTGTTTAAATCATTTAAACACTTAAGAAATTTCCAGGAAACAGAGAGAGAAATCAGAGAAAGGAGAAGAACGAAGGAGGGATTATAATTTTCGACCGATTACGCTGCTAAACGTTGTCCAAACTCAAATTAACCTCAGATACTGAGGTATTTAGCAGTACAGAGCATTCTTACGGATTCAGTTTCGTGAAATACGGCCGACGAATCGTCGAGCCACCGAGCTAAGGTAAGTGGAATTGCTCTAAATTAGTGTCTATGTGTTCCTAGTTGTGAAGTGAATATTTCTCCCTTCTGGACCGCTGAAAAATAGCGAGTTTTTGGCCGTCTTTCGATAAGCCTAAGTTTAGGCTATAAACTATATCGAAAGTGACGTTGCCTTTTTAAAATAAAGTTGTATTCAGTATTAATTGACATATTTATGAATGCAGTTGGTAGAAAATAGCTGAAGTACCGACCGAGTCTCGTTCGACAGACGAATAGTTCAAGGATAAGGTATGTAAAGCTAGTTTCCTCGGCAAGTTAGTAATCTTGGTACAGTACAGTAATTTAAAGGCCAGTAGAATATTCAGAAGCCATGTATGATGTTTACTATGAATGATGGTACGATATTAGAAACGTCATGTTATGATCAGCGAGAGACTTACTAGTACGACATAGATTTTAATACAAGTATTAGAAACTACACAGCATGCTCACTAGATGATGTAATACGAAATATTGAGATATTATTATATTCAGTTGAAACCCCGCAAAGCGATGCAATATCCATAAGGCATTTCAGAAATAGAATGGCAGGCTAAAATAAAGTTTAGAACGCATGTTAGGAAGAGTAAATTACGTTAATACAGAGACTCAGTATGCAGCATAGTTTTCAGCAGAAACACTATATTTGGTATAGCATTTGCCCAAGTACAGTATGGCAGAAGATTATATTTGTACATATACACTATTATCAGTCTCAGCAGGAATTAAGTACATACATATCGCTATCACTAGTTCAGCATACAGTATACACAGATACATTATAATTATTAGCTTCAGCATGAGATATATACAGATAGTATTACTAGTTGAGACCACTATAGTGTTTGGGGTTGGACTACCGAGCATCCATGACCGCCCCAGGGTTGATAGCTGTATCGACTCGTCCGTCAGAGGACGAGGATACGTCGCTCTATGGAGTGGCATGCCGTCCCACAGGGGACGAAGATGGGATGCCAGTTTTCCCCATATTATGCCTTGGTCGGCTTTTACACACCCCTATCGAGCGGATACGCCCGGGTGTTGATTCAGGAGTCCTTCGGACTCAGGTGCAGTTATAGTCAGGGGCTCAGCGAGCCCAAGTGCATACCCAGGGGGCCGGTGGGTTGCTTATAGCTATTATAGGAGATGGGATGACCGGGGTAGGGGTGTAGATTCTGTGTTGGTTGTACCTCCCAGCTTATGGGGGCCGGGTAAGGTTTATGTGTGCTATGTTATGTTATGTTATGCCATGTTATGTTAGATACGAGTAGATCAGCAGTAGAATGATACGTCTCCAGGTATGACTCCTACTCCTTCCAGTATAGTTGAGAGAGGGTATGACTTACATTATCAGACAGTTAATCTATTCTCTCTACTTCAGTTTCATCAGTTATATTATTGTTTTCAGATATTTCTATCAGTTATTGCTTTACATACTCAGTACCAGCGGTACTGATGCCGGTGGGGCGCTGCATTACTTGCCTGCAGGTACTCATAGACAAGTAGGCGATACCGCGTGATTTCTGTCAGCGATAGAGTATTCAGCTCCTGTAATCCGGAGACTGAATTCCAGAGGTGTATTTCATTTTCTTTTGTTGTATAGTACGGGTAGGTCGGGGCCCTATCCCAATCATTTGTATTGCTATTCCTAGAGGCTTGCAGTCTGTGTATGTTTCCCTGTGGTCAGATGAGCCGGTCATGTGAGGCCGTGCAGTTGTATAGCTGTTAGTACTCTTTCTTTCTTTTATGTTGGCCGTGTGGGGCCATAGTTTGCCAGTACTGGTGACCTTGCCGGTCACGTAGATTTTTAGTACTTCATGATTGAGTTATAGATAACTAGACAGCATGGTGGCCTTGTCGGCCCGCATAGGTTTCCCTGAATTGATATGTTTTTGGTCAGCTGTTAGTACAGGTACAGGAGGCTATAGGCCAATAGGCCGGGGGCTGTGTTTACAGCCGCTATATAGCCCTTTGTTTCCAGACATATGAGTTAGAGCCAGCCAGGCACCAGATGTGCCCAGGCTTAGCAGTCCAGCAGTTCAGGTCCCAGTAGGGCACCAGGTGCCAGTCATACCCCCCAAGGCGGGGTGTGACAGTAACACGGTACTTGAAGCCATAAGTGACCCAAGTCAACCTCTGGTATATCATTCACTAGAATTCTGAGTAAACATGCACAATAGAACTTTAAAATAATATCATAAAACATTTATGAAAGAAAAGTGTGAAAACATAAAGGTCAAAACATTTGAATTGTACTGATAAAAAAAATCATGTCTATGTGAAAGCCATCTAACTGAGGAGTTGCTGGGAAAAGACCCCAGCTAACTTTCAGTCTAACTGAAACTAATAAATGACTGAGAGAAGGAAATAATTCCCTCAGATGATGAGGACTCACAATTTACTGCTGAGGTGGAGAATATGAACTACGTGGCTAGCGGTGCTGAGTCTGAGAACCTGTAGCTATATCATGACAGTATACAACATAAAAGTATGCGTCATTATTTTGAATGTACTAAATATCTGAGAGGAATATCCTGATAGATGTAACTGACTGAACTAGAAAGACATGCAATGACCAACTAATTATTTGTACTGAAATAATCTAAAGTAACTGAGATAGTAAAAATGACCCTGTTTGGTGGTCAAAGACATGCCCTAAATCTAAAAGTTCCGAGTCTGAGATACTGTACTGAATTGAGTTAAACTGATGGGTTTGAAACTCAACTGAGATTCTTAATCTGAAACTTGACTGGACTGACTAGTGGGAGAGTTTGTAACCGACATATAACCACATGAGCAAAACGTGGAGTCCGATGTATATACCCCACCGGTAGGACCCAATATACCTTGTCAGGGTATAAAGGCATGACTGGATGATCACAAAAGTCTGGGGCCAATTAGGCTAATAATCTATAACTGTAACCTACGCTGGCAACATAGTTTTGGGATCCTGGGTGCGCTGGAACCCCAGTCCGCTTAGTGCTAAGTCCTACTCCCATTGGAAACCTATACTAAACTACTAGGCTGATAGCTCGAAACTGGTTCCAGGACTAGCCAGGGACATATAACTGAGATTACCCTGAGAGTCTTATCGGACCAGATTCTGAAACTTGGTTTTAGACTGGTTAGAGCTTCTTATCTAGAAGCATCGTAACTGTCTAATAACAAAATGAAATTTGAACTGGGGTCCTAGGGCAAGTTAGAGCTATATATCTGAAATGTCATGACTGCATAGTGGACCAATAATTGAATTTTGATTTTGATATCTAGGAGGTACTACTGGCACCTCGAGAAATTCTATAGTCAAACTGATCAGTTGACATTATTTTGGTCAACTGGAGGTTGCTAAAATTTGACTGAGTCTAGACTGACATTTCTGACTAACACTGAATATTCTAACACTTTGATTGAAGCTAAACTACAATTCTGAGAAAATACAAACTATATAGGATTTCTGACTAAATCTGAATATCATACCAGTAACTGAGTTTTTAACACATACAAGCATTATAAAAGCCCCTAACTCTGAAAGATGCAAACAATTATGAAGAATTCAAAGCTTAAGTAGGATTCTAATTTCTGACTTTTTCAAACGTTAGGGATGACTTTCTAAATTGATGGAATAAGCATCATTTTGATTACAACCTGGTGGAAATTAGCTACAACGAACATAAATTAAAGTTCCACATTAATTATTCAAGGTATGACAATAATATCTTCACTGTCGACAAACTCAGGGCTAGAACTGATAGTGAACAAGGAAAGAGTTTTAGGGGACACAAGGGGAGAAGAATCTCCTTGTTGAATTACCACATTCTTAAAGAAGAAACTCTGGTGAGAATCTCTGAGAAAAACTGAGAGGATTGTCGTTTGGCCTAGCTTCTATTTTGTGCTTCCAGAGGAATTCTATGCTCTATTCTTGAGAATGAGAGAATAAATATGGGGAGAAAACGTTGGTTACCCCTTCTAAAACCCCTGAATAAACCCCAAACAATGTAGTTTAGGAACTAGGTAGGTGGAATTTACAAAAATAACCCTATAATTTAAATTTAAAATCTAGTCGACGGGAACCAACAGGCCTCAGAACGGGTCATTGGTAGAAATGATGGCCCGTTGAATCTGGCTGTGGTTTCTGGGTTCAGAAACTAGGTTCGCAAGGGTGACCCACGGTTAGGTACAATGGTCCGTTGGAAGTTACAATAGGCCGTTGATACCTTCCGTCGGAACTGGTAAGAAAACAAGGCATGGGGGCAATGGGTGATAACAACGACTCGTTGATAGAACCAATGGGCCATTGTATCCCCTCGTGGTTCACATTGCTGGGTTCTGGAAGTAAATGACGGGCAGTCACAACGGCTCATTGGAGGCTACCACGGGTCGTTGTTCCCTCCCATTGTCTCAAGGAAGGGTCTGGTAGATCTTAGAATTTGGGATTCAACAAACGACAGGACAGCCTGTTGTTAGGATCAACAGGTCATCCTATGACTCATTGTTTCCCCTTGGAAAATTTCTGCTACAATTCCATGACCCGTTGCAACAGTCCGTTGGTTCTACCAATGGTCCGTTGTGGGGGTTGTTTAAGACAGAAATATTTCTGGTTTCCTGTGGTTTTTCATGCAATGCCTGAATTTGGTCTAGGAACTTTTCGGGGTGTTACAATATCTCCCCCTTGGGATCATTCATCCCTGAATGAAGACCAAAACTAGGAAAAGAGCTGAGATTTCTAAAATTGAGGCTATGAATGATTTCTAAAGGAGTAACTGACTCGAACTGACTTAACCGTATTAACAGAGATAATGCAACTACAATGCACGTAGAAAGTCTAAATAAGGTTGATGAGTACGGAACTGAGTAGAGTACTGAGAAGGGATTTAATACCTGATTCTGGGACTGAACTGGGAGAGAACAAGTGAGGGTATCTGGACATCATGTCTGCTTCTACTTCCCATGTGGCTCCCTTAACTTGCTGATTTCTCCATAGGACCTTGACTGAAGCTATCTCTTTATTCCTCAACTTACAAACCTAGTGATTAAGGATCTGGATTGGTACCTCCTCATATGTGAGACTATCCTTTATCTCCACACTGTCCAATGGAACTACTGAAGTTGGATCACCAATGCACTTCTTCAGAAGTGACACATGGAAAACTGGGTGTACAACTGCTAGTTCTGAAGGCAACTCTAGCTTATAGGCTACGTTGCCGATACAACTCAAAATTCTATAAGGTCTCACATATCTCATATTGAGCCTTCCTTTCTTTCCAAAAATCATCACCCCTTTCATGGGAGAAATTTTTAGGTATACCCAGTCATCAATTGCAAACTCCAATTCTCTTCTCCGCACATTGGTATAAGATTTTTGACTGCTCTGAGCTGTTTTCAACCTCTCTCGAATTAGCTGAACTTTTTGCATTACCTCATGTACTGAGTCTGGCCCTATCAAGGTAGCCTCACCAACCTCAAACTACCCTATAGGGGATCTACACCTCCTACCATATAATGCCTCAAATGGGACCATCTGTATGCTAGAGTGATAGTTGTTGTTGTACGCAAATTTGATAAGAGGAAAATGGTCATCCCAATTCCCCTTAAAATAGATCGCACACGCTCTTAGCATATTTTCTAGGGTCTGAATAGTTCTCTCGGCTTGCCCATCGGTTTGCGGGTGGAAAGCTGTGTCGCGCTTGACCTGAGTGCCTAGTCCCTTTTGAAAGGATTTTCAAAAGTGTGAGGTGAACTGAGTTCCTCTATCTGAAATGATAGATAAAGGCACCCCATGGAGTCAGACTAACTCTTGGATGTAAAGTCTGGCATATTCCTCAGCTGAGTCTATGGTTTTGACTGGGAGGAAGTGAGCTGACTCAATTATTTGGTCTACTACTACCTAGATCGAGTCGTGCTGCCGACGAGTCTGGGGTAGACCCGTAATGAAGTCCATATTTACTTCTTCCGACTTCTATGTGGGTATACTAATATCTTGAGTCATGCCTCCTGGTCTTTTATGCTCCACCTTGACTTGCTGGCAGTTCAGGCACTTGACTACGAATTCAATAATGTCTGTCTTCATGCCATTCCACTAGTAAATATCTCGCAGATCGCGGTACATTTTTGTAGCACCAGGGTGAATGGAGTATCTCGAGCTATGTGCCTAGGCCAGTATCTACTGTCTTAACTCACCAACATCTGGTACACACAACCTACCCTGGTAACGAAGCACACCATCTCCCCCTTAGGAGAAAGCTTCTATCTCTTTTCTGATGATTGCTTCTTTACGTTTAAGTAAAATGGGATCCTCATCCTGTATGGATTTGACTTCAACTACCAAGGATGAATCTGACCTTCTTTGCATTACCACGCCACCTTCAGCTGAATCCACCAACTGCACCCCTAATTGGGCTAGCCGGTGAACTTCTTTCACTAGCTCCCTCTTGTCTTCCTAAATGTGAGCTATACTTCCCATAGACCGTCTTCTTAGGGTGTCATCCACCACATTGTCCTTACCCGGGTGATACAACACACTCATATCATAATCCTTTAATAGCTCCAACCACCGTCTCTAACGCATGCTTAGGTCCTTGTGGATTAACACATACTGAAGGTTCTTGTGATCCATGAACACATCCACGTGAGCCCCATACAAGTAATTCCTCCATATTTTTAATGCGAATACCACCGCTGCCAACTCCAAGTCATGAGTTGGATAATTCTTCTCATGAACTTTGAGCTACCTAGAGGCATAGGCTATCACTTTGCCCCGCTGCATTAGAACACAACCGAGTCCAACTTTGGAGGCGTCAAAATAAACAACCAACCCATATGATCCTTTCGACAAGGTTAACACAGGAGCGGTAGTGAGTCGAGTCTTCAACTCCTGAAAACTCTTCTCACACTCATCTGACAATCAAAATTTCACCTTCTTCTGGGTTAACTTGGTTAGGAGAGATGCTATGGAGGAGAAAACTTCCACAAATCATCGGTAATAACCCGTTAAGCCCGAGAAGCTCCTAATTTCAGTGGGAGAGGTAGGTCTGGGCCAATCTTTCACTGCTGCAATCTTGTGAGGATCTACCTATATCCCTTCAACTGAGACCACATGACCCAAGAAAGTCACGAACTTCAACTAGAATTCACACTTGCTGAACTTAGCGAATAACTGGAGATCTCTGAGGGTCTGCAATTCTAGCCTTAGGTGATTGGCATGCTCTTCCTCATTTTTGGAGTACATCGAAATGTTGTTGATAAATACAATGACAAACATAGCCAAGTACTACTTGAAGACCCTATTCATCAAATCCATGAAGGTTGCTGGGGCATTCATTAACCCAAAGGACATCACCAAAAACTCATAGTGACCATACCAAGTTCTGAATGTTGTTTTCGGTATGTCACACTCCCTAACCCTTAGCTGATGGTACCCTGACCTGAGATCAATCTTGGAGAAATAGCTGGCTCCCTGAAGTTGGTCAAATAGATCATCAATTTTGGGCAGAGGGTATCTTAACTGTGACCTTGTTCAACTGACAGTAATCTATCCACATTCTGAGAGTACCGTCTTTCTTACACAGAATAGCACTGGAGCACCCTAGGGAGAAATGTTGGGACTGATAAAACCCTTATCAAGAAGATCCTTTAACTACTCCTTAAACTCAGCTGGAGCCATTCTGTAAGGAGGGATGGAGATGGGCTGAGTGTCTGGGAGGAGATCTATTCCAAAGTCTATTTCCCATTCAGGGGGAACTCCGGGAAGATCTTCAGGAAATACGTCTAGGAACTCACTAACAACTGGAACAGATTGAATGGTTGGGGTCTTAGAGTTGGAATCCTTTACCCGAACCAGATGATATAGAAATCCTTTGAAAATGAGTTTCTAGGCCTTAAGGAAGGAAATAAACCTACCCTTAGGCGCTGAACTGCTGCCCATCCATTCTAATACTGGCTCATTTGGAAACTAGAACTTGACAACTCTAGTTCTGCAACCAACTGAGGCATAGCAGGACTGCAACCAACCCATGCTGAGAATAAGGTCGAAGTAGACCATGTCTAGCTCTACGAGATTAGCTGGAATTACTTTATTCAAGACTGAGACTAGGCAGTTCCTATACACCCGGTTGTCTCTAACTAACTCGCCAACTGGGGTGGAGATTGAGAAGGGTTTTGAGAGGACCTTTGGACTTGTATTGAACTGAACCGCTATATATGGGGTCACGAATGAAAGAGTAGCTCCTGGATCTAAGAGGGCATATACATCTATATGGAAGACACATAACACACCAGTAACTACATTAGGGGAGCTCTCCTGATCCTGACGGGAAGACAGAGCATAAAAACGGTTCTGGCGCTAGCCACCATCTATACCTGATGAGTTGGCCTGCTGAGCTGGTCGGCCTGCTGGAATTGCTGTGGTAGTTGATTGTGATCTTCCCCATCCCGCTATCAGACATTTTTTAATTTGATGCCGAGTGGTCCACAGCCAAAACAGCCTCCCTGCCTTGTAGACACTCTCCAAGATGATTCTTGCCACACTTACGGCAAACTGGATACCTGCTCCCTACACTGTGAGCCTGAGACTGAGTGCCAGATGACCCACCCCTCCGATCCGGGCGAGATCAAAAGGTTGGGGTGCTAGCTGAACTAGGTGCTGAGGATCTCTATTGTTGCTGCTGCTATTGGTGCTGTGAGCAGTTACCACCGCTAAATCTCTATTGGCCGAAATCTGAATGGCCAGTTCTTGCCCGCTTGTTCTTTCTCTCCATATCCTTTAGCTTTTCAGCCTCAATTTGATGGGTATAAAGAATCAGGCTAGAAAGGTCCATGTCCTTGATCAGCATCGCGGTCCTGCACTCCTTGAGGACCATATTAGATACCCCATTAATGAACTTCAGCATGCGAGCCCTTGGCTCAGTTACCATCTCTGGAGAATACTTTGATAACCTGGTAAACTCCAGAGCATACTCTTCCACTGTCCTGTTGCCCTATCACAAGTTCATAAACTCTGCCACCTTAGCCTTCCTCAGCTCCCGAGGGAAAAACCTGTCTAGGAAAGCTGTGTGGAACTCCTCCCACTCCATCGGTCCTGCTTCTGTTGGCTACCCCTCCTTCCACTGCTCGTACCAAACTTGGGCTACCCCTGTAAGTTGGTAGGCAGCCAAGTCGACACTCTCAGAGTAGCTGACACCCATATTACGGGTAATCTTCCTGACCTCATCTACAAACTCTTGGGGGTCCTCCCTCACTTTAGATCATTAAAATGATGGAGGGTTCATACGGGTGAAGTCCCACACCCTTGCAGCTGCTGCAGACCCGTTCGTGTTCACCGAAACAACCTGCTGATTCACCTGATTGGTCACAATTTGGGCCAGTAACTGAATGGCCGCTCTAAATTATGCGGTAGAAACTGAATCATGTTGAGGAGCTACCGGGGTTGGTGGGGCATGTCTATTGGCATTACCGGCCCTTCTTCCATTATCGCATCTGGGAGGCATGGTTCATTGAAATGAAATAGAGCACGAATTTGAAGGGCATTTTTGGAATTGATCTTTAATGTACGATAAAGAATATGAACAAAAGGGTATTTTCCTAATAACATCTCATAGCCTCCTCTTCATAAGTGTGGCGCGCTTCACACCCATGAAAAGGACTCTACTCGATGCGACTTTCAGACTTTCCGAGGATACTCTAAACCTAGGCTTCTGATACCAAGTTTGTCATGCCTCAAGTATACACCCTGGATGTAACACGGTACTTGAAGCCACAAGTGACCCCAAGTGAACCCCTAGTCTATCATTCACTACCATTCTGAGTAAACATGCACAACGGAACTTTAAAATAATATCATAAAACATTTATGAAAGACAAGTCTGAAAACATAAAGTTCAAAAAATTTGAATAGTACTGATATATCTTAAAAAAAGTCATGTTTGTGTGAAAGCCATCTAACTGAGGAGTTGTTGTGACAAGACCCCAGCTAACTCTATGTCTAACTGAAACTAATAAATGATTGAAAAAAAGAAATAATTCCCTCAGATTATGAGCACTCACACTTCACTGCTGAGGTGGAGAATCTAAATTGAGGCGGCTAGTGGTGCTGAGTCTAAGAACCTATAGCTGTATCATGAAATGATACAACATAAAAGTACGCATCAGTACTTTGAATGTACTGAATATGTGAGAGAAATATACTGATATATATAAGTGACTGAACTGGAAAGACATGCAATGACCAACTAATTATCTGAAATGAAATAATCTGAAGTAACTGAGATGGTCAAAATGACCCTGTCTGGTGGTCAAAGACATGCCCTAAATCTAAAAGTTGTGAGTTTGAGATACTGTACTGAATGAGTTAAACTGATGGGTCTGAAACTGAACTGAGATTCTTATTTTGAAACTGGACTAGACTGACTAGTGGGAGAGTCTATAACCGACATATAACTATGTGAGCTAAATGTGGAGTCCGATGTATACACCCCACTAGTAGGACCCAATATACCTTGTCAGGGTATAAAGGCATGACTAGGTGATCACAAAAGTATGGGCCCAATTAGACCAATAATCTGTAACTGTAACCTACACTGGCAACGTAGTTTTGGGAACCTGGGTGCGCTGGAACCCTGGTCCGCTCAGTGCTAAGTCCTATTCCCACTGGAAACCTATACTGAACAACTAAGTTGATAGCTCGAAACTAGGGTCCAAGACTAGTTAGGGACATATAACTGAGATTACCCTGAGAGTCTTATCGGACTAGATTCTGAAACTTGGTTTTAGACTGGTCAGAGCTTCTTATCTAGAAGCATTGTAACTGTCTAATAACAAAATGAAATCTGAACTGGGGTCTTAGGGAAAGTTAGAGCTATATATCTGAAATGTCATGACTGCCTAGTGGACCAATAATTGAATTTTGATATTGATATCTAGGAGGTACTACTGGCACCTCGAGAAATTCTATAGTCAAACTGATCAGCGGAAATTATTCAGTTCAACCAGGAGGTTGCTAAAATCTAACTGAGACTAGACTAACGTTTCTAACTAAGACTGAATATTCTAGTATTTTGACGGAGGCTAAACTAACAATTCTAAGAAAATACAAAGTATATAGGCTTTTTGACTGAATCTGAATATCGTTCTAGTAACTGAGTTTTTAACACATACAAGCATTATAGAAGTCCCTAACTCTGAAAGATGCAAACAATTCTCAAGAATTCAAGCTTAAGCAGGATTCTAATTTCTGACTTTTCCAAAAGTTAGGGCTGACTTCCTAAATTGATGGAACAAGCAGCATTTTGATTACAAGCTGGGAACTTAAATTAGAGTTCCACATTAATTATTCAAGGTATGACAACAATATCTTCACTTTCGACAAACTCAGGGCTAGAACTGATAGTGAATAGGGAAAGAGTTTTAGGGGACACAAGGGGAGAAGAATCTCCTTGTTGAATTCCTACATACCTGAAGAAGAAACTCTGGTGAGAATCTCTGATAAAAACTGAGAGGATTGTCGTTTGGCCTAGCATCTATTTTGTGCTTCCAGAGGAATTCTACGCTCTGTTCTTGAGAATGAGAGAAGAAATATGGGGAGAAACCATTGGTTACCCCTACTAAAACCCCTGAATGAACCCCAAACGATGTAGTTTAGGGACTAGGTAGGTGGAATTTACAAAAATAACCCTGGGATTTAAATCTGAAATCTGGCTGACAAGAACCAACGGGCCTCAGAATGGGTCGTTGGTAGAAATGACAGCCCGTTGAATCTGGTTGTGGGTTTTGGGTTCATAAACTAGTTTCACAAGGGTGACCCACGATTAGGTACAACGGTTCATTGGAAGTTACAATAGGCCATTGATACCTTCCGTCGGAACTGGTAAGAAAACAAGGAATGGGGGCAAGGGGTGATAACAACGACTCGTTGGTAGAACCAACGGGCCGTTGTATCCCCTCGTGGTTCACACTGCTGGGTCCTGGAAGCTGAATTAATGGATTTTAACCTTGATTACCCCTAGGAACCTTCTAGTCTTGCATGCATGGAGAGGAGTGATTTAGAATGAGATAAATCCTCTTAAAACAATCCGATGAAAGTTTAAAATGACGTAGTTTAGGCCTTAGAAACCATAGAATTATGGTAAAGCCCTTAATAAATTCACAGGAAATTGCACACTACCAGTCCCAATGAGGGACTGGATGACTTGTTCCCTCTGACGACTCACGGTCACCTTCTCATGATCATCACTGGGAACTTCCTTCCTTGGTCACCACGGGGGACACCATGACTCATTGTGTACCCGTGACTCGTGGTGAATGACCTGTTAGGTACATTTCCCATTTTCCTTCATCCTTCAAACCACCCTTGACCACGATTGACCTAACGAATAGTGGTGTTGACCACTACTCGTGGTCACCCCAAATCTGAAAATTCCAATCATGACCAAACCCCTCCCCACGAGTCACTTAATGACTCGTGGTGTTTCAGAAGGGTCATTGTACGACTCGTCTTGTAACCTGGTGCAGAAAATTTTATTTTCTTTATTTCAACTCTCGAGTCTGATCTTAGGGTTTTCGGGGTGTTACAATTAAATTCTAGAATTTGTTTAGAATCTTCCAATCTTAACGACTGAAGTAAGAACCCTTTAAGTTTGATGACGAATCATCAAACGGAGGCGTTAAGTGAAGATCAGAAAGTTGGATTTTTTTCTCAGCATGGTGATGGCACGAAAAAAACATTAGTTCCACTAACGGGTCATTAGGTTGGGTGTTAGGTCTGTCGGGGTGATTTTCTCAGACGAGTATTTAAGGGTATTTTCATACTTTTGATGTTCTTAACTCCTAAACTAAGTAGTTCTAGGTTTCTAAAAGGGTGTATTGTAGGGTTTTATTTAGCCTTAACCCTTATTCTATTTCAACACCTGAAGCTGAAGATCAAATCCTCTCAAGTCCTCAAGCAATTAGGGTTTTGCCTCATCTCAATTATCTTGGAACTCAAGTCTAGGCAAGAATTCATCAAAGCCTAGGAATGTGGAGTTATGGATCTGGGATTTCTTCCACCCTCATGCCCAATATCAAGTTCAATTTCATGAATTAAACTTCTTCAAGTCTCCAATTATGATTTTGATGAAATTCTATGGTTAAAGCTTTCTTATGCAAAACTCTATGAATCTCTTCTGAATTTGGTTCTCTCATGATCCTATCGATCATTTATAATTATGATCACATGATTTCAATAGAAGAACTCTCATGAATCTCTATTTTAATGTTATGACGATTTACTCATGTATGCATGAATTTCAAGTTATGAATCATGGCTATAATTTTAAGCATTTATTTTTATGGCTAGTTCATGTATGTTAAGGAATCTATATATTCGCCATGTTTTTGAACTAGTCCATGTAGAACCTATGTTTAATAATTATGATAGAAACATTATATATGGTTTTGCGAGTAGTATTTAACACCAAATTAGGCTGGGTTTTAACGCACCCAAGTGCAAGAACTATGTGCCACCGTAGGATAAGGAGTCCTCGCTAGTTGAGAGTATCTCCCATTGCCCCTAGCCTAAGGAGTCCTCTCTAGTCGAGAGTTTCTTCCTTACACTACTGGGCTCATGAGTGATATCACGCCTTCATGGTTCTTACCCTTGGAAAGGTAAGTACACCCTCCCAACCAGGGTTATAGGTCGGGATCCATGATACTTATTTGGAGTATTTCGGTTATGAGAATCTACCATTATTCTTAATGTTTGATGTTATTCATGTTTAAAACTCATGATATCATGTTTTATACTATTTTTCGACCCATTGATTAGTTTATGAGCTCTTACTTATGAATTCTAACATGTTATGCTTTATGATTTTACTTACAAAACCTTGGGTCATTATACTTCAGCTTTTGATGAACAACTCATGTTTTATGACTATCACGATCATGATTTATAGTATATTGTCCTTACACTCATGTTTTTACTTATCCTATATACTCAGTACATTCAAAGTACTGATTACACACTTTTGTGATATATCATATCATGATATAGGTTTAGGTGATCAGTCTCAGCCTCGCGACTAGATTTGATCTTGCTCCAGATTCAGCTTAGTCTTGGTGAGTGCTCATCATCTGAGGATGTCTATTTTCATTTATGTCTTTTCATGTCATTTTGGTTTTCAGAATTAGTGGAGCTTGTTGGGGGTTTTATCCCTTCAGCTCATCTTATGTTTTAGAGGCTTTCCATACTTGATGTATAGTGACTCATCATCTCCGTTTTGATATTTATTGATATTTTAGAATTCCACTTATGCGTTATATTATGTTTTTATTTTAACTTAGTGTATACTTATTCTTATGTTATGCATATGCCATGGGTTAGCATGGAGCCAAAGTTCTAGGTCCCGTGTTACATTTGGGTTCAATGCTCGGCTCCTGACATACTTGGTATCAGAGTATCAAGTTTAGGTGTGTACTAGTGTGTCTAAAAGACATGTTAAGTAGAGTCATTTTCATGGGTGTAAAGTGCGCTACATTTATGTGGAAGAGTCTACGAGACGTTTTAGGAAACTAGCCTTTTTTCATATTCTATATCGTCTAATTATGTTATGACTCGAGTCTACACGGTACTTAGAGTCACAAGTGACCCCAAGCTAATGCATGGCTTAGCATATTACTGATGTACTAGAATTAAATAGAAGTTGAGCGGAAACAGCTGAAGTGTATAAACACTCTTTTATGAGGAAAGATAACATCTTGTAAATACTGAAGTTTTAAACAACACTAAAATTAATAAGTTGAAACTAATACTATGCTGTCTGAAAGCCTCTACTAACTGATAAGTTGCTGGGACAAGCCCCAAATAACCCTAAAGTCTGCAAAATTGGAAAATAACAATAACTAAAAATAAAGACTCTGATTCTCGAAAGATGAGGACTCAAAATTATCAACCACTAGATTTTGCTGATGAAGCTAATTACAATGCTAGGTATGGGTATCTGAGCCTATATCATAAAATGATATAGCATAGATAGTGTGCGTCAGTACTTGGAATGTTGTCACGACCCGAGTTTTCACTCTTGATGCAACACGGTACTTAGGATCACAAGTGATCCCAAGAAAACCCATGGTATGACATAACACTACTATGATATGAGTTACTGAGTAAATTGAGCGGAAACATAACTGAAATAACAGAACAAATAGTTCTAACTACAAAGTAATCTGAGTTAATTGAGTACATATGAAATCTGATACTAAAACATCAAATTGACATGGAACTGACTATCTTTCTGAAAGCCTCTATTAGAAAGATGAGTCGCTGGGACAAGCCCCCAGCTAACTCTAATGTCCAAAACTAGAATTGAAATAACAAAGATGAAGATAAAACCTCCAACCCTCGGAAGATAAGGAGTCACCGCTATTAGATATTGGAAATCGCCGAGAGAAACTAGCTGCGATGTTGGAGCTGGGAACTGAGCCTATATCATAAAATGATATAGCACATAGAATATGTAATCAATACTTGGAATGTACTAAATATGTGATATATAAACAAAACATATATATACTGAAGACTTGTAAACTAAACTGAAATAACATGCAATGATTCTATCTGAAATCAGAAATACTGCAAATAGTCTGACATATGTGGGGATATTGTAAGAACTGATAAGCTGAATTAGAGTCATGAGCATATCTTGAAATCTGATAGACTGGACCAAATTGAGAATTGTGACTGTACTGGACTGTGGGATAGCCTATAACCGACATATAACTACATAAGCTAGACGTGGAGTTTGATATATGCACCCCATAAAAGAGAGCCCAATGTACATTGCCAAGGTATAATAGTTGAGTTGTGTGATTGCTATTTAGGGCCCATTCATGCTAATAACCTACAGTGTCATGTAATTTTGGGAACCTGGTTGCGCTGAACCCCGACCTGCTTGGTGCTAAGTACTACTCTCATTGAAAACCTACTTATCTCTAGCTATGCTAATAGCTCAAAACTAAAGTCCTAAGACCAATTCATACCTACTTATCTAGAAGTGTTCTGAGAGTCTAAGGATCTGAAAGAAACTGTATTCTAAGACTTTTTAGCGCTGCTTTATTTGAAAGTGTCGTGACAATCTAAAGAACAATGAACATGCTAATAAATTAATACTACTGAATATACTGAGTACTGAAAAAATTATTGAGACTGAACATACTAAAATCATTAACTTTCCATCAAAGCATCTGTGCTAAAATTCCTAATTCATGTGAAAATATCAAGATAATAGAATAGTTCTATCTGAATTCTAAGTCATGAAAGTTTTATTCAAAAATCATGCTAAAGATCAGGGCTATAAAAGCACACTTTGTGAATGAAACCAAGACATGAATTCCAGCTAGTAATAGTCATGAAAGCTTAAAGCATCATCAAGATTAAGGAATTCTTAAGCTGATTGAAAAACCCTAGCTTCTAATGTTCTACAGGACTGGAAAGTATAAAGTTTTTCTGAAAATTATTTGGGACACAAGGGGGAAAGAGGACCCTTGTTGAAGTCCCACATACCTCAAGGAGAATTCCGATAACGCTCAAACCACACCTCTTATTGAAATGAGAAGCAGACATTGTCAATAAAGAACCTAACTAGAGGTTGGGGTCAATCCCACAGGCCATAGGGAACTGGATTATAGCCAATAATTGAACTTGTGAGGTAGTTACTTCAAAATAGGGGGATTCTAAAAGAAATCAATGACGAAAACAAGTATCAAAATTCTGATGTTGAGTCAATATTAAAGAATAACTAGGGTTTGTGTTCCCCATGGGTTCATAACTTCTTTGGGTATACACTCGTGATTATCACCAATACTTACTCATAGAATTGATAACTTAGGTTCATTCAAATGACCGACCAGTCCCTATTGAATGACTATACTCAATCACTCGACTAAGTCTCATGAGCGGTTTCAAACTATCCGTTATCACTAAGTTCCAGGTATAACTATCCTGCGACCACAACTCAAGTTAATACAATGATCATCAAGATCAAGGCTCTATTGTAATTCTCTTTTCCTAATCTCTACCTCTTCGACAAAAGCAAGTAAAGAATTCGGGCACTTCCTAACGTTGTGCACCATTAAGAAACATTAAAGATGAAGAGAATACAATATAAGTGTTTGTATTGGTTTTAAGATCACTTTGTGTAACTCTAGCTTGTTAATCCACCATGGTTCCCACAAGCCTACCTATGAAGGTTTTAGCCTCTCATAGTTGTAAGGCTGCTAATTGTATTCATGATTAAGAACATAAATCAATACTTAAAAGAGTGAATAAGAAAAACACTACCTTTAATTACTCAGAAAAAGCTTGAAGAACAAGTAGCAAGAACAATATAAATTCAAGAAATGGTTGATCACAAGTTGAATCAACTCAATTCCCCTACAAAATCTCTTCTATCCTTGACATTTCATGTCTTTCTTACGTGTCTACTACTGTCTCTCGAAAAATAAAACCTAAGAATGTTTTTATACTGACAAAAGAATCCTTTTCCTAGGCTAACTGGATGAATTTCCATATCTGGTGTCGCAGTCGTCACAGGCCATGTCACGATCCGTAGCAGCTTCCTACGACCCGTAGCTTTCTATTGTACCTTGCATTGTTGGCTGAATTTTGCTAAGTGTTGGATCCTGGTACGATTCGTACCTCCATCATACGGCCCGTACTGATCTCTCGTGATTTGATTCTGAAACTTTGGAATTCTTCTGAAGTTCCTTACGACCGTCATGGTTAGACTCGTACCTTTTTCCAACGGGTCGTATTGTCTTTTCCGTAGCAGGAGTCAGCACCTTATGCAAATTTTCTAGATATTGCCATGATTTTATCACCATGACTCGTACTAACTTGGTACGAGCCATACTGAGACTCGTACATTGCATCTTCTCAACTTAGCCATCTGCAGCTTTTCACGACCATCAGTACGACTCGTAGGTCCTTCCTACGGTTCGTACTGTGGTCTGCAATCTGAGCATATTTTGCATCTTTCAGGCTTTCTTTTGCAATTTTCATAGTCAATACTAATTCATAATACAACCAAAGGAAAAGTGCCTTATATCCACATAAACACACCTAAGTCAATGCTATTTTCTTAGTTTTGAGTGTCGATAGTGTAGTAAATTCACAACACATGATGCTCAACTATAAATTAAACTTAAGATACTACAACCAATACTCAAACGAACTTGAACTTTCTATATAAACTATATTGACCCTTTTTCATGGAACAACATCAGCTAATGTATTACAAGCAACCTCAAAACATCATAAACAGGGATCAAAACATGTCATTCATCTATAAACAGGCAATGAAGTCATCACTAATGTTCTCGACACAGACCAATGGTAGAAGCAAATATAATGCATGTACCCTCACACAAATGAAGTCCCCACTTAGATATGAGATGTCAAATATGATATAGGACTAAACAAGTAAGGCACTCACTCTCACAAAGAAGTTACAAGTATTATGTGTCAGATGCCATAGGCTTGCCCTTATTTTCTCTGCTTTGGTTTATCTGATGGTCAGGTTAGGATCACTATAGGACTTGATATGGCTTGTAATGTAGGCTCAGGGCTGGATATGGTAAATATGAAAGATTTTATAAGTGACTATTCCTTCCTTAGAACTACATATATTAGCTACATCATTCACCTATTTCACCCTTTTATTCCTTCATTCCCTTTTCTTCCCTTTCTCTCCTTTTTATACACATTTGCATGAGTATGGTGAGTTTTGAAATTTTTTTAGCATTTTCAAATTTCCTTTGGCTTTCTTTTTCAAAATTTTCAGCCTTTTTCATCTCTTCTTTTCATCATCTCACCACACTTCATTCATCACCCTTATTTTTTTTCTTTTCTTTTCTTTTCGTTTCTTCCATTCCCAGCTTTTACGCACCCCTACTCTAGCCACCCTCAACTTAAGCATTTTGCTTATGTTGAGGTAAACAATATCAAAGGAAGGACTAGGGCCAAAGCAGGTTCATTACAAAAAATGGGTACGGTTAATTGGTAAAATCAAAGAAATCATTGGCTATTAAGTCTCAAACTTGGGATCAAGGGATTCATGGACTTTTGGTAGGGTCATTGATCTTGGGCAGATTTATATGCCCAAGTGATACTCAAACGTATCATTTTTACCTTGTTTGTTGTGCAATGTGTATATAATATCATGTAATTAGTAATAAAATGCGAATTTATACTAACCTACATGATTAGCATTTGTTTTGCAGGTAAATGTGATTTTTAGGAGCTAAAATGCATGTTGGAACTATGTCGGAGTTGGACTTGGATGCGAGCGTGGAAAAGACCTTGGAATGCACATTTTATAGGGGCTCCGCGATGGAGCCGTGCCACGCTACCATCGCGGTAGCACACTACCTGAACAGGAATTAAATTGGCAAATTCCAGTGTGCCTTCGCATCAGCTCCGTGGCACGGAGAGAGGCCTCCGCGTTGGCCTCCGTGCCACGTTGAGGCTAATTTACCAGACCCTGAAATTCCAGTGAAGGTCCGCGTCCACGCCGTGTCACGGAGGTAGTGCTCCGCGTTGGCCTCCGTGACACGTTGCTTGTTATTCCGGGAAAAATTTCCCACTAGTATAAATAGCACACTTAGGTTTATTTTAAGCAGTTTTTAGTTTTTAGACTGAGTTCAGAAATGGAGAGCAAGGACGTGGGTTAGTAGCAGTTGAGGAACGAAAAAGCTAAGGGATTTCTTCTCTTCCTTTCTTCTTTCTATCAATTGTACGTATGATTTACACTCATTTTAGGATTATCAATCCACAAATGAGTGGCTAATTCTCTTCCTTGCTGAGGTTTTGAACATGTGTAATGAATTTTGATTATAATTGATATGGTTTTCTTCTTCTTCTTTCATGTTGTTCTATTAATTCTTGTTCTTACTGCATTAGTGCTTGGCCAACATTAATGTACATGTAAAAAGTCCAATTTCACTCGAAAGAGCAAGAAATTGGAAAGTTGTGAATTAATAGGGTATTGTTCTTAACTTAATTTGGGAAAATTGGGTTTTGATGTGCTTTCCTGATAGAAATATACTTGAAAGCCGTATTAGTCAATTGAGGAACCGGAATTGTAGTGCTAGGTCATAAATTGCATTTGATCACAGAAATGTAGACGGATGGTTTATGATTCTAAAGTGAAATTAAATACGAGAGTTTTAATTTCTAGGCTAATGTTCTTGGCTAGCAACATGAAGAAGAGTTTAACCAAATTATCATGATTATCAAGTTCATTACTTGTTCTTAACCTTGGCATGTTCATATCCATTGTCTAAATTCACAAGTAAATAGTTGTTATTAATTGTAGTATATATAGTTTAGAAACAAAAACTCAAGTAACTGTTGGTTACATTGTTGTTAGCATAATTAGAAGTGAAATAGGAATATAGTAATCTAGGCAACTTTACATATCTTGAGCCTCCTTGGATCGATACTTGGCTACTTAGCCACTTTATTACTTGTTTGACCACGTGCACTTGCGTGTCGGTTTATAATATATAATACCAATCGGAATAGCACCGAGCAAGTTTTTGGCGCCATTGCTGGGGAGGCTAGGCGATTTGTGAAATTGTGTTTAGGGAAAATTTACTGTATTTTTATTTTTATTTTCTTAAGTGTTAACAACTTGGTCTTAGCCTGTATTTTGCAGATTTTGTTTCTGTGAACACTGGCAAGAGACAAAGAGCTGGTGGAATCTTACATAGAGCCTGAACGTGAATTTCATAGTCAACGTAGAGAAGCTCTACGAAAGAAGCTGCAGTTGCTTAAACAGTCTATGATGGAGCAATAAAATCCACCAGTTGTGAGGGCAGTTTTAGTGCCCAATGAAGCAGCAGCAAGGCCGGTTCGCGAGGTGGCAATCCCACACGCTAATAATGTACATTCTAGCATCCGCAAACCAGAGCCTGGAGGGAGGTTTGAATTAAAGCAGAATATGGTGCAACTTTTGCACACAAGCGGGCAATTTACCGGTCTCCCTCATGAAGATCCACAACAACATCTCCAAAACTTTTTGGAGATAAGTGACACTTATATACCCGCTGGAGTGTCACCTGATTATGTTCGACTCACCTTATTTCCATTTTCCTTACTTGGTGAAGCCAAGAGGTGGTTAAAAGCTGAACCACCCAATTCTATATCAACGTGGGATGATCTTGCACGGATGTTTTTGATCAGATTTTTCCCTTCTGGTAAAACAGCCAGACTTAGGAGTCAAATCCTAAGTTTTAAACAGAGGGAAGGAGAAAATCTATATCAAGCCTGGGAAAGATTTAAGTCCATGTTGCGGGACTGTCCTCATCATCATCAGTCCAATGAGGTGTTGGTACACACATTTATTGAGGGTTTGGAACCCCACACTAAAATTCTGTTAGATTCAGCAGCTGGAGGGCAAGCGCTGGAAAAGACCTATGAGGAGCTGTACACTTTGCTCAACCGGATTTCACAAGGCAATCCAGAATGGAATGCAGACTCTTCAAGAGGTGGAGCAAGGAAAGCAGCGGGAGTGCTTGAAGTGGATGGATTCACAGCTATCGCTGCACAGATAGCTGCTTTGCAAAATCAGTTAAACACTCACTTCAGCAATATAAATTTGAACCAGCCTTCAGCTTCAGTCAATGCAGTTCAACAGATGTGGTGTGAAGTGTGTGGTAGTAGTGAGCATTCAGCTGAATGCTGTGGTGCAAATCCTGATTCTGTTAACTTTGTGGGCAATGCACAGAGAAATCAGCAGCAGTTTGGTAGTGGCTACAACTCAAATTGGAGGAACCATTCGAATTTTTCATGGGGTAGCAACAATCAACAAGGCCAAAGTTTAGGGCAGGGTATGCACAGAAACCAAGGAGGGCAACAAAATTATCAAGCTCAATTCAGAAATCACAATGCCCCTCCTCCACCACCATCACCTACCATTGAGGAGATGTTCAAAACCATGATCGCTAATCATGCACAATTGCAGGCTGACTATGTCAAATTGGCAGCCGAAGTGAAGAACAATCAGTTGGCGACCAAGGCTCTTGAATATCAGTTTGGGCAATTTGCTAGTGCCCAAAATACTAGACCCAGAGGAGGACTACCTAGCGACATAGATCCTAATCCGAAGCAGGTAAATGCAGTGACCACGAGGAGTGGTTTACAGTTGAAGGAGGTGGAACCGGAAAGACCGCCTCAAAAGTCAGGAGCAGCAGATGTTGAGGGAGAGAAAATCTCAGATAAGGGGAAGACTAAAGAAGCTGAACCAGAAAGGCCTCCACCCCCGTTCCCTCAACGACTTAAGAAACACAAGGAGGAGGCGTGTTTCCAGAAATTCATGGAGGTACTTAAACAGGTACATGTTAACTTACCTCTTGTTGATGTCTTGCACGGAGTGCCAAAATATGTGAAATATATTAAAGACATCGTGGCTAACAAAAGTCGTTTGACTGAGTATGACACGGTAGCTTTAACGGAGGAGTGCACTTCCCGTATTCAGAATAGGTTGCCCAAAAAACTGAAAGACCCTGGAAGTTTTACTATCCAGCTTACGATTGGGCAAAGTATCCGAGCTCGTGGATTATGCAACTTGGGGGAAAGCATAAATCTGATGCCATCTACGGTATTCAGAAAGTTAGGTCTAGGGAGCCCTAGACCTACAACGGTAATCTTGCAGCTAGCAGACAGGTCTTTAGCTAAGCCGGATGGCATTGTTGAGGATGTGTTAGTGCAAGTAGGCTCCCTCATTTTTCCGGTCGATTTCATTGTTCTGGATTTTGAACCAGATGCTGAAGTCCCATTTATTTTGGGACGACCCTTTTTGGCAACCGAAAAAGCATTAATTGATGTAGCTGCGGGTCAACTCACGATGCGAGCACATGACAAGGTCGAAGTGTTCGATGTGTACAAGGTACCTAAGCTCCCGACTGTTTATAAGGAACTCTCGGTGATCAATGTGATTGATCATGGGAATGCTAATGGAATGAGTGATTCCCGAGAGTTACTAGGAAGGCCACCGGATAAGGTTGAGAACTACTGGGGGGATGACCATGATCGGGACAAATCGTCCATCATCCTAGTAGACAAGTGAGCTTAAAGGACGTCGAGCCGCGACGGTAAACCAGGCGCTGCACGGGAGGCAACCCGTGAGAAAAATATTTTATTTTTTTCTTTTACACAGTGTAGTTAGTTTTTATCTTTATTTTTGTTTTTATTTGTTTATTTCCAATTTTTATTTTTCTTTTTCTTTTCTTGATTAGGTTTAGATTTTTATTTTAGTTAGTATTTTTTTATTTTAGTTAGGGAAATCTATTAATTTAACCAATTTTTGTTTAGTGAGGTGATTTTTAGGTATAACGGAGGAAATATACATGGAATCGAGAAAATGAGGCAAGGTATGAAAAATCAAATTAATTGAAGAAACAGTGCACTGGCGCGTTGGCGCCGTGTCACGGAGGCAGTGCGCCTCCGTGACACATTGAAGGCAAAATCCGAAATTTTCAAAAATCCAGTAAGCCAACGCGTTGGCTCCATGTCACGGAGGAGGGGCTCCGCGTTACCCTCCGTGACACGTTGCCCCTTATTCAGTGCCGGGTCACACCGGGTTGCCGGGTGACCCGCGTGTTTTCTTTAAATAAACCCCCGATTTTGCCTAATTTTTCCCCATTTCCCTCTTCCCTCCGCGACCAAGCACCCATTTCCCCCTCCCCAAGCACCGTGCCACGTTCCTAGGCAAGGAATACGTCAAGTTTCTTTGGTTTCTCAATTCAAAGGTATGTTTTCATCATCTATCTCAATTTTTTGGCGATTTTTGTCAAATTTGGGCATGTGAGGTGAGATACATCACCCTAGGTAGAAATTAAACATGAATGTTGGATTATTTGTGATTGATATACGTTTGGATTGTTGTATTTAGCGTTTGAACTTATCGATTGCGTAAATAATTCAAATTTGCTTATAGAATTGTATTCTAGGGCATGAGTTGTTGAATTTAACTTGAGCGACTTGATAAGTTGGCAAATTAGATGCCGGGGGGTTTTTGTTATTTGAGAGAAGTCGTGGTAAATATTGTGTAAATGTCAAAGACGAAAAATTCTCGAATTTTTGTGGGAAAATGCAAAAAGTGTGTAAATTGGTTAGATTGTATATAGAATGTTTTTATCGTTGTTTTTATTTTGATTGTTATTTTTGTTGCGAAGTGCGATGTGTGAATTGTTAGCGATAGTAGGATTGGGATTAGCTGTATGAAGTCTGAGTAGTACGCTAACCGTTATGCTGTCGAAATTTTTTTTGTGAACGCACTAAGCATGAAGTGTATAGTGTTGTCTGTGGTGTAATTAGAGTTATCTTTGCCGTAATTTTGTAGAAGTAACTAAGGCCTAAGTGTGGGGTAAATGTTGTGTAACCCGACCTTAGCCGAAGTTAACAAGTTTTTAGCTTAACGTTGTGCTTGTTTGTGTAAATTGACACGTACAATGGCGAGCAGACAAGATAAAGGCGAGGGTGCTTCTACCTCAGGCACAGGTAGGAAAAGGATGAGACTGGGCACCGCAGTCCCAGCTGCACCCGCTGTTCCGCGCGGCCAACGCCGCCAATACGGAACAAGATGGGTAACCGATGAAGGGAAGAAATGGTATGCTAAGCATAAAGAAAACAAGTACTTCCTGGAGGAACATATTGCAAGGGAACCACTCGCACAGGAGTTCCCTCGCATTGTACAGAGAATTGAAGCAGCTGGGCTCAGCTTTATTTTTCAGGAGCCCAAGGAGTGCAACCTTCACTTGGTCCGGGAATTTTATGCAAACTGGAACCTGGCCATCAGAAGCCACACAGTGAAAATCAGAGGGCAGATTGTCACTCTGCAACCCCAGCAGCTGAATGCCATCGTTGGAGCGCGGGACACAGACGCCCACGTTCTCCGCCAGCTAAACATCACCCCACCGTACGCCTACATCAGACGTACGTTGTGTGGGGCTCGATCCACAGCCCGATGGAGTAGACATAAGGAGAGGGGTTACCACCAGACTCTGCCTTATTCGCAAATGAACAGGGAGGCCAGAATATGGCTGAAGATTGTGTGTTCGTGTTTGATCCCGGGAGTTCATATGACGGACGTGACCCGGGACCGTGTCTGCTTGGTGTATGCCCTTATGAAAGGGCTTGAGATTAATGTGGGGGCGGTAATAATATCCGCCATGAAGAGAGCCAGACTGCACCAGGGCCACAGATACGGGTTTGGCGGACTCATCACCACCTTCCTCTGAGGCCTCGACATTGAGGAAGAAGCCTTGGACTATATTCCGCAGTTGGAGCGGAGGGCCCTCGATGTGACAAAGACTAAGGCCCCCGACACTACACACGGACCTGTACTGACTTTGGGCGAGCGACATGCTCGGGACGATCAGTACATGGCCCGTATGTTCGGCATGCAGATGCTGCAGCTACGGATTGGTAGGAGACCAGCCACCGAGGAAGAATTATGGCAGCTGGAGCTGGACTACCCCTTTGGCGAGAACGCCAGAGTCTTATGTTGGGTGGAGCCAGCCTTTGTGGAGCCAACAGATGACGATGTCCCTACTGATGAGGAGACACGTCGTGAGGACTCCGATGTGGAGTCCAATGACGACGATGGAGCTGATTCAGACATGGGCGACGAGGCCACAGCACCGGATGAAGAAGTCGAATATTTCGACTGAGCAGGGAGTTCCACCACCCAAAATTTTGTGCTTTGTATTTTTGTGAACACTGGGGACAGTGTTCGATTTAAGTGTGGGGTGGGGAGTAGCTAGGTGTTGGGACAAGGCTCTAATTTGCTGTATGTTTTTTTTCCCTTGGTTTGTATGGATGTTTGTGCTTTCCCTGTGGTGAACTGTTTGGTGATGTATCTGTATATATTTGTTTTGTGGCTGATGATGTGTGTTTTTGAAAGTTATGGTTGCTAGTGTAAATATTTTGTAAATTTTGTAAATATTTTTTTCTATCGACATGATCGATATTTTTCAAAATTTTTGCGAAGATATTTTGAAATTATCAAAATCTTTTGTAAATATGTTTCTATCGAAATGATCGATGTGTTGCAAAATTTTTTTGATTTTTATTTTTTTGGGTTTCTCGGAGTTTGTTTTCGGTTCTTTTACCGAGAATAGTCCCATTGAACCGATGTCATAGTTAGTGACCGTTCCCTATGATGGATGGACGACGACCGTCTTAAGGGAAATGTAGTCGGTAGGAGTAGGATTTTTATTTGTTTTTAATTTTTTTTCTTTGGTGGATTGCATCAATGAACTGTAGTTGCTTATGGTTGCTAAAATTTCGTTGCGTGTTGTAACTCATGTTCAAAATGTGAAAATGATTTGTTTGAAAGCATGCAATTCGGTAAATATGTTGAGTTACCTAGGCTATAGAATTTGGTTCAGTATGATTGAGGCTTAATCTTGAATTCATGTAATTGACTAATTAAAGAGTCTGTGAATGCATCTTGATTCGAGCATGTGCACGAAGTGTGAAGTGAGGTATTGTTATTCCATGCCATTGTGAATTGTCTAGAACTTGCCTGGTGTGTATATAAAACGAAATGAAGGAGGTGTAGTGTTGGAAAGGATGTAGGCATTTCTTTGTTTTAACTGATAGTTTCCATTTTTTTTCTTGTCAAATTCTACCTTTTTATATGTTGTATACCCTAGTCAGCCCATTGAGCCTTTAGCCGATTTCTTTCTTTTGTCCAAAAATTGTATGAACTAAGCTTTATTCCTTCTTTTCATTAGCCTTAAAGTCTATAAGAAGCTCTTAAGCGCTTACAAAGAAGAGAAAATGTTTCCCAAAGAGTGAAAAGAGTGAAAAGAAAAAGAAAAGCAAAGTGGAGAAAAAGAGAAAAGATGAGGTTGAAGAGGCACTTGTTGTAATTAATTGATAGTGAGGGTACTTGAAAACCCTTTGTTTTGTGTCAAGTGTGTCTGATGAAATGGGCTGTATGAAAGTAAACCAGCATGAATGGGAGAAAAAGAGAAAAGAGATGAACAATGTCCATGAGTCGATGGGAATGAGTTGAAAAGGCGCTTAAGGATGCTAGCGACTATTATTGGCTAATCCAATATATATATACTAGATCCATAGCCCCGTTACAACCCATTAAAGTCCTACGTGATCCTATATTGCATTTCTTTATATTAGTGGAGTAATACACTAAGGGCAAGCTTATGGGTCATGACATGAGGCATGTGAATTCTTTTGGGAGAGTGAGTGAAATTAATTTTTATATGCCCCTACTTGCATGTTTGTGTGCTGCATGAACATAAAGGGGAAGTTTCTCTCGAGTTGTGAGGGCACATGCTTGATGAAAGATTGATTTTCGTGTCGGATTTCTTGATTAGCTGATTTGCATGAGTTTGCCGATATCAAGAATCAATTCTTAAAGTCTAGGAAGCCTTGATGTATTAAAGGTCATTGTATTGTACGACCATGCATGTTTTCTTGATAATTTGCAAAAATTGAATAATCGGTATGACCGTAGCGTAAATTGTTGCTCCATAGTGACGAAGGTTGGGATGTAATTTGCATGATTTGTGTATATGTTGTTCGAGGACGAACAAGGATTTAAGTGTGGGGTAAGTGATCTTGGGCATATTTATATGCCCAAGTGATACTCAAACGTATCATTTTTACCTTGTTTGTTGTGCAATGTGTATATAATATCATGTAATTAGTAATAAAATGCGAATTTATACTAACCTACATGATTAGCATTTGTTTTGCAGGTAAATGTGATTTTTAAGAGCTAAAATGCATGTTGGAACTATGTCGGAGTTGGACTTGGATGCGAGCGTGGAAAAGACCTTGGAATGCACATTTTATAGGGGCTCCGCGATGGAGCCGTGCCACGCTACCATCGCGGTAGCACACTGCCTGAACAGGAATTAAAATGGCAAATTCCAGTGTGCCTTCGCGTCAGCTCCGTGGCACGGAGAGAGGCCTCCGCGTTGGCCTCCGTGCCACGTTGAGGCTAATTTACCGGACCCTGAAATTCCAGTGAAGGTCCGCGTCCACGCCGTGTCACGGAGGCAGTGCTCCGCGTTGGCCTCCGTGACACGTTGCTTGTTATTCCGGGAAAAATTTCCCACTAGTATAAATAGCACACTTAGGTTTATTTTAAGCAGTTTTTAGTTTTTAGACTGAGTTCAGAAGTGGAGAGCAAGGACGTGGGTTAGTAGCAGTTGAGGAACGAAAAAGCTAAGGGATTTCTTCTCTTCCTTTCTTCTTTCTATCAATTGTACGTATGATTTACACTCATTTTAGGATTATCAATCCACAAATGAGTGGCTAATTCTCTTCCTTGCTGAGGTTTTGAACATGTGTAATGAATTTTGATTATAATTGATATGGTTTTCTTCTTCTTCTTTCATGTTGTTCTATTAATTCTTGTTCTTACTGCATTAGTGCTTGGCCAACATTAATGTACATGTAAAAAGTCCAATTTCACTCGAAAGAGCAAGAAATTGGAAAGTTGTGAATTAATAGGGTATTGTTCTTAACTTGATTTGGGAAAATTGGGTTTTGATGTGCTTTCCTGATAGAAATATACTTGAAAGCCGTATTAGTCAATTGAGGAACCGGAATTGTAGTGCTAGGTCATAAATTGCATTTGATCACAGAAATGTAGACGGATGGTTTATGATTCTAAAGTGAAATTAAATACGAGAGTTTTAATTTCTAGGCTAATGTTCTTGGCTAGCAACATGAAGAAGAGTTTAACCAAATTATCATGATTATCAAGTTCATTACTTGTTCTTAACCTTGGCATGTTCATATCCATTGTCTAAATTCACAAGTAAATAGTTGTTATTAATTGTAGTATATATAGTTTAGAAACAAAAACTCAAGTAACTGTTGGTTACATTGTTGTTAGCATAATTAGAAGTGAAATAGGAATATAGTAATCTAGGCAACTTTACATATCTTGAGCCTCCTTGGATCGATACTTGGCTACTTAGCCACTTTATTACTTGTTTGACCACGTGCACTTGCGTGTTGGTTTATAATATATAATACCAATCGGAATAGCACCGAGCAGTAATATAGGCTAAAAGTGAACTTAAACAAAAAATGGCCTATGATCATATCCTAATTAACCATCCTTAACCTATGCAAAGACCAACCAGGAAAGTTCTAGATCTTTAACACAATAACAAACTGACTACTATACCTCACTCACACATGGTACATGAACTATTGTCACCTCACCTTTCTAGTTTATACATGGCTTAATAGACCTACTCATGTTGACAAACTAAATGACATCAAAAGATCCACGACAATCATGCATGTTGTCAAAAATACATAGCTAATACATCAAAATATTTAAAACGGGGTCACTTATTTCCAAGAACCAAAATTGGTTCATTTTTATTGGCTAAGTACTCCTAAGCTACTTTCTAATTGAACAAAAATCACAAACTAAAAAAAAATCCTACACATGTCGATTCTACTAGATAGCATGCCTGAGGGAAAAGAAACTTGGCACGAAAAACCCTCAGGCGAATCAAAAATCCCAAAAATCATAACTACACCTCCTCCCCTTTTTGAAAAGTTAGCTTCATCCTCGAAGCATCATCTAGAAGAACATGGAGAAGAGAACATACCCGGGCTACTCAGACTTCACCTTTCATAGGTTGCCTCCCATGTAGTGCCTAATTTAACATCGCAGCATGACGGAGGTAGCCTGGTTACTCAGACTTCACCAATCTACCACTTGGGTCGCCTCCTAAGGAGCGCCTGATTTAATGTCGCGGCACGACACAAATCTCTTTACTACTCAGAATATGTCAAGTGATTCATACTCATCTTCCAGTGTTGAGATCACACTAAATTCCTTGGGTTGCTTCATTGTCTTGCGGATGTTGACTGTGACTTCTTCTGATTCAGCCTAAACTTTAACAGGCCAGCTTCCAAATCTACTAGAGCTCTTCTGGTCGCAAGGAATGGTTGCCCAAAAATGACGAGGACCTCATAATCAACCTCGCAATGCAAAATCACGAAGTCTGTTGGGAATATAAATTTATCTACCTTGACAAGCACATCGACCAGGATGCCCACCGGCTTCTTAACTATTCTGTTGCCCATTAATAATCGCATGTTGGTCGGTGTGGGGGCTCCCATTCCTAATTTCTTGAATACAGCCAAGGGAATCAAATCAATGCTAGCTCCGAGATCATAGAGTGCCCTTGCGAACTCGACATTGCCAATCATACATGGTATAGTTAAGGCACCTGGGTCCTCCTTTTTCTGTGCTAAGACCCTTGTAGCTATGGAACTGCAGTGATGCACATTGTCAATAGGTTCATAGCTCACAGATCTCTTCTTCATCACCAAGTCCTTTATAAACTTTGCATATCCTGGCATCTGCTCCAATGCTTCGACCAACGGTATGTTCACAGACAGTTGCTTAAGCATTGAAAGGAATTTCTAGAACTTACCATACTCCAACTTCTTCTTCATCCTTTGGGGGAAAGGTGGTGGTGGTCGTGGGATAGCTTTCTGCACTTGCGTTGCCCCTTGATCCATGTTAGGTTCCTTCTCACCTCTCGAGGCCTCTTGCAACTCACCAGTCCCTTTCTCAGCACTTGTGTCATCATCCTCCATTATTATCTCTTTCTTCCACTCAACTTCAATTGGAAATGGGGCGTCAACTGTGGTTTTACCACTCCTAGTCATCACTGCCATACAATGTGCATCAGTTTTCAAATTTTGGATAGTGTTTCTGGGTAGTGTACCCTTTTGTCTAGGGTTCATTGATGTTTACAGTTACCCAAGTTGGTGTTCAATTTTCTTGATGGTGGTAGCATGAGATTCCACTTTTTGACCCATACATGACAAGTCTCCTCAGATCTCCTTCAGCTGGTCATCAGTGGACCTCACCTTTTTCAACATCTCTTCCATCATGCTTTCCAACTTTGATTGCCCAGCCTCCCCTTCTCGTGAATTGGGAGGCACATAGAATCTAGCCTGGTCATTGCAATATCCATCATTTCGCCTCCAATATCCTTTGCGCTCACGACCTCGGCTCCTGTCTCTGAACCTATTTCTACTGTAGTTGTCTCTATACTAGTTCCGACCATGATTTCTAGAACCTTGGCACCAATTGTCTTTATAGATGCTTGGGCATTGGTTCAGAAACCTGCCACCTGGCTATCAAAGAAGTTTGCCTCCTCCTCGAAATCAGAGTCATCAGCTCCTTGCTCCCTTCCTTGTGTACCCACTGCATTGTACTGTTTGGCTCCGGCTCCCATAATATGCTTTGTCAGCAAGTCCAATGATGTGTGCATGTGAGCCAACTCTTGGTCACGCTCTTCTTCTTTTCTTCGTTGGTATGCAGTAAAACCAACAGCATATGTGCCTGCTACAGCATCAGGCTCCCTCGTATGCCAGGCCCTGTTTGTCTTAGTCACCCTGTCAAGAATGGTGGCAGCTTGCTCCCATGTGTGACTCATCAATGCTCCTCCAGCTACCATGTCTGCTACAGCCTTGGTGCTATTATTCAGAGACCTGTAAAATATTTCAGACAAACTATCATTTGGGATTTTGTGGTTGGGGCACTTAGTCAACCTCTTTTTGAATCTCAACCAAGTTTCATGAAGTGCCTTAATTTTAATCTGTCAAAAATTATAAATCTCATCTTTTAGCTGCAACATCCTTGATGGGGGAAAGAATCTCTCCAAAAATGAATGTTTAAGCTCCCTCCAGTTGGTTATGGAGTCGTAGGGAAACTCCGATAACCACAAAGTAGCTTCCCTTGATAGAGAAAATGGGAAAAGTTTAAGCCGTATTGCATCCTGGCTTACTCCGGGCAACCTGTATGCCTTTCATATTCCTACGAAGTTCATTAAGTGCAGGTTGGTGTCATCGGCTGCATGACCACTGAACATCCCTTTCATGTTTAGCAACTGAATTATGGTGTTAGTAATGTCGAATTTGGCCCCAGCAGGCAATGGTGGTGGCACAATTACTCCAATCGACCCGACTTCATTAATGTGTGGGTCATCATCATCATTAAAGAACTGAGGGGCAAATCTATGAGCTCTACTGCCCATCCCTTGTCGACCAGCATTTTCTACTTCATCTCTTTCATCTTCCGCATGTTGTAGTGAAGCTTGTCGAGCTAGTTTAGCTTGCCTAGCTTCTTTAGCTATCCAGGCTTCTCTTTGCTTGTGGTTTTCCATTCTATGCAGTGCTCTTTCAAATTTTTTGATTTAATGGAACAAGGGGATCTCCTCTACTCTGAGTGCTTGGCATTCACCGGAGAACAACCTGTGGGTATCAAAAATAAAAATAAATGTAATTAAGGAAATAACTACCAAAAAGTCAATTACAAACTAATAACCTAGTTTCAGTCGTATTCTCCGGCAACGACACCACTTTTTGATAATGCTCAAACCACACCTATTACTGAAGTGATAAACGGAAGTTGTTAATAAAGAACCCAACTAGAAATTAGGGCCGATCTCATAGGGAATAGGGAGAACTGGATTATAGCCGGTAATTGAACTTGTGAGTTAGTTACTTCAAAATAGGGGGATTCTAAAAGAAATCAATAATAAAAACAAGTATCAAAATTTTGATGTTGATTCAATATTTTAAAGAAAAACTAGGGTTTGTGTTTCCCATGGGTTCATAACTGCTTTGGGTATACACTCGTGATTATCACCAATACTTACTCACAGAACTGATAAGTTAGGTTCATTCAAACAACCGATCAGTCCCTATTGAATGAGTATACTCAATCACTCAACCAAGTCTCATGAGCAATTTAAAACTATCAGCTATCGCTAAGTTCCAGATATAACTATCCTGTGACCACAACTCAATTTAATACAATGATCATCAAGATCAAGGCTCTATTGTAATTCTGTTTTCCTAATCTCTACCTCTTCGACCAAAGCAAGTAAAGAATTCGGGCACTTCCTAATGTTATGCACCGTTAAGAAACGTTAAAGATGAAGAGAATACAATATAAGTGTTTGTATTGGTTTTAAGATCACTTTGTGTAACCCTAGCTTGTTAATCCACCATGGTTCCCACAACTCTACCTATGGAGGTTTTAGCCTCTCATAGTTGTAAGGTTGCTAATTGTATTCATGATTAAGAACATAAATCTGTACTTACAAGAGTGAATGAGAAAAACACTTCCTTTAATTATTTAGCAAAATCTTGAAGAACAAGTAGCAAGAACAAGATAAATTCAAGAAATGGTTGATCAAAAGTTGAATCAACTCAATTACCGTACAAATTTCTCCTCTCCTTGTCTTTTCTTGTCTTTCTTACATGTCCGCTACTGTCTCTCGAAAAATAAAACCTAAAAATGTATTTATACAGACACAAGAATCCTTTTCCTAGGCTAACTAGATGAATTTCGATATCTGGTGCCGCAATGGTCACTGGCCATGTCACGATCCGTAGCAGCTTCCTACGACCCGTAGCTTCCTGTCGTACCTTGCATTGTTGGATGAATTTTGCTAAGTGTTGGATCCTGGTGCGGTTTGTACCTCTATCATACGACCCGTACTGAGCTCCCATGAATTGATTCTAAAACATTGTAATTCTTCTAAAGTTCCTTACGACTGTCATGGTATGACTCATACCTTCTTCCCACGGGTTGTACTGTCTTTTCCGTAGCAAGAGTCAGCACCTTATGAAAATTTTCTTGATCTTGACAAGATTTCATCACTACGACTCATACCAACTTGGTACGAGCCGTACTGAGACTCGTACATTGCATCTTCTCAACTTATCCTTCTACAGCTTTTCACGACCATTAGGATGACTCGTAGGTCCTTTCTACGGCTCGTAGGTCTACAATATGAGCATATTTTGCATCTTTCAAGCTTTCTTTTGCAATTTTCAGAGTCAATACTAATTCATCCTACAACCAAAGGAAAATTTCCTTATATCCACATCAACACACCTATGTCCATGCTATTTTCTTAGTTTTGAGAGTCGATAATGCTGTAAATCCACAACACATCAAAATCCCCTGAGAAGAGCTCGAATTTCTGAGGTTGCTGGAAGAACCCTAGTTTTTGCTGGGGAGAATTTCTGAACTTCTATGCTCCGGTCTTGAAAGCTAAGTGAGAAAATGAGGGTGGAGGATCGACTAAATCCCCTATATCCACTAAGAATATACCCCAAAATGATGTAGTTTAGGAACAAAAATAGCAAGAAGTTACAAAATTCCCCCTGGAGGAAAGTCTGAGAAACTGCCCGTCAGTATCCAATGGGTCACACAATGATTCGTTGCTTATGACCTCTCATTGGTCCAGGTCTAAAAATTTCCCTTCTCTGGAATTCACATAATGGATGACACGATGACTCATTGGTTGGTATAATGTGTCGTTGTCACTACTCATCATTACTTGAGGACATCTTGATTAGTTTCTGGATCTTCCCAATGGATGGACAGAACAACCCATAGTTTGAAAAAATGGGTCATCGTTTCCAATCGATATCGTTTGAGGGATTTCTACCCTTTATGGGTTTCCTCTAACAGCTCCCTATGACTAGTCCTTCAATCAAACAATGACTTGTCGTTTGGCTCGTTCTTTGGAAGATAGATTTGATAGGTTTCTGGGTATTGTAAGAACGGGTTGAATGATGACCCGTTACTTCTAACAACAGGTAATTTTATGACTCTTTAGTTTAAGGAATGAAAACTACAGGGCTGACAATGACCCAGACAATGAATCGTTGTTACTAACAACGACTCGTTGGTTGAGTTATTCTGAGACAAAATTTTCTGGTGTCTTTTTCCATGCCTGGTTTTGGTCTAAGGATCTTTTGGGGTGTTACAAAAGTACTAAATATGTGAGATACCAAAAAAAATATAAGAATATTGATAATCCATAATTTTGACTGCTAAGACATATAATAACCGAGCCTGAATCATAAATACTGAAAGAGTCTGGAAATTTGAGAAAATACTGTATAAACTAATAATCTAAAACTAAAGTCATAAGCATACTTTGAAATCTGTAAGACTAGGCTGAATAATGCACATGATTGTGTTGTACTCTATGAGTGCCTATTAACCGATATATAATCATGTGAGCTAGACTTGGAGTTCGATGTTTACTCCACATTGATAGGCCCCACCATACCTTACCAAGGTACAGTGACTAGACTGTGTGATCACTAACTGAAAAACCCATTCGAGTAAAATCCTATGGTGGCATATAGTTCGGGGAACCTGGGTGCACTAAACCCTGGCCCGCTCGGTGCTAAGTACTACTCCTAACTGAAGACACATAGCAAGTACATGTATGTATATAAATAACTGAACTATACTGATAGCTCTAAATGGTTTCCTAAGGCTAAGTCAGAACTATTTGTCTGGAAGTGTCCTAAGAGCCTAAAGGACATGATAACTATGAATACTGAATATATTGATAAATTGATAATATTACTATTACTAAGTATACTGAAAATGATAAAAACACTGTGAAGCAACATTTCACAATCCCATGAGAAAATCAAGGAAAATTCAATATCATGTGAAACATACTATAGAACTAAAAATACTAACATGATATATGATATTACTAAACATAAGAGTCTAACACCATAGAAAGAGAAGGGAATTTAAGCAGTTAGAAGAAAATCTTGAGTCGTGACTTTTAGACAGATTGAAAACTAGGGTTCATTGATTATTTCTGGGGAACAAGAGTTGAAGGAATATCCTTGATAAATCCCCACATACCTTTATAAGAATTCCCAGAGAATACACTCGAAATCTTGAGAAGAAAGTTGAAGCCTTAGTTCTTGCCTTAAAATGTTTGTCTGAGGTTTTACGGTGAAGTTCTGAGAGTGTTGGGAGAGAATAAGAATAGAGGGTCAAATAGTCTCCTAAATTACCCTCTAGTAGATCCCAATATGACATAGCTTAGGATTTAAAATAGTGTAAAGTTACAAAAATACCCCTGGAGAAATATCTGAAAAACTATCATCCAAATCCAACGGGTCTCACAACGAGTCATTGGTTGTGACCATGAATCATTGGGACAAGTCAATGGTCCTGGGTCAAAAAATCCAATTTTTGGACTTCAACCAACAGTCGGAAAGGACGACTCGTATGAGGACATGACAGGTCATCAAATCCTATCGTTTCCACTGAAAAAATTCTAACAATTCTGAACCTATCACAACGGATAGACAGAATGACCCGTTATATGATAAATGGGTCGTTGTTTCCACCCATGGTCGCTAGAGTGATCTTGAACACCTTCTGGATTCCATCTAATGGCTCAATAGGATGACTCGTTACATCCCCAAATGACTTATCATCTGGCTCGTTGGTTCGAGGAAAATTTTTGTCAAGTTTCTTTACTTTATCGTAATGGCTAATATGATGACTCGTTACTTCTAATGACGGGTCGTTTTATCATTCTTTGAGTCTGAGGAAGAAATCTGCTGGCAACCGATGACTGTCTTAATGAGTCGTTGTCTCTAACAATGCGTCATTCTAAGGAAAGTTTTCTGGTTTCCTTCTGGTTTTTCATTCTAAGTCTAGGGTTTAGTCTTAGAAACTTTTGGGGTGTTACAATACCTTCCCCTTGGAAACTTTTTCCCTTGAATGGAGGATAAATAAGCTGGAAAATAAGGAAAGAGTTGCAATCCTGAATTGAAAACTATAAACTGAATACTGAAGTAGTGATTGACTTTGAAATGAGGTAGACATACTAACAAAATTCATTCAACAAGGGTGCACATTAAGTCATGAATAGAATTGATGAGCATGAAACTGACGTGAAACATATTAGAGTACTGAGAAGGAATTAAGCACTTGATGCTAAAGTTGAGCTAGAATGAAAAATATGAGGGTGTCTAGCCATCATATCTGCTTTGTCTTCCCATGTAGCCCCCTCAACTAGCTGATTCCTCCAAAAAAAATTTTTACCAAAGTGACCTCCTTATTCTTTAACTTACAAACCTGACGGTCCAGAATCTGCACTGGGACCTCTACGTAGGAGAGATTATCTTTTACACCGACACTCTCTAAAGGAATAATTAAGGTCATATCACTATGCATTTTTTTCATAGAGACGCATGAAAGACTGGATGCACCGAGTCTAGCCCCGCAGGCAAATCCAACTCATAGGATATGATGAGTTGGTAATTTACCAACTCATTAAGCTTTTCAACATGAGCTTTTGATCTATTTTTTTTAAGTCATTTATGAAGATTTTATGATCTTTCTCTTTGATTTTTGCAGGTATTAAATTTAAATAGAGAAAGCAAGAAATTAAACAAAAAGTATGGTGCTGAAGGAAGAGGACTGGCGATTCGAAGGTTGACACCTGTGAAACACAGGGAAAATGCAGGAGAACACTGCTTGAAAGTTGAAGGTGCACTTGCGGAACGCAGGTCAACACTAGAAAAATGTAGGCGCAAATGCAGGACCACGCTCGTCCTTTCTGACCCCCAACTGCAATTGAGCGACGCCTCACAGGTAGGCACCTGTGAAATGCAGGTCCTCGCAAGTGAGGCCATCATCAAAAGGGTAAAATCATCTAGCACAAGAAAAGAGGAGCAACTTTACGCTATTTTTGTGCACCTTTTTGTAAGAATAGAACATCCTATTTCATAGTTAGGTTTTTTTGTAATTTTAGAGAGAGAAAAAGGTAGAGAGAAATGAAAGCTTTTCCTTTATCTTCTTCATCTTTCTAAGGTAAAAATCTCCATTGAAGAATAACTTGAGCTTAAAGTTTCTTATTGATGATGAATGATAGTGATTCCTTTATTGGTTTTATCTCTTGTTCTTCATTTATGAGTAGCTAAACACCTTGCTAGGAGTGTATGCATGATAGGGGCTAAATTGGATTAGGTGCTGCTAGTTTATTCTTAGAATTACTTATTTAGCATAAATCCATAGTTTTCTCTAAATTATAACTGAAATATCTGTAATTGCAAGTATGGATTGTATATACATATTTTATTGTTATTTGAAAGGAAGGAATAGAATATGGGTGAGAAAACAATGGTGGGTAATTGATTTTTGATTATGTGGGGTTGGGCTAGAGATAGCCAAAACCCATTTTAATACACACATTAAAGAATTAAGGCTAGAGATAATTTAATCTTACCCAAGTTATAGTGGTTGATGTGTATGGGACCTTGGGGTTTGAGAACACCAGAGGCAAAAGACATCCAAGTGATTGAGAAGCATCACGTGTCTCCTTGTCCACAACTATTTATGTTTGTAAGTAATGCTTTGATTTGCTAGTTAACCCTAATCCTATTAATGCCTCATCAATAGCATACCCTTAGTATTTGCTCATATTGTTACTTTGAAGTTGGTTTCCTTATTTTGTTGATCGAATTTGAATTCACAGTGTGAGCTTACAACCTCCAATATTTACTTTCCTAGTTTTGATGCAATGATGCTATTTGATTCAATTTGAATAACGACTTTTATTACTATCAATCTTCATTCCCTATGAATTCGACCCCGACTCATGAGATGAGTAATTATATTATGACGACCGTGTACACTTTCTCCTAGTGAGGAGTGGATTTGGACGTCATCAATTTTGACGGGGTTGCTGGGGAATGAGATTTGATAATCTTTAGTTGTTTGTTAACTTGAATGAATTAAGCATCTTGTGCAATCTTACATTTGTTGTTATTTTTCATTGCTTTTTTAGGTTTGAACCAATGAGCCATGACTCACAAGTAGGTTCCATGGATAGACACATGCATTAAGATGAGGATGAGCCGATGTTGCCTAATGTAGCGAGTTCCATTTGCCTACCACCTACGACAGAGAATGCGGTGTTTCATGTGACTAGCATGATGTTGCACTTGCTATAAATGAAAAGACTCTTTGGAGGACAGCCAAGTGACGATGGTAATAGACACCTTCACAACTTTCTTGAAATATGCCAGTCCTTCAACATCACTAATATTAGCCAAGAGTCAATTTGACTAAGGATTTTCCCATTCTCATTTATGGGAGAAGCCACTGTTTGTCTAGAGGAGCTATCCCCGGGGTGTATTACTTCTTGGAAAGAGTTGATGGAGGCTTTCTTGGAAAGGCTCTTCCATTCCATCGAGGATGTTGCAGTTGAGGAATGACATCACCAACTTTAGACAATGTCTGGGTGAACCCTTGCATGAAGCATGGCTTAGATTCAAGAAGAAAGTGGCCATATGTCCAACCCACGAGTTGCTGGATGGAGTTCTTCTTCAAAGCTTCTATTGCTCACTCGACTTAATAAATAAGTATGTGGCCAATAATCTTGATGGTGGGTCCTTGATGGACCAAGCATACGGATCAGGAAAATCTCTTTTAGATCGGACGACCAAGACAAATCGAGCATGGTATACAAGAGACACCAAAGTGTACTCTAGTGGTGCTAGTTCTAGCCTAGTAACTGCAGAAATGAGGAAACAATATGAAGAAAGGGATGGCACTTTGGTCAAAATGATGACCCATTTTGAGTTAATGAAAAAGCATATGATTGTAGCTGGTGCCAAGAGTGCAAATACAATTGCAACCCAAGGCCATATGCAATATGAAGGTGAGGCTTCATCTCTAATATATGAGGAAGAGTGTCAATACATGGCTGGCCAAGATGGGGGTTCTCGTCTAGGGTATCAAGGTGCCAACCAAGATCCTTGGCGTCCTCGTGAAAGGAATCAAGGTTGGAGAAATTGGGATGGTCAAGGGTGGAGAGATAGGAAAGAAAGATGGGGAAATCATGAACCAAATTGTGAAGGGGAATGTCACCACAAAAGCTCAAACCCATATGGTCCCCCTCCTAAGGTTGAAACCCCTCAAATGAAACCCAGAGTGAGTGATGTGGGCAAATCCAGATTAAGGAATGCTAGCTAAAGTCCTAAGGAAGGTTCAGTCTACAGACAACGGGGTAAGGGAGCTAAAAGAGGAGGTATCTAACCTTGCCCAAACAGTGAGTTATCATTCAGCCTCTATTAAGCACTAGGAAGCTCAAATAAACCATTTGTCACCCTAAATGAATCCCTGAATGAAGGGCACACTTCCTAGTGATACAGTACCAAATCAAAAGAAGTATAGCCATTGTATGGAAAGTGTTACTAGGAGTGGGAAAATGTTGGATGATGCATCTATGAAGGCTAAACAAGTGGTTAATCCAATAAAAAATGCTAAAGTTAACGATGCAGTGCCAAAAGCACCAAGTCTTGTTGATAATGAAGAAGTACTTGATGAAGGAGTGGTTGATGATCCTAAGGATGTTGATGATGAGAAAAAGGGAAAGGAGGCTTAAAATGGCCAAGTCCGGGAGCCTAGAATCCTGTCTCCTTATCCTCAGTGGTTAGAGAAGATGAAGGAAGACAACCAATTCAAGAAATTCATCGAGATGTTTAGCAAGTTCTCTATAAACATACTGCTGGTAGATACAGTGATTCAGATATCGGGCTATGCAAAGTTCATGAAGGAATTGTTAAAGAAGAAGAAGATCTTGGATGCAGGCATAGGGGAAGTGACGCACCACTGTAGTGCAGTGATGGCGAGAAATATTGCTCCTAAAAGAGAGGACCTTGGAGCTTTTACCATCCCTCGCATCATTAGACTGTGCATTTTCAAAAAGGCTTTGTGTGACCTTGGTGCAAGCATCAATTTGATTCCTCTTATCATTTTCAAGAAGTTAGGATTGGGGAATCTCAAGCCTACTACTATGAGGATATTGATAGAAGACAGGTCTATCAAGAGAGCTGTGAGAGTGCTAGAACATGCCTTGGTCCGAGTGGACAAATTTATCCTTCCAGTTGACTTTTTCGTGTTGGATTTCGACATGGATGTTGAGGTGCCTATCATTTGGGGTGACCATTGCTATCCACGGGTAGAGCATTGATGTATATGGAGCTAGGAGAGCTAAAGTTCAACTTTGGAGGTGAGGAAGTTACCTTCAATGTATGCCAACCCACAGAACCCATATGAATGTAAAGTGATAGCGGTCCTTGATGAAGGGTAGAGCATGAAAAAAATGGTGAGATTGAAGTTGATTCAGAGGATGACCCTGTAGAGAATTGACAATTTAGGAGGTATCCGTCGTGCCACGATAATAAATAAGGCACTTCTTTGAAGGCAACCCAAGTGTTTTTATTTTTGGTGCTTTGATATTTTTTTTAGGTTGATTGGATTAGGAACCAAGTGAAAGAAAAATTAGGCAAGCACTACATAAGACCTGCGAAATGCAGGTGCTCAAGCGTGAGTCGCTGCCCAAGTGCAAGAAGAGTCCAGAAAGTTGGAAGAAAAAGGAGATAGCTGATGCCTCACCTGTGAAACGCAGGCGGTAACCCACGAAATGCAAGTTTGGCACAGGCTTAAACTAGTGCACCTGGAAGAAACTAGGAAATTGAAGGGTGAATTATGAACCACCGGCAAACCAAAGGTGGTGACCCGCGAATCGCCAGTCAAAAGTAGTCCTTAAGCAGTAAACTAGGCATGAATAGGGGTCACATGCGCTTGGAATAGTGAAACGCATGTACCCACCTACGGCCGCAGGTCCAACATAGGCGCAGGTAAGTATGTCGTTCAATATGTTGACCAAACCCATTGACCAACCCGACCCATGGTCTTCCTTATCCAGTCAAAACTCTTTTCAACTTCCTAAAAACCCTTCTTCTTCACCTTTTCACCTTCCCCATGACCCCAATTACCACCATTACACCCTTCCATCTTCCCCCCTTAACTCCCATTAAACCAACCTTCTCAACCCATCAATCACTCTTACTCTTTTCATCCTATAAAACTCCCCTTTACCATTTCCTTCATTTCACCATCTCTCACTGAACTATCACTAAGAGAAAGAAGTCCTAAACTTTGGGTTGGTCATTGTGGATCAAGAAGCCAAAATCTCAATCTCTTTGATTTTATCTCTTCTCAATCAGTATGTGTGTTTATTATTCTAATTTTTCTTGTTAATAGATAATTTTAATTTGAAATTCTTTTAACCTATGTTCCCTATTTCCCCATCTTGTGCTATGCAATTTTTGAAAGATTTTAATTGTTGTGGGTATGGCAGGGTAGTAAGAATTGCAAAATGTGGGTTTTATTGTTCATTTTAAGAGAGTTTCTATATGAATTGTATGTTTAAAAATCTTAGTTGGGGGTGAAGTCTGAGTAACTCCATGTGCTTTAAATGAACGATTTCCTTATGATAGATAGGTGACCTCTTTCTTAAGGGAAAATCGTCATTTTTGTTCTTTTGTGCTGATTGAGTTGAGTAAATCATAATGTGATGAGTTGATTGAGGTGGGAAAAGGAAGTGTAGTTGTTTATGGGGTTGGGATAATTGATTTTTAACTTCCACCCTCCTACGAGCTGCTAGTCAGGTGCTGTGAAACACAGGTTGAGGCATAGGTGCGAGTTTGAAGCTTTAGGCTATTGCCCATCACCTGCGAGTCAAAAGTCAAGACTTGTGAAATGCAGGTCTAGCATAGGTGAGGGATGATTGGCCTAGTGTTCTAGCACAGACTTGCGATGTACTGGCGAACTGCGGGTCTCACCTGCGAAACACCGGTACAACACAGGTGCTGCCAGTGATTGATTTTAATTCTTCACATTGTTTGTCATCCAATCTTTAGAAATTTGTTCTTTAGATTAGGATACTCATTCTTTTTAATTTTCATTTACTAAAAAAATACAAAAGAAGTTTGTTTTGCTGGGGCACTAACATTGTTTTGCAGAAATATGACATCATCCAAGAAAGATGACAAGGGAAAGGCACCTTCCACTTCCAAGAATAAAGGAAAGGGGAAAGCTAGAGAAACCCCAATCCCTACTAATACCAAGGATGCCATAATCTATTGTGTGCTTGATATGAAGGCACACTATGTCATATGTGCTGACAGGCCGTTCACCAAAGAGAATGCTTTGACCTTGTGGGGTTGGGGAATGACTTCCCAAAAATCATTGCCCAATTCAATGATAGAAAATAACACATATTTGTTGAGCCCCTCCCGAACTACTACTTAAATTTGGTGCCGAAATTCTATGTATCATACCAGGCATGACAAGAGGCAATGAAACACGAAGGAAAGGTCGATCAGTTCCCATGCCTCCCCTAGTCAAAGTTTGGGGTGTGAAAGTTGACATCACTCCATATGACATAAATGCCATATTTTGGGAAGACGAGATAGACTTTGGAACTGAGTATGTAGCTCAAGTGGAAAGCAAAGAAGACCAATTTCGATTGGGTGGTTGCTATTATTGCAATTGGGCAGCCCTTTTGGGCCTCTATGGATGGTGAAATCACTAGGCAGGACCTAAAATTTGAGGCCAAGTTGTGGTTTGAGTTTGTATGCGGCCGCATCATGTCTTCAGAAAATGATCAAAGAGTCAAACTCGAGGAGGCCATCCTTATTTCCTGCATCATGTCAGAGGTGCCCATTAATTTTGGGGAAATAGTGGTCACAAAGATGAAGCATAAGGCCGGACAACAAGGTACTTCAATGCCATATATTATTCTCATCACACTATTGTGTCTCAAAGCCGGAGTTCCACTTTTTCTTGATGAATCCACCTGCTCTGACACTGGTGTCATTGTAGTTGATAGGGAGAGGGATGCGAATGCACCTAAGAGTAAAAGAAAAAGGATGAAAGCATGGGAGACTCCTAAAGAATCCACCTCTCATGGCATAGATAAGACTCCCATAACCCCCAACCTGAATATGCCACACCTCGAGACATCAGGACATGCATCCGTAGAGGCACCATTTAGAGGGTCTTCACCTCCTCGTACATCCTTCCATCCTACTGGAATCCAAAAGATGGCTGAAATGACACATTCTCATGAGAACCAACTCCAAAAGTTGGCTCAAAATTTCTCTGCTCTTATCATCAAAATGATGAAGAAGGAGTTGAAAAATGTGTTTGATAGCCTGAACAAGCTTTGCTTTTGAGTGGATGTAGTCAAGAGAGCAGTCACCTCTCTCTTAGATGAAGTGAGGGAGTTGAGGAGTCGGGCACCAATGAAGGATCTTGACATGAGTTTGCTTTATGTAGCCATGGCTGCCCCATCTACAGCCCGGGGTCTTATGGATGATTTATTTGAGGGATTAGGTGGGGATGATGAGGCAAACTTGGGAGATGATGGCCATGATAAAAATGAAGAGGCCAACGATGATGAGGAAGAGTAGCCATAACATGGAGTTCCTACCATCCTTTATTCTTCATGCATATATTGGGGACAATGTAATTTCTTAGTTGGGGTGGGTTATGTCTCTCTTTTATTGGTTATGTTTGGTCTTTTGTTCCCCTTGTTGGGATGAATTTCTTATGCATTGGTTGTTTCTAATAGTAAATTTTGCTTGGTTGGTTGAATGCCCTTGTTGGGCTTGTGATGAATGATAAATGTGGCTTTTGACTCGTTAGTGCCATTTATGGGTCCATTTTAAATTGTCAAATGTTCTAATGACCCATGTCTTAATAATCGTCTTTGTTCATAATAGCTAGAAAATAAACTCCAAGGGTTTTCATTTCATGGTTCTTTCCCAAGGAGCGATTTTCTTTTCTTTTCTTTTCTTTTATTGTTTAACTGGGTGGAATTTCCTAATGATAGATTGAGAGCGGCTAAATCTTTTAAGCTAGGATTGTGGGAACCATGATGGATTAACAAATGTAGGCATAATAAAATAGTGATTCTTGAATGGTGAATTGAGTGAATTGTTATTTTCTTCATCTTAATGCTATACTGCCCATATCTTCAACTTGCTCGACCAAGGAGGTTGAAGTTAGGAAAAGAGAGTAATAATGGCAATTTGAGGAAAGCAACCCTCGTCTAAATTAACTTGAGCTCTAACTGAGGATAGTTAAGTCAAGACTTGTTGTGAGACAAAAATAATAAACTTTGAGGCCGGGAGGAGATAAGTGAAATTCATTTACAAAGGTTGAGAGATGTAGATGAACTAAAATATAAGTCTTACATGAAATTCACTATGGTGAAATCACTAGCAAAAACCTACTAAGTTGTGAAATCATGGGGAACACAATCCTAGTTTAGTCTTAGTAATTTGATAAAAAAATTCAACAATTGTTAGCATTATTTTTTTTAATTTTCTAACCCCCCTTTTGAAATATTGATTTCAAGTTAACTTATTTTCATCATTAACATATTGTTTCTGCCTATTCCCTGTGGGATCAACCTCAATTTTTATTGGGTTATTATATTTTATAGCGACCTCTTTGTACTTCAATTGCGAGGTGTAATTTGGGCGTGATCAAAGTTTTGTTAATCAAACTTCATCAAGATACACTTTGGCTTGCCTTCCAAGAAGTGCTTAATTTAACGTCGCGACATGACGCACTTCACAGCTTAGGATCCTTTCAACATTTTCTCATCCTTTTAGGTGCTAAACCCATTTTATTAACACCTGAAAAACCAAAAACAACTACAACAAAATGTAAATCATGAAATAAAGATTTTAAGTCAAGCTTAGACACCAATTAACTATTTCAATACCATATTCCCTGATAACAGTGCCAAAATTTGATCACGCCCAAATTATACCTCACATTTAAAGTATAACATGATCGCTATCAAATATAGTAACCCAACAAGGTTGGGGTAAATCCCACAGGGAATCGGCAGAAACAATATGTTGGTGATGTAAATAAGCTAATTTTTAATCAATATTTCGGGGGGGGGGGGGTTTAAATAAAAATAAAAATAAAATAATGCTAATAATTGTTGAGTTTGTTTATCAAATTACTAAGACTAAACAAGGATTGTGTTCCCCATGATTTCATAACTTAGTAGGCTTTTGTTAGTGATCTATCCTGGTGAATTTTTTTTAAGACTTACATTTTAGTTCATCTAATGTCTCTCGACCTTGGTAGATGAATTTCACTTATCTTCTCTTGGTCTCAAAGTGTGTATATTTTTGTCTCGCAAGAAGTCTTGACTTAACTATCCCCGGCTGGAGTTTTAGTTAATTTAGATGAGGATTGCTTTCCTTCAATTGCCATTATTACTCTCTTTTCCTAACTTCAACCTCCTTGGTCGGGCAAGTTGAAGATACGGGAAATATAGCATTAAGATGAACAAAATAACAATCCATTCAGTTCACCATTCAAGAATCACTATTTTATTATGCCTACATTTGTTAATCCGCCATGGTTCCCACAACCCATGCTTAAGAGATTTAGCCGCTTATGTTTATGAAAATAAAAGCAAAAGATGTAAAAGAAAACATCATGAAATACGTATGATAATATAAACTTATTCAACAAAATCTACTAGCTAAAGTGAATCACAAGAAGTTGATGAATTTCCAATGACGACCCAATTAAGTGATTACACAAATTCGTAAAGATGAATTGTGCAACACTTGACTCTAATCACACTAATTGACTATATGACTATGCTGGAATATCAAAGTGTAGGCTTAATACATGAGAATAAAGGGTATTTATAATAGTAGATTAAATCTTTATTGTTCCTTCTTGGATTTGAATTGGATTTTGTAGCTTCTATTCCTGTTAAAATTGGGATTGCATCTTTGTCCATCCAATAGGTCTTGTGCCTCGCGCCCTTCTATGTGTTGCATGCCTTGGAACATCGCGCCTCCCGGTCCACCAACACTGCTTGCGCGTCGCGCAGGCCATGTCACAGATGTGCTTGCATGGTAGAAACTTCTATTAACTCATCTCTTCAACCTCGTTTTTCCATTCTTGCACTTTTAAGCCACAATTATGCCCAAATTCATCACTTTTATACCTGAAAGTATATAATCATATATGTTAGCTCTTTTTTCACAAATATATCATAAGACACAGGAACACGCATAATTTATTCTCAAAACACAGCTAAGTATGTGGAAACTATGGCTAAGAAATGTGTAAATTCTCCGTTCACCAGATACCATGTCCAAAACATTGTTCAATTTAAACATCGCACAACATGCGACAAGAACTTAATCTTGTTGTAACACCTCGTGTATTTTATACAAAATACTCGTACTTTAGAGGTAGGATTAAAGGTGCTTAATTTTCTAAAAAGGATGTGTTATAAGGTATCCAAATCACTCAATTATCGTACATTAAGATTTGAAGTCAAGTATGTTGCAAAACAAAAGTCCACAAAAGTTATTGTAAATTACTTTGATAAATTCTCTAAAATTTGGGTCAGATATCTCAGAGCTTTTCTCTCAATATATAAGGTGTTATGAGGCCTACTACCATCACGTTAAAGGTTTATGAGTCTATCCTTCAAAGTATTAAAACTTCACCGATACAATTTCAAAATAGAGAAATATTCAGGTTTTCACGAGATTGCGCAAGCAGGCATGTAAAGGTGGGACCCTACTCTAGTGGAGATATATAAATTTCATCTTCTTCGATTTTAGTTCATTTTATCATATTCCTAGAAGTGAGAAGCTTTTTTTCTTTATGATTTTTCACATATACATGATAGTATTGAAGAGGAGAGGTCCAAGCACGTTAATTCTAGCTAGATATGAGCCTAGAACACTGAGCTAGTCGACTTATACGTGTTTTCTCCATTGATTCTGGCTCCGATTGTTGTTATTCCAAAGAGGTAGCTTGTGGATTTTCTATTTTCCTATGATAGAAGGTACAAGTTCTAGAACCTCGACCCATCACTGTTTTGAGCTTTAGAATTATATTCTAGGAAAAACTTATCATTTTCGGCTTTCTTGTGTTGTCTTCTTGCCCTTTTTAACTTTGAGTTCATAGTGAGCTTTGTGAGCAGCATGGCAGTAACTTTATGAGGGTTTTAGCGGGGCATCGTGTAATGCGAAGGAAATTAATATAAGATATGTTAAAGCAAAACCTTCTTTTGAAAGCTTCCTTAAATCGTATAAGCATTACAACCTGTTTATCATCATCATTTCACTCGTAGCTATGTTTTTTGTTGTCGGATGCTGGAGACACACATGTGCGCGCACACACACACATATGCATACATATATACATACATATATACATACATATATATGTATTGGCGCATGGGCCCAGTAATTTGAACTGTAATTATTATTTACAAGAACTTTTTTCAATTCATAAGTTTAATGGTTATTTAATGAATAAAATGTTACTATGAGTAGATATGAGGAAAAAATCAATTTCATATGGAAAGTCGGGAGCTTTAATTTTGTAATCAGTTTTCTTTATTATCTCTTAAAAAAATTACTCACTAATCACATGTGATGAAACTGCATAAATTACACAAGATTTACAGTAAGAAAGAAACTAAACAACAAATTGAAAAATGCTAAAGATAATTGCCCTACTTTCCTGCTCCAAATTGATACACCTCTCTTCAGCGGATTATGTTGTGTGAAACTCACAGGCCAAGTCTTTTCTATAAGAAACAGAGTAATTTATAAATTTTTCTCTTCAATACCATCTATAGGTACACCCCTTGGTCTACCAATTTCAGTTGAATGGTAGAACTTGATTTAATTTCAAATAATTATAAAAAAGAGAACAGCTAACTAAGTGAAGCCTGTGTTCCAAAGAGCTATAATGGGCCTTCATATGAAGGTATGCGAGAAATTCGGGGTTGTTCTTATTCAAGATTTAATCTACAATATTGTGCTCAATCTACATATACTATTCTCTTCATTCAATTTTCATTTAAGAAATAATAAATAAAGTGCATATTTTGCCATAAGAAATAACTTTTGAATAAATATTAATCACACTGTTTTCTAGGGAAATAGACATTTTTTCTTTACTAAGAAATGGGAGATATTTTGACTTACTTTTCTAGATAAATAATAACAAAGAAAGAAATTAGAGGAATCCATAAAATAAAAGTGTTATATGTGAGGTGAACATGCAATAAATGATTGAACAAGTTTTTCCCAAATTTACTTTGTATATTTTCATTTTAATAATGAAAATGAAGTGATATTCTAGTTTCAATATAACATATTTCCCTAAAGCAATATTGTTTTCTACAAGCTCTCATCATGCAACACATCTTTGAATTAGTTGATGTAGCAAGATTCCAAGTTTAAAGACCAGCAAGTTGTGCAGAAATTAAGTTTTGTGATACATACCTACAAATTTCGTATGACTCTGACCTTGTGACTTCCCGCTTCAATGGATAGGACCTTCAGTAATTTTAAACTACTCTTAAATATGTATCGGCTGTAGCTAAAGAAAATTAGATTAAGGCTTATCAAAAGCAAAATTAGCTAAGAATTTACTTTTATGTCAGTCCCCGAAGAAATATTTATTAAACTCATGTATTTGCCTCCATATATTAAAATTCAAAAAGAATATTTAAACTTACAATGAGTGATTAAGAAGTTTGACATGCGTTATTAAGGAGAGTCACACATTAACACAGGAATAATCCTTTCAGAAGCAATACAGGCCAAGGATATTATGGGACTTCCTAAAAGGTAATGGGATAGCTCAAAGTTTTCGAAAAAAAAGTCACTTGATGCACAATAAATGACAAAGTAATTTAGTTTTACCAAAATAGTCAATAATAAAACAGAAGGCTAGCAGGACTTTATCTTGATTAATTTTGGAAGAAAATGTCTTAGAAGACATATAAAGGGAAAACTGGATGCAGTCTACAAAGTATTCTTTTCTTGATGTCTTCAAGAGAGATTTCATATCTCACAATAAATATTTTTAAATAGAGGTCTCTTAAAGTTTTAAAAGGAAAATTACACTAAACAATGAAAGGAAGAAGGAAAAGTATACCTATTGATCATTTGCTAGTGAATGCACAAGAATGTCAATAGTGTTGAAATCATGTTACAAATAAGCAATTTCTAACATTATTAGCAATTGCAAAGGTTATTTAACCAATTTTAAATGCTTGTGCTGACACAATTTTGAATCTCTAGATATGTAATACTACTTTAAAGCCCGAGATGTGGATGGAATGGGCGGTGGCTGATGGACTGTAACACCCCAAAAGTTCCTAGGATCAGACCCGAGAGTTTGAACTAGAGAAAAGCAGGAAATTTTTACCAGAGTTATAGGACGAGTCAAGGGACGAGTCGTTTTAGGTAACAGCGACCCATCGTGTCCCTCGTGGTAAGTCCCCAGTCAGGATTCCCAGCAAACAATGAGCCAAATGATGACTCATTGTTTTATGTAACGGGTCGTCCTGGGTGGTCGTTGAATGGTTTTAGAAAAGGGCCAGATCTGAGTCAATGTCAATGAAGGGTGCAATGACCCGTGGTGGCGACTAACGACTCGTGCTAATGGTCCATTTCGAAGGACTCTAGAAGTTATGACAAGGTGGATGAGGTGACGACAAGATGATATGATGAGTCGTTGTTTCAAGTAACGACTCGTCCTGTCTAGTCATTTGTTGAAGAACCAGAAGAGTAACATAATTTTTCCTAGAAGCAACGGGTGAAGTGATGATTCGTTGTTTCGTATAATGACTTGTCCTGATTGTTCGTTGGTTAGAACTTAAATATAGTACCAAAAGTGTTTCAAATACAATGGATGACTCAATGACCCGTCGTATCATACAACGACCCATGGGAGTGGTCATTGTAGCCGACAGACAGTTTTTTAATGCGAATTATCGGGGGTAGTTTCATAAATTTCCAAACTCCCAACTTCCTAATGTCTCTTTTTTAAGCCCTAAAAGAAGTGTTTTATGAGGGTTTAGCCTATCCTAAGTCATTAGACTCCCATGCATGCAATTTATTGAGTTTCCCTTTTAAGATCAAGCTAGAATTCTCCCCAATTTCTTTTCCAAATCTCTTGGGCTTTCAAGGCTAGTTTGGAAATCAGTTTACCCAGGTATATAGGGGTATGAATGGGGGATTTCTTCCACTCTCATGTCCAAGCTTCTTCTCAAATTCATGAATTCAAGTTCTTAATCAAGTGTATTGAATTCTAGGGGTTTTTAACCCAATTCTATGAAACTACTTATGCTATGTTTATGAGTCTAATTCCCTCATGCTCTAAAGTATGTTTTAATTCTAACGGACAGATTTTATCCTCAATTTGATTATAAATTCATGATTCGAGTTATTAGAAATTATGCCCTATTATGCAAGTTTTTATGAAATCAAGCTTATGATCCATGTCAAGTATGATGAGATATCTAGTATCTGTGAATGTTTATGAACTCTCAACTTTTGATTCCATGATTATGAGTTATGAAGCCTATTTCAAGTATGGATGATTTTATCATTTGGGGCAAGTCCATGCAAGTTAAGTATGTTTTTATGATTTGGCCAAGGCTAATAATATCAACTTATCATATGGTTTGGAGTCAACACTCGTAATACAACTTATGATATATTTGGAGACAAGACTCTCAATGTTCAGATTTCAAGCTATGTGTGAGATTATGATTTCATCTTCATTGAAAAACGATGTGAGCACTATGAAGGTTTTTGGGAGTAGTGTCTAGCACCGAGTAGGCTTGAGGTCTCGAGGGTTCCCAATCTCAGAACAATGTGCCAATGTGGGTATATGTATATATGTTTGGGACCTCTCAAGAGAGTTTTTCTCTCATCCTAAGGGGCTCAGCTTGATAGCAATATCATGGTTTAGCATCCTTAACCTTGATAAGATTTTGGACAGCTCTGCCTACTTGAGTGTAATAGTTGGGAATCACGTAAGTTCTATCGTGATTGTTTCAGTTATGGCGAGTCTCCCATTCTTCCTCATGATTTCAGTTATCTATGTTCATGACTTATGATATTATGTTTTATATCAGATTTTACCCAATGATCAGTTTATGAGCTTTTACTTACGATTTCAGCTATGACAAGTCATATGATTTCTATTTCTAAATCTTGGGTCACTATGTTCAGTTATGATAACCAGCTTATGATTATGTATATCTCAAATATAGTTTTCAGTATGTAGTCCTTACTCTCATAATCTTTTGATCTATATGCATGTTTTCGACTAATGATTTATTAAGCATGTTTTACTTACCTTACGTACTCAGTACATTCAAAGTACTGACTGCATATTTTATGTTATATCGTCTCATGATATAGGTTTGGGTGATCCAGCTCGGTCTCGCCAATAGCTTTCTTCCTCTTCAGTCCAGTTCAGCCCCCACTTTGGGCGAGTCCTTATTATCCGAGGACATCTTTCAGTTTAGATTTGTTATGTCAGTTAGTTTCATACTTGTAGATAGATGGGGGCTTGTACCAATATCTCATTAGTTAGTAGAGGGTTTTTCAGACATAGACTACTATAATCAGCTTTGAGATTCAGCGTTGTGATATGTTCACTTGATTTATGTTCTATGGTATTCAGTTTTTCGCTTATTCAGGTTCATGCTTTTCTCCACTTGATTATATTACTAAGTCATGCTATGTATGTACCATGGGTTAGCTTGGAGCCGTTAGTAGTTCTACATCCCGTGTCTCGATCTGGGGTCCCAACTCGGGTCGTGACATAGACACCTTGGTGGTGGAGGAGCAGAGGGCCTCAACTAGTTGGGGAATTACTAAGACATGTATTCAGAGCACCCATTTTACTGTGGAGGCCAAGAGGTGGTAGAACTTTGTGTCTCGGAGGATTCGCCTATCTATGTCACTAACATGACTTACGCCCGTGCATTGGTGGTGGCCTACATTCTGAGTGGGGTGAGGGTCAATGTGTGGTCATAGATTCTAGAGGAGTGGAAGTACTTCTCAGCCAAGCTTATCACCGTCCTGCCTTTTCCCTTTCTCATCACGCTACTCTATAAGCGGGCTGAGGTGCATCAGGAATTTGGGACGTTATTGTGTGTTATGACATAACCTTCGACCCTCTGAGAGTGAAGGGAGCTCCGAGGAGGGGCCGAAAGAAGAGGAAAACTTCTTCTACTGAGGGAGATGGCGGGGCCAATTCTTCTAGACCTGTACCATTCGAGCAGATAAAGACTGAGATTTCCGCCATGCGTGAGCTATTGGGAGAGTTTTCCAGACCTCCCTCCAGCGGCAGACCCTCCAGTGCAGCAGTTGCTGACCTAGGAGAGGTGCAGGGGGAAATTGTCGCTCTGGCTCAGGACCACGTGGAGCTCTGAGAGGACATAGAGAGAGAGAGAAGGAGGCAACACTCTCAGAACAAGCTGATCTTCCGCATATGGAAAGTGATCAAGAAGATCCTGAAGACCCTCTCTCCTAGGTCCAGGACATCCCAGGTGACCCGGCAGGACCTCCCAGAGTTCTCCTTCCTCAACGGGTTCAAAAAGGGAGCGGCCGGTGACTCCAACAACGGCATTGACGAGGCCTCTAGTTAGGCAGGATGTTAGTATCTCCCTTTGTTAGATGCTTATGACATGTTTTGGGTAGCCCCCGTTTGGTACTTGTAAGACAATATTACTCTTCCCTTTCTTGTTCTTCTTGTTTGTTGGTACTTGCTTTTACGGATTCCTATTTGGCATTCGTAGACATTGGCCATGTTTTCCCCCCGCTTATTCATATAATGTTGTTTCTTGTTCTGGATCTGCATAGCTTGTTTTTCAGTCTCGTCTTATAATTGTTGTCATATCAAAATAGGAAATTTTGTTCCTGGGATTCTGCTTGGCAGTCGTCCGCTACAACAATCCTCATTCTGCTACAATGGACTCGCCAACGTGGTCCCTCACTCGTTGTAGTGAGTTCGCTGCGACAATACACACCTCATTGGAGCGAAACTCGTTAAACAGAGTACGAGTAGAGTACCGGTCCCCCACATCAACCCCGTCCCTAGTTTATCTTGTACCCTTTTTAACTTTCATCATAAGATAGAAATTGAGCCTGTTGAGATACCAATTGGAATCCTCCAGATACCAAGTGAACTCAACCCAAGCGATCGACATACTCGGATAGCACGATGGAAATGAAATAAAGTGAAAACTTCCTAGATGTCTTATAGCTTCCTGAAGATTAGATGTAGACATCTATACACCAATCCGCAGGAGTCTACTCGACATTGCTCTTGTACTTGTGATACCAGTAACCTAGACGCTCTGATACCAACTTGACACGACCCTAAATGGGCGAGTCATGCAGGAACCTACATTACCTTCAGCTCGATAGGAGTACGCCTTTCCAACCCAATGTATAAGATAATCCAAATACTCATAAATTTGCATAATACAAAATGTTTCAAAAATTATAATAAAACTTCTCTTCTAAACCATGACTCCCCAAGATCTAGTCTAGACAGGTACAAGAGCCCTAATTGAATACTTGATAAAATAAAATGACACAGCTTCATCTGCAAAGAGGGATACTGAAGCTCATGTTGAGTACACCACGTCAATCATGAGATTCCAAACCTGCCACAACCTACACCAAAAAGGTGTAGCAAGGTAGTACCAGTACACCACACGTACTAGTAGGCATCATTGGCCGACTAAGATTAGTTCACATAACGGCATACAATTTAACATGCAATCGACTTATATGATCACCCAACAAGTTCCCTAACCACTTCAGTAATTCCTATAACCCATAAATGATCATGCATCTACCCTACCACCTAAGCCCTCATTTCAATTCCTAATTTGTTTCTCTCATGCTGTTGTTGCGGTACTTTGACCGTTATAGCGGTCTCGCGACTGTGGTAACTTGCTCGCTGTAGTGCCATCTTACTTAGGTAGTACCCTGATTTCACTTATTCTTACCTCTTTTATCCCACTATATACCATTACTAACGCACATACTTCGTTTACCCTTCCGTTATCACTAATCAATTTCGTTCTATTGTTTATTGACCTATTTATTTATTCACAGGATTAACTGACCCTCTTTGATTTCGTACATAAACAATAAAGTTAAACCAACTATGTCCCCATAATTTACTACCATTGTTATGTCATATTACCATCTATCACCCACAAAGACCACTTTGATCAAATATTTAATCACATTACAATTAAATAACTCAAGTACACACAAAGAAAGAAAAACCATACCAATAGAGTTAAGTCCTCCACAATCAAGTACATATACATCTTGTCTCTTCCGAATTCCACACCACATCTCTACACCATAATCATTTCATGAAGTACCACACTTGCATTGTATTGTCATAAATTACATCCTAACTGTGCCTCTCGTATTATACCCGAATCATGTCGTTGTATCTCGTTCCACAATTGTATACAGGTACGTCTTTGTCATTGCAGCCGTATGTATATCACACCATACCCACACAATCTCTATCTCGCCATCATACCATTGGTGATATACTAGGCAGACACCTTTGTCACATTACTATATACACATGCCAGAGGTTCTTATATTTGCCCTAATAGTCATGACCTATAGTGGACTTTAGAAATTCATGTACTGTACACCAGCCATAGAAACCTTCATCATACTTGTCTGTGTACTCATGTTCGTACACCTAGCTGTATGAACATTTAGTCATACTTGTTTGTGTACTCACTCATACTGCTAGCCTGGATGGTCACCTCAGGCACGAGCCACTCTTATTTCAGTATTCACTTGCTGGTTTGATCATACTAACTCGGTTGTCCGAATTCTCACTTCGGCCACAAGCCTCTCGCATCTCAACATGTAGATGATTCACTATTCCCTTCCACATTCCACTTCTTTTACTTACCCGATCATCACAGACTCCTCTCATCATTTCAAGAAACAACTATCACAGTTCCAATATCAACAAAGTCACACAAACAAGAATTATGTATTACAAGTTATAACACAATCATGACCTGAGGCCGTTTCAAAATCAATAAGTTAATACATCATTTATACCCAAAAGTTCAATCAATGAGCGCAAACTGGCCGACTTGCGAGATTGAGCTTCGCAACAGTGGCATTGCTGCTACCACCGCAGTCTCGCTACAGCGGTTCCAAAATCGCTTTATCGGTACAACTTAGGCTGTACTTCGATCAGTCCTTCACCAAGTTTTTCCACAAATTGTTCCTTCGCAATTCTCACCCATTATACATAAACTTTATTAATCCATCTTAATAGTCACTTGACCTTCTTCCTCAAGAAACGACAATCAAATTTACATGAACCAAATAATTATAGGACACAACGTAACAAAATAGAACTTACTAGTCTGTTAGCTCGCTTTCTCACACAATTCATGAGTCACAATCTAATCCATAAAAACGAATATAGCCCACCACTCAACATTCAATTTCCACATTATATATTTAAAGATTCATAGGTAACTGGTTCAATGATAGAATTCGAAAAAAAAGGCTCTATATATATATATCAAAAAGCAATGTCCGAAGATCAATATGTGTAAAATCATCCCACTCCCATGTACACCATTATCTAAAGTCTACTCCCTTTTAAACCATAACCTATTGAATTTCAAATCATGGGGATTTCACCACCTCTTTCCTATTTCCTTTGCCCCTCAGACACTTACTGATTATCATTTGTTCAATGGTAATTAAGTCAAATTTTCTCCCTACTCATCAATGGCACATTAAGTATACACACATATATATTCATTAATCAAAGTCTAACATGAAAGTGAGTAAGTCATAGCCTACCTAGGCGCCAAGCTATCATCAAGAAATTTCTCACTACATGTTTGACTCAAGTTCCAAGTTCTTGCAGAGAATCATAGCTACAGAAGGTGAAGTGTTGCCTTCTCTAGCATCCTTGTTTCTCTCCTTGTTCCAAAAATTCTACTTTCTATTTTCTAGGCATTTTTATCCAGCCCCTTTATGAGAATAGGTTTTTAAATTCTAACTGGGACAAGATTGCAAAATTCTGATCCGTGTCACTCGCTACAGCGAGGACACTACCACTGCAGTGGTTCCGCTAAGGCAGAAGATAGCCCGCCACGACGGCCTTACGCCTTGGCCCATCTAATTATTGACTTAGATTATCAAAAATGGTACATCTCATAGTCTTTTAATTCTGGGAACTTCATTCCAGCTTGCAAAAATTTTAAATTTACCCAGGCCGAGATCATCGAGTGTTATAACGACCAAACGGATCGTTATATAAAATATATAATATATTCTATTATTATACTTATATTATACTATATAATATTATATTATATATAAAAGTGAATAGGTAGGATGACCAAGGATAGTTTTGAAATTTTATTATATTCTAAGGGCATTGTTGTGGTCTTGTTTTCCAATTGATTGTCCTTTCTGTTACACTCTTCTTATTTTCCACAAAAACCAATACTTCTCTTCTTTAGATTTCTATATACTCTAACACTTTTCTTTGATGATTTTTATTGAGTAATCATTCGTCTATTTTATTAATTTCTTTCAGGCTTCAATGTTTGGTTCAGTTGCTTAAATTTTTTCACTCTTTTTAGTAAGTTCCATTTAAACTTAATTTAGCTTCTTTTTCTTGATATCTAAGGTATTAGTTATTTTGAATCTTGTATTCTACTTCTAACTAAAGTTATTTGTAGTTTGTGTTGTCTCTACTTTTATGAATTCTTATTTTTCATTTTTATCCGTGTTGTCTTGGTGGATTTTCCGTATGTATGTGATAATTTGTGGTTGTTCCTTATCCACCCCACATACCCATACACATATACATACACATTTTTTCAATTTAGACATCTAAATCATGATCTACCTATTAAACACTTGAACCCAAGTAGTATAGGGAAAGAAATAGTAGTATAAGCCCCTCAAAAAGTTGAGTATTTCAAATTATCTCTAATGTCGTGCAAGTTAGTAGTGAATAAGATTTTAAGATATCTTACCCACACTATTAGTTATATGCTAAGATTGAAGAATAAACTTAACTGAAGTATGATGTCTATAAAACAAACTTCAAAGCTTTTGGAATTTTTGGGTTGATAGATAAGGCTAATATAAGTTTAGAGTAACTCTTGTGATGAAGAAGACAAGACATCATCTTGATTTCAAATTTCATGTGGCACTCTCTTTTTGTTTGGTTAACAGCTTAGACATAGGCTAATCTAAGTTCAGAGTAATTCCTATGATGGAGAAGACAAGTTTATTATTGGTTCAACTTTGTTTCAAAATTTCACATGCACTGCTCTTTCTTGTGTGTCTATGTGTGGTTATTTTTATTTTTCTTCTCTCAGTCACCTTCTCTTCTTATTTTACTACAAAATTATTTATGAGAAATGTTGCATTGGTAGTTTGTCTTCTTTGCTGCTTATTGCATTTTAGGGTTACATTTGATGGAAAAACAAATCAACTGCAAGCTTTGTCTCTGAATTGAGCATGATTTTTTACCATTCTATTATTTTCTACCTTTAAATCTTGACTCCCTAGAATTATTAGGCTAACTAGTTATAATATTAAGAACCTCTGATTAGGAAAGACATTGTTATATGAATCATTAATGTTGAATCTTGTGTTTAGTTATCATTTAACTAAAGTACTATATTTTTCTCCTCTATCATGTGATATCTCCAGTATTTTCTCTTGCATCTTTGAAGTTCTATAAATATTATGATAACATATTAAAGTAGTATTACATATCTAGAGATGCAAAATTGTGTCAGCACAAGCATTTAAAATTGGTTAAATAACCTTTGCAATTGCAAATAATGTCAAAAATTGCTTATTTGTAACATGATTTCGACACTATTGACATTCTTGTGCATTCACTAGCAAATGATCAATAGGTATACTTTTCCTTCTTCCTTTCATCTTTTAGTGTAATTTTCCTTTTAAAACTTTAAGAGACCTCTATTTAAAGATATTTATTGTGAGATATGAAATCTCTCTTGAAGACATTAAGAAAAGAATACTTTTGTAGACTACATCTAGTTTTTCCCTTTATATGTCTTCTAAGACATTTTCTTCCAAAATTAATCAAGATAAAGTCCTGCTAGCCTTCTGTTTTGTTCTTGACTATTTTGGTAAAACTAAATTAGTTTGTCATGTATTGTGCATCAAGCGACTTTTTTTCTTAAAACTTTGAGCTATCCCATTACCTTTTAGGAAGTCCCATAATATCCTTGGCCTATATTGCTTCTGAAAGGATTATTCCTGTGTTAATGTGTGACTCTCCTTAATAACGCATGTCAAACTTCTTAATCACTCATTGTAAGTTTAAATATTCTTTTTGAATTTTAATATATGGAGGCAAATACATGAGTTTAATAAATATTGCTTTGGGGACTGACATAAAAGTAAATTCTTAGCTAATTTTGCTTTTGATAAGCCTTAATCTAATTTTCTTTAGCTACAATCGATAGATATTTAAGAGTAGTTTAAAATTACTGAAGGTCCTATCCATTGAAGCGGGAAGTCACAAGGTCAGAGTCATACGAAATTTGTAGGTATGTATCAGAAAACTTAATTTCTGCACAACTTGCTGGTCTTTAAATTTGGAATCTTGCTAAATCGACTAATTCAAAGATGTGTTGCATGACGAGAGCTTGTAGAAAACATTATTGCTTTAGGGAAATATGTTATATTGAAACTAGAATATCACTTCATTTTCATTATTAAAATGAAAATATACAAAGTAAATTTGGGAAAAATTTGTTCAATCATTTATTGCATGTTCACCTCACATATAACACTTTTATTTTATGGATTCCTCTAATTGCTTTCTTTGTTATTATTTATCTAGAAAAGTAAGTTAAAATATCTCCTATTTCTTAGTAAATAGAAAAAATGTCTATTTCCCTAGAAAATAGTGTGATAATATTTATTCAAAAGTTATTTCTTATGGCAAAATATGCACTTTATTTATTATTTCTTAAATGAAAAGTGAATGAAGAAAATAGTATATGTAGATTGAGCACAATATTGTAGATTAAATCTTGAATAAGAAGATCCCCGAATTTATCGCATACCTTCATATCAAGGCCCATTATAGCTCTTTGGAACACAGGCTTCACTTAGTTAGCTGTTCTCTTTTTTATAATTATCTGAAATTAAATCAACTTCTACCGTTCAACTGAAATTGGTAGACCAAGGGGTGTACCTAGAGATGGTATTGAAGAGGAAACTTTATAAATTACTCTGTTTCTTATAGATAAAAGACTTGGCCTGTGAGTTTCACACAACATAATCCGCTAAAGAGAGGTGTACCAATTTGGAGCAGGAATGTAGGACAATTATCTTTTGCATTTTTTGATTTGTTTTTTAGTTTCTTTCTTACTGTAAATCTTGTGTAATTTATGCAGTTTCATCACATGTGATTAGTGAATAATTTTTTTAAGAGATAATAAAGAAAACTGATTACAAAATGAAAGCTCCCGACTTTCCATCTGAAATTGATTTTTTCCTCATATCTACTCATAGTAACGTTTTATTCATTGAATAACCATTAAACTTAAGAATGGAAAAAAGGTGTTGTAAATAATAATTACAGTTCAAATTACTGGGCCCATGCGCCTATACATATATATATGTATGTATATATGTATGTATATATGTATGCATATGTGTGTGTGTGCCGGCGTGCATGTGTGTCTCCAGCATCCAATAACAACAAACATAGCTACGAGTGAAATGATGATGATAAACAGGTTGTAATGCTTATACGATTTAAGGAAGCTTTCAAAAGAAGGTTTTGCTTTATCATATCTTATATTAATTTCCTTTGCATTACACGATGCCCCACTAAAACCCTCTTAAAGTTACTGCCATGCTGCTCACAAAGCTCACCATGAACTCAAAGTTAAAAAGGGCAAGAAGACAACACACGAAAGCCGAAAATGATAAGTTTTTCCTCGAATATAATTTTAAAGCTCAAAACAATGATGGGTCGAGGTTCTAGAACTTGTACCTTCTATCATAGGAAAATAGAAAATCCACAAGCTACCTCTTTGGAATAACAACAATCGGAGCCGGAATCAACAGAGAAAACACGTATAAGTTGACTAGCTCAGCGTTCTAGGCTCATATCTAGCTTGAATTAACGTGCTTGGAACTCTCCTCTTCAATACTATCATGTATATGTGAAAAATCATAGAGAAAAAAAGCTTCTCACTTCTAGGAATATGATAAAATGAACTAAAATCGAAGAAGATGAAATTTATATATCTCCACCAGAGTAGGGTCCCACCTTTACATGCCTGCTTGCACAGTCTCGTGAAAACGTGAATATTTCTCTATTTTGAAATTGTATCGGTGAAATTTTAATACTTTGAACGATAGACTCATAAACTTTTAATGTGATGGTAGTAGGCCTCATAACACCTTATATATTGAGAGAAAAGCTCTAAGATATCTAACCCAAATTTTAGAGAATTTATGAAAGTAATTTACAATAACTTTTGTGGACTTTTGTTTTACAACATACTTGACTTCAAATCTTAATGTACGATAATTGAGTGATTTAGATACCTTATAACACATCCTTTTTAGAAAATTAAGCACCTTTAATCCTACCTCCAAAGTACGAGTATTTTGTATAAAATACACGAGGTGTTACAGCAAGATTAAGTTCTTGTCACATGTTGTGCGATGTTTAAATTGAACAATGTTTTGGACATGGTATCTGATGAACGGAGAATTTACACATTTCTTAGCCATATTTTCCACATACTTACCTATGTTTTGAGAATAAATTATGCGTGTTTTCTTGTGTCTTATGATATATTTGTGAAAAAAGAGCTAACATATAAGATTATATACTTTCAGGTATAAAAGTGATGAATTTGGGCATAATTGTGGCTTAAAAGTGCAAGAATGGAAAAACGGGGTTGAATAGATGAGTTAATAGAAGTTTCCACCACGCAAGCACATCTGTGGCATGGCCTGCGCGACGCGCAAGCAGTGTTGGTGGACCGGGAGGCGCAATGTTCCAAGGCATGCAACGCATAGAAGGACGCGAGGAACATGACTTGTTGGATGGACAAAGATGCAATCCCAATTTTAATAGGAATAGAAGCTACAAAATCCAATTCAAATCCAAGAAGGAACAATAAAGACTTAATCTACTATTATAAATACCCTTTATTCTCATGTATTAATCCTACACTTGGATATTCCAGCATAGTCATATAGTGAATTAGTGTGATTAGAGTCAAGTGTTGCACAATTCATCTTTACGAATTTGTGTAATCACTTAATTGGGTCGTCGTTGGAAATTCATAAACTTCCTGTGATTCACTTTATCTAGTAGATTTTGTTGAATAAGTTTATATTATCCTACATATTTCATGATGTTTTCTTTTACATCTTTTGCTTTTATTTTCATAAACATAAGCAGCTAAATCTCTTAAGCTTGGGTTGTGGGAACCATGGTGGATTAACAAATGTAGGCATAATAAAATAGTGATTCTTGAATGGTGAACTGAATGGATTGTTATTTTCTTCATCTTAATGCTATATTGCCTGTATCTTCAAGTTGCCCGACCAAGGAGGTTGAAGTTAGGAAAAGAGAGTAATAATGGCAATTGAAGGAAAGCAACCCTCATCTAAATTAACTAAAACTCCAGCCGAGGATAGTTAAGTCAAGACTTGTTGCGAGACAAAAATATATACACTTTCAGACCGAGAGAAGATAAGTGAAATTCATCTACCAAGGTCGAGAGACATTAGATGAAATAAAATGTAAGTCTTAAAAAAAATTCACCTGGATAGATCACTAACAAAAGCCTACTATGTTATGAAATCATGGGGAACACAATCCTTGTTTAGTCTTAGTAATTTGATAAACAAACTCAACAATTATTAGCATTATTTTATTATTATTTTTATTTACACCCTCCCTGAAATATTAATTAAAAATTAGCCTATTTACATCATCAACATATTGTTTCTGCCGATTCCCTATGGGATTTACCCTAACCTTGTTGGGTTACTATATTTGATAGCGATCATGTTATACTTTAATTGTGAGGTATAATTTGGGCGTGATCAAATTTTGGCACTGTTGTCGGGGAATATGGTATTGAAATAGTTAATTGGTGTCTAAGCTTGACTTAAAATCTTTATTTCATGATTTACATTTTGTTGTAGTTGTTTTTGGTTTTTCAGGTGTTAATAAAATAGGTTTAGCACCTAAAAGGATGAGAAAATGTTGAAAGGATCCTAAGCTGAGAAGTGCGTCATGTCGCGACATTAAATCAAGCACTTCTTGGGAGGCAACCCAAGGAGTATCTTGATGAAGTTTGATTAATAAAACTTTGATCACGCCCAAATTACACCTCGCAATTTAAGTATAAAGAGGTCGCTATAAAATATAATAACCCAATAAAAATTGACGTTGATCCCACAGGGAATAGGCAGAAACAATATGTTAATGATGAAAATAAGTAACTTGAAATCAATATTTTAGAAGGGGGGTTAGCAAATTAAAAAAAAATAATGCTAACAATTGTTGAATTTTTTTATCAAATTACTAAGACTAAACTAGGATTGTGTTCCCTATGATTTCACAACTTAGTAGGCTTTTGCTAGTGATTTCACCATAGTGAATTTCATGTAAGACTTACGTTTTAGTTCATCTACATCTCTCAACCTTTGTAAATGAATTTCACTTATCTCCTCTCGGCCTCAAAGTTTATTATTTTTGTCTCACAACAAGTCTTGACTTAACTATCCTCTGTTATAGCTCAAGTTAATTTAGATGAGGGTTGCTTTCCTCAAATTGCCATTGTTACTCTCTTTTCCTAACTTCAACCTCCTTGGTCGAGCAAGTTGAAGATATGGGCAATATAGCATTAAGATGAAGAAAATAACAATTCACTCAATTCACCATTCAAGAATCACTATTTTATTATGCCTACATTTGTTAATCCATCATGGATCCCACAATCATAGCTGAACCAAAGTATTTCAGGTTATCTAACTCAAATTTGGGTTATGAAAGTTCAGTTAGTTCTGGATGGTGATTTATGACTTAGTTGGGTAGTTTGCATGGATCTCGATGTGTTTAGAAGTGAATTGAACCTTTGGTTGGATTTATGAGCTTTAAGGAAACTAAGTTTGACCACGGTCAACTTTTGATCAACATGACCTCATATCGGTGATTTAGTGATTCCAACAGGTCCGGAATGTGTTTTAAGATTGAATTGCATATCTGGTTTGTCACCTGAGGATTCTGGATGAGTTTCGGGTGGATTTGAATGATTTGGTGTGTTTAGCATGATTTTAAGCATAAAATGTGGCAACTCAGACGTTCTTTTTAGTTTTGAGATCGAAAATTTTTTCTGAGACTTCAAAAAATCTTAGCATTATTTATATGAGTTATTCGAAAAGTTTGGTGCAATTTCGATAAGTCAAGAATTACGAAAGATGAAATAATTCTCGAATGAGTAAAAATGATGTTTGACTGGGAAAATGAGCACCATATGGAGTTTTGATTGAACGAGTAGGTCCTTATCATTATTTGGAAACTATAGGAAAAATAATCATCATATTTTGAGTTCGTATGATGAAGTTATGGACAGTTTAGTAAAAATTAAAGTTGTTGGTGTAGCCCTATATAAATACTTGAGCAGTGTATTTTTGCACAGACTGTGTTTATTTGATATTTTGAGTATGTTTGGAGTTCCGGAGTTCAGAATTGAGTGATTTTTACAGCATTTTTCTCTATTTAATAAGGGGGTTAGTATCTAATCCTTAATTTGGTATTTCTCCATGATTTCATCAGTTGGTTTTCATTTGTATCCATGAATTTATTGAAGGAAAGTTTAGGATTTTGGGTGTAAAGTTAAGAGACCATATGTTGATGAATTCAAAGTTGATTTGATCTCTATTTTGGATGAAATTTCATATTCGAGTTCTTTACCTTATGGGTAACATGATTTTCAAATAAAATTCCAATTTTGTCCTTGTGGTCTCGGGGTTGACTTTTGGATTGGCATTTTGGGCGCGGGATAGAAGTATATCAATATGGGTGTTCGTGATATTATTTTCTTATGTAAAATACGTATTTGACCAGATTTTGATAATTCGGAATGGTTACGGAAGGACAAATTCATACTTTGATGCTTGAGCTTCATTTTGAGGCAACTAGAGATTTCTTTATTCTTTGAGGGTTCGAAAATAAGGGGAAGCTTAGTCCAAGGTTGTGAGACGTGTTGGCAAAGTGACCGATGAGTTGGAGCTACCAGTGGAGTTAGTTTCGGTGCATCCGGTGTTTCATGTGTCCTTGCTGAAGAAATGCATCGAAGCTCAGTCTTTAGTGGTTCCGTTAGAGGAAGTTAGGGTGAAGGACAACCTTACCTATGAGGAGGTACTAGTTGAGATCCTTGATCATCAAGTTATTAAGCTGAGGAACAATGAAGTAGCCTCGGTGAAAGTCTTGTGGATGAATCAGCTTGTTGAGAGAGCTATGTGGGAAGCTGAAGCAGATATGATGGCTAAATACAAATATCTTTTCCTACCAGCTCAGTTCCAGTTGGAGGTATTAATTTCATCCTTAGAACTCTTTTCAGTTTTATTTCAAGTCGTTCACAACAGTTCCATTCATATCTTAGCATGTATGTATGTTTCATGAATTCAGTTCAATCATGTGTATCAGCTCGGAGTCAATCACTCGATTAGTTTTCAGCTTCAGATGTTCAGTATTTGGGATGGCAGTTCTTTCCCAGTTCATCAGTATGCTTAACCCACATTTAAGGATGAATGTTCCCAAGGGGTAGATAATATAATACCCCAAAAGTTCCTAAGGCTAGACTTGAGATTTGAAGTGTGATCAGCAGGAAATTTTTTAAAAAAAAATTTACTTCAGTACGATGAAACCTACGAGTCGTAGGTTGGTAGTACGGGTCATAGGAAGACCCATGGTCCAGATCAGTTAAATTGTTTCCCAACCACGATTCCCCACTATGAGCCATATGTGGGTATGACCCGTGGTCAAAAGTCGTAGCAAGTCTTTGGAGTGATCATATGACTGATTTACAGGTAATAGTACGACTCATAGGATGGAGTTACGGGTCGTGGTACGAGTCGTGGAATTATTCAGAGAGTTGGGGAAGAATGGACTCATTAGTCACTGGAGGAAACCATAGGTTGGTGGTACGACTCATGGTACGAGTCATAATATAATGGTGTGAGTTGTTGGTTCAGTCATGAGTTTATATATTATAATGCCTCCGAATTTTAGGCTAAGTTAGGAACCCTTCTAGGTTTTTGGATCCACCCACACCCAATGAATTTATGGAAACAAGGTGTTAAGATTAATTCCAAATTGTAAGAATTCCATTGGATGCAAATTAAGGTCATAAGGAACCTTTAGAATGAAGTTAAGTTGAGAGCCTTCTTGCTGATTGGGTTTTTTCTTATTTGTTCGTATAAGGTTCAACTTCAACCGATCATAGATCCATGTTAGAAAATGATTTTGGGTGATTCAGTATATCAAATTGAAGTCCTTTGAGTATTCTTTCCAATGCATCTTAGCTTGAGCCAATCGGAGTTCGAAGTAAAATGTTATGAGCAATTTAGTGAAGCTGCAATAGGCATGGTACGACTCTCAGTACGAGTCATACAAGCAACAAACGACCCGTACTGTTGGTCGTAGTAACTGTCAGTTACAGGTTTTATTTTGATAGTTTTGGGGCATTTTGGTAAAATCCTAAGCTTCTAACTCCTAAATGATGATGTTTGGGGTTTCTTAAGGTCATATTAAAGGGATTAACCTAACCTAAATCATCACCCTCTTCAAAAGATCAATAGTTGGATTTTCTCTTAAGAAAGGAACTAGAGTTCTTCTTCAACCTCTTCAAATCTTCTTACACTCTTCAAGACAAGTCAAGGAATCACCAAACAAGGTATGTAGGGCCATGAGTGAGGGGTTTCTTCCACATCCACACCATGCTCAAGTCGTATTCATGAATCTCACTTCCCATGCCCTAACCTTTGAAATTTTAGGATTTAGCTCTTATGGGTGAATTCTTTCATGTTCTTCCATGAAATCAGTTCCCTCATGATTAAATTTATGTTTCTATGATTATAAAGAGGATTTGGAAAGTATAAAAGCTAATGATTTATCAAAGAAATTGCAAGTTGAAGACACATTTGACCTTGATTATCTCATGCGGTATGACCTTATTGATGATCTATTTACTTCAAATGAAACTGAACTTGTACCATAAATTCATGAGGCCAAAGATTTAAAGTGAAGATATAACTCAAATTGGGAGTGATCCGTCCCTTTTTAATTATTCTTATCATGAGAGCAATCTATCACAATGTGATGAGAGAGAGCTGCAAGATAACTTGAGTGAATAAATCCAAGAGATCATGAGAAAGAATGAATCTTGTTCACATTCTAATTTGCTAAATATTTCTTATTTTAGTATCACATCTCAATCCACGCAGAAATTTGAGAAAGAACCTTGTGAAGAGGATGATAATATGTCATTTGAAGAAGAAACTAATATTGGCCAAAGTTTTGAAGTGTACAATAACTCATTGTGGAAGAAATTGGAGAAGACTTTAGAGTATTCCTTAATCCCTTATGGTGTGAGAATATCATTAGAGAAGTTGCCAATGAAGGAAATGAGACACATTAAACATTTGAAGCCATAAATGTTGAGAATATTAAGCTAAATGAAGAATGTAACAACTCAAGTATAGAGAAGGAGAAGTGCTCACAGGTTGCTAACTTCATGGTGTCTTGTTCTGAAGATCCTTTTTTACAAGTTCAATCCAAGCCACTTCTTTAAAGAGTTGCTTTTGATCCATATCTTGACTATGGTATATCCAATGGTGAGGTTAAGTTGTTTAGCAAGAGCAAATATGATATGTTTGTTTGGTAATCATATGCTTTTGTTCTAGCTAATGACCCTCTATGGTTAAAGATCTTATGAATTGTGTTTTAACGGCTTGTGTGGGTAATTACATTATTTTATTAAATGATGTAGTGCTTGGGTATTTAAAAGGCGTCTTTGTGTAAAACAAAACTAAATGGGTTAAGTGGTTGCATGGTCACTACCTGGAGTTATTTTTACCAATTGCTTTCTCTACTTCCTTTGTTTACAACCTACTAGTTTTGTTTATCATGTTGGTTGTAGGTATTGGTCGAGCTTTGCGGACAAATCTACATAAGTGGGGGAGAATGATAGAAACCAAAGAGGCTCAAAGCTAATAAAGGTGCTGATAGTCAATGTCAATATTCGAGGACAAATCTTCTTTAAGAAGGGGAGAATGATAGCGTCCATGGTAGCTCAACATCATTAAAAGACATGGATAATGATTTGGAAGTTCCATCGAATAAAAATTTTCAAGACAAACTCAAATGGACTGCAATTAGCTATTAAAAAATGTCTTGTAATGGAAGAAGATCTCAAGCCTAATGAAGATATTTTCTCCAAGTATTACATCTATTTGGAGGCCCAAATTAAAGTCCAAGAGGAGATGGAAATGGCCCAAATTAGCCCCTAATGGGAGAAATATTACAATATTTTATTAAATTATTTTCTAGAATTATATTTAAGAGTTGTTTTATTCTATGTTGACTTTCTAACATTTTGTGTGTGGGAGCTTTCTATGGCATTTAGTGTTTTCTTTAAATCTATGTTGACTACATTAGTCAAGTGTGGGCAGCCATCTACGTCCCTAGTAAATATAATTTCCTTTAATTGAGTCTTTGACCATCCCCTTCTAGGATTTTATATAATGGGTGTTCTTTCTCTTTATTGTAACTAGGTTTGATTTAATTATTAGCAGCAACCTTTTGGCTTGTGGAGACCTTTTTAGGTTCTCTTTCGGTTATGCCCTTTTTGTTCTACTTTGAACAATAGCTTGGATTTCTTTGATGGTAAGATTCCTTGTTTGAGTTTCATCCCCTATTTTATTATTCTACTTCTTCTAAATTGATTTGTTATTTCTTGTTTTCTTATCTTTTCAAGAATCAATTCCTTTTCCCTTTTTAATACTTTAATTTTTAGTGTATTCTACTGTCCGTGTCGTTATCAGGGTTCCTCATCTAAATTTCACTTGGGTCTCTAATCAAGTCAAGAATTCTTCAAGCCAGGTCTATAGGGTTCTGGATGCGAGATTTCTTCCACTCTCACATCCAATCTCAAGTTCAATTTCATGATTTAAATTTCTTCAAGTCTCCAATTATGAATTTTTCATTAATTTCTAGGGTTATGTCCTTTTTATGTGAAACTCTTTGATCTCCTTATGGAATTGACTCTCTCATGATTTGAATTATTCTTTATGATTATGATTACATAATTTCAACAACAAACTCTCATGATTCTCAATTTTCAAGTTAGAACTATCTTACTCAAGTATGTATGAATCTCATGAATATAATGTTTATGTATCATGGTCGTATTTTCAGCATTATTTTCATGGCTAGTTCATGTATGTCAAGAAATTTATCATCGCAACATGTTTTTAAATTATTCCATTCAAAATCCATGTTTCATATATAATTATGAGCATTATTTATGATTTTAGGATTAGTATTTAACATCGAGTAGGTCGGGATTCAGCGCACCAAGGTCTCAAAACTATGTGCCATCATAGGTTAAGGGGTCCTCGCTAGTTGAGAGTGTCTTCCTTACCCCTAGGCTAAGGAGTCCTCTGTAGTTGAGAGTGTCTCCCTTATGCTACTGGGCTCATCAGTGATATCACGCCTTCATGATTCTTACCCTTGGCAAGGTATGGATAGCCTCCCAACCAGAGTTGTAGTTTGGGCTCCAGGATGCTAGCTTGAAGTATGTGGGTTATGAGAATCTCCCATTGTTCCTCATGTTTTCAGTCTATCTTTCTTGAAGACGGACCATCCTTCTCTACATATGTTGAAATCGAAAACCCATATTCACTGAGTCAAGGATGAATTAGGGGATGGACCATATTTTCGAAAGACGGTCCATATCCTAAACAGTCTCTTAAACTAGAGAAACTGAATTCTTGGATTCAATGGATGGAATAAGGTACAGTCCGCCTCTTCAAAGTCCGGCTCATCCCTTGCTTTCATTTACCTGATTTCATATTACTGTGAGTCCATGCATTGACAAATTATTGCATAATCATAGTTAAATGGCACCCAAAGGAAGGCAAGGCCAACACACCAAAGAAGTCCCGACTTAGACATGAGGATGAGGATGACTATGTGCCTCCAGCTACCAGGAGGACTACAACACATGCATCAAAGATGTCACCCACTCCATTAGCTCAGCTGGCATTGACAGAGTCACCATCTCTGGGATCTCATCCTAGTCCGGTGAGGAGTAGGACCAGAGCTAGTCTAGTGGGGGCCACATTAATATATCATCCAGAGAGTCCACTGAGGAGGACTCCTCCAGCCAGTCTCCTTCTCCCCTACTAGGTTCAGCTGAGTTAAGACAAAAGCAGGGGGATGACATGTTTAGGATGAGATGGGCCATTCAGGGTGCCTGAGATCAATACTTATAAGGCGACAGGCCCATAATGGGAAACCTCATAGGGGTATCATTTAGGAGCGCACCATTAACACCACTAGATTTGAGCTATATCTAAACATTCTGGAGCAGTTACACCACCAGCATTGGGAGTTCTTATTCCGCCCCGTGCATCAGTACATTCAAATGCTGGTCCAAGAGGTCTACGCAGTATACGGGCCGATCCTCCTATGGTCCAACCAAATGTTGAGATCATAGGTAGAGCCACTAACGATAGAGGTGATTAGAGGAGTGTCAGTTGATATCTGCTCTGAGGTGATCAACTGATACTACATGGAGATGACTTTAAAGCAGTCGACATAGCCATGTATGATGAGCTGAAAACTCGAGGTCACTTATATAAGGAGGATTTACGAGCTTATTTTCCATATTTTGCCCATACTTAACTATGTTTTTAAAATAAATTATGTGTGTTTTCTTTGGTTTCATAAGATATTTATGAAAAAGAGCTAACACACTTTATTTGATTTTTGCAGGGATTAAAGTGATGGATTTGACTTATTTGATGCTTAAAAGAGCAAGAGTTGCCAAGACAAACACAGAAGGAGCAAGTAACATAGCATAATAGAAGATGGCATCGCAGGCACATCTGTGCAAGGACCTTCACGACGTGTAGGAAGATCTAGGCAACCAGTGGTGTGCCGCGAAAACCTAATGGAACTTCAAGTAGGGTAACGCAAACCAAGTGCAGTCAACCCAGTGAAATCTAACCCAAGTTCAAGTAGGAACATAAGTTGTGAAGTCTAATCCCAGTCTAAGTAGGATCATATGTAGATTTATTGTACTATTATATATACCCCCTCATAGGACAATTTAAAACCTCCAAACTTTTCCAGTCAAGCAAAATATTTATGCATTGAATTATTGTAAGTGTGAAAAACATTCTTCCATACTAGTGTTGGAGAAAACATCGAATTCTTGTGATTCTAATTAACTTTAGAGGTTTGTTAGACAATTTCATATGATTATAAATATTTCATTATAACTTCTTATAAATCTTATATTATTGTTTCTTCAATTATGAGTAGCTGAATCTCTTAAGCTAGGGTTGTGGGAACCATGATGGATTAACAGAAGAAGGCAAAATTAAGTAGTGATTCTTGAATGGTAAATTTAGTGGATTGTTATTCTCTTTGTTTTAATGAGTTTTAGCGGCTGCAAACGTTGAAACGTGCCTGTACCATCAACTTTCTTGACCAAAAAGGTTGAAATTAGTAAAAGAGAATAACAATGGAAATTTGAGACTACCAACCCTCATCTAATTAACTTGAGCTCTAATCGAGGATAGTTAATCCAAGACTTATGGCGAGGGAAAAATATACACACCTAAAGTTCAAGAGGATTTAGGTAAAAAACATCTGTGTAGGTTGAGAGATGTTAGATGTACTTAGTCGTCAGTCTTACACAAATTTCACCAGGATAGATCACTAATAAAATAAGCCTATATTATGAAATCTTGAAGAACACAATCCTAGTTTCTCTCATTAATTTGATAACAACTTAAATCACTATTTAGAATTACTTTTTCTTTTATTTGCAACCCTCCTTCTAAAATATTGAATATCGGTTGATTTACACATCATTAACATATCATTTATTCCTTATTCCCTCTAGGATTGACCCTAACCTTGGTTGATTACTATATTTTACAACGATCACGTTATTGTTCATTGCGAGGTGTAATTTGGGCGTGATTAAATTTTGTTCCCAGTTAATTGGTGTTTAAATTCTTCTTATAGTCTTTATTTCATGATTTACGTTTTTGGTTTTTTGTTTTTGATTTTTCATAGGTTAGCATGAAAAACCATGTGGCACAGCTTAATCTCCTGCAGGAGGAGATGACCGAGGCATAGAGAACTGAAGCTGTGCGACTAGCAGAAGAAGCTTAACTAGCTGAAGTAGCTAGAAAAGCAGATGTTTCGAATTAGTTGCTTCCTTGGTAGAGAGGAATAGACAAACCCCCTATATCCTTGTGGACGTACTGTTGTACAAAATATGCTCTTCGAGCGGGAGTACGGGTAGGAAGAAGTTGGTTACCCTAGAGCCATTGTTCCACCCCCCCTACTAGCTAATGCTAAGTTTGATGTCACAAGTACAATGATGTAATTGTTTAGCATGAAGGGATTGTTTGATGGTTTGTGTGTTGAAGATCCGAACCATCTTTGATAAATTTCACTGGGATCTACAACGGCTACAGACTTCCCGGGGTTTCCCTAGAGGTCATTAGCCTCAAGTTATTTCTTTTCTCAATGACAGAGGAAGCTACTTTGTGGTTGAATGAGCTTCTAGATGAGTCTATCACAATTGCGCAGAGCTGACTGTAGTTTTCTGGAGAGGTTTTTCCCATCCTCACAGATGATTCAATTGTGGAATGAAATTAACAATTTTAGACAATTACATGGGGAAGCCCCACACGAGGCATGACTTGGATTCAAAATGAAGCTAAAGTAGTTTCCTAATCATAATCTTCTTAAGGAAGTTCTTTTGGAGGTATTTTAAAGGTCACTGAGTGCCTTAAATAAAGATATAGAAGATGTGGTAGCATACGGGTCCATGATGACCCACACTTTTACAGAAGCTAGTGAAATGCTGGATAAGATGACAAAGACCAACAGGACATGGCACACTAGAGAATCTGAGGCCATTGCAATAAACTATGCCAAAGGCATGATAGGAAAGTAGTGGAAGAAAGAAGAAGAACGGGAACAATATATGGCCCATCACAAGACCTAATTAAAACTAATCACCATGCATCTAGCAACAATGAATACACAAAAGGTGCATGCAGTGAATGGTCAAGAAAAGGGGCCCAGGTATGAAGATTACTACCCTGATGTGGAAGAGAAGGCCAATTTTGTCAACTATTAGGAAGATTTCTAGACCAACATCCAAGGATTTAACCAAGACTTTTGGCATCAAGGTCAAGAAAATCAAGGTCGGAACTACTATAGGCCCAACAACTATGACACGTCTAGGTTCAGAGTTAGGGACCAAGGTGCATGGAGAAATAGAGATGGCCTTAAAAATGACAGGAATGCAGTCTATGTACCTCCAAGAGCTAGATCTCCAGCTGCAAACAACTCTAGCACAACAAGGTTGGAGGATATGATGAGTCGAATGATGAAAACTGTCACGACCTGAACATAGACCCGGATTGTAACATGGGACAAGGAGCCCCGAGAGACTCCAAGTCGACCTATGGAGTGAGCATATATTTAACTCAATCAATAAAAAAGAATACTCAATGTAATAACATAGCGGAAGCATAACCACGACATACATAGAAAGAGGAACGTAATTCATACATAACAGTTGGATACTACACATGGTCTGAAAGCCTCTAATATATCTGATGGTTTAATGGGACAACACCCCTAACTAACCCGACAAGTCTAAAAAAAACTGATCATGAAAAGATAACTGATATCAAACCGGTCCTCGGATAATGAGGACTCACCAAAAAGCAGGATGTTAATCTTTGAGACGGGCTAATGACGGTGCTGGGGTTGAAGATTGGAGCCTGTATCATGAAACGATACAACATAGAGTATGCGTTCAATACGTGGAATGTACTGAGTATGTAAGGTAAGTAAAAAGGACATTAAAAATACATAAAAGCTCATAAGAGATCATAAAAGTGGAACAACATGCTCATAACATAAATATCATAAGATAACATAAGGCTCAATGTTTTCAAATCATTCATAATCCATTCATTATGATAATAGTAAGAGAAACTTTATAAATCATCACTTTATCCAAAATAACATAAACATAGTACTGCAATAATACATGCAAAACAATTGGAGGACTAGTCATAACCGACATCATCATGGTAGAGCCTTACATGATGCCCCAACTATCTCACTCAAGTGGGCAGAGTCGTCCCTGGCTTACCAGGCAAGGGAAATGCATTATGTGATATCACGAAAGAGGGGATCCATTATATTTTTAATGTATCATTATGAACCTATGGTGGCACTTAGTTATGAGACACCGGTATCGTCCTCTTAACGCCGGGATACTCGGTGCTAGACTCTGCTCCCAAAAAACATGCACATTAGGCTGATACGTAAATCATAAATATCATTCATGAGATTCATGGCTAAATAAACATTTAACATTGTTGATCCCCTTTTCATACATGAACTAATCGGACAATATCATAAATCAATCAATCATGAAATCTATTTCATAAATCATAAATCATACTTGAACATGTGGGCATTGTCCAATACTTTAACATACTTGAAAATACTTAATTCACTTGAAATCATGATTATAAACATGGGTAACTTAAAACATGCATTTCATACACAATACTTCATCATACATGAACATTCATCATAAGTCTTAACTTTCATGAACTTCTCATAAATGGGCATTTTAATTTTAAAAAGCATGAAACATGATTTTGATGGAAAATAATGTAAAACTTTCCCATAATTCATAATTCGATAATAATAACTCATTTACATCATACCCATGTAGAGAATTCAAAATTTCATGCATTGGGTTGAAACTGTCACGCCCCACCTTGGGAGGCATGACTGACACTCATGCCACACTAGAATCTAAACTAACCTGGCTGGGCACGGGCACCTCTGGTGCCTATTACTGACTTAAATTCAAGAAAACAAATTGTTATATCTCGATTGTAAATACAGCCTCGGGCCGACAAGGCCACGCAAGACCTGTAAAGGAAAATGGCTAACCCAGCCAGCAAACATCAATAGGGATCCTATGCAGGCCGACAAGACCACCGTGTTGTCTAGATATAACAGAAAAGGAAAATAAACATCTATAATAGGCCCCACACAGCAAACAACAACTAACTAACTGAGTATAGTCTGCAAGCCTCTAAGAATACAAATAATGGTCGGGACAGGGGCCCGGCCTACCTAAATACTGTACAAATAAAAGATGATAATCTTCTAAAACCTGGCAACCTCGAATGAAAGGAGCTGGCCAATGTACTTACTCTAAGTAACTGCTAGTGAAGATCCTGAACAGTGTCTGTCTAATCCTGAAGGCAAGTAATGCAGCACCCCATAGTTGGCCGTCAGTACCATATGTATCAAATATGTAAGGAAGAAAATAAGCTAAATAAAAGTTGTTAAAGACTGAAAGTAAGTCGAAGCAAGGGGCAAAAAGTAACCTGGAAGTTTCCTTATTCATAACCTACATCTAGTGAAACATTTCACGTATATGAACTAGGATTGTACAATCATATATTCGTAAACTCTAGCTAGCAGACAAAGATACAAACAAGAACCTAATCTGGCCCACATGATCCTGGAATGTACACTCAACATAGACTAACCCGCTCGGGCCCCCATAAGCCTTGGCGATCACACTTAAATCTATATCCCCCTAACCAAATTTATATGACTCTACTGGTGCTATAGAAAACCTACTAGTACCCTGGGTCTGCAACTGAGCCCACTCGACTTCGAATCATTAGTTGTGTCTGAGTCCGATGGACTCCTAATAACTACACCCCGGGCACCTGGCTCGATGGGGGTATACTGCCGATATGGCATACAAATGATAGTCCAGCCATGGAATGGACTGTATAAGACCCTTGTTCCTCATCATCGTCCCTTGGGACAACATATCGCTCCTTGGAGCAATGCCATCTAGCCCGTGGGGGGCTACGCCATAGCTAGTAACCCTGGGGTTGTCATAGAAGGTTCCTAAGTGAGGATAACCCCACCCGAGGTACTATACTAAGGTCTCAATCTAGCCACTCAGAAAGCGTATCTCGCCTTCGGGACCTAACACGACTACTGCTCGCCCCTAGAATAATTTGTATGGCTACTAGCAGGCACACCCAGTGCACCTATATCTGATAAGAGGATCTTGGTAGTGATCATGATCTCTAACGGTCTAGACCGGATAGGGAAAGACCTGGAGTGGCCTGACAACACTCTAAATGTCCCGCTCGGGCGACTATAACTCACAAGAAACTGTAGGGTCGCAGATGACCAATTACCTAGTTCGTTTGCGTAGAACGACTATAGAGCTGCTATTGACCGAATGTGCTTTTGAGCGGTCGGTCCTTTTTCCTCCACATGCAGCTTACTAACATCCTTAGCCTAAGGGTAATACTTTGCTAACTTGGTCCTAGTCCTTTTGACCTTATCTTTGTTTACTCAGATCTTATATGACCTTTCTGGGCGGTTACTAACCCTATAGATATGTTTGTATAGACTTAGCCACTCACGATAATCCGTAACTGAATATCTTATAGGAATAGGCTGGGGTGGTGGCCCTATCCCCAACTGCTAATAAGTTCCCCTTCCTTAGGGTACCCATGGGTCTATTTCACCTGAATGGCTGGGATGGCTTCCAGGAGACCTGTATGACGTATACTAAGTCAATTGGAATTGACAATCACTGGTAGTAGCTAACTAGATGGAAGGATGTCACTCAGTTCACTAGACGACCCTAGTGCCTCTGACTCTAAATATGGCCCTTCTATCTGAATTTCTGTCCTTGGAGCATGAGAGTATGGAAATGGCCTCTGGGCGTGCCTTCCGGATAATACAGGAGCCAAATTGGTAGTTATATCGCCTAACTACACCTATGTTGTTCCACTTACTCACTCATGCCCAATAACTATTCACAAGCTTCTAAGGTCAGGCCTGACAATAAAGCATAGAATTCTTCTAATACAATGAACTAGAGAATAGAAGGGTTTCTATGACGCTTCTAGCACTACCACACTTAACATGTTCTTTCTCGATAGGGGATACTGCGGTATATTCTATACACATTTTCTAGCAACTAACAACAACATATATATTCATAGTCTACAAACAACAGCTGACCACAACATATCTAATCACAATTTACTGATAGAAATTAGATGCAACATATGAGACCGTCATTTCTATTCAAGAACACAAGTCGTATCACTATACAACCAGAATAACTTGCTAGGGGATAAGCCTTACATACCTTAGCTTCTAATTCCCGGTTATCTGACGATTTTCAGTTTGTATTCAACAGCTCCTTCCAATTATAACCGTAATACTGGAAGAAAGAGACTAATTTAAACACCAAAATCGGCTTAAAATAACCTTTTAATACTAATAGCAACTATAATTCAACTACGTAAAGTATGGCCAAAAAACCTATAATTTCCCGAGAGTGCAGAAGGGAGAAATTGTTACCTAAAGCCTGTGGCCGTATTGGATATAATTAGGAGCAATTCTGATAACTTCTACTCGGCAAAGTTCCAATTTGTAGGGCATTTTTGAGAAAATAACTCCTTAGTAATGTTCCTTGCAGGTTAAAACTCGATACCCGAAGTTAATTTGAGTTTGCACTGCATTTGGTAGTGTAATCGGGCCAAAAATAATTGAAATCTTTGTGTTTCTCTTTCCTTGGCCAAGAAAAATCTTGGAAAATGATTTACAATTGAAGGGAGGGACTTTATATATAAGTGAGATCAGTGGTAGGGGGCCGCGCCGTCCATCGCGCCAACATGCCCCCCCTCCCCGCGCCACGCCTCCCATCGTGCCCTAGTACCTGGCATGCCACGCCAACCAGTGCACTGCCGGCTGGCGTGTCGCGCTGGCCCCTCGCGGCCTAGCCTCGCCCGACCCTGCTTCCGAAGATTTTTCCACACGTGTCAAGCTCTTCTTACCCATCACAAATCCACGCGTATGCTTACTAATTGTTAACATTTACGGGGTGTAACATCCTCCTCCCTTAGGAGCATTCGTCCTCGAATGTCATTCTGAGGCTTAACGAGGTTAACTCCCAAGATTTGGGAAAATTTCGACAGAGTCTCCCCTGTATGATGGACCATCCGAAAACCTGAAATGCAGAAAAGTCCAACACAGGCTCCTCACAGGACGCTATAAAAAACTATGTCATCAAAAAGAGGCAGCTAGCTAAACAGTACTGATAACGTAAGCAGTAAAATAACAACTGAATAATAACATCACCCTTACTATGTCACCTGAATCAATCTTTGAACAAGTGAGAATATCTAGGCTTAATGTCATCCTCAGCCTCCCAAGTCATCTCTTCTTTATTTTGGTCCCACTGCCGACTGGCGTGTCGCACTGGCCCCTTGCGGCCTAGCCTTGCCTGACCCTGCTTCTAAGGTTTTTTCCACATGCGTCAAGCTTTTCTTACACGTCACAAATCCATGTGTACGCTTACTAATCGTTAACATTTATGGGGCGTAAAATCATCCCCCCCTAGGAACATTCATCCTCGAATGTCATTCTTAAGCTTAACGAGGTTAACTGCCAAGATTTGGGAAAATTTTAGTAGAGTCTCCCTTGTATGATGGACCATCCAAAAACCTGAAATGTAGAAAAGTTCAACACAAGAGACTCAAGGGATGTTATAAACAACTATGTCATCACAAAGAGGGAGCTATCTAAACAGTACTGATAACATAAGCAGTAAAATAACAACTAAATAATAACATCACCCCTACTGTATCACCTGAATAAATCTTGGGACAAGTGAGAATATATTGGCTTCATGTTATACTCAACTTCCCAAGTCATCTCTTCTTTATTTATGTCCCTCTATAAGATCTTACTAGACTACAATTGTGATTCTTAAAAATGGCCCCTTATGGCCTTGTCCATCTAGTATAGTCATTGTAGTCCCCTTAAGGTAACTCTTCGGTAGCCTGAATATTTCCAATTGGGTCAACCTAAGAGGAAATCTCCTATGTGCTTGCATAATATTAATGAACAGATCCTAACCCGAAGGTAACTCTATCTCATAGGCCACTTGGCCAAGATCTTGGAGGGTCTGGTATGGTTTAGTGAGTCTAGAACTGGGCTTGCTTTTCTTTAAGATTCCATGACGTCCTTCCTTAGTGGAGTTTCTAGTAATACCCAGTTGCCTCTTCAATCTTTAGCTCTTTACGCTATACGATAACCTTGATCTGCCGACACATCATTCCTAAAGGGTTTACGTTCCTTTGTTTGGTTGTTGTATTAGTATGCCATCTCAACTACCCTTAGTTTATCTGCTTCAGGTAATTATATAGGGGACCTACATTTCTACCCATAACAGATCTCCGGGCATCTGACCCGCATGCTCTGCTTGGATATTTTCTTGGAGACAAGAAGCCATACTTGCATTAGCATGTGCTCCAATCTGTTCTAACAGTCTCCCAGAACCTAGCTGGGAGTTGTGCCTTTCTATCAGAGTTTATTAGACACTGGGCTCCACGTAACTAGACTACTTCTTAAATATTTAAGTTGGCATAAGCTTTAGCTAAAACATAATTCCATCTGACGAGACATGAGTTGATCAAGTTACCTTCCTATACCAACTCAAATAAGGTCAATTTATACCTGGTATGAGATAACCTTTATAACTATATTCATGTTGACTGCTCTCCACTCCCCTACATGCACGACTATCTCCTAAATTAGTCTGCTCAGTCCCTACTGTCCAGCCTTCCCTGGCTGGTCATTGTAGCTCTTCACTAAAACTCAATGATATCTTCCTTCTTCCCATGCCATAAGTAGGTCTCTCTTTATGACCTGATGTATTTTCATTAAATTCTGGGTGGACGGGGTAACAGACATGACGCACCTTGGCTATAATCTGCTAATGAAGTTCTGCCACCTTTGGAATGCAGAGTCAACCTCTAGGTCTTATGTCTCTGCCTCTTATTATCTCAAAGGCCAATAACTCCCTACTGGGTCTTGTCTCTAGGTTGTACTAGGTTAGAATCTCTATTTCATTACTCTTTTACTCGCATAATTGGTGGTGATATTGCAGCATTCTAGGTTATAACCTTACTATCTCTTAACTGTCAGCCCAATGCTTATTTCTCCACACTTAGCGGTGGCACTATGCTATGACGATTTACTTTTAGCGTGGGGGTGATTCTATTCCGTCTAGAGTTAAGTACTCATTCCTTTCCCCTTGCTCCCTTGACTGAGCTCTGGGGTCCATGCCTTCTACCTCATTCTATCAAAGATATTACTAACCAAGTCTACCGACCTGTATCCTTCTGACCCGCACTCGGGCCTATCTTATTCATAGGATCTCTCTGTCCTTTGATATAACAAGCTAGGGCCGTAACCATTATCTTGCGAATATGCCCTACTGTTATTAGCATACTGTGGCAGAATGAACCTCTTTTTGTCCGAAGCTTTACTATTGCTAGGAGTTTATCGCTAATGGACTCTCTCACACACACTTAAGTGTTGCTGGAAACCTCGCCTGTCCTCCTGGTTTACTTACTGTGAGGGTCTAGATAACTTTGTAAACATTAGGGGTCTTAACCACTTTCTAACCTTTCTTGTAGTCAACAATTCTAACCCTCATTTACACTTTGATCTGGGCAACATGGCATTGCTACCTTCGCTTTCTGTTGTACTGAAAGAATAAACTAGAAGGTGGGAGGTAACCCTATCATTCTATACCAGGGCTAGGGCGTGAATTTCAACAACCCTAAAGGCTGAGGGTACAAATCTTGCACGATCCTTTGTATGTTTCAGGTGGTCCAATCTCAACTCTTACCCCTGCCTAATTCTATATATCTAGTAGGTAAGCCAATTTATATGTATACTATTTCTGAGGTACTATTGCGAAGATGAAGAAGGAATCGGGGATGACGTTGACATATCTGTTGCCTTAAGAAGTTCCCGGTGTCACGGGAGGATAATGGGGGAATGCAAAAGACGTCTGCTTCTGCCCTTAGGCTAACCATCTCCCAATTGTGGCACTTCACTGGTACCTCCTCCTACTGATGTAGTCATGTTGCAACTGGCTGGAGTCTGTCTTATATCAAATGCTATTCTAGATAGATATACTATCATGCCTCGGAGCCTCCTTCTTACAGAATATGGTGCACAACACATTTATAAATAAGAATCTACTAGACACGTCTTGCAAACTCCCTAGGATATGACCTACTCTGATACCAAGTTTTTCATGCCCTACCTTGGGAGGCATGACTAGCACCTCGTGCCATACGAGAATCTGGACTGGCCTGGCTGGGGATTGGCACCTCTGGTTCCTATTGATGACTTCAATTCAAGAAAAAAATTGTTATATATCGATTATAAATACAGCCTTGGTCCGACAAGGCCACGCAACACCTGTAAAGGAAAACAACTATCCCAACCAACATATATGAAGAGGGATCCTATGCGAGCTGATAAGACCACCGTGCTGTCTAGTTATAACAAAAAGGAAAATAAAAACCTATACTAGGCCCCACACGGCCAACAATAACTAACTAACTGAGTATTGTAGTCTACAAGCCTCAAAGAATACAAATAATAGTCAAAACAGGGCCACGGTATACCCAAATACTATACAAATAAATGATGATAATATTCTACAACCTGGCAACTCCGAATGAAAGGAGCTGGCCAATGTATTGACTTTGAGTAACTGCTACTGAAGATCCTAAACTCTATTCATCTAAACCTGCAGGAAAATAATGTAGCACCCCATAGTTGGGCCTCAGTACAATATGTACCAAATATGTAAGGCAGCAAATAAGCTGAATAAAAGCTGTTAAAGACTGAAAGTAAGTAGAATGAAGGGCATAAAGTAACTTGGAAGTTTGCTTATTCATAACCTGCATCTGGTGAAACACTACACGTATATGAACTAGGATTGTACAATCATATATTCGTAAGCTATAGCTAGTAGAAAAAGATGCAAACAATAACCTAACCTAACCCCCATAAACCTTGAAGGTACAATCAACACAGAATAATCCACTCGGGGCCCCATAAGCCTTGGCGAGTACACTTCAATCTATATACCCCTATCTAGGTTTCTATGACTCTACTGGTGTTATAGCCAACCTACCAGTCCCCCGAGTCTGCAATTGAGCCCATTCGGCTCCTAATCTGTAGTTGTGTCTGAGTTCGGTGGACTCCTGATAACTGCACCCTGGGGACCAGGCTCAACGGGGGTGTACTTCTGATACAAGATAGAAATAATAGTCCATCCATGGAATGGACTGTATAAGACCCTTGATCCTCATCATTGTCCCTTGGAACGACATATCGCTCTTTAGAGCAACGTCATCTAGCCCTTGGTAGGCGACGACATAGCTAGTAACTCTGGGGTAGTCACAAAAGGCTCCTAAGTGAGGACAACCCCACCCGAGGTGCTATACTGAGGTCTCAATATAGCCACTCAGAAAGCGTATCTGGCCTTTGGGGCCTAATGCGACCACTACTCACCCCTAGAATAATCTATATGGATGATACCGGGCACATGCGTTGCACCTCTATCTGATCAGAGGATCCTAGTAGTGATCATGATCTCTAGTGGTCTAGACCGGATTAGGCGAGACTTGGAGTGGCCTAACAACACTCTGAATGTCATGCTCAGGTGACTATAACTCACAAGCAATTGTAGGGTCGCAGACGACCAATTACCTATTTGTTTGCTTAGAACGACTGTAGAGCTGCTACTGACTGTACGTGATTTTGAGTGATCGGTCCCTTTTCCTCCACAGGCAACTTACTGATATCCTTAGCCTGAGGGTAATACTGTCCTAACATGGTCCTAGTCCTTTAGACCTTAACTTGGTTTTCTCAGATCTTATATGACCTTTCTAGACAGTTCCTAACCATATAGATATGTTTATATTGACTTAGTCACTCATGACAATCTGTACCTGAATATCTTATAGGAACAGGCTGGGGCGGTGGCCCTGCCTCCAACTGCTAATAAGGTCGCATTCCTTAGGGTACCAACAGGTCTATTTGACATTCACAACTGGTCTAGCTTCCTAGCAACCTGTATGATAGATACTAAGTCAATTAGAACTGACAATCACTTGTAGTAGCTAACTAGATGGCAGACTGTCAATGAGAATAACTTGCTGAGGGATAAGCATTACATACCTTAGCTTCTAATTCCCGATTATCTGACGAGTTTCGATTTGTATTCAACAGCTCTTTCCAATTATAACCGTAATACTAGAAGAAATAGACTAATTTCAATACCAAAATCAGCTTAAAATGATAACCTTTTAATACTAATAGAAACTATAATTCAACTATGTAAAGTACGACCGAAAACCTATAATTTCCCGAGAGTGCAGAAAGGAGAAATTCTTACCTAAAGCCTGTGGTCATATTGGAATCAATTAGGAGCAATTATGACAACTTCCACTCGGCGGAGTTCTGATTTTCTGGGCATATTTAGAGAAAATAACTTTGTATTAATGTTCCCTACAAGCTTAAAACTCGATACCCGAAGGTAATTTGAGTTTGGATGGTGTTTGGTAGCGTAATCGGGAAAAAACTAATTGAAATCTTCGTGTTTCTCTTGCCTTGGCCGAGACAAATGTTGGACAATGAATTACAATTAAAGGGGGGACTTTATATATAAGTGAGGTTAGTGGCAGGGGCGGGGCCCACACCGGCCATCGCGCCAACATGCCCCCCACGCCGCGCCTCCCATCGTGCCCCAGTGCCTGGCACGTCGCACTGGACCCTCGCGGCCTAGCCTCGCCCGACCCTGCTTCCTAGGTTTTCTCCACATGCATCAAGCTCTTCTTCCCCATCACAAATCCACACGTATGCTTAAAAATTGTTAACATTTACAGGGTGTAGCAAAAACCCTATAGAATTATTATAGGAATTTCATGATTTAGAGAGAGTTTGGGCATGGGTGTGAACAGATTCACCCATTCATAACCCTACATACCTGATTATAGCTGATTCTTACACTTTCTTGATCGACCAAGAAGGATTTGAGATGAATTGGAAGGGATAAGGCTTGATCTCCTCTCTAACTCTCTCTAACTTGCATGCATGGGTTTTGAATAGGTTAGAATGACTTAAACTATCTAAATACACTCTGAAAAAACTTAAGACGTAGTATAGGACCTTAGAGCATAGGAATGACGAGAATAACTTTATTAATTTCACAGAAAATAACTACTCGTCAGTCCTCATGAGTGACCTAACGACTCGTTACTCAAGGCCTTGACTTGTGGAATCATCCGTCAGATGCATTGCCCTAAATTTCAAATAATTTTCCTCTATTGACCACGACCCATCCCACGAATCATGGTGACTGACCACGAGTCGTCGGGTCCTTCTGGGGTGTACGCTGCCATCTCCCTTCTCCTTTTCAGTCACCACTTCCGATGACTGACTCAACGAGTAATGGGGTCTGACCACAACTCGTGATCATGTCCTTGGGGACCTTAAGTCCCAAATTTCAAACACAGATCCTGAGCCTCACCACGAGTCATCTCACGACTAGTGGTCAATCCCCACGGGTGACATCACGACCCGTTATGTGACCTGATGCCAGATTTCAAATTTTCTCTATTTCAACTCCCAGGTCTGATCTTTGGGCTTTTGGGGTGTAACAATATCTCCCTCTTGGGAACATTCATCCTCAAATGTTGAAAATGATACAGCAAAGCAGAAAAATACAATCATCATACTTAAATACAGATCATTTAAGCCGAAAGCTAACGGAATAACTATCTCTGATTCAAGCTACATAGCTGAACTGAATTCACGAATCATACATACATCCATATACATAAAAGAAACTTTGGGACATGAACTGAACATGAAAACTAATTAGGGTACTAGGGTACCTCATACTGAAACTGAGCCGATAGAGAATAAATGTGAGTATCTAGCCATCATATCTACTTTGGCTTCCCATATAGCTCCTTCAACATGTTGATTCTTCTATAACACTTTGACTAAACCTACTTCCTTGTTCCTTAGCCTTCGAACTTTATTATCCAGTATTTCCACCGGAACCTCCTCAGAACTAAGGCCGTCTTTCACCCCGACATTGTCCATCGGGACAACTAGAGCTGGATCACCCAGACACTTTTTTAAGAGCGATACATGGAATACAGGATGCACAAAAGATAATTCTGAGGGCAACTCCAATTTATATGCCACCTTGCCAACCCATTTTACAATCCGGTAGGGGCCAACATAACGGGGGCTGAGTTTTCCTTTCATTCCAAACCTCATCACTCCCTTCATGGGAGACACCTTTAGAAATACCCAGTTATCCACTTTGAACTCCAATTCTCTCCTTCCCACATCGGCATAGGACTTTTGGAGACATTGAGTTGTTCTCAACCTGTCCCATATGAGCTGAACCTTTTCCATTGCCTTATGACTGAACCTAGTTCTATCATCGCAGCTTCACCAACCTCGAACCAACCAATAGGAGATCTGCACCTCCTACAATACAATGCCTGAAATGGGTCCATTTAAATATTGGAGTGGTAGCTGTTATTGTATGCAAACTCGATAAGATGTAAAATATCATACCAACTACCTTTGAAGTCGATCACATATGCTTGCAACATGTCCTCGAGAGTCTGAATCATCCGCTATGCTTGACCATCCATTTGCGGGTGAAATGCTATGCTGAGCTTAACCTGAGTACCTAGTCCCTTCTGCTACGACCTCCAAAACTGAGAGGTGAATTGGGTACCTCTGTCTGAAAGATGGATAAGGGCACTCCATGCAATCAAAATAGCTCCTAAATATATAGTTTGGCATAATCCTCCATCGAATCCATGGTTTTGAATGGTAGAAAATTAGCGTCTTTGGTCAACCTATCTACAACAACCCAAATGGAGTCATATTGCCGGCGAGTGCGAGGCAACCCTATGATGAAGTCCACATTGATTTCTTCGCACTTCCAAGTAGGTATACTGATATCCTAAAGCATACCACCCGACCTCTAGTGATTGACCTTCACTTGCTGGAAGTTTGGAAACATAGCTACAAACTCCGCGATGTCCTTCTTCATGCCATCCCACCAATAGACTTCCCGTAAGTCAAGGTACATCTTGGTGGCATCCGGATGGATAGAATACCTAAATCCATGATCCTCGTGCAACATATGACTCCTCAAATGATCAACATTCGAAAAACATAAGCGACCCTAGTACTAAAGCACACTATCTCCCCCTTTGGAGAAGACCTCTACCTCTGATTCTGAACAACTTCCTTTAACATTACAAAAATCGGGTCCTCATCTTGTCTAGATTTTATATCAGTCACCAAAGATTATTATGCTCCATTATGAATAATAACACCACCATCGGTCTCAACCAACCGAACTCCCAACCTTGTGAGTCGATGCACATCCTTGAGTAGCTCCTTTTTACCCTCACCCACATGGCAAATACTCTCCATGGCGAGTCTACTAAGTGCATACACTACAACATTGGCCTTACCCGGATGGTAAAACACACTCATATTGTAGTCCTTAAGTAACTCTAACCACCTCCTTTGCCAAAGATTGAGATCCTTCTGTGTAAACACATATCGTAAGCTCTTATGGTCCACACATGGACCCCGTACAAATAATGTCTCCATTTCTTCAAGGAGAAACCACCGCGGCTAATTCAAGATCATGTGTCGGGTAGTTCTTCTCATGAACTTTAAACTTTCTAGAGGAATATCCTATAACTTTTCCGTGTTGCATCAATACACATCCAGTGAAGCATCACAATGCACCACGAACCCATCGGTACTCTCGGGTAGGGTCAACACCGGTGCTGAGTGATGTGTTGTGAGTTTACAGCACATTCGACGCTCAAAACTTAGAAAATAGCATGGATTTGAGTGTATTTATATGGATATGAGGTACTTTTCCTTTTGTTACAGGGTAAACAGGTGTTGGAACTGAAAATTGCAAAAGATAGCTTAAAAAGTGCAAAATAGGCAAAAAGTGAAGACCACAGTACGGATTGTAGGAAGGACCTACGAGTTGTATTGATGGCCGTGAGAAGTTGCTGGAAGTTAAGGTTGAGCAGATGTGACCCAAAAGTCCCAGTACAATTAGTAGCAGGCTTGTACGAGCTGTGATGAGGAAGTCGTGATGAAATCCAGAAGAATTGCATTTGAGTCTGACTCCCGTTATGAGAAGCAAGTACGACCCGTGAGACGAAGGTATGAGTCGTACCATTCTAGTCGTGATGAACTTCAGAAAAACTTAAAAATCTCTGATTCAAAGTAAGGGAACTCAGTACGATTCGTAAGTTGATGGTACGTGTTGTACCCAGATCCAACACTTAGCTAGAATTTAGCCAGCCGAGATTGTGCGAGAGGAAGCTATGGATCGTAGGAGCATGATATGGATCGTAGGTCGAGTCATGGAACTAGCGGAGACATATGGAAATTCACCCTATTGGTTTAGGAAAAGGATTCTTGTGTCTGCATAAATGTGTTTTAGGTTTTATATTTATGAGGGACGTCGATTTTGATAGTTTTAGAGGAAAAACATTGAGAAAGAGAGGATTGAGCTGGTCTTAACTTGTGATCAACCTGTTCTTAAATTCTTCTTGTTCTTACTACTTGTTTTTCAAGATTTTGTGGAGTAATCAAAGGAAGTGTTTTTCTCATCCATACTTGTAAGTATTATTTTATGTCATTAATCAGGAATGCAATTCACAACTTTACAACTATGAGAGACTAAAACCTCCACAGCTCGGGTTGAGGGAACCATGGTGGATTAACAAGCTAGAGTTGCACAAAGTGATTCTAAAACCAATACAAACGCTTGTATTGTATTCTCTTCATCTTTAATTATTCTTAACGGTGCACAACATTAGGACTTGCCCGAATTATTTATTTTCTTTTGTCGAAGAGGTAGAGATTAGGAAAAGTGAATTACAACAAAGCCTTGATTTTAATAATCATTGTATTAAATTGAGTTGTTGTCAAAGGATAGTTAAATCTGGAACTTAGTGATAACGGATAGTTTTGAAATAGCTCATGGGACTTGGTTGAGTGATTGAGTACAACCATTCAATAGGGACTGGTCGGTCGTTTGAATGAACCTAAGTTATCAATTCTATAAGTAAGTATTGGTGATAATCACGAGTGTATACCCGAAGTAGTTATGAACACATGGGGAACACAAAGCCTAGTTATCCTTTGATATTGTAACATTAGAATTTTGATACTTGTTTTTATTATTTATTTCTTTTAGAATCCCCCCTATTTTGAAGTAACTACCTTACAAGTTCAATTACCAGCTATAATCCAGTCTCTCGATTCCCTGTGGGATCGACCCCAACCTCTAGTTGGGTTCTTTATTGACAATGTCTCCTTCTCACTTTAGTAAGAGGTGTGGTTTGAGCATTATCTATAAACAGGTGTTGGAATTGAAGATTGCAAAAGAAAGCTCAAAAAGTGCAAAATGAGAAAAAACTGCATACCACAGCATGGATCGTAGGAAGGACCTACGAGTCATATTGATGGCTGTGAGAAGTTGCTAGAAGTTAAGGTTGAGAAGATGTGACCACGAATCCCAGTACAATAAGTAGCATGCTTGTATGATTCATAATTTGGAAGTCGTGATGAAATCCAAAAGAATTGCATTTGAGTTTTACTCCTGCTACGAGAAGCAAGTACAAATCGTGAGACAAAGTTATGATTCGTACCATTCTGGTCGTGATGAACCTTAGAAAAACATCAAAATCTCTCATTCAAAGTATGGGAGCTCAGTACGAGTTAAAATTTGATGGTACGAGTCATACCCAGATCCAACACTTAGCCAAAATTTAGCCAGCCGAGATTGTACGAGAGGAAGCTATGGATCATAGGAGCATGATACGGACCGTAGGTCGAGTCGTGGCACTGGCGGCGACAGATATGGAAATTCACCCTATTAGTTAAGGAAAAGGATTCTTGTGTCTTTATAAATATGTTTTGGGTTTTATTTTTATGAGGGACATCAGTTTTGATAGTTTTAGAGGAAAAAACATTGAGAAAGAGAGGATTGAGTTTGTCTTAACTTGTGATCAACCTGTTCTTGAATTCTTCTTGTTCTTACTACTTGGTTTTCAAGATTTTATGGAGTAATCAAAGGAAGTGTTTTTCTCATCCATACTTGTAAGTATTGTTTTATGTCTTTAATCATGAATGTAATTTACAATTTTACAACTACGAGAGGCTAAAACCTCTATAGCTAGGGTTGCACAAAGTGATTCAAAAACAAATATAAATACTTGTATTATATTCTGTTCATCTTTAATGATTCTTAACGTTGCAAAACATTAGGACTTTCCTGAATTCTTTACTTGCTTTGGTCGAAGAGGTACAGATTAGGAAAAGAGAATTACAACAAAGCCTTGATTTTTATAATCATTGTATTAACTTGAGCTATGGTCGCAGGATACTTAAATATGGAACTTAGTGATAACAAATAGTTTTGAAACCACTCATGGCACTTGGTCGAGTTATTGAGTACAGTCGTTCAATAAGGACTGGTCGATCGGTTGAATGAACCTAAGTTATCAGTTCTATAAGTAAGTGTTGGTGATAATCATGAGTGTATACCCGAAGTAGTTATGAACCCATGGGGAACAAAAACCCTAGTTATCCTTTGATATTGACTTTTTTTATTATTGATTTCTTTTAGAATCCCCCTATTCTTAAGTAACTACCTTACAAGTTCAACTACCGGCAATAATCTAGTCTCCCGATTCCCTATCGGATCGACCCCAACCTCTAGTTGGGTTCTTTATTGACAATGTCTACTTCTCACTTCAGTAAGAGGTGTGGTTTGAGCGTTCTCAATAAATAGGTGTTGGAATTGAAGATTGCAAAAGATAGCTTAAAAAATGCAAAATGGGCAAAAAGTGAAAATCACAGTACGAATCGTAAAAAGGACCTACGAGTCGTATTGATGACCGTGAGAAGTTGCTGGAAGTTAAGGTTGAGCAGATGTGACACACGAGTCCCAGTACAATTAGTACCAGGCTTGTACAAGTCGTAATGAAGAAGTCGTGATGAAATCCATAATAATTGCATTTGAGTCTAACTCCTACTACGAGAAGCAAGTTCGAATCGTGAGACAAAGGTACGATTCGTACCATTATGGTCGTGATGAACCTCGGAAAAACATCAAAATCTCTTATTCAATATACGGGAGCTCAGTACGAGTCATGAGTTGATGGTACAAGTCGTACCCAGATCCAACACTAAGACAGAATTTAGCCAGCCGAGATTGTACGAGAGGAAGCTATGGATCATAGGAGCATGATACGGATCGTAGGTCCAGTCGTTCCACTGGCGGTAACAGATATGGAAATTCACCTTGCTGTTTTAGGAAAAGGATTCTTGTGTCTGTATAAATATGTTTTAGGTTTTATTTTTATGAGGGACGTCAGTTTTGATAGTTTTAGAGGAAAAAACATTGAGAAAGAGAGGATTGAGTAGGTCTTAACTTGTGATCAACCTGTTCTTGAATTCTTCTTGTTCTTACTGCTTGGTTTTCAAGATTTTGTGGAGTAATCAAAGGAAGTATTTTTCTTATCCACTCTTGTAAGTATTTTTGTATGTCTTTAATCATGAATGCAATTTATAACTTTACTACTATAAGAGGCTAAAACCTCCATTGTTAGGGTTGAACAAAGTGATCTAAAACCAATACAAACGCTTGTATTGTATTCTCTTCATCTTTAATGATTCTTAACAGTGCGCAACGTTAGGACTTGCCCGAATTCTTTACCTGCTTTGGTCGAAGAGGTAGAGATTAGGAAAAGGGAATTATAGCAAAGCCTTGATTTTGATAATCATTTTATTAACTTGAGTTGTGGTCATAGGATAGTTAAATCTGGAACTTAGTGATACTGGATAGTTTTGAAACCGCTCATGGGACTTGGTCGAATGATTGAGTATAGTCGTTCAATAGGGACTGGTCGGTCATTTGAATGAACCTAGTTATCAGTTCTATAAGTATTGGTGATAATCACGAGTGTATACCTGAAGAAGTTATGAACCCATGGGGAACACAAACCCTAGTAATCCTTTGATATTGACTTAACATAAGAATTTTTATACTTGTTTTTACTATTGATTTCTTTTAGAATCCCCTATTTTGAAGTAACTACGTTACAAGTTCAATTACCGGCTACAATCCAGTCTCCCTATTCCCTGTGGGATCGACCCTAACCTCTAGTTGGGTTCTTTATTGACAATGTCCACATCTCACTTTCGTAAGAGGTGTGGTTTGAGTGTTCGCAGTAAACATGTGTTGGAACTAAAGATTGCAAAAGATAGCTTAAAAAGTGCAAAATGGGCAAAAAGTGCAGACCACAGTTCGGATCGTAGGAAGGACCTACGAGTCGTATTGATGGACGTGAGAAGTTGCTGGAAGTTAAGCTTGAGCAGATGTGACCCAGGAGTCCCAGTACAATTAGTAGCAGGCTTGTACGATTCGTGATGAGTAAGTCGTGATGAAATCCAGAAGAATCGGAAGGGCTAAGGCTTGATCTCCTCTCTAACTCTCTCTAACTTGCATGCATGGGTTTTGAATAGGTTAGAATGACCTAAACTATCTAAATACACTCTGAAAAAACTTTAAACGACGTAGTATAGGACCTTAGAGCATAGGAATGATGAGAATACCCTTATTAATTTCATAGAAAATAACTGCTCATCAGTCCCCACGAGTGACCTAATGACTCGTTTCTCAAGGCCTCAACTTGTGGCATCATCCATCACATGCATTGCCCTAAATTTCAAATAATTTTCCTCTGTTGACAAAGACCCATCCCACGAATCATGGTGACTGACCATGAGTTGTGGGGTCCTTCTGTGGTGTACACTGCCATCTCCCTTCTCAGTCACCACTTCCGATGACTGACTCAACGAGTCATGGGGTTTGACCATGACTCGTGGTCATGTCCTTGGGGACCTCAAGTCCCAAATTTCAAACTCACATCCTAAGCCTCACCATGAGTCATCTCATGACTCATGGTCTATCCCCACGAGTCACATCACGACCTGTTTTGTGACCTGATGCCAGATTAAAATTTTTCTCTATTTCAACTCCTGCGTCTGATCTTTGGGCTTTCCGGGTATAATAATATCTCCCCCTTGGGAACATTCGTCCTCGAATGTGGAAATAATACAAAAAAGTAGAAAAATACAACCATCATACTTAATTACTGATCATTTAAGCCGAAAACTGACAGAATGACTATCTCCGATTCAAGCTACATAGCGGAACTGAATTCATGAATCATACATACATCGATATACATTAAAGAAACTTGGGCACATGAACTGAACATGAAAACTAATTAGGGTACTGGGGTACCTCATGCTGAAACTGAGCCGGTAGAGAATAAATGTGGGTATCTAGCCATCATGTCTGCTTCGGCTTCCCACATAGCTCCTTCAACATGATGATTCCTCCATAACACATTGACTGAAGCTACTTCCTTGTTCCTTAGCCTTCGAACTTGATGATCCTGTATTTCCACCGGAACCTCCTCAGAACTAAGGCCGTCTTTCACCCCGACACTGTCCACCGGGACAACTAGAGCTGGATCACCCAGACACTTCTTTAAGAGCGATACATGGAATATAGGATTCACAGAAGCTAAGTCTTAGGGCAACTCCAATTCATATGCCACCTTGCCAACCCGTTTCACAATCCGATAGGGGCCAACATAACGGGGGCTGAGTTTTCCTTTCTTTACAAACCTCATCACTCCCTTAATGGGAGACACCTTTAGAAATACCCAATCATCCACTTGGAACTCCAATTCTCTCTTTCTCACATCGGAATAGGACTTTTGGCGACATTGAGCTGTTCCCAACCTTTCCCGTATGAGCTGAACCTTTTCCATAGCCTTATGGACTGAACCTAGTTCTATCATCGCAACTTCACCAACCTCGAACCAACCAATAGGAGATCTGCACCTCCTACCATACAATGCCTCAAACGGGGCCATTTAAATATTGGAGTGGTAGCTTTTATTGTATGCAAACTCGATAAGATGTAAATGATCATCCCAACTACCTTTGAAATCGATCACATATGCTCTCAACATTTCCTCGAGAGTCTGAATATTCCGCTCCGTTGAATCCATGCTTTTGAATGGTAGAAAATGAGCCTCTTTAGTCAACCTGTCTACAACAACCCAAATGCTGTCATATTGCCGGCGAGTGTGAGGAAACCCTGTGATGAAGCCCACATTGATTTCTTCCCACTTCTAAGTAGGTATATTGATATCCTGAAGCACACTACCCGGTCTCTAGTGCTCGACCTTAACTTGCTGGCAATTTGGAAACTTAGCTACAAACTGCGCGATGTCCTTCTTCATGCCATCCCACCAATAGATTTCCTGTAAGTCACGGTACATCTTTGTGGCACCCGGATGGATAGAATACCTAAATCCATGATCCTCGTTCAACATCCGACTCCTCAAATCATCAACATTCAAAACACATAAGCGACCCTGGTGCCGAAGCACACCATCTCCCCCTTTGGAGAAGACCTCTACCCTCTGATTCTGAATAACTTCCTTTAACATTCTCAAAATCGGGTCCTCATCTTGTCTAGATTTTACATCAGTCACCAAAGATGATTCTGATCCATTTTGAACACCACCACTACCATCAGTCGAGTCAACCAACCGAACTCCCAACCTTGCGAGTCAATTCCCATCCTTCACTAGCACCTTTTTACCCTCACCCACATGGGAAACACTCTCCATGGAGAGTCTACTAAGTGCGTACAATACTATATTGGCCTTACACAGATGGTAAAGCACACTCATATCATAATCCTTAAGTAACTCTAACCACCTCCTTTGCCAAAGTATGAGATCCTTCTACATAAACACATCTTGTAAACTCTTATGGTCCAGAAACAAATCCACATGGACCCCGTACAAATAATGTCTCCATATCTTCAAGGAGAATACCGCCGCGGTTAATTCAAGATCATGTGTCGGGTAGTTCTTCTCATGAACTTTCAACTGTCTAGAGGCATATCCTATAACTTTTCCGTGTTGCATCAATACTCATACAAGAATGATCCGTGAAGCATCATAATAAACCACGAACCCATCTGTACCCTCGGGTAGGGTCAACACCGGTGCTGAGTGATGTGTTGTGGGGTTACAACACATTTGACGCACAAAACTAAGAAAATAGCGTGGATTTGAGGGTATTTATATGGATATGAGGTACTTTTCCTTTTCTTACAGGGTAAACAGGTATTGGAACTAAAAATTGCAAAAGATAGATTAAAAAGTGCAAAACGGGCAAAAAGTGAAGACCACAGTACGGGTCGTAGGAACGACCTACGAGTCGTATTGATGGCCGTGAGAAGTTGCTCGAAGTTAAGGTTAAGCATATGTGACCCACAAGTCCTAGTACAATTAGTGGTAGGCTTGTACGAGTCGTGATGATGAAGTCATGATGAAATCCAGAAGAATTGCATTTGAGGTTGACTCCTATTATGAGAAGCAAGTACGACCCGTGAGACGAAGGTAAGAGTCGTACCATTCTAGTCGTGATGAACTTTAGAAAAACTTCAAAATCTCTGATTTAAAGTAATGGAACTCAGTATGAGGTGTGAGTTGATGGTACAAGTTGTACCCAGATCCAACACTTAACTAGAATTTAGCCAGCCGAGATTGTACGAGAGGAAGCTATGGATCGTAGGAGCATGATACGGATCGTAGGTCGAGTCATGGAACTGGCGGCGACAAATATGGAAATTCACCCTGTTGGTTTAGGAAAAGGATTCTTGTGTCTGCATAAATATGTTTTAGGTTTTATTTTTATGAGGGACGTCAGTTTTTATTGTTTTATAGGAAAAAACATTGAGAAAGAGAGGATTGAGTTGGTCTTAACGTGTGATCAACCTGTTCTTGAATTCTTCTTGTTCTTACTACTTGTTTTTAAAAACTTTGTGGAGTAATCAAAGGAATTGTTTTTCTCATCCATACTTGTAAGTATTGTCTTATGTCTTTAATCATGAATGCAATTCACAACTTTACAACTATGAGAGACTAAATCCACCATAGCTCGGGTTGAGGGAACCATGGTGGATTAACAAGCTAGGGTTGCACAAAGTGATTCTAAAATCAATACAAACGCTTGTATTGTATTCTACTCATCTTTAATGATTCTTAACGGTGCGCAACATTAGGACTTTCCCGAATTCTTTACTTTCTTTGGTCGAAGAGGTAGAGATTAGCAAAAGAGAATTACAACAAAGCCTTGATTTTAATAATCATTGTATTAACTTGAGTTGTGGTTGCAGGATAGTTAAATCTGGGACTTAGTGATAATGGATAATTTTGAAACCGCTCATGGGACTTGGTTGAGTGATTGAGTATAGTCGTTCAACAGGGACTGGTCGATTGTTTGAATGAACCTAACTTATCAGTTCTATAAGTAAGTATTGGTGATAATCACGAGTGTATACCCGAAGTAGTTATGAACACATGGGGAACACAAAGCCTAGTTATCCTTTGATATTGATTAACATCAGAATTTTGATACTTGTTTTTATTATTGATTTCTTTTAGAATCCCCCTTATTTTTAAGTAACTACCTTACAAGTTCAATTACCAGCTATAATCTAGTCACCCAATTCCCTGTGGGATCGACCCCAACCTCTAGTTGGGTTCTTTATTGAAAATGACTGCTTCTCACTTCAGTAAGAGGTGTGGTTTGAGAATTATCTATAAACAGGTGTTGGAATTGAAGATTGTAAAAGATATCTTAAAAAGTGCAAAATTTGAAAAAACTTCAGACCATAGTACGGATCATAGGAAGGACCTACGAGTCGTATTGATGGTCGTGAGAAGTTGCTGAAAGGTAAGGTTGAGAAGATGTGACCCACGAATCCCAGTACAATTAGTAGAAGGCTTGTACGAGTCATAATGAGGAAGTCATGATGAAATCCAAAAGAATTGCAGTTAGTCTGACTCCTGCTACGAGAAGCAAGTACGAATCGTGAGACGAAGGTATGATTCGTACCATTCTGGCCGTGATGAACTTTAGAAAAACGTCAAAATCTCTAATCAAAGTACGGGAGCTTATTACGAGTCATGAGTTAATGGTGTGAGTCATACCCAGATCCAACACTTAGCCAAAATTTACCCATTCGAGATTGTACGAGAGGAAGCTACGAATTATAGGAGCATGATACGGATTATAGGTCGAGTCATGGAACTGGCGACGACAGATATGGAAATTCACCCTGTTGGTTAAGGAAAAGGATTCTTGTGTTTTTATAAATATGTTTTAGGTTTTATTTCTATTAGGTACGTCAGTTTTGATAGTTTTAGAGCAAAAAACATTGAGAAAGAGAGGATTTAGTTTGTTTTAACTTGTGATCAACCTGTTCTTGAATTCTTCTTGTTCTTACTACTTGGTTTTCAAGATTTTTTGGAGTAATCAAAGGAAGTGATTTTCTCATCCATACTTGTAAGTATTGTCTTATGTCTTTAATCATGAATGCAATTTACAACTTTACAACTATGAGAGGCTAAAACCTCTATAGCTAGGCTTGCACAAAGTGATTCTAAAACCAATACAAATGCTTGTATTGTATTCGCTTCATCTTTAATGATTATTAAAGGTGTGCAACATTAGAACTTGCCCGAATTCTTTACTTGCTTTTGTTGAAGAGGTAGATATTATGAAAAAAGCATTACAACAAAGCCTTGATTTTGATAATCATTGTATTAACTTGAGCAATGGTGGCAGGATAGTTAAATATGGAACTTAGTGATAACAGATAGTTTTGAAACCACTCATGGGACTTGGTTGAGTGATTGAGTATAGTCATTCAATAGGGACTAGTCGATCATTTGAATGAACCTAAGTTATAATTTCTATAAGTAAGTATTGGTGATAATCACGAATGTATACCTGATGTAGTTATGAACCTATGGGGAACACAAACCCTAGTTATCCTTCGATATTGATTAACATCAGAATTTTGATACTTGTTTTTATTATTGATTTCTTTTAGAGTCCCCCTATTTTAAAGAAACTACCTTTCAAGTTCAATTACAGGCTATAATATAGTCTCCCTATTCCCCGTGGGATCGACCCCAACTTCTTGTTGGGTTCTTTATTGACAACATCCGCTTCTCACTTCAGTAAGAAGTGTGGTTTAAGTGTGGAGTGTTGATGAAGGGCGTATTTACGCACTTCGTAGACATATTTTTTCCCATACTTTACTATGTTTGAGAATAAATTATGTGCGTTTGAATGTGATTGTGTTATATATTTGTGAAATTAGCTAACACACATGATGATATGTTTTTAAGGCTTCAGATGACGAATTTGATGGTATTTGAGGCTTATTGATCAAATGTGAAGAAGTGAAGTTAAAGAAGAAGGATTGAATTAATCAATATTTAAGGGCAAAAATAGTGCAAGTGCACTGCCACGCCCACACAACCAGCAGCGCGAGGCGCCAGCACCTCAGCACAACCAGCCACGTGAAGCAATAGTAGTGTAGCGCCCTGAGAGGCGCGAGGTGCCAGCAGATCAGGAGCTAGGATAGGCGTAAGGCGCCAACAGATCCTGCGCGTTGACACGCATGAAGCAGCCCCTTCCCGGCGATGGCAGGCGCGTAGCAACACTATCTAGGTGCGTTGGCATGTGCAACGCAGCACTAGGAATGCGTCAATAGAAGGTGCGACGCTGCTTAGGTGTTTCACACGGCAAAATCCAGTTCGTACTTCAGCTAGGAAAAGGAAATTTGAATCCCAGGTCAAATTCATCAAGGAACAAGCAAAGCATAAATCTAATACTATAAATACCCCTTTATTTTCTTTTAATAGCTATCAAGTTTCAAGTTCAAATTCTTCAAGAGTGGAAGTTTTACAACAAGTTTTTAGAGTAAATTTTAAGACGTGTTAGAAGACATATTTTGAGACGATTGTAAAGTTGTTCTTCCGAATTTTGCGTTAATCAAGTGAAGGTTCTTCCGATCATTGTTGTAAGTATAAAATTAGTTTTTATTTATGAATTCTATTAATTTACTTATAAACATGATAGGCTAAAACTACCACAACTAGGGTTGTGGGACCATGGTAAATTAACAAACGAGGGATTACACGAAGTGATTCTAAACCAATACTAAACACTTATTTTGTATTATCTTCATCTTTAAAGTTTCTTAACAATGTGCAACATTAGGAAGTATCTGAATTCTTTACTTGCTTTGGTCGAAGAGGTAGGGATTAGGAAAAGACAATTACAACAAAGTCTTGATCTTGATGATCATTGTATTAGCTTGAGCTATGTCGCAGGATAGTTATATTTGGAACAAATTGATAATGGTTAAATTGAAATCGCTCATGACACTTGGTCGAGTAATTGAGTATAGTCATTCAATGGGGACTGGTCGGTCGTTTGAATGAACCTAAGTTATCAGTTCTATAAGTAAATCATTGGGATAGATCGCTAGTGTAAAACCCCAAGTAGTTAAGGATCCATGGGGAACACTTACCCTAGTTAAATGCATTAATTTGGAAACAACCATCAATTTATCAACATTATTAGTTATTAATTTTTACAAATCCCCCCCTCTTAGGAAATAATTGACTAAAACGCTTTAGCACTAGTGTTCTTCTACATCCTTCCATATTCCCTGTGGAATCGACCACGACCTCTAGCTGGGTTCTTTATTGACAACGTCTTCTTCTCACTTCAGTAAGAGGTGTGGATTGAGTGTTATCAAAAAGTGGTGCCGTTGTCAAGGAACACGGTTTAACGATAGATTAATTGCTTGTGTTTAACATTTAGTCTTTATTTCCAATTTTTTTGTTTTTCTTTTATTTTCTGATGTGCCATAGGGTAGCGTGGAAAAACAAGCGGCAAAGTTGTGACCACGGTCTCAACAGGTATCTTGATGAATTCCGAGTAATCAAGATACCTGTGTCATGCCGCTATGTTAAATCAGGCTCTACTTGGGGGGCAACCAGATTTTTTAGTTTGTTTTTACGTGTTTGTTCAAGTGTGCAGGTGATAGGTCATAATTTTCAATAAAGATTGAGCTTAAATATTGAAGACAAGGAGTAGAGCCTCAGGGAGTTCTTCTTGCACTCTATTACTTTTTGCTTATTTGTTTTAGCACTAGGGATAGTGTAACCAATTAAGTGTGGGGTGGGAGATATGAACTTCATATTACCATGCATACCTTAATTGCTAAATTTGCACATGGTAGGCCTAGTTTTATGGGATTTATGATTTGTCAAGCATGCTTGTTGATTTGTAGTATTTATTTTATTTTATTTTATTTTGGGTTCCTTAGATTTGTTTTTCGGTACTTTTCTGGTGGATAGTCCCTTAGAACCAACTAGAAAGTCTAGATTTCTTAATCTCTTAGTCATTGAGTCATTACTTTGCCCGATGATGGGTGGATGACGATCGTCTTAAGGGTAAATTAATCATTAGGAAGAATAAGAACTTGGATCCTATGAATGCTAGGTGATTCACTCTAGGTATCATTGGGACTTTATTTAATTCACTCAAAAATGCATGAAAAAAGAAGAAACACTTAGTCTTTTGGAAATTGACTCTTGTACTTGAAAAAAATGGGCTTAATTATGGTATACATGCAATATGGATATATGTGTTTATGTGATCTTGATTTCCATTGTTAAGCCATTTTGTGCCACTGTGTGAGGAATTTTTTGATATACTCCATGCTTGTGAATTAACGTCTAAAACTTGCCCGTTGTGTGTGCAAAGCGAAATATGAATGCTACATGGATCGTAGGAGCATGATACAGATCGTCGGTCGAGTCGTGCCATTGGTGGCGATAGATATGGAAATTCACCCTGTTGTTTTAGGAAAAAAAATTCTTGTGTCTGTATAAAATGTTTTAGGTTTTATTTTTATGAGGGACAACACTTTTGATAGTTTTAGAGGAAAAAACATTGAGTAAGAGAGGATTGAGTTGGTCTTAACTTGTGATCAACCTGTTCTTGAATTCTTCTTGTTCTTAGTATTTGGTTTTCATGATTTTGTGGAGTAATCAAAGGAAGTGATTTTCTCATCCATACTTGTAAGTATTATTTTATGTCTTTAATCATGAATGCAATTCATACTTTAAAAAATTGAGAGGCTAAAACCTCCATAGCTAGGGTTGCACAATGTGATTCTAAAACCAATACAAATGCTTGTATTGTATTCTCTTCATCTTTAATGATTCTTAATGGTGCGCAACGTTAGGACTTGCCCGAATTCTTTACCAGCTCTGGTAAGAGGTAAAGATTAGGAAAAGGGAATTACAGCAAAGCCTTGATTTTGATAATTATTTTATTAACTTGAGTTGTGGTCGCAGGATAGTTAAATCTGGAAATTTGTGATAATGCATAGTTTTGAAACCGCTCATGGGACTTGGTCGAGTGATTGAGTATAGTCGTTCAATAGAGACTGGTCCGTCATTTGAATGAACCTAAGTTATCAATTCGATAAGTAAGTATTAGTGATAATCACGAGTGTATACCTGAAGTAGTTGTGAACCCATAGGGAACACAAACCCTAGTTATCCTTTGATATTGACTTAACATCAGAATATTGATACTTGTTTTTATTATTGATTTCTTTTAGAATCCCCTATTTTGAAGTAACTACCTTACAAGTTCAATTACCGGCTATAATCCAGTCTCCCTATTCCCTGTGGGATCGATCCCAACCTTTAGTTGGATTCTTTATTGACAATGTCCACATCTCACTTCCGTAAGAGGTATGGTTTGACTGTTATCAGTGAACAGGTGTTGGAACTAAAGATTGCAAAAGATAGCTTAAAAAGTGCAAAATTGGCAAAAAGTGTAGACCATAGTACAAATCGTAGGAAGGACCTACGAGTCGTATTGATGGACGTGAGAAGTTGCTGGAAGTTAAGGTTGAGCAGATGTGACCCACGAGTCCCAGTATAATTAGTAGAAGGCTTGTATGATTTTTGAAGAGTAAGTCGTGATGAAATCCAGAAGAATTCCGTTTGAGTCTGACTCCCACTACGAGAAGCAAGTACGAACCGTGAGACGAAGGTACGATTCATACATTCTGGTCGTGATAACTTCAGAAAAACATCAAAATCACTTATTCAAAGTACGTGAGATCCGTATGAGTCGTGAGTTGATGATATGAGCCGTGCCCAGATCCAACACTTAGCCAAAATTTAACCAGTTGAGATTGTACGAGAGGAAGCTACAGATCGTAGGAGCATGATACGGATCGTAGGTCGAGTCGTGCCACCGGCGGCGACAGATATGGAAATTCACCCTGTTGGTTTAGGAAAAGATTCTTGTGTCTATATAAATATGTTTTAGGTTTTATTTTTATGAGGGACGTCAGTTTTGATAGTTTTGGAGGAAAAAACATTGAGAATGAGTCGATTGAGTTGGTCTTAACTTGTGATCAACCTATTCTTGAATTCTTCTTGTTCTAACTACTTGGTTTTCAATATTTTGTGAAGTAATCAAAGGAACTATTTTTCTCATCCATACTTGGAAGTATTTTTTTATGTCTTTAATCATGAATGCAATTCACAACTTTACAACTATGAGAGGCTAAAACCTCCATAGCTAGGGTTGTGGGAACCATGGTGGGTTAACAAGCTAGGGTTGCACAAAGTGATTTTAAAACAAATACAAATGCTTGTATTGTATTTTCTTCATCTTTAACAATTCCTAATGGTGCGCAACGTAAGGACTTGCCCAAATTCTTTACTTGCTTTGGTCGAAGAGGTAGAGCTAAAGGAAAAGAGAATTACAACAGAGCCTTGATTTTGATAATCATTGTATTAACTTGATTTGTGGTCACAAGGATAGTTAAATATGGAACTTAGTGATAACAGAAAGTTTTGAAACCGCTCATGAGAGTTGGTCGAGTGATTGAGTATAGTCGTTCAATAGGGACTGGTCGGTTGTTTGATAAACCTAAGTTATCAGTTTTATAAGTATGTATTGGTGATAATCACGAGTGTATACCTGAACTAGTTATGAACCCATGGGGAAAAAAACCCTTATTATCCTTTGATATTGACTTAACATCATAATCTTGATAGTTGTTTTTATTATTGATTTCTTTTAGAATTCCCCTATTTTTAAGTAACTACCTTATAAGTTCAATTACTGGTTATAATATAGTCTCCCTATTCCCTGTGGGATCGACTCCAACCTGTAGTTGGGTTCTTTATTGACAACGTCCGCTTCTCACTTCAGTAAGAGGTGTGGTTTGAGCGTTATCAAAAAAGTGGCGCTGTTGCCGGGGAATATGGCTGAAACTAGGTTATTAGCTTGTAATTAACTTTTTGGTAGTTATTTCTTTAATTATGTTTATTTTTGTGTTTTTGATACCCACAGGATGTTCTTTTGTTAATGTCAAGCACTCGGAGTAGAGGAGATCCTCTTGTTCCATTAAATGCATAAATCGAAAGAGCACTACGTAACATGGAAAACCACGAGCAAAGAGAGGCCCGCATAGATGAAAAAGCTAGGAAAGCTGAGCTAGCTCGGCAAGCTGTACTACAACATGCGGAAGTTGAGAGAGAGGAAGTGGTAAATATTGGTCAACAAGGGAGGGGCAACTAAGCTCATAGATTCGCCCCTCAGTACTTCGACGATGATGATGACCCAGATATTGATGAAGTCGGGTGAACTGGAGCAATTGTGCCACCACCACTGCCCGCTGGGGGCAAATTCAACATAACAAGCACCATGATTCAGTTACTAAATATGAAAGGGGTGTTTAGTGGTCACACAGCGGATGACGCCAACCTGCACTTAATGAACTTTGTAGGCATATGTGAGGCGTACATGTTACCCAGAGTAAGCCAGGATGTAATACGGCTCAGACTCTTCCCTTTTTCTCTATCTGGGGAAGCTACTTTGTGGTTATCGGAGTTGCCCAACGACTCCATAACCAACTGGAGGGAGTTTAAACTGGCCTTTTTTGAGAGATTCTTTCCCCCGTCCAGGATGTTACAACTAAAAGATGAGATCTATAATTTTCGATAGATGAAGACTGAGGGACTTTATGAAACTTGGTTGAGATTCAAAAAAAAGTTGACTAAGTTCCCCAAGCACAAAATTCTAGATGATAGTTTGTTGGAAATTTTTTACAGGTCTCTGAACAACAGTACCAAGGTTGTAGCAGACATGGTAGCTGGATGAGCATTTATGAGTCACACCTGGGAGAAAGTTGCTACCATTCTTGACAGGGTGACTAAGACAGACAGGGTGACTAAGAAAGATAGGGTGACAGGGCCTGGCATACGAGGGAGGCTGATGCACGGGCAGGCACATATGCTATTGGTATGACTGCAGACCAACGAAGAAAAGAAGAAGAGCGCGACCAGGAGTTGGCTCACATGCGCACATTATTGGACTTGCTAAATAGCATATTATGGGAGCTGGAGCCAAGCAGGTTAATGTAGTGGGTACTCAAGGAAGGGAGCAAGGAGTTGATCACTCTGATTCTTAGGAGGAGGCATACTTTTTGGATAGCCAAGTGGTGGGTTTTCGAACCAAAGCACAAGTGTCTGGACAAGACAATTGGCGTGAAGGTTCTGGAAATCAAGGTCGAAACCAGTGTAGAGACAACTATAATAGAAACGGATTCAGAGATAGGAGCCAAGGTCATGAGCGCGAAGGTGATTGGAGGCACAATAATGGCTATCACAATGACCGGGCTGGATTGTATGTGCCTCCCAATGCACGAGAAGGGGAGGATTGTCAGTCAAAGTTGGAATGCATGATAGCTGAGATTTTTAAAAAGGTGAGGTCCACTGATGATCAGCTGAAGGAGATCCGAGGAGATTTGTCAAGTATGGGTCAAAAGGTGGAATCACATGCTACTGCCATCAGGCAAATTGAACACCAACTTGGGCAACTATCAGCATCAATGAACCCTAGACAAAAGGGTACACTACCCAACAACGCTGTCCAAAATCTGAAAAACGATGCACATTGTATGGAGGTGATGCCTAGGAGTGGTAAAACCACTGATAACCCCCGGTTTCTAGTTGAATTTCAGTGGAAGAAAGAGAGAATAATGGAGGATGATGACACAAGTGCTGAGAAAGAGATCGGTGAGTTGCAAGAGGCCCCGAGAGGTGAGAAGGAACCTACCAAGGATCAAGGGGCAACGCGAGTACAAAAATATATCCCACGACCACCACCGCCATTCCCCCAAAGGATGAAGAAGAAGGTGGAGAATGGTAAGTTCTAGAAATTCCATTCAATTCTTCAGTAGCTTTCTACGTACATACCATTGGTCAAAGCTCTAAAGAAGATTCCAGGATATGCAAAGTTTATGAAGGACCTGGTGACAAAGAAAATATTTGTGAGCTATGAGCCTATTGACAATGTGCATCACTATAGTGCCATAGCTACAAGGGTCTTAACACAGAAAAGGAGGACCCAGGTGCCTTCACTATACCATGCATGATTGGTAATGTTGAGTTCGTAAGGGCACTCTGTGATTCGGGAGCTAGCATTAATTTGATGCCCTTGGCTGTATTCAAGAAGATAGGATTGGGAACTCCTACACTGGCCAACATGCAGCTACTGATGACCGACAGAACAGTTAAGAAGCCGGTAGGGATCCTGAGCGATGTGCTTGTCAAGGTAGATAAATTTATATTCCCAGCAGACTTTGTGATTTTGGATTGCAAGGTTGATTATGAGGCTCCCATCATTTTGGAGCGACCATTCCTTGTGACCTAGAGAGCTCTAATAGATGTAGAAGCTGGCCTGTTAAAGTTTAGGCTAAATCAAGTGGTGGTCACATTCAACATCTGCAAAACAACGAAGAAACCCAAGGAATTTAGTATGGTTTCAGCACTGGAGGATGAGTATGAATCACATGACGAATTCTGAGTAGTCAAGAGATTTGCATCATGTCGCGACGTTAAATCAGGCGCTTCTTGGGAGGCAACCCTAGTGGTGAATGTTCGGTGCTTTTTGGGTATATAGCTACACGCAAGTGCACGTGGTCAAACAAGTAAAGTGGCTCAAGTAAGCCAAGTATCGATCCCACAGGGACTGGACTAAAGTAACAATCTACTCAAGTGTCAATGAACTTTAACTCTAAAATGCAGACAACAGTGTGAAGAAGAGATGTTGATAGTTTGTTTCCTAATGTTATACTAAGTCTAAAACGAATATACAAATTGAGTCTGAACTATAAGTATGAGCATGCTGAGGTTGAATGAACATGTAGAGAAATAAATTATCGATACAATTTGATTTATCTTTCCTCCGGTTGCTAGTCAAGAATTATTGCCTATGGATTAAAACTCTCGTATTTAACCCAACTTAAGAAGCATGAACCTTCCACCTACATTTCTGTGATAAAAAGAAATTCATGTTCTAGCCATACAAACCCGATTCCTTAATTGACTAATACGACTTTTAGGTATATCTCTATCCTGAAGGTAAATCAATTCTCAATTTTCCCAAACTAAGAAAAGATCATATCCTATTAATTCACAACTTTCCAATTTCGTTCTCTCTCGAGTGAAACCGGATTTTTTAGATATACATTAACGTTGGCCACACATTAATGCAGTAAGAACAAGAATCAATAGAACAACCATGGAAGAAAAGATGAAAAACCAATTTATCAATAATTACATTTCAATACAATTGTTCTTAACCTCAGCAAGAAGAGGATTTAGCGACTCATTTGTGGATTAAACATCGTTAAATGAGTGTTAATCATACAAGCAATTGAAATAAAGAAGGAGATAGAGAAAAACCCTGAGATTTTCGGCCCCTCAACTGCTTGTAACCCACGTTCTTGCTCAACCAAGTCAGAATTATTAAAAATGAACTTAAGTGTTCTATTTATACTAGTGGGAATTTTTCCCGGAATAACAAGAAACGTGTCACGGAGTGCATCGCGGAGCACTGCCTCCGTGACACGCCTCCAACACGGACCCTTATTGGAATCCACACGTCCAGGTATTTAGGCCCAACGTGGCATGGCGTGCAATGCGGGGCTTGGCCAACGTGCCATGGCCCTAACGCGCACCTTCACTGGAATTAGGCAAAATTTCACCCTCCAGGCAGAGTGCATCTGCGATGGCAGCGTGACACGGCTCCATCATGGAGCCCCTTTAATTCATGCTCTACTTGTGCTTTTTCCCTTGCCCGCTTCCGAGTCCAATTCCGATTTCTCCCAACATGTATCTTAGCTTCATAACTTTATATTTTTCCTGCAAAACAACGCTAATCATGTTGATTAATATAAATTCACATTTTATTACAATTCACATGAAAATGTACAAACATCGATAGATAAACAAGGAAAAATGACACATTTGAGTTTCACTTGTGCATATAAATTTCCCCAAGATCACTTACCCCACACTTAAATCCTTGTTTGTCCCGAACAATAATCTTACACCTTATGCACTTGACACCCCCTCCTGGCTACTTTGGCTCAACAATTCAAGCTATGGTTATACCGATTATTTAATACAGCAAATCATCAAGAAAACATGCATAGTTTTATTAATACTATGACCTTCAACACATTAAGACCTCCTGGACTCAAGAATCGACTCTCGATATCGGCAAACCCATAATCAGCTGACCAACATATCCGACACGAAATTTAATCTCTTGTCAAGCATGTGCCCTCACACACAAGAGAATTTTTCCCCTTTTTAATCACATGAACTCAAAACATTACATGCAGGGGCATATAAACACAATTTCGCTCTCTCTCCCAAAAGATTTCACATGCATCATGTCATGAACCATAGGCTTGCCTTTAGTGTATTACTCCACTAATATAAGGACGTGTGATGTAAGATCACGTAGGACTTAACGGGTTGTAATGTAGCTCCGGAACTAGTAAATACTGGGCTAACCAATAATAACAACTAGCATCCTTAAGCGCTTTTTCAATACATCCCATCAACCTTATGGCATTGTTTCTTCCTTCATCCTCCCATTCTTGAAGTCTGTCTTTATTTTTGACCCCATATCTTTAAGTAGACTTGACTCAATAACAAAGATTATTTATACATCTTCACATATTTAAGTTATAACGAGTGCACCTTCGACCTTTTCTTTCCTTTCATCACTCTGCTTTTTCTTTTCTTTTCACCATTCTCACTCCTTGACATTGTGGGAAAATTAATTTCTTTTCTTGAGCGCTTTAGAGTTTTGGATCAAATTCACGGATAATCAAAAGAAGGGGTTAAGCTCGGTTTACACCTTTTTGACAAAAGAAAAATAATAGGCTAAAGGCTCAATGGGCTAACTAGGGTGTACATTCAAGGTGGGTATGGTAATGAAAGAAAAAAAAACGTTCGGTTAAAGCAAAGAAATGCCTACATCCTTTCCTACAATACACATCCTTCATTTAGTTTTGTACACACACCAGGCAAGTTCTAGACATTTCACAATAGCATGGAAGAAACGAAACCTCACTATACGCTCATTTCACATTGCTCAACTGAAGACATATTCACAGACTCTTCAATCAGCTAATTACAAGAATTCAAACATTAAACCTCAATCACACTGAATCGAACTCTATGGCCTAGGTATCTCAATATATTTACAAAGTTGCATGCTTTCATATGAATCACTTTTGCATTTCAAATATCATGTACAACACGCAACTAGAATTTTGCAACCATAAAGTAACGACAAGTTTTGGGATGCAAACCAACAAAAGAAAAACTAAAAATAAATGAACAAAAAAAATCTACTCCTAACGACTACATTTCCCTTAAGACGGTCGTCATCCATCCATCATAGGGAACGGTCACTAACTAAGACTTCGGTTCAATGGGACTACTCTCGGTAAAAGAACCGAAAACAAACGCCGAGAAACCCAAAAATTTAAAAATTCATGAATTTTTTTTTTTCAAAATATCGATCATTTCGATAAAACAAAAATACGTACAAAACCAGCTAACAACATTCAACAGCGCACAACAGCTTCACCTTAATTGCAATACAGACATACACAAAAATCACAGGTCACAAGTTTATCCAAGCACAACAACAGACAGAGGCATTAAAAATAACAACAACAACCGACACCTAACTACTCCCACCCCACACTTAAATCGAACACTATCTCCAGTGTTCACAAAATTCAGCATAGTACGAAAGTAGGTGGTGAAACTCCCTGATCAATCAAAGTATTCCACTTCTTCGTCAGGTGCAGCTGTCTCATCTCCCATGTATGAATCGCCCCCGTCGTCATCATCTGACGCTACATCGGAGTCATCACGACGTGTCTCCTCATATGTGGGGACATCATCATTAGTGGGCTCCACAAAAGCTGGCCCCACTCGGCATAGAGCCCTGGCATTTTTGCCAAAAGGGTAGTCTAGCTCGAGCTGCCACAGCTCCTCTTCTGTTGCCGGCCTCTCACCTATACGTAGCTGAAGCATCTGCATCCCAAACATACGAGCCATGTACTGATCATCCCGAGCATGTCACTCGGCTACTGTCAGAACTGGCCTGTGAGTGGTGTCGGGTGCCTTAGTTTTGGTGACATCTAAGGCCCGCCTCTCCATCTGCGGGATGTAGTCAAGGGCCTCCTCCTCAACATCTAGGCCCCTCAGGAACGTGGTCAGTAAGCCGCCAAACCCGTACCTGTGCCCTTGATGCAACTGGGCTCTCTTCATGGCGGAGATAATCACCACCCCCACATTAATCTCCAGCCCTTTCATCAAGGCGTATACCAAGCATAAACGATCCCGGGTGACATCTGTCATATGCACCCCCGGGATCAGGCAGGAATAAACAATCTTCAGCCATATCTTGGCTTCCCTACTCATCTGTGAGTAGGGCAAGGTCTGATGGTAGCCCCTTTCCTTATGCCTGCTCCAACGTGCTGTAGACCGGGTTCCACACAAAGTGCGTCTGATATCCGCATATGGTGGAGTGATATTCAGCTGCCGAAGCACATGGGCGTCTGTGTCCCGCGCCCCCAAGATGGCATTAAGGTGGCGGGGCTCAAAAGTGACTATATGCCCCCTTATATTGATGGTGTGACTTCTGAGTGTCGGGTTCCAATTGGCGTAGAATTCTCGAATCAGGTGCAGGTTGCACTCCTTGGGCTCTTCAAAAATAAAATTTAGATCGGATGCCTCAATCCTGTGGACAATCCGGGGGAATTCCTGTGCCAATGGTTCCCTAGCAATGTGTTCTTCGGGGAAATATTTGCTTTCCTTATGCTTTGTGTACCATTTCTTCCCCTCCTCTGTCACCCATATGGTTCTGTATTGCCGGTGTTGGCCACGTGGAATCGCTGGTGCTGCTGTGACTGCTGTTCCCAGCCTAATTCTTTTCCTTCCAGCGCCTGATGTTGATGCGCCCTTCCCTTTATCTTGCCTGTATGCCATTGTTCCTATCAAACCAAACAGACAGTCCCAATGTTAATATAAGTAAAATTAGCTTCGACTAAGGTTGGGTTAATCTAGACTACCCCACACTTAGTCTTCAGCCACAATCAAAACATTACGGTAAGATCATACTTATTTCCAAAAAACAAACAACAAAACATAACAAATATGCCTAGTGCATTTAGAGAATTCGACGGTATAAATTCTATGTACTACTCAGACTTCGTATAGCTAGTCACCACAACATTACCATCGTTCACATTTCATCACATCGCACTTAGCAAGGAGAAACAAAGAAAAATTTATCTACACGAACCTATACAATTCACCCATTTATTGCAATTTCAACAATTTCATTAACCCGACAACCCGTCGCGCCTTAATCATCTTAACGTTAAGCACAACATCATGTTCCTCACACAACATGCACAAACCAAGAGGAATTTCACATTTCAACTCAATTTTAACATCTTCATGTTTGAATTCTAACCCTAGCTATCATTTCGCAAGAATTTCAATCACACATGTAACTATCGAGTTCATACCATCACAACGATACTCTGAACATCAATCAACAATAATTTACATGAATTCATGCTTAATTTACACTTAGGGCAAGTTTTCCTCACTTCCTATGCTAAAAATTGGAAAAAGAAGGTAGGAAATGAGTTGAAGTTAACAAACATACCTTATATTCGATGATATCGAAGAAAAGTTGATAAAATTGAGCTCCTAGGCCGTGTCACGTTGGGGAAGGGGGGAATTTCAGGTTGTTTGTCGCGGAGGAGGTGAGAAATGAGAAAAAATGAGGGAAACAGGGTTAAAAAGGGGGGTTTTTCACGCGGGTCACCCGGCGACCCGGTGTGACCCATCGCGAAATACACGTCAACGTGTCATGGAGGGTAACGCGGAGCATGCCCTCCGTGACACGGAGCCAACGCGCAGGTGTTCTGAAATTTGTAAAAATTCCAGAATTACCTTCAACGTGTCACGGAGGGTAACGCGGAGGCCCTCCTCCGTGACACGGAGCCATCGCGTGGGCTAACTGTTTTGCCACTTTTTATTATTTTTCATACCTCGATTTTTCCTTTGCGATCCTTTGCATATTTATCCTCCGTTCAACCTGAAATTAATCTCACCACAAGAAATTGGTTAGAATTTATAGGTTTCACATGAAATACACATTGTTTTTTGTTTTTATTTTTATTTTTCTCATTTTTTTTTATTTTTTCTTTTTCTACGAAATCTAATAAAATATTACAACAAAAATTTCACGGGTTGCCTCCCATCCAGCGCTTGGTTTACCGTCGCGGCTCGACATCATTCAGCTCAGTCATCCTCTAGGGTGACAGACGTTTTCTCTCGACCACCGTCCTCACCCCAGTAATGCTTACATCATTCTGGTGGTTTCCCCACTAACTCCTGTGATTCAACGCTCTGGGCAACATCAGCTTGATTAATCACGTTGATCACCGAGAGTTCCTCGTACACAGTCGGGAGCTTTGTGGCTTTGTATACATCAAACACCTCCACCTTTTTGTGTGCTCGCATAGTTAGCTGCCCTGCAGCTACATCAATAAGTGCTTTCCCGTTAGCCAAGAAGGGACGTCCCAAAATAAATGGGACTTCGCGTCTGGCTCAAAATCCAGCACGACGAAATCTACTGGGAAGATAAGGGAGCCCACTTGCATCAGCACGTCCTCCACAATGCCATCAGGTCTGGGTAAGGAACGATCCGCTAGTTGCAAGATCACTGTTGTTGGTTTAGGACTCCCTAGCCCCAACTTCTTGAATACCGATGACGGCATGAAGTTAATGCTCGCTCCCAAATCACATAATTCGCGAGCTCAGATACTCTGCCCAATTATAATTAGTATTGTAAAGCTCCCAGGGTCCTTGAGTTTTGTGGGCAACCTGTTTTGTATCCGGGAAGTGCACTCCTCCGTAAGAGCCACTGTAGCGTACTCAGTTAACCTGCTTTTGTTCGCCACGATGTCCTTAATATACTTTGCGTACTTCGGCACTCCCTGCAAACATCAACAAGAGGTAAGTTAATATGTACCTGTTTAAGCACCTCTATGAACTTTTTGAAACACGCATCCTCCTTGTGTTTCTTTGATCGTTGAGGGAACAGGGGTGGTGGTCTTTCTAGTTCATCCTCCTCTTTCTTCCCCCTCTCATCACTTTGCTCCCGCTCAGTTTCTGCTGCTCCCGATTGTTGAGGTGGTCTTTATGGTTCCACCTCTTTAAGCTGCAAACCACTCCTTGTGGTCACTGCATTCACTTTCTTGGGGTTGGGATCCATGTCGCTCGGAAGTCCTCCTCTAGGCCTGGTGTTTTGGGCTCCAGCAAATTGCCCAAACTGGTACTCCAATGCCTTTGTAGCTAACTGATTGTTCTTTACCTCAGCTGCCAATTTCACATAGTCAGCCTGCAATTGAGCTTGGTTAGCTATCATTGCCTTGAACATTTCCTCAATGCTGGGTGATGGTGGTGGAGGAGGTGCATTGTTGCTTCTATATTGTGCCTGATAGTTCTACTACCCTCCTTGAGTTCTTTGACCCCCTGATTCGAACCTTGCCTTTGATGGTTATTTCTACCCTAAGAGAAATTTGGGTGATTCCTCCAGTTGGAATTGTAACTGTTGCCATACTGTAGGTGGTTCTTTCTCTGTACATTCCCCACAAAGTTCACTGAATCAGGATTTTCTCCACAACACTCAGCTGAGTGTTCACTACTCCCGCATACTTCACACCAAATCTGTTGCACTACATTCACTGGGGCTTGAGACTGGTTCATGCTCATGTTACTGAAGCGGGTGTTGAGTTGATTCTGTGACGCAGCTATCTGTGCAGCAATAGCTGTAAAACCATCCACTTCTAATACTCATGTTGCTTTCCTTGTTCCGCCTCTTGACGAGTCCGCATTCCACTCCGGATTTCCCTACGAAATATGATTCAACAAGGTATACAACTCCTCATAAGTTTTCTCCAATGCTTGTCCCCTAGCTGCTGAGTCTAGCAAGATTTTTGTGTGGGGTTCCAAACCCTCTATGAAAGTATGCACCAGCACGTCATTGGATTGGTGAGGATGAGGACAATCCGGCAACATAGATTTGAATCTCTCCCATGCTTGATACAGATTCTCTCCCTCTCTCTGTTTAAAACATAGAATTTGACTTCTAAGTCTTGCTGTTTTACCTGATGGAAAAAATCGTACCAAGAATTTCCTTGCAAGATCATCCCACGTGGTGATGGAATTAGGTAGGTCAACTTTCAACCACCTCTTGGCTTCTCCCAAAAGTGAAAATGGGAACAATGTAAGCCTGACATAATCTGATGACACTCCAGCAGGGATGTAAGTGTCACTTATCTCCAAAAAATTTTGGAGATGTTGCTGTGGATCCTCATTAGGGAGACCTATGAACTGCCTGCTGGTGTGCAGCAATTGTACCATGTTTTATTTGAGCTTGAACCTCCCTCCTGGATCAGGTTTGTGGATGCTAGATATGACATTATTAGCATGTGGGATTGCCACCTCGCGTACCAGCCTAGCTGCCATGTCCTCGGGCACTAACATTGCCCGTACAACTGGTGGATTCTGTTGTTGCTCCAGGATTGTTTGTTTGAGCAACTGCAACTTTTTCTCTAGAGCTTCTCTCCTTTGACGATGAAATTGTCGTTCCGGCTCTAAATATGAGTCCACCAGCTCCCTGTCTCTTGCCAGTGTTCAACAGAAATTAGTATCTACAAAATACAGGCTAAGACCAAGTTGTCAACACTAAGAAGAAATAGTAAACTAACACTTAAGAAAAATTTACCGATTGCCAGTCCCCGGCAACGGCACCAAAAACTTATTCGGTAATTTTTGGGTATATAGCTACACGCAAGTGCACGTGTTCGAACAAGTAGTAAAGTGTCTCAAGTAAGCCAAGTATCGATCCCACAGGGACTGGACTAAGGTAGTAATCTAATCAAGTGTCAAGGAACGTTAACTATAAAATGCAGACAACAGTTTCAAGAAGATTTTGATATTTAGTTTCCTAATTTTATACTAAGTCTAAAACGAATATATAATTTGAGTCTGAACTATAAGTATGAGCATGCTGAGGCTAAAATGAACATGTATAGAAATAAATTATCAATATAATTTGGTTAATCTTTCCTCCGGTTGCTAGTCAAGAATTATTGCCTATGGATTAAAACTCTCGTATTTAACCCAACTAAGAATCATGAACCTTCCACCTACATCTCTGTGATAAAAAGAAATTCATGTTCTAGCCATACAAAACCGATTCCTTAATTGACTAATACGACTTTCAGGTATATCTATATCTTTAAGGTAAATCAATTCTCAATTTTCTGAAACTAAGAAAAGATCATATCCTATCAATTCACAACTTTCCAATTTCTTGCTCTCTCGAGTGAAACCGGACTTTTTAGATATACATTAACGTTGGCCACATATTAATGCAGTAAGAACAAGAATCAATAGAACAACCATGGAAGAAAAGATGAAAAACCAATTTATCAATAATTACATTTCAGTACAATTGTTCTTAACCTCAGCAAGAAGAGGATTTAGCCACTCATTTGTGGATTAAACATCATTAAATGAGTGTTAATCATACAAGCAATTGAAATAAAGAAGAAGGAGATAGAGAGAAACCCTGAGATTTTCGTCCCCTCAACTGCCTGTAACCCACGTTCTTGCTCAACCAAGTCAGAATAATTAAAAATGAACCTAAGTGTTCTATTTATACTAGTGGGAATTTTTCCCGGAATAACAAGCAACGTGTCACGGAGTGCATCGCGGAGCACTGCCTCCGTGACACACCACCAGCACGGACCGTTACTGGAATCCGGACGTCCAGGTATTTAGGCCCAATGTAGCACGACGTGCAACGCGGGGCTAGGCCAACGTGCCACGGCCCCAACGCGCACCTTCACTGGAATTAGGCAAAATTTCACCCTCCAGGCAGAGTGCATCCGTGATGGCAGCGTGACACGACTCCATCACGGAGCCCCTTTAATTCATGCTCTACTTGTGCTTTTTCCCTTGCCCGCTTTCAAGTCCAATTCCGATTTCTCCCAACATGTATCTTAGCTTCATAACTTTATATTTTTCCTGCAAAACAACGCTAATCATGTTGATTAGTATAAATTCACATTTTATTACAATTCACAACATTAAATCTAGCACTTCTTGGGAGGCAAACCAAGTTAATGAACTAATGTGTGCTCAGTGTGCAGGGAAAATTGAAAAAAGGAGGATGAAACATCAGATTCTATTGCTCTCAGTACGACCCATAATGATATCGTACGAGCCGTAGCAACAGTCGTGGTGAGGTTCAGAATAAAAATATTTCAAGCTCCGACCTATGAGTCATCCTTCGGATCGTATCTCAATGGTACGAGTCATGGGATATATTTGTAGGTCGTCAGGATAGTTTTCTTTAACAGGTTGCCCATAAGTCCAAGGGATGAGCCATAGGATCTTCCTACGACCCGTGGTATGAGTCGTGACCGGTTGAAATTAGTATTTAATACCTGACTCGGCCCAAATCTTTAAAAAAAAATATTTTGCCCTTACCTATTTAAACTTCCTCAACCCATTCTCCCACAATCAAACATTCAAAGACACGACTCACTCCACTTCCTCTACCCGTAACCCAACAACAACAAAAGAATCAAGCAAACTTCTTGATCGACTCAAGCTCAGAAAACCCTAGGATTGTCAGCTACCATTGATGAAGCATCAATCAAGTAAGTGTGTTGTGTTAAAAATTGTTAAAAAGTCACATATTGAGTTTGAAGGTGTTAAAACGCCTATGAGTTTTGACTTGGAATTTGATGTTGATAATGGAAAATTATTAGGATGTTTGCACTATGATTCTTTGATCAAAAGAGATACTAGATTCTAGATGAATTTATAAAAATAAATGAGTTACAGGTAGTGGGTTAAGAAAGGGAATGGGGCTTGAGTTAAATTGAGTGATTGATGTGCCTATACTTGGGGGCAAGTCTGAGTAGCCTAAAAAAAAGTGTCCTTGCAAAAACTGAGAATAGAAAATTTGAAGTGGTACGAGGCACAATACGGACCATAGAATTCCACTATGAGTCGTACTGAGCACTCATGCCACCAATCTGAGCATAGTTGCATGAAAAAAGTCCTTCCCATGACTCGTGGAATCGACCTACGAGTCGTACCATGATTCATGGAAGAATACAGAACAACATAAAATCAGGGCTTCATCAGATGATTCGTAGTACGAATCATACCCATGTGGTACAAGTCGTACCTGCGAGTCGTACTGAAAACAAGTTGCAATTCTGGGACTTTCTACAGGTCGTACCTTCGTGGTATGACTCATACTGTTGACCGGTGGTGAAAAGCTGCAACTTTATTTTCTAACTTCTCTTTTCAAAAATGGAATGCTAATGTCTTTCTCTACAGGTACAATGACATACAAACGCAGGCAGATAAATCAACAGCTCAAAGGAGATTGATTGATGAACCGACTGACTCAGAGTCTGACCAGGCTGGAGGCTCACCTAGTGGTTCGATTAAGGAGTATAAAGTAGACACCTCGGACACCAATGGAACCAGAACCACTAGGGCAAGAACAAAGGCCCAAGCTAAAGCAACCATTGCCACATCCTCTCAAGTTCCCCAGTCTGAAGAGGGAGTTATAGAGGAACGTCAAAAGTCAGGGAGCGACTCCAATGCTGAGGAAGGGTCAGGAGAGACCCAGAGTGAAGAGGAAAGCGACAGTGATAAGTCGGAAGAAGAGGCTCCTATTGTTACCCAAGAGCAGACCCCACCCAGGGAAAACTGCATAGTCCGGTGGAGAGTGCTGGGAGACAAAGAAATCTATGAATAAGGCATCTCTCTCACCACAAAAAATAAGCCACAGAGGAGTATTCAAGAAGAACCACGATCCTCACAACTGCATTGGGATGTTGAGGAGATGAAGTAGATTTTTAGCTTTTATGGTTGAGTGGATGGCCAAGACTCCAACATAGTACACAGAAAACATAGTTCTAGAGTTCTATGCCAACTACTTAGCCAAAATGGAGTTAAAGGCAAAAGAAGGGTAGAAAATAAAAGACCAGCCTCGTCTGGAGAGTGTTATGGTCTGATATCGAGAAGTTGATACATCCAAGAGGACCATTGCTTGATTGTTGTATGGACCACAGTTCCTGCCTAGTAGGATGATGTCAGAGTATGATTATAGGGTGTAGGCTATGAAGTAGATCAGATCCTTGAGTGTGCAGGAGAGATAGAGGCAACTACAATGGCTAGCTGAGGTGATTGCTGAGAACAAGGATGAGGTTGAATGGGTTAGAAAAGGAATGTAGGTGACAAAGAATTCACTAAACTTCATTGAAAAAGCCTGTTGGACACTAGTGCGTCATCGGTTAGCACCTACGGTCAACGATAACACAATGAGTGCTGACAGAGCGGCCTTGGTTATATGCCTCATGTCTCCTTACCCCATTAATATTTTGAGGATCATAGCCAATGAGATATGAGACCGAGCAGTGGGAGTAAACACTACTATCCCATTCCCAAGTCTGGTATTCAGATTATGCATGGAGGCAGAAGTTTCACCAGGTGATGAGCGGTTGATTGGAGGCCAAAGGATTACAAACATAGGCCTTATTCGGGATGAGATGAACTTGGTAAGTAGATCCAGGATTCCTACTGCTATCCCGGCAGCCCAGCCAGCAAGGGACGTATAGGTGAATGTCCCCATGACACAAGAGCAAAGTGAGACACCGGCTACAGACACCGGTCATTTAGAGTCAGCTCCCAGCACCTCAGCTACACCACTGTGCAACATGCAGGCTTAGACACCAGTAGGGTACATGTTGGTACCACAGGACTTCCTCCAAAACATAGCTAAGAGATTGACCATGGAAGAGCATAAGATTCAGGCTATGATGGATAATGTCAAACCATGGGTCAAGTCAGAGATAGAAGCAGCAACTCAGGCTCTACATGCCCGCCTAGATAGTTTTGAGAGCTGTTTCAATGAGAGAATGGCGGAGCATATCAATACCAGTAGTCTCCATGTGGAGTTGGGAGCTCTTCAGAGCCAAGTTGTTGAGTTGTCATCACGACAACCAACAGTTTCAGCAGCCCCCACTCTTCCAAACCTAGATGCCGAGCTTGATGAGGATATTGATTTGGCAGCATACTAGGAGCCGACTGCAGCTGGTGATAAAGGCAAGAAGAGAGCTGCTGAAGATGTTAGTGAGGAGAGTTTAAGGAAAAGAAGAAAGAAGGAGAGGAAAGAGCGCAAGCGGGCTAGAGCAGTGAGCATGCAGACTCATGACACATATATGACTGAGCTGCATGAGAGAGCTAGAGGAGCAGGCTACTCCACCGCACAATAGCCCGAGCTTGCCCATGGCCATGAGCCTTCGAGAGAGCCACTATTCGGGTGGTTTTGGGTTATAAAACCGACACACAAGTGCACGTGGTCGAACAAGTAGTAAGTGGCTTTAGTAAGCCAAGTATCGATCCCACAGAGACTTGGGTTAAGTGCAATTTGCTCAAGTATACTATATTTTACTTCTAAATATGCCGACAACAACGTAACCAAAAAGTTAATAGTTTGTTTTATAAATTTTTATACCAAAACTAAGAACAATCATCTACTTTGAATCTGAACTATGGATGAAAGCATGCTGAGGTTAAACGAACATGTAATGAAACTGATTATCATCATAAATTGGTTAATCTTTTCTTCCTGTTGCTAGCCAAGAACAATTGCCAAGAGATTAAAACTCTCGTATTTAATCTCACTTAAGAATCATGAACCATCCGTCTACATTTCTGTGATCAAATGCAATTCATGTCCTAGACATACGATTCCGGTTCCTAAATTGACTAATACGACTTTCAGGTATATTTCTATCCTGAAAGCAAATTAAGACCCAATTTTCCCAAATCAAGTAAAGAACATATCCTATTAATTCACAACTTTCCAATTTCGTGCTGTCTCGAGTGAAACCGGACTTTTTAGATGTACATTAATGTAGGCGACACACTAATGCAGTAAGAACAAGAATTAATAGAACAACATGGAAGAAAAGATGAAAAACCAGATAATCAATAATCAAATTTCATTACATTTGTTCATAACCTCAACAAGGAGAGGAATTAGCCACTCATTTGTGGATTAATCATCATAAAATGAGTGTTAATCATACAAGCAATTGAATTAAAGAAGAAAGAAAGAGAGAAAAAACCCTGAACTTTTCGTCCCTCAACTGCCTGTAACCCACGTCCTTGCTCCACCAAGTCTGCATTATGAAAAATGAACCTAAGTGTGCTATTTATAGTAGTGGGACTTTTTCCCGGAATAACAAGCAACGTGTCATGGAGTGCATGGCGGAGCAATGCCTCCGTGACACGCTACGGACGTGGAAGCTCTCTGGAAATCACCCGAACTTGGCCCTGGCAGCACCCTGCCGCATTGGCAGCGTGTCACGCTGCTTGGGCAGCGCGTTGGCACCTCTTGGTCACGCAGCCAACCTGCCGTGGCACGTTGCCAACGTGCAGGTGAGCTGTTGTGATCATCCTGCCTGCCGTGGCACGTTGCCGACGCACCGGTGGGCTGTTTTGTGCCTCCTCTTTGCCGACGTTCGCGTGTTAATTCCGTTTCCAAGCCTCTACTTCACGAACTCATGGATTAGTTACTCAAAAGTCATCAAAACCTACAAAACAAAAGCTAATCATGTTGGTTAGCACACATCTTCACTTCATATAAAATTACATGAAAATGTATACAATAACTTAGATAAACAAGACTTATTTAAGTCATAAAGCGTATCTCGGGCATGCTATTTTTGCCCGTGATCACAACCCCATACTTAAAGCCTTGTTCGTCCTCGAACAACCTTTTACATATCATGCATATGGAGACTCCCACATAACTAGTTTAGCATGATAATTCAAGTTACGACTATAATGATTACGTAAGATAACAAGCTACAAATAGAGCATGCACAATTTAATCACATAAATGAAATACAACGATGTTAAGACCTTTTATCCTCAAGAATCGACTCTCAATCTTAGCAAACTCATGCGAATCAACTGATTAAGAAATCCCACATGCATTATATCCTTCATTCAACATGTGCCCCTCACGGGAAGAGAGTTACCCAATCACACGCAAAAACAATTTTTTACATCACAACATGTGTGGGTACATGAATAGAATTACGCTCACTCTCACAAAGAATTCACATGCATTATGTAATGACCCATAAGCTTGCCCTTAGTGTTTAATTCCACTAATTTAAGGATGTATGAATGTAAGATCAAGTAGGACTTTTTAGGTTGTAATGTAACTCAGGTGCGGGTAGGTACTATTATGATCAGTAATAGTGACTATCTTTCCTAAGCGCTTTTAATACATCACGCCTTCATTACAAACTTCCCTTCCCTCACTTCACCTTTTTCTCTTTTCATCTTTCTTTTTCCTCTTTTGTTCCCCCCTTTCTTCAGGCACTTTTAGCATGTTAGTAAGGAGTTCTATAAGTAACTTTTCATTTATTTATTTTCTTACTCCCTACTAATACTCACCCGTATTCAAACAAGTGCACCCTCGCCCTTTCTCAACTTTTACAATTGCTACTTTTCCTTCTTTTTCATTCTTCTCACTCCTTTGCTCTTTCGGATTTTTCCTTTAAGCGCTTAGGAGTTTTGGTTCAATTTCAAGGATAATGAAAGAAAAAGGATTAAGCTTATGTTGCAGCTGTCAAAGAATAGGCTCAAGGCTCAATGGGGTTAACTAGGATTAATTTTTCAAGGTAGGTATAATGAGGGATAAAAGTTTGGTTCATTCAAAGAAATGCCTAAATCATCTCCTACAATTCACATCCTTCATTTCGTTTTATATACACACCAGACAAGTTCTAGACATTTCATAATAGCACAGAATACTCAAAAACCTTACACTCATGGCACATGCTCAATTCAAGACACATTCAGTAGACTCTTACTCAGCTAATCACAAGAATTCAGATTAAGCTTCAATCATATTGAGTCAAATTCAAGAGCCTAAGTGTCTCAAACACAATTATACACTTGCATGCTTCACACTGAACATACTTGCATCTTACAACCATGTCTAACACATAAAAAGAACATCAAGCACCAATTAGTTATTGTTTCAAAAACCCAACACCTACCGACTAATTTTTCCTCAAGACGGTCGTCATCCATCCATCGTCGGAAACAGTCCCTAACTATGACTAAAAACACTATATACAACAAAGAAAAGAAAGAAAAAGAAAATTTTTATTGTTCGGTTCAAAGACCCCCCGTCGGAAAAGAACCGAAAAGAAAAATCAACGGGTGATGAAGTCATGCTTAACTCACAAAAAAAAATTGTCAATTTTCTCACAAGCATTTCATTCACCAAAAATCATTAAGCACAAAAATTTGAAATTTCCTTTGAAATTTCCCTCACCCCACACTTAAATCATGCTATGTCCTCATAGCATCAAATTAAAATTTAAAAAGGTTGAGAAATACTCCCTGAGGTCTTTAGGCCTAGCTAATAGCATGCCTTCGTTCAACTTTACACCAGTGGGTGTTCGACCCCACACTTTTTCTCTTCCATGCTTGTTAGCTTCCTCCTCCACGGGTACTCAGACTTCCCCTCCATCTGTGCTTAACTTTCCACCAAAACAACACAAGATGAAAAATAAATAAAATCAACTTAAATGAAAGAAATTAAAATGGTACGCATGGTACCCTTGGGTTGCCTCCCAAGCAGCGCCTATTTTACGTCGTGGCACGACGTATCCAGTTTCACCGCTTTTTCCTCCACCTTGAGGATATGAATCTCACCCCTAATTTCTTCTCTAATTTCCTCTTATGCTCTAGGGGTGGTGGTGAAAAATTGTAAGGACCAAGCAGTAGATGTTGCCTTTTGAACCTATTGGCCCTTAAGTAAGCGAAGTCATTTTGTCTCTCTGTGTTAGCAAATTTCAAAATATACGGGGCTTGGTCCTCCTCTAGACATTTCTCTATAAGCTTGGAAGGCTCTATTTCTATGTTGTCAACCAAACTTAATGTCGAAAAATGCTTCGAGTGTGGTCCAATAAACCTCAACTCTGAAACTGCATTGTGCTTGACCTCCTTTCTTGTAAACACCTTCTCAGCATCGAAATCTATCTCTCCATTAATGTCAAATGGGGGATACTCTATCTCTTCTTCCATGAATGGATTTTCCATAAGTGTGAGCCCATCACGGGGACACTCAAGAGATTCTAATTGTTGGGCTTCATCCAAAAATTCACCCTTGTCTTCCTCTTGTAGTTCCTCTTGAATATCGACTACAACTGTTACCTACAATTTATCACAAGCTTCAGCCTCAGCAATCATCTCCATGAATTTGACGCTCATCCTTTCTAGAGCCTCTGCATTCTTTTCTTGCTGAATTCTCAATACTGCCATCGCCTCCTTCATTGCTTCTCATTGCTCCAGGAGTTGTTTCAGCATGTCTTCTATTCGAGCTTGGCGTCCCAAGTCCTCATTTTCAGCATGCCTATATTCAACAAAAACAACAGAAGGATCATAGTAGGGGCTTGGGGGAGGGGAATATGCATTCGGACAGCCATCCCAATGGCCATCTCGACCACCACATATATTGCACGTGTTACAGTGTTGCCACGAGTGGTATCCTCCGCAATTCAGACAAGATTCGCGAAAATATGAGTATCCACCATTTATACCATTTGTATTCCACGATGTCATGTCAATAAGGGTATCCGAAAAAGAAGAAAAATAAAATAAAATACAAACAAGAATTAAAACAAACACTAAGACCAAGTTGTCAGCACTAAGAAAAAAAATATAGTAAATTTACACTTAAAACAAATTCACCAATTGCCAAGTCCCCGGCAACGGCGCCAAAAACTTGTTCGGGTGGTTTTGGGTTATAAAACCGACATGCAAGTGCACGTGGTCAAACAAGTAGTAAGTGGATTTAGTAAGCCAAGTATCGATCCCACAGAGACTTGGGTTAAGTGCAATTTGCTCAAGTATACTATATTTTACTTCTAAATATGCCGACAACAACGTAACCAAAAAGTTAATAGTTTGTTTTATAAATTTTTATACTAAAACTAAGAACAATCATCTACTTTGAATCTGAACTATGGATGAAAGAATGATGAGGTTAAACGAACATGTAATGAAACTGATTATCATCATAAATTGGTTAATCTTTTCTTCCTGTTGCTAGCCAAGAACAATTGCCAAGAGATTAAAACTCTCGTATTTAATCTCACTTAAGAATCATGAACCATCCGTCTACATTTTTGTGATCAAATGCAATTCATGTCCTAGCCATACGATTCCGGTTCCTAAATTGACTAATACGACTTTCAGGTATATTTCTATCCTGAAAGCAAATCAAGACCCAATTTTCCCAAATCAAGTAAAGAACATATCCTATTAATTCACAACTTTCCAATTTCGTGCTCTCTCGAGTGAAACCGGACTTTTTAGATGTACATTAATGTAGGCCACACACTAATGCAGTAAGAACAAGAATTAATAGACCAACATGGAAGAAAAGATGAAAAACCAGATAATCAATAATCAAATTTCATTACATTTCTTCATAACCTCAACAAGGAGAGGAATTAGCCACTCATTTGTGGATTAATCATCATAAAATGAGTGTTAATCATACAAGCAATTGAATTAAAGAAGAAAGAAAGAGAGAAAAAACCCTGAACTTTTCGTCCCTCAACTGTCTGTAACCCACGTCCTTGCTCCACCAAGTCTGCATTATGAAAAATGAACCTAAGTGTGCTATTTATAGTAGTGGGACTTTTTTCTGGAATAACAAGCAACGTGTCACGGAGTGCATGGCGGAGCAATGCCTCCGTGACACGCTACGGACACGGAAGCTCTCTGGAAATCACCCGAACTTGGCCCTGGCAGCACCATGCCGCGTTGGCAGCGTGTCACGCTGCTTGGGCAGCGCGTTGGCACCTCTTGGTCGCGCAGCCAACCTGCCGTGGCACGTTGCCAACATGAAGGTGAGCTGTTGTGATCAGCCTGCCTGCCGTGGCACGTTGCCGACACGTCGGTGGGCTGCTTTGTGCCTCCTCTTTGCCGACGTTGGCGTGTTAATTTCGTTTGCAAGCCTCTACTTCACCAACTCATGGATTAGTTACTCAAAAGTCATCAAAACCTACAAAACAAAGGCTAATCATGTTGGTTAGCACACATCTTCACTTCATATAAAATTACATGAAAATGTATACAATAACTTAGATAAACAAGACTAATTTAAGTCATAAAGCGTATCTCGGGCATGCTATTTTTGCCTGTGATCAGCCACATTCAGCCCAGACATTTTCAGAGGCCGTCCAAGCGGCCACAACTGCTGAGGGGGGGACCACTCCCCCTATTGACACATAATTGAGCGTACTGGCCACCGCTAGCGCCATTATTGTAGTGGAGGTACAACCTCCGTGAGTTGATAGGAGTGCCTAGTGCACCACATGTATGTTCTCTTCCCTGTGATATTCTAGATGATTCTTCGGGGATGAAGCAAGCTTTTCAAAAAAAAGGGGAGGGGGTGTATTTGTGATTTTTGGGATTTTTGTTTCGTCTGAGGGTTTTTCTTGTCGTGTTTCTTTTCCCTCAGACATGCTATCTAGTAGAACTAACATTTGTAGGATTTACATTTTTTAGTTTGTGATTTTTGTTTAATTAGAAAGTAGCTTAGGAGTACTCAACCAAGAAAATTGTCACTAGTTTTGTTTTTTGTAAAAAATTGACCCTGTTTAAAAATTTTATGATACAGTAGCTATGTATTTGTGACAACATGCATGATTGTTTTGGATGTCATTTATTTTGTCAGCATGAGTAGTCTTGTTAAGCCATGTATAAACTAGATAGGTGAGGTGAAAATAGTTCATGTACCATGTGTGAGTGAGGTATATTAGTCAGTTCAGTATTGTGGTGTAGATCTAAAACTTGCCTGGTTGGTCTCTACATAGGCTAAGGATGGTTGGTTAGGATATGGTCATAGGACATTGTTTGTTTAGCTCACTTTTTAGCCTATATTGCCCTACCAAAAGTTGCATGAATCCCTTAATCCCAACTTTGATCCTTAATAGACCATATTTCTTTGATTTACAGATTAATCGTACCTATTTTTTGTAATGAACTTGTTTTGGACCTGGTCTTTCCTTGGATATTATGAACTTCAACATAAGCAAAATGCTTAAGTTGAGGGTGGCTAGAGTAGGAATGCATAAAAGGTGGGAATGGAAGAAAGGAAAAGAAAAGAAAAGAAAGAAATGGTGGAATATGTGGTGTGGTGAGATGAAAAGAACATAATGAAAAATATGTTGTAAATGTTGAAAAATAAAGATCAAAGAAATTTTGAAAAAGCTGGAAAGTGGAAACTCACCACACCCATGCAAATGTGAATAAAAAGGAGAAAAGGGAAAAAACGGGAATAAAAGAATAAAATGGTGAATTAGGTGAATGGTGTAGCTAATGTATGTAGTGCCAAGTAAGGAATAGTCACTTATCAAATCTTCCATCTTTATCATGTCCAGCCCTGAGCCTACATTACAAGCCATGCCAAGTCCTATAATGATCTTAACCTGACCATCTGAAAAACCAATGCAGAGAAAATAATGGCAAGCCTATGGTATATGACACATAATACTCGTAACTTTTTTGAGAGAGTGAGCGCCTTACTTTCTTAATCCGATATCATGTTTGACATTTCACATCTGAGTGGGGACTTCATTTGTGTGAGGGTACATAGATTATGCTTGCTTTTACTGTTGGTCTGTGTTGAAAACATTGGTGATTACTTGACTGTCTGTTGATAGCTAGATGACATGTTCCGACCCCTGTTTATGATGTTTTAAGGTTGCTTGTAATACATTAGATGAGGTGGTTCCATGCGAAAGGGTCAATAGAGTTTATATAGAAAATGCAGGTTTGTTAGTATTGGCTGTAGTATCTTAAGTCTATTTCCTAGTTGAACGTCATGTTTTAGTGTTTCTTTTCTTTGTCTGAGGACATGCAAAAGTCTTAAGTTCAAGGTGTTGATGTGTTGTGGGTTTGTATCACATTCGATGCTCAAAACTAAGCAAATAGAATGGATTTTGGTGTATTTATGTGGATATGAGGTACTTTTCCTTTTGTTATAGGGTAAACAGGTGTTGGAATTGAAGATTGCAAAAGATAGCTTAAAAGTGCAAAATGGGAAAAAAGTGCAGAGCACAGTACGGATCGTAGGAAGGACCTATGAGTCGTATTGATGGCCGTGAGAGGTTGCTGGAAGTTAAGGTTGAGCAGATGTTACCCACGAGTCCCAAGACGATTAGTAGCAGGCTTGTATGAGTCGTGATGAGACACAGAAGAATTGCACTTGAGTCTGACTCCTACTACAAGAAGCAAGTACGACCCGTGAGACGAAGGTACAAGTCGTACCATTCTGGTTGTGATGAACTTCAGAAAAACTTCTAAATCTCTTATTCAAAGTACGGGAGCTCAGTACGAGTCGTGAGTTGATGGTATAGTCGACCTAGATCCAACACTGAGCCAGAATTTAGCCAACCGAGATTGTACGAGAGGAAGCAATGGATCATAGAAGCATGATATGGATAGTAGGTCGAGTCGTGGCACTATCAGCGACAAATATGGAAATTCACCCTATTGGTTTAGGAAAAGGATTCTTGTGTCTGTATAAATATGTTTTAGGTTTTATTTTTATGACAGACATTAGTTTTGGTAGTTTTAGAGGAAAAAACACTAAGAAAGAGTCGATTGAGTTGGTCTTAACTTGTGATCAACCTATTCTTGAATTCTTCTTGTTCTTAGTATTTGTTTTTCAAGATTTTGTGGAGTAAGCAAAGGAACTATTTTTCTCATCCATACTTGTAAGTATTTTTTTATGTCTTTAATCATGAATACGATTCACATCTTTAAAACTATGAGAGGCTAAAACCTCCATAGCTAGGGTTGTGGGAACCATGGTGGATTAACAAGTTAGGGTTGCACAAAGTGATTTTAAAACAAATACAAATGCTTGTATTGTACTCTCTTCATCTTTAACAATTCTTAATGGTGCGCAACGTAAGGACTTGCCCGAATTCTTTACTTGCTTTGGTCGAAGAGGTTGAGATTAGGAAAAGAGAATTACAACAGAGCCTTGATTTTGATAATCATTGTATTAACTTGAGTTGTGGTCGTAGGATAGTTAAATATGGAACTTAGTGATAACATATAGCTTTTAAACCACTTATGAGACTTGGTCGAGTGATTGAGTATAGTCGTTCAATAGGGACTAGTTGGTCATTTGAATGAACCAAAGTTATCAGTTCTATAAGTAAGTATTGGTGATAATCATGAGTGTATACCCGAAGTAGTTATGAACCCATGGGGAACACAAACCCTAGTTATCCTTTGATATTGACTTAACATCAGAATGTTGATACTTGTTTTTATTATTGATTTCTTTTAGAATCTCCCTATTTTGAAGTAACTACCTTACAAGTTCAATTACAGGCTATAATCTACTCTCCCTATTCCCTGTGGGATCGACCCCAACCTCTAGTTGGTTTCTTTGTTGACAACGTCTGCTTCTCACTTTACTAAGAGGTGTGGTTTAAGTGTGGGGTGTTGATGAAGGGCGTATTTACACACTTCATAGACATATTTTTGCCAATACTTTACTATGTTTTGAGAATAAATTATGTGTGTTTGCCTGTGATTATGTTATATATTTGTGAAATTAACTAACATACATGATGAGATATTTTTAAGGCTTCAGATGATGAATTTGAAGGTATTTGAGGCTTATTGATCAAATGTGAAGAAGTGAAGTTGAAGAAGAAGGATTGAATTAATCAATATTTAAGGGCAAAAATAGTGCAAGTGCACTGCCACGCCCGCACGACCAGCAGCGCGAGGCGCCAGCACCTCAACACAACCAGCCACGCAAAGCAGCAGTAGTGTAGCCCTGAGAGGCGCGAGGTGCCAGCAGCTCAGGAGCTAGGACAGGCGCAAGGCACCAACAGATCCTGCGTGTTGCCACGCGCGAAGCAGCCCCTTCCCAGCCCTATGGGAAGCACACAGTAGCACTGTCTAAGTGCGTTGTCATGTGCAACGCGGCACTAGGAACGCGGCAATAGAAGGTGCGATGCGGCTTAGGTGTTTCCCACGGCCAAAAACCTGTTTGTACTTCAACTAGAAAAAGGAAATTTGAATCCCAAGTAAAATTCATTAAGGAACAAGCAAAGCATAAATCTACTACTATAAATACCCCTTTATTTTCAAGTAATAGCTATCAAGTTTCAAGTTCAAATGTCTTCAAGAGTGGAAGTCTTATAAGAAGATTTTAGAGTAAATTTTAAGATGTGTTAGAAGACATATTTTGAGACGATTGTAAAGTTGTTCTTCCGAAATTTTCATTAATCAAGTGAAGGTTCTTCCAATCATTGTTGTAAGTATAAAATTTAGTTTTTATTTATGAATTCTATTAATTTACTTATAAACATGATATGATAAAACTACCACAACTAGGGTTGTGGGACCATGGTAAATTAAAAATGAGGGTTTACACGAAGTGATTCTAAACCAATACTAAACACTTATATTGTATTATCTTCATCTTTAACGTTTCTTAACGATGTGCAACATTAGGAAGTGTCTGAATTCTTTACTTGCTTTGGTCGAAGAGGTACAAATTAGGAAAAGAGAGTTACAACAAAGCCTTGATCTTGATGATCATTGTATTAACTTGAATTGTGGTTGCATGATAGTTATATTTGGAACAAATTGATATTGGTTAAATTGAAATTGCTCATGAGACTTGGTCGAGTAATTGAGTATAGTCATTCAATAGGGACTGGTCGGTCGTTTGAATGAACCTAAGTTATCAGTTCTATAAGTAAAGCATTGGGATAGGTCACTAGTGTAAAACCCCAAGTAGTTAAGGATCCATGGGGAACACTTACCCTAGTTAATTGTATTAATTTGGAAACAACCTTCCGTTTCTCAACATTATTACTTATTAATTTTACAAATTCCCCCTCTTAGGAAGTAATTGACTAAAAAGCTTAAGCACTAGCGTTCTTCTACATCCTTCCATATTCCCTGTGTGATCGACCACAACCTCTGGTTGGGTTATTTATTCACAATGTCCGCTGGTAAGAGGTGTGCATTGAGAGTTATCAAAAAGTGTGTCGTTGCCAGGGAATACGCTTTAGGATTAGATTAATTGCTTGTGTTTAACATTTAGTCTTTATTTCCTATTTTTTTGTTTTTCTTTTATTTTCTGACGTGTCACAGGGAGGCGTGGTAAAACAAGCGGCAAAGAAGTGACCCCTGTCTCAACGGGTATCTTGATGAGTTCTGAGTAATCAAAATACCTGTGTCATGCTGCTACGTAAATCAGGCGCTACTTGGGAGGCAACCCAAGATAATTTTTTAGTTCATTTTTACGTGTTTGTTCAAGTGTGCAGGTGATAGGTCATAATTTTCAATAAAGATTGAGCTTAAATATTGAAGACAAGGAGTAGAGGCCCAAAGAGTTCTTCTTGCACTCTATTTAGCATTAGGAATCGTGTAACCAATTATGTGTGGGGTGGGAGATGTGAACTTCATATTACCATGCATACCTTAATTGCTAAATTTGCACATGGTAGGCCTATTTTTTTGGGATTTATGATTTGTCATGCATGCTTGTTGGTTTGTAGTATTTATTTTATTTTATTTTATTTTGGGTTCCTCCAATTTTTTTTTCGGTACTTTTCCGGTGGATAGTCGCTTAGAACTAATTAGAGAGTCTAGATTTCTTAATTTTTTAGTCATTGAGTCATGACTTTGCCCGATGATGGATGGATGACGACCGTCTTAAGGGTAAATTAGTCATTAGGAAGAACAAGAACTTGGATCCTATTAATGCTAGGTGCTTCACTCTAGGTATCATTGGGACTTTATTTAATTCACTCAAAAATGCATGAAAAAATAAGAAACACTTAGTCTTTTGGAAATTGACTCTTGTACTTGAAAAAAATGGGCTTAATTATGGTATACATGCAATATGAATATATGTCTTTATGTGATCTTGATTTCCATTGTTAAACCATTTTGTGCCAGTGTGTGAGGAATTTTTTGATATACTCCATGCTTGTGAATTAATGTCTAGAACTTGCCCAGTGTGTGTGCAAAGGAAATATGAATGATGGATTTAGGAAGTGATATAGTCGTTTCTTTGACAGCCCTATTTTTATCCTATTTTACCGACATTGGTTGTAATTATCCTAGTTAGACATGTTGAGCCTTAGCCTATTTTTTTATAGCCATATTATAAGCTTGAATCCCTTTTTGTTCTATTAACTTATATTTAATCCGGATGACTCCTAGAGCACTTTAATGAATTTTTCATGTGGAAGGAGCATAATTGAAGAAGTGAAGTAAAAAGCTAAAAGTGTGGTGAATTTGAACAAAAGAAAAAGGTGAAATTTTGCTAAACAAGTGTTATACCCCGTAGAATTCCCGCCACTTAGATGACCTATTCGCACGTTGGTTAAGCATATTTGAAAGCCATACGTGCTAGGGAAAGGCCCGGGAAAAGATCGGACGAGAAACCCGTCGAACCATCGCGGGAGGAGCCGAGGCAGAGCCCCTCCGCGATGGCAGCGTGTCACGGAGGTGAGGCCTCCGCGATGGCTCCGTGACACGTTGCCCAGGTTCAGGCCCAAGTATATAAGCCTCCACTTCGGTTTAAAATCATTTCATTACTTAATAACTTCCAGAGAACGTAGTGAACAGAGGGAAAACGAAGGGAGATTATAAATTATTGTCCGATTACGCTGCCAAACGCTGCCCAAACCCAAATTAATCCTAGATACCAAGGTATTTAGCAGCAGAGAGCATTTCTACGAAGTTAGTTTCGCGAAATACGGCCGACGAATTGGCGAGCCACCGAACTAAAGTAAGTAGAATTGCTCTAAATTAATGTCTATGTGTTCCTAGCTGAGAAGTGAATACTTCTCCCTTCTGGGCCGCTGAAAAATAGCGAGTTTTCGACCGTCTTTCGATAAGCCTAAGTTTAGGCTATAAACTATATCGAAAGTGAAGTTGCCTTTTGAAATAAAGTTGTATTTAGTATTGATTGACGTATTTATGAATGCAGTTGGGAGAAAATAGTTGAAGTACCGGCCGAGCCTCGTCCGGCGGACGGATATTCAAAGATAAGGTATGTAAAGTTAAGTTTCCTCGGCAAGTTTAGTAACCTCGAAGCAGTATAGTAATTTACAGACCAGTAGCATGTTTAGAAATCGATTATCGTGTTATTTTGAATATTGGTGCAATATGAGAAGTTTTGGGTTGTAACGTGTACGATACCTATCCGTATGATATAGATTCGGGCGTAAGTGGTTAAGGCTGCCCAGTATATTCAGTATGTGATGTAATATGCCATGTTAAGATATTGTTGTGTTTAGCTGAGACCTCACGGGGTAGTACAGTATCAGTAAAGCATTCCAAATATAGAATAGTAACTATATATGGTTTAGGAAGCATGTTAGAAATAGGAAATTATGTTAACACAGAAACTTAGTAAACAGTATAGTTTTCAGCAGAAACACCTCCTCGTATAACTTTTACCCCAGTACAGTTTGACAGGAGGCTATATTTATATTTATACTTACCTGTCTCAGCATGTATCAGACACTTACAGATTGCTATTATTAGCTCAGTATGTGATTTATACGATACCCTACACCTGATAGTCTTAGCTTATGAGATACACAGACAGCATGATTAGTTGAGACCATTGTATTGATTGGGGTTGGATTACCTAGCATCCCTGACCGCCCAGGGTTAATAGCTGTATCGACTCGTCCGCCAGAGGACGAGGATACGTCGCTCTACATAGTGATATGCCGTCCCGCAAGGGGACGAAGATGGGATGCCAGTTTCCCCATATTGTGCCTTGGTCGGCCCTTATACACCCCCGTCGAGCGGGTACGCCCGGGGTGTTGATTTAGAGTCCTTCGGACTCAGATACAGTTATAGTCAGGGGCTCAGCGAGCCCAAGTGCATACCCAGGGACCGGCAGGATGCTTACAGCCACTATAGGAGATGGGATGACCGGGGTAGGGGCATAGATTCTGTGTTGATTGTACCTCCCGGCTTATGGGGACTGGGCAAGGTTTGTGTATGTTATGTTATGTTATGTATGTTATGCTATGTTATATTAGACGCGAGTAGATTGGTAGTAGAATGATACGCCTCCAGGTATGATTCCTACTTCCTTCGGTATCAGTAAGAACATGTACGATCTACATCATCAGACAGTTAAGTTATTCCTCCTACTTCAGCTTCATCAGTCATATTATTGCTTTCAGATGTTGTTTTCAGTTATATTATTTCAGTTGCTTTACATACTCAGTACCAGCGGTACTGACGCCCAGTGGGGCGCTGCATTACTTGCCTGCAGGTACTCCTAGACGAGCAGGCGATTCTACGTGACTCCCTGTCAGTGGTTGAGTATTCAGCTCCAGTCATCCGGAGGCTGAATTTCAGAGGTGTAGTTCAGTTCCTTTTGTTGTATATAGTATGGGTAGGTCGGGGCCCTGTCCCGATCAGTTCTACTACTATTCCTAGAGGCTTGCAGTCTGTATGAAATCCCTGTGGTCAGATGAGCTGGTCGTGTGGGGCCGTGCAGTTGTATAGTTGTCTTTACTCTTTCTTACTTCTGTGAAGGTCGTGTGGGGCCATAATTGTCAGTAGTGGTGACCTTGCCGGTCACGTAGCTTCTTTTTGTGCTTTATGATTAAGTTGCAGATAACTAGATAGCATGGTGGCCTTGTCGGCCCGTATAGGTTTCCCTGAATTACTATGTTTCTGGTTAGCTGCTAATACAGGTACAGAAGGCTATAGGCCAATGGGCCGGGGGCTGTATTTACAGCCGTTATATAGCCCTTTGTTTCCAGAAATGTGAGTTAGAGCCAGCCAGGCGCCAGATGCGCCCAGGCTTAACAGTCTAGCAGGTCAGGTCTTAGTAGGGCACCAGGTGCCAGTCATACCCCCCCCCCCCAAGGTGGGGTGTGACAAACTTGGTATCAGAGCAGGTCGTATCCCAGGGAGTCTGCAAGCCGTACTAAGTAGAGTCCTGTCCATGGATGTGTTGTGCACCACATACTATGGGTAGGAGGCTGCAAGGCATGATAGGATGGTTGTCTTTTATTCTGATTTAGTCTCCACTACGTCAGGAGCCGTTTGGAGTGACAGTATCTTCAGCAGTCCCTATACCGACACCTTCCGACCAGGAGGTTAGGAGTGCTGTAGTTATGATAGCATAGATGATGGCTGCTCAGCGTCAGCAAATGCCATCCACAGTTGCAGAAGCATCAGGAGGGCCCGGTAGTTCGAGGGTCCGAGAGTTCTTAGCCCTGAATCCCCCACAGTTCACAGGCACGGATCGAACAGAGGACCCCCAGGATTTTCTGGATCAGATGCAGAGAATCTTCAGGGTTATGCATGCTACGCCTACTGAGTCAGTTGAATTGGCCGCATTCCGGTTGCGAGATATTGCGGTGTTATGGTATGAAAGCTGGGAGAGGTCCCGAGGGAGAGATGTTCCCCCTCCCACCTGGTCCAGCTTTTCAGGAGCCTTTCTAGATCACTATTTGCCGCGGGAGATCCAACAGGCCCGGGTAGACCAGTTCCTACATCTGGAACAGGGGGCCATGAGTGTTCGGGAATATTCCTTGCGGTTTGACTCCTTGGCTCGATATGCACCGGCTTTCGTGGATACCATTGCATCCAGAGTGCACCGTTTTATTATGGGGTTGAACCCAGAGTATGTCGAGACTTGTATCACGGCCACACTGTGAGAAGATATGGATATTTCCCGAATCCAGGCATTTGCCCAGAATATTGAGGGCATCAGACAGCGACATCGAGAAATCAGAAGGGTTAATCAGGAGCAGCGTCGCCGGGATAGGCCAGCCGAGTTACAGAGAGAGGCCCGGGGAGGACCCAGGCCATGATTGTCAGACAGGCCACCCAGGCCCCCGCCTCCGCCACAGTCACAGGGAGGTAGATTCAGCCGCAGGGGGCAGTTAGAGGCTGGTAGAGGTTCGCAGACGGCAGACTCACCGTCACAGAGGAGGGCGGAGCAGAGTAGGTATGCCCTACCACTTTGCCCTATATGCAGTCGACGTCATTCTGGAGCATGCAGGTATGGTTCCACCGCATGCTATATTTGTGGCCAAGAAGGCCATTTGATGAGAGATTGCCCAGCCAGAGGTCGTGAGGACCGGGACAGACAGGATAGGGCATCAACAGGATCACGAGCTACAACATCCTCGACTGGGCGTAGGCCCTCAGTTTCAGCAGGCAGGGGTCGAGGCAGAGCAGGGGCCTCCAGTACAGGTGCGAGTCCAAGCCGCACATATGCCTTACCAGGGAGGCAAGATTCAGAGGCATCGCCTGATGTTGTGACAGGTATGCTAACTATCTGCTCACACCCTGCTTATGTGCTAATTGATCCAGGGTCTACTTTGTCCTATATTACTCCATTTGTGGCACGAAAGTTTAGTATTGTACCAGAATCATTACAGCAGCCCTTCCTAGTATCTACGCCCGTTGGTGACTCTATCACAGTTAGCCAAATTTACCGCGGGTGTACAATAGAGGTTGCTGATTGTCAGACCACAGTAGATCTGGTCGAGTTAGAAATGATAGACTTCGATGCCATAATGGGTATGGATTGGTTAGTACCATGTTTTGCTAACGTTGAATGTTGGACCAAAACGGTCCGATTCCACTTCCCGGGGGAGGCAGTACGGGAGTGGAAGGGCAGCACCGCGACGCCAAAAGGTAGGTTTATTTCCTACCTTCGAGCGAGAAAGTTGATATCTAAGGGGTGCATTTACCATCTTGTCAGAGTTCAGGATGTCCAAGCAGAATCTCCGACACTCCAGTCTGTTCCAGTGGTAAATGAATTCCCAGATGTATTTCCTGATGAGTTACCTGGTATTCCCCCAGAAAGGGAAATAGACTTCGCTATTGACTTGCTACCAGGCACTCGGCCAATATCAATACCTCCTTACCGTATGGCTCCTGCAGAACTCAGAGAATTAAAGGAGTAGTTGAAAGATTTGTTAGACAAGGGTTTTATCAGGCCGACTACTTCCCCGTGGGGTGCGCCAGTCTTGTTTGTGAGAAAGAAAGATGGCTCGCTCCGAATGTGCATAGACTATCGGCAGCTAAACAAAGTTACAATAAAGAACAAGTATCCGCTTCCCAGGATTGATGACCTATTTGATCAGCTACATGGAGCCAGATACTTTTCTAAGATTGACTTGCGGTCCGGATATCACCAGGTCCGAGTACGTGAGAGGGACATCCCTAAGACAGCATTCAGGACCCGATATGGACATTTTGAATTTCTGGTTATGTCCTTCGGGCTAACAAATGCCCCAGCAGTCTTTATGGACCTGATGAACAGTATTTTCAGACCCTTCCTGGACTTGTTCGTGATAGTATTCATTGATGATATTCTGGTGTATTCTCGCTCTGAAGCAGATCACCAGACTCATTTGCGGACAGTGCTCCAAATTCTTAGGGACCGCCAGTTGTATGCTAAATTTTCAAAGTGTGAATTCTGGCTTAACTCAGTAGCCTTTTTAGGACATATTGTCTCAGAGGCTGGTATACAGGTAGACAAGCAGAAGATAGAAGCAGTTAAGTCATGGCCTAGGCCTACCACCCCGACTGAAGTTCGTAGCTTTCTGAGTTTGGCAGGATACTATCGGAGGTTCGTTGAGGGATTCTCAACCATTGCTGCATCTTTAACCAAATTGACACAGAAGGCAGTAAAGTTCCAGTGGACGGAGGCATGCGAGCAGAGTTTCCAGGAACTGAAAGATAGATTAACCTCCGCCCCAGTACTAGCACTGCCGGAAGGCACAGAAGGTTATTCGGTCTATTGCCACGCGTCAGGTGTCGGATTGGGTTGTGTGTTGATGCAGCATGGTAGAGTAATTGGATATGCTTCCAGGCAGCTGAGGAAACACGAGAAGAATTACCCCACCCATGATCTAGAGTTGGCCGCAGTAATTCATGCCTTGAAGATGTGGAGGCATTACCTGTACGGCATCCATGTTGATATATATACAGATCATAAGAGCTTGCAGTACATTTTTACTCAGAGGGAGTTGAATCTACGGCAACGTCGCTGGTTAGAATTGTTGAAGGATTATGATGTGAACATCCTGTACCATCCGGGAAAAGCCAATGTTGTGGCAGACGCCCTGAGCCGTAAGTCAATGGGGAGTTTGGCGTATCTGCGACCTGAGAAACAGAAATTAGCTAAAAAAATTCATCTGTTAGCTGGACTAGCCGTTCGAGTAATGGAAATAGAAAATAATGGGGCCGTAATTCAAAATTCGGCAGTGTCTTCATTAGTTGCAGAGGTAAAGGAACGACAGTATGAGGATCCCGATTTAGTCCAGCTCAGAGATAGAGTTCAGAAGGATAAGGAGCCAGATTTTCAGATAACCGAGGATAATGTGCTACGTTGTAAGGGCCGCCTCTGTGTCCCGAATGTTTCAGGACTTCGTGGCCAGATCATGCATGAGGTAAACTACGCTCGCTATTCCCTTCACCCAGGGGCGACGAAAATGTACCGCGATATCAGAGACATCTACTGGTGGCCAGGTATGAAAGCTGAGATAGCTGAATTTGTATCTAGATGTTCTAATTGTCAGCAGGTAAAAGCCGAGCACCAGAAACCGAGTGGTTTGACTCAAGAGATAACGGTACCTACGTGGAAATGGGAAGTAATAAACATGGATTTTGTAACAGGGTTACCCCGTACTAGACGCAGATATGATTCCATTTGGGTAATAGTTGATAGGCTGACAAAATCAGCTCATTTCCTGCCAGTGAAGGCTACCTTCTCAGCCAAGAATTATGTCGAATTGTATATTAGAGAAATAGTTAGATTGCATGGGGTACCGGTATCTATCATTTCAGACAGGGGGGCACAGTTTACAGCTAGGTTCTGGCAGTCATTTCAGAAAGGTCTGGGGACACAGATTAAGTTGAGTACAGCATTCCATCCTCAGACAGACGGGCAGGCTGAATGTACAATTCAGATGCTCGAAGATATGCTACGAGTGTGTGTGTTAGATTTTGGGGGTAGCTCGGATGAACATCTCTCGTTAATTGAATTTGCTTATAATAACAGTTACCATTCAGCTATTCAGATGGCGCCCTTCGAGGCATTGTACGGTCGAAAATGTAGATCGCCGGTGGGTTGGTTTGAAATAGGAGAATCAGCATTAGTTGGGCCAGACATTGTTCGGCAGTCCGAGGAAAAGATAAAGCTTATCCGAGAACGTTTACTGACCGCTCAGAGCCGCCAGAAGTCATACGCAGATAGACGGCGCAGAAATCTAGAATTTTCGGTAAATGACTGGGTATATCTGAAAGTGTCCCCGATGAAAGGGGTAATGAGGTTTGGCAAGAAAGGCAAGCTTAGCCCAAGATTCATTGGGCCGTATCAGATTCGGCGAAGAATAGGCCGCGTGGCATATGAGTTAAACTTGCCTCCAAAATTAGCATCTGTTCACCCAGTATTCCATGTTTCTATGTTAAGAAAGTTCGTAGAGGACCCTTCTACAGTAGTTCCAGTCCAGGATGTTCAGGTCACAGAGGAGTTAGCCTATGAAGAGGTTCCCGTAGCCATTTTAGACAGACAGATTCGCAGGCTGAGAACTAAAGACGTTGCATCTGTCAAGGTATTGTGGCGTAACAGAAATCGGGAAGAAATGATGTGGGAGGCTGAAGAAGACATGAAAATCAGATATCCTCACCTATTTCAGGCCTAGTCAGACGACAGGTATGTCCGTATCATTACTTATACAGTATCTTATGATTGTATGTTTGTAAATGATAAAGAAAGAAGTGATATTGAGTTGTTTAGTGAATCTTGGAATATTGTGTGCGGTGCCTGTGTTGGACTTTTCTGCATTTCAGGTTTTTGCGATAGTCCATATTACAGGGGAAACTCTGGCAAAATTTTTCCAGAAAGTAAGGTAAGCAGTCCTCTAGATAACAGTATACATTCGAGGACGAATGTTCCTAAGAGGGGGAGAATGTTATACCCCGTAGAATTCCCGGTTCTTAGATGACCTATTCGCACGTTGGTTAAGCATATTTGAAAGCCATACGTGCTAGGGAAAGGCCCGGGAAAAGATCAAACGAGAAACCCGTCGAACCATCGCTGGAGGAGCCGAGGCAGAGCCCCTCCGCGATGGCAGCGTGTCACGGAGGTGAGGGCTCCGCGATGGCTCCGTGACACGTTGCCCAGGTTCAGGCCCAAGTATATAAGCCTCCACTTCGGTTTAAAATCATTTCATTACTTAATAACTTCCAGAGAACGTAGTGAACAGAGGGAAAATGAAGGGAGATTATAAATTATCGTCCGATTACGCTGCCAAACGCTGCCCAAACCCAAATTAATCCTAGATACCAAGGTATTTAGCAGCAGAGAGCATTTCTACGGAGTTAGTTTCGCGAAATACGGCCGACGAATCGGCGAGCCACCGAACTAAAGTACGTAGAATTGCTCTAAATTAATGTCTATGTGTTCCTAGCTGAGAAGTGAATACTTCTCCCTTCTGGGCCGCTGAAAAATAGCGAGTTTTCGACCGTCTTTCGATAAGCCTAAGTTTAGGCTATAAACTATATTGAAAGTGACGTTGCCTTTTGAAATAAAGTTGTATTTAGTATTGATTGACGTATTTATGAATGCAGTTGGGAGAAAATAGTTGAAGTACCAGCCGAGCCTCGTCCGGCGGACGGATATTCAAAGATAAGGTATGTAAAGTTAAGTTTCCTCGGCAAGTTGAGTAACCTCGAAGCAGTATAGTAATTTACAGACCAGTAGCATGTTTAGAAATCGATTATCGTGTTATTTTGATATTGGTGCAATATGAGAAGTTTTGGGTTGTAACGTGTACGATACCTATCCGTACGATATAGATTCGGGCGTAAGTGGTTAAGGCTGCCCAGTATATTCAGTATGTGATGTAATATGCCATGCTAAGATATTGTTGTGTTTAGCTGAGACCTCGCGGGGTAGTACAGTATCAGTAAAGCATTCCAGATATAGAATAGTAACTATATATGGTTTAGGAAGCATGTTAGAAATAGGAAATTATGTTAACACAGAAACTTAGTAAACAGTATAGTTTTCAGCAGAAACACCTCCTCGTATAACTTTTACCCCAGTACAGTTTGACAGGAGGCTATATTTATATTTATACTTACCTGTCTCAACATGTATCAGAAACTTACAAATTGCTATTATTAGCTCAGTATGTGATTTATACGATACCCTACACCTGATAGTCTTAGCTTATGAGATACACAGACAGCATGATTAGTTGAGACCATTGTATTGATTGGGGCTGGATTACCTAGCATCCCTGACCGCCCAGGGTTAATAGCTGTATCGACTTGTCTGCCAGAGGACGAGGATACGTCACTCTACAGAGTGATATGCCGTCCCGCAAGGGGACGAAGATGGGATGCCAGTTTCGCCATATTGTGCCTTGGTCGGCCCTTATACACCCCCGTCGAGCGGGTACGCCTGGGGTGTTGATTTAGAGTCCTTCGGACTCAGATACAGTTATAGTCAGGGGCTCAGCGAGTCCAAGTGCATACCCAGGGACCGGCAGGATGCTAACAACCACTATAGGAGATGGGATGACCGGGGTAGGTGCATAGATTCTGTGTTGATTGTACCTCCCGGCTTATGGGGACCGGGCAAGGTTTGTGTATGTTATGTTATGTTATGTATGTTATGCTATGTTATATTAGACGCGAGTAGATTGGTAGTAGAATGATACGCCTCCAGGTATGATTCCTACTTCCTTCGGTATCAGTAAGAACAGGTACGATCTACATCATCAGACAGTTAAGTTATTCCTGCTACTTCAGCTTCATCAGTCATATTATTGCTTTCAGATGTTGTTTTCAGTTATATTATTTCAGTTGCTTTACATACTCAGTACCAGCGGTACTGACGCCCAGTGGGGCGCTGCATTACTTGCCTGCAGGTACTCCTAGACGAGCAGGCGATTCTACGTGACTCCCTGTCAGCGGTTGAGTATTCAGCTCCAGTCATCCGGAGGCTGAATTTCAGAGGTGTAGTTTAGTTCCTTTTGTTGTATATAGTATGGGTAGGTCGGGGCCCTGTCCCGATCAGTTCTATTACTATTCCTAGAGGCTTGCAGTCTGTATGAAATCCCTGTGGTCAGATGAGCCGGTCGTGTGGGGCCGTGCAGTTGTATAGTTGTCTTTACTCTTTCTTACTTCTGTGATGGTCGTGTGGGGCCATAATTGTCAATAGTGGTGACCTTGCCGGTCACGTAGCTTCTTTTTGTGCTTTATGATTAAGTTGCAGATAAATAGACAGCATGGTGGCCTTGTCGGCCCGTATAGGTTTCCCTGAATTACTATGTTTCTGGTTAGCTGCTAATACAGGTACAGAAGGCTATAGGCCAATGGGCCGGGGGCTGTATTTACAGCCGTTATATAGCCCTTTGTTTCCAGAAATGTGAGTTAGAGCCAGCCAGGCGCCAGATGCGCCCAGGCTTAACAGTCTAGCAGGTCAGGTCTTAGTAGGGCACCAGGTGCCAGTCATACCCCCCCCCCCAAGGTGGGGTGTGACAACAAGGAAGGTGAGTTTTAGTGGGAAAACAAACAGAAGAAAGAGATTTAAAAAAATTAAAGATTTACCGATTAACCGTACCCATTCGTTTACAGTGAACCTAGTTGGCCTTGGTCCTTCCTTGGATATTGTGAACCTCAACATAAAAAAGATGCTTAAGTTGAGGGTGGCTAGAGTAGGGTTGCGTAAAGGGTGAGAACAGAAGACAGGAAAAGGAAAGAGAAAAACATGTATGAACAAGCTCATTGTTGAAAGAAAAATCCCCCAATAGTCACCTAAGTTGAAAAATTGAGATATAAAAGGAGGTACAAGGAGGGAATTTGGAAATTGAGGAAAGTGCTGAAAATCAAAGTGTTATGAAGTGTTAAAGTGCTTAGGGAGCTTAGTCACTATCTTGGCCAAATAGTTCCTACCCGTCCCTTAGCCTATATTACAACCAAATTAAAGTCCTAATTGATCCTTGATTCATAATTCTATATTAGAGAAGTATTACACTAAGGGCAAGCCTATGGGTCGTCTTTTTGCATGTATGTTGAGTTCTTTGGGAGAGTGAGAGGATATTGTTTTATTTATGCCCAAGTTAATCTTATTCTATATCTTGTGTGAAAATGGGCATCTCTCCAAATAGTGAGGGGCACAATGGTAAGACTTCGGTTTAATCTTGATTGCTAAATTACATATAATTCATGTTGGCCCAAAATATGTCTTGATGAGTTAGTTTTCAAAATCTAAGTAATTTCAAAGTTTGACATCTTAATGTTTAACCTATATGCATGTGAGTGAATTGTTTGAGCTTCATTATTTTGTCTCGTGATCCTAAGTTCAAGTAGACCTATTCGTAGGATGAATTTTGTGCTTAAATGTGAGAAGGGAAGTAGTAGATTGTTCGAGGACAAACAACAGTTTAAGTGTGGGGTGTTGATCAAGGGCATATTTACGCACTTCATAGACATATTTTTTCCCATACTTTACTATGTTTTGAGAAAAAATTATGTGTGTTTGCATGTGATTATGTTATATATTTGTGAAATTAGCTAACACACGTGATGAGTTTTTAGGGCTTAAAATGATGAATTTGAAGGTATTTGAGGCTTATTGATCAAATGTGAAGAAGTGAAGTTGAAGAAGAAGGATTGAATTAATCATGATTTAAGGGCAAAAATAATGCAAGTGCACTGCCACTCATACGCGACCAGCAGCGCAAGGCGCCAGCACCTCAGCACAACCAGCCACGCGAAGCAGCAGTAGTGTAGCACCGTGAGAGGCACGAGGCGCAAACAGATCTGGAGCTATGACAGGCGCAAGGCGCCAATAGATCCTGTGCGTTGGCACGCGCAAAGCAGCCCCTTCCCCCTGCGATGGCAGGCACGCAATAGCACTGTCCATGTGCGTTGGCTTGTGCGACGCGACACTAGGAACACGGAAATAGAAGGTGCGACGCGGCTAAGGTGTTTCACACAGCCAAAAACCAATTCCTACTTCAACTAGGGAAAGGAAATTTGAATCCCAAGTCAGATTCATCAAGAACAAGCAAAGCATAAATCTACTACTATAAATACCTCTTTATTTTCATATAATAGTTATAAAGTTTCAAGTTCAAATGTCTTCAAGAGTGGAAGTTTTACAACAAGTTTTTAGAGTAAATTTTATGACGTGTTAGAAGACATATTTTGAGATGATCGTTAAGTTGTTCTTCCGAATTTTGCATTAATCAAGTGAAGGTTCTTCCAATCATTGTTGTAAGTATAAAATTTAATTTTTATTTATGAATTCTATTAATTTACTTATAAACATGATATGCTAAAACTACCACAACTAGGGTTGTGGGAACCATGGTAAATTAACAAATGAGGGTTTACAAGAAGTGATTCTAAACCAATACTAAACACTTATATTGTATTCTCTTCATCTTTAACATTGCTTAACGATGCACAACATTAGGAAGTGCCCAAATTCTTTACTTGCTTTGGTCGAAGAGGTTGTGATTAGGAAAAGAGAATTACAAAAAAGCCTTGATCTCGATGATCATTGTATTAACTTGAGCTGTGGTCGCAGGACAGTTATATTTGGAACAAATTTATAATGGTTAAATTGAAATCGCTCATGAGACTTGGTCGAGTAATTGTGTACAGTCATTCAATAGTGACTGGTCAGTCATTTGAATGAACCTAGGTTATCAGTTCTATAAGTAAAGTATTGGGATAAATCACTAGTATAAAATCCGCAGTAGTTAAGGATCCATGGGAAACACTTACCCTAGTTAATTGCATTAATTTTGAAGCAACCATCAATTTCTCAACATTGTTACTTATTAATTTTACAAATCCCCCCTCTTAGGAAATAGTTTAATAAAAAGCTTAAGCACTAGCATTCTTCTACATCCTTAAATATTCCCTATGGGATCGACCCCAACCTCTAGTTGGGTTCTTTATTGAACCTCTAGTTGGGTTCTTTATTGACAACGTCCGCTTCTCACATCAGTAAGAGGTGTGGTTTGTGCGTTATCACGGATGTAACTCGAGCCTTCAACTCCTGAAAGCTCCTCTCATAAGCCTCCGACCATTGGAATTTCACCTTTTTGTAGGACAATTTTTTCAAGGGTGTTGAAATAGATGAGAAGCTTCAACAAATCTCTGATAGTAGCCAGCTAAACCCAAAAAGCTCTGAATCTCTGAAGGATTCATCGGTCTAGGCCAATTCTACACCGCTTCAATTTTCTGAGAGTCCAACTTTATGCCCTCACATGATACCACATGGCCCAAAAACGCCATTGAATTCAACCAAAACTCAGACTTGCTTAATTTAGCATATTAGCTGGCGATCCTTGAGAGTCTGTAGCACCACCCTTAAATGAGCGGCATGCTCCTCCTCGCTCCGAGTGTATATCATGATGTCATAAAAAACACAATCGCCAACATATCTAAGTATGGCTTGAACACCCTATTCATCAAATCAATAAAAGCTGCAGGAGCATTAGTTAGTCCAAAAGACATAACTACAAACTCATAACAATCATACCGTCTCCAGAAGGCTATCTTCGAGATGTCACTCTCTCGAACTCTAAGTTGATGGTACCCGAATTTGAGATATCTTCGAAAAACACTTGACACACTAAAGCTGGTCAAATAAATCATCAATCGTGGGTAGAGGATACCTATTCTTGACAGTTACTTTTTTTAATTGCCGATAATCAATACACATCATAAGAGATCCATCCTTCTTCCGGACAAAGAGAATTGGGGCACCCTATGGGGACTTGCTTGGTCTAATGAAACCATTATCTAATAGGTCCTTCAATTGCTCCTTCAACTCCTTTAGCTCGGCTGGAGCCATTCTGTAGGGAGGAGTAGATATAGGCTGTGTATCAGGAAGAAGGTCAATACCGAAATCAATTTCCCTCTCGGGAGGAAAACCCGGTAAATCATAAGGGAATACTTCTGTATATTCACATACTATCAGCACTGACTGGATAGTTGGGATCTCGGACTCAACATCCTTAACCCTAACTATATGGTACACACAACCTTCGAAAATCATCTTCCTGGCCTTAAGATAGGAAATAAATCGACCTATAGGCACGACCGAACTACCTTTCCACTCCAAGACTGAATCACTCAGAAAGTGGAACTCCACCGCATGAATTCTACATTTAACAGAAGCATAACACATATACGACCAATCCATGCAGAGAATAATATCAAAGTCAGTCATGGCTAACTCTACAAGTTCTGCGGAGGTGACTTTATGCAATACTATGATCAGGCAACTTCTGTACACCCACCTAGCTACAACTGAATCACCAACGGGAGTAGAGACTAAGAATGATTCTGATAGAATTTAGGGACTAACTCTGAAGCTACTAGCAATATAAGGTGTTACAGAGGATAAGGTAGCCCCTGGATCTAACAAAGCATAAGCATCAAGGTGAAACACTTGTAACATACCTATAACCACATTCGATGAAGTCTCCTGCTCTTGGGGCGAGGCGAGGGCATATAATTTGTTTTGGCACTGTCCACCACCCCTACTAGTGGATGCCCCCTGGTGGGCTGAACGTGTTGGAGCTTTTGTTGACCTGGTAGTGTGTGCATAGACTTTATCATTATACTATCTAGCAAATGGACATGCTCGACGCATGTGTCCGGATCTACCGCACCCATAACAAATGTCTGAGCCGAGCAAACACTCCCCGGCATGACTCTTGCCACACTTCCTGCAACTTGGAAAGGTGCGCTCTACCTGCATGCCCCTCTGATCCCTCGAACCTGAGGCCCTGCTCCTCTGATTTGGGTCTGGATGGAACACTAGTAGATGATGGTTCTGGAGATAGTGATCTCTGTTGAATCTGCGGGCAGTGACCACCGGCGGATCTCTGTTGAGTAAACCATAGCTATTTGTCCGAGCCCTTTTGGCCTCTCTCTCCCTCACATTTGCTGCCTCTATCTGCTGGGTGTACAAGACTATTTGAGGGAAATCCATATCCTAGTGGAGAATAGCCGTCCTGCAATCCTTGTCCAAATAGCTCGCCACACCATGAACAAACTTTCTTACCCGCGTCCTCTGATCAGCCACTAACTCTGGGGCGTACTTCGATAGGCGAGTGAACTAGAGAGCATACTCCTGCACCATCATTCTCCCTTGCTTAATATTCACGAACTCGGCTGCCTTCAACTCCCTTATCTCAAAAGGGAAGAACCAATCTAGGAACGCAACATGGAACTCCTCCCAAGTGACAGGGCCTGCTCCGGTGGCCTTACTATCTTTCCATTGCTAAAACTAGATGTGTGTGATCCCTTTCATTTGGTATGAGGCTAACTCCACACACTCAACGCTAATCACACCCATGACTTGGGTGATCTTCAAAATCTCATCAATGAACTCATGCGAGTCCTCATCTACTTTTGACTCGAGGAACTCTGGCAGGTTCATTCTTAAGAAATCCTTGACTCGAGCTGCCATCGCATTTTCATTTTGCGGGACATGCACCACTACCTGATGGTAGAATTAAGTGGTCAAGGCCTACGCTAGCATCTGAATAGCATCCCTAAACTCAGCATGGGAAACCAGCTCCGGTGCATGGTTCTCTTGGACTTGTAGGGCTTTTTGGTGCCCATCTCCATTGCCATCCTCGTGGTTGCTTTTGTTCCCGTTCCTTCTACCATTCACTTAGCTGGGAGCCATGATTCTACAATCGCGAATATCATGAGACATTTCATCGCATGATGTAGATCATGAAAGAAGGGACCATTTCCTAAATGTCTCGTAGCCTCTTCGTCATAAGTGTGGTGCGCTTCACACCCATGAATAAGACTCTACTCAACACGGCTTTCAGACACCCTAGGACACTTCAAACCTATTTATCTGAATACCAAGTTTGTCATGACCCGAACGTAGACCCGGATCGTAACACGAGACAAAGAGCCCCAAAAGACTCCAAGTCGACCCATGGCGTGAGCATACATCTAAATCAATAAATAAAAGTGAATACTCAATGTAGTAACATACTGGAAGCATAACCATGACATACATAGAATGATAAATGTAATTCATACATAACACTTGGATACTACACATGATCTGGAATCCTCTAACATATTTGATGGATTGATGGGACAACACCCCCAACTAACCCGACAAGTCTAGAAAAAAACTAAGCATGAAAAGATAACTAATATCAAACTAGTCCTCGAAGAATGAGGACTCACCAAAGAGTTGGATGCTAATCTCCGAGATGGGCTAATGACGGTGCTGGGGCTAAAGATCGGAGTCTCTATCATGAAACAATATAGCAAAGAGTATGCTGTCAGTACATGGAATGTACCGAGTATGTAAGGTAAGTAAAACGGACATTAAAAATACATAAAAGCTCATAAGAGATCATAAGAGTGGAACAACATGCTCATATCATAAATATCATAAGATAACATACGGCTCAAGGTTTTCAAATCATTCATACTCCATTGATTATCTTAATAGTAAGAGAAACTTTATAAATCACTTGAGTCAAAATAACATAAACATAGTAAAATAATAAAACATGCGGAACAATGGGAGGACTCGTCATAACTGACACCATTGTGGTAAAGCCTTACATGATGCCCCAACTATCTCACTCAAGTGGGAAAAGTCGTCCCTGGCTTGCCAGGCAAGGGACGTGCATTACGTGATATCACGAAAGAGGGGATCCATAACATTGTAATGTATCATTATGAACCTACGGTGGCACATAGTTATGAGACACCAGCGTAGTCCTTTGAATGCTGGGTTACTCGGTGCTAGACACTACTCTCAAATAACATGCACATTAGGCTCATACGTAAATCATAAATATCATTCATGAGATTCGTGGCTAAATAAACATTTAACATCATTGATCCCCTTTTCGTAGATGATTAGCCATGAATCAAGGTCCCTTTAATCGGCCAATATCATAAATCGATCAATCATGAAATCCATTTCATAAATCATAAATCATACATGAACATGTGGGCAGTGCCCAATACTTTAACATGCTTGAAAATGCATAATTCACTTTAAATAATGATTATAAACATGGGTAACTTGAAAACATGCATTTCATCATCAATACTTCATCAAACATGAACATTCATCATAATTCTTAACTTTCATGAAATTTTCATAAATGGGCATTTTAATTTTAAAAAGCTTGAAACATGATTTTGATGGAAAATAACGTAAAAGTTGCCCATAATTCATAATTCGATAATAATAACTCATTTCGGTTATACCCATGTAGAGAATTCAAATTTCATGCATTGGGTTAAAACCCCCATAGAATCATTATAGAAATTTCATATTTTAGAGAGAGTTTGGGCATGGGTGTGAACGGATTTACCCATTCATAACCCTACATACCTGATTATAGCTGATTCTTACACTTTCCTGATTGCCCAAGAACGATTTGAGAAGAATTGGAAGGGCTAAGACTTGATCTCCTCTCTAACTCTCTATAACTTGCATGCATGGGCTTTGAATAGGTTAGAATGACTTAACCTATCTTAACACACTCTGAAAATAACTTAAAACGATGTAGTATAGGTCCTTAGAGCATAGGAATGATTTCAAAGAAAATAACTGCTCGTCAGTCCTCACGAGGGATCTAACGACTCTTTACTCAAGGCCATGACTCGTGGCATCATCCGTCACATGCACTTCCTTAAATTTCAAATAATTTACCTCTTTTGACCACAACCCAAACCACAAATCTTTGTGACTGAACATGAGTCATGGGGTCATTCCGCGGTGTACACTGCCATCTCTTTTCTCCTTCTCAGTCACCACTTCCTACGACTGACTCAACGAGTCATGTTGTCTGACCACGAGTCATAGTCATGTCCGTGGGAACGTTAAATTCCAAATTTCAAACTCACATCCTGAGCCTCACCACGAGTCATCTCACGACTCGTGGTCTATCCCCATGGGTCACATCACTACCCGTTTCGTGACTTGATGCCAGATTTTAAATTTTCTATTTCAACTCTCGAATCTGATATTTTGGCTTCCGGGGTATAACAAAAATGGTTAATTCTACTCAAGTAGGTATTAAAGAGATGAGGGGAGAGCTATCAAGCTTGAGTCGGCTGGTAGATTTACATTCGACCTCCATCAAGCAACTAGAGCAATAGATAGAGCAAATCTCTGGAACGCTTAATTAGAGACAACAGGGTACCTTTCCTAGTGACACCGTTCCTATTTCCATGTGAGCATAACCCAAACAAGCATCTTGAATTGAGTCTGAGTAATCAAGATACCTGCAACATGCTGCAATATTAAATCAAGTGCTGCTTGGGAGCCAACCCAAGGTATTTTATTTTTTATTTTTTATTTTTAGAGTTGATTGGTTTGATCAGGTATGCATGAATTACGCGATAAACCATGAAAGAATTTTTAAGCATAACAGTTGAAAATGGGTGCAACGGGGAGGTTCTGTGCTACATAAATAGGTCCGCAATGGATGAGGTCGTGCGATACGTACGCCCTACAGTGCACAAGGAGGTGTGACGCGTAGGTCTTATGCCACACGGACAGGCGTGACATGCAAACAATCCTACGCAGGGATTGCCGTGAAGAAGAGAGGCCGTCCAAGTGCGAAAAGTAGTTGGCAGACCCATGTAAACCTGACCCAAGGGATGATTTAAAGTGCAAAAAGCTAAATTTTTCCTCACTTTTCAGCATACCCCGCACCGCACACCCTTATTCTCTCTCAAATTTCTCTCCTAAACTTCATCCTATTCCTAAAATTTTCCAAATTTCTTCACCTAGACCATACAAAATTTCATGTTTTTTCAGATTTCACCAAAAATGGATCCAAAATCTAACAAAGAGAAGGGTGTGGCTTCTTCAAGCCATGGTACAAAAAGGCCAAGAATGGGCCAAGAAGCACAAAATAAGGATGCGAGCATGCCATTACAACCACCATGATGATGTGGACTTCGTTGGGTCACGGAGCAAGAAGGTAAAAAGTGGTTTAAAGAGCATAAAGAATCAAAATGTTCTGATGAATTATGTAACACCCCAAAAGTTCCTAAGACTAAACCCGAGGTTATGAGTTAGATCATGCTAAGAGAAATGGAACTCATAGGATCATGGTACGAATCGTACCAAGGGTAGTAGTATGATGTCCAAGAAAGTTGGTTAAGACCACGACAGGAACCTAAAATTCATACCTTGATTGTTCGACTCACAATAGAGGTTCATGGGAAGGGATTCAAAGAAGTGTTCTGAGATTGTTTGGTATGGACCGTGGTGAGTGCTTATGGTAGGAGACTCAGAGAATGACTAAATAGGACTATAAACCATGAGACTCAGTATGATTCGTGGTGAGAACTACGGGTTATAGGTTGGGTTGCTATCTAGCAAATATCGAATGCGAGTTTTTAAGTGCATTTTTGTAACTTCCAATGCTTTTAACTCCTAAGTGGGATCATTTTGTGTGTCCTAAGGGACTTATTAGGGAATTAAACTCAGACTAAACCCTCATTCTATTTAAAATACCTAAAGCTGAAGATCAAAACCTCTCAAGTCTCTCAAGCAATTAGGGTTCTTCATCATCTCAATTCTTTAGGGTCTAAAGTCTAGGCAAGACTCCATCAAATCCCGGGTATGTGGGGTCATGAATGGGGGATTTCTTATATCCTCATGCCCAATCCAAAGCTTAATCACATGATTTGAATTTCTTCAAGTCTCCAACTATGATTTTCATGAATTTCATGGGTTAGACCGTTTTGATGAAAAACTCTATGATCTATTATGAAATTGATTCTCTCATGATTCTATTTATATTTTATATTTATAATTACATGATCTACGTGAAAAATCTCATGAATCTCTATTTTCAAGTTATGATGATTTACTCAATTATGCATAAATCTCATAAATATTAAGGTTATGTATCATGGCTGTATTTTCAGCATTGTTTTCATGGCTAGTTCACGTATGTTAAGCAATTTATGAATTTCATGATTTCTAACTAACCCATGCGAAAACCAAGTATGTTTCATGATTATCATTATGAGCACTATACATATTTTGAGAGTAGTATTTAGCACCGAGTAGGCCAAGGTTCAGCACACCTAGGTCTTAGAACTACGTTCCACTGTAAGTATGATCGGGGTCCTTGCCAGAGAATGTTTCCCTTGCTTGAGTGGGCTCATGAGTGATATCAAACCTTCATCTATCTTTCCCCTAGAAAGGCCTTGAATGGCTCTGCCAACTTCAGACAGATTGTTGGGCATCATGTGATCATTTATGATGGTGTTAGTTATAAAAATCATCCATTGTTCCTCATGTTTCACATCTCTTGATGCAATCCAAGGTGCCTATATATGGATGATAGCTTGGGAGAGTGAAGGATGGATAGGAGTGCAAGGTGGCCATGTTGATAAAGAAGATGGGCTAATATTGCAAATGGCCATTCCTTGATTTCAAGAAAAAGGAAGAGAACCAAAAAAGTCCCTTACTCATTAAGGGCATATTTGTAATAGTCCCTCCTTTTCCTTAGTATAAATAGGAGTTCTTTTAATTTTCATGGGAGATTTCATGACTTTGAACAAAGAATATTTTGAGGGTAGTAAAATGCTTAGATTTTGTCTAGCTTTGGATTGTTAATTGTGTAGAGAAGAGGGTTGCAAGAGTCCATACTTCATGGTTCTTCTTTCAAACTCATTTTCTTTCCATTTCTACACTAATTAACATCAAATTAACACATTTAATTAGTTTTTTAATTAATTTTTCAGGTTTTTCTGTCTCTTTAATTTCCAAAAACTAATGACATTAAGTACTTTACCTACTTTTCGTTATTTAGTTTTTTTGAGTTTGATTTTTTTTTCGTGCTTCTTCTTCTACATTTTTATTCTTCATTCTCGTTGAACTTTCTTGATTCCATCATTTTAGCTTGAGCCTTTCTTCATTTAGTTAACAAGAATCCGTTCTAGACCTCAAATTGAGCTTGGCCACTTGAAATCAATGAATTACACAAGCTACAATTCTTCGCCGTAGCAATTATAATATGTAAGGTGAGCTTTCCCTAAGCGAATGTGAATTCTTTTCACTAGCTTAACAAGTTTTATTTCTTTTATATTTGTGTCTTCCATAGGTACGATGGCCAATCAAGAAGAGGAGACTCAGGTGCCTACTAGGGAACCCACCTTACTTGATTTGATGCACATGATCTCTCGCATGGATGGAAGGTTCGATAACATATAAAATTTCTTGGTGGACCTTGAATTAAGGAATAGAGACTTTTATTCTACTCCTTTCTATCACCACGTACAAACAAGTGGAGTTTGGCATAACTCCTCTTCCCCGATATCACTAAGGACTTTTCATAGAATATGCTACCCAACCTCCACCACTTCCATACCATCTTCTACCACTTCATTACCTACTACTACCTTACCATATGTTCCTTCTCCACAACCCTATCTTCCTTCCCCACCACCACATGTTCCTCCACCACACCCACATATACCTTTTCCTCCACCAAATACTTGCCTTCTAATTCAAAATGTCAGTCCAATCTTCAATGCTCAACCTTTGAATGATGAATTCTATGAGGAGTTCCAAGAGGAGTTCAATAATGTTCCCAATGAGTACCACAACCATATGAGAAGGCCACAGATGAACTTTCAAGTTCCTCTTGGAAGAGGGGATCGACATGGTCCTATCCATGGCATGGGTAGGAATGGGGGTGATTATCGAACATATGGACTCCGTGGTTGCTGATATAGTAATGATTTCTATGTTGAGGATACTTATGGGGTTCATGCATTCAATGGAAACAATGGAGGTCGGGAAATGAGTCTCAACTCTATCAAAGTGACTCTTCATTCATTCAAAGGTGAAAGCAACCCGTATATCTTTCTTGATTGAGTTATTCAATATGATAGGATCTTCTTGAAAAATGAGATGTCCAATGTCCATAAAGCGTCTTATTCCATTGCTACATTTGAGGGCTTTGATTCCACATGGTGTGAAACTTAAGTCAAGGCATGAAGGAGGTGTGGTTTGTCTCCCACCAAACCTTGGGAAGTGTTGAAAGCAATTTTTAGGTGGAAGTATGTTTCTGAGAGGTACTTCCAAGAGCAATTAAAGAAGATATACACTTTACAACAAGGCACCAAAAGTGTAGAGAAATACTATGATGAGTTCCAACTCTTGAAGATGTGGATTTAATTTTGATGAATATCCTTTGAATGCTATGACTTGGTTTAGAGCTGGGGTTGAGTAAGGACATTGCTTCCCGCATGAGACTACACCACTATTGTGATATTGATAAAACTCTTAAGCCGGGTATTGAGATATTGGTAGGTCTCCGAGAGGAGAATCTTGACAAATCAAGAAGTTTCAAAGGTGCTTGGCACTACAACAAAGTTGGAGGAACTTCTTCCAACTGGCGAAAGGACAAGGGTACCATGCAAGATATCAAGAGGCCCATTGTCGAAAGCAATCAAGTAGAGCGACCCACTCCCATTCATCATCCAGAGGAAGGAGGTAACATATCACACCCTCTTAAATGTCACAAATGTAAAGGTTTTGGTCATAAGATGAGTGAGTACTCCAACCGGAGGTCATTCGTTGTGTTGGTCGATTGTCTTTATGGTTATGATGATGTTGATTTTATTGAGGGTGTTAACATTGATGACCCCTAAGTAGAGGGTGATGTTGTAGTTGATGAAGAGTGTGGGGATGGTGATGATGTTGGTGGTCCTTGTGGACTAGCCAAGACGGATTTGGTAATCAAGAATATGCATCAAGAAGGGGAGCTTACAGTTCCATTATATCTATGAGGCGACCCATGATAAGTGAGGCTATGGATGATCATTCTTGTGAATGTCAAGGTATAATTTCTAAACTTAACACTTCAAATATTTTTAATGAACAAAGTGTTAGTGATAGCTTATCTTCTTGTGTGCTTAATAATTCTCTGATGTTGAGAGTGACCAAACACTAGTTTAATCCTTTTGATGATCGAATCAATACATCTTGCAAGACCGATTTGTGTTCACCTAGTTTTAACACTCACCATGTGAACGATAGAAGATTGTCATGTGAAGCTTGCAATGATCAAATTATTTGTGATACTTGTCCACTAATTGAGGAATTTTGTAATGTGGTTAATGAGTCTCAATTTAGTGATGATGTGGATGAAGTTGGTAATTTGAAAAAGTGTGACTCTCTAAGTATCTTCCTTTTATATACTATTACTTGTTTTTCTCATAGAAGTTACGTGAATGAAAATACTTTGAATGATGGCATTGATCTTTTTGAGAATGATATTGCATGCTTTGACTTTTCTTCTTCACTTGATTGTTCTCTCTTAAAGTACAATGTCTTATTAGATAATGATGAGATATCTTCTAATGTCAAGCATAGTATTATTCAACATGATAGTGGTATAGCTATTATCAATAGATATACCTTGTGTGATAACCCACTATAGATTGTTGACGAAGAAAGTGATGTTTATGATCAAATAGGTACTTCATCTTTGGGTGTCCCAATTCTTGATAATGTGTTTGCTGATATTTTTTTATCTATTGATGATCTTACCTTTGGGAATACTGTGAATGAAGTTTCCTTGTCGGACACCTACCTTTATTATCTCTTTGCTTATGATGATACTCATGGTTGCTTTGAGGCTTGCCTTGTGAGAGAAGGGATTCAATTGAGATGATTGGTTGTGGTTTTGACCAAAATGGATAGATATCATTTCCTTTTGACCCAGGTGGCCCTTTGATTGTTTGTGTGTTTGTTTGGCCTAATTAGACTTGTGATAACCCTCATTCTTTGAGGTCGTTGTTGTTGTCTTCTCTATGCTTTTACAGGCTGTAGATTCGAGGAAGAATCCTTTTCAACAAAGGGAGAATGATGCAATCTAGGGTGCCAATATATGGATGATAGCTTTGGAGTATGAGGGTTGACGGGAGCATAAGGTGGCCATGTTGATAAAGAAGATGGGATAATGTTTCAAATGGTCATTCCTTGATTTCAAGAAAAAGAAAGAGAACCAAACGAGCCCCTTACTCATTAATGACATATTTGTAATAGTCTCTTCTTTTCCTTAGTATAAATAGGAGTGCTTTCAATTTTCATGGGAAATTTTCATGACATTGAACAAAGAATATTTTGAGTGTACTAAATTGCTTAGCTTTTGTCTAGATTTGGATTTTTAATTTTCTGGAGAGGAGGGTTGCAAGGGAATCATCTTCCTTGAGGTCTTTCTAAGAACTTGGTGCTTGTTAAATTGGAAATTTGATTTCAATCGCGAAGGGTTGTTTGTCCTTCCAATTTTGTGTCAAGTTTTTTTAGGACTTATAATATCATGTTTTATAGTGTATTTCAACCCATTAATTAGTTTAAGAGTTTTACTTATGATTTCAAACTTTTTAAGCTTTATGATTTCAATTTCAAAACCTTGGGTCATTATACTTCAGATTAAAATAGAAATCTCACGCTTTATGTCTCTATTAAATTCACAATTTCATCATAATATCCCTTCCATTACATTTTACTTATCCTACATATTCAGTACATTTAAAGTACCAATCACATACTTTTATGTTATATCATTTCATGATATAGGTTCGTGTGATCAGTCTCAGCCCCGACGTTAGATTTACTCCCGCTCTGGTCTAACCTAGTCTCAGCTTTGGGTGAGTCCTCATCATTTGGGGACATTAATTCAACTTTATGTTCTTTTTATGTTTTTAGTTTTCATACCTTGCCGAGTTATATGGGGGCTTATCCCCAACAGCTCATCTCATGACTAGAAAATTTTAAGACAGTTATGTTCAGATTTTCAGCAATGTTGACTGGTAGTTCCTGTTCATGCTCATGATATCTTAGACTTCTTTTTGTGTTGTGATTTACATTTTTATCCGCTTAGTGTATGCGCATACCTATGTTATGCATGTACCATGGGTTAGCTTGGAGCTATTTGTGATTCTAAGTCCCACATCGCACCTGGGGTCTATGAGGGAGAGGCTACGAGATGTTTTAGGAAATTTCCCTTCTTTTATGTTCAATACCGTTTGGTGAAGTGAAATCTCTCTATTCTTCTAAATCATGCTATATGCATTTTTCGAGAATTCCTCCCCGAAGAGAAAAGAAAGGAGAGATGGAAACGGTAATGGCAATAGAAATAGGCATTAGCCAGCCCACTAGCTCCAGTAGACCCTTTGAATGAGCAAGTGACTCATGCTCATGTTAGGGTTACCTTCCAGTTTTTAGCACATGATATGATGGCCTAGGTTAACCAACGGGCGGTTGAACCTATGAACCATAATGGGGGTGGTGCCGCGGCTAGGGTGCGAAACTTCACCCGGATGAGCCTGCTAGAGTTTCATGTTCAAAGTGGGATAAGGATCCACAAGAGTTGATAGAGGAGGTCAAGAAGATCACCCAGATCATAAGGATTTTGGGAGAGGAGAATGCGGATTTGGCCTCCTATAAGCTAAAAGGGGCTGCTCACATCTAGTTCAGGTAGTGGAAGGAGGGCCATAGAGTAGGTTCAATCACTATTGGCTGGAATGAGTTCGTGAAGACCTTCTGAGATAGATTCTTTCCTCGAGAGATGAGGGAAGCAAAGATGGCAGAATTTATGAACTTGAAGCACAATAGTATATTGGTGCAGGAGTATGCTTTAAAGTTCACTCAGTTGTCAAAATACGCTCTGGAGATGGTTGTCGAGATAAGGGCTCGAATGAGCAAGCTTGTGTTAGGGATCTTAGATTCATGGTCAAGGAGTGCAGGACCACTATGCTTATTTGAGACATGGAAATTTCTCAATTGATGATTTATGCTCAGCAGATTGAGGAAGAAAATATGAAGGAGAAGGAGAGGGAGACAATGAGGGCTAGGACAGGAAAGTTTGAGCACTCCCAACAGAGGACTAGTGGTGGACATTGTCCCTAGTCACATTAGAGGTCACAAACCCCAGTTCCAACATCAGCCAATGTTTCATCTAGGCCGAGGGTTGATTAGAGAGGTTGAGCATCGGGCTTTAAGGGTCATAGGAGAATGTCAGGGGAGCGCACTTTCCCAGCTTGCCGGAAGTGTGGCAAGAACCACCCTAGAGAATGCTTAGTTGGTTCAGATGCTTTCTTGGGGTGTGGGAATACTGGATAAAGACTTATAGATTATCCTACTGCAAGACAAGGTAAAGGTAGAGGTCGTTCCTCGGCTACCTCTTCAGTAGCTCCAGAAGCTCGCCCATCACAATCGGGCGCATCTATTAGTATCAGTGGCGGTAGCGCCAGAACCACTTTTTTGCACTTTCATCCCTGCAGGATCAGGAAAGCACACTTGATGTGCTCATTGGTATGTTACGAGTTTTCCATGTTGGCATTTATTGTCACGACCTGAATCTACACCCTGGATGAGACACGGTGCTTGGCACTACAAGTGACCACAAGCTAACCCATGGTCTATCATTGCACTAGTAAACCAAAAAAACATCAGCGGAAGCTTTATAAAAATATAATTATTCAAGAAATACTAATTTGAAAAGGGCAAACATATCTGGAAACAATAATAAACAAATGTGTCTAAAAGAAAACTACTAACTGATAAGTTGCTGGGACAAGCCCCCAACTAACTCTAAAATCTATCTAAATAAGAACTAACTAAAAGAAAATATCATCCTCGGAAGATGAGGAATCACGAAAAGGACTGCTGCTAGGATTGTCGGGAGGAACTGCTGATGATGTTGAGACTGGAACATTCACCTATAACATAATGCGATACAATATAGAAAGTATGCATTAGTACTTTGAATGTGCTGAGTAAGTGAGATGTACAATAAGCATGGAAAATAAAAAACTGAACTGAAATAACATGAAATGACCAACTGATCCTGAATACTGATATAAACTGATCTATAACTGATATGGTCAATAATGACCCTAATTGATGGTCATAAGCATGTCCTGGAACTGAGTGACTGAACTAACCTAAACTGAACTAAACTGAACTGAAATTGTACTGACAAGTGGGAGAGTCTATAACCTATATATAACCATATGAGCTAGACGTGGAGTCCGATGTATACACCCAATCAGAGAAAGCCCAATCTACCTTGCCAGGGTATAGTGGATGAGCCTGGTGGTCATAAGTCTAGGGCCCTATGGGCCAATAACCTATGGTGGCAACGTAGTTTTGGGAAGTTGGGTGCGCTGGAACCCCAGTCCGCTCAATGCTAAGTACTACTCTCACTGGATAGTCCTAACTTGACTACTAAGATGATAGCTTAAAGCCGAGTTCCTGGACTAAGTTAGGAATACTTATCTGGAAGTAACCTTAGAGTTTGTATGACCGACTAACTAACAACTAGTACTCTAAGACTTGTTAGAGCTGCTTATCTGGAAGCATCATAACCGTCGAAAGAACTAATTGAAAATTGATAGTGGTGGTTCTAAGACTGGTCAGAGCTGCTTATCTGGAAATGTCGTAACTATCTAAAGAACTAACTGATAACTGTATCTGCAAATTAGGACTCAGAGGTATTGCTGACACCTCAAGAAAACTAACTATTGTCAAACTGATTAGCTTACATTACTGAAAGGTACTGAAAATGCTAACATTCTGATAGAGACTGAACTAACATGCAACTGACTGAGAATTCATATGATAGTAATAACATGGGACTTTAAAGACTAACAGAGGTAAGCAACATTAATATCAAATCAATTATGCAAGACCCATTTTACTACATTTATAGAATTAGGGATAATATCATATTACAGGAAGAAAGTAGAAACATGATCATTAAATAGTGGAAACATAGAAGCTAATATGAACAACAATCCAAAAGAATTAATTAGAATATGGCTGGAAATTTACCCTAATTGAAATCCTCGGGGCTAGACTAATAAGAAATTGCAGAAGGACTTTTTGGGGCACAAGAGAAGGGAAATTCTCTTGTTGAATCCCCACATACCTGGTGTAAAAATCCCGGAGAAAAACCCTTGAGAAATCTGAGGAGAAAATTGGAACTGTTGACCCTACTCTGTGCTTCCTGATTGAGGTTTTTACGTTTTGACTTTAAGAGAATAAGAGGGATGAGAGAAAATAGTCAACTAACTCCCTATATCCCTATGAAAAAACCCCAAACAACGTAGTTTGGGAATTAAAAAGGCGGGAAGTTACTAAAAGAACCCTGAAAGAAAATCTGGAAATCTGCCCGACGGTGTCCAACGAGTCACATAGTGGGTCGTTGGTTGTGACCACAACCATTTGGAATTAGTCGTTGGTCCTGGGCTAGATTTTCATGCTCACTGGAAATGGACCACAGAAGGGAACCATTTCTAGATGAACATGTCCAGATACTATTTGAATACAATGACGAACATATCCAGATACTGTTTAAATACCATGTTCATTAGGTCCATGAATGTCGCAGGGGCATTAGATAGACCAAAGGACATAACCACAAATTCATAGTGACCATACCAAGTTTTGAAGGTTGTTTTCAGTATGTCACATTCCCTGACCCTAAGCTGATGATATCCCAATATGAGATTTATCTTGGAAAAACAACTGTCTCGCTGAAGCTGGTTGAACAAGTCGTCAATCTTGGGTAGGGGATACATTTTCTTAACTGTAACTTTATTCAGTTGAAAGTAGTCAATACACAATCTGAGAGTACCGTCTTTCTTTCGCATGAACAACACTGAAGCACTCTATGGAGAGATGCTAGGCCTAATTAAACCCTTGCTAAAAGGTCTTTCAGTTGTTCCTTCAACTCCTTAAGCTCAGGTGTAGCCATTTTGTAATGAGGAAACAGAGATGGGATGAATGTCTGGAAGAAGGCCTATGCCAAAGTCTATTTCACGCTCGGGAGGAACTCCATGAAGATCTTCAGGAAACACGTCAGGGAATTCGCTGACAACTGGAACTGACTGAATAGTTGGGGTCTCAAAGATGGAATCTTTAACCCGAACTAGGTGATAGATGCACCATTTCGAAATGAGCTTGCTTTCCTTAAGATAGGAAATAAACCGACCCTTAGGCTTTGAAATACTACCTATCTATTCTAAGACTAGCTCATTGGGAAACTGACACCTAACGACTTTTGTTATGCAGTCGACTGAGGCATAACCGAAATGTAACCAATCCATGCCAAGAATGAGGTCAAAATTAACCATGTCTAGCTCTATCAGATCAGCTGGAATAACTTTACTCAACACTAAGACTGGGCAGTTTCTATATACCCAACTTGCTCTAAATGACTCACCAACTGGGATAGAGATTGAGAATGGTTCCGAGAGGAATTCCGTACTGATTTCAAACTGAATAGCTACATAAGGAGTCACGAATGATATTATGACTGCTGGATCTAATAGGGAATATACATCTAGGTGGAAAAGACATAACATACCCGTGACCACGTTAGGTGAGCTCTCCTGATCCCGATGAGAGGACAAAGCATAAAAGAGGTTTTAGCACTGGCGGCCATCTGTACCTGAAGTAGTCCATTGCTAAGCTGGATGACCTACTGGGGCTTCTAAAACATACTGAGTTCTTCCCCGTCCTACTAATGGACACTCCTTTAAATTGCGACCCAACTGGCCACATCCAAAGAAACTCTCCTTTCCCATGCGGCATTCCCCTGGATGGTTCTTGCCACATTTAGGACAAGCTGGATAATGGTTGTTGGCACTGTAACTCTGGGACTGAGAAGATCCACCCTTCCGATCCTTGAGGGACCAAAAAGTAGGGGAACTGGCTGATGTGGGTACTGGAGTCCTTTGTTACTACTGTTGTGGATGGCTACTGCCGCCGAACCTCTGGTGGCCATAATCTGACTGACCTGTTCTAGCCCTCTTGTTCTCTTGCTCAATATCTTTCAACTTCTATGCATCAATCTATTGGGCATGAATGATGAGGCTGGAGAGTTCAATGTCCTTGATAAGTATCGCGGTTCTACACTCCTTAAGTATCAAGTCTGACACTCCATTGATGAATTTGAGCATGCAAGCCCTTGGCTCAACTACCATCTCTAGAGCATACCATGAAAATCGAGTGGACTCCAGCGCATACTCCTCCACGGTCCTGTTACCCTTCCTTAAATTCATGAATTCTGTGACCTTGGCCTCCCTCAATTCCCGAGGAAAGAATCTATCCAGAAATGCGTTCATGAACTCATCCCACTCTATTGGCCTTGCTTCTACTAGCCTACCTTCCTTCCATTGGGTGTACCAAATCTGAGCAACCCTTTTCAACTGGTAGGCAGCCAGATCAGCACTCTCCATGGAACTAAAACCCATAATTCAGGTGATCTTCCACACCTAATCCACAAACTCTTATGGATCCTCTCCCACCTTGGAACCATAAAAAGTAGAAGGGTTCATTCAGGTGATGTCTTGAATCCTAGCAGCTGCTGCAGACCGATTTTCATTCACTGTAACCACCTGCTGGTTCACTTGATTGGTCACCTTCTGAGCCAATAGTTGAATCGCCACCTGATATTCTACCGAGGACACTTGATCGTCTTGAGGGGCTGTTGGAGCTGGTGGAGCAGGTCAATTGGCATTGCTAGCCCTCATTCCGTTTCCTTGTTTTGGAGGCATATTTTCAGTGAAACGAATAGAGCATAAGTTAGGAGGACATTTTAGGATTGAACTTCAACGCACAATAAGGAGTATGAAACGAAAGGGAGTTTTCATAATAACGTCTTGTAGCCTCCCCATCATAAGTGTGGTGTGCTTCACACCCATGAAAAGGACTCAACTTAACGCGAATTTTAGAAATCCTAGGATACTCTAGACCTAGTGCTCTGATACCAAGTTTGTCACGATTTGAGTCTACACCATGGATGAGACACGGTACTTGGTGCCACAAGTGACCCCAAGCTAACCCATGGTCTATCATTTCACTGGTAAACTAAGTAAACATAAGAGGAAGCTTTATAAAAATATAATTATCGAAGAAATACTGATTTTAAAAAAGCAAATATATTTGAAAAAATACTAAACAATTGTTTCTAAAAGCCAACTATTAACGAGTTGTTGGGACAAGGCCCCAGCTAATTCTAAAATCTATCTAAATAAGAACTAACTGGAAAAAAAATATCATCCTCAGAAGATAAGGACTCACCACAAAGACTATTGCTAGGATCGTCGGGAGGAACTACTAACGATGTTGAGACTAGGAACCTACACCTGTATCATAATATGATACAACATAGAAACTATGCTTCAGTACTTTAAATGTACTGAGTAAGTTAGATACACAATAAGCATGAAAAATAAACAATTAAACTAAAATAACACGAAATGACCAATTGATCCTGAATACTAATAAAATTAAGCTATAATTGATATGGTTAATAATGACCCTGACAGATGGTCATAAACATGTCCTGGAACAGAGTGACTGAATGGAGATAAATCAAACTGAACTAAACTGTACTGACAAGTGGGATAGTCAATAACCAACATATAACCATGTGAGCTAAACGTGGAGTCTGACGTATACACCCCATCGGAGAAATCCCAATGTACCTTTCTAGGGTATAGTGGTTGAGCTGCGTGATCACAAGTGTGGGGCCTGATAGGCCAAGAACCTACGGAGGAACCGTAGTTCTGGGAACCTGGGAACGCTGGAAGCCCGGTCCACTCAGTGCTAAGTACTACTCCCAATGGATACTTCTAACTTAACTACTAAGCTGATAGCTTGAAGCTGGGGTCTTGGACTAAGTTAGGAATACTTGGAAGCAACCTGAGAGTCTGTAGGACTGGATAACTGATAAATGGTGTTCTAGGACTAGTCAGAGCTGCTTATTTGGAAGCATCGTAACCATCGAAAGAACTAATTGAAAATGATAGTGGTGGTTCTAAGGCTGGTCAGAGCTGCTTATATGGAAGTGTCATAACTGTCTAAAGAACTAACTGATAACTGAATCTGCAAATTAGGACTCAGAGGTATTGCTGACACCTCAAGAAAACTGACTATAGTCAAATTGATTAGATGATATTACTAAAAGGTACAGAAAATGCTAACATTCTGACAGAGACTAAACTAGCATGCAACTGATTGAGAATTCATATGATAGTACTAACATGGGAATTCAAAGACTAATAGAGTCAAGCAACATTAATATGCAATCAATTATGCAAGACCCATTTTACTACATTTATAGAATTAGGGGTAATATCATATTACAGGAAGAAAGTAGAAACATGATCATTAAGTAGTGGAAACATAACAACAATTAATATGACAACAATCCATAAGAATTAATCAGAATATGGCTGAAAATTTACCCTAATTTAAATCCTCGAGGCTAGGCTGAGAAGAAATTTCAGAAGGATTTTTTTGGGCATAAGGGAAGGAAAATTCCCTTGTTGAATCCCCACATACCTAGTGTAAAAATCCCAGAGAAAAACCCTTGAGAAATCTGAGGAGAAAATTGAAATCCTTGACCCTAGTCTATGCTTCCTGATTGAGTTTTCTACGCTTTGACTTTGAGAGAATAAGAGGGATGAGAGAAAACAATCTACTAACTCCCTAAATCCCTCTGGAAATAACCCCAAACAACATAGTTTAGGAATTAAAAAGGTGTTAAGCTACTAAAATAACATTGAAAAAAATCTTAAATATCTGCCCGACGGGGTCCAACGAGTCACACAACGGGTTGTTGGTTGTGACCATGACTCGTTGGGACAAGTCATTGGTCCTGGGACTGATTTTCATGCTCACTGGAAATGGAAATGGAAAGGAACCATGACTTGTTGGATGGAACAATGGGTTTTTGGTTTCTATCATGGTCACTGATAGGAAAACTTTGTCCCTCTTCTAACAAACGACACAACGACTCATTGGTAGAACTGAGTCATTGTTGCTGCCCATGGTCAACACTGTCTTGACCTGAAGGGTTGCTAGTTTAGGAAACAGGTGACAACAATGACTCATTGGTATGAATCACGAGTCATTAGTCCCACTCGTTGGTTCAGGAGAAGATCTAGCAGGTATCTGGTCTTAGGATACAATGCACAAAAGGACGACTCGTTACTCTTCTAATGGGTCATTCTATTCCTCGTTGGTCCCCAAAAGAAATTATGCCGAGCTGAAAATGACTCAAATAATTTTTTGTTACAGGTGAAAATGATCTGTTGTTTGGGTTGTTATGTGACAAAAATTCTTTGTTTTTCCCCTCATTTTTTATGCAAGGTCTGAGTTTGGTATAGAAAAGTTTTGGGGTGTTACATTTATGCATTTCTAGATCCAGGCACCACATTATTCTTTATGACTACCTATGTTGCTATATATTTCGGTGTCAGTCCCAAAATTCTCTTAGAACCTTTCTCAGTCTCTACTCTAGTCAGTGAGTCTGTTTTAGAATGATGGGTATATAGAAATTGCCCAATTATAGTCCTGAGGGAGTCACCTTAGTGATCTAGTGGAGTTAGACATGACCAACTTTGTTATTATCTTCGGCATGGACTGGTTGTATTCATGATATGTTTTAGTCAATTGTACAAGCCGAATGTTAGAAATTTTTATACCCGGGGAAATAGTCCTAGAATGAAAGAATAGTTCTATAGTGCCTGTAGGTCGCTTTGTTTCCTATCTTAAGACTAAGAAGATGATCTCCATGGGGTGTGTGTATCATTTAGTTCAGGTTAGGGATTCTAAGTTTAAAACCCCAACTCTTCAGTCAGTCCTAGTTGGTTGAGAGTATCTAGAGGTATTCCTAGAGGATCTGCCAGGAGTCCCTCCCGAGCAGGAAATTGACTTTGGTATAGACCTTCTCCTTGATACATAGCCCATGTTCATCCCACCTTACAGAATTGCTCTAGCTGAGCTTACGGAGATGAAGGAACAGTTGAAATATCTCTTTGTTAAGGGTTTCATCAAGACTAGTAAGACCCTGTGGGGTGCTTGATTCCTTTTTGTATGGAAGAAGGACGGTTCTCTTAGATGTGCATTGACTACTGCCAATTGAACAAGGTTACAATCAAGAATAAGTATCCCCACCCTAGGATTGACGACTTGTTTGATTAGCTTCAGGGTGCTTAGTGCTTTTTAAAGGAAGACCTCAGATCCAACTATCACTAGCTAAGAATTAGAGAAAGTTACATTCCGAAGATAGCCTTCAGGACTCGGTATAGTCACTATAAGCTTGTTGGTATGTCTGTTGGACTAAAGATGCCCCTATAATTTTTATGAATTTGACGAATAGGGTGTTCAAGCAGTATTTGGATATGTTCATCATTATTTTCATAGATGACATCCTTGTGTATTCTCGGGGCAAGGAGGAGCATGCCCCTCAGTTGAGGATTATGTTGCGGACCCTTAAGGATCATCAGTTGTTTACTAATTTTAGCATGTGTTAGTTTTGATTGGAGTCTGATGTTGGACATATTGTTATGCCTATTTTCCATACTTTTACCCATGTTTTATCATGATTTGAGATGATTATCCTTATATAATGAATGGTTTCATGAAGATATGTGTAAAATGAGCTAACAAATGTTTTTAGGAGATTTTAGCAGGTAACCCATGAAAAATACTGAAAAATGGTGCAAAGTGTGAAGAAACATGAATTCAGGGAAAATTTGGCCTAGTGAGATAGCTGGAGTGGCACGCCAGAGCCTAACTTAAGAGAAATTGTGCTCAGGTTGGTGCTATTGCTGGAATAGCGCGCCAGACGTCAAATTTCAGAAAAAAAAAATTTCAACACCTTAATGAAATAAGAGAAGTGGCACGCTAGATGGGGTTCTGAGCTTGAAAATTTTTTCTAAAACCCTGGTGCAAATTACAAAAGTGGCACGCAAGGTACAATAATGCAGAATTTTGACTAAAACCTCAGTGATATGGGAGAAGTGGCACGCTAGAAGCCAAGCTTTAGAAGAATTTCAAGACAAGTCTGGTGAGATGGATGTAGTGGCATGCCAGGACCTGTCTACAATGGATTTTCTAAGTTCAAAAGCTAAATTACTTAAGGAAAAAAGGTTCATTTGTTACCATGCTTATAAATACTTTGTCTAGGGCATTTGTTAGGATCTATCAATCAATCGATCATTGTATGCAGTCTTTGGGGTAGAGACAAGATGTCCATCTTCTTCTTAGGTTTTTATTCTTTACTTTTATCTTTGTTAATTTGAATGATGATTTCTTTGGTTTCACACTTGAACATGTGTGGCTAAACTCTCTATTCTAGGGTTTTGGCTATGGCTTGATGGTTGCAATTGAATATTCATTTATGCTAGACATTTAATTCTTCTTTTCAAGATTCTTTATGCTTACTTGATTTCATACTTATTAGTTAGACTCATCACCTTTCGAATATTATCTATTGGCTTGTTGGTTGAACTTGAGAGAGGGAACTAATGAGAGTTAAAAGGAAGCATATAGTAGGTTTCAATAATCTTGTTCAAAAGTTCAAGAGTTGATTTCATTGTTGAGGATAAGGATATACCCTGTAATCCTACTCTATTGAGTCAAGTATCTTCAACCGTCATCTTATGTTTCTCCTACAACCATAGAGATATAAGTGTTAGGGTTCACGAGATAGTTTTTGGCTATTCCGGAGAATAGTTAAGAAGTGAGTTCATAACTTGCAATTAAAAGTCTTAGAAGGATTTCGTCTAGCATATTTGAATTTTAAAACTCAACCTAAAAGCAAAAGTACCGAGACCATGGATTTTAATCATCACTTGAATTACAACTATTTTGCAAAAAATTTTATTTAATTAGCTTTAATTTACATTCCAAGTTTAGTAGAATAATCTCGAAATAATTTTCCCATTTTACTTGTGTTTTCTTGAATAGCGGAATAAAGGTTCAAACTTAAGCAATTAATCTAACAAGTCTCTATGGGTATGATATTGGGACTTCATCATCCTATATTACTTGATGACCATGTATGCTTGCGTGTGCTTGGCGACATCAAGTTTTTGGAGCCATTTGCGGGGTCTTGAATATTGATTAACTGTTTATTGGTTAGGAATTTTATTACACTATTTTGCATTTTATATTGGTTGTTGGTTGTTGAGAATTTTAGGTGTTGTTGGTGTATGCTAGCTAGTAGAAGTTAGGGACAACCCTTGGCTTACTGTGATCCTAAAATCGAAAGAACTTTTTATTGGTTAGCAATGGAAGAAAACAATGAGCAAGCATAGGGCAAAAAACAAAAAAGGATTCAAGTGCTCAACTTTACTCGACCAGATTTGGAGAATGATTCCAAAGCGGTAATCAAGCTGGTCATCGCTGAAAATTTTTAGTTTAAGGAGGGAACCATGTGGTTGGTTTAAAATACTTGTCAATATCAGGGCAAGCCGCATGAGGATCCCTACAGGCACTTGATGAAATTCGTGGAAATTAGTGAGAATTTCCATTATAAAAATATTTTTGATGAGTATGTTTAGATCACTTTGTTCTTGTTTTCATTAATTGGAGAAGTGAGGGAATTGCTTCAGAATGAGCCAGCAGGGTCCGTCACTACTTGGGAAGCTCTTTCCAACAAGTTCATAAATATGTCTTTCTCTTCGAGGAGAACAAAGGAGTTGAGAGGAAAGATCTTGTTTAGAAGGATAGTGAGAGCTAGGCTCAAGATTGGGAGAGATATAAGGGATACTTGCAAGATTGCTCGGTCCATATGTAACCAAAGGAGATCATTGGGAACAACTTCATAGAGGGGCTGAAGCCAGAGTCTAGGATTCTACTTGATGCTACTGCATAGGGGAAAATCTTGTCCAAAATCTATGATGAGATAGAGGCTTTGTTGAATCTCATGTCAGTTGGGATTCAAGATTATCAAGATTCAGATAGAGGTTTTAGAACAACCAAAGTTCAAGGGAAACTTGACATTGATGGTGTAGCGGCAATTCGGGTAGATGTTAGTCAATTGGTGAAGGTGATCAACAAGTTAGTGAACATACCAGCAGTAAGTCAGGTTCATCAGGTTTAGCAAGTTTAGACTGCCCCGCCATCATGTGAGGCGTGTGGAGAAAGTCATGCTTATTTAGGTTGTCCACTAAACCCAGAATCTATCTATTTTATGTGCAACAATGTCACAATGGATGTTTTGCAGAAAATTATACTCAGGGGTACAAAAATGCAGTTAATCCCCTTGGGGAGGAAAGTAGAATTTTTAGAGACCCTCGAGTAACTTCCAGATACCTCAGGGCCAGCAGCCTAGAGGTTCTTTAGAGGAGAACATGAAGCAGTTGATGGATCAGAAAATTCAGATTGTTAATGAGATGCAGAAATCAATAAATGAGTTAGAGAGGCAAGTGGGCCAATTAGCCATTCAGTAGACAAACAAACCTCAAGGGGAACTTTTGAGTAACACTACGAAGAACCCTAAGGAGATCATCAACACAATCTCTTTGCGTAGTGGAATAGAGTTGGGTAACGTGATACCTAAAGGTAGAGGCAGAACATGTTTCAAAGTCAAAGTATGAGGTTGGTGAGTCAAGTCACTCACAGCCAAAAGTGGCAGAAATTAGGCCACCTCCTCCATTTCCATAGAGATTCAGAACGCAAAAGGAGGATTCATCTTGTAAGAAGCTTTTAGATGTCTTGATGCAAGTGCATGTGAATCTACCATTGTATAGTTATTGCAAGAGGTTCCAAAGTATGCCAGCTATCTTAAGGATATTGTGGCTAATAAAAGAAGGCTCATAGAGTTTGAGACTATGACTCTTACAAAGGAGTGCAATTCTTGGGTGAAAAATAAAATTTCAAAGAAGTTGAGAGATCTGGGAGCTTTACTATTCTAGTAGTCATTGGAAGCAAAATAGTGGGCTCAGGTGTGATTCTGGTGCAACCGTTAATCTTATGCCACATTAGTGTTTAAAATATTGGGGATAGGAGAAACACGTCCCACCATAGTGACATTGCAGTTTGCTGAAAGGTCCATCACTTATCTCGATGGTATTATGAAGATGTGTTGATCAAAGTGGGACCGTACATCTTGTCGGTGGACTTTATCATCCTCGACTACAAAGCTGATGAAGCAGTTTCTATCATTTTGGGAAGAGGATTCTTGGCTACCGCTAATGTGGTTATAAGGGTGAAGTAAGGTAAGATATCGATGACTGTGGATGGTCAAGATGCAGTTTTTTATGTATTCAGGGCGACAAGATTGTCACCACTCGGACGTACACCCAGATCATAGATAAGGGACAAGGGACCCCGAGAGACCCCAAGTCGACCCATGGCACATACATGCATCTAATCTCCTCAAGTAAAGCGGATTACTTAGCATACAACATAGCGGAAGCATAATCATAGTATAACAACCGGAAATACTAGACATGTACATAAATTGAGTACTACATCCTGTCAAAGCCTTTACTACATAGGATGGGTTGATGGGACAACATCACCAACTAACCTGAACAGTACTGAAACAAAAGATAATATAAGAGTTTATCCAACAGCCCTCGCAACATGAGGACTCATCAATAAGCTAGAAGCATAAGCTGAGATGGACTAAGGATGAGGATGAACCTGAGATCCGGACCCTGTATCATGAAATGATACAACATAGAAAGTATGCAGTCAGTACGTTGAATGTACCAAGATGCAAGGTAAGTAAAACAGACATTTGAAAGGAAAAAAAACTCATAAGTAACGTAGGAGAAGGAAATCATGCATATATCATAAACTTTGTAAGAAAACATGTGGCTCAAGCCTTACAAATCATTCATAAAGCGTTCATAATCATAATCGTAAGAAAACATTATAAAACATAACTTGAGCCAAAAACATAAATATAATAATATATAAGACATGTGGAACAATGGGAGGACTCGTCATAACTGACACTATCATGGTAGAGCCTTTCATGATGCCCCACTATCTCGCTCAAGTAGGCAGAGCCGACCCTGGCTTGCTAGGCGAGGGTCATGCATTAGGCGTGATATAACATTTGATCCAAAATATATCATTAGAAACCCACAGTGGCACGTGGTTATGAGACACCAGCATCGTCCTTTGAATGTTGGGCTGCTCGGTGCAAGACACAACTCCCAAAAAAAAAACATATAGGCTCATACATAAATGAATAACATTATGCATTAAGATTCATTGGCTAAAATATAACATTTATCGTCATTGATCCCCTTTCAAACATCCTTTTCCAAGAATCAAAGGCCATTTTCATCTACCGATATCATAAGTCGATAAATCATGTAATTCGCTTCATATATCATAAATCATTCTTTAACATGTGGGCGTTGCTCAATACTTCATCATATTCGATTCCTTCAAAAATATGCTCATAAACATGGGTAACTTGAATTTATGCTTTTCCATCATCAATAAATTCAAAATATTGAAAATTCACCATAAATCATAACTTTCATGAACTTTCATCAAATGGGCCTTTTCGATTTAAAAGATAAAAACATGATTCTAAAGGAAATGGTATGAAACCTGCCCATCATTCATAATTCAATAATTAAAACTCAATTGAATCAAACCCATAAAGGGAAATTACATTTCATGCATTTGGGTAAAACCCCATAGAACTTGAATAGGAGGATTCATGATTACATCAAAATTTGGGCATGGGTGTGAAAGTAATCACCCATTCTAAACCCTACATACCTGGGAATGGGTTGATTTTGAAGTCCCTTGAATAACCACAAAGAAATTGATGGAAACTTGCGGAAGAAGACCTTGAATCTCTCAAAATCTCTCTAAAGTTCTTTCATGAGAATGGGCATGCATAAAGGACTTAACTCACCTTAACCCACTCAGAAAATACACAAAACGACGTAGATTAGGGTCTCAAAGCATGGAAAAGTCGAATATGCCCTTAATGAACCTGCCCTGAAATCTGGCCGGATGGAACCCACGAGTGGTACCAAAGGGTCATGGGAACCGCCAATGACCCGTCATGTCCCTCGTTGAATGGACTGCTGAATGACTTCTCTTGGAAATAACCAACAGACAGACAGGACGACTCATCCTCTGAAACCACGGTCCAGTACACCGTATGTTGTTTGCTCATCATAAAAATCTAAACCCCTTTACCACGAGCCTCACCACGACTATTGGTTCCTTCCAACAAGTCGTGGTTTCAACCCGTCACCTATCTGGAAATTCATACCCTCCAACAACAACCACAACCAACAACTCGTGGTTTCTCCTAACTGGTCGTTGGGTCTCCTATTTTTTACCCTGTCACCCAGCCCGACCCTAACTACGATTGCAAAGGACGGCCCGTTGTATCCAACAATGGGTCGTCATACCTCTCGTTATCTCCACTTCCACCAACCTTTCCCTAACCAACGACACCATTCAACTACTCATGGTTTGATACCACAAGTTATTCTATGGTTCCTCCTGTGGTATGTGCCAGTTTTTTCTACACTTCTCAAATTCGACTCCCGGGTCTATTCTTAAGCCTTTCCGGGTATTACAATATCTCCCCCTTGGAAACATTCATCCTCGAATGTAGGAAACAAGCAACAAACAGAAACATACAATTTATATCCATACACTAATCATTTTAACCAAAACTTTCACGGAATGACTACCTCCGAATAAAACCATATAGCTGAATTGATCTCATACTTCACATACACATTCATACATATAAAAGAAACTTGCACACATGAACTGAATATGAAAACTAGATAGAGTCATAAGGCAAAACTGATACCTAAAGTCGGAACTGAGCCGGTAGAGAACAAATATGGATATTTAGCCATCATATCCGCTTCGGCTTCTCACGTAGCTCCCTCAACATGTTGATTTCTCCATATTACTTTAACTGAAGCTACTTCTTTGTTTCTCAACTTTCGAACCTGACGATCAAAGATTTCAACGGGAATTTCTTCATAACTGAGGCTGTCTTTTACCCCAATGCTTTCCACCGGAACTACCAAGGCTGGGTCACCCAAACACTTCTTCAAAAGTGACACACGAAAGACGGGATGAATTGAAGATAACTCCGATGGCATGTCCAACTCATATGCCACCTTACCAACTCTCTCACAACCCCATAGGGACCAACATAGAGGGGGTTGAGTTTCCATTTCTTTCCGAACTGCATGACTCCCTTCATGGGAGATACCTTAGGAAATACCGAATCGTCCACCTCAAACTCCAAATCTCTTCTCCTCACATCGGTATATTATTTTTGATGACTTTGAGCAGTTTTCAACCGGTCCCTTATCAACTGAAGCTTCATCATCACCCCGCGAGCCGAATTTGGTCCTATCGTAGCTGCCTCACCAACCTCAAACCATCCGATGGGAGATCTACACGGGAGCCCATAGAGGGCCTCAAACGGTGCCATCTGGATACTAGAGTGATAACTGTTATTATAAGCAAACTCGATCAAGGGAAAATGATCATCCCAACTACCTTTAAAATCCATAACACATTCCCTCAACGTGTCCTTGAGAATCTGGATTGTTCATTTCGCCTGACCGTTTGTTTGTAGGTTCAATGTTGTGCTAATCTTAATCTGGGTCCCAAGTCCCTTCTAAAAAGAGCTCCAGAATTGAGAAGTGAACTGAGTTCCTCGGTCAGAAATAATAGACGAGGGAACTCCATGAAGTTGAACCAACTCCCGAATATACAACTTAGCATAATAATCTGCCGAATCCGTGTTTTTGACCGATAGGAAGTGTGCAGCATTAGTTAACCTGTCTACCACCACCCAAATGGAGTCATAGTGTTGGCGAGTACGAGGTAGGCCTATAAAAAAGTCCATATTTATTTCCTCCCACTTCCAAGTGGGATTGCTAATATCCTAAAGTACCCCTCATGGCCTTTGATGCTCGACTTTCACTTGCTGATAGTTTGGACATTTAGCTACGAACTCCACAATATCCTTCTTCATACCGTCCCACCAATAGATTTCTCGCAAGACCCGATACATCTTCATGGATCCCAGATGGATAGAATATCTAGTACCACGTGCCTCATGCAATATCTAAACTCTCAAATTATCAACGTCCAAAAATATAGTCGACCCTGGTATCATAGCACACCATCTCCTCCTTGGCAGAAAACCTCCACCTTTTGTCTTCACACTGCTTCCTTCAGCTTTCTCAAAGTCAGATCCTCATCTTTCCTAGATTTGACATCGACCACTAAGGATGATTCTGAGCCATTATGCACAATAACGCCGCCATCAGCCGAGTCGATCAATATAACTCCCAGTCTTGCAAGTTGGTGGACATCCTTCACCAACTCATTCCTTCCCTCCTCCATGCGGGACACACTCTCCATAGAGAGTCTACTAAGCGCATCCGCAACCAAATTAACCTTGCTCGGATGGTAGAGGACACTCATGTCATAGTCCTTTAGTAACTCCAACCACCTCCTTTGCTGAAGATTTAGATCCTTCTGTGTGAACACATATTGCAAGCTCTTATGATCCATAAATACATCCACGTGGACCCCATACAAATAATGCTGCCATATCTTCAATGTGAACACCACCGCAGCCAACTCAAGATCATGGGTCGAGTAATTCATTTCATGAACTTTCTGCTGTCTGAAGGAATATGCTATTACCTTTCCACACTACATCAACACACCCCAGTCCTATTCTCGAAGCATCACAATATACAACAAAGCCTTTAGTACCTTCGAGCAAAGTCAACACTGGTGTTGAAGTGAGTCGGGTCTTATACTCTTGTAAGCATCCCTCATAAGCATCCGACCATTGGAACTTCACCTTTTTCTAACTAAACTTGGTCAATGGGGCTGCAATTGATGAAAAGCCCTCAACAAACCTTCGATAGTAGCCTTCTATGCCCAAGAAACTGCAAATTTCTAAAGGATTCACCGGTCTAGGCCAATTCTTCACCGCCTCAATTTTCTGGGAATCTAACCTTATGCCTTTGCTTGATACCACATGACCCAGAAATGCCACCGACTCTAGCCAAAATTCGCACTTACTAGACTTTTCATATAGCTGATGATCCTTGAGGGTCTGAATTACTACCCTCAGGTGAGCAGCATGCTCCTCCTCGCTCCATAAGTATATCAAGATGTCATCAATGAACACAATCACGAACATGTCCAAATATTCCTTGAACACCTTGTTCATTAGATCTATAAAAGTTGCAGGGGAATTTGTTAGTTCGAAAAACATAACAACAAATTCATAGTGACCATACCGAGTCTTAAAACCGGTCTTTGGGATGTCACTCTCCCGAACCCTGAGCTGGTGACACCCAGACCAGAGATTAATTTTAGAGAAGCACTTGGCACCCGGAAGTGGTCAAACAAATCATCGATCCTAGGTAAGGGGTACCTGTTCTTGATGGTAACCTTGTTGAACTGCCGATAGTCAATACACATGCGAAGGGAACCGTCCTTCTTTTGAACAAACAAAACTGGTGCACTCCATGGAGAATAGCTCGGTCTAATGAAGCCCTTATCCAACAGATCCTTTAGCTAATCCTTCAACTATTTTAGTTCAGCTGGGGCCATCATGTAGGGAGGAACATAGATAGGTTGCGTATCGGGTAATAGATAAATACCAAAATCAATTTCCCTCTCCAGAGAACACCGGGAAAATAATCAAGGAACGCCTCCATATATTCACACACCACTAGAACTGACTGAATAGTCGGGGTCTCGGACTCCACATCCTTAACCCTAACTAGGTGGTACATGCAACCATTATAGATCATCTTCCTAACATTAAGATAAGAAATAAACCGACATGTTGGTATCGCTGAGCTACACTTCCACTCCAACACTAACTCACCCGAAAAACGAAATTCCACCGTACAGGTCCTGCAATTAATCAAAGAATAACCTAAAAAAAACCAATCCATGCAAAGAATAATGCCAAAGTCAGTCTGGCTATTTCTACAAGGTCTGCGGAGGTCACCTTATGCAACACAGTGATCGGACATTCTCTATATACTCATCCAGCAATGACTGAATAACCAACAGGGGTCGAAACTGAAAATAGTTCTGATAGGGTCTCGGGACTAACTCCAAGGCTACTAGCAATGTAAGGTGTCACGAAAGACAAGGTAGTTCCCAGATCTAGCAAGGCATATACTTCAATATGAATAATACGCAACATACTACTGACCACGTCTAGCGAAGTCTCCTGCTCCTAGCACGAGGCAAGGGCATAGAATTTATTTTGGTGCTGTCCGCCATCTCCACTAGTCGATGCTCCCTGCGGAGCAGAACAGGCTGGAGCTGCTGCTGTCCTGGTGGCATTTGCACGACCCCATCATCACCCTATCTAGCATATGGGCACGCTCGATGCATGTGCCCAGATCTACCACACCCATAGAGAACATCTGAATCTAGCAGGAACTCCTTGGCATGACTCTTGTCGCACCTCCCGCAGGCTGGGGAGGTATACTCTAACTCGGTGCCTCTCTGATCCCTCGATCCTAAAGCCCTGCTCCTTTAATCGCCCCTGGGTCTGAATGAAACACTAGCTGATGATGGTGCTAGGGCTAGTGATTTCTGCTGAAGCTAGGGATGATAGCCACCACCGAACCTCTGATGCGAAAACCCACGACCATCCGTCCGAGCCCTCTTTGCCTCCCTCTCTCTCGCATGAGCCACCTCCATCTGTTGGGCGTGCAACACTATTCGAGGAAAGTCCATAGCCTAGTGGAGCATAGCAGTCCTACAATCCTTCTCTAGATAACTAGCCACACCATGAACGAATCGGCTCACCCGCGCCCTCCGATCCATCACTAACTCTAGAACATACTTTTGACAGATGAGTGAACTCAAGAGAATACTCCATCACTGTCATCTTCCCCTACTTGAGTTTCACAAACTCAACTGCCTTCAATTCCCTCAACTCCCAAGGGAAGAACCTATCGAGAAAAGCCATGTGGAACTCATCCCAACTGATAGGGCCCACTTCCGCTGCCCTGTTGTCCTTCCATTGCTTGTACCAAATATGAGCAACCTCTTTTAGCTGATAAGAGGTCAAGTCCACACACTCCCCATTTGTCACCCCCATAACCTGAGTGACCTTCAAAATTCCTTCAATAAACTTGTGTGGATCCTCGTCAACCTTTGATCCCGTAAACTCGGGAGGGTTCATCCTCAAGAAGTCTCTAATCCGAGCCGCCGCTGCATTGCCATTCTGTAGGACCTGCGCAACAACTTGTGGGTTGACCTGAGAGGTCAAGGCTTGTGCCAACATCTGAATAGCCGCTCGAAACTCACCAGGGGCGACTGGCTCTAGTGCCTGGGGCTCCTGAACAGGTGGGGCTTGTTGATATCCATGGTAATTTCCATCTTCGTGGCCTTCATCATTTCCGTTCCTTGTTCCGTTCATTCTCCTAGGAGCCATAATTCTGCAATCGCTAATTGCACGAATTAGAAAGATGGAGAGACTTTTCAGAGCACGAAATAGAACATGAAAGAAGGGAACATTTCTTAAACATCTAGTAGCCTCTTCGTCATAGGTGTGGTGTGCTTCACACGCATGAAAAAGACACTACTTAATGCGTCTTTTAGACACCCTAGGACACTCCAAACCTATGGCTCTGATACCAAGTTTTTCACGGCCCGAACATACACCTGGATCATAGACACAGGACAAGGGACCCCGAGAGACCCCAAGTCGACCCATGGCACATCCATGCATCTAATCTCATCAGGTAAAGCATAATACTTAACATAAAACATAGTGGAAGCATAATCATAGTATAACAACCGTAAATACTAGACATGTACACAAACTGAGTACTACATCATGTTTGAAAGCCTTTACTACATAAGATGGGTTGATGGGACAACATCCCCAACTAACCCGAGTAGTATTGAAATATAAGATAACATAAGAGTCTATAAAATAGCCCTCGGAATATGAGGACTCACCAATAAGCTGGAAGCGTAAGCTGAGATAGACTAAGAACAAGGAGAACCTGAGATTCAGATCCTGTATCATGAAACGATACAACATAAAAAGTACATGGTTAGTACGTGGAATGTACCAAGTATGCAAGGTAAGTAAAGCGGAAATTTGAAAGGGAAAAAAACTCATAAGTAACTTAGGAGAAGGACATCATGCATATATCATAAACATAAATATAACAATACATAGGACATGCAGAACAATGAGAGGACTCATCATAACCGACACCATCATGGTAGAGCCTTTCATGATGCCCCGCTATCACGCTCAAGTGGGTAGAGCCGACCCTGGCTTGCAAGGCATGGGTCGTGCATTAGGCGTGATATCACATTTTAGGGGATCATTATCAATACAATATATATCATTATAAACCCACAGTGGCACGTGGTTATAAGACACCGACGTATTCATTTGAACGCGGGGTTGCTCGGTGCTAGACACGGCTCCCAAAAACATGCATATAGGCTCATACATAAATCAATAACATCATGCATTAAGATTCATTGGATGAAATATAACATTTATCTTCATTGATCCCCTTTAAAACATGCTTATCCAAGAATCAAAGGCCCTTTTCATCTGTCGATATCATAAGTCGATAAATCATGTAATTTGCTTCATAAATCATAAATCATTCTTTAACATGTGGGCATTGCCCAACACTTCATCATATCCGATTCCTTTCAAAATATGCTCATAAACATGGGTAACTTGAATTCATGCTTTTTCGTCATCAATAAATTCAAAATATTGACTATTCACCATAAATCATAACTTTCATGAACTTTCCTCAAATGGGCCTTTTCAATTTAAAAGATTAAAACATTATTCTAAAGAAAACGGTATGAAACCTGCCCATCATTCACAATCCAATAATTAAAACTCAATTAAATCAAACACATAAAGGGAAATTACATTTGATGCATTTGGGTAAAACCCCATAGAACTTGAATAGGAGGATTCATGATTACATCAAAATTTGGGCATGGGTGTGAAAGGAATCACCCATTCTAAACCCTACATACCTAGGAATGGGTTGATTTCGAAGTCCCTTGAATACCCACAAAGAAATTGATGGAAACTTGCGGAAGAAGACCTTGAATCTCTCAAAATATCTCTAAAGTTCTTGCATGAGAATGCATAAAGGACTTAACTCACCTTAACCCACTTATAAAATACACTAAATGATGTATATTAGGGTCTCAACAAATTGAAAAGTTGAATATTCCCTTAATGAACCTGCCGTGAAATCTAGCCGGATGGAACTCGTGGGAACCGCCAACGACCCGTCATGTCCCTTGTTGAATGGACTGCTGAATGACTTCTCTTGGAACTAACCAATAGATGGACAGGATGACTCATCCTCTAAAACCATGGTCTATTACACCGTCCATTGTTTGCTCATCATAAAAATCTAAACCCCTTTACCACGAGCCTCACCACGACTCGTGGTTCCTTCCAACAAGTCGTGGTTTCAACCCATCACCTACACTGGAAATTCTTACCCTCCAACAACGGCCACAACCAATGACCTGTGGTTTCTCCTAATAGGTCATTAGGTCTCATATAGCTTGAATTTAATAAAATCATAATGGGTAACATAATAAATTCACAATTTAAAAAATAATTCATGTTGTTCTTATAAAGAGCATCAATGATAAAATAAATCATAAATCAATTCATCATGGGGCATGCATAATTAAGCTTAATTGCTTAGAAATTAATTCAACAATATTATAATCAATTTAAATCTCAAAAGATGATCAAAATCCATAGGTTATGATAAGATTTCAAAATCACAAAACCCATAATTAAATCATTAGATTTTATGTAAATTAAATACAAAACCCCATGAGTTTTGATAAATTTTAAGTAAAATCATAGAGTAGGAGCATGAGTGTGGAAGGATTCACCCGTTGATGACCTTACATACCTAGGAATATCATATTTTGAATCTCACTTAATGACCCAAGAAGAAATTACAATGGATTGATGAATTCTAGGCTTGATTCACCGCCTAACTTCCTCTACCTTGCATGCATGAATGAACGGAGTGAAATCTGAACTTAACCCCTTTAAATTTCCCTATTCATAACCCAAAACGTCGTAGTTTAGGCCTTAGGATCTAAGGAACTTACGTAAAAGCCCTTACTGACTCGCAGCAAAAATAACTGCCAGGGGTCCCAACGAGTAACCTGACGACTCATTGCTAGTCCTCACGACCCGTAACCTTGCCCGTTAAATACACTGTCTGAACTGGTCACTGGAACCTGTAACGGACGACATAAAGATTCATTATCAGTGTCCATGAGTCGTGGCCACCACTCGTCAAGTCCACTGCCTCCTTAAGACCATTTTATTAAAATTCCTCCCAACGACTCACACCACGACTCGTTGCCTGAGATGATTTGTTGTGGTCTCCTTCCATTAAGTTCATGGTCGATCCTTTCATTTTATTTTTCAACTTCACCCCACCGCTGACTTGATGACTCGTGGTGGCGGACCACGAGTCATTCCCTCGCCCGTGGGGACCTTCAACCATCCTTTCGTACAATACTCCCCACGAGTCACCTAACGACTCGTGAGGTCTCCTTATGAGTCGTCCAACGACGACTCATCCTGTGCTTGCAACCCAAATTTTCAGTTTTCCCCCATTTTAACTCCTGGGTCCGATCTTTGATTTCTCGGGGTATAACAATATTTTCCCCTTGGGAACATTCATCCTTGAAAGTTAGAAACATGCATAAAAATCAGAAACAAGAAATCATCATATGCAATACTGATTATTTAACCCAAAAACTGGTTGAATGACTACCTCCGAAAAGGACTACATAGCTGAACTAAATATAGACATCACGTACCTTTATCATAACATAAATCAAACTTGTGCACATGAACTGAACATGGAAACGGAGTAGTGAATTAAGGCAAAAACTGATACCTCAAACTGAAACTAAGCCGGTAGAGAACAGGTGAGGGTACTTAGTCATCATAGCCGCCTCGGCTTCCCACGTAGTTCCCTCAACATGCTGGTTTCTCCATAACACCTTCACCAAAGCTACTTCTTTGTTCTTTAGCCTCCGAACCTAACAATAAAAGATTTACACCAGAACTTCTTCATAGCTGAGGCTATCCGTTACACCAACGCTGTCCACCGGGACTACTAAAGCTGGATCACTCAAGCACTTTTTCAAGAGAGACACAGGAAACACGAGATGCACAGAAGATAACTCTGATGGCAAGTCCAACTCATATGCTACCTTACCAATTCTTCTCATAACCCGGTAGGGGCCAACATAGCAGGGATTGAGTTTCCCTTTCTTTTCAAACCGCATGACTCCCTTCATGGGAGATACCTTTAGAAATACCCAATTGTCCACCTCAAACTCCAAATCTCTTCTCCTCACATCGGTATATTATTTTTGATGACTCTGAGCGGTTTACAATCGGTCCCTTATCAACTGAACCTTCATCATCACCCCGCGAGCCGAATTTGGCCCTATCATAGCTGCCTCACCAACCTCAAACCATCCGATGGGAGATCTATAACTCTGCCCATAGAGAGCCTCGAAAGGTGCATTTGGATACTAGAGTGATAGCTGTTATTATAAGCAAACTCGATTAAGGTCAAATGATCATCCCAACTACCCTTAAAATCCATAACACATGCCCTCAACATGTCCTCAAGAGTCTCGATTGTTCGCTCCTCCTGGCCATCAGCTTGTGGATGAAAGGGCGTGCTGAGCTTGACTTTAGTCCTAAGTCCCTTCTGAAAAGACCGCCAAAACTGGGAGGTAAACTGAATACCTCGGTCTGAAATAGTAGACAAGGGAACTACATGTAGTTGAACCAACTCCTGAATATATAATTTGGCATAATCATCTGCTGAATCCATGGTCTTGACCAGTAGAAAGTGTGAAACCTTGGTTAACCTCTCTACCACCACTCAAATGGAATCATAGTGTCAGCGAGTACGAGGTAGTCCTGTAATGAAATCCATATTAATCTCTTCCCACTTCCATTTGGGAATGTCAATATCCTGAAGTACGCCTCCCAGCCTTTGATGTTCGATATTCACTTGCTGACAGTTTGGACATTTGGCTACGAACTCTGCAATATCCTTCTTCATACCATCCCACCAACATATTTCTTGCAAGTCCCGATACATCTTCGTGGATCCTAGATGGATAGAATATCTGGTACCATGTACCTCATGCAATATCTAGACTCTCAATTCATTAACGTTTGGGACACATAGGTGACCCTGGTATCGTAACACACCATCTTCTCCTTGGGAGAAAACCTCCACTTTTTGACTCTGCACTGCTTTCTTCATCTTCCTCAAAATAGGATACTAATCTTGCTTAGATTTGACATCAACCACCAAGGATGATTCTGACCCATTCTGCACAATAATGTTGCCATCGGTTGAGTCGATTAAATTAACTCCCAACCTTGCAAGCCGGTGGACCTCCTTCACCAACTCTTTCTTTCCCTCATCCACGTGGGACATACTCTCCATAGAGATCCTACTAAGTGCATCCACCACCACATTAGCCTTTCCTTGGTAGTAAAGAACATTCATATCGTAGTCCTTTAATAACTCCAACCACCTCCTTCGCCGAAGATTGAGATCCTTCTGCATGAAAAAATATTGCAGGCTCTTGTTATCCGTGAACACGTCCACGTGGACCCCATACAAGTAATGCCGCCATATCTTCAATGCAAACACCACAGCAGCCAACTCAAGATCATGGGTCGAGTAATTCTTTTATTGAACTTTCAGCTGTCGAGAGGCATATGCTATTACTTTCCCATGCTGCATCAACACACATCCCAGTCCAACTCTCGAAGCATCACAATATACAACAAAGCCATCTGTACCCTCGGGTAAAGTCAACATTGGTGCTGAAGTGAGTCGGGTCTTCAATTCCTAGAAGCTTCCCTCACAAGCCTCCGACCATTAGAACTTTATCTTTTTCTGAGTCAATCTGGTCAATGGGGCTGCAATTGATGAAAAAACCTCAAAAAATCTTCAGTAATAGCCTGCGGGGCCCAAGAATCTCCAAATTTCTGAAGGACTCACCATTCTAGGCCAATTCTTCACTGCCTCGATTTTCTGAGAATCCACTGTTATGCCCTCGCCTGATACTACATGGCCCAAAAATGCTACTGAGTTCAAGAAGAACTCGCACTTGCTAAACTAGGCATACAACTGATGATCCTTGAGGGTCTGAAGCATTATTCTCAAATGAGCGGCATGCTCCTCCTCGCTATGGGAGTATATAAGGATATCATCAATGAACACAATCACGAACATGTCAAATATGCCTTGAACACCCTGTTCATTAGGTCCATAAAAGCTGAAGGAGCATTGGTTCGTCCAAGTGACATAACTACAAACTCATAATGGCCATACCGGGTCCTGAAGGTTGTCTTTGGGATATCACTCTCCCAGACTCTGAGCTGGTGATACCAAGACCTGAGATCTATATTCAAGAAACACTTGGCACCTTGAAGCTAGTCAAATAAATCATCAATCCTAGGCAAGGGGTACCTATTCTTTAAAGTGACTGTATTCAGTTGTCGATAATCAATACACATTCGAAGGGACCCATCCTTCTTTAGAACAAAGAGAACTGATGCACCCCATGGAGACTTGTTCAGCCTAATGAAACCCTTACCCAACAAGTCTTTTAGCTCAACTGTTCTTTTAACTCTTTTAGCTCGATTGGAGCCATCCTGTAAGGAGAAATGGAGAGAGGCTGCGTATCAGGCAATAGATCAATACCGAAATCGATTTCCCTTTCTGGAGGAACACCTAACAAATAATCAGGGAAAACCTCCGGATACTCACACACCACAGGAACTGACTAAATAGTCGGGGTCTCGAACTCTACATCCTTAACCCTAACTAGGTGGTACATGCAACCCTTAGAGATCATTGTCATGGCCTTAAGGTATGAAATAAACCAACCGACTGGTACAACGGAATTACCCTTCCATTCCAGAACTGACTCACCCAGAAATCAAAATTCCACCGCATGGGTCCTACAATTAATCGAAGCATAACATGCAAACAACCAATCCATACCCAAGATGATATTGAAGTCAATCATGGACAACTCGACTAATTTTGTGTAGGTAACCTTATGTAACACTGTGGTGGGACACCCTCTATATACCCGCCTAGCTACCACTGATTCACCGACTAGAGTAGATACGGAGAACAATTTTGATAGAATTTCAGGACTAACTCCAAAAGTACTAGCAATGTAAGGGGTCATGAAAGACAAAGTAGCTCTTGGATCTAACAAAGCATAAGCATCAGTATGGAAGACTTGCAACATACCCGTGACCACATCTGGTGAAGCCTCTTTCTCCTGGAGAGGCACTAGGGCATAAAACCTATTTTGGTGCTGACCACCTACTGAACTAATAGAGGCACCCTGCTGAGGGAGTTGTGCTACTGGAGCGGTAGAACTGGATGTAAGGCAATCTCTAATCCAGCGTCCGGGTTTGCCACACTCGAAACAAGCATCCGCATCGACCAAGCACCTCCCGGGATGATTCTTGCCACACTTCGCATAAATTGGAAAAGTGCGCTCCACCTGCATGCTACCATGATTCCTCGGGCCTGTAGCCCTGCTCCTCTAGTCTCCCCTGAACTTGGATGGCGTGTTGGCCGATGATGGAGCTAGAGCAATGGACCTGTGGTGGGACTACTAATGTGGTCTACTCCCTGTCCTGGATTGAGAAACCCCGAGCTGTCGGTCCTGGCCCTCTCATCCTCTCTCTACCTCCTATAGATTGACTCCATCTATTGTGCATGCAATACAATATAGGGAAAATCAATGTCTCGGTGAAGCATGGCGATTTGGAAATCCTTGTCCAAGTAATCTTCTATTCCATGCACAAAACGGCTCACCCGTGCCTGCTGATCCACCACCAACTCTGGAGCATATTTAGATAACCGGATGAACTCCAATGCATACTCCTGGACATACATGTTACCCTGCTTCAGATTAACAAACTCGGCCACCTTGAGCTCCCTCATCTCTCGAGGGAAGAACTGATCCATGAATGCAGTGTGAAACGTATCTCAACTTATCGGGCCTGCACCTGCCGCCATGACATCTCTCCATTGCTTAAACCATATATGTTCTACCCCCTTTTTCTAGTAGGAGGTCAATTCAACGCATTCCCCATTGTTCACCCCCATAACATAGGTGATATTCAGAATCTCCTCAATAAAATCGTGTGGATCCTTGTCCACCTTTGACCCGTGAACTGCGGAAGGCTTATCCTAAAGAAATCCCTCACCCTAGTAGCCGCTGCATTCCCATTCTGAGGGAAATGCGCCAACATCTAATTCTGGACCTGGGCAGTCATGGCTTGTGCCAGCATTTGAATCAATGCCCTGAACTTGGCGTGGGCAGCTGGCTCTGGTACGTGCTCCTCATGAACGGGTGGAGCTGGCCGATGCTCACTATCATAGGCAACCTCATGATCATTGCCATTACCATGTCTCCTAGCATTTACCCAACGTGGAGGCATGATTCTGCAATGCGAATAGCATGAATTAGAAGAGTAAAGGACATTCATTGCACGACATGGATCATAAAAGAAGGGAACTGTCACGCCCCACCATGGGAATCATGACTGGAACTTAGTGCCTGCTAGGATCTTAACTGACTTAACTAATCCTAGGCACAACTGGTGCAGGATTTCTCCTCAAATCAAGTAAACAACGGGCTATATCTCAGTTGTAAATCTAGCCTCCGACTTACAAGGCTGTATAGCCACCTATAAATGAAAACAGCTAACCAACAACAAGAAACAAAAGGGGTCCTATGCAGGCCGACAAGGCCACCATGTTGTCTAGTTACAACAGAAATGAAGACAAGCTACTATACTAGGCCCCACACAACCAACACACAAAGCATAACTGATTAAGGCCCAACACGTACAACATACAACTAATTGGCTGACGACATATTCTACAAGCCTCTAATAGTACAAATAGCAGTCGGGACAGGGCCCCAACCTACCTAAAATGCTATATAACTAAAATACAGAAGCCTCTACAACCTAGCATTTCCGAATAAAAGGAGTTGTCCCAACTGCAGATTCTGAGCAGCTGCTAACGGAGATCCTGAGCCCTGTCTGTCTAAACCTACAGGCAAGTAATGCAGTGCCCAGGGGAGGGCGTTAGTATAATATGTATTGAATATGTAAGACAAAAGATGATCTGATAAAGAATAGAAGTGAATAGAAAGAAGGGCAGAAAGATTAACCTGTACGCCTGCTAATTCGTAATCTGCATCTAACCAACACTACATGTATGTAAGCTCAGACTGTATAGTTATACATTTATAAACTATAACTAGCAGACAAGAATACAAACAAGAACCTCACCTGGCCCCCATAAGCCGGAAGGTACAATCAACACAAAATAACTCATTCAGGCCCCCATAAGCCCTGGCGAGCACATCTCAATCTATATACCTCTATCCAGGTTTTTATGACTTCACTGGTACAGTAGAGAACCTACCGGTCCCCTCGGTCTACAACTGAGCCCGCTTGGCCCCTGAACTGTAGTTCTGTCTGAGTCCAGTGACTCAAATATTTGCACCCCGGGCACTAGGTTCGACAGGGGTGTGTAGAGACAACCACGACATATAATAGCCCACCCACAGAATGGACTATATGAGGTCCTTGGACCTCATCTTCGTCCCTCGCGGACAGCATACCGCTCCTCCGAGCGACGTCATCTCGCCCCTCGCGGGCGTCGAACAACTAGTAACCCTGGGGTGGTCATGGATGGCTCCTTAGTGAGGGCAACCCCAACCAAGCTGTTATACTAACATCTCAATCTAGCCACTCAAAAGGAATAACTGGCCTTCTAGGCCTAATTCCACGGTTACTTTCCCCCCTAGGATAATCTCTAAAGATGCTAGCAGGCACGTCGTGCACCTGTATCTGATCAGATGATCCTGATGTTGCCCGGACATCTACAACTCATAATAACTACGGGGTCGCGAATGACTAACTACTCAGTCCCCCCCCCCTACTTAGGGAAACTGTAGAGCTGGTACTGGCCGAACATGCTTTTGAGCGTTCGGCCCCTAGTCCTCAATAGGAAATTTACTGACATACTTAGCCTGTAGGCAGTACTGTACTATCATGGTACTTACTAGTGCCTTAGGCCTCATCTTGTTCTAATCAGATCTTATATTACTTTTCTAGGCGATTCTTAACCTTATAGACAACTTTATAAAGACCTAACCATTACTAGAAACCTGTGGGTGATAGGAACTGGCTAGGGTGCTGGCCCATCCTCTAACTACTTATAAGGTCCCCTTCCTTAGGGTACCCACGGGTCTATTCAACCTGGACGACTGGGCTGGCTTCCTAGGCGACTTATATGATAATTGCTAAGACCACTAAGACTGACAATCACTGGTAATAACTAATAGGGCGATAGGTTGTCACTCAGTTCACTAGATGATCTTAGGTTGCTGACTCTAATAAACATGGCCTTCCAATCTAAATTTCCGGGCCTAGGGCGTAGGGATACGCCAATGGCCTCTAGGCGTGCTTTCCTGACAATACAAACGCTAAACTGGTAGTTAAACCGCCAAGCTGCGCCCATGCTGCTCAACTTACTAGCTCAGGGTCGATAACTCTCGCGGGGTCTTAAGATCTAGGCCTATCGACAAACATTGAATTCTAGAAAAACCCCTATACATTTTCTAGCAGCTAACCAGAACTTTTGTAACCGTAATCTATGGATAGCAGCTAATCACAGCTTGTTTGATCTCTATATACCAGCAATAGCTAATTACAATATGTATAATCACAATCTATTGGTAGCAACGATCTACAACATATGAAATCGTCATTTCTATTCCGGAATGTAAGTCGTAACCCTGTACGATGAGTATACTTGGCGAGGGTTTAGCCTTACACACCTCGATTGTTGTTTCTTGAATAACCGATGAGTTTAAGTTGGAATCGTCATCTCTTCTCAGCTGTAACCATTATATTGGGAGAAAGAGATGAATTTCAATACCAAATTCGACGAAAAAGGGTAACTTTTAATAACAATATTGACTATACTTGAACTTAATGGAACACAACCGAAAATGTATTATTTCCCAAGAGTTCAGAAGGGAGAAGTACTTACTTGAAGCCTATGATCGTATAGAAACCAGTTTGGTGAAATTCTGACAACTTTGGCTCAGCGAAGTTACGATTTGCCAGGTGAATTTTATGAAAATAACTCTGTAGTAATGCACCCTGAAGGCTTAGAACTCCTACTTGAAGTTAATTTGAATTTGGATGGCGGTTGATAGTGAATCGGATGAAAATCGATCGAAATCTTTGTACTTCCTTACTTCTGGCAAAATGTAAAATGTTTGGAAATGATTCAATGAGTGAATAGCCTATATATATACATGGGAAGTCAGTGGCAGGGGAGCCGCGCTGCGCCGCCCATAGCGGAAACAAAAGGGTGCGACACGCCGCCCATTGCGCTGAGGTAAAGGTGCGGTGCGCCGACCGTAGTGCCAAGCTACCTGGCGCGGTGCGGCGCCTTGTCACACCCCACCTTGGGGGTATGACGGGCACCTGGTGCCTGCTAGACTCTGGCTCTATTTCCAGAAACGAACCTGCTATATAGCGGTTGTAAATACAGCCCCCGGCCGATTAGGCCTATAGCAATCTATAATGCACAACAGCTAACCAGAACAATGACACTATAATCTGAAGCAACTGCTATTCACATTTGTGACCGACAAGGTCACTAATTATAACCAGAAGAAGGCCCCACACGGCCAACATCAACAACTAAACACATATATACGTGCACGACCCCACAGGACCGGCTCCACAACCATAGGGAAACATCAGACTGCAAGCCTCTAGGAAGTAACAATAGAATGGTCGGGACAGGGCCCCGACCTATCCAAACTGTAATAAAAAAGGAAATAGGAACAACCTCCAACTGTCTAGATCCGGAGGATAGGAGCTGGTAACTCTGCTGACTAGATCACGAGGGATCGACTCCTCGTCTATGTGTACCTACAGGCAAGCAATGCAGCGCCCCACGGGCGTCAGTACCACAGGTACTGGGCATGTAAAGCAAACTGAATATACAACTGAAATGGATAGCAGCAATAACATGACATATAAGCAGGAAGTAGCTGAGTCTATCTGGCTGAGGATAACTGGGGAGAGTTTACCTATTCTGCAACTAAAATTGGCGTACCTGACGATGTGTCGTCCTACTGTCTATCAGTATCTAATAGCACATATAGGTATACATATAAATACACACAATACCTGACCGACCCCCATAAGCCGGAAGGTGCCAACCAACAGAACACTCTATTTACCCCTACCCGGGTCTAAATCAACCAAAAATAAGTCACTCCACTCATCTGATAACTGTGAGCTCCTCCTACCGTCCCCCTTGGGAACGTAGCTCAGGCCTTGGCCTTTGACAATAAACTGTGTCTGAGTCTGAAGACTCCTACCTCTGGGCGCAAGCACTCACGGGGTAATCTGTTATTGTATTTGTGACTGAAACTGCCCCTGGGTGCAAGCACGCAACAAGGTAATTTTATAAAAATCTGTATCTGAAACTGCCCCCGGCCACGAGCGCACACAAAGTAATCTACACCTGTAAATAGGGTAATCTGGCTCTGCGCAGAGTAAACTGAACTGCCCCTGCAAGCAGGGTAATCTGGACCATATTATTATGGTGGTCGGCCATCATCGTCGTATAGGCGGACGGCATATCTGAATTTGGTATCGACATAGCTATAACCCAGGGGCGACGGGGATGCTAAAGGGTACCCACATGCCATAACAAGTCTCAACATGCAAAACACATACACAGCAAGCATGCTCAAATGAAAAATACTAATCATATTCTCTTCTTTTATTTCGAGGCCAGTCCGTACTAAACAACTGATGCTATATCCTACTTTACACTATTTCTGATTACTGGACTAACTGCTACCTGGCCCTTATCTGTTTATCTGATTATTGTTATCCGTGATCTAAAGCTATATCAATTTCTAGAGCCATATCTATTCCTGGAGCTACATCTTTATCTGAAGCTATTTCTATATTTGATTACTGATCTGATTACATTTGGATATAACACAATAACATAGAACATGCCATCTATAACTGGATATAGATCAATAACATAAGAGGTTCCATCTGTTACCGGATACAGTCTCAACAAATGTAATACATGATCTTGGGCAGATTTATATGCCCAAGTAATACTCAAAAGTATCATTTTCGCCTTGTTTATCTAGCAATGTGTATACATTTTCATGTAACTAGTAATAAAATGTGAATTTATACTAACCAACATGATTAGCATTGTTTTGCAGGTAAAATGTGATTTCAGGAAGCTAAAATGCATGTTGGATGATATCGAAGTTGGACTTGGATGCGAGCAAGGAAAACGACATTGGACAACATGAATTAAAGGGGCTCCGCGATGGAGTCCTGTCACGCTGCCATCGCAGAGGCATTCTGCCTGGATGGGGAAAATTCACCTAATTTCCAGTGGAGGTCCTCGTTTTCTCCGTGGCACGGAGCCAGTGCTCCGCGATGCACGCCGTACCACGTTGAGCTTGAATTCCCGGACCCCCAGTTCCAGTGACTCAAATATTTCCACCCCGGGCACTAGGCTCGACAGGGGTGTGTAGAGACAACCACGGCATATAATAGCCCACCCACAGAATGGACTATATGAGGTCCTTGGACCTCATCTTCGTCCCTCGCGGACAGCATACCGCTCCTCCGAGCGACGTCATCTCGCCCCTCGCGGGCGTCGAACAACTAGTAACCCTGGGGTGGTCATGGATGGCTCCTTAGTGAGGGCAACACCAACCAAGCTGTTATACTAACATCTCAATCTAGCCACTCAAAAGGAATAACTGGCCTTCTAGGCCTAATTCCACGGTTGCTTTCCCCCCTAGGATAATCTCTAAAGATGCTAGCAGGCACGTCGTGCACCTGTATCTGATCAGATGATCCTGATGTTGCCCGGACATCTACAACTCATAATAACTACGGGGTCGCGAATGACTAACTACTCAGTCCCCCCCCCCTACTTAGGGAAACTGTAGAGCTGGTACTGGCCGAACATGCTTTTGAGCGTTCGACCCCTAGTCCTCAATAGGAAATTTACTGACATCCTTAGCCTGTAGGCAGTACTGTACTATCATGGTACTTACTAGTGCCTTAGGCCTCATCTTGTTCTAATCAGATCTTATATTACTTTTCTAGGCGATTCTTAACCTTATAGACAACTTTATAAAGACCTAACCATTACTAGAAACCTGTGGGTGATAGGAACTGGCTAGGGTGCTGGCCCATCCTCTAACTACTTATAAGGTCCCCTTCCTTAGGGTACCCACGGGTCTATTCGACCTGGACGACTGGGCTGGCTTCCTAGGCGACTTATATGATAATTGCTAAGACCACTAAGACTGACAATCACTGGTAATAACTAATAGGGAGATAGGCTGTCACTCAGTTCACTAGATGATCTTAGGTTGCTGACTCTAATAAACATGGCCTTCCAATCTAAATTTCCGGGCCTAGGGCGTAGGGATACGCCAATGGCCTCTAGGCGTGCTTTACTGACAATACAAATGCTAAACTGGTAGTTAAACCGCCAAGCTGCGCCCATGCTGCTCAACTTACTAGCTCAGGGTCGATAACTCTCGCGGGGTCTTAAGATCTAGGCCTATCGACAAACATTGAATTCTAGAAAAACCCCTATACATTTTCTAGCAGCTAACCAGAACTTTTGTAACCGTAATCTATGGATAGCAGCTAATCACAGCTTGTTTGATCTCTATATACCAGCAATAGCTAATTACAATATGTATAATCACAATCTATTGGTAGCAACTATCTACAACATATGAAATCGTCATTTCTATTCCGGAATGTAAGTCGTAACCCTGTACGATGAGTATACTTGGCGAGGGTTTAGCCTTACACACCTCGATTGTTGTTTCTTGAATAACCGATGAGTTTAAGTTGGAATCGTCATCTCTTCTCAGCTGTAACCATTATATTGGGAGAAAGAGATGAATTTCAATACCAAATTCGACGAAAAAGGGTAACATTTAATAACAATATTGACTATACTTGAACTTAATGGAACACAACCGAAAATGTATTATTTCCCAAGAGTTCAGAAGGGAGAAGTACTTACTTGAAGCCTATGATCGTATAGAAACCAGTTTGGTGAAATTCTGACAACTTTGGCTCAGCGAAGTTACGATTTGCCAGGTGAATTTTATGAAAATAACTCTGTAGTAATGCACCCTGAAGGCTTAGAACTCCTACTTGAAGTTAATTTGAATTTGGATGGCGGTTGATAGCGAATCGGATGAAAAACGATCGAAATCTTTGTACTTCCTTACTTCTGGCAAAATGTAAAATGTTTGGAAATGATTCAATGAGTGAATGGCCTATACATATACATGGGAAGTCAGTGTCAGGGGAGCCGCGTTGCGCCGCCCATAGCGGAAACAAAAGGGCGCGACACGCCGCCCATTGCGCTGAGGTAAAGGTGCGGTGCGCCGACCGTAGTGCCAAGCTACCTGGCGCGGCGCGGCGCCTTGTCACACCCCACCTTGGGGGTATGACGGGCACCTGGTGCCTGCTAGACTCTGGCTCTATTTCAAGAAACGAACCTGCTATATAGCGGTTGTAAATACAGCCCCTGGCCGATTAGGCCTATAGAAATCTGTAATGCACAACAGCTAACCAGAACAATGACACTATAATCTGAAGCAACTGCTATTCACATTTGTGACCGACAAGGTCACTAATTATAACCAGAAGAAGGCCCCACACGGCCAACATCAACAACTAAACACATATATACGTGCACGACCCCACAGGACCGGCTCCATAACCATAGGGAAACATCAGACTGCAAGCCTCTAGGAAGTAACAATAGAATGGTCGGGACAGGGCCCCGACCTATCCAAACTGTAATAAAAAAGGAAATAGGAACAACCTCCAACTGTCTAGCTCCGGAGGATAGGAGCTGATAACTCTGCTGACTAGATCACGAGGGATCGACTCCTCGTCTATGTGTACCTACAGGCAAGCAATGCAGCGCCCCACGGGCGTCAGTACCACAGGTACTGGGCATGTAAAGCAAACTGAATATACAACTGAAATGGATAGCAGCAATAACATGACATATAAGCAGGAAGTAGCTGAGTCTATCTGGCTGAGGATAACTGGGGAGAGTTTACCTATTCTGCAACTAAAATGGGCGTACCTGACGATGTGTCGTCCTACTGTCTATCAGTATCTAATAGCATATATAGGTATACATATAAATACACACAATACCTGACCGACCCCCATAAGCCGGAAGGTGCCAACCAACAGAACACTCTATTTACCCCTACCCGGGTCTAAATCAACCAAAAATAAGTCACTCCACTCATCTGATAACTGTGAGCTCCTCCTACCGTCCCCCTTGGGAACGTAGCTCAGGCCTTGGCCTTTGACAATAAACTGTGTCTGAGTCTGAAGACTCCTACCTCTGGGCGCAAGCGCTCACGGGGTAATCTGTTGTTGTATTTGTGACTGAAACTGCCCCTGGGTGCAAGCACGCAACAAGGTAATTTTATAAAAATCTGTATCTGAAACTGCCCCCGGCCACGAGCGCACACAAAGTAATCTGCACCTGTAAATAGGGTAATCTGGCTCTGCGCAGAGTAAACTGAACTGCCCCTGCAAGCAGGGTAATCTGGACCATATTATTATGGTGGTCGGCCATCATCGTCGTCTAGGCGGACGGCATATCTGAATTTGGTATCGACATAGCTATAACCCAGGGGCGACGGGGATGCTAAAGGGTACCCACATGCCATAACAAGTCTCAACATGCAAAACACATACACAGCAAGCATGCTCAAATGAAAAATACTAATCATATTCTCTTCTTTTATTTCGAGGCCAGTCCGTACTAAACAACTGATGCTATATCCTACTTTACACTATTTCTGATTACTGGACTAACTGCTACCTGGCCCTTATCTGTTTATCTGATCATTGTTATCCGTGATCTAAAGCTATATCAGTTTCTAGAGCCATATCTATTCCTGGAGCTACATCTTTATTTGAAGCTATTTCTATATTTGATTACTGATCTGATTACATCTGGATATAACTCAATAACATAGAACATGCCATCTATAACTGGATATAGATCAATAACATAAGAGGTGCCATCTGTTACCGGATACAGTCTCAACAAATGTAATACATGATCTTGGGCAGATTTATATGCCCAAGTAATACTCAAAAGTATCATTTTCGCCTTGTTTATCTAGCAATGTGTATACATTTTCATGTAACTAGTAATAAAATGTGAATTTATACTAACCAACATGATTAGCATTGTTTTGCAGGTAAAATGTGATTTCAGGAAGCTAAAATGCATGTTGGATGATATCGAAGTTGGACTTGGATGCGAGCAAGGAAAAAGGCATTGGACAACATGAATTAAAGGGGCTCCGCGATGGAGTCCTGTCACGCTGCCATCGCAGAGGCATTCTGCCTGGATGGGGAAAATTCAGCTAATTTCCAGTGGAGGTCCTCATTTTCTCTGTGGCACGGAGCTAGTGCTCCGCGATGCACGCCGTGCCACGTTGAGCTTGAATTCCCGGACCCCCAGTTCCAGTGAGGGTCCGCGTTCATGGCGTGTCACGGAGGCAGTGCTCCGTGATGCACTCCGTGACACGTTGCCCATTATTTCGGGAAAAATTCTTAGCAGTATAAATAGAACACTTAAGTTCATTTTTCACAAATTTCAGACTTGGTGGAGCAAGGACGTGGGTTACAGGCAGTTGAGGGACGAAAAGTTCAGTGTTTTTTCTCTCTTTCTCTCTTCTCTAATTCAATTGCTTGTATGATTAACACTCATTTTATGATGATTAATCCACAAATGAGTGGCTAATTCCTCTCCTTGATGAGGTTATGAACATTGGTGATGAAATTTGATTATTGATTATATGGTTTTTCATCTTTTTCTTCCATGTTATTCTATTAATTCTTGTTCTTACTGCATTGGTGTGTGGCCTACATTAATGTACATCTAAAAAGTCTGATTTCACTCGAGAGAGCACGAAATTGGAAAGTTGTGAATTAATAGGATATTTTTCTTTACTTGGTTTGGGAAAATTGAGTTTTGATGTGCATTCAGGATAGAAATATACTTGAAAGTCGTATTAGTCAATTTAGGAACCGGAATCGTATGGCTAGAACATGAATTGCATTTGATCACAGAAATGTAGACGGATGGTTCATGATTCTTAAGTGAGATTAAATACGAGAGTTTTAATCTCTTAGCAAATGTTCTTGGCTAGCAACAGGAAGAAAAGATTAACCAATTTATGATGATAATCAGTTTCATTACATGTTCGGTTAACCTTAGCATGCTCTTATCCATAGTTCAGATTCAAAGTAGATAATTGTTCTTAGTTTTAGTATAAAATTTATCAAACAAACTATCAACTTTTTGGTTACGTTGTTGTCAGCATAGTTAGAGGTAAAATATAGTATACTTGAGCAAATTGCACTTAACCCAAGTCTCTATGGGATAGATACTTGGCTTACTAAAGACACTTACTACTTGTTCGACCACGTGCACTTGCATGTTGTTTTATATACCCATATAACACACCGAACAAGTTTTTGGCGCCGTTGCCGGGGACTTGGCAATTGGTGAATTTGTTTTAAGTGTTAATTTACTGTATTTTTATGTTCTTAAGTGTTGACAACTTGGTCTTAGCCTGTATTTTGCAGACTTAATTGCTGTGAACACTGGCAAGAGACAAAGACCTGGTGGAATCTTATATAGAGCCTGAAAGAATATTTCACAGTAAGAGAAGAGAAGCTCTACAAAGAAAGTTGCAGTTGCTCAGACAGACGATCATGGAGCAACAACAGAATCCACCGGTTGTAAGGGCAGTGTTAGTGCCCGAAGAAGCAGCAGCACGGCCGGTTCGCGAGGTGGCAATCCCACATGCCAATAATGTTACATCAAGTATCCGCAAACTAGAGCCTGGAGGGAGATTTGAACTGAAACAAAATATGGTGCAGTTGTTGCACACAAGCGGGCAATTTACTGGTCTCCCTCAAGAAGACCCACAACAGCATCTCCAAAATTTTTTGGAGATAAGTGGCACTTATATACCCGCTTACTAGGAGAAGCCAAGAGGTGGTTGAAAGCTGAGCCACCAAATTCTATCTCAATGTGGGATGATCTTGCACGAAAGTTCTTGATAAGGTTTTTTCCCTCTAGTAAAACAGCAAGACTTAGAAGTTAAATTCTAAGTTTCAAACAGAGGGAGGGAGAAAATTTATATCAAGCCTGGGAGAGATTTAAATCCATGTTGCGGGACTGTCCTCATCATCATCAGTCCAATCAGGTGTTGGTGCACACATTTATTGAGGGTTTGGAACCCCACACCAAAATATTGCTAGATTCAGCAGCTGGAGGGCAAGCGCTGGAAAAGACTTATGAGGAGCTGTATACATTGTTGAACCGGATTTCACAGGGCAATCCAGAATGGAATGCTGATTCATCACGAGGTGGGACAAGCAAAGCAGCAGGAGTGCTTGAAGTGGATGGGTTTACAGCTATCGCTGCACAGATAGCTGCATTGCAAAATCAGTTGAACAACCACTTCAGCAACATGACTTTGAACCAACCTTCAGCTCCAGTTAATGCAGTCCAGCAGATGTGGTGTGAAGTGTGTGGAAGCAGTGAGCACTCAGCTGAGTGCTGTGGAGCCAATCCTGACTCAGTAAACTTTGTGGGTAATGCACAAAGAAATCACCAGTCGTATGGTAGTAGCTACAATTCAAATTGGAGGAATCATCCTAATTTCTCATGGGGTAGCAACAACCATCAAGGCCAAAGTTCGGGTCAGGGTGTGCAAAGGAATCAAGGAGGGCAACAGAACTATCAAGCTCAATTCAGAAACAACAATGCACCTCCTCCACCACCATCACCCAGCATTGAGGAGATGTTCAAGACCATGATAGCTAACCAAGCTCAATTGCAGGCTGACTATGTGAAATTGGCAGCCGAAGTGAAAAACAATCAGTTAGCTACCAAGGCTCTTGAGTATCAATTTGGGCAATTTGCTAGTGCCCAAAATACAAGGTCTAGAGGAGGACTTCCAAGCGACACGGATCCGAATCCCAAGCAGGTAAATGCAGTGACCACAAGGAGTGGTTTGCAGCTGAAAGAGGTGGAACCAGAAAGACCACCTACACACTCGGGAGCAGCGGAAGTTGAGGTTGAGCAAAGTTCGGAAAGGGGGAAGACCAAAGAAGCTGAATCAGAAAGACCTCCACCCCCGTTCCCTAAACGACTCAAGAAACACAAGGAGGAGGAGTGTTTCAAGAAATTCATAGAGGTGCTTAAACAGGTACATGTTAATTTACCTCTTGTTGATGTCTTGCAGGGAGTGCCTAAATATGCCAAGTACATAAAGGACATCGTGGCCAACAAAAGTCGGTTGACTGAGTATGCTACGGTGGCTTTAACGGAGGAGTGCACTTCCCGGATCCAAAATAGACTACCCACAAAGCTAAAAGACCCTGAAAGTTTTATTATCCAACTTACTATTGGGCAGAGCATCTGAGCTCGTGGATTGTGTGACTTGGGGGCGAGCATAAATTTGATGCCATCTTCGGTATTCAGAAAGTTGGGTTTAGGGAGTCCTAGACCCACAATGGTGATCTTGCAGTTAGCGGATCGATCCTTAGCTAGGCCGGATGGCATTGTTGAGGATGTTCTGGTGCAAGTTGGCTCCCTAATTTTCCAGGTAGATTTTGTCATTCTGGATTTTGAACCAGACGCGGAAGTCCAATTTATTTTGGGACGTCCCTTCTTGGCAACCGGGAAAGCATTAATCGACGTAGCTGCGGGGCAACTCACAATGCGAGCACATGACTAGGTAGAGGTGTTCGATGTGTGCAAAGCACCCAAGCTCCCGATGGTGCATGAAGAACTCTCGGTGATCAATGTGATTGATCATGGTAATGACAAGCAGATGAAGGATTCCCGAGAGTTAATGGGAAGACCACCGGATAGGTGTAAGCACTACTGGGGGGAGGACGGTGATCGAGAGAAATCGTCCATCACCCTAGCGGACAATTGAGCTTAAATGACGTCGAGCCGCGACGGTAAACCAGGCGCTGCACGGGAGGCAACCCGTGAAAAAAAACAATCTTTCTTTTTGTAAAGTGTAAATAGATTTTATTTATTTTTCTTAATTTACTACAAAATTTTTCGTTTTAGTTATTGTTTTTAATTTTAGTTAGGTGAAACCTATAATTCTAACCAATTTTGTTTAGTGAGATGATTTTCAGGTCAAATGGAGGAAAATGTGCACGGAATCGTGAAGGAAAAGTCGAGGTATGAAAATTTAATAAAATGTAGAAACAATGAGCTGGGGCGATAGCTCCGTGTCACGGAGGAGGACCTCCACGTTACCCTCCGTGACACGTTGAGGTACAACCCGGAAATTTTAAAAATTTCCAGAATGCTATCGCGATGGCTCCGTGTCACGGAGGTAGTGCACCGCGATGCACTCCGTGACACGTTGCCGTGTATATCGCGACGGGTCACACCGAGTTGCCGGGTGACCCGCATGTTTTTCTACCCTTTTAACCCCGAAACCTCCCCTTTTCCCCTCATTTTCTAATTCTTCCGCGACCAAACATCCCAAAACCCCTCCCCCATCAATGTGCCACGGCTTAAGGCAACAAATTACCAACTTTTCTTCGATTCTTCAACTTCAAGGTATGTTTTCCGATTCCCTCTCAAGTTTTTGTCGATTTTCTTTGATTTTAAGCATGGGAGGTGAGCTAAATCGCCCTATGTAGTAATTAAGCATGAATTCGAGTTATTTGTTGATTGATAAATGTTCGGAATGTCGTTATGATCGTTTGAACTTGTCGATTGCATAAATTATTTGAATTTGATTGAAAATCTCAATCCTAGGGCTTGTTGTTGAATGTGAAGTTAGAAATGTGTTGAAATTGTGAATTCTATGCCGGGGTGTACGTGTTGAATGAGATGAGTCGTTGTACAAGTTTTTGGGATGTTAAGAGACGACGTATTCTCGGGTTTGGGGGAAAATGTTGAAATTTGTTCGAATTTGGTTAGTTGGATAGGTTCATGTATATAAATTTTTGTGGTAATTTTTGTTTCTTTGTTTTTCTTTGCTAAGTGCGATAGTTAAAATGTTAGCGATGGTAGTGATTGTGATTGGCTGTAGGAAGTCTGAGTAGTACGCAGAAGTTATACCATTGAATTTTCTTTTGAATGCACTAAGCATGATTGTATAGCTGGTTGTTTTGTGTGATAAAGATATTCTTGCCGTAGTGTTGTAACTGTTGTTAAGGACTAAGTGTGGGGTAACCTAGCGTAACCCGACCTTAGCCGAAGTTAATATTTATTTAGCTTAACATTGAGATTGTTTACTTGGGTTGACAGGTAAAATGGCAAGCCGGCAAGATAAAGGGAAAGGTGCATCAACTTTAGGCACCGGAAGGAAGAGACTCAGACTGGGCACAACAGTCCCAGCTGCACCAGCAGTTCCACGCGGCCAGCGTCGCCAATATGGAACAAGATGGGTGACGGACGAGGGGAAAAAGTGGTACGCAAAGCACAAAGAGAACAAATATTTCCCCGAGGAGCATATAGAACAGGAACCATTGGCACAGGAGTTCCCCAGAATGGTTCACCAGATCGAGGCAGCTGGGCTCAATTTCATATTTGAGGATCCTAAGGAATGCAATCTGCACTTGGTTCGGGAGTTCTATGCCAATTGGAACCTGTCAATCAGAAGCCACACCATCAAAATCAGAGGGCAGATAGTCACTCTGGAGCCCCACCAACTCAATGCCATCATAGGAGCGCGGGACACAGACGCCCACATCCTCCGACAGCTAAACATTACCCCACCGTATGCTGACATCAGACGCACATTGTGTGGGGCCCGATCTATAGCTAGATGGAGCAGGCACAAAGAAAGGGGCTACCACCAGACTCTGCCCTATTCACAGATGAACAGGGAAGCCCAAATCTGGCTTAAGATAGTCTGCTCATGCCTCATCCCGGGGGTACATATGACTGATGTAACCCGGGATCGTGTTTGCCTGATGTACGCCCTGATGAAAGGGCTGGAGATCAATGTCGGGGCAGTTATTATATCCGCCATGAAGAGAGCCCGGTTGCACCAGGGGCACAGGTATGGTTTCGGTGGACTACTCACCACCTTTCTCAAGGGCCTCGATGTTGAGGAGGAGGCCCTCGATTATATCCCGCAGTTGGAGCGGCGGGCCTTAGATGTTACCAAAACTAAGGCTCCCGACACCACCCACGGGCCAGTGCTGACACTTGGCGAGCGACACGCTCGTGATGACCAGTATATGGCGCGGATGTATGGGATGCAGATGCTCCAGCTAAGGATAGGTGGGAGGCCAGCGACGGAGGAGGAGCTATGGCAGCTCGAGCTAGACTACCCGTTTAGCGAAAACGCCAGGGCTCTATACCGAGTAGGGCCAGCCTTTGTAGAGCCCACAGATGATGACGTCCCTACGGACGAGGAGACGCGTCGGGAGGACTCCGATGTGGAGTCTGATGATGACGACGGAGGCGACTCGGACATGGGAGATGAGGCAGCAGCACCCGACGAAGAAGCGGAATACTTTGATTGATTAGGGAGTTCCACCACCCAATTTTGTGCTATTTCATTTTTGTGAACACTGGGGACAGTGTTCGGACTAAGTGTGGGGTGGGAGTAGTTAGGTGTTGGGCTGGGCTGTTTTGTTTGTATGTTCTCCTCTGTTATTATGTATGTTGTTTGTCCCTGTGATTTGTGAAGTGTTTAAGAATTGTTCTGTATTTGTAAATAATTGTGAAATTGTTGTGTGTTGTTGAATGTTGCCAGCTGATTCTGTAAATATTTTTTTGTTTATCGAAACGATCGATATTTTTAAAAAATTTCTCTAAAATATTGTGTACATAAATTTTTTTTTCTTTTTCTATCGAAATGATCGATCTTTTGCAAATTTTTTTAATTTTTTAATTTTGGGTTTCTCGGCGTTTGTTTTCGGTTCTTTTACCAAGATTAGTCCCATTGAACTGAAGTCATAGCTAGTGACTGTTCCCTATGATGGATGGATGATGACCGTCTTAAGGGAAATGTAGTCGTTAGGAGTAGTTTTTTCGAGAAATTTTCAGTTTTTTTCTCTTTGGTGGATTTCATCCCCGAACCTGTAGTTACTATATGGTTGCGAAATTTTGGTTGCGTGTTGTACATGATATTCAAAATGCAAAGGTGATTCGTATGAAAGCATGCAAATTTTGTAAATATGTTGAGATACCTAGGCTGTAGAGTTCGATTCAGTGTGATTGAGGCTTAATGTTTGAATTCATGTAATTAGCTGATTGAAGAGTCTGTGAATACATCTTGAATCGAGCATGTGCATAAAGTGTGAAGTGAGGTGTTGATATTCCATGCTATTGTGAAGTGTCTAGAACTTGCCTGGTGTGTGTACAAAATGAAATGAAGGAGGTGTATTGTAGGAAAGGATGTAGGCATTTCTTTGTTTTAACCGAGAGTTTCTACTTTTTTCTTGTCATGTCCCCCTTTTTGTGATTGTATACCCTAGTCAGCCCTTTGAGCCTTTAGCCGATTGTTTTCTTTCTTTTTGTCCAAAAAGTGTAAACCGAGCTTAATTCCTTCTTTTCATTAGCCGTAAAGTCAATACAAAACTCTTAAGCGCTTAAGAAGAGAAAATCATTTTCCCAAAGTGTCAAAGAGTGAGAAAGGTGAAAAGAAAACGAAAAGCAGAGTGAGGGAAGAAAAGAAAAGGTTGAAGGTGCACTTGTTATAAATAAACGATAATGAAGGTGCATGAATAATATTTGTTGTTGTGTCAAGTGTGCTTAATGAAATGGGCCATACTAAAGTAAACCATCAAGAATGGGATGATGAAAAATAAAAAGAGAGAAACAATGTCCATGAGTGATGGGATGTGTTGAAAAGGCGCTTAAGGATGCTAGTGGCTATTATTGGCTAATCCAATATTTACTAGTTCCATAGCGTCCATTACAACCCATTCAAGTCCTACGTGATCTTGCATTGCATTTCTTTATATTAGTGGAGTAGTACACTAAGGGCAAGCTTATGGGTCACGACATGATGCATGTGAATTCTTTTGGGAGAGAGAGTGAAATTGTGTGTACATGCCCCTGTTTGAATGTTTATGACTCACATGAGCAAAAAGGGGAAGATTCTCTTGTGTTGTGAGGGCACATGCTTGATGAAAGATTAATTTTCTTGTCGGATATCTTGATCAGCTGATTTGCATGAGTTTGCCGATATCAAGAGTCGATTCTTAAAGTCTAGGAGGTCTTAAGGTATTGAAGGTCATTGCATAGTTAAGACCATGCATGGTTTCTTGATGATTTGTTGTATTGAGTAATCGGTATGATCGTAGCTTAAATTGTCGTACCATAGTAGCGAGGTTGGGATGTAAATTGCATGAATTGTATGTTTGTTGTTCGAGGACGAACAAGGATTTAAGTGTGGGCTAAGTGATCTTGAGCAGATTTATATGCCCAAGTGATAATCAAAAGTATCATTTTCGCCTTGTTTATCTAGCAATGTGTATACATTTTCATGTAACTAGTAATAAAATGTGAATTTATACTAACCAACATGATTAGCATTGTTTTGCAGGTAAAATATGATTTCAGGAAGCTAAAATGCATGTTGGATGATATCGGAGTTGGACTTGGATGCGAGCAAGGGAAAAGGCATTGGACAACATGAATTAAAGGGGCTCCGCGATGGAGTCGTGTCACGCTGCCATCGCAGAGGCATTCTGCCTGGATGGGGAAAATTAACCTAATTTCCAGTGGAGGTCCTCGTTTTCTCCGTGGCACGGAGCCAGTGCTCCGCGATGCACGCCGTGCCACGTTGAGCTTGAATTCCCGGACCCCCAGTTCTAGTGAGGGTCCGCGTTCATGGCGTGTCACGGAGGCAGTGCTCCGCGATGCACTCCGTGACACGTTGCCCATTATTCCGGGAAAAATTCCCAGCAGTATAAATAGAACACTTAGTTCATTTTTCACAAATTTCAGACTTGGTGGAGCAAGGACGTGGGTTACAGGCAGTTGAGGGACGAAAAGTTCAGGGTTTTTTCTCTCTTTCTTTCTTCTCTAATTCAATTGCTTGTATGATTAGCACTCGTTTTATGATGATTAATCCACAAATGAGTGGCTAATTCCTCTCCTTGATGAGGTTATGAACACTGGTGATGAAATTTGATTATTGATTATATGGTTTTTCATCTTTTTCTTCCATGTTGTTCTATTAATTCTTGTTCTTACTGCATTGGTGTGTGGCCTACATTAATGTACATCTAAAAAGTCCGATTTAACTCGAGAGAGCACGAAATTGGAAAGTTGTGAATTAATAGGATATTGTTCTTTACTTGGTTTGGGAAAATTGAGTTTTGATGTGCATTCAGGATAGAAATATACTTGAAAGTCGTATTAGTCAATTTAGGAACCGGAATCGTATGGCTAGAACATGAATTGCATTTGATCACAGAAATGTAGACGGATGGTTCATGATTCTTAAGTGAGATTAAATACGAGAGTTTTAATCTCTTAGCAAATGTTCTTGGCTAGCAACAGGAAGAAAAGATTAACCAATTTATGATGATAATCAGTTTCATTACATGTTCGGTTAACCTTAGCATGCTCTTATCCATAGTTCAGATTCAAAGTAGATAATTGTTCTTAGTTTTAGTATAAAATTTATCAAACAAACTATCAACTTTTTGGTTACGTTGTTGTCAGCATAGTTAGAGGTAAAATATAGTATACTTGAGCAAATTGCACTTAACCCAAGTCTCTATGGGATAGATACTTGGCTTACTAAAGACACTTACTACTTGTTCGACCACGTGCACTTGCGTGTTGTTTTATATACCCATATAACACACCGAACAATACATACTATCTGTAATCTTGCTAATTCATTATACTGCTTTTACAATTTCCATTTTTGGTATTACGTAAGAACATGCTGAGCTACTAGCTGATACCACATTACTATCTAAAATCATCTGACTATCCGTTACTCTGATTATCACATGATACGTAATAATATACTAGCATGCTTGTTGGAAATTGTACTAAAATCGTTCCTGTACGCTGGGTATCTATTAATAGTGTTTATTCTATTTATTTTCTAGACTGTACTTCCTGGCTTGCCGAAAGAATAGCTTTACATACCTGGTTTCTGAGCACCCGACTGACCGATGTGATTTTCGTCGGTACTTCTGCTGTTTCTCCCAACTACATTCATATACATGTCAATTAGAACTAAATACATTAATATCCGGGAGAAATTATCGCTTTTGATATATATTTATCCCAAACTTCAACCTTTCGGAAAACGGTCGAAAACTCGTTATTTCTCGATAGTCCATAAAGGGATAACTGCTCACTGCAAGGCTAGGAACACATTGGTACTAATTTAAAGAAATTCTATTTACTTTACCTTGGTAGCACGATGTTTCGCCGGCAAAATTTCACAAAACCAACTCCGTAGGATTGCTCTCTGCAGTTTTATACCTCTGTATCTAAGCCGGAACGGAGTTTAGACCGTGTTTCGTAGCGTAATCGGAAGGAAATTATATATATTTAATATGGGTTTGCCTTAATATTGGCTTAACCCCCTGTTTGCTAGAAATTTGTTATGTTAAAGAGGAAAACCGAATTTCTCTAGGTTTTTTTTTCTAAATCCCTTAACCAACATGCCATTAGGCTATTTATTCATTTAAAATTTATGGGGTGTAACATCCTCCCCCCCTTAAGAACATTCGTCCCCGATTGACATTCTGTCTAGAGGACTTCTCAACTTACTCAACTTGTTTCTAGAAAAATTTCGGCAGAGTTTTCCCTGTATTATGGACTATCTCAAAATTCCTGAAAAGCAGAAAAGCCCAATACAGGTACTCCACATGATATAATAACATTCATGTATAACTATCTATAATCAATCGCCTGCTTTCACATATGAAGTATAAGCATTCATAAGGAAAAACAGTTCTAACATACCTCCTGTTTGCCTATGACTGGAATAAGTGGGCATATCTGACTTTCATGTCCTCCTCGGCTTCCCAGGTCATCTCTTCTCGGTTCCTGTTACGCCACAATACCTTGACAGGCGCAACATCTTTAGTTCTCAGGCTACGGATTTGTCTGTCCAGTATAGCTACTGGAACCTCTTCATATGCTAATGCTTCTGTGACGTGGACATCATGAACTGGAACAACTGTGGAAGGGTCTCCTACGAACTTCCTCAACATAGATACATGGAATACTAGGTGAACAGACGGTAACTCTGGAGGCAAGTTCAATTCGTATGCAACTCGGCCTATTCTCCACCGAATCTGATACGGCCCAATAAATCTCATCACCCCTTTCATCGAAGACACTTTCAAATATACCCAGTCATCTACTGCAAATTCTAGATTTCTGTGCTGCATATCTGCATAAGACTTCTGGCGGCTCTGAGCAGTCAGTAGGCGTTCTCTAATAAGCTTCACCGCCTCTTCTGACTGACGAATAACATTCGGCCCAATCAGCGCTGTCTCCCGCACTTCAAACCAGCCAACGGGTGATCTACATTTCTGCCCGTATAATGCTGCAAAGGGCGCCATATGGATAGTTGAATGATAACTGTTATTATAGGCAAATTCAATCAACGGCAGATGCTCATCCCAACTACCCCCAAAATCTAGTACACATGCTCGTAACATATCTTCGAGCGTCTGGATAGTCCGTTCTGCTTGCCTGTCTATCTGAGGATGAAAGGCAGTACTTAAGTTAATCTGTGTCCCCAAGCCTCTCTGGAATGACTGCCAAAATCTAGCTGTAAACTATGCTCCCCTGTCTGAAATAATAGATACCGGCACTCCATGTAATCTAACTATTTCTCTGATATATAATTCGGCATAATCCTCAGCAGAGAATGTAGTTCGTACTGGTAGGAAATGGGTTGATTTTGTTAATCTGTCAACGATTACCCACATAGAATCGTTTTTGCATCTGGTACAGGGTAACCCTGTTACAAATCCATATTTATTGCTTCCCATTTCCACAAAAGCATGGCTATATCCTGCGTCAGACCGCCCATTTTTTGGTGTTCTGCTTTCACCTGCTGGCTGTTAGGACATCTAGATACAAATTCAGCTATTTCAGCTTTCATACCTGGCCACCAGTAGATGTCTCTGATGTCGTGGTACATTTTCATTGCTCCTGGATGGAGGGAATAGCGAGCGTAATGTACTTCATGCATGATCTGCTGGCGAAGCCCTGAAACATTCGAGACACATAGGCGGCCCTTACAACGTAGCACTTCATTCTCAATCACCTGGAAATCTGGCTCCTTACCTTTCTGAACTCTATCTTTGAGCTAAACTAAGTCAGGGTCCTCGTACTACCATTCTTTTACCTCTGTAACTAACAATGAAACAGCAGAATTCTGAATCACCGCTCTGTTATTTTCTGTTTCTACTACTCGAACGGCTAAACCAGCTAGCTGATGAATTTCCTTGGCTAACTCCCGCTTCTCGAGTCGCAAATACGCCAAACTCCCCATTGACTTACGGCTCAGGGCATCTGCTACTACATTAGCTCTCCCCAGGTGATAGAGAATATTTACGTCATAATCTTTCAGCAATTCTAACCAGTGACGCTACCGCAGATTTAACTCCCTCTATGTGAAAATATACTGCAGGCTTTTATGATCTGTAAAAATGTCTACATGAATGCCATTCAAATAATGCCTCCAGATTTTCAGAGCGTGGATCACTGCGGCCAGTTCCAGGTCATGGGTCGGATAGTTCTTTTCGTGCTTCCTCAGTTGTCTGGAATCATAAGCAATCACCTTACCATGCTGCATCAACACACAACCTAGTCCCAAGCCTGAAGCGTCGCAATACACTGCATACCCATCTGTTCCCTCTGGCAATGCTAGTACTGGGGCGGAGGTTAATCTGTCTTTCAATTCTTGAAAACTCTGCTCACATGCCTCCGTCCACTGAAATTTTTCTAATTTCTGTGTCAGCTTTGTCAGAGGTGCTGCTATAGTGGAGAATCCTTCAACAAATCTCCGGTAATACCCTGCTAAACCCAGGTAACTGCGCACCTCGGTCGGAGTGGTAGGTCTGGGCCATGTCCTGACCGCCTCTATTTTCTGTGTGTCCACTTGTATACCAACAGCCGACACGATATTCCCCAAAAAGGCATCTGAGTTCAGCCAGAACTCACACTTGGAAAACTTGGCGTACAGCTGACGGTCTCTAAGGATCTGGAGTACTGTTCGTAAATGGTTCTGGTGATCTGTCTCTGAATGAGAATATACCAGAATATCATCTATAAATACTATCACGAACAGATCCAAATACGGTCTGAATATGTTGTTCATCAGGTCCATAAACACTGCGGGAGCATTCGTCAGCCCAAAAGACATGACTAGAAATTCAAAGTGACCATACCTGGTCCTGAAAGCAGTCTTTGGAATGTCCCTCTCACGAACCTGGACCTGGTGGTATCCGGACCTCAGATCTATCTTAGAGAAACATCTGGCCCCCTGCAACTGGTCAAACAAATCATCTATTCTAGGGAGCGGGTATTTGTTTTTAACCGTTACCTTATTCAGTTGCCGGTAGTTTATACACATACGGAGTGAGCCATCTTTCTTTCACCTACCGGTAGTTTATACACATACAGAGTGAGCCATCTTTCTTTCTTACAAACAGAACTGGCGCACCTCACGGGGAAGTACTAGGCCTAATAAAGCCTTTGTCGAGCAAATCTTTGAACTGTTCTTTCAACTCTCTAAGCTCAGCTGGTGCCATGCGATACGGGGGAATGGATATAGGTTGAGTCCCTGGCAACAAGTCAATTGCAAAATCTATCTCCCTTTCGGGAGGGATACCAGGCAACTTATCTGGAAATACGTCAGGGAATTCATTGACGACTGGAACAGACTGAAGAGTCAGAGGTTCCACCCGAACGTCCTGGACTTTACCTAGGTGGTAAATACATCCCTTAGCTATTAATTTTCTCGCCTGAAGGTAGGAAATGAACCTACCTTTTGGCGTAGCTGTGCTCCCTTTCCACTCTCGCACTGCTTCCCCTGGAAAGTGAAATCGGACCGTCTTGGTCCAGAATTCTAAGTTGGCATAGCATGGCACTAACCAGTCCATACCCATAATGGCAACGAAGTCGACCATCTCAAGTTGTATTAAGTCTACTGTGGTCTAGCGATCAGCAACCTCTACCGTACACCCTCGGTAAACTCTTTTAGCTCTAATCGAGTCACCGACCAGTGTAAGCACTGAAAAGGGTTGCTGAAGCAATTCTGGTTCGATACCCAACTTCCGAGCCACAAATGGTGTAATATATGACAAGGTAGACCCTGGATCAATCAATACATAAACAGGGTATGAGCAGATAATCAATATACCTGTGACCACGTTGGGAGATGCCTCTGAATCCTGCCTCCCTGGTAATGCATAGGTACGACTGGGGCATGCACCTGAACCAGAGGCTCCTGATCTACCTCGGCCCCTATTTGCTGAACCTGAGGGTCTGCGCCCTGCTGAGGCTGCTGGAGCTCGTGGTCCCGCTAACTACCTTGTCCTCTGGCCGGACAATCTCTCATTAAATGCCCTTCCTGTCCGCAGTGATAGCACCCTGAGAAGCCTTGCCTGCAGGCTCTAGAATGGGGTCGGTGGCATATAGGAAAAGGGGTAGGTGCAAATCTACTCTGTTCTACCCTCCGCTGCTGCGGTGATGCTACTGTCCGTAAATTGCTACCGGACTCTGACTGACTCTGGTGAACAAATTTGCCTCTCTGCTGCTGTACCAGAGGTAAAGATCTGGGTGGCCTATCTGAAAACTGTGGTCTCGGCCCCCTAGGGGTTTCCCCTTGAATCTCAGCGGGTCTATTTCTACGGCGCTGCTCTGAAGTCGCCTGCCTGTCGCCCCGCTGCCGCTGTCTCAGGCCCTCAATTGTCTATGCGAAGGCTTGTACCCAGGCTATGTCCATGTCCTCTCTCAAAGTAGCCGTCATGCATGTCTCTGTGTAATCTGAATTCAGGCCCATAATAAAGCGATGGACTCTGGACGACATGGTGTCCACAAATGCTGGAACATAGCGGGCTAAGGAGTCGAACAGTAAAGAATACTCACGGACGCTCCTGGCCCCCTGCTCTAAGTGTAAGAACTGGTCCATCCGGGCCTGTCTGACCTCCCGGGGTAAGTAGTGGTCCAAGAAGGCCTCCGAGAAGCTGGACCAGGTCGGAGGGGAAACATCTCTCCCTCGAGACCTTTCCCAACTCTCATACCATAATACAGCTATGTCCCGCAACCGAAACACTGCCAGCTCAACTGATTCTGTAGGGGACACATGCATAACTCGGAAAATTCTCTACATCTGATCTAGGAAATCCTGGGGGTCCTCTGCTTAATCTGACCCAGTGAACTGCTGGGGTCCCAATGCCAAGAATTCTTTAACCCTGGAACAACCTGGCCCACCTAGAGATTCTGCTGCTGCAGGTGGTACTAGCTGACGCTGAGTAGCTAGCATCTGGGTTAACATAACCACCGCACTACGTAGCTCCTGATCAGATGAAGTGAGTGCAGGAGCAGTGGGAGGCGGTGCTGCCTCAAATGGTGTCTGGCGAGGCGGAGACTGCTGGGAGGGTCGAGATGACACCTCCGTATCGCCCTCAGACCGGGCTGAATCTGGTTGTAAGTGAGGCATCCTGCTGGTGCCTTTTCCCACTGCTGTATCCAATCTCCTGCCTGTAGCAGGGTGCCACTGATCTGCCATGGTATCTGTAGACAAAGAGGGTGGTATGTTTCAAAAGAACCAACCCTATACTGTACTGTGCTAGGCAAGACTGAGTATGAAAGAAGGACAACTATCCAATTATGTCTCGCAGCCTCCTGCCTATAGTATGTGGTGCACAACACATCCATAGACAAGACTCTACTTAGCACGGCATGCAGACTCCCTGGGACACGAACTGCTCTGATACCAAGTTTGTCACACCCCACCTTGGGGGGTATGACGGGCACCTGGTGCCTACTAGACTCTGGCTCTGTTTCAAGAAACGAACCGGCTATATAGCGGTTGTAAATATAGCCCCCGGCCGATTAGGCCTATATCCACCTGCAATGCACAACAGCTAACCAGAACAATGACACTATAATCTGAAGCAACTGCTATTCACATTTGTAACCGACAAGCTAACTAATTATAACCAGAAGAAGGCCCCACACGGCCAACATCATCAACTAAACACATATATACATGCATGGCCCCACACGATCAACTCCACTACCACAGGGAAACTTCAGAATGCAAGCCTCAGGAAGTAATAATAGAATGGTCGGGACAGGGCCCCGACCTATCCAAACTGTAATAAAAAAGGAAATAGGAACAACCTCCAACTGTCTAGCTCTGGTGGATAGGAGCTGATAACTATGCTGACTGGATCACGAGGGCTCGACTCCTCGTCTATGTGTACCTGCAGTCAAGCAATGCAGCACCCCACGGGCGTGATCTTGGGCAGATTTATATGCCCAAGTGATACTCAAAAGTATCATTTTCACCTTGTTTATCTATCAATGTGTATACATTCTCATGTAATTGGTAATAAAATGTGAATTTATACTGACCAACATGATTAGCATTGTTTTGCAGGTAAAATGTGATTTCGGGAAGCTAAAATACATGTTGGATGACATCGGAGTTGGACTTGGATGCGAGCAAAGGAAAAGGCATTGGACAGAATGAAATAAAGGGGCTCCGCGATGAAGCCGTGTCACGCTGCCATTGCGGAGGCATTCTGCCTTGATGGGGAAAATTCACCCAATTTCCAGTGGAGGACCGCGTTTGCTCCGTGGCATGGAGCCAGTGCTCCGCGATGCACGTCGTGCCACGTTGAGCCTGAATTCCTGGACCCCCGGTTCCAGTGAGAGTCCGCGTTCATGGCGTGTCACGGAGGCAGTCGATGCACTCCGTGACACGTTGCTCATTATTCCGGGAAAAATTCCCAGCAGTATAAATAGAACACTTAAGTTCATTTTTCACAAATTTCAGACTTGGTGGAGCAAGGACGTGGGTTACAGGCAGTTGAGGGATGAAAAGTTCAGGGTTTTCTCTCTCTTTCTTTCTTCTTTAATTCAATTGCTTGTATGATTAACACTCATTTTATGATGATTAATCCACAAATGAGTGGCTAATTCCTCTCCTTGCTGAGGTTATGAACAATTGTGATGAAATTTGATTATTGCTTCTTTGGTTTTTCATCTTTTCTTCCATGTTTTTCTATTCATTCTTGTTCTTACTGCATTAGTGTGTGGCCTACATTAATGTACATCTAAAAAGTCCGGTTTCACTCGAGAGGGCACGAAATTGGAAAGTTGTGAATTAATAGGATATGTTCTTAACTTGATTTGGGAAAATTGAGTCTTGATTTGCTTTCAGGATAGAAATATACCTGAAAGTCGTATTAGTCAATTTAGGAACCGGAATTGTATAGCTAGGACATGAATTGCATTTGATCACAGAAATGTAGACGGATGGTTCATGATTCTTAAGTGAGGTTAAATACGAGAGTTTTAATCTCTTGGCAAATGTTCTTGGCTAGCAACTGGAGGAAAAGATTAACCAAAGTATGATGATAATTAGTTTCATTACCTGTTCGTTTAACCTCAGCATGCTTTCATTCATAGTTCAGATTCAAAGTAGATAATTGTTCTTAGTTTAGTATAAAATTTTACAAAACAAACTATCAACTTTTTGGTTATACTGTTGTCTGCATCTTTAGAAGTAAAATATAGTATACTTGAGCAAATTGCACTTAATCCAAGTCTCTGTGGGATCGATATGTGGCTTACTAAATCCACTTACTACTTGTTCGACCACGTGCACTTGCGTGTTGATTTGTATACCCACAAACACCCGAACAAGTTTTTGGCGCCGTTGCCGGGGACTTGGAAATTGGTGAATTTGTTTTACGTGTTAATTTACTGTATTTTTATTTTCTTTGTGTTGACAACTTGGTCTTAGCCTGTATTTTGCAGACTTAATTGCTGTTGAACACTGGCAAGAGACAAAGAGCTGGTGGAATCTTATATAGAACCTGAAAGAATATTTCACAGTAAACGAAGAGAAGCTCCACAAAGAAAGCTGCAGTTGCTCAGACAGACAATCATAGAGCAACAACAGAATCTACCGGTAGTACGGGCAGTGTTAGTGCCCGAAGAAGCAGCAGCACGGCCGATTTGCGAGGTGGCAATCCCACATGCTAATAATGTCACATCAAGTATCCGCAAACCAGAGCCCGGAGGGAGATTTGAACTTAAACAAAATATGGTGTAATTGTTGCACACAAGCGGGCAATTTACCGGTCTCCCTCTTGAAGAGCCACAGCAGCATCTTCAAAACTTTTTGGAGATAAGTGACACTTACATACCCGCTGGAGTATCACCAGACTATGTCTGGCTTACATTATTTCCATTCTCATTACTAGGAGAAGCCAAGAGGTGGTTGAAAGCTGAGCCACCGAATTCTATTTCTACGTGGGATGATCTTTCACGGAAGGTCTTGATATGGTTTTTTCCCTTTGGTAAAACAGCAAGACTTAGAAGTCAAATTCTAAGTTTCAAATAGAGAGAGGGAGAAAATTTATATTAGGCCTGGGAGAGATTTAAATCCATGTTGCGGGACTGTCCTCATCATCATCAGTCTAATGATGTGTTGGTGCACACATTTATTGAGGGTTTGGAACCCCACACCAAAATATTGCTAGATTCAGCAGCTGGAGGGCAAGCGCTGGAAAAGACTTATGAGGAGCTGTACACCTTGTTGAACCGGATTTCACAGGGCAATCCAGAATGGAATGCTGATTCATCACGAGGTGGGACAAGGAAAGCAGCAGGAGTTCTTGAAGTAGATGGGTTTACAGCTATCGCTGCACAGATAGCTGCATTGCAAAATCAATTGAACAACCACTTCAGCAACATGACTTTGAACCAGCCTCCAGCCCCAGTTAATGCAGTCCAGCAGATGTGGTGTGAAGTGTGTGGAAGCAGTGAGCACTCAACTGAATGTTGTGGAGCCAATCCAGACTCGGTAAACTTTGTAGGTAATGCACAAAGGAACCACCAGCAGTATGGTAGTAGCTACAACTCCAATTAGAGGAATCACCCTAATTTCTTATGGGGTAGCAACAACCATCAAGGCCAAAGTTCGGGTCAGGGTGTGCAAAGGAATCAAGGAGGGCAACAGAACTACCAAGCTCAATTCAGAAACAACAATGCACCTCATCCACCACCATCACCCAGCATAGACGAGATGTTCAAGACCATGATAGCTAACCAAGCTCAATTGTAGGCTGACTATGTGAAATTGGCAGCCGAAGTGAAAAACAACCAGTTAGCTACCAAGGAACTTAAGTATCAATTTGGGCAATTTGCTAGTGCCCAAAATACAAGGCCTAGAGGAGGATTGCCGAGCGACACGGATCCCAATCCCAAGCAGGTAAATGCAGTGACCACAAGGAGTGGTTTGCAGCTGAAAGAGGTGGAACCAGAAAGACCACCTCAACAGTCGGGAGCAGCAGAAGTTGAGAGGGAGCAAAGTTCTGAAAGGGGGAAAACCAAAGAAGCTGAATCAGAAAGACCTCCACCCCCATTCCCTCAACGACTCAAGAAACACAAGGAGGAGGTGTGTTTCAAGAAATTCATGGAGGTGCTTAAACAGGTACATGTTAACTTACCTCTTGTTGATGTCTTGCAGGGAGTGCCTAAATATGCCAAGTACATAAAGGACATCGTGGCCAACAAAAGTCGGTTGACTGAGTATGCTACGGTGGCTCTAACGGAGGAGCGCACTTCCCGGATCCAAAATAGACTGCCCACAAAACTAAAAGACCCTGGAAATTTTACTATCAAGCTTACTATTGGGCAGAGCATCCGAGCTCGTGGATTGTGTGACTTGGGAGCGAGCATAAATTTGATGCCTTCATCGGTATTCAGAAAGTTGGGTCTAGGGAGTCCTAGACCCACAACGGTAATCTTGAAGTTGGCGGATCGATTCTTAGCTAGGCCGGATGGCATTGTTGAGGACGTTCTGGTGCAAGTTGGCTCCCTAATTTTCCCGGTAGATTTTGTCATGCTGGATTTTGAACCAGATGCGGAAGTCCAATTTATTTTGGGACGTCCCTTCATGGCAACCAGGAAAGCACTATCGACGTAGCTGCGGGGCAACTCACAATGCGAGCACATGACAAGGTAGAGGTGTTTGATGTGTATAAAGAACCCAAGCTCCCAACGGTGCATGATGAACTCTCGGTGATCAATGTGATTGATCATGGTGATGACAAGCAGATGAAGGATTCCCGAGAGTTAATGGGAAAACCACCGGAAAGGTGTAAGCACTATTGGGGGGAGGACGGTGATCGAGAGAAATCGTCCATCACCCTAGCGGACAATTGAGCTTAAACGACGTCGAGCTGCAACGGTAAACCAGGCGCTGCACGGGAGGCAACCCGTGAAAATTTTTTCTTTTATTTTGTAAAGTGTAAATAGATTTTTCTTTTTCTTTTTCTTGATTTATTACAAAATTTTTCGTTTTTGTTTTTGTTTATTTATATTTAGAGTAAAACCTATAATTCTAACCAATTTTGTATAGTGAGATGAATTTCAGGTCAAACGGAGGAAAATGTGCACGGAATCGCGAAGGAAAAGTCGAGGTATGAAAAATTAGTAAAAAGTGGAAATCAGTGAGCTGGGGCGATAGCTCCGTGTCACGGAGGAGGACCTCCGCATTACCCTCCGTGACACGTTGAGGTATAACCCGGAAATTTTAAAATTTCCAGAACAGTCTCGCGATGGCTCCGTGTCACGGAGGCTGTGCACCGCGATGCACTCCATGACACGTTGCCGTGTATATCGCGACGGGCCACACCGGGTCGCCAGGTGACCCGCGCGATTTTCTTCCTTTTTAACCCCGAAATCCTCCCCTTTTCCCTCATTTTCTAATCCTTCCGCGACCAAACCCCCCAAAACACATCCCTCATCAACGTGCCACTGAGTAAGGCAAGAAATTCACCGAGTTTTCTTTGATTCTTCAACTTCAAGGTATGTTTTCCGATTCCCTCTCAAATTCTTGTCGATTTTCTTCGATTTTTAGCATGGGAGGTGAGCTAAATTGCCCTAAGTCGAAATTAATCATGAATTTGATTTCATTGTTGATTGATGAATGTTCGGAATGTCGTATGATTGCTTGAACTTGTCGATTGCATAAATTGATCGAATTTGATTGATAAAATCAATTCTAGGGCTTGTTTGTTGGAATTTGAAGTTGAAAAGGTATTGAACTTGTGAATTCTATGCCGGGATGGACGTGTTGAATGAGATGAGTCGATGTACAAATTTCTAGGATGTTAATAGAACGACGGATTCTCGGGTTGGGAGAAATGTTGAAATTTGTTAGAATTGGGTTGGTTGTATAGGTTCGTGTGTAGATATATTTTTGTGTTGTTTTTGTTACTTTGTTTTTCTTTGCTAAGTGCGATGGTTAAAATGGAGCGATGGTAGTGATTGTGATTAGCTGTACGAAGTCTAAGTAGTATGCAGAAGTTATACCGTCGAATTTTCTTTCGAACGCACTAAGCATGATTGTATAGTTGTTGGTTTTGTGTAAATAAAGATATTCTTGCCGTATTGTTGTAACTGTAGCTAAGGACTAAGTGTGGGGTGACCTAGCGTAACACGACCTTAGCCGAAGTTAATATCCGTGAGCTTAACATTGATCTTGTTTACTTGGGTTGACATGTGAAATGGCAAGCCGGCAAGATAAAGGAAAAGGCGCGTCAACTTCAGGCGCCAGAAGGAAACGAATCAGACTGGGCACAGCAGTACCAGCTGCACCAGAAGTTCCACGCGGCCAGCGCCGCCAGTACGGAACAAGATGGGTGACCGATGAGGGGAAAAAGTGGTACGTGAAGCATAAGGAAAATAAATATTTCCCCAAGGAGCACATAGCACGGGAACCATTGGCACAGGAGTTCCCCAGGATGGTTCACCGGATCGAGGCAGCTGGGCTCAAGTTCATCTTTGAGGAGACCAAAAAATGCAATCTGCACTTGGTTCGGGAGTTCTATGCCAATTGGAACCCGACGATCAGGAGTCACACCATCAAGATCAGAGGGCAAATAGTCAATCTAGAGCCCCACCACCTCAATGCCATCATAGGGAGCGCGGGACACAGACGCCCACGTTCTCCGACAGCTGAACATTACCCCACCGTATGCGGACATCAGACGCACATTGTGTGGGACCCGATCAACAGCTAGATGGAGCAGACACAAAGAGAGGGGCTACCATCAGACTCTGCCCTATTCACAGATGAACAGGGAAGCCCGAATCTGGCTAAAGATAGTCTGCTCATGCCTCATACCGGGGGTACATATGACTGATGTAACCCGGGATCGTGTTTGCCTGGTGTACGCCCTGATGAAAGGGCTGGAGATCAATGTCGGGGCGGTTATTATATCCGCCATGAAGAGAGCCTGGTTGCACCAGGGGCACAGGTATGGTTTTGGTGGACTACTGACCACCTTTCTCAGGGGCCTCGATGTTGAGGAGGAGGCCCTCGATTATATCCCGCAGTTGGAGCGGCGGGCCTTAGACGTTACTAAAACTAAGGCTCCCGACACCACCCATAGGCCAGTGCTTACACTTGGCGAGCGACATGCTCATGATGACCAGTATATGGCTCGGATGTATGAGATGCAGATGCTCCAGCTGAGGATAGGTGGGAGGCCAGCGACAGAGGGGGAGCTATGGCAGCTCGAGCTAGACTACCCTTTTGGCGAAAACGCCAGGGCTCTATGCCGAGTGGGGCCAGCATTTGTAAAGCCCACAGATGATGACGTCCCCACAGACGAGGAGACGCATCGGGAGGACTCCGATGTGGAGTCCGATGATGACGACGGAGGCGACTCGGACATGGGAGATGAAGCAGCAGCACCCGACAAAGAAGTGGAATACTTTGACTGATCAGGGAGTTCCACCACCCGAATTTGTGCTATTTTTAATTTTTGTGAATACTGGGGAAAGTGTTCGGACTAAGTGTGGGGTGGGAGTAGTTAGGTGCTGGGCTGGGCTGTTTTGCATGTATGCTCTATTTTGCTGTCGTGTATGTGAAAATGTGTTTGTCCTTGTGAGTTGTGAATTTTCAAGTTATTGTTCTGTATTTGTAAATATTTGTGAAATTGATGTGTGTTGCTGAATGGTTGCTAACTGATTCTGATTTTGTACATACTTTTGTTATTTTGTCATCGAAATGATCGATTTTTTTAAAAATTTAAAATATTTTGTAAATAATTTTTCTATTGACATGATTGATATTTTCGACATTTTTATTTTGGGTTTCTCGGCGTTTGTTTTCGGTTCTTTTACCGAGAATGGTCCTATTGAACTGACGTCTTAAGTAGTGACCGTTCCCTATGATGGATGGATGATGACTGTCTTAAGGGAAATGTAGTCGTTAGGAGTAGTTTTTTTTTCTCAACTATTTTTCATTTTTTCTTTGGTGGATTGCATCCCAAAACCTGTAGTTACACTATGGTTGTGAACTTTTGGTTGCGTGTTGTACATGATATTCAAAATGCAAAGGTGATTCGTATGAAGGCATGCAAATTTGTAAATATGTTGACATACCTAGGCTGTAGAGTTCGATTCAGTGTGATTGAGGCTTAATGTTTGAATTCATGTAATTAGCTGATTGGAGAGTCTGTGAATACATCTTGAATAGAGCATGTGCAAAAAGTGTGAAGTGAGGTGTTGATATTCCATGCTATTGTGAAGTGTCTAGAACTTGCCTGGTGTGTGTATAAAACGAAATGAAGGAGGTGTATTGTAGGAAAGGATGTAGGCATTTCTTTGTTTTAACCGAGAGTTCCTATTTTTTTTCTTTTGTCATACCCCCCTTTCTATGATTGTATACCCTAGTCAGCCCTTTGAGCCTTTAGCCTATTATTTCTTTCTTTTGTCCAAAAAGTGTAAACCGAGCTTAATTCCTTCTTTTAATTAGCCGTAAAGTCTATACAAAACTCTTAAGCGCTTAAGAAGAGAAAATCATATTCCCAAAGTGTCAAAGAGTGAGAAAGGTGAAAAGAAAAAGAAAAGCAGAGTGAGGGAAGAAAAGAAAAGGTTGAAGGTGCACTTGCTATAAATAAACAATAATGAAGGTGCATGAATAATCTATGTTGTTGTGTCAAGTGTGCTTAATGAAATGGGCCATACTAAAGAAAATCATCAAGAATGGGATGAGGAAAAAAAAGAAGAGAAACAATGTCCATGAGTTGATGGGATGTGTTGAAAAGGCGCTTAAGGATGCTAGTGGCTATTATTGGCTAATCCAATATTTACTAGTACCATAGCTTCCGTTACAACCCATTAATGTCCTACGTGATCTTACATCGCACTTCTTTATATTAGTAGAGTAGTACAATAAGGGCAAGCTTATGGGTCATGACATGATGCATGTGAATTCTTTTGGGAGAGAGAGTGAAATTATGTGTACATGCCCCTGTTTGAATGTTTATGAGTCATATGAGCAAAAAGGGGAAGATTCTCTTGAGTTGTGAGGGCACATGCTTGATGAAAGATTGATTTTCGTGTCGGATATCTTGATCAGCTGATTTGCATGAGTTTGCTGATATCGAGAGTCGATTCTTAAAGTCTAGGAGGTCTTAAGGTATTGAAGGTCATTGCATTGATAAGACCATGCATGTTTTCTTGATGATTTGCTGTATTGAAAAATCGGTATGAACGTACCCTAAATTGTTGAACCAAAGTAGCGAGGTTGGGATGTAAATTGCATGAATTGTATGTTTGTTGTTCGAGGACGAACAAGGATTTAAGTGTGGGGTAAGTGATCTTGGGCAGATTTAGATGCCCAAGTGATACTCAAAAGTATCATTTTCGCCTTGTTAATCTATCAATGTGTATACATTCTCATGTAATTGGTAAGAAAACGTGAATTTATACTGACCAACATGATTAGCATTGTTTTGCAGGTAAAATGTGATTTCGGGAAGCTAAAATACATGTTGGATGACATCGGAGTTGGACTTGGATGCGAGCAAAGGAAAAGGCATTGGACAGAATGAAATAAAGGGGCTCCGCGATGGAGCCGTGTCACGCTGCCATCGCGAAGGCATTCTGCCTGGATGGGGAAAATTCACCCAATTTCCAGTGGAGGTCCGCGTTTGCTCCGTGGCACGGAGCCAGTGCTCCGCGATGCACGCCGTGTCACGTTGAGCCTGAATTCCTGGACCCCCAGTTCCAGTGAGGGTCCGCGTTCATGGCGTGTCACGGAGGCAGTCAATGCACTCCGTGACACGTTGCTCATTATTCCGGGGAAAATTCCCAGCAGTATAAATAGAACACTTAAGTTCATTTTTCATAATTCTGACTGGGTGGAGCAAGGACGTGGGTTACAGGCAGTTGAGGGACGAAAAGTTCAGGGTTTTTTCTCTCTTTCTTTCTTCTTTAATTCAATTGCTTGTATGATTAACACTCATTTTATGATGATTAATCCACAAATGAGTGGCTAATTCCTCTCCTTGCTGAGGTTATGAACAATTGTGATGAAATTTGATTATTGATTCTTTGGTTTTTCATCTTTTCTTCCATGTTGTTCTATTAATTCTTGTTCTTACTGCATTAGTGTGTGGCCTACATTAATGTACATCTAAAAAGTCCGGTTTCAATCGAGAGAGCACGAAATTGGAAAGTTGTGAATTAATAGGATATGTTCTTTACTTGATTTGGGAAAATTGAGTCTTGATTTGCTTTCAGGATATAAATATACCTGAAAGTCGTATTGGTCAATTTAGGAATCGGAATTGTATAGCTAGGACATGAATTGCATTTGATCACAGAAATGTAGACGGATGGTTCATGATTCTTAAGTGAGGTTAAATACGAGAGTTTTAATCTCTGGGCAAATGTTCTTGGCTAGCAACTGGAGGAAAAGATTAACCAAAGTATGATGATAATTAGTTTCATTACCTGTTCGTTTAACCTCAGCATGCTTTCATTCATAGTTCAGATTCAAAGTAGATAATTGTTCTTAGTTTAGTATAAAATTTTACAAAACAAACTATCAACTTTTTGGTTATACTGTTGTCTGCATCTTTAGAAGTAAAATATAGTATACTTGAGCAAATTGCACTTAATCCAAGTCTCTGTGGGATCGATACTTGGCTTACTAAAGCCACTTACTACTTGTTCAACCACGTGCACTTGCGTGTTGTTTTGTATACCCACAAACACTCGAACAGGCGTCAGTACCACAGGTATTGGGCATGTAAAGCAAACTGAATATACAACTGAAATGGATAGTAGCAATAACATGACATATAAGCAGGAAGTAGCTGAGTCTATCTACCTAAGGATAACTAGGGAGAGTTTACCTATTCTGCAACTAAACTGGGCGTACCTGACGATGTGTCGTCCTACTGTCTATCAGTATCTAATAGCACATATAGATATACATATAAATACACACAATACCTGATCGACCCCCATAAGCCGGAAGGTGCCAACCAACAGAACAATCTATTTACCCCTACTCGGGTCTAAACCAACCAAAAATAAGTCACTCCACTCATCTGCTAACTATGAGCTCCTCCTACCAGCCTCCTTGGGTACGTAGCTCAGGCCTTGGCCTCTAACAATAAACTGTGTCTGAGTCCGAAGACTCCTGCCTCTGGGCGCAAGCGCTCACGGGGTAATCTGCTGTTGTATCTGTGACTGAAACTGCCCCTGGGTGCAAGCATGCAACAGGGTAATTTTATAAAAATCTGTACCTGAAACGGCCCCCGGCCACAAGCGCACACAGAGTAATCTGCCCCTGTAAATCGGGTAATCTGGCTCTACGCAGAGTAAACTGAACTGCCCCTGCAAGTAGGGTAATCTGGACCGTATTATTATGGTGGTCGGCCATCATCATCCTCTAGGTGGACGGCATCGCCCAGCTGGTGGCGGTATCTGAATCTGGTATCGACACAGCTATAACCCAGGGGCAGCGGGGATGCTAAAGGGTGCCTACATGCCATAACAGGTCTCAACATGCAAAACACATACACAGCAAGCATGCTCAAATGAAAAATACTAATCATATTCTCTTCTTTTATTTCGAGGCCAGTACGTACTAAACAACTAATGCTATATCCTACTTTACATTATTTCTGATTGCTGGACTAACTGCTACCTGGCCCTTATCTGTTTATCTGATTATTGTTATCCGTGATCTAAAGCTATATCAGTTTCTAGAGCCATATCTATTCCTGGAGCTACATATGTATCTAAAGCTATTTCTATATCTGATTACTGATCTGATTACATCTGGATATAACTCAATAACATAGAACATGCCATCTATAACTGGATATAGCTCAATAACATAATATGTGACATCTGTTACCGGATACAGTCTCAACAAATGTAATACATACTATCTGTAATCTTGCTAATTCATTATACTGCTTTCACAATTTCCATTTTGGGTATTATGTAAGAACATGCTGAGCTACTAGCTGATACCACATTACTATCTAAAATCATCTGACTATTCGTTACTCTGATTATCACATGATACGTAATAATATACTAGCATGCTTGCTGGAAATTGTACTAAAATCATTCCTGTACGTTGGGTATCTGTTAAATGTCTTTACTCTATTTATTTTCTAGACTGTACTTCCTGGCTTGCCAAAAGAATAGCTTTACATACCTGGTTTTTGAGTACCCGACTGACCGATGTGATTTCCATCGGTACTTCTTTTGTTTCTCCCAACTACATTCATATACATGTCAATTAGAACTAAATACATTAATATCCGGGAGAAATTATCACTTTTGATATATATTCATCCCAAATTTCGACCTTTCAGAAAACGGTCGAAAACTCATTATTTCTCGATAGTCCAGAAGGGATAAATGCTCACTGCAAGGCTAGGAACACATTGGTACTAATTTAAAGCAATTCTATTTACTTTACCTCGGTAGCACGACGTTTTGTCGGCCAAATTTCATGAAACCAACTCCGTAGGATTGCTGTCTGCAGCTTTATACCTCTGTATCTAAGCCGGAACGGAATTTAGACCACGTTTCGTAGCGTAATCGGAAGGAAATTATATATATTTAATATGGGTTTGCCTTAATATTGGCTTAACCCCCTGTTTGCTGGAAATTTGTTATGTTAAAGAGGAAAACCGACTTTCTCTAGTTTTTTTTCCTAAATCCCTTAACCAACATGCCATTAGGCTATTTATTCTTTTAAAATTTACGGGGTGTAACACGCCTAGTGCGCTTTGCCTCCGATCCCAGCCTCCTGCTTGCTCAATTCCATGCTTGTCCATTCATCCCCTAAGCCTTTTCCCATGTATGCCATACTCTAAAACTCTCAATATACGTATGCACGCGTCCGTCACACGATTCAACTTACGGGGTGTAACATCCTCCCCCCCCCCCCAGGAACATTCGTCCTCGAATGTCATATTTAGGCTTAAAAGGCTCAAGGATTTTTATCTGTTGCCAGGGAAATTTTGACAGAGTCTCCCCTATAATATGGACTATTTGAAGAACCTGAAACGCAAAAAAGTCCAATACAGGTACCTCGCATGGCACTATAACAGCTATTCCATAATAGAATGGTAGTCAACTGAACTATATAGATAGCATAAATAGTAAAATAATGGAACAACAACTTTAACTTAATTGCATAGTCTTGATCAATTCTTGGACCGATGAGATATCTGGTTCTCATATCGTCCTCAGCTTCCCAGGTCATCTCTTCTTTATTCTTGTCCTTCCACAATACTTTAACTGAGGCTACATTAGTTCTCAATCTTCAAACTTGCTAATCTAGTATGACTACTGGAACCGCTTTCTAGGTTAGTTCCTTAATAACTTAAACGTCCTCAACAGGACACAACTTAGGATGGGTCTCTTAGATGTGTTCCACAACATAGACATGCTAAAGACTTAATGGACCAATTTCAATTCTGAAGGAGACTCTAGACCCTATGCCGCTTCCCTTGTTCTTGAGAAAATACAATATGGTCAATAAGCTTGCCTTTTCTCTAATTCTCATGGTGCACTCCACTGGTGAAGGTTTTGGGGAATACTCAGCTGCTACTTTAATCCTTAACTGTCTACGTTGTACGTTAGGGTAAGACTTCCGACGATCTTGTGCTATCGGTACCCATTTCTTGATAAGTTTAACATCTTCCGTCTGTCTGTATAGTGTGCCCTGGTCCACTACCTTTGATTTATCTTCTCTAGGTCATCATATAGAGGGCCTACATCTCTACCCGCAACAGATCTCCAACATTTGAACCGAGTGCTCTACTTAGCTATTTGTTTAGGGAAAAGAAGTCGTATTCAACATAACTTGTATCATAACTTATTATGAAAGTCTTTCTATATTGACTCAAGTGAGGTCTATTTACACCTGGTATGAGGTAACCTTCTAACTATGATTAAATTGACTATTCTCCATTCCTTTTGCAGGCACGACCATCTCTTTGATTGGCCTGCTCGGTCTTTGCTGTCCAGTCTTCCCCGGGTTGGTCATTGAAGCTCTACGCTATAACTCAGTAATTTCTCCCTTTTCTAATGCCATCTGTAGGTCTTCCTTATTGCCTGATACATTTTCATTAAACTCTAGGTGAAGGGAATAACAGACATGATATACCTTAGCTAGAATTTGTTGACGAAGTTCGGCCACCTTTGCGACACAGAGGCAGTCTCTGGGTCTTATGACTTAACCCCATATTATCTTGAGGGCCAATGACTCTCTACTAGGCCTTGTTTCTAGGCTATTCTAAGTTAAAGTCTCAAAGTCGGCACCTCACTTATCTCCTCTTATAGCAGGGATACCGCAACATTCTAGGATACACCCTTACTATCTCTTAATTGTTAGCCCGATGCTTAGTTCTCAATATTTGGTGGTAATCCTATGCTCTATCAGCCTAGAGGTGATTCTGGTTTTCCCCCATGAGATATTTACACCTTTCCTCTTGTTCCCTTGGACTGGGCTTTGAGGTTTCTGCCTCCTACCTCTACTGTCAAGGATGTTACCGACCAGGTCTACTGACCTATATTTCTTCTGACTCGCACTCAGACCTATTTTGTTCATATGACCTCCTTGTCCTTCAATATCACAAACTAACTCCATAACCATTATCTTGCAGGCATGTCCTGCCATCATTAGCATGCTTCGGTGGATTCAACCTTTTTCTAACTTGAGCTTTACTGTTACTGGGATTTATTACTGATAGACTCTTACAAGCACTTTGAGTGTTATTGGTAATCTTACCTTCTCTCCTAATTTACTATCGTGGAGGTCTAGACAATTTTCTTAAACACTAGGGGTCTCCACCACTTCCTCACACTTTAAAGAATCAGCAAATCCAACCTTCCCTTTCCATTTACTCGGGGCAACATCACCTTAATTCTTATGCTCTTTGTTATACTAAAAACAAAATTGGGAGGCAAGAATAGCCGTTTCTTACTAAAATAGGACTGAGGTACGGAACTGTACAACATTTGAAGGGTTGGAGGTAAGAATCCTGCAATTCCCTCTCTTTTTCATACCCTTCAAGTAGTCTAGTGTTAATTGTCGCCCTTACTAGATCTTGAATATCTAATAGATAAGTCGACTCGTATATACACTATACTCCTAACCTCCTACTTTGAGGTTGTAAAAAGAACTGAGGATGGTGCTGGTATATCTACTCACCTTATGAGATTCCTATTGCCCCAGGATTATACTGAGAAAATTAAAATACATTCACCTTCGTCCTCAAATTGGTTGTCCCCAATTATGGTATCGCACTGGTACCCTTTCCTGCTACTGTAGCTAATTGGTGGCTAGCTGGAGTCTGTCTTATATCGATCCTTATCCTAGATAGACATAACAATGAAAGCTTAGGGACTAAACCCTGTACAACTCCGCTCTATAGCACGATCTGAAGAGAAGAAAGGGTAACCATACTATTATGTCTCATAGCCTCCTTATAGAATGCAGTGTGATCTTGGGCAGATTTATATGCCCAAGTGATACTCAAACGTATCATTTTTACCTTGTTTGTTGTGCAATGTGTATATAATATCATGTAATTAGTAATAAAATGCGAATTTATACTAACCAACATGATTAGCATTTGTTTTACAGGTAATTGTGATTTTTAGGAGCTAAAATGCATGTTGGGACTATGTCGGAGTTGGACTTGGATGCGAGCGTGGAAAAGACCTTGGAATGCACATTTTATAGGGGCTCCGCGATGGAGCCGTGCCACGCTACCATCGCGGTAGCACACTGCCTGAACATGGATTAAAATGGCAAATTCCAGTGTGCCTGCGCGTCAGCTCCGTGGCACGGAGAGAGGCCTCCGCATTGGCCTCCGTGCCACATTGAGGTTAATTTATCGGATCCTGGAAATTCTAGTGAAGGTCCGCGTCCACACCGTGTCACGGAGGCAGTGCTCCGCGTTGGCCTCCGTGACACGTTGCTTCTTATTCCGGGAAAAATTTCCCACTAGTATAAATAGCACACTTAGGTTTATTTTAATTAGTTTTTAGTTTTTAGACTGAGTTCAGAAGTGGAGAGCAGGAACGTGGGTTAGTAGCAGTTGAAGAACGAAAAAGCTAAGGGATTTCTTCTCTTCCTTTCTTCTTTTTATCAATTGTACGTATGATTTACACTCATTTTAGGATGATCAATCCAAGAACGAGTGGCTAATTCTCTTCCTTGCTGAGGTTTTGAACATGTGTAATGAATTTTGATTGTAAATGATATGGTTTTCTTCTTCTTCTTTAATGTTGTTCTATTAATTCTTGTTCTTACTGCATTAGTGCTTGGCCAACATTAATGTACATCTAAAAAGTCCAATTTCACTCGAAAGAGCAAGAAATTGGAAAGTTGTGAATTAATAGGGTATTGTTCTTAACTTGATTTGGGAAAATTGGGTTTTGATGTGCTTTCCTGATAGAAATATACTTGAAAGCCGTATTAGTCAATTTAGGAACCGTAATTGTAGTGCTAGGTCATAAATTGCATTTGATCAAAGAAATGTAGACGGATGGTTTATGATTCTAAAGTGAAATTAAATACGAGAGTTTTAATTTCTAGGCAAATGGTCTTGGCTAGCAACATGAAGAAGAGATTAACCAAATTATCATGATTATCAAGTTCATTACTTGTTCTTAACCTTGGCATGTTCATATCCATTGTCTAAACTCACAAGTAAATAGTTTGTAGTAATTGTAGTATATATAGTTTAGAAACAAAAACTCAAGTAACTCTTGGTTACATTGTTGTTAGCATAATTAGAAGCGAAATAGGAATATAGTAAACTAGGCAATTTTACGTATCTTGAGCCTCCTTGGATCGATACTTGGCTTACTTAGCCACTTTATTACTTGTTTGACCACGTGCACTTGCGTGTCGGTTTATAATATATAATACCAACCTGAGCAGAACTGCGAACACAGTGCACAACACATTTATAAGCAAGACACAGCTTGCAGACTTCCTACAATATGAACTACTCTGATACTATGTTTTTCACGCTCCACTTTGGGAGGAACGACTGGCACTTAGTGACTACTAGGATCTTAACTGACTTAACTAAGCCTAGGGACACCTGGTGCAACCTTGCTCCTCAAATCAAGAAAACAATGGGCTATATCTCGGATGTAAATAAAGCCTCCGGCAGATAAGGTCATATAGTCACCTATAAAAGAAGACAGCAAACCAACAATAGGCAAAAGAAGGGGTCCTATGAGGGCCGACAAGGACACCATGCTGTCTAGTTATAACTGAAATGAAGACGAGCTACTATACTAGGCCCCGCACAGCCAACACATGAAGCATAACTGATTAAGGCCCAACACGGCCAACATACAACTATCTACCTGACGACTATAGTCTGAAAGCCTCTAATAGAATAAATAGCATTCAAGACAGGGCACCGACATACCCAAAATGCTATATAATTGAAATACAGAAACCTCTACAACCTGATAACTCTGAATGAAAGGTGTTGTCCCAACTGCGGACTCTGAGTAGCTGCTATTGGAGATCTTGAGTCCTTTTTGTCTGAACCTGCAGGAAAGTAATGCAGTGCCTAGGGGAGGGCGTCAGTACAATATGTACTGAATATGTAAGGCAATAGATGAGCTGATAATGACTTGAAGTGAATAGAAAGAAGGGCAGAAAGATTAACATGTACGCCTGTTGATTCGTAATCTGCATCTAACCAAAACTACATGTACGTAAGTTAAGACTATATAATTACGCATTTATAAACTATAACTAGAAGACAAGAATACAAACAAGAACCTTACCTGGCCCTCGTAAGCCGGAAGGTATAATCAACACAAAATAACTCGTTCAGACCTCCATAAGCCCTGGCGAGCACATCTTAATCTATATACCCCTATCCAGGTTTCTATGACTTTATTGGTACTGTAGCGAACCTACCGGTCCCCTCGATCAACAACTGAGCCCGCTTGGCCCCTGAACTTTAGCTGTGTCTGAGTCTAGTGAACTCCTGATATCTTCACCCCGGGCACCAGGCTTGACGGGGATGTGTAGAGCCAACCATGACATATAATATCCCACTTATGGAATGGACTGTATGAGGACCTCAGACCTCATCTTCATCGCTCGTGGATGGAATAGCGCTCCTCAGAGCAACGTCATCTAGCCCCTCGTGGGCGTCGACACAGCTAGTAACCCTGGGGTGTTCATGGATGGCTCCTAAGTGAGGGCAACCCCAGCAAAGGTGTTGTACTAACATCTCAACCTAGCCACTCAAAAGGCATAACTAGCCTTTTGGGTCTAATGCCACCATGGCTCACCCCCCAGGATAATCTTTAAAGATGCTAGTACGCATGTCGTGCACTTGTATCTGATCAGAGGATCCTAATAGTGATCATGATCTTTAATAGTCTAGACTTGAATGCGGTGAGATCTGGAGTGGCCCACCGTAACTCTCTATATGTCCTACCCAGACATCTATAGCTCATAATAACTACGGGTCGCGAATGACTAACTACTCAGTCCCCCCCCCCCTTACTTAGGGAAACTGTAGAGCTGGTACTGGTCGAACATGTTTTTGAGCGGTAGGTCCCTAGTCCTCCATAGGAAATTTACTGACCTACTTAGCTTGTGGGTAGTACTGTACTAAAATGGTACTTACTAGTGCCTTAGGCCTCATCATATTCTAATCGGATCTTGTATTACTTTTCTAGGCGATTCTTAACCTTATAGACAAGTTTATATAGACCTAACAATTCCTGGCAACCTATGGGTGATAGGAACCAGCTAAGGTGCTGGCCTGGACTCTAATTACTTATAAGGTCCCCTTCCTTAGGGTACCCACGGGTCTATTTGACCTGGATGACTGGGCTAGCTTCTTGGGTGACTTATTTGATAATTGCTAAGCCCACTAAGACTGACAATTACTGGTAATAACTAATAGGGCGATAGGCTGTCACTCAGTTCACTAGATGATCTTAGGTTGCTAACTCTAATAAACATGGCCTTCCAATCTAAATTTCCGGGCCTAGGGCGTAGGGATACGCCAATGGCCTCTAGGCGTGCTTTCCTGACAATACAAACGCTAAACTGGTAGTTAAATCGCCAAGCTGCGCTCATGCTGCTCAACTTACTAGCTCAGGCTCGATAACTCTCGCGGGCTCTTAAGATCTAGGCCTATCGACAAACATTGAATTCTAGAAAAACCCCTATACATTTTCTAGCAGCTAACCAGAACTTTTGTAACCGTAATCTATGGATAGCAGCTAATCACAGCCTGTTTGATCTCTATATACCAGCAACAACTAATTACAATATGTATAATCACAATCTAATGGTAGCAGCTATCTACAACATATGAAATCATCATTTCTATTCCGGAATGTAAGTCGTAACCCTGTACGATGAGTATACTTGGCGAGGGTTTATCCTTACACACCTCGATTGTTGTTTCTTGAATAACCGATGAGTTTCAGTTGGAATCGTCATCTCTTCTCAGCTGTAACCATTATATTGGGAGAAAGAGATGAATTTCAATACCAAATCCAGCGAAAAAGGGTTACTTTTAATACCAATATTGATTATACTTCAACTTAATGGAACACGACCGAAAATGTATTATTTCTCGAGATTTCAGAAAGAAGAAGTACTTACTTGAAGCCTATGATCGTATAGAAACCAGTTTGGAGCAATTCTGACAACTTTGGATCAGCGGGGTTACAATTTTCCAGGCCAATTTTATGAAAATAACGTCGTAGTATTGCTCCCTGCGGGCTTAGAACTCCATACCCGAAGTTAATTTTAACTTGGAAGGAGTTTGATATCATAATCGGATGAAAAACGATCCAAATCTTCATACTTCCTTACTTATAGCCGAGTGTAAAATGTTTGGAAATGATTCAATTAATGTGAAGGGCCTATATGTACATGGTACGTCGGTGGCAGGGGAGGCACGGCGCGTCGCCCATAGCGCCAAAACACGGGCGTGACGCACAGCCCATTCTGCTGAAGCATAGGCATGACGCGCTGGCTGTAGCGCCAAGCTACCCGGCGCGGCGCGGTGCCCAGTGCGCTGGGCCTCCGGTCCCTGCCTCCTGCTCGCTCGATTCCATGCACGTCCATTCATCGCACGAGCCTTTTCCTGGGTACGTCATACTCTAAAACTCTCAATATACATACGCACGCATCCGTCACATGATTCAACTTACGGGGTGTAACATCATTTTTAAACATCTAGTAGCCTCTTTGTCATAAGTGTGGAGTGCGTCACACCCATGAAAAAGACTCTACTTTACACAGTTTTTAGACTCCCTAGGACACTTCAAAACCTATGGCTCTGGTACCAAGTTTTTCACGACCCAAACATATAGTCGAATCGTAGCCACGGGACAATGAGCCCCGAGAGACCCCAAGTAAACCCATGGAATGAGGATACATCTAGTCTAATCACATGAGCATAAGACTTAACATATATGAACGTAAATGTTCGGGGTGTTATATGGGTATAAAACTCACACGCAAGTGCACGTGGTCGAACAAGTAGTAAAGTGGCTTAAGTAAGCCAAGTATCGATCCCACAGAGACTGGGATGAAGTGCAATCTGCTCAAGTGTACTATATTTCGATTCTAAAAATGCAGACAACAGTGTAACCAAGAGTTTGATATTTTGTTTTATAATTTTTATGCTAAAGCTAAAACAACTATCTAATTTGAGTCTGAACTATGAATGAGAGCATGCTGAGGTTAAACGAACATGTAATGAAATTAATTATCGATGTAATTTGGTTAGTCTTTTCCTCCGGTTGCTACACAAGAACAATTGCCAAGAGATTAAAACTCTCGTATTTAACCTCACTTAAGAATCATGAACCATCCACCTACATTTCTGTGATTAAATGCAATTCATGTTCTAGCCATACAAACCCGGTTCCTAAATTGACTAATACGACTTTCAGGTATATTTCTATCATGAAAGTAAATCAATTCCTAATTTTCCCAAACCAAGTAAAGATCAGATCCTATTAATTCACAACTTTCCAATTTCTTGCTCTCTCGAGTGAAACCGGACTTTTTAGATATATATTAATGTAGACCACACATTAATGCAGTAAGAACAAGAATTAATAGAACAACCATGGAAGAAAAGATGAAAAACCAAAGAATCAATGATCACATTTCATTACAAGTGTTCATAACCTCATCAAGAAGATGAATTAGCCACTCATTTGTGGATTAAACATCGTTAAATGAGTGTTAAACATACAAGCAATTGAATACAAGGAGAAGGAAAGAGAGAAAAACCCTGATAATTTCGTCCCCTCAACTGCCTGTAACCCACGTTCTTGCTCCACCAAGTCAGAATATTGAAAAATGAACCTAAGTGTTCTATTTATACTAGTGGAAATTATTCCCGGAATAACAAGCAACGTGTCATGGAGTGCATCGCGGAGCACTGCCTCCGTGACACGCTACGGACGCGGACCTTCACTGGAACTGGGGGTCCAGGAAATAAAGCCCAACGTGGCACGGCGTGCAACACGGAGCCAAGCCACCGTGCCACAGACCCATCGCGAGCCCACACTGGAATTGGGCTAAAAATTCCCATCCAGGCAGAAGGCCTCCGCGATGGCAACGTGACACGGCTCCATCACGGAGCCCCTTTATTTTATGCTGTCCAATGTCTTGTCCCTTGCTGGCATCCAAGTCCAACCCCGATATCCTCCAACATGCATTTTCGCTTCCCGAAATTACATTTTACATGCAAAACAATGCTAATCATGTTGGTTAGTATAAATTCACATTTTATTACCAATTACATGAGAATGTATACACATTGATAGATAAACAAGGCTAAAATGGTACTTTTGAGTATCACTTGGGCATATAAATTTGCCCAAGATCACTTACCCCACACTTAAATCCTTGTTCGTCCTCGAACAACAATCCTACACTTTATGCAATTTACATCCCAACCTCGCTACTTTGGTTCGACAATTTAGGCTACGGTCATACCGACTATTCAATACAGCAAATCATCAAGAAAACATGCATGGTCCTATCAACGCAATGACCTTCAATACATCAAAACCTCCTAGACTTAAGAATCGACTCTCGATATTGGCAAACTCATGCAAATCAGCTGATCAAGATATCCGACACGAAAATTAATTTCTCATCAAGCATGTGCCCTCACAACACAAGAGAATCTTCCCTTTTTTGCTCATATGACTCACAAAATTTTAAGCAGGGGCATGTAAACACAATTTCGCTCTCTCTCCCAAAAGAATTCACATGCATCATGTCATGACCCATAAGCTTGCCCTTAGTGTATTACTCCACTAATATAAACAAGTGCGATGTAAGATCACGTAGGACTTTAACTGGTTGTAATGGAAGCTACGGAACTAGTAAATATTGGGTTAGCCAATAATAGCCACTAGCATCCTTAAGCGCCTTTTCAACACATCCCATCAACTCATGGACATTGTTTCTTCTTTCTATCCTCCCATTCTTGATGTTTTTCTTTAGTTTGGCCCATCTTATTAAGCACACTTGACACAACAACAAAGATTATTCATGCACCTTCATTATAGTATATTTATAACAAGTGCACCTTCAACCTTTTCTTTTCTTCTATCACTCTGCTTTTCTTTTTCTTTTCACCATTCTCACTCTTTGACACTTTGGGAAAATGATTTTCTCTTCTTAAGCGCTTAAGAGTTTTGTATCGACTTTACGGCTAATGAAAAGAAGGGATTAAGCTCGGTTTACACTTTTTGACAAAAGAAAAAAATAATAGGCTAAAGACTCAACGGGCTGACTTGTGTAGACAATCAAGTTGGGTACGAAAATGAAAAATATAAACTTTCGGTTAAAACAAAGAAATGCCTACATCCTTTCCTACAATACACCTCCTCTATTTCGTTTTGTACACACAGCGGGCAAGTTCTAGAATTTTCACAACAGCATGGAATAACAACACCTCACTTCACACTTATTGCACATGCTCAACTCAAGATGTATTCACAGACTCTTCAATCAGCTAATTACAGGAATTCAAGCATTAAGCCTCAATCACACTGAATCGAACTCTATGGCCTAGGTATCTCAACATATTTACAAAGTTGCATGCTTTCATATGAATCACCTTTGCATTTTAAATATCATGTACAACACGCAAGCAGAATTCCGCAACCATACAGTAACTACAAGTTTTGGGATGCAACCCACCAAAGAAAAAAACTGAAAAATAATTAAAAAAAACTACTCCTAACAACTACATTTCCCTTAAGACGGTCGTCATCCATCCATCATAGGGAATGATCACTACTATGACTTCGGTTCAATGGGACCATTCTCGGTAAAAGAATCAAAAACAAACGCTGAGAAACCCAAAAAGTAAAAAAATTATGAAAATATCGATCATTTCGGTAGACAAAAATATGTACAAAAATCAGCTAGCAACATTCAGCAACACACAACAATTTCACATAAATTTACAATACAGAACAGCAACTTAACAATTCACAAATCACAGGGAACAACAAAATTTCACAGGCACGACAACAGATTAGAGCATACATACATAACAGCACAGCCCAGCACCTAACTACTCCCACCCCACACTTAGCTCGAAAACTGTCCCCAGTGTTCACAAAATTTAAAATAGCACAAAAATCGGGTGGTGGAACTCCTTGATTAATCAAAGTACTCCACTTCTTCGTCGGGTGCTGCTGCTTCATCTCCCATGTCTGAATCGCCCCCGTCGTCTTCATCGGACTCCACATCGGAGTCCTCCCGATGTGTCTCCTCGTCTGTGGGGACACCATCATCCGTGGGCTCTACAAATGCTGGCCCCACTCGGCATAGAGCCCTGGCGTTCTCGCCGAAGGGGTAGTCTAGCTCGAGCTGCCATAGCTCCTCCTCTGTCACCGGCCTCCCGCCTATCCTCAGCTGGAGCATTTGCATCCCATACATGAGAGCCATATACTGATCATCATGAGTGTGTCGCTCGCCAAGTGTAAGCACTGGCCCGTGGGTGGTGTCGGGTGCCTTAGTTTTAGTAACATCTAAGGCCCGTCGCTCCATCTGCGGGATATAGTCAAGGGCCTCTTCCTCGATATCTAGGCCCCTAAGGAAGGTGGTGAGTAGTCCACCAAAGCCGTACCTGTGCCCCTGATGCAACCGGGCTCTCTTCATGGCGGAGATAATCACCGCCCCCACGTTGATCTCCAGCCCTTTCACCAGGGTGTACACCAGGCATACACGATCCCGGGTTACATCTGTCATATGTACCCCCGGGATTAGGAAGGAACAGATAATCTTCAGCCAAATTCTAGCTTCTCTTTTCATCTGTGAATACGGCAAAGTTTGATGGTAGCCCCTCTCCTTGTGTCTACTCCATCTAGCTGTCGATCGGGTCCCACACAAGGTGCGTCTGATGTCCGCATACGGTGGGGTAATGTTCAGCTGTCGAAGCACATGGGCGTCTGTGTCCCGCACCCCTATGATAGCATTGAGGTGGTGGGGCTCCAAAGTGACTATTTTCCCTCTGATTTTGATGGTGTGACTTCTAATAGTCAGGTTCCAGTTGGCATAGAATTCCCGAACCAGGTGCAGATTGCATTCCTTGGGCTCTTCAAAAATGAAGTTGAGCCCAGCTGCCTCGATTCGGTGGACAATCCTAGGGAACTCCTGTGCCAATGGTTCCCGTGCTATATGCTCCTCGGGGAAGTATTTGTTTTCTTTTTGCTTTGCGTACCACTTCTTCCCCTCATCCGTCACCCATCTTGTTCCGTATTGGTGGCGTTGGCCGCGTGGAACTGCTGGTGCTTCTGGGACTGCTGTGCCCAGTCTGATTCGCTTCCTTCCAGCTCTAGAAGTTGATGCGCCTTTCCCTTTCTCTTGCCTGCTTTCCATTTTACCTGTCAACCAAGTAGACAAGATCAATGTTAAGCCAATGGATATTAACTTCGACTAAGGTCGGGTTAAGCTAGGTTACCCCACACTTAGTCCTTAGCTACAGATACAACATACCAACAAGATCATCTTTATTTACACAAATAAACAACCAACTATACAGACATGCTTAGTGCATACGAAGAATTCGACGGTATATATTCGATGTACTACTCAGACTTCGCACATCTAACAACAATCATTACCATCAATAACCTTTTAATCCATCGCACTTAGCAAGGAAAAACAAAGAAACGAAAACAACAACAAGAATTTATCTACACGAACCTATACAGCCAACCCAATTCTTGCAAATTTCGATATTCCTCTAACCCGAGAATCCGTCATTCTATTAACATCCTAACAATTAGCACATCGACTCATCTCATTCAACATGTACATCGACATGAATTTCACAAGTTCACTACATTTTCCTTTTCAAATTCAATAACAAGCCCTAGAAATGATAGTATCATGAAAATTCAATTAAATTATGCAATTGTCAAGTTCAAGCAATCATAATGATATTCCGAACATTTATCAACAACAATTCAATTGAATTCATGATCAATTTCTACTTAGGGCAAACTTAGCTCACCTCACATGCTCAATATCGAAGAAAATCGACAAGAAATGAGATGGAATCGAATAACATACCTTGAAGTTGAAGAATTGAAGCAAACTTAGTGATTTTCTTGGCCTACTCCGTGTCACGTTGAAGGGGGATGGGTTTTGGGGAGTTTGGTCGCGGATTGAGTGAAAAATAAGGAAATGGAAGGGGTTTTCGGGGTTAAAAAGTACAAAAATCGCGCGGGTCACCCGGCGACCCGGTGTGACCCGTCGCGATATACACGGCAACGTGTCACGGAGTGCATCGCGGTGCACTGCCTCCGTGACACGGAGCCGTCGCGAGCCTGTTCTGGAAATTTTTAAAAAATTCGGATTATACCTCAATGTGTCACGGAGGGTAACGCGGAGGTCCACCTCCGTGACACGGAGCTATCGCCCTAGCTCACTGTTTTGCCACTTTTTGTTAATTTTCATACCTCGAATTTTCCTTTACGATTCCATACATATTTTCCTCCGTTTGACCTGAAATTCATCTCACTATACAAAATTGGTTAGAATTATAGGTTTCACTCTAAATAAAAATAAAAACAAAAACAAAAACTAAAATTTTGTAGTAAATCAAGAAAAAGACAAAGAAAAATCTATTCAAACTTTACAACGAGAAAAATTTTTCACGGGTTGCCTCCCGCACATCGCCTGGTTTACCGTCGCGGCACGATGTCATTAAGCTCAGTTGTCCTCTAGGGTGATGGACGATTTCTCTCGATCACCGTCCTCCCCCCAATAGTGCTTACACCGTTCTGGTGGTTTTCCCATTAACTGTCGTGAATCCTTAATCTGCTCATCATCGCCTTGATCAATCACATTGATCACCGAGAGTTCTTCGTGCACCATCGGGAGCTTGGGTGCCTTGTACACATTGAACACCTCCACCTTGTCCTGTGCTCGCATTGTTAGCTGCCCCGCAGCTACGTCAATTAGTGCTTTCCCAGTCGCCAAGAAAGGACGTCCCAAAATATATGGGACTTCCGCGTCTGGTTCAAAATCCAGCACGACAAAATCTACCGGGAAAATCAGGGATCCAACTTGCACCAGAACGTCCTCCACAATGCCATCAGGTCTGGCTAAGGACCGATCCACCAATTGCAAGATTACTGTTGTGGGTCAAGGACTCCCTGGACCCAACTTTTTGAATACCGATGATGGCATCAAATTTATCCTCGCTCCCAAATCACACAATCCACGAGCTCGGATGCTCTTCCCAATAGTAATCTGTATAGTAAAGCTTCCAGGGTCTTTGAGCTTTGTGGCAGTCGATTTTGAATCCAGAAGTGCACTCCTCCGTTAGAGCCACCGTAGCATACTCAGTTAACTGACTTTTGTTTGCCACGATGTCCTTTATATACTTGGCATATTTCGGCACTCCCTGCAAAACATCAACAAGAGGTAAGTTAATATGTACCTGTTTCAGCACCTCCATGAATTTCTTGAAACACGCCTCCTCCTTGTGTTTCTTTAATCGTTGAGGGAACGGGGGTGGTGGTCTTTCTGATTCAGCTTCCTTAGTCTTCCCCCTTTCAGTACTTTGCTCCCTCTCAACTTCTGCTGCTCCCGATTGTTGAGGTGGTCTTTTTGGTTCCACCTCTTTCAGCTGCAAACCACTCCTTGTGGTCACTGCATTCACTTGCTTGGGATTGGGATCTGTGTCACTCGGATGTCCTCCTCTAGGCCTTGTGTTTTGGGCTCCAGCAAATTGCCCAAATTGATATTCAAGTGCCTTGGTAGCTAACTGGTTGTTTTTCACTTCGGCTGCCAATTTCACATAGTCAGCCTGCAATTGAGCTTGGTTAGCTATCATGGTCTTGAACATCTCCTCAATGCTAGGTGATGGTGGTGGAGGAGGTGCATTGTTGTTTCTGAATTGTGCTTGATAATTTTGCTGCCCTCCTTGGTTCCTTGCACACCCTGACCCGAACTTTGCCCCTGATGGTTGTTGCTACCCCAAGAGAAATTGGGGTGATTCCTCCAATTGGAATTGTAGCTATTACCATACTGTTGGGGATTGTTCCTTTGTACATTTCCCACAAAGTTTACAGAGTCCGGATTGGCTCCACAACACTCAGCTGAGTGCTCACTGCTTCCACACACTTCACACCACATCTGCTGCACTGCATTCACTGGGGCTTGAGGCTGGTTCATTGTCATGTTGCTGAAGTGGGTGTTAAGTTGATTTTGTAATGCAGCTATCTGTGCAGCAATAGTTGTGAACCCATCCACTTCTAGCACTCCTGCTGTTTTCCTTGTCCCGCCTCTTGACGAATCAGCATTCCATTCCGGATTGCCCTGCGAAATACGGTTCAACAAGGTATACAGCTCCTCATAAGTTTTCTCCAGCGCTTGTCCTCCAGCTGCTGAGTCTAGAAATATTTTTGTATGGGGTTCCAAACCCTCTATAAAAGTGTGCACCAGCACATCATTGGACTGATGATGATGAGGACAATCCCGCAACATGGACTTGAATCTCTCCCAGTCCTGGTATAAGTTCTCTCCCTCTCTCTGTTTGAAACTTAGAATTTGACTTCTAAGTCTTTCTGTTTTACCGGAGGGAAAAAACCGTATCAAGAATTTCCTTGCAAGATCATCCCACGTAGAAATAGAATTCGGTGGCTCAGCTTTCAACCACCTGTTGGCTTCTCCCAATAGAGAAAATGGGAACAATGTAAGCCGGACATAATCTGATGACACTCCAGCGGGGATATAAGTGTCACTTATCTCCAAAAAATTTTGGAGATGCTGCTGTGGATCTTCATGAGGGAGACCAGTAAACTGCCCGCTAGTGTGCAGCAATTGCACCATATTCTGCTTAAGTTCAAACCTCCCTCCTGGCTCAGGTTTGCGGATGCTAGATGTGACATTATTAGCATGTGGGAATGCCACCTCGCGAACCGGCCAAGCTGCTACTTCTTTGGGTACTAACACTGCCCGTACTACCGGTGGATTCTGTTATGTCTCCATGATCGTCTGTCTGAGCAACTGCAACTTTCTTTCTAGAGCTTCTCTCCGCTTACTATGAAATATTCATTCTGTCTCTATATACGAGTCCACCAGCTCCTTGTCTCTTGCCAGTGTTCAACAGAAATTAAATCTGCAAAATACAGGCTAAGACCAAGTTGTCAACACTAAGAAAATAAAAATACAGTAAATTAACACTTAAGACAAATTCACCAATTGCCAGTCCCCAGCAACAGCGCCAAAAACTTGTTCGGGGTGTTATATGGGTATAAAACTCACACGCAAGTGCACGTGGTCGAACAAGTAGTAAAATGGCTTAAGTAAGCCAAGTATCGATCCCACAGGGACTGGGATGAAGTGCAATCTGCTCAAGTGTACTATATTTCGATTCTAAAAATGCAGACAACAGTGTAACCAAGAGTTTGATATTTTGTTTATAATTTTTATGCTAAAGCTAAAACAACTATCTAATTTGAGTCTGAACTGTGAATGAGAGCATGCTGAGGTTAAACGAACATGTAATGAAATTAATTATCGATGTAATTTGGTTAGTCTTTTCCTCCGGTTGCTAGCCAAGAACAATTGCCAACAGATTAAAACTCTCGTATTTAACCTCACTTAAGAATTATGAACCATCCACCTACATTTCTATGTTTAAATGCAATTCATGTTCTAGCCATACAAACCCGGTTCCTAAATTGACTAATACGACTTTCAGTTATATTTCTATCCTGAAAGTAAATCAATTCCCAATTTTCCCGAACCAAGTAAAGATCATATCCTATTAATTCACAACTTTCCAATTTCTTGCTCTCTCGAGTGAAACCGGACTTTTTAGATATATATTAATGTAGACCACACATTAATGCAGTAAGAACAAGAATTAATAGAACAACCATGGAAGAAAAGATGAAAAACCAAAGAATCAATGATCACATTTCATTACAAGTGTTCATAACCTCAGCAAGAAGATGAATTAGCCACTCATTTGTGGATTAAACATCGTTAAATGAGTGTTAAACATACAAGCAATTGAATACAAGGAGAAGGAAAGAGAGAAAAACCCTGATAATTTCGTCCCCTCAACTGCCTGTAACCCACGTTCTTGCTCCACCAAGTCAGAATATTGAAAAATGAACCTAAGTGTTCTATTTATACTAGTGGAAATTATTCCCGGAATAACAAGCAACGTGTCATGGAGTGCATCGCGGAGCACTGCCTCCGTGACACGCTACGGACGCGGACCTTCACTGGAACTGGGGGTCCAGGAAATAAAGCCCAACGTGGCACGGCGTGCAACACGGAGCCAAGCCACCATGCCACAGACCCATCGCGAACCCACACTGGAATTGGGCTAAAAATTCCCATCCAGGCAGAAGGCCTCCGCGATGGCAACGTGACACGGCTCCATCGCGGAGCCCCTTTATTTTATGTTGTCCAATGTCTTGTCCCTTGCTTGCATCCAAGTCCAACCCCGATATCCTCCAACATGCATTTTCGCTTCCCGAAATTACATTTTACCTGCAAAACAATGCTAATCATGTTGGTTAGTATAAATTCACATTTTATTACCAATTAAATGAGAATGTATACACATTGATAGATAAACAACGCTAAAATGGTACTTTTGAGTATCACTTGGGCATATAAATTTTCCCAAGATCAGTAAACATAACATAGCCAAAGGGAAATATCAGTATAAAACTTATACAATATGACTGAATATAACTTACAGTCTGATAAGCCTCTAAACATGAAGGGCGGATTGATGGGACAACTCCCCAACTAATCCAATACCCAGAAACTGAAAGAAACAACATAAAGGATGAACATGCATCCCCCGAACATGAGGACTCGCCAAAAGCGCAGAGAGCGAATCTGAAACTATTTACGGGTGAGGATGAGCCTGAGAACTGGGACCTGTATCATGAAACGATACAACATAGAAGGTATGCGGTCAGTACGTGGAATATACTGAGTATGCAAGGTAAGTAAAGAGGACATTCAAAGAATATATAAAGTTCATAAATGATCATAAGAGCAGGACGTCATGCTCGTATCGTAAATCATAATAACATATCATATGGCTCAAGGTTTTGAAAGCATTAGTAACATAAACATTATCATAATCATAATAGAATAGCCTTACTTGACATGACTTGAGGCAATATACACAATGATAACATGCATAAATCATGAGGAACAATGGGAGATTCTCTTAACCGACATACCCCATATGAGCACACATGAAGCCTGGATAGTAACCTTAGTCAGGAAGGTGTTCGTACATTGCCAAGGGTAGAACCATGAAAGTGTGATATCAACATGAAAAGGGCCATTTGGGCCAGGGACTAACTTGAAAGAGGTCCCAACATACCTCGGTGGCACGTAGTTCATGAGATCTGGGGCTTAACCTAAGCGCCGAACCTATCGATGTTCTATACTACTCCCAAAATATATATAGTGCTCATAATAATACATACATGAGTTCATGTACTAGTTAAATCATGATAATTGTAAACATGCTTTAACATATGTAAACTAGCCAAGACATGAGGCCTGTGAGTCAGCCAAAAGTATAATTCATGATTAATAAGATTCACACATACTTATAGATCATGCATATAGCTTGAATTTCATAAAATCATAATGGATAACATAATAAATTCACAATTTAAAACATAATTCATGTTGGGCTTATAAAGAGCATCAATGAGAAAATAAATCATAAATCGATTCATCAAGGGGCATGCATAATTTAGATTAATTGCTTAGAAATCAATTCAACAATATTATAATCCATTTAAATCTCATAATATTATCAAAATCCGTAAGTTATGATAAGGTTCTGAAATCACAATACCCATAATGAAATTATTCGATTTTATGTAAATAAAATACAAAACCCCATGAGTTTTTGATAAATTTTTAGTAAAATCATAGAGTAGGAGCATTGGTATGGAAGGATTCACCCATTGATGAGCTTACATACCTGGGATTATCAGATTCTAAATCTCACTTGATGACCCAAGAAGAAATTGCAATGGATTGATGAATTCTAGACTTGATTCGTCCCCTAACTTCCTCTACCTTGCATGCATAAAAGAATGGAGTCAAATATGAACTTAACCCCTTTAAATTTCCCTATTCATAACCCAAAATTTCGTATTTTAGGCCTTAGGGTCTTAGAAATTTACATAAAAGCCCTTACTGACTTGTAGGAAAAATAATTGTCAGGGGTCCCAACGAGTGACCTGACGACTCGTTGCTAGTCCTCATGATCCGTCACCTGCCTGTTAAGTACACTGTCTAAACTGGTCACTAGAACCTCTAATAGATGACATAACAATTCGTTACTGGTGGCCACAAGTCGTGGTCACCACTCGTAAAGTTCACTGCCTCTTTAAAACTGTTTTATTAAAATTCCTCCCAACGACTCACACACAACGACTCGTTGCCTGACATGACGAGTCGTGGTCTCCTTCCATTAAGTACACTGGTTGATCCTTCCATTTTACTTTTTAGCTTAACCCAACGGCTGACTTGACGACTCGTGGTGGCTGACCATGAGTCGTTCCCTCACCCGTGGGGACCTTCAACCATCCTTTCATATAAGACTCCCGACGAGTCACCTGACGACTCGTGGGGTCTCCTCATGTGTCGTCCAATGACTCGTCTTATGCCTGTAACCTAGATTTTTAATTTTTCCCCATTTCAACACCTACGTCCGATCTTTGAGTTCTCAGGGTATAACAATAGGTGAGTTTGTTCACACCCATGCCCAATCCCTCTCTAATTCATGAAAATCTATATGTTGATTGTATGGGGTTTTAACCCAATTCATGAATTTCCTAAGTTTCTACCATGGGTATGATCTAAGTATGTTTCCATTATTGAATTATGATTTTGGGCAAGTTTCACAATGTTTTAAATTATAAATCATGTTTTCAAGTTTTATAAATTATGATGCCCATCCATGAGAAGTTCATGAAAATTTAGATCTATGATGTATGTTCAAGTATGATGAGATATTTATGATGAAAATCATGTTTTCAAGTTATCCATGTTTGTGATCACATTTTCAACTGAATTAAGTATTTTTAAGCATGTTTAAGTATTACGCAAGCCCATATTTCAAGTATGATTTATGATTTCATGTCAAAATTAGCTTACCACATGGTTTTGGAGTCAAGACTTCCAATTATGTTTAGTTTGTGGTATGGTTTGAGTCAAGGCTCCTCATGGATGATTTCAGATATTATATATACATGATTATTCAAGTTTGTCACTAGATGGTGGTCAGTTTTGTTGAAAAATAATGGAGAGCATATGCATGTATTTGGGAGTAGTGTCAGCACCGAGTAGGATAAGGGTCAGTCAACCCTACGCCTCAGAACTACGCGCCAAAGTAGGTATGATCATATTATTTGGGACCTCCTTTGTGAGCTTTCCCATGCCCCAAGGGGCTTTCAGCTTGATATCGATATCATAGTAGCGTCCTTAGCCTTGAAAAGGCTTTGGACGGTTCTGTCCACTTGAGTGTGATAACCGAGACCACGTAAGCTCTATCGTGGTAATGTCGATTATATAATGCGTCTCCTATTGTTCCTCATAATTTTAGCTATGCATGTTTATCACTCATGATATATGTATATATATATATATATATATATATATATATATATATATATATATATATATATATATATATATATATATATATATATATATATATATATATATATATATATATGTTCTAAAGAAGGTTTGACCCAATGTTTAGTTTTATTTATGATTATCAGATTTCAGCTTTGGGTTATTCGATTCAGTTATGATATTCAGTTATGTTTAGTTCATAAATTTTGAAAATAGCATGCAAGTCCTACTCTTAGATTCTCATCTCGATTATATTTTATGTTGTGCATGTTTGAACGATTTTACTTACTTAAGCGGTTTTACTTACCTTGCATTCTCGTAACATTTCTTGTATTAACCCCATACTCTATGCTGCATCATTTTATGATACAAGCTCCGATTTTCAGACTCAGCCCCATAACTAGCCAGCTTCCGAATTAGCATCTAGTCTCAGTTGGTGAGTCCTTATCTCCCGAGGACCCTCCCTTATCAGTTGCTTCTTTACATTTTCTGTTTAAGATTTAGAGAGTTAGTTGGGGTCTTGTCCCATCAACTCATCAGACGTGGAGGCTTTTCAGACATAGATTGTATTCAGCTTCATATTCACATTTGTATTTTGATGCTATGTTTTTCTTAGACTTCCGCTATGTTTATTATGTTAAATCTTCCACCTTTATTGATTGAGTTATATGTATGTTCATGTCACGGGTCGACTTGGAGTGTCTCAGGGCTCCTTGTCCCGTGTCTTGATCTAGGCCCATGTTCCAGTAATGACAGGTATTTATGATGTTCGGCAAGAAGGAGAAGCTTAGTCCTCGATATGTTGGTCATCATAAGATCCTGAGGCGAGTTTGCAAGGTGACCTATGAGTTGGAGCTACCAATGAAATTAGCTTCAGTACACCCATTTTTTCTATGTATCTCTGTTGAAAAAGTGCATTGGTGATCCAACTTTAATTTTTCTGGTAGAGAGAATTGGGGTGAAGGATATCCTTACCTATGAAGAAGTTCCTATTGACATACCTGATCGACAGGTTTGGAAGTTGAGGAATAAGGAAGTAGCTTCAGTGAAGGTTTTGTGGAGAAATTAGTTTTTTGAGGGAGCTACATGGGAAGCCGAAGCAGGTATGATGGCTAAATACCTGTATCTCTTCCCTTCCGGCTCAGTTCCAGCATGAGGTACCATTTTCTTTCTTTGTACTTTATTTAGTTTCATGTCAGCTTCATGTATCTATGTTTCTTTCATGTCATAGCATGCATGTATGTTTCATGAATTTAGTTCAGTCATGTATTTCAGCCCAGAGTCAATCACTCTATTAATTTTCAACTATGGTTGTTTAGTTTTGAGATTTGCAGGTCCTTCCTTAGCCTTCAAGTATTGTAACACCCTAAAAGTTCGTAGACCAAAACCCAAACTTAGCCTGAAAAACTAGAAATAAATCAAAAAAATTTGTATCAAAACGACTCAACCAATGAGTCATTGTCAGTGACAATGACTCATTGTCAAAGTTGTTATTAGCTCTGTAGTTCTCTTTCCTCAATACAATAGGAGATACAACGATTTGTTGTATCTAGTAACAGGTCGTCGTTCAGTCCATCATGGTAACCCAGTCCAGAACTTGCTAAATCCTCCTCCCAAACAACGGGCCAGATGATGAGTGATTGTTTGATATAAATACTCGTCCCAAGTAGTCGTTGAGTGAGATCCAGAATATTCTCAACTCACCCTAGTGACAACAAATGGAAACAACGACCCATTGTTTCAGATAACGGGTTATCTTTTCCATCCGTCAAGGGATATCCATAGTTGGTTCAAATCTCTCTCAGTGACAACAAGTGGAACCAATGACACATTGTTCCATCCCGCGAGTCATTATTCTTGTCTGTGGGTTAAAATCCAGAACCTATTCAGAATGTACAGTAATGACAAGGAGTGGTGGAAGTGACCCATTGATCCAACCAATGAGTCATTGGGTCATCCGTCATGAGAATCCAGAAGAGGGAAATTTCCATACTAGAAACAACAACTGCCACCAATCAGTCATGGTCCCAACTAACGACTCATTGTGTGACCCATTAGATCCCGACAGGCAATTTTTCCAGACATTTTTGTAGGGGTATTTTTGTAACTTCCACCTATTTTAGTTCTTAAATTATGTCGTTTTGGGGTAAATTATTAGGGGTTAAGGGGAGTTAGTAGATTCTTCTTCCTTATTTTCTCATAGAATCTCTCAGAAACATAACGTAAGGATGCAGGGTATCTCTCCAGCAAGAACAGGGTTTCAATCTTCTTCTCAGATTCTCAAGGATTTTCTTTAGGAATTCCTCCTCAGGTATGTGGGAGTTCAACAAGAGGATTATTCCAACATTGTGTCCCAAATTAATTTCAGAAAAAAACATCCTAAATTTCAAGCCCTACAGAAGATTTGAAGCTAGGGTTTTCAATTAGATAAGGAACTACTTAAATGTTGTTGATTCCCTAACTTTACATGATTATTCCTCGCTGAAATTCATGCCCAAGTTTTATTTATTCAATTTTCCTTATTAGTCTCGATCTTTAGCATGATTTAGAACTCAGATAGAAATGGTATAATATTATGATAGATTTTACTCGACTTATGAATTATTAGTAGAGATACTTGAATAGAAGTTAATATTTTGGTATATTCAGTCTTAGAGTATCAGTTAGTACTCAGTATACTTAGTATTCTATAGAAATGTCGACTAATCAGTTTGGCTATTATCAGTCTTTGAGAAACTAAGTGAAATCGGTAGTATGAATTTATCAGCTGGTTAGTTGTTCTTTAGACCGTTATGACACTTTCAGATAAAGTAGCTCTAACAAGTCTAAAAACATACTTTCTTTTAGGCCCTTAGACTCTCAGAACACTTCCACATAAGTAGTTCTAACTTAAGTTATACGACATCAGTTTCGAGCTATCGGCATAGTTAGACACGGTTAGGATCTTCCATGGGAGTAGTACTTAGCACCGAGTGGAGTCGGGGTTTAGCGCACCCAGGTTCCTAGAACCATGTTGCCACCGTAGGTTATTAGCCTGAATGGGCAACAAAATGTGATCACTCAGTTCATCTACTATACATTATCAAGGTATAGTGGGTCTTCTTCGATGAGGGTATATGTCGGACTCCATGTTTAGCTCACGTGGTTATATGTCTGTTATAGTCTCTCGCAAAGCACAGTACAGTTTAGTTATGATTTTCAGTTCTATTTAGTTTCTTTAGATTTCAGTCTATTTTTTCAGTATTTTAGTGCAACTTACTATTGCTCAATATATTTGTGTTTTAGTTCCTTCTCTCATACTCAGTACATTCAAATCATACTTTTAATGCAATATCATTTTATGATATAGGCTCAGTACGCAGCATTAGCACCACAGTTAGTCACTCAGTTTCAGTTGAGACCTCATCTGCTGAGGGCTGAAGTTCCATTTCCAGTTGTTTGTTTGTTTAATTAGTTGCAGACATTAGAGCAAGCTGGGGGCTTGTCCCAGCAACTTATCAGTTTGTTTTTAGAAGGATTTAAGACAATATTTATAGATTTAACTAGATTTTCATATTATTTACAAATTTTGTCATTTATTCAGTAGAAATTATTTCATTTATAAGCTTCTTCGCTCTTATGATTATTCTCAACAGATCAGTTTTAGTAGAATATGCTCTACTAGGGTTTGCTAGGGGTCACTTGTGACTCTAAGTACCGTGTCGCGTCCAGGGTGTGAACTCGAGTTGTGACAAATATGGTATCAGAGCATCAGTTTTGAGTATCCTAGGATGTCTGAAAGCTGCATCAAGTAGAGTCATTTTCATATGTGTGAAGCGCGCTACACTTATTAGGAGGAGGCAACAAGGTGTTTTTGGAAAATTCCCTTTTCTTCGTAATTCTTATTATGCGTAGAGTTTGATCTCTTAAATTTATCCTCCTAACTCGTGCTTTGCCCTTTTCAGTTAATAATGCCTCCAAAAAGGGTAAACAGAAGGAGCAACAAAAAGGCTAACTAGCCAGCCCCACTAGCTCCCACAGCCCCTAGTGTGACCAAGTGTCCCATAAAGAATTTTGGGATGCTATCCAAATGCTGGTTGAGGCGGTGACCAACTAGGTTAATGAACAGTTCATGGTGCCAGTGAATATAAATGGGTCCGCAGCTGCTGCTAGGGCCTGAGATTTAACTCGAATGAATCCCCCAGCATTTCATGGGTCTAAGGTTTATGAAGACTCGCAGGAATTCATTAACAAAGTGCAAAAGATCACACAAATCATCGGTGTTACATCTACAGAATGTGCTGATCTGGCAACCTATCAAATGAAAGGGGTAGCTCAAATTTGGTATAAACAATGAAAGGAAGGAAGGTTAAATGGTGTAGGTCCGGTAGAATTGGATGAGTTTGTTATGGCTTTCCTGGAATGTTATTTCCCCATAAGATAAGGGAAGCTAAGGCTGTCGAATTTATGAACTTGAGGCAGAACAACATGACAGCATAGGAATATGCACTGAAGTTAACTCAATTATCGAGTTATTCTCCAGAAATGGTTGTTGAGCCAAGGGGTTGCATGCTCAAATTTGTTAATGGAGTCTTATACTTAATGGTCAAGGAGTGCAGCATCCCCATGCTTATAAAAGAAATAGACCTCTCCAGTCTTATCATTCATACAAAGTAGATAGAGGCAGAAAAGTTGAAGGAGATAGAGAGAGAGAGTAAATGGGAAAGAACAAATCAATTTGAGTTATCCGAACAAAGGTCAAGTGATGGTAATTGCCCCCAGCAGCAATAGTGGAGGCCCCCAGTACCTTCTTCAGTCAGTGCTTTATCTTCCAGGCCCTGTAAGGATAGGAGGGTAGGACATCAGGCTCCCAGTCTCGAAGCCATGTCTCCAGCAGCCGCACTTTTCCAGCATGTCCTAAGTGTGGCACGAATCATTCAGGGGAGTGCCACCTGGGCAGGGATAGTTGTTTTGGGTATGGCCAGCTGGGTCATAGATTGAGGGATTGTCTGTTAGCAGGACAGGGGAAGGCCCAATCCACCATATCAGCAGCTCCGCCAGGTCATCCACCTCAGTAGTGTACCACCTAAGCTACATGTGGCAGTCAGCGCCAAAAGTGCTTTTATGCTTTATTCTCCCGACAGGACCAGGAGAACTCACATGACATAGTGACGGGTATGTCATATCTCTTTTAGATAGATGTGTATGTTTTAATAAATCTAGGAGCCACACTTTCCTTTGTGACACTTCACTTTGCTTCTCAGTTTGATATAAGTCCAAAAATCCTCTCAAAGTTGTTTTCAGTTCCTACTCCGATTGGTGAGTCAGTTATAGCTAGCTGAGTTTATAGAAATTTTCCTATCACATGTTGAATAGAGTCACCTCAGTTGATCTAGTAGAGCTAGATATGGTCAACATCAATCTCATCCTTGGCATGGACTGGATGCATTCTTGTTATTCTTCAGTTGACTATAGAACCAGGGTCGTCAAGTTTCAGTTTCCTAACGAACTAGTCTTAGACTGAAAGGGTAGTACTCTAGCGCCTAGGGGTTGTTTCATTTCTTACCTTAAGGGTAGGAAGATGATCGCTAACGAGTACATCTACCACTTGGTTATGGTAAAAGATTCTAGTTCCGAGACCCTGACACTTCAATTAGTTCTTGTTGTGAATGAGTTTCCTGATGTGTTTCTCGAAGATCTTCCCAGAGTCCCTCCCGAGTGGGAAATAGACTTCGGCATAGACCTTCTTCTAGATACCAAGCACATCTCTATTCCTCCTTACAGAATGGCTCCAGATTAGCTTAAGGAGTTGAAGGAACAGATAAAAGACCTTTAAGATAAGGGCTTCATCAGACCTAGTATCTCTTTATGGGGTGCCTAGTCCTATTCTTGTGAAAGAAATATGGTACACTCAAAATCTGCAACAACTACCATAAGCTGAACAAAATCACAGTCAAGAACAGGTATCCCCCACCAACGATTGACAACTTGTTTGACAAACTTTAGGGAGCTAGTTTTTTATCCAAGACAGAGCTCAGATCAGGATACCACCAACTTAGGGTCAGAGAATGTGACATTCCAAAAACATCCTTCAGAACTTGATATGGTCACTACGAATTTTTAGTTATGTCATTTGGACAAACCAATGCTCCTGCAACTTTTATGGATCTGATGAACAGGGTATTCAAGTCATACCTAGACATGTTCGTTATTGTCTTTATAGAAGATATTTTGGTTTACTCTAGAATAGAGGAGGAGCATGCAAACCATCTTGGAATAGTTTTGCAGACTCTCAGGGACTGCCAATTATTCGCCAAATTTAGCAAGTATGAATTCTGGCTGAAATCAATTTCCTTTCTCAGCCATGTGGTCTGCAAAGAGGGTATTCATGTGGATCCTCAAAAGATAGCGAAAGTCAAGGATTGACCAAAACCCACTTCTCCATCAGAATTAGGAGTTTGTTGGACTTAGCAGGCTATTACAGATGGTTCATTGAAGGGTTCTCCTTAATTTCCTCCCATTTGACCAAACTAACTCAGAAGAATGTGAAGTTTCAGTTGTTTGATGCATGTGAGAAGAGCTTTTAAGGAGCTGAAGACTCGACTCACCATAGCCCTAGTTCTGACTCTACCAGAAGGTTTAGATGGGTTTCTAATCTACTGTGATGACTCCAGAGTTGGCCTTGGTTGTGTTCTAATGCAGCATGGTAAGGTGATAGCTTACGTTTCTAGACAACTAAAAGTTCATGTGAAGAACTATCCAACTCATGATCTTGAATTTGCAGCGGTAGTGTTCGTATTGAATATTTGGAGGAATTATTTTTATGGGGTTCAAGTGGATATTTTTACTAACACTAGAGTTTACAGTATGTGTTCAGCCAAAAAGACCTGAACCTACGTCAGAGAAGGTGGTTAGAGTTTTTGAAAGACTAAGACATGAGTGTTTTGTGTTACCCGAGTAAGGCCAACGTAGTGGCTGACGCCCTCAACAGATTGTTTATGAGGAGTATTGCTCATGTTGAGGACGATAAGAAAGAGCTAGTTAGAGATGTTCACTGACTGGCTCAGTTAAGGGTCCAGTTGGTTGATTCAATAGATGGTGGAGTTGTAGTCCATAGCGGGTTAGAATCCACCCTGGTGGTGGACATTACGTCAAAGCATGATGAAGACCCAATTTTTCTCAACTTGAGGAAGTAGCCCTAAGGAAAGAGGTGGAAGAATTCTCTAAAGGGGGAGATGGTGTGCTCCATTATCAGGGTAGGTCATATGTTCTAGATGCTGGCAATTTGAGGAAGCAGATACTAATGGAAGCTCACAACACTAGGTACTCCATCCACCCATGTGCCACCAAGATATACCTCAATCTACGGGAAATCTACTGGGGAGTGGCGTGAAGAAGGACATTGTAGAATTCATGGCTAAGTGTTAAAATTGCCAGTAGGTCAAGGTTAGAGACCTCGGGGTATAACTTAGGATATTAGTATTCCTACTTGGATGTAGGAAGACGTGAATATGGACTTTATCACAAGCCTACCTTGTACTCGCCGACAACATGACTCCATTTAGGTGGTTGTAGACCAGATGATTAAGTCAGCACATTTTCTACTAATTAAGACAACATACTCAACAGGGGATTATGCTTGACTGTACATTTGAGAGTTAGTTAGACTACACGGGGTTCCCTTGTCAATCATCACAGATAGGGGACTCAGTTCACCTCACACTTTTGGAAGTCTTTTCAGAAAGGACTTGGTACTTAGGTCAAGCTCAGCACAACTTTCCACCCATAGACAGATAGACAGGCTTGGCGGATGATTCATACATTGGAGGATATGTTGAGGGATTGTTTGATTGACTTCAAGGGAATTTGGGATGATCAACTACCTCTCATTGAATTTGCATACAACAATAGTTACCACTCCAGTATTTAGATGGCCCCGTTCGAGAAATTATATGGTAGGAGGTGTAGATCCCTTATAGGGTGGTACGAGGTTAGTGAAGCTACCTTGATAGGACCTAACTCAGTACATGAAGCCACGTAAAAGATTCAAATTATCAGGGAATGATTGAAAATAGCTCAAATGGGTGATGATGTTTTGAAAGAATAGAAAGCTTAGTCCCAGGTATATTACCTTACAGAATCCCAAGACGCATTGGTAATGTGGCCTACAAGCTGGAGTTACCTGTAGAGTTAACATCAGTACAGCCAATCTTCCATGTGTCCTTGTTGAAGAAATGCATCGTTGACCCGATCTCTGTAGTACCTTTAGAGAGTTTTGGTGTAAAGGACAACCTCTCTTACAAAGAAGTCCCAGTTCAGATCTTAGACCGTTAGGTTTGTAAGCTGAGAAACAAGGAGGTCGCTTCAGTAAAGGTCTTATGGAGGAACAAGATAGCTGAGAGAGCTACATGAGAAGCATAATATGACATGATGGCTAAATACTCTCACCTATTCCTCCCAACTCAACTTCAGCATGAGGTACTAACTTCCTCCTTAGTACTCTATTCAGTCCATATTCATCATCCCTATTTAAGTTTAAAAGTGTACCCTAGTTGCATAATTTTAATTAGTATGCCTATCTCAGTTTGGAGTCAGTTTCTCCTTCATAAATTAGTTTTTAGCTTTTAGTTCGGGATAACAAATCTTTGTCTAGTGTTTCATCTTACTTAGCCTTCATTTGAGGAAGAACGTTCCCAAGGGGGAGATATTATAACATCCCAAAAGTTCTGTACCAAAACCCAGACATAGCATGAAACACTAGAACCTATGAATCATTATCACTTTGTCTAAGTCGTGGTCAGCTTTGTAGTTCTCTTTCCTCAATACAATAGGTGATACAATGATCCGTTGTATCTAGTAACCGGTTGTTGTTCAACCCATTGTGGTAACCTAATCTAGAACTTCTAAAATCCTCCTCTCAAACAATGGGCAAGACACCTAGTCGTTGTTTCATATAATGATTCGTCCCATGTAGCCATTGATTAATATCAAGAATATGCATAAGTCACCCTAGTGGCAATGGATGGAGACAACGATCTGTTGTTTCAGGTAACTGGTTGTCCTATCCATCCATTGATGGATATCTGGAGTCGGTACAAATCTCTCCTAGTGACAACAAGTGTAACCAACAACTCATTTTTCCATCCCACGAGTCATTGTTCCTGTCCATGTGTTAAAATCTAGAACCTATTCAGAATGTACAGTAGTGACGACGAGTGGTGGCAATGACCCGCTGGTCCAACCAATAGGAAATGACCCGCTGGTCCAAGCAATAAGTCATTGTGTCATCCATTGTGATAATCCAAAAGAGGGAAATTTCTAAGCCAATGATTACCACCGAGTTGTGGTCTCAACTAACGACTCGTTGTGTGACCCATTAGATCCGACAGACAGTTTTTTTATACTTTTCCTTAGGGAATTTTTGTAACTTACAATTATTTAGTTTCTAAACTATGTCTTTTTATGGTAAACTATCAGGGGTTAAGGGGAGTTAGTCAATTCTTCTCCCTCATTTTCTCACAAAAATCTCTTAGAAATAAAACGTAAGGATGCAGGGTGTCTCTCCAGCAAGAACAGGGTTTCAATCTTCTTCTCAGATTCTCAACGATTTTCCTCGAGAGTTCCTCCTCTAGGTATGTGGGAGTTCAACAAGAGGAGTCTTACATCCTTGTGTCCCAAATTAATTTTAGATAAAAAACTTCCTAAATTCTAGCCCTGCAGAAGATTTGAAGCTAGGGTTTTAAATTAAATAACGAACTCCTTAAATCTTGCGAATTCCCTAACTTTACATGATTATTCCTAGATGAAATTCATGCACTAGCTTTAGTTATTCAGTTTTCTTTCTTCTTCTTGATCTTTAGTATGATTCTGAGTAAAACATGCATGATGTAGAACTCAGACAGAAATGTTATTTTGTTATGGTAAATTTTACTCGAATTATGAATGATTTGTATAGATACTTGAATAGAAATTAACTAGTTAATTTGCTCACACTTTGCACGAATCATTTAAAAATAGAAGTGAACTTGCTAAGGTGATCATTTAATATAAATTAATTCATAGAAAAATAATAATATGAAAAATACTTCAACTAATTTTTTTTATAAAAGACATGTCTAAAGTCTATACTAATCAAATCTCTTTTAAGTAAAATCAAAAAGTTTTATAAAGTAATATCGAATAAATAAATCTTCCTAAATGATAGTAAATCAATACAAAATAAACACTTTTCCCATTGTTTCTCCCTCATTAAAAAAAGTGTCCAAAATAATCTTAATAAATACATAAAAAGATACAACGATCTTGAATTGCAAATCCACAAGCATAAATATAATCGTCTTTCCTCTCATTAGGATAGAAAGTATGTACGATATATCATAGATGAACCGCAATCTTCTCCGCAATACTTATGATATTTTTTTTAATATTATTATTTTTGCACTGCCATTGATGCACCAAATCTGAAAAGTATTACTATATATTGTCGTTAAGAGGAAGCCCGGTAAACAAATAAATACATGAAAAATAAATACAAATGACAGTGCTGCTAGAACTTCTGAATTCTCTATCCACTTCAACCAAAAAGGGATTTTCTATGAAAGATGGTACCATGCCAATAAAATACCTGCTACATTTTATTTCTACTTCAGAGATATGCAACCTTGAATGATTAGATTAGATAACTTTAATGGATTGCATAACCTTACTTATGCATGCTTGGATTCATTTTGGTGAGTGAGATGTTCCTACGAGTATCTTTTAACTATTTATGTATGAAATATGACATCATCAAATACAATTAATAAGCATGTGAATTTACCAATTAAAATAAAGATTTAAACATCTTAATTACATAAATATAGGATGAAATATCTTGGGAGTTAATATGTAAAAAAAAAGTTGTTTAATTTAAAACAGTCATGTGAAGCAGCTCAATATCAACTCAGAACGTTAAGATAATTTTGATATCCCATAACAAATTATACATGCAACTTCATACTAATCAATTAATGAAGAGATTATACTTGACTATTAAATTTTATGTTGGCAAAAACTAGAGTTACTTTACAAAGTAAAAAAATTTGTATACACATATACTAAAGTCATAAATAATTTGCAAAGGATCTATTATCTACTAATTACAAAGGAAAAGAGCAAGCTTGGCAGGACGACCATTAACTATTACGCAAAAGAAACTGCTGGACAAACTTTTTACCAGGACTTGCATAGATTTGTAAGATATAATTATTGAACCAACAAATCTAACTATATTATTTTATTTTGATAATATTCTCCTCCAAAATCTATATATTTTTGAAAGATCCAACACGATTGTGATAGCATTTTTGGAGGATCTGAGCAACATAGGTTATAATCATAAATGAAAAGTGATAGGCACGATGACTATTCATATAACTAACTTGTGTATGTTTTGGATAAGGTCTTATAGCTGTTGTAATGAGACATTATTTATCGAGGTACAATAATTTATCCTGACATTATCAGGTTAAACTGGGAAGATACAACTAATATATTTCATACTTTACACAAAATAGAAAAATAAAAAGTTATAATAGACTTTACTGGTATCCCAGTTCTTCCAACATGGATTTTGAAACTGATTCTTGATTCAATTATGTTTATTCAAGTTGATAAACGAAACTAATCTCTTCTTTGGAAATCAACTTTTAGAAATAACATAAGTAGAACTATTTCATGAATATCTAATTTAAGGCAATTAACACTTGAAATGCCCACACCTCCTACATAAGAGTCATCTTTGTTCCTCTTTTTTGTACTCCTTCCTTCATTTCTATTAGTAGAAGTTCAAATCTTATTGATCACCTTAATAGCATTGTTAATGAGTATATCATATGACTCCTAAATTTCCTGCAAAAAAATTATTCAAGTAAGATAGCGAGTAGGTGACCCCTAAATTAGTTACAGAATAGTACTATTAAGTATTTAATTACATCAAATATTTTCAAGCCTATAAGTGCTAAGAATATATAAAAGAGACACGGAGAAAAAATAATGGATGAAAATAATGGCCATGGTTAAAATTATTGGTGATCTACAAGAATTGAAAAAACACAAGAATAACATACAAAAAGAAATAGAAGAGAATGATATATATTATCATGCTAAAAAGTAAATACATAAAGGTCATTGCCTTGTCCAGATTTTAAGCAATTTACTAATTTTTGTGGGACTAATTCTCTCCATTGTCCTTTAATGTTCCTAATCAAACATTCAAAACCACTATTAAAATCAAAGATTAAAAAATAAATAATAAGAACAAACATGCTTCTTCAAATAAGGAGTAATATTACCAATAAAGAAGTAACCAAGAAAATTATAGTCCATCAAGCATGTGCACATCATAAAACAAAAGACATAACCTATTATAAAATAAAAAGACAACAACAATTCAAAAATTACATTCGATTCTTTGAATGAAACTATCAAAACTTACATCTCCAAATTTACTATTAAGAATATATAGTTGATAAGATGCCAAATCAAACACATTGTCTTGGGGAAAAAGTTTATCATTTTATTCGGATTGAGAAAATCTTTAAATCAACTAAGGCATTTTATGAAACAATGATGCAGTAATTTTATTTTCCTACTTCAGATAAAAGTGTTGAAAAAGAACGCACAAAACGTAGGAGCAAAGAGAAAACCATATTCAGGATTGAAATGGTTCTCCCTTTTTATAATTGAAAGAAAAAGTATTGATATGTATTTCATCTTTCTCTTAGCATAATCACCTAAAATATATGCATGTAACTTGAGTGAAGGAAAATATTGCTCACAATAAAATCACAAATCTCCTACTTGTTTAAAGTTTTTTTTGACCTATATACATGCAACTTGAATCTTCTGGTAGAGACACAGTTGGATGAAAAAATTATACAGATATCTTCTTTTTTCTCATCTTCAAGTCACCCCTCAATCCAAAAATTCACTTTGAGATCCTCAAATTATTGTCAATCCGTAAATTACTTATATGATCAAAACTTAAAGGTAATTCTACAAAAAAAATAGTAAAATGAGAAGTCCACCATAACACTACGAACTGCATAACAAATAAATTGTAATGGCTAACAAATTAATTCACAAAATTTAAAATATAAAAAATCAAAAAGTAGATTTGATATCTTAATAATTTAAGTGTCATCAAAGAAATAGACACATATTTGCAAAGATCTGAACACACCTTTCTCATTTGTTACACAAGACACTCTAGTCATATACGAAAAATCTCTCGACTTCTATGATAAACTAACAAATATAATTGAAAGATTTATTTATTTATTTAGTTGGCATGGATATAAAAGAATAAAATTTGGATAAGCAATAATATATGAAAAAAGGCATAAAATTGATGGTAAATCATTTAAAAATTCTCATAGAAAATAGAGAATACATGTATCTAATAACAAAATCACAAGTCTATGACTTGTTTGAAGTTTTTTGGGCCCTATATACATGTAAATTTAAGCTTCTGGTAGAGACACAAAGTTGGATGAAAAAATTATGCATATATATTCTTTTTTCTTATCTTCAAGTCATCCCTCAATCCCAAAGATTATTTTGAGATCCTCAAGTAGTCGTTAAACTGTAAATTACTTATATGATCAAAACTTGAAAGTAATTCTACAAAAAGTAGTAAAATGAGAAGACCATCATAATTCCATGAACTTCCTAACAAATAAATTGTAATGATTGAAAAAATTAGTTCACAAATTAAAACTACAAAACGAAAAGTAGAGTTGCTCCTCTAAGAGTTGAAGTGTGATCTAAAAAATATACAGAAATCTGCAAAGACCTAAACACTCATTTATTTATATGATAAAAGCTTGAAGATAATTCTAATGAGAAGACCATTATAATAACATGAACTGCCTAAGAAATAAATTATAATGATTGACAAATTAGTACAAAAAATTTAAAACCTAACAATAGAAAAGTAAATTTGATCCTTTAAGAGTTGAAGTGTCATCAAAGAAATAGAAAAATATTTACAAAGATCCGAATACACCTTTCTCATTTGCTACGACAAGACACTCTAGTCATATATGAAAAATCTCCCGATTTCTATTATAAACTGAAATATATGATTGAAAGGTGTTTTGTTTATGTGTTTGTCGGGGATGTAAAAGCATAACATTTGGATCATCAGTAGTATATGAAAAAGGCATAAAATTGATGTTAAATCATTTAAAAACTCCCATAGAAAATAGAGAATACAAGTATCTCATAACCAAATCACAAATTTTTGATTTGTTTGAAATCTTTTGGGCCCTATATACATGTAACTTGAAGCTTCTGGTAGAGAGACTAAGTTGGATGAAAAAGTTATGCAGATATATTCTTTTTTCTCATCTTCAAGTCATCCCTCAATTCAAAAATTTATTTTGAGATCCTCAAGTAGTCGTCAATCAGTAAATTACTTATATGATCAAAATTTGAAAGTAATTCTACAAAAAATAGTAAAAGGAGAAGCCCATCATAATTCCATGAGTTGCCTAACAAATAAATTGTAATGATTGAAAAATTAATTTCACAAAATGTAAAACCTAACAAAATGAAAAGTAGATTTGCTCTTTTAAGAGTTGAAGTGCCATCTAAGAAATAGAAAAAAAATTACAAAGACCTGAACACAACTTTCTCATTTGCTCCACAAGACACTCTAGTCATGTATGAAAAATCTCTCTACTTCTATTATAAACTAACTTATACCATTGAAAGGTTTTTTGCTTGTTTGTTTGTTGGGGATATAAAATCATAAAATTTGGATCATGAGTAATAGATGAAAAGAGCATGAAATTGATGGTAAATCATTAAAACTCCCATAGAAAAAAAAGACATGTATCTTACAACAAAATTACAAATCTCTGACTTGTTTAATATTTTTTGGGCCCTATATACATGTAACTCGAAGCTTCTGGTAGATACACAAAGTTATCTTTTTTTTACATCTTCAAGTCATCCCTCAATTCCAAAATTCATTTCTGAGATCTGCAAGTTTTTGCAAATCCGTAAAATTATTTGTATGATCAAAAAATGAAGGTAATTGCACAAAAAATAATAAAATGAGAAGTCCATCATAATTCCACGAACTGCATAACAAATAAATTATAATGATTGACAAATTAGTTCACAAAATTTAAAATCTAACAAATAAAAAAGTAGATTTGATCCTTTAAGATTTGAAGTGTCATCTAAAAAATAGACAAAAATTTTCAAAGACCCAAACATACCTTTGACATTCTCTCCAGAAGACACTCTAGTCATGTATGAAAATTCTCTTGACTTTATTATAAACTGATATATACGATTGAATTTTTTTTTATTGTTTGTTTGTTGGGGATATTAAAATCTGGATCATGAGTAATAGATGAAAAGGCATGAAGTTGATGGTAATCATTTAAAAAATTCCATTGAAAATAGAGAATACATGTATTTTCATACAAAAAGAAAAGACCTTCTGAGAAAAAAATTATAGGGGAAAAATATTATAATTGTTGAGAAAGTGTAGAAGATGGAAAAATGGTATGGTGTAATGAATAGGAGTTAATGAAAGTGACTTTTGGTTTATCAAGAAAGCACCTTATAAGGAAAAATAGAATTAAACCTCTAAAAATCTGAGAAAAATGCAAAAAACAAGAAAAAAATAAATAGCTTTTCTAATCAATGAAGTATTCCACGTCATCGGGTTAAAGTCTTTCCTTTATATAAATATATAGATATTTTTGTATATTTAGTCTGTGTGTCTCGGTTAGTACTCAGTATACTTAGTCTTCTATAGAAATGTCAGTTGATCAGTTTAACTATTTTCAGTCTTTGAGAAACTAAGTAAACTTAGTTGTATCAGTTTATCAGTTGGTTAGTTCTTCTTTAGACCGTTACGACACTTTCAGATGTATTAGCTTTGACAAGTCTTAGAAAAAGTTTCTTTCATCTCCTTAGACTCTCAAAACACTTCCAGATAAGTAGTTCTGACTTAAGTCATAGGACATCAATTTCGAGCTATCACCACAGTTAGACACAATTAGGATTTTTAGTGGGATTAGTACTTAGCACCGAGTGAGCCGAGGTTCAGCGCACCTAGGTTCGCCGAACTACGTTGCCACCATAGGTTATTAGCCTGAATTGGCTACAGATCATGGTCACTCAGTTCAGCTACTATACTACGGAAAGGTATAGTGGGCCTTCTCTGATGAGGGGTAATATTAGACTGCAGATTTCTCTCACGTGGTTACATGTCGATTATAGTCTCTCCCATAGCATAGTACAGTTCAGTAATGATTTCTAGTTCAGTTCGGTTTCTTTAGATTTCAGTCTATTTTTACAGTATTTTTGTGCAGCTTGCTATTACTCAGCATATGTGTGTTTTAGTTCCTTCTTGCATACTCAGTATATTCAAGTAATGACGCATGCTTTCTCTGCTACATCATTTTATGATATAGGCTCAGGTACCCAGCCTTAGCACCACAGTTAGTCACTTAGCGATTTCCAACAGTTTTAGTGGTGAGTCCTCATTTGTTGAGGGCCGGAGTTCCATTTCCAGTTGCTTGTTTTATTTAGTTGCAAATAGTAGATTTAGTTGGGGGCTTGTCCCAGCAACTCGTCAGTTCATTTTTAGAAGGCTTTCAGAAAATATTTATAGATTCAGCTAGATTTTTATATTATTTTTAGGTTTTGTTATTTATTCAGTAGCAGTACTTTTGTATCAGCTTCCACTCTCTTAAGATTATTCTCAGCAGATTAATTTTAGTATAATATGCTCTACTAGGGTTTTCTTGGGGTTACTTGTGACTCTAAGTACCGTGTCGCGTCCAGGGTGTGAACTCGGGTCTTCACAATTATTCATAAGTCAACATTCAAGGATGAATGTTCCTAAAGGGAAGATATTATAATACCTAGAAATGTCCCTTATATAAGACCCGAGACATTCAGCAGGAAATGGGACCACAGTCACAGAATGACGCAAGGAATGAGTCATTATGAGGGACAACAACCCGTTGTGTTCCTCATTGTAAGCCCTTCATCAAAGCTTCCCAAAAACAATAAGTCAAGTGACGACTCATTAGTTAATGTAACAAGTCATCCTAAGAGGTTATTAAGTGGAGTTCAGAAAGGGGTTGAAATTGGTTCAGAGACAATGGAAGGATACCATGACTTGTTGGGGCATGTAATGATCTGTGGTATTGATCCATTGGAAGGATTTCAGAATTAGTGCAGGTGCGACAGTGGTGACAATGAGAGAAGTAATGAGTTGTTGTAGCATGTAATGACTCATCCTGTCTAGTCGTTGGTTGGGAAAGAAGAAGGGTAATAGAAGTACTCCAGAATCAACGACTGGATCTAACGAGTCGTCAAATTTGACAACGACTCATTGGATAGGTCATTGCAGCTGATCGCTAGGTTTTTAAATTAATTTCCAAGGGGTGTTTTGGTAAAACCCTAAGATTCTAACTCCAAATTAAGTTATTTTAAGCCTCCTAAAGGGTGTTTTTAAGGGTTTTAACTATCCTTAACCCTCATTCTACTCCTAACACTCCAAGTTGAAGATCAGAACTCTCTCAAGCCTCAAGCATCAAGGTCCTCTTTCTTCCCCAAATCCTCTTGGGAATCAAACCCTAGCAAGGATTCCATTAAACTCAGGTATGTAGAGTTATGAATGGGGAAATTCTTCCACCTTTATGCCCAATTTCATCCCTATCTCATGATTTCAAGTCTCTAAGCATGTTATGTTGAAATTCCAGGGTTTAATCCAAATTTTTTGCAATCACGCTATCTCTATAGGTTCAATTCTCGCATGTTACAATTGATGAAATATGATTATTAGGGTAGATTTTACAAATTCTCATGAATTGATGATTTTCCCCTATTATGGATGATTTATGAATTTCAAGTTTATGAGCCCAACATTTCAAGTATGATGAATTATCAGTGTATTCATGAATGATTACAAATTCCTAAAAGGATGATTCCATGATTGAATTATGAAGCTTATTTCAAGTATGTATGATTTCATAATTTCGGCAAGCCCATGTAAAGCCAAGTATATTTTATCATAATTTATCCAAGGCTTACAAGATCATTTTAAAAGAGATGTGTTGTAGTCAATACTTGTAATGTTCAAATTCAAGCTATATTTTGAGAATACAATTCTAAGCTATATACATGTTTTGGGAGTAGTATCTAGCACCGAGCAGGCCAGGAAAATTAAGGATCTCGGTCTCAAAAACCAGAGGGCACACCAAGATATCACACCTTATCATAATTTGCCCTAGCTAGTCATAGGATGGTTGTCCTTCACGTGGGCAAGAGGTGGGATCATCATGCGCTCATACGTGATGGTTTTCAGTTATGATGAGTCTCTCATTGTTCCAATTTATATATATTATTACTTTCATGCCTTATGATATTACCACTTATGATATTTTGGCTCAAAACCTGCTTTACGAGGTATTACTTATGAAAACAGTCATATTCAACTTTATGTTACATTTTTGGAAGCTTTGAGCCCTCATGTTCAGTTTATGATTATGGTCTCATGTTTGATACGATTTTACACTCATGACCTCTTTTATACTATTTTTACTATCATGTTTTTACTTACTTTACTTAGTCAGTACATTCAAAGTACTGATAGCATACTCTATGCTATATCATCTCATGATATAGGTTCGGGTGATCCATTTCAGTCCCTCATTAGCTTGGTCCTGATCAATCCAGCTCTATCATAGTCTTGGTGATTCCTCATGATTCGAGGACATCGGCTTTGATTATGCCTCTTTTTCTCTTGTATTTTAGTTTCAAACTTTGGCGAGCTAGTTAGGGGTGTTATCCCATCAGCTCATCAGATGTTTAAAGGCTTTTCAGACAACTATGTATAGATGGTTCAGAAATATTGGTTCGTGTATATGTTCTTGTTGATATACTATGTAGACTACTACTTATACTATTTAGGCTATATTTCAGCTTAGCTATGCTCTTATTCATGCTATGTATGTGCCATGGATTAGTTTTGAGTCATTCTTGGTTTTAGGTCCCATGTCTCGATCCAAGGTCCCAACTCAGGTTGTGACAACCCAGAGATGTATTTCTTGTTGCTCGAGAAGCCCTTATACCATGAAATTCAATGCACCTGCTATACCATGACATTCGATACACCTGATGTGGAGAGAATTCAGCTGCCTAGGGGCAAGAGGTGAGAATGGCACTCATTCGACACTCTCATTCTCCTACTTGACTAAGGAGGCCAGAGTTTGGGTCAAGTTGGTTTGTGTTTACTTCTCCGGGGACACACACCAGTGAAATCACTCCAGAGAGAGTAGTATTGGTGTATATTCTTATGAAGGGGCTGCCAATTAACTTTGGAGTAGTGCTTAGGGAGAACATGTAGTGGTCTAGGGATAATTGCCATTGGAAGTGTTGTTATGGTATCTTATTGAGTCAGTTTTTAAGGGATCTTTGTATCGAGAAAGAGGATGCTGACCTTCGTCTACTCCTAACAAGGCACTTGGCAGGAAAAATTATTGATTTTACAAAGTTCAAGGGGCCAACCACGTCATCAGCCCCATTCCTCATTCCAATCGAGCGCCATGCTCGGGATGACAGTTGGAGAGGTTGTATGTTTGGTATGTTTGAGTTATAGCTCAAGATTGGGGGTAGACTCACGACTGCTTAGGAGATGTCAGTACTAGAGGAGCGTTACCCACTTATAGACAGTTCCATGATGATGTGTAAGGTGGGATCGATATTTGAGGAGCTATTAGGTAATGATGAGCCTACAACACTAACCGATGCAGTTGATGATGATAATGAGGATTGGGAGGATGACCCCACCATTGGAGATAAGCAGGTTGATGATGACGACTTTGCTTAGAGGACCAGGAAGGTTTTTTCTCTCCTTACATGATATGATGTGTTTGTGCACCAGGGATAGTGCAATGTTTAAGTGTGAGGTGGAGTAAATAGATTTCCTTTTTATTTTATGGGTTGTAGCAATAATTATCAGACTTTAATGTTAGTTAGCTTGGCTGTATTAAATAGTATGTGGATGGTTGTTGAAACCAAAATGATGCTATGTTATGTGATTGTTCATCTCTAGTTTTTTGTTAGTTAATTGAGAGTCAAAAAATTTTAGATCCTATCATAGGTATAATGACTGGTCCTGATGTTGGATGGATGATGATCTTCTTAAGGGAAAATTAGTCACATTTTAAATTTTTTTGGTTGGAGTCAAAAACTATCACTTGTGCGCTATTGATATTCCATTAAGGAGTTAAGCTAGAAGCAATGAAGTGGTCATCTTGAATCCATGAGAAGTAAAAATCCCATGATAAACACATAGGTTCTTTATCTTGACTTAAGAAAACAAATCTTAGGGCTTAATAATGGAAATTCATTCATATGACTATGTGGTTATGTGGCCATAAGAAACTGACTCAGATCACAATGCCATCAGGGTGAGCTTGAAATTGTCGTGTTTTATAAATAATGTAACATCTAGAACTAGCTTAGATGTAAATATGATAGCTAGTTATCAAAGAGGTAGGATATGATTAAGGTATTTCTTTGAAAAAACCATGTTTGTCCATTATGGTTGTACCTTCCTTAATATTATCCCTAGTCAAACCCATTGAGCTATAAGCCTTTTATTTTTTTCTAGTCACAAAAGAAGCCTATTTCCTTTGTTGTGTCACCTCAAGAATTTTTTATCCAAAGATAGTCTAAGGCACTTTTAGATTTGAGAATGAAGGTTCCACCAATGTAACATTGTTAAGGGAAAGGAAAGAAAGAAAAAAAATGTGGATGGCAAGATGAGAAAATAGGAAAGAGGGGTGCCCACAAAAGATATTGTTAGCTTGCTTCAGAACATAAAAGAAAAGATTCTTAATAGTTGATTACTTTTGTTGATCTTATAAGTAGAAACTAGCAGTCAAGTAGTGTAAAAAGGGGTATGAGAAAAGAAAAAGCGATTAGTGAAAGAAAGGGTGAGCAATGAGGAAAAAGTGGTGGACATGAAAGATGAAGTAAAAATGTCTTAAAGTGCTTAGTATTTGCAGTCACTATTGAAGAAAATCATTCCTACCCATCCTGTAATACCTCGAAAGCCCTAAGATCAGACCCGAGGGTTCAAACAAAGAAAAATAGAAAATTTTACACCAGGTCACAGGACGAGTCGTCCAATGACCCGTGAGGAGACTTCAAAAGTCCTTAAGTGACTCATGAAGTGAAGGGAGAATTGGCAGGAACTCATGGTTAGGGGGTGACTATGAGAGAAGCAACGAGTTGTGGTTAGGGCAACGAGTTGTTAAGTGAGTCGTGGTCAAGATAATCTATGGTTCAAGGTTCAATTTCCCGGAGATGCCTTGAGAGGCAGCCATGAGTTGTGAAGTGACTCCATGACTCGTGGAGTTGGTCGTGGTCAGGAGAAGGATTTGAAGGTTGAATTTGGGGCAGTGTACTTCACGAGTGAGTTACCACAAACACCACGAGTCGTGGTGTCCTTCATGGTGACTTGTAGAGTGTATTTTCCCTGCATTTTAGTAAGGGTGTTTTCATAATTCCTAAGCTCCTAAGTCCTTAACTACGTCATTTTAAGATAAGTTAGAAGGGTTTTAAGGGTGCTTAACCTATTCTAAACCTCCCCATTCCATGCATGGAAGATCAAGGAGTTTATTTAAGAGCAAGCTGGAGGAATCTTTAGGTTCTTCCTTAATTCACTTGGGTTCTCAAGAGAGGTTGCAAAATTCAAAGTACCCAGGTATGTAGTGTTATGAATGGGAGTATTCCTTCACTCCCATGCCCTAATCCTCTTCAAATTCATGGAATTCTAAGTTGATGAATCTATGGGGTTTTAACCAAATTTGGGAAATTTTCTAAGTATCTATCATGGGTAAAATCTATTCATGTTTCTAATGTAGTTTTAAGCTTTTAACCGGCATGTTTTATAATGATTTTAATTAAAAATATATGATTTCAAAGTCTTACACTTATGATGCCCAATAATGAAAGTTCATGAAAGATTGAGATTATGATATATGTTTTCAAGTATCATGAGATGTCTATGATGAAAGCATTATTTCAAATTGCCCATGTTTATATCCATGAGTTTGACTATCTCAAAGCATGTATAAGTTTTGGAAAGCCCATATGATCAAGTATGTTACATGATTTACTTCAACTTCATGTTATTAGCTTACCATATGGTTTTGGAGTTTAGACTCCCAATTTTAATCTTGTGGTATGGATGAGCCGAGGCTTCTCATGATATGTTTTTAGATTATGCATGTACTACTATGATTTAGCTTCATCGCAACACAATGATTCAGCTTCATTGAAAAATGATGGAGAGCATATGCATGTTTTTAGGAGTAGGGTCTAGCACCGAGTAGGCTAAGGGTTTAGCCAACCCTCTGCCTCAGAACTACATGAAAAAGTAGGTATGATAAGATTATTTGGGACCTCCCATGTGATCTTCCCCTACCCCCAAGGGACCTTCAACTTGATATCGATATCATTGTTGTGCCTTTAGCGCAAGGCTTTGGATGGCTCTACCCATTTAAGAGTAATTGTCAGGACCATGTAAGCTCTATCGTGGTAATGTCGGTTATATGATGAGTCTCTCATTGTTCCTCATGATTTTCAGTTATGTATGTTCATCAGTTATGATTATGTTTTTAGCAGGTTTGACCCAATCTCCAGTTTTGCTTAGGATTATCAGTTTCAGTGTTGGGTCATTCGAATCACTTATGATACATAGTAATGTTTAAATCATATTTTCAGATAATAACATGCAAGCCTTACTCTCAAAATATTACCATGAATATGTTTTATGATATGCAAGATTCTAATTTTACTTACATAGCAGTTTTACTTACCTTGCATACTTAGTAAATTCCAAGTACTGACTGCATACTCTGTGTTGTACCATTTCATGATACAGGCTTGGACGTTCAGGTTCAATCCCGCTGCTAGCTAGTTTCTCAGAGTTCTAGCATACTCAGTCGGTTGGTGAGTCCTCATCCTTCGAGGACCTTTTTATCAGCTTGTATTTAGTATCTTCAGTCTCAGTCTTTACTGAGTTAGTTGGGGTCTTTTCCCATCAACTTGTCGGGTTGTAGAGGCTTATCAAACATAGCATTTATTCAGCTTCAGATCAGTATTATGCTTTCCGTTGTTCGGATGTTATTAGATTTTTAGACTTCCGCTATTTTCAAATGTCAGATTTTTTCATTTATTACATTGAGCTTTAGTTGTTATGTTCATGCCATAGGTCGACTTAGAGCCTCTCAGGGTTCTTTGTCCCATGTATCGATCTAGGCCTATGTTTGGGTCGTGACATGACCCTTGGCCTAAATTGCAACTAGGAAAAGTCCTTAATAATCTTATTCTTTATGAAGAAATTAAGTAATCTGACTATGCATGAGAGGCAAGCCTATAGTATATTGCATGTGTACGAAATATCATTTCTGAGAGTGAGTGCGCCTTGATTGATTTATGTTCCATGTTTTTGAATTTATAATATGAGGAAGGAACATCACTAAGTGAGGGCATAAGATGGCCAGAGTTGGTGTATTATGTGCTACATTGTTCATACATAATCATGTTGGCCCTATTTTGAAGAAGATGAATCAGTTGTAAAACGTATGTAGTTTTGAATGTGAAGAACTTCCTTGTGTATCTCTAGTGGATTGTTTATGAATCGATAAACCAGTTATTCATATGCTCTGTTCTAGTTGCTTGAGTGAGAATTGATAGAGGTGGCAAGTGGTATGAAAAGAAGTGTTTGTTGCATATAAGTAAGGATTGTTCTAGGATGAACGATGCTTTAAGTATGGGATATGCGTATTTGCATACTTTTACCCATCTTTTATCATGTTCTAAGATGATTATCCTTATATAACATGGTTTCATGAAGGTGTGTGAAATGAGCTAAAAAATATTTTAAGGTTATTTTAGCAAGTAATACATGAAAAAATACTCCAAAATGGCCTAGTGAGATAGTTGGAGTGGCGTGCCAGAGCCTATACTTCAAAGAAATTGTGCTCAGTTGGTGCTATGGCTGGAGTGGCGCACTAGACCTCAAACATCAGAAGAATTTTTTGTCAACACCTTGATGAAATGTGAGAAGCAGCGTGCCAAAGAGGTTTCGAGCTTGGAAAAATTTTCTAATACTCTGGTGCATTGACATAAGTGGTACGCCAGGTCCAAGAATTTAGAATTTTGACTAACACCCTAGAGAGATGGGAGAAGTGGTGTGCCAGAAGCTAAACATCAGAAGAATTTCAAGTCAAGTATGGCGAGATGGATGGAGTGGCGCGCCAGGGCCAGTCCAAGATGGATATTTCTAAGTCCAAAAGCTGAATTACTTAAGGGAAAAAGGATCATTTGTACCATGCTTATAAATACATTATCTAGGGCATTTGTTAGGATCTTTCAATCCATCAATCATTTTAAGTAGTCTTTGGAGGAGATACAAGAAGACCATTTTCTTCTTTACTTGTATCTTTGTTAATTCGAATGTTGATTTCTTTGGTTTAACAATTGAAATGAGTGGTTAAACTCTCTATTCTAGGGTTTTGGCCATGGCTTGATGGTTGCAGTTGAATATTCATTTATACTAGACGTTTAATTCTTCTTTTAAAGATTCTTTATGAATACTTGATTTCATGCTTATTCATTTGTAGTACCCCAGAAGTGCTTAAGACTAAACTCGGAATTTGAAATGAAAAGTAGCAGAGAAACAAGAAATTTGCCTCAGAATAACTTGTGGTACGAGTCGTTGGTAGGTATGACAAATCGTGAGAAGCAGACGTGATTGGGTTTTGCTGTGAGAAGTTCTATGACAATGGGTTTAAGGACGACCCCTTTGTTGATGCAATGGGTCATTGGAAAGGAGTCGTGGTGAGGGTAGTCATGATCAAGGAGGCAGTCACGAGTCATGGAATGACTTGTTAGTTGGAGCCATGGGTCGTTGTATGCTCCCGTTAGAAGGATATCTAGAGAATGGACAGTGGTGACAACAGATGGTTACCATGAGTTGTGGAAACTAGGTACGACTCGTGGTACCTGTCGCGGCAGTAGGTCTGGGTCTAGAAAAGTGGGATGAACCAATGAGGGAAGTAACGGCCCGTTGTAGCAAGGGACGACTCATTGTTGCGCCCTTTGTCATTAGCAGTGCAAAAATTCCAGGTTTTTCATTAAGGGTATTTTTGTCACTCCCAAGCCCTAAGGTCATAAACTAAGTTGTTTTAAGCTCAGTTAGTAGGGATTTAAGGGTATTAAACCTATTCTAAGTATCTCCACTCCATGCATGCAACTTAGAGCCTTTCCTTGAAGATCAAGTTTGAAGAATCTCTCCAAATTCTCTTCAATTTCCTTTGGGCTTTCAAGAGGGAGTGTTGATTAGATTTACCCAGGTATGTGAGGCTATGAATGAGATTTCCTTTCACTCTCATGCCCTAAATTCTTCTCAATTACATGAATTTCAAATTCTAGAATCTAGCTTCATGATCTTATGGAGTTTATCACAATTCTTGTGAAATTCTCTATGATCTATGGGTCAGTTCTCTTCATGTATCAAATAATGTTTTATGATCTATCGACAGATTTTATAATTATTTTGATTATTAATTTATAGTTTAAAATTTTAATTAAATTACGCCCAATTATATATGCCTCATGAAGAGTCAAATTATGATTCCATTATGATCTTGACCTTCTTAATCCCTATGTTATGATTTATGATTTATGATATAATTTCTCTCAAGTACTCATCATGCATTTATGAATATCACGTATATACATATTTTACAAGTATGCATGGATTTCATGATTTATGGATTTGTGACTTTTGGCCAACTTATGGGCCCTTATTCATGGAAAATCATGTATTCCAAGTGGGATCCATCATATTATTATTTATTTGGCCATGAATTTAATGAATGATGTTACAGTTACTATATGAGCTTCACGTGCATGGTTTTGGAAGCAGCGTCTAGCACCAAGTAGACCGAGCGTGCAGGTAAACCCTGTGGTCTCAGAACTAAGTGCCACCGTAGGTTTATATATATATATATATATATATATATATATATATATTTATTTATTTATTTATTATTGGATCCCTGTGATATCACCACGCACACATGTCCCCCTGCCTGGCGCCAGGGACGGTCCTGACCACTTGGGCAAAATAGTGGGGCATCATGCAAGGCTTTATCCTAATGGTGTTGGTTAAGACGAGTCCTCCCATTGTTTCTCATGATTTATGCATGGTTATGTATTGTTACCTTAGCTCATGTTATGTTTTATAAATGTTTTCTCTTATGATTATCATTATAACTTGTTTGCGAATGGTTTGAAAACCTTGAGCCCTTATGTTTACATTATGATATTTATTTTATGATCATGTTGTCCTACTCTTATGAACTTTTATGTATTTTTAACTGTCCATTTTACTTACTAATCTTGGGCAGAATTTCATGCCCAAGTGATACTCAAATGCTTCATTTCGACTTGTTTGTCTATCGTTATTGTGTACATTCTCATGTGATTTGTAGTTAAATGTGAATTTATACTAACCAACATGATTAGTGTTGTTTTGCAGGTAAAATGGAATTTTGGAAAGCTAAGATACATGTTGGTAAAATCGGGAATAGACTTGGAAAGAAGGAGTGGAAAAGGAAAAGGAAGAGCAGCAAAAATAAGGGCTCCGCGATGGAGCCATGTCACGCTGCCATCGCGGAGGTATTCTGCCTCGGGTGAATTAAATTTGGCAATTTCCAGTGGAGGTTCGCGTTACCTCCGTGACACGGAGGCAGTGCTACGTGATGCACTCTGTGTCACGTTGAGTACAATTACCTGGGACATCAATTTCAAGTGTAGGTGCGCGATAGCACCGTGGCACCTTGGCCAGGCTCCACGATGCAGGCCGTGGCATGCTGACGTGAAATTGCTGAGGAGCCAAATTCTAGTGAGGGTCCGCGATACCTCCGTGGCATGGAGGGAGTGCTCTGCAATACACTCCGTGCGACATTGCTTGTTATTCCAGAAAAAATTCTCAACAGTATAAATAGCACACTTAGGTTTTATTTTAAACATCCTGACTTGGTTGAGCAAGAACGTGGGTTACAGGCAGTTGAGGAGACGAAAATTCTAGGGTTCTTCTCTATCTCTTTCTCTTTTATCTCAATTGTTTGTATGAATTCTACTTATTTGATGATGTTTAATTCAATGAGTGGCCAAATTCACTTCTTGCTGTGGTTAAGAACAATTGTAGTGGAATGTAATTATTGATCATTTCAGGTTTCATCTTTTCTTCAATGGTTGTTGTATCAATTCTTGTTCTTACTGCATTAATGTTTGGCCAATGTTAATGTATATCTAAAAAATCCAATTTTTATTTTGAAAAGGAAATAAAAAAGGAAAGATGTGAATTGGTAGGATATGATCTCTTCTTAGTTTGGAAAATTGAGAATTGATTTACATTTAGAATAGAAATATATCTGAAATCTTGTTAGTCAATTGAGGAATCGGGAATGTATGGCTAGAACATGAAATTCTTTTATCACAGAAATTTAGATTAAGGCTCATGATTCTTAAGTTTGATAAGAGTAGAAAGTTCCAATCCATAGGCAATAATTCTTGACTAGCAATCGAAGAAAAGATTAACTGAATTGTATTGATAAATTAATTCACTGCATGTTCGTTTTAACCTCAGCTTGCTCATTACTATTGTTCAGACTCACTTTATAATTTTGCCTTAGATTCTTATTAATTAGTAAACTCAAACTCTCAAACTATTATTTATTTGGTTGTCTGCATTCTTAATGATATAGTTCATTAACACTTAAGTTAATTAGTACCGTAGCTCAGTCCCTGTGGGATCGATACTTGGCTTTACTTAACCCACTTTACTACTTGTTCGACCACGTGCACTTGCGTGTAGTTACCACAAAAGCCGAACAAGTTCTTGGCGCCGTTGCGGGGGACTGGCAATTGGTAAAATTATTTTTGTAGTGTTAGTTTACAAATTCTATATAAGTGCTGACAACTTAGTCTTAGCCTTTCTCTTGTAAATATTGAATTCTGTTGAACACTGGCAAGGGATAGGGAGTTCGTGGATTCATTCATAAAGCCGGAAAGACAATTTCATCGTCAAAGAAGGGAAGCTCTAGAGAAAAAGCTATAGTTGCTAAGAAAGACAATCCTGGAGCAGCAACAGAATCCACCACTTGTGAGGGTAGTTCTAGTGCCCGAGGAAATGGCAGCAAGGCCGGTTCGCGAAGTGGCAATCCCACATGCTAACAATGTTACATCTAGTATTCGCAGACCAGAGCCTGGAGGGAGGTTTGAGATCAAACAGAACATGGTGCAATTGTTGCACACCAGCGGGCAATTCATAGGTCTCCCTCACGAAGATCCACAACAACATCTCCAAAACTTTTTGGAGATAAGTGATACTTACATTCCCGCTGGAGTATCATCCGACTACGTAAGGCTTACATTATTCCCATTTTCATTATTGGGGGAAGCAAAGAGGTGGTTGAAAGCTGAACCACCTAACTCTATCACCACTTGGGATGATCTTGCAAGAAAATTTTTGATACGATTCTTTCCATCCGGGAAAACAACAAGATTTAGAAGTCAGATTCTAAGTTTTAAACAAAGAGAGGGTGAGAATCTATATCAAGCTTGGGAAAGATTCAAATCTATGTTAAGGGATTGTCCTCACCATCACCAGTCTAATGATGTGTTCGTGCATACTTTCATAGAGGGTTTGGAGCCACATACAAAAATTTTGCTAGACTCAGCAGCTAGGGGACAAGCGTTAGAAAAGACTTATGAGGAGCTGTATACTTTGTTAAATCGTATTTCACAGGGAAATCCAAAGTGGAATGCGGACTCTTCAAGAGGAGGAATAAGGAAAGCGGCAGGAGTCTTTGAGGTGGATGGTTTTACAGCTATCGTTGCACAGATAGCTGCATTGCAAAATCAACTCAACACCCACTTTAGCAGTATGAGCTAGAATCAACCACAAGCCCCAGTTAATGTAGTGCAGAAGGTTTGGTGTGAAGTATGCGGTAGTAATGAACACTCAGCTGAGTGTTGTGGTGCAAATCCAGATTCAGTGAACTTTGTTGGGAACGTCCAGAGAAATAATCACAAGAAGTATGGAAATAATTACAACTCAAATTGGAGGAATCATCCAAATTTCTCTTGGGGTAGTAACAGCAATCAAGGGCAGAGTTCGAATCAGGGTGTGTAGAGAAATCAAGGGGGCATTAGACTTATCATTCTCAGTACAGAGGAAACAATGCACCTCCTCCACCACCCATCAGCATTGAGGAAATGTTTAAAACAATGATAGCTAACCAAGCTCAAATGAAGGATGATTATGTGACATTAGCGGCAGACTTTAAAAACAACCAATTAGCTACAAAGGCGTTGGAGTACCAGTTGTGACAACTAGCTAGAGCTCAAAACACCAGGCCCAGAGGAGGACTACTGAGTGACACTGACCCGAATCCCAAGAAGGTCAATGCAGTGACCACAAGAAGTGGATTACAACTCAAAGAGGTGGAGCCAGAAAGACTACATCAGCAATCAGGAGCAATGGAGAAAGATAGGGAACATGTTGATGAGAGGGGGAAGGAGAAGGCAGCTGAAGCAGAAAGACCACCACCCCCGTTCCCTCAAAGATTAAAGAAACACAAGGAGGATGCTTGCTTTAAAAAGTTCATGGAGGTGCTTAAACAGGTACACATTAATTTACCTTTGGTTGATGTTTTGTAGGGAGTGCCTAAATATGCAAAGTATATCAAGGATATCGTAGCCAACAAAAGCAGATTGACGGAGTATGCTACGGTGGCGCTTACTGAGGAGTACACTTCCTGGATTCAAAACAGGTTGCAAACAAAGCTCAAGGACACTGGGAGCTTTACAATTCAAATTAGAATCGGGCAAAGTATCCGAGCTCGTGGACTATGTGATTTGCGAGCGAGCATAAACTTGATGCCAACATCGGTGTTCAAGAAGTTGGGGCTGGGCAGTCCTAGACCTACTACAGTGATCTTGCAGTTACCAAACCATTCTTTGGCAAGACTAGATAGAATTGTGGAGGACGTGCTGGTGCAAGTGGGCTCCCTCATCTTCCCGGTTGATTTTATTGTCTTAGATTTTGAGCCGGATGCGGAAGTCCCATTTATTATGGAACGTCCTTTCTTGGCAACTGGGAGAGCTTTGATTGATGTTGATCTTGGGAAAATTTATACGCCCAAGTGATACTCAAATGTGTCATTTTTTCCTTGTTTATCTATCGATGTTTATACATTCTGATGTGATTTGTAATAAAATGTGAATTTATACTAACCAACATGATTAGTGTTGTTTTGCAGGTGAAATATAATTTTGGGAAGCAAAAATGCATGTTGGGAGAGATCGGGGTTGGACTCGGATGCTAGCAAGGGAAAAAGCACTTGATGGCACAAATTAAAGGGGCTTCGTGATGGAGCCGTGTCACGCTGCCATTGCGGATGCTATCTGCCTGGATATGGAATTTTTGCCAAATTCCAGTGAAGGTGCGCATTGGGGCCGTGGAACGTTGGCCCAGCCCCGCGTTGCACGCCATGCCACGTTGGGCCTTAATACCTGGACAACCAAATTCCAGTGAGGGTCCGCGTCAGTGGCGTGTCACGGAGGCAGTGCTCCGCGATGCACTCCGTGACATGTTGCTTGTTATTCTGGGAAAAATTTCCACTATTATAAACAGAACACTTAGGTTCATTTTTAATTATTCTGACTTGGTGGAGTAAGAACGTGGGTTATAGGCGGTTGAGGGGACGAAAATCTTAGGGTTCTTCTCTAACTCTTTCTTCTTTAATTCAAGTGTTTGTATGATTAACACTCATTTAATGATGTTTAATCCACAAATGAGTGGCTAAATCCTCTTCTTGCCGAGGTTAAGAACAATTGTATTGGAATGTAATTATTGATAAATTAGTTTTTCATATTTTCTTCCATGGTTGTTCTATTGATTCTTGTTCTTACTGCATTAATGTGTGGCCAACGTTAATGTATATCTAAAAAGTCCAATTTCACTCGAGAGAGCAAGAAATTGGAAAGTTGTGAATTGATAGGATATGATCTTTTCTTAGTTATGAAAAATTGAGAATTGATTTACCTTCGGGATAGAAATATACCTGAAAGTCGTATTAGTCTATTAAGGAATCGGTTTTGTTTGCTAGAACATGAATTTCATTTTATCACGGAAATGTAGGTGGACGGTTCATGATTCTTAAGTTGGGTTAAATACGAAAGTTTTAATCCATTGGAAATAATTTTGGACTATCAACCGGAGGGAAGATTAACCAAATTGTATCGATAATTTGTTTCTTTACATGTTCATTTAACCTCAGCATGCTCATATTCATAGTTCAGACTCAAATAGTATATTCGTTTTATAATTAGTATAGAATTAGAAACCAAAATACCAAACTCTTCTTTACACTGTTGTCTGCATTTTTAGAGTTAAAGTATCGTGACACTTGAGTAGATTGTTACCCTCGCCCAGTCCCTATGGGATCGATACTTGGCTTACTTAAGCCACTTTACTACTTGTTGGACCACGTGCACTTGCGTGTAGCTATATACCCAAAAGCACCGAACAAGTTTTTTGCGCCGTTGCCGGGGACTAGCAATTGGTAAATTTTTCTTAAGTGTTAGTTTACTATTTCTTCTTTTTGTTGACAACTTGGTCTTAGCCTGTATTTTGCAGATACTAATCTTTTTTGAACACTGGCAAGAGACAAGGAGCTGGTGGACTCATATTTAAAGCCTGAAAGACAATTTCATCATCAAAGGAGAGAAGCTTTAGAGAAAAAGCTGCAGTTGCTCAGACGAACAATCATGGAGCAACAACATAATCCACCAGTTGTAAGGGAAATGTTAGTGCCCGAGGAAATGGCTGCTAGGCCGGTTCGCGAGGTGGCAATCCACATGCTAACAATGTCACATCTAGCATCCGCAAACCTGAGCCAGGAGGGAGGTTCGAGCTCAAACAAAACATGGTGCAATTGCTGCACACCAGCGGGCAGTTCACAGGTCTCCCTCATGAGGATCCACAGCATCATCTCCAAAATTTTTTGGAGATAAGTGACACTTACATCCCCGCGGGAGTGTCATCAGATTATGTCAGGCTTACATTGTTCCCATTTTCACTTTTGGGAGAATCCAAGAGGTGGTTGAAAGTTGAGCCACCTAATTCTATTACTACGTGGGATGATCTTGCAAGGAAATTCTTGATACGATTTTTTCCATCCGGTAAAACAGTAAGACTTAGAAGTCAAATTCTAAGTTTTAAACAGAGAGAGGGAGAGAATCTGTATCAGGCTTGGGAGAGATTCAAGTCTATGCTGCGGGATTGTCCTCATCATCATCAATCCAATGATGTGCTAGTGCACACTTTTATAGAGGGTTTGGAACCCCACACAAAAATCTTGCTAGACTCAGCAGCTGGGGGAAAAGCATTGGAGAAAACTTATGAGGAGCTGTATACCTTGTTAAATCGTATTTCGCAGGGAAATCCAGAGTGGAATGCTGATTCGTCAAGAGGAGGAACAAGGAAAGCAGCAGGAGTCCTAGAAGTGGATGGTTTTATAGCTATTGCTGCACAGATAGCTGCTTTACAGAATCAACTCAACACCCACTTCAGTAACATGACAATGAACCAGACTCAAGCCCTATTGAATGTAGTGCAGCAAATTTGGTGTGAAGTGTGCGGGAGTAGTGAGCACTCAGCTGAGTGTTGTGGAGAAAATCTTGATTCAGTGAACTTTGTGGGAAATGTACAGAGGAACAACCACCTACAGTATGGCAACAACTACAATTCAAACTGGAGGAATCACCCGAATTTCTCTTGGGGTAGCAACAACCATCAAGGGCAGAGTTCGAGTCAGGGGGCGCAGAGGAATCAAGGAGGGCAGCAGAACTATCAGGCAATATATAGAAACAACAATGCACCTCCTCCACCACCATCACCCAGCATTGAGGAGATGTTTAAGAAAATGATAGTTAACCTAGCTCAATTGCACGCTGACTATGTGAAATTGGTAGCCGAGGTAAGGAACAACCAGTTAACTACTAAGGCACTGGAGTATCAATTTGGGCAATTTGCTGGAGCCCAAAACACCAGGCCTAGAGGAGGACTCCCAAGCGACACGGATCCCAACCCCAAGCAAGTGAATGCAGTGACCACAAGGAGTGGTTTGCAGCTTAAAGAGGAGGAACCAAAAAGACCACCTCAACAATTGGGAGCAGCAGAAGTTGAGAGGGAGCAAAGTGATGAGAGGGGGAAGAAAAAGGAGGCTGAATTAGAAAGACCACCACCCCCGTTCCCTCAAAGATTAAAGAAACACAAGGAGGAGGCGTGTTTCAATAAATTCATGGAGGTGCTGAAACAGGTACATATTAACTTACCTCTTATTGATATTTTGCAGGGAGTGTCGAAGTACACAAAGTATATTAAGGACATCGTGGCGAACAAAAGTCGGTTGACTGAGTATGCTATGGTGGCTCTCACAGAGGAGTGCACTTCCCGGATATAAAACCGGTTACCCACAAATCTCAAAGACCCTGGGAGCTTTACTATACAAATTACAATTGGGCAAAGTATCCGAGCTCGTGGACTATGTGATTTGGGAGCAAGCATTAGTTTGATGCCGTCATCGGTATTCAATAAGTTGGGTCTAGGGAGTCCTAGACCAACAACAGTGATCTTGAAACTAGCGGATCGGTCCTTAGCCAGACCTGATGGCATTGTGGAGGACGTGCTGGTGCAAGTGGGCTCCCTTATCTTCCCGGTAGATTTCGTCGTGCTGGATTTTGAGCCAGACGCGGAAGTCCCATTTATTTTGGGATGTCCTTTCTTGACGACCGGGAAAGCGTTGATTGATGTAGCTGCAGGGCAGCTAACCATGCGAGCACATGACAAGGTGGAAGTGTTTGATGTATACAAGGCCACTAAGATCCTGACTGTGTATGAGGAACTCTCGGTTGTCAACGTGATTGATCGAGCTGATGATGCACAGATAGTTGAGCCATGAGAGATATTGGGAAAACCACCGGAGCGATGTAAGCACTACTAGGGTGAGGGCGGTGGTCGAGAGAAAACTTCCTTCACCCTAGAAGATGACTGAGCTTAAGGACGTCGAGCCGCGACGGTAAACCAGGCGCTGCACGGGAGGCAACCCGTGAAATTTTCTGTGTGAAATGTGAATAGATTTTGTAGAAAAAAAAAAGAAAAAAAAAGAGAGGAAAAAATAATTAAAAACAAAATCTTTATATTTGTTAAATTTTTTTATTTTTTATTTTTTTAGTGAAACCTATAATTCTAACAAATTTCTTGTTGTGAGATGAATTTCAGGTTGAACGGAGGATAAATATGCATAGAATCGCAAAAGGAAAAATTGAGTTATGAAAAATAATCAAAAGTGGCAAAACAGTGAGCCCACGCGATGGCTCCGTGTCACGGAGGAGGGCCTCCGCGTTACCCTCCGTGACATGTTGAGGGTAATTCTGGAATTTTTAAAAATTCCAGAACACCTGCGCGATGGCTCTATGTCACGGAGGGCATGCTCCGCGTTACCCTCCATGACACGTTGAGGTGTATATCGCGACGGGTCACACCGGGTCGCCGGGTGACCCGCGCGAAAAACCCCCCTTTTAACCCCGATATTCCCTCATTTTTTCCCATTCCTCACCTCCTTCGCGACAAACAACCCGAAATTCCCCCCTTCCCCAACGTGACACGGCCTAGGAGTTCAATTTCATCAACTTTTCTTCGATATCATCGAATTTAAGGTATGTTTGTTAACTTCATTTCATTTTTTAGCTTATTTTTCCGATTTTTAGCATAGGAAGTGAAGAATACTTGCCCTAAGTAGAAATTAAGCTTAAATTTGATTGAGTTATTATTGATTGACGTTCGTAGAATCATTGTGATTGCATGAACTCAAAAATTACATAGCTTGATAGGATTTTTAATAAAAGCATAGCTAGGGCTTGAATTTGAGTGTGAAACAGAAAAATTCAGTTGAACTTTGGAATTCTAGCTGGGTTGTTTATGTTGGGTGAGATGAGTCCGTTGTGTTAACTGTAATATGCGGAAAGACCAAAGGATTTCTGGGTTAAGGAAATTGTGGAAATTGCATGAAATGGATGAATTATATGAATTCATGTAGATAAATTCTTTTCTTGTTTCTTTGTTCTCCTTGCTAAGTGCTATGTGATGAAATGTTATCAATGGTTATTATTGTGACTAGCTGTACGAAGTCTGAGTAGTACATTGAATGTATACCGTCGAATTCTCTGAATGCACTAAGCATATTAGTTATGTTTTGTTGTTTGTTTGTGGAAATAAGTACGATCTTGCCGTAATGTTGTGATTTTGGCTAAAGACTAAGTATGGGGTAGCCTAGCTTAACCCAACCTTAGTCGAAGATAATTTTAATTGGCTTAACATTGAACTTGTCTGTTTGGTTTGACAGGAACAATGGCAAGCAGGCAAGACAAGGGAAAAGGCGCATCAACATCAGGCGCCGGAAGAAAAAGAATTAGGCTGGAAACTGCAATCCCAGCAGCACCAGCGTTTCCACGCGGCCAATGCCGTCAATACGGAACCAGATGGGTGACAGAGGAGGGGAAGAAATGGTACGCGAAGCACAAGGAAAGCAAATACTTCCCCGAAGAACACATTGACATGGAACCGTTGGCACAGGAATTCCCCAGGATTGTCCACAGGATCGAGGCAGCCGGGCTGAATTTCATCTTTGAAGAGCCCAAGGAATGCAAATTGCACTTGATTCTGGAATTCTACGCCAATTGGAACCCGACTCTCCAAAGTCACACCATCAAGATAAGGGGGCAAATAGTCACTTTTGAGCCCCACCACCTTATTTCTATCTTAGGGGTGTAGGAAATAGACGCCCATGTGCTTCGACAGCTGAATATCACTCCACCATATGCGGACATTAGACGCACCTTGTGTGGAACCCGGTCGACAGCTCGGTGGAGCAGGCATAAGGAGAGGGGCTACCATAAGACCTTGCCCTACTCATAGATGAACAGGGAAGCCAGGATATGGCTGAAGATTGTTTGTTCCTGCCAGATCCGGGGGGTGCATATGACAGATGTTACCCGGGATCGTGTATGCTTGGTATACGCCCTGATAAAAGGGCTGGAGATCAACGTGGGGGCGGTGATTATCTCCGCCATGAAGAGAGCCCGTTTGCATCAAGGGCACCGGTACGGGTTTGGTGGATTACCCACCAGATTCCTGAGGAGCCTGGATATTGAGGAGGAAGCCCTTGACTACATCCCGCAGATGGAGCGGCGGGCCTTAGATGTCACCAAAACTAAGGCACCCGACACCACTCATGGGCCAATTGTGACACTAGCCGAGCGACATGCTCGGGATGATCAGTAAATGGCTCGCATGTACGGGATGCAGATGCTCCAACTGCGAATAGGTGAGATGCCGGCAATAGAAGAGGAGCTGTGGCAGCTCAAGCTAGACTACCCTTTAGGCAAAAATGCCAGGGCTCTATGCCGAGTGGGGCCAACTTTTATGGAGCCCATGGATGATGATGTCCCAACAGATGAGGAGACACGTCGTGACGACTCCGATGTGGAGTCAGCTAATGATGATGGGGGTGATTTAGACATGGGAGATGAGGCAGCAACACCCAATGAAGAAGTGGAATACATCGATTGATCAGGGAGTTTCACCACCCACTCTTGTGCTATGCTAATTTTTGTGAACACTGGGGACAGTGTTCGATTTAAGTGTGGAGTAGGAGTTGTTAGGTGTTGGTTGCTGCTGTTTTTAATGTATGTTTCTGTTCTGTTTTCGTGCATGTGATAAAATTGTGAAGCTATGATTGTGATGGGTATGTTTTGTATTGCAATTAATGTGAAGCTATTGTGTGATGTTGGATGTTGTTAGCTGGCTTTGTACATATTTTTGTTTTATCGAAATGATCGATATTTTTAAAAAAAATTTCATGAATTTTTAAATCTTTGGGTTTCTCGGCGTTTGTATTGATAAGACCATGCATGTTTTCTTGATGATTTACTGTATTAAATAATCGGTATAACCGCAACTTGAATTATTGAACCAAAGTAGCCAGGTTGGGGTGTCAATTGCATGAGGTGTAAGATAGTTGTTCGAGGACGAACAAGGATTTAAGTGTGGGGTAAGTGATCTTGGGAAAATTTATATGCCCAAGTGATACTCAAATGTGTCATTTTTTCCTTGTTTATCTATCGATGTTTATACATTCTCATGTGATTTGTAATAAAATGTGAATTTATACTAACCAACATGATTAGTGTTGTTTTGCAGGTGAAATATAATTTTGGGAAGCTAAAATGCATGTTGGGAGAGATCGGGGTTGGACTCGGACGCTAGCAAGGGAAAAAGCACTTGAAGGCACAAATTAAAGGGGCTTCGCGATGGAGCCGTGTCACGCTGCCATCGCGGATGCCTTCTGCCTGGATATGGAATTTTTGCCAAATTCCAGTGAAGGTGCACGTTGGGATAGTGGCACGTTGGCCCAGCACCGCATTGCACGCCGTGCCACATTAGGCCTTAATACCTGGACAACCAAATTCCAGTAAGGGTCTACGTCAGTGGCATGTCATGGAGGCAGTGCTTCGCGATGCACTCCGTGACACGTTGCTTGTTATTCTGGGAAAAATTCCCACTAGTATAAATAGAACACTTAGGTTCATTTTTAATTATTCTGACTTGGTGGAGCAAGAACGTGGGTTACAGGCAGTTGAGGGGACGAAAATCTTAGGGTTCTTCTCTAACTCTTTCTTCTTTAATTCCATTGTTTGTATGATTAACACTCATCTAATGATGTTTAATCTACAAATGAGTGGATAAATCCTCTTCTTGCTGAGGTTAAGAACAATTGTATTGGAATGTAATTATTGATAAATTACTTTTTCATCTTTTCTTCCATGGTTGTTCTATTGATTCTTGTTCTTACTGCATTAATGTGTGGCCAACGTTAATGTATATCTAAAAAGTCCGGTTTCACTCGAGAGACTAAGAAATTGGAAAGTTGTGAATTGATAGGATATGATCTTTTCTTAGTTTGGGAAAATTGAGAATTGATTTACCTTCAGGATAGAAATATACCTGATAGTCGTATTAGTCTATTAAAGAATCGGTTTTGTTTGGCTAGAACATGAATTTCGTTTTATCACAGAAATGTAGGTGGACGGTTCATGATTCTTAAGTTGGGTTAAATACGAGAGTTTTAATCCATTGGCAATAATTCTGGACTAGCAACCGGAGGAAAGATTAACCAAATTGTATCGATAATTTGTTTCTTTACATGTTCATTTAACCTCAGCATGCTCATATTCATAGTTCAGACTCAAATAGTATATTCGTTTTATAATTAGTATAGAATTAGAAACCAAATTACCAAACTCTTCTTTACACTGTTGTCTGCATTTTTAGAGTTAAAGTATAGTGACACTTGAATAGATTGTTACCCTCGCGCAGTCTCTGTGGGATCGATACTTGGCTTACTTAAGCCACTTTACTACTTGTTCGACCATGTGCAGTTGCGTGTAGCTATATACCCAAAAGCACCAAACAGATGTAGCTGCAGGCCAGCTAACCATGCGAGCGCATGACAAAGTGGAGGTATTTGATGTGTATAAGGCCATGAAGCTTCCGGCCATCTATGAGGAGCTTTCAGCAATCAATGTGCTAAACTAAGAAGAAATTCTTCAGATTGTTGAATCTCGAGATCCATTGGAGAGAGCGTTGATGAGATCCGATCATTTCGGAGATAAATATAGTTATGAGATAGTGCAAATGCTAACTGAATCAAAATGGTATCTCAGGAAGCAAGACTTTCAGCCATTAATGAGGTCCCTAGAACCATTGCCAAAACCATCTATTGAGGAAGCACCAAAACTGGAGTTGAAAACATTGCCTCCACATTTGAAATATGTCTTTCTAAGGGAAGATGACACCTTGCTAGTCATCATCTCCGCAGAATTGACAGAGGCACAGGTAAAGGATGCATTGGTGGTTCTCAAGAGGAGGAAGAAAGCAATGGGCTGGAAAATGTCAGACATTCAGGGTATTAATCCAACGTTTTGCACACAGGGAATTTTCATGGAGGAAGGAGCAAAGCCAACTGTACAACATCAGCGGAGGTTGAATCCGATGATGAAGGATGTGGTTAGGAAGGAAGTGATTAAATAGCTTGATGCAGGTGTGGTCTATCCTATTTCAGACAGCGAACGGGTCAGCCCCGTTCAGTGTGTCCCAAAGAAAGGAGGGATGATCGTGGTCACCAATGAGAAAAATGAGTTGATCCCTACACGCAGAGTCACAGGCTGGCGGATTTGCATGGACTACAGAAAGCTCAATGAGGCCACAAGGAAAGATCACTATCCTATCCCGTTTATTGATCAGATATTAGACAGATTGGCTGGTCAAGAATATTATTGTTTCCTTGATGGCTATTCTGGCTATAATCAAATAGCTATAGCACCGGAGGACCAGGAGAAGACTACTTTCATATGTCCTTATGGGACATATGCTTTCAGGCAGATACCATTTGGTTTATGCAATGCACCCGCCGCATTCAAGAGATGCATGATAGCGATCTTCCACGATATGGTGGAATATTTCATCGAGGTATTTATGGATGATTTTTCTGTTTTCGGTAATTTGTTTGGTACTTGTTTGTAGAATCTTGATAGGGGGCTAGCTCGTTGTGAAGAATCCAACCTTGTACTCAACTGGGAGAAATGTCATTTCTTAGTCAAGGAGGGTATCATCCTTCGCCATAAAGTGTCTTGCAAGGGGTTGGAAGTTGATTGTGCAAAGATCGAGGTTATTGAAAAGCTACCACCACCTGTGTCAGTGAAGGGTGTTCGCAGTTTTCTTGGACATGCAGGGTTCTACAGACAATTCATCAAGAACTTCTCTAAAATTTCTAGACCAATATGCAAGTTGCTGGACAAAGAGGTGAAGTTCGAGTTTGATGAGGATTGTGTCAAAGAATTCGAGGAGTTGAAACAGAAGTTGATAGAAGCACCTATCCTCATTTCTCCAGATTGGGAACAACAGTTTGAACTAATGTGTGATGCAAGCGATGTGGCTGTAGGAGCTGTATTGGGTAGTGGAGGAATAGAATTTTTCATTCCATTCATTAAGCAAGCAAAACACTTGATGCAGCCCAAGTCAATTATACAATCACTGAAAAGGAGATGCCAGCATTTGTGTTCGCATTTGATAAATTCAGGTCCTACTTGGTGGGTTCTAGAGTAGTGGTGTATACTGATCATGCAGCGATTCGGTATCTATTTAACAAGAAGGATGCAATGCCCAGGATGATCAGATGGATCTTGTTGTTACAAGAGTTTGACCTAGAGATTCAGAAAGGGGAGTGAGAATCAATTGGCAAATCACCTATCACGATTGGAAAGCCGGTCGCATGTGAAGGAAGGTCACAACATCAAAGAGGAGTTCTCGGATGAGCAGCTCTTTGCAATAAGGGAAGCTGAAATCCCTTGGTATGCAGACATTGTTAATTGGCTAGTGAGTGGAGTCTATCCATCGGAGGCTACGACTCAACAGAGAAAGAAGTTGAGACATGATTGCAGGTATTATATTTGGGATGAGCCGTACTTGTTTAAGAAGGGACCGGATCAGGTGATGAGAAGATGCATCCCGAAGAGCCAGGTTGCAGAAGTGTTAAGGAGTTGTCACTCTTCATTGTATGGAGGGCACCACGGAGGCGAGCGGATAGCGCACAAGGTGCTACAGTCAGGTTTCTTTTGGCCTACGCTGTTTAGAGACTCTATGGCATACGTAAAAATGTGCGATAGATGTCAAAGAACAGGCACAATTGGTAGAAGGCAAGAAATGCCACTGCAGCAGATATTAGAAGTGGAGATCTTTGATGTATGGGGTATAGATGTCATGGGCCCGTTCCCACCATCATTTGGTAATCTTTACATCTTTGTAGCCGTTGATTATGTATCAAAGTGGGTTGAAGCAACAACTTTCCCCAAGAATAACAATAAGGTGGTAACAAAATTTGTGAAAAAGCACATTTTTCACCAGGTTCGGGACACCCCGAGCAATTATCAGTGATGGAGGGGCTCAATTTGTAAATGCAAGTGTCAAGAATTTTCTAGCTAAGTATGGGGTGCGCCACAAGGTAGCAACAACATATCATGCCCAAACTAGTGGGCAAGTGGAGGTGTCAAACAGAGAAGTAAAGCAGATTCTACAGAAAACAGTGAATGCACAACATAGTGATTGGTCAAGCAAACTCGATGATGCATTGTGGGCTTATATAACTGCGTACAAGACACCAATTGGGACTTCTCCATACAGATTGGTCTATGGAAAGGCGTGTCATTTTCCTGTGGAGCTAGAACACCGAGCTTTCTGGGCCGTGAGGAAATTGAACATGGATCTAGAGATAGCTAGTAAGAAAAGGCTGATGCAACTCAACGAACTTGATGAGTTTCGTTGTTATGCTTATGAAAGTGCCAAGTGCTACAAAGAGAAAAACAAGAGGTGGCACGATAAGCATGTGGTGCATCGGATCTTTGAGCCGGGGCAGAAAGTATTGCTATTCAATTCAAGATTGAGGCTGTTTCCAGGAAAATTGCGGTCCAAATGGTCAGGGCCGTTTGAGGTGGTAAGAATGACCCCGCACGGGGCAGTGGAGTTGTGGCAAGAAGATAGAAGTGCCACGTTCTTAGTAAATGGGCAGCGATGTAAGCATTATTGGGGTGAGGACGTTATTCGAGAGAAGACATCCATCACTCTAGAGGATGATTGAACGTGAATGACGTCGAGCCACGTCGGTAAATCAGGTGCTGCACGGGAGGCAACCGTGAAATTGTTGTAATAGATGAGTAGAAATATTTTTTAAAAAAAGAAGAAAGAGAAAAAGAAAAAAATAAAAAATTAAAATAAATAAATATTTTTGCATTGAAACCTATGAATTCTAACCAATTTCTTGTGGTGAAATGATTTTCAGGTGGAACTGAAGGCAAAAATGCAAAGAAACGCAAAGGAAAAAAACGAGGTGAGAAAACTAAAAATTGACACATTACAGTGAGCCTACGCGATGGCTCTGTGTCACGAAGGGGGTGCTCCGCGTTACCCTCCGTGACACGTTGTAGCCTATTTTGGATTTTTTAAAAAATTCCAGAACACTGGCGCGATGGCTCCGTGTAACGGAGGGGGTGCTCCACGTTACCCTCTGTGATACGTTGAGTGTTATTTCGCGTTGGGTCACACCGGGTCGCCGGGTAACCCACACGAAAAACACTTTTAAAACCCCGATTTCCCTCATTTCTTTCATTATTTTCCATTCCCTCTGCGACCAACACCCCAAATTCCCTTCTCCCCCAACGTGATACGGACCTAGGAATCAATTTTCTTCAAGTTTTCTTCAATTTCATCGGATTAAAGGTATGTTCTTGAACTTTACCTCATTTTTGCTTGAATTTTTGATTCTTGAACATGTGTAGTGATTGAACCTTGCCCTAAGTGAGAATTAAGCTTGAATTCATTTAATTTATGATTGATTGGTGTTCATGGTATCGTTGTGAGTATATGAACCCGATGAATGCATGTGTTATTGAATTTTTGCGAAATCGGCAGCTAGGGTTGGAAATTGAATAGGAAGAAGACTAAAATTGTTTGAAATGTTGAACAAAATTGGGTTGTTCATGTTGGGTGAAGTGAATGATAATGTGATTAATGTTGAATATGCTAAGTAGACAAGGGATTTTCGGGAGAATGAAACTTGGTGAATTGCATAGGTTGTTGAGAAAAATAATTTGGCTAAGTGCTATGATTTTGAAAGTGAATCGATGGCGATAATTTTATTCATTTTACGAAGTCTGAGTAGTACATAGTAATTGTTCCATCGATTTATATGAATGCACTAAGCCGGTTGAATATTAAGAATGAGGAAAATCATGAATGTCTTGTCGAATTGTTTTGATTATGGCTAAAGACTAAGTGTGGGGTGACCTAATTAAACCCAACCTTAGTTGAAGCTAATTATGACTTGAATAACATTGGGACTATCTGTTTGATTGTACAGAAACAATGTCAGGCAAGCAAGATAAGGGAAAGGGCGCACCCACATCGGGCGCCGGTAGGAAAACGATAAGATTGGGAATAGCAGTTCCAGCAGCACCAGCGGTTTGGAGAGGCCAACGCCGACAATACGGAACCCGATGAGTGATTGATGAAGGGAAGAAATGGTATGCAAAACACAAAGAAACCAAATACATCCCGGAGGAGCAAATAGCACGGGAGCCGCTGGCACAGGAATTCCCGCGGATTTTACACCAGATTGACACCACTGGGCTTAACTTCATCTTCGAAGAGCCTAGGGAGTGCAATCTCCATCTCATTCGGGAGTTTTATGCCAACTGGAACCCATCCCTCCGCAGTCACACCTTTAAAATTAGGGGGTAGGTTGTCACTTTTGAGCCCCATCACTTGAATGCTATATTGGGGGCGCGGGACACAGACGCCCATGTCCTCCGGCAGCTGAACATCACTCCACCTTATGCGGACATCAGACGCACTCTATGTGGAGCCCGTTCGACAGCAAGGTGGAGCAGGCACAAGGAGAAGGGCTACCACCATACGTTGCCCTACTCGCAGATGAACAGGGAAGCCAAGATCTGGCTGAAAATTATGTGCTCATGCTTGATCCCGGGGGTACACATGACAGATGTCACCCAGGATCGAGTGTTCTTGGTGTATGCCCTGATGAAGGGGCTTGAAATAAATGTTGGGGTGGTGATCATCTTCGCCATGAAGAGAGCCCGACTGCATCAAGGGCACAAATATGGGTTCGATGGTTTGCTTACCACATTCCTGAGGGGCCATGATATGGAGGAGGAGGCCCTGGATTACATCTCACAGATTGATTGGCATGCCTTAGATGTCACAAAAACCAAGGCACCTAACATTACTCATGGGTCGGTGCTCACACTAGCTCATGCTCGGGATGACCAGTATATGGCCCATATGTATAGGATGCAGATGCTGCAATTGCGCATTGGCGGGAGGCCGGCAACAGAGGATGAGCTGTGGCAGCTCGAGATGGATTACCCATTTGGTGAGAATGCTCGAGCTCTATGTAGAGTGGGGTCCGCATTTGTGGAGCCCGTACATGATGATGTCCCCATTGATGAGGAGACACGCCGGGAGGACTCAGATGTTGAGTCAGATGAGGACAGCGGGGGCGATTCTGATATAGGAGACGAGGCAACGTCACCTGATGAAGAAGTTGAATACTTCGATTGATCAGGGAGTTTCACCACCTACCTTTGTGATATGTTGAAATTATGTGAACACTGGGGATAGTGTTCGATTTAAGTGTGGGGTGGGAGTAGTTAGGTGCCAGCTTTGTTTTTCTATATGCTTATGTTGTGTGTCATGCTTGTGAAAAATGTGACCCTGTGAATTTGTGTTATGTGTTTTGTAATCAAGTGGTGTTGTAATGAATGTTAAGCTGTTGTGTGCTGTGTTGAGCTGTTGTTGGTTGGTTATTGTGTAAATATTTTTGTTTTCTATCGAAATTATTGAAATTTTTAAAATTTTTGTTGAATTTCTTTTATGTTGGGTCTCTCGGTCTTTGTTTTTGGTGCTTTTATCGAGAATAGTCCCATTGAACCGAAGTCGTAGACAGTGACCGTTCCCTATGATGGATGGGTGATGACCGTCTGAAGGGAAATGTAGTCGATAGGAGTAGTATTTTCTTTCTTTATTTTCTTTCTTTTGTTTGTTTCCCAAACGTGTTGTTACTTCATGGTTCGGAATTCTTGTTACGTGTTGTACATGATATTAAGATGCAAAAATGATTCATATGAAAGCTTGCAAATGTGTAAACATGTTGTGATACCTAGGCCATAGTGTTCGATTCGGTGTGATCGAGGCTTAATAGTGAATTCTTGGAATTAACTGATTGAAGAGTCTGCTAATATGTCTTGAGTTTAGTATGTGCAATGAGTGTTAGGTGAGGTTTCAATTATTCCATGCTATTGTGAAGTGTCTAGAACTTGCCTGCTGTGTGTATGAAACGAAATGAAGGATGTGTATTGTAGGAAAGGAGGTAGGCATTTCTTTGATTAAACTGAAAGTTTCTCCATCATCATACCCACCTTGAATGTACATCCTAGTTAGCCCCATTGAGCCTTTAGCCTATTTTTTTTCTTTCTTTGAAGAGGTACAAACCAAGCTTAATCCCTTCTTTTCAATAGCCGTGACTTTGATCCAAAGCTCTAAGCGCTTAAGAAAAACAATTTTCCCACAGTGTAAAGGAGTGAGAATTGTGAAAAGGAAGGAAAAGCGGAAGTGGTGAAAGTTAAAGAAAAGGTCAAAGGTGCACTTGCTGAAATTAAATAATCTAAAGATGTATAACTAATCTTTTCTAGTAAGTCGAGTGTGCTTAAAGAAATGGGAACAAAAACAAAAAAAAATTCTTCAAGAATGGGAGGATAAAGGAAAAAAAAATGGCCGTAATGATGGTGGGATGTATTGAAAAGCGCTTAAGGAAGCTAGTTGCTATTATTGGTTAGCCCGGTATTTGCTAGTTCCTTAGCTTACATTACAAACCGTTAAGTCCTACGTGATCTTACATTGCGCGTCCTTATATTAGTGGAGTAATACACTAGAGGCAAGCCTATGGTTCATGACATGATGCATGTGAATTCTTTGGGAGAGAGAGAGAAATCGTATTCATATACCCCTACATGTAGTACTTTGGAAATCATATGATGGCAATGGGGAAATTCTCTGTGTTTTGAGGCACATGCTTGATGAGAGATTAATTTCGTGTTGGATGTCTTGATCAGTTGATTTGCATGAGTTTTCCAAGATCGAGAATTGATTCTTGAGCTTAGGAGATCTTAATGTGATGTACTTCATTGTATTGATGAGACCATGCATGTTTTCTTGAGGATTTGCTATATTAAATAATTGGTATAGTCGTAGCTTGAATTGTTGAGCCAAAGTAGCTATGGGTGAGTGTCAATTGCATGAGATGTGAGAATATTGTTCTAGGATGAACAAGGTTTTAAGTGTGGGGTAAGTGATCTTGGGCAGAATTTCATGCCCAAGTGATACTCAAATGCTTCATTTTGACTTGTTTGTCTATCGTTATTGTGTACATTCTCATGTGATTTGTAGTTAAATGTGAATTTATACTAACCAACATGATTAGTGTTGTTTTGCAGGTAAAATGGAATTTTGGGAAGCTAAGATACATGTTGGTAAAATCGGGAATGGACTTGGAAAGAAGGAGTGGAAAAGGACAAGGAAGAGCAGCAAAAATAAGGGCTCCGCGATGGAGCCGTGTCACGCTTCCATCGTGGAGATATTCCGCCTCGGTGAATTAAATTTGGCAATTTCCAGTGGTGGTTCGTGTTACCTCCATGACACAGAGGCAGTTCTACGCGATGCACTCCGTTTCACGTTGAGTACAATTACCTGGGACATCAATTTCCAATGTAGGTGCGCGATAGCACCGTGGCATGTTGGCCAGGCTCCGCGATGCAGGCCGTGGCACGCTGACATGAAATTGCTGAGGAGCTGAATTCCAGTGAGGGTCCACGATACCTCCGTGGCACGGAGGGAGTGCTCTGCGATACACTCCGTGCCACGTTGCTTGTTATTCCTGGAAAAATTCTCAACAGTATAAATGGCACACTTAGGTTTTACTTTAAACATTCTGACCTTGTTGAGCAAGAACGTGGGTTACAGGCAGTTGAGGGGACGAAAATTCTAGTGTTCTTCTCTGTCTCTTTCTCTTTTATCTAAATTGTTTGTATGAATTCTACTTATTTGATGATGTTTAATCCACAAATGATTGGCTAAATTCACTTCTTGCTGAGGTTAAGAACAATTGTAGTGGAATGTAATTGTTGATCATTTCAGTTTTCATCTTTTCTTCAATGGTTCTTCTATCAATTCTTGTTCTTACTGCATTAATGTTTGGCCAATCTTAATGTATATCTAAAAAATCCAATTTTGATTTTGAAAAGGAAAGAAATTGGAAATATGTGAATTGGTAGGATATGATCTCTTCTTAGTTTGGATAATTGAGAATTGATTTACATTCAGAATAGAAATATATCTAAAAGTCTTATTAGTCAATTATGGAATCGGGAATGTATGGCTAGAACATGAAATTCTTTTATCACAAAAATGTAGATTAACGCTCATGATTCTTAAGTTGGATAGGAGTCGAAAGTTCCAATCCATAGGCAATAATTCTTGACTAGCAACTGAAGAAAAGATTAACTGAATTGTATTGATAAATTAATTTCCTGCATGTTCATTTTAACCTCAGCTTGCTCATTACTATTGTTCATACTTACTTAATAATTTTGCCTTAGATTTTTATTAATTAGTAAACTCAAACTCTAAAACTATTATTTATTTGGTTGTCTGCATTCTTAAAGATATAGTTCATTAACACTTAAGTTAATCAGTACCGTAGCTTAGCCCCTGTGGGATCGATACTTGGCTTTACTTAAGCCACTTTACTACTTGTTCGACCACGTGCACTTGCGTGTAGTTACCATAGAAGCCGAACACTTACCTTGCATACTCAATACATTATAAGTACTGACCTCATACTCTATGCTGTATCGTTTCATGATATAGGCTCTGACATTGAGGTCCAGCCCCGCCATTAGCTGATTCTCCAAGTTCACATCCCTCAGCTAGTGTTGGTGAATCCTCATCCTTCGAGGACATTTAGTTACCTGTAGTTATGTTCTTTCAATTATAGACTTTTGTCAAGCTAGTTGGGAATGCTGTCCCATCAGCTCATTAGTTATGTTAGAGGCTATTCAGACATTATGTAGAAATCAGCTTGTTATTTCTGATTCGGTATTAGTTTGATATGTATGCAGACTTCCGTTACTGTCACGACCCAAACAGAAGCTTTGGGTCATAGACATGGGACAAGAGACCCTGAGGGACCCCAAGTCGACCCATAGTATGAGCATACAACTAACTCATTCAAAACTGAAGGAAACATGAATATACTCTCGGCAGATATCTAAAGCAACATCACATAAGAATAAACATTCAAAATAGAATAAAGGTCTAATTCTGAAAAGCCTCTAATTTGGATGAGCTGATGGGTCAAGACCCCAACTAGCTCTACAATACTGAAACTGAAATACATAGAAGTAACTGAAAGTCTAGTCCTTGAAGGATGAGGAGTCACCAACTCTAAAGAGGTGCTAACTTAAATAAGTTGACTAAGATAGGGGCTGAAGCTGTGAGCTGGGTCCGATATCATGAAACGATACAACATAGAAAGTATGTGGTCAGTACGTGGAATGTACCGAGTATGCAGGTTAGTAAAACCGCTATAATAAGTAAAATCATCCAAACAAATCATTTCATAACATAATCTTTTAGAGAACTGAGGGAACTCATATGCATTCTTAAAAAATCATAATCCCTTTCATGATGTGACAATGCATAACTTTATAACATCAACTACTTCGAATGAGTCAAAGCTAAGATGCAACATTTATAGAAAAGTTGAACATTGAGTCAAACTTTACTTTTAGGACATGCATGCACACATAGTTTCCATGAGTAATGAATATGAAAATCTGAATCAATGGGAGACTCATCACTTAACCGACATACCACGATACAGCTTACGTGGTCCCGACTATTACACTCAAGTGGGCAGAGCTGTCCAAAATCTTGCCAGGGTTAAGGACACTATCATGATATTGATATCAAGATGAAGGGACAATCGGGTCGTTCATAGCTCACAAGGGAGGTCCCAATAATATAATAGAATCAACCTATGTTGGCGCGTAGTTCTGGGGCATAGGGTTATCGACCCTTAGCCCGCTCGGTGCTAGACCCCTCTCCCAAAACATGCAATGCTCTATATTTTATAAATACGAAGCTCAACATCGTCTAGTGACGAAGCTCAATATGTAATCATGTATAAAATCAACATCATATGGAAACGAAGCTCAACATCTTCTATTGACGAAGCTCAATAATGAAATCATGCTTAAACCCAACATCGTATGAAACGAAGCTCAATGACAACATACATCTCAATTATGAATTCATGCATATGAGAAGATTTACTATGAAACATACCACAAGCTCAAAGAATAGTGGGAATCTTTACTCCACAACCATGTGATAAGCTTACTTTAAAATACTACTTTATCAATCTCAATATAACAGTTTTGCTCAAAACCTTGTCATGCTTGGATTCATTCAATTTATTTAAAACATTATAATTTGGGAGATTTCACTCCAAAATGAGGTAATAAGGTTAATTTGAGAAAATCATCATTCATACTCAATATTAGGCACTACCCAAAGCTTCATCATACTTGACTATACTAGATTCATATCCCATACTTTGATTATAGACATGGGTAACTAAGAATATGTTTTTCATCATCGAAATTTCATCATTATAATACATTCATCGAAATATCTTCTTATGAACTCCCTACCCATGGGCCATTAATTTAATAAAACTAGAAAACTCAAGTTAAATTGAAAGCACTTTAAAAACAATTTGCCCATACTTCATGTTCAATACTAAGAACATAAACAATTCATAGCCATGTATAAAGACTTAGAAAATATGCAATTGGGTAGACACCCCACACTTGATCATAGGAGATTCATTCAAATAGGGAGAAATTGAGCATGGGTGTGTAAAGAGAACACCCATTAAAACACTACATACCTGGAGATGAGGAATTCTATCACCCTTTAATTCCCTAAGATCATATTCCAAAGGAAACCTTGAATTTTGGCCTTGAATCACCTCCTTCAAGCCCTCCACCTTGCATGCATGGGGAGTATGCACTTAGAATAGGTCTTCCCCCACTAAAACCCTTTCAAAACGAGTCCTAAACAACGTAGTATAGGGCATTAGGACTAGGAAATGACATAAATGCCCTTATTAAAATCACAAAAAAATGTTCACTGGTCGATCTCACGATTGAACCAACGGACCATGGGAAGATACTACAACTCATGGTAATCTCATGTAGTCTAGACTGCAAAACTTCCTAGTTTCTGATCTATACCCATGGCTCGATAGGACGAGTCGTCCTTACAAACCACGGAGCGTGGTTTCAAACCATCTTAGCCACTGTGAAGATCAACTTCCTTCCCACGACCACTAACAACGTCCTGTGCCTTCTCACAACGAGCCATTGTGACGCCCGTGGTCCACCCTACAACTAGGCCTGGCTTTACACCACGACCACAAACAACGGCGCGTGGTTTGTTACCACAAGTCGTTTTATGGCTCGTCCTGCAAATTTTTTCCCAAATTTCTGTGCTTTGAATTTTTAACTCCCCATTTTAATCCTAAGAACTTCTGGGGTATTACAATATCTCCCCCTTGGGAACATTCGTCCTCGAATGTAGGAAACAATCAGAAAATAGAAACATGCAATTATCATAATCAAATACTGATATTTAAGACGAAGACTGACATAATGACTACCTTCATTTCAAACTATACAGCTGAACTGGATTCACAAATCATACACCTATACACATACGTAAAAGAAACTTACGTACATGGTTCAATCATGAAAACTAGTTAGAGTCTGAGTGCAGAACTGATACCTCAAGCTGATATTGAGCCGGTAAAGAACAAATGTGGGTATCTAGCCATCATATCCGCTTCGGCTTCTCATGTAGCTCCTTCAACATGCTGATTTCTCCATAGTACCTTAATCGAAGCTACTTCTTTGTTCCTCAATTTTTGAACCTGGCGATCAGAAATTTCAACGGGAATTTCTTAGTAATTGAGGCTGTCTTTTACCTCAAAGTCATCTACCGGGACTACCAAGGCCGGATCACCCAAACACTTTTTCAAAAGCAACACATGGAAGACGAGATGAACCGAAGATAGCTCTAATGGAAAGTCTAACTCATATGCCACCTTACCAACTCTTCTCACAATCTAGTAGGGACCAACATAGCAGGGACTGAGTTTCCCTTTCTTCCGAAAAAGCATGACTCCCTTCATGGGATATAGATTTAGAAACACCCGGTCGTCCACATCAAACTCCAAATCACTTCTCCTCACATTAGCATATGATTTCTGACGACTCTGAGCGGTTTGCAACTGGTCCCTTATCAAGTGAACCTTCAGCATTGACTCATGAACCGAATCTGGTCCTATTATAGCTGCCTCACCAACCTCAAACCATCCGATGGGAGATCTACACCTTCGTCCGTGAAGAGCCTCGAACGGTGCCATTTGGATAATAGAGTGCTAACTATTATTATAGGCAAACTCGATCAAGGGAAAATGATCATCCCAACTACCTTTAAAATCCATATCACATGCTCTCAACATGTCCTCAAGAGTCTGGATTGTTCGCTCGGCTTGACTATCCGTTTGCAGATGAAAGGCCGTACTGAGCTTGACTTGATTCCAAAGTCCCTTCTGAAAGGACCTCCAAAACTGAGAGGTAAACTGGGTACCTCTATCTAAAATGATTGACACAGGCACCCCATGCAACCGAACTGTCTCCTGTATGTATAACTTGGCATAAATCTCCGCTGAGTCAGTAGTTTTGACCGGTAGAAAATGAGTCACCTTGGTCAACCTGTCCACGATAACCCAAATGGAGTCATAATGCCTACGAGTCCGGGGTAAGCCTGTAATGAAGTCCATATTGATTTCTTCCTACTTCAACTGGGAATGGTAATATCCTAAAGTACGCCTCCGAGTCTTTGATGCTCAACTTTCACTTGCTGACAATTTGGACATTTCGCTACGAACTCTGCAGTATCCTTCTTCATACCATCCCCCCAATAGATTTCTCGTAAGTCCCTATACATATTCGTGGATCTTGGATGAATAGAATATCTGGTACCATGTGCCTCATGTAATATCCGGGCTCTCAAATCATCAAAATCTAGGAAACATAGACGACCTTGATATCTTAGCACACCATCTCCCCCTTAGGATAAAACCTCCACCTTTTGACTCTGCACTGCCTTCTTCAGTTTCCTCAAAATTGGATCCTCATCTTTCCTGTACATAACATCAACCACCAAGGACGATTCTGACCTGTTATGTAAAACAACACCACCATCGATCGCATCGATCAATCTAACCCCCAACCTTGCAAGTCGGTGGACATCTCTCACTAGCTCCTTCTTTCTCTCATCCACATGGGACACTCTCTCCATGGAGAGCCTGCTAAGTGCATCCAGAACCACATTAGCCTTGCCCGGGTGGTAAAGAACGCTCATATCGTAGTCCTTTAGCAATTCCAACCACCTCCTTTGCCGAAGATTTAGATCCTTCTAGTGAACACATATTGAAAGCTCTTGTGATCTGTAAATACATCCACGTGGACCCCATACAAGTAATTCTTCCATATCTTCAATGCGAACACCACCGCGACCAATTCAAGATCATGGGTCGGGTAATTCTTCTCATGCACCTTAAGCTATTGAGAGGCATAAGCTATCACCCTCCCATGCTGCATCAACACACACCCAAGCCCAACTTTGGAAGCATCACAATACACCACGAAACCATCGTTACCTTCAGGTAGGGTTAATACTGGTGCTGAAATAAGTTGTGTCTTCAACTCTTGGAAGCTTTTCTCACAAGCCTCCGACCACTAAAACTTTGCCTTCTTCTGAGTCAACTTAGTTAAAGGCACTACAATGGATGAGAAACCCTCAACAAACCTCCGGTAGTAGCCGGCTAAGCCCAATAAACTCCAAATATTCGAAGGATTCACCGTTTTGGGCCAATTATTCACCGCCTTAATTTTCTGCCATTCTACTTTTATTCCTTCGCTCGGCACTACAAGGCCTAAGAATGCCATGGAGTCCAACCAAAACTCATACTTGCTGAACTTTACATACAATTGGCGGTCCTTGAGGGTCTGAAGTACTACACTCAAGTGAGCGGCATGCTCCTCCTCGCTCTGAGAGTATATCAAGATGTCATCAATGAACACGATCATGAACATGTCCAAATATGGCTTGAACACCCTATTTATCAGATCCATAATAGTTGTAGGAGCATTTGTTAGTCCAAAAGACATAACTACAAACTCATAATGACCATACCGTGTTCTGAATGCCGTCTTCGGGATATCACTCTCCCTAACTCTAAGCTGATGATACCCAGATCTGATATATATCTTTGAGAAATACTTAGCACCCTGAAGCTGATCGAACAAATAATCGATCATGGGTAAGGGGTACCTGTTCTTGACAGTGACTTTGTCCAACTGTGGATAATCAATGCACATACGAAGGGAACCATCTTTATTCTAAACAAATAAAATTGGTGCACCCCATGGAGACTCGCTCAGTCTAATGAAGCCCTTATCTAGTAAGTCCTTTAACTGACCCTTCAACTCTTTTAACTCAGCTGGAGACATCCTCTAGGGAGGAAAAGATATAGGCTGCATATCGGGAAGAAGGTCAATACCGAAGTCAATCTCTCGCTCGGGAGGAATACTTGGCAAATCATCCAGAAAGACCTCTGGATACTCACGTAATACTGGGATTGACTGGATAGTCGGGATCTCGGACTCAACATCCTTGAACCTAGCCATATGATACAAGCAACCCGTAGAAATCATCTTCCTGGCCTTGAGGTAGGAAATGAAGCAACCTATAGGCACAACTTAACTACCCTTCCACTTTAAGACTGGCTCACCTAGAAATCTGAACTCTACTGACCGGGTCCTACAATTAATGAAAGCATAACAAGCATACAACCAATCCATGTTGAGAATAATATCAAAATTGGCCATGGATAACTCTATCAGATCTGCTAAGTTGACCTTATGGAGGACCAAGACTGGGCAATCTCTATACACCCGTCTAGCTATAACTGAGTCACCTAAGGAGTAGAAACTGAGTAGGATTCTAACAAGACATCGGGACTGACTCCGAAGCTACTGGCTACATAAGGTGTCACAAAGGACAAGGTGGCCCCTGGATCCAACAGAGCATAAGCATCAACATGGAAAACTCATAACATACCAGTAACTACGTCTGGGGAGACCTCCTACTCCTGACGGGATGCTAGGGCATAGAATCTGTTATGGCGCTGACCGCCAGCTACACTGGTAGATTCCCCCTGATGTACTGAGCGAGGGGGTGGGGATGCTGAGCTAGAAGATGGGCCACGACTCCCACACGGATCCTGTCTCGCTGCAGGACAATCTCTAAGCATGTGTTTGGGTTGCCCGGACCCAAAACATGCACCCCAACCTGCTAAGCACTGGCTTGCATGCCCTCGGCCACATCTGCGATAAGTTGGAACACCTGAATCTATGGGCCTGCTTCTCTAACCCCTCAAGCCTGATGCTCTCCCTCTATGATCATGCCTAGGCCTATATGGCACACTCAAAGATGATGAAGCTGGGGCGGATGATATCTGGTGGGTCTGCTGACGGTGCCCACCTCTTGACCTAAGCTGAGGAGATTTGTGATCATTAGTCCTGGCCCTCTTAGCCTCTCTCTCTCTCGAATGTGCTACCTCCATCTACTAGTGTACAACATCATTCGAAGAAAGTCCATATCCTGATGGAGCATAGCAATCCTGCATTCCTTATCGAAGTAACCTGCTATCCCATGCACAAACCTGCTCACTCGTGCCCTCTAGTCAGCCACTAACTCAGGAGAATACTTCAAGAAGAGGGTGAACTCAAGGGAGTACTCTAGTACTGTCATCCTCCCTTGCTTCAGATTTATGAACTCAACTGCCTTTAGCTCCCTCATCTCCCGAGGGAAGAACCAATCCAGGAATGCAACATGGAACTCTTCCCAAGTGACCAAACCTACTTCGGCAACCCTGCTATGCTTCCATTGACGGAACCAGATATGTGCAACCCCCTTCAACTGGTAGGAGGCCAATTCTGCGCATTTAACACTACTCACCCCCATGACTAGACATGGTGATAGTAGAGGTCATGCTCAGGCTACCAGCTCAGCATTAGCACCAAGGTGCCCAGCTCAGCATGATGCATCCACCAGTGTAGGTGGTGGCCAGCGCTAGAACAGGTTTTATGCCCCTGGCATCTTGACATGAGCAGGAGACTTCACTAGATACGGTCACCAATATGTTATGAGTATTCCACCGTGACGTATATGCTTTGTTAGATCCAAGCGCTACTTTATCTTTTGTCACTCCCTATGTTGCTTGTAGTTTTGGAGTTAGTCCCGAAATCCTATCAAACCCTTCTATGTCTCTACTCCAGTTGGTGATTCAGTTATAGCTCGATGGGTATATAGAAATTACCCTGTCACACTCCTTCAGGAAGCCACCTCAGTAGATTTAGTAGAGCTAGCCATGAAAAATTTTGATGTTATCTTTTGCATGGATTGGCTACATGCATTTTATGCCTTAATAAATTGTAGAACTCCGGCGATATAGTTCTGATTTCTAGGTGAACCAGTCCTACAGTTGAAGGGTATTTTAGTTGTGCCTGTAGGTCATTTCATTTCCTACCTCAAGGCCCAAAAGGATGGTTTCTAAGGGTTGCGTGTACCATTTAGTTAGGGTTAGGGATGCTACAATGAAACCTCAAATATATAATCAGTTCTTGCAGCGTGTGAATATCCAGATGATTTATCGGGAATTCCTCCCAAGTGGGAGATCGATTTTTGTATTGACCTTGTTCCTAATATACAACCTATATCTATTCCTCCTTACAGAATGGCTCCAACTGAGCTAAAGGAGTTGAAGGAGCAGTTGAAAGATCTCTTAGATAAGGGTTTCATCAGACTGAGCAAATCCCTATGGGGTGCACCAGTTCTCTTCGTCCGGAAGAAGGATGGTTCCCTTTGGATGTGTATTGACTATCAACAATTGAACAAGGTCCCCATCAAGAACAGGTATCCTCTCCCCACGAATGATGATTCTTTCGATCAGCTTCATGGTGCTAAGTTTTTTCAAAGATAGACCTCAGATCCGGATACCATCAACTCCGTGTTAGACATTCAGAAGACAGCCTTCAAGACTCGGTATGGTCACTATGAGTTTTTAGTTATGTCTTTTGGAATAACAAATGCTCCTACAGCTTTTATGGATTTGATGAACAGGTTGTTCATGCCATATTTGGATATGTTCATGACTGTGTTCATAGATTTTATTCTCATATACTCTTGGAGCGAAGAGAGCATGTCACTCATTTGAGAGTGGTGTTACAGACCCTGAAGGATCGCCGATTATATGTTAAGTTCAACAAGTGCGAGTTTTGGCTAGACACAGTAGCATTTTTGGGTCATGTGGTGTCAAGTGAGGGTGTACAGGTGGACTCTCAAAAGATAAAAGCAGTGAAGAATTAGCCTATACCAGTTAGTCCTTTCGTATATCAACCGCTTATTGGGTTTAGCTAGTTATTATTGGAGGTTTGTTGAAGGGTTTTCATCCATTGCAGCACCATTGACTAAGTTGACCTATAAGAAAGTGAAGTTTCAATGGTCTGAGGCTTGTGAGAAGAGATTCTAAGAGTTGAAGACTCGACTCACCTCAGCTCCTGTGTTGACCCTACCTAAGAGTACCAATGGGTTTATGGTATATTGTGACGCTTCGAGGATCGGCCTTGGTTGTGTACTAATGCAACACGCTAAGGTTATAGCATATGCTTCCAAGCAGCTGAAGGTCCATTAAAGGAACTATCCGACTCACTACCTTGAGTTGGCAGCGGTAGTATTTTCCTTGAAGATATGGAGACACTATTTGTATGGGGTCATGTGGATGTGTTTACGGACCACAAAATCCTACAGTACATGTTTACTCGGAAGGATCTAAATCTACATTAGAGAAGGTGGTTGGAGCTTTTATGGATTATGATATGAGTGTCCTTTATATTTCGGACAAGTCCAATGTGGTGGCAGATGCTCTTCGCAAGATTTCTATGGAGAGTGTATCTCGTGTAGATGAGGTAAGGAAAGAGCTAGTGAAGGATGTGCATCAACTTGCAGGACTAGGAGTTCGTCTTGTTGACTTGACGGATGGTGGTGTTATTGTTTAGAATGGATTAGAATCATATCTAGTGACTGATGTTTAGGATGGGCAAGACGAGGATCCTATTTTGGTAAAGTTAAAGGAAGTTGTTCGAAATCAAAAGGTGGAGGTTTTCTCCCAAGGGGGAGATGGTGTGCTCCGATATCAGGGTCATTTGTGTATTGGATGTTGGTGATTTGAGGGAGCAGATGTTGCACGAAGCTCATGGTTCCAGATATTCTATTAACCCAGATACCACAAAGATATACCGTGACCAACGGGAAGTCTATTGGTGGAATGGCATGAAGAAGGACATAGCAGAGTTTGTGGCTAAGTGTCCGAATGGTAAACAGGTGAAGGTTGAGATCAGAGACTGGGAAGTGTGCTTTAGGACATTGGTATACTTACTTAGAAATGGGAGGACATCAATATGGACTTCATTATGGGGTTTCCTCATACACGCCGACAGTATGACTCTATTTGGGTTGTTGTGAACAGGTTGACTAAGGCAGCTCATTTCCTACTGGTCAAAACTACTGACTCAGGGGAGGATTATCCTAAGTTATACATTCGTGAGTTAGTTCAGTTGCATGGAGTTCCCTGGTCCATCATATCAGATAGAGGTACTCAGTTTTACTCCAAGTTTTGGAGATCGTTTCAGGAGTGACTTGGTACTCAGGTCAAGCTTAGCACAACACTTCACCCGCAAACAGATGGTTAGGCAGAGTGGACCATTCAGACTCTTGAGGATATGTTGAGAGTGTGTGTGATTGATATCAATGGTATTTGGGATGATCATTTAACTCTCATTGACTTTGGATATAACAACAGTTATCATTCCAACATTCAAATGGCTCCATTTGAGGCACTCTATGGTCAAAGATGTAGATGGCCTTTTTGTAGGTTTAAAGTCGGTGAAACTACGTTGGTAGGACCAGATTCAATTCATGAGGCCATGGAGAAAGTTCAGCGTATAAGGGATAGGTTGAAAACAACTTAGAGTCACAAAGAGTCCTATGCAGATGTGAGGAGGAGGGAGCATGAGTTTGAAGTTGATGATTGCGTTTTCTGAAAGTGTCTCCCATGAAGAAAGTGATGAGGTTTGAAAAGAAGGGGAAACTCAGTCCCCTCTATGTTGGCCCATACTGGATTGTGAGACGTTGGAAAGGTGGCTTATGATTTGGAGTTGCCCTCAGAATTGGCTTTAGTTCATCCACTCTTCCATGTATCACTCTTAAAGAAGTGCTAAGGTGACCCGACTTTGGTTGTTCCTGTGGAGATTATAGGCGTGAAACATAGCCTTAGCTATGAGGAGGTTCAGGTTGATATACTTGATTGTCAGGTTCAAAAGCTAAGAAACTAAGAAGTAGCCTCAGTCAAGGTATTGTGGAGGAACCAACATGTTGAGGGAGCTAGGTAGGAGGCCGAAGAAGATATGATGGCTAAATACCCACATTTGTTCCCTTCCGGCTCAGTTCCAGCTTGAGGTATCACTTTCCTCCTTGGTATTCTATACGGTTTCATGTGCAGTTCATGTTCCCCAGTTTCTTTCATGTCAATGTATGTACATGTGATTCATGAATTTAGTTCAGTCATGTATTACAGTCTGGAGTTAGTCACTCCGTCAATTTTCAGCTTAAATGTTCAGTATTTGGCATGGTAGTTGCATTTCTCAACTTTTCAGAATGTTTATCCCCATTCAAGGATGAATGTTCTCAAGGGGGAGATATTGTAATACCTTGGAAGTGCTTAAGACTAGACTCATGATTTGAAAGGAAAAGTAGCAGAGAAACTAGAAATTTCCCTCAGAACGATTCGTGGTACGAGTCATTGGTAGGTCTGATGAATCATGAAGAATAGTCGTGGTTGGGTTCTACTGTGAGGAGTTCTGTGACAATGGGTTTAAGACCGATCCGTTGGTTGATGTAACGGGTCCTTGGATGGGAGTCGTGTTGAGGGTGTTCATTATCAAGGAGGCAGTCACAAGTCGTGGCATGACTTGTTAGTTGGAGCCACGGGTCATTATATACTCCCATTGGAAGGATTTTTTAAAAATGGGTAGTGGTGACAACGGATGATTACCATGAGTCATGGGAGCTGGGTACAACTCATGGTACCTATCATGGCAGCAGGTCTGGGTCTAGAAAAATGGGATGAATCAACGAGGGAAGTAGTGGCCTGTTGTAGCAAGGGACGACTCGTTGTTGCGCATGTTATCACTGGCAGTGCAAAATTTCTAGGTTTTTTATTAAGGGTATTTTCATCATTCCTAAGACCTAAGGTCCTAACTTACATCATTTTAAGTTTAGTTAGTAGGGTTTTAAAGGTGTTAAACCTATTCTAAGTATCTTACTCCCTGGATGTAACGTAGAGCCTTTCCTTGAAGATCAAGTTTGAAGAATCTCTCCAAATTCTCTTCCATTTCCTTTGGGATTTCAAGAGGGAGTGTTGATCAGATTTACCCAGGTATATGAGGCTATGAATGAGAGTTCCTTTCACTCTCATGCCCTAAATTATTCTCAATTACATGAATTTCAAATTCTAGAATCTAGCTTCATGATCTTATAAGGTTTATCGCAATTCTTGTGAAATTCTCTATGATCTATCTATGGTCAATTCCTTTCATGTATCGAATCATGTTTTATGATCTATGGGAGGATTTTATATTTATTTTTATTATTTATTTATAGTTTCAAATTTAAATTAAATTATGATTCCATTATGATCTTGACCTTCTAAAGCCTTAAATTATGATTTATGATTCATAATATGATTTCTCTCAAGTACTCATCATGGATTTATGAATATCAAGTATATACATATTTTATAAGTATGCATGGATTTTATGATTTATGGGTTTATGACTTTTGGCCAACTTATGGGCCCTTATTCATGAAAAATCATGTATTTCAAGTGGGATCCATCATATTATTATTTATTTGGCTATGAATTTAATTAATGATTTTACGGTTACTATATGAGCCCTTACGTGCATAATTTTGGGAGCAGTATCTAGGACCGAGTAGACCGGGCGTTCAGGTAAACCCCATGGTCTCAGAACTAAATGCTACCGTAGGTGTATATATATATATATATATATTTATTATTGGATCCCTGTGATATCACCACACACACACATCCCCCTGCTTGGCAAGCCGAGAATGGTCCTGACCACTTGGGCAAAGCATTGGGGCATCATGTATGGCTCTATCATAATGGTGTCAGTTAAGATGAGTCCTCCCATTGTTCCTCATGATTTATGCATGGTTATGTTATGTTACTTTAGCTCAATTTATGTTTTATAAATGTTTTCTCTTATGATTATGATTATGACTATTTTGCGGATGGTTTGAAAACCTTGAGCCCTTATGTTTACATTATGATATTTATTTTATGATCATGTGGTACTACTTTTATGAATTCTTATGTATTTTTAACTGTCCGTTTTACTTACCTAGCATACTCAATCCATTCAAAGCACTAACTGCATAATCTATGTTGCGTTATTTCATGATTCAGGCTCTGACATTCAGGTCAGTCCCCGCCATTAGAAAATTCTCAGAGTTCACAACCCTCAGCCAACGTTAGTGAGTCTTTATCCTTCAAGGAAATTCAGTTACCTGTAGTATGCTCTTTCAAATACAGATTTTTGTTAGCTAGTTGGGGATGTTGTCCTATCAGCTCATCAGTTATGTTAGAGGCTATTTAGACATTATGTTGAAATCAACTCGTTATTTTTTATTCGATATTAGCTTTATATATATGCAGACTTCCATTATTATGTATGTTACACTTCCGTTATTTATATTGTGTTTTAGATATCATGTTCATGGAACAGATTGACTTGGAGTCTCTTGGGATTCCCTTTTCCATGTCTCGATCCGAGCCTATGTTCGGGTCGTGACATCACTAGACTGATCACCTTTTGAATATGAGCTCAGGAAAGAAAACTATAGGGGTTAAAAGGAAGCATAGAGTAGGTTTCAATTATCTAGTTCAAGAGTTGATTTTGTTATTAAGGATAGGGATATTCCCTGTAACCCTACTCAGTTGAGTCAAGTATCTTCAACCGTTCTCTCATGTTTCTCCCGCAACTGTAGGGATGTTGGTATTAGAATTCATGAGATAATTTTTTGATATTTGGGAGAGTAGTTGAGAAGTTAGTTCGCAACTTGCAACTAGTGGTCTTAGAAGGATTTCATCTAGCGTTTTTGAATCCTAAAACTCAACTTGAAAGAAAAAGTGCCAAGACCCTGGATTTTAATCATCATGTATTACATCTATTTTGCAAACAAGTTTATTTTATTAGCTTTAATTTACATTCCAAGTTTAGTTGAATAATCTCAAAATGATTCCCCCATTTTACTTGTGTTTTCTTGAATAGTGAATATAGGTTCAAACTTAAGCAATAAATCTGATAAGTCTATGTGGATACGATATCGGGACTTCATTGATTCAATCCACGTTCCTTCAAGACTTTTCACAAGGAACGATGAATAAGATCTCCAAGATCTACAAGGACTCTTCATGAAAAAGGAGTCACTTGAGTGCATATGGGAGACATCCAAAGAATTCCATGTTTGGATCATAGCTAGGAAAGAAGAAGGAACACAAGTGCCAATGGAATGAAGAAAGTGGTTAGAAGTGAAATTGGCTAATCTTGATTTTTAAGGAAGAGAAAAACCATCCAAACAACTCCCTTATTAATTAAGGGCATATTTGTAATATCCTTTCCTTTTCCTTCACTTAATATAAATAATAATTTATTTGATTTGAGTAGTAGCTTTTCTTAATATGATGAATATTGACTTTGAGTTTCTTGTGCTTGTGTAAAGCCATACATTTTTATTTGTGTAGAAAGAAAGATTGCAAGAGTAGATCATTTCTCTTGAGGTCTTTCTAAGAATTAGGTTATCACGACCCAAGTTTACACCCTTGACGCAACACAGTACCTAGGGCCACAAGTGACCCTGACCTATCCCATGGCATAGCATAATACTGAAATTCTAAATAAATAGAAGAAATCTATAAGAAGAAGCTTGATAACATAACTGAACAAAATACTTTAAGCAAAACATTACATCTGATAACACACTGAATTCCTAACTCTGTCTGAAAGCCAACTAATAAATTGATGAGTTGATGGGACAAGTCCCCAGCTAACTCTAAGGTATGAAACTAAATTCACAAAAATATAATAGTTGGAAGTGAAACTTTGGCCCTCAGCAAATGAGGACTCATCACAGAAGTATGCTGAATGTCACCGAAGAAGGACTACTGATGGGGCTGAGACTGAGAACTCGCGCTTGTTCGTAAGACGATACAATATAGAAAGTATGCATCAGTCTTTGAATGTATAGAGTAAGTGAGATATGAAATAAATGTAAATAAATTGAAAGTTATAAACTATATTAACAATACTTGTAATGACAATACTAGAATTTCAAACACTAAGGCATCTGAAAAGCTACTAACACTGTAAATACTAAATAATCAACTAAAGGTCATAAACATGTCCGAGTCCTAGAGTACTAAAATGAACTGGAGACTTAGATTGCGCTGGACTGAGTTGTAATGTACTATATGTAACTACGTGAGCTAGACGTGGAGTCCAATGTATACCCCCCATCAGAAAAGGCCCATTATACCATGCCAAAATATAGTAGCTGAGTTGCGTGATCACTGTCTGATGCCCATTTAGGCTAATAACCTTCGGTTGCAACTTAGTTCTAGGAACCTGGGCACGCTGAACCCCAACTTCACACGGTGCTAAGTTATACTTTTATTGGAAATACTAATTTTGAACTAACTAGGGTGATAGCTCAAAACTGATGTCCTAACACTTAAGTCAAAACTGCCTGTTTGGGACTGTTCTGAGGGTCTAAGGACCTGGAGACAACTATGTTACAAGATTCATCAGAGCTGCTTTACCGGAAAGTGTCATAACGGTCTAGGGAACAACTAACAAACTGATAACTGGTACCAATAAGGTTAGTGAGTTCCTCAAGACTAAAAGTAGTCAAACTGATTAGCTAATATTTCTGTAGAACACTGGATGTGACTGAGACTCTTAGACTGAGTAGGTCAAAGACTACTCATCATGAATATGTACTAACACTGGTAATTTAAAAGGAATTATTCTGACAAACAATATTCATGTCTAAGTTCTCAATTATGCAAGTTCCACTCAAATCATATCTAAAGTTTGGGGCTAAAATACATATTGTATGAAATGAAATACCGAGCATGAAATTACAACTGGTAATAATCATAGAAAATCATAAAGAACTCAAACAATGAGGATAGTTATAATCTATCTGTTACACCCCATAAATTTTAAATGAATAAAATAGTCTAATGGCATGTTGGTTAAGGGGTTTAAAAAATAAAAAAAAAATGAATAAATAGCAAAGTCGGCCTTTGCCATTTTCATCCATAAAAACCAAAGAAAACAGAGGGTAGCCATTTTTAAGGCAAACCCACGACAATATACATAATTTCCTTCCAATTACGCGACGAAATGCGGTCTAAACTCCGTTCCGGCTTAGATACAGAGGTATAAAGCTGCAGAGAGCAATCCTACAGAGTTGGTTTCGTGAAATTTGGCCAGAGAAATGTCGTGCTACTGAGGTAAAGTAAATAGAATTGCTTTAAATTAGTACCAATGTGTTCCTGGCGCAGTGAGCATTTATCCCTTCTGGACTATCGAGAAATAATGAGTTTTTGACCGTTTTCCGAAAGGTTAAAGTTTGGGATAAATATATATCAAAAGTGATAATTTCTCCCGGATATTAATGTATTTAGTTCTAATTGATATGTACATGAATGTAGTTGGGAGAAACAACAGAAGTACCGACGGAAATCACATCGGTCAGTCGGGTACTCAGAAACCAGGTATGTGAAGTTGTTCTTCGGCAAGCTAGTAAGTCTTAGCTTTGTGAATCATAGTAAACTCTTTATTTGAAACTCTCAGTGTTGAATGTTGAGAATTGAATAAGTTTAGTAAATTCTGGTTTGCGTTGCCGTATCGTATTTTAGTCCGAAAGATAGAAAAGCATGCGCCAAAGGGAGAGTTAGCATTCCAGATTCAGTATAGCTTATTATATGATTAGCAAGCATGTTATGGAATAAAAAGAAACAGATTTTTAGAATATAAGCTAGTAAAGTAAAACCAGATAGACAGACAGTTTCATGGCTACAGACTAGCCATTCAAACAGATGAGATATTGGCTACAGATTAGCCATTCAGACAGATAGTACCCTGGTTACAGATTAGCCAACAGTTAAAGAAAGATCTCAGAATCAATATAATCAGTAAAGAATCAGTTTAGTACAGAAACAGATCAGAATAAGAAATCAGATTTCAGATAGTCTTTTTCAGTTATACATGCTTGCTATTTATATGTGCTATTTGTTTGTTGAGACTTGTTGTGGCGTGAGGGCCCCTTATTGAGCGTCCTTGCTGCCCCTGGGTTGGTAATCGTGTCGCCCACTGAGCGGGTGGGTTTTACATCACTCCGAGGGGTGGCATGCCGTTCCCAGCTTGGACAAAGGTGGGATGAAGCTTTCCCCATAGCAGTCTGATCAGCATTACAGGTGCAGCTCCGGTTTCAGATAGCCCTGTTGAGTTTTGTGTCCAGGGAACCAGACCCTATCTGTTACTGTCTGTACATTCAGTTATTATAGGTGTAGCTCCATTTTCAGATAGCCCCGTTGTGTTTGTGTCCAGGATCCAGACCCTATCTGTTACTGTCTACACAGGAGTCCTCCGGACCCAGACACGGTTGCTTATATCGGAGGCTATGGCCCGAGCCGGAGACCCAGGGGGCCGGTAGAGGAGCTCCGAAGTGAGTAGATGAGTGGAGTGACTTATTTTTGGTTGGTTTTGACCTGGGTAGGGGTATATAGATTGTTTTCTTGCTTGGTGCCATCCGGCTTATGGGGGTTGGTATTGGCTCTTGCCTGCTACTTGCATATTTATTTATATGTTATATACTAGGTACTAGACAGTAGGCCGTCGCGTTTACAGGTACGCCTCTGCCTTATAAGTACGGAAAGCATGATTTAGTTTTTACCAGTTCCTTCGTATTTAGTTATCTCCTACCATACAAATTTGCTAGATATGCTATTTATATTCAGTTGTTTCAGCTATATTATTTCAGTTGCTTTGCATACTCAGTACCAGCGGTACTGACGCCCAGTGGGGCGCTGTATTACTTGCCTGCAGGTACTCATAGATGAGGAGACGATCCCTCCTGATCCCAGTCATCTATTGAGTCGTCAGCTCCTATCCTCCGGAGTTTGATTCCCAGAGGTGTAGCTCCTTTTCTTTTGTTGTACAGTATGGGTAGGTCGGGGCCCTGTCCCGATCATTTCCATTATTTTCTTATAGTATTCGTAGAGGCTTGCAGATTGTATATATTATCTCCCTGTGGTCAGTTGGGCCGGTCGTGTGAGGCCGTGCAGTTGTGTAGATGTTTAGTATCTCTATTTTTTTATGTTGGCCACGTGGGGCCATGGTTTAATAGTAGTGGTGACTTTGCCGGTCACGTAGCTGTTCAGTATTCCCTTTGTTGAGTCTCAAATGACTAGACAGCATGCTGGCCTTGTCGGCCCGCATAGGTTCCTTGTTACGAGTATGTTCTGGTTAGCTGTTATTACAGGTACAGGTGGCTATAGGCCAGTTGGCCGGAGGCTGTGTTTACAGCCGTTATATAGCCCTTTGCTTCCAGAAATCTGAGTTAGAGCTAGTCAGGCGCCAACTGTGCTTAGGCTCGCCAGTTAGCAGTCCAGGTCCTACTAGGGCACCAGGTGCTAGTCATACCCCCCAAGGCGGGGCGTGACACTATCTAAAGAACAACCCTAGTATTTTTTGATATTTCACAAAGTTAGAACTGATAAAGTTTTCTATAAAAAATTTAGGACACAAGGGTAAAAGAAATTCCCTTGCTGAAACTCCACATACATATAGAAGGAATTTTCCTGAGAAGGCACCTAAATTCTGAGGAAGAGATAAAGCCCTAGCTTTGGCTCTGGGGAGTCTGTCTGAGTCTTTCATGCTCTAAATCTGTGAGAAATGAGAAAATGAGATAGGTATATCAACTAACCCCTAAATACCCAGAAAATTATCTATAAAATGACATATTTTACGAGCTAAATGACGGGATATAAAAATTCCCATGGAATTCGGACTGTTAAAATCCCACTGCCTGTAACTACGAGGGACCTAATGAGTCGTTAGGTCACTAGACGACTCGTGGTCTCCCCTTTTTGCCACTGGCACCTTTCCCCCTTCTCTGAGCTTATTTGACTACTTCACCTAACTATTCGTCATGACTCCTAATGAATTATTTCACCACATGTTACGACACTCTAAAACTCAAGTTTTCAACCATCCATCAAACCTTAGGGGACACCTAACGACTCATTTAATGTCACAATGACTCGTCGGCCTCACTCGTCATCATCATTGGAATTTTTTATTCTGCCACCCCATCCAGATGACGACTCACTTCACGACTTGCCAAGTGGTACCATGACTGATCCCCCAACCTGTTATGTCCCCAGGAAATCCCAACATTTATCAACTGTGGCACACATGATGGGTCACTTAATGACCGTCGGGTCACACAACGAGTTACTCAACGACTAGTTCTTTGACCGGATGTAGGTTTTTCCTATTTCCTTTATTTCAGTTCCCTAGCTTGACATTGTGGACTTTTGGGGTGTCACAGAATCTCCCCTTTGGGAAAATTTTTCCTCAAATGTAGAATAAGCATACTTGAAGGCTGAGTAAAGAACTGGAATCCTGAGCTAAAGACTAATAACTGATTTCTAAGGAGTGACTTACTCTGAAATAAGATAGGCACTCTAATTGAGTTTATGCAACTAGGGTGCTCATTAAACCATGGATAGAGCTGATAAGTACAGAACTGGATAGGGTACTGAGGGGAAATTTCATACCTAGTGTTCAACTGATCTTAAAGGGAATAAATGAGGGTATTTAGCCATCATGTCTGCTTCTGCTTCCCAAGTAGCTCCCTCAACTAGTTGGTTCCTCCACAAGACCTTTAGTGAAGAGAACTCCTTCTTTTTTAGCTTACGAACCTGATGGTCTAGGATCTGAACTTCAACTTCTTTATAAGAGAGAGTTTCTTTTACACCCACATTCTCTAAAGGAACTACCGAGGTTGGGTCACCGAAGCATTTCTTTAACATAGACACATGGAAGATTGGATGCATCAAAGCTAACTCTGCAGGCAACTCCAGCTCATAAGCCACACTGCCAATGCGTCTCAAGATTCTATAAGGGCCGATATATCTAAGAGTGAGCTTTCCTTTCTTTCCGAATTCATCACCCTATTCGTAGGTGATATTTTTAGGTGTACCCAATCATCCATGGTAAACTCTAACTCCCTTCTCCTCACATCCGCATATGATTTATGTCGGCTTTGAGCTATTTTCAATCATTCTCTAATAAGTTGCACCTTCTGCATGGTCTCATAGACTGAATCTAGACCTATCAAGGTAGCTTCACCAACCTCAAACCACCCTATAGGAGATCTACACCTCCTACCATGCAATTCCTTGAACAAGGCCATCTGAATACTAGAGTGGTAGTTGTTGTATGCAAACTCGATGAGAGGAAGGTGGTCATCCTAACTACCCTTGAAATCGATCACGTATGCCCTAAACATATCTTCCAAATTCTAAATAGTCTGATCAGCCTGGCCATCAGTCTATGGGTGGAAAGTTGTACTCAGCTTAACCTAAATACCGAGCCCTTTCTAGAATGATTTCCAGAAGTGAGAGGTGAACTGAGTACCCCTATTTAAGCTGATAGACAAGGGAATTCCATGAAGTCTGACTAAATCCTAGATGTGTATCCTAGCATATTCCTTTGTTGAATCTTTAGTCTTAATTAGCAAGAAATGTGCTTACTTGGTCATCCGATCCACAACCACCCAAATTGAGTGTTGGTGTCAGCGAGTGCGAGGTAAACCCATGATGAAGTCCATATTCACTTCTTTCCACTTTCAAGTAGGAATACTTATTTCCTGAGTCATACCCCCAGGTCCCTAGTGTTCAAGTTTGACCTATTGGCAGTTTGGACACTAGCCATAAATTTGGCAATGTTCTTCTTCATGCCATTCCACTGGTAGATTTCCTGTAGATCACGGTACATCTTGGTGGCACCAGGGTGTATAGAGTACCTAGTGCTGTGAGCTTCCATTATTATCCACTGCCTTAAATCTTCTACCTCTAGGATACACAACCTGCCTAGGTAAGGAAGCACACCATCTCCCGATTTGGAGAATGCTTCCACCTCTTTTCTTATAATTGCCTCTTTCAACTTGAGTAGAATGGGATCTTCATCCTGCTTTGACTTTACCTCCTCCACCAGTGAGGATTATGACCCGATCTTAATTAAAAATCCACCCTCTGTTGAATCAACTAACCGGACCCCTAAACAAGACAACCTTATGGATGTCCTTTGCCAGTTCCTTTTTACCCTCTCCGACATGCACAACACTTCCCACAAACATCTTGCTGAGGGCATCAGCCACTACATTGGTCTTTCTGGGTGATATAACACACTCATGTCATAATCCATGAATAATTATTGCCATCTTCTCTGACGAAGATTCAAATCCTTTTGACTGAACAAGTACTGTAGACTTTTGTGACCTGTGATGACATCAACATGAACCCCATAGAGATAATGTCTCCAAATTTTTAAAGAAAACACTACCGCTGCCAATTCAATATCCTGAGTTGGATAATTCTTCTCATGGACCTTGATCTATCTAGAAGTATAAGCTATGACATTGTCATGTTCCATCAGAATGCAACCAAGGCCAACTCTAGAGGCATCACAGTAGATCACGAAGGTCTGAACCTTAAGGAAGAGTCAGAACTGGGGTTGTAGTGAGTCAAGTATTCAACTCCTAAAAACTTTTCTCACATTCATCAGACCACTGAAACTTCACCTTCTTCTAAGTAATTTTGTCAGTGGGGAGGAAATGTAAGAGAATCCTTCAACAAACTATTTGTTTATAGCCGCCTAGACCCAAGAAACTACCGATGTCTGTCGGAGAGGTAGGTCTTGGCCAGTCCTTTATTGCTACTATCTTTTGAGGATCCACTTGAATACCCTCTTTGGAGAGCACATGTCTTAGGAAGGAAACTGATTTTAGCAAGAATTCACCTTGTTTGAATTTGGCAAATAACTGATAGTCCTTGAGAGTCTGTAAAACTATTCTCAGATTGCCTACGTTTTCATCCTCTATTTTGGAATAAACTAGGATGTCGTCTATAAAAACAATGACGAACATTTCCAGGTATGGCTTGAATACGTTGTTCATCAGATCCATAAAAGCTGCAGGAGCATTGGTTAGTCCAAGAGACATAACTATAAATTTATAGTGACCATACTGAGTTTTGAAAGTTGTTTTTAGGATGTCACATTCTCTGACCCTGAGCTGGTGATATCCTGATTTAAGATCTATCTTGGAGAAAAAACTAGCTCCTTGAAGCTGATCGAACAAGTCATCAGTACTGGGTAGAGGATACCTATTCTTAACCATGAATTTGTTCAGCTGATGTTAGTCGATGCACATTTTGAGGGTACGGTCTCTCTTTCACACGAACAGGAGTGGGGCACCCCACATAGACATACTGGGCTTGATGAAGCCCTTATCTAGAAGGCCTTTCAGTTGTTCCTTCAGCTCCTTAAGTTCAGCTGGAGACATTATGTAAGGAGGAATTGAGATAGGCTAGGTATCCGAAAGAAGATCTATCCCAAAGTCTATTTCTCTTTCGGGAGGGACCCTTGGGAGGTCTTCGAGAAACACATCAAGAAACTCATTCACTAGCAAAATTGAATGGAGTGTCGGGGTCTCAGAACGTTGACCCTAATAATGTAGTAGATGTACCCTTTGCAATCATTTTCCTAGCCTTAAGGTATGAAATGAAATGTCCCTTAGGCGCTGAAGTACTACCCTTCCACTCTAAGACTGGTTCATTAGGAAATTGAAACCTGATAACCTTGGTTCTATAGTCAACTAAAGCATAACAAGAATGCAACTAGTCCATACCGAGGATAAGGCCAAAGTCGACCATGTCTAGCTTTACTAGATGAATGGAAGTGACTTTACTCAACACTGAGACTGGACAATTTTTGTATACTCGACTGGCTCTAATTGGCTCACCAACAGGGGTAGAGACTGCAAATGGATCAGCAAGAGTTTCTAGACTAATATCAAGCTGAACAACAATATAAGAAGTCACGAAGGAAGGTGTGGCTCCTGGATCTAGCATAGCATATACACTAAGGTGGAAAAGGTGCAACATACTCGTAACCACATCCGATGAGTTCTCCTGATCCTGCTTTGAAGATAGAGTGTAGAAATGATTTTCGTACTGACCACCACCCGTACTTGAAGCAATGCACTTGTTGAGTTGAGCGACCTATTGGGGTTGCTGGCGTAGAAGACTGGGCCTTTCCCCGTCCATACAAATGGGAACTCTCTCAACCTATGACCCAGCTTACCACAACCAGTACAACCCTCTTTTCTCAGACGACACTCCCTAGTGTGATTCTTACCACACTTAGGACATACTAGAAATGTGAGGCTGCTAGAGACATTGCTCTGTCTCTTGGAGCCCAACGTTACACCCCTTTAATCCTTGCGGGGCGTAAAAGATGGAGCACCAGTTGAGGAAGGTGCTAGAGGCCTCTGCTGCTGCTGGGGGCTATTACCACCACCTAACCTCTGTTGGGAGGACCCAAACTGACCGATTTTGTCTTGTTTGTTCTCCCTCTCTCTGTCATGCAGCTTTTCTGCCTCTATCTATTGGGCATGAGTGATAAGACTAGAGAGGTCTATATCCTTGATAAGCATAGAGATGCATTCTTTGAATAACAAATCTAATACTTTGTTAACAAACTTGAGCATGCTAGACCTCACCTCTGCAACCATTTACGACACTCTAAAACTCAACTTTTCAACCATCTATATCACACCAGGGGGAACCTAATGATTCATTAGGTGTCACAATGACTCATCGCCCCAACTCTTCGTTTGATGGATTGGTAATTTACCAACTCGTTAGGCTCTTAAGCATGAGCTTTATCTTAGTAATAAAGTCATTTAGATGAATTTTATGACATTTTTGCCTTTATATGTTTAGGTATCATAGTTGAAAATAAAGACCATGAATTGGAGTATAAAGGATGAATTCAGGTGGAAATCGACGCTTTACCGGAGGACAGTAGAGAAACGCTGGTCAATTGCAAGGAACCACTGATTTGAGGAGAAAATGAAATCACTGGCCCTAGGATAACAGCTGTAATGGCATTTGATTGTAAAAGAAAAGGAACGGCGGCTTGCAGATTGCAACAGCGAACTGCTGGTTTCGTCGCAAGTAAAAAAAAGCCTGAACAAGGAAAGTTACATCTAGAACTGAAAAAGAGGAGATTGGTTGTCCTATTTTTGTATAGATTCTAGAAGAAAGTACTCTGTACATATCTTTTTATCTTTGAACATTCCTTTTTCTTTGGAAAAGAAAAAAACATTAGAGAAGAAATTTGAATATTGTTTTATCCTATTTTCATCTTCTTCCTTAGCAAGGTATAACCATTGTTGCATCCATATTTTGAGTTTAATTTGTAATGCTCTTAGTAATGAAATCATTGATTTTATTAATGAATATGCTCGTTAGTTTCTTAATTATGAGTAGCTAAATCATTAGCTAGAGGTGTGCGATGATGGATGTTTAATTATATTGGGTATTACTAGATACATCTTGATATTGCTTAATTAGTGTAAAGTGGTTTAATTCTCTTAAAATTATAATTGATTTCCTATAATAGTGAATATGGGTTTGGTTTTCTTACTTGACTTTGGCTTGAAAAAGAAGAATTAAGTACTGGAGGAGAATTTGATAGTAGGAATGGATGTGATTGTGTGGGTGTTGGGCTAGAAATAGCCAAAACCCATATTCATAATTTTGTTTAGTGGTTGGTGGCTAGAAATAGCTCAGCTACTAACCCAAACTTTATTGGGCTAATTGAATTATGTATTGAGGTGCGAAACGACTCGAGAAAAAGGCTCCCAAGAGGTTTAAAAACATCGGGCACCATCTTGTCCAAAGTTATTTATATTTATTTTCAACAGTTTGGTGATCTAGCATATCCTTATCTGATTAACACACCATCTAAACCACACCTCTAGTCTTCGCTCATCATTGTCTATCAATTTTGGTTATTTTGCTATTTTAACTAGCTGAGTTAGAATCCACTATATTATTGACTTCATTTTCCCCCCAAAAATTTACTGTTTTATTTCCATTGATTTGGTTCGAATTAATTCAAATTTCCTAAACAACGATTGTGGAAATTAATCAATAGTCTCTATGGGATTCGATCCCCACGTTCGTCGGGAATATTTGTTTTGAGCAACGACCATTTATGCTCTCTCAGCAAGAGGGGTATATTTTGGATGTTATCATTGTCATCACTAGAATTTTCTCTTCTGCCACCCCTTCCAAATTAGGACTCACGTCACAACTTGTCAAGTGGTACCACGAATCATCCCCTACTCATTAAGTCCTAGGAAATCCCAACATTTACTAACTATGGCACATAGACGGGTCACTTAATGACCCAGACAATGAGTCACTCAACTACTCATTCTATAACCTGGCGAAGCTTTTTCTTATTTTCTTTATTTTGGTTCCCTGGTTTGACCTTGTGGACTTTTGGGGTGTTACATAGGTGCTACGTGATTTGTGAATTAGAGGTCCTTGTGCTTTCACAAGGATTGCTAATTTCAATCATTTTTGTGTTGATCACAAGGGTTAGTTATCCTTTATGTTTCTTTAATTTTCATGTATCATTTGGTATCTAGAGAAAGAATTAGTGTTGTTCTTACAATGCTAATCTTGGTATTTAGGAATTAAGTCAAAAAAAAATTCAAAAAAAATCTGAAAATATTTCTTATTTTTCTTGTGTTTTTTACACTAGATTCTTGTTCCCTGGTGTTCTTTTTAGTCTAGAGTTTAGGTTTATCTTTAAATTTGAGTTTTGGACAACAATCTACAATTAAAAACCTTGGAGATTGAATACTTAAAGAAATTTGCATTTGGGTCTTGTTGATTGAGGCTGCTTTGCGGCTTAATTTTTATTGGGGTTTGTTCTCTCCATCAAGGTGAATATAATCCTGCCTTCCCCACTCTCACTCCTGGCATGTGAGTCTCACTTTCAGAGAGCAAGTGTGCAGATTTTAGGCTTTTTAGCCTAAATTTTTCTAAGTGTTAGGACAGTTTTGGACCCCAAATTTTTTTTAAGTGTCCAAACTTCACAGTTTTTCTTCCAAACTCATTTTACTTTCGATTTATCCACTAATTAACATCTAATTTACACTTTTAATTAGTTGTTTAATTAGTTCTTCATTATTTTTCATCTCTTTAAATCCCAAAAACTACTAACATCAAGTAATTCACCTACATTTTGTTGCTTAGTTTTCTTGAGTTCAATTTTTTTTCGTGCTTCATCTTCTACCTTTTTTTCCTCGTTATTATCATTGAACCTTCTTAATTCCATCCTGTTAGCTTGAACCTTCTTCATTGAGTCAACAAGAATCCGTTCTAGATCTTAAGTAGAGATTAATCACTTGTAACACAATGGACTACACTAGCTACATTCTTCGGCCACGACAATTGTGAGGCATATAAGGTGAGTGATTGTGAGTTCCTTTCACTAACATAACATGTTTTCTTTCTTTGATTTTGTGTCTTCAATAGGTTTGATGGCCAATCAAGAAGCGTAGAATCAGGTACCTACGCGGGAACCCACATTATTTGATGTGTTGAACATGATCTCCTGAATGGATGGGAGGTTGGATAACATTGAAAATTGTTTGGTGGACCTTGAAACACTGATTAGAAACTCTTCATCTACTCCTTTCAACCATGGACAAACAAGCGCAGTCCGTCATGACTCCACATCACTGATATCACCACAAACTTTTCATAGAATGTCCTACCCCACCTCCACTACTCCCGTACCATCTTGTACCACTCTATTACCAACTACTACTATACCATATGTTCTTTCACCAACACCATATGTTCCTCCACCACCACCATCATATGTGCCTCCACCACAATCACATATACCTTTTCCTCCACCAAATATCCACCTTCCAATTTGAAATGTCCGTCCAATCCGCAATGTCCAATCTTTGGATGGTGAATTCCATGAGGAGTTCCAAGAGGAGTTTGATGATATTCAAAATGCTTAACACAATCATATGAGAGAGCCACATATGAACTTTGAAGGTCCTCGCCGTGGAAGAGGAGGTCGACATGGACCTATCCATCACATGGGCAGGAATGGGGGTGATTATCAAAGAGATGACCAACATGATCGGCAATACCATGATGAGTTCTATGTTGAGGATAATTATGGGGTTAACGAGTTTAATGTAAATAGTTGAGGTCGATACATGAGTCTCAACTTCATCAAAATGACTCTTCCTTCCTTCAAGGGTGAAAAAAACCCCAATGTCTTTCTTAATTGGGTGATGCAATGTGATAGGATCTTCTTAACAAAAGAGATTTTTGATATTCTAAAGGCATATTATGCCATTGCAAAATTTGAGGGCTTTGCTTTCACATGGTGGGATACTCAAGTTAAGGCATGATAGATGTATGGTTCGGCTCCCACCCCACGTTGGGAATAGTTGAAAGCTATTTTGAGGCGGAAGTACGTTATCAAGAGGTACTTCAAAGAGCAACTAAATAAGATCTACACTTTACAACAAGGCACCAAAAATATAGAGCAATACTATGATGAGTCTGAACTCTTGAAGATGCAGATTGTTGATGAAGATCCTTTAAATGCTACGACTCGGTTTAGAGCCAGATCGAGTAAGGAGATTGCTTCCCGCATGAGACTCCACCACTATCGTGATATCAATGAAACTTCTTAAGGTGGCTATTGATATCAAAGTGCGGGCCCAAGAGGAGAAGCTTGACAAATCAAGGGGTTTTGAAGGTACATGGAACTACAATAATGTTGGAGGAACTTATTCTTCCAATTGGCAAACGGACAAGGATACCATGCAAGATTTCAAAGAGCCCTTCGTTGAATGCAATCAAGCGGAGATGCTTATTCCCAATCTTCTCCAAGCAAAGGAGGTAACACTTCTCACCCTCCTAAATGTTACAAATATCAAGGTTTTGGTCATAAGATGAGTGAGTGCCCCAACCAAAGGGCATTCCTTGTGTTGGCCAAAGGTTTTTATTGCTATGATGATTTTGATGTTGTTCATGGGGTTGACAATGATGTCTACAAAGTGGAGGATTATGCTGTAGTTGATGAGAAGTGTGAGGACGGTGGTGATATTGGAGTTCTTATGGAGTTTCCAAGTGGGCCTTGGTAATCAAGAATATGCCTAAAGAATGGGAGCTCACCATTACATTATATCTAAAGAGGTGAAGCATGATAAGCGAGGCTATGGATAATCATTCTTGTGAATTTCAAGGTATAATAGCTAAATTTAACACTTTAAATATTTTTAATGAACAAAGTGTTAGTGATAGCTTATCTTCTTGTATGCTTAATGATCCTCTTTAATGTTTTGATAATATTGTTGTTGAGAGTGCCCAAATGCTTGTTGATCCTTTTGATGACCGAAATCAATTCTTCTTGAAAGATTGATTTGTGTCCACCTAGTGTTAACACTTTCGATGTGAATGATAGTATATTGTCATGTGAAGCTTGTAATGATCAAATTATTTGTGATACTTTTCCACTAATTGGGGAATTGTGTGATGTGGTTGATGAGTCTCAATTTAGTGATGATGTTGATGAAGTTGATTATTTGAAAAAGTGTGACTCTTTGAGAATCTCCATTTTAGATCCTACTACTTGTTTTTCTCATAGAAGTCATGTGAATGAAAATACTTTGAATGATGATATTGGTCTTTTCGAGAATGATATTGCATGCTTTGAATTTTCATCTTCGTTTGATTGTTCTCTCTTAAAGTACAATGTTTATTTGATGCTGATGAGATCGCTTCTAATGTGGGACATAGTGTTGTTTAATATGATACTGGTGTAACTATCCATGGATATAACTCGTATGATAACCCAGTACGGGATGTTGATTAAGAAAGTGATGCTTATATTAAAATAGGTACTTCATCTTTGAGTGTCCCAATTTTTGATAATATGCTTGATGATGCTTTTGTCTCTAGTGGGGCTCTTACATATAAGGATACATTGAATGAAGCTTCCTTGTCCAATACCTTTCTTTATTATCTCTTTATTTATGTTGATATTTCTTGTTTTGAGGCCTTTCCTTGTTAGAGAAAGGTTTTTTCTGAGACGATTGGTTGTGGGTTTGACCAAAATGAATGGATATAATTCCCTTTTGACCCTGGTGTCCCTTTGAATGTATGTGTGTTAGTTTGCCTTAATACACTTGGGCTAACCCTCATTCTATGAGGTGCTTTGTTGTTGTTTGTCTTCTCTATGCTTTGCAAGGTTTAGATTCAAGGATGAATCATTTCCAATAAGGGGAGAATGATGCAATCCACATTTCTTCAAGACCATTCACAAGGAACCATACATGGAATCTCCAAGATCTACAGGGCCTCTTAATGAAAAGCGAGGTAGTTGAATGCATATGGGAGATGTCCAAAGGATTTCATGTTTAGGTCGTAGCTTGGGAAGAAGAAAGAAAACATGTGATAGCATCTATGCCAGATAAATGTCATTAAAAGACATGGATAAATATTGGGAAGTTCCATCGAATAAGAAGTTTCAAGACAAACTCAAATGGGTTGCAATTATCTATTAAAAAATGTCTTGTAATGGAAGAAGATCTGAAGTCCAATGAAGATATGTTCTTCAAGTCTTACATCTATTTGGAGGCGCAAATTAATGTTCAAGACGAGATGGAATAAGACCCAAATTATCCCCCAATGGGAAAAAATATTGCAATAACTTTTAATTAGCTTTTAGAATTATATTTAAGAGATGTTGTATTCTATGTTGACTTCCTAGGACATTGTGTCTGACAGCTTTTTAGTTCATTTAGTATTTTATTTTAATCAATGTTGACTATATTGGTCTAAGTGTGGAAAGCCTTCTATGTCCCTAGGGAATATAATTTCCTTAATTTGAGTTTTTGACCAGCCCCTTGCAGGATTCTATATAAAGGGGGTTCTTTCTCTTCAGTGTAACTAAGTTTGATTTAATATATTAGTAGCAGTCTTGTGGCTTCTAGAAACCTTTTTAGGTTCTCTTTGTGTTATGCCCTTTTTGTTTTACTTTGAACCATAACTTAGATTTTTTCAGTGGTAAGATTCCTTGTTTGAGTTCCCTCCCCCCCCCCCCCTTTTCTTCTTCTACTTCTTCTTAATTGATTCACTATATCTTGTTTCTTGTCTTTTCATGAATCAATTCTTTTCCTCTTTCTAATCTTCTATTTTAGAGTCTTTCGCTACTTGTGTCGTTATCAAGTGGTATTAGTGCTTTGGATGGTCTTATACTCACCTGATCTACTGATTTGAATAATAGAAAACTACAAAAATAATAGAAAAAAAGAAATAAAAAGAAAAGTTATTCTAGCATGAACAGTAATCCAAAGAAAAAATCGAAAAAATTTATTTCCTCAAGTAAATAGTGACGTGAACAGTAGCTTCTAGTGTTCTTCACCTGTTCATGTTTTGTTCTATACTTTATCTTGTGTTTTGGTGTTTTGATTTATTAAAAATATGATCAATCTCTTGAAAATCTCATTTCATTTTAAGGTTCTTTGAATTTTGGTCAACAAGAAACTCAAAAGTTACTTGGGGATTGTAAAGGTCATTGTAGCTCCTTGGATTCAAAAGGCTCATTGGATATGTTCTTTGTGTTCTTTCAAGTCTTTATACACTATATTTAGTTTCCTATTATTCTCTTGCTAGATACTTTAAGTATATATTCATACTTAGTGTAGTCTAGTAATTTGTGCACATTTTTTTATTTCGCGAAATTTCTTTTGAGCTTTTCTCTTTATTTTCATTGTGTACTTTGTTTACTGTCCTCTTCTTTGTTTGACATAAACTTCACTTTTGAACCAAATATTTGAACTTGCTTTAAACTATTTGAGTTGTTGGTTTGTGGAAGAACTTTTAGGAGCATCCTCTGAGTGGTAAAAGGAAAGAGTGGTGAGATTATTTGAGGGTAAGAGATTAATTGTGTGATATACGAGTGTTGACAGCCATTACAAAATACACATGAGGGAGTGCATGTGAGACAACTTTACTACTAAAAATCTCTTGTTTTAAAGCATGTCATCTATAGATTCTTGAAAGCAATTGGAATGAAGGAATGGATTATTATAGTAGGAATGATTAGGAATAAAATGCAAAGAATAATGGAAGGGACATGTACTATAATTCTTGTGATGAGAGTGGTGGTTATAATAACTCAAATATTAGCCAAACCTATGATGAATTACATAAAATTTGTGATTTGAGTAAAACCCATAACCTTTGCGATGAATATTATAGTGATGAATCTTCGGATTATGATGAGATTAGTTATGGCGATGAATGTGTTTATGGTAGAGTTAGGAGTGTGAGTCCTATTAAATTAATTCCATTAAGATCTAGTTTGGAAAGGATTCTTATAAGAGGCCATGAGCTTACTAGAGTTAACAAGGTTTTTCAAACTAGAATAAAAGTATTGTCAAATGTGTGTGTTACTAAAACTGATAGAAATGCTTGTCATAACTTAGTAAGTGCTCACTTTGTTAAAAAGGTGGGTTTGTCTTATGTTAAACATGCTTCACCCTACACCTTCAAAGGAATTAAAGTGGAAGAGAGAGAGCTAGTGCGATTTAATCTTGGAAAATACAAGGATGAGGTTTGGTGTGATGTGGTTCCCTTATTCACACGTCATGTCTCATTGGGAAGACCGTTGTATCTCTATAGAAAAGCTTCATATGATCCAGAAAAGAATAGGTATTCCTTGGTGAAAGATGATAGAAAAAAGATTGCCCTTGTTTCTTTGGAACCTATGGAGAATAAAGAAGATCAATGGAGGTGTTTGAAAAGGAAAAGTAAAGCAAGAGGGGAAACAACAACAGGTTTGAGAATCCTAAAATTAGAGTTGATCTTAGAATTCCTCCAAGGGATAAAAGAGGGATTTTTGGCAAGTACATGGGAGCTGGTGCATTGAAAAACTTCTTCGCACTAAATAAAAGTAAGGATCGGAGACAAAAGAAAGAGAGAAGTAACGGTGAGCAATATGACAACTCAAGAGAGGAAAAAGGAGAGGAAGTGATGAGTGAAAGAGTGAGTTGTCAGAAAGTAAGAATGAGTGGACAGAATTGAGTGATGTGAGTTTGAGAGGTAAAATAAAGAGTAAACCAATGGATTTGAGTGTTAAAAAATAAAAGAAGAGATCAAAAAAATAGAGTACATAAGTGTGAGAGATTCTTGTTCAATCTCTAACCAATTAATTCATTCATTTTCTAGTGTTTCTATTCCAAATGTGGAGGTCAATGAAGAAGTAATCAATGAAGAGTTCGAACAACAATTGCATCAACTAAGGAAATTCAGTTTAAAAGAGGATTTGGAAAGTGTAAAAGCCAATGATTTATGAAAATAATTGCAAGTTGAAGATAAGTTTGACCTTGATTATCTCATGTTGTATGACCTTATTGATGATCTATATGTTTCAAATGATACTAAACTTGTACCACAAATTAATGAGGCCAAATTTTAAAGTGAACATATAACTCAAATTGTGAATGATCCTTCCTTGTTTAATTATTCTTCTCATGAGAGAAGTCTATTACAATGTGATGAAACAGAGGTGCAAGAGAACTTGTGTGAAAAAATCTAAGAGAATTATAGAGAGTTGGCCATGACCGACTTTGATATCATGTTAGGTATGGATTGGTTTTTTGCATGTTACGCTTCGATTAATTGTAGGACCCGTGCAGTTGAATTTTGATTCCCGGGTGATTCAGTTTTGGAATGGAAGGGTAACTCGGCTGTACCAGTTGGTCGATTTATTTCCTATCTTAAGGCTAGGAAGATGATCTCTAAAGGTTGCATGTACCACCTCATTAGGGTTAAGGATGTGGAGTCCGAGACCCCGACTATTTAGTCAGTTCTAGTGGGGTGCGAATATCCGGAGGTGTTTCCTGAGGATTTGACAGGTGTTCCTCTGAAAAGGGAAATCAATTTCGGTATTGATCTATTGCAAGATACGCAGCCTATTTCTATCCCTCCTTATAGGATGGCTCCTGCCGAGCTAAAGGAGTAAAAAAAATTAGTTAAAGGACTTGTTGGATAAGGGTTTCATCAGGCCAAGCAAGTCTCCATGGGGTGCACCGGTTCTCTTTGTTTTGAAGAAGGATGGGTCCTTTCGGATGTGTATTGATTATCGACAACATAATAAGGTCACCGTCAAGAAAAGATACCCCTTGCCCAGGATTGATGATTTATTTAACCAGCTCCAGGGTGCCAGGTGTTTCTCGAAGATAGATCTCAGGTCTGGATATCATCAGCTCAAAGTTTGGGAGTGTGGCGTTCCAAACACGGCCTTCGGAACCCGATATGGCCACTATGAGTTTGTAGTTATGTCTTTTGTGCTAATAAATGCTCCTGCAACTTTTATGGATTTAATGAACAGGGTTTTCAAGGCATATTCGGATATGTTCGTGATCGTGTTCTTCGATTACATCCTTATATACTCCCGGAGCGAGGAGGAGCATGCCGCTCATTTGAGAATAGTGCTGCAAACCCTCAAAGGATCATCAGTTGTATGCAAAGTTTAGAAAATGTGAATTTTTGCTGGACTTAGTGGCATTTCTGGGCCATGTGGTGTCGAGTGAGGGCATAAGGGTGGATTCTCAGAAAATTAAAGCGGTGAAGAATTAGCCTAGACCAGTGAATCCTTCAGAAATTTGGAGTTTCTTGGGCCTAGAAGGCTACTACCGAAGGTTTGCTGAGGGTTTCTCATCTATTGCGGCACCTTTGACCAAGTTGACTCAGAAAAAGATAAAGTTCCAATGGTAAGAGGATTGTGAGAAAAGCTTCTAGGAATTGAAGACCCGACTCATTTCAGCACGAGTGTTGACTTTACCCGAGGGTATCGATGGCTTTGTTGTATATTGTGATGCTTCGAGAGTAGGACTGGGATGTGCATTGATGTAGCATGGGAAGGTGATAGCATATTCCTCTTGACAGTTAAAGGTTCACAAAAAGAATTACCCGGCCCATGATCTTGAGTTGGCCGCAGTGGTGTTTGCACTGATGATATGGCGGCATTACTTGTATGGGGTTCATGTGGACGTGTTCACGGATCATAAGAGCTTGCAATATGTGTTCACCTAGAAGGATCTAAATCTTCGGAAAAGGAGGTGATTGGAATTGCTAAAGGACTACGATATGAGCGTTCATTACCACCCGGGAAAGGCTAATATGGTTGCGGATGCACTTAGTAGGCTCTCTATAGAGAGTGTCTCGCACGTGGATAAGGAAAAGAAGGAGTTGGTGAGAGATGCCCAGACTTGGACGGTTGGGGGTTAGATTGATCAACTCGACCGATGGCGACGTTGTTGTGCAGAATGGGTCAAAATCATCCTTGGTGGTTGATGTCAAATCTAAACAAGAGGAAAATACAGTTTTGAGAAAGCTGAAGCAAGCGATGCGAAGTCAAAAGATAGAGGTTTTCTCCCAAGGGGGAGATGGTTTTCTAAGATATCAGGGTCGGCTATGTGTCCCATACGTTGATAACCTGAGGATTCAAATATTGCATGAGGCACATGGTACCAGATATTCCATCCATCTGGGATCCACGAAGATGTATCGGGACTTGGGAGAAATCTCTTGGTGGGATGGTATGAAGAAGGATATTGTGGAGTTCGTAACCAGATGTCCAAACTATCAGCAAGTGATGGTTGATATTCAAAGGTCGGGAGGTGTACTTCAGGATATTAGCATTCCCGCTTAAAAGTGGGAAGAGATTAATATGGATTTTATTAAAGGCCTACCTCGTACTCTCCGACACTATGATTCCATTTGGGTGGTGGTGGACAGGTTGACAAAGGTTGCACACTTCCTACTGGTTAAGACCACGGATTTAGCGGATGATTATGCCAAGTTGTATATTAAGGAGTTGGTTCGACTTCATGGAGTTCCCATGTCTATTATTTCAGACCGAGGTATTCAGTTTACCTCATAGTTCTGGCGGTCTTTTTAGAAGGGACTTGGGACTCAGATTAAGCTCGGCACAGCATTCCATCCGCAAACGGATGGCCAGACAGAAAGAACCATTCAGATCCTTGAGGATATGTTGAGGGCATGTGTTATAGATTTCAAAGGTAGTTGGAATGATCATTTTCCCTTGATCGAGTTTGCCTATAATAACAATTATCACTCTAGTATCCAGATGGCACCGTTTGACGCTCGTTATGGGTGAAGGTGTAGGTCGCCTATTGGTTTGTTTGAGGTTGGTGCGGCAGCCATAATAGGACCTGATTCGGTTCATGAGGCCATAGTAACGATATAGTTAATAAGTAACCTGTTAAAAACCACTCAGAGTCATCAGAAATCGTATGCTGATGTGATGAGAAGGGATCTGGAGTTTGATGTGGATGACTGGGTATGTCTAATGGTATCTTCCATGAAGGGAGTCATGCAGTTAGGAAAGAAAGGTAAATTCAGTCCCTGCTATGTTGGTTCCTATCGGGTTGTGAGAAGAGTTGGTAAAATAGCTTATGAGTTGGACTTGACATTGGAGTTGTCCTCAGTTCATCCCGTCTTCCATGTGTCACTTTTGAAGAAGTGTTTGGGGGATCCAGCCTTGGTAGTTTTGATACACAACATTGGGGTGAAAGACAGCCTCAGTTATGAAGAAATTCCCATTGAAATCTTGGATTATCATGTTCGGAAGCTGAGAAACAAAGAATTAGCTTCAATTAAGGTCTTATGGAGAAATCAGCATGTTGAGGGAGCTATATAGGAAGCGAAAGCAGATATGATGGCCAAATATCCACATTTATTCTCTACCGGCTCGGTTCCAACATGAGGTATCAGTTTTTCCCTATGACTCTACCTAGTTTTTATGTTTAGTTCATGTGTGCAAGTTTCTTTTATGTGAATAAATGTGTATGTGAAGTATGAAATTAGTTCAGCCATGTGGTTCTATTAGGAGGTAGTCATTCCGTGAAAATTTCAGTTAAAATAATCAGTATTTGAGTATGATAATTGCATGATGTTGTTTTCTGCTTGTTTCTATCATTCGAGGACGAATGATCCCAAGGGGGAGATATTGTAATACCCCGAAAGTGCTTAGGAGCGGGAAAAAGGTTGCAGGACGACAGGTACCATGACCCGTGGTAAGTAACCACGGGCCGTCGTTGGTGGTCGTGGGTTTAGGTGGATAGGTATCAGAGGGAAACAACGGTTGAATCGAAAACCCGTGGTAAGGAACCACGAGTCATCATTTGTTGTCATGGTAGGAAGTGGACTTGGAAGTAGGAAGGTACGATGGGTCATGCAATGACCCGTTGTGGCTTACAACGACCCATTGAAGCCTATGACGAGCCGTGGTGAGGATCGTTGGATAGAAGTTCAGAAGGATTGGGGGAGAAATCAACAACTGAAGGAATGTCCCATTAGATCATAGTATGACCCGTCCTGTCCGTCCGTTGGTTATGTTCCGAAGAGAAGGCATTTTGCAATTCATTCATCGAGAAGACATAATGGTTCGTGGGTTGTTTCCACAACCCGTTGGTACCACTCGTGGATTCCATCCGGCCAGTTTTCAAGGCATGTTCATTAAGGGTATTTTCAACTTTTTCACAGTATAAGGCCCTAAACTACGTCATTTTGGCTTGGGAAAAGCTGGGTTTTAAGAGGACGACCTATTGTAAACTCCCATTCATGCATGCAAGAACTTAGAGAGGTGATTCAAGGGGAGATTTCAAGCTTCTCACCTCAATTCCATCAATTTCATTCTTGGGCTTTTAAGGAGGGTTAGGGGTTCATAATCCCAGGTATGTAAGGTCCTCAATGAGTGGATTCTTCCATACCCACGCCCCTTCTATATTAATTACTCAAAATTTATTTGAAAACTCATGGGGTTTTGTATTTGATTTGTATAAAATTAAATGATTTAGTTATGGGTCTTTTGAGTTTGAAATATTATCATAATCTACTGATTTTAATCATCTTTCGAGATTTAAATGGAGTACAATATTGTTGATTTTGAATTTCTAAACAATTAAGCTTGATTATGCATGCCCCATGATGAATCTATTTATGATCCATTGATCCATTGGTGTTTTTGATAAGACCAACATGAATTATGAATTTATTATGTTATCTATCATGAACTTATGAATTTCAAGCTATATGTATGATCTACAAGTATGCATGAGTTTTATTAATTATGAATTATGTTTTTGGCCGACCCACGGGCGTCAAGTCATGGCTAGTTCATGTATGTTCAAGCATGTTTACGACTATCATGATTTAAATAGCCCATGAACTCATGTATGTATTGTTATGATCACTGTATATGTTTTGGGAGTAGTATCGAACACCGAGTAGGTTCGGGGCTCAGGTTAAGCCCCGGATCTTATGAACTATGTGCCACCATGGTATGTTGGGACCCCCTTTCATGTTTTTTCCAGGCCCAAATGGCCCCTTTCATATGTGATCACGCCCTTCATGGTTTCTACCCTTGGAAAGGTACGAACACCCTCCCGACTAGGGTTACAAGTCGGGCTTAATGTGTGATCATATGGGGTATGTCGGTTAAGAGAATCTCCCACTGTTCCTCATGATTTATGCATGTTTATGATTATGAATGCTGAGTATAGGGCAGCGATTTAGATGCTGGCATAGGCTATCGCTGCCCAGGTTCATAACCGAACAGTGGCACATTACCCTTAGAATGGGAATGCGGTGGAAGCTAGGGTGAGGGATTTCTTGAGGAGGAACCCTCCTAAGCTCATGGGGTCGAAGGTGGACGAAGATCCATATGAGTTCATTGAGGAGATCTTGAGGTCACCCAGGTTATAGGGGTGTGAAATGGTGAGTATCTTGAATTGGACTCCTATCAGCTAAAGGGGGTCACTCATATCTGGTACAAATAATGGAAAGACACCAAGGCAGCGGGAGCGGGCCCTATCAGTTGGGATGAGCTCCACATGGCCTTCCTTGATCGATTTTTCCCGTGGGAGATGAGAGAGTTGAAGGCAGCCGAGTTTGTGAATCTTAAGCAGGGAAAGATGATAGTGCTGGAGTATTCACTTGAGTTCACTCGCTTGACAAAATACTCCCCAGAGTTTGTGGTTGACCAGAGGGCGCGAGTAAGCAGGTTCGTGCACGGGGTGGCCAAGTATCTAGAAAAGGATTGCAGGACTGCTATACTTCACTAGGACATGGATTACCCCAGATGTCTTATATGCCCAGTAGAGGTAACTCACATGAGAGAGAGAGATAGGCCAAGAGGGCCAGGAGTGATAGCTATATATTCTCTCAGTCGAGGTTAGGAGATGGGCATCACTAGCAGTCTTAGCACAGGTCTCTTGCACCAGCACCATCGTCAACTAGTACCCCATCTAGACCACAAGATGATCAAAGGAGCAAGCTTCAGATTCAAGGGGTTATGGTAGCACGCGGAAAGAGCGTACCTTTCTAGCCTGTGCAAGTTGTGGGAAGAATCACCCAAGGAGGTGTTTAGTGGGCTCAGATGCTTGTTTCAGGTGTGGCAGACCTAGAAATAGACTCAGCGATTGTCCTTTAGCCAGGTTAGGGGGTGGTGGAGCCCGTACCCCAGCCGCGAGCTTAGCAACTCAAGTGGCACGTCCTTCCTAGCAGGTTGCTTCGACTAGTTCAGTTGGCGGCCAGCGCTAGAACAGGTTTTATGCACTTGCCTCTCGCTAGGAACAAGAGACTTCCCCCGATGTGGTTACGGGTATTTTGCGAGTCTTCCGTATTGATGCTTATGCCTTGTTAGATCCAGGAGATACCTTGTCTATTGTGACACCTTATACTGCTAGTAGCTTTGGAGTTAGCCCTGAAATTCTATCAGAACCATTCTCAGTTTCTACTTCGGTTGGTGATTCAGTTGTAGCTAGGCGAGTGTATAGAGGTTGCCTCATTACATTATTGCATAAGGTCACCTTCGAAGACTTAGTAGAGTTATGTATGACTGACTTTGACATTATTCTGGGCATGGATTGGTTGTTTTCATGTTATGCTTTTATTAATTGTAGAACCCGTGCGATAGAGTTTAGATTTTTTGGTGAGCCAGTATTAGAATGGAGAGGTAGTTCAGCTATGCTTGCAGGTCATTTCATCTGTTACCTAAAGGCCAGGAGGATGATTTCCAAGTGGTGTATATACAATATAGTCAGGGTTAAGGATGCTACGCCCGAGACCCGGACCATTCAGTCAGTCCCTGTGGTATGTGAGTATCCTAAGGTATTTCCAGATGATCGACCCGGTGTTCCTCTCGAGAGGGAGATTGATTTTTGAATTGACCTCCTACTCGACACTCAAACCATATGTATTCCTCCTTATAGGATGGCTCCAGCCGAGCTAAAGGAGCTAATGGAGCAGTTGAAGGACTTGTTAGATAAGGGTTTCATTAGGCCGAGTAAGTCTTTGTGAGGTTCACCAGTCCTGTTCGTCCGGAAGAGAGATGGTTCTCTCCGAATGTGTATTGATCATAGATAGTTGAACAAGGTCGCTGTCAAGAACAGATCACCTTCACCCAGGATTGATGACTCATTTGATCATCTTTAGGGTGCCAATTGTTTCTCCAAGATAGATTTTGGGTCCGGGTATCACCAGCTCAGGGTTCGGTAGAGTGACAACCCGAAAGCCACTTTAAGGACTCAGTATGGTCACTATGAATTTATTGTTATGTCTTTTGGACTAACCAATGCCCCTGCAGCTTTTATGGACCTAATGAATAGGGTATTCAAGGAATATTTGGACATGTTCATGATCGTGTTCATTGATGACATCCTGATATACTCTCCGAGTGAGAAGGAGCATGCCGCTCATCTGAGAGTAGTAATCCAGACTCTCAAGGATGGCTAGATATATGCCAAATTTAGCAAGTGCGAGTTTTGGTTAGATTCAATAGCGTTCTTGGGTCACGTGGTTTCAAGTGAAGGTATAAATGTTGATTCTCAGAAAATAGAGGCGGTGAAGAATTGGTCCAGACCAGTGAACCCTTCATATATCAGAAGCTTTTTAGGCTTAGCGTGTTACTATCGGAGATTTGTTGAGGGCTTCTCATCTACTGCAGCACCTTTTACAAAATTGACCCAAAAGAAGGTAAAATTCCAGTGGTCGGAGGCTTGGAAGAAGAGCTTCCAAGAATTGAAGACTCGACTCACTTCAGCACCGGTATTGACCCTACCCGATGCTACTGATGGATTCGTAGTGTATTGTGATACTTCAAGGACCGGACTTGGGTGTGTGTTGATGCAGCATGGGAAGGTTATAGCATGTGCCTCTAGACAATTGAAATTTCATCAGAAGAATTACCTGACCCATGATCTTGAATTGGCCACAGTGGTATTCGCCTTGAAGATATGGTGACAATATTCATATGGGGTCCACCTGATGTATTCACGGACCACAAGAGCTTGCAATATGTGTTCACACAGAAATATCTCAATCTTCGGCAAAGGAGTTGGTTGGATCTACTTAAGGACTACGATATGAGTGTCCTTTACCACCACGTAAGGCCAATGTGGTAGCTGATGCACTTAGTACACTCTCTTGTGTCTCATGTGGATGAAGGGAATAAAGAGCTTGTGAAGGAGGTGAATCCAATCGCAAGGTTGGGAGTTAGGTTTGTTGACTCGACCGATGGTGGTGTTGCTCAGAACGGATCAGAATCTTCTTTGGTGACTGATGTAAAAGCTAGACAAGATGATGATCTGATATTTTTAAAGTTGAAAGAAGCCATTCAGAATCAGAAGGTAGAGGTCTTCTCTAAAGGGGGATTGTTACACCATGTAAATTCTTGACATGTAGATGGCCTATTTTCATGTTGGTTAAGAGTTTTGAAATGCCATACATTCTAGAAAAATGCTCGGGGGAAGACCGGACAAGCGCCAAGTCAGAGAGTCACAACAGGGAGCCAGGCAGAACCCCTCCATGATGGCAGCGTGTCACGGAGGGGGGGCCTCCGCGATGACTGGCGTGTCAGGAGGCCCTATTCAGGCCCCAAGTATAAAAGGGCCTCCCACTTCGGTTTTTAATCATTCACTCCCTTTAAATTTCCAGAAACGAACAGAGAACAGAGGGAACGAGAGAATTCAACCAAATTTCATCCGATTACGCCGGCAAACGCGGTCCAAACTCAAATTAACCCTGGATAATGAAGTATAAAGCTGCAGAGAGCATTCCTGTGGAGTTAGTTTCATGAAATTCGGCCAGCAAATCGTCGTCCTACCAAACTAAGGTATGTGGAATTGCTCCAAATTAGTGTCAATATACTCCTAGCCCTAAAGTGAGCATTTGTTCTTTTTGGACTTCCGAGAAATAGCGAGTTTTCGACTATTTTTCGATAAGTCAAAGTTTGGCTATATATATATTCAAAATAGTATTTTCTTCCAGAATATTGATGAATTTAGTTCTAATTGCTATGAATGTGATTACAGTTGGAAGAAATAGCTGAATATTGTCCGAGTTACACTAGTTAGCCGGAAAGCCGACAACTGAGGTATGTAAAGCTAGTTTCTTCGGTAAGTTTGTAATTCTAGTATAGTAAAATAGAATAAATTCCAGAAGGAAGTTCCAGAAGCCGAGTATTAAGTATGTTTGTGTTATTGTGTCATATTCAGAATAAAAGTCAGTAAATCAATGTTAAAGAACGAGATATTATTTTAGACTTAGTACCAAATTTAGTTTAATTCAACCAGAGAATCAGAATAGAATATCAAAACATTAACAGTAATATCAGATTTAATATACATCTTATATGTGATTACGGTTGCTTGTTGAGACTTGTTTGTGATATGCGGGCACCCTTAGAGTTTTCTTGCTGCCCCAGGGTTAATAGTTGTGTCAACTTGCCCGCCAGAGGGTGAGGATACGTCACTCCAAGGAGTGGCATGCCGTCCGCAGTAGGAAGAAGACGGGATGCAACATTCCCCATATCAGGCTGATCAGCATTACAGTATACCATGTCGAGCGCTTGCGCCCATGACACAGATTACAGATTACAAATACAAATTTCATATTATAGTTACAGGAGTCCTCCAGACTCAGATACAGTTATATTCAGGGGCCCAGAGAGCCCAAGCTGTATACCTAAGGAGCCGTTAGGGTGCTCGTAGTTATTAGGTGAGTGGAGTGAATTTATTTTTGGATGGTTTGACCCCGGTAGGGGTATATAGATTGCACGTTGATTGGCACCTTCCAGCTTATGGGGGATGGTATAGGTTCTTGTATGCTATATATATACATATATGTTACTTACTAAATATATACACATGTTACTCATTAAATGAATAGTTAGCAGGATGCCGCATCGACAGGTATGGTTCTTATCTTCCTTCCAGTACAACTAAGCTCAGTACAGATTCTGCTATCCCAGACAGTTATAGATATCCTCTGTCATCTCAGTAACTATCAGTATTACTGTTTATCTTCAGTTATGTTCAATTTTCTTTGCATACTCAGTACTAGTGGTACTGACGCCTTTTGGGGGGCGCTGCATTACTTGCCTGCAGGTACTCACAGACGAGGAGTCGATCCCTTATGATTCTAGCCAGCACATAAAGTCATCAGCTCTTGTCATCCGTAGCTAGACAACTAGAGGTTTATTTCTTTTCTTTTGTTATCCGGTATGGGTAGGCCGGGGCCCTGTCCCAACCATCTTATCAGTATTATTAGAGGCTTGCAGATTGTATATTCCCTATGGTCAGCTGTACCGGTCGTGTGAGGTCGTGTGTATGTTTTAGTTTTTAATGATGGCTATGTGGGGCCTTATTCAGTTGGTAGTTATGACCTTGTCGGTCACGTAGCGGTTTAGCTCCTGTTTTCCTAATTCAGAAGTAACTAGACAGCATGGTGGCCTTGTCGGCCCGCATAGGTTCCTTTATACTATCGTTGTTCTGGTTAGCTATTATTATCTTATAGGTGGCTATAGGCCTGGTCGGCCGGAGGCTGTATTTACAACCATTATATATCCCGTTGTTTGCTTGAATCCTGAGTTAGAGCCAGTCTGGCACCAGAAGTGCTCAGGCTCAGCTAGTCCAACAGTCCAAATCCTAGTAGGGCACTAGGTGCTAGTCATGCCTCCCAAGGTAGGGCGTGACAGGGAGATGGTGTTCTTCGGTACTAAGGTCTCTTATGTGTTCCAGACATGGGTAAATTGGGGAGCAGGATGTTGCATGAGGCTTATGGATCCAGGTATTCTATCCATCCGAGTGCCACCAAGATGTACCATGACTTGCAGGAAATCTATTGGTAGAATGGCATGAAGAGAGATATTGCAGAATTTTTAGCCAAGTCCCCAAACTGTAAGCAAGTAAAGGTTGAGCATAACAAATTGGGAGGTGTAGCTCAGGACATCAGCATTCCTACTTTTAAGTGGGAAGAAATAACATGGACTTCATAACAGGTTTGCGTCGCACTCGTAGACAGTATGACTCCATTTGGGTTGTGGTGGACTGGTTGACCAAGGCTACTCATTTTCTACCGGTCAAAACTTCTGATTCAACAGAGGATTATGTCAAGTTAAACATTCGAGAGTTGGTTCAGTTGCATGAAGTTCCCTTGTCCATCATATCGGATAGAGGTACCTAGTCTACCTCTCAGTTCTGGAGATCCTTCCAAAAAGACATGGTACTCAAATCAAGCTTAGAAAATTGTTTCAACTGCAAACAAATGGTTAGGTGGAACTCACTATTCAGACTCTTGAGGACGTGTTGATATCCTGCATTATCAATTTCAAGGGTAGTTGGAATGATCACTTGCCACTTGTTGGGTTTTCCTGCAACAACAACTACCATTCCAGTATATAGATGGCTCCATTTGAGGCCTACTTTGGGCGGAGATGTAGGTCTCCCATTGGTTGGTTTGAAGTCGCTGAGGCTACGTTGATAGGTCCGGATTCAGTTCATGAGGCCATGAAGAAATTTTAGTTGATAAGGAAAAGGCTGAAAATGGATCAAAGTCGCCAAAAGACCTATACGGATGTGAGAAGAAGAGAGCTTGAGTTCAAAGTCGGTGATTGGGTGGTTTTGAAGGTATCTCTCATGAAGGGAGTGAAGAGATTTGGAAAGAAAGGGAATCTCAGTCCCCGCTATGTTAGGCCATACCAGATAGTCAGACGTGTGGGTAAAGTAGCTTATGAGTTAGAGTTACCTTCGGAATTAGCTTCAGTTCATCTCATCTTTCATTAATCATCTTGAAAAAGTGCTTAGGTGGTCCAGCTTTAGTTGTTCTGGTGGAAAGTGTGGGTGGGAGAGATAGCCTCAACTATGAGGAATTTCCGGTTGAGATATTGGATCGTCAAGTTCGGAGGCTGAGGCACAAAGAAGTATCTTCATTAAATATGTTAGGGAGATATCAACATGTTAAGGGAGCTATGTGGGAAGTTGAAGCGGATATGATGGCTAAATACGCTCACCTGTTCCCTACCGGCTTAGTTTTAGTTTGAGGTATCAGTTCTTGAGTTAATACTCTAGACAGTTTCCATGTTCAGTTCATGTGCGCAAGTTTGTTTTATGTTATGGTAAATGTATGTGATGCCTGAATTCAGTTAAACTATGTAGTTCTTTTCGGAGGTAGTCATTAAGTCGGTTTTCAGCTTAAATGATCAGTATTTTCATATAATGATTGTATGTTTATGCTTGTTTTGTATGTTTCTAACGTTTGAGGACGAATGTTCCCAAGGGGGAGATATTGTTATACCCCCGAAACCCAAGGATCAGACCCGGGAGTTTAAAACAGAGAAAAACTGAAATTCTACACCAGGTCACAGAACGTGTCGTTAGTTGACCCGTGAGGAGTGACCACGAGTCATGAAGTGACTCATGGTAAAGAAAGGAGGTGGCATGGTCTGGGGGAGACCACGGGCATGACCACGAGTCGTGCTCAGACCACACGACTCGTAAGGTCACCCGTGCCCTAGACGGGATGCTTGGAAAGGAGTTTTGGATAGTGAGGATCACGGGTGGTGACCATGAGTCTTGGTCAGCCACCATGATTTGTGGGGTACCCTAAATTTTTGGCAATGAAATGACAACTTAGGGCCACGAGTCGTGGGCCCGGTTATGAGTCGTCCAGTCCTTCGTGGGGACTTACAGCAAAATTCTGCGATTTAAGTAAGGGCTTTTCCATAATTCCTAAGTCCTAGGGTCCTAAACTACATCGTTTTAACCTCAGAAAGGTGGATTTAAGAGGGGAAAGACAAGCCTAAGTGTTCATTCATGCATGCAAAGGAGTAGAAGGGTGATAGTGGGGTGATCAAGGTAATTTCAAGGCTTGCTTCCTTAATTTCCTCTTGGGCAATCAAGGGGATGTAGAGATTTAACTCCAAATCAGGTATGTATGGTTTGAATGGGTGGTTTAATCCATACCCATGCCCAAAGTTTCCCTAATCCATGAATTCTACAATTCAAGTCTCATGGGGTTTTAATCCAATGCATGAATCCTCAAGTAATCGGTATGGGTATATTAATTGTATGTCTAAATTGATGGGTTTCGAATAATGGGCTGATTTTCTATTGTTTTAAATCATTATTTTTTATACTAGTGTTTTAACTTAAGGAGCCCAATTATGAGAAATCCACGAGAGTTCAGGATTACGATGATTTTACAAGTATGATGTGAATTTTCGATTTAGAAAGCATTTTTTCAATTACCCATGTTTTTATGATCATGATTTCCATCAAATTGAGTATTTCAAGTATATTTAAATATTGGGCAATGCCCACATGTCAAGCATGATTCATGATTTATGACTTTGGCCGACTTACGGGACCGATTTCATGGCAAGATAACGAACCTTCAAGCATGTTTATGATTATCATGATTTAACTAGCCCATGTATGCCATGTTTGTTACTTTATGAGAATGTTGCATGTTTTGGGAGTAGTATTTAACACCGAATAGGTTCAAGGCCCAGGTTACGCCCCAAATCTCAAAACTACGTGCCACCGTAGGTCATGTTTGGGACCTCCCTTGAGGTTGTCCCCTTTTGCTGTAATGGGCCTTTCATGAGTGATATCACGCCTTTCATGGTTCTACCCTTGGCAAGGTACGAACAGCCTCCCGACTAGGTTTGCAGGTCAGACTCCATGTGTGCTCATATGGGGTCTGTCGGTTATATGAATCTCCCACTATTCCTCATGATTTATGCATGTTTATTATTATGTATTTTGGATCAAGTCATGTTAAATAAAGATTATCTCTTATGATTATGAGTACGATTGTATTACGAATGTTTTGAAAACCTTGAGCCTTATGTTACGTTACATTATTTATGATATGAGCATGATGTCCTACTCTTATGATCATTTATGAGTTTTATATATTTTAAATGTAAATTTTTCTTACCTTGCATACTCGGTACATTCCACATACTGACTGCATACTTTCTATGCTATATCGTTTCATGATACAGGACTCGGCTCTTAGGCTCATCCTTATCCATAGACCATCTCGGAATTACTCTCAGCTTTATTGGTGAGTCCTCATGTTCTGAGGGCCGTATGACTAGATGTTTATGTTGTTCTTTTGTTTCACTTTGGCCGGGTTATTTGGGGATGTTGTCTCATCAACTCATCTTACATGTTAGAGGTTTTCAGACTGTATGTAGCACTCAGCTTGTGTGTATGACTAGTACTTTCGAATATTATGGCATGCTATGTTATGTTTATGTTTCCGCTATGTCTTATGTTAGTATTCCACATAAAGTGAATAAAGTTAGATGTACTCTTATTCCATGGGTCGACTTGGGGCCTCCTCGGGGTTCCTTATCTCGTGTTACAATCCGGGTCTATGTTGGGGTGGTGACAACTTTACATTTAGAGTTGGTTAGGTTGCATGGGGTTCCGTTTTCTATCATCTCAGGTAGGGGTACTCAGTTCACTTCACAGTTTTGTTTAGAAGGGCCTTGGTAAGCTTAGCACAACTTTTCACCCGCAGACGGATGGTCAAGCCGAGCGGACCATTCAGGCCCTAGAAGACATTTTGTGAGCTTGCCTAATTGATTTCAAGGGAATTTGGGATGATAATTTTGTCTCGTTGCGTTTTTCTATAATAATAGTTACCACTCCAGCATTTAGATGGCTTCATTTAAGGCTCTTTATGGGCTACGGTGTAGATTACCTATTGGATGGTTTGAGGTAGGCGATACTATGTCGATCGGGCAAGATTTAGTTCATGAGGTAAAGGAGATGGTTCATCTTATTAGATAAAGGATAAATATGGCTCAAAGTCATCAGAAATCCTATGCGGAAGTTAGGAGGAGAGAACTTGAGTTCGCGATTGATGATTGGGTATTTTTAAAGGTGTCACCCATGAAGAGGGTTATGAGGTTTTTAAAGAAAGGGAAGCTTAGTCTCGGATATATTGGTCCTTATAGGATTCTGAGGTGCGTGGGAAAGGTGGCCTATGAGTTGGGGTTGCCTGTGGAGTTACCTTCAGTGCATCTATTTTCCATGTGTCATTGTTGAAGAAGTGCATTAGCGGTCCAACTCTTGTAGTTCCTATAGAGAGTATTGGTGTGAAGGATAGCCTCACCAATGAGGAAGTTTCGGTAGAGATTCTTGACTGTCAGGCTCAAAAGTTGAGGAACAAGGAGGATGCCTCTGTGAAAGTCCTTTGAAGAGATCAACTTGTAGAGGGAGCTACTTGGGAAGCTAAAGCAGCTATTATGGTGAAGTACCCTTACCTCATCCCTTCCATCTCACTTCCAACTTGAGGTACTAGTTTCCTCCTGTCTCTAGATTCATGTCAAGTTCATATCTCTCAGTTCTTTCATCTCTTCAAATGCATGCATGTTTCATGAATTTCGTTTAGTCATGTATCTCAGTTCTAAGTTATTCACTCCATCAGTATTTAGTCTATAGCATTAAGTTATGGGATTGCAGCTCTTTCCCTATCTTTTTAGCTTTACTAATCTCCATTCAAGGACAAATGTTCCCAAGGGGGAGATAATGTAACACCCCAAATGTCTCTAAGACTAGACCCGATGTTATGAGTTAGATCATGTAGACAGAAATGGAAAAGGCCTTAGAACGAGTCTCAATACGACTAGTAGGATCATGGTAGAAGTCATACCAAAGAACCATAGTATGATGTCCAGGAAAGTTGGTTGAAACCACGACAGGAACCTATTATTCATACCTTGATAGTATGAGTCGTACTAGAGAGTCATGGGAAGATATATAGAGAAGTGTTATGAGATTTTGTGGGTTGTTCGACGCAAAACTACATGCAAGTGCACATGGTCGTACAAGTAGTAAAGTGGCTTTATTTAAAGCCGAGTATCTATCCCACAGGGACTGAACTACGGTAGTAATTAACCTAAGCGTTAGTGAACGATATCTCTATGAATGTAGAAAACCAAACAAATAATGTTTTATAATTTAAGATTACTAAATAATAAGAACCTAAGTAGAGATTATAATTTGATGTTTGAACAATAGCAATGAACAAGTTGAGGTTAAGGCAAGCATGCAGGGATGTAATTTCTTAATTCAAATCAACTAATCTTCTCTTTGGTTGCTAGTTAGGAATTAATCGCCTATGGATTGGATCTTTCGACTCCAACCCAATTAAGGAATCATAAGACCTTATTCTACATTTCTGTAATATAAGAAACTCATGCTCTAGTCATACATAACCAATTCCATAAATGACTAATAAGACTTTCAGATATATTTCTATTTTGAACGTAAATCCATTCTCAATTTTCTCAACTAAGAAAAGATCATACCCTACCAATTCACATTTGTCCAATTACTTTCCTTTTCAGAATCAAAATTGGATTTCTAAGATATACGTTAACATTGGCCAAACATTAATGCAGTAAAAACAAGAATTGATAGAACAACCATTGAAGAAAAGATGAAAACTGAAATGATTAATGATTACATTCCACTACAATTATCCTTAACCTCAGCAAGAGGTGAATTAGCCACTCATTTGTGGATTAAACATCTTCAAATAAGTAGAATTCATACAAGCAATTGAAATTAAAGAGAAAAAGGAAGATAATAACCCTAGAATTTTCGTCCACTCAACTGCCTGCTACCCACGTTCTTGCTAAAAAAAAAGTCAGAATGTTTAAAATAAAACCTAAGTGTGCTATTTATACTATTAAGAATTTTTTCTGGAATAACAAGCAACGTGGCACGGAGTGTATCGTGGAGCACTGCCTATGTGCCACGGTGCTATCACGCACCTTCACTTGAACTTGAGGTTCCAGATAAACACACTCAACGTGACACAGAGTGCATCGCGGAGCATTGCCTCCGTGCCATGGAGGTAACGCGCACCTCCACTGGAATTTGACATAATTCTTCTTCCCAGGCAAAATGCCTACACAATGGTAGCGTTACACGGTGCCATCGCGAAGCCCCTATTTTTGCCAACCCTTGTCAACTTCCACTTCTTGCTTCCGAGTCCATCCCCACACTTCACCAACTTGTAGATTAACTTCCAAAAATTCCTTCTACCTGCAAAACAACGCTAATCATGTTGGTTAGTATAAATTCACATTTATCTAAGAATCACACGAGAATGTACACATAACAATAGATAAACAAGTAGAAATGAAGCATTTGAGTATAACTTGGGCAGGATATTCTACCCAATATCACTTACCCCACACTTAAAACCTTGTTCGTCCTCAAACAATACTCTCACATATCATGCAATTGAAACCTACGCATAGCTAATTTGGCTCGACCATTCAAGCTACGGCTATACAGATTATTTAAGATACCAAATCATCAAGAAAACATGCATGGTTTCATCAATACAATGAAGGACACCACATTAAGACATCCTAACCTCAAGAATCGATTCTCGATCTTGGAAAACTCGTGCAAATCAACTGATCAAGACATCCGACACGAATTTTTATCTCTTGTCATGCATGTGCCCTCACAACACAAGAGAATGACCCCATTTGCACTCATAAGATTACCAAAGCACTACATGTAGGGGTATATGAATACGATTTCACTTGCTCTCCCAAAGAATTCACATGCATCATGTCATGAACCATAAGCTTGCCTCTAGTGTTTTACTCCACTAATATAAGGATGTGTGATGTAAGATCACGTAGGACTTAATGGGTTGTAATGTAAGCTGAGGAACTAGTAAATACTGGGCTAACCAATAATAGCAACTAGCTTCCCTAAGCACTTTTCAATACATCCCGCCTTCATTACGGACATTGCTTCTTCTTCCATCCTCTCATTCTTGAATTTTCTTCTTTGTTTTTGTTCCCATTTCTTTAAGCACACTCGTCTTACTAGCAAAGAGTATTTATGCATCTTATTTTTTTGTTTCTCATTTATTGATTTTCTTAGTCTCTACTATTAATTAATAAATTTAAACAAGTGCACCTTTGACCTTTTCTTTAGCTTCCACAACTTCCGCTTTCCTTTTGTTTCACACTTCTCACTCCTTTACCCTTTGGGAAAATTGTTTTTCTTAAGCGCTTAAGAGTTTTGGATCAAATTCACGGCTAATGAAAAGAAGGGGTTAAGCTCGGTTTGTACCTCCCAAAGAATAGGCTAAAGGCTCAATGGGGATAACTAGGATGTAACATTCAAGGTAGGTATGATAAGGGAGAAACTTTCGGTTTGTTCAAAGAAATGCCTACATCCTTTCCTACAATCCACATCCTTCATTTCGTTTTGTATACACACCAGGCAAGTTCTAGACACTTCACAATAGAATGGAATAGACGAAACCTCACCTCACACTCATTGCACATGCTCAACTTAAGACATATTCACAGACTTTTCAATCAGCTAATTACAAGAATTCACTATTAAGCCTCGATCACACCGAATCGAACTCTATGGCCTAGGTATCTCAACATGTTTAACATATTTGCATGCTTTCGTATGAATCACACATGCATCTTAATATCACGTGTAACACGTAAAAAGAATTCTGAACCATTAATTAGCGACACGTTTGGGAAACAAACAAAAGAAAGAAGAAAAAAAAGAAAAAAAACTACTCCTATCGACTACATTTCCCTTAAGACAGTCGTCATCAATCCATCATAGGGAACAGTCGCTATCTACGACGTCGGTTCAGTGGGACTATTCTCGGGAAAAGCACCGAAAACAAAAACCGAGAAACGCAACATAAAAAATTTCAACAAAAAAGAAAAAAAAAATTTGATAGAAAAAGATAAAAATATAATTGAAAAATATTTACACATCACGCACAACAGCAGCTTAAGATTCATTACAACACCAACATCAATTACAGAACACGAAACACAGAGTCATAGGATCACAATTTGCATAATCACACAAACATAAACACAACAGCTAGCACCTAACTACTCCCACCCCACACTTAATCTGAACACTGTCCCCAGTGTTCACATAATTGAAAAATATCACAAAGGTTGGGTGGTGAAACTCCCTGGTCAATCAAAGTATTCAATTTCTTCATCAGGTGCCAGCGCGTCGTCTCCCATATTAGAATCGCCCCCGCCGTCCTCGTCCGACTCAACATCTGAGTCCTCCCGGCGTGTCTCCTCATCGGTAGGGACGCCATCATCCACGGACTCCATAAATGCGGGCCCCACTCTGCATAAAGCCCGGGCATTCTCGTTGAATGGGTAATCCAACTCGACCTGCCACAGCTCATCCTCCATTGCGGGCTGTCCACCGATGCGCAGCTGCAACATCTGCATCCCATACAAGTGGGCCATGTACTGATCATCCCAAGCATGTCGCTCGGTTAGTGCCAGCACCGGCCCATAAGTAGTGTTAGGTGCCTTGGTTTTGGTGACATCCAAGGCACGCCTGTCAATCTGAGGGATGTAATCTAGGGCCTCCTCCTCAATACCGTGTCCCCTTAGATACGTGGTAAGCAGACCAACGAACCCATATCTATGCCCCTAATACAATTGGGCTCTCTTCATGGGGGAGATGATCACCGCCCCAACATTGATTTCTAGCCCCTTCATCAGTGCGTTCACCAGACAAACTCTATCCCCAGTGACATCAGTCATGTGCACCCCCGGGATCAGGCACAAACAAACAATCTTCAACCAAATCCGGGCCTCTCTGTTCATCTTAGAATAGGGCAATGTCTGATGGTAGCCCCTTTCCTTGTGCCTACCCCACCCTACTGCCGATCGGGCTCCACATAAGGTGTGTCTGATGTCTGCATAGGGTGTAGTGATGTTCAGCTGATGGAGGACATGAGCGTCTGTGTCCCGCGCCCCCAGGATTGCATTCAAATGGTGGGGTTCAAAGGTGACAACCTGCCCTCTAATTTTGATTGTGTGGCTGCGTAAGGTCGGTACCAATTGGCATAGAACTCCCAGATAAGATGGAGATTGCACTCTCTGGGTTCTTGAAAAATGAAGTTTATCCCAGTAGTGTCAATCCTGTGTAGAATCCACGGGAATTCTTGTGCTAGTGGCTCCCGTGCTATCTGCTCCTCCGGGAAGTATTTGGTTTCCTTATGTTTGGCATACCATTTCTTCCCTTCATCCGTCACCCATCTGGTTCCGTACTGTCGGCATTGCCCTCGAGGAACCGCTGGTACTGCTACCCCTAATCTTACTCTCTTTCTGCTGGTGCCCGATGTGGATGCGCCCTTGCCCTTGTCCTGTCTTCCTGACATTGTTCCTGTACATTCAAACATACAGTCCCAATGTTATTTAAGTCATAGTTAGCTACAACTAAGGTTGGGTTTAATTTGATCACCCCACACTTAGTCTTTAGCCACAGTCAATACAATTCGACAAGACAATCATGTTTTTGCAATCCTTAATTCTCAACATGCTCAGTTCATTCATTCAAGTCGATGGAATAATTACTTTGTACTACTCAGACTTCATACACTGAATTATAAAAATGCCTCCATCGATTCAATTAAATCATCATGAGCACGTTGCAATTTTGGTTCAACAACCTATGTTAATTCTCCATTTACATTCTCCCGAAAATCCCTCTTCTATCCTAGAATATTCAACATCAATCACAATACATTTCACTTCAAACAACATGCACAACCCAATTTATCAACATTGTAATGCATTTTGTCTTCTTCTTATTCAATCCTCCACCCTAGTTATCAACATCGTAAGAATTTCACAAAACATGCAACCATTGAGTTAATCTACTCACAACGATACTATGAACATCATTAAATCATAACTCAATTGATTTCAAGCTTATTTCTCACTTAGGGCATGGTTTCGTCACAAAACATGTTCAAGAATCGAAAATTTGAGAAATAATAAGGAAAAATTCAAGAACATACCTTTACTTTGATGAAATTGAAGAAAACTCGAAGGAATTTGATCACTAGGTCCGTGTCACATTGGGGGGAGAAGGGAATTTTTGGTGTGGGTCGCGGAGGAAATGAGAGAATGGGAAACAAATGAAGGAATTTGGGGTTAAAAGGAGGTTTTTCGCGCGGGTTACCCGGTGACTCGAGGTGACCCGACGTGAAATACACCACAACGTGTCACAGAGGGTAACGCGAAGCACCGCCTCCGTGACATAGAGCCATCGCGTAGGCTCACTGGAATGTCCCAAATTTTATTTTTTTACCTTGATTTTTTTTCTTTGTGCTTTTTTGTATTTTTGCTCTCCGTTCCACCTGAAAATCATTCAACCACATGAAATTCATTAGAAATCATAAGTTTCCTTTCAACTATTTTATTTTTTTCTTTTTCTTTGTTTTTCTCTTTTTTTTTTCAAATAATCCTACTCTTCTATTACAATACATTCAGGGTTGCCTCCCGTGCAGCGCCTGATTTACCATCGCGGCTCGACACTATTCATTCTCAATCATCCTCTAGAGTGATGGACGTCTTCTCTCGAATAACATCCTTACCCCAATAATGCTTACATCTTTGCCCGTTCACCAAAAATGTGGCACTTCTATCTTCTTGCCATAACTCCACTGCCCCATGTGGGGTCATTCTCACCACTTCAAACGGTCCTGACCACTTGGACCGCAACTTTCCTGGAAAAAGCTTCAACCTTGAGTTAAATAACAACACTTTCTACCCCGGCTCAAAGATCCGATGCACCATATGCCTATCGTGCCACCTTTTAGTTTTCTCCTTGTAGGATTTGGCACTTTCATAGGCATGCCATTGAAACTCATCTATTTTGCTGAGTTGCATCAACCTCTTCTTCCCTGCTAGCTCCGAATCCATGTTTAGCTTTCTCACGGCCCAAAAGGCTTGATGTTCCAACTCCACAGGTAGATGACATGCCTTTCCATAAACCAATCTGTATGGAGAAGTCCCAATGGGTGCCTTGTATGCAGTTTTGTAAGCCCACAATGCATCATCAAGTTTGCTTGACCAATCAATTCGTTGTGCATTCAGTGTCTTCTGTAGAATCTGCTTTATCTCTCTATTTCACACCTCCACTAGCCCACTAGCTTGGGGATGATACGCTGTTGATTCCTTGTTCCGCACCCCATATTTAGCTAGCAATTTCTTGAAACTCACATTCACAAAATGAGCCCCTCCATCACTGATAATAGCTCGAGGCGTCCCGAACCTGGTGAAAATTTTCTTTTTCACAAATTTTTTCACCACCTTGTTGTAATTCCTGGGACAAGCTGTTGCCTCGACCCACTTAGATACATAGTCAACTGCTACCAAGATGTAACAATTACCAAATGACGGTGGAAACGGGCCCATGAAGTCTATTCCCCATACATCAAAAATCTCAACCTCTAATATCTGTTGCAGTGGCATCTCCTGTCTTCTACCAATTGTGTCTGTTCTTTGACATCTATCACACATTTTTACGTATGCTATAGAATCTCTAAATAGAGTAGGACAAAAGAAACCTGACTGGAGCACCTTTTGAGCTGTCCGCACTCCTCCGTGGTGCCCTCCATACAACGATGAGTGATAGCTCCTCAATACTTCTGCAATCTGGCTCTCTAGGATGCATCGTCTCATCACTTGATTCGGTCCCTGCTTAAAAAGATATGGCTCATCCCATAAGTAATACCTGCAATCATGTCCCAACTTCTTTCTCTCCTGAGTCGTAGCCTTCGGTGGGTAGACTCCACTTACCGACAAGTTCACAATATCCGCATACCAAGGGATTTCAGCTTCCCTTATTGCCAAGAGCTGCTCATCTGGGAACTCTTCTTTGATGTTGTCACCTTCCTTTACATGCAACCGGCTTTCCAATCGCGATAGGTGATCTTCCACTTCATTCTCGCTCCCCTTTCTGTCCCGAATCTCTAGGTCAAACTCTTGTAGCAACAATATCCATCTGATTAGTCTGGGCTTTCCATCCTTCTTATTAAACAAATACCGAATTGCTGCATGATCAATATACACCACTACTTTCGAACCTACCATGTAGGACCTGTATTTATCAAATGCGAAACACTAATTCTAGCATCTCCTTTTCCATGACTGTATAATTGACTTGGGCTGCATCAAGTGTTTTGCTTGCATAATAAATGGAATGAAAATTTTTATTCCTCTGTTGTCCCAATACAGCTCCTACAGCCACGTCACTCACATCACACATTAATTCAAAAGGTTACTCCCAATCCGGAGAAATAAGAATAGGCACTTCTACCAACTTCTGTTTTAGCTCCTCGAATGCTTTTACACAATCCTTGTCGAACTCGAACTTCACCTCTTTTTCTAGCAACCGGCATATCGGTCTAGAAATTTTCAAGAAGTTCTTGATGAACCGTCTATTGAGCCCTGCAATGTCCGAGAAAACTACGAACACCCTTCACTGACACTGGTGGTGGTAGCTTTTCGATGACTTCAATCTTTGCACGATCAACTTCCAACCCTTTGTATGACACCTTATGACTAAGGATGATACCCTCCTTGACTAAAAAATGACATTTCTCCCAGTTGAGCACAAGGTTAGGGTCTTCACATCGAGCTAGCATCCTGTCCAGATTCTGCAAACATGTAGCAAATGAATTACCGAAAACAGAAAAGTCATCCATAAATACCTCGACAAAATCTTCCACCATATCGTGAAAGATCGCCATCATGCATCTCTGGAATGTGGCTGGTGCATTGCATAGACCAAATGGCATCCGCCTGAAAGCATATATCCCATAAGGACATGTAAAAGTGGTCTTCTCCTAATCCTCCAGTGCTATGGCTATCTGATTATAGCCGGAATATCCATCAAGAAAACAATAATACTCTTGTCCTGCTAACCTATCCAAAATCTTATCAATAAATGGAATAGGATAATGATCATTCCTCGTGGCCTCATTTAGTTTCCTGTAATCCATGCAAATTTGCCAGCCTGTGACTGTGCGTGTGGGAATCAGCTCATTCTTTTTGTTGGTGACCACGGTCTTCCCTCCTTTCTTTGGAACACACGGAACGGGGCTAAGCCATTCACTGTCTGAAATGGGATATACCACACCTACATCAAGCAACTTGATCACATCCTTCTTAACTACATCCTTCATCACCGGATTCAACCTCCGCTGATGTTGCACAGTTGGCTTGGATCCTTCTTCCATAAAAATCCTATGTGTGCAAAAAGCTGGACTAATTCCTCTTATGTCTGACATCTGCCAACCCATTGCTTTCTTCCGCCTCTTGAGGACCACCAATGCGTCTTTTACTTGTGCCTCTGTCAGTTCTGCTGAAATGATGACTGGCAAGGTGTCATCTTCCCCCAGAAATACATACTTCAGATGTGGAGGCAATGTCTTCATCTCCAATTTCGGTTCCTCCTCAATTGATGGCTTTGGCAATGGTTCCAAGGACCTCATCAATGGCTCAAAGTCTTGCTTCCTGGAAACCATTTTGGCTCGTTCAGCATCTACACCATCTCATATGTAGCATTGTCTCCAAAATGATTGGAGCCCATCAAGGCTCTCTCCAATGGGTCCTGTGAGTCAACAATCTGAAGAATTGATTCCTGATTTAGCACATTGATTGCTGATAGCTCTTCATAAATGGCCGGTAGTTTTATGGCCTTATACACATCAAAAACCTCTACTTTGTCATGTGCTCTCATGGTTAGTTGCCCAGCAGCCACATCAATCAAAGCTTGCCGGTTGCCAAGAAAGGACATCCCAAAATAAATGGGACTTCCGCATCCGGCTCGAAATCCAAGATAACAAAATCCACCGGGAAAATGAGGGAGCCCACTTGTACTAGCACATCCTCCACAATACCATCTGGTCTGGCCAATGAACGGTTAGCTAGATGCAAGATCACAGTAGTTGGTCTAGGGCTGCCCAGCCCCAACTTCTTGAACACCGATGTCAACATCAAGTTTATGCTTGCTCCCAAGTCACATAATCCGCGAGCTCGAATACATTACCCAATTGTAATCTGAATGGTAAAGCTCCCAAGATCCTTGAGCTTTGTCGACAATCTATTCTATATTCGGGAGGTGCACTCCTCAGTAAGGGCCACCATAGCATACTCCATCAATCTGCTTTTGTTTGCTACGATGTCCTTGATGTACTTGGCATATTTCGGCACTCCCTGCAAAACATCAACTAAAGGTAAGTTAATATGTACCTGTTTCAGCACTTCCATGAATTTCTTAAAGCAAGCTTCTTGCTTGTGCTTCTTTAATCTCTAAGGGAACGGGGGTGGTGGTCTTTCTATCTTAGCTTCCTTTTCCTTCCCCCTCACATCATCATGTTCCCCATCTTTTTCCACTACTCCAGATTGCTAAGGTGACCTTTCTGGTTCCACCTCCTTAAGTTGAAGTCCACTCCTTGTGGTAACTGCATTGACCTGCTTGGGATTTGGGTCACTATCACTTGGCAATCCTCCCCTGGGCCTGGTGTTTTGAGCTCCAGCTAACTGTCCAAACTGATACTCCAACGCCTTTGTAGCTAACTGCTGATTTTTCATGTCAGCCACTAATTTCACATAATCATCCTGCAACTGCGCTTGGTTAGCTATTATTGTCTTGAACATATCCTCAATGTTGCTGGGTGGTGGAGGAGGTGCATTGTTTCCTTTAATATCAACTGAAAATTTTGATGTCCCCCTTGATTTCTCTGCAGACCCTGATTCGAACTCTGTCCTTGATGGCTATTACTCCCCCAAGAAAAATTCAGACGGTTCCTCCAATTCGGGTTGTAACTGTTGCCATGCTGTTGATTATTGTTCCTCTGGACGTTCCCAATAAAATTTACAGAGTCTGGATTGGCACCAAAACACTCAGCTGAGTGTTCACTACTCCCACATACTTCACACCATACCTGATGAACTGCATTGACTGGGGCTTGTGCTTGATTCAAGCTCATACTGCTGAAGTGGGTGTTGAGTTGATTTTGCAACGCAGCTATCTGTGCAGCAATAGCTGTAAAACCATCCACCTCAAAAACTCCTGCAACTTTCCTTGTTCCTCCTCGAGTTGAATCCGCATTCCATTATGGATTGCCCTATGAAATACGGTTTAACAAAGTGTAAAGCTCCTCATATGTCTTCTCCAGTGCCTGCCCACCAGCTGCTGAATCTAACAGAATCTTAGTATGTGGTTCTAACCCCTCAATGAATGTACGCACCAACACATAATTAGACTGGTGATGATGAGGACAAACCCTTAACATCGACTTGAACCTCTCCCAAGCTTGATACAAATTCTCACCCTCTCTTTGTTTGAAACTTAGAATCTGACTTCTAAGTCTGGCTGTCTTCCCAGATGGAAAGAATCGTATCAAAAACTTCCTTTCAAGATCATCCCAAGTGGTGATAGAATTAGGTGGTTCATATTTTAACCACCTCTTTCCTTCCCCCAATAGTGAGAACGGGAATAATGTAAGACTCACATAGTCAGATGATACTCCAGCGGGAATGTAAGTTTCACTTATCTCCAAAAAGTTTTGGAGATGTTGTTGTGGATCTTCATGAGGGAGACCTGTGATTTCCCGTTGGTGTGCAACAACTGCACCATATTCTGCCTAAGCTCGAACCTCCCTCCTGGCTCTGGTCTGCAAATACTAGATGTAACATTATTTGCATGTGGGATTTCCACTTCGCGGACCGGTCTTGCTGCCATCTCTTCGGGCACTAAAACTGCCCTTACAAGTGGCGGATTCTGTTGCTGCTCCAGAATTGCCTGTCTTAGCAACTGCAGCTTCTTCTCTAGAGCTTCCCTTCGTTGGCGATGAAATTGCCTCTATGGGTCTATAAATGAATCCACCAACTCCTTATCTCTTGCCAGCGTCAGAAAAATTCGATACCTGCAAAAGAAAGGCTAAGACCGAGTTGTCAACACTTATATTGAATTTTTAAACTAACACTAAGAAAATAAATTCACAAATTGCCAGTCCCCGGCAACAGCGCCAAGAACTTGTTTGATGCAAAACTACACGCAAGTGCATGTGGTTGTACAAGTAGTAAAGTGGCTTTATTTCAAGCCAAGTATCGATCCCACAGGGACTGAACTACGGTAGTAATTAACCTAAGCGTTAGTGAACAATATCTCTATGAATGTAGACAACCAAACAAATAATGTTTTATGAGTTAAGATTACTAAATAATAAGAACCTAAGTAGAGATTATAATTTGATGTCTGAACAATAGCAATGAATAAGCTGAGGTTAAGGCAAGCATGCAGGGATGTAATTTCTTAATTCAAATCAACTAATCTTCTCTTCGGTTGCTAGTCAGGAATTAATCGCCTATGGATTGGAACTTTCGACTCCTACCCAATTAAAGAATCATAAGACCTTATTCTACATTTTTGTGATATAAGACACTCATGCTCTAGCCATACATAACCGATTCCATAAATGACTAACAACACTTTCAGATATATTTCTATTCTGAACGTAAATCCATTCTCAATTTTCTCAACTAAGAAAAGATCATACCCTACCAATTCACATCTGTCCAATTACTTTCCTTTTCAGAATCAAAATTGGATTTCTAAGATATACATTAACATTGGCCAAACATTAATGCAGTAAAAACAAGAATTGATAGAACAACCATTGAAGAAAAGATGAAAACTGAAATAATTAATGATTACATTCCACTACAATTATCCTTAACCTAAGCAAGAGATGAACTAGCCACTCATTTATGGATTAAACATCTTCAAATAAGTAGAATTCATACAAGCAATTGAAATTAAAGAGAAAAAGGAAGAGAATAACCCTAGAATTTTCGTCCTCTCAACTGCCTGCTACCCACGTTCTTGCTCAAAAAAAGTCAGAATGTTTAAAATAAAACCTAAGTGTGCTATTTATACTATTAGGAATTTTTTCCGGAATAACAAGCAATGTGGCATGGAGTGTATCGTAGAGTGGTGCCTTCGTGCCACGATGCTATCGCGCACCTTCATTTGAACTTGAGGTTCCAGATAAACACACTCAACGTGACACGGAGTGCATCGCGGAGCACTGCCTCCGTGCCACGGAGGTAACGCGCACCTCCACTGGAATTTGACATAATTCTTCCTCCTAGGCAGAATGCCTCTGCGATTGTAGCGTGTCACAGCGCCATCACGGAGCCCCTATTTTTGCCAACTTCCCTTGTCAACTTCCACTTCTTGCTTTCGAGTCCATCCCCACACTTCACCAACTTGTAGATTAACTTCCAAAAATTCCTTCTACCTGCAAAACAACACTAATCATGTTGGTTAGTATAAATTCGCATTTATCTAAGAATCACACGAGAATGTACACATAACAATTGATAAACAAGTAGGAATGAAGCATTTGAGTATCACTTGGGCATGAAATTCTGTTGAAGATCATGGGTAACCACAAGTCATGATAAAGCTTGTGGTAAGAAGGCATTGATATTGGTGAATGCTTGTGGTAGGAGACTCATAGAATGCCCAAAAAAGGACTAGAAACCACGAGACTCATAACGAGTCATGGTAAGAACCTACCAGTCGTAGGTTGGGTCATAGTCGCTAACGGGCAAATTTTTAATGCGAGTTTCTAAGGGTATTTTGTAAGTTCCGATGCTTTTAACTCCTTTGTGGGGTAATTTTGGGTTTCCTAAGGGGCTTATTAGGGAATTATACTTATCCTAAACCCTCATTTTATTCAAAACATATAAAGTGGAAGATCAAACCCTCTCAATTTTCTTGAACAATTAGGGTTCGTCCTCATCTCAATTTTCTTGGGTCTCAAGTATAGGCAAGAATCAATCAAAGCCCAGGTATGTAGGGTCATGAATGGGGGATTTCTTAAAACCTCATGACCAATCTCAACCTTAATCACATGATTTCAGTTCCTTCAAGTCTCCAACTATGCTTTTCATGATTTCTGGGGTTAGACCATTTTGATGAAAAACTCTATGATCTCTTATGAAATTGATTCTCTTATAATTCCATTTAGTCTTATGATTATAATTGCATGATCTGCATGAAGAACTCTCATGAATCTCTATTTTAAAGTTATAATGATTTACTCAATTATGCATAAATCTCATGAATATCAAGCTTATGTATCATGGTTGTATTTCAGCATTGTTTTCATGTCTAGTACACGTATTGTCACGACCTGAGTTCGCACTCAGGACGCGACACGGTATTTAAGATCACAAGTGGCCCTAAGAAAACCCATGGTAAAACATACTTCTACTAAGTCTGATCTGCTGAAAATAATAATAAGTGAAAGCTGACTAAAATAACAAGCAAATACTGATTATAACACAAAAGTCTAAACATACACTGAAAATCAAAACTAAATATATAAACACTATTTGAAAGCCCTCCAAAAAGAACTCATTAGTTATTGGGACAAACCCCCAGCTAACTCTAATATCTTGAAATTTGAACTGGAAAGGCAACTCCGGCCCTTAGCAGATGAGGACTAATCACTGGGAGCTACTAGAGAATCACCGAGAGAACCTAGCTGTAGTGTTGAGGCTGGGTACCCGAGCCTATATCACAAAATGATATAGCACATGGAAATATACGATCAGTCCTGTGAATATACTGATTATTTTAGATATAAAATAAACATAAGGATATTGAAAATCTATAAATTGTATTGACAAGACATGCAATGACCATATCTGGAATGGCAAGTACTAAAAGAATTTGAAAGTTTGATAATACTTTAAGTACTAATAACTATCCGAAGGTCAAAAGCATATCCTAAAATCTAGGCTGAACTAAACTAGAGACTATAACTGTAATATCCTGAGTTGTATTGTGGGAGAGACTATAATTGACATGTAACCACGTGAGCTAAATATGGAGTCCAATGTATACACCCCATCGGAGAAAGCCCATTGAACCTTGCCAGAGTATAGTGGTTGAACTTTGCGATTATTGTATGGGGCCCATTCGGGCTAATAACCTATGGTGGCAATGCAGTTTTTGGAACCTGGGTGCGTTGAACCCCAGCCCACTCGGTGCTAAATGCTACTCCCAATCGAATATCATAAATGTGTCTAACTATATTGATAGCTCGAAGCTGGTGTCCTAAGACTAAGTCACAACTAATTATTTGGAAGTGTTCTGAGAGTGTAAGGACCTGAAAGAAACTGTATTCTAAGACTTGTCAGAGCTGCTTTATCTGAAAGCGTCATAACAGTCTAAAGAATGATTAACAAGCTGATAAACTGATATTACCAAATTTACTGAGTTTCTGAAAAAGATGATATTACTAAATTTACTGAGTTTCTGAAAAAGATCGATAAAATGTCAAACTGATCAGTTGACATTCCTGGGGAAGGCTAAGGATATTCATAATCTGAATATGCTAACTTCAAGATAGACATATATGCTGAGGATCATGTTTAAACAATATTCCATGGAAAATGTAGCATTCCAGACCAGCTTTCAAGTCTGGCAAGGATCAACCCACGAAGAATATTAAAGCTAGGGATAGAAATCATACTATGAAATTTAACACAAAATCATAAAGATCATATGCTAGGGTAATAAAAGTAATAAAATAGCCGGAATTGAAGAGCATTCATAATTTATTTGAAAAGCCCTAATTCATAACTCTTATAAGACTAGTATAGAAAAGGGTTTCTGAGGATGGCTTTGGGACACATGAATGAAAGAATTCTGTTGTTGAATTCCTCTATAACTAAAGAAGAAATTCTGGAGGAAAATCTTGTAAATTTCTCACAAGAATGGAAGCCCTAACTCTTAGCTTCAGGGAGAAACTCTGAGTTCTACAATTGATATTCTGATAGTCTGGGTGAAGAATGAGGGAGGAGGATTGATTACCCCTCTAAATCCCTTGAAAATATTCCCAAAATGACACAGTTTAGGGACTAAGAGTGGGAATATACGAAACTACCCCTGTGAAAATATTTTGAAGTTAGAAAATTTCTGGTTCGCTGCGTGTCTGACAGAACAGGCGATGGGCTGTCGCAAGCCTGAAGGTTCGTCGCCTCAATCGTTGGGCTTAAAAAAAATTTCCTAAAACTTTTATCCCAAGTGAAGGTTGGGGTGACTGGCTGTCACATTACTGAAGGTCCATCGTCCACTCCGTCACATCAAAATAGAGGGTTTGGATATCTTGGCCTAGGTGACGATTGCCATGACTAGCCTTCATTCATTTGATGGTCTATCGAAACCTGCGTTGCCTAAAAGTTGTGGGGACTAAACCTCGACAGACCCAGTGAAGGTCCATCGCCAAGCTGATTACTGTCAGATCCACCGTACGAGGGGTGACGGGCCGTCACTTCCCGTCACCCCGGCACAGGGTATGAAACTTTTATTATTTTGTTGGGATATTTCACTCTGGGGGTCTTAGGTGTTACATTATCTCCCCCTTGGGAACATTCATCCTCGAATGGAGGCTAACTAGGCTAAACAAGGTAGAGAAATAGCTGCAATCATAGAATTGAGAACTATAGATTGGAAATTGACGGAGTGACTGACTCCGGACTAAAATACATGGCTGAGCTAAATTCATAAACTATAACCACATGCTATGAAAATAAAGGAAGTAATAGGCATGATCATAATAAGAAACTGGTTAGTGTGCGAAGGAGGAAGCTTGTACCTGAAGCTGAAACTGATCTGGAAGGAAACATTTGAGGGTATTTAGCCATCCTATCTTCGGCTTACCACATAGCTGCCTCTACTAGTTGGTATCTCCACAAGACATTCACTGAAGCTACCTTTTGTTCCTCCAATATGAATCTGATGGTCTAGGATCTGAACTAGAACTTCTTTGTAAGAGAGGCTGTCCTTTACCCTAACATTCTCTAGAGGCACCACTAAGGTCAGGTCACCAATGCATTTCTTCAAAAAGGACACATGGAAGACTGGGTGAACGGATGCGAACTTTGTAGGCAATTCCAGCTCATAAACCACATTACAATGCATCTCAGGATCTTGTAAGGGCTAACATATCTGGGACTGAGCTTTCCTTTTTTCCCGAATCTATTCAACCCCTTCATAGGTGAGATTTTCAAGTATATCTAATCATCCACAAAAAAACACTAACTCCCTTCTTCTTACATCTGCATAATATTTCTTCGACTTTGCGTTATTTTCAGTTGTTCCTTGATAAGATGAACCTTCTACATGGCCTCATGTACAAAATCAAGTCCTATTAGGGTAGCTTCACCAAGCTCAAACCACCCTATAGGAGATCTACAACTACTACCATATAATTCCTCGAACAAGGCCATCTGAATACTAGAATGGTAGCTATTGTTATATACAAACTCGATAAGAGGTAGGTGATCATCCAACTTCCCTTGAAATTGATCACACAAGCTCTCAATATATCCTCCAAAGTCTGAATAGTCTGCTCAGCGTGGCCATCCATATGTGGGTGAAAAGCTGTATTGAGGTTGACCTGAGTACCAAATCCTTGCTGAAATGACTTCAAGAAGTGCAAGGTGAATTGAGTACCCCAATCTGAAATGATGGACAAGGGAACCCTATGTAGTTTGACTAACACCCAGATGCACTGTCTAGGATATTCCTCTATTGAGTCTATGGTCTTAACTGGTAGAAAATATGCTAACTTAGTCATCTGATCTACAATCACCCAAATTGAATCATGTTCTCGGCGGGTACGAGGTAAGCCTGTGATTAAGTCGATGTTTACTTCTTCCAACTTCCAAGTAGGTATGCTAATATCCTAAATCATACCCCAGGTCTCTGATGTTCTACTTTGACCTGTTGGCAATTTGGGCACTTAGACACAAATTCTGCAATATCCTTCTTCATGCCATTCCACTAATAGACTTCACACAGATCACGGTACATCATGGTAGCACCTGGGTGGATAGAGTACCCGATGCTATGAGCTTCTGTTAATATTCGCTACCTCAAATCATCTACATCTGGAACACACAACCTACCCTGGTAATGGAGCACACCATCTTCCCCTTTGGAGAACACTTCCACCTCTTTCCTTAGGACCGCTTCCTTCAGCTTAAATGTAATTGGGTCTTCATCTTGTTTAGAGTTAACCTCCACCACCAAGGAGGATTCTGACCCATTCTGGACTAAAACTCCACATTATGCTGAGTCAACTAATTAGACCCCAAATCAAGCCAGTCTGGGAACATCTCTAACCTGCTCCTTCTTATCATTATCAACATGAGCAACACTCCCCATAAACAATCTGCTAAGAGCATCATCCACTATGTTGGACTTTCTTAGGTGATACAACACACTTATGTCATAATCCTTTAACAATTCTAGCCATCTTCTCTAATGCAGATTCAGGTCCTTCTGACTGAAAAGATACTATAGGCTCTTGTGGTCAGTAAAAATATCCACTTAAACCTTATAAAGGTAGTGCCTTAAAATCTTCAAGGCAAATACTACCGCCGCCAGCTCGAGATCATGACTTGGATAGTTCTTCTCATGAACCTTGTGTTGTATGGAGGCCTAAGCCATTATCTTACCATGCCATATAAGAATGCTACCAAGGCCAACTTTGAAAGCATCAGAATAGATCACAAACCCATCTAACCTTTTGCCAGAGTAAGAACTGAGGTTGTAGTGAGTCAAGTCTTCAACTCCTGAAATATCTTCTCACATGCATTAGACCACTAAAACATCACCTTCTTTTTGATTTAGTTTGGTCAATGGAGAGGCAATGGAGGAGAACAATTCCACAAACAGTTAGTAATAACTGGCTAGGCCTAAGAAACTCCTGATATCTGATGGAGAAATTGGTGTTGGCTAGTGCTTGACTGTCGCAATCTTTTGAGGATTCAGCTGAATACCCTCACTGGAGACCACAGGACCAAAAAATACGATGAATTTCATCGAAAATTCACATTTGCTAAATTTAGCAAACAACGGTGGTCTCTAAGAGTCTATAAAACTATTCTCAGATGATCTCCATGCTCTTTCATTATTCTGGAGTAAACCAGAATATCGTCTATATAGACAATAACGATCATGTCCAAGTATGGCTTGAATACTCTATTGATCAAGTCCATAAAAGTTGCAGGAGCATTGGTTAGTCCAAAATACATAACTAAGAATTCATAGTGACCATACTGAGTTCTAAAGGCAGTCTCTGGAATGTCACATTCTCGGACCCTGAGCTGGTGGTATCCTGATCTGAGATCTACCTTGTAAAAACAACTAGATCCCTGAAATTGATCGAACAAGTCATGAATCCTGGATAGAGGTACTTGTTCTTGACTGTGACCATGTTCAACTGAAGGCAGTCAATGCATATTCTGAATGTACTGTCTTTCTTTTGCACGAATAGGACAGCAGTACCTCATGGAGAGATGTTGGGTCTGATGAAACCCTTATCTAGGAGATCTTTCATCTGTTCCTTTAATTCTTTAAGCTTAGCTGGAGCCATTATATAAGGAGGAATTGAGATAGGCTAGATATCTAGGAGAAGGTCTGTGTCGAAGTCTATGTCCCTCTCGGGAGGGACTCTAGGAGGATTTTTGGGAAAAACATAGGGGAACTCATTTACAAATAGAACTGATTGAAGTGTCGAGGTCACAAAACTAGAATCTTTGACCCTAACCAAGTGATATATATACACCTTAGCGATCATTTTCCTAGCCTTAAAATATGAAATGAATCGACCTTTAGGCGTTGACGTACTACCCTTCCATTCTAGTAATGGTTTATTACGAAACTGAAAACTAACGACTCTGGTTGTACAGTCAACTGAAGCATAGAAAGAATGCAGCTAATCCATTCCAAGAATAAGATCAAAATCGACCATATCTGGCTCTACTAGATCAATTGAGGTAACTTTATGCAACACTGTAACCAAACAATATTTACACACCCAGCTAGCTCTATCTGACTTACCAACTGGAGTAGAGACTAAAAATGTTTCTAAAAGGATTAATGGACTAGTATCAAACTGGACATCAATGTAAGGAGTGATGAAAGAAAGTATGGCTCCTGTATCTAGTAAAGCATGTACATTTATCTGAAGGAGATGTAACATACCATTGACTACATCAGGTGAATTCTCCTTGTCCTGACTAGAGGATGAAGCATAGAATCGGTTCTGGAACTGACCGCCACCTATCCTTGAGTTAGTACTGCAGGGGCAAGAAGACCTAGTAGAGCTGCAATTGTGGTGGACTGTGCCTTCACCCATCCTGCTGATGGGCAATCCCTCAATCTATGACCCAGTTGGCCACAACCAAAAAAACCCTCTTATCCAAAAAGGCACTCACCCGGGTAGTTCTTACCATAATTAGGACATGCTGGAAAAGTGTGGCTACTAGAGACATCGCTCTAGAACTAGGAGCCTAATGTCCCACCCCTCCTATACTTACAGGGCCTGGAAGAGAAAGCACTAGCTGAAGAAGGTACTAGAGCCTCTGTTGCTGCTAGACTACCACCACCTGATCTCTGTTGCGAATACTTAAACTGAACTGTCCTCACCCACTTACTTTCCTTTTCTATCTACTTCAGTTTCCCCGCCTCTATCTGTTGTGCATAGATGATGAGACTGGCGATGTCTATATCATTGATGAGCATAATAGTTTGTCACTCCTTGACTACCATATCCGAGACTCCAGTCATGAATTTGTGAATGGGAGCCCTTGGCTCAACAACCATTTTCAGAGGTTACCTTGACAGTTGAGTGAATTTTAATACGTACTCATGTACTGTCATGTCGTTCTGCCTCAAGTTCATAAACTCAGCAGCCTTAGCTTCGTTTAACTCTAGGGAAAGAACCTGCAGGAATGCAGTCACAAACTCGTCCTGTTCCACGGACCTACACCAACTTGTCTTCCCTTCATCCAGTACTTATACCAAATCTGAGCTAGCCCCTCGATTGATAAGAAGCCAAATCCGCACTTTCGATCGGGGTAACACCCATAATTTGGGTGATCTTCTAAATCTCATCAATGAATTTCTACGGGTCCTCATCTACATTAGACCCATGAAATGATGGGGGATTCATTCGAGTAAAATTCCATACTCTGGGAGTAGGTCCAGACCCATTAGTATTTACTAGCACAATGACCTGTTGGTGAACCTAGTCGGTCATTGCTTGAGCAAGCATCTGAATAGCAACCCAAAACTCTGCATATGACACCTGATTTCCTTGAGGGGATGTTAGAGCTGGTGGGGATAGCTGATTAGCATTGCAGATCCCCCTTCCATTTCCTCTCTTGGGAGGCATCATCGGCTGAAAAGGAATAGAGCACGATTTAGGAGGAAATATTAGAGTCTAAAATGCTACACAAGATAAGAATCATGAATAAAGGGATGTTTCCTAAAAACGCCTTGTAGCCTCTCCCTCATAAGTGTGGCACACTTCACACCCATGAAATTGACTCTACTTGATGCGGATTTCAGACATCTTAAGATGCTCTAAACCTAAGGCTCTAATACCAAGATTGTCACAACCAGAGTTCACATCCTAGATGCGACACAGTACTTAGGATCACAAGTGACCCCAAGCAAACCCATGGTAAAACATACTTCTACTAAGATTGATCTGCTAAAAATTATAATAAGCGGAAGCTAACTAAAATAACAAGAAAATACTAATTTATAACACAAAAGTATGAACATACACTGAAAACCCACACTGAATCTATAAAAACTGTTTGAAAGCCTTCTAAAACTAACTGATGTGTTCATCAGACAAACCTCCAGCTAACTCTAATATCTGGAAATCTAAACCAAGAAATCATAAACTAGAAAGGAAACTCAGGCCCTTGGCAGATGAGACTCACCACTGGGGAGCTGCTGGAGAATCACCTATGGAACCTAGTTGCGGTGCTGAGGCTGGGTACATGATCTTATATTATAAAATGATATAGCACATGAAGATATATGATCCATACTTTGAATGTACTGAGTATGTGAGATATAAGTTAAATATAAGGATACTGAACATTTGTAAACTTTACTGACAAGGCATGCAATGACCATATCTGGAATCACAAGTATTGAAAGAATATAATAGTCTGATAATACTCTATGTACTAATAACTAGCTGAAGGTCATAGTTATATCCTGAAATATGGAAGACTGAATTAAACTGGAGACTATAATTGTACTAGACTGATGTCACGGGCTTGTCTTTTCAAAAGCCGTGGGACAACTAAGATGGATAAACTTCCACCCAAGCTTCAGTCCTCTTACTACTCACAAGGCACAAAATGTGCTAAGGATCGGATGGCAATTAAAGAAAGAAGGCAAGAAGTAAAGAGAATTTAAGAAGACAAGTGATGGAGGCAAAGAGACCTTTTGATTCTGCTAAATATGAGAAATCTGAAATGTGTAGATGATTACAAATGCTGCCCCTTGAGGCCTATTTATAGTACATACAATTCCCTACACTATGTTCTATTTGGCTGTGTCAATGTGGTTGTGGCAGGCTGGTTGTGGCAGGTAGGCATGCTTGTTGTGCCAGGCATGTCAGGCATGCTGTGTCAGGCATACAGGCAGAGAGTGTCAGGCAGTGTTAGGTGTGCAGGCAGGCAGTGTCAAGCGTGCCAGGTATGCTGTGTCAAGCGTGCAGGCATGCTTTGTCTGGCTTGTCAGGCATGTTGTGTCAAGCGCGCAGGCATGTGTTGGCTGTCCAAAGGTGCTGTATTGACTTGCCTTTGGTGCCTGACGTTGGTAGCTTAGCTCGGCTCATCCATCAAGTGGGAAAAAAATGGAAAATTTAATAGATTTCCTGGCGGGGCGGTACTGTCACGCCCCGCCTTGGGGGGTATGACTAGAACCTGGTGCCCTACAAGGACCTGAACCACTAGACTGCTAAGCCTAAGCACATCTGGTGCCTGGCTAGCTCTAACTCAGATTTCTTGAAACAAAGGGCTATATAAAGACTGTAAACACAGTCTCCGGCCTGCTGGGCCTATAGCCACCTGTACCTGTACTAATAGCTAACCAGAAACACATCAATATAAGGGAGCCTATGCGGGCAGACAAGGCCACCATGCTGTCTAGTCATCTGAAACTTAAACGAGGGAAATACTGGAAAGCTACGTGACCGGTAAGGTCACCACTACTGTCAAGCTATGGCCCCACACGGTCAACATAAAAGAAACAGAAGTACTAACAGCTAAACAACTGCACGACCTCACACAACCGGCTCATTTGACCACAGGGAAATGTATACAGACTGCAAGCCTCTAAGAATACTGATAAGATGGTCGGGATAGGGCCCCGGCCTACCCATACTATACAACAAAAGAAAAGGGATAAACCTCTAGCTATCTAGCTCCGGATGACTGGAGCTGATTACCCTGTGAGCCGGCTGGAATCACGAGGTATTGGCCCCTTGTCTATGAGTACCTGCAGGCAAGCAATGCAATGCCCCCAAGGGGCGTCAGTACCACTGGTATTGAGTATGTAAAACAACAGCTGAAAGATATCTGAAAATGACAATACAACTGATGGAACTGAAATAGAAAGGAATAGACTAAACTGACTGAAATATGTAAAGTTATGCCTACTCTCAACTATGCTGGAAGGAGTAGGAGTCATACCTGGAAATGTATCACTCTACTGTCGATCTACTCGTATCTAGTGTAACATGGTATAACACAATATAACATACCATAGCACACACAAACCTTACCCAGCCCCCATAAGTCAGGAGGTACAATCAATACGCAATCTATACACCTACCCCGGTCGTCCTATCTCCTATAATAACTATAAGCATCCTGTCGATCCCCTGGGTATGCAGTTGACTCGCTGAACCCCTGACTATAACTGTACCTGAGTCCGGAGTACTCCTGAATCAACACCCTGGGCGTACCTGCTCGACGGGGGTGTATAAGGGCCGACCAAGGCACAATATGGGGAAAACCGCCATCCCATCTTTGTCCCCTGTGGGACGGCATGCCACTCTGTAGAGCAACGTACCCTCGCCCTCTGGCGGATGAGTCAATATAGCTATTAACCCTGGGGCGGTCATGAATCCTAGGTAATCCAACCCCAAGACAATACAGTGGTCTCAACTAGTAATACTATCTACATATACCGCATGCTGAAGCTAGCGATGATAATGTATCTGCACATACTATATGCTGACTAGTGATAGTGATATGTATGTGTTCAATATATGCTGAGACTGATAATGGTATATATATATATATATATAATCTTCTGTCATACTGTGCTGAGTCTAGTGTTGAACAAGATATAGTTTTTCTGCTGGAAATCATGCTGTCTAACTGAGCTTCTATAGTAACATGATTTACTATTTGTAACATGCTTTCTAAACTTTATTTTAATCTACCATTCTACTTCTGAGATACCCTTGAGATACTTATATTGCTTTACTAAGTTTCAACTGAATACGATAATATCCTAACATACTTTACTAAATCACATATTGGGCATGCTGTACAGTTCCTAACACTTGTATTAGAATTTATATCATGCTAGCAAGTTTCACTCTATACATAACATGATGCTTCTAATATCGTACCAATATTCATAATAAACATAACACACGACTTCTGAACATTCTACTAACCTTTGAACTATCTTATTATTGCGAGACTATTAACTTGCCGAGAAAACTAGCTTTACATACCTTCGCTTCTGATTTCCCGACTAACTAGCGTAGCTTGGTCAGTATTCCAACTATTTCTCCCAACTGCATTCATATATATGTCAATCAATACTAAATACAACTTTATTCTGTAGGACGACATCACTTTCGATATAATTATAGCCTAAACTTAGGCTTATCGAAAGACGGTCAAAAACTCGCTATTTTCCAGAAGTCCAAAAGGGAGAAGTATTCATCTCACAGTTAGGAACACATAGACACTAGTTTGGAGCAATTCTACTTACCTTAGTCCGGTAGCTCGACGATTCGTCGGCCGTATTTCGCAAAACAAAATTCGTAGGAATGCTCCCTGCTGCTAAATACCTCGGTACCTGAGGTTAATTTGAGTTTAGACTACGTTTGACAGCGTAATCGAACGATAATATATTACCCCTCTTCGTCTCTCTTTGTTTCTCTACGTTTTCTGGAAATTAATAAGAAATATAACCTCACAAACCGAAGTGGGGGCTTTATATACTTGGGCCTGGACAGGCCCAACGTGTGACGGAGCCAACATAGAGGCTCCAACTCCGTGACACATTGCCATCGCGGAGGGGCTCTGCCCAGGCTCCTTCCGCGATGGTTCGATAGGTTACTTTGTCCGATCTTTTCCCGGGCCTTTCTTTAGCACGTATGGCTTTCAAATATGCTTAACCAACGTGCGAATAGGACATCTAGGTGCCAGTAATCTTACGGGGTACAACATTCTCCCCCCCCCCCTTAAGAACATTCATCCTCGAATGTAAACTTCTATCCAGAGGTCTTCTCAACTTACTCAACTTGTTTCTAAGAAAATTTCAGCAGAGTTTCCCCTATAATATGGACTATCCCGAAAACCTGAAACGCAGAAAAGTCCAATACAGGTACTGCACACAATACTTTAAGATTCACTGGATAGCTAAACATCAATCTTTCTCATTTATACATACATAACCATAAGATACTGCACAAAGAATAATACAGACATACCTGTTGCCTGACTAGGCCTGGAATAAGTGAGGATATCTAGTTTTCATGTCTTCCTCAGCCTCCCACGTCATCTCCTCTCGGTTCCTGTTACGCCACAATACCTTGACAGACACAATATCCTTAGTTCTCAATCTACGAATCTGTTTGTCTAAGATAGCTACTGGAACCTCTACATAGGCCAGCTCTTCTGTAACCTGGATATCCTGGACTGGAACTGCTCTGGATGGGTCTCCTATGCATTTTCTCAGCATAGACACATGGAAGACCGGATGAATGGATTCTAATTCTGGCGGCAAGTTCAACTCATATGCTACTCAGCCTATCCTTCGACGAATCTGATAAGGCCCAACAAACCTCGGGCTGAGCTTACCTTTCTTGCCGAATCTCATCACCCCTTTCATCGGAGATACTTTCAGAAAAACCCAGTCATTTACATCAAATTCCAAGTCTCTGCGCCGCACATCTACATATGATTTCTGGCGGCTCTGTGCAGTCAGTAAACGTTCTTGGATAAGCTTTACCTTTTCCTCTGACTGTTGAACAATGTCTGGCCCAATCAACGCTGATTCTCCTATTTCAAACTAGCCAATCGGCGATCTGCATTTTCGCCCGTATAAAGCCTCGAAAGGCGCCATCTGAATAGCCGAATGATAGCTATTATTATAAGCAAATCCAATTAACGAAAAATGCTCGTCCCAGTTACCACCGAAATCTAGCACACATGCTCGCAACATATCTTCGAGCGTCTGAATAGTGCGTTCAGCCTGTCCGTCTGTTTGAGGGTGGAATGCAGTGCTCAATTTAATCTGCATACCTAGACCTCTCTGAAATGACTGCCAGAATCTAGCCATAAACTGTGCTCCTCTGTCCGAAATAATAGATACTGGCACTTCGTGCAATCTAACTATCTCTCGGATATACAACTCAGCATAATCTTCGGCCGAGAAGGTAGTTCTCACTGGCAGGAAATGAGCTGATTTTGTCAATCTGTCAACTATCACCATATAGAGTCATGTCTGTGTCTGGTACGAGGTAATCCTGCCATAAAATTCATATTCACTGCTTCCCATTTCAAGAGAGGCACAGCTGTGTCCTGAGTCAAACCGCCTGGTTTCTGATGTTTTGTTTTCACCTGTTGGTTAGGGCACTGAGCTACAAATTCAGCAATCTCTCTTTTCATACCTAGCCACCAGTAGTTTTCTTTGACATCGTGGTACATTTTTGTCGCACCGGGGTGAAGAGAATAACGGGCGTAATGTACCTCGTTCATAATCTGCTGACAGAGCCCTGAAACATCTGGAACACATTGGCGACCTTTACACAACAACACTTCTTCCTCAGTTACTTGAAAATCTGGTGCTTTACCCTGCTGGATTCTGTCTTTGAGCTGGATCAGATCAGGATCCTCATATTGCCGTTCTTTTACTTCCACAATTATTGATGACACGGCGGTGTTCTGAATTACCGCTCCACCATCCTCTGCTTTTGCTACACGAACGGCTAGGCTAGCTAACTGATGTATCTCCATGACCAATTCTCGCTGCTCGGGCTGTAAATATGCCAAACTCCCCATGGACTTACGACTGAGAGCATCTGCTATGACATTGGCTTTCCCTGGGTGGTATAGAATATTCACATCATAGTCCTTTAACAGCTCCAACCAGCGACGTTACCGCAGATTCAACTCCCTCTAAGTGAAGGTATACTGTAGGCTCTTGTGATTTGTGAAAATATCAACATGGACGCCATACAGGTAATGCCTCCACATTTTCAAGGCGTGGATCACTGCGGCTAATTCCAGGTCGTGGGTAGGGTAATTCTTTTCGTGTTTCCTCAGCTGTCTAGAAGCATATGCAATCACTTTACCATGCTGCATCAACACACAACCCAACCTGACGCCTGATGCATCACAATACACCGAATAACCTTCTGTACCTTCCGGCAATGCTAACACTGGGGCGGAGGTTAACCTGTCTTTCAGTTCCTGGAAGCTCTGCTCGCATGCCTCTGTCCACTGAAACTTTGCTGCTTTCTGTGTCAGTTTAGTCAGAGGTGTCGCAATAGTCGAGAACCCTTCAACGAACCTCCTGTAATATCCTGCTAATCCCAGAAAGCTACGGACTTCAGTCGGAGTGGTAGGCCTAGGCCATGATTTAACTGCTTCTATTTTCTGCTTGTCAACTTGTATACCAGCATCTGACACAATATTCCCTAAAAAGGCTATTGAATTAAGCCAGAATTCACACTTAGAAAATTTAGCATATAACTGGCGATCCCTGAGGATTTGGAGCACTGTCCGCAAATGAGTTCGGTGATCTGCTTCAGAGCGAGAATACACCAGAATGTCATCAATGAATACTATTACGAACAGATCCAGGAACGGTCTGATAATACTGTTCATCAGGTCCAGGAATATTGCTGGGGCATTCGTTAACCCGAAGGACATGACTAGAAATTCAAAATGTCCATATCGGGTCTGGAACGCTGTCTTAGGAATATCTTGTTCACGTACTCGAACCTGGTGATATTCGGACCGCAAGTCAATCTTAGAAAAGTATTTGGCTCCCTGCGACTGATCAAATAAGTCATCAATTCTGGGAAGCGGGTACTTGTTCTTCACTGTAACTTTGTTCAATTGCCGATAATCTATGCATATACGGAGTGAGCCATATTTCTTTCTCACAAACAAAACTGGCGCACCCTATGGTGAAGTACTCGGCCTAATAAAACCTTTATCCAACAAGTCTTTCAGCTGCTCCTTTAATTCTCTGAGTTCTGCAGGAGCCATACGATAGGGAGGAATTGATATCGGCTGAGTGCCTGGTAACAAGTCAATAGCAAAATCTATTTCCCTTTCTGGGGGAATACCAGGTAACTCATCGGGAAACACATCAGGGAACTCGCTCACCACCAGAACAGACTGGAGCGTCGGAGATTCTGCTCGGACATCCTGAACTCTAGCCAGATGGTAAATACATCCCTTAGATATCAATTTCCTCGCCTGAAGGTAGGAAATAAACCTACCTTTTGGCGTAGCGGTGCTGCCCTTCCACTCCCGCACTGCTTCTCCTGGAAAGTGGAATCGGACCGTCTTGGTCTAACATTCAACATTGGCAAAGCACGAAACTAACCAATCCATACCCATTATGGCATCGAAGTCTATCATTTCTAACTCGACCAGATCTACTGTGGTCTGACGATCAACAACCTCTACTGCACACCCTCGGTAAATTCTGCTAGCTACAATAGAGTCACCGACGGGCGTGCATACTGAAAAGGGCTGCTGCAATAATTCTGGTGCAATATTGAACTTTGGTGCCACAAATGGAGTAATGTAGGACAAAGTAGATCCTGGATCAATCGATACATAAGCAGGGTGTGAGCAGATAGTTAGCATACCTGTCACAACATCAGGTGACGCTTCTGAATCTTGCCTCCCTGGTAACGCAAATGTGCGGCTTGGACCCTCTCCTACACTAGAGGCCCCTGATCTGCCCCGACCCCTGCCTGCTGAAGTTGAGGGCCTGCGCCCTGCCGAGGATGTTGTAGCTCGTGACCCTGCGGATGCCCTGTCCTATCTATCCCAATCCTCCTAACCTCTGGCTGGGCAATCTCTCATCAAATGGCCCTCTTGGCCACAAATATAACATCCGGTGGAGCCATACCTGCATGCTCCAGGATGGCGTCGGCTGCATATAGGGCAAAGTGGTAGGGTATACCTACTATTCTCTGCCGTCCTCTGTAATGGTGAATCTGCAATCTGTGAGCCTCTACCGATCTCTGGCTGCCCCCTGCTGCTAAATCTACCCCTTTGCGGCCATGGTGGAGGCGGGGGCCTGGGTGGCCTATCTAACAATCGTGGCCTAGGTCCTCCCCGAGTCTCCCTCTGTAACTCAACTGGTTTGTCCCTGTGGCGCTGTTCCTGATTAGTCCTCCTGATCTCTCGATGCCGCTACCTGATGCCCTCAATATTCTGGGCAAATGCCTGAACTCGGGCAATATCCATGTCCTCTCGTAGTGTGGCCGTAATACAAGCCTCAACATATTCTGGATTCAACCCCATGATGAAGCGGTGTACTCTGGATGCCATGGTATCAACAAAGGTCGGTGCGTACCGGGCCAAAGAATCAAACCGCAAGGCGTATTCCTGGACGCTCATGGCCCCCTACTCTAGATGTAGGAACTGGTCCACCCGGGCCTATCGAATCTCCCGTGGAAAATAGTGATCCAGAAAAGCTCCTGAGAAGATGGACTAGGTCAGAGGAGAAACATCTCTCACTCGGGACCTTTCCCAGCTTTCATACCACAATACGGCGATGTCCCGTAACCGGAATGCTGCAAACTCAATCGATTATGTACGCGTGGCATGCATAACCCTCAAAATTCTCTGCATTTGATCCAGAAAATCCTGAGGGTCCTCTTTCCGGTCCGTACATGTAAACTGCGGGGGATTTAGAGCCAAGAACTCTCGGACCCTTGAACTACCGGGCCCTCCTGATGACTCCGCAACTGTAGATGGGATAGGCTGACGCTGAGTAGCCATCATCTGTGCTAACATGACTGCCGCACTCCTAACCTCCTGATCGGAAGGTATCGGTATAGGGACTGCTGGAGGTAGTGTCGCCCCAAGTGGCTCATGATGTGGTGGAGACTGCTGAGAAGGCTGGGACGATGCCTCTGTAGTGCCCTCTGATCGGGCTGTTTCGAAGTGAGGGTGAGGCATCCTGCTGGTGCCTTCCCCTGCTGCAATATCTAAGCTCCGGCCTGTGATAGGATGTCGCTGGTCTGACATTATCTGTAACCAAAGAATACAGTAAGCTTTAGGGACTCAACCCTATATTGTACCGCTCTACAGCACGACTGAATAAGAATAAAAGACAACCCTTTTATCATGCCTTGCAGCCCCCTACCCATAGTATGTGGTGCACAACACATCCATAGGCAGGGCTCTACTTAGCACGGCTTGCAGAATCCCTGGGATACGACCTGCTCTGATACCAAGTTTGTCACGCCCCGCCTTGGGGGGTATGACTGGCACCAGGTGCCCTACTAGGACCTGAACCACTAGACTGCTAAGCCTAAGCACATCTAGTGCCTGGCTAGCTCTAACTCAGATTTCTGGAAACAAAGGGCTATATAACGGCTGTAAACACAGCCTCCGGCCAGCTGGACCTATAGCCACCTATACCTGTACAAACAGCTAACCAGAAACACATCAATATAAGGGAGCCTATGCGGGCCGACAAGGCCACCATGCTATCTAGTCATCTGAAAATTAAACGAGGGAAATACTGGAAAGCTACATAACCGGCAAGGTCACCACTGCTGTCAAGCTATGGCCCCGCATGGTCAACATAAAAGAAACAGAAGTACTAACAGCTATACAACTGCACGTCCTCACACGACCGGCTCATCTGACCACAGGGAAATGTATACAGACTGCAGGCCTCTAAGAATACTGATAAGATGGTCGGTACAGGGCCTCGGCCTACCCATACAGTACAACAAAAGAAAAGGGATAAACCTCTAGCTATCTAGCTCCAAATGACTGGAACTGATGACCCTGTAAGCTGGTTGGAATCACGAGGTATCGGCCCCTCGTCTATGAGTACCTGTAGGTAAGCAATGCAGCGGCCCCAAGGGGCGTCAGTACCACTGGTACTGAGTATGTAAAACAACAGCTTAAAGATATCTGAAAACGACAATACAACTGATGGAACTGAAATAGAAAGGAATAGACTAAACTGACTGAAATATGTAAAGCTATGCCTACTCTCAACTATGCTGGAAGGAGTAGGAGTCATACCTGGAAATGTATCGCTCTACTGTTGATCTACTCGTATCTAGTGTAACATGGTATAACACAATATAACATAGCATAGCACACACAAACCTTACCCGGCCCCCATAAGCCGGGAGGTACAATCAACACGCAATCTATACCCCTACCCCAGTCGTCCCATCTCCTATAATAACAATAAGCATCCTGCTGATCCCCTGGGTATGCACTTGGGCTCGCTGAGCCCCTGACTATAACTGTACCTGAGTCCTGAGGACTCATGAAGCAACACCCCGGGCGTACCCGCTCGACGGGGGTGTATAAGGGCCAACGAAGGCACAATATGGGGAAAACCGGCATCCCATCTTCGTCCCCTGTGGGACGGCGTGCCACTCTGTAGAGCGACGTACCCTTGCCCTCTGGCGAACGAGTCGATACAGCTATTAACCCTGGGGCGGTCATTAATGCTAGGTAATCCAACCCCAAGACAATACAGTGGTCTCAACTAGTAATACTATCTCCATATACCACATGCTGAAGCTAGCGATGATAATGTATCTGCACATACTATATGCTGACTAGTGATAGTGATATGTATGTGTTCAATATATGTTGAGACTGATAATGGTATATATATATATATATATATAATCTTCTGTCATACTGTGCTGAGTCTAATGTTGAACAAGATGTAGTTTTTCTGGTGGAAATCATGTTGTATAACTGAGCTTCTATAGTAACATGATTTACTACTTCTAACATGCTTTCTAAACTTTTTTTTAATCTACCATTATACTTCTGAGATACCCTTCAGATACTTATATTGCTTTACTAAGTTTCAACTGAATACGATAATATCCTAACACACTTTACTAAATCACATACTGGGCATGCTGTACAGTTCCTAACACTTGTATTAGAATTTATATCATGCTAGCAAGTTTCACTCTATACATAACATGATGCTTCTAATATCGTACCAATATTCATAATAAACATAACACACGACTTCTGAACATTCTACTGGCCTTTGAACTATCTTACTATTGCGAGACTATTAACTTGCTGAGAAAACTAGCTTTACATACCTTCGCTTCTGATTTCCCGACTAACTAGCGTAGCGTGGTCAGTATTCCATCTATTTCTCCCAACTGCATTCATATATATGTCCATCAATACTAAATACAACTTTATTCTGAAGGACGACATCACTTTCGATATAATTATAGCCTAAACTTAGGCTTATCGAAAGACGGTCGAAAACTCGCTATTTTCCAAAAGTCCAGAAGGAAGAAGTATTCATTTATAAGCTAGGAACACATAGACACTAGTTTGGAGCAATTCTACTTACCTTAGTCCGGTAGCTCGATGATTCGTCGGCCGTATTTTGCGAAACAAAATCCGTAGGAATACTCCCTGCTGCTAAATACCTCGGTACCTGAGTTTAATTTGAGTTTAGACTATGTTTGACAGTATAATCGAATGATAATATATTACCCCTCTTCATCTCTCTCTGTTTCTCTGCGTTTTCTAGAAATTAATAAGAAATATAACCACACAAACCGAAGTGGGGGCTTTATATACTTGGGCCTGGACAGGCCCAACGTGTGACGGAGCCAACGCAGAGGCTCCACCTCCGTGACACGTTGCCATCGCGGAGGGGCTCTGCCCCTGCTCCGTCCGCGATGGTTCGACAGGTTACTTCGTCCGATCTTTTCCCTGGCCTTTCTTTAGCACGTATGGCTTTCCAATATGCTTAACCAACGTGCGAATAGGCCATCTAGGTGTCGGTAATCTTACGGGGTATAACAGGTACACTCTCCCCCACCTTATTCGGCGACGACCGTAGCGCCACACGTCTGCAAGTACTTGTGGACCTCATCCTTAAACTGCCACAAGTCTTTGAATTTTTCCCATGACGCCTCCTCTGGTGATTGCCCCTTCTAGTGCAGAAAAAATTGGGTGCTTGAGTTGCCCCAGCCTTTGCCCCGAACTAGCTGGTGGTCAAGAATGACCTCAATTTGTTTCTCCGTGGCAGACGGAGTGATGAAAATTTGCGCACAACCCCTCCGTCCTCGTTGCACATCTTCCATATCTTCATGATATGGCTTTAGCTGAATGTAATGGAAGACTGGGTATATTTTTAAGTGATGCGGCATGTTCAGTTTGTAAGAAATCTGTCCCACCTTGGCAACAATCTCAAAAGGACCCTCATAGCGTCTAATAAGATTTTGGTTGACACCGCGCAGGGACTTGAACTGCCGCAGGTTAAGCTTTACCATCACTTTGTCCCCAATCTGATAGTGCATTAGACGATGTTTCCTATCAGGAAACTTTTTCATTTTGTGGGCTGCGTTGTACAACTAGGACCTTACCATATCCACCTGCTCCTCCCACGCCTTCGCCAAGTGATAAGCATCGGGATTCCTTATTCCGGCATTAATAGGCAAGGACTGTGGGGTATTAGGCTGCTGCCCCATTGCAAGTTCAAATGGACTTTTACCCGTTACTTCGCTCCTCTTCAAGTTGTATGATAATTGTGTTGTATCAAGCAGCTTTGCCTAATATTTTTGGTTGGCACTGACAAAGTGCCTCAGGTAGCACTCTAGAAGGCAGTTGACCCGCTCCGTCTGGCCGTCAGTTTGTGGGTGAAAACTGGTGGAGAAATGTAATTCGGACCCCAATAATTTGAATAATTCTTTCCATAAGGCACCAATAACTGGGGATCCCAATCGCTGATGATGTGTCTCAGCACTCCCGAATACTTTACCATGTCCCACAAGAATAGCCTTGCTGCCTCCCGGGCTCTTCAACTAGTTGTGGCCGCTGTGAAAGTTGCATACTTGGAGAATATGTCCAGCACAACTATTATGGTTTCAAATCCCTCTGAATTTAGTAAGAAAGTGATGAAGTCCATCATGACGTTGTCCAATGGTCATTCAACTACAAGTGGCTCTAGTCAGCCACCAGGCATCTTGCTCTCTATCTTGTCTTGCTGGCACACGAGACAAGTACGGACATAACTTTCAATTTTGTCCCGTATGTGTGGCCAGTAGTAGGTTGCCTCCAGTAGTGCCAAGGTTTTCTTTTTTCCCGGATGTCCTACCCGGGTAGTATCATTTCCCTCCTTGATTAGGAGGTGCCTAAGATTGATCCACTTCGGCACATAGACCCGCCTACCGGTTGTATACAACAGGCCACCTTCTTCCCAAAATTTCTTTATTTTGCCTTGACTAGCCAAGGAAAGGAGCTGCTTTGCAACTAGGTCATGTTGCATTCCCTCCTTAATGGTGTCCAAAATGCTACTACTGCTCGTGCTAACAAGTGGTGCTAGGACTATTTTCCGGCTTATGGAATCTGCAACAACATTTGTTCGGCTCGGCTTGTACTCTAAAGTGAAGTCAAACTCGTCTAGGAAATCTTGCCAACTAGCCTACTTGGGTGTCAACTTTGGTTGGGACAGGAAATAGCTTATGGCCAAATTATAAGTCTTGACAGTGAAGTGGGAGCCCAACAAATAATGGCGCCAAGTCCTTAGACAATGGACTATGGAAGTCATCTCCCTCTCATGGACGGTATACTACCGCTCCGCTTCATTCAACTTTCAACTCTAGAAAGCGATGGGGTGGCCCTCTTGCATTAGGACGCCACTGATGGCAAAATCTAAAGCGTTTGTATGGACCTCAAATGTTTTGCTAAATCAGGCAGAGCTAGGAACGTCTCCTTTGTTATGGTAGTCTTAAGCTCATCAAAATCGTTTTGGCATGAACTGCTCCAATTCCATTCCTGACCCTTCTTCAATAAGTCGGTGAGAGGTGCAGCAATCTTTGATTAGCCCGTATTGAACCGCCGGTAGTAATTGGTGAGGCCAAGAAAGGATTGGAGTTCGGCCACTCTGGTCGGTGCCTCCTAGTCCCTTACAGCATCTACCTTACCATGATCCATTCTTATTTCTTCTTGGAAGATGGTGTGGCCAAGGAATTGCACGTATGGCTAAGCGAACGTACATTTGTCTTTCTTGACGTACAACTCATTTTCCCTCAATACTCGGCAGACTTGCCGGAGGTACTCCACATGATCCTCCAGGCTGCTACTGTAAACAACAATGTCATCTAGGTAGATGACTACAAATCTTCCCAAGAAAGGATGGAACAGCCGGTTCATGAGGGTGCAAAATGTGGCAGGGGCGTTGGTAAGGCCGAATGGCATGACTAGCCATTCAAAAGATCCATACTGGGTGACGCATGTGGTCTTGGGCTCATCTCCCTAGGCAATGCGGACTTGATAATAGCCCTTCCTCAAGTCCATTTTTGAGAATACTTTGGCTTGCCCTAACCGATCAAATAAATCTTCTATCAATGGTATGGGATACTTGTTCTTCACCGTCACCTTGTTGAGGGTAGGTAATCGATGCATAACTACAACGTCCCTTCTTTCTTTTTCTGAAATAGTACCGGGGCTCCAAATGGTGCCTTTGATGGGCGAATATGCCCTGCCTCTAGTAGTTCCGTAAGCTGCCTCCTTAGTTCTTCTAGCTCCGGGGGCATGATGCGATAGGGGGACATGGCAGGCAGTTTGGCTCCTGGAATAAGCTCTATTTGGTGGTCAACCTCCCTACGAGGAGGCAATCTCTTTGGGAGTTCCTCTGGCATGATTTCCTTGTGTTCACCTAGGACATGTTGAATGCATGGTGGGATAGGCTCCGCCTCATGGCTTGCTGGCACCTCCACAACAGTGACAAGGAAGGTCGTTTCCCCTTTCAGTAATCCTTTGATCAGCTGCATGGCCGACAATTGCATGCCTTTTTGGGGCACGCGGATTAGCGGCACTACACATGAGCCTCCTTGGTCATTGATGTGCAATTGGTTGAGGCGTGGTGAAATGAAGGCATTGATCTCGTACCAGAAGTCTAACCCGAGCATTAAATCAAACACGTCAATGGTTGCTATGGTGAAGTTCCTCATGCCATGCCAAGCCCCTAAAGAAATGGGCACGTTGGGAGAAAATTTGTTTAACCTGAATAGGGAGGGAATTGACTATTTTCAGCAATGTTTCACTAGATATGAAAGTGAGCTCAAGCTCCCTGGCCTTTGCCTCTGTCACAAAATTATGCGTCGCTCCGGTGTCCACCATGATGCGAACAGGCTCTCCGTTCACCCGAGCCTCGATGAACAATGACTGGGATGATATAGCTGCAAGTGTCATGTGGTTGAACAAGGCCATATGATTAAACAAGCCTACTGCCTTGTCTTTCTCCCGGGTGGCTCCGCCCCCTTGCTCCTTCAGTCCGCTGATTTTGGGCCATGGCTGGCGGACATGCGCGGGCTGCTTTCTTGTCAGCAAAAGTCATGGCCCCAAGTCTCCCTAACTTTGGGTAGTTTCTTTAAATATGAGAGGAGTCGCCGCACAAATAGAATCCATCTCGGTGATTGACTCCCCTCTTTCGCTCCTCATAGTCCTTGTAGAATTGTGATGATTGGCTGCGATTGCCTTTGCCGTCACGACCCTGTTTGGAAACAAACTTTCCTCTGTCCCTTTCTCCTCGGTCTACTTTGGCAGCAAACTGTCTTCGGGCGCAATCCTTTGCCTTGGTGTTCTCCGAGAGGAAATCTATCAAGGACTCGGCCGCCACAGTGGCCTCGTCCATGTCCTTCACCTGGCGCCGATGCAACTCTTGTTTGGCCCAATTTTGGAGGCCATACAAGAAATAAAACAGCAAGTCCTCGCTGGTCAAGTGTAGGATCTGTAGGGTGATCTTGGTGAGCTCCTTCACTTACTCATAGATAGTGGATATTTGCTTGAGTTTCCTCAACTTTCGACGGGCCTCAAGCACAACATTTTATGGGTAAAACTGTCGCTTGAGCTCCTCATTGAACTGTGCCTAGTCGGCTATGGAACACGTCCCTCGATCTATGTCGGCCTTCTTTCGCCGCCACCATAGCATGGCGGTGTCGGTCAAGTACATGGCCGCTATCCTGACCCTGGAAGACTCATCCTCAATGCCAACGTTCTCAAAGTAGCATTCTAGTTGCCAAATGATGTTCTCAACATCTTGGGAATTACGTTCTCCTTTGAACTCCTTGGGCTTAGGAGCTTCTATGCGGGCTTCTCGCACCGTGGCCGGTCCAGCACCTCCACCGATTCCTCTGGCTGCCTCCACTTGCTGCCTAAGGGTGTCAACCTGCCCCTGTAGTGTGTGCCAGTGCCTCCAAAAGCCTCTGCTCTAGGCTTGTCAACCCCTCCTTGTGCTCCTCTGCCTACTCCAAGATATTATACTTAACTTCATCTAGCCTCTCAAGAGCTACGTTCTCAAGGGAAGAGAAGTTTCCTTCAAGAACCTCAATGCATCGGTTCAAGGCCACCATGCCAGCCTCTGCATGAGTGATTCGTTCGTCAAGCTGGCCGTTGCCCGAACCCTCAGTCTCCTCATGTGTAAGTCCCTCGCTGACCAGAACAAGGGAGGGATCCCTTCCTTGGCTCTTGTCCCTTCGGCTTGATTTGGACTTCCTTTGGGGCTCATTGCCCTGGTAGTCTCCATGGAACACAACTTCTTCCTCTTCGTGGTTTGCCATGAACGATGCTCTTATACAACTTGTCACGGGCTTGTCTTTTCAATGGACGTGGGACAGCTAAGATGGCTAAACTTCCACCCAAACTTCAGTCCTCTTACTTCTTACAAGGCACAAAATGTGCTAAGGATCGGATGGCAATTGAAGAAAGAGGGCAAGAAGTAAAGAGAATTAAAGAAGACAAGTATTGGAGGCAAAGAACCCTTTTTATTCCACTAAGTATGAGAAATCTGAAATGTGTGGATGATTACAAATGTTGCCCCTTGAGGACTATTTATAGTACATACAAGTCCCTAAACTATGTGCCATGTGACTATGTCAATGTGGCTGTGGCAGGCAGGCATGCTTGTTATGCCAGGCATGTCAGGCATGTTGTGTCAAGCACGCAGGCAGACAGTGTCAGGCATGCTGTGTCAGGCAGTGTCAGGCGTGCAGGCAGGCAGTGTCAGGCGTGCCAGGCATGCTGTGTCCGGTGTGCCATGCATGTTGTGTCAGGCGTGCAGGCATGCTTTATCTGGCATGTCAGGCATGCTGTGTCAGCCGTGAATGCATGCGTTTGGCTATCCCAAGGTGCTATATTGCCTTGCCTCTGGTGCCCAATGTTGGAAGCTTATCCATTTGAATATTTGGGCTCGTCTCATCCGTAAAGTGGGAAAAATGTAGAAAATTTAATAGATTTTCTTGTGGGGAGGTACTCTGAGCTATACTGTGGGAGCGATAATAACCAAAATGTAACCACATGATCTAAAGATGGAGTCCGATGTAGACACCCCATAGGAGAAAGCCCGCTGCACCTTTCCCAGGTATAGTGGTTGAACTGTATGACCATGTCATGACCCGAACATAGGCTCGGATTGAGAAATGGGACAAAACCCCCCAAAATGCTCCAAGTCGACCCATGCCATGAACATGCACCTAACTCAATCATGGATAAGAGGAAGTTCATCCTAAATAACATAGCAGAAGTCTAAACATAATATAACATCTAAATACAAACATAAGTCTAAAGCTGAAACAACTATGTTCGAAAAGCCTCTAATACTGACGAGTTGATGGGACAAGACCCCAACTAACTCAGTGTAATCTGGAAATTGAAAATATGGCATACAACTAATAAGAAGGGCCCTCGCAAAATGAGTACTCACCAACTAATACTGAGAAGTGCTAACTCCGGAAGTCTGACTAGCAGCAAGACTGAGTCTGGATATCCGATCCTATATAATAAAATGATACAGTATAGAGTATACGGTCAGTATGTGGAATGTACCGAGTATGCAAGGTATGTAAAACCACTAAGTAAGTAAAAATCATAAATCATGCATAGTATAAAATATAATCAAGGTAAGATTCTAAGAGTAGGGTTGGCATGCTATTTTTGAAATCATGATCGGAACATAACTGAACATCATAACTGAATCAAATGACCCAATACTGAAAACTGATAATCATAAGTAAAATTGAACATTAGTTCAAACCTGTTGAAAACATAATATCATGACTAATGCACCTGCATAAGTGAAATTATGAGCAAGAATGGGAGACTTGTCATATAACCGACATTACTATGCTAGAGCTTACATGGTCCGACTATCACACTAAAGTGGGCAGAGCCGTCCAAAGCCTTGCCAGGGCTAAGAGCGCTACTATGATATCGATATCAAGCTCAAGGCCCCTTGGGGGTTGGGGAATCTCCAAAGGAGGTCCTAAATAATCTGATCAAACATATGTTGGTGCGTAGTTCTGAGGCATAGGTTTGAATGACCGTTAGCCTACTTGGTGCTAGAAATTACTCCCAAAAACATGCATATGCTATCCATCGTATTTCAATGAAGCTGACCATCATCTAGTAATGAAGTTGAGTCATAACATGCATACATAAATCTGAATCATAACATGAGGAGCCTTGGCTCAAACCATACCACAAGCTGAACATAACATAACTGGGGCACATGAGCTGAACATGAAACTGAATAGAGTATTAAGGAGAAAATTGATACCTCAAACTGAAACTGAGCCAAAAGGGAATAGTTGTGGCTATCTAGCCACCATATCTGCTTCAGCTTCCCATGTAGATCCCTCAACATGATGATTTCTGCATAAAACCTTGACTGAAGCTACTTATTTGTTTCTTATCTTACGAACCTGATGATCAAGTATCTCCACCAGAACCTCTTCATAAATAAGGGTTTCTCTCACACCGACACTACCCACCGGAACTACCAGAGCTGGATCACTCAAACACTTCTTTAAGAGAGACACATGGAAAACTAGATGAACTGAAGCTAATTCTGAGGGTAACTCCAACTCATATGCTACCTTGCCAACCCATTTCACAATCCGGTACGAACTAACATAACGGGGTCTGAGTTTCCCTTTTTTTCCAAATCTCATCACTCCCTTCATGGGAGATACCTTCAGAAACACCCAATCATCGACTTCAAACTCAAGTTCTCTCCTCCTCACATCTGCATAGCACTTTTGGCGACTTTGAGTTGTTTTCAACCTTTCCCTTATAAGTTGAACCTTCTCTATAGCCTCATAGACTGAATCTAGACCTATCACTGCAGCTTCACGGACCTCAAACCAACCAATAGGTGATCTACATCTCCGCCCATAGAGAGCCTCAAACGGAGCCGTCTGAATGCTGGAAAGATAGTTGTTATTATACGCAAATTCAATAAGAGGAAAATGATCATCCCAATTACCCTTGAAGTCAATCACGCATGCTCTCAACATATCCTCAAGAGTCTAAATAGTCTGCTTCGCCTAATTATCCATTTTGGGTGAAATGTTGTGTTAAGCTTGACCTGAGTAACATGTCCTTTCTGAAATGATCTCCAAAACTGTAAGGTAAATTGAGTGCCTCTATCTGATATGATGGACAATGAAACTCCATGCAACCAAACAAACTCTCCAATGTATAATTTAGCATAATCCTCCACTGAATCGGTAGTCTTGACCGGTAGGAAATGAGCTGCTTTGGTCAACCTGTCCATAACCACCCAAAAGGAGTCATACTGTCGACGAGTGCGAGGCAATCCTGTGATGAAGTACATATTATTCTCCTCCCACTTTCAAGTAGGAATACTGATGTCTTGAAGCACACCTCCCAGTGTTTGATGCTCCACTTTCACCTGTTGACAATTCGGATACTTAGCCACAAACTCCGCTATGTCCTTCTTCATGCCATTCCACTAATAGACATCCCGTAGGTCACGGTATATCTTGTTGGCACCTGGATTTATGGAATATTTAGAGCCATAAGCCTCATGCAACATTCGATCTCTCAAATCATCAACATTCAAAACACACAACCGACCCTGATATCGAAGCACACCATCTCCTCCTTTTGGAGAAGACCTCCACCTTTTGATTCTGATAGCTTTCTTTAACTTTACAAAAATAGGATCCTCATCTTTTCTGGCTTTTACATTAGTCACCAAGGATGATTTTGATCCATTCTAAATAATAACACCACCATCGATCGAGTTAACCAAATGAACTCCCAACCATGTAAGCCAATGCACATCCTTCACCAGCTCCTTCCTCCCCTCACCACATTAGCCTTGGCTGGATGGTAAAGCACATTCACATCATAATCCTTAAGTAGCTCCAACCACCTTCATTGACGTAGATTTAGATCCTTTTGGGTAATCACATATTGTAGACTTTTGTGGTTCATTTGGGTAAACACTTCTTGATACTCACATACTACTGGAACTGACTGGATAGTCGAGGTCTCGGACGTAGCATCCTTAACTGTAACTAGATGGTACACACAACCCTTAGAAATCATCTTTCTGGCCTTAAGGTAGGAAATGATATGACCTACATGCACAATTGAACTACCCTTCCACTAAGACTGGTTCACTCGTAAATTTGAATTCTACTGCACGGATTCTACAATTGACTAAGGCATAGCATGCAAATAGCCAATCCATGTCAAGGATAACATCAAAGTTGGTCATGGCTAACTCTATTAAATCTGTTGAGATGACTTTCTGAAGGACTGTGATAGGGCATTTTCTATACATCTGTCTAGGTATAATTAAAATCACCAACTAAAGTAGAGACTTAGAAGGGTTCATACAAGATTTCGGGACTAACTATGAAACTACTAGCAATCAACCTTGCTTCCCCTACTTCAAAACATCCTATGGGGACCTACATTTCCGCCAATATAAAGCCTCATAAGCCGCCATCTGAATAGAAGAACGATAATTGTTATTGTATGCAAACTCAATAAGGGATAGATGCTCGTCCCAACTACCTCCAAAGTCTAGCACACACGCCCGTAGCATATCCTCGATCATCTGAATTGTGCGCTCTACTTGACCGTCTATCTGGGGATGGAAAGTTGTACTCAAATTAACCTGCGTCCCCAAACCTTTCTGAAATGACTGCTAGAATCTGGCTGTGAATTGTGCCCCTCGATCAGAAATAATGGATGTTGGGACACCATGTAGTCGGTCTATTTCCTTAATATACTACTTAGCATAGTTTCAGCTAAAACGTAGTCCTGACCTGCAAGAAGTGTACTAATTTCGTCAATCTATCAGTAATGAACAAAATAGAGTCGAATTTATGTTTAGTGTGAGGTAACCCTATCATAAAGTCCATATTGATTGCTTCCATTTTCACATAGGTACAGCTATATCCTGAGTCAATCCTCAAGGTTTCTGATATTTAGCTTTTACTTGCTGGCAGTTAGGACACTATGCTACAAACTCAGCTACACCTTTTTTTCATTCTAAGCCACCAGTATATCTCCTTTATATCATGGTACATCTTCGTCGAGCCTGGGTGAAGAAAGTAACGAGAATAATGTACCTCTGCCATGATCTGCTGGTGGAGCCCTGCTAAATCTGGAATGCAGAGTCGACCTCTAAATCTCAAGACCTCATCTTTTGTTAACTCAAAGACCGATTGTTTGCCCTGCTAAACTCTATCTTTGAGTTGTAGTAAACTAGGGTCCTTGTACTGTTGCTTCTTTACCTCTACAACTAGTGATGATACTGTTGTATTTTGAATTACAACTCTGCTATCTTCTGAATCCACTAACTAGACTGCTAAATATGCTAACTAGTACAACTCTCAAGCCTTTTCTCACTGTTCTGGCCTCAAATATGCTAGGCTACCCATTGATCTATGGCTAAGGGCATCGGCTACAATATTAGCCTTCCTTGGGCGATACAATATGTTCACATCATAGTCTCTCAACAATTCTATCCAACCACGCTGCAGCAAATTCAACTCTTTCTATGTGAAGATTTACTAGAGGCTTTTATGATTAGTAAAAATATCCACATCTACACCATACAACTAATGCCTGCATATTTTCAAAGCATGAATCTCTACAGCTAACTCTAAATCATGGGTGGGGTAGTTCTTTCCTTGCTTCCTTAGCTGCCTTGAAGCATAGGCAATCACCTTGTCATGTTGCATCAGAACACACCCTAACCTAACGCCTAAAGCGTCACAATATATGTCATAGCCCTCCGATCCTTCCTATAAGGTCAATAATGGTGCAAATGTCAATCTATTTTTCAGCTCTTGGAAACTCTGCTCACATGCCTCGGTGTAGTGGAATTTAGCTACTTTCAGAGTCAATCTAGTCAATGGCACTAATAGGGTACAAAACCTTCCACGAACCTTCTGTAATACCTAGCTAACCCTAGGAAACTACTAACATTGATTGGGGTCGTGGGTCTACACCATGTCTTTGTGGCCTCAATTTACTATGAGTCCACCTAGATACCTGCATCTGACATAATGTGGCCCAAGAAAGCTAAAAGAATTCAAACAGAACTCACATTTCGAGAACTTCGCAAATAACGGGAGGTCTTTGAGGATCTAGAGTACTATTTGCAGATAATCCTTGTGTTCAGCTTCTGAGCGGGAATATACCAGAATGTTATCAATAAACACTATCACAAACAGATATAAATATGGCCTAAAGATGTTGTCCATCAAATCCATAAATGCTGTTGGGGCATTTGTCAATCAAAAATACATGACCACGAATTCAAAATGACCATACCTGGTTCTAAGGCCGTCCTTGGGATATCTTTCTCCTGTACTCGCACTTGATGATACCCTAACCTTAAGTCGATCATGGAGAAATATTTCGCCCCCTACAGCTTATCAAAAAATTCATCCATCCTTAGAAGAGGATATTTATTCTTAATAGTAACATTATTCAACTGCCGATAATCTATACACATTTGTAGGGAGCCATCTTTATTCCTCACAAATTGAACTGGTGCACCCCACAGTGAAGCACTTGGCCCGATAAAGCCCTTATCTAGCAAATGTTTCAACTGTTCTTTCAATTTCTTCAACTCAGAAGGATCCATTCGATACGAAGGGATGGATATAGGTTGCATGCCGGGTGACAGGTTGATAGAGAAATCGATCTCACGCTCTGGGGCAATACCAGGAAGCTCATATGGAAACACATCTGGAAATTCACTAACCACAGGAATGGACTGAAGAGTCAATGATTTTTCTTGCATGTCCCAAACCCTAACAATATGGTAAATATATCCCTTTGCTATCAACTATCTCACCCGAAGATAGGATATGAACCTACCTTTTGGTGTAGCTGCATTGTCTTTCCATTCTCGCACTATCTCCCTTGGAAAGTGAAATCGGCGGCCCTGGCCCAACATTCCACATTGGCATAACATGGAGCTAGCCAATCTATACCTATAATTATATCAAAATGAATCATTTCTAGCTCCACTATATCCGCTAAGGTCTGGTGACAGGCAATCTTTACTGTACAACCCCGGTAAATTCTATTAGTAATAATAGAGTTACGAACGGGTGTAGATACTGAGAATAGTCCCGAAATCAATTACGATGTTATACCAAACTTCTGTGCAACTAACGGAGTTACATAGGACAAAGTGGAACCTGGATCTAGCAAAGCATAAATTGAGTGAGAGCAAACATCCAGCATACCTATCACAACATCAGGTGACAATTCTGACTCCGGTCGCCCTGGTAAGGCGTAACTGCGATCTGAGCCACTATTAGAACTGGATGCCCCTGACCTACTTCTTCCTCTGTCGGCTGGGACTGAGTGTCTGCGCCCTACCGAAGGTGCTAGAACATGTGATCCTGCTATGCTGGTCCGGTCACCCTTATTTCTGGCCAGATAGTCCCTTATCATAAGGCCCTCTTTTCTGCAAGTATAATAAGTAGTGGAGTCGTATCTGCACCTCCTAGTATGTCGTCAAATGCAAATTATACAACGCAGTATAGTAAGCCTGCTCTGATCTGATCCTCTCTACTGGTGGGAACCTGACGCTCGCAAGCTCCCGCGGGGACTTGACTATCGCGACGATCTAATCTGCCGCTTTGCCTATACTGGGGTAGAGGTCTGGGTGGCCTACCAGATATTTGCGTCCTGGGTCCATCCTAAAATTCTGTCTGTATATCAGTGGGTTTGGACATTCGGTGCTGCTCCTAGTTCGCCCTTTCTACCTTATGTTGATGCCGCCTTATCCCTTCAATATTTTGAGCGAAATCCTGAATGCGAGCAATGTCCATATCCTCCCATAAGGTATCTGTAACACAAGTTTCCACATACTCTAGAAGTATCCCTATGATGAATCGATGTACCCTAGATGACATAGTATCCACAAATGCTGGCGCATAGCTGGCCAAACAGTCAAACCTCATTGCATACTCTCGAACGCTCATCGTACCCTATTCCAAGTGCAGGAACTGATCCACCGAGGCCTATCGAATTTATCGTGACAAATAGTGGTCTATGAAAGCCTCTAAAACACTATACCAAGTCGAAGGGGGTATGTCTCTACCTTGGGACCTTTCCCAACTCTCATACCATAACACCTCTATGTCTCACAGTCGAAACATGTATTACCCTAAATATTCTTTGTAACTGGTCCAGAAAGTCCTAAGGATCCTCTCTGCGGTCTGTCTCTGTGAATTACGAGGGACTCAGGGCAAGAAAAGCTCGGACCCTCGAACTTCTAGGTCCTCCAGTAGATTCAGTGATAACTGGTACCACTGGCTGGCGCTTAGCGGCCATCATCTGAACCGGCATATAGGCAACGCTCATAACCTCTTAATCTGATGGTATAGGTATAAGGATTGCTGGGAGTAATGCTAACATATCTGCTGCCTTGGGGGGCTCCTGGTGTGGCGGGGAATGATGGGGAGATCGAGATGAGGTCTCCCTCTCGCCCTTAGATCGGGCCAATTTTGACGGTGGCACTGTGCTTGTGCCCTCTCCTGCCGCAATATCCAGCTCCTGATCAGTCGTGGTCTATCGTGCGTCAGTCATTTTCTCTGTAGATAAGCAAAATAATGTAAGCTTAGGGATTCACCCTATACAATATAGCTCTATAGCACAACTGGAGAAGAAAGGAGGGCAACGACACTATCATGCCTTGTAGCCTCCTGCCTATAGAATGTGATACACAACACATCTATAGACATGACTCTATTAGACATGACTTGCAGACTTCCTAGGATACGACATTGCTCTAATACCAAGTTTCTCAAGCCCAACCTTGGGAGGCATGACTGACACCTAATGCCATACTGGGACCTGGGCTTACCTAGCTGGGTATAAACACCTTTGTTGCCTGCCAACAATTCAAAATCAAGAAAACAACAAGCTATATATCGGTTGTAAACACAGCCTCAGGCCAAACAAAGGACACATAGCTACCTGTAAATGAAAATACCTAATCCAAACAACAAGACAATAAATGGGATCCTATGTGGGCCAACAAGACACCATGCTGCCTAGTTATAATAGAATGAAAATAGGCAGGCATACTTACACTATAGCCGACAAGGCTGCTACCTAACTATCTAAATAGGCTCTACATGGCCAACCCGCAAACTATTATGTACATAGGCCCCACACGGACAACAATAACCAACAACTGAAAAATTGTAGTCCGCAAGACTCTAAGAGTTGAATAATTGTCGGGATAGGGCCCCGACCTAATCAAAAGTTGTACAACAAAAAGAATAAACTTTTCTAACTATCAACTACGTATAAAAGTAGCTGATTGAACTGTTAACTCTGACTGATGGCTAAGAGAGTCCTGAACTACGTCTATCCGCACCTACAGGCAAGTATGCAGCACCCCAAAGATGGGCGTTAGTACAATATGTACCGAATATGTGAGGTAGTAATGAAAATGACTGAATAGAACTGATAAAATAGCTGAAAGTAATAAATAGAAAGGATAAGAGTTATAACCAGAATAGCCTTACAACATGAAGTATAGCTAACAAGTAAGTAATACAAACAAGAATCTAACCTGGCCCCCACAAGCCTGGAAGGTACAATCAGCAAGAATAACCCACCTGGGCCCCTATAAGCCTTGGCAAGTACAATTAAATCTATATACCCCTAGCATGGTCAGTATAAGTCAACTAGTAACTATAACCAACCTACCTAGCCTCTAAGTCTGCAACTGAGCCTGCTGGGCTTCTGTAGCTGAGTCTGAGCCCTCTAGTCTCCTATAACTGCACCTTTGGCACACAAGGCTCGACGGAGGGTCAGTGATGCCGATAAAACATAAAAGTAGAAGCCTATTTATGGAGGGACTATAATATGGCCTTTTGGTCCTGAATATAATCCTGTCAGAAAACATATAACTCCTCTGAGCGATCTATAGCCCCGTAGGCAATGACACATCTAGTAAACCTGAGTTGGTCAAAGGATGGCTATTAGGGTGGGGTCAGTCCCAACTGAAATAGTAAACTTTAATCTCAAACTATCTGAAGCAGCTAATCACAATACACATGCTTACGACTTGCTTACAAGGATATAGGTCGTATTACTATACGACAGGAATAACTTTCCGAAGAGATTAGCCTTAACATACCTCGAATGTCGATTCTCGTTTATCCAAATAGTTCCAACATGTAGCCGGCAATTCCACTCTATTGCATCCTTTACGTTGTTGCCTGTAGCCGCTTAGGGCTCAATTAGAAGTAATTTCTACAACTTTTACTCGGCGGGGTTCCGGCACTCTGAGCGAATTTTCAAGAAATACCTCTGTAGGGACGCTCCTCGTGGGCCTAAAACTCGTTATCAAAGATGAAGTTGCATTTGGATGGAGTTTAATGATGTAAATCAATGAAAAATGGATGAAATCCTAGAGAGAAAAGCCATAGGGCCAAGTTCTAATAATTGGGAAATTTCCTAACGTTTTAAACTTCAAACTTATAACATATATATAGGTGGGAGTCTGTGCGCAGCGCGCCATCCATTGCACAAGGCAGGAGGCACGACACGCCAGCCATGGCACCGGGCTGGCTGGCCCAGCACGGCGCCCAGTGCACCTTGCCTCTAGCCCCGGCCTCCTGCGCGCTCGATGTCGTGTTCGTATACTCATTATCTAGGAAATTCCTCGCATGCGTCGTACCCCCAAAACTCTCAACATACGCACGCACGCGTCAGTTAGACGATAGAAACCTATAGGGTATAACAAATAACAAAGAGATCTTCTTTGATATGATTGATCATATTGATGATAAGGACCTAAAAAGAAAATATTTAATAGAATTAAAAAAATATAGTTCTTAACCATCAACATGACAAAGAAACAATTAAGCCTTTTAATATGAAAAACGTACTAAGTAAATTTAAAGAACAAAAGTCTGATACAATAGTAGAAGATCTTCAAACTGATTATTACATATTAAAAATGAAGTTAAATAAGTTAAGTAAAGAGTTAACAAGCTAGAAACAGAAGCTCTTACTAATAAACAAATAAATGAACTAAGACCTATGCGAGAATCTGAATTATATCAATCCGAACCAGGAGAAACTTCAAATTTAGAAAAGGAAGAAGAAGTAATTGAGTATCTAGAAAGCCCTTTAGAAACTAATTCAGGAGTAAAATCTATTGCAATAATTAAAGCCCAAAGCGGGCATATACCTATCACATTAGTTATAAATAAAAATTATACAATTCATAGAATGCATTATCAGATACAGGTATAGACCAAAACTGCATTATTTAAGGAATAATCCCTAATAAGTACCTTGAAAAAAGTACAATGCGGTTATTCTCCGCGACATGAGAAAGGCCCAAAATAAATCATAAACTCCATAAGGAACACATATGCGATAATGAAATCTGCTTTATTAATGTTTTTGTAATAACTAAAGATATAAATGAAGGAATAATATTAGGCATCCCCTTTATAACCCAAATAAAATCATATGTTACTGATTTAGACGGCATCCACACCATTGCTCTAGGAAAAGAGATCTTTTTCCCTACCTAAATAATAGGTCAAAAGAAGAAAGTGAATTTATAAAAGAAAAAACTATCTTTAGAATAAATCTCCTTTCTCAACAAATAAACTATTTGAAAACGAGATAAAATTTAAACGGATTCAATTCGCTTTAAAACATTTAGAGGTAGAAGCCAAAATTAAAAGCCCACAAAAAGTCATAGAATGAGAAGTCTATTCAGCATTTCTAAATGACTTTTTAGATAGGAAACGCCATATTATTGAATTACCATATATTGAGGGATAACGAAAAGATTATCCCTACTAGGGTGAGACCCATTCAAATGAATCAAGAGTTAATAGAATATTGTAAAAAGGAAATCAATGAATTCCATGATAAAAAATTATTAGACCTTTCAAGTCACCGTGGAGTTGTTCGGCATTCTATGTCAATAATAGTGCGGAAAAAGAAAGAGGGGCCCCAAGGCTAGTCATTAATTATAAACCCTTTAAAATGGATTAGGTATACAATACCCAATAAAAGAGGTCTTCTTAAAAGGGCTTATAAAGCTAACATTTATAGTATATTCGATATGAAATCAGGATTTTAGCAAATATAAATAGCGGAAAAAGATTAATATAAAACAACTTTTAATGCACCTTTTGGACAATATGAATGGAATATAATGCTATTCAAACTAAAAAAAAGCATCGTCTGAATTTCAGAATATAATGAACAACATATTTAATCCATATAGTCATATTTCTATAGTTTATATAGATGAAATTTTAATATACATAAAAGATATAGACCAACACTTTAAACATATCCAAACCTTTGTAAAAGTTGTTAAACCAAATTGATTAGCAGTAAGCGCTAAAAAGATTAAATTATTCCACGCTGCTATTAGATTCCTTAGTTATGACCTATATCAAGGAACCTATAAAGCCATTTGTAGATCCATAGAGTTCTCATCAAAATATCGAGATGAATTAATTCATATAACTCAGCTCCAGAGATTTTTAGGAAGTCTCAATTATGTTACAGATTTTATTCCAAATATTAGATAGGCTTACAACCCTCTTTATCAGCTTCTTAAGAAGGATCCAGTTTCATGGGGTTTAGACCAAATAGAGACAGTCCAAAAAATTAAATCAATAGTTCAAAAATTTCCATGTCTAGAATACCACATCAAGAGGCATTCATGATAGTAGAAATTGATGCCTCCTACATAGGATATGGAGGCATCCTTAAAACAAATCTCCCCAGAAAACACCAAATAATTAGTATGATTCAGTTTAGGAATCTGGAATAATGCTCAGAAAAATTACAGCACCATTAAAAAGGAAATTCTTGCTATAGTGCTATGTAATAAAAAATTTCAAGATGATTTAGTAAATGAAGCATTTTTACTATGAGTAGACCGTAAAGCAGCAAAGATGTTTTACAAAAGGATGTAAAAAATCTAGTTTCTAAGCAAATACTTGCTAGATGGTAGGCTTTGTTATCCAACTTTGATTTTCAAAAACAAATTTATAAAAGGAGAAAATAATTCTCTCTCAGATTTTTTGACTAGGGAATATCCACAAGGAACTAAATGAGACTCGGAACACTAGGAATAAGGCCCTTGAGGCCTCCATTTCATCCCTTCAAGTGAGAAAAAAAAAACCCTTTAAAGAAGAGGAAAAATCAAAACAAGAAAATAGATATTCAGTTCTGATAGAACTTCCATCTCTGCCAAAAACTACTATTCTATCCCCATTAAAAGAAACCATAACAAGTCAGACCAGATTACAACCATTAAAATCAGTTCTTAAAGGAGACTCTTCATCATGCGATAAAAGTATTTCTATCCAAACAAAGGATAGCTATGAAATGAAGCCACCACAGACACACTCTCAGTCGGTTCTGCCACGACTCCTGAAAAGAAAATGGAGAAAAATATTCTAAATAAACAGCAGTTTGAGCTAACGGTATTACAAGTACTGTCGATTATGGCCCTTGATAAAAAATATGAAGGTTTTGGTGTACTAGAGATGCTAAAACCCTTCTACCCAAATTGGAATTATGTGGAGACAGATGATCCCCTAAAACCCTAAGGTATTATGAGTGCATTTTAATAGATATCAATTTAGTAAAAATTAAGAATAAATTAAAATGTCCGTATAATTCCGATAGTATTCAATACTCGAATTTCACAATTAAAGAATTTTAAGTCTGTTTGAATGGTTTGTCGGTGTCTTAGACTCAACATCCTTAACCCTGACTAAATGGTACATTCAACCCCTATAAATCATCTTTCGGGCCTTAAGATATGATATAAATCGACTTGCTGGTATGGCCAAACTACCCTTCCACTCCAAAACTGATTCACCCGGAAAAAGAAATTCCACCGCACGGTTCTACAATTTACAGAAGAATAACACGCATACAACCAATCCATGCTATGAATAATATTAAAGTCAGTCATGGCTAACTCTAAAAGGTCTATAGAGGTAACTTTATGCAATATTTTGACCGGGCATCCTCTATACACCCGCCTAGCTACAACCAAATCACCGATAGGAGTAGAAATCAAAAAATGTTCTAACAGAGTCTCGGGACTAACTCCAAAGCTACTTGCAATGTAAGGGGTCACAAAAGACAAGGTAGCTCCCAAATCTAGCAAAGCATAAACATCAATATGAAAAACACGCAACATACTGGTGACCACATCTAAGGAGTTCCTGCTCCTGACGGGGTGATAAAGCATAAAACCTGTTTTGACACTGACCATTCGCTGAACTGGTCGAGGAACCATGCTGAGGGGGACATGCTGCTGGAGCGGAAGAATTGGCTACTAGCATATGGGCTCCACTGACCCCTGATCTAGCTGAAAGGCAATCCCTGAGTCTTTGTTTGGGTTTTCCACACCCGAAACAAGCATCTGAGCTGACTAGGAACCTCCAGGGATGATTCTTGCCGCAGCTCGCACAAGCTTGGAAAATGTGCTCTATCTACATGCTACCCTGGATTCTTGAATTTGGAGCCCTGCTCCTCTGATCCCCTCGGAATCTAGATGGTGTACTGGCCGATAATGGTGCTGGAGTAATAGACCTATGCTGAGACTGCTTACGCTATCCACCCCCTGATCTAACCTGAGAAGTCCTGTAACTGTCGGTCTTGGCCCTCTTGGCATCGCTCTACCTCCGATACACTATCTCCATTTGCTGAGCATGCAACACAATACAGGGAAAATCTACATCCCGATGCAACAGGGTGATCCTACAATCCTTATCCAAGTAGTCAGCCACCCCGTGCACAAATTGACTCACTCGAGTCCTCTGGTCTGCCACCAACTCTGGTGCATATTTAGATAGTCCGGTGAACTCCAATGCATACTCCTTAATCGACATATCACCCTACTTCAAGTTAACAAACTCAGCCACCTTTTGCTGCTCCCGAGGGAAGAATCGATCCAAGAATGTTGTGTGGAACTCTACCCAACTGATAGGTCCTGCACCCACTTTCCTAGCATCTCTCCACTGTTTGAACCATATGTGGGCCACCCCCTTTAGTTGATAGGAGGAAAAATCAAAAAAATCTCCATTGGTCACCCCCATAACCTGGGTGATCTATTGAATCTGCTCGATGCAATCGTGTGGATCCTCATCCATCTTGGACCCAAGGAACTCAGGAGGGTTCATCCTCAAGAAGTCTCTAATCTGGGACGCTGCCGCACTACCATTCTATAGGATATGTGCAATAGCCGTCAGAAACTCAACGTGGGCAACTGGCTTTAGTGCCTGGGGCTCTTGAACAGGTGGGGCTTGCTGATGTCCATAATAATTTCCATCTTCGTAGCCTTCACCATTCTCATTTATTCTTCTGTTCATTCTCTTAGGAGCCATGATTCTGCAATCGCGAATAGCATGAATTAGAAGGATAGAAAGACGTTTCATTGCACGACATGGATCATGAAAGAAGGGAACATGTCCTAAACATCTCGTAACCTCTTCATCATAAGTGTGGCGCGCTTAACACCCATGAAAAAGACTCTAATTAACGCGTCTTTCAAATAGCCTACGGCACTTCAAAACCTATGGCTCTAATACCAAGTTTGTCACTTTACACCCTGTAAGTTTCTAACGTTTAGTCGGCCTATTCGTATGTTGGTTAAGAGTTTTAGAGTGTCATACGTACGAGGAAAGGGACCAGGGAAAGGCCGAACTGGTGCCGAGTTGGGATTTCATGGAGGAGGCCGAACCAAGCTGCCTAGAGGGGCAAAGTGGCACAGAGCAGCTCCTCCGCGTTAGCCAACGTGTCATGGAGCAGAATCAACGTGATGGGCAGAGTGCCACGTTGCCTTGTCTGCTGCCTCAAGTATATATGGGTCTCACATTTAGAAGTTGGATCATTATCCAAATAATCACAGATAGAAAAGAGGGAAACCGAGGAAAACATTTAATAATCATCCGATTACGCCGCTAAACACCACCCAAATCTAAATTAACTCTAGGTATTGAAGTATAAGGCTGCAGAGAGCATTGCTGCGGAGTTATTTTCGTAAAATACGCTCGGAAAATTGTCATCCCACCGAGCCTAAGTTGATGGAATTGTTTCAAACTAGTGTCAATACGATCACGTGCCTAAAGTAAGTATTTCTCTCTTTTGGATTCCCGAGAAATTATGAGTTTTCAATCATCTTTCAATAGGTTGAAATATAGTTACTACATATATATATAAAGTTATTGTTTTCTTTGAATTCAGTAATGAAGTTGGCCCTATTCTTCCATTATGATTACAGTTGAGAAGGGAAGTTGAATATGAGTTGATACTCATCAGTTAGTAAGAAAACGGAGAATGAGGTATGTAAGGCTTAACTCTCGGCAAGTATCCTTGTCGTAAAGTGTTACGACTTATGTTCTCGAATAGAAATAACAATCTCAAATGCTGCAGATGGTTGCTACCATTAGATTGTAATTTGATATGTTGTAATTAGATGTTATTGATATACATATATAAATATCAGATATGTTGCGAGTAGCTGCTAATAGGGATTACAGTTACATAAATTCTTGTTAGCTGCTAGAAAACATATACAGATTGTACTGCCGGACCCCTCGCTAAAAGGGAGCAGGTTAAATGTGATTCGCGTAATGAACGCTATAGAAACTCTTTTAGTTCTCAGTTTATTGTGATGGTAGACTTATATGTTTGTTGCTAGGCCTAGACTTTAAAAGCTCGTAAGAGTTATTGGCCTGAATCAGTTTGTTAAACAGTATGGGCGTGGTTAGGCGGTCTAACGACCAGTTGGCGCCTGTATTGGCAGGAAAGCATCCCTAGAGATCATTAAAGTTATTGCATGTTCCAGAACCAGAAATAGAGTCAGAATAGGTATATTTTAGAGTTAGCGACACCAGGGTTCTCCAGTGTATTGAGTGATCGCCCGCCATCCCTTGAGCCTTATTAGTGATTGTCAGTCTTTGTTGACCTAACAGTTATCATGTAGGACGCCCAGCAAGCCATCCCAGTCGTCCGAGTCAGATAAACCCGTGGTTACCCCAAGGAGGGGTCCACATTAGTAGTCAGTGACAGGCCAACACCCTAGCCGGTTCTTGTAAGGTTTTCAGGTACAGAGTGCCAGGAGAGGGCCAGTCTATATAGAATTGCCTATAAGATTGAGAATTTCCCAGAACAGTAATATAGATCAGAGTGGATTCATACAAGGCTTAAGGAGTCAGTAGTACTCCGCTAGTATAGTGTTAACCACAAGTTAAGGAGATCGGTAAGCACCTTATGAAGGACCAGGGTGCCGATCGCGTAGAAGCAAGTTCGACCAAGCCCAGTCCTATAGCTGTTTAATTAGAAGAATAAAGTAGTTAGCTGACCGCAACCCCACAGTTATTCATGAGTTATAGATGTCCGAGTAGGACATTCATAGTATTGTTAGGCCACTTCAGACCTGGCTCTATTCATCCTAGACTATTAGAGATCATGATCACTATCAGGATCCTCTGATCAAATACGGGCACATTGCGTGCCTACAGACAGCCATACAAATTATCCCAGAAGTGAGTAGCCTTATCATGAGGCCTAGAAGGCCAGATACGCTCTCTTTATACAGGTAGATTGATGTGTCAGTATAGCACCTGGGTTGGGGTTGCCCTCAGTTAGAAGGCTTCCATGACCGCCCCAGGGTTAATAGCTGTGTCGCTCACCCGCCAGGGGCTAGGATACGTCGCTCTGCAGAGAAGCATGTCGTTCGCAAGGGACGAAGATGGGAATCCAAATACTCATATGCTGTGGTTGGCCTTATACACACCCCCACCGAGCATTTACGCCCAGGGTGTAGATATCAGGAGTCCTCTGAACTTAGACACAGTTACAGTTCAGTGGACAAGCGGACCCAGTTGTAGACCCAGGGGACCGGTAGGTTGGCTACAGTGCCAATAGAGTTGTAGACACCTAAGTAGAGGTATATAGATTGAGATATGCTCACCAGGACATATGGGGGCCTGAACGAGTTATTCCATGATGCCTCTCGGCATATGGGGGCCAAGTGGGGTTCTTGTATGAATTTTTGTCTGCTAGCTATAGTGTATAAATGTGTAAGTATGCAGCCTTAGCTTATGTACATGTAGTGTCAGTTAGATGCAGATTACAAATTAGTAGGCGTAAAGGTTAATCTTTCGGCTCTTTTTTTTATTTACTTCTAGTCCTATATAGCTTATCTATTGCCTTACATATTCGGTACATATTGTACTGACGCCCTCTTCTGGGGAGCTGCTTTACTTGCCTTCAGGTGCAGATAGACGAGGAGTAGGTCCCTCGTAGTTCCAGTAAACCGTACAGAGCCGTCAGCTCCTTTTTTCCGGAGCTTCTGTGATAGAGGTTTACTTCTTTTGTTTGTACAGTATGGGTAGGTCGGGGCCCTATCCCGACAATCTTATTACTCCAAGAGGCTTGCAGATTATGTTACTTCCCTGTGGCTAGATAATATCGATCGTGTGGGGCCCATATGTGTTTTAAAATATGTGTGTTGGCCGTGTAGGGCCCTATTTAGCTATTTATTGGCAGACTTGTTGGCCCGCATAGAACTCCGTTTGATTGTTTGTCTTTAGTTAGCTGTTTACTTTCACAGGAGCTATAGGCCTTGTCGGCCGGGGGTTGTATTTACAGCCGCTATATAGCCCGTTGTCTTCTTGATTCCAGAGTTAGTGTCAGCCCTGCACTAGAGGTGCTTAGGCTCAGTCAGCTCAGTAGTTCAGGTCCTAGTAGGGCACCTGGTGCTAGTCATGCCTCCCAAGGTGGGGTGTGAAGTCATGTCCCGAACGTAGACCTGGATCGTAACACGGGACAAGGAACCCCGAGAGGCCCCAAGTTGACTCATGGCATAAGCATACATCTAACCTCATTCATTATAAGCGGAAGACTAATCACAAAGCATAGTGGAAACTTAAGCATAATCATGACATATCATAACAAACGGAATCACTTAGACATACACAAGCTGAGTACTACACACTGTCAGAAAGCCTCTACTACATACGATGGGTTGATGCGACAACAACCCCAACTAACCTGGAAAAGTACTAAAACATAAAATAGCACGAATATCTGTCAAACGGCCCTCAAAACATGAGGACTCACCATTAAGCTGAAAGCACACTCTGAGATGATCTAGATATGAGTATGTTCCTGAGAGCCAAGACCTGTATCATAAGATGATACAACATAGAAAGTATGTGGTTAGTACATGAAATGTAGCGAGTATGCAAGGTAAGTAAAACGGACACATAAAATATGTAAAACCTCATAAAACATCATAAGAGTAGGACATCATGCTCATATCATAAATATCGTAATATAACATATCAAAAGGCTCAAGGTTTTCAAAGAATCCATAATACAATCGTGATCATGATTATAAGAGAAAAGCCAAAATGAACATTTCTTAAACCAACATACGTAATCATAAACATGCATAAATCATGAGGAACAGTGGGAGATTATCTTAACCGATGTACCTTATATGGGCACACATGAAGCCCACTTATGACCCTAGTCGGGAGGGTGTTCATACCTTGCCAAGGGAAGAACCATGAAAGGCGTGATCACACATGAAAAGGGACATTTTGGTTGGGAAAAGTTACAAGGGAGGTCCCAACATACCTGCGGCGGAACGTAGTTTATGAGATCCGGGGTAGAACATGGGCCCCGAACCTACACGGTGTTCGATACTACTCCTAAAACATATATAGTGCTCATCGTATAATATGAATGAGTTAATAGGGTATTTAAATCATGATAATCATAAACATTCTTGTAAATATGTGAACTAGCCGTGAAACAAGGCCTGTGAGTTGGCCTAAATCATAATTCATGAATCATAGGTTTCATACAAACTTGTAATATATGCATATAGCTCGAGAGTCACCAAATCATGATGGGATTGAATAAATTCATATTTCAAATCATAATTCATGATGGGCTTGTAAGTACAATTAATGGAAGCAAAGATCATAAATCGATTTATCATAGATCATGCTTAGACAGGCTTAATTTAATAGAATTCAGAATAGACAATTATAAAATCAAAATAGTTATAAAATCTGATCAAAATTCATAAAATATAATATATATCATAATTTAGAAAAACCCATTTGTAAATAATTAGATTTTTGTAAATACTAAATTAAAACCCCAATGGATTTTTGATAGATTTCCATAAATTACTTGAGAATGGCCATGGGTGTGAACGGAAACACCCATTCATAACCCTATATACCTGGGTAGGATCATATTCTAAAGTTCTTGAATGCCAATTAATTAATTAATAGGGAAAAGCTTGAGGAATAGCTTGATCTCCCCAAAATTCTCTTAATATGCATGCATGGGAATGATCTATGCAATAGGGACTTAACCTACCTTAACATGCCTAGAGAATACATGAAACGAAGTAGTTTAGGGCCTTATAGCATGGAAAGATCGAAAATACCCTTAATGAATTTAGCCTGAAAATCTGCATAGATTAACTAACGGGCGTACCAACGAGTCATTAGAAGCTACCACGATTCGTGGTATGGCTCATCGTCTGCACTACCCAATCCTTGCTTCCGAAACCAATCCACGTCTATACAGGACGATTCGTCCTTTGGTCGAATGGGTCGTTTAGTCGAGCATTGCTTGCCCTTTGGAATTTCTGAACTTCCTCACAACGAGTCTCACCATGACTCGTTGTTTCCTCCAACGGGTTGGGGTGTCCGTCCGTTAAGTCCATTGGAAATTTGATCATATAGACAACGATTGTTGACAACGGGTCATTGTATCTGATAATGGGTCGTTAAATGACCTGTTATTTCCCCAAATGCTAAAGTCCATCTCTCACCATGACTACTGACGATGACTCCTTCTTTACCACAATAAGTCATTACATCGGTCATTGCTTCCACTGCCACCCAGACTCCTGAAACCACAACTGACAATAATGGCTCGTGGTTTCCAAGCACAAGTTGTTACACCTCTAGTTTTGTCATGTTTTTCCTAGATTCAATAGTTTTCAACTTTTAACTCCCGAGTCTACTCTTAGGCACTTCCAGGGCGTTACATCTGGTATACTCCAGGAATTATAAGGAACATTCTAACCACCTAAGAATAGTACTTCAGATGCTTAGAGACTGCCAGTTGTTCTCTAAGTTCAGCAAATGCGAATTCTGGTTGAAGTCTGTTACTTTTGTTGGTCACGTGGTCTCGGGTGAGGGTGTTCAGGTATATCCTCAAAAGATAGCAGCGGTGAAAGACTGGCCTAGACCTACCTCCCAAACTGAAATTAGAAGTTTCTTGGGTTTAGCTGGTTATTACCGATGCTTTTTGGGAGGCTTTTCCTTTATAGTAGCCCCTCTGACTAGGATGACTCAGAAGAAGGTGAAATTTTAGTGGTCAGAGGCGTGTGAGAATAGTTTCCAAGAGTTAAAAACTCGACTCACTACCGCTCTAGTGTTGACCTTGCCAGAAGGATCATATGGACTTTTAGTGTATTGCGACACTTCCAGAGTTGGGCTCGATTGCGTTGTGATGCAGCGGGGTAAAGTGATAGCTTATGCCTCCAGACAAATTAAGATTCATTAAAAGAATTACCCGACTCATGAATTGGAGTTGGAAGCAGTGGTGTTTGCATTGAAAATATGGAGGCACTACCTTTACGGGGCTCACGTGGATGTTTTCACCAATCACAAGAGCCTTCAGTTTGTGTTCAATCAGAAAGACCTAAATCTTCATCCGAAAAGGTGGCTGGAGTTACTAAAGGACTATGACATGAGCGTGCTGTATCACCCGGCCAAAACTAATGTGGTGCTTGATGCCCTGGGCAGAGTGTCTGTGGGAAGCGTGGCTCATGTTGAGGACGGAAAAAAGGAGCTGGCAAAGTATATCCACATATTAGCTCGGTCGGGAGTACAGTTGGTTGATACAACTGAGGATGGAGTAGTGGTGCAAAGTGGGTCAAATTCCTCATTGGTAGTTGAAGTTAAGTCAAGGAAGGATGAAGATCCCATACTGCTTAAACTGAAGGAGGTGATTCTAAAAAAAGTGTAGGCTTTCCCCTAAGGAGGAGATGGTATACTCCATTACCAGGATAGATTATGCGTACCGGATGTGAGTAATTCGAGACAGTAGATACTGACTGAATCACACAGCACGAGATATTCCATCCACCCTGGTGCTACTAAGATGTACTGTGATTTACAGGATATTTACTAGTGGAACGACATGAAGAGAGACATTGCTGAATTTGTAGTTAAGCGTCTGAACTGCTAGCAAGTCAAAGTAGAACACTAGAGACCAGGAGCTTTGACTAAAGATATCAGCATACCCACATGGAAGTGGGAAAAAGTAAATATGGACTCTATTACGAGTCTACCTTGGACTCTTTGATAGCATGATATGATCTGGGTGATAGTAAACCAGATGTCTAAGTCACATATTTCCTCCTAGTTAAAACTATAGACTCAGCTAAGGACTATGCTAGGCTTTATATTAGGGATTTAGTCAGACTTTATGGGGTTCCCTTATCCATTATCTCAGCTAGAGGTACCCAGTGCACCTATCACTTATGGAAGTCCTTCTAGAAGGGACTTGGTACCCAGGTCAAGCTCAGCACGACTTTTCACCCACAGACAGATGGAGAAGCTAAAGAAGTCTATTCAAACCCTAGAAGATATGTTAACGGCATGTGTGATAGATTTCAAGCACAGTTGGGATGATCACTTGACTCCCATCGAGTTTGCGTATAACAACAGCTACCACTCCAGTATCCAGATAGCCTCGTTTGAGGCATTGTATGGTAGAAGGTGAAGATCTCCTATCTGGTGGTTTGAGGTTGGTGAAGCAACTCTAATCAGGCCAGACTAAATACTGAAGCTATGAAGAAAGTACATCTCATTCGAGAAAGATTAGAAATAGCTCAGAGTCGTTAGAAATCTTATGTTGATGTGAGGAAAAGAGAATTAGAGTTTGTTATGGATGACTGGGTTTATCTAAAAATTTCACCCATGAAAGGGGTTATGAGATTTGGGAAGAAGGGAAAGCTCAGTACGAGATATGTGGGACCCTACAAAATTCTGAAGCGAACTGGCAAGGTAGCCTATGAGCTGGAATTACCTTAGGAATTGGCATCCATGCACCCAGTATTCCATGTGTCACTATTGAAGAAGTGCATCGGTGATCCAACTTCAGTTGTGCCATTGGACAGTGTGGGAGTGAAAGATAGTCTCTCTTATGAAGAGGTCCCAGTTTAGATCCTTGACCGTCAGGTACATAAGTTGAGGAATAAAGAGGTAGCTTCAGTCAAAGTCTTGTGTAGAAATCAACATGTAGAAGGAGCTACTGGGAAGCCGAAGCAGATATGATGGCTAGATACCCACACTTATTCCCTCCAAGTTCAGTTCTGGCATAAGGAACTAAATTCCTCCTCAGTACTATATTTAGTTCCGTACTCATCAGCTCTATTTAGATTTATAATGAGCATTCTAGTTGCATCAACTTTGTTAGTACAATTAAGGTAGTTCAGAGTCAGTTACTCCTTCAGAAACCAGCTCATAGTCTCAGTCTATAAACTCAGCTCTTTTCCTAGTTTTCCTACAGTTTTAGTCTTCATTCGAGGACGAATGATCCCAAGGGGGAGATGTTGTGATACCCCTAAACTTTCCTAGACCAGACTCAGGCATTTCAAGAAAATTCAAAAAGAAAATGAGAAAAAGTTTTCTTAGAACGACTGACACAACGAGTCATGGTCATCTCCAACAACTCGTTGTTTCAGTCGTGGTCAGTAGGTCTTGGTTTCTTGGGAACCCACGAGACAAGTAACAACCCTTTGTGAGAAACAATGAGTCATCCTATCAGTCGTGGTTTGCCCAGCTCAGAAACCCTTCCTAGGACTCCACGACTCAACCAACGAGTCATTGTTAGAAACAACGACCCATTGTGAGAGTCATCAGATGAGATCCCTGAAATTTCCTTCTAGTGAAGACGAGAGGAAAAAATGACTCATTGTTTTTCACAACGAGTCGTTGTCAGTACTGACGTGTCGTTATTCGCGCATCCACAAGTGTACGGGTCATGCAAGTAATATAGTGGCTCTTTTTAAGAACCGAAATGTCGAACCCACAGGGACTGGACCCATTCCTCTAACTATCCATTACAAGTTTGATCTTAAATACCAAAAATGTTTGTTATAGAAGTTTTCGAGGGAGATTTTAATTAAGTCTAAGTTTGGTCAACGAAATATTCTGAATGCATTCTAGGAGCAGCATAGAGTTAAAACCAGATAATCATGCGATGCAACAATTTGCAATGGGTTAAGTCTGCAACTATCGATTTCGTTTCACATAATTAGAATTGCATGTTCATGGTCTTTCGAGCCTCTAAACACGACAAACTAGCCTCACTGCATCATTGTGAGCGAGGATGCTAATTTCTAGTTCGTGGACAATTAATTATGTTGTGGTTTACGTGGAAATGATTAGGGACTTTCGTGCGTCTAACCATTTAACTCAACTTAGCCTCACAACTACTTCTTCTAGTGGTGATGTGATAAACCTAAGTTGGTCTTTATTAACCCCCATTTTATCAACCAAGCAAGGTATTAGGTATATTTCTATCCTAATACGAAATTATATCGTGAGATACAAACATGCTCCTCACATTCTCGTGTCCTGACCTAGGTAATGCTTTCTCAAGACAATGCCCAAGCTAACATATATGCTTTCATGGTGATCAATCATAAAAACAACCAACAATCCAATATGCAAGACGAAAGAAACAATCAATAACTTAATTCCATAACAATTTCATAGAATCACAATCATAATTCATGGCTTCAACCCTAGAGGAAGGGTTCTAGCCATTCATGTTAGTAAAACTACAAGAAACTACAACTAAATTAACATACTTACAAGAATTTGGTAGATGAGAAGGGAATTTGACAAACCCTAGATGAGTTCTCCCACTTCTCCCTTCACTCCTAGGTGGTTTTCCAGAATAAAATCGTGACAAATTGGATTTAGGAGCTAAGGGACCTATTTATAGTAAATGGAAAACGTGCATAATTTATCCTGTCGTGGAACGGCTCCGTGTCACGGAGTGTATCGTGGAGCACTACCTCCGTGACACGGAGGTAATGCGAAAGCTCTCTGGAAATTTCCTTCGGAAGCCGAAACTGCCGAGTGTCACCGCGTTGGCAGCGTTTCACGCTGGTTGGGCAGCGCGTTGGCATACCCCTGTCGCGTAGTTGGCACGGCGTGGCACGTTGCTGGTGCACTGGCGCTGCCTTCCTGCCGCATCTGCTTCCGACTCCATTCCGCTACTTCACCAACTTATAAATTAGTTCCTCAAAATCATTGAAACCTACAAAACAAGGACTAATCATGTTGGTTAGCACATATATTCACATTTATATAAAATCACATGAAAATTTATACCATTACTTAGCTAAACAAGACTAAATTAAGTTATCAAGCGTCACTCGGGCATGCTATTTTTCCTGAGATCACAACCCCACACTTAAAGTCTTGTTCATCCTCGAACAACCTTTTACATCTCATGCATATGGAGACTCGCCCATAACTCATTTAGCAGGATTATTCAAGCTACGGCTATAATGATTACGTAAGATAACAAGCTAAAAATAGAGCGTGCACGATTTGATCATCGAATTGAAGTACAACTATGTTAAGACTTCTTAACCTCAAGAATCGACTCTCAATCTTAGCAAACTCATGAAAATCAACTGATTAATCTCACATGAATTATATCCTTCATTCAACATGTGCCCTCACGGAAAGAGAGTTACCCAATTTCACACGCAAAAACAATTTTTAAATCACAACATGTGTGGGTACATGACTAGAATTACGCTCACTCTCACAAAGAATTCACATGCATCATGTAATGACCCATAAGCTTGCCCTTAGTGTTTTATTCCACTAATTTAAGGATGTATGAATGTAAGATCAAGTAGGACTTTTTAGGTTGTAATGTCACTTAGGCGCGGGTAGGTACTATTATGGCCAGTAATAGTGACTATCTTTCCTAAGCGCTTTTAATACATCACGCCCTCATTACGAACTTCCCTTCCCTTACTTCACCTTTTTCTCCTTTCAGCTTTCTTCTTCCTCTTATGTTCCCCACTTTATTTAGGAATTTTTAGCTTACTACTAAGGAGTTCTATAAATAATTTTTCATTAATTTGTTTTCTTACTCCTTACTAATAATCAACCATTTTCACACAAGTGCACCTTTGTCCTTTTCTCCACTTCTACAACTTGCTACTTTTCCTTTCTTTTCCTTCTTCTCACTCCTTTACTCTTTCATATTTTTCCCTTAAGCGCTTAAGAGTTTTGGATTAAGTTCAAGTCTAATGAAAGAAAAAGGGTTAAGCTTATGTTGCAGCTGTCAAAGAATAGGCTCAAGGCTCAATGGGGCTAACTAGGATTAATTTTTCAAGGTAGGTAAACAGAGGGATATAAGTTATGTTCATTCAAAGAAATGCATAAATTATCTCCTACAATTCACATCCTTCATTTCATTTTATAAACACACCAGGCAAGTTCTAGACAATCCACAATAGCACAGAATACTCAAAAACCCTACACTCATGGCACATGCTCAACTCAAGACACATTCCGCAGACTCTTACTCAGCTCATCACAAGAATTCGAACATTAAGCTTCAACCATATTGAGTCAAATTCAAGAGCCTACGTGTCTCAAACAAAGTTATACACTTGCATGCTTCACCCTGAACATACTTGCATCTTACAATCATGTATAGCACCTATCAAGAACATCAAGCATCAATTAGTTATGGTTTCAAAAACCCAAAACCTATCGACTAATTTTTCCTCAAGACGATCGTCATCCATCCATCATCGGAAATAGTCCCTAACTATGACTAAAAGCACTATATACAGACAAAGGAAAGAAAAAGAAAATTTTTATTCTTCGGTTCAAAGACCCCCCGTCGGAAAAGAACCGAAAAGAAAAACCAACGGGTGATGAATTCATGCTTGACTCCCAAAAATTTTCAAATTTCTCCCAAATTTCACACAAGCATCACATTCACCAAAAACTTGTTAAGCACAAACATTTTGAAATTTTTCTAACCCCACACTTAAATCATGTTATGTCCTCATAGCATTAATTAACATTTAAAGGATGAGAAATACTCCCTGAGCCTCTATGCCAAGCTAAAAGCATGCTTTCCTTTCAAGTTCCAGAGATGGGTGTTCGACCCCACACTTATTCTATTCCATGCTCTTTAGCTTCCACCTTCTTGGTACTCAGACTTCCCTTCCATCTGTGCTTAACTTTCCACCAAAAACACAAATAAAATGAAAATAACAAAATCAGCACAAACAAAAATTAAAAAATTGTACCTGGGGTACCCTTGGGTGGCCTCCCAAGCAGCGCCTTATTTTACGTCATGGCCCGACGTGGACTGACCTTTTCAGGACATCCTCATACCTGGGTTCTCTTTGGAGAACCATCTCCTTTTCTTTTGTTGTTTAGAGGAAACAACCTTCATTCTGTTCCTCTCTTTCTCCAACTTCTTCTCAATTTGAAGCCCTCTATCAAACTTGGGATGAAGACTTGACATTGCCTTTAGTCGTGCACCTATGGAATCCTCCACCCCACACTCATCCTTTGCCAACACGCTAACCTGACAAAGGTTTCTGTAGTGTGCCGATGGGTTAATTTCTTAGTAAAAGCGGAAGATTTCTTCTTCATCCTCAACCCTCATTTTCAGGGTCCCTGCTTTCAAGTCAATCACCGCTCCTCCGGTGGCCAAGAATGGCCATCCCAAGATCAGGGGTACCTGGTCATCAACCTGAAAGTCTAAAACAATAAAATCAGCAGGTATAATAAACTTACCTACTTTGATGAGAAGGTCCTCTATTATTCCATCAGGTGTCACTTGCGACTTGTCAGCCCTCTGCAACATCAACCTTGTCGGCCTCAGTTTTCCCAACACTAGGGTGTTGAATAAGGATAGGGGCATTAGATTAACTGCCGCACCTAGATCACACAAAGCTCGTAGCACCTCAGCTTTACCAATTTGTATGGGGAGGGTAAAACTCCCTGGGTCTTCGAGCTTCTTCTGCATTTTGATCAATACCCTATGACTGCACTCCTCAGTCAGTGCTACAGTCTGGACATCCACCAACCTAACTTTGTTCGCCATCACGTCCTTCAAGTATTTAGCATACTTGGGCATTCCCTACAAGACATTAATAAAAGGCAAATTTATGTGAATTTCTTTGAAACTTTCAAAGAACTTTTTGAAGCATTCCTCCTCCTTGCTCTTTCTGACTTTCTGAGGAAATGATGGTGGTGGTCTTTGTGCTGGATGCAATGCAGGTTTTGCATTTTGTTGCCCAGCACTCTGATTCGCTCTAGTGTCGGTGGATGGTCCTGGTCTAACCAACTTCGGCTGCACCTCCTTTCTCAACTCTTTAGGCACTGTATCAACTAATTGCTTTTCGCTTCTAAGATTGATGGCATTAATTTGCCGGGGGTTAGGATCTGCATCGCTTGGTAATCCCCCCTGCGACCTCATGTGCTGAGCAACTGCTATCTGACCCACTTGTTTTTCAAGATTGCGGGTGGCTACTTGCTGATTCATTAAGTCTGTTGCCATCCTCGCCTGATTTTCTGCTAACTGATTCTGGATCTCCATAATTTTCTGCAGTGTTTCCTCAATACTGCTACTCAATTGCCCATCATTCTGCCTATTCTGCTGATATTGTTGTTGTTGAGGTTGCATATAATTCTGCTTTTGGTTTCCACCCCAAGAAAAATTCGGGTGGCCCTGCCAATTTCTGTTGGAGTTGTTCCCAAAATTTTGATTGCTATGCACATTACCAACAAAATTGACTGATTCTGGATTGGCTCCACAAGATTCTGCATTGTGCCCCTTATTACCATAAATTTCACACCAACTCGGAGCTTACTGAACTGCATTAACCTGGCCCTGGTGTTGGTTCATACTCAGTTTATTGAACTGAGTCATCATTTGATGTTGGAACGAAGCTAACTATGCTACCAAGGCATTCAAACCATCTACTTCTATCAACCTCGATGACTCGCTGTGCCACTCTGGATTTCCTTGTGCAATTCTGTTCAACAAAGTGTACAACTCATCATACGTCTTCTCCAAGGCTTTCCCACCCGATGCAGAGTCTAGTAATATTTTTGTGTGTGGGTCTAGACTTTCTACAAAGGTATGAGCCAACACTTCATTTGATTGTTGGTGATGGGGGCAGTCTCTCAATAATTACTTGAATCTTTCCCAAGCCATATGTAAGTTCTCATCAGGCCTCTGCTTGAAACTGAGTATTTCACTTCTCAACTTTGCAGTTTTGCCTAAAGGGAAGAATCTGATAAGAAACTTCTTATCCAAGTCATTCCATGAAGTTATGGAGTTCAATGGCTCAGCCTTCAGCCACTTTTTCGCCTCTCTCAATAATGAAAATGGGAAAAGGGTCAGTCGGACATAATCTGTGGACACGCCGGTGGGGCCAAACGTGTCACTAATCTCTAAAAAGCTCTGTAGGTGCTGTTGCGGGTCCTCATGTGCCATCCCAGTGAATTGACCACTAGAATGTAACAACTGCACCATGTTCTGTTTAAGCTCAAAGTGCCCTCCAGGCTCCGGTTTACGGATGCTAGGGGTCACATTCATCGCTAGTGGGATTGCCACTACATGAACTGGTCTTGCTGCCATTGCTTCTGATGACAATTATACTTGTCCTGCGGGTGGTTGTTGTTATACCTTTTCTTGAAGTATCCTCAGCTTTTTCTCTAGAGCTACTCTCCTTCACAAATGAATTTTACGTTCAGGTTCCAGCAACGGTTCCACAAGCTCTCTATTTCTAGCCAGCTCGGCAGGACAACCTGTCACATGCAAATAAACAGATTAAGACCAAGTTTCTCAACACTTAAGGAAATTTCAAAAATCACACAAAAATAGATAAATTATCAAAACTTCACCGAGTCCCCGGAAATGGCACCAAAAACTTGACGTGCCCTTATTTGCATGTCCACAAAGTGTACGGGTCATGCAAGTAATATAGTGGCTTTTTTTAAGAACCAGAATGAAGAACCCATAGGGACTGGACCCATTCCTCTAACTATCCATTACAAGTGTGATCTTAAATACAGAAAATGTTGGTTATAGAAGTTTTCGAGGGAGATTTTTAATTAAGTCTAAGTTTGGTCAACGAAATATTCTGAATGCACTCTAGGAGCATCATAGAGTTAAAACCAGATAATCATGCGATGCTACGATTTGCAATGGGTTAAGTCTGCAACTACCGATTGTCATTTCACATAATTAGAATTGCATGTTCATGGTCTTTCGAGCCTCTAAACAAGACAAACTAGCCTCACTGCATCATTGTGAGCAAGGATGCTAATTTTTAGTTCGTGGGCAATTAATTATGTTGTGCTTTACGTGGAAATGATTAGGGACTTTCGTGCATCTAACCATTTAACTCAACTTATCCTCACAACTACTTCTTCGAGTGGTGATGTGATAAACCTAAGTTGGTCTTTAATAACCCCCATTTTATCAACCAAGCAAGGTATTAGGTATATTTCTATCCTAATACAAAATTATATCGTGAGATACAAACATGCTCCTCACATTCTCATGTCCTGACCTAGGTAATGCTTTCTCAAGCAAATGCCCAAGCGAACATATATGCTTTCATGGTGATCAATCATAAAAACAACCAACAATCCAAAATGCAAGACGAAAACAATAATCAATACCTTAATTCCATAACAATTTCATAGAATCACAATCATAATTCATGGCTTCAACCCTAGAGGAAGGGTTCTAGCCATTCATGTTAGTAAAACTACAAGAAACTACAACTAAATTAACATACTTACAAGAATTTTGTAGATGAGAAGGGCATTTGACAAACCCTAGATGAGTTTTCCCACTTCTCCCTTTACTCCTAGGTGGTTTTCCAGAATAAAATCATGAAAAATTGGATTTAGGAGCTAAGGGACCTATTTATAGTAAATGGAAAACATGCATAATTTATCCAGTCGTGGAACGACTCCATGTCATGGAGTGTATCACGGAGCACTGCCTCCGTGACATGGAGGTAACGCGAAAGCTCTCTGGAAATTGCCTCCGGAAGCCGAAACTGCTGAGTGTAACCGCGTTGGCAGCGTGTCACGCTGCTTGGGCAGCGCGTTGGCACACCCCTGTCACGCAACTGGCATGGCGTGGCACGTTGCTGGCGCACTGGTGCTGCCTGCCTGCTGCATTTGCTCCCGACTCCATTCCTCTACTTCACCAACTTATAAATTAGTTCCTCAAAATCATTAAAACCTACAAAATAAGGACTAATCATGTTGGTTAGCACATATATTCACATGAAAATGTATACCATTACTTAGCTAAACAAGACTAAATTAAGTTATCAAGTGTCACTAAGGCATGCTATTTTTCCCGAGATCAAGTACCCTTTGTGTCAACCTAGACTTTTTCAGGGAATCTCTCTAGTGAACCTAACTACTAGACACGACGAATCATTGGTTCAACTAATGAGTCGTTGTGTCACCCATTGCTTAGCCTACCAGGTTTCCTTGTCCAGTGGCCACGGAAGGAACCAACAACCCATTGGTTCATCTAATGAGTCGTGGTGAGCCCACTGCCAGATCCAGTGCCATCTCATCCCTGGCAGTGGAACCAACAAGACGTCCTAATGAGTCGTGGTCTCAACCAACAATTCATTAAGTGACCAGTTGGGACACCGTCGGACAGATTTTCATATTTAATTCCTAGGGTTGCTTTTGTAATTTCCCACCTACTTAGTCCCTAAGCTATATCATTTTGGGTTTAATCAGGGGTTTTAGAGGGGGAAACCGATAGTTTCTCTCATTTTTTTCTCATCTCTTCAACAGTTCAACGTGAAGTTTCTCTCATAAAGGTTTAGAGCAGAAGTTAGGAAGATCGATCTTTCTCTGATTTTCAAGGAATTCTCTCAATCATTTCCATCACTAGGTATGTGGGAATTCAACAAGGGAATAGTTCTTCCTTTGTGTCCCCAAAAATCCTCCATGTCTTCTCTATCAGTTCTAGCCCAGAAATATTCGAATGAGATGAAATTATATGTTAGACTTCATTTAATTCATGTGGAATATTTTTATGTTAATCGTAGATATTTTTCCACCAGTTTGTGACTATGTTGTTGCTTGCTCCTGTAAAGGGAATTCTAGCCCTAGTTCTTGAATGCAGAAAAACTACAGTATGGTACAATTAATATATTATAAAAATTATTTGATTCTTTCAATATTGGGGATTCCCATATTGTTAGTTTGTATTAAAATCTCAGTTAGATTTATGTCTGTTCAGTTTCAGTCAAAATGTTAGAATACTTAGTGTTAGTAAGAAATTTCAGCTGATCAGTTTGACTATCGAAATTCTCAAGGTGTTAGTAGTGCCTCCCAGATCTCGGAATTAGACTCAGTATCAGTTTTTAGTGGTTCTCTAAGCGGTCATGACACTTTCAGATAAGAAGATCTTACCAACCTTAGGACCCCATCTTCATGTTACAGTTTGTTTTGTAGATGGTTAAAACGCTTTCAGATAAGCAGCTCTGACCAGCCTTAGAACCTAGCTACAGAATCCAGTCAAATAAAACTCTCAGGGTTCTTCCAAATGCATATTCCTGACTTATTCTTGGGCCCCAGTTTCGAGCTATCAACTTAGTTGTCAGTCTAGGACTATCTAGTGGTAGTAGGACTTAGCACCGAGCAGACGGGGTTCTAGCGTACCCAGGTTCCCAGAACTACATTGCCACTGTAGGATGTATTTTTATTGGCCTCACGGCCCCAGACCTGTGGTCACCCAGTTCATGCCATTATACCCGGGCAAGGTATATTGGGTGCTACCGATGGGGTGTATACATCGGACTCCACGTCTAGCTCACATGGTTATATGTCGGTTATAGACTCTCCCACTAGTCAGCTCAGTTCACTCTCAGATTAGTCAGTTCATATCATTTCATTTTAGTATTTGTAACATCCAAAATATATTCTTAATTCAAAGAATATAGATGGTCGAAGTATTAAAACAAGTAACCTAACATGTGCCATGGTCGAATCCCACGAGAACTAGGGAATGATAAATTCAAGCGTCGATTGAGAAATTAATATTAGCTTGCACCGTATAGATTTAATATAAATGCAAGGAAAATGGGGGAGTTAAACTTTGCAGAGATTTACACAAACTGATTTAGTGAACTAAAAGTAACAAGATCAGCTAAGTTGTTGACAATAGTGTGAAATATTAGAGGTGCGGTGTAGATGAAATACTATATAGATTGGGATAGGCTAGGTCATCTCATAAGTTCAACAAGTGTAAATAATCTCGAGAAGTAGGTAGCCTCAGCTTCTCAGCCTATTGACTACCCCTAGCTAGAGTATTCTCAAAATCTAGCTGCGATTTAGCTCAACCCGAATTGATTTTGATTAGAAACTTCACTATTCCTAGCTATTAGCTGCTAATTAGGAAGGAGGAAGTAATTTCAGCTATTTCTAGTTTAATTTAACAATCTCTTATCCATACCCACTACTAGATTCCCTTTCAATACTTAATTATTCTTTCCCGAGCAACAATCAAGCAAGTATAGATAGACCCATATCATCATCAATGGATCTTCATTTATAGATTGAAGGGAATCTAATAGATTTACACTTAATTGAACATTATGAAGATGACTCTAGCAATACCCAATCCAATTAAGTATTCATCATCACACACCTCTAGTTAATGATTTTAGCTATTCATAGTTAAGAAATTCAAAACACATTCATCAATAGCATCATTGAATTCAATAATAGGAGTAGATAAATCAAATGCACAATTATCTTTCAACTACAACTGAAACTTAATAATACCAAAGAAGAAAATAGAGCAGAGTATTTTCTACAAGTTTCAGTCGAAATTCCTTTCTCAGCTAAAATATTGTCTTAAGATAAAAGAGGAAATAATGATGTCATGTGTACTTGGATTTTCTCTCAATCTCTCTATATCTATATCTTCTTTATCTCTCATTTTTTTCTCCTTCATGTACAGAGTACTTCTTTTTATATTTATACCCTGAAAGGTAGGGTACTTTTCCTCCTTTTTTCAGTAATGGACACTTATACCCTTAATAACACCATTCTGAAACCGGCAAAGGTACCGATGGTTCACCGATGAAATCCGTGAACCGTTGGGCATCTGCTCTTCTTTTGCACTCAATTCAAGTGGACCTCGGCGGTTCACTCGGCGTCTCACCGATGCCAATCCGTGAACCGCGGATCTTCAATGCCAATTTCATAATTTTTGAGTGTCATCCGGCGATTGAACCAACGACTCGCCAATGGCGAGTCATGAACCGCCGGTGGGATTCAACCTCGGAGGTAGTGACATTAGGCTTTTAATTAGCGTTTCGCCGATTGACACCTGCAACTCGCTGATTGACACCTGCGACTCGCCGATCATTCTCACTTCCTCCTTTATGATCCATTTTTGCTCTTTTCGTCAAACTTAGGCATGTGCACACAACATAAGCAAAAAGGGCATAAAATCCAAATAATCAACTCGGGAACGAAACAAAAACTCAAGTTTCAAAGTCTAATGAGTTGGTAAATTACCAACTCATCAAACCCCCAAACTTGAATCATTGCTTGTCCTCAAGTAATGTGATACTTCAACTATTGAGGAAAATGTCACATCTCTTCACAATTAGACCTGGCCGATCACCTGGACTATGAAAACCCAAAAACACTACCCACGCTCACCGAAAAGAGAAGAAAATACCCTAAAAGACCAAAACAATGAAGATATTTCAAGTAGGCAACCACTTTTTATCAAGTAAAGTCTTTTGAAAGGAATCATTAATCACATAAGGGCATTTTCAACCAAGTAACACACATAGCATCTCAAGTTATAACAACTGAAAATTCCAAGTTTGTCTTAGAGTTTGCACTCCTTGCTCTATGTCCACATTAATTCTAAATGTTATTGCATCCCGAAAAGGAATGATGCCACTTACCCAATATAAGGATCCCTATTCTCTTAGTTCATTTGTCATTTGAATGCATACCAGGGATAAATTGGAAGAGTCACTCACACTCACTCTCCTAAAAGATATCTTCATGCATACACTTGACTCACAGGCTTGCACTTCATGTAGTCCACCACTAATGTAGAGTAGTTGCACTAATCATTTAGGACTTGTGGGTTGTGATGTAGGCTTAAGGTCAGGGTAGGAAGAGCATTTGGCTATAGTGACTATATCCTCCCTAATGCTTTTCGTGACATGATTTACATCGATTTTGATCACTCAACCTTCTTTTCCTTTCTTTTCTTGTTGATGCCTTTCATTTCTTTAATACTCCCCCTTATAACCCCTCTTTTGCTTCCACCCTTAGCCTTATTACCTCAAGAGGGAACACCAATTCACAAAAATAGTCATTTTCCTTTTTTGATTCATCTTTTGGTGCACTTTGACAAAAAGATGATGTTCCCTTCAAACTATGATTCTTTTCTTCCCCTTTTGTTTTACATAACCCCAAACTTAGGCTCATGCCTCATTTTTCACACTTGCTTTTCTCACTTCCTATTTCTTAGGCCCTGAGCCTTATTTTAACACTTATCTTGTCATTAGCATTTAGGGAGAATGGGGGCAAAAAGAGGTATTAATAATGGTCTTAAGGCTTGTAATGTGGTTCCTAAGGAAAGGTTTTAAGGCTCAAAATTGGCTAACAACGATTAATGATCATGGAGGGCATATGGTTAAAGTGGCTAGACAACTGTGGGCCTAAACTCATTTTCTAGTGCAACTACATCTAGGATTTCACATTGAATCACATTTAGGGAAAGTTCTAGATAAGATGTAATGCACAAGATTGACAAAAATATCCTCGCCACACAAAGCATCGCCCTTAGAGGGTCTAAAAGAGTCATTTTTCCAAACAAAACATCACATTAGGACATCAAGCAAGAAAACATCATAAGTCAAGCAGGTAATTTACAATGTACGACCAAGATTACTATGCGATGGTGTTAACACTTTCTCATTATCTTCATCCTCATGCCCTTGTTTTCACATTTTCATTTCAACACAAGAAAAATTTTAGTTGGTGCCTCTTAAAACAACTTCACAACAGACTCTAAGTGACATGGCATTTCCCCCAAGAATGTCACCACTCAATTCGTCATCGGGAATAGACAACCCGGTTTGACAACAAAAATAACTAAAATAAAAGACTACTCCTTGGGAAAGAACCATGGTCAAAAGAAAAGCCTTGGAGTTTTAATTTCTACCTTACTATTTACAATGGCGAAAAAGAAACACAATTTTGGGGTCATCTCATTCAAAAATTTCAAAATATGATGCTTAAAACTAAAGACCCCATTTTGTCACTAAGTACCATTCACAAAAAGACACAAACAATTCATTCATTCATTCATAAAACAAAACACGCCCAACAATCATCAACCACAACAGCCCGACAAAGGATGGACCTACTCAAACTTAAATAAAAACATCAAAATTTCACAAGAAACAATTCTCTCCTCATCAAAAGTGCTCATACCTCCCCCACTTAAGATCATACATTGTCCCCAATGTAAATATTAAAAAAGTAAAAATGGACAAGAAACTCCATAAGCGGGTCACTCCTCTTCATCGTCAACCTCTGCCTCACCACCATCACCGCTGCTGGCATCACCAAGCCTAGTGAAATCATCACCTAGCCCCCTCAAACAAGACATCAATTGGCCCCAAACTGAGGAGGGAGAAGCCATTGCAGCATCCAAGGTGCTCATGCCGGGCACTTCGACCGAAGTCAGACTCTTCCACTCTTGCACTTCAGTTCGCAGGGAAGTGACTACCCCTTCTACTGCATTCACCCTATTGCATAAACTGGTGACATTATCATACAATGATTTAAGCTCCTTCTTGATTGTTTTGTCAAGCAGTGCCGGGAGGCTCTTGGCCAAACGTTGAAGCTGGCTTTCATGCGAGTTTTTCATCTTCACAAGGCGATGGAGACCACTTGGATGATAATATTGGGGAGGTGAAGAAACTCTTTGTTGGGTCATGTCACCTGATGCTTGGCCCGACATGTCAGGATGAGGCACATTGGATTCTGGGGCGATTGGTGATTGGGCTGACCCATGGTAGAGGGCTTCTTCTTGCACGCCAAAGGCTTGCAGGCTCTTCTTTATTACTGTCGGTGCCTCAGCATCTCTCTTCCTATCAATAACAATCACTCCTAGAGCATAGGAAGGAGTCTCGTCAAGAAAAAGAGGAACTCTAGCTGCTTTACTGGATTGTCGAGCCTTCTTCTTCATCTGTTGAGCTACAATTTCCCCGAAGTTGATGGGGACCCCCGACATTATGCAAGAAATACGGATGGCCGCTTCAATGGTGAACTACTGCTCATTTTTGGATGGGATGATGCGAGAACAAATAAAGTCCATCCACAGCTTGGCCTCGAACTTCAAATCATGGCGAGAGATTTTTCCACCCAGTGAGCCCTAGAGAGGAGTATCAACAGCAATAATATGAGCCACCCATACAAACTGGTCCTTTATATCGGCCACCCATGCCATGTACTCCGTAGCGGATTCCATTTCATCATCCTAGAATAGATAGTTTATAGCAGCCGGGGTGATATTAACTTCCACCCCCCGGATCATCATTGATGGAAAGTAGGGGAACTCATCCACTTTTCCTCAATGTTGCGTACTCTCTTGGCAGGCCTGATAAGAGGCATAGAACTCTATGGCCAAGCTAGGATAGTATGGCAGTGAACGGGTTATAAAATGCATGCCATTTCCTGTGGGTGAACTGCTCGGTGAAGTTGGGAAAATCACCTTTTAACCCAGCTAAGTCAAACCTCTTCTCCACCGTGATGTAGCGTCCCTGGCAGATGACATAGTTTTCCTTCATATTCGAAACACAGAGAATGATGGCTTCCTTCGTGTTGGCCCATGATGGAGCAACCTTTGCTTTGCCTTTGCCCTTGCTAGCAGAGGAAGTAGGGGCCTTTCCTTTGCCGGTGTTCCTAGAAGATGACATGATGTGTTTTTCTATAAGAGGTATGTTAGTGACAAGAATTTGAAGTAGAATTAAGAGAAGAAAACTAGTTTAAAGAAGAACTGAGAAGAAAAGGAAAATCAAATAGTCATTTAAAGATCAAGTGGTACCGATGGTTCACAGAAGACAATTCGTGGGCCGTCGACTGACTGCGGATTCTTAATAGAGCACTGGGAAAATTATGACAATTTTTTATAGTTCCAGTGGCGTCTCTCGGCTCTCGATTTACGAACCTCCAATGTAGCACAGGTCCACTCAGTAGCCAGGGCCAATTTCAGAGTGAACCGGCGATCCATCGGCGTTTCACCGAATCTGACTGGCGAATTGCCGGCCCCTGTCGTCCCCAAAATTTCAACTTATTACTCACAAACACCCATTAACACACATTCACCACAAACATAATATTAGCAACTACACTCCATTCAAACACATATTCATGATGTTTAGCCCTTAAGATTGGCATCACCTGGTCTATTATCGGGAAAAACGTTGAGCTTTATGTAAATGGGTTACCCATACTTCACCCTTTTCATAATTTCACCATAAACGCACATACCCTCACCCCATTTAACAAGCATAAAAGATTCAAGATTTTCAACAACGAAATGTAAATGAAATATTACTCTTACAGAATCAGGTACCAATACTAAAATTAAAACAGGGGCAAGAGAAAAGTTACCGAATTGGAAGAATATTTGCACTCTCTGTTAGCTTCAAATAGTAAAATATCTCAAGATCGCAGTGGTACCTTTAGATGAATATAGAGTAGCTAGTATGGGGGAAGTGATTTTGATAGTGAAATCTAGATGGGTATTTATAGGTGGAGAATAGGAATGTGATAGGTTGAGGGAGAAGGTGGGGAGTTTAATGTGGGTGTGTTGGTGGGAAGTTGGAAGGTGAAAATGAAAAAAAAAATAGGGGAATTTAGTGAATTGGGAATGTTGGGTAATGGAGAGACAAACATGGAAAGAAAAATGTTGGAAAGAGGGAAGCTATGGGAATATTTGCAGAATAGGGTGGTTGGGTAGGTATTTGGGATTTTTTAGGCCAATCTTTTTATAATCCTCTTTTTTACTCAGTACGAGCCCTGACTGGCGCTATACCAGCGGTTCGTCACTATGCCTTACTTCACCTTGTATTTTTCCAAGTGATCTGGTTCTAGCCAGTGATGCACCGATGATTCACGAATTGCATCTACGTTCCACCGGATATCCGCCGAATCTGTGGCCTAACTTCAGGTTCTCTGCTTCAATCCGGCGATACACCGGCGGCCCATAAATCCGGTTTAGTGGTTAGCCTGTAGCCCTTCGGTTCTTCAATTCAAACCTCATCTTTCTGCTTTGAGCTCCTTTTCATGGACGGTCTACATTTTTGGACCGGCAGCTCGCCAGTCCATCACCTTTTCTGCCTTCACGCCTTGTTTCCCACTTTGCTTCTCATTTCTCAGTTTCTACACAAACAAAAACATCAAATAATTCACTAAACACTTGGTTTGCCTCCTAAGAAGTGCCTTATTTATTGTCATGGCACGACGTAGTCCTTTTTTAGTTCTTCATTTTCGACGGGTCATCATCCGACTCCGTCTCCCCCAGCTCCAATCCCTTATCATCATCATTGTTTTGTAATATTCCAACCACCTTGCATTCAGGTGGAGTTTTAGCTGACGGACACACTTTGAAGGTGACTTCCTCACTACCAACCCAAAATTTTAACTCTCGAAGCTCCACATCTACCACGGCTCTCCCGGTAGCCAAAAAAGGTCTTCCCAAAATAATGGGAACTTCTACGTCCATTTCACAATCCAGAATAACAAAATCAACTGGTACAATAAACTTGTGCACTCTCACCAGCACATCTTCTAGCACTCCCATTAGTCTTTTGATGGACCTTTCCTCCATTAGCAACCACATCGACGTCGGTTTAGTGCTTCCAAGGCCTAATTTCTTAAAAATTAGCAGGGGTATCAGATTTATACTTGCGCTGAGATCACATAGAGCCTTCTTAAACACACAAATCCCTATCGTGCATGGAATTGTAAAAGCTCCGAGATCTTCCTCTTTTGGGGCAAGGTTTGTCATCATTACAACACTACAATGGTGCGTTTTCTCTTCATTTCCAGCATCAAACACCTTCTTCTTTTTCAAGAAATCTTTCATAAACTTGGCATAACTAGGCATTTGGATCAAAGCATCCACTAACAGTATATTTATGGACAGCTTGCTAAACATGTCAACAACATTCTTAAACCGATCCTCCTTTTTCTTTGTAAGTTGTTGTGGATACGGTTGGTGGGATTCTTACTTCAACTCTATCATCATTCATGGCCTTCATGCCCGCCTCTTTATCATCAGCTTGATGAGTATTTCATCATCCTTATCCTTTGATTCTTCCTCAACATTTTCTTCATTCTCCGGAGTCATTGGCTTTTTATCAACCTCATCTTCGTCAACTACTTTCGGGTTCTCCACCTAGATAGACTTCCCTGGTGTATCTCCAATCCCCTTGCCACTTCTAGTGACAATAGCCATACACTGACCATATTTCTTCGGGTTAGGCATTGTGTCACTGGGTAGTGTTCCCTCCATCCTCGGGTTCATTTGAGCAGATAGGTGATTCATTTGGGCTTCTAAATGCTTGATGGATGCCGAGTGTGCACAGTTTGATTGAGGTTAGACACCTCCCCTCTTAATTCCTTCACCCCACTTTTAGTCTACTCCACCTTCTTTGAAACTCTTGATAGCATTTCTTCGATTTTTGAGCTACCTGCATCACTTATCCCTGGCCGGTTTTGAGGATTCCTGACCTTAGCACGTGGAATGTATGGATTTGAACTTCGATGATAACGATCACCTTCTTAGTTTGGCTCTCTATTGCCCCACCTATCATTTCTTCCAGGAAATCCTTGCTTCTCATGATTCCTCCACCCTTGGTTATCATGCTTTGGGAGCCACGGGCCTTGGTTTTCTCCTTGGAAGCCAGGTCGAGGGCCTCCCATTTGTTTACCCATATATTGGCATTCTTCGTCATATCTTGGTGGTGAAGGATCCCTTTAATATTGTACGGGACCTTGCATTCCCACAACATTTACTACCTTTGGACCTTCTCCCATCACATGCTTGGTCATCAGTTCTAATTGTGTCATCATCTTGGCAAGAGTCTCATCCCGCTAATCATCCCTTTTTCGCAACTCTGCCGCCAATGCACTTGAGCTGATCTCATGAGTGGACACACTTGTCTCCCTTGTGTACCAAGCCCTATTGGTTTTTGTCATTCGGTCAAGGATAGCTTTGGCCAGCATATATGTTTGGTCCATAATAGAACCTCCAGCTAGGTTGTTGGCAATGGATTTGTTGATTGAATCAAGGGCCCTGTGAAAGCTTTGGAGAAGTACTCCATCCGGTAATCCATGATTTGAGCAAAGAGAAACCTTCTTTTAAACCTCAACCATGCCTCATGCAAAGGCTGTCCTTGTTCTTGTTGGAAGATTGTAATATCATCCCTCAATTGTAACATCATTGAGGGAGGGAAAAAACGATCTAGGAAAGTCTTGCTTAACTCTTGCCACGAAGTAATACACCCTGTAGGAAGTTCCTCTACCCACATTGTTGCTTCCCCCGTCAATGAGAATGGAAAGAGTCTCAACCTGATTGACTCTTGACTAATGTTTGTAGTGTTGAAGGGCTAGAAAATTTCAAAGAAATTCCTCAAGTGTCGATTTGCATCTTCGCTTGGTTTGCCACCAAAGAGCCCCTTCATCTGTAACAAGTGCAACATGGTGCTAGTAATATCGAACACCGCATTCCCTACAGTTGGTTGTAGGCTAATGGCTCCTGCAACTTATGGCATCACCATATTATCTTCTTCAAGTTCCATGTTACCCTCCACTGAGCTATCCCCTACTTGGGAGCGATGGCTCATGTGGTGATGAGATCCTAACAACACAACACAAAATCAAACCAAGTAGCAATGATGCAAACTAATTCAACTTAACAATCAATCACAAGATTATCAAGCGCTAGTCCCCAGCAACGACGCCATTTTTGATAATCTCCATAATCTATTCTTAATTCAAAGAATATAGACGGTCGAAGTACCAAAACAAGTAACCCGACGAGTGCTGGGGTCGAATCCCACGAGGACTAGGGAATGATAAATTCAAGCGTTGATTTAGAAATTAATATTAGCTTGCACCATATAGATTTATTATAAAAGCAAGGAAAAAGGAGTGGTTAAACTTTGTAGAGAATTACACAAATTTATTTTTGGTGAACTAAAAGTAACAAGATCAGTTAAGTTGTTGAAAATAATGTGAAATACTAGAGGTGTGGTGTAGATGAAATACTGACTAGATCGGGATAGGCCAGGTCATCTCATAAGTTCAACAAGTGTAAATAATCTCGGGAAGTCGGTAGCCTCAGCTTCTCAGCCTATTGACTAACCCTAGCTAGAATTTTCTAAAAATCTGGCTATGATTTAGCTCCACCCGAATTGATTTGGATTAGCAACTTCACTATTCCTATCTATTAGCTTCCAATTAAGAAGGAGGAAGTAATTTCAGCTATTTCTAGCTTAATTTTACAATCTCTTATCCATACCCACTACTAGATTCCCTTCTAATACTTAATTATTCTCTCCCGAGCACCAATCAAGCAAGTAGAGATAGACCCATATCATCATCAATGGATCTTCATTAATATATTGAAGGGAATCTAATAAATTTACACTTAATTGAACATTATGAATATGATTCTAGCAATATCAAATCCAATTAAGTATTCATCATCACACACCTCTAGTTAATGATTTTAGCTACTCGTAGTTAAGAAATTCAAAAGCACATTTATCAAGAGCATCATTGATTCAATAATAAGAGTAGATAAATCAAATGTACAATTATCCTTCAAGTACAACTGAAACTTAATAATACGAAAGAAGAAAATAGAGCAGAGTGTTTTCTACAAGTTTCAATCAAAATCCCTTTCTCATCTAAAAGATTGTCTTCAACTAAAAGAGGAAATAATAATGTGATGTGTACTTGGATTTTATCTCAATCTCTTTATATATATATATGTATAAATATATATGTATGTATATATATATATATCTTCTTTTCCTCTCCTTTTTTTCTCCTTCATGTACAGAGTACTTTTTTTATTTATACCCTGAAAGGTGGGGTACTTTTCCTCCTTTTTTAGTAATGGAGAATTATATCCTTAATAGCACTATTCTGAAACCGACGAAGGTACCGACAGTTCACCGATGAAATTCATGAACCACCGGGTATCTGTTCTTCTTCTGCACTCAATTCCAGTAGACTTCGGCGGTTCACTCGGCGTCTCACCGATGCTAATCCCTGAACTGTGGATCTTCAATGCAAATTTCAGAATTTCTGCGTGTCATTCGACGATTGAACCGGTGACTCTCTACTGGCGAGTTGTGAACCACCAGTGGCATTCAACCTCTGAGGTAGTGACATTAGTCTTTTAGCCGGCGTTTCACCGGTTGAACCTGCGACTCGCCACTCATTCTCACTTCCTTGTTTTTGCTACAATTTTGCTATTTTCTTCAAACATAGGCATCTACACACAATAAAAGAAAAAAGGGCATAAAATCCAAATAATCAACTCGGGAACGAAACAAAAACTCAAGTTTTAAAGTCTAATGAGTTCGTAAATTACCAAATCATCAAGTATCTTAGATTTAGGGCATGTCCTTGACCACCAGATAGGGTCGTTTAGACCATCTCAGTTTATTACAGTTATCTGGTTGTAGCATTATCGGTTGGTCATTGCATGTCTTTTCAATTCAATTATTTCGTTCCTTGTGTATGGTTTCTCTCACTTATCCAGTACATTCAAAGTACTGCATACCTTTTATGTTGTATCATTTTATGGTACGGCTGCAGGATCTCAGTCACAGCCTCGTTAGTAGATCACTCTCAAAGTATCCCAGTTGCACCCTTGGTTAGTCCTCATCCTTCGAGGACGAAGATCATAATTCAGTTATATTTTCTCTTATTTAGACTTGGTTAGCTGGGGGCTTGTCCCAGCAACTCATCAGTTGTAGTGGCTTTCAGACACAGACATGGTTTCAGACTTTACGTTTTGTTCGGATGTTTTTAAACTTTAAGATTCATCTTTATTCTCATAATTGTTTTATATTTTACTTTAAAATTTCCTCTATATATGTTTACTCAAAATCACATCACAGCAATCTTTTTTTCCCAAAAATGATAAAATGGGATGATGTATTAGTAAAGGATAATTGACATTTTGACTCCATAACGGAGCCAAAAATTGACGAAGAAAATTCAATTATTGAGCATGTAATACAATTTCTGGATGGATCTAAAATTTTAGAATTTCTAAGATCCCATTATTTTAGTCATGCTTCTTCAAGTTAAAGAATGTCTTTTTCAAGACCTTCATTTTCAAAAACCCAAGAAGAAAAGGAGGTAACTCTGGAAGATATAGAGAAAAATTAAAAGGAGTAGATTTCTCTGAAACAATTCGTAAGGTTGAATATGAACCTCGAATTACCAAAAGAATAAATCCTATTGCTAGTGAGATGCTAGGAGTAATAGAATCTTTATGCATGATCAGATCTGATGAGGAGTTAGAACAAGACTTTGAATATTTAGAGAAACTCTGGTTAGATCTAGAAAATAGCATAAAAAGGCAATGGTATGCAGAAAAATATTCATTAAAGGAAATATTATCCTTTAGGGAAAATTGGTTCACCGATATGAAAAGAATGAGACGCAATATAGGGTTCTTTAAATGGTTTGAATGCAAAGTAAAATTGGATGATAAAAAGGGATCATTAATCATGATCGTTAATAAATGACATATCAAAACTAAAGTGGTTGAATTTATAATTCCCCCATTAGAAGAAATTAGTGTACTAATAGATAGTGGAATTGTTACAGCTACACCTTTTAAAATTGATATAATAGATACCCAAGGTGATCCTAAGAATAAAGATATAAATAGACCTTTAAACACATTTAACATAAAATATATATACACATGACTTAAAGTAAGTACCATATAACAATTCCCACGTTGAGGGGTCTCCAACTCATTGTACAACTACGACAACAATCAACACAATATCACACTTTAGATGTCTCACTTTGGCTAGGCATAATCTTAACATTTATCCTCAATAAAACATGGAAATTTAAAGCTTAAATGAAGCTTAACATACTTCCTCAAGACTTTTAAATAGGTTTCTATCTCATTTGATTCACAACACATGAATCATGCTTAAAAGAATGATAGACGGGTCGCCTTACATACCTTTCTCCGATGAACTTTTCTCTAGCCGATTTCCAATCTCAATGATCAGCCTTCAACCTACTTAATCCAATTGTTTTATAGTCCAACGAAAAGCTTCATCTATAGAAAAAAATGCAGTAAAAATAACTAACCAGAGGCAGTCACAATAGCAACAACAACACACGGCAACATCTACAACATTTAGCCATTTTCTCAACTAGTTTTCACTAACTTTTGAGGGAGAAACAAGAGGGAAATTTTACCTTATTTTTTATGTAATTATACCCCTCAATATGAAGTATAATTCCAGAAAAATAAACAGCCAAAAATCCTTAGGAAATCGAGCAAAAATCAGCTAACAAATAGTCCATCGGCAGCACGCTTAGCTGCCAATTTCCAGATTTTCTCTTCGCAATTTGAGAGGTTTAAAAGGGGAGAAATCCTTACCTTTTCTCATGATTTCAAAACCTACTCAAAGATGGATATATAGGCAGTCCAAATAGATTTTGAAACGCATAAAAACTTCTTCAAAACCTTGCAAAAATGAGCTCCAAAACAGCCCCTTACATACTTGGCAAGATAATCTCAACTTATCTTGTGATTTTCTTGAACTTTGCTTGATGTTCCTCCTTGATTTTCTTTGTCCTAGCTGCTGGAATTGAGAGAGAAATGGAATCCTTAGCAAGATGGTCGATATAGATTTAGCTGAAAATGTTTTCTACAAGTGAAAAATCAGATTTTAAGTAAATAGGTTGGTGGAGGCGCTAGGGCGTCATTCCCCCGTCACCACTCGCGATGCTTCGGTAAAATGTCCATAACTTCTTACTCCGAACTCCGATTGACAAGAGGTTTGATGTTATGAAAACTAGACTCAACTACATTTAATTTGATAGGTCGTGGGGCTTGTAATTCATTATACATTGTGAGATATGATTGTTTAAATTTGACTCTTACTTATGAACTTCACATACTCTTTGATTTTTTGATCGTACACATTTCCCTTGTCATCTACGATCAATATACAACCCGTACTTTCCTTAACCAAGCATAAAAACATCAAATAATCACCAAATATTTTCTAGGGTGTTATATTCTCCCCCCCGTAGGAACATTCATCCCCAAATGGAAATTAATTTCACTAAATAATCATCAAAATAGATACTCAATAACTTAAGTATCAAACACATACCTTAACATCACATTGACATTGTAAATAGGTGAGGATATTTATTCTTTATTTCCTCCTCAGCCTCCCAAGTCACTTTCTCGATGTTATTACTTTGCGATAATACTTTTATTGAGGTGACTTCTTTGGTTTGAAATTTCCTGACTTGCTGGTCAAGAATAGCAACTGGAACCTCAGTGTAGGTCATCTCCTCAGAAATTCGGACATCATCGATAGGCATAACACGGGTTGGGTCTCCTATACACTTCCGCAACATTGATACATTAAATACTAGGTGGACTGCTGCTAACTTTGGTGGCAACTCCAACTCATAGGCCACTTTTCCTATCTGTAGGGCGCAACATATCTAGGACTCAGCTTGCCTTTTCAGCCGAATCACATAACACCTTTCATAGGTGACACTTTCGGGAAGACCCAATCATTAACAACAAACTCCAGCACTCGACGATGTACATCTTCATAAGACTTCGGCCTGCTCTGGGCTATCTGAAGTCAATCTCTAATAAGTTTCACCTTGTCAATAGCTTGCTGCACTAAGTCTAGCCCAATAACCATGCCTCACTGAGTTCAAACATGGAAACCATTTACAAGAGTGCCCAAGCCTTTCTTGAAAGAATTCCAGAAGTTTGCTATGAACTGAGCACCTCCATCAGAAATAATGAACAAGGGGATGCCACCTCGTATATAAAGCCTAGCATAATCCTCTGCAGCATATGTGGTCTTAACTAGCAAGAAGTGAGCTAATTTAGTTAATCTATCAACTATTACCCAAATAGAATCATGCTTCCTTCTCATTCTAGGCAATCCTGTAATAAAATCCATATTAATCACCTCCCACTTCCTGGCTGGAATTTTGATATCCTGCACCAAACCTCCAGGCCTCTGGTGCTCAACCTTCATCTATTGGCAATTGGGACACTAAGTCATAAGACCGGTGATGTCCTTTTTCATGCCATTCCACCAATATAGCTGCCTTAGGTCACGATACATCTTTGTGGCACCTGGGTGTACTGAATATCGAGAATAATGAGCTTCATTCATAATTTGTTCCCATAGTTCACCCACATTAGGTACACACAGACGGCCCTGGTATGTAAGAACTCCATTGGGTCCATTATCAAATAGGCTATGCTTCTGTTGTGGTATATTGTCTCTCAGTAAGACAAACTCTGCATCATCATGTTGTCGTTGCTTAACTTCCGCTACCAAGGACAATTCTACTGTGTTTTTGAAGATAACACCCTCATCTTCGGCATCCAGTAACTTAATCTGTAAGTCAGCCAACTGCCGTAGAGCCTTCATCATTTCAATCCTGTCAACTTGAATATGACTCAAGCTACCCATAGACTTGCGACTTAGCGCATCAGCTACAACTTTTTCCTTGCCCGGATGATACAGAATGCTAACATAGTAATCTTTTAGCAATTCTAACCACCTTATCTGGCATGAATTCAACTCCTTCCACTGAAACAAATACTGGAGGCTCTTATGATCTGTGAAGATATAAACATGTACCCCGTATAAGTAGTGGCGCCAAATCTTCAATGCAAATACCACTGCGGAAAACTCAAGATCATGGGTAGGATAATGTTTTTCGTGCTTCCTCAACTGTCTAGAGGCATAAGCAATGACCTTGCCGTGTTGCATCATAACACAACCTAGCCCAACTCTCGAAGCATCACAATAGACCACATAACCCTCGACACCCTCTGGAAGAGTCAGGACAGGTGCTGAAGTCAGCCTATCCTTCAATTCCTGAAAACTTCGCTCATATGCCTCTATCCACTGAAACTTAGTTGCTTTATGAGTCAACTTTGTCAATGGTGCATCGATAGTAGAGAAACCTTCCACAAATCGGAGATAATACCCTTCTAACCCCTGAAAGCTGCGAGCCTCTGTAGGATTCAAGGGTCTGGGCCAAGTCTTTACTGCCTCTATCTTCAGACTATCCACTCTTATACCTTCAGCTGTAATAACATGACTAATGAAAGCCACAGATGTTAGCCAAAACTCACATTTAGAAAATTTAACATATAACCTATGCTCCTGTAGAGTCTGTAATACTGCTCATATGACCTGCATGCTCAGCTTCGGATCGCGAGTAAATCAGAATATCATCAATGAAGACAATCACAAATACATCAAGAGAAGGCCTAAACACCTGACATCACTAAGAACTCATAATGTCCATATCTAGTCCTGAAGGTAGTCTTGGGGATATCAACTTCCCTAACTCATAACTGATGGTACCCAGATCTCAAATCAATCTTTAAAAAGCATCCGACACCCTGTAACTAATCAAATAGGTCATCAATCCTGGGAAGTGGGTACTTATTCTTAATCGTAACCTTATTTAGCTGCCTATAGTCGACACACATTGTTAACGACCCGTCTTTCTTTCGCACAAAGAGCACTGGTGCACCCCAAGGCGATACACTAGGTCGAGTCAATCCCTTCTAGAGCAGATCGCTCAACTGCTCCTTTAATTCCCTTAGCTTTGATGGAGCCATTCTGTAAGGAGGGATCGATATAGGATGAGTACCTGGAAGTATATCAATAGCAAAATCTATCTCCCTTTTAGGAGGAATTCTAGGCAAATCCTCTAGAAATACCTCGGGGAACTCATTTACAATAGGAATGGACTAGAGAGTCGTAGGCTCACATTCCAAGTTTCTTACCCGAACCAAGTGAGAAATACAACCTTTGAATATCAACTTCTGAGCCTTAAGGTATGAAATGAACTTACTTTTAGGCATAGTGGAATCACCTTTCCATTCTCGTACTGGCTCGCTAGGAAAATTGAATCTGACAACATTAGCTCTGCAATCAACATTAGCATAACATGTCACTAACCAATCCATACCCATAATGACATCAACATAAACCATTTCAAGCTCAACTAGATCAACTAAGGTTGATCTACCACATACCAACACTATGCAGTTTTTGTAAACTCGTCTAGCTAACACAGATTCGCCAATTGACGTTGAAACAACAAATGGTATAGATAATAACTCAGGGACTGTCTAAAACTGACTCGCAACCAATGGTGTGACATAAGAGAGTGTAGAACCAGGATCAAGTAAGACATATACTACACAAGAATAAATAATCAAAGTACCTGTAACAATATCAGGTGAGGCCTCTTGGTCCTGTCGACCACCCAAAGCATAAAATCGATTTTGGGTTTCCCCAGAACAAGAAGCCTCTCTCCCTATGCCTCTTCCACAGCCTATTTTTTGCTGAGGATCAGGTCTGGGAGGTCGAACGGAGGATAACGAAGCATCCGCTGATCGCGCCTGATCTGCCTCGACACTATCTGAACAATCCTTCATAAAGTTCCCTGGCTGCCCACAACGATAATATACATTCTGCCCTTGACAACACTGACTTAAATGAGATTTCCCACACTGGGGAAAAGGTAGTAATGGTGGTTGCCTCTGCCCTGCCCGCTGTTGTCGTCGAGAGCTAGATGGAGCTGGGCCTTGGTCCCTTCTCTATCCTTTAAACTAAGGTGGGCCACTCCCTATTGGCCTAACTGACTGCCTGGATATCTGACCCCCTGGGTCATCCTGTGGCCCTCCATAAGGACCCACAGTCCTAGCTCTCTTTCGTTTCTCCTACTGTCTCCGAGTATCCCGTAATTTATGAACCAAATCCTCTGCCCTCTGGGTGAAAGCCTGAACTCGTGAAATGTCCATGTGCTCCTAAGTAGATACCCCTAAGCAATCTCGCCCAACCCTAACACGAACCAATGAACTCTATCCTCCATTGTCTGAAACATGTGAGGAGCATACCTGGCAAGATAATTAAACCAAAGACAATACTTACGCACACTCATACTTCCTTGCTCTAGGTGCAAAAACTGCTCAGCTCGAGCCTATCGAAGCTCTCGGGGTAGATAGTGGTGCATAAAGGCCTCGAAGAACTCTTCCCACTCACCTGGTGGTGCATCGACTCCTCTGGATCGAGCCCAAGCCTCATACCACAATATAGCCACATCACGTAATCTGAAAGACGCCAACTCTACTTCCTCAGTCGTTGTAGCTCGCATCATCTTTAACACCCTATAAGTCTGATCGATAAAGTCTTGAGGATCCTCGCTCGGGTCTGATCCGGTGAATATAGGAGGGCTCAAACTCAAGAATTTGCGGGCCCTGGAACTCTCAGTTGTCTGGCCTCTATGTCTCTCCATCGCCTCCAATCGTCGTTCTTGACCTATGGTTATACGAGCCATCAGCAAAACAACTCCCTCAAGACCCTGTCCTTCCGGAACAATTGGAGGTACCACAGGCGTGGGAGGGTCTGCCACTCTACTACCCTCAAGTACTGCTGGTGCGAGAGGAGCTGGAGATCTATCTGCCATTACTCTGGCCGGTGCGGGAGGAACTGTAATACTTGGGGTAGGAGATTCACCTCTAAGCCTCTGACCTGTCTCTTTGATCCACTAGAGGGAGACTAGTACCCTCCCTAACGGCTGTGCCAATCAACCTTGTTGTCATCTTCCTTGTCATAGGCATACTCAGAAACAATAACACGATTTGGATATTGTTCGGTGTTCTGCTCAGGTTGGTATTATATATTATAAACCGACACGCAAGTGCACGTGGTCAAACAAGTAATAAAGTGGCTAAGTAAGCCAAGTATCGATCCAAGGAGGCTCAAGATACGTAAAATTGCCTAGTTTACTATATTCCTATTTCACTTCTAATTATGCTAACAACAATGTAACCAAGAGTTACTTGAGTTTTTGTTTCTAAACTATATATACTACAATTACTACAAACTATTTACTTGTGAGTTTAGACAATGGATATGAACATGCCAAGGTTAAGAACAAGTAATGAACTTGATAATCATGACAATTTGGTTAATCTCTTCTTCATGTTGCTAGCCAAGAACATTTGCCTAGAAATTAAAACTCTCGTATTTAATTTCACTTTAGAATCATAAACCATCCGTCTACATTTCTGTGATCAAATGCAATTTATGACCTAGCACTACAATTCCGGTTCCTAAATTGACTAATACGGCTTTCAAGTATATTTCTATCAGGAAAGAACATCAAAACCCAATTTTCCCAAATCAAGTTAAGAACAATACCCTATTAATTCACAACTTTCCAATTTCTTGCTCTTTCGAGTGAAATTGGACTTTTTAAATGTACATTAATGTTGGCCAAGCACTAATGCAGTAAGAACAAGAATTAATAGAACAACATTAAAGAAGAAGAAGAAAACCATATCATTTACAATCAAAATTCATTACACATGTTCAAAACCTCAGCAAGGAAGAGAATTAGCCACTCATTCTTGGATTGATCATCCTAAAATGAGTGTAAATCATACGTACATTTGATAGAAAGAAGAAAGGAAGAGAAGAAATCCCTTAGCTTTTTCGTTCTTCAACTGCTACTAACCCACGTTCCTGCTCTCCACTTCTAAACTCAGTCTAAAAACTAAAAACTAATTAAAATAAACCTAAGTGTGCTATTTATACTAGTGGGAATTTTTTCCCGGAATAACAAGCAACGTGTCACGGAGGCCAACGCGGAGCACTGCCTCCGTGACACGGCGTGGACGCGGACCTTCACTGGAATTTCCAGGGTCCGGTAAATTAACCTCAACATGGCACGGAGGCCAACGCGGAGGCCTCTCTCCGTGCCACGGAGCTGACGCGCAGGCACACCGGAAGTTGCCATTTTAATTCATGTTCAGGCAGTGTGCTACCGCGATGGTAGCGTGGCACGGCTCCATCGCGGAGCCCCTATAAAATGTGCATTCCAAGGTCTTTTCCACACTCGCATCCAAGTCCAACTCCGACATAGTCCCAACATGCATTTTAGCTCCTAAAAATCACAATTACCTGCAAAACAAATGCTAATCATGTTGGTTAGTATAAATTCGCATTTTATTACTAATTACATGATATTATATACACATTGCACAACAAATAAGGTAAAAATGATACGTTTGAGTATCACTTTGGCATATAAATCTGCCCAAGATCACTTACCCCACACTTAAATCCTTGTTCGTCCTCGAACAACACATACACAAATCATGCAAATTACATCCCAACCTTCGTCACTATGGTGCAACAATTTACGCTACGGTCATACCGATTATTCAATTTTTGCAAATCATCAAGAAAACATGCTTGGTCGTACAATACAATGACCTTTAATACATCAAGGCTTCCTAGACTTTAAGAATTGATTCTTGATATCGGCAAACTCATGCAATTCAGCTAATCAAGAAATCCGACACGAAAATCAATCTTTCATCAAGCATGTGCCCTCACAACTCGAGAGAAACTTCCCCTTTATGTTCATTCAGCACACAAACATGCAAGTAGGGGCATATAAAAATTAATTTCACTCTCTCTCCCAAAAGAATTCACATGCCTCATGTCATAACCCATAAGCTTGCCCTTAGTGTATTACTCCACTAATATAAAGAAATGCAATATAGGATCACGTAGGACTTTAATGGGTTGTAACGGGGCTATGGATCTAGTATATATATATTGGATTAGCCAATAATAGTCGCTAGCATCCTTAAGCGCCTTTTCAACTCATTCCCATCGACTCATGGACATTGTTCCTCTCTTTTCTCTTTTTCTCCCATTCATGCTGGTTTACTTTCATACAGCCCATTTCATCCGACACACTTGACACAAAACAGAGGGTTTTCATGTACCCTCACTATCACTTAATTACAACAAGTGCCTCTTCAACATCATCTTTTCTTTCCTCACTTTGCTTTTCTTTTTCTTTTCACTCTTTTCACTCTTTAACACTCTGGGAAACATTTTCTTTGCTTTGTGAGCGCTTAAGAGCTTCTTATAGACTTTAAGGCTAATGAAAAGAAGGAATAAAGCTTAGTTTATACAATTTTGGACAAAAGAAAGAAATCGGCTAAAGGCTCAACGGGATGACTAGGGTATACAACATATAAAAAGGTAGAATTTGACAAGAAAAAATGGAAACTATCGGTTAAAACAAAGAAATGCCTACATCCTTTCCAACACTACACCTCCTTCATTTCGTTTTGTATACACACCAGGCAAGTTCTAGACAATTCACAATGACATGGAATAACAAAACCTCACTTAACACTTCATGCACATGCTCGATTCAAGATGCATTCACAGACTCTTTAATTAGTCAATTACATGAATTCAAGATTAAGCCTCAATCATACTGAACCAAATTCTATAGCCTAGGTAACTCAACGTATTTACAGAATTGCATGCTTTCAAACGAATCACTTTCACATTTTGAACATCAGTTACAACACGCAACGAAATTTTAGCAACCATAAGCAACTACAGTTCATTGATGCAATCCACCAAAGAAAACTAAAAACAAATAAAAATCCTACTCCTACCGACTACATTTCCCTTAAGACGGTCGTCATCCATCCATCATAGGGAACGGTCACTAACTATGACATCGGTTCAATGGGACTATTCTCGGTAAAAGAACCGAAAACAAACTCCGAGAAACCCAAAAAAAATAATAATCGAAAATTTTTTGCAACACATCGATCATTTCGATAGAAAGATATTTACACAAGATTTTGATAATTGCAAAATATCTTCGCAAAAATTTTGAAAAATATCGATCATGTCGATAGAGAAAAAAAAATATTTACAAAATTTACAAAATATTTACACTAGCAACCATAACTTTCAAAAACACACATCATTAACCACACAAACAAATATATGCAGATACATCACAAATCAGTTCGCCACAGGGAAAGCACAAACATACATACATATCAAGGAAAAATACACAGCAATTTAGAGCCTATGTCCCAGCACCTAACTACTCCCCACCCCACACTTAAATCAAACACTGTCCCCAGTGCTCACAACAATACAAAGCACAAAATTTTGGGTGGTGGAACTCCCTGCTCAGTCGAAATATTTGACTTCCTCATCCGGTGCTGCGGCCTCGTCGCCCATAACTGAATCAACTCCATCGTCGTCATCAGACTCCACATCGGAGTCCTCACGACGTGTCTCCTCATCAGTAGGGACATTGTCATCTGTCGGCTCCACGAAGGCTGGCCCTACCCGACATAAGGCTCTGGCGTTCTCGCCAAAGGGGTAGTCCAGCTCCAGCTGCCATAATTCCTCCTCGGTGGCTGGTCTCCCACCTATCCGTAGCTGTAGCATCTGCATGCCAAACATACGGGCCATGTACTGATCGTCACGAGCATGTCGCTCGCCCAAAGTCAGCACCGGTCCGTGTGTAGTGTCGGGGGCCTTAGTCTTTGTCACGTCGAGGGCCCTCCGCTCCAACTGCGGAATATAATCCAAGGCTTCTTCCTCAATGTCGAGGCCTCGGAGGAAGGTGGTGATGAGTCCGCCAAACCCGTATCTATGGCCCTGGTGCAGTCTGGCTATCTTCATGGCGGATATTATTACCGCCCCCACATTAATATCAAGCCCTTTCATAAGGGCATACACCAAGCAGACACGGTCCCGGGTCACTTCTGTCATATGAACTCCCGGGATCAAGCACGAACATACAATCTTCAGCCAGATTCTGGCCTCCCTGTTCATCTGCGAATAGGGCAGAGTCTGGTGGTAACCCCTCTCCTTGTGTCTACTCCATTGGGCTGTGGATCGAGCCCCACACAACGTATGTCTGATGTCGGCGTACGGTGGGGTGATGTTTAGCTGGCGGAGAACGTGGGCGTCTGTGTCCCGCGCTCCAACGATGGCATTTAGCTGCTGGGGTTCCAGAGTGACAATCTGCCCTCTGATTTTTATAGTGTGGCTTCTGATGGCCGGGTTCCAGTTTGCATAAAATTCCCGGACCAAGTGAAGGTTGCACTCCTTGGGCTCCCGAAAAATAAAGCTGAGCCCAGCTGCCTCGATTCTCTGTACAATGCGAGGGAACTCCTATGCAAGTGGTTCCCGAGCAATATGTTCCTCGGGGAAGTACTTGTTTTCTTTGTGTTTCCTGTACCACTTCTTCCCTTCATCGGTGACCCATCTTGTTCCGTATTGGCGGCGTTGGCCGCGCGGAACAGCGGGTGCAGCTAGGACTGCGGTGCCCAGTCTCATCCTTTTCCTACCTGTGCCTGAGGTAGAAGCACCCTTGCCTTTATCTTGTCTACTAGCCATTGTACCTGTCAATTTACACAAACAAGCACAAAGTTAAGCTAAACACTTGTTAACCTCGGCTCAGGTCGGGTTACACAACATTTACCCTACACTTAGGCCTTAGCTACTTCTACAAAATTACGGCAAAGATAACTCTAAGTACACCATAGACAACATCATAACTTCATGCTTAGTGCGTTCACAACAAAATTTCGACAGCATAACGGTTAGCGTACTACTCAGACTTCATACAACTAATCCCAATCCTACTATCGCTAAGAATTCACACATCGGACAAGCAACAAAAACAACAACAAAATAAAAACAACAATAAAAACATGTTATATACAATCTAATCTAAACAATCTAACCAATTTACACATTTTATGCATTTTCCCACAAAAGTTCGAGAATTAGTCGTCTCTTAACATTTACACAATATTTACCACGACTTCTCTCAAATAATAAACACACCCCGGCATCGAATTCATCAAATTATCAAGTGCCCAAGTCAAATTCAACAACCCAAGCCCTAGAATACAATTCTACAATCAATTTCGAATTATTTACGCAATTGATAAGTTCAAACGCTAATTACAACAATCCAAACATGTATCAACCACAAATAATCCGACATTCATGTTAAATTTCTGCCTAGGGTGATATATCTAACCTCACATGCCCAAAGTTGACAAAAATCGCCAAAAATTTTGAGATAGACGATGAAAACATACCTTTGAATTGAAGAACCGAAGAAAATTGATGTTTTTCCTTGCCTAGGAACGTGGCACGGTGCTTGGGGAGGGGGAAACGGGTGTTTTGTCGCGGAGGGAAGAGGGAAGTGGGGAAAAATGGGCAAAATCGGGGGTTTATTTAAAGAAAACACGCGCGGGTCACCCAGCAACCCGGTGTGACCCGGCAATGAATAAGGGGAAACGTGTCACGGAGGGTAACGCGGAGCCCCTCCTCCGTGGCACGGAGCCAACGCGTTGGCTTAATGGATTTTTGAAAAATCTGGATTTTGCCTTCAACGTGTCACGGAGGCCAACGCGCCAGTGCACTGTTTCTTCAATTAATTTGATTTTTCATACCTTGCCTCATTTTCTCGATTCCATGTATATTTCCTCTGTTACACCTGAAAATCACCTCACTAAACAAAAATTGGTTAAATTAATAGATTTCCCTAACTAAAATAAAAAATACTAACTAAAATGAAAATCTAAACCTAATCAAGAAAAGAAAAAGAAAAATAAAACTTGGAAATAGACAAATAAAAATAAAAATAAAGATAAAATTTAACTACATTGTGCAAAAAGAAAAAAAATAAAATAAAATATTTTTCTCACGGGTTGCCTCCCGTGCAGCGCCTGGTTTACCGTCGCGGCTCGACGTCCTTTACGCTCATTTGTCTACTCGGGAGATGGACGATTTGTCCCGATCATGGTCATCCCCCCAGTAGTTCTCAACCTTATCCGGTGGCCTTCCTAGTAACTCTCGGGAATCACTCATTCCATTAACATTCCCATGATCAATCACGTTGATCACTGAGAGATCCTTATAAACAGTCGGGAGCTTAGGTACCTTGTACACGTCGAACACTTCAACCTTGTCATGTGCTCGCATCGTGAGTTGACCCGCAGCTACATCAATTAATGCTTTTCCGGTTGCCAAAAAGGGTCGTCCCAAAATAAATGGGACTTCAGCATCTGGTTCAAAGTCCAGAACAATGAAATCGACCGGAAAAATGAGGGAGCCTACTTGCACTAACACATCCTCAACAATGCCATCTGGCTTAGCTAAAGACCTGTCTGCTAGCTGCAAGATTACCGTTGTAGGTCTAGGACTCCCTAGACCTAACTTTCTGAATACCGAAGATGGCATCAGATTTATGCTTGCCCCCAAGTCGCATAATCCACGCACTCGGATACTTTGCCCAATAGTAAGCTGGATAGTAAAACTTCCAGGGTCTTTCAGTTTTGTGGGCAACCTATTCTGAATACGGGAAGTGCATTCCTCCGTTAAAGCTACCGTGGCATACTTAGTCAAACGACTCTTGTTAGCCACGATGTCTTTAATATATTTCGCATATTTTGGCACTCCCTGCAAGACATCAACAAGAGGTAAGTTAACATGTACCTGCTTAAGTACCTCCATGAATTTCTGGAAACACGCCTCCTCCTTGTGTTTCTTAAGTCGTTGAGGGAACGGCGGTGGAGGCCTTTCTGGTTCAGCTTCTTTAGTCTTCCCCTTATCTGAAATTTGCTCTCCCTCAACATCTGCTGCTCCTGACTTTTGAGGCGGTCTTTCCGGTTCCACCTCCTTCAACTGTAAACCACTCCTCGTGGTCACTGCATTTACCTTCTTTGGATTAGGATCCGTGTCGCTAGGTAGTCCTCCTCTAGGTCTAGTATTTTGGGCACTAGCAAACTGCCCAAACTGATATTCAAGAGCCTTGGTCGCCAATTGATTGTTCTTCACTTCGGCTGCCAATTTAACATAGTCAGCCTGCAATTGTGCCTGATTAGCGATCATGGTTTTGAACATCTCCTCAATAGTCTGTGATGGTGGTGGAGGAGGGGCATTGTGATTTCTGAATTAAGCTTGATAATTTTGTTGCCCTCCTTGGTTTCTGTGCATTCCCTGCCCTGAACTTTGGCCTTGTTGATTGTTGCTACCCCACGAAAAATTCGAATGGTTCCTCCAATTTGGGTTGTAGCCACTACCAAACTGCTGTTGATTTCTCTGTGCATTGCCCACAAAGTTAACAGAATCAGGATTTGCACCACAGCATTCAGCTGAATGCTCACTACTACCACACACTTCACACCACATCTGTTGAACTGCATTGACTGAAGCTGACGGCTGGTTCAAATTGATATTGCTGAAGTGAGTGTTTAACTAATTTTGCAAAGCAACTATCTGTGCAGCGATAGCTGTGAATCCATCCACTTCAAGTACTCCCGCTGCTTTCCTTGCTCCACCTCTTGAAGAATCTGCATTCCATTCTGGATTGCCTTGTGAAATTCGGTTGAGCAAAGTGTACAACTCCTCATAGGTCTTTTCCAGCGCTTGCTCTCCAGCTGCTGAATCTAACAGAATTTTAGTGTGGGGTTCCAAACCCTCAATAAATGTGTGTACCAACACCTCATTGGACTGATGATGGTGAGGACAGTCCCGCAACATGGATTTAAATCTTTCCCAGGCTTGATATAGATTTTCCCCTTCCCTCTGTTTAAAACTTAGAATTTGACTTCTAAGTCTGGCTGTTTTACCAGAAGGGAAAAATCTGATCAAAAACTTTCGCGCAAGATCATCCCACGTTGATATAGAATTGGGTGGTTCAGCTTTTAACCACCTCTTGGCTTCACCAAGTAAGGAAAATGGAAATAAGGTGAGCCGAACATAATCAGGTGACTCTCCAGCGAGTATATAAGTGTCACTTATCTCCAAAAAGTTCTGGAGATGTTGTTGTGGATCTTCATGAGGGAGTCTGGTAAATTGCCCACTTGTGTGCAAAAGTTGCACCATATTCTGCTTTAATTCAAACCTCCCTCCAGGCTTTGGTTTGTGGATGCTAGAATGGACATTATTGGCGTGTGGGATTGCCACCTTGCGAACCGGCCTTGCTGCTGCTTCATCGGGCACTAACACTGCCCGCACAACTGGTGGATTTTGTTGCTCCATCATAGACTGTTTAAGCAACTGCAGCTTCTTTCGTAGAGCTTCTCTACGTTGACTATGAAATTCACGTTCAGGCTCTAAGTAAGATTCCACCAGCTCTTTGTCCCTTGCCAGTGTTCACAGAAACAAAATCTGCAAAATACAGGCTAAGACCAAGTTGTTAACACTTAAGAAAATAAAAATACAAATACAGTAAATTTACATTAAACACAATTTTACAAATCGCCTAGCCTCCCCGGCAACGGCGCCAAAAACTTGTTGGGTGTTCTGCTCAGGTTGGTATTATATATTATAAACCGACACGCAAGTGCACGTGGTCAAACAAGTAATAAAGTGGCTAAGTAAGCCAAGTATCGATCCAAGGAGGCTCAAGATACGTAAAATTGCCTAGTTTACTATATTCCTATTTCACTTCTAATTATGCTAACAACAATGTAACCAAGAGTTACTTGAGTTTTTGTTTCTAAACTATATATACTACAATTACTACAAACTATTTACTTGTGAGTTTAGACAATGGATATGAGCATGCCAAGGTTAAGAACAAGTAATGAACTTGATAATCATGATAATTTGGTTAATCTCTTCTTCATGTTGCTAGCCAAGAACATTTTCCTAGAAATTAAAACTCTCGTATTTAATTTCACTTTAGAATCATAAACCATCCGTCTACATTTCTGTGATCAAATGCAATTTATGACCTAGCACTACAATTCCGGTTCCTAAATTGACTAATACGGCTTTCAAGTATATTTCTATCAGGAAAGCACATCAAAACCCAATTTTCCCAAATCAACTTAAGAACAATACCCTATTAATTCACAACTTTCCAATTTCTTGCTCTTTCGAGTGAAATTGGACTTTTTAGATGTACATTAATGTTGGCCAAGCACTAATGCAGTAAGAACAAGAATTAATAGAACAACATTAAAGAAGAAGAAGAAAACCATATCATTTACAATCAAAATTCATTACACATGTTCAAAACCTCAGCAAGGAAGAGAATTAGCCACTCATTCTTGGATTGATCATCCTAAAATGAGTGTAAATCATACATACAATTGATAGAAAGAAGAAAGGAAGAGAAGAAATCCCTTAGCTTTTTCGATCTTCAACTGCTACTAACCCACGTTCCTGCTCTCCACTTCTGAACTCAGTCTAAAAACTAAAAACTAATTAAAATAAACCTAAGTATGCTATTTATACTAGTGGGAAATTTTTCCCGGAATAACAAGCAATGTGTCACGGAGGCTAACGCGGAGCACTGCCTCCGTGACACGGCGTGGACGCGGACCTTCACTGGAATTTCCAGGGTCCGGTAAATTAACCTCAACGTGGCACGGAGGCCAACGCGGAGGCCTCTCTCCGTGCGACGGAGCTGACGCACAGGCACACTGGAATTTGCCATTTTAATTCATGTTCAGGCAGTGTGCTACCGCGATGGTAGCGTGGCACGGCTCTATCGCGAAGCCCCTATAAAATGTGTATTCCAAGGTCTTTTCCACGCTCGCATCCAAGTCCAACTCCGACATAGTCCCAACATGCATTTTAGCTCCTCAAAATCACAATTACCTGCAAAACAAATGATAATCATGTTGGTTAGTATAAATTCGCATTTTATTACTAATTACATGATATTATATACACATTGCACAACAAACAAGGTAAAAATGATACGTTTGAGTATCACTTGGGCATATAAATCTGTCCAAGATCAGATACACAGTACTTATGAGCTCGATCTATAGCACGACCTATAAGTAAAAGAAGTGAAACAATTCCTAGATGTCCTGTAGCCTCCTGATTATAAGTATGGTGCACAACATACCCATAAGAAAGAATCTACTATACATGGCTTTGTCGACTCCGTAGGACACCACTTCGCTTTGATACCAAGTCCGTCACGCCCCAGAACTAGGGTAGGGCGCAACTGGCACTCAATTCATGGTCGATCGAGAAGCCGGCTATATAGCATCTATAAATGTAACACTAAGGCTGACCAAACCACCTGCCACAACCAACCAAGATAAATACTGGGCCAATAATACCTTGACAATTATAAATATGTAACCTGGAAAGCCGACAAGGCTACAATAAAGCTAAGCAAAGCAATGAAAAACCAATACGACTAAACAATCCACACTAATATACAAACTAGTCCACATCAGCCTCTATAGAGTAAACAAACTGAAATGCACAGGATAGGGCCATGGTCTACCCATGTACACAAAAATAAAAATGCCTCCAGCCAGTGTACCATATCGGGGTAAAATCCGTCCAGTTGGTGTACCACACCAGGGTAAAATAACAAGTCCTCCAGCTGGTGTACCACACCGGGGTAAAATCCATAAATCTTAGAAAAAATCATAAATGGAGCCGATATGGCTTATACTAGACCAGCTCAATACGTACAACATAGAAATGACGAATACTAAGCATGTGGCCTATATAGGCCTCCTTCGTAATGCATAATTGGAACTGAGTACATATAACATGTAAAGCTAGAAAATAGAACTTAAATTCATGTATTAAAAACTTGTATGAATCATAAGGAACTATGGATGACCTAAGAGTTTCAACAAAATTTATAGATCGTGTTCAAGGGACATTAGATCTTAGAAACTTGCTAGCTTGTCGTTCAGCTTAAGGGAAAGGGATTATGAAATCTCCCCTTGGCCTGACATATTTCATAACATACACATAATATAAATTACAACCATAATCAGGTAATCCTAATTCGATAACCTCGTTAACCCTCAATAGCTGGCGACGTCTTTGTGTGGCTTAGAATCGTTTACACGTCCTCATCTTGGCTCTTTCACCAATTTCAGTTCGAAACCAGACCTTTAAACACATTTAACATAACATATATATACACATGAAATAAATTAAGGACAAGCTAACAATGTCCACGCTGAGGTGTCTCCAACTCAATGTACAACTACGACAACAATCAACACAATATCACACTTTAGATGTCTCACTTTGTCTAGGCATAATCTTAACATTTATCCTCAACAAAACATGGAACTTTAAAGCTTAAATGAAGTGTAACATACTTCCTCAAGACTTTTAAATAGGTTGCTGTCTCATTCCATTCACAACAGACAAATCGTGCATAAAAGAATGATAGACGGGGCGCCTTACATACCTTTCTCCGATGAACTTTTCTCTAGATTATTTCCTATCTCAATGATCATCCTTCAACCTCCTTAATCCAGTGGTTTTATAGGCCAATGAAAATATTAATCTATAGCAAAAAATGCATCCAAAATAACTAACCAGAGGCAGTCACAATAGCAACAACAACACACGGCAACATCAACAACATTTAGTCATTTTCTCAACTAGTTTTCACTAACTTTTGAGGGAGAAACAAGAGGGAAATTTTACCTTAGTTTTTTTGTAATTATACCCCTCAATATGAAGTATAATTCCATAAAAATAAACAGCCAAAAATCCTTAGGAAATCGAGCAAAACTCAGCTAACAAATAGTCCATCGGCAGCACGCTTAGCTGCCAATTTCCAGATTTTCTCTTCGCAATTTGAGAGGTTTAAAAGGGGAGAAATCCTTACCTTTTCTCATGATTTCAAAACCTACTCAAAGATGGATATATAGGCAGTCCAAATAGATTTTGAAACGCACAAAAACTTCTTCAAAACCTTGCCAAAACGAGCTCCAAAACAGCCCCCAACATATTTGGCAAGGTAATCTCAACTTATGTTGTGATTTTCTTGAACTTTGCTTGATGTTCCTCGTTGATTTTCTTTGTACTAGCTGCTGGAATTGAGAGAGAATGAATCCTTATCAAGATGGTTGATATAGATTTAGCTTAAAATGTTTTCTACAAGTGAAAAATCAAATTTTAAGTAAATAGGGCGGTGGAGGCTCTAAGGCGTCATGCCCGCGTCACCGCTCTGGATGCTTCGGTAAAATGCCCATAACATCTTACTTCGAACTCCGATTTACAACAGCTTTCATGTTCTGAAAACTAGACTCAAATACCTTTAGTTTGATGGGTCATGGGACTTCTAATTCATTATATATTGGGAGATATGATCGTTTATGTTGACCCTTATTTATAAACTTCACATACTCTTTGATTTTTTGATCGTACACATTTCCCTTGTCATTTACGACCAATATACAACTCGTACTTTACTTAACCTAGCATAAAAACATCAAATAATCACCAAAAATTTTCCGGGGTGTTATGTTATTAGCCCAAATGGGCCCTAGACTTGTGATCACCCATCTCAGCCACTATACCCTGGCAAGGTATAGTGGGCTTTCTCCGATGGGGTATATACATCGGACTCCACGTCTGGCTCACATGGTTATATGTCGGTTACAGACTCTCCCACTTGTCAGTATAGTTTAGTTTAGTTCAGCTCAGTCTCAATTTAGCTCAATTTAGTCATTTAGTTTCAGGACATGTTTATGACCGTCAGTTAGGGTAATTATTGACCATATCAATTTTAGATCAGCTTTTCTCAGTATTCAATATCAGTTGGTCATTTTATGTTATTTCAATTCAGTTCTTATTTTTCCATGTTATTTCAATTCAGTTGGTCAAAGTACTGACGCATAGTTCTTATGTTTTATCATATTATGAAACAGGTGTAGGTTCCCATTCTCAGCATCGTCAGTAGCTGCTCCTGATGATTCCAGTAGTAGTCCTATTGGTAACTTCTCATCTTCTGAGGATGATGTTTTCTTTTCAGTTAGTTCAATACTTAGTCAAATTTTAGAGTTAGCCGGGGGCTTGTCCCAGCAACTGGGCAGTTAGTAGTTGGCTTCCAGACATAGATGTTCAGTATTCAATACAGTTATGTTTATCCTTTTCGAAATAGTTTGACTTGGATGACTATTTTTAGACAACTTTCTCTTATATTTACTTAGTTTACTAGTGTAATGTTAGATCACGGGTAAGCTTGGGTTCACTTATGGAACTAAGTAGTATGTCTCGTCCAGGGTGTAGGCTCGGGTCGTGATAGTACTCAAACCATTTAAGGTCAGATCTGATCATGCATAAAGAGTCTCTTACTCGTAGCATCTCATTGGCAGTAGGATTTGTTCTTTGGTAATTTTAGGTTCATATTCAACCTTAGGAATTATTTCAAAGAAAACTACTCCTTTTAATTTTTTCTCTATGTCTTCAATAGTTACCTCTTTTTCTTCTTGGATTTTTGAAAATGAAGGTATTGAAAAAGACATTCTTTTACTTGAAGAAGCATGACTAAAGGATTGGGATCTTAGAAATTTTAAATATATAGATCCATAAGGAAATTGTATTCCCTACTCAATATTTGAATTTTCTTCCTTAATTTCGATGTAATGCCCCAGAAACCCTGAGATCATACCCGGGAGTTGAAACTGAGAAAATAGGATTTTTGCAGCAGGTCATAGAATGAGTCATCCTGTGACCCGTGGGGTAGACCACGAGTAATAAAGTGACTCGTGGTGAGGTGTTAGACTTAAGTTAGAAATTTTTGAGTTTTGGATGACCAGGGACATGACCACGAGTCGTGGTCAGCACCACGACTCATTGAATCAGTCGTGGCAAAGGATGGGGTGAAGGAAGAGGAGTTTCTTATGTAGTGAAGACCACGAGTGGTGACCATGAGTCGTGTTCACCAGTAACGACCCGTGAGGTCCCCATGATGAGACCTCAGATGAATTTTGGACAGTGCACACGATGACTGGAGACCACAAGTCGTGGTCCTTGGTAATGACTCGTCCAGTCCCTTATTAGGATTGGCAGTCTGTTTTCCCCTACGAGTTTATTAAGGGCTTTTCTGTAATTCCAATGATCATAAGTCCTAAACTATATTGTTTTAAGCTATGAATAGTGAGTTTTGAGAGGGGTAAGTTCATTCTAAGTTATTCCTATTCATGCATGTAAATTTAGAAGCCTAGAGAGGTGATTAAACTTAATTCCTTAAAGTTTTTCATCAATTCTTCCTTGGGCAATCAGAGAAGTTGTAGAATCAGATCCTCTCAGGTATGTAAGGCTATGAATGGGTGAATTTGTTCACACCCATTCCCAATCCCTCTCTAATTCATGAAAATCTATATGTTGATCCTTTGGGGTTTTAATCCAATGCAAGAATTTCCTAATATTCTACCATGGGTATGATCTAAGTACATTTCTATTATTGAATTATGATTCATGGGAAAGTTTTACAATGTTTCAATTATAAATTATGTTTTCAAGTTTTATAAATTATAATGCCCATCCTTGAGAAGTTTAGGAAAGTCGAGATTTATGATGTATGTTCAAGTATGATGAGATAGGTATGATGAAAAGCATGTTTTTAAGTTAACCATGTATATGATCATGTTTTCAAGTGAATCTAGTATTTCAAGCATGTTTAAGTATTGGGCAAGCCCATATGTTAAAGTATGATTTATGATTTCAAGTCAATTAGCTTACCACATGGTTTTGGAGTCAACAATCCCAATTATGTTCAACTTGTGGTATGGATTGAGTCAAGGCTCCTCATTTATGATTTCAGATTTTATATGTACATGATTATTCATCTTCATCACTAGACGATGGTCAGCTTCGTTTAAAATTGATGGAGAGCATATGCAGGTTTTTTTGGGAGTAGTGTCTAACACCATGTAGGCTAAGGGTCAGTGAACCCTATGCCTCAGAACTACGCACCAATGTAGGTATGATCAGATTATTCGGGACCTCCTTATGAGCTTTCCCCCTGCCCCAAGGGTCCTTCAACTTAATATAGCTATCATGGTAGCGTCCTCATCCCTGGCAAGGCTTTGGACGGCTCTTCCCACTTGAGTATGATAGTCAGGACCATGTAAGCTCTATCGTGGTAATGTTGGTTATATGACGAGTCTCCCATTTTTCCTCATGATTTCAGTTATGCATGTTTATCATTCATGATATATATTTCATATATATATATATATACTTATATATATATATATATATATTTTTATATATATATATATATATATATGTTCTAAACCAGGTTTGACCAAATGTACAGTTTTACTTATGATTATAAAATTTCAAATTTAGGTCTTTCGATTCTGTTATGAAGTTCATTTATGTTCAGATCATGATTTCAAAAAATAGCAAGCCCTACTCTCAGATTCTTATCTTGATTATGTTTTATATTATACATGTTTTAAATGATTTTACTCAATTAAGCAGTTTTACTTACCTTGCATATTTGGTACATTCCACGTACTGACTGCATACTCTATGTTGTATCATTTTATGATACAGGCTCCAATATTCAGACTTAGCTCCGTCACTAGATAGTTTCCAGAGTAAATAGTCAGCTTCAGTGGTGAGTCCTCATCTCCCGAGCACCATTCGTTATAAGTTATCTTAGCATGTTCAATTTTTAGACTTGTCTGGTTAGTTGGGGTGCTATCCCATCAACCCATCAGATATGTTAGAGGCTTTCATACTCTATGTAGTAATTAGCTTGTCACGTATGAAGTGAATTCCGATTCTGATGTTATGTTACGATTGGACTTCAGCTATGTTTATTATGTTAAATCTTCTGCTTTATTTTATTGTGTTAGATGTATGTTCATGCCATGGGTCAACTTGGAGTCTCTGGGGAATTCTTGTCCCGTGTCTCGTCCTGGCCTATATTCGGGTCGTGATAGACTAGGTATCAGAGCAATAGGTTTGAAGTGTCCTAGGGTGTTTAAAAGTCACGTTAAGTAGAGTATTTTTCATGGGTGTGAAGTGCGCCACACTTACGATGAATAGGCTACGAGACATTTAGGAAATGTTCATTTCTTTCATGATCTATGTCATGTGGTGAAATGTCTCTTTATCCTTCTAACTCGTGCTATTTGCAATTGCAGAATCATGCCTCACCATAGAGTTAACGGCAAGAGAAATAGGAATGGGAATGGGCAAGAGAATGGAAATAGGGACGAGCACCAATAAGCCCCAGCAGCTCATGAGCACCATGCACCGGAGCCAGTTACCCACGCTGAATTCAGGGCAGCCATTCAAATGCTAGCGCAGGCCTTGACCACTCAGGTGAACCAGTAGGCAGTAGCGTATGTTCCGCCAAATGGGAATGCAGCGGCAACACGAGTCAGAGAATTCTTTAGGATGAACCATCCAGAGTTCCTTGAGTCAAAGGTAGATGAGGATCCGTATGAGTTTATCGATAAGATTCTAAAGATCACCCAGGTCATGGGGGTTAATAGAGAGGACAGCGCCGACTTACCCTCTTATCAATTGAAAGGGGTTGAGTATATCTGGTTCAACTAGTGGAAGGGTAGTAGGGCAGTCGGAGCAGGGCCTATCAGTTTGGATGAGTTTCATGTCGCTTTCCTAGATCGGTTCTTCCCTCGTGAGATGAGAGAGCTAAAGGCGGTCGAGTTTGTGAATTTAAAAACATGAAAAGATGACAGTGTAGGAATATGCTCTAGAGTTCACTCATCTATCAGAGTACGCCCCAGAGTTAGTGGTTGATCAGAGGGCTTAAGTGAGCAGGTTTGTTCATGGGGTGGCGGACTATCTAAATAAGGACTGCAGAAATGCCATGCTCCATCAGGATATGGATATTCCTTAGATAGTCTTGTATGCCCAGCAAATGGAGGAGGCGCATCTAAGGGAGAGAGAGGCCAAGAGGGCTAGGACAGAAAGTTATAGGTTTTCTCAACCGAGACCAGATGGTAGGCATCGATAGCAGTCCCAACAGAGATCTTCAGCCGTAGTATCTTAAGCGATGAGTGTGCCATCCAGACCTAGGCATGACCTGAGGGGACGAGCGTCGAGCTCTAGGGGTCAGAGAAACAGGCCTACAGATTCCAATATTCCAGTTTGTAACAGGTGTGGTAGGAGGCGCATGGGTCAGTGGTTGGAAGGTATAGGTGCTTGCTCCGGGTGCGGGAAGCCCAGACATATGCTACGAGATTGCCCAACATATAGACAGGGCCATGATAGGGGTCGAGGCCCAGCTTCCAATTTAGCAACTCCAACAGCACGCCCATCTTAGAAGGGCTCATCTACTAGTGTGGGTGGTGGACAATGCCAGAACAAATCCTACGGCTTAGCATCCCGCTATGAGTAGGAGGTCTCCTTGGATGTAGTCACTGGTATGTTAGGAGTTTTCCACCTTGATGTGTATTATTTGTTAGATCCATGGGCTACCTTTTCTTTTTTAACACCCTATATGGCTGGTAGTTTCAGAGTCAGTCCTGAAATCTAGTCAGAACCCTTCTTAGTCTCTACTCGAGTAGGTGATTCAGTTATAGCTAGAAGGGCGTATAGAAGTTTCCCAATCGCAGTCCTTCAAAAACTCACCTCAATGTCTTTACTAAAGTTAACCATGACCGATTTCGATGTTATCCTCGGCATGGATTGGATATTTGCATTCTATGGCTCAATTAATTATAGAACCTGGCAGTAGAGTTTAGATTCCGGGTGAGCCAGTCATAGAATGGATGGTAGTTCAGTTGTGCCTGTAGGTCATTTCATTTTCTATCTTAAGGCCAGAAAAATGATCTCCCAAGGTTGCGTGTACCATTAGTTAGGGTTAAGGATTCCAGGTTCAAGACCCTGACTATCCAGTCAGTCCCAGTAGTATGTGAGTATGCAGAAGTCTTCCCAAATGATTTACCAGGAATTCCTCCCGAGCGGGAGATTGATTTTTCTATTGACCTTCTTGCCGATACGCAGCCGATATCTATTTCCCCTTACAGAATATCCCCAGCCGAGCTAAAGGAGTTGAAGGAGAAGTTAAAAGACTTTTTAGATAAGGGGTTCATCAGACTGAGCAAATCCCTATGGGGTGCACCAGTTCTCTTTGTCTGAAAGAAGGATGGTTCTCTTCTTATGTGTATTGATTATCGACAATTGAACAAGGTCACCATCAATAACAGGTATCCTCTCCTTAGGATCGATGATTTATTTGACCAGCTTCAGGGTGCTAAGTGCTTTTCGAAGATAGATCTCTGATCCAGATACCATTAGCTCAGGGTTCGGGAGAGTGACGTCCTGAAGACAACTTTCAGGACGTGGTATGGTAACTATGAGTTTGTAGTTATGTATTTTGGATTAACGAATGCTCCTGCAACTTTAATGGACTTGTTGAAAAGGGTATTCAAGCCATACTTGTATATGTTTGTGATCGTGTTTATCGATGACATCCTAATATAATCTCGGAGTGAAAAGAAGCATGCCGCTTATTTGATGGTGGTACTATAGACTCTCAAGGATTGCTAATTATATTTTAAATTTAGCAAGTGCGAGTTTTACTTGAACTCAATGGAATTTTTGGGCTATGTGGTGTCAAGTGAGGGCGTAAAGGTGGATTCTCAGAAAATAGAAGCGGTGAAGAATTGGCCTAGACCGGTGAATCCTTCCAACATCAGGAGTTTCTTCGGATTAGCTGGCTACTATTGGAGATTTGTTGAGGGATTTTCATCTATTGCAGCGACATTGACCAAATTGACCCAAAAGAAACTGAATTTCCAATGGTTGGATGCTTGTAAGAGGAGCTTCCATGAGTTGAAGACTCGACTCACCTCGGCATCGGTGTTAACCCTACCCGAGAGTACTGATGGGTTTGTGGTGTATTGCGATGCTTCCAGGATCGGTCTTGGTTGTGTATTGATGCAGCACGACAAGGTTATGGCATATGCTTTCAAGCAGCTGAAGGTGCATGAAAGGAATTACCCAACCATGATCTTGAATTGGCGGCGGTGGTATTTGCATTGAAGATTTGGAGACACTATTTTTATGGGGTCAATGTAGATGTGTTTACGGACCACAAGAGCCTACAATATGTGTTTACCCAGAAGGATCTAAATCTGCGCCAAAGGAGGTGGTTGGAGCTACTCAAGGATTATGATATGAGTGTCCTTTACCATCTGGGTAAGGCTAATGTAATAGAAGAAGCACTTAGTAGACTTACTATGGAGAGTGTGTCCCATGTAGAGAAGGAGAGGAAGGAGCTGGTGAAGGATGTCCACTGACTTGCAAGGTTGGGAGTTCGTTTAGTTGATTCGACTGATGGCGGTGTTATAGTTTAGAATGGGTCAGAATTATCCTTGGTGACTGATGTGAAAGCTATAAAAGACGAGGACCCTATTTTGGTGAAGTTAAAGGAAGCCGTTCAGAATCAGAAGGTAGAGGTCTTCTCTAAAGGGGGAGATAGTGTATTTCGATATCAAGGTCACTTGTGTGTCTTGGACATTGGTGATTTGAGAAATTGAATGTTGCATGAGGCTCAAGGTTCCCGATATTCGATACATCCAGGTGCCACCATGATGTACCGTGACCTACAAGAAGTCTATTGGTGGAATGGCATGAAGAAGGACATCGTCGAATTTGAAGCTAAGTGTCCAATTTATGAACAAGTGAAGGTTGAGCACCAACTACCAGGAGATTTGCTTCAAGACATCAGTATCCCTACTTGGAAGTGGGAAGAGATTAATATGGACTTCATCAAAGGGTTGCCTCACACTCATTGATAGTATGACTCCATTTGGGTGGTCATGGATAGGTTCACCAAAGCCGCTCATTTTCTACTGGTCAAAACCAATGATTCGGTGAAGGATTATGCCAACTATACATTCGAGAGCTAGTTCGTTTGCACGAAGTGCCCTTGTACATCATATTATACAGGGGTACTCAGTTTACCTCTCAGTTTTGGAGATTGTTTCAAAGAGGACTTGGTACTCAGGTCAGCTCAGTACAACATTTCATCCACAAACCGATGGTCAGGCGGAGTGGACTATTCAGACTCTCAAGGACATGTTGAAAGTGTGTGTGATTAACTTCAAGGGTAGTTAGGATGGCCATCTGCCTCTTATTAAGTTTGCATACAACAATAGCTACCATTCCAGCATTCAGATGGCTCCGTTTGAGGCTCTCTATGGGCGAAGATGTAGATTGCCTATTGGTTGGTTTAAAGTCGGTGAGGCTACATTGATATGTGCAGATTCTATCCATGAGGCTATGGAGAAAGTTCAGCTTAAAAGGAAAAGGTTGAAAACAGCCCAAAGTCGCCAAAAGTCCTATGCGGATGTGAGAAAGAGGGAACTTGAGTTTGAAGTTGATGATTGGGTGTTTCTGAAGGTGTCTCCCATGAATGGAGTGATGAGGTTCGGAAAGAAATGGAAACTCAGTCCTCGTTATGTTGGCCAATACCTGATTGTGAAACGGCTTGGCAAGGTGGCATATGAATTGCAGTTGCCCTTAAAATTAGCTTCAGTGCATCCAGTTTTACATGTATCTCTCCTAAAGAAGTGTTTGGGTGGTCTAGCTTTAGTTGTTCCGGTGGACAGTGTCGATATGAAAGACAGCCTTAGTTATGAAGATGTTCAGGTGGAAATACTGGATCATCGGGTGCGAAGGCCAAGGAACAAAGAAGTATCTTTTGTTAAAGTTTTATGGAGGAATCAACATGTTGAGGGAGCTATGTGGGAATTTGAAGCAAATTTGATGGCTAGATACCCACTTTTATTCCTTACCGGCTCAGTTCTAGCTTGAGGTATCAGTTTTTTCCCCAAAACTCTATTCATGTTTAGTTCATGTGCCCTAGTTTCTTTCATGTCAATGTATGTATGTATGATTCATGAATTCAGTTAATCCATGTAGTTCAGTTTGGAGGTAGTCATTCCATTAGTGTTCAGCTTATACAATCAGTATTTGAATATGATGATTGTATTTCTCTGCTTTTTTGTATGTTTTCCAACATTCAAGGATGAATGTTCCGAAGGAAAGATATTGTAATTCCTCAAAAACACTAACGTCAGACCCGCGAGTTGAAACGGAGAAAATAGGATTTTCTGCACCAGGACATAGAACGAGTCATCCTATGACCCGTGGGGTAGACCATGAGTCGTGAAGTGACTCGTGTTGAGGTACTAGACTTAAGTTGTAAATCTTTTAGTTTTGGGTGACCACAATTCATGGTCAGCACCATGACTCGTTGAGTCAGTCGTGGCCAAGGACGGAGTGAAGGAAGAGGACTTTTTTGGCAGTGAAGACCAGGAGTGGTGACCACGAGTCGTGGTCCCCAATAGCAGCCCGTGAGGTCCCCCGTGACGAGCCCCAAAGTGAATTTTGGACAGTGCACATGATGACTGGAGACCACGAGTCGTGGTCCTTGGTAACGACTCATCCAGTCCCTCGTTGGCACTGGCAGTCTGTTTTCCCTTGCGAATTTATTAAGGGCTTTTTCGTAATTCCTATGATATTAAGGCCTAAACTATGTCGTTTTAAGCTATGAATAGCAAGTTTTAAGAGGGGTAAGTTCATTCTAAACTATTCCTATTCATGCATGAAAACATAGAAGCCTATAGAGGTGATTAAGCTTAATTCCTTCAAGTTTTTCATCAATTCTTTCTTGAGCAATCAGAGAAGTTGTAGAATCAGATCCTCTTAAGTATGTAAGGTTATGAATGGGTGAATTTGTTCACACCCATGCCTAATCCCTCTCTAATTCATGAAATCTATATGTTGATCCTATGGGGTTTTAACCCAATGCAAGAATTTCCTAATTTTGTACCATGGGTATGATCTAAGTATGTTCCATTATTAGATTATGATTCATTGGCAAGTTTTACAATGTTTCAATTATAAATCATGTTTTCAATTTTTATAAATTATAATGCCATCCATGAGAAGTTCATGAAAGTTGAGATTTATGATGTACGTTCAAGTATGATGAGATAGGTATGATGAAAAGCATGTTTTCAAGTTATCCATGTCTATGATCATGTTTTCAAGTGAATCAAGTATTTTCAAGCATATTTAAATATTGGGCAAGCCCATATGTTCATGTAGGATTTATGATTTCAAGTCAATTAGCTTACCACATGGTTTTGGAGTCAAGACTCCCAATGATGTTCAGCTTGTGTTATGGATTGAGCCAAGGCTCCTCATGTATGATTTATGATTTTATATGTACAAGATTATTCAGCTTCGTCACTAGATGATGGTCAGCTTCGTTAAAAACCAATGCAGAGCATATGCATGTTTTATTGGGAGTAGTTTCTAGCACCGAGTAGGCTAAGGGTCAGTGAACCCTATGCCTCAGAACAACGCACGAATGTAGGTATGATCAGATTATTTGGGACCTCCTTGTGAACTTTTACCCTGCCCCAAGGGTCCTTCAGCTTGATATCAATATTATGGTAGCATCCTTAGCCCTGGCAAGGCATTGGACGGCTCTGCCCACTTGAGTGCGATAGTCGGGACCACGTAAGCTCTATCATGGTAATGCCGGTTATATGACAAGTCTCCCATTGTTCCTCATGATTTCAGTTATGCATGTTTATCATTCATGATATATATATATGTTCTAAAGCAGGTTTTACCCAATGTATAATTTTACTTATGATTATCACATTTCAGGTTTGGGTCATTTGATTCAGTTATGAAGTTCAATTATGTTCATATCATGATTTCAGAAAATAGCATGCAAGTCCTACTCTCAGATTCTTATCTTGATTATGTTTTATATTATGCATGTTTTAAATGATTTTACTTAATTAAGCGGTTTTACATACCTTGCATTCTCGATATATTCCACGTACTGACCACATACTCTATGTTGTATCATTTTATGATACATGCTCTGATATTCAGACTCAGCTCTATCACTAGCCAGTGGTCGAAGTTAGCATTCACCTTCAATAGTGAGTCCTCATCTCCCGAGGACCATTCGTTATCAATTATCTTTGCATTTTCAGTTTTAAGACTTGTTGGGTTAGTCGGGGGGTTGTCCCATCAACCCATTAGATATGTTAGAGGCTTTCAGACTGTATGTAGTAATCGGCTTGTCATGTATGTAGTGAATTCCGGTTTCGATGTTATGTTATGATTAGACCTCTGCTATGTTTATTATGTGAAGTCTTCTGAATTATTTGATTGAGTTAGATGTATGTTCATGCCATGGTCTGCCTTTGAGTCTCTAGGGGCTCCTTGTCCTGTGTCACGATCTGGGCCTATGTTCGAGTCGTGACATTCTGGCTCCATTATGGAGTCAAAATACCAATTATCATTTATTAACACATCATCCCATTTTATCATTTTTGGGACAAAAATATTGTTGTAATTGTGATTGACTTCCACAAGCACCGTAACCCCTTTATTACGTACTATTTTTGCTTTTGGAGTTAGAGTTGTTTTCATTAGTCTGTAATATACTCTATATATTATAGCTATTTCTCTTGTATTTTCTTTTGTATTCATGTTTTTTTGTTTTAACATTTAATGTTAGGGTATCCATAACATTTTGGTAATTAATATCTATAAAAAAATTAGGATAACTATTACAATATGCTAGGCCATTAGCTAGTTTACTTTGTAATACTACTAACAATGAATCATCAAAATTTAGTAGCCTATTGTCTCTTAATAGAAGACATATAGGTACGTCTATGCCTAATTGGTACAGCAGGTTAACCGCGACTTGGACAAGTCCTATGTAAAGAAACTTGTAAATTTTTCTATATCTGTTGATGTCTTCAACTGCTAATAATTTAGTAGTCTCAATAGACTTATTAATAGCCATTGTAGATTTAGAGGTTTTAATATTATAATTTTTTTATAAAATTAAAGTATCTAGTTATAAACCTTTTCAAAACGTTCATTTGGAATATTTCAATTTTGTAAATCACTTTTTATTTTAGGTATTCCAATATTTGTAGTAGAAATATTCATACTATTTATTATGTTTTGATTTTCAGAGGTATTCACTAAATTTTTGCAGTTACTTTTAACTGGGTAATTAATATATCAATTAACTGTCTGCAATGTATAGATAAATTATGTCTAACATAACATAATTTATTATAAAATCTGATTGATTGTCAGGAATTAATTTTCTAGTTATATCTTTAGAATAATTATGTAGAGTTTCTGAAGGTATTAGTTTTTTATAGTAGTTTAAGTCCTTTAATATTTTTGTTCTTTTCTTTTTATACTTACTTTGATATTTCAAATAGACTGATTTTCTTCTATTGTAGTATTTTATTTGTTCTGTAAATGGATGTGTAAGCATAAATTATTTATTATTTTTGAATATAATATGATGTATTCGGGGAAATGGTAGTACTATCCTAGAGCCAATATCTACTTTACATGTTACTCCTTAATAATTATTTCCTTGTGTAATATTTACTATTTATCTTCTCTAATTTTCATTTATCTTATTCCTTTAGTTCTGGCAATGGGAACACCATCTAGGCCCGACTCTAATACTTCAACATTTGAGCTAATCCAACAGAAAATAAAAGCTTGCCAACGTCTAGACCGTGATTAAATGGTTACCCAACTTAAGGAATAAAACTAAGAAACTAGTAGAAAAGTATCAACAATACCCAACATAGAAAAAACATTTTAAGAGTAACATAATTTCGACTGGCTCTAGGATAGTATAAAGATTTAGTTGCTCAACCTCATACTCCTCTCATCCAACATGGCTCTGATACCAATTAACGGATCATAGTAACAACTTGAAAATAACAATTTGAAAATAACAACTTGAGAATACTACAAGGCAGGGGTAAAACGAAAGAAAATACTACAAGTAAATAATAAAGCATAAAGTGAAGCAAAATACCTACAAAGAGTTGTTTATTGATAAGAAGGAAAGACAGAGAACATAGAGGGAGAGATACAGGGATTTTGGAAATATGGAAGTAAGTAGAGTGTTTTCCAAATGCCCCTATTCATACTAGGTGAATGTCTTAAATAGACCTCAAATCTGATGACCCAATTAATTTCTAAATTCTCTCTATTTTACATGTGCCCATACGTGAAAAATTTAATTGTACACGAATCTATTTAAAAGCCATCTTCATCTTATTGAAAATTATTTTTCCTAAAAGTTATCATCTTTGTCCTGATGTGGCATTGGTATTTGATGAAGATTCGTTTTCATGTGGCATGGGAGTCTGTTGTCCTTTCTGGTTTGTCTATATGTGGTATGGGAGTCTGCAGAGATTTCCTACTATCCTGTAGTGGATGTCCTTTTGCTGATTTATTTTTTGGGTGCATTCCTATGGGGCCCACTCTTTTGATTGTTTAATTTCGTAGTAACTTTACATTTTTCGAAAAGGGTAGTTCGGTTGTATTCTTTACTTGAGAAGATAAGCTTGAGCTATCCCTTGCGGATCCAGCATGTCTCCATTTCTCGGTTCACTTCTATGGGTGGATGCAGTGTCTAATAATTTCATTATCTATTTTTGTTCGGTATCTTTTTCCAAGTTTGATAAGGCTTGCTGGAGCCTTCTTTTTAATTATTTCTTTGACAGTTGGGATTCCTATCTTAACAAAGAACTTGAAGTTCCCTTATTTTCCTGGGGTGTTGGTGCCCAACCTTTGATTTTGATGATCTTACTCAGATATTTAATCCTTTCAAATTCATGAATATCAAAGGACCAGCAGATAATGTGGAATTCTTTTTGCAATAAAAAACTTGCACAATATAATATTTGCTGGTAGGGTAGAAATATTCTGCTTTACCTAAAAATTTTCAAATTATGTTTGAAAATGTTTTGACTATACCTGTTTATTTCCTCTGAATTGGTTCCACCATTCGTAAAACCATCTTGGGATGATCGCGCTTTTAATATCTTTTGAATACTTGACAAACCAAGAATACATGTTGGGCCTTAGATACATAAAGTTATACCAGACTGCTTTATAATCGTACCAGTTATATGTTTGGGGTGTATGGGCTCTCGATAGGGGAATGAGTATATGTAAATGATCTACAACCCATTCAAACGGACGTAAACTTAGTTTAATTGTGAACTTCGAGTATTAAATACTATCGAGGTTATCTGGATATTTCAATTTATGCTCAATTTTTATTGAATTGATATCTATTAAAATGAACTCATAATACCTTTTGGTTTTAAGGGGATCATATGTATCCACATAATTCCAATTTGCATAGAAGGGTTTTACCAACTCTGGTACTCTAAAACCTTCATATTTTTTATCAAGGGCCATGATCGGCAGTACTTATAAAACTGTTAGCTCAAATTGCTTTTTTTTTTTGGAATATTTTTCTCCATTTTCTTTTCAAGAGTCGCTGGCATAACCGCCTGAGAGTATGCCTTTGGTGTCTTCGTTTCATAGTAATCCTTTATTTGGATAGAAATACTTTTGTCTCCTGATGAAGAGTATCCTTTATAAACTACTTTTAATGGTTGAAATCTGGTTTGACTGGTTATGGGTTCTATTAATGGGGATAGAATAGTAGCTTCTGGCAGAGATGGAAATTCTGCCAGAACGGAATATCTATTTTTTGTTTTTGGTTTTTCCTCTTCTTTGAAAGGTCTTTTCATTATTTCTTGTTATTTGAAGGGCTAAAATAAAGGCCTCAAGGGCCTTATTCCTTATGTTTCGGGTCTTATTCAGTTCTCTATAGAAATTTCCTAGTCAAAAAATCTGGGAGAGAATTATTTTCTCCTTGTAGAAATTCGATTTGAAAGTCAAAGATGGATAACAAAGCCTTCCATCTAGCAAATATTTATTAATAAACTAAGTTTTTTACATCCTTTTGTAAAACATCATTGGCTTCTTTGTAGTCTACTCATAGTAAAAATTCTTTATTTATTAAATCATCTTGAAATTTGGTGATACATAGCTCTATAGCCAGAATTTTCTTTTAAATGGTGATGTAATTTTTCTAAGTCTTATTCCAGATTCCTGAAGTGAATCTTACTAATTATTCGGTGTTTTCTAGGGAGATTTTTTGTTTAAGGATGCCTCCATATCCTATGTCAGAGGTGTTAGTTTCAACTATCATGAATGCCTCAGGATGTGGTATTCCTAGACATGGATGTTTTTGAACTATTGATTTTATTTTTTGGATTGTCTCTATTTGCTCTAAACCCCATAAGACTGGATCCTTCTTAAGACGCTGATAAAGAGGATTATAAACCTATCTAGTATTTGGAATAAAATCTGCAACATAATTGCGACTTCCTAGAAATCTCTAGAGCTGAGTTATATGAATTAATTCATCTGGATATTTGTATGAGAAGTCTATGGATCTACAAATGGGTTTATAGGTTCCTTGATATATTTCATGACCAAGGAATCTAATAGCAGTATTCAAGAGTAAGTATGTTTTCGTGATTTAGTTTAGTTTTATGGTATTAGCTTACCACATGGTTTTAGAGTCGATACTCCCACTTTCAACGTGTAGTATGTTTTGAGCCAAGGTTCCCAATATTTAGATTTCAGACTATGCATGTTATTACATTATTAGCTTCATTGAAAAATGCTAGTTTCAGCTTCTTTGAAAAATGATGGAGAGAATTTGCATGTTTTCGGGAGCAATGTCTAGCACCGAGTAGGCTAGGGATTGAAGAAAATCCCGAGTTTTAGAACTATGTGCCAACATAGGATTATTCAGTTACCTTGGGACCTCCCTGGTGAGCATTCCCTGCCCTGAATGGGCCTTCAGCTTGATACTGATATCATGTTAGTGCCCTTAGCCCTGTCAAGGATTTGGATGGCTCTACCTACTTGAGTGTACTATTTAGGATCATGTAAGCTCTATCTTGATATTGTCGGTTATATGGAGAGTCTACTATTGTTCCTAATGATTTAAGTTATACATGTTCATTAGTTATGATAATATGGTTTCAACAGATTTAACCCAACGATAAGTTTATCAGTTTTACTTATGAATAGTAGTTTCAACTTTGGGTCACTCAATTTTTTATGAAATTTAGTATATGTTTAATCATGTTCTTAGATATCAGCATACAATCCTTACTCTTAGAATATTATATTGATATGATTTATGTTATGCATGTTTTCAGTTTATACTTACTTAGCCTGTCTTACTTACCTTGCATACTCAGTACATTCCAAGTACTGACTGCATACTCTATGTTGTATCATTTTGTTATAAAGGCTCAAACGTTCAGATTCAGTCTCGTTGCTAGCTAGTTTCTAGAGTTCAGCCCAGACAGCTTGTTGGTGTGTCCTCATCCTTCGAGAACCTTTAGATAGTTGAGTTATTGTCATTTCCAGTTTTATATTTCTAGTGAGCTAGTTGGGGGTGTTGTCCCATTAGCTCATCATTAGGTTAGAGGCTTATCAGACATAAAGTTATATATTCAACTTTGGATTCCGTGTTTTTAGATTTCTGTCGTTTAGATGTTTTACTAATCAGAATTTCACTATTTCAAAATATAGATTTCCTCTTTGTGTATGTTGATCTTTAACTTTCATGTTGTCACGACCCAAATCTGCACCCTGGATGCGACATGGTACTTGGTGCCACAAGTGAATCCAAGCTAACACATGGTTTAACATCAGACTGGTAAACTAAATAATCATAGCGGAAGCTGAAAACATAACTGAAATATTTGTTTTCTAAAATAATGAACGTTTGATAAAATACTTGTATGTTGTGAAAATAGAGCAAAACAAGTTGAGCACTACTATTTCTGAAAGCCAACTACTAACTAGCGAGTTGCTGGGACAAGCCCCAGCTAACTCTAATGTCTGAAACAAAAATTAAAAGAAACTAAAACCTTGTCCTCAAACAATAAGGACTCACCAATATAGAGCTACTGAAATCGTCTGCGGGGAACTACTAACACTACTGTGGATGAGAACCTGCACCTATATCATAATACGATATAGCATGGAAGTATGCATCAGTACTTTTAATATACTGAGTATGAAGGATGTAAGTAAAATACTAAGAATTCATAACTAAGTTGAGGTGACATGAAATGATCAACGATAAATTAATGAGTACCGAACATATAGCTATAATAATGTAAAAACAAGTACTGGCTGATGGTCCTAAGCATATGCTGAAATCTAAATAACTGAACTGAACTGAAATTGTAACTGAGTTGTACTAACAAGAGGTACTGTACTGATACTGTAGGAGCAACTATAACTAACATGTAACCAAGTTAGCTAAATGTGGAGTCCGATGTATACCCACCATCTGTGAAGGCCCATTATACCTGCCAGGGTATAGTAGTTGAACTAGGTGATCACTGTCTGCTTCCCATTCGGGCTAAAACCTATGGTGGCAATGTCGTTTAGGGAACCTGGGTGCGCTGAACCCCGACCCACTCGGTGATAGGTCCTACTCCTACTGAAATTCCTAACTGTGACTACTAGGCTGATAACTCAAAACTAATGTCCCAAGACTTAATTCAGGAGTACTTATCTGGAAGTACCCTGAGAGTCGAAAGGACTTGATAACTGGAAAATAGTGTACTAAAACTCGCCAGAGCTGCTTTATCTGAATGTGTCTTAACCGTCTAAAGAACAACTTGATAACTGAAACTTGGGAGTATTACTAAACTCCTAAAGAACTGAATATCCTCAAACTGATTAGCTAACTTACTGAAAGATACTGAAAGGCTAATTACTGACTGAGACTGAACTAGCATACAAACTGATTGTTAACTCACAGGGTGGTAATAACATGAAAATTTCAAGAACTACATAGTCAAGAAACATTTGTATCTAAACAATTATGCAAGACCCAATATACTGTATTCACATAAACTAGGGCTAAAACAATATTACATAAAGAGAATGACAACATGTTTAATAAGTAGTAAAGACTTGTAAAAATTCATCAGAAAAACAATCTACAGGTAATATTCATAATTTGACTAAAAGATAAACCTAGTTTTGATTTTTAGGGTTAGAACTGATAAGAAATTACAAAAAGGTTTTGGGGAACAAGGGAAGAACAGTTCTCTTGTTAAATTCCCACATACTTGGAGTAGAATTTCTAAGAAAAATATAGAGAAATCAACAAAAAGACTTAAAGCCCTAGCTTAGCTCTGAGATGTCTGTCTGGAACTTCTACATTTTTAAATCAATAATTGAGAGAAGATAAGAGGGATTAAGTCGATCAACCCCTTTAATTCCCTCCTAGACGTACCCAAAGTGACTTAGTTTAGGAATTAAAAAGTGGGAAGTAACAAAAATGTCCTTGAGAGAAAGTCTGAACAACTGGCTGTAGGAATCTAATGGGTCACCCAATGAGTCGTTGGTTGATACCACGACTTGTTGGGACTAGTCGTTGGTCGTCGTTTAATACCACAACTCGTGGAGTGAACCAACGGGTCGTTAATCCATCTTTTGGTCACTGCCACAGTTTCAAATAAATCTCAGACTCCCACTAACGGATAACACAATGACTCATTGGTAGAACCCACGAATCATGGTAACTGCCCATCGTCACCAATGCCTTGACCTGAAGGATTGTTGGTTAAGGCAAAGGGAGAAAACAATGACTTATTTGTACGAATCACGAGTAGTTAGTCCCATTCTTTGGTTCTAGGGAAGGTCTGGCAAGTTTCGGGACTTGGGATGTAACGAGTGACAGGATGACTCATTATACCTTCCAACGGGTCATCCCATGCCTCGTTGGTCCTCGAGAGGAAATCGGCAGGGCTTACAATGACTCAGACAATAGGCCATTACTACTGACAAAGACTCATTGTCTAGGTCATTTTGAGAAAATATTTCTTGGTTCTTCCTGCTAAATCTGAGTTTGATCTAGGAAAGTTTTGGTGCGTTACAATATATCCCCCTTGGGCTTATTCGTCCTCGAATGAAGGCAAAAACTGCTGGAAGACTGGGAAAAGAGCTGCAATTACCAAATTGAAAATTATAAACTGATTTCTGATGGAGTGACTAACTCCAAACTGATATATGCATACTAACTGAGTTGATGCAACTTGGATGCATATTGGAAACATGAATAGAGTACTGAAGAGGAATTTAATACCTAATGCCGAAACTGAAATGGAAGGGAGTAAATGAGGATATTTATCCATCATGTCCGCTTTTGCTTCCCATATGGCTCCCTCAACTAGCTGGTTCCTCCACAAAACCTTTATTGAAGTAACCTCCTTATTCCTCAGCTTATGAACCTGACAGTCTAGGATCTAAACTAGGACTTTATCGTAAGAGAGATTATCTTTCACATCCACACTATGTAGTGGAACAACTAAGGTCAGATCACCAATGCACTTCTTCAACAGTGACACATGGAAGACTGGGTGTAGTGACGCTAACTCTGAAGGTAATTCTAAATCATAGGCCATATTGCCAATTCACCTTAGAATCTTGTAGGATCCTATATACCTTGGATTGAGTTTCCCTTTCTTTCCAAACCTCATCACTCTTTTCATAGGTGAAATCTTCATATAGATCCAATCATATACAACAAACTCTAGCTCTCTTCTCCTCACATCTGCATATGATTTCTGTTGGGTTTAAGCTTATTTTAGCCTTTCTCTGATAAGTTGTACTTTTTGCATAGCTTCATGAACAAAATATGGCCCTATTAAAGTAGCTTCACCAACCTCAAACCACCATATAGGAGACCTATACCTCTTACCATATAATGCCTCAAAAGGGGCCATCTGAATACTGGAGTGGTAGTTGTTGTTGTATGCAAACTCGATTAGAAGTAGGTGATCATCTCAACTTCCCTCGAAATCGATCACACAAGCTCTCAATATGTTTTCTAAGGTCTGAATAGTCTGCTCAGCTTGTCGATCTATCTAAGGATGAAAAGTTGTGCTGAGCTTGACCTGAGTACCAAGTCCTTTCTTAAATGACTTCCAAAAATGCGAGGTGAGTTGGGTACCTCTATCTGAAACGTTGGACAAGGTAACTCCATGTGGTTTGACTAACTCCCGGATGTACATTCTAGCGTAATCCTCCACTGAGTTTCTGGTCTTAACCGGTAGAAATATGCTGACGTAGTGATCCGATCTACTATCACCTAAATGGAATCATGTTTCCAACTAGTACGTGGTAGACCTGTAATGAAGTCTATATTCACTTCTTCCCACTTTCACGTGGGTATACTAACATCTGAGTCATACCCCTAGGTATCTTGTGTTCAACTTTAACTTGTTGGCAATTCAGGCACTTAGCCACAAATTTTTCAATGTCCCTCTTCATGCCATTCCACTAGTCGATTTTTTGTAGGTCAGAGTACATCTTAGTGGCACATGTGTGGATAGAATATCTAGAGCTTTGTACTTCTACCTGTATTCCCTATATTAAGTCATATATGTCTAGAACACAAAGTCTACCCTAGTAATGAAGCACACCATCTCCCCCGTTGGAGAAAGCCTCCACTTCTTTTCTTAGAATTGCTTCTTTCAATTTGAGGAGTATGATGTCTTCGTCCTACTTTGACTTAACCTCTACTACCAGTGAGGATTCTGACCCACTCTGGATTATAACTCCGCCCTTGGCTGAATCAACTAATTAAACTCCTAACGTAGCTAACCTATGAATATCTTTTGTCAGCTCTTTTCTGCCCTCTTCAACATGAGCAACACTCCACACGGACATCCTACTTAAGGCATTTGCCACCACATTTACCTTTCCCTGTTGGTATAGCACATTCATGTCATTGTATTTCAATAACTCCAGCAACCTTGTTTGATGAAGGTTCAAATCCTTCTGACTAAACATGCCACGCCCCAAAACTTAGGGAGGAAGCGACTTGCTACCGATACCTGACTGATTGGGAAGCTGACTATATAGCATCTCTAACTGTAACACTTAGGCCTTCCAGGCCACTTGTCACAATAAACTAGAGTAATCATCTGGACCCATAAGGTCTCAACGACCACAAATAAATAACTGAAATGCTGATAAGGCCATGAATATGCCAATCCATGCAATGGAAAGCCGACAAGGCCATAAACTTAATAATACTATACATACTAAGTCCACAAAGCCTCTAATGAGTAAACTGAAATAATAGTCGGAACATGGCTCTGAGCTACCCATAATTATAACTCAAAACTCAAGCTGAAATAACTAAGCCATAGCTCCAGGAAGAAAGGAGCATACCAACACATCTGCTGATCTCACGAACCGCTACTACAATTGGTAATCCTAACCTCTACCTGCACTTGTGGCACGAATGCAGGTCCCCGGGTGAAGGGATGTCAGTACAATTGAAATATACTGGTATGTAAGGCTGAAACTGTAAACATGAGATAACAATCCTGTAATAACTGTATTGTCACATAAACATATAAAAGGATAGAGAAAACCTGGAAGTCTGCAACCTATAATTGATAACAACCCAATATAAAACAAGTGAACTTAAGATAACTGAACAAGGAATAAGGAATAGTAACAACCTGGAATCCTGGAAACTGAAACCTGATAATAACTCTATAATTAGATGAAAATGCAATTAAGTAATGCACAGGAAAGAAACTATAACTGTAATGCCGGCGATTAGCCAATCATAAATCCATATATAAAATTCTTCTAGGCAGTGTACCACACCGGGGTAAAATAAAAATATCTCCAGCCAGTGTACTAGACCAGGTTAAAATGAAAATATCTCTAGCTAGTGTACTATACCAAGGTAAAACAAAAATATCTCCAGCCAGTGTATCATAACCAAGGTAAAATAAAAATATCTCCAGCTGATTACCATATCGGGGTAAAATAAATATATATACAACCGATGTCCATACCGGGGTAAAATAAAAATAAATCTTAATCACAATCTTAAATGGATCCGATAGAGCTCATACAGAGTCTATCTGTATACTGACAACCATGAAATATGTTGACTTAGTAACTATATCATGTGTAAGATCTTACCATGACCCCAAATACTACAATTATGCCTTACATATATAGGTATTTCATTTAGCATTTAAATACATACATATGTTGTGAATTAATTCTAGGGAAGTTCCAAAGATAAGAATATCATAAAAACTGTGTTGTCACGACCCGAACATAGACCCGGATCATAACACGGGATAAGAAACTCCGAGAGGCCCTAGGTCGACCTATGGCATAAGCATACATCTAAATTCATATCACTTAAGGAGGAATACTGAACATGCGATATAGCGGAAACATAAATGTAACATAACATAGCATAATGATTGGAAAGTACTAGAACACAAATATCAGTTGAGTACTACAAACTGTTTGAAAGCCTCTATCATATAAGATGGGTTGATGGGACAACATCCCCAACTAACCTGGAAAAATTGAAATAAAGGAACATCATCAATGTCTAGACATACGGCCTTCAGAACATGAGGACTAGCCAACAAGGCTGATAGCTAACTCTGAGATGGACTAATGATGGAGATGAGCTTGAGAGCGGGGTCCTGTATTATGAAATGATACAACATAGAAAGTATGCAGTTAGTACGTGGAATGTACCGAGTATGCAAGGTAAGTAAAACAGACATTTAAAATATATATAAAATTCATAAAAGATGATAAGAGTAGGACAACATGCTCATAACATAAGGCTCAAGGTTTTCAAAACATTCGTAATATAATTGTATTCATAATCATAAGAGAAAAGCTTTATTTAACATGACTTGAGCCAATATGCATGATCATAAACATGCATAAATCATGAGGAATAGTGGGAGATTCTCTTAAATGACATATCCTATACGAGCACACATGGACCCCGACTTGTAACCCTAGTTGGGAGGGCGTTCGTACCTTGCCAAGGGAAGGACCATGAAAGGCGTGATATCACCATGAAAAGGACCATTTAGGCTAGGGATAGTCATAAGGGAGGTCCAAACATGTTCTACGGTGGCACGTGGTTATGGGATCTGGGGCAGAACCTATGCTCCAATCCTACTCGGTGTTAAATACTACTCCCTAAACATATATAGTGATCATAGTAAAATATGCATGAGATTCATGGTCTAGTTAAATCATGATAATCATAAACATTCTTGTAAATACGTGAACTAGCCATGAAACAAGGCCCATGAGTAGGCCAAAACATAATTCATAAATCATGGGATTCATGCATACTTGTAGATCATACATATACCTTGCAAATCATCAAATCATAATGGGTATTTGAATAAATCCATATTTTAAATCATAAGTTATGATGGGTTTGTTTGTTAATCAAAGTAAGAATCATAACTCGATTCATCATGGATCATACATAATAAGGCTAAATTTATTAGAAATCGAAATCAATAACTTTTTAATAAAAATAGTTGTAGGATCTGATCAAATTTCATAAAACATGATTTAAATCTCGAAATATAATAACCCATTTGTAAATCATTAGAATTCAACAAAAATTCAAGTTAAAACCCCATAAGATTTTTGATCAAATTTCATTAGTTAGGAGAGATTGGGCATGAGTGTGCACGAAAACAACCATTTATAACCCTACATACATGGATAAAATCGAATTTCAGCACTCTTTGAAAGCCTAAAGGAGAATTGATGAAGAAGAGCTTGAGAACTAGCTTGATAACTCTTAATTCTTCCTAACTTTGCATGCATGAGAATGAATAGGTTAGGAGGGCTTAACCTATATTAACATACTAAAAAATAACACAAAACAACGTAGTTTAGGGCCCTAGAGTGTATGAATGATGAAAATACCCTTAATGAAATACCCTGAAAAATCTGCACCTGATGATCTAATGGAGTACCAATGAGTCATAGGTGGATACCATGACTCGTGGTATCGATCCGTCACCTACACTGCCAAGTCCTTGATCTCAGACTCAATCCACGACTCAACAGGACGAGGCGTCCTTTAATCTAACGGGTCATTGGTTCGATCAACGATTGCCTCCTGAAGATCCTGAACTTCTCCTCACAACGATCCTCACCACGACTCATTATTCCATTCAATGGGTTGTGGTTTCCTTCCATTAGGTCCACTAGAAATTTACATACTCCCCTACAATGATTCATGACCATGGATCATTACATCTCATGACGGGTCGTGTGATGACCTGTTACATCCCCAAATGTGAATGTTCAGTACCCTCCACGGTAACAAACAATGACTTGTTGTTCCCAGCAATGAGTCGTTACATCACCCCTTATTTCCATTGTGACCAGGCCCTCACTACCCACGACTGGCTCCAATGGGTCGTTAGTTGAACCAACGATCCGCTAGGTCGTCTGTCTTGCAACCTTTTTCCAGTTTTCAGTCAATTTCCATTTTTGATCGCGAGTCTAATATTACGCACTTTGGGGGTATTAGAATATCTCCCCCTTAGGAACATTCGTCATCGAATGATGGAAACAAGAAGAAAACAGAGTCGTGCAGTCACTACACCCAAATACTAATTGTTTAAATCAAAAACTAACGGAATGACTATCTCCGATTCAAACCACATAGCTGATATGATTTCATGATTGACAAACACATCCATATACATAAAAGAAACTTGAACATATGAACTGAACATGAAAACTAAATAGGGTTTAGGGAAAAACTGATACCTCAAGTTGGAACTGAGCCGGTAGAGAATAATTGTGGGTATCTAGCCATCATATCTGCTTCGGCTTTCCAGTACCTCCTTTAACATGTTAATTTTCTCCATAACACTTTAACTGAAGTTACTTCCTTGTTCCTAATCCTCCGAACCTAACGATCTAATATTTCCACATGAACCTCCTCATAGCTAAGGCTGTCTTTAACACCAACACTGTCCACCAAGACAACTAGAGCTGGATCACCCAAACACTTCTTGAAAAGCGATATATGAAACACAGGATGTACTAAAGATAACTTTGAGGGAAAGTCAAATTCATACGCCACCTTGACAACTCTCCTCACAATCCCTTAGGGGCTAACATAATGGGGACTAAGTTTCCCTTTCTTTTCGAACCGCATTAATCCTTTCATTGGAGACACTCTAAAAAAAGATCCAGTCATCGACTTCAAATTCTAATTCTCTTCTTCTCACGTCCGCAGAGGACTTTTGCTGACTTTGGGAAATTTGCAACCTGTCTCTTATCAACTTAACCTTCTCCATTGCCTTATGAACCAAGTCTGGCCCTATCATAGCTGTCTCACCAACATCAAACCATTTGATGGGTGATCTACATCTCCGCCTATAAAGAGTCTCAAATGGTGCCATCTAGATACTGAAGTTTCTTCATTATTTGTAACAATTCTTTACTTGGGAGGTTGGAATATTTCTATTCCGTACATATTTGTTCCTGATCTATTTGACATAAATAAAAGGGGTAAAGTCTTTGGAACACTAATTGGTCTCTTTATCACATTAGCCAAAGTGATAGTTCTTAATATAAGAAAACTCAATCAGGGGCAAGTGATCATCCCAACTACGTTTGAAGTCTATCACGCATGTTCTCAACATGTCTTCAAGAGTTTGGATTGTCCACTCCGCTTGACCATCCCATTGTGGGTGAAATGTTGTGCTGAGTTTAACTTGAGTACCAAGCCCTTTTTGAATTGACCTCCAAAACTTAGAGGTAAATTGAGTACCTCAATCTGAAATGATGGATAAGGGCACCCCATGCAATCGGACTAACTCCCGAATATATAGTTTGGCATAATCCTCCACCGAATCCGTTGTTTTGACCGGTAGAAAGTGAGCAGCCTTAGTCAACCTATCCACCACCACCCAAATAGAGTCACATTATCGACGAGTACGAGGTAAGCCTATTATGAAACACATGTTAATTTTTCCCACTTCCAAGTAGGAATGTTGATATCCTAAAGTACGCCTCCCAGCCTCTGATGCTCAACCTTTACTTGTTAACAGTTCGGGCACTTGGCTACGAATTCTACAATATTTTTTTTCATGCCATTCCACCGATAGATTTCCCGTAAGTTACGGTACATCTTGGTGGCACCTGGATGTATAGAATACCTGGATCCATAAGCCTCATGCAACATCTGGCTCCTCAAATCATCAACATTGGGAATACATAGGCCACCCTGACACCGAAGCACACCATCTCCCCCTTGGAAGAAGACCTCCACCTTATGACTTTGAACGACTTCCTTCAACTTAACCGAAATTGGGTCCTCATCTTGTCTAGCTTTCACATCAGTCACCAAGGAAGATTCTGATCCGCTCTGGACAAAAACACCGCCATTGGTCGAGTCGACCAACCTATCTTCCAACCTTGCAAATCGATGGACATCTTCCACCAGCTCCTTGTTCACGTCATCCACATGGGACACACTCTCCATAGAAAGTCTACTATGTGCGTCCGCTACCACATTAGCCTTACCCGGATAATAAAGAACACTCATATCATAGTCCTTGAGTAGCTCCAACCACCCTCTTTACTATAGATTGAGATCGTTCTGCGTAAACACATATTGAAAACTCGTATGGTCCATAAACACATCCACATGGACCCCATACAAGTAATGTACCAATATCTTCAATGCGAATACCACCTCGTCCAATTTAAGATCATGTGTCGGGTAATTCTTCTCATGACCTTTCAACTGTCTAGAGGCATATGCTATGACCTTCCCATGCTGCATCAATACATACCCAAGTCCGATCCTTGAAGCATCACAATATACTACGAACCCATCGATACCCTCGGGTAGGGTTAACCCCGGTGCTGAAGTAAGTCAAGTCTTCAACTCTTGGAAGCTCTTCTCACAAGCCTTCTACCATTGAAATTTCACCTTCTTCTAAGTCAAATTGGTCAAAAGTGCTGCAATAGATGAGAAACCTCCAACAGAACTTTGATAAGAGCTAGCTAAAGACAAGAAACTATAAATATCTGAAGGATTCACCGATCTAGGCCAATTCTTCACCGCCTCGATTTTCTGAGAATCTACCTTTATACCCACACTTGATACCACATGGCCCAAACATTCTACGAAGTGCAGCCAAAACTCACACTTGCTGAATTTGGCATACAATTGGTGATCCTTGAGAGTCTGAAGCACTACTCTAAAATGAGCGGCATGCTCCTCCTCGCTCTAAGAGTATATCAGGATGTCATCGATGAACACAATCACGAACATATCCAAATATGGCTTGAACACCCTTTTCATCAGGTCCATGAAAGCTGCAGGATAATTCGTTAGTCCAAAAGACATAACTACAAACTAATAATGACCATAATGTGTCCTGAATGCTGTCTTGGGATATCGCACTCCCAAATCCTGTGCTGATGATACCCGAATCTGATATCTATCTTTGAGAAACACTTGGCACCTTGAAGCTGGTTGAATAAATCATCAATCTAGGGTAGAGTGTACCTATTCTTGACGGTGACTTTGTTCAATTTCCGATAGTCAATGCGCATCCGAAGGGAGTCATCCTTCTTTTGGACAAATAAAACTGGTGCACCCCATGGAAACTTGCTCGGTCAAATGAAACCCTTATCTAACAAGTCCTTCAACTGATCCTTCAAATTCTTTAGCTTGGTTGGGGCCATCCTATAAGGAGGGATAGATATAGGTTGTGTTTCGGGTAGAAGGTCAATAAAAAAATCAATTTCTCTCTCATGAGGAGCACCTAGTAAATCATCTAGGAATACATCTGGGTATTCACACACCACCAGAACTTACTAGATAGTCGGGGTCTCGGACTCAACATCCTTAACCCTAACTAGATGATACATACAACCCTTAGAAATTATCATTCAGGCCTAGTGATAGGAAATAAATCGACCTACATGCACGGTCGAACTACCCTTCCAGTCTAAGACTGACTCACTCGGAAAACAAAACTCCACTGCACGGGTTCTATAATTAGCAGAAGCATAACACACATACAACCAATCCATGCCAATAATAATATAAAAGTTTGTCATGGATAATGCTACAAGGTCTGCGGAGGTGACCTTATGCAATATAGTGACCGGGCATCCTCTTTACACCCGCCTAGCTACCACCGACTCACCAACAGGAGTAGAAACTAAAAATTGTTTTGAAAGATTCTCGGGACTAACTCCAAAGCTACTAGCAATATAAGGTGTCATAAAAGACAAGATATCCCCTGGATCTAACAAAGCATAAACATTAAGATGAAACACATGTAACATACCAGTAACCATATCCGATGACATCTCCTGCTTCTAATGGGTTACAAGGGCATAAACCTATTTTTGCACTAACCGCCAGCTGAACTAGTTGAGGCACCTTGCTGAGGCAGACATGCAACTGGAGCAGCTAAGCTAGCTACTGGCATACGGGCTCCGCCACCCCCTGCTCTGGTTAAAAGACATTCCTTGAGTCAGTGTCTGGGTTTTCCACACTCGAAGCAATCATCTACGCCAACTAGGCACCTTCCTAGGTGATTATTACCGCACCCCTCACAAGTTGGGAAAGTGCGCTCTATCTACATGCCACCCTGGCCTCTCGAATCTACAGCCCTGCTCCTCCAATCCCCTCGTGATTTAAATGGTGTACTGGCGAATGATGGTTCTTGAGCAATAGACCTGTGCTGAGACAGCGGGTTCTATCCACCCCCGATTTGGCTTGAAAAGTGCCATAATTGTCTATCCTGGCCCTCTTGGCCTCTTTCTTCCTCCAATACACTGACTCCATCTGCTGATCATGCAACACTATGTGGGGAAAATATATATCCTGATGCAACATGGCGATCCTACAATCCTTATACAGGTAGTCCGCCACTCCATGTACAAATCGGCTCACTCGAGCCCTCTGTTCTGCAACCATCTCTGGTGCATACTTGGATAAACGGGTGAACTCCAAAGCGTACTCCTAAACAGACATATCATCCTACTTCATATTTACATACTCGATCGCCTTTAGTTCCTTCATATCACGAGGGAAGAACAGAACTAGAAATGTCGCATGAAACTCTTCCCAACCAATAAGTCCTGCACCCACTGCCCTAGCATCACTCCATTGCTTGAACCATATATGTGCCAACCCTTTCAGTTAATAAGAGGCCAATCAATACACTCTCCATTCGTCACCCCCATGACTTGGGCGATCTTTAGAATTTCTTCGATGAATTCATGCGGATCCTCATCCACCTTGGACCCAAGGAACTCCGGCAGGTTCATCCTTAAGAAATCTCTGACCCGAGTCACCACCTCATTGTTATTCTATGGAATATGCGCGACAACCTACTGATTGACCTAAGTGGTCAAGGCCTATGCTAGCATCTGGCTAGCTGCCCGAAACTCGGCATTGGCAACTGGCTCTGGTGCCTGGGGCTCCTAAACTGGTGGATCTTGCTAATGCACGTGTCCATTACCATTCTCGTGTCCTTCACCATTTCCATTTCTCCTACTACTCGTTCTTCGAGGGGCCATGATTCTGCAATCACGAATAGCACAAATTAGAAGGATAGAAAGACTTCATTGCATGACATAGATCGTGAAAGAAGGGAACATTTCCTAAACGTCTTGTAGCCTCTTCATCATAAGTGTGGCGCGCTTCACACCTATGAAAAAGACTCTGCTCAACGTGGCTTTCTAACACCCTAAGAAACTTCAAACCTAATGCTCTGATACCAAGTTTTTCACAACCCGAACGGACGCCCAGATCATAACACGGGTCAAGGAGCCCCAAGAGACCCCAAGTCGACCCATGGCATAAGCATACATTTGAATCAATCAAGAACTGAATAACCATCAATACAATCATAGAGGAAGTCTAACTTGAATATAACTTCATAATATAATATCCTAAGCTGAATACATACATATGTCTGAATAGCCTCTAAACATGACGAGTTGATAGGACAAGACCCCAACTAACTCAACTAGCTGAAACTAAAATACATAAAGAAAAGCTGAATAGTCTAGTCCTTGAAAGATGAGGACTCACCAACAAGTAAACACTAACTTTGACAGGCTGACTAAGAGCGAGGCTGAAGCTGAGAGCCGGGTCCTGTATCATTAAACGATACAACATAGAAAGTATGCGCTCAGTATGTGGAATGTACCGAGTATGCAAGGTAAGTAAAATCGTTAAAGTAAGTAAAAATCATTTAAAGACAATGCATTAATTAAAACATAAACATCAGTAAACTAAGAGTAGGGCTTGCATTCATTCTTTTTGAAATCATGATCCCTTCATAACATGACATAACATAACTTCATAACATCATAACTGAATCGATTTTACTCAAGATGAATTCTGACATTTATAAGTACAAGCTAAACATTGAGTTAAACCTGCTTTAGAACATGCTTTACATAAATCTCATAAGTAATGAATAAGCATATCTAAAATCATGAGGATCATTGGGAGACTTGACTTTTAATCGATATACCAGATAGAGCTTATGTGGTCCTGACTATTACACTCAAGTAGGCAGAGTCGCCCAAAGCCTTGGTTGGGCTAAGGACGCTACAATGATATCGATATCAAGCTCATGGGCCATTAGGGTCGGGGATAGCTCACAAGGGAGGTCCCAAGTAATATATAATAATATCAACCTACGTTGGTGCGTAGTTCTAAGGCATAGGGTGATCGACTCTTAGCCTACTTGGTGCCTGACACTACTCCAAAAAAAATGCATATGCTCTAAATCATATATAATAAAGCTCAACATTATCTATTGATGAAGCTCAATGATCAAATACATCTCAAATATGAAATCATGCATATGAGAAGCTTTAGTTCAAAACATACCACAAGCTGAAAACATAATGGGGATCCTTTTCTCCAAAACCATGTGGTATGCTATGCATAGGAAGACGTAACTAAAAACATACCACAAGATAAGAATTTAAAATTGGGAGTCTTCACTCCAAAACAATGTGGTCGACTTAATTCGGGAAAATCATCATTCGTACTTAACATGTGGGCATTGCCCAAACCATTATCATACTTAGAAGTACTCAATTCTTATCGAAAACATAATTATAAATATGGGTAGTGTTCGGTGTATTATATGGTTATATAAAACAACACGCAAGTGCACGTGGTCGAACAAGTAGTAAGTGGCTTTAGTAATCCAAGTATCGATCCCACAGAGACTTGGGTTAAGTGCAATTTGCTCAAGTATACTATATTTTACCTCTAAATATGCTGACAACAACGTAACCAAAAAGTGGGTAGTTTGTTTGATAAATTTTATACTAAAACTAAGAACAATTATCTACTTTGAATCTGAACTATGGATAAGAGCATGCTAAGGTTAACCGAACATGTAATGAAACTGATTATCATCATAAATTGGTTAATCTTTTCTTCCAGTTGCTAGCCAAGAACATTTTCCAAGAGATTAAAACTCTCGTATTTAAACTCACTTAAGAATCATGAACCATCCGTCTACATTTCTGTGATCAAATGCAATTCATGTTCTAGCCATACAATTCCGGTTCCTAAATTGACTAATACGACTTTCAGGTATATTTCTATCCTGAAAGCACATCAAAACTCAATTTTCCCAAACCAAGTAAAGAACAATATCCTATTAATTCACAACTTTCCAATTTCGTGCTCTCTCGAGTGAAATCGGACTTTTTAGATGTACATTAATGTAGGCCACACACCAATGCAGTAAGAACAAGAATTAATAGAACAACATGGAAGAAAAAATGAAAAACCAGATAATTAATAATCAAATTTCATCACAATTGTTCATAACCTCAGCAAGGAGAGGAATTAGCCACTCATTTGTGGATTAATCATCATAAAACGAGTGTTAATCATACAAGCAATTGAGTTAAAGAAGAAAGAAAGAGAGAAAAAATCCTGAACTTTTCGTCCCTCAACTGCCTGTAACCCACGTCCTTGCTCCACCAAGTCTGAATTATGAAAAATAAACTTAAGTGTTCTATTTATACTGCTGGGAATTTTTCCCGGAATAATGAGCAACGTGTCACGGAGTGCATCGCGGAGCACTGCCTCCGTGACACGCCATGAACGCGGACCCTCACTGGAACTGGGGGTCCGGGAATTCAAGCTCAACGTGGCACGGCGTGCATCGCAGAGCACTGGCTCCGTGCCATGGAGCAAACGCGGACCTTCACTGGAAATTTGGTGAATTTTCACCCTCTAGGCAGAATGCCTCCGCGATGGCAGCGTGACACGGCTCCATCGCGGAGCCCCTTTAATTCATGCTGTCCAATGCCTTTTCCCTTGCTCGCATCCAAGTCCAACTCCGATATCATCCAACATGCATTTTAGCTTCTCGAAATCACATTTTAACTGCAAAACAATGCTAATCATGTTGGTTAGTATAAATTCACATTTTATTGCCTATTACATGAAAATGTATACACATTGCTAGATAAACAAGGCAAAAATGATACTTTTGAGTATCACTTGGGCATATAAATCTGCACAAGATCACTTACCCCACACTTAAATCCTTGTTCGTCCTCGAACAACAAACATACAATTCATGCAATTTACATCCCAACCTCGCTATTATGGTACGACAATTTAAGCTATGGTCATACCGATTATTCAATATTGCAAATCATCAAGAAAACGTGCATGGTCTTAACTATGCAATGACCTTCAATACATTAAGACTTCCTAGACTTTAAGAATCGATTCTCGATATCGGCAAACTCATTTAAATCAGCTGTTCAAGATATCCGACATGAAAATTAATCTTTCATCAAGCCTGTGCCCTCACAACACAAGAGAATCTTCCCCTTTTTTCTCATGTGAGTCATAAACATTCAAACAGGGGCATGTACACACAATTTCACTCTCTCCCAAAAGAATTCACATGCATCATGTCGTGACCCATAAGCTTGCCCTTAGTGTACTACTCCACTAATATAAAGAAATGCAATGCAAGATCATGTAGACTTTAATGGGTTGTAATGGAAGCTATGGAACTAGTAAATATTGGATTAGCCAATAATAGCCACTAGCATCCTTAAGCGCCTTTTCAACACATCCCATCACTCATGGACATTGTTTCTCTTTCTTTTTTTTCATCATCCCATTCTTGATGATTTTCTTTACTATGGCCCATTTCATTAAGCACACTTGACACAACAACAAAGATTATTCATGCACCTTCATTATCAGTTATTTATAGCAAGTGCACCATCAACCTTTTCTTTTCTTCTATCACCCTACTTTTCTTTTTCTTTTCACCATTCTCACTCTTTGACACTTTGGTAAAATTATCTTCTCTTCTTAAGCGCTTAAGAGTTTTGTATAGACTTTACGGCTAATGAAAAGAAGGAATAAAGCTCGGTTTACACTTTTTGGACAAAAAAAAGAAAACAATCGGCTAAAGGCTCAAAGGGCTGACTAGGATATACAATCACAGAAAAAAGGGGGGTATGACAAGGAAGAAAAAAAAAATAGAAACTCGGTTAAAACAAAGAAATGCCTACATCCTTTCCTACAATACACCTCCTTCATTTCGTTTTGTACACACACCAGGCAAGTTCTAGACACTTCACAATAGCATGGAATATCAACACCTCACTTCACACTTTATGCACATGCTCAATTCAAGATGTATTCACAGACTCTTCAATCAGCTAATTACATGAATTCAAACATTAAGCCTCAATCACACTGAATCGAACTCTACAGCCTAGGTATCTCAACATATTTACAAAATTGCATGCTTTCATACGAATCACCTTTGCATTTTGAATATCATGTACAACACTCAACCAAACTCTCGCAACCATATAGTAACTATAGGTTCGGGGATGAAATCCACCAAAGGATAAAACTGAAAATTAATCGAAAAAAAATCTACTCCTAACGACTACATTTCCCTTAAGACGGTCGTCATCCATCCATCATAGGGAATAGTCACTAGCTATGACTTCGGTTTAATGGTACCATTCTCGGTAAAAGAACCGAAAACAAACACCGAGAAACCCAAAATAAAAAAATTGAAAAATTTGCAAAATATCGATCATTTCGATAGAAAAATTATTTACAAAATGTTTTAAATATGTACATAATATTTTTAAAATTTTTTAAAATATCGATCATTTCGATAACTAAAATATGTACAGAATCAGGATCAGCTAGCAACCATTCAAAAACACATAGCAATTTCACGAAAATTTTCAAATACAAAACAACACTTAAACAATTCACAAATCACAGGGCCAATCAACATACACAATAACAGAGGGGAACATACAAGCAAAACAGCCCAGCCCAGCACCTAACTACTCCCACCCCACACTTAGTCCGAACACTGTCCCCAGTGTTCCCAAAAATTAAATAGCACAATTTGGGTGGTGGAACTCCCTGATCAATCAAAGTATTCCACTTCTTCGTCGGGTGCTGCTGCTTCATCTCCCATATCCGAGTCGCCTCCGTCGTCATCATCGTACTCCACATCGGAGTCCTCCCGATGCGTCTCCTCGTCCGTGGGGACGTCATCATCCATGGGCTCTACAAATGCTAGCCCTACTCGGCATAGAGCTCTGGCGTTTTCGCCGAAGAGGTAATCTAGCTCGAGCTGCCATAGCTCTTCCTTCGTCGCTGGCCTCCCACCTATCCTTAGCTGGAGCATCTACATCGCATACATCCGCGCCATATACTAGTCATCACGAGTGTGTCGCTCGCCAAGTGTCAGCACTGGCCCGTGGGTGGTGTCGGGAGCCTTAGTTTTGGTAACATCTAAGGCCCGCCGCTCCAACTGCGGGATATAATCGAGGGCCTCCTCCTCAACATCGAGGCCCCTGAGAAAGGTGGTGAGTAGTCCACCAAAACCATACCTGTGCCCCTGCTGCAACCGGGCTCTCTTCATGGCGGATATAATGACCGCCCCGACATTGATCTCCAGCCCTTTCATCAGGGCGTACACTAGGCAAACACGGTCCCGAGTTACATCAGTCATATGTACCCCCGGGATGAGGCATGAGCAGATGATCTTCAGCCAGATTTGGGCTTCCCTGTTCATTTGTGAATATGGCAGAGTCTGGTGGTAGCCCCTTTCTTTGTGTCTGCTCCATCTAGCTGTGGATCGGGCCCCACACAATGTGCGTCTGATGTCAGCATACGGTGGGGTAATGTTCAGCTGTCGAAGGATGTGGGCGTCTGTGTCCCGCGCTCCTATGATGGCATTGAGCTGGTGGGGCTCCAGAGTGACTATCTGCCCTCTGATTTTGATGGTGTGGCTTCTGATTGATGGGTTCCAATTGGCATAGAACTCCCGAAACAGGTGCAAATTTCATTCCTTGGGCTCCTCAAATATGAAATTTAGCCCAGCTGCCTCGATCCGGTGAACCATCCTAGGGAACTCCTGTGCCAATGGCTCCCGTGCTATATGCTCCTCGGGGAAATATTTGTTCTCTTTGTGCTTTGCGTACCACTTTTTCCCCTCGTCCATCACACATCTCGTTCCATATTGGCGGCGCTGGCCACGTGGAACTGCTAGTGCAGCTGGGACTGCTGTGCCCAGTCTGAGTCTCTTCCTTCCGGTGCCTGAAGTTTATGCACCTTTCCCTTTCTCTTGCCAGCTTGCCATTTTACCTGTCAACCCACGTCAACAAGCTCAATGTTAAGCTAAATAAATATTAACTTCGGCTAAGGTTGGGTTACGCTAAGTTACCCCACACTTAGTCCTTAGCTACAGTTACAACAATACGGCAAGAATAACTTTATTTACACAAAACAACCAACTATACAATCATGCTTAGCGCGTTCAAAAAATTCGACGGTATAACTTCGCGTACTACTCAGACTTCGTACAGCTAATCACAATCACTCCATCGCTAGCATTTTAACCATCACACTTAGCAAAGAAAAACAAAGAAACAAAAACAACAACAAAAATTTATATACATGAACCTATCCAACTAACCAAATTCGAACAAATTTCAACATTTCCCCCAAACCCGAGAATTCGTCGTCTATTAACATCCTAACAATTTGTACAACGACTCATCTCATTCAACACGTACACCCCGACATAAAATTCACAATTTCAACACATTACCCACTTCAAATTCAACAACAAGCCCTAGAATTGATTCTATCAATCAAATTCAAATAATTTATGCAATCGACAAGTTCAAACAATCATAACGACATTCCGAACATTTATCAATCAACCAATAACTCGAATTCATGCTCAATTAATACTTAGGGCGATTTAGCTCACCTCCCATGCTTGATTTCAAAGAAAATCGACAAAAACTTGAGAGGGAATCGGAAAACATACCTTGAAGTTGAAGAATCGAAGAAAACTCGGTAATTTGTTGCCTTAAGCCGTGGCACGTTGGTGGGGGAGGGGTTTTGGGATGTTTGGTCGCGGAGGAAATTGAAAATGAGGGGAAAAGGGGAGGTTTCGAGGTTTAAAAGGGTAGAAAAATACGCGGGTCACCCGGCAACCCGGTGTGACCCGTCGCGATATACACGGCAACGTGTCACGGAGTGCATCGCGGTGCACTGCCTCCGTGACACGGAGCCATCACGATAGCATTCTGGAAATTTTTTAAAATTTCCAGGTTATACCTCAACGTGTCATGGAGGGTAACGCGGAGGTCCTCCTCCGTGACATGGAGCTATTGCCCCAGCTCACTGTTTTCTACTTTTTATTAATTTTTCTTTCCTCGACTTTTTCTTCACGATTCCGTGCACATTTTCCTCCGTTTGACCTGAAAATCATCTCACTAAACAAAATTCGTTAGAATTATAGGTTTCACCTAACTAAAATTAAAAACAATAACTAAAATGAAAAATTTTGTAGTAAATTAAGAAAAAGAAAAAGAAAAATCTATTTACACTTTACAAAATGAAAGAAAATTTTTTTCACGGGTTGCCTCCCGTGCAGCGCCTGGTTTACCGTCGCGGCTCGACGTCATTTAAGCTCAATTGTCCGCTAGGGTGATGGACAATTTCTCTCGATCACCATCCTCCCCCCAGTAGTGCTTACACCTATCCGGTGGTCTTCCCATTAACTCTCGGGAATCCTTCATCTGCTTGTCATCACCATGATCAATCACATTGATCACCGAGAGTTCTTCATGCACCATCGGGAGCTTGGGTGCTTTGTACACATCGAACACCTCTACCTTGTCATGTGCTCGCATTGTGAGTTGCCCTGCAGCTACGTCGATTAATGCTTTCCCAGTTGCCAAGAAGGGACGTCCCAAAATAAATGGGACTTCCGCGTCTGGTTCAAAATCCAGAACGACAAAATCTACCGGGAAAATTAGGGAGCCAACTTGCACCAGAACGTCCTCAACAATGCCATCCGGCCTAGCTAAGGATCGATCCTCCAACTGCAAGATTACCGTTGTGGGTCTAGGACTCCCTAGACCCAACTTTCTGAATACCGATGAAGGCATCAAATTTATGCTCACCCCCAAGTCACACAATCCACGAGCTCGGATGCTCTGCCCAATAGTAAGCTGGATAGTAAAACTTCCAGGGTCTTTTAACTTTGTGGGTAGTCTATTTTGGATCCGGGAAGTGCACTCCTCCGTTAGAGCCACCGTAGCATAATCAGTCAACCGACTTTTATTGGCCACGATGTCCTTTATGTACTTGGCGTATTTAGGCACTCCCTGCAAGACATCAACAAGAGGTAAATTAACATGTACCTGTTTAAGAACCTCTATGAATTTCTTGAAACACGCCTCTTCCTTGTGTTTCTTGAGTCGTTGAGGGAACGGGGGTGGAGGTCTTTCTGATTCAGCTTCTTTGGTCTTCCCCCTTTCCGAACTTTGCTCCCCCTCAACTTCTGCTACTCCCGAGTGTTGAGGTGGTCTTTCTGGTTCCACCTCCTTCAGCTGCAAACCACTCCTTGTGGTCACTGCATTTACCTGCTTGGGATTCGGATCCGTGTCGCTTGGCAGTCCTCCTCTAGGCCTTGTATTTTGGGCACTAGCAAATTGCCCAAATTGATACTCAAGAGCCTTGGTAGCTAACTGATTGTTTTTCACTTCGGTTGCCAATTTCACATAGTCAGCCTGTAATTGAGCTTGGTTAGCTATCATGGTCTTGAACATCTCCTCAATGCTGGGTGATGGTGGTGGAGGAGGTGCATTGTTGTTTCTGAATTGAGCTTGGTAGTTCTGTTGCCCTCCTTGATTCCTTTGCACACCCTGACCCGAACTTTGGCCTTGATGATTGTTGCTACCCCATGAGAAATTGGGATGATTCCTCCAATTTGAATTGTAGCTACTACCGTATTGCTGGTGGTTCCTTTGTGCATTACCCACAAAGTTTACCGAGTCAGGATTGGCTCCACAGCACTCAGCTGAGTGCTCGCTGCTTCCACACACTTCACACCACAATTGCTGAACTGCATTAACTGGAGCTTGAGGCAGGTTCAAAGTCATGTTGTTGAAATGGTTGTTCAATTGATTTTGCAATGCAACTATTTGTGCAGCGATAGCTGTAAACCCATCCACTTCAAGCACTCCTGCTGCTTTCCTTGTCCCACCTCGTGATGAATCAGCATTCCATTCTGGATTGCCCTGTGAAATCCGGTTCAACAAGGTATACAGCTCCTCATAAGTCTTTTCCAGCGCTTGCCCTCCAGCTGCTGAATCTAGCAATATTTTGGTATGGGGTTCCAAACCCTCAATAAATGTGTGCACCAACACCTCATTGGTCTGATGAAGATGAGGACAGTCCCGCAACATGGATTTAAATCTCTCCTAGGCTTGATATAAATTTTCTCCCTCCCTCTGTTTGAAACTTAGAATCTGACTTCTAAGTCTTGCTATTTTACCAAAGGGAAAAAACCTTATCAAGAACGTTTGTGCAAGATCATCCCACGTTGAAATAGAATTTGGTGGCTCAGCTTTCAACCACCTCTTGGCTTCTCGAAGTAATGAGAAGGGAAATAATGTAAGCCGAACATAGTCTGGTGACACTCCAGCGGGTATGTAAGTGTCACTTATCTCCAAAAAATTTTGGAGATGCTGTTGTGGATCTTCATAAGGGAGACCAGTAAATTGCCCGCTTGTGTGCAACAACTGCACCATATTTTGCTTCAGTTCAAATCTCCCTCCAGGCTCTGGTTTGCGGATACTTGATGTAACATTATTGGCATGTGGGATTGCCACCTCGCAAACTGGCTGTGCTGCTGCTTCTTCGAGCACTAACACTGCCCTAACAACCGGTGGATTCTGTTGTTGCTCCATGATCGTCTGTCTAAGCAACTGCAGCTTTCTTTGTAGAGCTTCTCTTCTCTTACTGTGAAATATTCTTTCCGGCTCTATATAAGATTCCACCAGCTCTTTGTCTCTTGCCAGTGGTCACAGCAATTAAGTCTGCAAAATACAGGCTAAGACCAAGTTGTCAACACTAAAGAAAATAAAAATACAGTAAATTAACACTTAAAACAAATTCACCAATTGCCAAGTCCCCGGCAACGGCGCCAAAAACTTGTTCGGTGTGTTATATGGGTATATAAAACAACACGCAAGTGCACGTGGTCGAACAAGTAGTAAGTGGCTTTAGTAAGCCAAGTATCGATCCCACAGAGACTTGGGTTAAGTGCAATTTGCTCAAGTATACTATATTTTACCTCTAAATATGCTGACAATAACGTAACCAAAAAGTGGATAGTTGGTTTGATAAATTTTATACTAAACCTAAGAACAATATCTACTTTGAATCTGAACTATGGATAAGAGCATGCTAAGGTTAACCGAACATGTAATGAAACTGATTATCATCATAAATTGGTTAATCTTTTCTTCCAGTTGCTAGCCAAGAACATTTTCCAAGAGATTAAAACTCTCGTATTTAATCTCACTTAAGAATCATGAACCATCCGTCTACATTTCTGTGATCAAATGCAATTCATGTTCTAGCCATACAATTCCGGTTCCTAAATTGACTAATACGACTTTCAGGTATATTTCTATCCTGAAAGCACATCAAAACTCAATTTTCCCAAACCAAGTAAAGAACAATATCCTATTAATTCACAACTTTCCAATTTCGTGCTCTCTCGAGTGAAATCGGACTTTTTAGATGTACATTAATGTAGGCCACACACCAATGCAGTAAGAACAAGAATTAATAGAACAACATGGAAGAAAAAATGAAAAACGAGATAATCAATAATCAAATTTCATCACAATTGTACATAACCTCAGCAAGGAGAGGAATTAGCCACTCATTTGTGGATTAATCATCATAAAACGAGTGTTAATCATACAAGCAATTGAGTTAAAGAAGAAAGAAAGAGAGAAAAAATCCTGAACTTTTCGTCCCTCAACTGCCTGTAACCCACGTCCTTGCTCCACCAAGTCTGAATTATGAAAAATAAACTTAAGTGTTCTATTTATACTGCTGGGAATTTTTCCCGGAATAATGAGCAACGTGTCACGGAGTGCATCGCGGAGCACTGCCTCCGTGACACGCCATGAACGCGGACCCTCACTGGAACTAGGGGTCCGAGAATTCAAGCTCAACGTGGCACGGCGTGCATCGCAGAGCACTGGATCTGTGCCACGGAGCAAACGCGGACCTTCACTGGAAATTTGGTGAATTTTCACCCTCCAGGCAGAATGCCTCCGCGATGGCAGCGTGACTCGGCTCCATCGCGGAGCCCCTTTAATTCATGTTGTCCAATGCCTTTTCCCTTGCTCGCATCCAAGTCCAACTCTGATATCATCCAACATGCATTTTAGCTTCTCGAAATCACATTTTAACTGCAAAACAATGCCAATCATGTTGGTTAGTATAAATTCACATTTTATTGCCTATTACATGAAAATGTATACACATTGCTAGATAAACAAGGCGAAAATGATACTTTTGAGTATCACTTGGGCATATAAATCTGCCCAAGATCAGGTAGCTTCAAATTATGATTTTCATCATAATATCTCATCATTATCACATATACATCACAAATCTCACTTTTCATGAACATCTTATCGATGGGCTTTAAAATTCATAAGACTATAAGCATGATTTTTAATGGAAATCATTGTAAAAAATTTTCATGCTTGATAATTCGATAATAGAATCATAATCAATTCTTACCCATCTATAGAAATAGATAATTCATGCATTTGGGTAAAACCCCATAGATAAATCATGGAACTTCATACTTTTTAGAAAAGGATTGGGCATGTGTGTGGAAGAAACCACCCATTCAAAACCCTACATACTTGTTGGAGGCTGAATCTTACTCTCCCTTGAATGCCCGAAAGGAAATTGAAGGAGAAAAACTTGGATCACCCTTGATCACCTCTCTATCATTCTTCTATTCTTTTGCATGCATGAATGAAGACTTTAGGATAGTTTCCCCCTCTTAAACCCATCTTTCATAGCTTAAAACGACGTAGTTTAGGTCTCTAGAGCATAGGAATTACGAAGAGACCCTTAATTAAATCGCAGGGTTTTGCTGGTTGCCAGTCACCACAAGGGACTGGACGACTCGTCCCCAGATGCCACGACTCGTGTCCACAAACCGTCAAGTTCACTACCAAATTCCATCAAGGTACCCCACAAGGGACCCCATGAATCTTGGTGGCTGACCATGACTGGTGGTCTCCACCCGTGTTCCCCACTGCCCATGATTCCCTTGCAAAATCTCCAGTCCAGACAACGGGTGACTCCACGAGTTGTGTGGCCTGAACACGACTCGTGGTCATGCCCATGGTGACCCCTCCAGACCACACTCCTCTTTTCCTGACCACGAGTCACTCCATGACTCATGGTCCCTCCTCACGGGTAACCTAACAACCCATTATGTGATTTGGTGCAGAATTTTCATTTTTCTCCGTTTCAACTCCAGGGTCTTATCTTTGGGCTTCCGGGTTTAACAGCTCATAAAATAAAATTCGTAACATAATATAAGGCTCAAGGTTTTCAAAAAATTCGTAATACAATCGTAATCATAATCATAAGAAAAAAAATTTATTTAATAGGACTTGAGCTAATATATATAATCAGAAACATGCATAAATCGTGAGGAATATTGGGAGATTCTATTAACCGAAATACCCCATACGAGCACACATAGAGCCCAACTTGTAACCCTAGTTGGGAGGGTATTCGTACCTTTCCAAGGGTAGAACCATGAAAGGCGTGAGATCACCACGAAAAGGGCCATTTGGGCTAGGGACAGTCATACGGGAGGTCGCAACATGTCCTACGATGACACGTAGTTATGAGATCTGGGGCCGAACCTATGCTTCGAACCAACTCGATGGTAAATACTACTCCCAAAATATATATAGTGCTCATAGTATAATTTGCATGAGATTCATGGGATAGTTAAATCATGATAATCATAAACATGCTTGTAAATACGTGAACTAGCCATGAAACAAGGCTCGTGAGTTAGTCAAGATAAAATTCATAAAAATCATGGGATTCATGCATACTCGTAGATAATACATATACCTTGAAAATCATCAAATCATAATGGGTATTTGAATAAATCCATATTTCAAATCATAAATCATGATGGGTTTGTGAATATCGTCAATTAAAGTAAGAATCTTAACTTGATTCATCATGGATCAGACATAATTAGGCTAAATTTAGTAGAAATCAAAATCAATAATTTTATAATAAAAATAATTGTAGGATATGATAAAAATTCATAAAACATGATGTAAATCTCGAAATATAATAACCCATTAGTAAATCATTAGAATTCCACAAAAATTCAAGTTAACCCCATAATATTTTTGATGAAATTTAATGAATTAGGAGAGATTGGGCATGGGTGTGCACGAAAACTCCCATTCATAACCCTACATACCTGAATAAGATTGAATTTCAACACTCTTTGAAAGCCCAAGTCAGAACTGATGAAGAAGAGCTTGAGAACTAGCTTGATCACTGTTAATTCTTCCGAACTTTGCATGCATGAGAATGAATACGTTAGGAGGGCTTAACCTATCTTAACATACTCAGAAAATAACATAAAACAACGTAGTTTAGGGCCTTAGAGCGTAGGAATGAAGAAAATACCCTTAATGAAATACCTTGAGAAATATGCACTGGACAATCTAAAGGACGTACCAACGAGTCATTGGTGGATACCATGACTCGTGGTATCGACCATCACCTACACTGCAAAGTCTGTGATGAATTCAATCCACGACTCAATAGGACGAGTCGTCCTTTCATCTAACGGGTCATTGGTTCGATCTTCATTTGCCTCCTAAAGATCCTGAACTTTTCTTGACAACGAGCCTCAACATGACTCGTTACTCCATCCAATAGGTCGTGGTTTCCTTCCGTTAGGTCCACTGGAAATTATATACTCCCCTACAACGGTTCATGACCACGGATCGTCACATCTTATTATGAGTCGTGGAATGACCCGTTACATCCCCAAATGTCAAAGTTCATTGCCCACAACGGTTATCAACAATGACTCATTATTTCCAGCAATGAGGCGTTACATCACCCATTATTTACACTATCACCAGGCCTTCACTTCCCACGACTGGATCCAACGGGTCGTTGGTTGGACCAACGATCCATTGGGTCATCCGTCCTGCAACCTACTTCCTGTTTTCATTCAACTTTCATTTTTGGTCCTAAGTCTAATCTTAGGCACTTCTGGGTATTACATGTTTAGACACACGTTAATGATTTTAAACATCTCCTAGAATCATTAACACGAGGAGCTGGGAGGAATAGCTCAACTTAACATTTTCTATTATTAATCTTAACATTCATTTCGTGCTTATACTCATTTGACTTCCGAAACTTTCATATCTAGAATTGTGATCATACCTCATTCGTTGCACATCATATCACATCTCAATGTAACTTATGAACAAGAAGACATATATGAACAAGAAGACATAGCTCGCGCATCACAAACTTTGAGCTCTTTAACATGAAAAATGATAGGCAACTGTCTAGGGGCTGCGTTAAGATAAATAAAAACCTATAGTCGTGCTTTAGATGACATAGGAATTGCTTGTGTGAAACTTTACAATATATGAGGAGCTTAGGGAAACATAGAGACATTATAAATAGTTTAGAGACTTCCAGGAAAATCCTTTAAAACTTGAAAAAAATAATATATTTCTTAGGACAAATAATCAAAGATAATTGTTTAAAAAGTACGACAAATAAATTCTCTTTAACTTGAGTCACTATCTCAAGGATATTCAATTCTAATCATTTCATAAGAATTTAACACTTTACTGGCATTTCATCAACTTAACACAAACTGAACATAAACAACTTTATTAATAACTCTTTTGCTAAACGTCTTTAGAACATGGTGAATTTTGCTAGCCATTTGCCTACTCATTCACAATCATGACCTTTATCATCTAAGTTAACAACCTATAGCTCTACTTTCTGTATTTATCTTAACTTCTTTTCCAAAGAGGATTCATCATTCCCTACTTAATTATTTACTCTCGTGTTCACTATTCACTTACCTTTTTACCTAATTGTCAACCTTATCTCTTAAACCTCGTCTTGCTCATTTTTAACATCATTCAAAGGTTTTTGAAATCAACTAAAAACAGAGAGCATATAACTCACAAATTACCTTAGAAGGTCTAATATTTACTCTTATCTCTCCTTTGCTACTAGCGCCTCAACTTTTACACTTGGGTTAACTTCCATACACATATACAACTTTCAAAGAACATGAAACATGTCTACTTAAAGCCTTAAACAATTCTTAGGAGGTCTAGATAACTCAAGAGCTCTAATAAACATATAAAGACTTTGTAAAGGCAATCCTTGTCGCCTTACCGCGTAACTTCAACGTAAGCAATACATATATTATGATTTCGGTATAACCTGTTAACACAATGATACTGTGTATAACCTTCCCATAGAGCTGGTTCCATAGAAATATCAATAGTTTACACATTCAAGTTCTATTTTCCAAGTTTAACGTATTGGTTAATTAAGAAATGGATTAGTTTGTTTCTTAGCTTAAGGGAGAGGGATCAGGGGACCTGTCACGACCCAAACGTACAGCTAGATCATAGATACGGTTCAAGGGACCCCGATAGACCCCAAGTCGATCCATGGCACATGCATACAACTAATCCTCTTCAAATAAGCGGAAAGATAATCATAAAACATAGCGAAAACGTAATTATAGCGTAACATCATGAAATACTAGTCATATACATAGTGGAGCACTACATACTTGTCTTAAAGCCTCTAAAACATAAGATGGTTGATGGGACAACATCCCCAACTAACCCGACAAAAAATGAACATAAACAACATGAAAGAATCAAACAGCCCTCGAAACATGAGGACTCACCAATAAGCTAGAAGCGTAAGCTGAGATGGACTAAGGATGAGGATGAGCCTGAGATCTGGACCCTGTATCAAGAAACGATACAACATAGGAAGTATGTTGTCAGTACGTGGAATGTACTGAGTATGCAAGGTAAGTAAAATGGACAATTTAAAAGTAAAATAAACTCATAAGTATACATAGGAGAAGGAATCATGCTTGCATCAAAGTCATCGTAATAAACATAGTGATCAAGAATTTCAAATCATTCATAATCATTCATTATCATATTGATAAGTAACTGTATCAAAATATAACTAGAGCCGATAAACACAACATTTCATAAAACAATGTAGAACAATGGGAGGACTCTTCATAACCGACAACATCATGGTAGAGCCTTTCTGATGCCCAACTATCTCGCTCAAGTGAGCAAAGCCGACCATGGCTTGTCACGCGAGGGTCATGCATAAGGAGTGATATCACATTTGAGGGGATCATTATCAGTACATCATATTATTAGAATCCCATGGTGGCACGTGATTATGAGACACCATCATAGTCCTTTGAACGTCGGGCTGCTCGGTGCTAGACACGGCTCCCAAAAACATGTATCTAGGCTCATACATAAATCATTAACATCATGCATTACGATTCGTTGGCTAGAAAATAACATTTATTATCATTGATCCACTTTAAACATACTTAGCCAAGAATCAAAGGCCCCTTTTCATCGGCTAACATCATAAATCGATAAAACATGTGATTCGTTTCATAAATTGTAATTCATTCTTCAACATGCGGGCATTGCCCAATACATCATCATATTCAATTCTTTCAAAAACGTGGTCATAAACATGGGTAGCTTGAAAATCATGCTTTTCTATCATCAATAAAACTCAAATTATATAGTATTTATCATAAATCATGGCTTCCATGAACTTTCATCAAATGAGTAGTTTGGATTTAAAAGCTTGAAATATGATTAAGAGAAAAGTAAAGATAAAACCTACCCATCACTCATAATTCAATAATTAAAACTCAATTAAATCATACCCATAAAGAGAAATCACATTTTTCATGCACTTGGGTAAAATCCCATAGACTTGAATAGGAGGATTCATGATTTAAATTGAAATTAGTCATGGGTGAGGAAGAATTCAACCCATTATAAAACCCTACATACCTTGGAATAGATGGACTCAAAGTTCCTTGAACACCCATAAAGAAATTGATGAAAATTTGGGGAAGAAGGCCTTAAATCTCCCAAAAAACCTCTGTAAGCTTTTGCATGAGAATAGGCATGCATAAGGACTTAACTCATATTATCATACTTAGAAAATATCTAAAATGACGTAGTTTAGGGGCTAAAAATATGGAAAGGTCGAAAATGCCCTTAAGCTAATTTCCTTGAAAACCTGCCTCGGACGGACCAACAACTGACCCAATGGGTCCTGACAGCATACCATGACTTGTGGTATCGAGTCGTTGAGTCCACTCTTTCATCTCATGCCTCGGATCCTTCCCACGGCTCATCAGGACAAGTCGTGACTTGAAAGGACGAGTTGTGACTTCAAAGGACGAGTCTTCTGATCGACCGTCGTAAACTCCTTCACCAAATCTGGCTTTCCTTCCCACGAGCCTCACCACGACTTGTGATGACTTCCAATGAGTCGTGGTTTCCATCTGTTGTCTGCACTGTAACCTTAAACCCACGAATGACGACTGGAAAAAAATGGGTCATCCATCTTAACCATGAATCGTGGGATGCACCGTTACTCCTCCTAAGCCTAAGTCCAACCTCCCCATGACTTGTGACAACGAATAGTTGTTCCCAACATCAGGTTGTTGAACCATCCATTGTCTCCACTGTTTCCCTGACTTCCCAAACCACGGCAGGTAGTGACGACCTGTGGTGCCCTACCACGAGTCGTAGAGTCGTCTGTTCTGTGATATTTTTGCCTGTTTTCTGTAGTTTTCAAATTTAACTCCTGGGTCTACTCTTAGACCTTTCTGGGATATTTTAATATCTCCCCCTTGGAAACATTCATCCTTGAATGTAGGAAACAAGAAGCAAATAGACACATTTAATTTATCATAGCCATATACTGATTACTTCAATCGAGATTTCACGAAATGACTACCTCCGAATAAAACCACATAGTTGAATTGACCTCATACTTTACATACACATTCATACACCATAAAAGAAACTTTCACACATGAGCCAGACATGAATACTATATAGAGTCATAGGGAAAAATTTATACCTCAAGTCGGAACTGAACCGGTAGAGAATAAATGTGGATATCTAGCCATCACGTCCACCTTAGCCTCCCACATAGCTCCCTCAACATGTTGATTTCTCCGTAAAATCTTAACTGAAACTATTTCTTTGTTTCTCAACTTTCAAACGTGAAGATATAAGATTTCAACGGGGACTTCTTCATAACTGAGACTTTCTTTCACCACAATGCGGTCTACTAGAACTACTAAGGCTGGATCACCCAAACACTTCTTCAAAAGTGACACATGGAAGACGGGATGAACTGAAGACAACTCTGAGGACAAGTCTAACTCATATGCTACCTTGCCAACTCTTCTCACATCTCAGTAAGGACCAATATAGCGGGGACTGAGTTTACCTTTCTTTACGAACCGCATGACCCCCTTCATGGGAGATAGCTTTAGAAATACCCAGTCTTCCACATCAAACTCCAAATCCATTCCTCTCACATCATCATATGATTTTCGATGACTTTGAGTGATTTTCAACCGGTCCCTTATCATCTGAACCTTCACCACGGCCTCATGAACTGAATTTGGTCCTATCATAGCTGCCTCACCAATCTAAAACCATCCGATGGGAGATCTACACCTCCGCCCGTACAGATCCTCGAACGGTGCCATTTGGATACTAGAGTGGTAACTGTTATTATAAGAAAACTCGATCAAGGGCAAATGATCATCCCAACTAACTTTAAAATCCATAACACATGCCCTCAACATATCCTCAAGGGTCTGAATGGTTGGTTCTGCCTAGCCGTCTATTTGCGGATGGAAGGCTATATTGAGCTTAACTTACGTCCCAAGTCCTTTTTGAAAAGAACGCTAGAATTGAGAGGTAAACTGAGTATCTCGATCTGAAATAACAGAAAAGGGCACTCCATGATGTCAAATCAACTCTCGAATATACAACTTGGCATAATCCTTTGTTGAATCTGTTGCCTTGACCGGTAGGAAGTGTGCAACCTTTGTTAACCTATCGACCACCACCCAAATGGAGTCATAGTGTCGGCGAGTACGTGGTAGGCCTGTAACAAAAATCCATATTAATCTCTTCCCACTTCCAAGTGGGGATACTGATATCCTGAAGTACGCCTCCCGGCCTTTGATGTTCAACTTTCACTTGCTGGCAATTTGGACACTTTTCTACGAACTCCGCAATATCTTTCTTCATACCATCCCACCAATAGATTTCTCACAAATCCTGATACATTTTCGTGAATCCTAGATGAATAGAATATCAAGTACCATGTGCCTCATGCAATATCCGAACTCTCCAGTTATCGACATATCGAACACATATTCGACCCTAGTATTGTAGCACACCATCTGCCCCGTGGGAGAAGACCTCCACCTTCTGACTCCGCACCACGTCCTTAAGCTTCCTCAATATTGGATCCTCATCTTACCTGGATTTAACATCAACCACCAAGGACGATTCTGACCCGTTATGCACAACAACGCCGCTATCGGTCGAGTCGATAAATCTAACTCCTAGTCTTGCAAGTCGGTGGACATCCTTCACCAACTCCTTCTTTCCCTCATCCACGTGGGACACACTTTCCATGGAGAGCCTACTAAGTGCATCCACAACCACATTAGCCTTGCCCCGATGGTAAAGGACTCTCATGTCGTAGTCCTTAAGTAACTCCAACCACCTCTTTTGCCGAGGATTTAGATCTTTCTATGTGAACACATATTGAAAACTCTTGTGATCTCTGAATACATCCACATGGACCCCATATAAGTAATGCCACCATATTTTCAAGGCAAACACCACTGCGGCCAACTCAAGATCATGGGCTGGGTAATTGTTCTCGTGAACCTTCATCTGTCTAGAGGCATATGCTATTACATTCCCCCGCTGCATCAACACACATCCCAGTACAACTCTAGAAGACATCACAATATACAAAAAAGCCATCAGTACCCTCGGGTAAGGTCAACACTAGTGCTGAAGTGAGTCAGGTCTTCAACCCTTGGAAGCTTTTCTCGGAAGCATATGACCATTGGAACTTCATCTTTTTCTGAGTCAACTTAGTCAAAGGTGTTGAAATAGATGATAAACCCTCCACAAACCTTTCGTAGTAACATGCTATGCCCAAGAAACTCTGAATTTTCGAAGGATTTACTGGTCTAGGCCAATTCTTCACCGCCTCGATCTTCTGGGAATATACTCTTATGCCTTCGCTTGATACCACATGTCCCATAAATGCTACCGAGTTTAGCGAAAGTTCACACTTGCTAAACATTGCATACATCTGATGATCCTTCAGGGTTTGCAGCACTATTCTCAAATGAGTGGCATTCTCCTCCCTGGCCAAAGTTCACACGTGCTAAACATTGCATACAGCTGATGATCCTTGAGGATTTGCAGCACTATTCTCAAATGAGTGGCATGCTCCTCCTCGCTCTGGTAGTATATAAGAATGTCGTCAATGAACACAATCATGAACATATCCAAATATTTCTTTAACACCCTATTCATCTGGTCCATAAAAGCTGCAGGAGTATTGGTTAATCCAAAAGACATAACTACAAACTCATAATGGCCATACCGGGTTCTGAAGGCTATCTTTGGAATATCACACTCCCGTACTCTGAGCTGGTGATATCCAAACTTGAGATCTATCTTCGAGAAACTACTGGCACCCTGGAGCTGGTCAAATAAATCATCAATCTTGGGCAAGGGGTACCGGTTCTTGACGGTAATCTTGTTCAACTGGTGATAGTCAATACACATGCGAAGGGAGCCGTCCTTCTTTCGAACAAATAGAACTGGTGCACCCCATGGAGACTGGCTCGGTCTAATGAAGCCCGTATCCAAAATATCCCTTAACTGATCCTTCAATTCCTTTAGCTCGGTTGGGGCCATCCTGTAAGCAGGGATAGAAATAGGTTGTGTATCTAGCAATAGATCAATACCAAAATCAATTTCCCTTTCCGGAGGAACACCTGGCAAATCCTTAGGAAACACCTCCAGATATTCGTACACCACCGGAATTGACTGAATAGTCAGGGTCTAGGACTCCAAATCCTTAACCCTAACTAGGTGGTACATACACCCCTTAGAGATCATCTTCCTAGCCTTAAAATAGGGAATAAACTGACCTACTGGCACTACCGGACTACCCTTCCACTCAAAAACTGACTCGACCAAAAAACGAAACTCTGCGGTACGGGTCCTACAGTTAATCAAAGCATAACATTAACACAACCAATCTAGACCAAGAATAACGTCAAATTTAGTCATGGTTAACTCTACTAGATCTGCGGAGGTAACCTTATTCAATACAATGACTAGGCACCCTCTATATACTCGTCTAGCTACGACCGAATCACCAACTGGGGTAAAAACTAAAAATGATTCTGAGAAGGTCTCGGGACTAACTCCAATGCTACTATCAATGTATGGAGTCACGAAAGACAAGGTATCTCCCGAATCTAGCAAGGAATAAACATTAATATGAGAGACATGCAACATACCAGTGACCATGTCTAGCAAAGTCTCCTGCTCCTTGCATGAGGAAAGGGTATAGAATCGATTTTGGCGTCGTCCGCCACCTCCACTAGTCGATGCTCCCTGCGGAGCAGAATGTGCTGGAGCTGCTTCTATACTGGTAGTCTGTGCTCGACCCTACCGTCACCTTATCTAGCATAAGGACATGCTCGGTGCATGTGCCCCAATCTACCACACCCAAAATAGACATCTGAATCGAGCAGGCACTCCCCGGTGTGACTCTTGCCGCATTTCCCACTGAATGGAGAGGCATACTCTAACTAGGTGCCCCTCTGATCCCTCTACCCTAAAGCCCTGCTCCTCTGATCACCCTTGGTCCTGGATGGGACACTAGCTGATGATGTTGCTGGGGATAGTGACGTCTGCTGAAACTGTGGATGGTAGCCACCACCAGACCTCTGATGTGAAACCCACGACTATCTGTCTGAGCCCTCTTTGCCTCTCTCTCCCTCGCATGAGCCGCCTCCATCTACTGGGCGTACAACACTATGAGAGAAAAGTCCATATCCCGGTGAAGCATAGAAGTCCTGTAATCCTTTTCTATATAACCATCCACGCCATGAACGAATCGGCTCACCTGTACCCTCTAATCCATCACCAACTCTAGAGCGTATTTTGACAACTGGGTGAACTCAAACGAATTCTCCAACACTATTATTTTTCCTTTCTTGAGGTTAACAAACTCAGCTGATTTCAATTCTCTCATCTCCCGAGGGAAGAACCTGTCAAGAAAGGCCATGTGGAACTCATCCCAGCTGATAGGGCCCGCTCCCACTACCTTGCTGTCCCTCCATTGCTTATACCAAATATGAGCGACCTCTTTTAGCTAATAAGAGTCCAAGTCCACACACTCCCCATTTGTCACCCCCATAACCTGACTGACCTTAAATATCCCTTCAATGAAATCGTGTGGATACTCATCGACTTTTGATCCCGTGAACTCAGGAGGGTTCATCCTCAAGAAGTCTCTAATCCGAGCCGCCGCTGCATTGCCATTTTATGGGACCTGCACAATAGCTTGATGGTTGACCTGGGTGGTCAAGTTCAGTGCCAACATCTGAATAGCCGCTCGAAACTCAGCGTGGGCAGCTGGCTGTGGTGCTTGGGCCTCCTCGATAGGTGGGGCTTACGGATGCCCATGGTCATTGCCATCTCTGTGGCCTTCATCATTCCCATTCCTCCTCCGGTTCACTCTTCTAGGAGCCATAATTCTACAATCACGAATCACATGAATTAGAGGGATGGAAAGGCTTTTCATTGCACGACATAGAACATGAAAGAAGGGAACCTTTCCTAAACGTCTAGTAGCCTCTTGATCAAAAGTGTGGCGCGTTTCACACCTATGAGAAATACTCTACTTAATGCATCTTTTAGACACCCTAAGACACTTTAAACCTATTTCTCTGATACCAAGTTTTTCACCACCCGAACGTATATTCAGATCGTAGACACGGGACAAGGGACCCCGAGAGACCCCAAGTCGACCTATGGTGCATACAACTAATCTTCTTCAAATAAGCGAAAAGATAATCATAAAACATAGCAAAAACATAATTATAGCATAACATCATGAAATACTCGGTGTATACACAATGGAGCACTACATACTTGTCTGAAAGCCTCTCAAACATAAGATGGGTTGATAGGACAACATCCCCAACTAAACCGACCAAAACTGAACATAAACAACATGAAAGTTAATCAAACATCCCTCGAAACATGAGGACTCACCAATAAGCTGGAAGCATAAGATGAGATGGACTAAGGATGAGGATGAGCCTGAGATCTGAACCCTGTATCATGAAACGATACAACATAGAAAGTATGCGGTCAGTACGTGAAATGTACTGAGTATGCAAGGTAAGTAAAATGGATATTTTAAAAGTAAAGTAAACTCATAAGTAGACATAGGAGAAGCACATCATGCTTGCATCAAAGTCTTCGTAATAAACATAGGGATCAATACTTTCAAATCATTCATAATCATTCATTATCATAATCATAAGTAACTTTATCAAAATATAACTTGAGCCAATAACTTAAACATAACATTTGATAAAAACATGCAGAACAATGGGAGGACTCTTCATAACCTACACCATCATGGTAGAGCCTTTCATGATGCCCCACTATCTCGCTCAAGTGGGCAGAGCCAACCCTTGCTTGCCAGGCGAGGGTTGTGCATAAGGAGTGATATCACATTTGAGGGGATCATTATCAATACATCATATCATTTGAAACCCACGGTGGCACGTGGTTATAAGGCAACGACGTAGTCCTTTGAACGCCTGGCTGCTCGGTGCTAGACACGACTCCCAAAAACATGCATATAGGCACAAACATAAATCATTAACATCATGCATTAAGATTAATTGTCTAGAAAATAACATTTATTATCATTGATCTCCTTTAAACATACTTAACTAAGAATCAAAGGCCCCTTTTCATCGTCCAACATCATAAATCGATAAAACATGTGATTCGTTTCATAATCGTAATTTATTCTTCGAAATGCGGGCATTGCCAAATACTTCATCATATTCAATTTTTTCAAAAACATGCTCATAAACATGGGTTGCTTGAAAATCATGCTTTTCTATCATCAATAAAACTCAAATTATAGAGTATTTATCATAAATAATGGATTCCATGAACTTTCATCAAACGAGCAATTTGGATTTAAAGAATTGAAATATGATTAAAAGAAAATATAATGATAAAACCTGCCCACCTCTCATAATTCAATAATTAAAACTCAATTAAATCACACCCATAAAGAGAAATTACATTTTTCATGCACTTGGGTAAAACCCCATAGACTTGAATAGGAGGATTCATGATTTAAATAAAAATTGGGCATGGGTGAGAAAGAATTCCACCCATTTTAAAACCCTACATACTTGGAAATGGATGGACTCAAAGTTCCTTGAACACCCACAAAGAAATTGATGAAAATTTGGGGAAGCAGGCCTTGAATCTCCCAAAAAACCTCTCTAAGCTTTTGCATGAGAATGGGCATGCATAAAGGACTTAACTCATATTATATTACTCAAAAAATATTCAAAACGACGTAGTTTAGGGGATAAAAATATATAAAGTTCGAAAATGCCCTTCAAATAATTTCCCTGAAAAACCTACCCCGGACGGACCAATGACCGATCCAACAGGTCGTGACTGCATACCATGACTCGTGGTATCGAGTAGTTGAGTCCACTACTTCATCTCATGCCTCGTATCCTTCCCACGACTCATCAGGATGAGTCGTGACTTCAAAGAACGAGTCATTGGATCGACCGTCGTCAACTCCTTGACTAAATCTAGCTTTCCTTCCCACGAGCCTCACCACGACTCGTAGTAACTCCCAATGAGTCATGGTTTTCATCCGTTTTCTACACTAGAACCTTCAACCCATGAATGACGACTACAAACAACGCATCGTCCATCTTAACCAAGAATCATGGGATGCCCCGTTACTTCCTCCTCAGCCTAAGTCCAACCTCCCCACAACTGGTGACAATGACTTTTTGTTCCCAACAACGGGTCGTTGCACCATCTATTGTATCCACTGTTTCCCTAACCTCCCAAACCACGACAGGTAGTGACGACCCGTGGTAACCTACCACGAGTCGTAGGGTCATCCGTTCTGTGATATTTTTGCCAGTTTTCTGCACTTTTCAAATTTAACTCCCGGGTCTACTCTTAACCCTTTTCGGGGTATTACAGGACCTTCTCATGGCCTCAGGTACCTTGAAACAAGAATATAAGGGGGTAAGTAACTATTGTATGGCAATTCCATTCGTTACCCTCGTTAGCCGTTATTGAGTTAAAACTGATTTCAAATGTTAGGGTCGTCCGGGCATCATCGTCTTTCCATTTACCAATTTCCTTTTCACCTATAATGCGAAACACCTTTGACACCTCAAATACATAACATTATGTAAAGAAACAGCTCACAGTGCCCATGCTAAGGGAACTTCAGACTCAATTTATAACTATGACCATAATCGAAGGCAATTGCCCTCTTCACTTTACATTCATATGTTCCAAATCTTAAGCAAATACATAACTTAATACAAAGTAATTCTAACAACTGGGATGAACCATAATATGCTACTACATAAGCTTAAGTACAGGGAAATGCTGGATTTATCCTTGGTATGAATTTGTGCTTGAAAATCAAGAAACAAAGAATGCCTTACATAATCTTTAGCGAGCTTTCTTATGTCGTTTCTTTTTTCCAACAATCAGCACTTATCCCCTTAAATTACTTCAGTTTATCACCAAGTGACAAAACTCACTTTTCTCATGAAAAACTCCCACAAATATAGAGTATATTCTCAGAAAAGCACAGTTGTTCCAACCTTTAAAAACAAGCATAACTTCAAATACAACATACCAACAATGGCAGCCCAACATAGCCTCCAATTTCTAGCTTTAGCTACGATTTTTAGGCAAGTTTAGCAATTAGAAACACTTAACCTTTGCATGAGAGTATCCTTGGATATAATAGGAGTATTTTCCTCCATATCACTTCCTAATAACGCAGCAATCTTTCTGCCAAAAGCGCAGCAATATAACAACACAACAACTACAACAAGTCAATATACAAACCATAACTTTCTTCTAGTTTTCCTTCAAAAATTCCATAGACTTATTATAGATTTCAAAATAGGGAAGTTACTTACTCATTCTTATGAGAAAATCCTACTAAGATTGAGGATAACTTTAGCTTAAAATAGTCCCAAACACGAAGCAACAACACCGCCGAAATGAAGCTACAAGGCTGCAACAACTTCACCACAATGTTGCCTTCACTTCCATCAACTTTTGCTTGCGTTTTGATAGTCCTTTCCTGAGGGATTCTTCTTGGTTTCTTAGGCTTTGCTACTGGAAAATAGAGATGATTTCATAGGGTAATCAAGCACATCAAATCTGGAAAAGTTGGAAATAATCTCATAGAACAAAATGTAAAAGATAATGGTGTTTGGGTGGTGGCCGTTTTTAGGGCGGTGGCCATGTTGCTGCCCAATAGTATCACCATGAAATGCCTATAACTTTTTACTCCGAACTCGGATTGACAAGACATTTGATATTCTGAAAAATAGATTCAAATACCTTTAATTTAGTTGGTTGTAGGACTTCTAACTCATTGTATATCGGGAAATATGGTTATTTAAAAATAACCCTTACTTATGAACTTCACATACTCTTCCTTCTTCTATTCGAACATGTTTCCCTCCTCACCTAAAATCAATATACAACTCATACTTCCCTTAACACAACATAAAAATATCAAATAATCACAAAAAAAAAATTTTCAGGGTGTAACATAACACGTACTGAAGTCTCTTATGGTTGGTGAAAAAAACCACGTGAACCCCACAAAGGTAATGCCTCCATATCTTCAAAGTGAACACCACTGCTGCCAATTCAACATCATGAGTCAGGTAATTCTTCTCATGAACCTTGAGTTGTCTGGAGCATAAGCTATCACCTTACCTCACTGCATCTGAATGCAACCAAGGTCAACTCGAGAAGCATCGCAATAGACCACAAACCCATCTGTTCCTTCTAGTAATGTCAAAACTTGAGCTGTAGTGAGTTGAGTCTTCAACTCTTGGAAACTCTTCTCATATGTATATTACCACTGAAACTTCACCTTTTCCTAAGTTAGTTTAGTCAGAGGTAATGCAATATAAGAAAACCCCTCTACAAACCATCGATAATTACCATCTAAGCCCAAGAAACTCCTGATATCCATTGGAGAAGTGGGTCTTGGCTAGTCTTTTACTGTTGTTATCTTTTTAGAATCTACCCTAATACCCACACCTAAGACCACATGACTGAAGAAAGCTACCGACTTCAGCTAGAATTCACACTTACTGAATTTAGCGAACAACTGGCGGTCTCTGAGAGTCTACAACAATATCCTCAAGTGATTAGCATGATCCTTCTCATTTATGGAGTATACCAAGATGTATATTATGAACACAATGACGAACATGTCCAGGTATTGCTTGAACGCCCTGTTCATCAGGTCCATAAAAGATGCAGGAGCATTGGTTAATCCAAAAGACATAACCACAAATTCATAGTGACCATACCGAGTTCTAAAGGCTATTTTTGGTATGTCACACTCCTTAACCCTAAGCTGATGATATCCCGATTTGGGATCTACCTTGGAAAAACAACTAGATCCCTGAAGCTAATCGAACAAGTCATCAATTCTGAAGTCATCAAATCTGGGTAGATACCTGTTCTTAACTATAACTTTGTTCATTTGACGATAGTCAATGCACATTCTAAGGGTACCATCTCTCTTTCGCACGAACAACAATGGAGCACCCCAAGGGGAAATATTAGGTCTAACAAAGCCCTTATCTAGAAGGTCTTTCTGTTGTTCCTTCCATTCCTTAAGCTCAGATAGAGCAATTCTGTAAGGAGGAATAAGGATGGGCTGAGTGTTTGGAAGAAGGTCTATGCCGAAGTCTATTTCCCACTGGGGACTAACTCTGGGAAGATCTTCGGAAACACGTCAGGGAATTCATTAATGATTGCAACTGACTGAATAGTCGGGGTCTCGAAGCTGGAATCTCTCACCCTAACTAAGTGATAGATCCACCCTTTTTAAATCATTCCCTCTGCCTTATGGCAGGAAACAAACCACCCCTTAGGCGCTGAAACATTACCCATCGATTCTAAGACTGGCTCATTGGGAAACTGAAACGTGACGATTCTAGTTCTGCAGTTTACTGAGGTATAATCGAAATGTAACCAATCCATGCCAAGTATGAGGTCGAAGTTGACCATGTCTAGCTCTACTAGATCAACTGGAATGACTTTACTCAACACTGAGACTGGGCAATTTCTATATATCCAGTTGGCTCTAACTAACTCACCGACCGGAGTAAAGACTGAGAACGTTTCTGAGAGGACTTCTAGGCTGATATCAAACTTAACAGCTACATAAGGAGTCACGAATGAAAGTGTGGATCCTGAATCTAGTAGGGCATATACATCTAGATGGAAATTATGTAACATTCCCGTGACCATGACAGGCGACGTCTACTGATCCTGACGAGAAGATAAGGCATTAAAATGGTTTTGGCGTTGACCGCCATCCATACCTAAAGTAGTACCCCGTTGAGTTGGGTCAACTTGCTGGGGAAGCTAAGGTAGTGGACTGAGCCTTTCCTTGTCCTGCTGATGGAAAATCTCTTAATTTTTGGCCCATCTGACCACAACCGAAACAACCCTCCTTGCCCAAATGGAACTCTCTTGGGTGTCAGAACCCGAACACAGGCTCGAATAGGGACATGGGATAAAGAACCCTGAGAGGCTTCAAGTCTATCCTGGGCATGAACATGACATCTAAAGATCGACATAATAAATGCGGAAAGTCTAACACGAAATAGTGGAAGTCTGAGAATATAATAACGTCTGAACATCTGAATGAATAACGCAATTCTGAAGATGAATACATTACTATGTATGATAAGCCTCTACATTCTGACGAGTTGATGGGACAGGACCCAACTAACTCACTAAAGATGAGAACTGAAAATACTGAATATAAGCTGATAAAAAGGGTCCTCGGAGGATGAGGACTCACCAACTCTGGCTCTGGGATGCAAACTCGGAGGATCAGGCTAACGACAAGACTGAACCTGAATGTTCGAGCCTGTATCATGAAACAACACAACATAGAGTATGCGGTCAGTACTTTAGAATGTACTAATGATGCAAGGTAAGTAAAAATGAATAGTTAAAATACATAAGAGTTCATAAGAGTAGGACAGCGTGATCATAAAGTAACTATCATAATGTAAACATATGGTCTCAAGGTTTTCAAACCATTTTTAATCCAATCATAATCATAGTCATAAGAAAAATCTTCATAAAACATAACTTGAGTCAAAGTAACATAAATATAAAAAATGCATAAGTCATGAGGAACAATGGGAGGACTTGTCTTAATCGACACCATCATCATAGAGCCTTACATGATGCCCCACTATTTCGCCCAAGTGGTCAAAACCGCACCTAGCTTGCTAGGAAAGAGGACGTACATGCATGGTGATACCATAAAGATCATATATATATATATATATATACATACATATACATACCTAAGGTGGCATGTAGTTCTGAGACCACAAGGTTTTACCTGAATGCCGGGTCTTCTCGGTGCTAGACACTGCTCCTAAAAACATGCATGTGAGGGCTTGTATAGTAATTCTAAAAGAATTCATGAAGTTCATGGCCAAATAAAAAAATAACAAGATGGATCCTACTTAAAATACGTGATTAGCCATGAATAAGGGCACATGAATTGGCTACGAGTCATAAATTAATAAATCATGAAAATCATGCATACATATAAAATATTTATATACTTGATATTCGTAAATCCATGAAGATTACTTGAAGAGAAATCATAACATGAATCATAAAGCATAATTTGGACTTAGTAAGATAAAAATCATAATAGATTCATAAGTTGACTTTTCATGAAACATACATAATTGGACATAATTTAATTAAAATTTGATATTATAAATTAATATTCACAATAGCTATAAAATCTTCTCATAGATAATAAAACATGATTTGATACATGAAGGGAATTAACCCATAGATAGATCATAGAGAATTTCAGAAGAATTGGAATAAACCACATAAAGTCATGAAACTTGAATCACATTGAAATCCATGGAATTGAGAAGAATTTAGAGAATGAGAGTGAAAGGAACTATCATTCATATCCTTACATACCTGGGTAAATCTGATTTAGACTTCCTCTTGAAAGTCCCAAAGGAAATTGGAGAGAAATTTGGGAATTCTTCAAACTTGATCTCTAATGAAGAACTCTAATTTGCATGCATTGAATGGTAAGGCTTAGAATAGGTTTAACACTCTTAAAACCCTTCTAACTAATCTTAGAAAGACGTAATTTAGGCCCTTAGGGCTTAGGAATTATGAAAATAGCCTTAATAAAAAGTCTGAAATTTCTACTCTGCCAGTGACAACGACTGATACCACGGGTCATACTTTGATTCCACGACTCGTGGTATCCAGTCACGACACGAACGGAGGCCCCAATCGCGACGCGAGACAAGGGACCCTAAGAGACCCCAAGTCGACCCACGGCATAAGCATACATCTAACTAAATCAACAAACAGAAGAACTAACATAATAAACTTAGCGGAAGTCTAACTCAACCATAACATCAAAATACATCTTTCGAAGCTGAATACATACATAAGTCTAAAAATTCTCTAAATATGATGAGTTTATGGGATAAGACCCCAACTAACTCAACAATGTAGAAACTAAAAAATATGAGGAAAAGATGAATAGTCTAGTCCTCGAAAGATGAGGACTCACCAATAAAGCAACGCTAACTCCGATAAACTGACTAAGAGCGAGGTTGAAGCTGAGAGCCGGGTCCTGTATCATGAAATGATATAGCATAGAAGTATGCGGTCAATACATGGAATGACCGAGTATGCAAGGTAAGTAAAACCACTAATGTAAGTAAAATAATTTAAAGACAATACATTAATTAAAACATAGTATTAGAAAAGTGAGAGTAGGACTTGCATGCATTATTTCTAAAATCATGACCTCTTCTTAACATGATATAACATGCTTCAAAAAATTATAACTGAATTGATTGACTCAAAGCTAAATTCTGACATTTATAAGTAAAAGTTGAACATTGAGTCAAACCTGCTTTAGAACATGCATTTACATAAATATCATAAATAATGAATATGCATATCTGAAATCATGAGGAATAATGGCAGACTCGCCTTTTAATCGACATACCACGATAGAGCTTATGTGGTCCTGACTATTACATTCAAGTGGGCAGAGCCATCCAAAACCTTGCCAGGGCTAAGGAAACTACCATGGTATCGGTATCAAGTTGAAAGCCCATTCAAGCAAGGGGAAGCTCACAAGGGAGGACCCAAGTCATATAATAGTATGATCCGACATTGGCGCATAGTTCTGAGGCATAGGGTGATCGACCCATAGCCTACTTGGTGCTAGACAATACTCAGAAAAACATGCATATGCTCTACATTGTATGTAACGAAGCTCAACATCGTCTATTGACGAAGATCAATGATAAAATACATCACAAATATAAAATCATGATGTAATGCCTCGAAAACTCAAAATCTAATTCCAGGACTTAAATTAGGAAATCTAGAAAAGCTGCAGAAAAGCTACAGGAAGACTCACCTAATGGGTCGTTAAGTAGCCTAAAGACTCGTTAGGTGAGCCGTGAGAAGGAGGTTTGAGAATTGTAAGAAGGGAGACAGTATACCCAATGAGGGACTTCACGAGTCGTGGTCATTGACCACAACCCGTTGAGTCACTCGTGGCCAGGCCTGGGTCAAGAAATTAATAAATGGGACAGTGTACTTGACGGGTGGGGGCAACGAGTCATGGTCACCAGTAATGACTGGTTATGCTCCCCATTACCAACCTTAGTCAGTTTTTAGGTAGTGTACCTAATGAGTGTCACCACGAGTCGTCATCAGTGGCAACGACTAGTTAGGTGACTCGTTATCAAGCGTAGTTTTGAATCTTCAGAAGTGAGACAGTGTGGTCCACGACTGTTGACCTATTGAGGAACCTGGGCAGAGTACCTGACGGGAGTGACCACGAGTCGTGGTCAATCACCACGACCAGTTATGTCACCAAAAAGTTTTTCCCAATGAATTTCTAAGGGATATTTAGTAATTTCCTACTCTCCCAAGCTTTAAACTACGTCATTTTAACAATAATTTTAGACCTTTTAGTGGGGAAAAATAGTTCATTCCTCATTCCCACTCTCAGTTTGTTCAAAATCACCGTAAGATCACCTCTTAAGAACCCTACAAGCAAGATTAGAGTTCACCATTGCAACAGTTCAAGTCTTCTTCTCTGGGAGAATTTATTCAAGTATGTGGGAATTCAACAAGGGAATTATCCTTCCCTTGTGTCCCCCAAAACCCTTCCATAATTTCCCTATCAGTTTAACTTTGAGTTCTTCGAGTATGAATAAATTTTCATGTTGGGTTTCGTTGATTTCAATTGGGAAAATATCCATGTTTATTGTTCATATGATCTCATCAGTTCCTAAGTAAATTGTTATTGTTCTTGCCAAGGTGATTTATAGCCCTAAATTCTCGAGTAAAGATTCTTGCATATTAAATTCCGTCTAGTTTGTGAAGTATGTTTTGGGTTGAATTTCCTAAAAAGATTCTATTATATATATATATATATATATATATATATATATATATATGCTGAGAAATTATTCCATTGATAAGAATGATTTTAGCCTTATTGAATGAAATTCCTTTAATTCTTGAAACATCGCCATATTATGAAATTTCCCGTGTTGTTGGAATAAGTTGAGTTCTCTGATAGCTTCTTAGGAGTTTAGTTCAGTTAGAACTGTTATACCTTGGAAGCTCAAAGGTCGGACCTAGGATTTGAAACAGGAAAAATTATGGAATTGATGTTGCAGGCACAGGACGAGTCGTGGGACAACTTGTGGGATCTCTTCATTAGTTGTGAAGTGACTCGTGGGCAGGACTGGAGTACATGAAGAATTGGAGTCCCCACGAGGGAGAGAATGATTTGTGGTCAGCCACCATGAGTCGCATGTCACTCGTGGGGTGATGTTGGAATAAAATTTGAAGAAGTAACCAGCGTACCTAACAGATGGGACCTCATGAGTCGTGGTCTGTCCCAATGACTCGTGAGGTGAGTCGTGGTCTATCCCAATGACTCATGAGGTGAGTCGTGAGCAAGCATGATGATTTATCATGAATGGTAAGGCAGCCTACCTTATAGGAGGTGACCACGAGTCGTGAGCAAGCATGATAGTTATCCATTACGAGCCCCAGTAGACATGTCATCCAGTGTACTTGACAGGAAACCTAACAGATCGTTGGCCCGGGTAACGAGTCATCAGGTCACCCATTAGGGTCAACTGGCTGTTATTTTCTGTGAAATAGTAAGGGCTTTCCCATAATTTCCTATGTTCCTAAGACCTATATTACGTCGTTTAAGGCTCATTTTAGTGGGTTTTAAGCAGGGTAAAACCTATTCTAAGCCATTCTTCCCATGCATGCAAGTTTGAAGGTTTGAAGAGGAGATTCAAGGCAAAATCTCAAGGTTTCCATTGGAATCTTAGCTTGTGCAATTAGAGGGTGTTAGAATTAACCATTTCCAGATATGTAAGGTTATGAGTGGGTGCTTCCTTCAACACCCATGACCAATTTTTATCAAAATATGAAGAGTTGCCTATGATCAAGTATGGGGTTTTACCCAATTGTATAATTCCTCAATCCCTATACATGGGTATGATTAGATTATATTTATATTGAAGAATTGTGAAGCTTGGGAAAATTTTAAATTGTTTCTATCCAAATTGTGATTTCTAACTTATGTAATTGAATGCCCATGGATGAGAAGTTCATGAAAGAGGAGATTGATGTTGAATGTAAGATGATGATGAGATTTAATGATGTAAAGAATGTTTCTAAAGCTACCCATGATTATGGTGTTGTTTTCAAAATAAAAAGGTGTAGATCCTACTATGATAAAGCTTTGGGCAATGTCTACATTATGATTTAAAGTGTTGATTTTCCCGACGTAAGCTTACCACATTGTTTAAAGGGAAATTTCCCAATTCTTATTATAAATTCTAGCTTTTGGTATGTTGAGTAAAATTTCTACGTGTAGCTTACACCGTGATTTGGAGTAGATGCTCCTACCTATGATTGCGCTTGTGGTATGTTTCGAAATAAAGTTTCTCATATGCATGAATTCACAATTGCGACACATGTTATTATTGAGCATTGTGAAAGGACAATGTTGAGCTTCATTTTCATATGATGTCAAGTCTATGCATCATTTCATTAATGAGTTTTGTCAATAGACAATGTTGAGCTTCATTTCATATGATGTTGAGTTATTCATGATTTTATGTTGAGCTTTGTCAATAGATGATGTTTAGCTTTGTTATATACGATGTAGAGCATTGCATATTTTGGGAGAAGAGTCTAGCACCGAGCAGGCTAAGGGTCGATCACCCTATGACCCAGAACTACGCGCCAACGTAGGTTGAATACTATATGACTTGGGACCTTCCTAGTGAGCTTCCCCCTGCCCAAATGGGCCTTCAGCTTGATATCAATATCATGGTAGCGTCCCTAGCCGTGGCAAGGTTTTGGATGGCTCTGCCTACTTGAGTGTGATAGTCGGGACCATGTAATCTCTATCGTGGTATGTCGATTAAGTCTCCCACTATCTATATTATTCAGATATGCATATTCATTACTCATGATGATTACTTATGCATGCATGTTCAAAAACCAAGGATTCATTCATTGTTCGACTTCTGATATAAATATTCTATTCAACTTTGAGTCATTCGAGTCAATCATGATGTTCTAAAGCTATGCATGGTCATGTTATGATAAGAGTACTATTTCAGAATGAATGCATATAACCTTCTATTTACAATTTTAAGCTTATGATATGTTATGGAATGTTTTAAATGATTTATTTTACTTAAGTGGTGTTACTTACCTTGCATACTCAGTACATTTCACGTACTGACCACATACTTTCGATGCTATATTATTTCATGATGCAGGACCCAGTTCTCAGGTTCAACCCCATTCGTAGTCGCTGTTCAGAGTTAGCACTTGCTTATTTGGTAAGTCCTCATCTTTCGAGGACTAGACCTTTAGTTGTTTTAGATGTCCTTTCAGTTTTAGTATTGTTGAGCTAGTTGGGGATGTTGTCCCATCAGCTCGTCCAAATTAGAGGCTTATCAGACTTAGACGTGTATTCCGCTTTAGATATTTATCCTGTTGTTATATTAAGTTTGACTTTTACTGAGTTTATAATTATGTTTTCTTCATTTTTATGGAATGAGTTAGTTGAATGCTTATGCCATGGGTCGACTTGGGGTCTCTCAAGGTCCCTTGTCCTGTGTCTACGATCAGAGCCTCCGTTTGGGTCGTGGCAAACTTTGTATCAGAGCCATAGGTTTGATGTGTCCTAGGGAGTCTGAAAGTCGCATTAGGTAAAGTCTTTTTGATGGGTGTGAAGCACGCCACATTGATGACGAAGAGGCTATTAGACGTTTTAGGGAATGTTCCCTTCCTTCATGATCTATGTCGTGCGATGAAAAGTCTTTCTATCCTTGTAATTCGTGCTATTCCCGATTGAAGAATCATGTCTCCTCAAAGGATGAATGGAAGGAGGAATAGAGGTGGTGAGGGCCACGAGGATGGAAACGGTCATGAGCCTCAGCCATCCCCAGAAGTTCAGGAGCCTCAAGCACCGGAGCTAGCTGCTCATGCTGAGTTTCGAGCTGCCATTCAGATGATTGTGCAGGCCTTGACTGCTCAGGTCAATCAGTAGGCCACTGCATATGTTCCTCAAAATGGGAATGCAGTGGCGACCAGAGTCCGAGACTGGAGGATGACCAGCTGGAGTTTCTGGGGTCCAAGGGAGATGAGGACCCACATGATTTCATTGATGAGATTGTCATGATCACCCAGGTTATGGGGGTGAGTAGTGTTGAGTGCGTAGAGTTTGCCTCCTACCAGTTGAAGGGGGTTGTGCATATTTCATTTCGCTACTGAAAGGACAGCAGGGTCGCTGGAGCAGGTCCGGTCACATGGGAGGAGTTTCAGGTTGCATTCCTCGATTAGTTCTTTCCCCGAGAGATGAGGGAGTTAAAAGCAGCTAAACTTGTGAGTTTGAAGCAAGGAAGGATGACTGTTCAGGAGTACGCCCTTGAGTTCACCTGCCTATCTAAGTATGCCCTGGAGTAAGTGACCGACAAGCGAGCACGGGTGAGCAGATTTTTGCATGGTATAGAAGGATATTTAGACAAGGACTACAGGACAGCTAGGCTCCATCAGGACATGGACTTCCCTCGAATTGTGTTGTACGCTTACTAGATGGAGGCGGCACATTCAAGGGAGAGGGAGACCAAGAGGGCCAGGGCTGCGGACAATAGATTCTCTCAACAGAGGTTCAATGGTGGGCCCCGACAATAGACCCACCAGAGATCATAATCCCTAGCATCCTTAGTGTTGAGTGTGCCATCTAGGTCCAGACATGATCAGAGAGGGCGAGCGTCAGGCTCGAATGTTCATAACAGTAGGCCCGCCGAATCTAGCATTCCAGCTTATCGTAGATGTGGCTGAGGGCTCACAGGCCAGTCCTTGGTAGGGTTAGGAGCTTGTTTTGGATGTGGGTAGCCTGGACATATGCTCAGAGATTGTCTCGCTGCGAGACTGGATAAGGTTTGGGGCCGAGGCCCATCTTCTAGTTCAACAGCCCCTCCCCCATGCACAGCACATCAGGGGGCATCTACTAGCTGATCTTGGGCATAATTACATGCCCAAGTGATACTTTAAAACTTAGTTTTGCCTTGTTTATATATTTAATTATGTACATTTTCATTCCTTTTTATATAAATGAGAAGAAATATTTACCAACATGATTAGTCTTTGTTTTTGAAGGAAATAATGCATTGCAAGACCCAATCTATGATTTGGTGAAGTGGAGGAATGATATCGGGCGAAACACCAAACTTGGAATAAATTGGGCGATTTCCAGAGGGATTCCGCGATACCTCCATGTCACGGAGGCAGTGCTCCGCGATACACACTGTGTCACGGAGGCAGTGCTCCGTGATACACTCCGTGTCACAGAGGCAGTGCTCCGCGATACACTCCGTGTCACGGAGGCAGTGCTCCGAAAGAGTGAAGGAGTTAAAAATGGGAAAAAGGAGGAAAAGTAGCAAGTTGTAAAAGTTGAGAAAAGGAGAAAGGTGCACTTGTGTGAAAATGGTTGATTATTAGTAGGGAGTAAGAAAATAAATGAATGAAAAAAATTGCTTAAGTACTCCTTACTACTAAGCTGAGTGTGCTTAAAGAAATGGGAACAAGAAGAGAAAATTCAAGATTGAAAAGAATGAGGAGGAAGTAAGAAAAGAGATGTCCTTAATGAATGGTGGATGTATTAAAAGCGCTTGGCGGAGATAGTCTCTATTACTGGCCAGAATAGTACCTATCCGTCCCTTAGCTTACAATACAACCCATTAAGTCCTACTTAATCTTACGTTCATATATCCTTAAATTAGTGGAGTAAAACACTAAGGGCAAGCTTATGGTTCACTACATGATGCATGTGAATTCTTTGAGAGAGCGAGCATAATCTTATTAATATACCCATACATGTTGTGATTTGAAAATTTGTGAGTAAAAATGGGTAACTCTGTTGTTGTGAGAGCACATGTTTAATGAGAGATAACATTCATGTCAGATTTATTGATCGGTTGATTTGCATGAGTTGCTTAGATTGAGAATCAATTCATGAGGTTAGGAAGTCTTAACATAGTTGTATTTCATTTCAATGATTAAATCGTGCATGCTCTATTTTTAGCTTGCTATCTTAAACAGTCATTGTAGTCGTAGCTTGAATTTTCTTGCTAAAATAGCTACGTGTGAGTCCTCATGTGCATGACATGTAAAAGGTTTGTTCGAGGATGAACAAGACTTTAAGTGTGGGGTTGTGATCTTGGGCATAATTACATGCCCAAGTGATACTTTATAACTTAGTTTTGCCTTGTTTATGTATTTAATTATGTACATTTTCATGCATTTTTATATAAATGAGAAGAAATATTAACCAACATGATTAGTCTTTGTTTTTGAAGGAAATAATGCATTGGAGGACCCAATCTATGATTTGGTGAGGTGGAGGAATGATCTCGGGAGCGAAATAAATTGGGCGATTTCCAGAGGGCTTCCGCAATACCTCCGTGTAACGGAGGCAGTGCTTCGTGATACACTCCGTGTCATGGCGGCAGTGCTTCGTGATACACTCCATGTCACGGAGGCAGTGCTCCGCATAAACTCCGTGTCACGGAGGCAGTGCTCCGCGATACACTCTGTGTCACGGAGGTAGTGCTCCGCGATACACTCTGTGTCACGGAGGCAGTGCTCTACGATACACTCTGTGCCACGAAGCCATTCCACGACAGGCATAATTTTTCACAATTATCATCTACTATAAATAGGTCCCTTAGCTCCTAAAAACAAAAAGTCATGATTTATTTCTGAAAAACTGCCAAGGAGTGAGGGAGAAGTGGGAGAATTCACCTAGGGTTCATCAATTTCATCTTCTCTTCTACCAATTCTTGTAAGTATGTTACTTTAATTATGTTTTCTTGTAATTATACTAACATGAGTGGCTAGAACCCTCCCTCTAGGGTTGAAGCCACAAGATATGATTGTGATTTTGCGATTTTGTTTTGGTTTTAAGTTATTAATTGTTGTTTTGTCTTGCATTCTGAATCATGTATGTTTTTATGAATGATCACCATGAAAACAAGTGGGTTAAGCATAGGTACATGGTTGAGAAAGATAACCTTGGCAAGAATAAGAGAATGTAGGGAGAAAGATTGTATCTCACGATATGATTTGTGTTAGGATAGAAATATACCTAATACCTTGCTTGGTTGATAAAATGGGATGAGCTAGACACCAACTTAGAAATATCACATCACCACTCGAAGAAGTAGTTGTGAGGCTAAGTTGAGTTAAATGATTAGAGGTATGAAAGTCCCTAATCAAGAGCATAAACCCCATAAACCACATCCACGTAGTGAATTGCCCACAAACTAGAAATAACATCCTCTCTCAACAATGTAGTAGTGAGGCTAGTTTGTCGTGTTTAGAGGTTTGAAAGACCATGAACATGCAATTCCAATTATGTGAGATGACAATTCATAGTTTCATACTTAAACCATTGCAAATCATAGTTATCGCATGATTATCCGTCTTTAACTCTGGTTGCTCCTTGAATTAATTCAGAGTATTTCATTGACCACATCTAGACTTCATTAACTCTATCGAAAACATCTATAATCAACACTTGCGGCATTCAATATAACTCTTGAACTTGGTAGTTAGCTGAATTGGTCTAGTCCCTGTGGATTCGACATTTGGCTCTTAAAAAGGGCCACTATATTACTTGTGTGACCCGTACACTTGCGGGGACAACACTAGCACAGTTGGCAGGCAACGCCACAACAGATTCTATGCCTTAGTCACTCGTCAGGAGTAGGAGGCCTCACCAGATGTAGTCACCGGTATGTTGAGAGTCTTTGATGTTGATGTTTATGCTTTATTAGATCCAAGGGCTACCTTGTCTTTTGTGACACCTTATGTGGCCAGTAGCTTCGGAGTCAGTCCCGATGTCTTATATAGCCCTTCTTAGTTTCTACTCCAGTAGGTGACTCAGTTATAGCTAGACAGGTGTATAGAGATTGCCCGGTGTCAGTTCTTCATAAGGTCACCTCAGAAGATTTGATAGAGTTAGCCATGACCGATTTTGATGTTATTCTTGGCATGGATTGGCTATTTGCATGCTATGCTTCAGTTAATTGTAGGACCCAGTTAGTAGAGTTCAGATTTTCGAGTGAGCCTGTCTTAGAATTGAAGGGTAGTTCAGATGTTCCTGTAGGTTGATTTATTTCCTACCATAAGGCTAGGAAGATGATTTCTAAGGGTTGTTTGTACCATCTAGTTAGGGTTAAGGATGTGGATTCCAAAATCTCGACTATCCAGTTGATGTGCTATGGATTTACAACACTATTGACGCTCAAAACTAAGAAAATAGCATGGCTTAGGTGTATTTGTGTGGATATGAGGCACTTTTCCTTTGATTTCAGGATAAATGGGTGTTGGACCAATAAATTGCAGAAGAAAGCTAAAAGTTACAAAAAAGGGAAAAAAGTGCCGTCCACAGTATGATCCGTAGGATGTACCTACGAGTCGTACTGAGGGCCTTGATGAGAAGCCGAAAATTTAACCTGCAAGACTGATCCCCTGAGTCTTGTCACGGATCATAACATGGTGGTACGAGTCTTGGTAAGTCAGTCGCGATGAAATCCAGAAGAATTGCATAGGTAGCTAATTCTCAATACCAGATTACCCTATGACCCGTGAGACGAAGGTACGAGTCGTACCATACAAGTAGTGGAAAAGTTCAGACAAAGTTCAAAATATCAGAATCAAGCCATGGGTGCAATGTACGAGTCATAGGATGTTGGTACGAATCGTACCTTGGCCCAACGCTTAGCCAAAATTCAGCCAATAGTTCAAGCCACGAGTTGATGCCACGGTCCGTGAGAAGCTCCAACGAGTCGTAGGTGGACCCGTGACGAGGTCGGCTGCAGATATGGAAAGCAGTCCTATTAGTTTAGGAAAAGGATTCTTCTGTCCCTATAAATATTTTTTATGTTTTATTTTTCAATGAGGTGGACGAATAGACTTAATTCTAGTAGGAAAACCTTGTAGTAAGCAATTTCACATCATTGGAAGAGAGAATCGAGTTGGTTCAACCTTGTGATCAACCTTTTCTTGAATTCATCTTGTTCTTGCTACTGGGTATTCAAGATTCTATGGATTAATTGAAGGAATTTTTTTTCTCAATCATCTTTGTAAGTATTGTTTTATGTCTTCAATAATGAACACAAATCACAACCTTGCAACTATGAGAGGCTAAAACCTCCATAGCTAGGGTTGTGGGAACCATGGCGGATTAACAAGTTGGGGTTGCACAAAGTGAGTCTAAAACCAATACCAATTACTTATATTGTATTCTCTTCATCTTTAATGATTCTTAGTGGTGCACAACGTTAGGAAGTGCCTGAATTTTTTACTTGCATTGGTTGAAGAGGTAGAGATTAGGAAAAGAGAATTACAACAGAGCCTTGATCTTGATGATCATTGTATTAACTTGACTTGTGGTCGCAGGATAGTTATATCTGGAACTTAGTAATAATGGTTAGTTTGAAAAACTCAAGAGACTTGGTCGAGTAATTGAGGATAACATTCAATAGGGATTGGTCGATCATTTGAATGAACGTAAGTTATCAGTACTGTAAGTATTGGTAAAAGCTCACGAGTGTATACCCAAAGCTATTATGAACCCATGGGGAATGCAAACCCTCGTTATCCTTTAATTATTGATTCACAAATATAATCTTGACTGCTGTTTATTTTTATTATTGATTTTTACTAGAATCCCCACCATTGTGAAGTAATTACCATACAAGTTCATCTACCGGCTGTAATCTAGATCTTCCATATTCCCTGTAGGATTGACCCCAATCTCTAGTTGGGTTCTTTATTGACAACATCCGCTTCATACTTCAGTTGGAAGTGTGGTTTGAGCGTTTCAAAAAGTGGCGTTGTTGCCGGGGAATACGGTTAAGACTATATTGTTTGCTTGTAGTTGATTTTTTGGTAGTTATTTCCTTAATTACGTTTATTTTTTGTGTTTTTGATTACCCAAAGGTTGTCCTCTGGTGAATTCCAAGCACTCGGAGTAGAGGAGTCCCCTTGTTCCACTAAATCCCAAAATCGAACGAGCACTGCAATGAATGGAAAACCCTAAGCGGAGAGAAGCCCGCATAGATGAAGAAGCTAGGCAAGACGAACTAGCTCGGTTAGTTGCACTTCAGCAGGCTGGTGATGATAGAGATGAGGTGGTAAACGCTGGTCGACATGGGAGGGGCAACCGAGATTAGAGATTTTCCCCTTAGTTCTTTGATGATGAACACCCAGAATGATGCGGAAAGCAGTGAGGAAGAAGTGGAGGAGGAGACCCCTGCCAAAGAAAACATAACAATGCGGTGGAGAGCGCCAGGTTCTAAAGAAATATATGAACAAGGCATCGCTCTCACTACCAAGAACAAACCAAAAAGAAGCATCCAAGAAAAACCGCAGATCCTCACTAATTCCTTGAATGAAGTTGAGGAGATGAAGCATATTTTTAGATTCTATGGGTTAGAATGGATGGCCAAGAACCCTACACAATACACAGAGGAGATCGTCAAGGAGTTCTATGCCAACTACCTGGCCATAATGGAGGAGAAAGCAAAGGAGGGGAAAAAGATAAAGGAGCTGCCTTGCTTGGAGAGTGTTCTAGTTTGAGGGCGAGTAGTAGATGTATCCGATCAGACTATTGCACGGATGTTATATAGACCTTAGTTCATACAACAAGGATAACCCCAAAGTATGATTACAGGGTTGAGGTAATGAAGCAGATTAGGAGTCTGAGCAGGGGTGAGAGATAGAGGCAGCTGCAATGGCTAGCAGAAGTGATAGTTGAGAACAAGGATGAGGCTAAGTGGGTTACAGGTGTCAAGCAGGTGACAAAGAATTCACTGAACTTCATGGAAAGGGCCGACTAGACACTGGTGAGACATCGATTAGCGCCCAAAGTCAATGATAACATGCTGAGTGCTGATAGAGCGGCGTTGGTGGTTTGCCTCATGTCTCTCTACCCTCTTAACATCCCGAGGATCATTGCTATAGAGATAAGAGACTGGTCAGTGGAAGTAAGCACCACTATTCCACTCCCGATCCTTGTATACTGTTTGTGCAGGGAGGCGAGAGTTTAACGGGGTGATGAGAGATTGATCGAAGGCCAAAGAATTGCAGACATAGGCCTTATCGGGGATGAGATGAATCTGGTAAGCAGATCCAGGATGCCTACAGCTATCCCAGCAGCTCAGCCAGCAAGGGACATACAGGTGAATGTCCCTAGTACTCAGGAGCAGAGCGATACACCAGCTACAGATGTTGGTCATTCAGAGTCAGCTCCCAGCACCTCAGCTACACCCCTGCCTAGTGTGCAGACTCAAACTCCAACAGGGTACATCTTGGTTTAGTAGGATTTCCTCCAGAAGCTAGCAAAGAGATTGACCTTGGCCGAGCGCAAAATTCAGGCAATGATGGAGAATCTAAATCCATGGGTCAAATCTGAGATAGATGCAGCAGCTCAGGCTCTTCATGCCCACCTGGATAGTTATGAAAGCATATTTAACTTTAGTATGGCGGAGCAGTCAGACACCGGCAGTCTCCATGCGGAGTTGGGGGCTCTTCGGAGTCAAGTGGTTGAGTTGTCTTTACGGCAACCAACTATTATAGCAGCCCCCACTCTTCCGGACCTAAATGCAGAGCTTGAGGAGGATATTGATTTGGCAGCATAGTGGGGGCCAACTGCAGTGGTGATAAAGGCAAGAAGATAGCTGCTGAAGATGCTGGTGAGGAGAGTTTGAAAAAGAAGAGAAAGAACAAGAAGAAAGAGTCCAAGCGGGCTAAAGCTGAGAGTACGCGGGCTCATGTGGAGCATATAACTGAGCTGCATTAGAGAGTTAGAGGAGTGGGAAGCTCCACCACAGCTCAGCCCGATCTTGCTAGTGGCCATGACCCTTCGGGTGAGCCACATTCAGCCCCAGTTACTACAGAGACCGTTCAAGCAGCTATATTCACTGGGGGGACCACTACCCCTATTGTTACACAATTGAGTGTGCAAGCCACCGCTAGCGCCACTACTACTGCAGAGGTACCACCTTCGCAAGATCACAGAGGCGAAGTCTGAGTAGCCATAGGTATGTCCCTTTTCCCTTCATTCTTATATTTTATGCTTCGGGGACGAAGCTCATTTTTTAAAAAGGGGGGTGTACTTGTATTTTTGAGATATTTTTGTTCATCTGAGGGTTTTTATTGTTGTGTTTCATTTCCCTCAGGCATGCTATGTAGTAGAACCAGCATGTGTTAGAATTTTTTTGTTTTTTGTTGTGATTTTTTTATTAGAAAGTAACTTAGAAATACTGAGCCAATGGATATGCACTACTTTTGTTGCTTTTGAAAAATTGACCTTGTTTTACAAACTTTTTCTATGTATTTGTGACAACAATGCATGATTTATGTGGATCATTTGATGTCATCTAGTTATTAATAGTGGTAGTCTTGTTAATCCATATATGAACTAGACAGGTGAAGTGAAAAATAGTTCATGTACCATGTGTGAGTGAGGTCTTAGTATTTGTTGCGGTATGTTGCTGAAGATCTAGAACTTGCCTGGTTGGTCTCTACATAGGTTGATGATGGTTGGTTAGGAGATGATCATAGGACATTTTTGTTTTAGATCACTTTTAGCCTATATTTCCATACCAAAGTGTCATGAATCCCTTCATCCCAATTTTGAGCCTTAATAGACCATATTTCTTTGATTTACCTATCAACCTTACCTATTTGTTTATAATGAACCTGTTTGGTGCTGGTCTTTTCTTGGATTGTGAACCTCAACATAAGCAAAATGCTTAAGTTGAGGGTGGCTAGAGTATGGGTGCATAAATGGTGGAAACGAGAGAAAAGGAAACAAAAGAAAAAGAAGAAAAAAAAATGGTGAAAAGTAAGGAGTGGTGAGGTGAAAAAGTAAAAAGCTGAAAATTTGAGAATATGGAGAAAAAAAATTCAAAATAGCTTGAAATTGTTGAAAAATGTTAAAAATCACCTCATCCATGCAAATATTCTTAAAATGGGAAAAAGGGAAGAAAAGAAGACAAAAAGAATGAAGGATGAAATAGGAGAATTGTGTAGCCAATGAATGTAGTACCAAGGAAGGGATAGTCACTCATAAAATCTCTCATCTTTATCATGTCCAGCCCTAAGCCTACATTACAAGCCATATCAAGTCCTATAGTGATCTTAATTTGACCATCTAAAAACCAAAGCATAGAAAACAAGGGCAAGCCAATGGTGTCTGATGCATAATACTTGCAGTTCTTTGAGAGAGTGAGTGCTTCATTTGCCTAGTCCCATGTTTCATTTGATACTTCATACTAGAGTGGGGACTTCATGTTTTGTGAGGGTAAATGGATTATGTTTGCTTTTACCATTGGTCTGTGTGAAACACATAGGTGATGACTTGATTGCTTGTTGATAGATAGATGACATGTATTGGTCCCTGAATATGATGTTTTGATGTTGCTTGCAATACGATAGATGATGATGTTTAAGGAGGAAGGGTCAATAGAGTTTGTATATAGAGTGCAAAAATTTGTTTGCGTTTTGGCTGTAGTATCTTAAGTTTATTTTCTAGTTGAGCATCGTGTTTAGTTTTTCTTTTTCTCTGCCCGAGGACATGCAAAAGTCTTAAGTTGAAGGTGTTGATGTGTTGTGGATTTATAGCACTATTGACGCTCAAAACTAAGAAAATAACATGGAGTTAGGTGTATTTATGTGGATATGAGGCACTTTTCCTTTGATTTCAGGATATATGGGTGTTGGAACAATAAATTGCAAAAGAAAGCTAAAAGTGTGCAAAAAAGGGTCAAAAGTGCAGTGCACAGTATGATCCGTAGGATGGACCTACTAGTTGTACTGAGGGCCTTGATGAGAAGCTGAAAGTTTAACCTGGAAGACTGATCCCCTGAGTAAATTTCCTAAAATATTTCGTTGCCTCTTCATCATAAGTGTGGCACGCTTCACACCCATTAAAAAGACTCTATAAAATGCGGCTTTCCGACAACCTAGGTCACTTCAAAACCTAATGCTTTGATACCAAGTTTGTCATGACCTAAACATAGATCTGGATTGAGACACGGAACCTAGAACCACGAATTGCTCCAAATCTCCCCATGGCATGAACATAATAACTAAAGCACATACATCAAGCCAAAGTTGATAGCTGAAACATAAATAAGTAGAAGTCCGAAAACATATCAACCATATAAAGTTAACACTAACAAAGCTAAACACCTGATGGGGGTAAGTTCGCAAAAGGTCCATGCAGTTGGTTCGTAGCAAAAAGAACCTAGATGTGATGATTACTATCTTGATTTCAAGGAAGAAGCAAATTTTGTGTAGGAGATTTCTAGCCAACACCCAAGGGTATCATCAAGACTCTTGGAATCAATTCAAAGAAAATCAAGGTTGGAACTTTTGTGGAGGCAACAATTATGATTAGTTTAGTTGGAGAGAGAGGTAAAGATCAAGGAAATTGGAGGAATGTGCCTCCTAAGTATAGAGAACAGGTACGTAATAACTCTAACGTGTTAAAGATGAAGGACATGCTTACAAGGGTATTAAAGAAGGTCGACTATATAGACTCTGGTATCAAAAATATGTGAGGAGACATATCGAATATGAGTTAGCTGATAGATTCACATTCAACGTCCATTAAACCGCTGGAGTAACAAATGGGGTAGATATCAACAATGATAAGCTAGAGGCAGAAGGGTACATTTCTTAGTGACACAGTATCAAATCAATGAAATAATGGTCACTGCATGATAGTCACAACTGCAAGTGGGAAAACATCAGTTAAGGAACTTAAACCCGTTGTTGATGATAAAAGAGAAGTGTTTGCTTTAGACTCGTGGTTTTTTTTCCAATGAGAATAAAGAGAAAGGGAGGGTGACTAAGTTAGATAAGCTGATTGCTGTTAATGATCAGCACGAAAAATAGGAAAAATCTTGGTTAATTCATAAGAGGCTTCTATAGAGAAAGGGAATGAGAAGGAGGTTCCAATGATATTGACTCTTATTCCGAGGCCACCTCCTCCCTTCCCTCAGCATCTTAAGAAGAAGGTGGAATATGTAAAGTTCCACAAATTAATATCCATGTTAGAGCTTCTATTAGTTAAAATGCCATTAGTCTAAGCAATTGAGCGGATGCCTGCATATACAAAGTTTATGAAGGATTTGCTGACAAAGAAGAGGACGGTGAGTTTTTTTCATACCCCGAGCCTACACCATGGGCGTGGCCGACACCGAAACCACTATTAGCCCAAGAAAACACTTGGTCTAGCTTACTACTAACTTAGGTATCTATGCAAGAGTTAAAAATAAATGGATTAACAAGCTCACTAAAAAAGGAAAAAAATTCAATAACTGAAACTGAATATAATTGTCAATAAGAAATATTAACAACATCAACCCTCTATCTAGTCTATAAAGATCCCTCAGATACCTTAAAGAACTACTAACTCTACTAAAGAAAGAGTTAAACTACAATAATCTAGAAAGTATGAGGTCGCACCACTGCTGAAAGAAGAAGATCCTACAGATGCGTCTGTTGTCGGTTCGGTATACCTAAATCTACATCATACAAAGATGTAACGCCAAATGACGTTAGTACATGGGAATGTATGGTATGTAATAAGGCTTAATGAAACAATAGGCTCAAACTGAAATATTGAACTAAGTGAGTAAACTGAATTCTACTAAGTACTCTAAATGATGTTATAAAAAAAGTACAAATATTATGTAAAATAGTTATGCATTTGAAAACTATACATCAAAATAAGTTTTGAAAATACTTAAAATTAGTTGGGTGATTCTCTTAACCCACATACACCATGAATGAGCGCATGATATCCAACCTCCAGTCTAATTTGGAGAGCTGTACAAGGCCTTGGTAGGGCAGAGGAAGAACTAAACTATGGATCCATACAATTCCCTTACAAGGGAATGTATGAGGAGTCACCCAAACCAGGCGACCCTAACTTATGCTGGCTACGCAGTTCCGGGGCTTTGGGTTATCTGAACAATCACCCATCTCAATGCTAAATAATCCTCCCAAAAAAAATACGAATATATAAACTATGCCTATCTTAGGAATCTAAAACATCTTTGTGCAGCCTTTCTAGATCAAAATAAATATAGATGTATAATGACTAGTGAGCCTCTATGCTCAAAATTGTACCCTGCTGGTGAGCCTCTATGCTCAAATTTGTACTTTGCTGGTGATCCTCTGTGCTTAAAACTTTTTAAAGTTGGTGAGCTTTTATGCTCAAAATAGAGTAAAACTGATGAGCTTCTATGCTCCAAACAAAGTAAAATTGGTGAGGTTCTACACTAAAAAGATGAGTAAAATTTGTGAGCTTTTATGCTCAAAACTGAGTAAAACTAGTGAACTTCTATGCTAAAAATTATGTTTAAAAAATATCCTTTCACTTTCCTTTTATAAAATAATGCAATAAAATAATACTGAAAGTCTTTTATGAAATACTCTCTAAAATATAACTCTATTTTTTTTTGAAAAATCATGTGTTTAAAGCTAAGTATGCTTACATGAACTTTCTCTCAAGATACTTTTCATAAAACTTGAAAGCCACCTCTTTTCATGAAAACAAGACATTTAAATAGTATGACAATATTTTCATGTAGTTTTAGCAAATGGAGTTCATGTGGTAGAAAAAACATGAACATCAATCAACAATCATGATACATAGAGATATCAACAGAGTAAACAAGGAACAACAATATATAACTCAAATTATAAGGAAGAACACCTAATTCACAAACTTTGTGCAAAATATTAAATCTTAGGTTCTTCTAAAACTAAACTGTAGATATAGGGCATGAGGAAGAATGGAGTTCCTCACTATGAATAGCCTTACATACGTCAAACACTTCAATCTTCAATGAGGAATCCGAAAAAACTAATTCTGAAACCTTATGAACTGGTTCCTCAATGATTCCTAGGGTTTTGCCTCAAGAACCACATTATAACCCATATATTAAGGTTAGTAATTATTAACTTAGCCTTAGGAATGAATTAGAGGACTTACCTTGGAGGAACTTGTGATTGGATATATTTGGAGAGCTTAATCCTCTTCAAAATCGTGAAAATTCATAGAGAATATTAGCTCTGGACATTTGATTATCATAAGGGTAATGTTAGAAATGATTTCCAACTCAAACATATATATATATATATATATATATATATATATATATATATATGTATATATGTGGAAGTAGAGTCAGGACAGGGCCTGGGGCAATGCGCCTGCTATCGTGCTAGCCTATTTTTCTTGAAATTCAGCCTTTTGCGCGTCGTGCCAGCTATGGCGCCACTCTGCTGAATTTTTTTGGTTTGGAGTTTGGTCCTAGGAACAGTGTGCCTCCCACTATGCCTATCTAACAATTTTTTATTCTAAAGTTTAGGGTCGAGTGCGATGCGCCTCCCAAAGCGCCTACATATCCATTTCTGGAAAGTGCTTTAGTAAAATATCCATAACTTTTTACTCCAAACTCAAATTGATGCAAGATCAGATTTGTTGAAAATAAGAATCAAAGGGATTAAATTTTATGGTTGAATAACCAAAAATACTTTTTAAACTAGTTCTGGTCATTCAAAGTTGACCATTGTAAGAGCTTATATAAAAAACTCCATCGATAGGAGAACTCTTAACTCAACTTTAGGCTAGAGATTCCTTATAACCTTAATTCATATTTAATGCACTCCCCGAACTTAAGAATTGATCTTAACACCTAATTTCCATAAAAATTTAGTTGGGTTGGGTTTTATCCATATACCTAGATAGTTTCAAACTTTTTCCAAAACTCTGAGGTGTTACCATTTTAAACTTGCTGATAATTTACATCACTGTATTGTGATTGGTTTTTATTTAACTATCTATAAGAAACAGGACCCTGGGCCTTCATCATCCCATGCATGATAGGTGATTTTATCTTTCCAAGGCATTATGTGATCTTAGTGTCTGATGTCGCTTGAAATATATAACTATCTAGGCTTGGGAGCCCTCAAACCAATGATAATGCAACTACTTATGGCTGACCGCACCATGAAAAGGGCATGGTATATTGTATGATGTTCTTGTGAAAGTGAAAAATTTCATCTTCCCAGCCGATTTTATCATTTTGGATTATGAGGTTGATTTCTAAGTTCCCAAAATCTTGGGATTACCTTTTTTGTTACTGGTCGAACGCTGGTTATTTTGAGAGTGGTAAGGTTTTTAGTTGAACAATGAGGAAGTTATGTCCAAAGTTTGAAGATTTATGAAGCAATCAAAGTACATGAGTTTCATTTCTATGATTGACACAATAGATGATGTGACTTAGGTTTTAGTCAAAGAGATGTTTGTGGTCGAAATATTGGTTGCAATGCTTTTGAACTTTAGGGGCGATGACACTAAAGAATACAATGAGACTATTAGTGCATCGGGTAGTATAGGTTCTTATTCTTGTTTTATGACAAAGTTTACTTTTGACTCTAGAAAATGAGAGAATTTACTAGCCTGTAATACCTAAAAGCTCCAAAGATCAAACCCGAGGGTTGAAGTTGAGGAAATAGGATAAATTTGCACAAGTCAGAGAATGACTCGTTAGGTGAATCGTCAGGTCACCTAACGAGTCATGGAGCGGCTCGTGAGGAGGGTACCAGGCCAGGGAATAGTCGGGGTCAGGGGGTCACCACGGGTGGAGCCATGGGTCGTGGTGTTACTTCATGACATGTGAAGTAAGTTGTGGTCAGAATGGCAGGTTGAAGGTCTGAAATTCCAGTAGCAGTAACAAGTGTGGACCACGAGTCATGGGTGGCCTCAACGACTTGTGAAGTCCGTCGTGGGGACTAGTAGAGTCCATTTTCCTACGAATTTAGTAAGGGTGTTTTCATAATCCCTAAGCTCTTAATTCCTAAACTATGTCGTTTAAGCTCTATTAGGAGTGTTTTAAGAGTGCTTAGCCTATCCTAAGTCATTCTCCCCCATGCATGAAAGATTAGAGGGTTCAACTAAAGATCAAGCTTGAGAATCTCCTAGTTCTTCCCCAAATCTCTTGGGGTTTCACGGAAAGGTGTAAAATTAGATTACCCAAGTATGTAGGATCATAAATAAGAACTTCTCTTCACTCTTATGCCCAATCTTCTTCTCAATTTCATGAGTTCAAGTGTATGATTCCAGGGGGGTTTTAACCCAAAGTATGAATTCTCTATGATTAATTCATCGGTCGATTCCCTTCATATTTTAAATCATATATTATGATTCATGAGCATGATTTATACTTATTTTGAATTACAATTTATGATTTTAAGTTTTGACAATATTATGCCCAATTATGCAAGTTTTATGAAAAGTTAAGATTATGATCTATGTTTTCAAACCTGATGAGATGTTTATCTTGAAATAATATTTATGAATCGCCCATGTACGAATCAATGATTTTGAATATCAATTCTATGTAAAGCTTGTTAAAGTTTAGGTAAGCTGTAATACCTCGAATGTGCCTAAGACTAGACTCGGGAATTTGAAATGAGAAGCAATAGAAAAATCTGAGATATTACATAGATCGACTAGTGGTACGAGTCGTAAGATGGTCTAACGACCCATGGGGAGCCACCCATGGTCAGATTCTTCAGAAGGAGACTCAGAGGTAATGAGTCCATGGTACGACCCATAGGACAATGTAACGAGTCATAGGTTGGGGTCGTTGGTTGTCATCAGGGTGCCAAAGTTTGATGGTATGAGTCGTAGTACGACTCTTTGTGAGGAAAAACAATCCGTGTTAAGCACCCTTAGAAGGAGAAGGAAATTCTCCCAGTCAAGGTAACATTGGAACTCACGACTTGTTGGATGAAGGTACGAGTCGTGGTGTGACTCGTGAGAAGTCCAGATGCAGGTTTCGTCAGAGGTCTTAACGGGAGGAAGTAACAGATCGTTGTGTTGAGTAACGACTCATTCTATTGAGTTGTTGTCATAGGACCAGAGAAGGTAAGAAATTATGGAAAGAAGTAACGGGTGGATACGACGAGTCGTGGTATCAAAGGACGACTCATGGTATCTATTAAGGTCACTGACAGTGCAGAATTTTATGACTTTTTATTAAGGGTATTTATGAAATTTTTAGGCTCTAAGGTCCTAAACTATGTCAGTTTAAGCTCTATTAGAAGGTTTTTAAGAGTGTTAAACTTATCCTAAGCCTTACCATTCCATGCATGCAAGTTTAAAGTTCTTCCTTGGAAATCAAGCTAGGGAATTCCCCAAGTTATCTCCAATTTCCTTTGGGCTTTCAAGAGGGAGTATAAATCAGATTTATCCAGGTATGTGAGGCTATGAAGGAGAGTTCCTTTCACTCTCATGCTAAAAAATCTTCTTAATTCCATGGATTTCAATTCTAGATTCAAGTTCACAATCTTATGGGGTTTATTCCAAATTTTGTGAAATTATCTATGATCTATCTATGGGTCAATTGCCTTCATGTGTCAAACCTTGTTTTATGATCTATGGATAGATTTTGTATCTATTTGACTATTAATTTGTAGTTTTAAATTTTGATTAAATTATGCCAAGTTATGTAAGTTTCATGAAAATTCAAGTTATGATTCCATTATGATCTTGATCTTCCTAAGCCCTAAATTATGATTTATGATTATTGATTTGATTTCTCTCAAGTATTCATCGTGGATTTATGAATATCAAGTATATAAATTTTTACAATCATGCATTATTTTCATGGTTTATGGATTTATGACTCTTGGCCAACTCATGGGCCTATATTCATGGCTAATCAGGTATTTCAAGTGGGATCAAGTATGTTATTCTTTATTTGGTCATGAACTTAATGAATGTTTCATGATTACTATACGAGCCCTCATGTGCATGTTTTGGAAACAGTGTCTAGCACCGAGTAGATTCGGCGTTCAAGTAAACCCCGTGGTCTCCGAACAACATGCCACCATAGGTATATTCATTTATTGTTGGATCCCTGTGATATCACCATACTGCACGTCCCTTGCCTGGCAAGCTTGGGACAGTCCTGACCACTTGGGCGAGATAGTGGGGCATCATGTAAGCTATATCATGATGGTGTCGGTTAAGATGAGTTCTCCCATCGTTCCTCATGATTTATGCATGGTTATGTTTATATTACTTTGGCTCAAATTTTGTTTTATAAAGTTTGTCTTATGACTATGATTATGATTGGATTATGAATGGCTTGAAAACCTTGAGCCTTATGTTTACATTATCATATTTACTTTATGATCATGTTATCCTACTCTTATGAACTTTTATGTATTTTAACTGTCCATTTTTACTTACCTTACATACTCAGTACATTCCATGTAATGACCGCATACTCTATCCTGTATCATTTCTTGACACAGGTCCGAAGGATCAGTCTCAGCTGCATTACTAGTCTTGCTTTCTCCTCAGGCCTGCCTAGCCAGTGTTGGTGATTCTCCATTCTTCGAGGACATTCAGTTACCCATTGTTACATTCATTTAGTTACAGATTTTGTCAAGCTAGTTGGGGATGTTGTCTCGTCAGCTCATCAGTTATGTTAGAGGCTTTTCAGACATTATGTAGAAATCATCTTGTCATTTTTGACTCTGTTTTAGATAGATATGTATGTAGACTTCTTATTAAGCATGTTTTATTTTATCATTTCCACTTTTTGTATGCCCTTAGATTCTATGTTCGTGCCATGGGTTGACTTGGAGTCTTTCGGAATTCCTTGTCCCTTGTCTCTATTCGGGGTTACGTTTGGGTTATGACAAACTTAGTATCAGAGCATTTGGTTTTGAAGTGTCCTAGGGTGTTCGAATGTTGTGTTAAGTGGAGTCTTTTTCACCGGTGTGAAGCACACCACACTTATGGTGAAGAGGCTAAAAAATGTTTTAGGAAATGTCCCTTCTTTCATGATCTATGCCATGCGATGAAATGTCTCTCTATCCTTCTAACTCGTGCTATACATATTTGCAAAATCATTCCTCCTTGCCGAGTTAATGGAAGAAGAAATGGAAATAGAAATGGCCACGAGAATGGCAATGGGGATGGGCACCAGAAGGCCCCACCAGCCCCCCAGGATCATTTGCCCAAGCTGGTTGCGCATGCAGAGTTTAGCGCAACCATTTAGATGTTGGCATATATATTGATCGCCAAGTCATCCAATAAGCGGTAACACATGTTCCCCATAGTGGGAATGTGGTAGTGGAAAGGGTCAAAGATTTTCTTAGGATGAACCCTCTGGATTTCCTTGGATCGAAGGTGGATGAGGATCTACATAAGTTTATTGATGACATACAGAAGATCACCCAGATTATAGGGGTGATAGGGGAGGAGTGTACGGACCTAGCCTCTTATCAGTTAAAAGGGGTATCCCATATATGGTTCAGGCAATGGAAGGATAGTAGGATAGTTGGAGCAGGTCCCATTGGTTGGGATTAGTTTCTTACCGCTTTCTTGGATCGATTCTTTCCCTGAGAGCTAAGGGAAATCAAAGTAGCAGAGTTTATGAACCTGAAAAAAATGATATGACAGTCCTGGAGTATGCTTTGGAGTTCACCCGCTTGTCCAAGTATGCACCAGAGATGGTGGCCGATTAGAGAGCTCGGGTGAGTAGGTTTATGCACGGGATAGTGGACTACCTGGTCAAGGATTAGAGGACCACTATGCTTCACCAGGACATTCATTTTGCTCGGTTGGTTTTGTATGCCTAGCAGATGGAGGCAGAGAATTTGAGAGAGAAAGAGAGAGAGGCCAAGAGGGCCAGGACAGATAACTATGGGTTCTCCCAGCAGAGATTGGGAGGTGAACATCACTAGCAGTCTCATCAGAGGTCATTAGCTCAGCGCCATCTTAGGCCAGTGCTCCATCTGGACTGCGAGGTGATCAGAGGAGCAGAGCATCAGGTTTGAGGGGACAGAGGAGCATGCAGGAAGATCGTACCTTCCCAGCCTGCAGGAAGTGTGGCAAGAGTCATGTAGGAGACTGCTTGTTGGAATCAGATATCTACTTTTGGTGTGGTTGGTTCGGCCACAGGTGATGGGAGTGTCCGTTTACTAGACAAGGTGTTGGTAGAGGTCGTGCTTAGGCTACCGGCTTAGTAGGGTGGTCCACCAGTGCAAGTGGTGGCCAGCACCAGAACAGATTTTATGCCTTTGCATCTCGCCAGGAGCAGGAGACTTCACCAGATATGGTCTCCGGTATGTTATGAGTATTCCACATTGATGTATATGCATTGTTAGATCCAGGGGCTACTTTATCTTTTGTGACACTCTATGTGGCTAGTAGTTTTGGAGTCTGTCCCGACATCCTATCCGAACCCTTCTCAGTCTCTATTCCAGTTGGTGATTCAGTTATAGCTCGACGGGTATATAGAAACTGCCCTGTCACAATCCTATAGAAGGTCACCTTAGCATATTTAGTAGAGTTGGCCATGACAGATTTTGATGTTATCTTTGGCATGGATTGGCTATATGCATGTTAAGCCTAAGTGAATTTTAGAAGCCATACGGTAGAGTTCATGTTTTTGGGTGAGCCAGTCCTAGAGCGGAAGGGTAGTTCAGATGTGCCTGTAGGTCACTTCATTTCCTACCTTAAGGCCAGAAAGATGATCTCTAAAGGTTGCATGTACAATCTAGTTAGGGTTAAGGATGCTACATTCGAAACCCCGACTATACAGTAAGTTCCTATAGTGTGTTAATATCCAGAAGTGTTTCCAGATGATTTACCAGGAATTCCTCCCGAAAGGGAGATCGATTTTGGTATTGACATTCTTCCCGATATGCAGCCTATATCTATTCCTCCTTATAGAATGGATCCAACTGAACTAAAGGAGTTGAAGGAGAAGTTGAAGGATCTTTTATACAAGGGTTTTTTCAGACCAAGCAAATCCCCATGGTGGGTGCACCAGCTTTCTTTGTTCGGAAGAAGGATGGTTCCCTTCGGATGTGCATTGATTACCGGCAGTTGAACAAGGTCACCATCGAGAATAGGTATCCTGTCCCTAGAATGATGACTTGTTTGACCAACTTCATGATGCCAAGTGTTTCTCAAAGATAGACCTCATATCTGGGTATCATCAGCTCAGGGTTTGGGAAAGTGACATTCCGAAGATAGCCTTCAGGACTCGGTATGGTCACTATAAGTTTGTAGTTATGTCTTCTGGACTAACGAATGTTCTTACATATTTTATGGATTTGATGAACAAGGTGTTGAAGCTGTATTTGGGTCGTGATTATTTTCATAGATGACATTCTCGTGTACTCTCAGAGAAAGAAGGAGCATGTCGCTCTTTTAAGGGTGGTGCTACAAACTCTTAAGTAATGCCAGTTGTATGCTAAGTTCAGCAAGTGTGAGTTTTCATTAAACTCGGTAGAATTTCTGGGTCACGTGGTGTCAAGTGAGGGTGTACAGATGGACTCTAAAAAGATCGAAGCTGTGGAGAATTGGCCTAGACCAGTCTGTCTTTTAGATATCAGGAGTTTCTTGGGCTTAGCTGGTTACTATAGGAGATTCGTGGAAGGATTTTCATTCATTGCAGCACCATTGACTAAGTTGACCCAGAATAAAGTGAAGTTTCAATGGTCGGAGGCCTGTGAGAAGAGCTTCCGAGAGTTGAATATTCGACTCACCTCAGCAACAATGTTGACTCTACCTGAGGGTACCGATGGGTTTGTGGTATATTGTGACGCCTCATGGATCAGCCTTAGTTGTGTATTAATGCAGCATGATAAGGTCATACCCTATGCTTCCAAGCATCTGAAAGTCCATGAGAAGAACTATCCGACTCACAACCACGAATTGGCGGTTGTAGTATTTGCCTTGACGATTTGTAGACACTAAATTTATGGGGTCTATGTGGATGTGTTTACGGACCACAAAATCCTATAGTACGTGTTTACCTAGAAGGATCTATATCTACGTCAAATGAGGTGGTTGGAGCTTTTTTAGGATACGATATGAGTTTCCTTTACAATCCGGGAAAGGCTAATGTGGTGGAAGACACTCTTAGCAGACTTTATATGGAGAGTCTAACCCATGTAGATGAGGAGAGGAAAGAGTTAGTAAAGGATGTACATCGGCTTACACAACTAGGAGTTCGCTTTGTTGATTCAATATAGTTGTGTCATTGTTCAGAATGGATCAGAGTCTTCATTGGTGACTGAAGTCAAGGCTAGAAAAGATGAGGATCCTATTTTGGTAAAGTTGAAGGAAACCGTTCAGAATTAGAAGGTGGAGGTTTTCTCCCAAAGGGGAGATGGTATACTACGACATTAGTGTCATTTGTGTGTACCAAGAGTTGATGATTTGAGGGAGCGGATGTCGCATAAGGCTCATTGTTCTAGATATTCTATACATCCAGGTGCCACCAGGATATACCATAACCTACGAGAAGTTTATTGGTGGAATGGCATGAAGAAGGACATAGCAGAGTTTGTGGCTAAGTATCCGAGTTGTCAACAGGTGAAGGTTGAGCATTAAAGACCAGGAGGTGTGCTTCAAGACATTACTATCCCTACTTAGAAGTGGGAGGAAATTAATATGGACTTCATTAGAGGTTTCCTCGTAATCTTCGACAATATGACTCTATTTGGGTGGTTGTGGACAAGTTGACTTAAGTAGCTCACTTTCTACCAATCAAAACTACCGATTCAACGGCGGATTATGCTAGGTTGTATATTCAGGAGTTAGTTCGATTGCATGGAGTTCCCTTGTCCATCATATCAGTTAGAGGTACTCAGGTTACCTCCCAGTTTTGGAGATCATATCAGAAGGGACTTGGTACTCATGTCAAGCTTAGCACAACATTTCACCCGCAAATAGATGGTCAGGTTGAACGGACCAGTCAGACTCTTGAGGATATGTTGAGAGCATGTTTGATTGATTTCAAAGGTGGTTGGGATGATCATTTACCTCTCATCGAGTTTGCGTATTACAACAATTACTATTCCAGCATTTAGATGGCTCTGTTTGAGACTCTTTATGGGCGGAGATGTAGATTGCCTACTAGTTGGTTTGAAGTTGGCGAAGATGCATTGATAGGACAAGATTTAGTCCATTAGGCTATGAAGAAAGTTTATCTTATAAGGGAAAGGTTGAAAAAAACTCAGAGTCATCAAAAATCCTATGCGGACGTGAGGAGGAGAGAACTTGAGTTTGAAGTTGATGATTGGGTGTTTCTGAAGGTATCTCCCATAAAGGGAGTGATGAGATTCAGAAAGAAGGGGAAACTCAATCCCCTCTATGTTGACCTATACAGGATTGTGAAATGTGTTGGCAAGGTGGCTTATGTGTTGGAGTTGCCCTCAGAATTGTCTTTAGTACATCCAGTTTTCCATGTGTCGCTTTTAAAGAAGTGCATGGGTGATCCGGCTTTGGTTGTCTCGGTGAAGAGCATAGGTGTAAAGGATAGTATTAGCTATGAAGAGGTTCTGGTTGAAATACTTGATCGTCAGGTCCGAAAGCTAAGAAATAAGAAAGTATCTTTAGTAAAGGTTGTTTGGAGGAATCAGCATGTTGAGGGAAGTATGTGGGAAGACGATGCAGATATAATGGCTAAATACCCACATCTATTCCCCACGGCTCAGTCCCAGCTTGAGGTATCAGTTTCCTCCTTAGTATTCTATTCAGTTTCATGTTTAGTTCATGTGTCCCAGTTTCTTTCATGTTAATGTATATATGCGTGATTCATGAATTCAGTTCAGTCATGTATTCAGGTTCGGAGTTAGTCACTCAGTCAGTTTTCAGCTTTAGATGTTCAGTATTTAATATGTCAGTTCTATTTCCCTAGCTTTCGGTATGTTCATTCACATTCGAGGACAAATGTTCCCAAGAGAGAGATATTATAATACCCTATATGTTCCTAAGACTAGACTCAGGAATTTGGAATGAGAAGCAGTAGAAAAATTTGAGATATTACTCAGAATGACTCGTGGTATGAGTCATTGGAGGGTCTAACGATACGTGGTGAGCCACCCATGGTCAGATTCGGCAGAAAGAGACTCAGAGATAACGGGTCCATGATACGACCTGTAGGACGATGTAATGAGTCGTAGGTTGGGGTCATCGATTTTCACTAGGGTGCTAGAGTTGGATGGTACAAGTAATATTACAACTCGTTATTCGGAACAATGAGTCGTGGTAAGTGCCAGTGGGAAGGAGTAGAAAATTCTCCCAATCGAGGTAATGGATGGAACCCACGACTCATTAGATGAAGGTACGATTCATGTTGTGACTCGTGGGAAGTCTAGATGCAGGTTTCATCAGAGGCAGTAACGGGAGAAAGTAATGGATCAATGTGTGGAGCAACAACTAATTCTATCAAGTTGTTCTCATAGGAACAGAGAAGGTAAGAAATGATGGAAATAAGTAATGGATGGATACCACGAGTCATGGTATCGATCATGGTCAGTGACAATGAAAAATTTTCAGACTTTTCACTAAGGGTATTTTCATAATTCATAAGCTCTAAGGCCCTAAACTACATTTTTTTAAGATCAATTAGGAGGGTTTTAAGAGTGTTAAACTTGTCCTATGCCTTTCCATTCCATGCATGCAAGTTTGGAGTTCTTCCTTGGAGATCAAGCTTGAGGAATTCCCGAATTTTTCTCCAATTTCCTTTGGGCTTTCCAGAGAGAGTGTAAATCAGATTTACCCAGATATGTGTCATGACCCGAATAAAGGCCCAGATCGAGACACGAGACAAGGAACCCTGAGAGGCTCCAAGTTGACCTGTGACATGATCATAACATAACATTAACAAGAAAATAACTAACAAAATCACAACTGAGTGGAAACCAACACATACATAACAGATAATCTAATAAAACTCTGATACATATACTAAATCTATTTACACAAGTCTGAAAGCCTCTATTGCACTAATGAGTTTCTGGGACAAGCCCCCAACTAACTCCTAAAGTCTGAAAACTGAAACATGAAATAGAAAATGTAAATCATGTCCTTGTGAGATGAGGACTCACCACAAGCAGCTGAGATGGGAATGGAGCATATCTAACCACGTAGCTGAGTCTGGAAACCTGAATCTATATCATGAAACAAGCACATAAAGCATGCGGTCATTACTTAGAATGTACTGAGTATACAGGATGCATAAGTAAACTAAACATGCAGGGATACAAAGGGAAGTAAACTGAATGCACCACTGAACATATAACTAAGCTGAAATAAAATGACCCTGTCTGAGATATACATATGTATTAACATGAAGCTTTTATTTGAAAACACTTACTAAAGTGTAACCAAACTGATGCATACGGTCATGTGTTGTACATATACTGAGAATTGGAACTGTAACTGATATCATACACTGTACTGACCATCTATGGATAATTGAGTCTGAATCATGTTAAATTGGTGTTAACTGAAATCTAAAATTATATAGAACTGAGATGAACTGATATAGTAGAATAGGGTAGACATTCTCTACTATTGAGAGTCCCTGACTGACTACAGGAAATATTCTTGGCTATGGAGAGTCCCTGACTGACTAAGGGAATCATTATGTACTATGGAGAGTCACTGACTAACTAAGGAAATATTCTCTGCTATGGAGAGTCCCTGACTGACTATGGGAAACATTCTCGGCTATGGAAAGTACCTGATTGATGAAGAGAAACATTCTCAGCTATGGAGAGTCCCTGACTAACTAAGGGAAACATTCTCGGCTATGGAGAATCCCCGATCATAGTAGAACATGGAGGTAACTAGTCTGACGTCATTCATCTAGTCTAAGTTACTTCAGCTAATTAGAGATATGAACATTCAATTAATAACGCAATATTGAATTCATTTATAGTTGATTAAGGCTACTTTCTACTACAAACAAGCCCAAAAGTCTGAAGGATCATTTTCATGCTTTATCATCATAATTCATATCATCATAGTCCCAAATCATCGTTAAATCACACATTCTACATTCATGAGACATCTATAGGGTCAGATCATACTTTAAACATATCCACAACATTTAAATCCCATGTTCATAGCATATGGTGTACCCTAGATTCGTGTAAGATCCATAGGTCTATATCATACTTTAATACATACCCAAAATCATAGTGAAGGAATATACGTATTTCATATTCACCCAAGCCCATAAGTTGTAATTGTATCTCAACATATATCTTAAATCATATATTCTAGATTTACAGAACCCATATGAATGCTCATGGTTTTAACATATATAATGAGTTCATGGTAAAAGCATGTGAATGCCAATGAAACCCCATTTCAAAATTTATGCTAAATCATGATGAAAATACTAAAATCATGCTTTTCATATATCATATACATAATTCAAGAGAGTATAAGTAACTTCATCAGCATACACGACTATTAACCATGAAGAGTCTTAGAATTTAGGGAGAACATATGAGAATTCATGCAAAAATTGAAACCCTAGAACATGCTTTTCTAGAATAACAGGATTTGGGTTTTTAGTATAAAAGTTTGGGGCACAAGGATGAAAGGATATCCTTGTTGAAAACCCACATACCTGATTAAAAGAAATCTTCCACTCAAACTTGAACCTTGAAGATATTGAAGAAACCCTAGGTGATCCTTGAGCCTTGAGAGAGAAGAGGAAGAAGGACTTGAGAGCTCTTTGATAAAATGAAAGTTCAGGCTAGATACCTGCCTTAAAACTTCCCATTTGATACCCAAAATGGATAGTTTAGGAGTTAGAAGCATAGAATTTTATGAAAAAACCCTTGGAAATTTGTAGGAAAAATCCATCTGCCAGTCCCCACAAGGCACTCCACGAGTCGTGGGGTTGACAATGAATCATGATGCCAAGTCATGGAGTGCATTGGAAAGATTCTCAAAAATTCCTCGAATCTACCAACGACTGACTTCACGAGTCGTTAGCTGACTTAATGACTTGTGACTTCTTCCATTATCACAAAACACAAAAATCCTACTCTTCATCCCATGACTGACAAGATGAGTCGTTACTTGATACGATGACTTGTCCTGTCCTCTCGTTGTCACCATTTCCTGGGACACCTTTTTAAATTTTTTGCATCCACCCGACGACCGACGTAATGAGTCATACTACAACTCGTTCTGAGGTGAAATTTCCACTTTTCTTTTGAATTCTTTCTTAAAGTATGGGGTCTGATCTTAGAAACTTTTAGGGTGTTACAATATCTCCCCCTTAGGAGCATTTGTCCTCAAATGTAGGCTAAACATGCTGAAAACTAGGGAAATAACTGATATCCCAAATACTGAACATTTACAACTGAAACTGATGGAGTATCTGACTCCGGGATTATCTTACATATCTGAACTTGATATGTAAATTTTACATGAATGCTAAGGTGTGAGGGGGAACGAAATACATGAAAATGACATGGAACTAGATGGAATCACTGAGAAGGATCTTTCCCTGTAACTGGCACTGAGTTTATACGATATAGACTGGGCCATCAATCTCAAATCACTTTCTAATACTGAACTAGAATTCATGATATCTAGTCTAATTGAAAGTTAAGGACTCATGAGCATGAATCATTCACGACGTCTAAACCTGAGCACAAACATGAGGTACCCTTATCTACTGAGCTATTAAAGCAACTTTTAAAGACTGAATTTTAGTGGAACATACTGGAAGGCATGGGTTAACACACATAGATGGTTTATAACATGAGGATGAGCCTTAAGGATTCATAGAGTAATACTAGAAGCACTGTCAAAAGCGGCTATCTAGAAATTCTAGAAGTCTGGACATACGAATGGGTAGAGCATAACTTCAATTGGAATTCAAGAGGAATTATGTAAACCTGAAGGGATTGACATATCGTAACTGTTAGGGCTAGAACTCCCCTACTAGCATACTTAAGATTCGACTGGCCTCACAGACTTACCATCTCCCCCTTATCTTTATGCAATCATTCTAAGGCTCCTGAATCTTTCTTAAGGTTGGGCTAAACAACTAACTCTTGACATCTCCCCCACCTCTAACATTCACCATAAACCTCATACTCATTGCTACTTCAAACCATATATCGATAACTTATTCTCAACAACATCACAAGAGCTTCTTATTCAATACTGGGGTTCTGGGCTATCAACATATAAAGAGTAACACGAGAAACTCATAACATACCTTTGACTACTTTTGGTGACTTGCCCTTATCCTGATGTGCTGTCAAAGCATAGGAGCAATTTTGATGTTGTCCGCCACCTGCGCTAGATGATGCACCCTATTGAGATTGGTGGTTCGCAGGAGCTATTGAAGAGGTCGCTGAGGCTATACTCTCGACCCACTTAGCTGCTGCACAATCTCAGTGCTTATGAACCAACTTGTTACACCAGAAATAAGAATCTGAGTTGGCCATACATTCTCCCAAATGGTGCTTCCTACAACTCTTACAAGGTGGATAGGTAATCTCCCTTACCCTAGGTCTGTACGGAACACTGGCTATCGAAGGTGCTCGAGATGATGATCACCGTTTGGAGCATGAGTGACATCCACCACTCAACCTATGAGGGGAAAACTCTAAATCTCCTGTCCTAGCCCTCTTAGCCTCTCTCTTTTTCCTTCACCTATTCCTCTTCTATTTGTTGAGCAAATATCACCAAACATGGAAAGTCTATGTCCTTGTGCAGCATGGCAGTCCTGCACTCTTCGACCAAAGAGTCTGACACTTCATTCATGAACCTGCTCACACGAGACCTCTGGTCAGCTACCATCTCCGGTGCATACTTGGACAACCGGGTAAACTCTAATGCATACTCCTAGACAGTCATGCTATTCTATCTCAAGTTGATGAACTCTGCCGCCTTTATGTCCCTCAGCTCCTTAGGGAAAAACCTATCCAGGAACGCATTCATAAACTCATCCCAACCTCCCAACTATCTCTCCACTGACAAAACCATATGTGAGCGACTCCTTTCAGCTGGTATAAGGATAACTCTGCGCTCTCCATTTCCATCACCCCCATGATTTGGGTGATCTTCTGGATCTTCTCTAAGAACTCATATGGGTCCTCGTTCACCTTTAACACTAAGAATTCGGGAGGATTCATTCTGAGGAAGTCTCTTACCTTAGCTGTCGCTACTTCTCATTCTGTGGAATATGAGCCATCGCTTGCTGATTAATCTAGGCGGTCATGGCCTGTGGCAACATGTGAAAGGTTGCCGACATGAGTAACCTAGTTGTCCATCTAGTTCACTAAGGCTGGTGGGGCTTGCTTGCGCCCATTATCATTTTTTCTTCCATTCGGTCATCTGAGAGGCATTATCTGCGAGCACATAGAGAACGAGTCAAGAGAGGAACTATTAGAGTTTCATACTCTACGCACGACAAGAATCATGAATAAAAGGGAACATTCCTAAAATGTCGCGTAGCTTCTTCGTCATAAGTGTGGCACGCTTCACACCTATGAAAAAGACTATACTTAATGTAGCTTTCATACACCCTAGGAAAGTCTAAACCTTTTCTTTGATACTAAGTTTGTTAGGGCTTGAACATAGGCTCGGATCCAAACACAAGACAAGAAACCCTAAGAGGCTCGAAGTCGACTCATGGCATGATCATAGTATAACATTAACAAGACAACAACTAACAGAATCACAACTGAGCGGAAGCCAACTGATACATAAGAAATAATCTAATAAAACTCTGATACATAAACTGAATTTGTTTACACATGTCTGAAAGCCCCTACTACACTAATGAGTTGCTGGGACAAGCCCCCCGCTAACTCCTAAAGTTTGAAAACTGAAACATAAAATAGGAAACATAAATCACATCATCGAGCGATGAGGACTCACCACAAGTAGTAGAGATGGGAATCGAGTATATCTAACCATGTGGCTGAGTCTAGAAACCTGAATCCATATCATGAAATGATATAGCACATAAAGCATGCGGTCAGTACTTAGAATGTACTGAGTATGCGAGAAGCGTAAGTAAACTAAACGTGCAAGTATACAAAGGGAAATAAACTTAATGCATCACTGAACATATAACTGAGCTAAAATACAATGACCCTATCTAAGATATACATATGTATTAACATGAAGCTTTTATTTGAAAACATTTACTGAAGTGCAGTCAAATAGATGCATAATGGTCATGTGTTGTACACACACTAAGAACTGCAACTGTAACTGATATCATAAACTATACTGACCATCCGCTGATAATTGAGTCTGACTCCAGTTAAACTGATGTTAATTGAAATTTGAAGTTATACGGAACTGAGCTGAATTGATATTGTAGACTAAGGGAGACATTCTCTGCTATGGAGAGTCCCTGACTAACTAAGGGAAACATTCTCGGCTATGGAGAGTCTCTGACTGACTAAGGGAATCATTCTATGCTATGGAGACTCCCTAATTTACTAAGAGAAATATTCTCTGCTATGGAGAGCCTCTAACTAACTAAGGGAAACATTATCGGCTATGGAGAGTCCCTGACTGACTACGATAAACATTCTCGGCTATGGAGAGTCCCTGATTGACTAAGAGAAACATTCTCGGCTATGGAGAGTCCCTGACATACTAGAACATGGAGGTCACTACTCTAACATCATTCGTCTAGTCTAAGTTACTTCAGCTAATCAGAGACTTGAGCATTCAACTAATTATGCCATAATGAATTCATTTAGAGTTGATTAAGGCTACTTTCTTCTAATAACAAGCCCAAAAGTCTAAAGGATCATTCTCATGATTTATCATCATAATTCATATCATCATAGTCCAGAATCATTGTTAAATCATATATTCAACATTTATGAGACATCTATAGAATTAGATCATACTTTAAATATATCCATAACATTTAAATCTCATGTTATAGCATATGGCATACCCTAGATTCATGTAATATCCATAGGTCCAAATCATACTTTAACACATACCTGAAATCATAGTGAAGGCATATATATATTTCATATTCACCCAGGCCCATAAGTTCTAATCGTATCTCAACATATATATTAGATCATATATTCAAGATTTACGGAACCCATATGATCGACTCATGATTTAAACATATATAGTGAGTACATGGTAAGAGCACGTGCATGTCAATGAAACCCCATTTCGAAATTTATGCTAAATCATGGTGAAAATGCTAAATTCATGCTTTTCATATACATGTACATTATTCGAGAGAGTGTAAGTAACTTCACAATAATACACCACTATTAACCATGATGAGTCTTAGAACTCAGGGAGAACATATGAGAATTCATGCATAAATTGAAACCCTAGAACATGCTTTTCTAGAATCAAAGGATTTGGGTTTTTAGTATAAAAGTTTGGATCACAAGGATGAAAGGAGGTCCTAGCTGAAAACACACATACCTGAATAGAAGAAATCTTCCACTCGAACTTGAATCTTGAAGACCTTAAAGAAAACCTTGGTGATCTTTGAGCATTGAGAGAGGAGGAAGAAGGACTTGACAATGCTCTTTGATCGAACGAGGGTTCAGGCTAGATACCTCCATTAAAATATCCCATTTGATACCCAAAATGACGTAGTTGGGATTTAGAAGACTAGGATTTTACGAAAACACAGAAATTTGTAGATAAAATCCATCTGCCAGGCCCCATGAGGCACTCTATGAGTCGTGGGGTTGACAACAACTCGTGATGCCATGTCGTGGAGTGCACTGGAAAGATTCTCAAAAATTCCTCGAATCTGCCGACGACTGACATCACGAGTCGTTAGCTAACTTAATGACTCATGACTCGTTCTGTAATCACAAAGCCCAAAAATCCTGCTCTTCATCCCACGACTGACACGATGAGTCGTTACTTGATTCAACGACTCGTCTTATCCTTTCGTTGTAACCACTTCCTGGGACCCCTTTTTTAATTTCTGGAATCCACCCGATGACCGATATAATAAGTTGTTGCCTACCTAACGACTTGTCGATTCATCTGTGGTCACTGAACCATACTTGCACTCCTTAACTGCTTACCATGAGTTAGACCATGACTCGTTAGGTCACCTAACGAGTTAGACCATGACTCGTTAGGTCACCTAACGAGTCATACCATGACTTGTTCTGAGGTAAAATTTGGGGTCATTCTTAAAGTTTGGGGTCTAATCTTAGAAACATTCGGGGTGTTACAGTATGAAAGGCTATAAATTAGATTTCCTTTTACTCTCATGCTCAAAATTCTTCTCAATTCCATTGATTTCAATTCTAGATTTAAGTTCATGATCTTATGGGGTTTATGCAAAATTTTGTGAAATTCTCTATGATCAATGTATGGGTCAATTCCCTTCATGTATCAAATCATGTTTTATGATCTATGGGCATATTTTATATCTATTTGATTATTAATTCATAATTTTAAATTTTGATTAAATTATGTCCAATTAGGTAAGTCCATGAAAAGTCAAGTTATGATTCCATTATGATCTTGATCTTCCTAAGCCCTAAATTATGATTTATTATTATTGATATGATTTCTCTCAAGTACTCATCATGGATTTATGAATATCAAGTATATAAATTTTTACAAGTATGCATGGTTTTCATGGTTTATGGATTTATGGCTCTTGGTCAACTCATGGGCCCTTATTTATGGCTAATCATGTATTTCAAGTGGGATCAAGTGTTTTATTTATTTTTCCATGAACTTTATGAATGATTTCACGATTATAGGAGCCCTCATGTGCATGCTTTTTGGAGCAGTGTCTAGGACCGAGTAGAACCGGCGTTCAGGTAAACCCCGTGGTCTCTAAACTACATGCCACCGTAGGTATTTATATTTATTATTGAATTCCTGTGATATCACCATATTGCATGTCCCTTGCCTGGCAAGCTTGGGGCGATCCTGACCACTTGGGAGAAATAGTGGGACATTATGTAAGCTCTATCATGATAGTGTCGGTTAAGACGAGTTCTTCCATTATTCATCATGATTTATGCATGGTTATGTTTATGTTACTTTGACTCACATTATGTTTTATAAAGTTTCTCTTATGACTATGATTATGATTGGATTATGAATGGTTTGAAAACCTTGAGCCTTATGTTTACATTATGATATTTACTTTATGATCATGTTTTCCTACTCTTGTGAACTCTTATTATTTTAACTGTCCATTTTTACTTAACTTGCATACTCAGTACATTCCAAGTACGGACCGCATACTCTATGATGTATCGTTTCATGATACAGGTCCGAGGGATCAATATCAGCCGCATCACTAGTCTTGCTTTCTACTAAGGCCTGTCTAGCCAGTGTTGGTGAATCCTCATCCTTTCAAGACATTCAGTGAGGCCAGACAACTGAGAGTTCCAAGGACCAAGAGTTCTTAAGTTTGAGACCTACCATATTCACTAGATCAGACCTGAGTGAGGATCCTCAGGACTTTATTGATCAGACATATAGGGTGTTGAATGTGATGCTAGCAACAATGACTGAGGAAGTAGAGTTAGCAGCCTTCAGACTACGTGATGTGATTATATTGTGGTATGAGGCTTGGGCTTGATCTAAACGAGCTGATGCACCTCCAATTGAGTGGGAAGAGTTTTTTGAGGCCATTATGCACCACTATCTGCCCCGGGAGCTTCGAGGGGCTCGAGCTAAGTAGTTTTTTCACCTAAAGTAGGGAAGTATAAGTGTGCATGAGTATTGTCTTCAGTTTAATTCTCTTGCCAGGTATGCTCCGCAAATGGTTCATACAATGGAGGATAGAGTTCATCGGTTCATGTTAGGGCTAGGGCTTTATATAACTCGAGATTGTTTGGGGGTATCTACTATTATACCCTGGAAGCTCAAAGGTCGGACCCGAGAGTTGAAATGGGGAAATGTGGAAATTGATATTGCAGTCTCAGGATAAGCCGTTCCATGACTCGTGAGGGTAGCCCAAGAGTTGTCAGGAGACTCATGGGGAAGGTCTGGGTGTTGAGAAAAATGTTGGAAGAGTTGAGACCCCACGGACTGTCACGTCCCAAAACTAGAGTAGGGCGCAACTGGCACTCGATTTATGATTGATCGAGAAACCGGCTATATGACATCTGTAACTGTAATACGTAGTCCATATAGGCCACCTGTCACTGTAAACTAAAGAATAAACTGGACTCGTAAGGTCTCAACAATACAGGGTAAACAATCGAAATGCAACCAAGGCAATTAGTGTGCTAAACCAAGCAACAATAGGCCGTCGAGGCCACAAACTGAATAACACTATACACACTAAGTCCATAGAGCCTCTAAAGAGTAAACTGACTAATGGTCGGAACACGGCTCCGACCTACTCAACCTGCATCTCAAAACTCAAGCACAAATAACTAAGCCCTATCTCCAGGAAGAAAGGAGCATACCAACAATCTATTGATCTCACGAACTGCTACTCAACTAGACATCCTGACCTCTACCTGCACATGCGGCACGAACGCAGGTCCCCAAGTAAGTGGACGTCAGTACGAATGAAATGTACTGGTATGTAAGGCTGAAACTGTAACCATAAGATAACAATCCTATAATAACTAACTTAGCATATAAACATATAAAGGATAAATATAACCTAGAACTCTGCAACCTGTAATTGATAACAACTTACTATAACATAACTAAACTCAAGATAACAGAACCAGGAATAAGGAATGGTAATAACCTGGAATCCTGAAAACCGAAACCTGATAATATCTCTATAACGAGATTAAAATGCAATTAAGAAATGCACAACAAAGAAACAATAACTGTAATGCCAGCGACCAGCCAACCGTAAATCCATATATAAAATTCGTCAAGCCGGTGTACCACACCGGGGTAAAATAAAAATATCTCCAACCAATGTATCACACCGGGGTAAAATAACAAGATCTCCAGCCGGTGTACCACATGGGGTAAAGTAAAAATATCTCCTGCCGATGTACTACACCGGTAAAATAGAAATATCTCCAATCGATGTACCACACCGGGGTAAAACAAAAATATCTCCATCCGATGTACCACACCGTGGTAAAATAAAAAGATCTCCAGCCGGTGTACCACACCAGAATAAAATAAAAACAAATCTTAATCACAATCATAAATGGAGCTGACAGAGCTCATACAAACTATCTGAATACTGGAAACCATAAAATATGCCAATCAGTAACTATAACATGTGTAGGATCTTACCACAACCCCTAATACTACAATTATGCCATACACATATAGGTCATTCATTTAGCATTTAAATACATGCATATGCGGTGAATGAATTCTAGGTAAGTTCCTAGAACTTGAATATCATAAAAACATGTGTACACTCACGTTCATAATTTTAAACATCTCCTAGCAATCTAACACGAGGAGCAGAGAGGAATAACTTAACCTAACATTTTATATTAACAAGCTTAGCATTCAGTTCATGCTTATATTCATTTGACTTTCATACTTTCATATCAAGAATTGTGAGCACACCTCATTCACTGCACATCATATCACATTTCGAGGTAACTTATGAACAGGAAGACATAACTTGTGTATCTCAAACCTGGAGCTCTTTAATATAAAAATGCTAGGAAACTATCTACGGGCTGCCTTAAGATAAATAAAGACTTATTGGTGTGCTTTAGACAATATAGGAAAGCCTCATGTGAAACTTTGCAATATATGAGGAGCTTAGAAAAACTCAGTAGTATTATAAACAATTTAGGAACTTCCAAGAAAAATAAAATCCTTTGAAACTTGAAAAAGTTAATCCAACTCTTAGAACAAATAATCAAAGATAATTGTTTAAAAGTACAATGAAGAACTTCTCTTTTACTTGAGTCACTATCTCAAAATATTCGATTCTAATTATTTCTTAAGAAGTTAACACTTCACTGGCCTTTCATTAGCTTAACACAACTGCATAAACAACTTTTATTTATAACTCTTTTGCTAAACGTCTTTAGAACAGGGTAAATCTTGTTAGCTATTTTCATAATTCATTAACAATCGTCACACTTATCATCAAATTTAACAACCTTTAGCTCTACTTTTCATATTCATCTTAATTTCTTTTCCAAACAAGATTCATCTTTCCCTAGCTAATTATTTACTCTCGTGTTCACTATTCCAGCAATTATTTTACGCCCTTACCTTCTTACCTAATTGCCAACCTTGTTTCTTAAACTCATCTTGCTCATATTTTAATATCTCTTAAAGGTTCTTGAAATCAACTATGGACAGAAGGCATATACGTCATATATTACCTTAAAAGGTCTAACATTTACTCTTATCTCTCCTTTTCTACTAGCGCGTCAACTTTTACACTTAGGTTAATTTCCTTACACATCTACAACTTTCAAAGAATATGCGACGTGTCTACTTAAAGCATGCAATTTTCAGGAGGTCTAGATAACTCAAAAGCTCTAATAAACATATAGCGACTTTCTAAAGGCAATCCTTGACTCTTTAGCGCGTAATTTGAATGTAAACATATATATATATATTATGATTTTCGTCTAACATGTTAACATCAAGATATTGTGCATAACCCGCCAATAATGATGGTCCCATAGAAATATCAATAGTTTACCCATTCGGGTTCTATCTTCCAAGTTTAACGTATCGGTTAATTAAGAAATGTATTAATTAGTCTCTTAGCTTAAGGGAGAGGGATTGAGGAAGCTTCTCATGGCCCTAGGCATATTAAAACATGAATTAAGAGGGTAGGTAACTATTGTAGGGAAATTCCATTTTGTTACCCTCGTTAACACTTATTGAGTTAAAACTGATTTCAACTATTAGGTTTGCCCGTCATGCCATGTTTACCAATTTCCTTGGCAACCATAATGTGAAACAACTTTGGAACCACAAACACATAATATAATGTAAAGCACCAGCTCACAGTGCCCACGCCGAGGGGACTTCAGAATGAATTTACAACTATGACCATAATTGAATGCAATTGCCCTCTTCGCTTTACATTCATGTGTTCTAACTCTTTAAAAAATACACAACTTAATACCAATTAATTCTAACAACTGGTAAGAACCATAATATGCTACTACAGAAGCTCAAGTATAGGGGAATGCTGGATTAATTCTCGGCATGAATTCGGGCTTGAAAATAAAGAGACAAAGAGCGCCTTAGATACCTTTTTTTTTTCCGACGAGCTTTCTTATGTCGTTTCTTTCTTTCAACAACCTGAACTTTATCCCCTTAAATTAATTGAGTTTATCACCAATTGACAATGTTGTTTCAAGACAATTTATCCAGCCAAAATGTTACATCAATAGGCAGTCACAACACAAATAAATAAGGCAACATTCAACATTTCTTATTTCAACTTGTTTCTACAACTTTGGGGGAAAATAGAGGTAGGAAATTACCTCACTTTTCTCATGAAAAACTCCCACAAATATAGAGTATATTCTCAGCAAAAACAGCTATTCAAACCTTCAAAAACAAGGAGAACTTTAACAACAACATACCAACAACGGTAGCCTAACATAACCTCCAACTTCTAGATTTAGCTAGGATTTGTAGGCAAGTAAAGCAATTAGAAACACTTATCCTTGGCATGAGAATATTGTTGGATGTAATAGGAGTATTTTCCTCCAAATCACTTCCCAATAACGCAGCAACCGTGCTGCCCAAAACGCAGCAAAATAACAGCACAACAACTACAACAAGTCAACATACAAACCATAACTTTCTTCAAGTTTTCCTTCAAAAATTCATACACTTATTAGAGATTTCAAAAGAGGGATGTGGCTTACTATTTCTTATGAACAGTTCCTACTAATATGGAGTATAACATTAGCTCAAAATAGTCCCAAACACGCAGCAACAACACTTCCAAAATGAATCTACAAGGCAGCAACAACTTCACCGCAATGTTGCCTTCATTTCCATCAACTTTTGCTTGAGTTTTGATGGTGTTTTCTTGAGTGATTTCCTATTGGTTTCTAAGGCTTCGCTACTGGAAAAGAGAGAGGATTTCAGAGGGTAAGCAAGCACCTCAAACCTGGAAAATTTGAAAATGATTTCATAACCAAAAACTTAAAATATAAAGTTGTTTGGGCGGTGGCCATGTCACTGCCCGTTAGTGCTACCGTAAAACGCCTATAACTTTTTATTCCGAACTCCTATTGATGAGTCATTTGATGTTATGAAAACTAGACTCGAAGATCTTTAGTTTGATAGATTGTGGGGCTTCTAATTCATTATATATTGGGAGATATGGTTATTTAAATTTGACCCTAATTTATAAACTTTAAATACTCTTTGTTTTTTCATTCGTGCACATTTCCCTTGTCATATACGATCAATATAGAACTCGTACTTCCCTTAACATAGCATATAGACATCAAATAATCACTAAAAAAATTTTGGGGGTGTCACATCCTCCCCCCCTTAGAAACATTCGTCCTCGAATGTCATAACACTTTTAACTCATCCTTGTCTTCCGTCATAAACATACATTCCATATATTCATAAACATATTCTTTCCAGTCATTAATTCATATCAGACTATATCTATTCAACTCAATCTATTTATATAATCAAAGACAGACGTGCCTTAACACCACATTATCGATGAACTTTTCTAACCATAAGCAAATTTATACACTACCACGATGGATGATTAACTCTAATACCACTTTCCATTCACTATTTAAGATAAAAGATCAATGTTAAATCTGAAGCTGCACTTTTACCTTTGCTTTTACCATGGCTGATTATTGACGGTCCTGATAAAGAAACTAAAGCCTGATCTGGGGACAAAGAAGGAACTAAATCTCTAGGAGAAACTGAATCTCTGGCCACCCGGGGCCTTGAAACAGTACATGCGGCCTTAAATAACCCTGTTGACCTGGTCTCCCCACTTTATTCTACTTCTCTATCGGTACTTGGAGACGGTGAATCAGGTTCCTCTATCTTCTAAGCAAATGCTTGTATACGAGTAATAGTCATATCTGTCTGGGTAGACATTTTTTAACACTCTAAAACCAGATGGGATTCCAAACCTAATACAATTTATATACTCTATTTCTCATATTCCGCACCCTATTGAAGCATATTGGCCAAAGAATTAAACTTGAGACTATATTCATGAATACTCATGCTGCCATGCTTTAGGTACAAAAATATACTAACTCGAACTGAAGAGCCCACGGTAAGAACTAATCCGTAAAGTCTACGGGATTTAGGCTCAAAATCAACAGGCACTAAAGCTCTTAGAAGTGTTTCCCTAGAACCTGCCATTAATTTCAGCAGCTTATTCTTGAAACATCACTATTCGGGTTAACATCTTAAATGCTTTCGCAAAAATCACATCCCTTTGATATACCGAAAGGTGTTGGAGGATCAATGACTCGACCTCCTCCTGGCTCTACTAAAATTGGGATAATATGAGGGGCTGAATCCCTTCCCATGGTATCTCTGACTAGAACTAGAAGAACTGTAACATGGGGAGTAAAACAAAACTCACTTCGAGCATATAATCTATTTCTCGGATCGACAGGAGAGAGATTGGGACCCTTTAAAGCATCAGTGTTTAAAAATCTCGTAGCCATCCGCCTTACTCCAGGTGAATTCTAAAAGATAAGCACGATTTAGTCTTTAAACATCCCTTACATGTTTTCTCTATATCACGATCTATTAATGAACAAAGTGAAACAACTCCTAAATGCCTTGTAGCCTCCTGATTATAAGTATGGTGCACAACGTACCCATAATCAAGAGTCTACTAGACACGGCTTGTGGACTCCCTAGGATACGACTTCGCTCTGATATCAAGTTTGTTACATCCCAAAACTGGGGTTGGGAGCAACTGACACTTGATTCATAATTGATCAAGAAATCGGCTACATGATATCTGTAACTGTAACACTTAGGCCATCTAGGCCACCTGTCATAATCAACTGAAAAATAAACTGGACCCATAAGTTCTCAACAACACGGGGTAAACAATCGAAATGCAACCAAGGAAATTAGTATGCTAAACCAAGCAACAATAAGCCGACGAGGCCAAAAACTGAATAACACTGTACACACTAAGTCCACAAAGCCTCTAAAGAGTAAACTGACTGATGGTCGGAACAGGGCTCCGACCTACCCATACCCGCATCTCAAAACTCAAGCATAAATAACTAAGCCCTAGCTCCAGGAAGAAAGGAGCATACCAACAATCTGTTGATCTCACGAACTGCCACCCAACTGGCCATCCTGACCTCTACCTGCACCCGTGACACGAACGTAGGTCCCCATGCAAGGGGATGTCAGTACAAATGAAATGTACTAGTATGTAAGGATGAAAATGTAACCATGAGATAGCAATCCTGTAATAACTGACTTAACACATAAACATATAAAGGATAAATATAACCTAGAAATCTGCAACCTATAATTGATAACAACTTACTATAACATAACTGAACTCAAGATAACTGAACTAGGAATAAAGAATGGTAACAACCTAGAATCCTGGAAACTGAAGCTTGATAATAACTCTATAATGAGATGAAAATTCAATTAAGAAATGCACAAGAAAGAAACTATAACTGTAATTCCAGCGACCATCCAACCGGAAATCCATATATAAAATTCGTCTAGCCGGTGTACCACACAGGGGTAAAATAAAAATATCTCCAGCCGGTGTACCAAACTGGGGTAAAATAAAAAGATCTCCAGTCGGTGTACCACATCGGGGTAAAGTATAAATATCTCTGGCCGATGTACCACACCGGGGTAAAATAAAAATATCTCCAGCCGATGTACCACACTGGGGTAAAATAAAAATATCTCTGGTCGATGTACCATACCGGGGTAAAATAAAAAGATCTCCAGTCGCTGTACCACATAAGGGAAAATAAAAACAAATATTAATCACAATCATAAATGGAGCTGACAGAGCTCAAACAAACTATCTGAATACTGGAAACCATAAAATATGCCAATCAGTAACTATAACATGTGTAGGATCTTACCACAACCCCTAATACTACAATTATGCCATACACATATAGGTCTTTCATTTAGCATTTAAATACATACATATGTGGTGAATGAATTCTAGGTAAGTTCCTAGAACTTGAATATCATAAAAACATGTGTACACTCACGTTCATGATTTTAAACATCTCCTAGAAATTCTAACACGAGGAGAAGAGAGGAATAACTTAACCTAACATTTTCTATTAACAAGCTTAGCATTCAGTTCATGCTTATATTCATTTGACTTTCATACTTTCATATCAAGAATTGTGAGCATACCTTATTCATTACACATCATATCACATCTCTTGGTAACTTATGAAAAGGAAGACTTAACTTGTGCATCTCAAACCTGGAGCTCTTTAATATAAAAATGCTAGGAAACTATCTACGGGCTGCCTTTAGATAAATAAAGACTTATTGGCGTGCTTTAGACAATATAGGAAAGGCTCGTGTGAAACTTCGCAATATATGAGGAGCTTAGAAAAGCTTAGCAAAATTATAAAGAGTTTAGAAACTTCCAAGTAAAATAAAATCCTTTAAAACTTGATAAAGTTAATCCAACTCTTAGAACAAATAATCAAAGATAATTGTTTAAAAGTACAATGAAGAACTTCTCTTTAACTTGAGTCACTATCTCAATATATTCGATTTTAATTATTTCTTAAGGAGTTAACACTTTACTGGCCTTTCATTAGCTTAACGCAACTGAACATAAACAACTTTATTAATAACTATTTTGCTAAACGTCTTTAGGACAGGGTAAATCTTTCTAGCAATTTGCCTAATTTATTAAAAATCGCAACACTTATCATCAAATTTAACAACCTTTAGCTCCACTTTTCGTATTCATTTTAAATTCCTTTCCAAACAGGATTCGTCATTCCCTACCTAATTATTTACTCTCGTGTTCACTATTCCAGGAATTCTTGTACGCAGTTACCTTCTTACCTAATTGCCAACCTTGTCTCTTAAAATCGTCTTGCTCATATTTTAATGTCGCTCAAAGGTTCTTGAAATCAACTACGAATAGAAGGCATATACCTCACATATTACCTTAAAAGGTCTAACATTTACTCTTATCTCTCCTTTGCTACTAGCACCTCAACTTTTACACTTAGGTTAATTTCCTTACACATCTGCAACTTTTAAAGAACATGCGACGTGTCTACTTAGAGCCTGCAATTCTCAGGAGGTCTAGATAACTCACGAGCTCTAATAAACACATAACGACTTTCTAAAGGCAATCCTTGCCGTTTTAGCACGTAATTTGAATGCAAGCATAAACATATATATGTATATATTATGATTTTTGTCTAACATGTTAACATAAAGATATTGTGCATAACCTGCCAATAAAGATGGTCCCATAGAAATATCAATAGTTTACCCATTTGGGTTCTATCTTCCAAGTTTAACATATCAGTTAATTAAGAAACATATTAATTAGTCTCTTAGAGTAAGAGAGAGGGATAGAGGAAGCTTCTCATGGTCCTAGGCACCTTTAAACATGAATATAAAGGGTAGGTAACTATTGTAGGGAAATTCCACTTTGTTACCCTCGTTAACCCTTATTGAGTTAAAACTGATTTCAACTATTAGGTTTGCCCGCGCATCGTCGTCTTTCCATGTTTACCAATTTTCTTAGCAACCATAATGTGAAACAAATTTGAAACCACCAAGACATAATGTAATGTAAAGGACCAGATCACAGTCCCCACACCGAGGGGACTTCAGAATCAATTTACAATTATGACCATAATCGAATGCAATTACCCTCTCCGCTTTACATTCATGTGTTCCAACTCTTTAGAAAATACACATTAATAGTTTCCAAGTAATTCTAACAACTGGGAAGTACCATAATATGATACTACGCAAGCTCAAGTATAGGGGAATTCCAGATTAATCCTCGGCATGAATTCGGGCTTGAAAATCAAGAGACAAAGAGCGCCTTAGATACATTTTCTTTTTTTTCCGAGCGAGCTTTCTTATGTTGTTTCATTCATTCAAAAACCAGAACTTTAGCCCCTTAAATTACTTGAGTTTATCGCCAAGTGACAAGGCTGTCTCAAGACAATTTATCCAGCCAAAATGTTACATCAATAGGCAGTCATAACACAAAAAAATAAGGCAACACTTAGCATTTCTTATTTCAACCTATTTCTAAAACTTTGGGGGAAAATTGAGGTAGGAAATTACCTCACTTTTCTCATGAAAAACGCAAATATAGAGTATATTGTCAGCAAAACACAGCTATTCCAACTTTCAAAAACGAGAAGAACTTCAACAACAACATACCAACAACGGCAGCCCAACATAACCTCCAACTTCTAGCTTTAGCTAGGATTTTTAGGCAAGTTAAGCAATTAGAAACACTTACCCTTGGCATGATAATATTGTTGGATATAATAGGAGTATTTTCCTCCAAATCACTTCCCAATAATGCAGCAATCTTTCTTCCCAAAACGCACCAAAATAACAGCACAACAACTACAACAAGTCAACATACAAACCATAACTTTCTTCTAGTTTTCCCTCAAAAATTCAAACACTTATTAGAGATTTAAAAAGAGGGAAGTGACTTACTATTACTTATGAACAATTCCTAATAAGATGGATTATAACATTATCTCATAATAGTACCAACCACGCCGCAACAACACTGCCAAAACGAAGTTACAAGGCAGCAACAACTTCACCGCAATGTTGCCTTCACATCCATCAACTTTTGCTTGAGTTTTGATGGTGTTTTCTTGAGGGATTTCCTCTTGGTTTCTAAGTCTTTGCTACTGGAAAAGAGAGAGGATTTAAGAGGGTAAGAAAGCACCTCAAACCTGGAAAATTTGAAAATGATTTCATAACCAAAAACTTAAAATATAAAGGTGTTTGGGCGGTGGCCGTTTTTAGGGCGGTGGCCATGTCACTGCCCGATAGTGCTACTATAAAACGCCTCTAACTTTTTATTCCAAACTCCGATTGATGAGCTATTTGATGTTATGAATACTAGACTCGAAGATCTTTGATTTGATAGGTTGTGGGGTTTAGTTCATTATATATTGGGAGATATGGTCATTTAAAGTTTACCCTAATTTATAAACTTTACATACTCTTTGTTTTTCCATTCGTACACATTTCCTTTGTTATCTACGATCAATATACAACCCGTACTTCCCTCAAAATAGCATACAAACATCAAATAATCACTAAAAAATATTTCGGGGTGTAACACGGGCGAGGCCACGACTCGTCGTCAGGACCCACAAGTCATTGGGTCATCCATGGGGAACAAAAATAGTGGGAAGGAAAGGATGAGACAGTGCACTCAACAAGTGGTGACCACGACTTGTTGTCACCCTTGACGAGTCGTGAAGTGACCCATTATGAGCCCAGGAGACAAAAAAAGTCAGTGCACTTGACGATCGACATGAAAAGTCGTGGCCAGTAAGGACGAGTCGTTAGGTCATCCGTTAGGACCACGTGACAGTTAATTTTCTGCGAATTAGTAAGGGCCTTTTCATAAATTCTAAGTTCCTAAAGCCTATACCACATTTTTTGAGGCACGTATTAGTAGGTTTTAGGGGGGGAACCTATTGCAAGTTATTTCCTTCCATGCATGGAAACTTGAGAAGTTGAGGAGGTAATCTAGAGCAAGTTTTCAAGGTTCTCATTCAAATCCTTCTTGGGCAATCAGAGAAGTGGTAGAATCAAGCCTTTTTAGGTATGTAGGGTCACGAATGGGTGTTTCCACTCACACCCATGCGCATCCTTTATTGATTCATGAAAACATATCAAAAATGTCACGCCCCACCTTAGGAGACATGACTGGCACCTGGTGCCCTACAAAGACCTGAACTTTTGAGCTAACTAAGCCTAAGCACCTCTGGTGTAGGGCTGACTCTAACTCTGGAATCAAGAAAACAACAGGCTATATAGCGACTGTAGATACAACCCTCGACCGGCAAGGCCTCTATCCCCTGTGACATTAAACAGCTAACCAAAGACAAAAAGATCATAGGGAGTTCTATGCGGGCCGACAAGGCCGCCAATCAATAGCTAAACAAGGCCCCACATGAACAACACACATCATCTAAAGTACATATGGACCCCACACGGACGATATCATCTAACCACAGGGAAGTAACACAATCTGCAAGCCTCTAGGAGTAATAATATGGTCGGGATAGGGCACCGACCTACCCATACTGTACAAACAAAAGGAATAAACCTCTATCACACCAACCCTGGAAGAAGGGAGCTGACGGTTCTATATGTCTAACTGGAACTACGAGGGACCTACTCCTCGTATATCTATACCTGCAGGCAAGTAATGCGGAAGGGCATCAGTACAATATGTACCGAGTATGTAAGGCAATAGATAAGCTGAATAGGACAAGAAGTAAATAAAAAGAATAGTAGAAAGATTAACCTGTACGCCTGCTGATTTGTAATCTGCATCTAACTGACACTACATGTATATAAGCTAAGACTGCATACTTACACATTTATACACTACAGCTAGCATACAAGAATTCATACAAGAACCCCACCTGGCCCCCATAAGCCGGGAGGTACAATCAGCACAGAATAACTCGTTCAGGCCCCTAAAAGTCCTGGCGAGCACATCTCAATCTATATACCCCTACTTAGGTGTCTACCACTCTACTGGAACTGTAGCCAACCTACCAGTCCCTGTGTCTACAACTGGGCCCACTCGGCCCCTGAACTGTAGCTTTTTCTGAGTCCGGAGGACTCCTGATATCTACACCCCGGGTGTAAACGCTCGGCGGGGGTGTGTATAAGGCCAACCACGACAATATGAGGATCTGGATCCCCATCTTCATCCCTTGCAGATGGCATGCCGCTCCGTAGAGCGACGTATCCTCGCCCCTGGTGGGCGAGTCGACACAGTTATTAACCCTGGGGCGGTCATGGAAGGCTTCTAACTGAGGGCAACCCCAACCCAGGTGCTATACTAACACATCAATCTATTTGTATAAAGAGAGCATATCTGGCCTTTTGGGCCTAACACTAATGCTACTCTCTTCTGGGATAATCTGTATGGATGTCTGAAGGCACTCCATGCGCCCATATTTGATCAGAGGATCCTGATAGTGATCATGATCTCTAATAGTCTGGGCTAAATAGAGCGAGGTCTGAAGTGGCCTAACAATACTCTAAATGTCCTACTCATACATCTATAACTCATGAATAACTGTGGGGTTGCGGATACCTAACTACTTTATTCTTCTAATTAAACAACTATAGGGCTAGGCTCTGTCGAACGTGCTTCTACGCGATCGACACCCTGGTCCTTCATAGGGAGCTTACCGATCTCCTTAACTTGTGGCTAACACTATACTAGCAGAGTACTACTGACTCCTTAAGCCTTATCTGGATCCACTCGAATCTGTATTACTGTTTTGGGAAACTCCCAATCTTATAGGCAATTCTATATAGACTAGCCCTCTCTTGGCACTCTGTACCTGAATACCTTACAAGAACCAGCTAAGGTGCTGGCCCGTCACTAACTACTGATGTGGACCCCTCCTTGGGGTACCCACGGGTTTCTCTGACTCAGACGACTGGGCTGGCTTGCTGGCGTCCTACATGATAATTATTTGGTTGACTAAGACTAACAATCACCGATAAGGCTAAAGGGATGGCGGGCGATCACTCAATACACTGGAGAAACCTGGTGTTGCTAACTCTAAAATATACCTATTCTATCCCTATTTCTGGTTCTGGAATGTGTGATAACGTCAATGACCTCTAGGGATTCTTTCCTACCAATACAGGCGCCAACTGGTCGTTAGACCACCTAACTACGCCCATACTGTTTAACCAACTGAATCAGGACAGTAACTCTTACGAGCTTCTGAAGTCTAGGCCTGACAACCAACATATAAGTCTACCATTACAATAAATTGTGAACTAAAAGAGTTTCTATAGTATCCATAATGCGAATCACATTTAACATGCTTCCTTTTAGCGAGGGGTCCTGCAGTACGATCTGTATATGTTTTCTAGCAGCTAACCAGAATTTATGTAACTATAATCCCTATTACTAGCTACTCATAACATATATGATATTTATATATGTATATCAATATTAGCTAATTACAACATATCGAATTACAATGTAACGGTAAAAAATGTCCGCAGCATCTGAGATCGTTATTTCTATTTGAGAACATAAGTCGTAACACTGTACGATAAGGATACTTGCCGAGATTTAAGCCTTACATATCTCGTTCACCATTTTTTGACTAACTGATGAGTATCAGCTCGTGTTCAGCTGACCTTCTCAACTGTAATCATATTAATGGAAGAATAGGGAAGACTTTGTTACTAAATTTGAAGAAAACAATAACTTATATATATATATATATATGTATTGAATACTCTTCAACTTATAGAAAAAACGATCAAAAACTCATGCTTTCTCGGGAATCTAGAAGGGAGAAATACTTACTTTAAGCCTGTGATCATATCGACACTAGTTTGAAGCAATTCCATCAACTCTAGCTCAGCAGGACGCTGATTTGTCGGGCGTATTTTATGAAAATAACTCCGCAGTGATGCTCTCTGCAGCCCTATACTTCAATACCCGGAGTTAATTTAGATTTGGACGATGTTTAGCAGCGTAAGATTTCCCAACGCTCTCCTTCATTCTTACCTCTACTTGCCGAGGATAAATGAAAAATAATCAGACTTCTAAGTGTGAGGCCTTTATATACTTGAGGCAGCAGACAAGGCAACATGGAACGCTGCCCAACGTGCTGATTCTACTCCGTGTCATGTTGGCTAACGCGGAGGAGTAGCTCCGTGTCACTTTGCCCCTCTAGGCAGCTTGGTTCGGCCTCCTCTCGCGAAATCCCGACTTGGCACTCGTTCGGCCTTTCCTCGGGCCCTTTCCTTGTACGTATGGCATTCTAAAAATCTCAACAAACATATGAGTAGGCCGACTAAATATTAGAAACTTATGGTGTGTAACGAAAATCTCATGGGGTTTTAATTAAGAGCATGTGGAATTTTAATGATTTACCAATGGGTTGCTTTAAATTGTGATATATATTATATTTTGTGAATTTTAACCTAATTTTACAACAATTTTGATTGTCAAATTATTGATTTCGGTTTCTACCAAATAAAATCTAATCTCGCATGATCTATGATGAATCGATTTATGATCTACTTTTCAATTGTTGATATTTCCAAACCCAGTATGATTTGTGATTTGGAATACGGACTTATTCAATTAGCCATCATGCTTTGATCATTTACAAGTATGCTGAACCCTATGGCTCATGAATTATATTTTTGGCCGACTCAAGGGCCTTATGTGATGGCTAGTTCACGTATGTACGATTATGTTTATGATTATCCTGATTTTACTAGCCCATGAATTCATGTATGTTATACTATGAGCACTATATATGTCTTGGGAGTAGTATCGAACACTGAGTAGGTTCGGGGCCTAGGTTCTGCCCCAGATCTCATAAACTACGTGCCACCATAGGTATGTTGGTACTTCTTTTGTGACTGTCCCCGGCATAATTGGCCCTTCTCATGGTGATATCACACCTTCATGGTCCTACCCTTGGCAAGGTACGGACACCCTTCCGACTAGGGTTACAAGTTGAGCTTCATGTGTGCTCATATAGGGTATGTCGGTTAAGAGAATCTCCCACGGTTCCTCATGATTTATTTCATGTTTATTATTATGTATGTTGTCTCAAGCAATTTTATTATGGCTTTTCTCCCATGACTAAGGTTACGATTGTACTATTAATGTTTTGAAAACCTTGAGCCTTATGATATGTTATGATTATGATATTTATGATATGAGCATAGTGCCCTACTCTTATGCTATTTTATGAGCTTTTACTTATTTTAAAATGTCTATTTTACTTACCTTGCATACTCGGTACATTCCACGTACTGAGCGCATACTTTCTATGCTATATCGTTTCATCATACAGGATCTTGCACTTAGGCTCATCCTCATATCTAGATCGTTTCACAGTTTGCCTTCAACTTATTGGTGAATCCTCATGTTTCAAGGTTCGTTTGAGAGACGATATGCTATTTTATGTTTCAGTACTTGTCCGGGTTAGTTGGGGGTGTTGTCCCATCAACCCATCGTATGTAGTAGAGGCTTTCAGACCGTATGTAGTACTCAACTTGCATGTATATCTAGAGATTTTCCTTATGTTATGATACATTATGACTATGTTTACATTTCTTCAATGCATTGTGATTGATCTTCTTCTTATAACGAATGAAGTTAGATGTATGTTTATGCCATGGGTCAACTTGGGGCCTCTCAGGGTTCCTTGTCCAGTGTTACGATTCGGGTGTATGTTCGGGTCATGACAAACTCTGAATCAAAGGTATACGTTTTGAAGTGTCCTAGGGTGTCTGAAAGACGCATTAAGTAAAGTCTTTTTCATAGGTGTGGAGCACGCCACACTTATGATGAAGAGGCTACGAGACATCTACGAAAATGTTCCCTTCTTTCATGATCTATGTCATGCGATGAAAAGTCGTCCTATCTTTCTAATTCATGCTATTCGTGATTTCAGAATCATGGCTCCTAGATGAATGAACAGAACAAGAAATAGGAACGGTAAAGGCCACGAAGATGGAAATGATCATAGGCATCAGCAGGCCCCACCTGTTCAGGAGCCCCAGGCACCAGAGCCAGTTGTCCACGCTAGGTTTCGAGCGGCCGTCCAGATGTTAGCGCAGGCCTTGACTGCCCAATTCAACCAGCAGGCTGTAGAACATATCCCACAGAATGGCAATACGACAATGCTCCGAATTAGAGACTTCTTGAGGATGAACCCTCCGGAGTTCCTTGGGTCCAAGGTGGATAAGGATCTGCACAATTTCATTGAGGTTCTAAAGATCACCTAAGTCATGGGGGTGAACGATGGAGATTGTGTTGATTTTTTCTTCTATCAGCTTAAAGGGGTGGCCCACATATGGTTCCAATAGTGGCAAGATGCTAGGGTAGTGGGTGCAGGCCCTATCGGATGGGAAGAGTTCCACACAGCATTCTTGGATCGATTCTTCCATCGGGAGATGTGGGAGAAAAAGACGGTTGAGTTTGTTAACTTGAAGTAGTGTGATATGTCGGTTCAGGAGTATACATTGGAGTTCACCCGACTATCTGACATGCACCAGAGTTTGTGGCGGACCAGAGGGCCCGAGTGAGTCGTTTTGTGCACGGGGTGGCAGACTATTTGGATAAGGACTGCAGGATTTCCATGTTGAATCGAAATATAGACTTTCCCTGCATTGTGTTGCATGCTCAACAGATAGAGTCGGTATATCGCAGGCAGAGGGAGCCCAAGAGGGCCAGGACCGATAGTTATGGGACTTCTCAAGCTAGATTAGGGGGTTGACAGAGTTAGCAGCCTCAGCATAGGTCTATTTCTCCAGCACCATCATCAGCCAGTACGCCATCTAGATTCCGAGGGGATTGGAGGAGTAGTGCTCCAGACTCAAGGGATCAGGGTAGCATGCAGATAGAGCACACTTTCCCAGCTTGTGCGAAGTGCGGCAAGAATCATCCAAGGAGGTGCCTAGTCAGCTCGGATGCTTGTTTTTGGTGTCGCAAACCCAAACAAAGACTTAAGGATTGCCTTTCAGCTAGGTCAGGGGTTGGTTGAGCTCGTATGCCAGATGCATGTTCTGCCGCTCTAGCAGCACGTCCCCCCTCAGCAGGGTGCCTTGACCAGTTCAACCGACGGTCAACGTCAAAACATGTTTTATGCTTTAGCACCCCGTCAGGAGTAGGAGGTCTCCCCGGATATTGTCACTGGTATGTTGCGAGTTTTACATATTGATGTTTATGCTTTGCTAGAACCGGGGGCTACCATGTTTTTTGTAACACCTTATATGGCCAGTAGCTCCAGAGTAAGTCCCGAATTCTTGTCAGAACCCTTCTTAGTTTCCACTCCAGTAGGTGACTCAGTTATAGCTAGACGGGTGTATAGAGGTTGCCCAGTTTCAGTTTTGCACAAAGTCACCTCAGTAGATTTGATAAGGTTAGCCATGAAAGATTTCAATGTTATTCTCGGCATGGATTGGCTATTTGCATGATATACTTCAGTTAATTGTAGAACCCTGGCAGCAGAGTTCAGATTTTCGGGTGAGCCAATCTTAGAATGGACGGGTAGTTCAACTGTGCTAGTAGGTCGATTCATTTCTTACCTTAAGGCTAGGAAGATGATTTCTAAGGGTTGTATGTACAATCTAGTTAGGGTTAAGGATGTCGAGTCTGAAACCCTGACTATCGAGTCAATCCAGTAGTATGTGAGTATCCAGAGGTCTTTCTTGATGATTTGCTAGGTGTTCCTCTTGAGCAGGAGATTGATTTCGGTATTGACCTTCTTCCCGACACACAACCTATATCTATTCCTCCTAATAGGATGGCTCCGTTTAAGTTGAAAGAGTTAAAAGAGCAGTTGAAGGACTTGTTAGATAAGGGCTTCATTAGACCGAGCGATTCTCCATCAGGTGCACTAGTGTTATTTGTCCGGAAGAAGGATGGTTCACTTCGTACGTGCATTGACTATCGATATTTGGACAAGGTCACCGTTAATAATAGGTATCCTTTACCTAGAATCAATGATTTGTTTGACCAGCTTTAGGGTGCCAAGTGTTTCTCCAAGATGGATCTCATGTCCGAGTATGATCAACTCAGAGTTCGGGAGAGCGATATCCCAAAGACAACCTTTAGGATGCGGTATGGACATTATGAGTTTGTAGTTATGTCTTTTGGAATAACGAATGCTCCTACAGCTTTCATGGACTTGATGAACAGTGTGTTCAATCAATATCTAGACATGTTCATGATTGTGTTCATTGATGACATCCTTATATACTCTCGGAGCGAGGAGGAGCATGTCGCTCACTTGAGAATAGTGCTTTAGACTCTTAAGGATCGCCAGTTGTATGCCAAGTTCAGCAAGTGCGAGTTTTGGTTTGATTCCTTTAGAATTTTTGGGCCATGTGGTATCGACTGAGGGCATAACGGTAGATTCTCAGAAAATCTAGGCGGTGAAGAATTGACATAGGCCGATGAATCCCTCGGATATTCGACATTTCTTGGGCTTATCTGGCTTCTATCGGAGGTTTGTTGAGGGTTTCTCATCTATTGTAGCACTATTGACCAAGTTGACTCAGAAGAAGGTGAAATTCGAATGGTCGGAGGCTTGTGAGAAGAGCTTCCAAGAGTTGAAGACTCGACTCACTTCAGCACCGGTGTTGACCCTACCTGAGGGTACAGATCGTTTTGTGGTGTATTTTGATGCTTTAAGAATCAGACTCGGGTGTGTATTGATACAGCAAGGGAAGATAATAACATATGCCTCTAGACAATTAAAGCCCCATGAGAAAAATTACCCGACCCGCGATCTCCAATTGGCCGCGGTGGTGTTTTCCTTGAATATATGGTGGCATTACTTATATGGGGTCTATGTGGATGTGTTTGCGGACCACAAGAGCTTGCAATATGAGTTCACACAGAAAGATCTCAATCTTTGGCAAAGGAAATGGTTGGAGTTACTCAAGGACTACGATATAAGTGTCCTTTACCATCCGGGTAAGGCTATTGTGGTTCGGTTGCACTTAGTAGACTCTATATGGAGAGTGTATTCCATGTGGGAGAAGGAAAGAAGGAATTGGTTAAAGATGTACATTTACTCGAAAAGATGGGAGTTAGGTTGGTCGACTTGACCGATGGCGGTGTTGTTGTCCAGAACAGAACATAATCGTCCTTGGTGACTGATGTGAAAGCGAGACAAGATGAGGATCCTATTTTGGTAAAGCTGAAAGAAGTCATTCGAAGTCAAAAGGTGGAGGTCTTCTCCTAAGGGGGAGATGGCGTGCTGCGATACTAGGGTTACCTATGTGTTCCGGATGTCAATGATTTAAGGAGTTGGATATTGCATGAGGCACATGGAACCAGGTATTCTATCCATTCGAGATCCCCCAAGATGTATCGTGATTTACGAGAAATCTATTTGTGGGATGGCATTAAGAAGGATATTGCAGAGTTCGTATCTAGATGCCCGAACTGTCAGCAAGTAAAGGTCGAGCATCAAAGGTCGAGAGGTGTACTTCAGGACATTAGCATTCCCATTTTGAAGTGGGAAGAGATCAATATGGATTTCATTACAGGCCTATCTCGTACTCGTCGACACTATGATTCTATTTGGGTGGTGGTAGATAGGTTGACCAAGGCTGCACATTTCCTACTGGTGAAGACCACAAATTCAGCGAATGACTATTCCAAGCTTATATCTGAGAGTTGGTTCGGCTACATAGAGTGCCCTTGTCCATTATTTCGGACTGAGGTACTCAGTTTACCTCCCAGTTTTGTCAGTCTTTTCAAAAGGGACTTGGGACTCAGGTTAAGCTCAGTACATCATTTCATCCACAGACGGATGGCCAAGCGGAACAAACAATCTAGACTCTCGAGGACATGTTGACAGCATGTGTGATGGACTTCAAAGGTAGTTGGGATATTCACTTTCCCCTGATCGAGTTTGCTTATAATAACAACTATCACTCTAGCATTCAGATGGCATCGTTCGAAGCTCTTTACGGGCGGAGATGTAGGTCACCCATCAGATGGTTTGAGGTTGGTGAGGCAGCTACGATAGGGCCAGATTCGGTTTATGAGGATACGGTAAAGGTCTAGTTGATAAGGGACAGGCTAAAAACCACTCATAGTCGTCAAAAGTCATATGATGATGCGAGGAGGAGAGAGTTGGAGTTTGAGGTGGACGATTGGGTATTTCTGAAGGTATCTCCCATGAAGGGAGTCATGCAGTTTGGGAAGAAAGGAAAACTCAGTCCCCGCTATGTTGGTCACTATTGGGTTATGAGAAGAATCAGTTAGGTAGCGTATGAGTTAGACTTACCCTCAGAGTTATCTTCCGTGCATCCTGTTTTTCATGTGTCTCTTTTGAAGAAAATGTTTAGGAGACCCAGCACTAGTAGTCTCAGTGGATAGCATTGGAGTAAAGGATAGTCTTAGCTATGAGGAAGTTCTAGTTGACATATTGGATCGTCAGGTTTGGAGGCTGAGGAATAAAGAAGTAGATTCAGTTAAAGTATTATGGAGAAATCAGCATATTGAGGGAGCTACATAGGAAGCCGAAGCAAATATGATGGCTAAATACCCACACTTATACTCTACCGGCTCGATGTCAGCTTGAGGTATTAGTTTTGACCTAAAACTCTATTTAGTTTCATGTTGTGTTCATGCATGCAAGTTTCTTTTATGTATATGGGTATGCATGTGATTGGTGAATTCAGTTCAGCTGTATATTATGAATCGGTGGTAGTCATTCCGCTAAGTTTTGGTTTAAATGATCAGTATTTGAATATGATGATTTCATATTTCTATTTTCTACTTGTTTCCTTCATTCGAGGATGAATGTTCCCAAGTGAGAGATATTGTTATACTACAGAAGCTCAAAGACCGGACCGGGGAGTTGAAATAGGGAAAAGGTGGAAATTGATATTGCAGCCTCAGGATGAGTCATCCCACGACTCATGAGGACAGCCCACAAGTTTTCAGGTAACTCGTAGGGAAGGCCTGGGTGTTGAGAAAAATCTTGGAAGAGTTGAGAGCCCACGAGTGAGGCCACAACTCGTGGTCAGGACCTACGAGTCATTGGGTCAGCCGTGGGGAAGGAAAATAGAGGGAAGGAAAGGATGAGATAGTGCACTCAATAAGTCGTGACCACGACTTATTGTCACCCCTGACGAGTCGTGAAGTGACCCGTTACGAGCCCAGGAGACAAAGCAAGGAAGTGCACTTGACGATCAACATGACGAGTCGTGGCCAGTAAGGACAAGTCATCAGGTCGTCCGTTAGGACCGCCTAACAGTTAATTTTCTGCAAATTAGTAAGGGCCTTTTCATAAATTCTAAGTTCCTAAAGCCTATACTACGTTGTTTATGGCTCGTTTTAGTGGGTTTTAGCGGAGGAAAAACCTATTATAAGTTATTTCCTTCCATGCATGCAAACTTGAGAAGTTGAGGAGGTAATCTACAGCAAGTTTTCAAGGTTCTCATTCAAATCCTTCTTGGGCAATCATAGATGTGGCAGAATCAAGCCTTTTCAGGTATGTTGGGTCATGAATAGGTGTTTCCCCTCACACCCATTCCCATCCTCTATTGATTCATGAAAACCTATAAAAAATCTTATGGGGTTTTAATTTAAATCTTGTAGAATTTTAATGATTTACCAATGGGTTTTTTAAAATTCTGATTTAAATTATATCTTGAGGAATTTTGAATAGATTTTACAACTATTTTGATTGTCAAATTATTGGTTTCAGTTTCTACCAAATTAAGTCTAATCAAGCATGATCTATGATGAATTGATTTATGATCTACTCTTCAATTGTTGATATTCACAAACCTAGCATGATTTATGATTTGGAATACGGACTTATACAATTACCTATCATGCTTTGGTGATTTACAAGTATGCATGAACCCTATGGCTCATGAATTATGTTTTTGGCTGACTTACGGGCCTTATATTATGGCTAGTTCATGTATGTATGATTATGTTTATGATTATCATGATTTAACTAGCCCGTGAATTCATGTATGTTATAATATGAGAACTATATATGTTATGGGAGTAGTATCGAACACCGAGTAGGTTCGGGGCCTATGTTCTTCCCCGACTCTCATAAACTATGTGCCACCGTAGGTATGTTGGGACCTCCTTTGCGACTATCCCTAGACTATTATCCCTTCTCATGATGATATCACACCTTCATGGTCCTACCCTTGGCAAGGTACGAACACCCTCCAAACTAGGGCTACAAGTCGGGCTTCATGTCTGCTCATATGGGGTATGTCGGTTAAGAGAATCTCCCATTATTCCTAATGATTTATGCATGTTTATGATTATGTATGTTGGCTCAAGAAATGTTTATTATGTCTTTTCTCCCATGACTAAGGTTGCGATCGTACTACGAATGTTTTGAAAACCTTGAGCCCTAAGATTTTGTTACGATTATGATATTTATGATATGAGCATGGTTCCCTACTCATATACTATTTTATAAGCTTTTTCTTATTTTAAAATGTTTGTTTTAGTTACCTTGCATACTCGGTACATTCCATGTACTGAGCGCATACTTTCTATGCTGTATCATTTCATGATATAGGATCTGACACTTAGGCTCATCCTCATATCAAGATCGTTTCAAAGTTTGCCTTCAACTTATTGGTGAATCCTCATGTTTCAAGGTCCATTTGAGAGACGATATGCTATTTTATGTTTCAGTACTTGTCCGGGTTAGTTGGGGGTGTTGTCCCATCAACCCATCGTATGTAGTAGAGGCTTTCAGACTGTATGTAGTACTCAGCTTGCATGTATATCTAGAGATTTTCCTTATGTTATGATACGTTATGGTTATGTTTACATTTCTGCTATGGATTGTGATTGGTCTTTCTCTTATAATGAATGAAGTTAGATGTATACTTATGTCATAGGTTGACTTGGGGCCTCTAAGTGTTCCTTGTCTTGTGTTATGATTTGGGTGTTTGGTTTGGTCATGACATCTACTCAGGAGTACATGGACATAGCACAAATTCAGGCTTTCACCCAAAGGGTGGAGGATTTGGTTCATCAATTACGAGATACTCGGAGACAGCAGGAACAAAGAAAGAGAGCTAGGATGTGGGTCCTTAAAAGGGCCGCACAGTGACCTAGGGGCTCAGTCAACCAGGGAGTCATTTAGGCCTGTAGGGAGTGCCCTACCTAAATTTTAGGGAAAGAGAAGAGACCAGGGCCCAGCTCCGTCTAGATCTCGATGAAAAAAATGGGCCGAGTATAATAGACCATCATTGTTATCTTGTTCTCAATGTGGGAGATCCCATTTAGGTCAATAATGTCAGGGCAAGAATGTATGTTATCATTGTGGGTAGATAGGGCACTTTATGAGGGATTGTTGAAATAAAGTTGAGATGGATCAGTCGTGATTAAAGAGATGAGCAATTGCTTCATCATCCTCAGTTCAACCTCCTAGAACTGATCCTCAGGTGGCAGCAGGTCATGGAAGAGGCCGAGGGAGAGAGGCTTCTGGTTCGGGGAAGCCTAGAACCAATTTTATGCTTTGGGTGGTCGACAGGACTAGGAGGCCTCACCTAATATTGTTACAGGTACTCTTATTTTTTATTCTCATCCATTATATGACTTGCTTTATCCTGCTTCTACACTTTCTTATTTTACACCATTGATTGTGAGTCATTTTAAGATAGTCTCTGAATAATTGTCTATATCATTTTTTCTTTCTATGCCAATTGGTGAATTTATGTTAGCTAAATGAGTTTATCGGAACTTTGTACTATTGGTATGTGGTAGATCGACCGTAGTTCATCTAATTGAGATTCAAATGGTTGATTTTGATGTCATTATAAGTATGGATTGGTAGGCGGCATATTATGCTAATGTTTATTGTAGAGCCAAGGTTGTTGGATTCTATTTTCTCGGTGAGCCAGTCGAGGAATGGAAAAATAATACCGCTACGCCTAAAGGAAAGTTTATTTCATACCTTAAGGATCTGAAGTTGATATCAAAAGGTTGTATTTCTAACTTGGTTCGAGTATGAAATTTGGAATGTGAGCCTGCGTCTCTCCAGTCAATTTCTATTGTAAATGAGTTCCCAAGGTCTTTCTAGAGGATTTTCCTGGAATTCCTCCTGAAATGCAGATAGATTTTTCTACTGATTTACATCTAGGAACTCAGTTGATATCCATACCTTCGTATAGAATGCTCCAGTAGAACTAAAAGAATTAAAGGAGTAGTTTAAAGATTTGCTCGAGAAGGATTTTATCCAGCCCAGTGAGTTGTCATGGGGTGCACTGGTGTTGCTTGTGCAAAAGAAAGATGGGTCGTTCAAAATGTGCATTGATTCTAGTTAGCTTTACAAGGTAACCATGAAAATAAGTATTCGCTTACCAGGATTGATGATTTGTTTGATTAGTTACAAGGTGCTAGATGCTTTTCAAAGATTGATTTGAGTTTAGAAAACATCAACTCGAGTTAAGGAAGTTGACATCCCTAAGACTGTTTTCAAGACCCAATACGGCCATTACAAATTCTTGGTGATGTCATTTATGCTTACTAATGCCCCAACGACTTTTATGGACCTGATGAATCGAGTGTTTAGGCCCTTTCTTAATGTTTTCATGATCGTCTTCGTTGATGATATTCTGATTTACTCCCAATAAGAGGCTGACCATGCAGATCATTTGAGAGTTATATTACAAATTCTCCAAGAGCATAATTTATACGCTAAATTTTTTATATGTAAGTTTGGGCTGACATCTGTAGCTTTTCTTGGCCATGTGATTACAGCTAAAGGTATAAGGGTGGATGGCCAGAAAATAGATGTTGTGAAGAACTGGCATAGACCCTTAAATCCTATAGTAGTTCGTAACTTTCTGCAGTTAGCAGGTTATTACTGTCGATTTGTTGAATGTTTCACTACTATATCTATGCCATTGACAAAGTTGACTCATAAAGCAGCTAAGTATCAGTGGATAGAGGCATGTGAGTGGAGTTTTCAAGAGTTGAATGATAGCCTAACTTCAGCACCTATCCCGACTCTTCCAAAGGGTGTTGAGGGTTTTATGGTGTATGGTAATGCTTCTAGAGTTGGGATAGGTTATGTTCTGATGCAACACAACAAGGTTATTTCTTATGACTCTAGACAGTTGAGGAAGCATGATCAAAAAATTATCCTACCTATGATTTTGAGTTGGGCGCAGTGGTACTTATATTGAAGATTTGGCTCCACTACTTGTACGGGGTACATTTTTATATCTTCACAGATCATAAGATCCTAGAATACTTGTTTCAACAGAAAGAGTTGAATTTGAGGAAAAAAGATGGTTAGAGCTACTAAAAGATTGTGATGTGAGTATCTTGTATCATTCGGGCAAGGAAAATGTTGTAGCTGATGCGCAAAGTCGCATGTCTATGGGTAGCTTGAGTCATATCTAGGCTGACAGGATTGAAATGGCAAAGACTCTACAGTAGTTGGCTGACTTACAGATTCGGTTATTGGATGCCGTAGATGGGGGTGCTGTTTTTAAAAACACACCAGAATCATCCTTTGTAGCTGAAGTTAAGCAATGATAATATGATGATGCAGAGTTAGTCTTATTGAGAGACAGTATACCATAATAGAAGAGCCTATTTGATTGTAGATCCGACAGAGTTCTTAGATACCACGGCCGTGTTTGTGTTACTAATTTGGGTGAGCTACGGAAATAGATTATGAATAAAGCTCATTACTCTCGATATTCAATACACCTAGGTGCCTTGCAGATGTATTGTGAGCTTAAGCAGCTACATTGGTGGAACAACATGAAAAAGGACATCACGGGTCTTGTGACTCAGTGTCCTAATTGCTAGCAGGTGAAGGTTGAGCACCAAAGGCCTATATGTCTAATGCAAGATATAGAAATTCTAGTCTAGAAATGGGAGATAATTAATATGGATTTTATTATAGGATTTCCTCGGACGAGCAAGAAGAATGAGTCTATCTGGGAAATAGTTGATAGATTGACTAAATTATCTTACTTCTTGCTAGTCGGTACTACATATGCTGCATAGGAGTATGCTAGGCTTTATATACGAGAGATAGTTAGCCTACATGGCATCCCCTTATCATTTATTTCTAACAGAGGTTCTTAATTCACAAAAAATTTCTGGAAGTCTTTCCTGAAAGGCTTGGGCACTCAGGTAAGCCTCAGTACCACATTTCATCCTCAGACAGATGGATAGGATAAACGCACTATTCAGACGTTTGAAGATACGTTGTGTGCCTGTGTTTTGTATTTTGACGGAAACTGGAGTGATATTATTTCTTTGATTGAGTTCGCCTATAATAATAACTACCAGGCAAGTATTCAGATGGTTCTATATGAAGCTTTATATGGGCAAAAGTGCAGGTCGCCAGTGGTATAGTTCAAACATAGTGAGGCAGAGTTATTGGGGCCAAACTTAGTACAACAGGCTATTTCACAAAGTGAAACTTATTAGAGATCGACTTTAGACAGCCTAGAGCAGATAGAATTCCTATACAGATGTACGTTGTCGAGCCTTGGAGTTTGCTGTTGATTATTGGGTCTTCCTGAATGTGTCGCCAATGAAAGGTGTCATGCGATTTGGCCTATAGGGCAAGCTGAGCCCTATATATGTTGGGCTTTATATAGTTATCTGTAGGATAGGCAAAGTATCCTATGAGTTGGAGTTGCTGCTAGAGCTAGCGACAGTCCACCCAGTATTTCATGTGTTAATGTTGCAGAAATGTATAGGATACCCAACCTGTGCTATGCTTATTGATATTGTCTGAATTTCTGAGGAAATGACCTACACCGAGATCCCAATTGCTATTCTTAACAGGCAAGTCAGGAAATTTTGAACCAAAGAAGTCGCCTGGGTTAATGAATTGTGCCAAAGTAATGACATCGAGGAAGTTCGCTGGGAGGCTGAGGAAGAAATGAAGAAGAAGTATCCTCACCAGTTTACGATATTGATGTGATATTGAGGTATGTATTTGATACCTATGTCACTGAGTATGTATTTTGAAGCATGTTAAGTGAAGTTAATTCCCATTCGATGATAAACGTTCCTAAGGGGAGGGAGGATGTTACACCCTGGAAATTTTTTTGTGATTATTTGATGTTTGTATGCTGTGTTAAGGGAACTATGGGCTGTATATTGGTCGTAGGTGAGGAGGGAAACATGTACGAATGGAAAGGCAAAAAGTATGTGAAGTTCATAAGTAAGGGTCAACTTTAAATGACCATATCTCCCAATCCATAATAAGTTAGAAGTCCTAAAATCTATCAAATTAAATGTATTTGAGTCTAGTTTCCAGAACATCAACCATTCATCAATCGGAGTTCAGAGTAAAAAGTTATAGGCATTTTATGGTGGCACTATTGAGCAGTGACGTGTCCACCACACTAAAAACAGCTACTGCCCAAACCCCTTTATATTTTGAGTTTTGAATTATGAGATCACTTTGAACATTTCCAAATTTTAGATGCTTCCTTACCCCCTACAATTCTCATAAATTTCCAGCAAACAACTAAGGAAAAACAAGGAGAAACCTCAGACACAACACAATGAAATTTAGGGCATGTTAAAAAGTTTGTTCCCAATTGTGCTAGGTGTGTTTGTGGAACTCATTTTGGTAGTTGTTTTGGGAGAAGTTGTTGCATTCTAATAGTTGATTCTACTGTTGATATATCAACCCTGAAGAAGGGAAAGCCAAAAGGAAAGTGCTTGTTGGTGTGACATTTTGGCTGGAGTATATTGTTTTGAAACAACCTTTTCATTTGGTTATAAACTCAATAAATTGGAGGGGTTAAGTTCTGGTTGTTGAAAAAAAGAAGAGACTAAAGAAAGCCTATCAAAACAAGGTATGTTAAGGCTTCCTATCCTCGTTCAAGCACAAATATATACTGCCGCAAGGGACAATATTCTTATGTCATAACTCTCATATTGAAGGTAGTATAATTCTACCCAAAGGGCTGAAAGTGCATGACATTGAGTTTGAATCGTAAAACATGTTTCAAACAAGTAAATGTGAGACTAAATACATTTTACTTCCAATTGTGTTGTAGTTATAAATCAACTCTGAAGTCCTTGTGGGAACCGTGAGTTGTTCCTTTACTATATTTTATATATATGTGATTTTAAATGTATTTAAAGGTCTGGTTGCTAAGTGACACTGGTGAAAGAGCCAAGATGACGACATGTAAATAATTTCAAGCTAAGTAAAGATGTCACAAGTTATTAAGGATAAATGAGCTTATTGAACTAGAATAGCCTTTTTAAGGTTGTCCTTTATCATATATGTATGTTATGAAATATGCCAGTCCAAGGGAGATTTCGTAATTCCTTTTCCTTTAGCCGAATGATAAGCTAGCGAGTCTCTAAGCTCTAATGTTCCTTTGGACACATCCCATAAATCTTGTTGAAACTATTAGGTCAACCACAGTTCCTTATGATTTGTACAATTCTTGAATACATGAATTTAAATGCTATTTTCTAGCTTTACATGTTATATATGCTCACATGAAGTAATGTGCTATGATGGAGGCCTATGTAGGGAACAAGTTTAGTATTCATCATTTCTATGCTATAAGCGTTAAATTGACCCAGTATAAGCCATATTGGCTCCCTTTATGATTATGATTAAGAGTTATTTATTTTACCATATTTTGGTACACCGAATAAAGATATTTTTATTTTACCCCAGTATGCTTCACCGACTGGAGGCATTTTTATTTTTACCTTTGTGTGATACACCAGCTAGATGAATTTTATATGGATTTTATGGTCGGCTGGCCTTTGTCATTTCAGTTATAGTTTTTAGTGTGCATTACTTGGTTGCATTTAAAATTCAATATTAAGCTACTGTCAGGTTTCAATTTCAAGGATTTAGGGCTGTTACTATTCCTTATTTGGGCTCAGTTATCATTATTATCTTATATATTTACAGCTTTCAGACCTTACATACCGGTACATTTTATTTGTACTGACGTCTCTTCATCTGGGGCCCCTCCTGCAATCCTGCAGTAGGTATAGGCCAAGTTTCAGATTGTCAGACACAGTAGGTGCTCAACTTAGAATAATGGTATGCTCCTCTCTTCCAGGAGCCATATCCTAGTTTTGACAATTTTTTGTTTTGTGTATCGCATGGGTAGGCCAGGGCCCTGTCCCCCGCATTTCAATTTATTTACTCTATAGAGGATGATGTGGACTAGTTGTATTGTTATTTTGGTTGTGTATTCATGTCGGCTTTCCATTACTTTGTTTATCTTTATTTTAGCCTTATTGGCTTTCTTGGTTGCTTATTCTTTATGGTCGAGAACTTATGGTCCAGTTTTTATCTTGGTTGGTTGTGATAGGTGGCTTGGTGTCACGACTGAAGCTCGGACTCTGGATCGAGACACGGGACCCAGAACCATCAATGGCTCCAAGCTAACCCATGGCATATCCATAGCAACCCAAGAGCATAAGTTAAAGTGGAAACATAAAACATAAAGAAGAATACTCGGAAGTCGAAATATAGTAAAATGTAAATAAAAACGTTAACGTCAAAACACTAATTCAAAAGCTGAACATACTAATTTGTGTCTGAAAAGCCTCTACTATCTGATGAGATGCTGGGACAAGCCCCTAGCTAACTCCAAGTCAGAAACTTAACTGACAAAATAACATGACAAAAAAGAATGTCATCGGTAGATGAGGATTGATAACATCCAAATTCACTCCTCATAAGGAAAGAGTGTAAACGGTCATTGGCGAAAAAAATATACCCGATGAGTGTTGGGGTCGAATCCCAGAGGGAATAGTACTTAGATGGAAAAGTCTATTAAGTCAAACTAAGAAGCATCATTGTATTGAAAACAAACAAATAAAAATTTGGGGGGTTAAAAAGATTACTATTAAAATGCAAAAACGACTATTGATCAATCAACAAGATAACCAACTTGGATTACAAAAATGAGCAAGAGTTAGGGGTATGCTTTTGAATGGGGCTGCAAATGGATTAGAATTTACTAGGAAATCAAATTATTACTCATAAATATAAAAAGCCATGGATGAGGAGGCACCAGATGTTTTTCAACCAGTAGGGTGCCTTTTTCCTTGGGTGTTCTCAAACCTCAAGATCCCAAACATCTCCATTATGACTTGGGTCAGATTTGAGCTATTTCTATCTTCAAATCTCTCAAGGGTGAATCAATTATGGGTTTTATCTATCTCTAACCTAACCCCACACAATCAACACCCAATTACACACCATTTCTTTCTCACCCACGCTCAATTTTCCTTTTTCAAGAAAAACTAGAGAAAGTAAACATAACCCACATTTGCAACTATGAGTAATTTTATTATAAATTGGGAGAAAACATCATATTTATATTAAATGAGTAACTCTAAGATTAATCTAGCAACACCTAATCCAATTTAACCCCAATTCATGCACACACCCCTAGCAAAGAGATTTAGCTACTCATTAATTAGTTATACGAAATTAAATCAACAATTAAAATCATGAAATTCATCATCAAGAGTTAAATTCAAGCTCACAATTGTCTTCAATGGAGGTTGTTTACCTTGAAGAAGAACAAGAAAAAGCTACTCATGATTTCTCTCTGTAACTTTCTGCAAATCAAGAATTGAATGATATGGTACTTTCTAAAGAATGTGTAGAAATAGGTAAAAAATGCTTCTAAAGTCCTATGCAGATAATTTTTCCCTTCCTGCAGGCGGTGTCACTTGCGAGCACCGGCAGAAGCAGAATGCCACTACATCACAAGAAAGAGGGCAGTGAACCTGGATCTAACCGTCATTGGCACCGGCGGTTTGCAGGTGTTGACCTGCGTTCCGCCGGTGCACCTTCCACTCTGGGCCAGTAAGCTCCTGCATTTCAGCTGGTGGAGCACCGGTCTCATCTGTTCAAGCTTCAGTCCTCTTCTTTAATTCAATGCTTTTTCCCAAGTTCTTGCTTTCGCTCCTTAAATTTGATACCTAAAAAAACTAAAGAGAAAGAGCATAAAATACTCTCAAATGACTTGAAAACTAGGAAAAAGCTCATGTTTAAAAGTTTAATGAGCTGGTAAATTAGAACTCGTCAAACCCCCAAACTAGAACCATTGATTTCCTTCAAGTAATGCAATTCTTTACATCTGAACTTTAGGAATAAGCATGTCATATAAGAGTGTGCACAAGGACCACTATGTCCTACACAACCTAAAGATCGCTCACCAACACAAAAGAAAAGAGGAGAGTCAATACTTTATGCAAATGCTTCAAGATATAACTACAATCAATTTGGCATGATTCACATTTGATTTCTTCATTCAAAGCAAGGGGCATTGTTTGTCACAGAAAGCTTATAGAGCATCTTAAATCATTTTAAATTCACATTTAGGGCCTGTCTTCAAGCTTACTACATTCTTGTCTCAATCATATCTTTTGGCACGTGCGAGAATGTCCCCCAAGGAGGTGATTCCACTTACAACAAGAGAGAATCCCATTTCATTATCAAGCAATTCACATTCAAGAGATTAAAGAATAAAACAGATACGTTCACTCTCGCAAAGAAATTGTCATGGACATAACATGACCCATAGGCTTGCCCTTTGTGTAACGCGCTACTAATGTAAAGTTTCTACACTTAAAATCAATTAGGCCTTGGAGGTCATGATATAGGCTAGGGGTAAAGGTGTGATGACTTTTAAGTTCTACTAAGTAGAACCTCCCTAATGCCCTTTTGTGAATCTTATTGTAGCTCCATTTTCTTCTTAGATTACCCTCACATTATCTCTCCTTGAACATCATTTCCACTTTTGAAACAACAGTGCTCCCTATCTCTTCCTAGTAACTGCTTTTCATCCTATTTGAGTAAGAGGTAGCAACTTTTTCCAATTCAGTTCTTTTGACTCAAGCAATTCATTTATTCTTTTCGTGATGTGGTGCTACCTCACATTGAAGTTCAAATCATTTCTCCCATTTTCCTTCTTGCAACCACCAAACTTAGGCTTTTGCCTAATCTTTTCCTTTTTTATTCCCACACTACTGGGGCTTCGAGCATCATTTTTGCATTTCTTCTCATAGCAAGCACTGGAGAGGATGGGTGCCAAAGATGGATTATGAAAGGGGTATTGGGCTTTTCCAAGGAAAAGGCTTAAAGGCTCAACATTGGCTAACAAGGATTCATGCTCAAGGAGGTCATATGGGTAAAGTAGCTACCCAAATGAAAGACTAACATCATCTTTCAAGTGGAACAACATCTAGGAATTCACCTTGAGTCGCACTTGGGGAAATTTCTAAACAATCATTCATGCAAGAGAATTAAACTAAAACCTTTCTAACAAAGAATTACCATCCAAGGGTTTCACACAATTTTCATAAAAAATAACATGAGAATCAAGAAGGAAAATAAAGAATTTGTAATTTATGACCAATGAATGCTCAACTCTCAAATTCAAATGCCTTTTTCTTTCTCAAAATTCAGCCATGCCATTCAAGAAATTTTTCTCGTGGTACCTCTTGAAAGAAATTACAATCATTGACTCAAAAGAACTTAAACTTGACATTTTCCCTTAAGAATTTTGTCTCTCAATCAATCATTGGAAAATTCCACCCGGTTCGACAATAAAACAAAAGAAAACAAATAGCTCCTTGGGAAAGAACCATGGTATAAAGAAAACCCATAGGAGTTTATTCACTAACTACTATAAACAAAAGGTTATAATCAAAACATGTGCCAACAACATTTTGCAATTTAAAATAACCCATCATTGGCACTAATAATTCAGAAAAAGATTGTATTCATTCCATAACCTGACATAGCCACACAATAGCAACACAAACACTTCATGGGAGAAAATACCCCACCCCCAACTAATAGAGAATATTCCTCCAATGTACAAGTTAAGTACAATTAAGGAAAAGAGGATGCCAAGAATGATCTAGCAAAGGGAATGAGGAATCCAGGAGTAGGTGACATCATCGAACCTCCATGAAGTAGTCTCGGATATGGAGGGCATCAATGGATCAGGTGGAAGTGTGAGTTGTTTGCTCGGTGAGGATACTTCCCAATGGTCTAGGGGGTTCTCATTTCATGATAGGAAGTCTCGTCCACCCCACCAGGCAATCAAGATGGATCCAGTTCATAGAATGTACGCATTCTTGAATGAGGTGGTCTATTGTGGTAGAGTTCCTCATCCGATATCACCTCAGACGGAATGTCATAGCCTACGCACCAATCATTTGGTGGGTTTCTGCTATTTGCTGGTTGGGTATCATCATGGCATGGTATATTTAGATCGATATCTTTTGGTGGCAGTGCCCCCTTTCGGTTGCCAAGTTCTTTCCTTATGTCCATTACATCACTTTCCAACACTTCAACTCTTGCACATAAACCTCCCAATTTGGAAATTACCAATTTCACAGCCTTTTGATGGCTTGCTGAATCATCTAGGGAATTTTCTTTGCTAATTTTATCAATCGAGCTTCATGAGCCTGGTCCTTATGTTCTATTTGTAGGATGCCCATTGTTGGTGAATAGGTAGCCCTTCCATTTCAAATCATGTGAAGGAGTTTAAAGTACGATAATAAATCAAAATAGCTATATGATTTAATATGTTTAAAAGAAGTTTGAGAAAATTATAGTCAACGAAAAACTTGACTACCAAAATAGTAACATCTTGACATAAAACGGGACAGATGGAGTATTAAGTCACAAGAATTATAATATCATACTATTAGAATTACATTCAAAGTGGTTGAGAGGTGTTAGGTGAGCTTAATTGTCAGTCTTACATAAAATTCACGAAGATAGTTCACTAATAAAATAAGGATACTATGTTATGAAATCATGGAAAATACAATCCTAGTTTTTTCTTAATAATTTGATAAACAACTAAACCATTGTTAGAATTATTTTCTTCTTTTTATTTGCAAACCCCTCTTTCGAAATATTGACTACAAGTTAACTTAATCAACGTTAATATATTATTTATTTCCTATTCCCTATGGGATCGACCCCAAACTAAGTTGGTTACTATATTTGATAGCAATCACTTTATACTTCAATTGTGAGGTGTAATTTGGGCATGATCAAATTTTAGTGTCGTTGCTGGGAAATATGGTGTTAAAATAGTTAATAGGTATTTAAATTGACTTGTAGTCTTTATTTTTTTGATTTACAATTTTATTTTCTTTTTATTTTGTCATAGGATAGCATGGAGAACCCTGTGGCACAAATTTATCTCCCACTAGAGGAGATGACTGAGACACAAAGAACCGAAGCTGCTGCGCTAGGCAGAAGAAGCCCAACTAGTTGAAGCAGCTACTAGAGCCGAAGCTGCAAATTGTGTTGCCCCTTTTGGTAGAAAGGAACTGAAAAAATACCCCTCGTCATCATGGATGTAATGCTTTACAGAATGTGCTCTTTGATGGGGAGTTTGAGCAAGAGGAAATTGGTTACACGAGAGCCATTGTTCAACCCCCACTGCCAGCGAATGCGAAGTTCAATGTAACTAGTACAATGATGCAGTTGCTAAGAATGAAATGGCTGTTCAATGGTTTGTTTGGCGAAGATCCAAACTAGCATCTAATAAATTTTACTAGAATCTGCAATGCCTACAAACTACCCGGGGTTTCTTAAGAGGCTATTAGACACCGATTATTTCCATTCTCATTAGCAGGGAAAGCTACTCTATTGATGAATGAGCTTCGAGATGAGTCTATTACTACTTGGGTATAGTTGACTGCAGCTTTCTTGTAGAGGTTCTTCTGTAATACCCCGTGAAGGCCTAAGAATAGACCCGGGAGTTAAAATTGAAAAATGCATAAAAACTGGCAAAACATCACAGAATAGACCACAGAACGAGTGGTACCGAACCACGAGTCGTTGTAAGTTGTCATTGGTTGGGGAAAGGATGGTGTTAGTGGAGACCACGGGAGATGTGATGACTCATTGTGGGAAAAGACAAGTCATCATTAGTAGTCGTAGAAAGGGGATGGGCTGTTCAGGTGACTTTCAACGGGCGTCCCAAAGGCCCGTTAGAGTAGACCACGAGTCGTTGGTTGTGTTCATGGTTTGGGTTTTAGTTGTTCCAGTGGACTCTACAGGGGATAACAACGATCCATTTTTTCTAGTGACGGGTAATGGTGTGACCCGTTAGGAGATGAGATTCCATGGTTTAGGGGGTTAAACACGGGCGATGTGATGAGTCTTTGGTTGAAGGTATGGGTCGTCCTGACTGTCCGTTGTTTGGGTTCTAAGAATGGGCTACCAACAGTTGCTTAAACGAGGGATTTGATGGGTCATTGTTGGTTCCAACGACCTGTTAGTCCCATCCATGGGATCGATCTGGAAAATTTTCAGGGCAGGTTCATTAAGGGTATTTTTGACTTTTACACGATATAAGGCCCTAAAACTACATCATTTCGGCTTGGGAAAAACTGGGTTTTAAGAGGATGACCTATTCTAAACTCCCATTCATGCATGCAAGACTTTAAGAGGGGATTCAAGGGGAGATTTAAAGCTTTTCACCTCAATTCCTTCAATTTCATTCTTGGGACTTTAAGGAGGGTTAGGAGTTAATAATTCCAGGTATTTAAGGTCTTTAATGGGTGGATTCTTCCACACCCATGCTCCTTCTATATTAATTATCCAAAATTTATTTGAAAACTCATGGTGTTTTGTATTTGATTTGTATAAGATAAAATGATTTAATTATGGGTCTTTTGATTTTAAAATCTTCTCATAATCTACTGATTTTGATCATCTTTGAGATTTAAATTGAGTATAATATTGTTGATTTTGAATTTCTAAACATTTAAGCTTTATTTCGCATGCCCCATGATGAATTGATTTATGATCCATAGATCCATCAGTGTTTTTGATAAGCCCAACATGAATTATTAATTTATTATGTTATCTATTATGAACTTATGAATTTCAAGCTCTGTGCATGATCTACAAGTATGCAAGAATTTTATCAATCATGAATTATGTTTTTGGCCGACCCACGGGCCTCAAGTCATGTCTGATGCTTATATGTTAAAGCATGATTACGATTATCATGATTTAACTAGCCCATGAACTCATGTATGTATTATTATGAACATTATATATGTTTTGGGAGTAGTATCGAACACCGAGTAGGTTTAGGGCCCATATTAAGCCTTGTATCTCATGAACTATGTGTTATCATAGGTATGTTGGGACCTTTTCATGTTTGTCCCTAGCCCAATTGGCCCTTTTCATGTGTGATAATGCCCCTCATGGTTCCTACCCTTGGCAAGGTACGAACACCCTCCCAACTAGGGTTACAAGTTGGGCTTAATGTGTACTTATATGGGGTATGTAGGTTAAGAGAATCTCCCACTGTTCCTCATAATTTATGCATGTTCATGATTATGAATGTTTGCTCAAGTTATGTTAAGTAATGCTCTCTTATTATGATTATGATCATATTTACATTACAAATATTTCGAAAACCTTAAGCCTTATGTCATATTATGATAATTATGTTGTGAGCATGTTGTCCTATTCTTATGATCACTTATGAGTTTTATACATGTTTTAAATGTCTGTTTTACTTACCTTGCATACTCATCCTCCGAAGTTCACAGGGTCGAAGGTGGACGAGGACCCACATGACTTTATTAAGGAAATTCTGAAGATCACCCAGGTCATAAGGGTGAACAATGAGGAATGTGTCGACTTGACCTCCTATCAGCTCAAGGGGGTAGCACATATATGGTTCAAGCAATGGAGAAGTGCTAGGGCAGAGGGTGCGGGCCCGATTGGTTGGGATAAGCTCCATACCGCGTTCATGGATCGGTTTTTCCCTCAGGAAATAAGGGAACTCAAGGCGGCTGAGTTTTTGAATTTGATGTAGGGCAACATGTCAGTCCAGGAGTATGCCTCATATTTCACTCAACTATCTAAATATGCTCTGGAGTTGGTGGAGGATTAGTAGGCTCGGGTGAGCCCCTTTGTGCATAGAGTAGCAAATTATTTGGATAAGGATTTCCAGATTGCCTTACTACATCGGGACATCGACTTTCCCCATATTGTATTGCATGCCCAGCAGATGGAGTTAGTCTATAGAAGGCATAGAGAGGCCAAGAGGGCTAGGACCGACAGCTACGGGGTTTCTCAGACTAGGTCAGGAGGTGGATCATGACAGCAGTCTCAGCACAGGATCACTACTCCAGCTCCATCATCGGCTAGCACGCCATCCAGGTTCAGGGGAGACCAGAGGAGCAGGCCGCCAGGCTCAAAGGATCATGGTAGCATGAAGGTGGAGCGCACTTTCCCAGTGTGTGTGAGATGTGGCAAAAATCATCCTGGGAGGTGCCTGGTCGGTGCAGATGCTTGTTTATAGGATCAGAGATTGTCCTGCAGCCAGTTCTACCGCTCCAGCAACATGATCCCCTCAGCAAGGAGCCTCCACTAGTTCGGCAAGTGGTCAACTCCAGAACAGGTTTTATACTCTAGTGCCTCGCCAGGAGCAGGAGGCTTCACCAAATGTGGTCACGGGTATGTTGCAAGTCTTCCATATCGATGCTTATGCTTTGTTAGATCCAGGAGCTACCTTGTATTTTGTGACCCCTTACATTGCTAGTAGTTTTGGAGTTACTCCTGAAATTCTGTTCGAACCATTCTCCGTATCTACTTCAGTTGGTTAGTCAGTTATAGCTAGGCGGGTATATAGAGGTTGCCCCATTACGTTGTTGCATAAGGTTACCTCTGCGGACTTAGTAGAATTGGCCATGACTGATTTTGACATCATATTCGATATGGTTATTTGCATGTTATGCTTCGATTAATTGTAGGACCCGTGCAGTGGAATTCCAATTTCCGGGAGAGTCAGTTTTGGAATAGAAGGGTGATTCAGCCGTAGCATCCGGTCGATTTATTTCCTATTGTAAGGCTAGAAAGATAATCTCTAAGGGTTGTGTGTACCACCTAGTTAGGGTGAAGGATGTGGAGTGCGAGACCCCGACTATTCAGTCAGTTCCAGTAGTGTGCGAATATTTGTAGGTGTTTCCTGATGATTTTCAAAGTGTTTTTTCAGAGAGGGAGATTAATTTCGGTATTGATCTACTGCTCAATACGCAGCCTATATCTATTCCTCCTTACAGGATAGCTCTACTCGAGCTAAAAGAGTTAAAGGAACAGTTGAAGGACTTGTTGGATAAGGTTTTTATTAGACCAAGCAGGTCTCCATGGGGTGCACGGGTTCTATTTGTTCAAAAGGACGGTTCCCTTCGGATGTGTATTAATTATCGACAACTTAATAAGGTCACCGTCAAAAATAGGTACCCCTTGCCCAGGATTGATGATTTATTTGACCAGCTCAAGGGGTGCCAGGTGTTTCTCGATGATAGATCTCAGGTCCGGATATCACTAGCTCAGAGTTTGGTGTGACATTCCAAAGACAACTTTCAGAACTCGGTATGGCCACTACGAGTTTGTAGTTATATCTTCTAGACTAACCAATGCTCCTACAACTTTATAGATCTAATGAACAGGGTATTCGAGGCATACTTGGACATGTTCGTGATTGTGTTCATTGATGACATCCTTATATACTCGCGGAGCGAGGAGGAGCATGCCGCTCACCTGAGGGTAGTACTTCAGACCCTCCAGGATCGTCCGCTATATGCAAAGTTTAGCAAGTGTGAATTCTGGATGGACTCGGTGGCATTTCTAGGCCATGTGGTGTCAATTGAGGGCATAAGGGTGGATTCTCAGAAAATTGAAGCGGTGAAGAATTGGCCTCGACCGGTGAATCCTTTAGAAATTCAAAGTTTCTTGGGCCTAGAAGGCTACTACTGGAGGTTTGTGGAGGGTTTCTCGTCCATTTCGACACCTTTGACCAGGTTGACTCAGAAAAAGGTGAAGTTCCAATGGTCAGAAGATTGTGAGAAAAAGCTTCTAGGAATTAAATACACGACTCATTTCAGCGCCAGTGTGGACTTTACCCGAGGGTACCGATGGCTTTTTAGTATATTGTGATGCTTCTAGAGTCGGACTGGGATGTGTGTTGATGTAGCGTGGGAAGGTGATAGCATACGCCTCACGACAGTTAAAGGTTCACAAAAAGAATTACCCGACCCATGATCTTGAGTTGGCCGCGGTGGTGTTTGCATTAAAGATATGGTGGCATTACTTGTATGGTGTTCGCGTGGATGTATTTACGGATCACAAGAGCTTTCAATATGTGTTCACGCAAAAGGATCTAAATCTTCGGCAAAGGAGGTGGTTAGAGTTGCTGAAGGACTACGACATGAGTGTCCTCTACCACTCGGGCAAGGCAAATGTTGTTGCAGATGCGCTAAGTAGGCTCTCAATGGAGAGTGTGTCTCATGTGGATGAAGGGAAGAAGGAGTTAGTGAAAGACGTCCACCGACTTGCAAGACTGGGAGTTAGATTGACCGACTCAGCCGATGGTGGTGTAGTTGTACATAGCGGGTCAGAATCTTCCTTGGTGGTTGATGTTAAATCCAAGAAAGATGAGGATCCCATTTTGAGAAAGTTGAAGGAGGCTGTGAAGAGTCAAAAGGTGGAGGTTTTCTCCCAAGGGGGAGATGGTGTGCTACGATACCGGGGTCATTTATGTGTCCCAGATGTAGGTGATATGAGAGTCCAAATATTGCATGAGGCACATGGTACCAGATATTCTATTCATCCAGGATCCACGAAGATGTATTGGGGCTTGCGAGAAATCTATTAGTGGGATTGCATTAAGAACCATATTGCAGAGTTTGTAGCGAAATTCCCAAACTGCCAGCAAGTGAAGGTCAAGCACCAAAGGCTGGGAGGCATACTTCAAGATATCAGAATCCCCACTTAGAAGTGGGAAGAAATTAATATGGATTTCGTTACGAGTTTGCCTCATACTCGCCGGTACTATGACTCCATCTGGGTGGTGATAGATAGGTTAATAAAGGCTACACACTTCCTACCGGTCATGACCACGGATGTAGCAGATGATTATGCCAAGTTGTATATTCAGGAATTGGTTCGACTTCATGTTGTGCCCTTGTCTATTATTTCAGACCGAGGTACTCACTTTACCTCCCAATTCTAGCAGTCTTTTCAGAAGGGACTTAGGACTCAGATTAAGCTCAGCACCACATTCCATCTGCAAAAGGATGGCCAGGCAGAACGAACCGTTTATGCCCTCAAGCATATGTTGAGAATATGTGTTGTGGAATTCAAAGGTAGTTGGGATGATAATTTTCACTTGATCGAGTTTGCCTATAATAACAGTTACCACTCTAGTATCCAGATGGCACCGTTTGAGGCCCTCTACAGGCGGAGGTGTAGATCTCCTGTCGGATAGTTTGAAGTTGTTGAGGTAGCCATGATAGGGCCAGATGCGGTTCACGAGGTGATGGTGAGGTCCAATTGATAATGGACGGGTTAAAAACCGCTCAGAGTCATCAGAAATCGTATGTTGATGTAAGGAGAAGAGATTTGGAGTTTGATGTGGACAACTGGGTATTTCTAAAGGTATCTCCCATGAAGGGAGTCATGCGGTTCAGAAAAAAAGGGAAACTCAGTCCCCACAATGTTGGTCCTTACGGGGTTGTGAGAAGAGTTGGTAAGGTGGAGTATGAGTTGTACATGGCCTCGGAGTTATCTTCAGTTCATTCCGTCTTCCATGTGTCGCTTTTGAAAAAGTGGTTGGGTGATCCAGCCTTGGTAGTCCCGGTAGACACCATTGGAGTAAAAGACAGCCTCAGTTATGAGGAAGTTCCCATTGAAATCTTGGATTGTCAAGTCCGTAAGCTAAGGAACAAAGAAGTAGCTTCAGTGAAAGTGTTATGGAGGAATCAACATGTTGAGGGAGCCACATGGGAAGCCAAAGTGGATATGATGGCTAGATATTCACATTTGTTCTCTACCGGCTCAGCTCCGACTTGAGGTATCAGTTTTGCCCTATGATTCCATTTAGTTTTCATGTTCATTTCATGTGTTCGAGTTTATTTTATGTGTGAAGATGCATATGTGAAGCACGAGATCAGTTCAGCTATGTGATTTGACTCGGAGGTAGTCATTCCGTGAAAATTTCGGTTAAACTGATCAGTATATAGCTATGATAATTTTACATTTCTGTTTTCTTCTTGTTTCCTACATTCGAGGACGAATGTTTCCAAGAGGGAGATATTGTAATACCCCGGGAAGGCCTAAGAATAGACCCGGGAGTTAAAATTGAAAAGTGCAGAAAAACTGGCAAAACATCACAAAATGGACCACAAAATGACTCGTGGTATCAAACCACGAGTCGTCGTATGATGTCATTGGTTGGGGAAAGAATGGTATCAGTGGAGACCACGGGAGATGTGAAGACTCATTGTGGGAAACAACGAGTCATCCGTAGTAGTCGTAGGAAGGGGATAGGCTGTTCAGGTGACTTTCAACGCGCGTCCCAACGACCCATTAGAATAGACCACGAGTCGTTGGTTGTGGTCATGGTTTGGGTTTTAGTTGTTCCACTGGACTCTACGGGGATAACAACGGTCTGTTGTTTCTTTTTATGGGTCGTGTATGACCCGTTAAGAGATGAGATGCCAAGGTTCAGGGGGTTAACCACAGGCGATGTGATGAGTCGTTGGTTGAAGGTACGAGTCGTCCTGACTGTCTGTTGTTTGGGTTTTGAGAATGGGCTACCAGCAGTGGCTTCACCGAGGGATGTGACGGGTCATCATTGGTTCCAAGGACCCGTTAGTTCCACCCTTGGGATCTATCTGGACAATTTTCAAGGCAGGTTCATTAAGGGTATTTTTGACTTTTTCACGGTATAAGGCCCTAAACTACATCGTTTTGGCTTGGAAAAGCTAGGTTTTAAGAGGATGACCTATTCTAAACTCCCATTCATGCATGCAAGACTTTGAGAGGGGATTCAAGGGGAGATTTCAAGCTTTTCACCTCAATTCCTTCAATTTCATTCTTGGGCTTTAAAGGAGGGTTAGGAGTTAATAATTCTAGGTATGTAAGGTCTTCAATGGGTGGATTCTTCCACACCCATGCTCCTTTTATATTAATTATCAAAAGTTTATTTGAAAACTCATGGGGTTTTGTATTTGATTTGTATAAAATTAAATGATTTAATTATGGGTTTTTTTATTTTAAAATCTTGTCATAACCTACCGATTTTGATATCTTTGAGATTTAAATTTAGTATAATATTATTGATTTTGAATTTCTAAACAATTAAGCTTGATTTTGCATGCCCCATGATGAATCAATTTATGTTCCATAGATCTATCAGTGTTTTTGATAAGCCTGGCATGAATTATGAATTTATTCATGAACTTATTATGTTATCTATTATGAACTTATGAATTTCAAGCTATATGCATGATCTACAAGTATGCAAGAATTTTATCAATCATGAATTATGTTTTTGGCCGACCTATGGGCCTCAAGTCATGGCTAGTGCTTATATGTTTAAGCATGTTTACAATTATCATGATTTTACTAGCCCATGAACTCATATATGTATTATTATGAGCACTATATATGTTTTGAGAGTATTTTCGAACACCGAATAGGTTCGGAGCCCAAGTTAAGCCCCGAATCTCATGAACTACGTGCCACAGTAGGTATGTTGGGACCCTTTCGTGTTTGTCCCTGGCCCAATTGGCCCTTTTCATGTGTGATCACGCCCTTCATGGTTCCTACCCTTGGCAAGGTACGAACACCCTCCCGACTAGCGTTACAAGTCGGGCTTTATGTGTGCTCGTATGGGGTATGTCGGTTAAGAGAATCTCCCACTATTCCTCATGATTTATGCATGTTCATGATTATAAATGTTGGCTCAAGTTATGTTAAGTAATGCTCTCTTATTATGATTATGGTTATGTTGACGTTACGAATATTTTGAAAACCTTGAGCCTTATGTCATATTACGATAATTATGTTATGATGTTGTTGTCCTATTCTTATGATCACTTATGAGTCTTATACATGTTTTAAATGTCCATTTTACTTACCTTTCATACTCAGTAGATTCTACGTACTGACTGCATACTTCCTATGCTATATCGTTTCATGATACAGGATCCGGCTCTCAGGCTCACCCTCCTTAGTAGCTTTGCAGAGTTTGTTATTGGCTTATTTAGTGATTCCTCATGTACCGAGGGCTATATGTTCAGAATATATTGTTTCTCTTTCAATTTCAGAATCATAGGGTTAGTTGGGGTACTGTCCCATCAACCCGTTTTCCATGATTAGAGGCTCTTCGGACTATAAGTTGTATTCAGTCGTCATGTATGCATCATGTATTGTATTTTCTCCGTTATGATGACATGTTTATTTTTTCATATATTAAGTCTTCCTCTTATGTGAATGAAATAGATGTATACTCATGCCATGGGTCGATTTGGGGTCTTTCGAGGCTCTTGTCCCGTGTCTACGACTCGGGTGTACATGCGGGTCCTGATATCTTCCCACCCTTACGGATGATTCAACTGAGGGATGAAATTAATAATTTAAGACAATTACATAGGGAAGCCCTACATGAGGCATGGTTAAGATTCAAGAAGAAATTAAAGCAAGGTCCTAATCACAAGCTTCTAAGGAGGTCTTTCTGGAAGTATTCTATAGGTCACTGAGTGCCTCAAACAAAGTTGTAGCAGAGGAGATAGCTGAGTGGTCCATGATGGCCCACACTTTTGCAGAAGCCAGTGAAATACTAGATAAGATGACAAAGACAACCAGGGCATGGCACACTAGAGAATCCAAGGCCACTGCAATAATCTATTCTCGAGGGATGACAGTAGAAGCATAAAAAGGAAGAAGAACGGGACCAAAACATGGCCCATCGCAAGACCCAGATAGAAGAAATCACCAAGAACCTAGCCACTCTGAATACACAGAGGGTGCATGTAGTGAATGCGCAAGAAAAGGGACTCAGGTATGAGGATCACTACCCTGATGCGAAGAGGAATCAAACTTTGTAAACAATCAGGGAGATTTTCAAGCCAACACCCAAGGGTCTAACCAAGACTCTTCACATAAAGGAAAAGGAAATCAAAGTTCAAACTACTATAGGAAAAACAATTATGAAAAGTCTGGGGCTACAGATAGGGACCAAGGTCAATGGAGGAATAGAGATGCCCACAATAATGATAGGAATAGAGTGTATGTTCCTCCAAGAGCAAGAGAGCTTGCTGTGAATGACTCTATAACGACAAGGTTAGAGGACATGATTAGTTATATGATGAAAAAGGTTAATTCCACTAGGTACGAGTCAAAGAGATGAGCGGTGATCTTTCAAGCTTGAGTCAATTGGTGGACTCACATTCGACCTCCATCAAGTAATTAGAGCAGCAGGTAGGAAAAATCTTGGTAGTGCTAAATTAGAGGAAAAAGGGAACTTTGCCTAGTGTACCATTCATAATCCTCGGAATGAGGTTCATTGCATGTGACCATGAGCCCAACAGGTATCTTTCTGAAGTTTGAGTAATTAAGATACCTGTGTCGTGCTGCAATGTTAAATCAAATGCTACTTTAGAGGCAACACAAGGTAGTTTAATTTTTGATACTTTTTAGAGTTTATGCGTTTGTTCAAGTGTGCAGGAATTAGGTCATAAACCAAAAAGGAACTTTTGAGCATAAATGTTGAAAACAGGATGCAAAAAAACACACCATGCAGCGCTCCAAGCAGGGTAATGCGCAACACTTCCAATGCATGGATCATCATGACGTGCAAGCTAGCCCGCACAGGTAGTGACATGACGTGCAGCAAAACCTGTGCATGGATTGCCGCATCGCAGAGAAGGGTCCTAGGCATGAAAATTTTGCGGGTCAAGCGAGTTGACCCAACCCATGGAATGCTTCTAAAAGCAAAACATAATTTCTCTCCTCACTTTCATGATAGGCGCACCGCACACCCCATATTCTCTCAAAGTTTTTCTCTCATGTTTTTTAAAAATACCTCCAAACTTCTTCACCCAGATCATAAAAGACATTGTTTTTCTTGGAATTTCATCAACAATGGCTCCAAAAGTTAGCAAAGGGAAGGGTGTGGCTTCTTTAAACCATGGAAACAAGAGGTCTAGAATGGTTCAAGAGGCTCTAAATGAGGATGCAAGCATGCCACCACAACAACCAAGGCGTTATGGGATCTGTTTAGACATAGAGAAAGAAGGCAAGAAGTGGTTTAAAGAGAATATGGAGTCAAAATATTCACATTAATTATTTATTGATAGAAATAGCTTGGCATCCGAATTTCCTCCTATTATTGATAGATTGCATACTCTTGGGTTGGACTTTGTGTTTAATGATCCAGGTGAATGTAATTTTAGTATGATGAGGGAATGTTTGGCGAATTGGGATTCTAAAGAGAGGTCAAACCATGTTAAAATTAGAGGGCAACTTGTGAATTTTTCACCCACTTTTTGAATAGATTACTTGGTTCCGCTAGAATTAATCCACAACCATTCAAAGACCTTGTTTTGACAACCCCTTATAGAGAAATTAGACATACTTCCAATGGCCCGAATTCAGTATGAAGGTGTGCCCTCCACCATCAGTATGGGTATCACGTGCCTTTCCCTTATGAGCTAATGAGTACGGAAGCTAGAATTTGATTAAAAATTATTTGTTCTTGTTTGGTGCTATCACGACCCGAGTCCATACTCTGGACACAACATGGTGCGTCGAGCCATAAGTTACCCCAAGCTAAACCATGGCATGGCATAACACTACTATGATATGAGTATCTAAATAAATTGAGTAGAAGCATAATTAAAAAATGGAACAACTGATTCTAATAAATGAATTAATTTGAGTTAAGTAAATACATATGGAATCTGATATGAAAACATAACACTGACATCCTAACTGACTACTTGTCTGAAATCCCCTATTAAAAGATGAGTTGTTGGGACAAGCTCCCAGCTAACTCTAACGTATGACAAGCTGTAAATGACATTAACTCAAAATGAAGAATCCAGCCCTCGGAAGATGAGGATTCGCCACCAAAAAATGCTTGAAAATTGCTGGGAATAACTAGTTGTGATGCTAAGGTTGGGTACCTGAACCCATATCATAAAATGATATAGCATATAGAGAATATGTGATCAGTACTTGGAACTTACTGAGTATTTGAGATGTAAGTGAAGTATATATATACTAATAACTTATAAACTGAATACTGAAATAACATACAAAGACCCTATCTAAAGTCATGAATTTAGAAGATAGTTTGACACATATGAGAATAATGTAAAAATTAATAAACTACATTAGGGTCATAAGCATGTCCTGGAATCTGATAGACTGAACTGGACTAAGAACTCTGACTGTACTGTACTGTGGGAGTCTCTGTTAATCGACATATAACCACTTGATCTAGATGTGAAGTTCGATATCTACTCCCCATTGATAGGTCCCACAATACCGTTCCAGGGTACAGTGACTGGCTGGGTGATCACTGACTGTAGAACCCATTCGGGTCAAATCCTATAGTGGAACGTAGTTCTAGGAGCCTAGGTGTTGAACCCCAGTCCTTTCGGTGCTACGTACTACTCCTAACTGAAGACATAGAAATAAATATAGGTATCTGTAACTGCACTATACTGATAGCTTAAACCTGATGTCCTAAGACTAGGTCAAGACTACTTGCCTGGAAGTGCCCTAAAAGTCTAAAGAATTTGAGAGAAACTGGTTTTCTACGAATTGTCAGAGCTACTTTATCTGAAAGTGTCATGACAGTCTAAGAACAATGTACATACTGAGCATACTGAAAACATTGACTTTCAAGTAAAGCATTTGTGCTAAAGTTTATATTTAAGTGAAAATATCATTAAAAAATACAATGTTTCTGACCAAAATCTATATCGTGCAAGTTCTTCTCATAAATCATGCTAAAGATCAGGTCTAGAAAACACACTATATAAATGAAACTAAGACATGAATTTCAACTAGTAATAATCCTGGAAAACTTGAAGAACTAAAAAAAGTTGAGGAAATTATAAGCTAACTGAAAAACCCTAGAATTCTAATCACTTACAAGGCTAGAAACTATGAAGTTTTCTAAAAGTAATTTGGGACACAAGGGTGAAAGGAAACCCTCATTGAAGTCCTACACACATGAGTGGAAGAATCTCTAGCAAGAAATCTTGAAATTTGTAGCACTTTGAATGGAACCCTAACTTAGACTTGAGAGGGTCTTCTAACTTTATGTAATTTTCCTGTAAGTGTTGAGAGAATAAGAGGAGAATGTCGATCAATTCCTCTTAATTTCCCTCTAAACATACCCCAATACGATGTAGTTTAGGAGTAAGGAGCTTAAAATTTTACAAAAACCCCCTGGGTAACCGTATAAAAATCTGACTGTCCAGATTTAATGGGCCTCACAACGATTCATTGGCTGTGACCATGACTCGTTGGTGCTAGTCATTGTTTTCGAACTGGAAATTTCACTTCTCTGGATTTCTCACAATTGATGGCAAGACAACTTGTTGGTGGGTACTGATCTTGGGCAAATTTATATGCCCAAGTGATACTCAAACGTATCATTTTTACCTTGTTTGTTGTGCAATGTGTATATAATATCATGTATTTGGTAATAAAATGCGAATTTATACTAACCAACATGATTAGCATTTGTTTTGCAGGATAATGTGATTTTTAGGAGCTAAAATGCGTGTTGGAACTATGTCAGAGTTGGACTTGGATGCGAGCGTGGAAAAGACCTTGGATGGCACATTTTACACTGGCTCCGCGATGGAGCCGTGCCACGCTGCCATCGCGGTAGCACACTGCCTGGGCAGGAATTAATTAGGCAATTTCCAGTGTGCCTGCGCGTCAGTTCCGTGGCACGGAGATAGGCCTCCGCGATGGCCTCCGTGCCACGTTGAGACCAATTATCCGGACCCTGCAATTTCCAGAGAGGGTCCGAGTCCACGCCGTGTCACGGAGGCAGTGCTCCGCGTTGGCCTCCGTGACACGTTGCTTGTTATTCCGGGAAAAATTTCCCACTAGTATAAATAGCACACTTAGGTTATTTTTAAAGGAGTCTTCTTTTAGTTCTAGTTTTTAGCAGAATTCAGGAGTGGAGAGAGGAACGTGGTTTTGTGGCAGTTGAAGAATAGAAAAGATAAGAGTTTTCTTCTCTTCCTTTCTTCTTTTCCTTCAATTGTATGCATGATTTACACTCATTCTAGGACGATTAATCCAAGAATGAGTGGCTAATTCCTTTCTTGCTGAGGTTTTGAACTTGTGTAATGATTATTGGTAATAATTGATATGGTTTCTTCTTCTTCTTGCATATTGTTCTATTAATTCTTGTGCTTAGTACATTCTTGATTGGCCACCATTAATGTATATCTAAAAAGTCCAATTTCACTCGAGAGAGCATGAAATTGGAAAGTTGTGAATTAATAGGGTATTGTTCTTAACTTGATTTGGGAAAATTGGGTTTTGATATGCTTTCTTGATAGAAATATACTTGAAAGCCGTATTAGTCAATTTAGGAACCGGCATTGTAGTGTTAGGTCATAAATTTCATTTGATCACAGAAATGTAGACGAATGGTTTATGATTCTAAAGTGAAATTAAATACGAGAGTTTTAATTTCTAGGCAAACGTTCTTGACTAGCAATATGAAGAAGAGGATGACCAAATTATCATAATTATCAACTCCATTACTCGTTCTTAACCTTGGCATGAGCATATCCATTGTCTGAATTCAACGTAAATAATAGTTGTTCAGTTTAGTATATAATTAGTTTAGAAACAAAACTCCCTCAATTCTTGATTGGATAGTTGTTAGCATAGTTAGAAATTGAATAGAAATATAGTGAACTAGGAAATTTTGCATATCCAGAGCAGCCTCCTTGGATCGATACTTGGCTACTTAGCCACTTTATTACTTGTTTGACCACGTACACTTGCATGTCAGTTTTTAACACATACCGAACCAGCCGCGAACAGGTACACCGGTTCGTTGTTTCAACTCATTGTTACTGGAAAAAGTTTGAACAGTTTCTGGACCTCCCAATGGACGAACAAAATGGCCCTAGCTGAAACAATGGGTCGTTGTTTCCACCCTTCGTCACTGGAGAGATTTTTAACCATTTCTGGATTACTTCTAACGACTCTATAAGACAAGTCATTGGATTATTCCTTCTGACTAAGCATATGAACCATGAATTGTCTTAATAAGATAATTCAATCAACCCATTTCTTCCAATGACTCATCGTCTATCTCATTGGTTCTGGGGAAGGCTTGACAAAATTCTAAGTATTGCAAGAATAGGCTGAACGACGACCGGTGACTTCTAACAACGGGTTGTATTATCACTCATTAATTTGGGGAACGAAAACCACAGAAGCTGATAATGACTCTTCTAACAAGTCATTGTTACTGATGACAGCTTATCAAACGAGTCATTCTGAGAAAAGTTTTCTGGTTCCTTGCTATTTTTCATTCCAAGTCTAGGTTTTGGTCTAACGGAATTTTAGGATATTACAATATCTCCCCCTTGGGAACATTCATCCTCGAATAAAGACTAAGTAAGCTAGCAGGGGAGAGAAAGAGCTGCAATCTTGAACAGAAAGCTATAAAACTGAATATTGAAGGAGTGACTGACTCCCAACTGAGATAGATATACTAACTAAACTCATGCATCTAGGGTGCACATTAAGACATGAATAGAGCTGATGAACATGGAACTAAACAGCGTACTGAGGAGGAATTTAGTACCTGATGCTGAAGCTGAGCTGAAAGGGAATAGGTGAGGGTATCTGGTCATCATATCTGCTTCGACCTCCCATATAACTCCCTCAACTAGTTGGTTGCTCTGTAAAACTTTTACTGAAGTGAACTCTTTATTCCTGTGCTTATGAACCTGTTAGTCCAGAATCTGAACTGAAACCTCTTTGTAAGAGAAACTATCCTTTACACCAACAGTCTGTGAAGGCACAATCGAGGTCGGATCACCAATGCATTTTTTCAATAGAGACACATGGAAGACTTAATGCACTAATGCTAACTCCAAAGGCAATTACAACTCATAAGCCACATTGCTAATGTGTCTTAGGATTTTGTAAGGACCAATATATCTAGGAATGAGCTTTCCTTTCTTATCGAACCTCATCACCCCTTTTATAGGTGAAATTTTCAGATATACCTAATCATCCATTGCAAACTCTAATTCTCTTCTTGTTACATCTGCATATGATTTCTATCATCTTTGAACTTTTTCCAGCTGTTCCCTAATAAGTTGAACCTTCTACATAACCTCATGCACTGAATCAAGTTCTATTAAGGTGGCTTCACCATCCTTAAACCACCCTATAGGAGACGTACACCTCCTACCATATATTGCGTCGAACAGGGCCATTTGAATACTGGAGTCGTAGCTGTTGTTGTATGCCGACTTGATGAAAGGTAGGCGATCCTCCCAACTTCCTTTGAGATCGATCATTTAAGCCCTCAACATATCCTTCAGATTTTGAATAACTCACTCAACCTAGCCATCTATCTGTGGGTAAAAAGTTTTGTTAAGCTTGACATGATTACCAAGTCCCTTCTGAAATGACTTTCAAAAGTGCGAGGTGAACTGAGTACCCCTATCTGATATGATAGAAAAGGGTAGTCCATGCAGTATGACTAACTACCGTATGTATAGTCTAGCATATTCTCTGCTGAATTTATGGTCTTAACTGGTAGGAAATGTGTTGACTTAGTCATCTGGTCTACATCCACCCAAATTGAGTCATGATGTCGGTGCATACGAGGTAGACCTATAATAAAATACATGCTCAGTTCTTCCCACTTCTAAGTAGGAATGCTAATATCCTTGGAATACCTCCAGGTTTTTGATGTTCAACCTTAGGCGGTTGGCAATTTAGACCCTTAGCCACAAATTCTGCAATGTCCTTCTTCATGCCATTCAACCAGTAGACTTCCCGTAGATCATGGTACATCTTTGTGGCACCTAGGTGGATAGAGTACCTGGTGATATGAGCTTCTGTTAGTATCCGCTGCCTCAAATTATCAACATTCGGAACACACAACCTGCCTTGGTAATGGAGCACACCATCTCCCTCTTTGGAGAATGCTTCAATCTTTTTCTTTATGACTACTTCCTTCAACTTGAGTAGGATTGTGTCTTCATCTTGCTTTTGACTTAACCTCCACCTCAAGGGAGGATTTTGACCCACTCTGGACTATAACTCTACCTTCTATTCAATCAAGCAAACTATCTCCTAAGTGAGCTAGTCTGTGAACAACTCTAACCAGCTCTTTCCTGTCATCCTCGACATAAGCAACACGCCTTGTAGAGAATCTGCTGAGGGCATCAACCACTATGTTGGCTTTGCCCAAGTGGTACAAGACGCTCATGTCATAGTATTTTAACAACTCAAACCACCTTCTCTTATGCAACTTCAGGTTCTTCTAACTAAACACATGTTGTAAGCTCTTGTGGTTAGTAAAAACATCCACATTAACCCCATATATGTAGTGCCTACAAATCTTCAAAGAAAATACTACTTTGCCTGCTCAAGATCGTTAGTCGGATAGTTCTTCTCATGAACCTTGAGTTGTCTGGAAGCATAAATATAACTTTACCATGCTCACCAGAACAAAACCAAGGACAATTCTGGAGGCATCACAATAGATCACGAACCCTTCTAAACCTTCTGGCAGAGTTAAAAATAGGGTTGTACTTATTCGAGTCTTCAACTCCTAAAAACTCTTCTAAGATGCATCAGATCACTGAATTTCACCTTCTTTTGAGTTAGTCTGGTCAAAGGAGAAGCAATGAAGGAGTACCCTTCTCTGAACCATCGGTAGTAACCGTCTAGGCCTAAGAAACTCCTGATGTTTGCAGAGAAGTAGGTCTTGGCCAGTCCTTTACTATTGCTATCTTCTGGGGATCAACTTGAATACCCTCACTAGAGACAACATGACCGAGGAATGTTAATGATTTTAACTAGAATTCACACTTGCTGAATTTAACACACAATTGGCGGTCCCTGAAAGTCTGCAAAACTTTTCTCATATGGTCTGCATGCTCCTCTTCTGTTCTAGAGTAAACCAAAATATCATTAATAAAGACAATAACAAACATGTCCGGGTACTACTTGAATAACCTGTTCATAAGATCTATAGAAGCTACGAAAGCATTTTTTAGTCAAAAAGACATAACTACAATTTGTAGTGACTATACTGATTTTTGAATGCTATTTTTAGAATGTCACATTCTCTGACCCTGAGCTGGTGGTATCCTGATATGAGATCTACCTTGGAAAAATAGCTAGCTCCGTGAGTTGGTCAAATGACTCATCAATTCTGGGTAGAAGATACCTTTTTTTGATTGTGACCTTGTTCAACTGATGGTAGTACATTCTGAATGTATTGTCCTTATTTCAAACGAATAGGAATAGGGCGACCTATGGAGATATGTTGGGTTTGATAAAGCCCTTATCTAGAAGGTCATTCAACTATTCCTTTAATTCTTTGAGCTTAGCTGGAGCTATTTCTGTAAAGAGAAATTGAGATAGGCTAGGTATCTGGAAGAAAGTCTATGCTGAAGTCTATTCCCTGCTTGGTAGGGACTCTGGGAAGATATTTGGGAAACACATCTATAAATTCACTAACAATTGGAACTGAATGACGAGTTGGGGTTTTTGAACTAGAATCCTTGACTCTAAAAAAGGGATAAAGGTACCCCTTAGAGATCATTTTCCTAGACTTAAGGTACAAGATAAATCGACCCTTAGGTGTTGATGTACTACCTTTCCTCTCCAGGACTGGCTCATTAGGGAACTGGAATCTAATGACGCTGGTTCTATATTAAACGGAGGCATAGCAAGAGTGAAACCAGGCCATGCCTAGAATGAGGTAAAAATCAACCATATCTAACTCTACTAGATACACCGAGTTGACTTTTTATAACACCGTGATCAGACAATTCTTGTATACCCAACCGGCTCTAACTAACTCACCAATCAGAGTAGAGACTGAAAATGGTTCAGAGAGAATTTCTGAACTAATATCAATCTGGACAGCAATGTAAGGTGTAATGAAGGAAAGTATGGCTATTGGATATATTAAAGCACACACATCTATAAAAAAGAGGCGTAACATGCAAGTGACTGTGTTAGGTGAGTTCTCTTGGTCTTGATGGGAGGATAAGGCATAGAAGTAGTTCTGGCGCTGACCGCCACCTATACTTGAGGTAGTACCCTACTGAGATGAGCGACCCGATGGAGCTGCTGAATTGGTGGACTAGGCTTTCCCCCGTCCTACTGATGGGCAATCCCTTAACTTGTGACCTAGCTGGCCACAACCAAAACAATCATCTTTTCCTAGACAATACAAACCCGGATGGTTCATACCACACTTAGGATGTACTAGAAGAGTGTTCCTGCAGGAGACATAGCTCTAAGACTGGGAGCCTGGCTAGTGAGGGTGCTGGAGGTATCTGTTGCTATTGTGGGGGAATACCACTGCCTAATCTCTACTACACATACTCAAACTAACCTGTCCGTGTCCGCTTAATCTCTTTCTCTGTCTGTTTTAGCTTTGCCACCTCTATCTGTTATGCATGGATAATAAGACTACAGATGTCCATCTTGTTGATAAGCATGGTAGTCCTGCTGTCCTTAACTACCAAATCTGAGACTCCATTCATGAATTTGAGCTTGCGATCCCTCGGCTCATCAACCATTTCTAGAGCATACTTTGATAGTTTAGTGAACTTCAAGGCATACTCCTGCATCATCATATCATTTTATTTCAAATTCACAATCTCTGTGGCCTTAACTTCCCTTAACTCCTGGGGAAAGAATCTGTCCGGAACACAGTCAAAAACTCATCCCAGTTCACCGGGCCTACTCGAAGCCGTCTCCCTTCCTTTCACTGCCTATACCGTATCCGGGCCACTACTTTCAGCTGGTAGGTGGCCAACTCTACACTTTTGATGGAAGCAACACCCATGATTTGGGTGATCTTCTAAACCTCGTCAATGAAGTCCTATGGGTCCCCATCTACCTTAGTCCCATGAAATTTATAAGGATTCATCATATAAAAATCCCAGAATCTTGTAACAATTGTACGTCCACTTGAATGTGTAGGTACGACGGCCTGCTGGTTAACCTGGTTGGTCATCGCCTGACTAGCATCTGAATAGCAGCCCTAAATTCAGTAGGCGTCACTTAATCATTCTGAGGGACTACTAGAGCTAGTGGGCGTTTGTTGTTTGTTGGCATTACTAGCTCTCCATCTATTTCCTCTTATAGGAGGCTTCGTCAACTGAAAATAGTAGAGCACGACTTAGAGGGACATTTTATAGATTCATACTCTATGCACGATAAGAATTATGAAGAAAAGGGAATTTTCCTAAAAACGCCTCGTAGCCTCCTCCTCATAAGTGTGACATTCTTCATACCCATGAAAAGAACTCTACTTGACACGACTTTTAGACATCCTAGGACACTCTACACCTGATGTTCTAACACCACGTTTGTCATGACCCGAGTCTATACCCTAGAAGCAACACAGTGCTTAGAGACGCAAGTGACCCCAAGCTAACCCATGACATGCATAACACTACTATGATCTGAGTTTCTTAATAAATTGAGCGGAAGCATAACTGAAATAATGGAAGAGCTGATTCTAAGTAATGAAATAATTTAAGTTAAGGAAATACATATGGAATCTAATATGAAAACAAAACACTGATATACTAAATGGCTATCTGTCTGAAAGCTCCTACTAAAAGATGAGTTGCTGGGACAAGCCCCCAGCTAACTCTAAGGTATGAAAAGCTGTAAATGAAATTAACTGAAAATGAAGACTCCGACCCTCAGAAGATGATGACTCACCACCATAAAATACTGGAAGTCACTAGCTATAATGCTGAGGTTGGGTGATCTTGGGCATAATTGCATGCCCAAGTGATACTTTATTACTTAATTTTGACTTGTTTATCTACTTTTATGTGTACACTCTCATGTGGTTTTTATGTAAATGTGGATTTATACTAACCAACATGATTAGTGATTGTTTTTTTAGTTAAAATGAATTTTGGGAACTAATCTATAAGTTGGTGAAGTGGAGGAATGGACTCGGAAGCAAAACTCGAAAGTCGGCAAGAAAATGCTAAAATTTGATGCACCGCGACAGGGCCCTGTAACGCCACCATCCCGGAGGCATTTGCCTAGAGTGGGATTTGTGCTGCATTCCAGTGAAGGTGCGCGATGGCACCGTGTCACGGAGCCCATGCTCCACGTTCACTTCAGTGACACGGTGGGAGGACTTAGCTGCACACCTAGATTCCACTTAAGGTGTGTGTTATGTTTGTGGCACGGAGCTGAGGCTCTGCGTTACGCTCCGTGCCGCGCTAAAGATAATAATTCGGCACCCCAAGTTCCAGTGAAGCTCCGCGACAAGGCCATGGCACGGAGCTGATGCTCCGTGATACCCTCCGTGCCACGTTGCCAGTTTATTCTGGGAAATTTCCCACTTACATAAATAGAACACTTAGGTTTTACTTTAAGATATCTGGCATTTCAAGCTAGAACGTGGGTATCAGGCAGTTGAGCTGAAGAAGTTCTTGGGTTAACTTTCTTCCTTTTTCTCTTAGATTTCAATTGCTTTTATGATTTCTACTTGTTTGAAGATGTTTAATCATCAAATGAGTGGCTAATTCACCTTTGGCTGAGGTTGAGGATGATTGCAGTAGTATGTAATTGATGTGATTTTGTTTTTTATCTTCTTTACAACGGTTGTTCTACTAATTCTTTTTTTACTACATTAATGCTTTGCCATTGTTAATGTAAATCCTAGAATTCTAGTTTTAACTTCGAAAGGAAGATAAATTGGATAGATGTGAATTGGTAGGATATGTTCTTGTCTTGGTTGAGAAATTAAGAGAAGATTAACATTCAGAATACAAATATATTTGTAATGTCATATTTGGTCATCTATGGGATTTGTTGTGTATTGATAGAATATGAAGTGTTTGCATCACAAAAATGTGTAATGTAAGTCTCATTATTCTTTAATTGGAGAGGAGTTCGAAAGACCCAATCCATTTGTTAACAATTCCTGACCAACTTAAGAGAAGTGTTAACTGAAGTTTAATCAAAGAATTATGTATCTGCATGTTTTTCCTTAACCTTAGCTTGTTCGTGTTATTGTTCAGATTAGAATTTACAATCTTTTTACTTAAAGTTACATCAACTAGTATTCTTGAAAAATCGCCAATTCTACTGTTTGTCTGCTTGTATAAAGAATTGAGTATACTAAACACTTAAAGAAAAATTACTGTAACATTACAGTCCCTGTGGGTTCGATACGTGGCTTAAAATAAAGCCACTTTATTACTTGTACGACCACGTGCACTTGCGTGTAGTTGGGAGTGAACATTAGGTACCTGAGTGTATATCATAAGATGATATAGAACATGGAGAATATGCGATTAGTACTTGGAACGTACAGAGTATGTGAGATGTAAGTGAAGCATACATATACTAATAACTCATAAACTGAATACGGAAATAACATACAAAGACCCTATCTGAAGTCATGAACACAACAAATAGTCTAACATATATGAAATTACTATAAAATTGATAAACTGAATGTCAAGACCCGAGATGGAACCCTAGGCCAAGAAATGGGACCTAAAACCATGAATGGCTCAAAGCTAATCCATGGTAAATATATAGCATGACTTAAGAGCATAATCAAGCGGAAATTGACATAAGCATGGATAGGCGAATGTATAAATGTCATAAATGTAAATAAGAGAGATAACATTAGAAAGTTGAATGACAAAGCTAAACACCTACAAGCCTCTACTATATGATGAAATGCTGGGACAAGCCCCAACTAACTCCAAGTCTAAAACTAAAACAAAACAAAGTATAACTGATAGATGTCCTCGAATGATGAGGACTCATGCAAAGTGAGATTGAGCTGAATTGAGCGAGCGCGAGCTCGTGACGAGACTGGGAGGGATCACCAAAACTGATATCATGAGATGATATAGCATAAAGTACTAGCTGTCAGTACTTTGAATGTACTAAAATCCCCAAATGAGCAAGCCTATGGAAATCTTTTGCGAACTCATTTCTCCCATTCTCAACATGAGATAAATTAACCATGGACAACCTACTAAGAGCATCCACCACTACATTTGCCTTGTCTGGATGATAAGGATACTTATATCAGTCCTTGGGAAGCTCTAGCCATCTCCTTTTCTGCAAAATCAAGTTATTCTGAGTGAACACATGTTGAAGGCTCTTGTGGTCCATGAACACATCAACATGCACCCCATACAAATAGTGTCCCCAATCCTTAAAGAAAATACCATAGCTGTCAACTCTAGGTCATGTGTTGGATAATTCTTCTCATGAGTTTTAAGCTGTCTAGAGGCATACATAATAAGCTTACCATGCTACATCAACACACAACCAAGACCAAACCTAGAGGCATCACAATACACAACAAAACCATCGGTACACTACGGTAGGGTCAACACAAAGACTGAAGTGATTCGAGTCGTTAACTCCTGCTAACTTTTCTCACAAGCATCTGACCACTGAAATTTGACCTTCTTCTGGGTAAACTTAGTCAACTGTGCTGCAATGGATGAAAATCCCTCTATGAACCTCTTGTAATAGCTAGCTAAACCCAAGAAACTACTAATATATGTCGGGCTTACACCTAAGACAATTCTTCACTGCTTCTATCTTTTGAGAGTTCAATTGCACATCCTCGCTTGACACTACATGGCCCAAAAATGTTATTGAGTTCATCCAAAGCCACACTTGAGAGTATACGAGAATATTATCTATGAAGACAATCACGAACATATGCGAACACTACATGAACACCTACTTCATCACATCCATAAAAGCTGTAGGAGCATTCGTTACTCCAAAAGACATAACTATGAAGTCATAGTGACCATATTGAGTCCTGAAGGCTGTCTTTGGAATGTCACTCTCCCTAACTTTGAGCTGATGGTAGCCGGATCTGAGGTCTATCTTTGGAAAGTCCTAGCACCCTGAAGCTGGTCAAACAGGTCATCAATCCTAGCGAAGGGATACTTGTTCTTGATTTTGACCTTGTTGAACTGCCGATAATCAGTGCACATCCTAAGGAAACCATCCTTCTTCTAAAAAAAGGAAATTGGAGCACCCCACACGGATTTGCTAGGCCTAACCATTATCTAGGAGATCTTTCAATTATTCTTTCAACTTCTTTAGCTTGGCTAGAGCCATTCTGTATGGAGGAATGGATATGGGTTTCATATCCAGGAGAAGGTCAATAGAAATGTCAATCTCCTACTCATGAGGGACTTTTGGTATATCATCTGCAAACACCTCCGGATACTCACATACAACAAGAACCGAATGAAGACTCTAGGTCTCAGTCATAGAATCCTTGTCCCGAACTAGATGATACAAATAGCCCTTAGAGATCATCTTCCTAGCATTGATATAGGAAACAAAGCGACCTACAGGCACAACTAAACTACCCTTCCACTCTAGGATTGTTTCATCCAAAAACTAGAATTTAATCGTAAGAGTTGTACATCTGATTGAGGCATAACATGCATGCAACCAACCCATACTTAATATAACATCGAAATTGGTCTTATCTAACTCCACTAATTTGGTTGAGGTGATTTTCTGAAGAATCATGACAGGGAAATTTCTGTATACTCGTTAAGCTAAAACTGACTCACCAACATGAGTAGAGACTGAGAAGGGTTTTGACAGGATTTCGAGACTGACTCCAAAAGTAACACCAACATAAAGAGTCAAAAAACATAAAGTATCCCCTGGATCTAACAATGCATAGACGTCAAGATGGAATACTTGTAACATACTAGTGACCACATCGGGAGAAACCTTTTGCTCCTGAAGAGAATATAGTGCGTAGATCCTATTCTAGTGCTGACTACCACCTACATTAGAAGAGGTGCCTTATTGAGATAGGCGAGCTATTGGAGCTACTGAAGTGGTAATTGGGTCACTACCTCTACTGTCACCCTATCTAGCTGAAGGACAATCTATGAGCATATGTCTGGGCTTCCCACACCCAAAACAACCGTTAGTACCAGCTAAGCACTCATTGGGGTTCTTCTTAACACACTTCCTACAAGATGGAAAAGTGCGCTCTCCTGCCACGCTCTTCTAGCCACTAGAGCCTGATGCTTTACCCCTCTAGTCCTATTTGGGCCTGGACAGAACACTTGCTGATGATAGGGCTGGGTTGATGACCTCCAGTGGGGATGAGGTTCATGTCCACCATCGGGCCTCTGGTGGAACTACCCATAGCTCCTTAAACTGGCCCTTTTGGCCTGTCTCTCCTTCTCCTTCATCTACTCTGCCTCTATTTGTTGGGCATAGCAGGGAGAAATCTATGTCATTCATCAATATGGAAGTCCTACCCTCTTATCTGCAACCATCTTCGGTGCATACTTAGACAACCGGGTAAACTCCAAGGCATACTCCTAGACATTCCTATTGTTCTGCTTTAGATTGGTGAACTCAGTTGCCTTTGCCTCTCTCAAATCCTTAGGGAAGAATCTATCCAAGAAAGTAGTCACAAACTTATCCCAACCCACGAAAACTGCACCTACTCCCCTGCTCTCCTTACATTGTCATAATAATATGTAAGCAACCCCCTTCTGCTTATAGGATGCTAAGTCTGCACTCTCTTCTCCAGTCACCCCTATAATCTAGGTGATATTCTACACCTCCTCAATGAACTCGTGTGAGTCCTTATCCTCCTTCGACCTAAGAAACTTAGGTGATTCATGTTGAAGATGTCTCACACTCTCGCCGCCGCTGCTGCATTCCCCTTCTGAGGAACATGGGCCACTGCCTGCTGGTTGTCCTAAGCGGCCATGCCCTGTGCTAACATCTGGTGGGGCTGGCTAATGACAATCTCTATTGCCATTGGAAATGGCTATATCCATTGCCATTTCTTCTTCGGTTTACTCGTCATGGAAGCATATTTCTACGAATGTGTATAGCATAAGTTAGAGGAATAGAGAGGTATCTCATCGCACGACATATATCATGAAAGAAGGGAAATTTCCTAAAACATCTTATAGCCTCCTCCCTATAAATGTGGTGCCCTTCACACCCAGGAAAAGACTCTACTTAATGTGGCTATCAAACACCCTAGGATAGTCTTAAACCTTTGTTGTAATACCAAGTTTGTCATGACTTGAGCTGGGACCCTAAGCCAAGACACGGGACCTAGAACCACGAATATCTCTAAGCTAACCCATGGTTCATATATAGCATGACTTAAGAGCATAATCAAGTGGAAATTAACATAAGCATGGGTAAGACAAAGTCTAAATATCATAAACATAAATAAGAGCGATAACATAACAATGCTAAACCACAAACTTGAACACACTAAGTCAATGTCTGAAAGTCTCTACTATCTGATGAGATGTTGGGATAATCCCCCAGCTAAGTCTAAGTCTAAAACTAAAACAAAACATAACACGCATAACTTCTAGAAGTCCTCAGATAATGAAGACTCACCCAAATCGAGATAGAGCTGAACTAAGAGAGTGCGAGCTAGTGATAAGACTAGGAGCGATCACCTGAACCTAAATCATGAGACGATATAGCATAGAGTATGTGGTCAATACTTTGAATATACTGAGTATGTAAGGTAAGTAAAACATTCTTAGTAAAACATTAGCTAAAATCATGAGTATAAATAAAAATAGATCATGGGAGTAAGGACTACATTCTAAAATCCATAAATCTAACATATACATATTCATAAGCTATTAATCGTAATCTGAACATAATAACTCAAAGTTCAAAAATAGAAATCATATAACTTTTCATGCTTGAAATTGTAAGTGAAAGCTCATAAACTAATTAATGGGTCAAATTTGCTATAAAACATAATATCATGAGTCCTTAACATGACTAACTGAAATGATGAGGAATAATGGGAGACTCATCATAACCGACAACCATCGTATATGAGTGCATGATGATCTCACATCTTGCCCACGTGGAGGATATCCATCTTAATCCTTACCAGGCCAAAGGACGATAAGGTGTGATATCACAGGTGTGCCCTCGGGTAGGAGAAGCACTCACTTGAGAGGCCCCAAAAAAATATATTTCCTATGTTGGTGAATTGTTCAGAGATCGGGATCCTCGGAATCCCTGGCCTACTTGATTCTAGAAACTACTCCCAAAATATGCATATTGCTCAGATAATCATATTCTCATAACATAGCTTAAATCTGAATAACTGGGGAGTCTTGACTCTAATTATCTCTTTGAAACTGATCTTGTAAGCCTTGGCTAAAATCATGATGAACATACTTAACTTGCATTGGCTTTCCCAAATGATAGAGTCACATATACTTGAAATAACCTTCATAATTTGAAGCCATGAAATCATAAGTTGAGAATTCATAAACATTAATCGTATTATATAATTCATCACGCTTGAAATCATGGAGTCATAGGCTAGATCTTCATACAACATGCATAATGGTGCATAATTTCTAATATCTTGAAATCATGAGTTTATAATTAAATTGAAGGTAAAATCTGCCCTAATTAATCTTAAATAATAAATTGAAACATGAGGGCATTAGACCCATTGACATAACATAGATAATTGCGTGAATTCGGTTGAAACCCTAGAATTACATACACTTGATTGGAGACTTGTAGTCAGGAGTTAGAGGAGAAATTGGGAATGAGGGTGCAAGAAATCTCCCATTCATGGCCCTACATACTTGGTTAACTTAGTTTCAAAACTGGTGTTGAAGGCCTAAGAGGATTTAGAGCGAAATTGGTGAGAAATATTATCTTGATCTTGGAAGAAGATGATGTTATGAGAGCCTAATGACTTAGGCTAGGGTAAACCCTCTTAACACACTCATTACAGGCTCAAAATGATGTCAATTGGATGTTAGGAGATGGGGAATGTATAAAACTGCCCCAAGGAAATCGCATAAAAATCCAAACTGCCAGCTACAATGACCCATCCAACGAGTCCGTATTGGACCCGATGGCTCGTTAGATTCTTCTTTTTCTTTTAGAGTACTTCTGGTACTCTTCTTATTCCCTACCTGACGATTGAATAGGATGAGACATTATATGAAACAATGACTCATCACTCCTCCCATTGTCACCACTGCTCCTCACTTACATTGATCCTTAACCCCAGATACTAACCCTACCGAGGATAGTTACTTGCCTAAATGAGTCGTCGTATCTAACCGTTGTCTCTGAACCAAATTCAACCCTTTTTTTCAAACTCTACTCAATGACTCCTTAGGATGACCCATTAAGAACCAACAATTCATTTCTTGACTTGTTGTTTCTGGGACACTTGGTTGATGCCTTACAATGAGGCATTGCAACGGGTCATTGTTTCCAAAAACAACTTGTTCCTTGAGTTTTTCTATAACTAGTGTAGTTTTCTTGTTTCCTCTAATTCAACTAGGGTCTGATCGTAGGGACTTTTGGGGTGTTACACTAAATTAGGGTCATAAGCATGTCCTGCAATCTGATAGACTGGATTGGAGTGAGGACTCTAACTGTATTGTACTGTGGGAGTGTCTGTTAATCGACATATAACAACATGAGTTAGAAGTGAAGTTTGATGTTTACTCCCTATCAATAGGGACCCACCGTACCTTGCCAGGGCAGAATGATTGGTTGTGTGATCACTAACTATAAAACCCATTTGGAAGAAAATCTTACTGTGGCATGTAATTCTGGGATCTTGGGTGCACTGAATCTCGGTCAACTTGGTGTTAAGTGCTACTCCCAACTAAAGAAACATAAATAAATATAGTTACCTATAAATGTAGTATACTAATAGCTCGAAACTACAGTTCCAAGACTAGGTCAGGACTACTCGCCTTGGAGTGCCCTGAAAGTCTAAAATATCTGAGAGGAACTAGTGTTCGACGACTTGTCAGAACTACTTTATCTGAAAGTATCATGACACTCTAAGAACAATGAACATATTAAGCATACTGAAAAAAATAACTTTCAAACAAAGAATTTGTGCTAAAATCCATACTCAGGTGAAAATATCATAAAAATACAATGTTTCTAATCAAAATCTAAACCATGCAAGTTCTTCTCATAAATCATGCTAAATATCATGCTACAAAGCATACTATATAAATGAAATTAAGACATGAATTTCAACTAGAAATAATCCTGGAAAACTTGAATTATAAAAATTGAGGAATTCATATGCTGACTAAAAAATCCTAGAATTCTAATCTCCTAGAGCACTGGATACTATTAAGTTTTCTAAAAGTAATTTGGGACACAGGGATGAAAGGGAATCCTTGTTGAAGTCCCACATAGCTAAAGTGGAAGAATCTCTAGCAAGAAATCTTGAAATTTATAGCACTTTTAATGGAACCCTAGCTTAGACCTGAGAGGGTCTTCTATATTTTACATATTGTTCCTGTTAGTTTGGGAGAGAATAAGAGGTGAATGTCAATCAATTCCTCTTAATTTCCCTGTAAACATACCCCAATATGGCGTAGTTTAGGATTTAGGAGCTTAGGATTTTACAGAAATGCCCATAACTGTTTTAAAATTTAACTGTATGGATCCAACGGGCCTCACAATGAGTCATTTCTTGTGACCATGACTCCAGTAATTGTTTCCGGACTGGAAATTTCACTTCTCTGGATTTCTCACGACAAATGATAGGACAACTTGTTGCTGTGTACAACGGGTTATTGTTTCTAGTCATTTTCATTGGAGGAAGTTTGAATATTTTCTAGACCTCTCCCAATGGACAGATAGAATGGCATGTAGCTGAAACAACGGGTCATTGTTTCCACCCATCACCACTAGAGGGATGATTCGTTGCTTCTTCCAATGACTCATCCTCTAGCTCGTTGGTTTCGAGGAAGGTTTGACAGGATTCTTGGTATGGCATGAACGGGATGAATAACGACCCGTTACTTCTAAAAATGGGTCATTTTATGACACATTAATCTAGGGAATGAAAATTGTAGAGGTTTACAATGACTCTTCTTATGGGTTGTTGTTGTTGACAATGGCTTATCTAACGAGACATTTTGAGAAAAGTTTTCTGGTTCCCTGTTGTTTTTATGCCAAGTCTGGGCTTTAGTCTAACGCACATTTGGGGTGTTACAGGTGCTCGAGAAGTACATGACTCATGTTATGAGGGAGAGTGTATATCTTGTGTTTGCTTTGATGACTGGGAGGCTGGTTAACATTGGTGTAATAATTAAGGATGTGTTGAGAAGGGAAAGGGTGAAGAAAGGGAAATGATTTAGTTTTAGGGTCTCTTGGATAAGTTTCTTAGGGAGCAATAGATAGATGAGGAGGTGGTTGATTATAAAACGTGATATGACCTGAAAAGGCTTGATGTAATAATGATTAAGGAGCCTAAGGGTATACATGGTCCTGTGCTGTCTATCAGTGAGCACAATGCACGCCTTCATAATATTCTGAGTCACCTGTACAACAAGTAAATGATGCAACTGAGGATGAGTGGAGTGACAGAGGAGAAACAACAACAGCTTAACATAGACTACCCATTGGGCGAGCATTCGAGAGCTCTCTTTAGAGTTTGGCTAGGATTTGAGAAGCCCTTTGATGATGATGATGCCATGGACAAGGAGTGGGCTAGATTCAACTCAGATTTAGAGTCTAATGTTGATAGAGATGATTCTGAGATGGGGTAAGCTGCATTTTCCCCCATAAACAATGAGGATTAGAGGCCTAGTGAGTTCTTCTTTCACTCTTTTGCTTATGATTTATTATTTTAGTACTAAGGACAATGCTATCGATTAAGTGTAGGGTGGGAGAAGTTAACTTCACTAAACCTTGTATACTTTTATTGCTAAATTTGTTCACGGTACGCCTAGATTTTTTTTGTAGATTCTTTTAATGATTCATGAAATATCCTTCTAGCTTGTAGTATTTTTTTGTGTGTAATGTTTTGTTTTTTTATTCGGATTCCCACGATTTTTATTTTCGATACCTTTCGATGGATAGTTCTTTAGAACTGAGTAGAGAGTCTAGATTTATTCTTTTAGTCATAGAGTCATGATTATTCCCGATGATGGTGGATGACAGCTTTCTTAAGGAAAAGTTTGTCATTAGGAGAGCCTAAACTTGAAACCTTATGAATGCTAGGTACTTTACTTAGGTATCATTGATACTTTATAAGATTCACGTAAAAATGTATGAAAAGATAGAAACACTTAAACTTTTTGAACTTAACTCCTATGCTTGAAAAATTGTGCATAATAATGTGATGCATTCAATATGGACATATGTGTTTATGTAATCTTGATTTCCATCATTGAACCATTCATGTCATTATGTGTGTTAGATACTTTAGTCTACTCCATGCTTGCAATTTGATGTTTAGAACTTGCCCGGTGTGTGTACAAAATGAAACGAGGATGTTGAATCTAGAAAGTGAGTTAGGCATTTCTTTGGTAGCCTATTTGTATTGGACTTTTACCTACCTTGATCGTGATTATCATAGTTAGTCATTTTGAGTCTTATTCTATTCTTTTGATAGCCATATTACAAGCTTAATCTCTTTTGTTCTATTGACCTTTGTTTGATCCAAATGACTCGTAGAGTACATTAATTGATAATTTTTGCATAAAAGGAGCATAAGTGGAGAAAAGAAGGGAAAAGCTAAAACTATGGGAATTAGAAGAAAAGAAAAGGTTGGAAAATTGCTAAACAATGAAGGGGATATTAGTGGGGAAAGAAAAAGAAGAAAAATCTTTATAGTTTAAAAAAAAGGAAACAAGAATAAAAAGAAAAAAAATTGTGAATGAGCTTAATAGTGAAAAATTTCCTACTTGTCACCTAAGTGCAAGGTTACAAGTGAAAATAAAAAGGAAGTATAAGGAAAAATATAGGAGATTAAAGAATGTTCTAAAAATCAAGATTAGTGAAGTATTAAATTACTTAGGGAGATTAGTCCCTGTCTTGGCCAAATAGCTCCTACCCGTCCCTTAGCCTACATTACAACCATCTTAAGTTCTAATTGATCTTGGATTCGTTGTTCTATATTAGTGGATTATTACACTATGGGCAATGTCATGGGTCTTTGTTATATCCTGGGAACCCAAGGATCAGACCCGGAAGTAAAAACGGAGAAAAACTTAAAATTCGCACCAGGTTATAGAACGACCCATGAGGTGGGTCATGAGGAGTGACCACGAGTCGTGAGGTGACTTGTGGTCAGCATAGTTTAGCAAGACCTGGGTGAGGAGTCCATGGTCCTGACCACGAGTCGTGGTCAGACCTCACGACTCGTGAGGTCACCCGTGGTCTACCTTGGAGGTTTGGCAAGTTGTGATGGGCATTGTAGGCCTAGGAAGGTGACCACGAGTTGTAGTTTGACCTCACGACTCGTGAAGTCACCTGTGGGGTCCCTTTGAATGTTTTGGACAGTGGACTCAACGGACCATATCCATGAGTCATGCCCAGTGGCAACGACTCATGAGTCCCTCATGGGGACTGGTGACCTGAAATTTCCTGCGTTTTAATAAGGGTGTTTTCGTAATTCCTAAGTTTCTAAGGCTTAAACTATGTCAGTTTGGATATTTTTCTAAGTGAGATAAGATGAGTTAATTCCTTTATGCATGCCCATTCTCATGCAAAAGCTTAGAGAGATTTTGGGAGATTCAAGGTCTTCTTCCCCAAATTTTCATCAATTTCTTTGTGGGTATTCAAGGAGCCTTGAAATCAATCCATTCCCAAGTATGTAGGGTTTTATAATGGGTAAATTTCTTCCTAACCCATGCCCAAATCTCAATTTGAATCATGAATCATCCTATTCAAGTCTGTGGGGTTTTACTCAAATGTATGAAAATATGATTTCTCTTTATGGGTATGATTTAATTGAGTTTTAATTATTGAATTATGAATGATGGGTAGGTTTTATTATTATTTTCCTTAAATCATATTTCAAGTTTTTTAAATCAAAAATTCCCATTTGATGAAGGTTCATGAAAGTTATGATTTACGATGAATATGCAATATTTTGGATTTATTGATGACAGAAAAGCATGGATTCGTGTTACCCATGTTTATGAGAATATTTTGAATGAATTGAATATGATGAAGTATTTGGCAATGCCCACATGTTGAAGAATGATTAATGATTTATGATTTATGAAGCGAATTTCACGATTTATCGATTTATGATGATGATCGATGAAAAGGGCCTATGATTCTAGGCTAAGCATGTTTAAAGGGGATCCATGATGATAAATGTTATATTCTATCCAATGAATCTTAATGCTTGATGTTATTGATTTATGTATGAGCCTATATGCATGTTTTTGGGAGCCGTACCTAGCATCGAGCAGCCTAGCGTTCAAAGGACTACGTCGGTGTCTCATAACCAGGTGCCACCATGGGTTTCTAATGATATATTGTATTGATAATGATCCCCTCAAATGTGATATCACGCCTAATGCAAGACCCTCGCCTGGCAAGCCAGGGTCGGTTCTGCCCACTTAAATGAGATAGTGGGGCATCATGACAGGCTCTACCATGATGGTTTCGGTTATGATGAGTCATCCCATTGTTCTGCATGTTTTATGCATTGTTATGTTTATGTTGTTGGCTCAAGTTATGTTTTGATAAAGTTTTCTTACGATTATGAAAATGAATGATTATGAATGATTTGAAAGTCTTGAGCCTTATGTTTTATTAATTATTGTAAGCATGATGTCCTTCTCTTATATTATTTATGATTTTTATTTACTCTAAAATGTCCATTTTACTTACCTTCCATACTCAGTACATTCCACGTATTGACCGCATACTTTCTATGCTGTATAATTTCATGATACAAGATCCGGATCTCTGGCTCATACTCATCCTTAGTCCATCTCAGCTTACGCTTTCAGCTTATTGGTGAGTCGTCATGTTCTGAGGGCCGTTTGACATACTTTCATGTTATTTATGTTTTAGCGTTGGTTGGGTTAGTTGGGGATGTTGTCTCATCAACTCATCTTATGTATTAGAGGCTTTCAGACAAGTATGTAGTGCTCAACTGTGTATATGTCTAGTATTTCATGATGTTATGGTATAATTACATTTTCGCTATGTTTTATGATTATCATTCCGTTTATTTGAATGAGATTAGTTGTATGCATGTAACATGCGTCGACTTGGGGTCTTTCGAGGTCCCTTGCCCCGTGTCTAAGATCCGAGGGTACGTTCGGGTTGTGACAGTCTTCTTTTGCATGCATCTTGAGTTATTTGGGAGAGTGAGTGATAATGTTCTAATTATGCCCAAGCTCATATTACATATCTTGTATGTAAAAGGGCATCTCTCCAATACTGAGGGGTATATATTGGTAAGATTTTGGTATATCTTGATTGTTAAGCATATGATTCATGTTGGCCCAAATATATCTTGTTGAGTTAGTTCTAGAAACTATGTGATTTTGAATTTTTACCTTTGAATGATGATCTTATGTTCATACAGAGTGAATTGTTGGAGCTTGATTTATTTGTCTAATGATCCTAAGTATAACTAGACCTGTTCGTAGGTTGAATTTTGTGACTGAATTTGAGAAGGAAAGTAGTAGATTGTTCGAGGATGAACAATAGTTTAAGTGTGGGATGGTGATATAGGGCGTATTTATGCATTTATTAACCATATATTGCCCATAGTTAGCTATGTTTTGAGAATAAATTGTGTGTCTTATCTTGTGTTTTATGTGATATTTTTGAAAAAGAGCTAACACACATGATTAAATGTTTACATACATAAAAGTGATGGATTCGGATTTGTTTATTGCTTTTGGAGAAAAGATAGAAAAATTAGACTGAGCAAGACAAGATTCAAGCTAGTTAGCACCGCACCGTCATACCAATGCAAGGGCATGCACATTGCACAAGCCATACCTGTGCCTTGAGTAGCGCGGTGCACAAGCCATGCCAATGCACCAAGAGGTGCGGTGCACAACAATGGCCTAGACGGTGCAGAATGCCAATCCTAGTTCGACTAGGAACTAAAGCTGTAAAACCCAATTTCAATTCAAGAAGGAACAATGAAGGCTTAATCTACTACTGTGTATACCCTTTTTAATATGCTTTATTCATGGAAAATTGTGGAGTTTAGCATCAAGTTTGAACAATTCATGCATTATGAATTTGTGTAATTACTTAGTCGAATAGTTGATGGAGAATTCAGCAAGTTCTTATGATTCAATTTAGCTTTGGAGATTTGTTTAAAAATTTCATATTATATTAAGTATTTTAATATGATTTCTTCGATATCTTTTGTTATTATTTTTCATAAATATAAGCAGCTAATCTGCTAAGTTAGGGTTGTGGGAACCATTATGGATTAACCAAAGAAGGCAAAATAAAATAGTGATTCTTGAATGATGAATTGAGTGAATTATTCTTTTCATTTTAATATTTAATTTCCTATACCTTCAACTTGCTCGACCAAAGAGATTGAAGTTAGGAAAAGAGAATAATAGTGTTAATTTGAGGCTACCAACCCACATCTAATTAACTTGAGCTTTAATAGAGGATAGTTAAATAAAGAATTATGGAGAGGGAAAAATATATGTTCGAGTGTTTGTTGGGGTTATAAACCGACACGCAAGTACACGTGGTCGAACAAGTAGTAAGTGGCTTTAGTAAGCCAAGTATCGATCCCACAAAGACTTGGATGAAGTGCAAATTGCTCAAGTGTACTATATTTTACTTCTAAAAATGTAGACAACAGCGTAACCAAAAAGTTGATAGTTTGTTTTATAAATTTCTATACTAAAACTAAGAACAATTATCTACTTTGAATCTGAACTATGAATGAAAGCATGCTGAGGTTAAACGAACATGTAATGAAACTAATTATCATCATACTTTGGTTAATCTTTTCCTCCAGTTGCTAGCCAAGAACATCTGCCAAGAGATTAAAACTCTCGTATTTAACCTCACTTAAGAATCATGAACCATTCGTCTACATTTCTGTGATCAAATGCAATTCATGTCCTAGCTATACAATTCCGGTTCCTAAATTGACTAATACAACTTTCAGGTATATTTCTATCCTGAAAGCAAATCAAGACTCAATTTTCCCAAATCAAGTAAGGAACATATCCTATTAATTCACAACTTTCCAATTTCGTGCTCTCTCAAGTGAAACCGGAATTTTTAGATGTACATTAATGTATGCCACACACCAATGCAGTAAAAACAAGAATTAATAGAACAACATGGAAGAAAAGATGAAAAACCATAGAATCAATAATCAAATTTCATAACAATTGTTCATAACCTCAGCAAGGATAGGAATTAGCCACTCATTTGTGGATTAATCATCATAAAATGAGTGTTAATCATACAAGCAATTGAATTAAAGAAGAAAGAAAGAGAGAAAAAACCCTGAACTTTTCGTCCCTCAACTGCCTGTAACCCACGTCCTTGCTCCACCAAGTCAGTATATTGAAAAATGAACTTAAGTGTTCTATTTATACTGCTGGGAAATTTTCCCGGAATAATGAGCAACGTGTCACGGAGTGCATCGCGGAGCACTGCCTCCGTGACACGCCATGAACGCGGACCCTCACTGGAACTGGGGGTCCGGTAATTCAGGCTCAACGTGGCACGGTGTGCATCGCGGAGCACTGGCTCTGTGCCACGGAGAAAACGCGGACCTCCACTGGAAATTGGGTGAATTTTCCCCATTCAGGCAGAATGCCTCCGCAATGGCAGCGTGACACGGCTCCATCGCGGAGCCCCTTTATTTCATGTTGTCCAATGCTTTGTCCCTTGCTCGCATCCAAGTCCAACTCCGATATCCTTCAACATGCATTTTAGCTTCCCGAAATCACATTTTACCTGCAAAACAATGCTAATCATGTTGGTCAGTATAAATTCACGTTTTATTACCAATTACATGAGACTGTATACACATTGATAGATAAACAAGGTGAAAATGATACTTTTGAGTATCACTTAGGCATATAAATCTGCCCAAGATCAATATACACACCTAAAGTCCAAGAGCATTAAGGTGAAATTCATCAATGTAGGTCGATAGACGGTAGGTGAACTTAATCATCAGTCTTACACAAAATTCATCAGGATAGATCACTAATAAAATAAGCCTACTGTATTATAAAATCGTGGAGAAAAAAATCCTAGTTTTGTCTCAATAATTTGATAAAAAACTAAATCATTATTAGAATTATTTTATTTATATGCAAACTCCCCTTCCCAAATATTGACTGTAAGTTAACTTAATCATCGTTAATACATTATTTCTTCCCAATTCCTTTTGGGATTGACCCCAACCTCAATTGGTTTACTATATTTGACAGTTACCGCTTTATACTTCAATTGTAAGGTGTAATTTGGCCGTAATCAATTCTCTGAGGTAAGATCATGCCTTCAAGTCGGGGGTGGTTATATCTCATGATAGTTTGAGGTTGAGGATAAGTATGTCATAGAATATCTTTTCTGAAATTTTTGGAAAAATAGCATATCTGACCTACCCCTTGATTTTTCTTATGGACTTAGTTCATTTTTGGATTGGGGGGAGGGGGGATCTTTGAACCGAGTAAAGTGTTAATTTTCAGGAGAATAAAGAGATTCTTCCGATGATGGGTGGTTGACGGCCATCTCGAAGGAAGCAAGCTAGTAGGAACTTGAGACATAGAGCCATTTGAATGTTAGGTTCTTGGATTATGTGCTAATTTGACCGAATGCGAAAGTATTTGTTTTGAAGTTAAAAACATGCTATAAAAAATAAATAAGTTTTTTTGAGACTCCTATATTTGTTTTCTTGATTCTTGTATGATTTTATTGATTTGATATAGAATTCTTTCTATTATTTGCTTAGTTAAGGTTCTACATGGATCCATCTTGAGATGAACATGTGCTACATGTGTGTGAAATATTTTCATATATTTGATACTTTTGTATTAATGTCTAGAACTTGTCCGGTGTGTGCGCTAGGTTACATGACGAGTGTTGAAGGTGTTTATTTGATTAGCCTACTTTTATCCTATGAATTACCTACCCATATATGATATACTTAGTAAGTCATTTTGAGCTTTAAGCCTAATATTTTTGTATCCATGATTGAATCTAAATCCCTTTGTACAAATTGACCTTTAGTTTGATATAAATAACTAACTAGGGAACTTTTTGTTGAAGGGTGTGTGCGAAAAGAAAAAAATATTAAGGGAGCAAGAAGTAAAACAAAATATGTGTTATTAGTTGGAAGAAGAAAAAGTAAAATATAAGAAAAGAAAATAAAAATTGCACTCCCTACTATTTACCACTGATGATATGCTTAAACAAATGCAGAAATAAGGATTAATAGAAGTCAGAAAAAAGTAGAAAGAAAAAAGTTAGCAAGTTGAAGACTGTACTTAATAAAGTTGAAAAAGAAGTTGCGAAGAATTAAAGTGCTAATGGATGTTATCTGGACAAATAATTTCTACACATGCCTTACCCTATGTTACAACCATTTAAGTCCTACTTGATTCTAAATTTGATGTTCTTATATTAGTGGAGTAGTTACACTAAGGGCCAGCTTGTGGTTCATCGTATGGCAGTCCTGCAGTCCTTAACTACCAAATCTGAGACTCCATTCACGAATTTGTGCTTGCGAGCCCTCGGCTCATCAACCATTTCAAGAACATACTTTGATAGTTTAGTGAACTTCAAGGCATACTCCTGCATCATCATACCATTTTATTTCAAATTCACAAACTTTGTAGCCTTAACTTCCCTTAACTCCTAGGGAAAGAATTTGTCCGGAACACAGTCACAAACTCATCCCAGTTCACCGGGCCTAACCGAAGCCGTCTCCCTTCCTTCCACTGCCTATACCGTATCTGAGCCACTCCGTTCAGCTGTTAGGTGGCCAACTCTACACTTTTGATGGAAGCAACACCCATGATTTGGGTGATCTTCTAAACCTCGTCAATGAAGTCCTATGGGTCCCCATCTACCTTAGTCCCATGAAATTTATGAGGATTCATCATATCAAAATCCCAGAATCTTGTAACAATTGTACGTCCACTTGAATTTGTAGGTACCACGGCCTGCTGGTTAACCTGGTTGGTCATCGCCTGATTAGCATCTGAATAGCAGCCCTAAATAGGCGTCACTTGATCATTCTGAGGGACTACTAGAGCTAGTGGGCGTTTGTTGTTGGTTGGCATTACTAGCCCTCCATCTATTTCCTCTTCTAGGAGGCTTCGTCAACTGAAAATAGTAGAGCACGACTTAGAGGGACATTTTAGAGATTCATACTCTATGCACGATAAGAATTATGAAGAAAAGGGAATTTTCCTAAAAACGCCTCGTAGCCTCCTCCTCATAAGTGTGACACTCTTCATAACCATGAAAAGAACTCTACTTGACGCGGCTTTTAGACATCCTATGACACTCTAAACCTGATGTTCTAACACCAAGTTTGTCATGACCCAAGTTTATACCCTAGAAGCAACACAGTGCTTAGAGACACAAGTGACCCCAAGCTAACCCATGACATGCATAACACTACTATGATTTGAGTTTCTTAATAAATTGAGCGGAAGCATAACTGAAATAATGGAAGAGCTGATTCTAAGTAATGGAATAATTTATGTTAAGGAGATACATATGGAATCTAATATGAAAACAAAATAGTAATATACTAAATGGCTATCTGTCTGAAAGCTCCTACTAAAAGATGAGTTGCTGGGACAAGCCCCCAGCTAACTCTAAGGTATGAAAAGCTGTAAATGAAATTAACTGAAAATGAAGACTCCGACCCTCAGAAGATGATGACTCACCACCATAAAATACTGGAAGTCACTAGCTATAATGCTGAGGTTGGGTGATCTTGGGCATAATTGCATGCCCAAGTGATACTTTATTACTTAATTTTGACTTGTTTATCTACTTTTATGTGTACACTCTCATGTGGTTTTTATGTAAATGTGGATTTATACTAACCAACATGATTAGTGATTGTTTTTTTAGTTAAAATGAATTTTGGGAACTAATCTATAAGTTGGTGAAGTGGAGGAATGGACTCGGAAGCAAAACTCGAAAGTCGGCAAGAAAATGCTAAAATTTGATGCACCGCGACAGGGCCCTGTAACGCCACCATCCCGGAGGCATTTGCCTAGAGTGGGATTTGTGCTGCATTCCAGTGAAGGTGCGCGATGGCACCGTTTCATGGAGCCCATGCTCCACGTTCACTTCAGTGACACGGTGGGAGGACTTAGTTGTACACCTAGATTCCAGTTAAGGTGCATGTTACGTCTGTGGCACGGAGCTGAGGCTCCGCGTTATGCTCCGTGCCACGCTGAAGATAATAATTCGGCACCCCAAGCTCCAGTGAATCTCCGCGACAAGGCCGTGGCACGGAGCTGATGCTCCGCGATACCCTTCGTGCCACGTTGCCATTTTATTCTGGGAAATTTCCCACTTATATAAATAGAACACTTAGGTTTTATTTTAAGATATCTGACATTTCAAGCTAGAACGTGGGTATCAGGCAGTTGAGCTGAAGAAGTTCTTGGGTTAACTTTCTTCCTTTTTCTCTTAGATTTCAATTGCTTTTATGATTTCTACTTGTTTGAAGATGTTTAATCATCAAATGAGTGGCTAATTCACCTTTGGCTGAGGTTGAGGATTATTGCAGTAGTATGTAATTGATGTGATTTCAGTTTTTATCTTCTCTACAACGGTGGTTCTACTAATTCTTTTTTTACTACATTAATGCTTTGCCATTGTTAATGTAAATCCTAGAATTCTTGTTTTAATTACGAAAGGAAGATTAATTGGATAGATGTGGATTGGTAGGATATGTTCTTGTCTTGGTTGAGAAATTAAGAGAAGATTAACATTTAGAATAGAAATATATATGTAATGTCATATTTGGTCATCTATGGAATTTGTTTTGTATTGCTAGAATATGAAGTGTTTGCATCACATAAATGTGTAATGTAACTCTCATGATTCTTTAATTGGAGAGGAGTTTGAAAGACCCAATCCATTGGCTAATAATTCCTGACCAACAACTTAAGGGAAGTGTTGACTGAAGTTTAATCAATTAATTACGTATCTGCATGTTTTGCCTTAACCTCAGCTTGTTCGTGCTATTGTTCAGATTAGAATTTACAATCTTTTTACTTAAAGTTACATCAACTAGTATTCTTGAAAAATCACCATTTCTTCTATTTTTCTGCTTTTATATAGAATTGAGTATACTAAATACTTAAAGAAAAATTACTGTAACATTACAGTCCCTGTGGGTTCGATACCTGGCTTGAAATAAAGCCACATTATTACTTGTACGACCACGTGCACTTACGTGTACTTGGGAGTGAACAAGTTTTTGGCGCTGTTGCCGGGTACTGGCAATTGGTCATTTAATTTTCTTAGTGTTAGTTTACAAGTACGATACAAGTGTTGATGACTTGATCTTAGCCTTTCTCTTGCAGGTACTAACATGTTTCTGAACGCTAGCAAGGGATAAGGAGTTGGTGGATCCGTTGTTAGAGCCGGAGAGGCAATTTCATCCACAGAAAAGGGAAGCTCTAGAAAAGAAGTTTTATTTATTAAGGAGAGCAATTCTGTAGCAACAACAACAACCACTAATTGTAAGGGTAGTTTTAGTGCCCGAAGAGATGGCAGCAAGACCGGTCCGCGAGGTGGCAATTCCATATGCAAACAATGTAAAATCCAGCATTTGCAGGCTGGAACCAGGAGGGAAGTTTGAACTTAAGCAGAATATGGTGCAGTTATTTCACACCAGCGGGCAATTTACAGTTCTCCCTCATGAAGATCCACAACAGCATCTCCAAAACTTCTTGGAGATAAGTGACACATATACCCGTTGGAGTATTATCTAATTATGCCAGGCTTACACTATTCCCGTTTTCACTGCTGGGGGAAGCCAAGAGATGGTTGAAGGCTGAACCGCCAAATTCTATTACGACTTGGGATGACCTAGCAAGGAAGTTTTTGATACGATTCTTTCCATTAGGGAAGACAGCCAGGCTTAGAAGTCGGATTCTAAGCTTCAAACAGAGAGAGGGCGAGAATTTGTATCAGGCTTGGGAGAGGTTCAAGTCAATGCTAAGAGATTGTCCTTACCATCACCAATCTAATGATGTGTTGGTGCATACATTCATTGAGGGCTTGGAACCACATACGAAGATTTTGTTAGATTCAGTAGCCGGGGGGCAACCATTGGAGAAGACCTACGAAGAGCTTTACACCTTGTTGAACCGTATTTCACAAGGTAATCCAGAATGGAATGCGGATACAACTCTAAGGGGAGCAAAGAAAGTCGCAGGGGTCTTTGAGGTTGATGGATTCACAGCTATCGCTACACAGATAGTTGCTTTGCAAAATTAACTTAACACTCATTTCAGCAGTATGAGCTTGAGCCAGGCACAAGTCCCAATCAATGCAGTTCATCAGGTATGGTGTGAAGTCTGTGGAAGTAGTGAACTCTCAGCTGAGTGTTGTGGTGCCAATCCATATTCGGTAAATTTTGTTGGAAATGCCCAGAGGAGCAGTAATCAGCAATATGGCAACAGTTACAACCCAAATTGGAGGAATCATCCGAATTTTTCATGGGGGAGTAATAGTCATCACGGACAGAGTTCAAATCAAGGCGTGCACAGAAATCAAGGGGGTCATCAAAATTTTCAGCCACAATTCAGAGGAAATAATGCACCTCCTCAGTCCAGTAAGATCGAGGATATGCTCAAAACCATAATAGCTAACCAGGCGCAGATGCAGGCTAATCAGGTAAAACTGATAGCTGATATGAAAAATCAGGAGTTAGCTACAAAGGCATTGGAGTATCAGTTGGGATAGTTAGCTGGAGCCCAAAATACTAGACCGAGGGGAGGATTACCAAGTGATACAGACCCAAATTCGAAGCAAGTGAATGTAATTACTACCCGGAGTGGAAAGTAACTCGGGGAGGTGGAACCCGAAAGGCCACCTCAGAAATATGGAGCAACAGAAAAGGATGAAGGAAATGATGATGTGAGGGGGAAGGAAAAGGCAGCAGAGATGGAAAATCACCGCCCCCGTTTCCTCAATGATTGAAAAAGCACAAGGAGGAAGCATGCTTCAAGAAGTTCATGGAAGTGCTAAAGCAGGTACATATTAATCTTCCTTTAGTTGATGTGTTGCAGGGAGTGCAAAAATATGCCATGTACATCAAAGACATGTAGCAAACAAGAGCAGATGGACAGAGTATGCTACAGTTGCACTTACTGAGGAGTGCACTTCCCGTATTCAGAATCGATTGCTGACAAAGCTCAAGGATCCTGGGAGCTTCACTATTCAGATACAATTGGGCAGTCTATTTGAGCTCGTGGATTTTGTGATTTGGGAGCAAGAATAAATTTGATGCCAACATCAGTATTCAAGAAGCTGGGGCTGGGCACTCCTAGACCCACTACTGTGATCTTGCAGCTACCTGACTGTTCATTGGCCAGACCTGATGGAATTGTGGAGGACGTGCTAGTGCAAGTAGGTTTCCTCACTTTCCCAGTGGATTTTATAATTGTTGATTTTGAGCCAAACGCGGAATTCCCATTTATTTTGGGACGTCCCTTTTTGGCAACCGGGCGAGCCTTAATTGATGTAGCTGTTGGGCAGCTAACCATGAGAGCTCATGATAAGGTAGAGGTCTTTGATGTCTACAAGGCCATGAAGCTACCGGCCATTTATGAAGAGTTATCAGCAATCAATAATTTGAATCAGGAGTCAACCTTTCAGATTATTGACTCACAGGATCCCTTGGAGAGAGCCTTGATGGGACGTGATCATTTTGGGGATAGTGCGACATATGAGATGGGGCAGACTTTGAATGAGCCAAAATGGTTCTTCAGGAAGCAAGATTTTGAACTGTTGAATAGGTATTTGGAACCATCCCAAAAGCCATCAGTAGAGAAGGCACCTAAATTGGAGTTAAAGACATTGCCTCCAAATCTACAATGCATATTCTTGGGTGAAGATGACACCTTACCAGTCGTCATTTCAGCAGAACTGACAGATGCACAAGTGAAAGATGCATTGATGGTCCTTAAGAGGAGAAAGAGAGCAATGGAATGGCAGTTGTCAGACATTAAGGGGATAAGTCCATCTTTTTGTATGCACAGGATATTTATGGAAGAGGGATCCAAGCCAACCGTGCAACATTAGCGGAGATTGAATCCGGTGATGAAGGTGTAGTCAGAAAGGAAGTGATCAAGTGGCTGGATGCAGGAGTGGTATATCCCATCTCAGACAGTGAATGGGTTCGCCCAGTTCAATGTATTCCCAAGAAAGGGGGAATGAAAGTGGTTACAAATGAGAAGAATGAGTTGCTTCCCACACACACAGTCACGGACTAGTGAATTTGCATGGATTAAAGGAAGCTCAATGAGGCCACTCGAAAAGATCATTATCCTATTCCATTCATTGATCATATGTTGGACAGGCTAGCAGGGCAGGAATACTATTGCTTTTTGGATGGATACTCTAGCTATAATCAAATAGCCATAGCACCAGAAGATCAGGAGAAGACCATGTTTACATGTCCTTATGGGACATATGCTTTCAGGCGGATGCCTTTTGGTCTTTGCAATGCACCAGACACATTCCAGCGATGCATTATGGCGATATTCATCGATATGGTGGAAGACTATGTGGAGGTATTTATGGATGACTTTTCTATTTTTGGTAACTCGTTTGCTATGGGTTTGCAGAATCTTGACAGGGTGTTAGCTAGATGTGAGGACTAAAACCTAGTGCTCAACTAGGAAAAGTGTCACTTTTTAGTCAAGGAGGGTATTTTCCTTGGCCATAAGGTGTCATGCAGAGGTTTGGAGGTCGATCGTGCAAAGGTAGAGGTGATTGAAAAGATACCACCGCCACTATCAGTTAAGGGTGTCCGCAGCTTTCTAGGACATGCTGGGTTTTACAGATGGTTTATTCAACACTTCTCTGAAATTTCTAGACCGTTATGCTGGTTGCTAGAAAAAGAGGTGAAGTTTGAATTTGACAAAGAATGTGTAGAAGCATTTGAGGAGATGAAAAAGAAGCTTGTGGAAGCTCCTATTCTTATTGCTCCCGATTAGGAATATCCTTTTGAGTTAATGTGTGATGCAAGTGGTGTGGCTGTAGGAGTGGTATTGGGGCAGCGAAGGAATAAGATTTTTCATTCCATCTACTATGCAAGAAAAACACTTGATGTTGCACAAGTTAATTATATAGTCACTGAAAAGGAGATGCTGGCTCTAGTGTTTGCCTTTGACAAGTTTAGATCCTATCTGGTAGGGTCGAAAGTGGTGGTACACACTGATCATGCGGCAATTTGGTACTTATTTGGCAAGAAAGATGCAAAGCCTAGGCTCATCGGGTGGATATTATTGCTACAAGAGTTTGATCTGGAGATCCGAGATAGGAAGGGAAGTGAAAATCAGGTTGCAGATCACCTATCGCGGCTAGAGAACCGTTCACATGTGAAGAAAGGTGAGAGCATCAGAGAAGAGTTCCCCGATGAACAACTCTTGGCAATAAAGGAAGCTGAACTCCCGTGGTATGCAAATATTGCGAATTTGTCGGTAAGTGGAGTATACCCACCTGAGGTAATGGCTCAACAAAGGAAGAAGCTGAGGCATGATTCCAGGTACTACATGTGGGATGAGCCGTATCTATTTAAGCAAAGACCAGATCAAGTGATGAGGCGATGCATTCCAGAAAGTCAGACGGCGGAGGTACTGAGGAGTTGTCATTCATCGTTGTATGGAGGTCATCATGGAGGAGAGAGTACTGCTCACAAAGTGCCGCAATCCGGGTTCTTTTGTCCCACACCATTTAAAGATGCTGCAGCTTATGTCAAAGTATGTGATACATATCAAAGAACAGGAACAATCGGAAGAAGACAGGAAATGCCATTGCATCACATATTGGAAGTTGAGGTGTTTGATATGTGGGGGATAGATTTCATGGGCCCGTTTCCACCATCGTTTGGCAATCGATACATCTTGGTGGCGGTGGACTACGTGTCTAAGTGGGTTGAGGCAGTAGCTTGTCCCAGGAATGACAACAAGGTGGTGACTGAATTTGTGAAGAAGCAGATTTTCACTAGGTTTGGTACGCCACGAGCAATTATCAGTGATGGAGGGGCACAATTTGTAAATGCAGGGTTTAGGAATTTGCTAGCGAAATATGGGGTTTGGCATAAAGTGTCTACAACATATCATCCCCAAACTAGCGGGCAAGTAGAGGTGTCAAACAGGGAAATTAAATAGATTTTGCAGAAAATGGTGAACGCACAACGCTTGGATTGGGCAAGAAAACTGGATGATGCATTGTGGGCATATCGAACGGTATATAAGACACCCATTGGGACTTCACCGTACAGATTGGTTTATGGGAAGGCATGTCATCTACCAGTGGAGCTAGAACATCGAGCTTTTTGGGCTGTGCGAAAGCTGAACATGGATCCTGAGCTTGCAGGAAAGAAGAGATTGATGCAGTTGAGTGAGTTGGACGAGTTTCGATGGCACTCATATGAAAGTGAAAAATGCTACAAAGGAAAAACAAAAAGGTGGCACGATAGGCACATGATGCATCGAATCTTTTAGCCGGGTCAAAAGGTGTTGCTATTCAACTCAAGGTTGAAACTCTTCCAAGGGAAATTGCATTCCAAGTGGTCAGGGCCGTTTAAAGTAGCAAGGATAACCCCACACAGGGCGGTTGAATTGTGGCAAGAGGATAAAAGTGCCACATTTTTGGTGAACGGGCAGAGGTGTAAGCACTACTGGGGTGAAGACGTTAATCGAGAGAAGACATCTATCACCTTAGTAGATGAATGAGGATCACAAGTGTCGAGCCGCGACGGTAAACTAGGTGCTGCACGAGAGGCAACCCATGAATGTAATGTACTATATAAAAAAAAACTGGCACTAGGTGGGAGGCAACCTACGATTTTCTAACAAATTGTTGTTGTTTGTGATTTGCAGGAAATATGGAAGGAAAAAAAACAAAAAAATTGCAAGTGGAAAAATAAAGGTAAAAAGTGAAAATTGGGGCAAGAAACAGTGAGGGTACGTGTTGCCTCAGTGTCACGGAGGTTGACCTCCGCGTTACCCTCCGTGACACGTTAAGGCTAATCAAGGTATGTTCAAAATTCCAGTGAGCCTCCACGTCGGCTCCGTGTGATGGAGCATGGCCTCCGCGTTACCCTCCATGAAACATTGAGTGTAATTTCATGTCGGGTCAGTTCAGGGCAACGGGTTGACACGCACAAAATCACTCTTTTTAACACCGAAAATCCTATTTTTCCAACATTTTGCTGAACCTCCCGTGAAAAAACTCCCAATGCCCATTCTCCCTCAATGTACCACGGCCCTAGCGGGGAAAATTTCTTCAATTATTCTTAAAATTCTTCAAGTAAAGGTATGTTCTCTAATTTGTTCTCATTATTGTTGCATATTTCGATTCTTGAACATGTTTTCTTTGATGAAATTCTGCCCTAAGTTATTAATAAGATGTGTAATTGATTGGGTCATGGATGAATGTTGATTTTGTGCTAAGGTTGTGTTATGAACTCAATAATTACATGATTTCTATTGAAAATCTTACATTGTTGATAAATTGGGGTTAGAAATTTAATTAGGAAGAAGAAGAAATGGGTAAAAATGGATATATTTTGGGATGTGCATGTTGTTTGAGTTGAAACATGTTGTGATTGAAGTTGGATTATGTTATGGTAGAAGATGGATTTTTGGGGTGAAAGTATGAAAATCCCATAGGTTGTTTTGCACAACTTGAGAATTGCTCATGAGTTTGTAAAATGAATCGATGGATGAACTTTCATAATGCATTTTATGAAGTTTGAGTAGTACAATGAAATTGTTCCATCGACTTTTATTAATGCACTAAACCTTTTGGGAAATAAGAACTGAAAATATGTGATTGTTCTTGTCGAATTGTATTGACTGCGGCTAACGACTAAGTGTGGGGTGATAAATTTAAGCCCAGCCTTAGTGGTAGCCAACTATACCATGAACAACATTTGAAATATATGCTTTTGATGGACAGGACCAAGGTCTGGAAGACAATACAAAGGGAAAGGCGCATCCATATCTGGCGCCAGCAGAATAAGACTGAGAATTGGGGCAGCAGTTCTAGCAGCACCACCTGTTCTAAGGGGGAAACGTAGACAATATGGAACACGATGGGTTATATATGAGGGAAAGAAATGGTACACCAAACACAAGGAAACCAAGTTTTCCCAGAGGAACAAATAGCACGGGAACCACTAGCTCAAGAATTCCCGAGAATCCTACATAGGATAAAAACTGTTGGGTTAAACTTCATCTTTGAAGAACCCAAAGAGTGAAATCTCCATCTCATAAGGGAATTCTACGCTAATTGGAATCCCACCATGCGCAGCCACACAGTTAAGATCAGAGGAAAGGTGGTTACTTTTGAACCACAATATCTTAATGCTATCTTGGGGACGTGGGACACATACGGACATGTCCTCTGCCAGCTGAATATCACTCCACCATATGTAGATATCATATGCACTGTATGTGGAGCACGATCAATAGCTAGGTGGAGTCGTCACAAGGAAAGAGGATATCACAGACATTGCCATACTCCCAAATGAACAGAGAAGCGAGGATCTGGTTGAAGATAGTGTGTACTTGCCTGATCCTGGGGGTGCACATGACTGATGTCACCTGGGACAGAGTTTGTTTGGTGTATGCATTGTAAAAGGACTAGAGATAAATGTTGGAGCGGTGATTATTTCCGCCATGAAGAAAGCCAGACTTCATCAAGGGCATCGGTATGGTTTCGGTGGTCTTCTCACAGCTTTCCTCAGGGGCCATGGTATTGAAGAAGAGGCCCTGGACTCCATTCCTCAACTTAATCGGCGTGCTTTTGATGTCACTAAGACCAAAGCACCTGATACCACATTTGGGCATGTGCTTACACTAGCCGAGCAACATGCTTGGGATGACCAATAGATGGCCCGAATGTAAGGGATATAGATGATGCAACTGCGGATTGGTGGAAGGCCTTCTATGGAGGATGAATTGTGGTGACTCGACATGGATTATCCATTTAATGAGCAAGCCCGAGCATTATACAGAGTTGGGCCCGTATTTGTAGAACCAATTGATTATGACGTCCCTACTGATGAGGAAACGCACCGGGCTGACTCAGACATTGAGTCAGAGGAGGACGGCGAAGAGGATTCTGATCTTTGAGATGAGGCACTAGCACCTAATTAAGAGATTGAACATTTTGATTGATCAGGGAGTTACACCACCCAAACTGTGTTTTTAATTGCAGATGTGCGAACACTAGGGACAGTGTTCCAACTAAGTGTGGGGTGGGAGTAGTTAGGTGTTGGTGTAGTCAGGTTGTGCTATTTTTGTGCTTCTGTGGCTATTTAATGAGTGACATTGTGTTTCGTGTTATGTTGTTGATGCTTTTGTGTGTTGGTGCTGGTGATGTAATTGAAACAAATTGTTAAGTAGTTATTTGGGTAATTATTTGTGCAAGTTATTTGTGTAATTATTTGTGTAAGTTATTTGTTATTTTTATTTTATTATTTTTTTACTTTATTTTTTCTATTTTTTTTATTTGGGTTTCTCAGTTTTTGTTTTTGGTACTTTTTCCGAGAATAGTCCCTTTGATCCGAAGTCGTAGATAGAGACTGTTCCCTATGATGGATGGATGACGACTGTCTTAAGGGAAATTTTAGTCAGTAGGTGTAGATTTTTTTGAGAACACATAGCTAATTAATTGGTTCGACATTCTTGTTATGTGCTATATTGTAAGATGCAAGTGTGATTCGTATGGAAGCATGCAAGTGTGTTAAACATGTTGAGGCATCTAGGCTTTAGGAAACGATGTGATTAAAGCTTAATTTTGAATTCTTGTAATTAACTGAGTTAAGAGTCTGTGAATATGTCTTAAATTGAGCATGTGTAGTGAGTGTGAGTTTTTTTCTAATATTCCATGCTAATGTGAAGTGTCTAGAACTTGCCTGGTGTGTATATAAAACGAAATGAAGGATGTAGATTGTAAGAAAGGATGTAGGCATTTCTTTGAATGAACCTAAATTTTATCCCTTATCTTACCTACCTTGAATGTTAAATCCTAGTTAGCCCCATTGAGCCTTAAGCCTATTCTTTGATAGTTACAACATAAGCTTAATCCTTTTCTTTCATTAGCCGTGAATTTGATCCAAAACTCCTAAGCGCTTAAGTGAAAATTTCCAAAGAGTAAAGGAGTGAAAAGCGTGAAATAGAAGGAAAAGTAGAAGTTGTGAAAGTTAAGAAAAGAACAAAGGTGCACTTGTTTGAAAATGATTGATTATTAGTAGAGAGTACGAAAGTAAATGAAAAATTTGCTTCAATACGCTTTACTAGTAAGATGAGTGTGCTTAAAGAAATGGGAACAAAAAGAGAAAATTCAAGAGTGAGAAGAGTGAGGAGGAAGTATAGAGGAGATGTCCTTAATGGATGTGGATGTATTAAAAGCGCTTGGGGGAAGATAGTCACTATTAGTGGCCAGAATAGTACCTACCCGTCCCATAGCTTACATTACAACCCCTTAAGTCATACTTGATCTTACATTTATACATCCTTAAATTAGTGGAGTAAACACTAAGGGCAAGCTTATGGTTCACTACATGATGCATGTGAATTCTTTGAGAGAGTGAGCGTAATTTTATTCATATACCCATACCGTTTGTGATTTGAAATTCTTTTGAAGTAAAAATGGGGTAACTCTCTTGTGTTGTGAGGGCACATGTTTAATGAGAGATAACATTCATGTGGATTTCTTGATTGGTTCATTTGCATGAGTTTGCTAAGATTGAGAGTAACTTCTTGAGGTTAGGGGGTCTTAAAATAGTTGTAATTCATTTTAATGATGAAATCATGCATGCCTTATTTTTATCTTGCTATCTTAAATGATCCTTATAGTCATAGCTTGAATTGTAGTGCTAAATTAGCTATGCGTGAGTCTTCAATTACATGAGATGTGAAAGGGTTGTTCGAGGACGAACAAGGCTTTATGTGTGGGGTAGGTGATCTTGGGCATAATTGCATGCCCAAGTGATACTTTATTACTTAATTTTGACTTGTTTATCTACATTTATGTGTACATTCTCATGTGGTTTTTATGGAAATGTGGATTTATACTAACCAACATGATTAGTGATTGTTTTTGCAGTTGGAATAAATTTTGGGAACTAATCTACAAGTTGGTGAAGTGGAGGAATGGACTTGGAAGCAAAACTCGGAAGTCAGCAAGAAAATGCTAAAATTTGATGCACCGCGACAGGGCCGTGTCACACCACCATCGCGGAGGCATTCTTCCTAGAGTGGGATTTGTGCTGCATTCCAGTGAAGGTGCACGATGGCACCGCGTCACGGAGCCCATGCTCCGCGTTCACTTCAGTGACACAGTGGGAGGACTTAGCTGCACACCTAGATTCCAGTTAAGGTGCGTGATACGTCTGTGGCACAGAGCTGAGGCTCTGCGTTACCCTCCGTGCCATGCTGAAGATAATAATTCAGCACCCCAAGTTTCAGTGAAGCTCCGTGACAAGGCCGTGGCACGGAGCTGATGCTCCGCGATACCCTTCATGCCACGTTGCCAGTTTATTCTGGGAAATTTCCCACTTATATAAATACAACATTTAGGTTTTATTTTAAGATATCTGATATTTCAAGCTAGAACGTGGGTATCAGGCAGTTGAGCTGAAGATGTTCGTCGGTTAACTTTCTTCCTTTTTCTCTTAGATTTCAATTGCTTTTATGATTTCTACTTGTTTGAAGATGTTTAATCATCAAATGAGTGGCTAATTCACCTTTGGCTGAGGTTGAGGATGATTGCAGTAGTATGTAATTGATGTGATTTCTATTTTTATCTTCTCTACAACGGTTGTTCTACTAATTTTCTTTTACTACATTAATGCTTTGCCATTGTTAATGTAAATCCTAGAATTCCGGTTTTAATTCCGAAAGGAATATTAATTGGATAGATGTGAATTGGTAGGATATGTTCTTGTCTTGGTTGAGAAATTAAGAGAAGATTAACATTCAGAATAGAAATATATCTGTAATGTCATATTTGGTCATCTATGGAATTTGTTGCGTATTGCTAGAATATGAAGTGTTTGCATCACAAAAATGTGTAATGTAAGTCTCATGATTCTTTAATTGGAGAGGAGATCGAAAGACCCAATCCATTGGTTAACAATTCCTGACCAACAACTTAAGAGAAGTGTTGACTGAAGTTTATTCAATGAATTATTTATATGAATGTTTTGCCTTAACCTTAGCTTGTTCGTCCTATTGTTCAGATTAGAATTTACAATCTTTTTACTTAAAGTTACATCAACTAGTATTCTTGAAAAATCACCATTTCTTCTGTTTGTCTGCTTGTATAAAGAATTGAGTATACTAAACACTTAAAGAAAAATTATTGTAACATTAGTCCCTGTGGGTTCGAAACTTGGCTTGAAATAAAGCCACTTTATTACTTGTACGACCACGTGCACTTGCGTGTAGTTGGGAGTGAACATTGGGTACCTGAGTGTATATCATAAGATGATATAGAACATGGAGAATATGCGATTAGTACTTGCAACGTACTGAGTATGTGAGATGTAAGTGAAGCATACATATACTAATAACTCATAAACTGAATACGGAAATAACATACAAAGAGCCTATCTGAAGTCATGAACACAACAAATAGTCTAACATATATGAAATTACTATAAAATTGATAAACTTAATGTCAAGACCCGAGATGGAACCCTAGGCCAAGAAATGGGACCTAAAACCATAAATGGCTCAAAGCTAATCCATGGTAAATATATAGCATGACTTAAGAGCATAATCAAGCGGAAATTGACATAAGCATGGATAGGCGAATGTATAAATTTCATAAATGTAAATAAGAGAGATAACATTAGAAAGTTGAATGACAAAGCTAAACAACCTACAAGCCTCTACTATATGATGAAATGCTGGGATTAGCCCCAACTAACTCCAAGTCTAGAACTAAAACAAAACATAGTAAGCATAACTGATAGATGTCCTCGAATGATGAGGACTCATGCAAAGTGAGATTGAGCTGAATTGAGCGAGCGTGAGCTCGTGACGAGACTGGGAGGGATCACCAAAACTGATATCATGAGATAATATAGCAAAAAGTACTAGCTGTCAGTACTTTGAATGTACTGAACTCCCCAAATGAGCTAGCCTATGGAAATCTTTTGCCAACTCATTTCTCCCATTCTCAACATGAGATTAATTAACCATAGACAGCCTACTAAGAGCATCCACCACTACATTTGCCTTGTCTGGATGATAAGGATACTCATGTCAGTCCTTGGGAAGCTCTAGCCATCTCCTTTTCTACAAAATCAAGTTATTCTGAGTGAACACATGTTGAAGGCTCTTGTGGTTCATGAACACATCAACATGCACCCCATACAAATAGTGTCCCCAAATCTTCAAAGAAAATACCATAGCTGTCAACTCTAGGTCATGTGTTGGATAATTCTTCCCATGAGTTTTAAGCTGTCTAGAGGCATACATAATAAGCTTACCATGCTACATCAACACACAACCAAGAAAAAACCTAGAGGCATCACAATACACAACAAAACCATCAGTACCCTCTGGTAGGGTCAACACAAAGGCTGAAGTGATTCGAGTCTTTAACTCCTGCAAACAATTCTCACAAGCATCTGACCACTGAAATTTGACCTTCTTCTGGGTCAACTTAGTCAACTGTGCTGCAATGGATGAAAATCCCTCTATGAACCTCTTGTGATAGCTAGCTAAACCCAAGAAACTCCTAATATATGTCGGGCTTACACCTAAGACAATTCTTCACTGCTTCTTTCTTTTGAGAGTTCAATTGCACAACCTCGCTTGACACTACATGGCCCAAAAATGTTATTGAGTTCATCCAAAAGTCACACTTGCTAAATTTAGCAAACAATTCGCGATCCTTGAGAGTCTATAACACAATCCTCAACTGAGTAGTGTGCTCCTCCTCTGAGAGTATACTAGAATATTATCTATGAAGACAATCACGAACATATATGAACACTACTTGAACACCTACTTCATCACATTCATAAAAGTTGTAGGAGCATTTGTTAGTCCAAAAGACATAACTATGAAGTCATAGTGACCATATTGAGTCCTGAAGGCTGTCTTTGGAATGTCACTCTCCCTAACTTTGAGCTGATGGTAGCCGGATCTGAGGTCTATCTTTGGAAAGACCTAGCACCCTGAAGCTGGTCAAACAGGTCATCAATCCTAGCGAAGGGATACTTGTTCTTGATTTTGACCTTGTTGAACTGCCGATAATCAGTGCACATCCTAAGGAAACCATCCTTCTTCTAGAAAAAAGAAATTGGAGCACCCCACATGGATTTGCTAGGCCTAACCTTTATCTAGGAGATCTTTCAATTATTCTTTCAACTTCTTTAGCTTGGCTAGAGCCATTCGGTATGGAGGAGTGGATATGGGTTTCATATCAAGGAGAAGGTCAATAGAAAAGTCAATCTCCTGCTCAGGAGGGACTTTTGGTATATCATCTGCGAACTCCTCCGGATACTCACATACAACAAGAACCGAATGAAGACTCTGGGTCTCAGTCATAGAATCCTTTTCCTGAACTAGATGATACAAATAGCCCTTAGAGATCATCTTCCTAGCATTGAGATAGGAAACAAAGCGACCTACAGGCACAACTAAACTACCCTTCCACTCTAGGATTGTTTCATCCGAAAACCAGAATTTAATCGTAAGAGTTGTACAACTGATTGAGGCATAACATGTATGCAACCAACCCATACTTAATATGACATCAAAATTGGTCATATCTAACTCCACTAATTTGGTTGAGGTGATTTTCTGAAGAATCATGACAGGGAAATTTTTGTATACTCGTTAAGCTAAAACTAACTCACAAACATGAGTAGAGACTGAGAAGGGTTTTGACAGGATTTCGAGACTGACTCCAAAAGTAACAACAACATAAAGAGTCAAAAAAGATAAAGTATCCCCTGGTTCTAACAATGCATAGACGTCAAGATGGAATACTTGTAACATACTAGTGACCACATCGGGAGAAACCTCTTGCTCCTAAAGAGAATATAGTGCGTAGATCCTATTCTAGTGCTGACTGCCACCTATATTAAAAGAGGTGCCTTATTGAGATAGGCGAGCTATTGGAGCTACTGAAGTGGTAATTGGGTCACTACCTCTACTGTCACCCTATCTAGCTGAAGGATAATCTATGAGCATATGTCTGGGCTTCCCACACCCGAAACAACTGTTTGTACCAGCTAAGCACTCATTGGGGTGCTTCTTACCACACTTCCTACAAGATGGAAAAGTGCACTCTCCTGCCACGCTCTTCTAGCCTCTAGAACCTGATGCTTTACCCCTCTAGTCCTATTTGGGCCTGGACAGAACACTTGCTAATGATAGGGCTGGGCTGATGACCTCCAGTGGGGATGAGGTTCATGTCCACCACCGTACCTCTGGTGGAACTACCCATAGCTCCTTAAACTAGCCCTTTTGGCCTATCTCTCCTTCTCCTTCATCTACTCCGCCTCTATTTGTTGGGCATAGCAGGGAGAAATCTATGTCATTCATCAATATGGAAGTCCTACCCTCTTATCTGCAACCATCTTCGGTGCATACTTAGACAACCAGGTAAACTCCAAGGCATACTCCTAGACAGTCCTATTGTTCTGCTTTAGATTGGTGAACTCAGTTGCCTTTGCCTCTCTCAAATCCTTATGGAAGAATCTGTCCAAGAAAGTAGTCACAAACTTATCCCAACCCACGAAAACTGCACCTACTCCCCTGCCCTCCTTCCATTGTCATAATAATATGTAAGCAACCCCCTTCTGCTTATAGGAGGCTAAGTCTGCACTCTCTTCTCCAGTCACCCCTATAATCTAGGTGATATTCTACACCTGCTCAATGAAATCATGTGAGTCCTTATCCTCCTTCGACCCAAGAAACTTAGGTGATTCATGTTGAAGATGTCTCACACTCTCGCCGCTGCAGCATTCCCATTCTGAGGAACATAGGCCACTGCCTGCTGGTTGTCCTAAGCAGCCATGCCCTGTGCTAACATCTGGTGGAGCTAGCTAATGACCATCTCTGTTGCCATTGGAAATGGCTATATCCATTGCCATTTCTTCTTCTGTTTACTCGTCACGGAAGCAAATTTATACAAATGTGTATAGCATAAGTTAAAGGAATAGAGAGGTATCTCATCGCACGACATATATCATGAAAGAAGGGAAATTTTCTAAAACGTCTTGTAGCCTCCTACCTATAAATGTGGTTCCCTTCACACCCAAGAAAAGACTCTACTTAACGTGGCTATAAAACACCCTAGTACACTCTTAAACCTTTGTTGTAATACCAAGTTTGTCATGACCCGAGCTGGGACCCTAAGCCAAGACACGGGACCTAGAACCATGAATAGCTCTAAGCTAACCCATGGTTCATATATAGCATGACTTAAGAGCATAATCAAGTGGAAATTAACATAAGCATGGGTAAGACAAAGTCTAAATATCATAAACATAAATAAGAGCGATAACATAACAATGCTAAACCACAAACTTGAACACACTAAGTCAATATCTGAAAGTCTCTACTATCTGATGAGATGTTGGGATAAGCCCCCATCTAAGTCTAAGTCTAAAACTAAAACAAAACATAACATGCATAACTTCTAGATGTCCTCGAATAATGAAGACTCACCCAAATCGGGATGGAGCTAAACTAAGAGAGTGTGGGCTAGTGATAAGACTGGGAGGGATCACCCGAACCTATATCATGAGACGATATAGCATAGAGTATGTGGTCAATACTTTCAATATACTGAGTATGTAAGGTAAGTAAAACATTCTTAGTAAAACATTAGCTAAAATCATGAGTATAAATAAAAATAGATCATGGGAGTAAGGACTACATGCTAAAATCCATAAATCTAACATATACATATTCATAAGTTATAAATCGTAATCTGAACATAATAACCCAAAGTTCAGAAATAGAAATCATATAACTTTTCATGCTTGAAATTGTAAGTGAAAGCTCATAAACTAATCAATGGGTCAAATATGCTATAAAACATAATATCATGAGTCCTTAACATGAGTAACTGAAATGATGAGGAATAATGGGAGACTCATCATAACTGACAACCATCGTATATGAGTGCATGATGATCTCACATCTTGTCCACTTGGAGGATATCCATCTTAAGCCTTACCAGGACAAAGGACGATAAGGTGTGATATCACAGGTGTGCCCTCGGGTAGGAGAAGCACTCACTTGAGAGGCCCCAATAAAATATATTTCCTATGTTAGTGAATAGTTCAGAGATCGGGATCCTCGAAATTCTTGGCCTACTTGATTCTAGACACTACTCCCAAAATATGCGTATTGCTCAGATAATCAAATTCTCAAAACATAGCTTAAATCTGAATAACTGGGGAGTCTTGACTCTAATTATCTCTTTGAAACTGATCTTGTAAGCCTTGGCTAAAATCATGATGAACATACTTAACTTGCATGGGCTTTCCCAAATGATAGAGTCACACATACTTGAAATAACCTTCATAATTTGAAGCCATGAAATCGTAAGTTGAGAATTTATAAACATTAATGCATATTATATAATTCATCATGCTTGAAATCAAGGAATCGTAGGCTAGATCTTCATAAAACATGCATAATGGTGCATAATTTCTAATATCTTGAAATCATGAGTTTATAATTAAATTGAAGGTAAAATCTACCCTAATTAATCTTAAACCATAAATTGAAACATGAGGGCATTAGACCCATTGACATAACATACATAATTGCATGAATTAGGTTGAAACCCTAGAATTACATACATTTGATTGCAGACTTCAAGTCAGGAGTTAGAGGAGAAATTGGGAATGAGGGTGCAAGAAATCTTCCATTCATGGCCCTACATACTTGGTTAACTTAGTTTCAAAATTGGTGTTGAAGGCCTAAGAGGATTTAGAGTGAAATTGGTGAGAAATATTATCTTGATCTTGGAAGAGGATGATGTTATGAGAGCCTAATGACTTAGGCTAGGGTAAATCCTCTTAACACACTCATTATAGGCTCAAAATGATTTCAATTGGATGTTAGGAGCTAGGGAATGTATAGAACTGCCCCCAGGAAATCGCATAAAAATCCAAACTGCTAGCTACAATGACCCATCCAATGAGTCAGTATTGGACCCGACGGCTCATTAGATTCTTCTTTTTCTTTTAGAGTACTTCTGGTACTCTTCTAATTCCCTACCTGATGATTGAATAGGATGAGACATTATATGAAACATTGACTCGTCACTACTCCCATTGTCACCACTGCTCCTCACCTGCATTGATCCTTAACCCCAGGCAACTAACCTTACCGAGGATAGTTACTTGCCTAAATGAGTCGTCGTATCTAACCGTTGTCTCTGAACCAAATTCAACCCTTTTTTTCAAACTCTACTCAACGACTCCTTAGTATGACCCATTAAGAACCAACAATTCATTGCTTGACTTGTTGTTTCTGGGACACTTGGTTGATGCCTTACAATGAGGCACTACGATGGGTCATTGTTTCCAAAAACAACTTGTTCCTTGAGTTTTTCTGTGACTAGTGTAGTTTTCTTGTTTTCTCTAATTCAACTAGGGTCTGATCGTAGGGACTTTTGGGGTGTTACACTAAATTAGGGTCATAAGCATGTCCTAGAATCTGATAGACTGGATTGGAGTGAGGACTCTGACTGTATTGTACTGTGGGAGTGTCTGTTAATCGACATATAACCACATGAGGTAGAAGTGAAGTTTGATGTTTACTCCCTATCAATAGGGACCCATCGTACCTTGCTAGGGCAGAATGATTGGTTGTGTGATCACTAACTATAGAACCCATTTGGGTCTAATCCTACTGTGGCACGTAATTCTGGGATCTTGGGTGCACTGCATCTCGGTCAACTTGGTGTTAAGTACTACTCCCAACTAAAGACACATAAATAAATATAGTTACCTATAAATGTAGTATACTAATAGCTCGAAACTATAGTTCCAAGACTAGGTCAAGACTACTCGCCTTGGAGTGCCCTGAAAGTCTAAAAGATCTGAGAGGAACTAGTGTTCTACGACTTGTCAGAACTACTTTATCTGAAAGTATCATGACACTCTAAGAACAATGAACATATTAAGCATACTGAAAAAAATAACTTTCAAACAAAGAATTTGTGCTAAAATCCATACTCAGGTGAAAATATCATAAAAATACAATGTTTCTAATCAGAATCTAAACCATGCAAGTTCTTCTCATAAATCATGCTAAATATCACGCTACAAAGAACACTATATAAATGAAATTAAGACATGAATTTCAACTAGAAATAATCCTGGAAAACTTGAATTATAAAAATTGAGGAATTCATATGCTGACTAAAAAATTCTAGAATTCTAATCTCCTAGATCACTGGATACTATTAAGTTTTCTAAAAGTAATTTGGGACACAGGGATGAAAGGGAATCCTTGTTGAAGTCCCACGTAGCTAAAGTGGAAGAATCTCTAGCAAGAAATCTTGAAATTTATAGCACTTTTAATGGAACCCTAGCTTAGACCTGAGAGGGTCTTCTATATTTTACGTATTGTTCCTGTTAGTTTGGGAGAGAATAAGAGGTGAATGTCAATCAATTCCTCTTAATTTCCCTCTAAACATACCCCAATATGGCTTAGTTTAGGATTTAGGAGCTTAGGATTTTACAGAAACGCCCATAAGTAACTGTTTTAAAATTTAACTGTATGGATCCAACGTGCCTCACAATGAGTCATTTCTTGTGACCATGACTCCAGTAATTGTTTCTGGACTGGAAATTTCACTTCTCTGGATTTCTCACGACAAACGATAGGACAACTTGTTGTTGTGTACAACGGGTTATTGTTTCTAGTCGTTGTCATTGGAGGAAGTTTGAATAGTTTCTAGACCTCTCCTAATGGACAGACAGAATGGCCTGTAGCTGAAACAACGGGTCATTGTTTCCACCCATCACCACTAGAGGGATTTCTAACCCTTTTTGGATTACTTCTAATGGCTCCATAGGATGATTCGTTGCTTCTTCCAATGACTCGTCCTCTAGCTCGTTGGTTTCGAGGAAGGTTTGACAGGATTCTTGGTATGGCATGAACGGGATGAATAACGACCCGTTACTTCTAAAAATGGGTCATTTTATGACACATTAATCAAGGGAATGAAAATTGTAGAGGTTTACAATGACTCTTCTTATGGGTCGTTGTTGTTGACAATGGCTTATCTGACGAGTCATTTTGAGAAAAGTTTTCTGGTTCCCTGTTGTTTTTATGCCAAGTATGGGTTTTAGTCTAAGGCACATTTGGGGTGTTACAGGTGCTCGAGAAGTACATGACTCATGTAATGAGGGAGAGTGTATATCTTGTGTTTGCTTTGATGACTAGGAGGCTGGTTAATATTGGTGTAATAATTAAGGATGTGTTGAGAAGGGCAAGGGTGATGAAAGGGAAATGATTTAGTTTTAGGGTCTCTTGGATAAATTTCTTTGGGAGAAATAGATAGATGAGGAGGTGGTTGATTATAAAACGTGATATGACCTGAAAAGGCTTGATGTAATGATGATTAAGGAGCCTAAGGGTATACATGGTCCTGTGCTGTCTATCAGTGAGCACAATGCACGCCTTGATAATATTCTGAGTCACCTATACAACAAGTAAATGATGCAACTGAGGATGAGTGGAGTGACAGAGGAGCAACAACAACAGCTTAACATAGACTACCATTGGGCGAGCATTCGAGAGCTCTCTTTAGAGTTTGGCTAGGATTTGAGAAGCCCTTTAATGATGATGATGCCATGGACAAGGAGTGGGCTAGAGTCAACTCAGATTTTGAGTCTAATGTTGATAGAGATGATTCTGAGATGGGGTAAGCTGCTTTTTCCCCCATAAACAATGAGGATTAGAGGCCTAGTGAGTTCTTCTTTCACTCTTTTACTTATGATTTATTATTTTAGTACTAAGGACAATGCTATCGATTAATTGTGGGGTGGGAGAAGTTAACTTCACTAAACCTTGCACACTTTGATTGCTAAATTTGTTCATGGTAGGCCTAGATTTTTTTTGTAGATTCTTTTAATGATTCTTGAAATATCCTTCTAGCTTGTAGTATTTTTTTGTGTGTAATGTTTTGTTTTTTTATTTGGATTCCCACGATTTTTATTTTCGATACCTTTTGGTGGATAGTTCTTTAGAACTGAGTAGAGAGTCCAGATTTATTTTTTTAGTCAAAGAGTAATGATTGTTCCCGATGATGGTGGATGACAGCTATCTTAAGGAAAAGTTTGTCACTAGGAGAGCCTAAACTTGAAACCTTATGAATGCTAGGTACTTCACTTAGGCATCATTGATACTTTATAAGATTCACGCAAAAATGTATGAAAAGATAGAAACACTTAAACTTTTGGAACTTAACTCCTATGCTTGAAAAATTGTGCATAATAATGTGATGCATTCAATATGGACATATGTGTTTATGTAATCTTGATTTCCATCATTGAACCATTCATGTCATTATGTGTGTTAGATACTTTAGTCTACCCCATGCTTGCAATTTGATGTTTAGAACTTGCCCGGTGTGTGTACAAAATGAAATGAGGATGTTGAATCTAGAAAGTGATGTAGGCATTTCTTTGGTAGCCTATTTGTATTCGACTTTTACCTACCTTGATCATGATTATCATAGTTAGTCATTTTGAGTCTTATCCTACTATTTTGATAGCCATATTACAAGCTTAATCTCTTTTGTTCTATTGACCTTTGTTTGATCCAAATGACTCCTAGAGTACATTAATTGATAATTTTTGCATAAAAGGAGCATAAGTGGAGAAAAGTGGGGGAAAGCTAAAACCGTGGGAATTAGAAGAAAAGAAAAGGGTGAAAAATTGCTAAACAATGAAGGGGATATTAGTGGGGAAAGAAAAAGAAGAAAAATCTTTATAGTTTGAAAAAAAGGAATCAATAATAAAAAGAAAAAAATTGTGAATGAGCTTAATAGTGAAAAATTCCCTACTAGTCACCTAAGTGCAAGGTTACAAGTGAAAATAAAAAGGAGGTACAAGGAAAAATATTGGAGATTAAAGAATGTTCTAAAAATCAAGATTTAGTGAAGTATTAAATTACTTAGGGAGATTATTCCCTGTCTTGGCCAAATAGCTCCTACCCGTCCCTTAGCCTACATTACACTTCCAATTGATCTTGGATTCGTTGTTCTATATTAGTGGATTATTACACTATGGGCAACGCCATGGGTCTTTGTTATATTCTGGGAACCCAAGGATCAGACCCGGAAGTAAAAACAGAGAAAAACTGAAAATTCGCACCAGGTTATAGAACGACCCATGAGGTGGGTCATGAGGAGTGACCACGAGTCGTGAGGTGACATGTGGTCAGCATAGTTTAGCAAGACCTGGGTGAGGAGGCCATGGTCCTGACCGTGAGTCGTGGTCAGACCTCACGACTCGTGAGGTCACCCGTGGTCTACCTTGGAGGTTTGGCAAGTTGTGATGGGCATTGTAGGCCTAGGAAGGTGACCACGAGTAGTGGTTTGACCTCACGACTCGTGAAGTCACCCGTGGGGTCCCTTTGAATGTTTTGGACAGTGGACTCAACGGACCATATCCATGAGTCGTGCGCTGTGGCAACGACTCATGAGGTCCCTCGTGGGGACTGGTGACCTGAAATTTCCTGCGTTTTAATAAGGGTGTTTTAGTAATTCCTAAGTTTCTAAGGCTTAAACTATGTCATTTTGGATATTTTTCTAAGTGAGATAAGATGAGTTAAGTCCTTTATGTATGTCCATTCTCATGCAAAAGCTTAGAGAGATTTTGGGAGATTCAAGGTCTTCTTCCCCAAATTTTCATCAATTTCTTTGTGGGTATTCAAGGAACCTTGAAATCAATCCATTCCCAAGTATGTAGGGTTTTATAATGGGTAAATTTCTTCCTCACCCGTGCCCAAATCTCAATTTGAATCATGAATCATCTTATTCAAGTCTGTGGGGTTTTACTCAAATGCATGAAAATATGATTTCTCTTTATGGGTATGATTTAATTGAGTTTTAATTGTTGAATTATGAATGATGGGTAGGTTTTATTATTATTTTCCTTAAATCATATTTCAAGTTTTGTAAATCTAAAATTCCCATTTGATGAAGGTTCATGAAAGTTATGATTTACGATGAATATGCAATATTTTGGATTTATTGATGACGGAAAAGCATGGATTCGAGTTACCCATGTTTTTGAGCATATTTTGAAAGAATTGAATATGATGAAGTATTTGGCAATGCCCACATGTTGAAGAATGATGAATGATTTATGATTTATGAAGCGAATTTCATGATTTATCAATTTATGATGATGATCGATGAAAAGGGCCTATGATTCTAGGCTAAGCATGTTTAAAGGGGATCCATGATGATAAATGTTATATTCTATCCAATGAATCTTAATGCTTGATGTTATTGATTTATGTATGAGCCTATATGCATGTTTTTGGGAGCCGTACCTAGCATCGAGCAGCCTGGCGTTCAAAGGACTACGTCGGTGTCTCATAACCAGGTGCCACCATGGGTTTCTAATGATATATTGTATTGATAATGATCCTCTCAAATGTGATATCACGCCTAATGCACGACCCTCGCCTGGCAAGCCAGGGTCGGCGCTGCCCACTTGAACGAGATAGTGGGGCATCATGAAAGGCTCTACCATAATGGTTTCAGTTATGACGAGTCCCCCCATTGTTCTGCATGTTTTATGCATTGTTATGTTTATGTTGTTTGCTCAAGTTATGTTTTGATAAAGTTTCTTACGATTATGAAAACGAATGATTATGAATGATTTGAAAGTCTTGAGCCTTATGTTTTATTATGAAAATTTTGAAGTAAGCATGATGTCCTTCTCTTATATTATTTAGGATTTTTATTTACTCTAAAATGTCCATTTTACTTACCTTGCATACTCAGTACGTTTCACGTATTGACCGCATACTTTCTATGCTGTATCATTTCATGATACAGGGTTCGGATCTCTGGCTCATACTCATCCTTAGTCCATCTCAGCTTAGGCTTTCAGCTTATTGGTGAGTCCTCATGTTTTGAGGGTCGTTTACAGACTTTCATGTTATTTATGTTTCAGCATTGGTTGGGTTAGTTGGGGATGTTATCTCATAACCTCATCTTATGTATTAGAGGCTTTCAGACAAGTATGTAGTGCTCAACTGTGTATATGTCTAGTATTTCATGATGTTATGCTATAATTACATTTTCGCTATGTTTTATGATTATCATTCCGTTTATTTGAATGAGATTAGTTGTATGCATGTAACATGCGTCGACTTGGGGTCTTTCGAGGTCCCCTTGCCCCGTGTCTAAGATCCGAGTGTACGTTCGGGTTGTGACGATTTTCTTTTGCATGCATCTTGAGTTATTTGGGAGAGTGAGTGATAATGTTCTAATTATGCCCAAGCTCATATTACATATCTTGTATGTAAAAGGGCATCTCTCCAAATACTGAGGGGCATATATTGGTAAGATTTTGGTATATCTTGATTGTTAAATTGCATTTGATTCATGTTGGCCCAAATATATCTTGTTGAGTTAGTTCTAGAAACTAAGTGATTTTGAATTTTTACCTTTGAATGATGATCTTATGGTCATACAGAGTGAATTGTTGGAGCTTGATTTATTTGTCTAATGATCCTAAGTGTAAGTAGACCTGTTCGTAGGTTGAATTTTGTGACTGAATTTGAGAAGGAAAGTAGTAGATTGTTCGAGGACGAACAATAGTTTATGTTTGGGATGGTGATATAGGGCGTATTTATGCATTTATTAACCATATATTGCCCATAGTTAGCTATGTTTTGAGAATAAATTGTGTGTCTTATCTTGTGTTTTATGTGATATTTTTGAAAAAGAGCTAACACACATGATTAAATGTTTACATACATAAAAGTGATGGATTTGGATTTGTTTATTGCTTTTGGAGAAAAGATAGAAAAATTAGACTGAGCAAGACAAGATTCAAGCTAGTTAGCACCGCACCGGCATACCAATGCAAGGGCATGCACATTGCACAAGCCATACCTGTGCCTTGAGTAGCGCGGTGCACAGGCCATGCCAATGCATCAAGAGGTGCGGTGCACAACAGTGGCCTAGACGGTGCAGAATGTCAATCCCAGTTCGACTAGGAACTAAAGCTGTAAAACCCAATTTCAATTCAAGAAGGAACAATGAAGGCTTAATCTACTACTATGTATACCCTTTTTAATATGCTTTATTCATGGAAAATTGTGGAGTTTAGTATCAAGTTCGAACAAGTTTGTGTAATTACTTAGTCGAATAGTTGATGGAGAATTCAGCAAGTTCTTATGATTCAATTTATCTTTGGATATTTGTTTAAAAATTTCATATTATATTAAGTATTTTAATATGATTTCTCTGATATCTTTTGTTATTATTTTTCATAAATATAAGAACCTAATCTGCTAAGTTAGGGTTGTGGGAACCATTATGAATTAACCAAAGAAGGCAAAATAAAATAGTGATTCTTGAATGATGAATTGAGTGAATTATTCTTTTCATTTTAATATTTAATTGCCTATACCTTCAACTTGCTCGACCAAAGATATTGAAGTTAGGAAAAGAGAATAATAGTGGTAATTTGAGGCTACCAACCCACATCTAATTAACTTGATCTCTAACGGAGGATAGTTAAATAAAGAATTATGGAGAGGGCAAAATATACACACCTAAAGTCCAAGAGCATTAAGGTGAAATTTATCTATGTAGGTCGATAGACGGTAGGTGAACTTAATTATCATTCTTACACAAAATTCATCAGGATAGATCACTAATAAAATAAGCCTACTGTATTATAAAATCGTGGAGAACAAAATACTAGTTTTGTCTCAATAATTTGATAAAAAACTAAATCATTATTAGAATTATTTTATTTATTTGCAAACCCCCCTTCCCAAATATTGACTGTAAGTTAACTTAATCATCGTTAATACATTATTTCTTCCCAATTCCTTTTGGGATTGACCCCAACCTCAATTGGTTTACTATATTTGACAATACCATTTTATACTTCAATTGTAAGGTGTAATTTTGGTGTAATCAATTCTCTGAGGTAAGATCATGCCTTCAAGTCGGGGGTGGTTATATCTCATGATAGTTTGAGGTTGAGGATAAGTATGTCATAGAATATCTTTTCTGAAATTTTTGGAAAAATAGCATATCTAACCTACCCCTTGATTTTTCTTATGGACTTAGTTCATTTTTGGATTGGGGGGAGGGGGATCTTTGAACCTAGTAAAGTGTTAATTTTTAGGAGAATAAAAATATTTTTCTGATAATGGGTGGTTGACGGCCATCTTGAAGGAAGCAAGCTAGTAGGAACTTGAGACATAGAGCCACTTGAATGTTAGGTTCTTGGATTATGTGCTAATTTGACCGAATGCGAAAGTATTGGTTTTGAAGTTAAAAACATGCTATAAAAAAATATATAAGTTTTTTTGAGACACCTATCATTGTTTTCTTGACTCTTGTATGATTTTATTGATTTGATATAGAATTCTTTCTATTATTTGCTTAGTTAAGGTTCTACATGGATCCATCTTGAGATGAACATGTGCTACATGTGTGTGAAATATTTGCATATATTTGATACTTTTATATTAATGTCTAGAACATGTCCGGTGTGTGTGCTAAGTTACATGACGAGTGTTGAAGGTATTTATTTGATTAGCCTACATTTATCCTGTGAATTACCTACCCATATATGATATCCTTAGTAAGTCGTTTTGAGCTTTAAGCCTAATATTTTTGTATCCATGATTGAAGCTAAATCCCTTTGTACAAATTGACCTTTAGTTTGATGTAAATAACTCCTAGGGAACTTTTTATTGAAGGGTGTGTGCCTAAAAGAAAAAAAATATTAGGGGAGCAAGAAGTAAAAAAAAATATGTGCTATTAGTTTGAAGAAGAAAAAGTAAAATATAAGAAAAGAAAATAAAAATTGCACTCCCTACTATTTACCACTGATGATATGCTTAAACAAATGGAGAAATAAGGATTAATAGAAGTCAGAAAAGAGTAGAAAGAAAAAAGTTAGCAAGTTGAAGACTGTACTTAATAAAGTTGAAAAAGAAGTTGCGAAGTATTAAAGTGCTAATGGATGTTATCTGGACAAATAATATCTACATGTACCTTACCCTATGTTACAACCATTTAAGTCCTACTTGATTCTAAATTTTATGGTCTTATATTAGTGGAGTAGTTACACTAAGGGCCAGCCTGTGGTTCATCATATGTGCATGAAAATTTATTTGTGAGAGTGAGCATAATTTCATTAGTTATATGCCCATATATATGATTCTTTCATATTCTTTTGAAAAATGTGAGCGACTCTTTAGATTTGTGAGAGCATATAGTTGACAAAAGATAAATGAAATATTTAATCTCTTGATTAGATGACATATATGTGTTGAGCAATGTTCATAAAAGCTTGAGTCTATTCTTGAGGCTAGGTTGTCTTAAAAGGTTGTTCCTAGGCTTATTTTGAAGTTGAGGCATGTGTGATAGAATCTTACGATTTTGATGTGGTTATAATAGTTTTAACCTAAGTAGAACTATTTTACTTGAGTGTTGTGATCTAAGATGTGTTTGAAGTGTCGAAAGTGTAGCGAATTATTTGAGTATGAACACTAGTTTATGTCTGGGGTGGTCATCTTAGTGTATTTGTATACCCGCTTACCATATTTTACCTATTTTTAACCTTGTTGTCATGACCCGAGTCTACACCCTGGACGGGATACGGTGCTTAGGACCACAAATGGCTCCAAGATAACCCATGGCTTAGCATAATTCTATGATGACTAAACTAATGGGAAAAGAATCTTAAGCAGAAGGCTATTATTAAACAAATAACCAAATACTTTTGAACAAAGGACATTAGATAAGGTATTGAGATTTTAATTTAACACTGAAACCCAAGATGAAACTAACGTACACTATTTGAAAGCTTTCTAAAAGAAAATTGATGAGTTGCTGGAAAAAACCCCTAGCTAACTCTAATGTCTGAAAAACTGAAAATGACAAATACTGGAAATGAAGACCCCGGTCCTTGGAAGATGAGGACTCACCAATAAACTCTGTTGTAGTAAGTCTAAAGGAGAAGCTAACCCTGCTACCGAGCCTGAGATCCTGAGCCTATATTATAAAATGATATAGCACAAGAAGTATGTGGTCAGTACTCGAATATACTGAGTATATGAGATATGCAACTGGAATTCAAATAGAACGTACTGATAGTCTAAAAAGTTGTGCTAAAATGCTTAATTGAATTGAATATTAAAATATATAAATATCGGTGTGATGTAGTAGTCTGACAATACACAATAAAGTACAGTAAAAACAGATTTAAGAGTCATGTACATGTTAATAAAAGCTGAGTTTGTAACTGTGACTGACATTGTAACTGTACTGAATGATGGGAGAGCCTGTTAATTGAGATATAACTACGTGAGATAAACGTGGAGTTCGATGTATATGCCCCATCGATAGGACCCAATATACCATGCCAAGGTAAAAAAGGCATGACTGATGTGATCATTAAAATTGATGCCCACTCGAGTTAATAACCTGTGGTGGCACATAGTTCTGGGTCCTGGGTGCACTGAACCCTGGACCAGCTCGGAGCTAACAACTACTTTCAATTGATAAGTTTACTGATAATTTATAGAAAGCTCGAAAACTAATGTTGTTAAAGCTAAGCCATAAACTTTATCTGATAGCATTTTTGGATCCTAAAGAACCTAAAAATACTGATTATGCTATCAACATCTGTATAGAATCACAAAGACTGAAATATAAATTCATGTTAACTCAATGCCATGTAGATGCAAAATACATATTTATATAACTGAATTTGAATCATATAAAAGTATCATTTGTAATAGAATTTATAGACCTTGAATATCACATACTAGAAATCACATGAGACTTAAGAACATTGAAGTAATAAGGGAACTCATAACTGAACAAAAACCCTAGGATGATTTTTCTATGGGACTAAGATATCAATGTATTCTGAAAGCTTTTAGGACACAAGGGTGAAAGGATCACCCTTTTTGAAATCCCACATACCTAAATAAGGAAACACATGAGAAGAATCTCGAATTTCTGAGGTTGCTGGAAGAACCATAGTTCCCGCTAGGGAGAATTCCCGAGCTTTTACGCACTGATTTTGAGAGCTAAGTGAGAAATGAGGGAGGAGGATTGAGTAATTCCCTTAAATCCCATGATAATATACCCCAAAAAATGTATTTTACGAAATAAAATAGAAAAAAATTACAAAAGTTTCCCTAGAGAAAAGTCTGGAAAACTACCCGTCAGGATCCAACAGGTCACACAATTAGTCGTTGGTTGTGTCCATGACTCGTTGGGACTAGTCTTTGGTCCTGAGTCGCAAAAATTCAGCTTCTAAACTTGACCAATGGACGGAACAATGACTTGTTAGATGGGACAATGGGTCATTGGTTCCACTCGTTGTCACTAGAGGATGTTTTAAACAATTGTAGATCTCCCCCAATGGATGGACATAATGACCCATTATCTAAAACAACATGTCATTATTTCCACCTATTGTCAGTGGGGTGAATTTTGCATTTTCTAGATTTCTTTCAATGGCTTCATATGATCAGTCGTTACATCAAATAATGACTTGTCGTATGGCTCATTATTTAGGAGAAGGATTTGATAGATTTCTGGACTGGGTTACAAAGAGTGATATGACAACTCGTTACTTTATACAATGAGTAGTTCTATGTCTCTTTGGTACCTGAGGGAAAATTTGAAGAACTAACAGTGACTCTCCTAAGGAGTCATTGGTCCTGACAATGACTCTTTGTTGAGAGTTTCTAAGGAAAAATATATCTGGTTTCTTTCTGGTTTTTTTTCATGTCTGGCATTTGGTTTAAGGAAGTTTCGGGTGTTACAATATCTTCCCCTTGGAAACATTCATCCTCAAATGAAGGCTAAGTAAGCTGAAAGATTAGGAAAGAGCTACATTCCCGAACTGAAGACTATGAATTGAATGTCGAAGAAGTGACTAACTCTGAATTGATACAGACACACTAACTGAATTCATTCAACTTACGCTAAGACATTAAGAAAGCTAATGAGCATGAAATTGAATAGAGTACTGAGGAGGAATTTAGTACCTGATGTTGAAGCTGAGCTGGAAGGGAATAGGTGAGGGTATCTAGCCATCATTTCTTCTTCGGCCTCCCATCTAGCTTCCTCAACTAGTTGGTTCCTTCATAAAACCTTTATTGAAGCGACCCCCTTGTTTCTCATCTAATGAACATGATGGTCTAGAATCTAAACTGGAACCTCTTTGTAAGAGAGACTATCCGTTACACCAACACTCTCTAAAGGCACTATTGTGGTAGGATAACCGATGCATTTCTTCCACAAGGACACATGGAAGACAAGGTGCCGATGTTAACTCTGTAGGCAAATCCAATTCATAAGCCACATTGCCAATGTGTCTTATGATTCTGTAAGGACCAATATATTAAGGACTGAGCTTTCCTTTCTTTTGAAACCTCATCACTTCATTCATAGGTGAAATTTCAAATATACCCAATCATCCACTACAAACTCCATCTCCCTTCTCCTTACATATGTATACAATTTTTGTCGACTTTGAGCTATTTTAAGCCATTCCCTGATACGTTGAACCTTCTAGATGACCTCATGCATTAAATTAGGTCCTATTAAGGTAACTTCACCAACATTAAACAATTCTATGGGATATCTACACCTCCTACCATATAATGCCTCAAATGGGGCTACCTGAATACTAGAGTGGTAGTTGTAGGTGATCATCCCAACTTCCCTTGAAATCGATCACGCAAGCCCTCAACATATCCTCCAGAGTCTGAATAGTCCGCTTAGCCTAGCCATCTGTCTATGTGTGAAAAGCAGTGTTGAGCTTAACCTGAGTGCCAAGTACTTTTTGAAATAACTTCTAGAAGTGCGAGGTGAACTGAGTACTCTTATTTGAAATAATGGACAAGGGGAGTCCTTGCAGTCTGACTAACTCTTAGATGTATACTCTAGCATAATTATCTACTTAATCTGTGGTCTTAACTAGTAGGAAATGTGCTAACTTTGTCATTCGGTCTACAACCATCCAAAGTGAGTCATGCTATCGGTGCGTATGAGGTAGACCTATAATGAATTCCATGTTCATTTATTCCCACTCCCAAGTAAGAATTCTAGTATCCTCATTCATACCCCCAGGTCTCTGATGTTCAACCTTGAACTGTTGGCAATTTTGAAACTTAGCCACAAATTCTGCGATGCCATTCTTTATGCCATTCCACCAGTAGACTTCCCGTAGATCATGATACATCTTGGTGGCACCTGGTTGGATAGAGTTCCTAGTGTTGTGAGCTTCCATTAGTATCCATTGCCTAAGATCACCTACATCAAGAACACACAACCTATCCTAGTAGTAGAGCACACCATCTCCCCCTTTGGATAATGCTTCCACCTCTTTCTTTAGGACTGCTTCCTTCAACTTGATTAGGATTAGATCTTCATCCCGCTTTGACTTAACCTCCACGACCAGGGAGGATTCCAACCCATTCTGGAGTATAACTCAACCTTTTGCTAAATCAATCTACTAGACCCCTAATCGAGCCAGTCTGTGAGTGTCCTTTGCCTGCTCCTTTTTACCCTCCTCAACATGAGAAACAATCCCTATAGACATCCTATTGAGGGCATCAACTACTATGTTGGCTTTTCCTGGGTGGTACACAATGCTCATGTTGTAGTCTTTTAACAATTCCAACCACCTTCTCTATTGCTGATTCAGGTCCTTCTGATAGAACATATACTGTAGGCTCTTTTGATCAGTAAAACATCCACATGAACCCCACAAAGGTAGTGCCTCCAAATCTTCAAGGCAAATACTACTACTGATAGCTCAAGATCGTGAGTCAGATAGTTCTTCTCATGAACCTTGAGTTGTCTAGAAGCATAAGCTATGACTTTACCATGATGCACCAGAACACAACCAAGGCCAACTCTGGAGGCATCACAATAGATCACGAACCCTTCTGAACCTTCTAGCAGAGTCAAAACTGGGGTTGTAGTGAGTCCAATCTTCAACTCTTGAAAACTCTTCTCACATGCATCAGTCCACTAAAACTTTACCTTCTTTTGAGTTAGTCTTCTCAAAGGAGCGGAAATGGAGAAGAATCCTTCTATAGATCATTTGTAGTAATCAACTAGGCCTAAGAAACTCCTAATATCTGACAGAGAAGTAGGCCTTACCTAGTTCTTCACTACCGCTATCTTTTGAGGATCAACCAGAATACCCTCATCGGAGATCACATGACCAAGGAATGCAATATATTTCAACCAAAATTCACACTTGCTAAATTTATCGAACAACTGGCAGTACCTAAGGGTCTACAATACTATTCTCAGATGGTCTACATGATCCTCCTCTATTCTAGAGTAAACCAGAATATTGTCTATAAAGTCAATAATGAACATGGATAGATATGACTTGAATACCCTGTTCATCATATCTATAAAAGGTGTAGGAGCATTGGTTAGTCCAAAAGACATAACTATGAATTTGTACTGACTATACCGAGTTTTGAAGGCTGTTTTCAAAATGTCACATTCTCTGACCTTGAGCGGGTGGTATCCTAATCTTAGATCTACCTGGGAAAAACAACTAGCTTCCTAGTGTTGGTCGAAAAAGTCATCAATTTTGGGTAGAGGATACCTATTCTTTAGTATGACCTTTTTCAGCTGATGGTAGTAGATGCAAATTCTGAGTGTACCATCTTTCTTTCGCATGAATAGGACTGGGGCACCCTATGGAGAAGTGATGGGTTTGATGAAGCCCTTATCTAGAAGGTCTTTCAGTTGTTCCTTTAACTCTTTAAGCTCAGCTAGAGCCCTTCTGTAAGGAGGAATTGAGATAGACTGGGTATTTAGGGGAAGATTTATGTCGAAGTCTATTTCTCACTCAGGTGGGACTCCTAAAAGATCTTCGGGAAACACGTCTGGATACTCACTGACGACTGGAACCTACTAAAGAATTGGGGTTTCGAAACTAGAATCCTTGACCATAACCAAGTTATAGATATACCCCTCTGAGATCAATTTCCTACGCTTAAGGTATGAGATAGACCAACCCTTAGGCCTTGTATTACTAGTCTTCCACTCTAGGACTGGTTCGTTGGGAAATTGGAATCTAACGACTCTGGTTCTACAGTCAACTGAGGCATAGGAAGAATGTAATTAATCCATTCCAAGGATGAGGTCAAAATTGATCATATCTAACTCTACTAGATCAATTGTGGTGACATTATGTAACACTGTGACTGGACCATTCCTATACATGCAGTTGGCTTTAACTGATTCTCTAACTGGAGTAGAGACTAAAATGGCTCTGAGAGTATTTCTGAACTAGTATCAAACTGGACAGTTATGTAAGGAGTCACAAAAGAAAGTGTGCCTCCTTGATCTAGAAAAGCATACACATCTATCTAAAAGAGATGTAATATACTAGTGACTATGTCAGGTGAGTTCTCCTAGTCCTGACGGGAGGATATGATATAGAAGCGGTTCTAATACTGATCGCCAACTGTACCAGAGGTAGTACCCTTCTGAGCTAAGCAACCTAGGGGGGCTGCTGATGTAGTGGACGGAGCCTTTCCCTGCCTACTAATGGGGAAATCCCTCAACTTGTGACCCAGCTTGCCACAACCAAAAAAACCCTCCTTCTCCAAAAGGCATTCACCCGGATGGTTCATACCACACCAAGGACATACTGGAAAGGTGCGGCCATTGGAGACATGTCTTTGAGACTAGGAACCTGATGCTCTAGCCCTCCAATCTTTGTGGGGCCTAGAAGAAGGATCATTGGCTGATGATAATGTCCAAATTCACTCCTCTTGATGAGAGAGTGTAAACGATCATTGGCAAAAAAAATTTACCCGTCGAGTGACGGGGTCGAGTCCCACTGGGAATAGTAATTGATGACACACAAGATGTCTATCAAATTAAAGTAATTTTCATCAATGTCTCAACAACAATAAAGTGAAAATTGGAAAATCACAACTTGTCAATTGAACTACAAAATTCGCTCACAAAAACATGGACAAAGCGTGGAAAATAATAAAGGAGAGACTACTATAGGTGTGATATTATCGGGGCCTCATCGGATTAGGACTATTACTAGCTCCTAGCATTACTCAATAGTATAATTAGTTGTGGATGAGGTGGCCCCTTATATTTTTCAACCAATTAGGTCGCTTATACCTCAGGTTTTCTCAAACCCCAAAGTCCTTTTCACAACAACCACATCAACTTGGGTAAGAATCAGCTATTTCAAGATTTGATTCTCAATGGGTGTGTGACAATGGATTTTGGCTATCTCTAGCCCAACCCCACATGATTAACACCCAATTATCCACTAATCTTTCATCACCAATACTCTAAATTCCTTTTTCAGGAAAAATTAAAGTAAGTAAATACAACCCATATTTGCAACTATGAGCATTTAGATTAAAACTCAGATTAAACACTAGAATTATATTAATTGATTAAATATAAGATCAATTAAACAATACCCAATCCAAATTAACCCCAATCATTCACACAACTCTAGCAAGGAATTTAGCTACTTATGTAAGTAGAAGAAGACATTGCATTAAGGAATAATTCAATATCCATTCAACAAAATGAGTAAGAAAATTCAATTACAAGGTTCTGGTCTCTAATGGTATTTTCTATCTTTTAAAGAAGAAGATGAAGCTTTCTCTCTCTACAATTCAATTCTCCAACTCCTCCCTAGATTCTATTCAATATTCAATACAATGGAATAATGATATGGAATAGAAGGTTCAATTCACTTTTAAAAATGTACATAAGTAGGATACAAAATGCTCCTCTTTTTCTGAACTAGACATTTTTACCTTTTCTAACGAAGCTCACTTGCGAGTCACTGGTGGTTCACTGGTGCTGATCCGGGTCCACCAATCTATCACATCCGGGTTCCAGTGGGTTCTTGATTGATTCGATATTGGCACTAGCGGTTCATCGGTGCTGATCTATGGCCTGCCGGTACCCATTATTCTTCAGCCCAATAGGTATCTGCGATTTACCGATATTTCGACGGTGTCCTCCGATGGAGCGTCGGTTCTCATCTCAACCGCCGATCCTCATCTCAAATTTTATGCTTTCTCTACTCAAGTTAAATACTACAAATATAAATGGGAAAGAGCATAAAATCCACCTAAAAGACTTGAAAACAAAACTAAAACTCAAGTCTACGACCTAATGTGTTGGTAAATTACCAACTCATCAAACCCCAAAACAGGAACCATTGCTTGTCCTCAAGTAATGCATTTATTTATAGCTGAGAAAATGAAATATCATGTTATACCATATGAATTTATGCACCAAGGACCACTAATCCTAAAAAAAATGCTCACGGACTCAAGGGAAAGGGAAGATACTCCCCCAAAACATGTTGCAAACATTTCAAGAGCTAACAAGAATGAATAGGCATGATTCACAAATATTTTTATTCTTCAAAACAAAGGCGTGGTTTATCAAAACAAGCACACATAGCATCTCAAATCATTACAAATTCACATTCAAAGAGTGCCTTGAAGCTCATAACACTAATGTCCCAATCACTTCTTCGCACCAATGCAAGCATGTTCTCTAAGGGGGTGATGCCACTCATAAGAAGAGAGAATCCATTTTTATCATCAAGCAACGCATACACAAGGGATTATCGAATAGGACAACAATGCTCACTCTCAAAAATAAATTCTCTATGCACACAACTTGACCCATAGACTTTCTCTTCGTGTAACTCGTCACTAATGTAGAGTTGCTACACTCAAAATAAATCTGGACTTGGGGGTCATAATGAAGGCTAGGTGTTAAGGTGGGATAAATAATGAGATTTAGTAGTTAGAACATCCTTAATGCCTATTTGTGAACATTTTTAACATCCCATTACACTATTAAGATCATTCCACCTTATTTCTCCTTGCTCATCATCTTAATTTTTTGTTTAACAAGAGCCACCTTATAACACCTTTGGGTTCCACATTTTGCCTCATCTAAGCAAGAGGCAACACCTTTCACTATTATTTCTATTTTCAATCATTAATGGTTTCTCAACCAACCAATTTATTCATTTTAATCACAATTTGGTGCTACCATCACATTGAAGTTATCACATTTCTCCCTTTTATTATGAACCCCAAAACATAGGCTTTTGACTCAGTTCCACACATTTCCTTATATCTCCCTATTCCTAGGCATTCTTTAACCACTAGCACTTAGGGAGGATGGGTGCCAAAGATGGGGATTAAAAGGATCATTAAGCTTGTAATGTGGTTTTCGATAAAAAGGGTCAAAGTCTCAAAATTGTCTAGCAAAGGAAGATATTTAAGGAGGTCATTTTGGGTGAAGTGACTAGAAATAGAAAGCCTAAAATCATGTTCAAAGTGAAACTACCTATAGGATTTCGCCTTAAATCATACTTAGGGAAAGTTCTAGACAAACGTGTATGCATGAAAATCATTCAATCAGCCTCACCACACAAGGCATCACACTCCAAGGAGTTCATACAATACATCACCATAGCCAATTACGATTTTAAGACAATTGAGCATGTGAATCAACAAGCCAAAGAAGAAATGTTCAATATATGAGAAGAGAGTGCTACACTTTTCATTTCAAATGCCCCATTTCTTCAAAATTCATTTTATTCATGCCACACATATTTTTTTTGGTGGTACCCCTCAAAAAGAATTTCAACAACACTAAAAAACATGACATTTTCCCTTAAGAAATTCACCTTACAATCTATCATTGGGAAATGTCACTTGATTCGACAATACCAAAAGAAACGAAAAAGAAATTTCTCCTCAAAGAAAAGGACCATGGTATAAAGAAAACCCTTAGAGTTTATTCTCTAGCAACTATTTATAAAGGCAAAAATCAAACTTGCGTCATGAAATATTCGGCAATTTAAACAAGGACCTAATCACATGCACTAACAATTCAAGAACAAAATTTTAATTTCTTCCATCCAGAGCATGAAAAAGGCTCAACAACCAATCGACAATTATAAGAAAAACAGCCCGACAAGGGCAACATCAATTATCCTCAATAACAGCCCGACAAGGGCATCCCAAGCTCGACAAAGGATCACAAACCATCACAACTCAAAAAAATAAAAGCCCGACAAGGGAAACATCAACATCAATAACAATGACCATAAAAGATATACACTCATCCCACCTCCAACTAAAATAATAGATTGTCCCCAATGTATGCTTACGAAACAAATAAGGGTAAGAGCTCCCTAAGGTGGTCACTCATCATCATCATCATCATCATCATCTTTGGCCTCAGCATCCCCATTATGTCCTTCATCTCCCAGATATTCCTCATCATCCCCCAAGCCCGCGAACAAGTCATCTATGGGGCCTCAGACTATAGAAGGGGTAGCCATAGCTACGTCAAGCGTGCTTATATCGTGCACTGCCATTGGCATCCGAACATTCCATTCCCTTACTTCAGCCTAAAGAGAAGTGACAGCCCCCTCGACAACATCCATGCATGCACATAACTTGCTCAAACTATCATACATTGACTTCATCTCCTTTTTCGCTGTCTTGGCAATCAACAGGGAGACTTTAACCAATTTCTGAAGCTGGATCTCATGAGAGTGTGTTATCTTTATGAGTTTATAGAGGCTACTTAGCTAAGAAGATGTGGGAGGAGGTGAGGCTCCCCTAGTAGGTGCTTCTCTGGAAGTCTGGCCTGATGCCTCAGGATGTCCCATATTGAGAGCGGGGACCGTGATGGCCTGCTCTAATCCATGACAAATGGACTCCTCGAGAACCTCGAAGGCTTGCATTGGCTTTCTCTTACTCTTGGGAGAATCCGCATCCCTTTATCTATCCATAGTGATTACACCATTAGCGGACCTGGAGGCCTCATCTGGGAAAAGTGGCACTCTTGCTCAGAGGTAAAGCTGGGATATGAGCATAGCATAAGGCATTGAGGGTCCAACTTGCCTCACTTTTTTCTTCATCTGAATAGCCACTATTTCCCCAAAGTTTATAAGGGAACCCTCTTATGATGCAACTAATAAAGATGGCTGCCTTCAACATTACCCTCTGTTCATTCTTTGAGGGCATAATGCGTCCGCAAATAAAATGAAGCGATAACTTGGCTTCAAAGTTTAAATCATACAGAGAGATCTCTCCACCAATAGAAGCAGAGAAAGGTGTATCGGCGACAATGGTAGGTGGAATCCAACTGAACTGATTCTCTTTGTTGGCAATTCTAGCTGAATACTCAATTTTGGGGTTAATCTTGTCCTCCCAAAATAACGATTGATGGCCGTCGGTGTGATTTCAACTTCTACACCCCTCACCATAACTGAGGGAAGGTAGGAGAATTCGTCAACCTTACCCCAATGATGCATGCTATCTTGCCTAGCCTGGTATGATGAATAGAAATCAGGCACTAGGCTATTGTACTAGTCTGGTAGAGGATTGGCAAAGACGTGCCATTAGTGGTCAGTAATTGTCCTGTGATATTTGGGAAGTTACCTCGCAGCCCCTCCAAGTCGAAGCGCTTTTCTACCGTGATAAAGTGCCCCTTGCAAATAGCATAGTGTCACTCCATGTCGGGCATGCACAAGATTATAGCTTCTCTAGTGTTGGGGGATGGTATCGCCCTTTCTTTCCCCTCTCCTTTGATTTTAGATGAGGCTGGGACCTTGCCTTTGCTTGGTTGCCTGGATGAAGACATAATCTACCGGAAAAGAATAATATTTCTTTTTGTCTTTTCTATGATAGTGGAAAAGAAAAGTTACATCTATTCTAAGATAAGGAAAGAAATTGTGAAAATTGGACAAATTGAAGGGTTCAGAGGTTAAGTGTTGGCAGCACCGAAGGAATACCGGTAGAATGTAGGTGAAGATCCAAAAGGTGCCGAGTATCCGCCGGTCTTACATAGTGGACTAGGGGAAACAGGGTCATCCGGTGCTACAAAGACGTTTCACCGATCTTGACCCGTGGAGCACCGGTGACATGCAAGTCTGAGGCAGTGGCCTAAAGCCTTGTACCTCAATCGGCGCTTCATCAGGCATTCCGCTAGGTCTGATCGATGGTTCATATTGAACTCCATTCAGTGCATTTCACCCCTAAACTTATTCAAGCAAAAATCTTTTACATTCATGGCTTACTCACCTAGTATTACAAAAACACAAGAAAATGACAATTTACCCTTAAGAAAGATGTAACTCTATCTATCATCGGGCAAATTGTACATTTTAAGCACTTGCGGCTACTCAGACTTCACCCCCAACTGAACTCAAGCACCCCAAGAACAAAGACTTTTACCACGGATGGTACCCACATTAACTTTCAACATTTTATCAATACCCCCACATACCCACAATATGAAAAATATACAATCAATGAAAGACATAAGAGTAGGGTAATGGGGAAACATGAGTGGGGAAACTTCTAACTAAACATACTCAAATGCATTCACATCCTCAACAAAATCAAATTAAGACACTCATACAGAATGAGATTGAGAATAAAGAGTGAAGAGAGATATAAGTTTGGTTTTGACCAACAATGGAGCTTCCACAAGACACTTACTTTAGTTTAGTGAAAAGATGAGTGAGAAATAACGAAATGAGGGGAGTAGGAATGGGGAATTTATAGGAGAGATGAAGTGGATAGTAGTGGTAGGTGAGGAGATGGTTTAATGGTGGGAAGGTGGAAAGGTGGTTTATTGGGATGTTAAAAAGTGTAATGGGGAAAATGAAAAGGTGGAAAAATGGTTTATGGGGATTTGAATAGGTTTTGACCGGATTTTTAAATCTATGGATCGGGCGGTCGACTGATTGGTTAATATTTTAAATTCACTACATACCTTGACCTGCGTTTAACTGGCGGTCACTGGCCAAGATAGGCATTTCACTACTTTAATGCGGGTGACCATCTCCCCTTCAGTTTACTGCCTTGTATGCAGCGAGTGACTGGCAGTTCGCAGGTTGACACCTACGTTTTGCCGATCTGGTCGCTGGTCATGCTTCAACTCCCTTTGATTTGTATAGGTGTTACATCTGACGATTCATAGTTTGACACCGGCGAATCTCTAATTTTCCCTCTTCATTCCCAGCTCTCTGCCTTGGACTCTTGTTCAAGCGGTGCTTCGTGCATGTGGACCGGCAGTTCACCGGTCAAGTGCAGTGCCTGCCCTATTCTTCTTCCCTTTGTTTTTTTATCCAATATACCTACAAAATCATAAACAACAAAAACATCATAATCTGCAAAACAAAAATGCTTGGGTTGCCTCCAAAAAAGTTCCTTAGTTAACATCATGGCATGACGGATACCTTATCATCTTTAACAATCCGAAGGATCATCCTCCGGTTCATTCTCATCACCAATTGGTTCATCATGCTATATTTCACCATCAAGCACTATTATGACCTTACACTCCTCCGGGGCTTAGTAGGCTTGCAAACATTGAAGGTGACCTCATTACCAATTGCTCAGAACTTAAGCTCCCCGAGCTCCACATCAATCAAAGCTCTTTCCGTTGCTAGTAGTAGGCACCCTAATATAATTGACACCTCGATGTCCATCTCATAGTCCAGCACAACGAAATCAGCTGGGAGTATGAATTTATCCACCCTTACGAGGACATCAACTAACACTCCAACAGGTCATTTAATTAACCTATCTACCATCAAAAGCCTCATGGATGTAGGTTTGGGATTTCCCAACCCGAGTTTCTCAAAAATCACTAGAGGCATCAAATTAATACTGGTACCAAGGTCAGAAAGAGCTTTATTGAACTTGCACAAGCCAATTGTAGAAGGAATGGTAAATTCTCCAGGACCTTCATGCTTTGGTCCAAGGTTGCAGGACATCACAACACTACAATGATGGGTCACCACCTCGATGACTATATCCACCACCTTCTTTTTCTTCAAAAGTTCCTTCATAAACTTTATGTATCCCAGCATTTGTAGTAAGGCATCCGTAAGTAGAATATTGATGGATAATTTGTTGAACATTTCTATAAACTTGCGAAATTGATTATCCTCCTTCTTCTTAGTTAGCCATTGTGGATATGGAGGTGGAACTCTTGCTTATTAATCTTTGGCATTGGGTACCTTCTTGCCCTCATTCATATTCACATAATTCGAGGGAGTCAAATCAACTTCCTCCTCATCCTTCTCTTCTTCACCATCAACAACACTTGATTTTTTCAGCTCCTCTTCAAACTCATCATCAGCATTTTCCCTTGGGACAACAACACCTTTGGGTTTCATACCCACTTTCTTTAATATCTTGCCACTCCTAGTCACGATTTCCATGTAATGACCATCTTCCTTTGGATTGGGAACAATGTCACTAGGGAGAAAACCTTTCATGTAGGGGTTCAGTTGTAAAGACAAATGGTTCATTTGGGCTTCAAGATGCTTGATCGATGCTGAGTGGGAACTTAATGTTTGGGCGAAGTTAGACACCTCCCTTTCTTAATTATTTAACTCCACTGTCGGTGGACTCTACCTTTTTCAACACCCGAGACAATATGTATTCAATTTCTGAGTTGCCCACTTTAATCACTTCGGGCTGCCGTTGAGATGTTTCTACTTTTTGAGGAGGCACATAGGGGTTATAACTTTAGTGATATTGCTCTGCTTCGTTATTTTGATCTCTATTCACCCATCAATTATTTCTATTGCCCCATCCTTGATTATCAAGATTTCTCCAACCTTGATTCTCATCCCTTGGGCGCCAAGGGCCTTGATTATCACCTTGATACCCAGGGTGAGAAAACCCCACTTGTCCTTCCATGTATTTGACACTCCTCCTTATATCTTGGTGGTGAAGTGTCATCATCAAACTGAGTATGGCCTTGAGCACCTACAACATTCACAGTCTTTGCACCAGCTCTCATCATATATTTTATCATCAGCTCTAGCGGGGTCATCATCTAAGCAAGAGTTTCATCTCTAACCTCATCCCTTTTCCTCATCTCAATAGTCATAAGGTTTGGAGGAACATCGCTACAAGATACCTCCGTTTCTCTAGTATACCATGCTCGATTGGTCTTAGTCATTCTATTAAGAAGTCCTTTGTCTACTCCATAGGATTGATCTATGATGGAACACCCCACAAAATTATTTTCCATAGACTTATTTATAGAATTTAAAGAATGGTAGAAGCTCTGAAGTAGAACCCCATCGGGCAACCCATGGTTTGGGAAAATGGCCATTTTTTTCTTAAATCTCAACCATACTTCATAGAGTTATTCCCTAACAAGTTGTTGAAAGTTCGTAATGTCATCCCTCAACTATGGAATCTTCAATGGAGGGAATAACCTGTCCAAAAATGCTATCGTGAGTTCATTCCAAGAGGTAGCAGACCCGAGAGGAAACTCCTCCAACCAAGTGGTTGCTTTCGCTGTTAGTGAAAATGGGAAGAGCCTCAATCTGATCAACTCTTGACTTATATTTGTGATGGTGAAGGGTTGGAAAATCTCAAGAAAATTTTTGAGATGCCTATTTACGTCCTCACTTAGCATTCCTCCAAAGAGCCCCTTCAGTTGGTGTAAGTACATCATTGTACTTGTCATATGAAATATTGCATTCTCTACCGTAAGAGGTAGGCGAATGGCACCTGCTACATTGGGCATCACAGGATCATCATTCTCATTATCCATATGTCCATCCACCAAACCTTCTCCTTCTGTGAGTGTTGACTCATATCAAGATCAAACTAGATGGCACCAATCAAAAGAGTAAAGTCAAACCAACAAAGATGCAACAAATCAATTCAAAATAACAAACAACTAAAGGATATCTAATTATATTGCTAGGCAACGGCTCCATTTATGATAATGTTCATATTCACTCCTCTTGATGAGAGAGTGTAAACGGTCATTGGCAAAATAATTATACCCGACGAGTGTTGGGGTCGAATCCCACAGGGAATAGTAGTTGATCACACAAGAGTTGTCTATCAAATTGAAATAACTTGCATCAATGTCTAAACAACAATAAAGTAAAAATTGGTAAAATAACAACTTGTCAATTGAACTACAAAATTCGCTCATGAAAACAGTGACAAACCATAGAAAATACCAAAGGAGAGACTATTAAGGGTGTGATATTATTGGGGCATCATCGAATTGGGATAATTAACAGTTCCTAGAATTACTCAATAGTATAATTAGTTGTGGACAAAGTGTCACCTTACATTTTTCAACCAATTAGGTGCCTTATCCCTCAGGTTTTCTCAAACTCCGAAGTCCTTTTCACAACAAACACATCAACTTTGGTAAGAATCAACTATTTCTAGCTTTGATAATCTATGGGTGTGTAACAATGGATTTTTTATATATCTAGCCCAACCCCACATGATCAACACCTAATTAGCCACTAATGTTTCATCACGCATACACTAAATTCCTTTTTCAAACAAAATTAGAGTAAGTAAATACAACCCACATTTGCAACTATGAGCATTTAGATTAAAACTCATATGAAACACTAGAATTATAATAATTGATTAAATCTAAGATCAATTAAACAAATACCTAATCCAAATCAACCCTAATAATTCATACACCCCTATCAAGGAATTTAGCAACTCATGTAAGTAGAAGAAGACATTGTATTAAGGAATAATTCAATATCCATTCAACAAAATGAGTAAGAATATTCAAGTTCGAGTCTCCAATGGAGTTTTCTACCTTTTCAAAGAAGATGATGAAGCTTTTTCTCTCTACAATTCATTTTTCCAACTTCTCTCTACATTCAATTCAAAATTCAATACAATGGAATATGATATGGAATAGAAGGTTCAGTTCTCTTTCAAAAATGTCCAAAAGTATGGTACCAAATGATCCTTTTTTCTAAATCAGACGTTTTTGCCCTTTTTTATGGACCTCACATACGAGTCACCAGCGGTACACTATTGCTGATTCGCAGTCCGCCAGTCTATCGCATCGGGTGCCAGTAGGTTCTGGATCGATTCGGCGTTGGCACCGGTGGTTCGCTAGTACTGATCCCTAGTACAAAGGTAGCCATTATTCTTTAGCCCTGTAGGTATCTATGAGTGATCGATGTTTCACCGGTGTCCACCGGTGGAGCGTTGGTCCTCATCTCAATTTTCATGCTTTTTGCTCCATTTCATGATTTCTCTACTCAAGTTAAATACCTACAAAAGAGAATAAAATCCACCTAAAAGACTTGAAAACCAGACAAAAACTCATGTCTAAGAGCCTAATGAGTTGGTAAACTACCAACTCATTAGTTGACGAGGGTGCTGGAGGTCTCTATTACTGTTGGGGTGATTACCCACACTGACCTCTGTCGGAAAGACTCAAATTGACCTGTCCTTGCTCGCTTACTCTCCCTCTCTAACTCCTTTAATTTCTCCGCTTCTATCTAATGTGCATGGATAATAAGCTTGGAGATGTCTATCTCATTGATAAGTATGGCAGTTCTACACCCCTTGACTTCCAAGTCTAAGAGTTCATTCACAAATTTGAGCATGTGAGCCCTCGACTCAACAACTATTTCTGGAGCATACTTTGACAACTACACGAACTTCAAGGCATACTCCTGCACCATCATGTCGTTTTTCCTCAAATTCAATAACTCAGCAGCCTCAACTTCTCTTAACTTCTGGGAAAGAATTTATCTAGAAACACAGTCACAAACTTGTCCCACTCTACTGGACCTGCACAATTCTTCCTGCCCTCTTTCCACTGCTTATACCATATCTTAGCCACCCCTTTCAACTGGTATTCAGCGAAATCTGCACTTTCGACAGAAATAACACCCATGATTTAGGTGATCTTCTAAGCCTCATAAATGAACTCCTAGTGGTCCTCATCTACCTTAGACCTATGAAATGCTAGGGGATTCGTCCAACTAAAATCTCAAACTCTGGTAGCACTTGTAGAACCATTGCCATTGGCAAGTACAATGACCTGTTGGTTGACTTGGTTGGTCATTGCCTGAGCCAGCATTTGAATAGCCGTCCTGAACTCCGCATATGATACCTGATCATCCTTAGGGGCTGGCTAGAGTTGGTGGGCTGGCTGGTTAGCATTACAAATTCCTCCTTCATTTCCCTTTTTTAGAGGTATTGTCGACTAAATAAGGTAGAGCATGAGTTAGGAGGACATTTCAGAAATTAAAAATCCATGCACGATAGGAATAATGAAGAAAGGGAATTTTCCTAAACTACCTTGTAGCCTCCCCCTCAGAAGTGTGGCTCAGTTCAAACCCATGAAAAGGACACTACTTGATGCAGCTTCCAGACATCCTAGAACACTCTTAAACAGATACTCTTAGACCAAGTTTGTCATGACCCAAGTCTACACCCTAAAAGTGACACAGTGCGTAGGACCATCAATGGATCGAAGCTAACCCGTGGCATAGCATAATTCTATAATGACTGTACTACTTGGAAAAGAATCTTAAGGGGAAACCACTGTTAACCAAATAAACAAATACTTTTATGAATAAAGGACACCTAATAAGATACCAAAATTTCAATTAAAAACTGAAACCCGAGCTGCTAACATACTTTGTTTCAAAGCCTTCTAAAAGAAAATAGATGAGTTACTACAAACCCCTAGCTATATCTAATGTCTGAAAATCAAAAATACTGAAAATGAAGACACCAGTCCTAGGAAGATGAGGACTCACCAGTACAACTGTACTATAATAAGTTTGAAGGAGAAGCTAACCCTACTGCCAAGCCTGAGTCTATATCATAAAATGATATAGAACAAGAAATATGCGACCAATACTTTGAATGTACTAAGTATCTAAGATATGCAACTGGAATACAGATAAAATATGCTGATAGTCTTAAAGATGTTCTAAATTGCATAACTTCACTGAAGTGCCTTAACCCTTACTAAAGTACATAAATATTAATGTGAAGTAGTAGTCTGACAATACAAAATAAAGTACCGTAAAAACTTATTTAAGAGTCATGTACATGTACTAAAACTGATTATGTAACTGTGACTAAGACTGTAACTATAAAGAATAATGGGAAAGCCTTTTAAACCACATATAACCATGTGAGCTAAATGTGAAGTTCGATGTATACGCTCCATTAATAAGACCCAATATACCTTGCCAAGGTATAAAGGCATGACTGATGTGGTCACTAAAACTGATGCCTATTCAGGCTAATAACCTACTGTGACATGTATTTTTAGGTCCTGGATGTGCTGAACCATGGACCATCTCAATGCTAAGAACTACTCCCAATTGATAAGTTTATAGATAATTTGTAGATAACTCAAAAACTAATGTTGTTAAAGTTAAGTTAGAAACTTTGTCTGATAGTATTTTGAAAGCCTAAAGAACCTGAAAATAGCAATTCTGTTGTCAACATCTGTATACTGAAATCATGATAGAATCACAAAGATTGAAATATGAATTCATGCTAACTCAATTCCATGTAGAAGCAAAATACATATTTACGTAACTAAACTTGAATCATGTGAAAATCTATCACAAAAGTATCAATTGTAACTGAATTTGTAAACCATGAATATCACATATTTGAAATCACAAGATACTTGAGAACATTGAAGTAATAAGGGAACTCATAACTAAACAAAAACCCTACGACATGATTTTTCTATGGGACTGAGATATCAATGTTTTCTTAAAGATTTTAGGACACAAGGGTGAAAGGATAACACTTGTTGAAATCCCACATAACTAAAGAAGAAAAACCCTGAGAAAAAGCTCAAATTTCTGAGGTTGCTGGAAAAACCCTAGTTCCTGCTGGGGAGAATTCCTGAGCTTTTATGTATTGGTTTTGAGAGCTAAGTGAGAAATGAGGGAGGAGGATTGACTAACTCCCTAACCTTATAATATACCCTAAAATGACGTAGTTTAGGAACTAAAATTGAGGAAATTTAAAAAAATACCCTTAGAGAAAAGTCTAGAAAATTGCTCGTCAGGATCTAATGTATCACACAATGAGTTATTGGTTGTGACAATGACTCATTAGGACCAGTTGTTGGTCCTGAGTGACAAAAATTTAGCTTCTGGACATGACTAACAGATGGAAACAATGAATCGCTAGATGTGACAATGGATAGCTGGTTCCACTAGTTGTCACCAGAGGAAGTTTTGAACAGATTCTGGATCTCTCCTAACAGTCGGATAGAACAATCCGCAACGGGTCATTTTTTCCACCCGTTATCACTGAGGTGTCTTTAGCATTTTCTGTATTTCTTTTAATGGCTTAATAGGATAAGTAGTAACATCAAAAAATGACTTATCGTTTGGCTCATTATTTGGGAAAAGGATTTGATAGGTTTGTAGACTAGGTTACAATGAGCGATAGGACTTGTTACTTCATAAAACAAGTCATTCTATCTCGTTGGTACCTGAAGGAAAATTTGTAGAACTAAAAATGACCCTCTTTACAGGTCATTGCTCTTGACAATGACTCGTTGGTTGAGCCATTCTGAGGCAAAAATTTTCTGGTTTTCTTTTTTATTTTTTTAATACTTAGGGTATATTTTAAGAAACTTTTGGTGTGTTGGACTTGTTTTGAGGAAAAGGACCATGTGTATTCTTATTATTTTATGCTTATTCTTAATTTTTGTGCTAATATACATTATTAGATACTTATAGGATAAAATATGCAAGGATTTGATGCAAGGTGAAGCAAAAATCAACTGGCAGCATTTTGAACTAGAGAGAGACCTGTAGCAATGATAAAATAAGGTTGGCAACAGGGAGGCAGCCGTAATGAACCTCGCGTCATGCATGAAGCCAAATTTTAGAGGATTTGAAATAGGGCTCAACTATACTATAGCGTCCGTGAAGCGGAGCTAAAAATCTATAATGGAGTTTATGAAACTGAGTTAAAACTTGGCTTTGGTGGGCGAGACACGGAGTAGGTGCCTAAGGACTCACTAGTCCAAAATTCAAATCCAAGTCAAGCAAGGAAAGCCAAAATAAATCCACTATTATAAATACCACTTATGTACATCTAGAAATTACTAATCATTAACTACTTTTTAGAAGACAGAGAAGGAGAAAAGAACATGACATTAGAGTTCTTACTTTTATATCTTTCTTTTATTACATTTTGCATGAACAATAACAAATCTATTGTTATACTTCCTTCTTGTAAGTTGATTATATGAATGGTTATACAAATACTAAGACTATATATGCAAGAACGAGTAGCTAAATTTCATTGCTAGGCTTCTGAAAACCATGATGAAAAAATGAAAGTAGGTCAACAAAAATAGTGATTCTTGAGCTGTGGCTATTTATGTATTATTAATCTATTCTCTTTGGTTGTGTTTTAGTGGTTGCAAACGCTAGAACTTGCCATAAATTCTAACTTACTTGATAAAAAAAGTATAGAATTAGAAAAAGAGATCAACAATGAAGATTTGAGGTTTTCTATCCCTCATCTAATTACTTGAGCTTTTACGAGGAAAGTCAATCCAAAATGAATGACAGATTTAACACTTAAACACTTAAAGATCGAAAGAATTTAGAGTGTAAATAATCTAGGTGGGAAAAAAGACGTTAGATGAATCATAATTGTCAGTTTTGCATAAATAACAATGGGATTGATCGCTAATACAAAAGACTTGTTAAAGTTATGAAATCATGGGGAATATAATTCTACTTCATTTTCATATATAGAATATAATAAAAAGGGTTCTCAACATTGGTTTCAAAAATTGCAATCTGTATTCATTTAGTTTTTTATGTTAAAAATTCCTCTTCAAAATATTAACTACTAGTTGAATACTCACCGTTGACGCATTTCTTGCCATATTCCCTATGGGATTCAACCCCAACATAGTTGGGTTCTATATTTGACAGTGATCACTTTATACTTTATTAAGAGATGTAATTTGAGTGTACTAGTAGCCCATATAAATACATATGCAGTTAAATGATTATTTTTTCACTTTCTTACTCTCATTTTGAAATAATTTGGAGTTGATTATGATTGCTTATGCGAAGGTTTCTATCTAGTTTTGGATTTTTAATTGATATTATTCATGCACATTAACATTGTGAAAGTGAAAGGATAAATGTCAATATAGGGTCACCCAGGTATTCATGGTGTAGGGTTTATTCAACATAGGGTATTGCATCCAATCATTCTATTGTAGTGTTGTTGGGTATAGGGTGTATATATAAACCTTGTGAGTCCAATGGGTTCCATCATTCTAATAAAAAAAGTATGTGTATACAAGTCATTGGCTAGTGCATATTCATTACATTCTCACTTCATCCTTATTACAGTGCGTAGTGATTATTCTGAGTGATAAAGTTGTACATTGAAGTTGACTTATTTTCCTTCCTACATAATTGAAAGAGTTGTTATGCTATTCTTGAAGAAAATATGTATCTGGTTCTTTAACTTGGCTGAATGTGGTATATTTCACTTACTTGGATATACTTGTCTCTAACTATCGAACTATTTTATTTAAGATTTCATTAATATATTTTTGAAAATTCTTTAGCAATAGGATCAATCCTCACCATCGATTCCATAAAGGATTGATCAACAAAAAAAGATTTTTGTTTTTAAAAATTTTTTCTTATAGATTTATTATTGTTACTATATAAATAATATAAAGAAACCGACCCTTTCACAACTCAATTACTTGGTATGCTTTATGCTATAAGTAATCGTGTTTTCATATACTCACCCTTGCTTTCTGCACCTACGTGTGTAGGTTCAGTTTTAGGTATGAGTGGTGGTTGAGTCATTGTTAGACTTTGAGGAGACTTGCTATAGTTCAAAGTTAGTTGCTTTTATTTAGGAACACTGAATTCTAGCTTTATTTTATAATTACTATGTTCTTTCTTTCTAGAAAGATTTGTAATATTTAGAAATGTATTTTCGAATTTAGTAGCTCTTGTAATTGTGTTACCAATTCTTGGGGTTGTACTTATTTTTGCTTATATTTTGGTTTATGATTCATATTTCAGACTTGTTACTATTTCAACTTGTTTTCACATATTTCTGCATTTCACTCATCTAAAATGATTTTTTTAAATGAATGAAGTTCTCTGTCAAGAAAAGGTAGGTGCTATCATGGATTAATAGGATTTTGAGTCATGATAATTTAGTACCAGAACATGGTTTATAAGTCCCACAAGTATAAGAGCAATGTCTAGTAGAGTCTGAAAGATCAGTACGATGACTTCCATTATCTATCTTCGAGAGGATACAATATATTTAGGAAGCTTCTATTCTTTTATTCCTTATCATGCATCATTAATCTTAACATATTCTAAATCTCTTCTTTGATTCTCTGAGAAATGATGAGAACATGTTCTACAATTATGTCAGTACCCATTGTATAGGAGAAGAGCAAAGGATGAGGTAGAGGTACAACCCGAGAAATAGTGTCCACTAGAATCCATGATGGGGCCGCATCACTGGGACCATAAGCTTCTTATAATAATGACTCATTCGAGATAGTGGAGTTGAATTAAGTACATATACCACCATGGTTTAATTAACTCCCGTACTTCAGAATGTTTTGGTATGAATACTGGTCTTTTAGAGGGTATTTCTCAGGAGGATATTTTTCCTACTATATTTGATGGATCTTGGAGTAGAGTGGGGATTTAAACTCCCCACCATTTTATTGCTCTAGTGATTCAGTCTCTAGAGGCATAACCAGCCACAACTGAGTTTCCCTAGAGCATAGGTGTGTCGTTCTTGGGTATTTTTTCACACCTAGTGACTTTACTTATTTGTTAGTGGAAGGGTAGAGAAGATTCAGAGAGTTTATGAAGATGGATCCCTCATAGTTATATGGGGATCCCTATGTTGACGCTTATGGGTTTTTGATAGGTTGCCATAAAAGATTACATGCTTTACGATTTGTAGGCTCTAATGGAGTGGATTTAATACTTTCTAGTTGTTTGGACCATACATACAGTGGTGGATGATCTTTGTGGAGGGCAAACCACTTGTCTTCACAGCTGCAATAGTACTTATGTCTTGAGACAGGTTTCCCATGGATTCTCTTTTAGGCCTTTAAGTTATGGAGGTGGTTCTAGACATTCAGGTTATTCTTGATAGGTTTTGATATGTATGAAAATTTCGCATGTGGTGAACCCAGGTATCATAAGAAGGATTTCCCTTATATCATATAGGATGTGCAACATCATATTTTTCAAATTTCTTTACTAGAGGCAGAGGCCTTTGATATGGCTTTCAAAGGTATGGTTTCCGTATCCTCTCAGCCTGCTACAGTAATATTCAACAATGGATCTACTTTATTTCAATATGTATCTACATAATCTGTCTAAATATTGGATATGATTTGCGACTTTCTTCTATGTCTATATGTGTTTCTACATTTGTAAACAATTCTTAGTAATGAATTAATCATAGATCTTTTGTAGTTACCTTTGTATTATATGCCACTTGAGTAGAATTGATTATATTTGATAAGGTCAACTTCAAAATCATCTTTGATATTCCATCCCATTATGCAGTTTTGGATTGACATGGAGACACTATGAAAATAGACATGTCTGATATTCTTCTAGATCATAAAATTGACTTTGGTATTAACTTTGATCAAGGAACTGATCCAATTTTTATTCAACCTTACTAAATGGATCTAACAAAATTGAAGGAATTGGAAGAGCAGATTTAGGATTTATTGAGCAAGGTCTTGTTAGACTAAGTGTCTCCTCTTGGGGCCATTCTAGTGCTATTCGTGAAGAAGAAGGAGGGTATATGATGAAATGCATCGGTTATCGATAGTTGAATAAAGTAACTATTAAGAACAAGTATTCTATATCGTGTGTTGATGACTTGTTTGATCAACTACATGGTGCTTCAACGTTTTAAAAGATCGACTTAGGATTTGGCTACCATCAACTGAAGATTTGGGTGACAGATATCCCTAAAGATGGCTTTTTTCAAGACCTATTATGATTTTTCTGAGTTCTAGTCATTTCCATTGGGCTAACCAATGCCCCAAAAATATTTTTGAACTTGAATAACGGAGTTTCCGAGTCATAATTGGGTTCCTTTGTTATTTTCTCAATTGATGTCATTTCGATTTATTCACATAATAATAAGGATCAGTGAACGCAATTGAGGATTGCATTTTAGACTTTAAAGGATGAACAACTTTATGCAAAAATTTTCAAGCATGAGTTCTGACTTAGTTTTGTCATATTTTGGTACTTGTGATGTCTAAGGATGGTATTGTGGTGGATTAAAAGAAAGTAGAGGTCGTTTGAATTTGGGCTAGGGTTACTTTTATTACAGAGATTTAGAGTTTGTAGGATTGCATAGTTTATCTACACTTTGTGGAGGATTTCTCATCTATATCCTCTTCATTTATAAGGTCGACCTAGAAGAATGTAGTGGTCCAGTAGTTTGATGCCTGTGAAATGAGCTTCTTAAAGCTCAAGGCTTATTGATTTGTACTTCTATTTTGACCTCACCCATGGAAGGAGAAGGCTTTGCAGTCTATTGTGATGCTTCTTGAGTTGTCCTTGGTTGTATATTAATGTACAAAGGTAAGGTGATAACTTATGCTTTGAGGTAATTGGAGGTTTACAAGAAGAACTACCCTACTCATGACTTGGAGTTAGAACCAATAGTATTTTCATTTAAGGTTTCGAGGAACTACCTCTTGTAACAACCCTCAAAAGTCCCTAAGATTGGATCCTAGATATAAAGTAGAAAACTAGCTAAAACGAAGAAAACCCCATAGAACGAGTCACATCACGATTCTTGCTGAGTAACCACTTTTGTGACATGGTCCGTAATAAGAAGTACCTAGGTTTCCTAGACCCTAACATGATGTGTCAGGTGGAGATTCTTTATGTTATGTAATGAGTCATACTTACGAGTCGTGGTGTGAGATTTAGAGAAAGTTTAAGACATAGTCAGTGACGACGAGTCACTACACGACTCATGGCATCACTTGAAGAGTTCTGGTAATGAGTCATGGGGAAGAGAATTAGAGAACCAACCAGCTGACTCCAGTGACCATGAGGGGTCACCACGAGTTGTGGTCAGTTATCGCAGTCGTGTGAAGACTCATCGTCACTATGGGAAAATTTCACAAACAAGATCTCAGGGATATTTTAAGAACTTCCTATATTTGAAGTACCTAAACCAGAATGTTTTTTAATTTCTAAGGAGTATATTTAAGGGTTTAATTAGTCTAAACTCTTAACGCTCTCCTAACAACATAAGATTAAGAATCATTAGCTCTCAAGTCATCAAGAAAGCTAGGAATTCATCATCTTCTACCAAGGGTTCTTCAAGCTTGAGTCTTAGTTTTTCATTCCAAGTATGTAAGGCTAACTTAAGTAAGTATTTTTATTCTTTCTCATTCCCTATATCTACGTAAGAGTTCATTGAGATAAAAAGCCAGGCTTTTTACCCAATTCTTGAATTAGTCTCCTTCCATATATGTTGAATTGTTCATTGTTTAATATTTCATATGAATTGTATCTCTTTTTTTTTATCACTCCTCTCTTGATGTTCATTGTTGATATATCTTTAATTCTTGGTTGGTTGATATCACGACCCTAGTCTATACCCTGGACATAATATGGTACTTGGTGCCACAAGTGATCCCAAGCAAACCCACGGCTTAATTATCACACTGGTATACTAAATAAATAGAAGTGGAGACTGAGAGAAACATAACTAAATAGATTTCTCAAAAAATAAGAAATGTCTGAGAAGGTACTGAAAATATATGCAACAACTGCAAACTATACTAAAACAATACTTTGTCTTAAAGCCATCTAAGAACTGACGAGTTGCTGGGACAAGTCCCCAGCTAACTCTAATATCTGAAAGAAAAAAATTGAAATAGAACTAAATCTTCATCCTCGAAAGATGAGGACTCATCAAAGATAATGCTACTGAAATCATCTAAATGGGACTACTGACGGTGCTGTGACTGAGAACATGCACGTGTATCATAATTAGATACAGCATGGAAGATATGCATGAGTACTTTTAATATACTGAGTATGATGATGTAAGTAAGAACAGTGGAGATACATAATTGAAATGATAAACACTGAATATAATTGTAACAGCATAACACGAGTACTGATTGAGGATCATAACTATATACTAAAATCTGAACTAAAACTAAGCCTATACTAAATTGATCCGAACTGATAAGTGGGAGAGTCTATAACCGTCACATAACCACATGAGCTAAACATGGAGTTCGATATATATGCCCCATCAATAGGACCCAATATACCTTACCGGGGTATAAAGGCATGGCTATGTCATCACTGTCTGAGGCCCGTTCAGGCTAATAACCTATAGTGGAAACGTAGTTCTGGGAACCTTGGTGTGTAGAACCCCGCCCCGCTTGATGCTAAGTCCTACTCCCACAAGAAATTCTAACTGTTATTGCTAGGCTGGTTTCTTGAACCTAATGTCCTAAAATTTAAGTCAGGAATACTTATCTAGAAGTAACCCAATGATCAGAAGGACCTGATAACTGAAACTAAGGGTTCTAAGACTAGTCTGAGCTGCTTTAGCTAAAAGAGTCGTAATCGTCTAAAAAATAAACTAACAACTAATAACTGAGACTATGGAGTTTTATTGAACTCCTCAAGAGGCTGAGTATAGTCAAACTGATCAGCAGATATTTCTATAAGATACTGAAAAGGCTAAGTACTAACTGGGAGTAAACAATCAATAATTCAACTTTTTGGATACTCTAACTGTACTATTCTTTTGATTACAAGAACTATCAGAGTCAAGCAAGGTTTGTATCTCAAAAATTATGCCAGAGTCCTCATATTACATTTATAGACTAGGGGTAAACACATATTTCATGGACAGGGATATCAACATAAAGTATCACTAACTACATCTTCAAAGAATCATGAAAATTATAACAAGAAGAAAATTCGTATTCTAATTGATAGAAAACCCTAGCATTGATACAAAAAGGGCTAGAACTGATAAAGATTTTAGGAAGGTTTTGGGAAACAAGGGAAGAGCAATTTCCTTATTGAAATCCTACAAACCTGGAACAAAAATTCTTGGAAGAACCTTGATAATTTGTAAAGAAATCTGCAAGCCCTAGCTTTAACTTTGACATGAATTGTTTGAGTTCTCCGTATTGTTTCTGGGTAATCGTGAGAGAAGTGAGGGGGAAATATTTATTAACTCCCTTAATCTTCTTGAAAATAACCCCATAGTGTAGTAGTTTATGACTTAGGAGGTTAGGAATTATGAAAACACCCTTACTAAAATTGCTAGAAAATTGACTCTGCCAGTCCTTACGAGGGACTTCAGAATTCGTGAGGTGGGGGATGACTCGGGTCTCTACACATGAAGTATACCAGAATTTTCCAACTTAAATTGACAACTCTGACCACGGCTCACTTCACAAGTTGTGAGGTAACACCACGACTCGTGGCTCCATCCACGGTCACCCCCTGACCATAGCTTGACACTGGTCTGCCACCCACTTCATGAGTCACTTCACAACTCTTGAAGTACTTCATGGGTCACTAGATGAGTCGTCCTATGAACTGGTGCATCATTTTCTTTCTTTCTCCGCTTAAACTCTCGATTCTGATCTTAGGAACTTTTAGGGTGTAACAATATCTCCAGCTAGGGAACATTCATCCTCAAATGTAGGCTAGATAAATTGAAAAACTAGGAAATGAGCTGAAATCCCAAATTAAAAAGTATTAGCTAATTTTTGAAGGAATCATTGACTCCGAACTGATATAGGCGTAAAAATTGAGTTGATGCAAGTAGGGTGCATATTAAAAACATGAATAGTGCTAGTGAGTACGGAACTGAATAGAATACTGGGGAGGGATTTAACACCTGGTGCTGAGGATGAGCTGGAAGGGAACAAATGAGGGTATTTAGCCATCATGTCTGCTTCTGCTTCCCATGTAGCTCCCTCCACTAACTGGTTCTCCAGTAACACCTTTACTAAAGTGACCTCTTGTTCCTCAACTTACGAACTTAACGATCTAGGATCCCAATAGGAACATCTTTGTAACCAAGGTTGCCCTTTACACCAACACTCTCTGAAGGCACTACTGAGGTTGGATCACCGATGCACTTCTTCAGCAATGACACATGAAAGACTGGACGTACCTATGCTAACTCTACAGGTAATTCTAATTCATAAGCCACCTTTACAATGTGTCTCAGTATTCTATAAGGTCCCATATATCTTAGAATGAGTTTTCCTATCTTTCCAAACCTCATCACCACTTTCATGGTGAAATTTGCAGATAAACCTAATAATCTACAGCGAACTCTAGCTCTCTTCTCCTCACATCTGCATATGATTTTTGTCGGATCTGGGTTTGCTTTCAACCATTCTTTGATAAGATGAATCTTTTGCATAGCCTCGTGAAATGATTCTGGTCATATCATGGTAGTTCCACCAACTTCGAACCATCCTATAGGAGATCTACACCTCCTACCATACAATTCCTCAATGGGACCATCTCGATGCTGGAGTGGTAGTTGTTGTTATATGCAAACTCAATGAGAGGTAGGTGATCATCCCAACTGCCCTTGAAGTCAATTACACAAGCCCTCAACATATCTTCGAAAGTCTAAATAGTCCATTCATCTTGTCCATCCTTCTGGGGGAGAAAAGTTGTGCTGAGCTTGAGCTGGGTCCCAAGCCCCTTCTGAAATTATTTCCAGAAATGTGAGGTGAATTGAGTACCTATATTTGAAATGACGGACAAGGAAACTCTGTGTGGTTTGACTAACTGATGTGATGTGAGTTTACACCACTATCGACGCTTAAAATTGAAAAAATAGCATGGACTAGGTATGTTTATATGGATATGAGGCACTTTTACTTTGATTTTTTGGAAAATAAGTGTTGGAGAAAATATGTGTAAACGAAGTCTAAAAATGTAGAAAATCATCCAAGTACAAGTATCAGTATGAGCCATATCTTGATTGTACGAGCCGTACTGAGAATCGTGGTGAAAGTCAGAAGGCTAGAATAAGAGGAAGGAAACATACAACTCTCAGTATGAGCCGTACCAAGATGGTATGAGCCATAGCTGGAGTCGTTGAACTGTTCAAAGAAATTTGAACAAAGGCAATCTCTTGGAACGGATGGACTCACGGACCGTAACATGCACATATGACTTGTACCATGAGCCATGGTGAGCTTCAAGTTATTATTCATGACTTGGCAGAACTTCAGACACAACAAATAGAACGAATCATAGAAGTAAGGTATGAGGCGTACCATAACACTTGTAGAAAACTTTTAGAAGATGTCAGAGTTCTCAGGGCCAAGCCACGGATGCATTGTACAACTCGTAGGACTGTGGTAAGATTTGTACCAGCCTGTCAACACTTACAAAAATCTGTAGCAACCAAGGACGTATGAGAAGCAGGTATGACTCGTACAATCCTGCTACGGGTTATTGGTCTATTCATGATACAGTCGGCGCCAGATATGGAAAATTCCTTGTTAGCTTAGGAAAAGGTTTATAATGTCTGTATAAATATCTTTTATGTTTTATTTAAGTGAGAGAACAAATAAATAAAGTAGTAGACGTGTGAAGAATATTCTTTGTGAATTTTTGTCAAGTTTTGAAGAGCAATCCTTAGGATCAAACTCTTGATTTCATTCATTATTCTTAAGATTCTCTTTGATATTCAAATTTGTTTTTCTTCCATTTATTATTGTATGTATTTCATTATGTGTTTGTCTATGAATGAAAATTATAATCTTACAAACATGAGAGGCTAAAACCTCCACAACTAGGGGTTGTGGAAACCATGATGAAATAACGAAATGGGGTTACACAAAAGTGATTCAAAACTAAAGCTGAACGATTATATTGTATTCTATTCATCTTTAAACGTTTTTTAACGGTGTATAGTGTTAGCACTTGCCTGAATTCTTTACTTGCTTGAACCTACAGAAGTAGAGATTAGGAAAGGAGAATTACAACAAAGTCTTAGTCTTTATGATCATTGTATTAAGTTGAGTTGTGGTCATACGATAGTTAAATTTGGTATATATTGATAACGGTTAGTTTGAATCGCTTATGAGACCTGACTTGGTGATTGAGTATAATCATTCAATAGGGATGGACCAGTTATTTGGATGAACCCTAGTTATCAATTCTACATGTAAGCATTGGGATTGTTCACGTGTGTATATACGAAGTAGTTATGAACCCATGGTGAAAACTTACCCTAGTTGTTTGCAAATCTTGATTTAAATCACAATTATAATCTTTTCTTTAATATTGTTTTCTTGAAACCCCTTATTTTGGAGATAACTCACCAACAAGTTCAATATCGGCATTAGTCTAGATCTTACCCTATTCCCTGTGGATTCGACCCCAACCTATTTGTTGGGTTCTTTATTGACAACAACCGCTTCATACTTTGTGAGGAAGTGTGAGTTTGAGCATTATCAAAAAGTGGCACCGTTATTGGGAAATAAGGCTAAGATTAGATTAACTGCTTGTATTTGACTTTTGGTTGTTATTTCCTGAATTACATTTTCTTTTTATTTGGATATCGATAAGTTGTCACTTGGTGAATACCAGGTACTTGTTGGAGTGGAAACCCCCTGATTCCTTTGGATCTCAAACTCGAAGAACATTCTGAAAGATGGAAAACCAAGAGTAGAGAGATGTCCGTATTGATGAAGAAGTTAGCAAACTAAGCTATCTCGGCAAGCTACAGTTCAGGATGCGGAGGATGCTTGAGATGAGGTTGTTAATGCTGGTCTCCGTGGAAGGAGCAACAGAGGTCAAATATATGCCCCTCTATTCTTAGATGAGGATGATCTAGACATTGATGAAGTTGAGTTAACCGAAGCTATTATCCCACCACCATTGCCTGCTGGTGAAAAATTTGACATCACTAGCACCATGATCCAATTGTTGAACATGAAAGGGGTGTTTAGTTGTCACGCAACCGAAGATTCCAACCTACACCTGTTGAACGTTGTGGGAATATGCAAGTCGTATAGGTTGCTGGGAGTCAACCAGGATGCTATAAGGCTATGACTCTTCCCCTCTCTCTGTCTGGGGAAGCTTTGCCCAATGACTCCATTATCAACTGGAGGGAGCTCAAGCAAGCTTTTCTAAAGAGATTCTTTCCACCATCCAGGATGATGTAGCTTAAAGACGAAATCTATAATTTCTAACAACTAAAGACTAAGGCACTTCATGAAACCTAGTCGAGGTTCAAGCAAAGTTGACCAAGTGCCCAAACCACAAAATTCCTGATGATAGTTTGTTGGAGATTTTCTATAGATCATTGAAAAATAGTATAAAAGTAGTAGCTGACATAGTGGTGGGAGGAGCACCGATGAGCAACACCTAGGAGCAAGCTACCATAATTCTAGCAGAGTGACTAAGACAAACAGAGCATGCCACACTCGGGAAGCATAAGCAACAACTGGTACATAGGATGCTCGTTTGACTGCAGATCAACGAAGGAAGGAAGAAGAACGTGACCAGGAATTGGCTCATATGCGCACATCATTGGATTTTCTCACTAAAAATATCATAGGAGTTGGAGCCAGAAAGGTTAATGCAGTGGGGACATAGGGACAGGAGCCAGGGCCTAACCACTCAGATTTCGAGGAGGAGGCCAACTTCCTGGACAACTAGGTGGAGGGATTTTGAGCCAACACCTTAGGATCTAGATAGGACATTTGGCGCCAAGGTTTTTGAAACAAAGGTCAGAACCAATATAGAGACAATTACAACTAGATGGGTACAAAGATAGAAGACGAGGTTGTGAGCGCGAGAGGGAATGGAGAAGAAATGACGGTTACTACAACGACCGAGCAAAATTTTACGTGCCTCCTAATGTACCAAGGGGGAGGCTGGACAGTCAAAGTTAGAGAGCATGATGGGTGAGATGCTAAGAAGGTGAGATCCATAGATGACCAGCTGAAAGACATCTGTAGTGATATATTGAGCATGGGTCAGAGAATGGAGTCACATGCTACAGCTACCAAGTAGATTAAAAAGCAGCTAGGGCAACTGTCAGCATCAATGATCCCTAGGAAAAAGGGTACAGCACGTAGAAACACAGTCCAGAATTCAAAGAATGATGGTCATTGCATGGTTATGATGACTAGGAGTGAAATGACCAAGGTTGATCCTCCTCTGCCGGTTGTAGTTGAAAGGAAGAAGGAAAACGTGATTGACGATGAAGAAGATGTTGCTGAGAAGGAGCATAATGAGGATGCTGAGTTGACGGAGGCTCCAAATGTTGAAAATGGGCCTAATGTTGAACAAGTATAAAAGAAAGAAGCTACACATATCTACAAGGCTATTCCACAACCGCCACCACCATTCCTCAAAGAATGAGGAAGAAGGTGGAGAATGGTAAGTTTCAGAAATTCTTGTCAATGCTCAAACAGTTCTCTGTAAGCATACCATTGGTCGAGGAATTGGAACATATACCGGGATATGCCATGTTTATGAAGGACCTTGTTACGAAGAAAAGGTCCGTGATCTATGAGACAGTTGGTAACTTGCATCATCGCAGTTCCATAGCCTCACGGGTCCTTTCCCAGAAGAAGGAAGATCCAGGTGCCTTTACTATTCCTTGCATAATTGGTAATGTTGAGTTCGTGAGGGCACTTTGCGATTTTGGAGCAAGCATCAATATGATGTCGTTGGCTGTGTTTAAGCAGTTAGGTTTGGGAGCCCCCCCACCAACTACCATGCGGCTACTGATGCTGACAAAACTGTGAAGAAGCCTGTGGGGATCCTATTCAATGTGCTTGTTAAAGTTGATAGATTCATATTCCTAGTGGACTTCGTGAACTCTGATTGCGAGGTTGATTTTGAGGTCCCCATCAATTTGGGGCAAACAATCCTTGACACTGGGAGAGCATGAGTAGATGTGGAGGTTGGCCATTTGAAGTTTAGACTCAATGAAGAAGAGGTCACCTTCAATTTCTGCTAGTCAATGAAGCAACCAAAGGAATACAAAGTTGTCTCAACAATAGAGGATGAATCTAACTTCCTTGATGAAGTATGAGTAGCCATAAGACTTGTGTCGTGTCGTGATATTAAATCAAGCACTTCTTGGGAGGCAACCCAAGTGGTGGTTTGGTGAATTCTGAGTGACCGAACCACCTGCATTGTGCTGCGATGTTAAATCAAGTGCTTCTTGGGAGGCAACCCAAGTTGATTAACTTATGCATGTGTAGTGTGCAGGGGAAATAAAAATAGGTGGCAAAAAGTTTGCTGAATAGGTAGGTGCTCCGGTCCTTAGTACTACTCGTAAGATTATTGTACGAGCCGTAGCACAAGTCGTGGTGAGAAGTAGAGATATATCTCAGTGCATGAGTTCAGGGTATGGTTGGTCCTATGACTCGTAACCTCATTGTATGAATCGTAGTACTCACTGTGGTTATGAACTATGCAAGGCATGAGCCTCAATGTAAGAAAGACCTACGAGTCATGGTACGAATTGTACCTCCATAGTACAAGTCGTAAGATGTGCTCGTAGGTCAATAGGTAAGTTTCTCAATCTCTCAATTACGGGTCTAAGGGATGAGTTGTAGGTCCTTCCTATAACTCGTGGTACGAGTCGTGATGGGTAAAAAAAATTTTAAATCACCCGACTCGCCCAGATTTTTCAAATCTGCCCTATAACCTATTTAGACTCAAACAAATTGTACCCTCCTCCCATGCACTCAAAACTAAAGTCATGACCAAAACTCATGAATCCCTCACACCTGTAACTCAAAATCAAAGAACAATTGAGCAAGTTCTTGCTTAGTTAACACCAAGAATCCCAACATCCAACCCTAAGTTTCTGCTTGCCAGTCGAAGTAAGCAGCATTCAAGTAAGTGTATTTGTTGAATTTGATGAGTATGACCTGTGTACTTGATGCAAACCTACTTAATCCTTTAGAATCCTCTCAATTCTAGAAAAATTAAATAAGGACAATCACCAACGATGTGAACAAGTTGTGTGCGACAAGGTAGGAGCTTGAACATGTAAAAATTGTGAATTGAACTATGAAACTTGAGTTACTGGTTATGATAAAAAAGGGGAGGAATGGGTAACTGTAAAACATATTAAGTTCATGCCTGGACTTGGGGAATTCTGAGTAACTAACACTAAATTGAAATCTCTTGCAAACTGAATCAAAAATGAGGCAGGGACAGGCTTCACAAGCTTTCCTACGACTTGTTGTTTTATACTACGACTCGTAGGATGGCTCGTTGGGACTGTTCCAAGCCAAAATTGTAAAAATCATGAGGTACGAATCCTAGTACGGGTCGTGGTATCCTGCTATGAGTGGTACCTGGAAATCATACCAAGAATATGAAAAGGGTCAAGCCCATAAGTGACAGTACGACCCTTCCTACGACTCGTGGATTCGACTTACAAGTCGTAGCATGAGTCATAGAAAAATACAGAACATTTTTTTAAGGGGCATCCTCATACAACTCGTGGTACGGACCATACCTTCATGGTATGAGTCGTACCTCAGAGGTGTAATAGTGACTTGAGATGTTATGGGTCTCAATATGAATCGTACCTCAAAGGTATGACCAGTATTGTAGACCTGTGATAAATTCTAGAGGATTTTTATTTCTTGCTTTCTTTTTCACAGGTTTGGAATTCTAATGCTTTTTCTCCACAGGTACAGTGACGTAGAAAATGAAAAGAATTCAAGGAAACAGCTAGGAGGACATTGCTTGATGAGACCTCTAAATCTGAACAAGCGGGCAACTCCCCTAGCGGTTCATTACTTACGGGACCCAAACCACTAGGACGAAGGCTTATGGCCAGGATGTGGCGGCCACTGCCACATCTGCTAGTGCTCCCCAGTCTGAGAAGGGAGCAGAGGAAAGAGCCCAAGAGTTCGAAAGCGGCTCTAATGAAGAAAAGGGTTCCAAGGAGGCCCAATCTGGAGATGCAAGCAGTGTGTCCAGATTAGAGGAGGAGCCACCCAATGCCAAGTAGGAGCTGTCTTCGCCTAGGGAAAATCACATCATACGGTGAAGAGTACCTGGAGACAAAGAAATACATGAACAGGGCATTGCTCTCACTGCCAAGAACAAACCTAGGTGGAGTATTCAAGAAGAGCCGCAAATCCTCATGAAATTCATTTAACTAGGTGGAGGAGATGAAATGGATATTTAGCTTCTATGGATTTAATTGGATGGCCATTCCTCGAACTTATACATTTTAGAAATCATCTAGGAGTTATACGCCAATTATTTTAGAAACCATGGAGAAGAAAGGAAAAGAGGGGCAAAGGTTGAAAGATCAGCCCAAGCTCGAGAGCGTCATGGTTAGAGGCCGAGAGGTTGATATATCTGAGCGCACTATTGCTAGAATATTATATAGACCCTAGTTGATACCACCATATGCTACACCGGAATATGACTATCGAGTGGAGGCCTTGAAACAGCCCAAGCACTTGGGTTTCAATTAGAGGAGTAGATAGATTCAATGGCTGTCCGGAGTGATTAACAAAAAAGAAGCAGAATTGATCACTAGCGGCAAGCAGGTCACAAAGAACTCTTTGTACATCATAGCAAAAGCCTACTAGAAATTAGTGGGACACTAGCTGGCCCAGTCAGTAAAGATAATAGTCTCAGCACAGATAGAGAAAGTTTGGTGGCTTGTATCATGTCCAGATATCCTATCAATATCCCAAGTGTCATTGCAGAGGAGATGCGGGATCGGGCTATCGGATTGAGCACTACCATCCCATTCCCGAGTCTAATTTTCAAATTGTGCATATAGACAGGCATCAAGGTGCATCATGGTGAGAAACACTTGATTGGAGGACAGCAGATCACTAATATTGGCCTAATCGGAGATGAGATGAACCTGGTATGTGAGGCCCGACTTTCCACTACAATCCCACTATCATGGACAATTAGGGGCGCACATGTGAATTCCCCACTTCACAGGAGCAAGGAGAGACATTGGCTATAGATATCAATCATTCAGATATAACTCCTAGAACCTCCTTCGCACACCTATGAGCCTCCCAAACCAGACTCCAGCCAGGTACATGCTAGTGCCTCCGGAATTTCTCCAAAAGCTGGCCAAGAGACTGACCATAGCTAAGAAGAAGATTCAGTCAATAATGGAGAGCATCAAGCCTTGGGTAAAGGCTGAGATAGAGACAGCTGGACATGCCCTAAATGCCAAAATAAATGGTTTTGAGACCAGGTTCAACATGCGTATGGCTGAGCATACTAACACAGGCAGCCTCCGTGTGGAGTTGGGGGCACTTCGGAGTCAAGTGGATGAGTTTTCATCATGGCAACTGGCAATTATAGCATCCCCACACTTCCTGACCTCGATACCCGTATTGATGAGGATCTTGATTTGGCAGCTTATTTGGAGCCCGCAAGAGCAGAGAAGGAAAAAGGGAAAAAGAGAGTCTTTTAGGATGTTACAAATGAGACCCCAAACAAGAAGAGGAAGAGAGAGCGCAAGCGAGCAAGATTAGAGAGACAGAAGACTCACAACGTGCATTAGTCGAAGATGCTTCAAAGTGCTAGAGGAGCGAGTAGCTCTACGACAGCCCAAGCAGAGCTTGCGAGTGGAAGAGACCCTTCGCTGAGCCACATTCAGCCCCAATGATTCTAGAGATCACAGAGACAACCGTTGCTACTGAGGGGGTAGCCACTCCCCCTATTGATACACTAGTGAGTGTGTCAGCCACTACCAGCACCACGATTGCAGCAGAGGTGCCTCCTCCACAGGAAGGCAGGAGCACTTAGTGTGCCTCAGGTATGTTCCCTTCCCTCTTCTTGACATTCTATGCTTTGGGGACGAAGCGTTGTTTTCAAAAAGGGGAGGGGTGTGCTTGTATTTTTTAGATTTTGGTTCGTTCGATGGTTTTTCTTATTGTGTTTCTTTTACCTCAGGCATGCTATCTAGTAGAACTGACATGTTTAGGATTTTATTTTTGTGATTTTGGCTTAATTAGGAAGTAGCAACTGCACTAGTTTTGGATTTGTACAAATTGGCCCTATTTAAAATTTTTTGATGATAAGTTATGTACTTATGATTGCAAAGCATGATTTCTATGGATCTGTTTAGGTCATTTAGTACAATAGCATGTATCGTTTTTGTTAGTCATGTATAAACCGAATATGTAGAGTGAATGCAAGACATGTACCACGAGTGAGAGAGGTCTAATACCTAGTTGAATATTGTGTAGAGTATCTAGAACTTGCCCGGTTGGTCTTTAGATAGGTTTTTGGATGGGTTGTTAGGAAAGGATCACAGGCCATTTTTGTTTAGCCCATTTTTAGCTTAAATGACCCTACCAAAATTATATGATTCCCTTGATCCCGTTCTTAGCCTCAATAGACCATTTTTCTTTGATTAACCAATTAACAATATCCATTTTTATAATGAACCTATTTTTGCCCTGGTCCCTCCTTGGACATTGTGAACCTCAACATAAGCAAAATACCTAAGTTGAGGGTGGCTAGAGTAGGGGCACATAAATAATGGGATGGTGAAAAAGAGAAAAGAAAAGGTGAAAAATGAGGTGTGGTGTGACAAAAGAAAAAGAAAAAAATTGAAAAAGAAAGTACAAAAAGAGAAAGATGCATAAAAGTTTGAGAACACACCACACTCATACAAGTCTATAAAAAAGGGTGGAAAGGGAGGAAAAAGTGGAAGAAGTAAAAGGATGAAAAAGTAAAAGAATGGAGCCACAATGTATGTAGTGCCAAAGAGGGGTTTAGTCACTCAAAAGATTTCATATCTACATACCCATCCCGAAAGCCTACATTATAAGCCAAAGAAAGTCCTATAGTGATCCTAGCTTGACCATCTGATAAATTGAAGTACAGAATATAAGGACAAGCCAATGGTATCCGATATGCAGTATTTGAAACTTCTTTGTGAGAGTGAAAGTCTTACTTGTTCAGTCTCATGTTTCATATTTTACTATATCTGTGAGAGAGGGACTTCATTTGTTGTGAGGGTACATGGTTTGTGTCTAATTCCACCAGTTGTCTGTGTAGAAAGCATTGGTGATGACTTGAACAGTTGTTAATAGCTAGATTACATATATTGATCCTTGTTTCACATTTTTATGGTTGCTTGATGTGCATGTGCTGATTTGATTCATGGGAAAAAGGGTCAAAAATTGTTTGAGCTTAGAGTGAATATTTTGGTTGGATGTTGGTTCTAGCATCCTAGGATTATTTTCTAGTTAAGCATCGTGTTTAGTTTTTGTTTTCTTTGCCTGAGGAAATGCAAAAGTGTTAAGTTGAGGGTGTTGATATGTCATGAGCTTACAACACTTTCAACACTTAAAATTGAGAAAATAACATGGGGTTAGGCATGTTTATATGGATATAAGGTACTTTTACTTCGTTTTTAGGGAAAATGAGTGTTGGAGAAAAAATAGGCAAAGGAAGCCTAAAAATGCAGAAAATAAGCCAAGTACAAGTCTTAATACAATTGTACCTTGATTGTACGAGCCGTACTAAGAATCGTGGTGAAAGTCAGAAGGTTGTAATAAGAGGAAGGCAACATACGACTCTGAGTACGAGTTGTACCAAGATAGTACGAGCCATAGCTGGAGTCCTGGAATTGTTCAGAGAAATTTGCACAAAGCTAGTCTCTTGGTATAGATGGACTCACGGATCATAGCATGCAATACGACCCGTACCATGAGCCATGGTGAACATCAAGTAGTTATTCAAGACATGGAAAAACTTCAGACACAACAAACAGTATGAGTCGTAGGAGTAAGGTGCGAGGTGTACGACAACACTTGTGGAAAACTTTAGAAGATGTCAGAGTTCTCAGGGCCAAGCCACAGATGCATTGTACGACTCGTAGGACTGTGGTACGAGTCGTACTATCCTGCAAACACTTAGATAAATCTATAGAAGCCTAGGATGTATGACAAGCAGGTACGACCCATACAATCATACTACGGGTCATAGGTCCAGTCGTTATACAATCGATGCCAAATATGGAAAATTTCTTGTTAGCTTAGGAAAAGGTTTATAATGTCTGTATAAATATCTTGTATATTTTATTTTAGTGAGAGAACATAGAAATGAAGTAGTAGACGTGTGAAGAATATTCTTTGTGAATTTTTATCATGTTTTAAAGAGCAATTCTTAGGATTAAACTCTTGATTTCATCCATTGTTCTTGAGATTTTCTTTGATATTCAAATATAATTTTCTTTCAATTATTGATGTACGTATTTAATTATGTGTTTTTCTATGAGTGTAAACTATAATCCTACAAACATGAGAGGCTAAAACCTCCATGACTAGGGGTTGTGGGAACCATGGTGGAATAACGAAATAAGATTACACAAAAGTGATTCAAAACCAATGCTAAATGCTTATATAACATTTTCTTCATCTTTAAACATTTCTTAATAGTGTACAAACTTAGGACTTTCCTGAATTCTTTACTTGCTTGAACCTAGAGAAGTAGGGATTAGTGATCTTGGGTAGATTTATATGCCCAAGTGATACTCAAACGTATCATTTTCGTCTTTTTTGTTGTGCAATGTGTATATATTCTCATGTAGTTGGTAATAAAATGTGAATTTATACTAACCAACATGATTACCATTTGTTTTGCAGGTAAATATGATTTTTAGGAGCTAAAATGCATGTTTGAACAATATCGGAGTTGGACTCGGATGCGAGCGTGGAAAAGACATTGGAATGCACAAAGTATAGGGGCTCCGCGATGGAGCCGTGCCACGCTACCATCGCGGAGACACACTGCCTGGAGAGGAAATTAAATGGCAAATTCCAGTGTGGCCTCGCGACAGCTCCGTGGCACGGAGATAGGCCTCCGCGTTGGCCTCCGTGCCACGTTGAGGCTATTTTACCGGACCCTGGAATTCCAGAGAGGGTCCGCGTCCACGCTGTGTCACAGAGGCAGTGCTCCGCGATGGCCTCCGTGACACGTTGCTTGTTATTCCGGGAAAAATTTCCCACTAGTATAAATAGCACACTTAGGTTTATTTTAATTAGTTCAGACTTGGTGGAGCAAGGACGTGGGTTAGCAGCAGTTGAGGGACGAAAAAGCTAAGGGATTTCTTCTCTTCCTTTCTTCTTTCAATCAATTGTATGTATGATTTACACTTGTTTTAGGATGATCAATCCACAAATGAGTGGCTAATTCTCTTCCTTGCTAAGGTTTTGAACATGTGTAGTGAATTTTGATTGTAAATGATATGGTTTTCTTCTTCTTCTTTCATGTTGTTCTATTAATTCTTGTTCTTACTGCATTAGTGCTTGGCCGACATTAATGTACATCTAAAAAGTCCAATTTCACTCGAGAGAGCAAGAAATAGGAAAGTTGTGAATTAATAGGGTATTGTTCTTAACTTGATTTGGGAAAATTGGGTTTTGATGTGCTTTCCTGATAGAAATATACTTGAAAGCCGTATTAGTCAGTTTAGGAACCGGAATTGTATTGCTAGGTCATGAATTGCATTTGATCACAGAAATGTAGACGGATGGTTTATGATTCTAAAGTGAAATTAAATACGAGAGTTTTAATTTCTAGGCTAATGTTCTTGGCTAGCAACATGAAGAAGAGATTAACCGAATTATTATTATAATCGAATTCATTACTTGTTCTTAACCTTGGCATGCTCATATCCATAGTTTAAATTCACAGTAAATAATTGTTAATAGTTTTAGTATATATTTTATAAACAAAAACTCATTTAACTGTTGGTTACGTTGTTGTTAGCATAATTAGAAGTAAGATAAGAATATAGTATACTTAGGCAAATTTTACATATTCTGAGCCTCCTTGGATCAATACTTCGCTTACTTAGCCACTTTATTACTTGTTTGACCACGTGCACTTGCGTGTCGGTTTATAATATATAATACCAACCGAAACAGCCGAACAAGTTTTTGGCGCCGTTGCCGGGGAGGCTAGGCAATTGGTGAAATTGTGATAAGTGTAAATTTACTGTATTTTTGTTTTATTTTCTTAAGTGTTGACAACTTGGTCTTAGTATTTGTTTTAATTCTTTGTTCATTTTAATTTTTCTCTCTTTTGGATACCCTCATAGACATGACATCTTGGAATATAAATGGTGGATACGCATATTTCGGCGAATCTTGCATGAATTGCGGAGGACCCCACTTGTGGCAAAACTGTAACACGTGCAATATATGTGGGTGTCAATATGGCCATTGGGGTGATTGTCCAAAGGCATATTCCCCTCCCCCAAGCCCCTACTATGATCCTTTTGTTGTTTTTGCTGAATATAGGCATGTTGAAATTGAGGACTTGGGATGCCAAGTTCAAATAGAGGACATGATGAAACAACTCCTGGAGCAATCAGAAGCAATGAAGGAGTCGGTGGCAGAATTGATAATTCAGCAAAAGGAGAATGCAGAGGCTGTAAGCAGGATGAGCGTCAAACTCACGGAGATGTGTGCTGAGGCTGAAGCTTGTGATAATTCGCAGGTGACAGTTTTAGCCGATATTCAAGAGGAACTACAAGAGGAATACAAGGGTGAATTTTTGGATGAAGCCCAACAATTAGAATCTCTTGAGTGTCCCCGTGATCGGCTCATACCCATAGAAAATCCATTTATGGAAGAAGAGAAAGAATATCTCCCATTTGACCTTAATGGAGAAATAGATGTCGATGTTGAAAAGGTGTACACAAGTAAGGAAGTCAAGCACAATGCAATTTCAGAGTTGAGGTTGATTGGACCACACTCGAAGCATTTTTCGACATTAAGTTTGGTTGACAACACAGAAATAGAGTCTTCCAAGATTATAGAGAAATGTCTAGAGGAGGACCAAGCCCCGTATATTCTGAAATTTGCTAACTCGAAGCAACGAAATGACTTCACTTACTCAAGGGCCAACAAGTTCAAAAGAAAGCATCTACTGCTTGGTCCTTACAATTTTTCACCACCACGCCTGGAGCATAAGAGAAAATTAGAAAAGAAATTAGGGGTGAGATTCATATCCTCAAGGTGGAGGAAAAAGCGGTGAAACTTGGTACGTCGAGCCGCGACGGTAAACCAGGCGCTGCACGGGAGGCAACCCGTGAAAAATATTTTCTTTCTTTCTTTTTTTTTTAGTGTAAATAATTTTTATTTTTATTTTTCTTTTCTTGATTTGGTATATATTTTTGTTTTAGTTAATATTTTTCATTTTAGTTAGGGAAATCTATTAATCTAACCAATTTTGTTTAGTGAGGTGATTTTCAGGTCTAACGGAGAGAAATATGCATGGAATTGGGAAGAATAAGGCAAGGTATGAAAAAATAATTTAATTGAAGAAACAGTGCACTGGCGCGTTGGCTCCGTGTCACGGAGGAAGGGCTCCGCGTCACCCTCCGTGACACGTTGAAAGCGAAATCCGGATTTTTAAAATTTCCAGTAAGCCAACGCGTTGGCTCCATGTCACGGAGGAGGGGCTCCGCGTTACCCTCCGTGACACGTTGCCTTATATTTGGTGCCGGGTCACACCGGGTTGCCGGGTGACCCGCATGTTTTTCTTTAATGTAACCCCGATTTTTGCCCCTTTCTCCCCATTTCTTCTCCTTTCCGCGATGAAACACCCAAATCCCCCTCCCCAACCAACGTGCCACGCTACTAGGCAAAGAAATCGTCAAGTTTCTTCGGTTCTTCAACTCAAAGGTATGTTTTCCTCGTTTCTCTCAAATTTTTGGCGATTTTAGTCGTATTTGGGCATGTGAGGTGAGATATATCACCCTAAGTAGAAATTTAACATGATGTTGAGTTATTTGTGATTGATATATGTTCGGATTGTTGTAAGGAAGTGTGAGTTTGAGTGTTATCACTAACTCCTAGATGTATAGTCTAGTATAATCCTCAACGGAGTTGGTAGTCTTAATCGGTAGGAAATATGCTGACTTAGTCATCCGGTCTACAACCACCGATATCGAATCATATTGTTCGCGAGTACGAGGTAAACCTGTGATGAAGTCCATATTAACTTCCTCCCACTTCCAAGTAGGAATACTGATATCTTGAGTCATACCTCCAGTTCTATGATGTTCAACCTTAACCTGCTAGCAGTTCGGACACTTAGCTACAAATTTTGCAATGTCCTTCTTCATGCAGTTCCACCAATAGATTTTTCGTAGGTCACGGTACATCTTAGTGGAATCGAGATGAATAGAATTCCTGGAGCTGTGTGCTTCTGCCAGCATTCGTTGTTTCAAGTTGTCTATATCAGGAACACACAATCCACCCTAGTAATAAAGCACACCTTCTCTCCCTTTAGAGAAAGCCTCCACCTCTTTTTTTAGAACTACTTCATTCAACTTGAGTAGTATGGGGTCTTCATCTTGCTTTGACTTAACCTCTACTACCAGTGAGGATTCTAACCCACTCTAGACTACAACTCCTCCCTCAACTGAATCAACTAATTTCACTCCCAATCGAGCTAACCAATTGATATCTTTTGCCAGTTCTTTTTTACCCTCTTCAACCTGAGGAACGCTTCCCATAGACTTCCTTCTTAAGGCATCAGCCACCATATTGGCCTTGCCCGAGTATTATAGCACACTCATGTCATAATGCTTCAATAATTCCATCCTCCTCCTCTAACGAAGGTTCAAGTCCTTCCTACTGAACACATATTCAAGGCTCTATGGTAAGTGAAAACATCTACATGAACTCCATAGAGGTTATGTCTCCATATCTTTAAAGAAAATACCACTGCCACAAGTTCAAGATCATGAGTTAGAAAGTTCTTGTCATGAACCTTGAGCTGTTTGGAGGTATACACTATAACCTTACCCCGCTGCATCAGGATTGCAACCGAGGCCAACTCGGGAAGCATCATAATAAGCTACGAATCCATCAATTCCTTTTGGCAAGGTCAAAATCGGAGCTATAGTGAGTCTGATCTTCAACTCTTGGAAACTCTTCTCACAAGAATCTGACCGCTTAAACTTCAGTTTTTTCCGAGTCAGTTTGGTCAAAGGGGATGCAATGGAAGAAAATCCTTCTAGAAATCATCGGTAATAACTAGTTAAACCCAAGAAACTCCTGATATCTAATGGGGAAGTGGGTCTTGGCCAATCTTTTACTGCTGCTATGTTTTGAGGATCCACCTGAATACCCTCACCTAAGATCACATGACTGAGGAAAGCCACTGACTTTAACCATAATTCACACTTATTAAATTTAGCAAACAATAGATGGTCTTTAAGAGTATGCAACACTATCCTCAGGTGGTTAGCATGATACTCCTCATCCCTGGAGTATACTAAGATGTCATTTATGAATACAATTACGAACGTGTTAGGTACGGCTTGAATACCCAGTTCATCAGATCCATAAATGCTACAGGAGCATTAGTTAGTCCAAAAGATATAACCACAAATTCATAGTGACCATACCATGTTAGGAAAAATTTCACATTCCTTGACCCTAAGTTGGTGGTATCTCGATCTGAGGTCTATCTTGGAGAAATAACTAGATCCCTGAAGCTGATCAAACAAGTTGTCAATCTTGCGTAGAGGATACCTGTTCTTGACTTTAACATTGTTCAATTGATAGTAGTGGATGCACATTCTGAGCGTACCGTCTTTCTTTCGCTCGAATAAGACTAGAGCACCGTATGGAAAGATGTTAGGTCTGATGAAGACCTTATTTAGAAGGTCTTTCAGCTTTTCCTTTAACTCCTCAAGCTTAGCTGGAGCCATTCTGTAAGGAGGAATACAGATGGGATAGGTGTCTAGAAGAATGTCTATGTCGAAGTTTATTTCCCGCTCGGGAGGGACTCTGGGAAGAACTTCAGGAAACACGTTCGATAATTTGCTAACAACTGGAATTACCTTAATAGTCGGGGTCTGGGAATTGGAATCCCTGACCCTAACCAAGTGATAGATGCAACCCTTTGAAATTATTTTCTTGGCCTTAAGGTAGGAAATAAACCAACCCTTAGGCACTACAACACTACCCTTCCCTTCTAAGTCTGGTTCATTAGGAAACTGAAACCTGATAACTCTAGTTCTGTAATCGACTAAGGCATAACAGGAATGTAACCAATCCAATCCAAGAATAAGGCGGAAGTCAACCATGTCTAGATCTACTAGATCAACTTGGATAACTTTACTCAACACTGAGACTGGGAAACTTCTATATACATGGCTGGCTCTAACTAACTCATCAACTAGAGTAGAAACTAAAAAGGGTTCTGAGATGACTTCTGGACTAAAATCGAACTGAATAGAAATATATGGAGTCACAAAGAAAAGTATGGCTCCTAGATCTAACAAGGAATATACATCAATATGGAAAAAGGGCAACAAAAACGTAAATACATCAAGTGAGTTCTTTTGATCGTGACGAGAAGGTAAAGCGTAAAAACGATATTGGCGCTGCCCGCCATGCATACCTGAAGTTGTGCCCTGCTAAGCTAGACAACCTGCTGGGGCTGCTAAGGTAGTAGACTAGGGCTTCCCCATTCTATTGATGGAAAATCTCTCAATCGGTGCGCCGGTGTCACAATCCGAACGGAAGCCAGGATCGTAGACACGGGACAAGGGACCCCTAGAGATCCCACATCGACCCATGGCATAAGCATAGATATATATCATTAGTAAACTGAAGATTCAAAAATATAACCTCAATGGAATTCTAACTCAACATAACATCAGAATAAGCATCCTAAGATGAATACATACATGAGTCTTAAAAGCCTCTAATTTGGACGAGTTGATGGGAAAAGAACCCAACTAACTCAACAATATTGAGACTAAAAATACACAAAGTAACTAAAAGTCTTCCCCTCGAAGGATAAGGATCACCAACCAAGTAGGAGCTAACTCTGACAACCGACTACGAGCGGGGTTGAGCCTGGGAACTGGGTCCTGTATCATGAAATGATACTGCACAGAGAGTATGCGGTCTGTACGTGGAATGTACCGAGTATTCAAGTTAAGTAAACCGCTTAAGTAATGTAAATCATTAAAACATTTCATACCATATCATAAGCTTCAAAAATTGAGAGGAAGGACTACATGCATTCATTTTGAAATTGTTCTGATTTCATAATATGACAATGCATAACTTCATAACATCATAGCTAACGCGAATGACTCAAAGCTGAAACATGACATTTATAAGAAAAGCTTAATAATGAGTCAAACCTTTCTTTTAGGACATGCATGTGTAAAACAATAACCATGAGTAATGAATATGCAAGGCGGAATCATATAGACAATGGGAGACTCGTCACTTAACCAACATACCATGATAGAGCTTACGTGGTTCCGACTATCACAATCAAGTAGGCATAGCCATCCAAAACCTTGCCAGGGCTAAGGACGCTACCATAATATCGATATCAAGCGGAAGGCCCATTTGGGATAGGGGAAACCCACTAGCGAGGTCCCAAGTCATATAATAGTGTGAACCTACATTGGCGCATAGTTCTGGGGCGTAGGGTGTTCGACCCTTAGCCCGCTCGGTGCTAGACTCTTCTCCCAAAACAGGCAATGTTCTATATCGTATATAACAAAGCTCGACATCGTCTATTGACGAAGCTCAATAATGATATCATGCATAAACTCAACATCATATTAAACAAAGCTCAACATTGTCATTTGACAAAGCTCAATAATGGAATCATGCATAGAACCGACATCTTATGAAAATGAATCTCAATGATAACATACATCTCAATTATGAATTCATGCATATGAGAAGCTTATTTCGAAACATACCACAAGCTCAAATATAAGTGGGAGCATCTACTCCAAAACCATGTGGTAAGCTTACATTAGAGATATTACATCATCATACTTGATATAAGGGCCTTGCCAAAAACTTTATCATGCTTGGATCTACTCAATTCATTTTGAAAACAATATTGTAATCATTGGTAGCATTAGAAACATGCTTTTTATCATCAAATCTCATCATCATCATACATTCATCATCATTCCCTTCTTTAATGAACTTCTCATCCATGGGCATTTAAATATTATAGTTTAGAAAACTTAATTTTGATTGAAAAAAAATTTAAAATCTACCCAAACTTCACAATTCATCAATGTAAACGTAATCTAATCGTACCCATGTATAGAAATTGAAGAATTATGCAATTGGGTAAAAACTCCATAACCTGATCAGGAATTTCTCATACTTAACTAGAGATTTGGGCATGGGTGAGGAAGGAAACACCCTCTCATAACCCTACATACCTGGAAGGGATTGATTCCAGCAAATCATTGATTGCCCAAGAGGAAAATGGATGGAAACCTTGAATACTAGCCTTGAACCATCTCTTCAACTTCTCAAGCTTGCATGCATGGAATGAATGACTTATAATAGGTTTTCCCCTCTTAAAACCCACTAAAACGAGCCTTAAAAAATGTAGTATAGGCCCCTAGGACTTAGAAATTACCAAAAAGCCCTATTAAAATGGTAGAATTTGTCTGATTGTCAGTCCCCACGAGGGACTGGATGACTTGTGCTCACAGGCCACGACTCGTAGCTAGGAGTCATTTGGTTCACTGCTCAAAACCTCTAGGGGACCTCACTAAAGTTACCACGACTCGTGGTGGATGACTACGACTCATGGTCACGATCTGTGGCTTCTACTACCCAATGCCTTCTTGCCAACAACCAATCTAGGCCACGGGAGACCTCACGAGTTGTAAGGCCTGACCAAGACTCGTGGTCATGCCCTTGGTCTTCTCAACAAACCCTCCTAACCCAGCTGGACCATGATTCACCTCATGACTCATGGTTACTCCTCACGATTCTTCCTATCACGTGGTGCGAAATTTTAATTTTTCACCGTTTTGACTGTCGGGTCTAATCCTTGGCTTCTCGAGGTATAACAATATCTCCCCCTTGGGAACATTCGTCCTCGAATGTTAAAACCACACAGAAACTCAGAAACATGCAATCATCATATGCAAACACTGATTATTTAAATCAAAAACTGACGGAATGTCTACCCCAAAGAGAGCTACATAGTTGAGCTGAATTCAGACATCACATACATCTATCATAACATAAATCAAACTTGCACACACGAACTGAACATGGAAACTGATTAGAGGATTAGGGAAAAAACTGATACTTCAAACTAAAACTGAGCCAGTAGGGAATAGGTGGGGGTATTTAGCCATCATAGCCGCTTCAACTTCCCTCATAGCTCCCTCAACATATTGATTTCTCCAAAATACTTTTACCAAAGCTACTTCTTTATTCCTCAGCTTCCGAACCTGACGATCCAAGATTGCAACTGGAATTTCCTCATAGCTGAGGCTATCTCTCACACCAACACTTTCCACTAGGACAACTAAAGCTGGATCACCGAAGCACTTTTTCAAGAGCGATACATGAAAAATAGGATGAACTGAAGATAACTTTGATGGCAAGTCCAACTCATACGCTACCTTACCAACTCTTCTCATAATCCAGTCAGGACCAACATAGTGGGAACTAAGTTTCCCTTTCCTTCCAAACCCACATGACTCCCTTCATTAGGGATACCTATTCGATTGGTTTGGTTAGGGGTTAAAAACCGACACGCAAGTACACGTGGTCAAACAAGTAATAAAGTGGCTAAGTAAGCCAAGTATCGAACCAAGGAGACTCTGGATAAGTAAAAATTGCTCAAGTATACTATATTCTATCGTACTTCTATATATGCTAACAACAACGTAACCAAAAGTTAAATAATTTTTGTTTATAAATTATATACTAAAAATATTAACAAATATCTACTTTCAATTGAAACTATGGATATGAGCATGCCAAGGTTAAGAACAAGTAATGAACTTGATTATAATCATAACTTGGTTAATCTTCTCTTCCTGTTGCTAGCCAAGAACATTAGCCAAGAGATTAAAACTCTCGTATTTAATCTCACTTAAAAATCATAAACCATCCGTCTACATTTCTGTGATCTAATGCAATTTATGACCTAGCAATACAATTTCGGTTCCTAATTTGACTAATACGGCTTTCAAGTATATTTCTATCAAGAAAGCACATCAAAACCCAATTTTCCCAAATCAAGTTAAGAACAATACCCTATTAATTCACAACTTTCCAATTTCGTGCTCTCTCGAGTGAAATCGGACTTTTTAGATGTACATTAATGTCGGCCACACACCAATGCAGTAGAAATAGGAATTAATAGAACAACATAGAAGAAGAAGATGAAAAACCATATAATTCAATAATCAAAATTCATCACCATTGTTCATAACCTCAGCAAGGAAGAGAATTAGCCACTCATTTGTGGATTAATCATCCTAAAACAAGTGTTAATATACAAACAATTGATTGAAAGAAGAATGAAAGAGAGAAAAACCCTGAGCTTTTTCGTCCCTCAACTGCCTGTAACCCACGTCCTTGCTCCACCAAGTCTGAATTTCTTAAAAATAAGCCTAAGTGTTCTATTTATACTAGTGGGTATTTTTCCCGAAATAACAAGCAACGTGTCACGGAGTGCATCGCGGAGCACTGCCTCCGTGACACGGCGTGGACGCGGACCCTCTCTGGAATTTTAGGGTCCAGGAATAAAGCTTCAACGTGGCACGGCGTGCAACGCGGTGGCTTGCCTCCGTGCCACGGAGCTGTCGCGAGGCTTCACTGGAAATTGACAAATTAATCACCCTTCAGGCAGTGTGCCTCCGCGATGGTAGCGTGGCATGGCTCCATCGCGGTGTCCCTTTACATTGTGCAGTCCAATGTCTTTTTCGTGCTCGCATCCAAGTCCAACTCCGATATTGTTCCAACATGCATTTTAGCTCCTCGAAATCACATTTTACCTACAAAACAATGCTAATCATGTTAGTTAGTATAAATTCACATTTTATTACCAATTACATGAAAATGTATACACATTGCACAATAAACAAGGCGAAAATGATACGTTTGAGTATCACTTGGGCATATAAATCTGCCCAAGATCACTTACCCCACACTTAAATCCTTGTTCGTCCTCGAACAACACATACACAACTCATGCAAATTACATCCCAACCTTCGCCACTATGGTGCGACAATTTACGCTACGGTCATCCCGATCATTCAATATTGTAAATCATCAAGAAAACATGCATGGTCTTACAATGCAATGACCTTTAATACATCAACACTTCCTAGACTTTAAGAATCGACCCTCGGTATCGGCAAACTCATGCAAATCAGCTAATCAGGATATCCGACACGAACATCTATCTTTCATCAAGCATGTGCCCTCACAACTCAAGAGAATCTTCCCCTTTTTGTTCATGTGACACACAAACACTCAAGTAGGGGCATGTAAAAATTAATTTCACTCTCTCTCCCAAAAGAATTCACATGCATCATGTCATGACCCATAGGCTTGCCCTTAGTGTATTACTCCACTAATATAAAGAAATGCAATGTAAGATCACGTAGGACTTTAATGGGTTGTAATGGAAGCTATGGAACAAGTATATATTGGATTAGCCAATAATAGTCACTAGCATCCTTAAGCGCCTTTTCGACACATTCCCATCAACTCATGGACATTGTTTCTCTCTTTTCTTTTTTTCATCATCCCATTCATGCTGGTTTACTTTCGTATGGCCCATTTCACCAAACACACTTGACACGACAACAAAGGTTTTTCATGCACCTTCATTATCATTTAATTATAACAAGTGCACCCTCCACCTTTTTCTTTTCTTTCCTCACTCTGCTTTTCTTTTTCTTTCCACTATTCTCACTCTTTGACACTTTGGGAAAAAATTCTTCTTAGGCGCTTAAGAGTTTTGTATAGACTTTACGGCTAATGAAAAGAAAGAATTAAGCTCAGTTTATACAATTTTGGACAAAAGAAAGAAAGAATCGGCTAAAGGCTCAACGGGCTGACTAGGGTATACAATCACATAAAAAGGTAGTGTATGACAAGAAAAAAATAGAAACTCTCAGTTAAAACAAAGAAATGCCTACATCCTTTCCAACACTACACCTCCTTCATTTCGTTTTGTACACACACCAGGCAAGTTCTAGACACTTCACAATAGCATGGAATAACAACACCTCACTTCACACTTCATGCACATGCTCGATTCAAGATGCATTCACAGACTCTTTAATTAGCCAATTACATGAATTCAAAATTTAAGCCTCAATCACACCGAATCGAATTCTACAGCCTAGGTAACTCAACATATTTACAAAATTGCATGCTTTCATACGAATCACTTTTACATTTTGAATATCAGTTACAACACGCAACCATAATTTCACAACCATATAGTAACTACATGTTCCGTGATGCAATCCACCAAAGAAAAAAACTGAAAATAAATTAAAATCACTACTCCTACCGACTACATTTCCCTTAAGACGGTCGTCATCCATCCATCATAGGGAACGGTCACTAACTATGACGTCGGTTCAATGGGACTATTCTCGGTAAAAGAACCGAAAACAAACTCCGAGAAACCCAAAAACAAAAAATTGAAAAATTTTTCAAACATCGATCATTTCGATGGAAAATAATATTTACAAAATATTATAAATATGAAAAAAATATTTTTGCAAAATTTTAAAAATATCGATCATTTCGATAGAGAAAAAAAACATAAGAAAATATTTACAAAAATTTTTACAGACTTAGCTGGCAAACACAACATTTCACAACACACATCATCAATTACCACAAATATATACAGATACAAACCAGTTTGCACTTCACAAACAAAGGGAAACATAAACATACAAAACAAAACAAAACAGAGGAAAAACATACAACAAACCAGCCCAGCCCCAGCACCTAACTACTCCCCACCCCACATTTAAATCGAACACTGTCCCCAGTGTTCACAAAAATTAAAATCACAAAATTTTGGGTGGTGGAACTCCCTGATCAGTCGAAATATTCGACTTCTTCATCTGGTGCTGCTGCCTCATCGCCCATGTCCGAGTCACCTCCATCGTCGTCCTCGAACTCCACATCGAAGTCCTCCCGACGTGTCCCCTCATTCGTGGGGACATCATCGTCAGTGGGCTCTACAAAGGCTGGCCCCACTCGGCATAGAGCCCTGGCGTTTTCGCCAAATGTGTAATCCAGCTCGAGCTGCCATAATTCCTCCTCCGTGGCTGGTCTCCTACCAATTCGAAGCTAAAGCATTTGCATACCAAACATCCGTGCCATGTACTGGTCGTCACGAGCATGTCGCTCGCCAAGTGTCAGCACTGGCCCGTGTGTGGTGTCGGGTGCCTTAGTTTTGGTCACATCAAGGGCCCTCCGCTCCAACTGTGGGATGTAGTCCAAAGCCTCTTCCTCGACGTCGAGGCCCCGGAGAAAGGTGGTGATAAGTCCTCTGAACCCATACCTGTGGCCCTGGTGTAATTGGGCTCTCTTCATGGCGAATATGATGACAGCCCCAACATTAATCTCTAGCCCTTTCATCAGAGGATACACCAGGAAGACACGGTCCTGGGTCACATCAGTCATGTGCACCCCCGGGATTAGGCACGAACAGACTATCTTCAGCCAGATTCTGGCCTCCCTATTCATTTGAGAATACGGCAAGGTCTGGTGGTAACCCCTTTCTTTATGTCTGCTCCATCTGGCTGTGGATCGAGCCCCACATAATGTGCGTCTGATATCGGCATATGGTGGGGTTATGTTCAGCTGGCGGAGAACGTGGGCGTCTGTGTCCCGCGCTCTGATGATGGCATTTAATTTCTGGGGTTCCAGAGTGACAATCTGCCCTCTGATTTTTATTGTGTGGCTTCTGATGGTCCGGTTCCAATTTGCATAGAACTCCCGAACTAGATGAAGGTTTTATTCCTTGGGCTCCTGAAATATGAAGCTGAGCCCAGCTGCCTCGATCCTTTTCACTATGCGGGGGAACTCCTGTGCTAGTGGTTCCCGTGCAATATGCTCCTCGGGGAAGTATTTATTTTCCTTGTGTTTAGCGTACCACTTCTTCCCTTCATCGGTTACCCACCCCGTTCCGTATTGGCGGCGTTGGCCGCGCGGAACTGCTGGTGCAGCTGGGACTGCTGTGCCCAGTCTAAGTCGTTTTCTCCCGGTGCCTGAAGTAGATGCACCCTTACCCTTATCCTGCCTACTTGCCATTGTACCTGTCAACACAAATGAACAAGCCAAATGTAAAGCTAAATGCATGTTAACTTCGGCTAAGGTTGGGTTAAGCTAAGTTCACCCCACACTTAGTCCTTAGCTACGTTTACGATACCATGGCGAGGATCACTTTATTTACACCAAGAAACAAACAACTATACATTTCATGCTTAGTGCGTTCGCAAAGAAAATTTCGACAGTATAACCTTAGCGTACTACTCAGACTTCATACAGCTAATCCAAATCCTACCATCGCTAGCAATTCAACCATCGCACTTAGCAAAGAAAACAACAAACAAAATCAACAACACAAATTCTATATACACATGAACCTATATAATCAACCAATTCGAACAATTTTCAACTTTTTCCCAAAATCCCGAGAATTCATAGTCTATTACATTCAAACAATATTTACAACGACTTATCTCAATACACAAGCACACCCCGGCATATAATTCACCAATTTACCAAGTTACCCATTTCGATTTCAACAACCGAGCCCTAGAATTGAATTTCACAATCAAATTCGAATCATTCACGCAATCGACAAGTTCAAATGCTCATTACAACATTCCGAACATTTATCAATCAAAGAATAACTCAATTTCATGCTAAATTTCTACTTAGGGTGATTGATATCACCTCCCATGCTCAAATTCGACTAAAATCGCCAAAAACTTGAGAGAGAATAGGAAAACATACCTCGTAGTTGAAAAACCGAAGAAAACTCGATAATTTCTTTGCTTAATACCGTGTCACGTTGATGGGAGAGGGAAATTTAGGTGTTTGGTCGTGGAGAAGTGAGAAAATGAGGGAAAAGGGAATAAAATCGGGGCTTAAAATGAAGGGAAACACGCGGGTCACCCGGCAACCCGGTGTGACCCGTCACAAAATATAGGGCAACGTGTCACGGAGTGCATCGTGGTGCACTACCTCCGTGACACGGAGCCATCGCGATGGCTCACTGGAATTTTTTTAAAACTTAAGATTAAACCTCAACGTGTCACGGAGGGTAACGCGGAGGTCCTCCTCCGTGACACGGAGCCATCACCCCAGCTCACTGTCTCTTCATTTTATTCATTTTTTCATACCTTGCCTTTTCCTTCACGATTCTGTGCACATTTTTCTCCGGTAGACCTGAAAATCACCTCACTAAAAAAAATTGGTTAGATTAATAGATTTCACTATCTAAGATGAAAAATACTAACTAAAACAAAAATTTTGTACTAAATCAAGAAAAAGAAAAATTAAAATAAAATCTAATTACACTTTACAAACTAAAAGAAAAAAATATTTTTCACGGGTTGCCTCCCGTGCAATGCCTGGTTTACCGTCGCGGCTCGACGTCCTTTATGCTCAATTGTCCACTAGGTTGATGGACGATTTCTCATGATCATTGTCCTCCCCCAAGTAGTGCTTACATCTCTGCCCATTTACCAAGAACGTAGCACTCCGATCTTCTTGCCACACTTCTACGGCCCCGTGAGGGGTCATTCTTACCACTTCAAATGGTCCCGACCATTTAGACCTTAGCTTACCAGGAAACAACTTCAACCTCGAATTAAAGAGCAAAACTTTCTATCCCGGCTCGAAAATGCGATGCACCACATGCTTATCATGCCATCTTTTGGTTCTTTCCTTGTAGTACTTAGCACTCTCATAGGCATGCCAGCGGAACTCATCAAGTTCACTGAGCTGCATTAGTCTCTTTTTGCCCACCAGCTCTGAGTCCATATTTAGTTTTCTGACAGCCCAGAAAGCTCGGTGCTCTAATTCCACCGAGAGATGACATGCTTTGCTGTAGACCAATCAGTATGGTGAGGTTCCAATCGGTGTCTTATAAGCAGTTCGGTAAGCCCACAACGCATCGTCGAGTTTGCTTGACCAATCATTCCGTTGTGTATTCACCATTTTCTGAAGAATCAGCTTCACCACCCTATTTGACACCTCTACTTGCCCACTAGTTTGGGGGTGGTATGCTGTTGCCACTTTATGGCGCACCCCATACTTGGCTAGTAATTTCTTGAAACTTGCATTGACAAAATGAGCCCCTCCATCACTGATAATTGCTCGGGGTGTCCCGAAACTTGCGAGGATGTGTTTTTTCACAAACTTCGTTACTACCTTGTTGTCATTTCTGGGGCAAGCTATTGCTTCCACCCATTTTGACACATAATCTACAGCCACCAAGATGTAACGATTACCAAATGACGGTGGGAATGGACCCATGAAGTCAATGCCCCATACATCAAAGGGCTCAACTTCCAGTATATTCTACAAAGGCATCTCTTGTCTTTTGCCAATTGATCCTGTACGCTGACATCTATCACACATTTTGACATACGCCATAAAGTCTCTGAACAGTTTTGGCCAAAAGAAACCTGACTGTAGAACCTTGTGTGTTGTTCTCTCACCTCCGTGATGCCCTCCATACAATGAACAATGGCAGCCCCTCAACACTTTTGCTATCTGACTCTCTGGGATGCATCTTCTCATCACCTGATCTGGTCCCTGTTTGAACAAATATGGCTCATCCCATACATAATGTCGGCTGTCATGCCTCAATTTCCTTCTTTGCTGGTCTGTTGTTTCAGGTGGGTAGACTCCGCTCACTAGCAAGTTGACTATGTCTGCATACCAGGGAACTTCAGCTTCTCCCACCGCCAAGAGTTGCTCATCTGGGAATTCTTCATTTATGTTATCACTTTCAATCACATGCGACCGACTTTCCAGTCGTGATAGGTGATCTTCTACTTGGTTCTCGCTTCCCTTTCTGTCTCTGATCTAAAGGCCGAACTCCTGCAACAATAAGATCCATCTAATCAATCTGGGCTTAGCATCCTTCTTGTTGAATAGGTACCGAATAGCTGCATGATCGGTGTACACCACAACTTTTGAACCCACCAAATAAGACCTGAATTTGTCAAATGCAAACACCAAGGTTTAGCATCTCTTTCTCTGTGACTGTGTAATTGCTCTGGGCTGTATTCAGCGTTTTGCTTGCATAATTAATAGAATGGAAAATTCTATTTCTTCTTTGTCCCAATACGGCTCCCACAGCTACATCACTGGCATCACACATCAGCTCAAATGGTTGTTCCCAATCAGGAGAAGTAAGTATAGGTGCTTCTATCAATTTCTGCTTCAACTTTTCAAATGCTGTAACACACTCATCATTCAACTCAAACTTTACCTCCTTTTCTAGCAGTCTGCATAGTGGTCTAGAAATATTGGAAAAGTTTTTGATGAATTGTCTGTAGAATCCTGCATGCCCCAGAAAACTGCGCACACCTTTCACTGACACTGGTGGTGGCAATTTTTTAATAACCTCGATCTTAGCACGATCGACTTCCAACCCCTTTTTAGATAATTTGTGGCCAAGGAAAATCCCCTCCTTCACTAAGAAGTGGCATTTCTCCCAGTTTAATACAAGGTTGGATTCTTCACATCGAGCCAACACCCTGTCAAGATTCTGCAAACAAGTAGCAAACGAATTACCGAAAACAGAAATATCATCCATAAATACCTCAACAAAATCCTCAACCATGTCATGGAAAATAGCCATCATGCATCTCTGGAATGTGGCGGGTGCGTTGCATAACCCAAACGGCATCCTCCTGAAAGCATATGTCCCATAAGGACAGGTGAAAGTAGTCTTCTCTTGATCCTCCGGAGCTATGGCTATTCGGTTATAACCAGAGTACCCATCAAGGAAGCAACAATACTCCTGTCCTGCCAACCTATCAAGTATTTGATCAATAAAAGGGATGGGGTAATGATCTTTCCTCGCGGCTTTGTTTAGCTTTCTGTAGTCCATACAAATCCGCCAGCTTGTGACGGTTCGAGTATTGATCAACTCATTTTTCTCGTTGGGGACTACAGTCATCCCCCTTTCTTAGGAACACATTGAACGGGGCTGACCCACTCACTGTCTGAAATTGGGTAGACCACACCTGCATCAAGCCACTTGATTGTTTCTTTCCTTACCACATCCTTCATTGCTTGATTAAGTCTCCGTTGCGGCTGAACGATTGGTTTGGCTCCTTGCTCCATGAATATCCTGTGTGTGCAGAAAGCTGGATTAATACCCTGAATGTCAGACATTTGCCAACCCATTGCTTTCTTCCTCTTTCTGAGGACACCCAATGCTGCCTTTTCCTGTGCCTCCGTCAAGTCTGCAGAGATGATAACTGGTAACGTCTCCCCCTCCCCCAAAAAGATATATTTTGGATGGGGAGGCAATTCTTTCAGCTCCAGCTTCGGTGCCTCCTCAACGGATGGTTTCGGCAAAGGCTATAGAGATCTCATCAATGACTGGAATTCCTGTCTCCTCGGATGATTAGGTACCCCATTCAACAATTGGACCATTCCACACGCCTCTCTATCCCCAAAATGATCAGAATGCGTCAACGCTCTTTCCAATGGGTCTTGAGATTCAACAACCTGCCTAATTTCTCCATGTTCAACCACACTAATTTCTGAAAGCTCCTCATTTATAGCTGGCAGCTTCATGGCTTTTAGCACATCAAATACCTCTACCTTGTCATGTGCTCGCATTGTAAGTTAACCCGCAGCTACGTCGATTAATGCTTTCCCGGTTGCCAAGAAGGGTCGTCCCAAAATAAATGGGACTTCAGCTTCTGGTTCAAAATCCAGAACAATGAAATCAACCGGAAAAATGAGGGATCCCACTTGCACAAGCACATCCTCAACAATGCCATCCGGCCTAGCTAAGGATCTGTCTGCTAACTGCAAGATTACGGTTCCTCCAATTTGAGTTGTAGCCGCTACCAAACTGCTGCTGATTTCTTTGTGCATTGCCCACAAAGTTAACCGAATCTGGGTTTGCTCCACAGCACTCAGCTGAGTGCTCACTGCTTCCACACACTTCACACCACATTTGCTGGACCGCATTGACTGAAGTTGAAGGCTGGTTCAAATTCATGTTGCTGAAGTGGTTGTTCAACTGATTCTGCAAGGCAGCTATCTGTGCAGCGATAGCTGTAAATCCATCCACTTCAAGCACTCCTGTTGCTTTCCTTGCTCCACCTCAAGATGAATCAGCATTCCATTCTGGATTGCCCTATGAAATCCGGTTGAGCAAAGTGTACAGCTCCTCATAAGTCTTTTCCAGCACTTGCCCTTCAGCTGCTGAGTCTAGCAAAATTTTAGTATGGGGTTCCAAACCCTCAATAAATGTGTGTACCAACACCTCATTGGACTGATGATGATGAGGACAGTCCCGCAACATGGATTTAAATCTTTCCCAGGCTTGATATAAATTTTCTCCCTCCCTTTGTTTGAAACTTAGAATTTGACTTCTAAGTCTGGCTGTTTTACCAGAGGGAAAAAATCTTATCAAGAACTTTCATGCTAGATCATCCCACGTTGAGATAGAATTTGGTGGCTCAGCTTTTAACCACCTCTTGGCTTCACCATGTAATGAGAACGGAAATAGTGTGAGCCGAACATAATCAGGTGACACTCCAGCGGGTATATAAGTGTCACTTATCTCCAAAAAGTTCTGGAGATGTTGTTGTGGGTCTTCATGAGGGAAACCGGTAAATTTCCCGCTTGTGTGCAATAGTTGCACCATGTTCTACTTGAGTTCAAATCTCCCTCCAGGCTCGGGTTTGCGAATACTTGAATGTACATAGTTGGCATGTGGGATTGCCACCTCGCGAAACGGCCTTGCTGCTGCTCCATCGGGCACTAACACTGCCCTCACAACCGGTGGATTTTGTTGCTCCATAATAGTCTGTCTGAGCAACTGCAGCTTCTTTTGTAGAGCTTCTCTGTGTTTACTATGAAATTCACGTTCAGGCTCTATATAAGATTCCACCAGCTCCTTGTCCTTTGCCAGTGTTCACAGAAATCAAGTCTGCAAAATACAGGTTAATACCAAGTTGTCAACACTTAAGAAAATAAAATAAAAATACAGTAAATTTACACTTAACACAATTTCACCAATTGCCTAGTCTCCCCGGCAACGGCGCCAAAAACTTTTTCGATTGGTTTGGTTAGGGGTTAAAAACCGACACGCAAGTGCACGTGGTCAAACAAGTAATAAAGTGGCTAAGTAAGCCAAGTATCGAACCAAGGAGAGTCTGGATAAGTAAAAATTGCTCAAGTATACTATATTCTATCTTACTTCTATATATGCTAACAACAACGTAACCAAAAGTTAAATAATTTTTGTTTATAAATTATATACTAAAACTATTAACAAATATCTACTTTGAATTGAAACTATGGATATGAGCATGCCAAGGTTAAGAACAAGTAATGAACTTGATTATAATCATAATTTGGTTAATCTTCTCTTCCTGTTGCTAGCCAAGAACATTAGCCAAGAGATTAAAACTCTCGTATTTAATCTCACTTAAGAATCATAAACCATCCGTCTACATTTCTGTGATCAAATGCAATTTATGACCTAGCAATACAATTCCGGTTCCTAATTTGACTAATACGGCTTTCAAGTATATTCCTATCAAGAAAGCACATCAAAACCCAATTTTCCCAAATCAAGTTAAGGACAATACCCTATTAATTCACAACTTTCCAATTTCATGCTCTCTCGAGTGAAATTGGACTTTTTAGATGTACATTAATGTCGGCCACACACCAATGCAGTAGAAACAAGAATTAATAGAACAACATAGAAGAAGAAGATGAAAAACCATATAATTCAATAATCAAAATTCATCACCATTGTTCATAACCTCAGCAAGGAAGAGAATTAGCCACTCATTTGTGGATTAATCATCCTAAAACCAGTGTTAATCATACAAAAAATTGATTGAAAGAAGAAAGAAAGAGAGAAAAACCCTGAGCTTTTTCGTCCCTCAACTGCCTGTAACCCACGTCCTTGCTCCACCAAGTCTGAATTTCTTAAAAATAAGCCTAAGTGTTCTATTTATACTAGTGGGAATTTTTCCCGGAATAACAAGCAACGTGTCACGGAGTGCATCGCGGAGCACTGCCTCCGTGACACGGCGTGGATGCGGACCCTCTCTGGAATTTTAGGGTCCAGGAATAAAGCTTCAACGTGGCACGACGTGCAACGCGGTGGCTTGCCTCCGTGCCAAGGAGTTGTCGCGAGGCTTCACTGGAAATTGACAAATTAATCACCCTCCAGGCAGTGTGCCTCCGCAATGGTAGCGTGGCACGGCTCCATCGCAGAGCCCCTTTACATTGTGCAGTCCAATGTCTTTTTCGTGCTCGCATCCAAGTCCAACTCCGACATTGTTCCAACATGCATTTTAGCTCCTCGAAATCATATTTTACCTACAAAACAATGCTAATCATGTTGGTTAGTATAAATTCACATTTTATTACCAATTACATGAAAATGTATACACATTGCACAATAAACAAGGCGAAAATGATACGTTTGAGTATCACTTGGGCATATAAATCTGCCCAAGATCAATACCTTCATAAATACCCAATCGTCCACCTCGAACTCCAACTCTCTCCTCCTCACATCAGCATATGACTTCTGACAACTCTGAGTGGTTTTCATCCTATCCCTTGTCAACTAAACCTTCACCAAGCCTCATGAACCGAATCAGGTCCTATCATAGCTACCTCACAAACCTCAAACCATTTGATGGGTGATGTGCATCTCTGACCATAAAGAGCCTCGAATGGTGCCATTTGGATACTAGAGTGATAGCTGTTATTATAAGAAAACTCCCGATCAAGGGCAAGTGATCATCCCAACTACCCTTAAAGTCCATCACATAAGCTCTCAACAGGTCCTCGAGAGTTTGAATTGTCCACTCTGCCTAACCATCCATTTGCGAATGAAATGCTGTGCTAAGTTTAACTTGAGTCCCAAGCCCCGGTATAAGATAATAGACAAGGGCACTCCATGTAATCGCACCAACTCCTGGATATACAGTTTGGCATAATCATCCGCTGAATATGTGGTTTTGACCGGTAGAAAATGTGCAACCTTTGTCAACCTGTCTACCACCACCCAAATAGAATTGTGGTGTCGGCGTGTACGAGGTATGCCTGTAATGAAATCCAGTTAATCTCTTCCCACTTCCAAGTGGGAATGCTAATAACCTGAAGTACACCTCCTAGCCTTTGATGCTCGACTTTCACTTGCTGACAGTTTGGGCATCTGGCTACGAATTCCACAATGTCCTTTTTCATGTCGTTCCACCAATATATTTCCGCAAATCATGATACATCTTTGTGGCACCAAGATGGATAGAATACCTAGATCCATGCGCCTCGTGCAATATTTGTTCCCTCAAACTATCAACATCTGGAACACATAGACGACCCAGGTACCGCAACACCACATCTCCCCCTTGAGAGTAAACCTCCAGTTCCTGACTTCGAATGGCTTCCTTCAGCTTTACCAAAATTGGATCCTCATCTTGTCTAGCTTTCACATCAGTCACCAAGGATGATTCTGACCCGTTTTGCACAACAACGCCGCCATTGGTCGAGTCGACCAATCTAACTCCCAACCTTGCAAGTCGATGGACATATCTTACCAGTTCCTTCTTTCCCTCATCCAGGTGGGACACACTCTCCATAGAGAGCCTACTAAGTGCGTCCGCTACCCCATTAGCCTTACCCGGGTGGTAAAAGACACTCATGTTGTAATCTTTTAGTATCTCCAACCACCTCCTTTGTTGAAGATTGACATCTTTCTACGTGAACACATATTGCATGCTCTTGTGGTCCGTAAATACATCCACGTGGACCCCATACAAGTAATGTCGTCGTATCTTCAATGCAAACACCACCGCAGCCAACTCGAGATCATGAGACGGATAATTCTTCTCATGGACTTTCAACTGTCTTGAGGCATATTCTATAACCTTCCCATGTTGCATCAAGACACACCCAAGTCCAATTCTCGCAGCATCACAATACACTATAAAACCATCGGTACCCTCGGGTAGGGTCACACTAGTGTTGAAGTGAGTCCGAACTTCAACTCTTGCAAGCTTTTCTCACAAGCCTCCAACCATTAGTACTTTACCTTCTTCTGAGTCAACTTGGTCAAAGTGCAATAGATGAAAAGCCCTCAACAAATCTTTTATAGTAACCCGCTAAGCCCAAAAGCTCCTGATATCAGATGGGTTCACCGGTCTAGGCCAATTCTTCACCGCCTCAATTTTCTGAGAATCTACCTTTATGCCCTCACTCGATATCACATGGCCCAAGTATTCCACTGAGTCCAACCAAAACTCACATTTGTTAAACTTTGCATACAACTGGCGATCCTTGAGGGTCGGAAGCACTACTCTCAAGTGAGAAGCATGCTCCTCCTCGCTCTGAGAGTATATAAGGATGTCATCAATCAACACAATCACGAACATGTCTAAATATGCCTTGAACACCCTGTTCATTAGATCCATAAAACTTGCAGGGGAATTGGTTAGTCCAAAAGACATAAAAACAAATTAGTAGTGACCATACCAAGTCCTGAAAGCAGTTTTCGAAATGTCACTCTCCCGAACCCTGAGCTGGTGATACCCAGATCTGAGATCAATCTTGGAGAAACACTTGGAACCCTGAAGCTAGTCAAACAAATCATCGATCCTGGGTAAGGGATACCTGTTCTTAATGGTTACCTTGTTCAACTATTGATAGTCAATGCACATCCGAAGCAAACCATCCTTCTTCCTGACAAATAACCCTGGTGAACCCCATGGAGACTTACTCGGCCTAATAAATCCCTTATCTAATAGGTCCTTCAATTGATCCTTCAACTCTTTTAGCTCGGTTGAAGCCATTCTGTAGGGTGGAACAGATATAGGCTGCGTGTCGGGAAGAAGATCTATACCGAAATCAATCTCCTTCTCGGGAGTGACACTTGGCAAATCATTAGGAAAGACTTGTAGATACTCACATACTACTAGAACTGATTGGATAGTCGGGGTTTTGGACTCAACATACTTAACACTAACTAGATAGTACATGCAACCCTTAGAAATCATCTTCCTGGCCTTAAGGTAGGAAATGAATCGACCTACAGGCATAGATGAACTACCCTTCCGTTCTAAGACTAGCTCACCCAGAAATCTAAACTCTACTGCCTGGGTTCTACAATTAACTGAAGCATAGAATGCAAATAACCAATCCATGCAGAGAATAACATCGAAATCAGTCATGCCTACCTCTATTAACTCTGCTGAGGTTGGGCAATCTCTATACACCCATCTAAATCTAACTAAGTCACCTACTAGAGTGGGAATTGAGAATGGTTCTGACAAGACATCGGGACTGACTCCAAAGCTACTGGCCACATAAGGTGTCACAAAAGATAGGGTGGCCCCCGGATCAAGAAATCATATACATCAATATGGAAAACTCACAACATACCAGTGACCACATTCGGGGAGACCTCGTGCTCCTGATAGGAAGCTAAAGCATAGAATCAGTTCTGGCGCTGATCGCCAGTTGTGCTAGTAGATTCCCCCTGATGGGCTGAGCGTGGAGGAGGGGCTACTGAACTAGAATCTAGGCCTTATCCCCCAACCTAATCCTGTCACACAGGTGGACAATCTCTAAGAATGTGTTCATGAGGCCCACACCCGAAAGAAGCACCTGATCCTGCCAAGCACTGGCCTGTATTCCTCGGCTACATCTACGACAAGCTGGGATGCTAGAATCTGCTGGTCTGCTGCTCTGCCCCCTCGATCCTAATGTTCACCCTCTCTAATCACATCCAGGCCTGGATAGAACACTCAATGCCGAAGATGTCTGGGATGACAATCTCTTGTGAATCTGTTGTTGGTGCCCCCCACCGGACCTCTGTTAAGAGAGCCTGTGTTCCTCGGTCTTGGCCCTCTTGGCCTCCCTCTATCTCGAATGTGCCGCCTCCATCTGTTGGGCGTACAACACTATACGAGGGAAGTCCATATCTTAGTGAAGCATAGCAATCCGACACTCCTTGTCAAAATACCCTACTATACCATGTACAAACCTGCTCACCCACATCCTATGGTCAGCCACTTACTCTTGGGAATATTTCAATAGGCGAGTGAACTCAAAGGAATACTCTTGTACTATCATTCTTCCCTGCTTCATGTTTATAAACTCAGTCGTCTTCAGCTCCCTCATCTCCCGAGGGAAGAGATGATCCAGGAATGCAACCTGAAACTCCTCCCACGTGATCGAACCTGGTCCTGCGACCCTGCTATCCTTCCATTGGAGAAACCAGATATGCGCAACCCCCTTCAACTGGTAGGAGGCCAACTCTGTGCAATCAACACTACTCACCCCCATGACTTGGGTGATCTTGACAATCTCATCCACGAACTCATGTGGGTCCTCATCTACCTTTGACCCCGTGAACTCAGGAAGATTCATCCTTAAGAAGTCCCTAACTCGATCCGCGGTTGCATTACCATTATATGGAATATACGCAATGGCCTGCTAATTGACCTGACCGGTCAAGGCCTGCGCAAGCATCTGAATAGTTGTCTGGAACTCAGCATGAGCGGCTGGCTTCGGTGCTTGAGGCACCTGAACTGGTGGGGCTGGCTGATGCCTATAACCATTTCCTTCCTCATGGCCTTAACCACCTCCATTCCTCCTTCTGTTCATTCTTCAAGGAGCCATGATTCTTCAATCGCGAATATCACGAATTAGAAGTATAGAAAGACTTTTCGTCGCACGACATAGATCATTAAAGAAGGGAACATTTCCTAAACGACTCGTAGCCTCCTCGTCACAAGTGTGGCGCACTTCACACCCATGAAAAATACTCTACTTAACATGGCTTTCATACACCCTATGACACTTCAAACCTATGGCTCTAATACCATGTTTTTCACGACCCGAATGGATGCCCAGATCATAGACACGGGACAAGCGACCCCGAGAGACCCCAAGTCAACCAATGGCATAAACATACATCTATCTCATCATTAAACAGAAGATTCAACAATATAAACTCATCAGAAGTCTAACTCAACATAACATCAGAATAAGTATCTAAAGCTGATACATACATGAGTCTGAAAAGCCTCTAATTTGGATGAGTTGATGGGACAAAAACCCAACCAACTGAAATATATTGAAACTGAAAATACACAAAGTAACTGAAAGTCTTTCCCTCGAAGGATGAGTCTCACCAACCAAGTAGGAGCTAACTCTGACAACTTACTACGAGCAGGGATGAGCCTGGGAGATGGGTCCTGTATCATGAAAAGATACTGCATAGAAAGTATGCGGTCAGTATGTGAAATGTACCGAGAATGCAAGATAAGTAAATTGCTTAAGTAAAGTGAATCATTTAAAACATTTCATAACATATCATAAGCTTCCAAATTTGAGAGGAAGGACTGCATGCATTCATTCTGAAATCGTAATCTTTTCATAATATGACAATGCATAGCTTCATAACATCGAAGCTAAAGCAAATTACTCAAAGATGAAACATGACATTTATAAGAAAAGTTGAATAATGAGTCAAACCTTGAATTTAGAACATGCATGTGTAAAACAATTGACGTGCCCTTATTCGCGCATCCGCAAGTGTACGGGTCGTGCAAGTAATATAGTGGCTCTTTTTAAGAACCGGAATGTCGAACCCACAGGGACTGGACCCGTTCCTCTAACTATCCATTTCAAGTTTGATCTTAACTTTCGTAGGTGTTGGTTATAGAAGTTTTGGAGGGAGACTTAATTAAGTCTAGTTTTGTTCACCGAAATATCCTGAATTTACTCTAGGAGCAACATAGGGTTAAAACCAGCTAATCATGCGATACTATGATTTGCAATGGGTTAAGCATGAAACTATCAATTGTTGTTTCACATAATTAGAATTGCATGTTCATGGTCTTTTGAGCCTCTAAACACGGCAAACTAGCCTCGCTGCATCATTGTGAGGATGCTAATTTCTAGTTAGCGAGCAATTAATTATGTTGTGGTTCACGGGGAAATGATTAGGGATTTTCGTGCGTCTAACCATTTAACTCAACTTACCCTCACAACTACTTCTTCGAGTGGTGATGTGATAATCCTAAGTTGGTCTCTTAATAACCCCCGTTTTATCAATAAAGCAAGGTATTAGGTATATTTCTATCCTAACACAAAATTATATCGTGAGATACAAACATGCTCCTTACATTCTCATGTCCTGACCTAGGTAATCCTTTCTCAAGCAATTGCCCAAGCTAACGTATATGTTTTAATGGTGATCAATCATAAAAACAACCAAAAATCCACAATGCAAGATGAAAACAACAATCAATAACTTAATTCCAAAACAACTTCATAAAATCACAATCATAATTCATGGCTTCAACCCTAGAGGAAGGGTTCTTGCCATTCATGTTCGTAAAACTACAACTAACTACTACAAAACTAACATACTTACATGAATTTGGTAGATGAGAAGGGAATTTGCCAAACCCTAGATGAGTTCTCCCACTTCTCCCTTCACTCCTAGGTAGTTTTCCAAAATAAAATCGTGATCAAGTGGTTTTAGGAGCTAAGGGTCCTATTTATAATAAATGAGAAACGTGCACAATTTAGCTTGTCGTGGAATGGCTCCGTTTCACGGAGTGTACCGCGGAGCACTGCCTCCGTGACACGGAGGTCACGCGAAAGCTCTCTGGAAATTGCCTCCGGAAGCCAAAACTGCAGAGTGCCACCACGTTGGCAGCGTGTCACGCTGCTTGGGTAGCGCGTTGGCCTTGCTCTGTCGCAGCTGGCACGGCGTGGCATGTTGCTGGCGTGCTGGTGCTGCCTGCCTGCCGCATCTGCACCCGACTCCATTCCGCTACTTCACGAACTTATAAATTAGTTCCTCAAAATCATTGAAACCTACAAAACAAGGACTAATCATGTTGGTTAGCACATATATTCACATTTACATAAAATCACATGAAAATGTATACAATTACTTAGCTAAACAAGACTAAATTAAGTTCTCAAGTGTCACTCAGGCATGCTATTTTGCCCGAGATCACAACCCCACACTTAAAGTCTTGTTCGTCCTCGAACAACCTTTTACATCTCATGCATATGGAGACTCACCCATAACTTATTTAGCAATATTATTCAGGATATGGCTATAATGATTACGTAAGATAACAAGCTAAAAGTAGAGCATGCACGACCTGATCATCGAAATGAAGTACAACTATGTTAATACTTCTTAACCTCGAGAAGTGACTCTCAATCTTAGCAAACTCATACAAATCAACTGATTAAGAAATCCCACATGAATTATATCCTTCATTCAACATGTGCCCTCACGGAAAGAGAGTTACCCAATTTCACATGCAAAAACAATTTTTAAATCACAACATGTTTGGGTACATGAATAGAATTACGCTCATTCTCACAAAGGATTCACACGCATTATGTAATGACCCATAAGCTTGCCCTTAGTGTTTCATTCCACTAATTTAAGGATGTGTGAATGTAAGATCAAGTAGGACTTTTTAGGTTGTAATGTAGCTATGGGACGGGTAGGTACTATTATGGCCAGTTATAGTGACTATCTTTCCTAAGCGCTTTTAATACATCGCGCCTTCATTACGAACTTCCCTTCCTTTACTTCACCTTTTTCTCTTTTAAGCTTTCTTTCTCCTCTTATGTTCCCCCTTTCTTTAGGCACTTTTAGCTTATTATTAAGGAGCTCTATAAATAATTTTTTTCATTAGTTTGTTTTCTTACTCCTTAATAATAATCAACCATTTTCACACAAGTGCACCTTTGTCCTTTTCTCCACTTCTACAACTTGCTACTTTTCCTTTCTTTTCCTTCTTCTCACTCCTTTACTCTTTCATATTTTTCCCTTAAGCGCTTAGAAGTTTTGGATCAAGTTCAAGGATAATGAAAGAAAACGGACTGAGCTTATGTTGCAGCTGTCAAAGAGTAGGCTCAAGGCTCAATGGGGCTAACTAGGATTAAATTTTCAAGGTAGGTAAAATGAGTGATAAAAATTTGGTTCCTTCAAAGAAATGCCTAAATCATCTCCTACAATTCACATCCTTCATTTCATTTTATAAACACACTAGGCAAGTTCTAGACAATCCACAATAGCATAGAATACTCAAAAACCTTACACTCATGCCACATGCTGAATTTAAGACACATTCAGCAGACTCTTAACTCAGCCAATCTCAAGAATTCAGAATTAAGCATCGCAGTTCTGCATTCCTTAAGCATCAAATCTAAAACTCCATTAATGAATTTGAGCATGCGAGCCCTCGACTCAACAATGATTTTCGGAGCATACCTCAACAGTCGAGTGAACTCCAATGCATACTCCTCCACTATCATGTTGTTCTGCCTCAAGTTCATGAATTCGGCTACCTTACATTCTCTCAACTCCCAACAAAAGAATCTGTCAAGGAATGCCATAATTAACTCTTCCTACTCTACTGGACTTGCTTTATTCGACCTCCCTTCCTTTCGCTACTTGTACCAAATCTATGCCACCCCTTTCAACTGGTAGGTATCCAATTCAACACTCTCCATAGCAATGACACCCATGATCTGAGTGATTTTTTGGATCTCATCCACATACTCTTGCAGGTCTTCCTCTACCTTAGATTCATGTAAAGCTGGGGGATTCATTCGTGTGAAATCCCCGACTCTGGCCACAGCTGCAAACCCATTGGTATTGACGGGAACCACTTCCTGGCTCACTTGATCAGTCACTGCCTGAGCCAACATCTGAATCGTTGCCATAAATTTAGCAGAGTACACCTGATCATCCTGAGGGGCTGCTAGAGCTGGTGGGGCTAGCCGGTTAGCGTTCTCGGTCCTTCTTCTGTTTCCTCATTTTAGAGGCATCTATATCTCTAAAGAGTAAAGTAAGGATTATGAGGAAGTTTTTTAGATTAGCTCTACACACGATAAAGATCATGAACAAAAGGGAAATTTCCTAATAACGCCTTGTACCATCCCTATCATAAGTGTGGCGCGCTTCACACCCATGAAAAGGACTTTACTCGACGCGGCTTTTAGACATCCTAGGATACTTTAAACTTAGTGCTATGATACAAAGTTTATCACGACCCGAGTCACACCCTAGACGCCACACAGTACTTTGTTCCTTAAGACTCTAAGCTAACCCATGGCTTAACATCACATTGGTATACTAAATAAATAGAAGCGAAAATTGAGAGACACATAACTAAATAACTTTCTCAAAAAATAAGAACGTCTGAGAAGGTATTAAAAATCCGTTCAACAACTGTAAATTATACTAAAATAATACTTTATCTAAAAGACATTTAAGAACTCATGAGTTGCTGGGACAAGCCCCCAACTAACTCTAAAATCTGAAAGTAAGAAACTGAAATAGAACTAATCCTCGTCCTCGAAAGATGAGGACTCACCAAAGATAATGCTGCTAAAATCGTTTGAAGGGGACTACTAATGATGCTTTGACTGAGAACCTGTACCTGTATCATAATACGATACAACATGGAAGATATGCATAAGTACTTTGAATGTACTGATAAGTAAGAACAGTAGAAATACACAACTCAACCGATAAACACTGAATATAACTGTAACAGCATAACACACGTACTGATTGAGGATCATAACTATATATTGAAATCTAAATAATTGAGCTGAACTGAAATTGAGACTATACTGAACTGATCCGAACTGATAAGTGGGAGAGTGTATAACCGATATTAACAACATGAGTAAAATGTAGAGTTCGATGTATACGCCCTATCAATAGGACCCAACATACCTTGTTAGGGTATGAAGGAATTGTTAGTGTCAACATTGTATGAGGCCTGTTGGGGATAATAACCTACAGTGGCAATGTAGTTCTGGGAACCTTGGTGCGCTGAGCCCCAGCCTCCATGGTGTTAAGCCCTACTACCACTAGAAATTCTAACTGTGGATGCTAGGCTTGTTGCTCGAACCTGATATGCTGAGAATTAAGTCAGAAATACTTATCTAGAAGTAACCTAAGGGTCTGAAGGACCTAATAACTAAAACTAAGGGTTCTAAGACTGGTTAGAGATGCTTTAGCTAAAAGCATCGTAATCGTCTAAAGAACAACCTAACAACTGGCAATTGAGACTATGGAGTTGTACTGAACTCCTCAAGAGGGTGAGTATAGTCAAACTGATCAGCTAACATTTCTGTAAGCTACTGAAAAGGCTAAGTACTAACGGACTAAACAATCAATATTTCAACTTTTTGGATACTCTAATTGTACTATTCTATTGATTACAAGAATTATCAGAATCACGCAAGGTTTGTATCTGGACAATTATGTAAGACTCTTCATATTATATTTACAGACTACGGCTAAACACATATCTCATGGAAAGAGATATCAACATAAAGTATAACTAACTACATCCTTCAAGTATCATGAAAATTATAACAAGAAGGAAATTCATATTCTAACTGACAGACAACCCTAACATAGATACTAAATAGTGCTAGAACTTATAAAGATTTTAGGAAGGTTTTGGGGCACAAGGGAAAAGAAATTCCCTTGTTGAAATCCCACATACCTAGAGTAGAAATTCTTAGAAGAACCCTGAGAATATACAAAGAAATCTGCAAGCCCTAACATTAGCTCTGCGATGAATTGTCTGACTCCGTACTATTTATGGGTGATCATGAGAGAAATGAGAGGGGAAATATTGACTAACTCCCTTAATTCCCCTGAAAATAACAACGTAGTTTAGGGCTTAGGAGCTTAGGAATTATGAAAATGCCCTTACTAAAATCACTGGAAAATTGACTCTGTCGGTCCTCATGAGAGACTTCACGAGTCGTGAGGTTGGGGATGACGCATGGTGTCTACTCGTGAAGTCTACTGGAATTTTTCACCTTTGATCAACAACTCTAACCACAGCTCACTTCACGAGTCATGAGGTAATATCACAACTTGTGGCTCCATCCATGGTCACCCCCTGACCAGGGCTCGACATTGGCTTGCCACCCACTTCACAAGTCACTTCACGACTCGTGGAGTACTTCACGGGTCACTGGATGAGTCGTCCTGTGACCTGGTGCAACATTTTCCTGCTTTCTCCGCTTAAGTTCTCGGATCTAATCTTAGAAACTTTTAGGGTGTTACAGTTGATAATGGTTCTTGTCTCTTATCCCATGAATCCAATTGCATAAAAATCATTGTTTTTGAAAGAATTATAATTTGAGATAAATGCATTGTTTTTATAAAGTTCAGCACATTTTTAAGAGAGTTTTCATAAAGAGAATTTCTAGAAAGAAAGTACAGTTTATATTATGATATTCAAAAGCTAAAGTAAAGCCTTATTTTTAAAAATAAACGGTTTTGAGAATAGAACCTCACATGTTTTCAAGGAACAGTTTTGAGCCAAGGTGAGTAAAGTACATAGATTTTGAGTCAAGGTTTAAAATGTGTTTTTAAACATCCATTATATCTGTAGATAAAGTTCTTTATAAAAGATGTTTTCAGCTGCATTAATAGGAATATTTATATAACCACAGTTTTGGGAGGATTATTAAGCACCTAGTTAGGTGAAGGGTTCAAATAACCCGTAAACCCCAGAATTATGTAGCCAGCATAGGAGTTGTTGGTTCGGGCGACTCCTCAAATAGTCTATGGTTAGGAATCAGTTATGGATCCAAAGATAGTGATTGTTCTCTACCCTGGCAAGGCATTCGGCAGCTCTGCTAACTGAGCGAGATAGTTGGGTATCATGTGCTTATTCATGATGGTGTTGGTTATGAGAAACTCCCTAACTAAGATATTGTCACACCCCGCCTTGGGGGGTATGACTGGCACCTGGTGCCCTACTAGGACCTGACCTGCTGGACTGCTAAGCCTGGGCACATCTAGTGCCTGGCTGGCTCTAACCCATATTTCTGGAAACAAAGGGCTATATAACGGCTGTAAATACAGCCCCCGGCCCATTGGCCTATAGCCTTCCGTACCTGTACTAGCAGCTGACCAGAAACATACTAATTCAAGGGAACCTATGCAGGCCGACAAGGCCACCATGCTGTCTAGTTATCCGCAACTCAATCATAAAGCATAAAAAGAACTACGTGACCGGCAAGGTCACCACTACTGGCAAGCTATCGCCCCACACAGCCAAAGTAAAAGAAAGCAAGAATACTGACAACCAAACAACTGCACGGCCTCACACGACCGGCTCATCTAACCACAGGGAATATATAGACTGCAAGCCTCTAAGAATAGCAATAGAACTGGTCGGGACAGGGCCCCGACCTACCCGTACTACAAAACAAAAAAACTGAAATACACCTCTGGAATTCAGTCTCCAGATGACAGGAGCTGAATACTCGATCGCTGACAGGAATCACGTGGTGTCACCTGCTCGTCTATAAGTACCTGCAGGCAAGTAATGCAGCACCCCACCGGGCGTCAGTACCGCTGGTACTGAGTATGTCAAGCAATAACTGAAGCAAAATCTGAATACAATAATATAACTGAAGAAACTGAAGTAGAGAGAATAGCCTAACTGTCTGATAATGCAAATCATACCTTCTCTCAATCTTTACTGGGAAGGATAAGAGTCATACTTGGAAACGTATCGTGCTACTGCTGATCTACTTGTATCTAACATAACATGGCATAACATGAAATAACATAACATAGCACACACAAACCTTACCCGGCCCCCATAAGCCGGGAGGTACAACCAGCACAGAATCTATACCCCTACCCCGGTCATCCCATCTCCTACAATGGTTGTAAGCATCCAGCCGGTCCCTGGGTATGCACTTGGGCTCGCTGAGCCCCTGACTATAACTGTACCTGAGTCTGAAGGACTCCAAAATCAACACCCCGGGCGTACCCGCTTGACGGGGTGTATGTGGGCCGACCAAGGCACAATATGGGGAAACTGGCATCCCATCTTCGTCCCCTTGCGGGACGGCATATCACTTCATGGAGTGACGTATCCTCGTCCTCTGGCGGACGAGTGGATACAGCTATTAACCCTGGGCGGTCATGGATACTAGGTAATCCAACCCCAAACAATACAACGGTCTCAACTGGTAATACTGTCTGTGTATCTCACATGCTAAGGCTAACAGGTGTAAGGTATCATGTAAGTCACATGCTGAACTAATAATAGTAATCTGCAAGTGTCTGATACATGCTGAGACAGGTGAGTATAAATATAAATATAGTCTCCTGTCAAACTGTACTGGAGCGAAGGCTATACAAGAGGGTGTTTCTGCTGAAAGCTATGCTGTTTACAGAGTTTCTGTATTAACATGATTTCCTATTTCTGACACGCTTTCTAAACTTTATTAAGTTGCTATTCTATGTCTGAAATGCTTTACAGATACTGTACTACTTCGCGGGGCTTCAGCTAAACACAACAATATCTTAACATGTCCTATTACATCGCATACTGAATATAATGGGCAATCTTAATCACTTACGTTCGAATCTATATCACACTGATAGGTATCGTACACGTTACAACCCAAAACTTCTCATATTGCACCAATCTTCACAATAACACAATAATCGATTTCTGAACATTCTACTGGTCTGTAAATTACTATACTGCTTCAATGTTACTCAACTTGCCGAGGAAACTTAACTTTACATACCTTATCCTTGAATTATTCGTCTGTCGGACGAGGCTCGGCCGGTACTTCAACTATTTTCTCCCAACTGCATTCATAAACATATCAATTAACACTAAATACAACTTTATTTCAAAAGGCAACGTCACTTTCGATATAGTTTATAGCCTAAACTTAGGCTTATCGAAAGACGGCCAGAAACTCACTATTTTTCAGCGGCCCAGAAGGGAGAAATATTCACTTCACAACTAGGAACACATAGACACTAATTTAGAGCAATTCCACTTACCTTGGCTCGGTGGCTCGACGATTCGTCGGCCGTATTTCACGAAACTAATTCCGTAGAAATGCTCTCTGCTGCTAAATACTTGGGTATCTGGGATTAATCTAACTTTGGGCAGCGTAATCGGACGAAAATATTAAATTTCCCTTCGTCTTCCTCTGTTCACTGCATATTCTGGAATTTTCATAAGGTATTGAATGAGTTAAAACCGAAGTGGGGGCTTTATATACTTGGGCCTGGACATGGGTAACGTGTCACGGAGCCAACACGGAGGCTCTTCCTCTGTGACACGCTGCCATCGCGGAGGGGCTCTGCCTCGGCTCCTTCCATGATGGTTCGACAGGCTTCTCGTCCGATCTTTTCCCGGGCCTTTCTCCCACATGTATGGCCTTCAAATATGCTTAACCACCATGGGAATAGGTCATCTAAGTGCCGGGAATTCTACGGGGTATAACATTCTCCCCCCCTTAAGAACATTCGTCCTCGAATGTACACTGTTATCTAGAGAACTTTCCGGATCTTCTGGAATATGGAAAAATTTACTTTCTGGAAAAACTTCGGCAGAGTTTCCCCTGTAACATGGACTATAGCAAAAACCTGAAATGCAGAAAAGTCCAATACAGGCACTGCACACAATATTCTAAGATTCACTGAACAACTAAATATCACTTCTTCTTTATCATTTACCGACATACAACCACAAGATACTGCATAGGTAATAATTCGGACATACCTATCACCTAACTAGGCCTGTAATAAGCGAGGATGTCTGATCCTCATATCTTGATAGACGTAATATCTTTAGTGCGTAGGCTGCGAATCTATCTGTCTAGGATAGCTACTGGGACCTCTTCATAGGCCAGCTTCTTCGTAACCTGGATATTCTGGACTGGGACTACTCTGGACGGGTCCCCTATGCATTTCCTCAGGATAGCTACATAACAGACCGGATACATGGATTCTAATTCCGGAGGCAAATTCAACTAATGGTAACTGCTCATTTTGACTATTACTGAAATCTAGCACACACGCTCGCAACATGTCTTCGAGCATCTGAATTGTGCGCTCAGCCTATTCATCTGTCTGAGGGTAGAACGCTGTGCTTAAATTATTCTACATGCCCAAACCTTTTTGAAATGATTTCCAAAATCTAACTGTAAATTGTGCTCCTCTGTCTGAAATAACGGATACTGGTATTCCATATAATCTGACTACCTTTCTGATATACAACTTACTGGCAAGAATGAATTGATTTTGCCAATCTGTCATTTATTACCCATATAGAGTCATGTATGTGTTTAATACGGGATAATCTTGCTACAAAAATTCATATTCACCGCTTCTCATTTCCGGAGAGGCACAGCTGTTTCTTGGGTCAAACCCACCTGGTTTCTAATGTTCTGCTTTTGCCTGTTGGGAGTTAGGATACTGGGCTACCAGTAGTTCTCCTTAATGTCATGGTACCTCTTTGTCGTATCGGGATGAAGGGAATAGCGGGCGTAATGCGCCTCGCTCATAAACTGCTGGCGATGCCCCAAAATATCTGGAGCACAAATGTGGCCTTTATATCGCCACCCTTCATCCCCGGTTATCTGAAAATATGTCATCTCTCCTTACTGAACCTTGTGTTCAAGTTGATCCTGGCTAGGGTTTCCATACTGCCGTTCCTTTACATCCACTGCTAACGACAACACTGAAACATTCTGTATTATCTTATCTTTTATTTCTGCTATATGACTGGTTATCTAGCTAACTGGTGTAACCCTCGAGTCTATCCTCGCTGTTCAGGCAGTTCAGGCTAAGGGCATCTGCCGCCACATAAACCCTTCCTGGGTGATACAAAATCTTCCTCTTTATTCTTTTTTTTTTAAGCATAAACTACTGCCGCTAACTCCAGATCAGAGGGTAAGGTAATTCTTTTCACGTTTCTTCAACTGCCTGAAAGCATAAGCTATTACTTTACCATGCTGCCTCAACCCTCTGTATCTCCTGGCGATACTAACACTGGAGCTGATGTTAACCTGGCTTTTAACTCTTGGAAATTCTGCTCACACACCTCAGTCTACTGAAACTTTGCTGCCTTCTGTGTCAATTTAGTCAAAGGTGCTGCTAAGGTGGAAAATCCTTCCACAGACCCTCTGCAGTGTCCGGCTAACCGCAGGGACTGCGTACTTTGATCAGGGTGGTAGATTTAGGCTATGTCTTCACTGTTTTGACTTTTATGGGTATTTATCTGTACACCAGCCTCCAACACAATGTGACCGAAAAGGCTACTAAACTCAACTAAGATTCACATTTTCAGAAATTAACATATAACTGACAATCATACTGGTTTATTATACTGCAGAATCTGACAAGTAATCTACCGGTATAACTAAAGCTTTATCTGGCCTTCTGACCGCATGCTAAGGCTACTGGTTGCTAAGGTAATCTTGAACAACTATCTGCACACCATGTGCCCGCATCTGATCAGGGGGTCCTGATATTGATCATGACCTCTAACGATCTGGCTGCATAACCTTAAGTAACTGAATAGTCGAATGACCCGAATGTGGCAGTAGTCTAGCAATGCTCTAACTGTCCTACTTGAATGCTTATAGTTCGTGCGTAACCGCACACTTGTGAGCATCTAATTGCTCTGTTATTTTACTTGAACCACTGTAAGACTGGGCTTAATCTTACTCCCAGGCGATCATTCTCTGGATCTTCACGGGAAGTCTACTGACCCCCTGGTCTTAATAAACACTGTGCTAGCAGGGCACTATCAATTTCTTACGCCTTGTGTGTATCCACTTGGATTTATACTGCTATTCTGGAGAATTCTCGGTCTTATGGGCTATTCTGTAAATACTGGCCTTCTGTTAGGGCTCTGTATCTAAACATCTTACAAGAACCAGCTGAAGTACTAGTCTGTCGCTGGCTACTGATGTGGACCCTTCCTTGGGGTACCCACGGGTATTCTTACTGGGGTGGCCGGCTGACTTATGGGGTGTTTCACATAATAACTGCTAGGTTGACTAAGGCCAACTCTGACCTACAAGACTGGGAAAATGACGTACGACCACTTAATATACTAGAACAATTTTGGTATTGCTAATCTATGAAATTTGCCTATCCGGCCTCCAATCCTGGTTCTAGCACATGCGCTACTGTTACCGATCTTCAGGGATGCCTCCCTGCTAATACAGGCGCCAGCTGGTCGATAGACCGTCTAACTGCGCCCTTATTATCTAGCAATCTGTTTTAGGCCATTAATTCTGGTAAGCTCCTAGAGCCTAGATCCGACAACAACACATAAATCTATCAACTTAATAACTGAGAACTGAGATAGTTTCTATGACTTCATACATAACTCACACTTAATCCGCCCTTTCTCTTCCTCTTTTCTTTCTTCTCTTTTTTTTTGGCGGGGGGGGGGGGGGTGTCCTGTAATGCAATCTGTATAGGCTTTCTATTACTAATCAGCATCTGTGATTGTGGCCCTTATAGGCAGCCACTCCCAACATATCTATGATCTGTATACATATATATCGCTAGCTACATACAAGATGTACTAATTTCTGCGGTGGTTCATAATCTCTAACAGGTTCTGCTGAGTCTCACATCGTACATGATACATTGCTTCTACGTCCTAATACTATCTCTTGCCCTGACTTATCATTTCATTGCATTGTCACCCCATTCTGAAAGTAACAAACATAAACATTCTAGTTATTGTCTGCTGTTTAAAATTCTGCCACTCTTGCGATGTGGGGGTCGACGTTCGAATCCTGTAGCCTTACTAGGCATATACTGAGAGCCCATGTCTATCTGCTGGGCCTTATCTCTAGGCCACACTAGATTAGAATTGTTGTATCGGTAACTTCTTAACTTTTCTATAGCGGACATACTTCGGTATTCTGAACCGCGATCTTACTGTCAGCGCGAAGCTTAATCCTTAATACAATACTTTATCAATCCGGGGTAGTTCTAATTTCCCCACAAGATCTAACATTCCTGCTTCTTCCTCTCATCTTGCTTAAACTGAACTCTGGGGTTCAAGGTACCTGCCTTTCATTGCTAATGAGATTACTGATCAAGCCTCGGCCTATACTTCTTCTGGCGTATATTCAAGCCCATCTGATTCACATGACCTCTATATCTTTCGAGGTCACAACTAGATCATAACTATAATCTTACAGGTATGTCTTGCTATCTGTTAGCATATATGGTGGGCTTGGCCTTTTTCTGACTCAACTTGACTATTATTAGGCATTCATCACTAGGAGGTCTGTTACCCCTACTTCGGGTAAGCATCAGTCTTACTGTCTTTACTGGCTTGTTATCATAAGGGTCTGCACAACTTACGTAATCATAAGGGCTCTCTATATTTTCTACTACTTACTGGGATCAATCAACCCATCTTTACTTACTGCATGCTTTGGTAACCCCATCTCAAGTCTTATGCCCCTTTATTATACTGGCATCAAAATCAGGAGGTGGGAATAGCCCTTTTCTTATTGCAACAAGTAAAAGCATTTAACTGTACCATACCCAAAAAGAAATGTATTTGGGATTCCTGCATTTCCCGCTCATTTTCGTACTTACCTGGTGGTCTGACCTTATCTGTAATCTTAATCAGATTCTTATATACTAATAAGTAAATCAACTCATATGTACATTATACTTCTGACTCCCTATTCTGACGTTATCAACGTATACTAGGAATAATGCTAATAAAGGTATCACGCGGGGAGGTCTCTGATACCCCCTCCTGCTGCTGTAATTATCATGTAACTGACTGAAGTTCTTTTCTGTTGCTATCTCTGATCTTCTGCCTGTGATAGGGAAAAGCTGATCTACCTTTGTATCTGTAATCAAAGAATACGATAAGTTTTCAGGGACTCAACCCTATACTGTACCGCTCTAAAGCACGACTGACTGAGAAAGAAGGGTAACTATCATATCATGCCTCGCAGCCTCTTGCCTATAGTATGTGGTGCACAACACATCCATAGACAAGACTCTACTTAGCACGGCTTACAGACTCCCTGGGATACGACCTGCTCTGATACCAAGTTTGTCACACCCCGCCTTGGGGGGTATGACTGGCACCTAGTGCCCTACTAGGACCTGACCTGCTGGACTGCTAAGCCTGGGCACATCTAGTGCCTGGCTGGCTCTAACCCATATTTCTGGAAACAAAGGGCTATATAACGGCTGTAAATACAGCCCCCGGCCCATTGGCCTATAGCCTTCCGTACCTGTACTAGCAGCTGACCAGAAACATACTAATTCAGGGGAACCTATGCGGGCTGACAAGGCCACCATGCTGTCTAGTTATCTGCAACTCAATCATAAAGCATAAAAAGAACTACGTGACCGGCAAGGTCACCACTACTGGCAAGCTATGGCCCAACACGACCAAAGTAAAAGAAAGCAAGAATACTGACAACCAAACAACTGCACGACCTCACACGACCGGCTCATCTGACCACAGGGAATATATAGACTGCAAGCCTCTAAGAATAGCAATAGAACTGGTCGGGACAGGGCCCCGACCTACCCGTACTATAAAACAAAAGAACTGAAATACACCTCTGGAATTCAGTCTCCGGATGACAGGAGCTGAATACTCGATCGCTGACAGGAATCACGTGGTGTCACCTGCTCGTCTATAAGTACCTGCAGGCAAGTAATGCAGCGCCCCGCCGGGCGTCAGTATCACTGGTACTGAGTATGTAAAGCAATAACTGAAGCAAAATCTGAATACAATAATATAACTGAAGAAACTGAAGTAGAGAGAATAGACTAACTGTCTGATAATGCAAATCATACCTTCTCTCAATCTTTACTAGGAAGGATAAGAGTCATACCTGGAAACGTATCGTGCTACTGCTGATCTACTTGTATCTAACATAACATGGCATAACATGAAATAACATAACATAGCACACACAAACCTTACCCGGCCCCCATAAGCCGGGAGGTACAACCAGCACAGAATCTATACCCCTACCCCGGTCATCCCATCTCCTACAATGGCTGTAAGCATCCAGCCGGTCCCTGGGTATGCACTTAGGCTCGCTGAGCCCCTGACTATAACTGTACCTGAGTCCGAAGGACTCCAAAATCGACACCCCGGCCGTACCCGCTCGACGGGGGTGTATAAGGGCCGACCAAGGCACAATATGGGGAAACTGGCATCCCATCTTCGTCCCCTTGCGGGACGGCATATCACTTCGTGGAGTGACGTATCCTCGTCCTCTGGCGGACGAGTCGATACAGCTATTAACCCTGGGCGGTCATGGATACTAGGTAATCCAACCCCAAACAATACAATGGTCTCAACTGGTAATACTATCTGTGTATCTCACATGCTAAGGCTAACAGGTGTAAGGTATCATGTAAGTCACATGCTGAACTAATAATAGTAATCTGCAAGTGTCTGGTACATGCTGAGACAGGTGAGTATAAATATAAATATAGTCTCCTGTCAAACTATACTGGAGCAAAGGCTATACAAGAGGGTGTTTCTGCTGAAAGCTATGCTGTTTATAGAGTTTCTGTATTAACATGATTTCCTATTTCTGACACGCTTTCTAAACTTTATTTAGTTGCTATTCTATGTCTGAAATGCTTTACAGATACTGTACTAATTCGTGGGGCTTCAGCTAAACACAATAATATCTTAACATGGCCTATTACATCGCATACTGAATATAATGGGCAATCTTAATCACTTACGTTCGAATCTATATCATACTGATAGGTATCGTACATGTTACAACCCAAAACTTCTCATATTGCACCAATCTTCATAATAACACAATAATCGATTTCTGAACATTCTACTGGTCTGTAAATTACTATACTGCTTCAATGTTACTCAACTTGCCGAGGAAACTTAACTTTACATACCTTATCCTTGAATTATTCGTCTGTCGGACGAGGCTCGGCCGGTACTTCAACTGTTTTCTCCCAACTGCATTCATAAACATATCAATTAACACTAAATACAACTTTATTTCAAAAGGCAACGTCACTTTCGATATAGTTTATAGCCTAAACTTAGGCTTATCGAAAGACGGCCAGAAACTCGCTATTTTTCAGCGGCCCAGAAGGGAGAAATATTCACTTCACAACTAGGAACACATAGACACTAATTTAGAGCAATTCCACTTACCTTGGCTCGGTGGCTCGACGATTCGTCGGCCGTATTTCACGAAACTAATTCCGTAGAAATGCTCTCTGCTGCTAAATACTTGGGTATCTGGGATTAATCTGAGTTTGGGCAGCGTAATTGGACGAAAATATTAAATTTCCCTTCGTCTTCCTCTGTTCACTGCATATTCTGGAATTTTCATAAGGTATTGAATGAGTTAAAACCGAAGTGGGGGCTTTATATACTTGGGCCTGGACAAGTGCAACGTGTCACGGAGCCAACGCGGAGGCTCCTCCTCCGTGACACGCTGCCATCGCGGAGGGGCTCTGCCTCGGCTCCTTCCGCGATGGTTCGACAGGCTTCTCGTCCGATCTTTTTCCGGGCCTTTCTCCCACACGTATGGCCTTCAAATATGCTTAACCACCATGGGAATAGGTCATCTAAGTGCCGGGAATTCTACGGGGTATAACAGATATACATTACTTGCACATGTATTTACAGAGATGACTTTGATATATGAGTTTTACTACATAAACTAGTTTACATATTGATCTTATTGTTTTCTATGCATCATACAAAGTTTTAGTTTAAATAATGTTTATCTAGTCAAGTTTATTGCACTCAGTTATTTCTTTCAGTTGAGGATGTTGATATCTTGGGAATTTGCGGTACATTTTTGCTTCATTTCATATCTTTTTTTCATATCTTTAGGAGATAGATTATGTAAAAGTTAACCTCATTAGGCATTTTTTAGGAACCCAAACAAAATCAATAAGAGAGGAGTTAAAGCCAAAAATCTATCCAAGAGATGAACCAAAGGACGGACCATTTGTCTTAAAGATGGTCTGTATGTTTAGTCGTCCAACCCAAGCCAATATTTCCAAAATTCATCTTGCAGAGGTAATTAAATGATGGATTGGAGGATGGATCATTTCCAAAAGACTGTTTGTCAATTGGAAGATGGGCCTGTGATGAGGCAGAAGGCAATTTTAAATGATGAAGACAAAGACGGATTGTCTTTCTAGAAGGTCCGCCGATCAAAGGAAGGAAAGTTGATTGACAGAGGCTGATTTTAATTGACGAGGCAAAGGACGGTGCGTCCCTGCACGCCTGGAACCTCCGAGTTTAAATTATTTTGGGCTTTTTGAAACATAGTATAAATAGATTTTTCTTCTTTTTTTCGAGGAGCTTTAACCCATTATTGTCAGTAGAGAGTAGAGATAGATAGAACACTTTACTTTTCATAGTAAATCTTAGTTTTAGTTTGCATGTTTGGAGATTGAAGTTCATCAATTCATGATATCTTCTACAATTTTATTTCATTGGTGAGAATGTCTAATTACTGACTTTTTCTTCTTCTTCTTGCTATGGGTAACTAAACACATATCTAAGGTTGTGAACACTAATGTCCCAATTTAGTAAAATGATTAAGGGCTTAAGAACATTTGATTGATTATTTCTTTTTAGTGTGTGATCGGTGATGAGAGTCACCCAATCCTTATACCTTTATGAGGCTTGAAAGAAAACAATTAATTCGGGTTAGTATCAATCTACATAACCCTTGTTTAATGGATTCTCCTAGACATAGGTCGAATTCCAATTGGCAACAAGCAATTGGATAGAAGGGAGATCTCTTTAATTTGATAAAATTGAAGTAGATTGACACCTATGGTGCTATTGAAAGATATTCATGGGTTGCCTAAGTCTTTGCTTGCATGTTCAACTATAGTCCATTCTCAACTTTCCCATATTGGGTGATTTAAGGGGATCAATCCATAATTGGGGTCAATTCCCTAGAATTTTCATAAGTTGATTTCAACCATAGCAATTTGAATTCAATAGTTATAGTTAAATTCTACCCAATATAATTTTAATAGTCTCTAAACTTGCAAGATTATATCGACTGTCATTAGATAGACTGGGATTAACATAGTCTTTGTGGAATTCGACCCAACTCCACATTGAGTTCTATATTTGCTTTGATCATTTACCAAAAATTTAGAGTGAATTTAAGCGGGATCAACAAGTTCAATATGGATAGAGCTATGGTTGTTAGTACACCTTTATCTATGCACTTCAAATTGAGCATGAAGCAGTGTCCATTTGGTGATGATGAGAAGGAAGATATGAAGAAATTTTCTTATGCTTCAGCTATCGGTAGTTTAATATATGCAATAATTTATACAAGATCAGATATTGCTCATGTTGTTGGTATAGTTAGTCATTTTCTTTCTAATTCAAGAAGAGATAATCGAAATGCAGTGAAGTAGATAATGAGATATCTTTGTGGACCTTCTATTTTGAATTTGTATTTTGGGATAGGAAAGCCTATTTTTCTATGGCTACACTGATTTAGATATGGCAAGTAATATTGATACTTGATGATGAGTAGGTAACTTACCAACTCATTAGACTCTTAAGCATGAGCTTTTGCATGATTTTCACATCAATAAGGAACATTTTATGCCATTTCTCTTTGAATTTATAGGTATTGGATTGAGACAAGTAAAACAAAGGAATTGAACAAAGAATGAGTCTGCTAGAAGCAAGAACCTGAATTCTGCACATTGGCACATGCGAAATGCATGTGCAGCATAGAACAACACTAATCTTGAGCTGAAGGGAACCTGTGAAGTGTAGGTAGGCACGTACAAAATGCAAGTGCAACCACAGATGGAATCCAGCAAATCTGCTCAATACCTAAGTGAGACCCGCGACTCGCGGATGTGCACTTGTAAAATGTAGGTGCTGCCCAAGTGGCCAGATCACTGATTGGGTAAAATTGTCTAACTCTAGCATAAATTCAATGTGAAAGCTTCCAAGGGCATTTAAGGAAAGCTGTACAAAATGAGAATATGAAGAATTATCCTAAATGCACTCATACGTGTCACCTATGGGTATTTATTCTTTAACTTCATCTATGAGTAGCTAATTTGATTGCTAGAGGTGTGTGCATGATTGGGTTTTAGAATGGATTGGATGTTGTTGAATTAGTCTTAAATTTAATTATAATGCATGAATCTAGTGTTTTCTTTAAGTTTGAATGTTATAATTAATGAATGCAAATATTAATTTACTTTTCTTATCTTACTTTCGCTTGAGATAGAGGAGTAATATCTAAGTGAGGGAACATTAGAGAGGATTTGGGTCATGGATATGTGGGATTGAGCTAGAGATAGCCAAAACTCATTTCTATCACCCATTAAAGGGCTGAATCTAGAGATAGTTCGGCTCTTCCTCAAATTTTTGGTGGCTGACTGATAGTGTTGACCTTGAGGTTTGAGAAAAACCAAGGCAAATTCACCCAACTATTTGAGAAACATCGGGTGTAACCTTTGCCATTACTATTCATGTTGTAATTGATATTTGAGACTAGTTAATTAACCCCAGTCCAATTGACACCCTATCAAAACCACATCCCTAGATCATTCTCATTGCTTGCAATAATCAACATTCCTTATTTTTACTTTGAAATTAGAATTCAATAGCTTGCGCCTTTTCCCCAAATTTCCCCTTTTTTACAATATAAACAATGATGCATGCCAAATTTATTTACTCTATGACTCTTGGTTGACAATTCTAACTCTCTATGGCTTCGACTCTAGTATCCGTTAGGAATTTGTATTTTTTATAATGACCGCTGACACCTCATGTAAAAGGGAGAGTTGTGTTTGGGTGTGAAGAAAATGTTGTTGTCAGGGAGCTGAATACGATTTCCATTAGTTGCTAAGTAACTCAATTTTGTTGTTGCATCTTGTGTTGTTTTCACCTTTGTTTTTAGTTTGCTGGTTGTGTATGTTTGCGAAAGATGAGACACGCTTGTAACAAAGGAAGTGTGGATGTTGCAATGGAGGGGGAAGATGATGCCATATTCAATGATGTGGTTGGTGCCATTCACCTACCACCTACGGTAGGGAATGCAATCTTTTATGTCACGAGTACCATGCTTCACCTTTTGCAAATGAAAGGTTTATTTGGGGGAAAAACTTCTGAGGATTCCAATCGGCACCTCAATAACTCCATAGAGATATTCCAACCATTCAACTCATCACAAACATAAGCCAAGAGTCGATAAGGTTGTGGTTGTTCCCATTCTCATTAATAGGTGAAGTGACAGTATGGTTGGAGGAGCTGCCTCCTGGGTCCATAACTTCTTGGAATGAATTAACGGAAGCCTTCTTGGATAGTTTTTCCCTCCATCTCGGATGCTACGACTGAGAGATGAAATCACCAACTTTCATCAACTCCTAGGGGATCCCATTCACGAAGTTTGGCTTCGATTCAAAAAGAAGGTGGCGATTTGTCCCAACCATTGTTTACTCGATGAAGTATTACTCCAAAGCTTCTACAGGTTTCTTGAGTCCATCAACAAGTTCGTGGCCAGCAACCTTGCAGGAGGTTTGATTATGGACCAAACATATGGCTTGGCCAATGGCCTTCTGGATAGAATGAAAAAAATCAAATAGAGCCTGGCATACAAGGGACACCGAGGTGTCTGCTAGTGGTACCTCATCTAGCCATCTCACAGCTGAGATGAGGAAACATGACGAAGAGAGGGATGAGACATTAGCAAAAATGATGACCTAAGCGTAGATGATGAAAAAGGACTTGTTGGGGTCAAGATCCAAGGGAGTTAATGATGTAGGAACCCAAGTTCCCAACCAATAAGAAGGAGATGCTTCACCACCGCAGTAAGATGAGGAATGCCTCTTTATTGTTGGTCAAATGATGGATTCTTATCAAGGATACCAAGGTGCCACTAAAGTTCCTTAGCGTCCTTGTGATGGGAATCAAGGTTGGAAAGATCAAAGTGCAAACCAAAGATGGGGTGATAGAGACAACAAGTGGAGGAACCAAGAATCCGAACCAGATAGGGATAGATACCATAGAAGTGCAGATTCATATATTCCACCTCTAAAGCCGATGTAGCCCCAATGCATCTAGGTGTAAGTTATGTGGGGAGTTCCATAATTGAAGAGATGCTTGCTCGGGTATTAAAGAAAATGGAGTCCAGTGATTGTGGCGTTAAAGATTTGATAGGGGAGGTATCAAACCTTGTCACCACCCAAATATAGGCTCGGATCGAGACATGGGATAAAGAACCCCGAGACGCTCCAAGTCGAGCCATGGCATAAACATGACATTTACACTCAACACAATAATGCGGAAGTCTAATATATAAAATAGTGGAAGTTTGAAAATCTTATATCATCAAATATCTGAATACATAACAGCGATCTGAAACTGAAAACATACTATGTCTAATAAGCCTCTATATACTAACGAGTTGATGGGACAGGACCCCAACTAACTTACTAAAACTAAAACTGAAGAAACAGAATACAACTAAAAAAGGGTCTTCAAAGGATGATGAGTCACCAACTCTGGCTGGGAGATACTACTCTGAGGATCTAGCTAATGGTGGGCTGAACCTAAATATCAGAGCCTGTGTCATGAAATGATACATCATAGAGTATGCGATCAGTACGTGAAATGTACCGAGTATGCCAGGTAAGTAAAACTGCTAAGTAAGTAAAATAAGAGATCATGCATATCATAAAACATTTCATCATAAAAGTCTAAGAGTAGGGCTTGCATGCTGGTTTCTAGAAACATGATTTAAACATAACCGAATCGAATGATCCAAAGTTGAAACCGATTATTCATAAGTAAAACTGAACATTGGGTCAAACCTGTTGAAAACATAATATCATGACTGATGAACATGCATAACTGAAATCATGAGGAACAATGGGAGACTCATCATATAACTGACATTACCACGATAGAGCTTATGAGGTCTCGATTATCACACTCGAGTGGACAGAGCCATCCACAGCCTTTCTAGGGCTAAGGACGCTACTATGATATCGATATCAAGCTGAACACCCCTTAGGGGAAAGGAAAGCTCACAAGGGAGGTCTCGAATGATCTAAACGTACCTACGTTGGCATGTAGTTCTGAGGAATAGGGTTGACTGACTGTTAGCCTACTCGGTGCTAGACACAACTCCCAAAAAGATGCATATGCTCTCCATCGTTTCTCAACAAAGCTCAACCATCATCTAGTGACGAAGCTGAATTATATTAAAACATGCATAATCTGAAAACATAACATGAGGAGTCTTGGCTTGAATCATACCACAAGATGAAAAGAGTGGGAGTCTAGACTCCAAAATCCACGTGGTAAGATAATAACATGAGATTGAAGTAAATCATAAACATACTTGATCATATGGGCTTGCCCAAACATACTTGAGATAGTCAAAATGATGGATGTGAACATGGCTAATTTGAAATCATACGTTCATCATATACATCTCATCACACTTGAAAACATATATCATACTCTCGACCTTTCATGAATTTTCATAATTTGGCATTAATATTTGTAAAACTTTGAAAACATGAATTGTAATTGAGAAAATCATAAAACATGGCCATGGATCATAATCCATCAATCGAAACATGAATAGACTATACCCATGACAGATACTTAGAGAATTCACAAGTTGGGTTAAAACTCCATAGATTTATCAACTTAAAATTTTCATGAATTTGAAAGAGATTGCGCATGGGAGTGGATGAATACACCCATCCATAACCCTACATACTTGGGTACTTCTGATTTCTCAACCTTCTTGAATGCCCAAAGGAAATTAAAGGAGAATTGATGAATTTCTAGGCTTGATCACCCTTTGAAACTTCTAGGCTTGCATGCATGGAGACAAATAGGTGTAGAATGAGCTAAACCCTCTTAAAAAACACCTATTTGATCTTAGAATGACGTAGTGTAGGTCTTAGGAGCTTAGGAATTAGGGAAAAACCCTTACTAAATTCACAGGAAAAATCACACTGTTAGTTCCAACGAGGGACTGTAGGACTCCTTGCCTGTGGAACAACTCATGGCCTATTTCTCATCATCAGCATTGGAAGCCTTCACTCTGCCGATCACCACGAGGGACACTACGATCGTGGTGTACTTGATTACTGGTAGTGACTAGTCGTTGGGACACTGCTAACCCTTTCCACATCCAAGTCAAACTCCTGACCATAACCAACCTAATGACTCGTGGCACTGACCACGAATCATGGCTTCACCCGTGTCAACCCCCAAATAAAAAATCTAGCCAAGCTCTCCCTTCACTCTATGAGTCACCTAACGACTCGTGGTGTACCTCACGGTTCACTGAACAAATCATCATGTAACCTGGTGTAGAAATCCCTGTTTTTCTATGTTTCAACCCTGGGGTCTGATCTTAGGGATTTTGACGTATTACAATATCTGCCCCTTGGGAACGTTCGTCCTTGAATGTGGATGAACATACTGAAAAGCTAAGAAATGCAACTGTCATACCAAATACTGAACGAGTTGAGGACTGACAGAGTGACTAACTCTGGAATGAATTACATCACTTAACTGAATTCATGAATCACACATACATATGCTGACATGAAAGAAAAAGCGGCACATGAACTGAATATGAAACTAAATAGAGTACTAGGGAGGAAACTGATACCTCAAGCAGACACTAAGCCAGGAGGGAATAGATGTTGGTATTTAACCATCATATCTGCTTTAGCTTCCCATGTAGCTCCCTCAATATGTTGGTTCCTCCACAAAACCTTTACTGATGTTATTTCTTTGTTTCTTAGCTTTTGAACCTCACTATCGAGTATTTCCAATGGAATATTCTCATATCTAAGATTATCCTTGTAATACCCCAAAAACTCTAAGATCAGATCGGGAGTTGAAATGGAGAAAACATAATTTTCTGCACTAGGTCACAGGACGATTCATCCAGTGACCCATCAGGAACCCCACGAATCATTAAGTGACTCTTGGGGAGGGATTTTTCCATGATAGGAATTTTCAAATTTGGGGTGATCACGAGTCATGGTCAGCCCCACGATTCATTAGGTCAATCATGGTCAAGGGTTGTTTGAAGGATGAAGGTAAATGGGAATTGTACCTAACAGGTTATCACCACGAATCATCGAGTACACCACGAGTCATGGTGTCCCTCGTGGTGACCCTTAGAAGGGATTTGGCAGTGCAGGCAACGGGAAGGTGACCAAGAGTCATGGTCAGAGGACACGAGTCATCCCATCCCTTGTTGGGACTGGCAATATGTTTTTCCCTGTGAATTTATTAAGGGCTTTTCCCTAATTTCTAAGTTCCTAAGGCCTATACTACGTCGTTTTACTTTTAGTTAGGATTTTTTAAGGGGGTTAAGCTCATTCTAAATCACTCCTATTCATGCATGCAAGACTAGTAGGTTCCTAGGGGTGATCAAGGCTAAATTCCATCAATTCTCCTTGAATTTCATTTGGGTATTCAAGGAAGAGTGTAGGATCAACTTACCTAGGTATGTGAGGCTATGAATGAGATTTTCTTTTACTCTCACGCCCTAAACTCTTCTCGAATTCTATGGATTTCAAATTCTAGAATTCAAGTTTCATGATCTATGAGGTTTATTCCAATTCTTGTGAAATTCTCTATGATCTATCGATAGGTCAATACGTTTCATGTATTAAATCATGTTTTATGATCTATGGGCAGAATTTATAACTATTTTGATTGTTAAATTTTAGTTTCAAATTTTAGTTAAATTATGCCCAATTATGTATGTTCTTATGAAAAGTCAAGTTATGATTTCATTAAGATCATGATCAAAATTAGCTCAATTATGATTTACGCCTTATGATATGATTTCTCTCAAGTGCTTATCATAGATTTATGAAGTGTCAAGTATACACATGTTTTACAAGTGTGCATGAATTTCATGATTTATGGATTTATGATTATGGCTGACTCACGGGCCTTATTTCATGGCTAGTTCACGTATTTCAAGCATGGTTATGATTATTATGATTTAACTAGCCCATGAATCTCATGTATGTTATCCCTATTATCATATGAGTGCTATATATATTTTGGGAGTAGTATTTAACACTAAGTAGACCCAGGGTCCAAGCATACCCCGAGTCTCAAAACTGCGTGCAAACGTAGCCATGATAGGACCTCCCTTGAGACTGTCCCTTTTTTCCCGAATGGTCCTTTCATGAGTGATATCACGTTGTTCGGTGCTTTGGTTGGGGTTATAAAACCGACACGCAAATGCACGTGGTCAAACAAGTAGTAAGTGGTTTAAGTAAGCCAAGTATCGATCCAAGGAGACTCTGGATAAGTAAAAATTGCTTAAGTATACTATATTCTATCTCACTTCTATATATGCTGACAACAACGTAACCAACAATTGAAAAGTTTGTTTTATAAAGTATGTACTAAAACTACTGACAATTATTTACTTTGAATTTAAACTATGGTTATGAGCATGCCAAGGTTAAGAACATGTAATGAACTTGATTATAATCATAAATTGGTTAATCTTTCTCTTACAGTTGCTAGCCAAGAACATCAACCAAGAGATTAAAACTCTCGTATTTAATCTCACTTAAGAATCATAAACCATCCGTCTACATTTCTGTGATCAAATGCAATTCATGACCTAGCAATACAATTCCGGTTCCTAAATTGACTAATACAGCTTTCAAGTATATTTCTATCAGGAAAGCACATCAAAACCCAATTTTCCCAAATCAAGTTAAGAACAATACCCTATTAATTCACAACTTTCCAATTTCGTGCTCTCTCGAGTGAAATCGGACCTTTTAGATGTACATTAATGTCGGCCACACACCAATGCAGTAGAAACAAGAATTAATAGAACAACATGGAAGAAGAAGATGAAAAACCACGTAATTCAATAATCAAGATTCATCACAAATGTTAATAACCTCAGCAAGGAAGGGAATTAGCCACTCATTTGTGGATTAATCATCCTAAAACAAGTGTTAATCATACAAACAATTTATTGAAAGAAGAAAGAAGGAGAGAAAAACCCTGAGCTTTTTCGTCCCTCAACTGCCTGTAACCCACGTCCCTGCTCCACCAAGTCTGAATTTTTTAAAAATAAGCCTAAGTGTTCTATTTATACTAATGGGAATTTTTCCCGGAATAACAAGCAACGTGTCACGGAGTGCATCGCGGAGCACTACCTCCGTGACACGGCGTGGACGCGGACCCTCTCTGGAAATTTGGGGTCCGGGAATAAAGCTTCAACGTGGCATGACATGCAATGTGGAGGCTTGCCACCGTGCCACGGAGCTGTCGCGAGGCTCCACTGGAATTTGACTAATATTTCACCCTCCAGGCAGAGTGCCTGGTAGCGTGACATGGCTCCATCGCGGAGCCCCTTTAATTGGTGCAGTCCAATGCCTTTTTCGTGCTCGAATCCAAGTCCAACTCCGACATTGTTCCAACATGCATTTTAGCTCCTCGAAATCACATTTCACCTACAAAACAATGCTGATCATGTTGGTTAGTATAAATTCACATTTTATTACCAATTGCATGAAAATGTATACACATTGCTAGATAAACAAGGCGAAAATGATACGTTTGAGTATCACTTGGGCATATAAATCTGCCCAAGATCACTTACTGCACACTTAAATCCTTGTTCGTCCTCGAACAACAAACACACAATTCATGCAAATTACATCCCAACCTTCGCCACTATGGTGCGACAATTTGAGCTACGATCATACCAATCATTCAATATTGCAAATCATCAAGAAAACATGCATGGTCTTAACAATGCAATGACCTTTAATACATTAAGACTTCCTAGACTTTAAGAATCGACTCTCGACATCAGCAAACTCATGCAAATCAGCTAATCAAGATATCCGACACGAAAATCAATCTTTCATCAAGCATGTGCCCTCACAACTCAAGAGAATCTTCCCCTTTATGCTCATGTGACACACAAACATTCAAGTAGGGGCATGTAGAAATTACTTTCACTCTCTCTCCCAAAAGAATTCACATGCATCATGTCATGACCCATAAGCTTGCCCTTAGTGTGTTACTCCACTAATATAAAGAAATGCAATGTAAGATCATGTAGGACTTTAATGGGTTGTAATGGAAGCTATGGAACTAGTGCATACTGGATTAGCCAATAATAGCCACTAGCATCATTAAGTGACTTTTCAACACATTCCCATCAACGTATGGACATTGTTTCTCTGTTTTCCCTTTTTTTTTTCATCCCATTCATGATAGTTTACTTTCATATGGCCCATTTCATCAAGCACACTTGACACGACAACAAAGGTTTTTCATGCACCTTCATTATCATCTAATTATAACAAGTGCACCCTCAACCTTTTTCTTTTCTTTCCTCACTCTGCTTTTCTTTTTCTTTTCACCATTCTCACTCTTTGACACTTTGGGAAAATTTTTGTTCTTCTTAAGCGCTTAAGAGTTTTGTATAGACTTTATGGCTAATGAAAAGAAAGAATTAAGCTCATTTTATTCATTTTGGACAAAAGAAAGAAATAATAGGCTAAAGGCTCAACGGGCTGACTAGGGCATACAATCACATCAAAAGGAGAGTATGACAAGAAAAAAAAATAGAAACTCTCGGTTAAAACAAAGAAATGCCTACATCCTTTCCAACACTACGCCTCCTTCATTTCGTTTTGTACACACACCAGGCAAGTTCTAGACACTTCACAATAACATGGAATAACAATACCTCACTTCACACTTCATGCACATGCTCAACTCAAGATGCATTCACAGACTCTTTACTTAGCTAATTACATGAATTCAAAAATTAAGCCTCAGTCACACCGAATCGAACTCTACAGCCTAGGTATCTCAACATATTTACAAAACTGCATGCTTTCATACGAATCACCTTTGCATTTTGAATATCAAGTACAACACGCAACCAACATTTCACAACCATATAGTAACTACAGGTTCCGTGATGCAATCCACCAAAGAAAAAAAACTGAAAATAAATTAAAATCACTACTCCTACCGACTACATTTCCCTTAAGACAGTCGTCATCCATCCATCATAGGGAACGGTCACTAACTATGACGTCGGTTCAATGGGACTATTCTCGGTAAAAGAACCGAAAACAAACTCCGAGAAACCCAAAAAAAAAAATTGAAAAATTTTGCAAAACATCGATCATTTCGATGGAAAACTTATTTACAAAATATTTTAATATGTACAAAATATTTTCGCAAAATTTTAAAAATATCGATCATTTCGATGGAGAAAAAAATTTTAAATTAAGAAAATATTTACACAATTAGACTTAGCTGGCAACAACAACATTCCACAACACACATCAATACCACAAATATGTACAGATACAGACCAGTTTGCAATTCACAAACACAGGGAAACATACATACAAAATAGAGGAAAGCATACAAGCAAACCAGCCCAGCCCCAGCACCTAACTACTCCCCACCCCACACTTAAATCGAACACTGTCCCTAGTGTTCACAAAAATTAAAAATCACAAAATTGGGTGGTGGAACTCCCTGATTAGTCAAAGTATTCAACTTCTTCATCAGGTGCTGCTGCCTCATCGCCCATGTCCGAGTCACCTCCATCGTCGTCCTCGGACTCCACATCGGAGTCCTCCCGACATGTCTCCTCGTCCATGGGGACGTCATCGTCAGTGGGCTCTACAAAGGCTGGCCCCACTCGGCATAGAGCCCTGGCGTTTTTGCCAAATGGGTAATCCAGCTCGAGCTGCCATAACTCCTCCTCCGTGGCTGGTCTCCCACCGATCCGAAGCTGGAGCATTTGCATTCCAAACATCCGTTCCATGTACTGGTCGTCACGAGCATGTTGCTCGCCAAGCGTCAGCACTGGCCCATGTGTGGTGTCGGGGGCCTTAGTTTTGTTCACGTCAAGGGCCCTCCGCTCCAACTGCGGGATGTAATCCAAAGCCTCTTCCTCAACGTCGAGGCCCCAGAGAAAGGTGGTGATTAGTCCCCCGAACCCATACCTATGGCCCTGGTGTAGTCGGGCTCTCTTCATGGCGGATATGATGACCGCCCCAACATTAATCTCCAGCCCTTTCATCAGGGCATACACCAGGCAAACCCGATCCCGAGTCACATCAGTCATGTGCACCCCCGGGATTAGGCACGAGCCGACTATCTTCAGCCATATTCTAGCCTCCCTGTTCATTTAAGAATACAACAGAGTCTGGTGGTAACCCCTCTCCTTATGTCTGCTCCATCTGGCTGTGGATCGAGCCCCACACAATGTGCGTCTGATATCGGCATATGGTGGGGTGATGTTCAGCTGGCGGAGAACGTGGGCGTCTGTGTCCCGCACTCCGATGATGGCATTTAATTGCTGGGGTTCCAGAGTGACTATCTGCCCTCTGATCTTGATTGTGTGGCTTCTGATTGCCGGGTTCCAATTTGCATAGAACTCCCGGACTAGATGTAGGTTGCATTCCTTGGGCTCCTGAAATATGAAGCTGAGCCCAGCTGCCTCGATCCTTTGCACTATGCGGGGGAACTCCTCTGCTAGTGGTTCCCGTGCAATATGCTCCTCGGGGAAGTATTTATTCTCCTTGTGTTTGGTGTACCACTTCTTCCCCTCATCGGTTACCCACCTCATTCCGTATTGGCGGCGCTGGCCGCGCGGAACTGCTGGTGCAGCTGGGACTGCTGTGCCCAACCTAAGTCTTTTTCTCCCAATGCCTGAAGTTGATGCACCTTTACCCTTATCCTTCCTACTTGTCATTTTACCTGTCAACACAAATAAACAAGCGCAATGTCAAGCTAAATGAATATTAACTTCGGCTAAGGTCGGGTTAACCAAGTTTACCCCACACTTAGTCCTTAGTTACAGTTACGATACTACAGCAGGAATAACTTTATTTACACCAAAAACTAACAACTATACAATTCGTGCTTAGTGCGTTCGCAAAGAAAAATTCGACAGTATAACTTTAGCGTACTACTCAGACTTCATACAGCTAATCCCAATCACTACCATCGTTAGAAATTCAACCATCGCACTTAGCAAAGAAAAACAACAAAACACAAACAACAACAAAAATTCTATATACACATGAACCTATATAATCAACCCAATTGAACAACTTTCAGCATTTTCCCAAAAACCCAAAAATTCGTCGTCTATTAACATTCAAACAATATTCTACAACGACTTATCTCATTCAATACATACAACCCGGCATATAATTCACAAATTTAACAAGTTACCCATTTCGATTCCAACAACCAAGCCCTAGAATTGAATTTCGCAATCAAATTCGAATCATTCACGTAATCGACAAGTTCAAATGCTCATTACAACATTCTGAACATTTATCAATCAAGGAATAACTCAATTTCATGCTAAATTTCGACTTGGGGTGATTTAGTTCACCTCCCATGTTTAAATTCAAATAAAGTCGACAAAAACTTGAGAGATAATCGGAAAACATACCTCGTAGTTGAATAACCGAAGAAAACTTGATAATTCTTTGCTTTATACCGTGGCACGTAGATGGGCAAGGGAATTTTGGGTGTTTTGTCGCGGAGAAGTGTAAAAAAATGAGGGGAAAAGGGGAGAAATCGGGGGTTTGAAATGAAGAAAACACGCGGGTCACCCGGCAACCCGGTGTGACCCGTCACAATTTATATGGCAACGTGTCACGGAGTGCATCGCGGTGCACTACCTCCGTGACACGGAGCCATCGCGATAGCTTACTGGAATTTTTGAAAATTCCAGTTTACATTTCAACGTGTCATGGAGGGTAACGCGGAGGTCCTCCTCCGTGACACGGAGCTATCGCCCCAGCTCACTGTCTCTGCATTTTATTAATTTTTTCATACCTCACCTTTTCCTTCACGATTCCGTGCACATTTTTCTCCGTTTCACCTGAAAATCATTTCACTAAACAAAATTGGTTAGATTAATAGATTTCAAAAACTAAAATACAATAATACTAACTAAAACAAAAATTTTGTACTAAATCAAGAAAAAGGAAAATAAAATAAAATCTATTTACACTTTATAAAATGAAAAGAAAAAAAAAATTTCACGGGTTGCCTCCCGTGCAGCGCCTGGTTTACCGTCGCGGCTCGACGTCCTTTATGCTCAATTGTCCACTAGGGTGATGGACGATTTCTCACGATCATTGTCCTCCCCCCAGTAGTGCTCACCCTTATCCGGTGGTCTTCCCATCAACTCTCGGGAATCATCCAATTGTTTAGCATTCCCATGATCAATTACATTGATCACCGAGAGTTCTTCATTCACCATCGGGAGCTTGGGTGCTTTGTACACATCGAACACCTCTACCTTGTCATGTGCTCGCATTGTAAGTTGACCCGCAGCTACGTCGATTAGTGCTTTCCCGATTGCCAAGAAGGGTCGTCCCAAAATAAATGGGACTTCCGAGTCTGGTTCAAAATCCAGAAAAATAAAATCTACTGGGAAAATTAGGGAGCCTACTTGCACAAGCACATCCTCAACAATGCCATCCGGCCTAGCTAAGGATCTGTCTGCCAACTGCAAGATTACGGTTGTAGGTCTAGGACTCCCTAGACCCAACTTTCTGAATACCGAAGATGGCATCAAATTTATGCTCGCCCCCAAGTCACACAATCCACGAGCTCGGATACTCTGCCCAATAGTAAGCTGGATAGTAAAACTTCCAGGGTCTTTTAGCTTCGTAGGCAGTCTATTTTGGATCCGAGAAGTGTATTCCTCAGTCAAAGCCACCGTGGCATACTCGGTCAAACGACTTTTGTTGGCCACGATGTCTTTAATGTATTTGGCATATTTTGGCACTCCCTGCAAGACATCAACAAGAGGTAAATTAACATGTACCTGTTTAAGCACCTCCATGAATTTCTTGAAACACGCCTCCTCCTTGTGTTTCTTTAGTCTTTGAGGGAACGGGGGTGGAGGTCTTTCTGATTCAGCTTCTTTGGTCTTCCCCCTTTCCGAACTTTGTTCTCCCTCAACTTCTGCTGCTCCTGACTTTTGAGGTGGTCTTTCTGGTTCCACCTCCTTCAGCTGCAAACCACTCCTTGTGGTCACTGCATTTACCTACTTCGGATTAGGATCCGTGTCGCTAGGCAGTCCTCCTCTGGGCCTTGTGTTTTGGGCACTAGAAAATTGCCCAAATTGATACTCAAGAGCCTTGGTCGCTAATTGATTATTTTTCACTTCGGCTGCCAATTTAACATAGTCAGCCTGAAATTGCGCCTGATTAGCGATCATGGTCTTGAACATTTCCTCAATGCTAGGTGATGGTGGTGGAGGAGGGGCATTGTGATTTCTGAATTGAGATTGGTAGTTCTGTTGCCCTCCTTGATTCCTTTGCATACCCTGACCCGAACTTTGGCCTTGTTGATTGTTGCTACCCCATAAAAAATTTGGATGGTTCCCCTAATTTGAGTTGTAGCCACTACCAAACTGCTGTTGATTTCTTTGTGCATTGCCCACAAAGTTAACAGAATCAGGATTTGCTCCACAGCACTCAGCTGAGTGCTCACTGCTACCACACACTTCACACCACATTTGCTGGACCGCATTGACTGAAGCTGAAGGATGGTTCAAATTCATGTTGCTGAAGTGGTTGTTCAATTGATTCTGCAAGGCAACTATCTGTGCAGCGATAGCTGTATATCCATCCACTTCAAGCACTCCTGCTGCTTTCCTTGCTCCACCTCGTGATGAATCAGCATTCCATTCTGGATTGCCCTTTGAAATCCAGTTTAGCAAAGTGTACAGCTCCTCATAAGTCTTTTCCAGCGCTTGCCCTCCAGCTGCTGAATCTAGCAAAATTTTAGTATGGGGTTCCAAACCCTCAATAAATGTGTGTAGCAACACCTCATTGGACTGATGATGATGAGGGCAGTCCTGCAACATGGATTTAAATCTTTCCCAAGCTTGATACAAATTTTCTCCCTCCCTCTATTTGAAACATAGAATTTGACTTCTAAGTCTGGCTGTTTTACCAGAGGGAAAAAACCTTATCAAGAACTTTCGTGCAAGATCATCCCACGTTGAAATAGAATTTGGTGACTCAGCTTTTAACCACCTCTTGGCTTCACCAAGTAATGAGAACGGAAATAGTGTGACCCGAACATAATTAGGTGACACTCCAGCGGGTATATAAGTGTCACTTATCTCCAAAAAGTTTTGGAGATGCTGTTGTGGGTCTTCATGAGGGAGACCGGTAAATTGCCCGCTTGTGTGCAACAGTTGCACCAAGTTCTGCTTGAGTTCAAATCTCCCTCCAGGCTCTGGTTTGCAGATACTTGATGTTACATTGTTGGCATGTGGGATTGCCACCTCGCGAACCGGCCTTGCTGCTGCTTCTTCGGGCACTAACACTGCCCTCACAACCGGTGGATTTTGTTGCTCCATAATAGTCTGTCTGAGCAACTGCAGCTTCTTTTGTAGAGCTTCTCTCTGTTTACTATGAAATATACGTTCAGGCTCTATAAAAGATTCCACCAGCACTTTGTCTCTTGCCAGTGTTCACAGAAATCAAGTCTGCAAAATACAGGCTAAGACCAAGTTGTCAACACTTAAGAAAATAAAATAAAAATACAGTAAATTTACACTTAATACAATTTCACCAATTGCCTAGTCTCCCCGGCAACGGCGCCAACAACTTGTTCGGTGCTTTGGTTGGGGTTATAAAACCGACACGTAAGTGCACGTGGTCAAACAAGTAGTAAGTGGCTTAAGTAAGCCAAGTATCGATCCAAGGAGACTCTGGATAAGTAAAAATTGCTTAAGTATACTATATTCTATCTCACTTCTATATATGCTGACAACAACGTAACCAACAATTGAAAAGTTTGTTTTATAAAGTATGTACTAAAACTACTGACAATTATTTACTTTGAATTTATACTATGGTTATGAGCATGCCAAGGTTAAGAACATGTAATGAACTTGATTATAATCATAAATTGGTTAATCTTTCTGTTCCAGTTGCTAGCCAAGAACATCAGCCAAGAGATTAAAACTCTCGTATTTAATCTCATTTAAGAATCATAAACCATCCGTCTATATTTCTGTGATCAAATGAAATTCATGACCTAGCAATACAATTCTGGTTCCTAAATTGACTAATACGGCTTTCAAGTATATTTCTATCAGGAAAGCACATCAAAACCCAATTTTCCCAAATCAAGTTATGAACAATACCCTATTAATTCACAACTTTCCAATTTCGTGCTCTCTCGAGTGAAATCGGACTTTTTAGATGTACATTAATGTCGGCCACACACCAATGCAGTAGAAACAAGAATTAATAGAACAACATGGAAGAAGAAGATGAAAAACCATGTAATTCAATAATCAAGATTCATCACAAATGTTCATAACCTCAGCAAGGAAGGGAATTAGCCACTCATTTGTGGATCAATCATCCTAAAACAAGTGTTAATCATACAAACAACTGATTGAAAGAAGAAAGAAGGAGAGAAAAACTCTGAGCTTTTTCGTCCCTCAACTGCCTGTAACCCACGTCCTTGCTCCACCAAGTCTGAATTTTTTAAAAATAAGCCTAAGTGTTCTATTTATACTAATGGGAATTTTTCCCGGAATAACAAGCAACGTGTCACGAAGTGCATCGCGGAGCACTGCCTCTGTGACACGGCGTGGACGCGGACCCTCTCTGGAAATTTGGGGTTCGGGAATAAAGCTTCAACGTGGCACGGCGTGCAATGCGGAGGCTTTCCACCGTGCCACGGAGCTGTCGCGAGGCTCCACTGGAATTTGACTAATATTTCACCCTCCAGGCAGAGTGCCTCCGCGATGGTAGCGTGACACGGCTCCATCGCGGAGCCCCTTTAATTGGTGCAGTCCAATGCCTTTTTCGTGCTCGAATCCAAGTCCAACTCCGACATTGTTCCAACATGCATTTTAGCTCCTCGAAATCACATTTCACCTACAAAACAATGCTAATCATGTTGGTTAGTATAAATTCACATTTTATTACCAATTGCATGAAAATGTATACACATTGCTAGATAATCAAGGCGAAAATGATACGTTTGAATATCACTTGGGCATATAAATCTGCCCAAGATCATACGCCTCTTTTCATGGTTCTACCCTTGTCAAGGTACGAACACCCTCCTAACTAGGGGTTTACAGGTCGGGCTCCATGTGTGCTCATATGAGGTATGTCGGTTATAAGAATCTCTCATTGTTCCTCATGATTTATGCATGGTTATGTTATGTTATCTTTGATCATTTCATGTTTAGAAAAGGCTTTCAATTATAATTATGGTTATGACTGATTTACGAATGTTTTGAAAACCTTGAGCACTTATGTCTACATTATGATACTTACGTTATGATCATGTTGTCCTACTTTTATGAACTCTTATGTATTTTAACTATCTGTTTTACTTATACTGCATACTCGGTACATTTCAAGTACTGACCGCATACTCTATGCTATATCATTTCATGATACATGTTCGAGGGATCAGTCTCAGCCACATCTTTAGTCCTACTTCCCTCTCAGACCTGTCCAGCTATCATTAGTGAGGCCATGTCCTTCGAGGACATTCAGTATATGTAGTTTTTATGTTTCTTTCAGTTTCAGACTTTACTGAGTTAGTTGGGGGCCTTGTCCCATCAACTCGTCAGTAATAGAGGATTTTCAGACACAGTATGTATTCAACTTCAAACTTATGTATGTATTTAGATGTTATGTTATGTTCAGACTTCCGCTATGTTAATTATGGAGATCATCCATTTATTTGAATGAGTTAGATGTTATTTTCATGCCATGGATTGACTTGGAGCCTCTTGGGGGTTCTTTGTAAGCTTTCTCTATCCGGGTCTATGTTTGGGTCGTGACAAACTTGGTATCATAGCACTAGGTTGAAGTGTCCTAGGGTGTTTTAAAGCTGCGTCAAGTAGAGTATTTTTCATGGGTGTGAAGTGTGCCACACTTATGAAGAAGAGGCTATGAGACGTTTAGGAAATGTTTTCTTCTTTCATGATCTATGTCATACAATGAAATGTCTCTCTATCCTTCTAAGTTGTGCTATACGTATTTGCAAAATCATGCCTCCTCACCGAGCTAACGGAAGAAGAAACAGAAATGGAAATAGCCACAAGAATGGCAATGGAGATGGGCACTAGTAGGCCCCACCAGCCCATAAGGAGCATGTACCTGAGCCGGTTGCCCATGCTGAGTTCAGGTAATCTATACAAATGTTAGCTCAGGCCCTGACCACCCAGTTCAATCAGTAGGCGATAGTGCATGTCCCTCATAATGGGAATGCGGTGGCGACAAGAGTTAAGAGATTTTCAAAGGATGAACCCTCTGGAGTTTCTTGTGTAAAAGGTAGACGAGGATCGACATGAGTTCATTGATGAGATTCTGAAGATCACCTAGATCATAGGGGTGACCAGAGAGAAGTGTGTTGATCTAGCCTTGTATCAATTGAAAGGGGTTGCGCACATCTAGTTCAAGCAATAGAAGGATGGTGGGACAGTTGGAGCAGGCCCTATTGGTTGGGATGAGTTTCATGTCGCTTTTTTGGATCGGTCTTTCCCTCGTGAGATGAGGGAGATTAAAGCAGTGGAGTTTGTGAACCTAAAATAGGGTAACATGATAGTCCAGGAGTATGCTTTGGAGTTCACTCAGTTGTCCTAGTATGCACCAGAGCTAGTGGCTGATCAGAGAGCTTGGGTGAGCAGGTTTGTTTATGCGAGGCCTTCAGATAGTTACCGCTTTGCACGAGCTTCAAAAGAAAGAGAGATTGAGTCACTAAGCAGAGATTTAGATCCGAGAGCGAAAGAGAGGAGAGCAGAACTTTACTTCTCTGCTGAGGCATAAGCAATAGCAAACACTGGCACACTACCTGGACAACAATTGTTGAATAGCGATGCTTCATCAGGATATTTATTTTCCTTGGATGGTTTTGCATACCCAGCAGATGGAGCGATACATCTAAGAGAGAGAGACCAAAAGGGCCAAGACAGACAGTGTTGGGTTCACTCAGCAGAGAATCGATGGTGGTCACCGCCCTTAGTTCTAGTAAAGGTCGTCAGCCACGTCACCATCATCAACAGGTGTCCCATCCATACTCAGACATTATCAGAGAGGTAGAGAGTCAAGATCGATGGGCTAGGGAAGCACGGCGGGAGATCTCACTTTCCCAACTTATACAAAGTGTGGAAAGAATCACCCAAGGAGCTATTTTGTTGGCTCACATGCTAGTTTCGGGTATGGAAAACCTGGACACAGACTCAAGGATTTCCGTTCAGCCAAACTGGGTGATGGTGGAGCCCGTATCCAAGCGGCTAGTTCAATGGATCCGACAGCACATCCGTTCCAGAAGGGTGCTTCTGCTAGCTCAACTAGCAACCAACACTAGAAAAGGTTCTATGCACTCTCGTCACGATAGGAGCGGGAAATTTTGCCCGATATGGTTACTAGTATGTTACGAGCATTCTATCTTAATGTATATGCATTGTTAGATCCAGGGTCTACTTTGTCTTTTGTGATTCTCTATGTTGTTAGTAGTTTTGGAGTCAGTCTCAAAATCTTATCAAAACCCTTCTCAATCCCTACTCCAGTCGGTGACTTAGTTATAGCTAGACGGGTATTTAGAAATTTCCCTATCATGGTCTTTCAAAAAATAACCTCAGCAGATTTAGTAGAGTTAGCCATGACCGATTTTAATGTTATCCTCGACATGGATTGGTTATATGCATGTTACGCCTCAGTCAATTATAGAACCCAAGCAGTAGAGTTCAGATTTTCGGGTGAGCCAGTCTTAGAATGGAAGGGTAGTTTAGTTGTGCCTGTACGTTGCTTCATTTGCTATCTTAAGGCCAGAAAGATGATTTCTAAGGGTTGTGTGTACCATCTAGTTAGGGTTAAGGTTTCTAGTCCAAAACCTTTACTATCCAATCAGTCCTTGTAGTGTGTGAGTGCCCAGAAGTATTGCCAGATGATTTATCAAGAATCCCTCCCGAGCAAGAGATTGATTTTGGTATTGACCTTATTCCCAATACGCAGCCTATATCTATTCCTCCTTACAAAATGGCTCCAACTGAGTTAAAGGAGTTAAAAGAGCAGTTGAAAGACCTTTTAGACAAAGGATTCATCAGACCAAGCAAATCCCCATGGGGTGCACCAGTTCTCTTTGTTCACAAGAAGGATGGTTCCCTTTAGATGTGCATTGATTATCGGCAATTGAAAAAAGTTACTACCAAGAATAGGTTTCTCTCCCAGGATTGATGATTTGGTTGACCAGCTTCAGGGTGCTAAGTTCTTTTCAAAGTTAGACCTCAGATCCGAATACCATCAGCTCGGGGTTCGAGAGTGTGACATCCTGAAGACAGCTTTCAGGACTCGGTATGGTCACTATGAGTTTGTAGTTATGTCTTTTGGACTAATGAATGCTCCTACAGATTTATGGATTTGATGAAGAGGGTGTTCAAGTCATACTTAGATTTGTTCATGATTGTATTCATAGATGATATTCTCATATACTCTCAGAGCGAGGAGGAGCATGCCGCTCATTTGAGGGTGGTGCTACAGACTCTCAAATACGTGTTTTGGTTGAATTTAGTGGCCTTTTGGGTTATGTAGTGTCAAGTAAAGGTGTACAAGGGTGAACTCTCAAAAGATAGAAGCGGTGAAGAATTAGCCTAGACCAGTGAATCCTTCGGATATTAGGAGTTTCTTAGGATTAGCTAGTTATTATCGGAGATTTGTTGAGGGATTTTCATCCATTGCATCACCGTTGACCAAACTAACCCAAAAGAAAGTGAAGTTTCAATGATCGGAGGCTTGTAAGGAGCTTCCAAGACTTGAAGACTCGACTCACCTCAACACCACTGTTAACCCTACCCGAGGGTACCGATGGGTTTATGGTATATTCTGACACTTTGAGGATTGACCTTTGGTTGTGTATTGATGCAGCACAGTCAGGTTATAGCATATGCGTCCAGGCAGCTGAAGGTCCATGAAAAGAACTACATGGATCATGATCTCAAATTGGTGGCGGTGGTATTTGCCTTGATGATTTGGAGATACTATATGTACTGGGTCCATGTGGATGTATTTACGGACCACAAAAGCCTACAATATGTGTTTACCCAAAAGGATTTGATCTGCATCAAAGAAGGTGGTTGGAGCTATTGAAGGGCTATGATATGAGTGTCCTTTATCATTCTGGCAAGGCTAATATAGTGGCGGATGCTCTTATTAGGCTTTCCATGGAGAGTGTATCTCATGTAGAAGAGGAGAGGAAAGAGTTGTTAAAGGATGTGCACTGACTTGCACGACTAGGAGTTCGTCTGGTTGATTTGGCGGATAGTGGTGTCATCATACAAAATGGATCAGAATCATCTTTGGTGACCGATTTTAAGGCTAGACAAGATGAGGATCCTATTTTGGTGAAGTTGAAAGAAGTAGTTCAGAATGAAAAGGTCGAGGATTTCTCCCAAGGGGGAGATGGTGTGCTTCGATATCAAGGTTGTTTGTGTATATCGGATGTTGGTGACATGAGGGAGCGAATGTTTCAATAAGTTCATAGTTCCAGATAATCTATACATCCAGGTGCCACCAAGATGTACCGTGACCTACGGGAAGTCTATTGGTGGAGTGGCATGAAGAAGGACATAGCAGAATTTGTGGCTATGTGTCGAATTGTCAATAGGTAAAGGTTGAGCATCAAAGACCTTGAGGTATGCTTCAAGACATTAGTATCCCTATTTGGAAGTGGGAGGAGATCAATATGGAATTCATCACAAGGTTGCCTAACACTCGTCGATAGTATGACTTTATTTGGATGGTTGTGGATAGGTTGTCTAAGGTAGCTTATTTCTTACCGATTCAGCGGAGGATTATGCTAAGTTGTTCCTTCAAGAGTTAGTTCAGTTGCATGGAGTGCCATTGTCCATCATATCAGATAGAGGTACTCAGTTTACTTCCCAGTTTTGGATATCGTTTCAAAAAGGACTTGGTACACAAATCAAACATAGCACAACATTTCACCCACAAACAGATGGTTAGGCTGAGTGGATTATTTAGACTCTTGAGGATGTTAAGAGCGTGACAGATGGTTAGGCTGAGTGGACTATTTAGACTCTTGAGGATATGTTATGAGCGTGTGTGATTGATTTCAAGGGTAATTGCGATGGTCATTTGCCTCTCATTGAATTTGCATATAACAACAACTACCATTCCAGCATTCAAATGGCTCCATTTGAGGCACTTTATTGGCGGAGATGTAGATCTCCTATTGGTTGGTTTGATGTCGGTGAAGCAGCGATGATAGGCCCAAATTCAGTCCATGAGGACATGGAGAAAGTTCATCTTATAAGGGACTGGATGAAAATAGCTCAGAGTCACCAAAATTCCTATGCGGATGTAAGGAGGAGGGAGCTAGACTTTGAAGTTGATGATTGGGTATTTCTGAAGGTATCTTCCATGAAGGAAGTGATGAGATTCAAAAAGAAAGGAAAACTCAGTCCCTGATATGTTGGTCTATACTGGGTTTTAAAATGAGTTGGCAAGGTAGCATATGAGTTACAGTTACCCTCAGAACTAGCATCAGTTCATCCATTCTTCCATGTATCGCTCTTAAATAAGTGCTTGGGTGACCTGGCTCTAGTTGTTCTAGTGGAGAGAGTAGGTGTGAAGGACATCCTTAGTTTTGAGGAGGTTCTGGTGGAAATACTGGATCGTCAGGTTCGAAAGCTAAGGAATAAAGAAGTAACTTCAGTCAAGGTTTTATGGAGGAATCAGCAGGTTGAGGGAGCTACATAGGAAGGCAAAGAAGATATGATGGCTAAATACCCGCATTTTTTCCCTTCCGGCTTATTTTCATCTTGAGGTATCAGTTTCCTCTTTAGTACTCTATCAGTTTCATGTTCAGCTCATGTTCCCTAGTTTCTTTCATGTCAATGAATGTATGTGTGATTCAGGAATTCAGTTCAGTCATGTAGTTGAATTCGGAGTTAGTCACTCGGTCAGTTTCAGCGGGTATGTTCAGTATTTGAGTATGATGATTGCATTTTTTTGCTTTTCAGCATGTTTTCCCAAAGGGGAGATATTGTAATACCCCGTAAACCCTAATATAAGACCCGGGAGTTGAAATGGAGAAAATAGAACTTTCTGCACTAGGTTAAAAGATGAGTCGTTTAGTGACTCATCAAGAACCCCACAAAGTCGTTAAGTGACTCATGAGGGATTGTCCATGATTGGAATTTTCAGATTTGTGGTGACCACGGCTGTGACCACGAATCGTGGTCAGCCACATGATTTGTTAGGTCAACTATGGTCAAGGGTGGTTTGAAGGATGAAGGTAAATGGGCAGTGTACCTAATGGGTCATCACCACGAATCGTCAGGTACACCACGAGTCATGGTGGCACTCGTGGTGACCCTCAGAAGGTATTTAATGGTGCAGGCAATGGGAAGGTGACCACAAGTAGTAGTCAGAGGACACGAGTCGTCCTGTCCCTAGTTGGGACTGGCAGTGTGTTTTTCCCTGCGAATTTATTAAGGGCTTTTCCATAATTCCCAAGTTCCTAACGCCTATACTATGCCATTTTAATCTTAGTTAGGATTGTTTTAAGGGTGTTTAGCTCATTCTAAATCACTCCTCTCCATATATGCAAGACTAGTAGGTTCTTAGGGGTGATCAATGCTAAAATCCATCAATTCTCCTTCAATTTCCTTTGGGTATTCAAGGAAAAGTGTAAGATCAACTTACCTAGGTTATGTCAGGCTATAAATGAGAGTTCATTTCACTCTCATGCCCTAAAATCATCTCAAATTCCATGGATTTCAAATTCTACAATTCAAGTTTCATGATATATGAGGTTTATTCTAATTCTTGTGAAATTTTCTGTGATCTATCGATGGGTCAATCCCTTTCATGTATTAAATCATGTTTTATGATGTATAGGAAGAATTTATTACTATCTTGATTATTAAATTATAGTTTCAAATTTTGATTAAATTATGCTCAATTATTATGTTCTTATGAAAAGTCAAGTTATAATTTCATTATGATCTTGATCTAAAATAGCTCAATTATGATTTACGCCTTATGATATGATTTCTCTCAAGTGCTTATCATAGATTTATGAAGTGTCAAGTATACACATGTTTTAGAAGTATGCATGAATTTCATGATTTATGGATTTATGATTATGGCTGACTCATGGGCCTTATTTCATGGCTAGTTCACGTATTTCAAGCATGGTTATGATTATTATGATTTAACTAGCCCATGAATCTCATGTATGTTATCCCTATTATCATATGAGTGCTATATATATTTTGGGAGTAGTATTTAACAATAAGTAGACCCAGGGTCCAAGCATACCCCGAGTCTCAAAACTGCGTGCAAACGTAGCCATGATAGGACCTCCCTTGAGACTGTCCCTTTTTGCCCGAATGGGCCTTTCATAAGTGATATCACGCCTTTTTTCATGGTTCTACCCTTGTCAAGGTACGAACATCCTCCCGACTAGGGGTTTACAGGTCGGGCTCCATATGTGTTCATACGGGGTATGTCGGTTATAAGAATCTCCCATTGTTCATCGTGATTTATGCATGGTATCTTTGCTTAAGTCATATTTAGAAAAGGCTTTATTTTATGATTATGATTAAGACTGATTTAAGAATGTTTTGAAAACCTTGAGCCCTTATGTTTATATTATGATACTTATGTTATGATTATGTTTCTACTCTTATGAACTCTTATGTATTTTTAACTGTCCATTTTTCTTACCTTGCATACTCGGTACATTCCAAGTACAGACCGCATAATCTATGTTGTATCATTTTATGATACAGGTCTGAGGGATCAGTCTTAGCCGCATCTTTAGTCCTACTTTCCTTTCAGACCTGTCCAGCTAGCATTGGTGAGTCCTTATCGGTCAAGGATATTCAGTATCTGTAGTTGTTATGTTTCTTTCAATTTTAGACTTTACTGAGTTAGTCGGGGGCCTTGTCCCATCAACTCGTCAGTATTAGAGGCTTTTAAGACATAGTGTTTATTCAACTTCAAACTTATGTATGTATTTAGATGTTGTGTTATGTTCAGACTTCCGCTATGTTAATGATGTAGATCTGTCGTTTATTTGAATGAGTTAGATGTTATGCTCATGCCATGGTCGACTTGGAGCCTCTCGGGGGTCTTTTTCCTATTTTCTGATCCAGGCCTATGTACGGGTCGTGACAATCCTTCACACGTACGCTCTCCATCGGGACAACTAAAGCTAGATCACCCATGTACTTCATTAAGACCGATACATGGAAAGCTAGATGTATTAAAGAAAATTCTGAGGGCAACTCCAACTCATAAGCCACCTTGCCAACACGTCTCACAATCCAGTACAGGCCAACATAACGAGGACTAAGTTTCCCTTTCCTTCAGAACCTCATCTCTCCCTTAAGGGGAGACACCTTCAAAAACACCCAGTCATCAACTTCGAGCTCGAGCTCTCTCCTCCTCACATTTGCATATGACTTTTGTTGACTCTGAGCTGGTTTCAACCTTTCCCTTATAAGCTGAACTTTCTCCATTGCCTCATGGATTGAACCTGGTCCTATCAATGTAGCTTCACTAACTTCAAACCAGCCAATAGGTGATCTACACCTCCGCCCAATAAAGAACCTCAAATGGAGCCATCTGAATGTTGGAATGGTAACTGTTGTTATATGCATACTAAATGAGAGCTAAGTGATCATCCCAACTACCTTTGAAATCAATCACGCATGCTCTCAACATATCCTCAAGAGTCTGAATGGTCTGTTCAGCCTGACCATCTGTTTGCTGGCTAAATGCTATAGTAAGCTTGGCCTGAGTATCAAGTCCCTTCTGAAATGATCTCCAAAACTTGGAGGTAAATTAAGTGCCTCTATCTGATATTATGGATAAGGGAACTCCATGCAACCGAACAAGCTCCTGAATATACAACTAGCATAATCCTCCGTTGAATCAGTAGTTTTAACCAGTAAAAAGTGAGCTGGTTTAGTCAACCTGTCTACCACAACCCAAATAGAGTCATACTATCGATAAGTACAAGGCAACCCTGTAATGAAGTCCATATTGATTTCCTCCCATTTCCAAGTAGGGATACTAATGTCTTGAAGCATACCTCTGGGTCTTTGATGCTCAACCTTCACCTGTTGACCATTTGGACACTTAACCACAAACTCTTCTATGTTCTTTTTTATGCCATTCCACCAATAGACTTCTCGTAGGTCACGATACATTCTGGTGGCACCTGGATGTATAGAATATCTAAAACCATGAGCCTCATGAAACATCCTCTCCCTCAAGTCATCAACACCCGGTACACACAAACGACCCTGATATCGTAATACACCATCTCCTCCTTGAAAGAAGACCTCCACCTTCTAATTCTGAACGGCTTCCTTAAACTTTACTAAGATAGGATCGTCGTATTCTCTAGATTTGACCTCAGTCACCAAGGAAGATTCTGATCCATTATGAACAATGACACCACCATCCATCGAGTCAACAAGACGAATTCCTAGTCATGGTTGCAAGCCGATGCACATCTTTCACTAACTCTTTCCTCTCCTCATCTACATGGGTCACACTATCCATAGAAAGCCTAGTAAGAGTTTCTGCCACCACATTAGCCTTTCCAAGATGATAAAGGACACTCATGTCAAAATCCTTAAGAAGATCCAACCACCTCATTTGACATAGATTTAGATCCTTCTGAGTAAACACGTACTGTAGGTTTTTGTGGTCCATAAACATATCCACAGGACCACATACATATTGTCACGACCCGAACGGAGGCTCAAATTGCGACACAGGACAAGGAACCCCGAGAGATCCCAAGTTGACCAATGGCATAAGCATACATCTAACTTTATTAACTTTAAGCGGACTATTTAAACATATAGCATAGTGGAAACGTACACACAACATAAATATCATATTGTAAGGAAATATCTGGACATACACGCAAGCTGAGTATTACAAATGTCTGAAAGCCTCTACTACATACAGTGGATTGATGTGACAACACTCCCATCTAACCCGGAGAAGTACGGAAACATAAAATAGCATGAATGTTTGTCGAACGGCCCTTGGAACATGAGGACTCACCAATAAGATGACTAACTATTTTCTTGTCTCCGAATCTCTTTTTTGGCTTTTGAAACTTCAATTCGTGACAGCTACTCATACGTGCCAAAAAGAGAGGTACACTCTGAGATGATCTAGATATGAGGATGAGCCTAAGAGCCAGAACCTATATCATAAGATGATACATCATAGAAGACAGTCAGTATGTGGAATGTACTGAGTATGTAAGGTAAATAAAACTGCTAATGTAAGAAAAAAAACCATTTAAAGGCAATGCAACAAATAAAACATAACATCAGAAAACTGATAGTAGGACTTGCATGCATTCTTTCTGAAATCATGACCACTTCATAACATGATATAACATGCTTCTTATCATCATAACTGAATCGATTGACTCTAAGTTGAATTCTTACATTTATAAGTAAAAGTTGAACATTGAGTCAAACCAACATTAGAACATGCATTTACATAAATCTCATAAGTAATGAATGCGCATATCTGAAATCATGAGGAACAATGGGAGACTCGTCTTTTAACTTACATACCACGATATAGCTTACGTGGTCCCGACTATTACACTCAAGTGGGCAGAGCCTTCCAAAACCTTGTCAGGGCTAAGGACGCTACCAGGACATCGATACCAAGATGAAGGCCCATTTGGGCAAGGGAAGCTCATAAGGGAGGTCCCAAATCATATAATAGTGTCAACCTACGATGGCGCGTAGTCAAAAAGGCATAGGGTGATCGACCCATAGCATACTCGGTGACAATACTCCCAAAATATGCATATGCTTTACATCGTATATAACGTAGCTCAACATCATCTATTGATGAAACTCAATAATCAGATACTTCTCAAATAAGAAATCATGCATATGAGAAGCTTTAGTTCAAAACATACCACAAGATAAAAACATACTTGGGAGCCTTGCTCCAAAAACATATGGTAAGCTATGCATCTCAGTTCCCTGCCTATGGTTTAAGAAGAGCAACTAAAAGGAGTTGGTGTTAAACACCGAAAATCCTAAATTCTAACTAGTAGCCGCTCATTACACACAAGAAAGAGTGTAAGTTTCAGTTCAGTCTACGGTTTCCCCGCCGAAAGTCGGAGATCGCTTCAAATTGGACATAATCTTTGATTTTGATCATGCTATTCTAGTATATGCATACAAAATGTATTGGGGTTATGAAAAGAGTCCTTTTTTTAGGAAGACTTAACTCAAAGCATATCATAAGCTACAATATAAATTTGGGAGTCTTTAATCCAAAACAATGTGGTAACCTTAATTCGGGAAAATCATCATTTAAACTTAACATGTGGCCATTGCCCAAAGCTTTATCATACTTACAAATACTCAATTCTCATCGAAAACATATTTATAAACATGGGTAGCTTTGAATCATGCTTTTCATCATAAGATCTCATCATTTTCACATATAATTCATAATCTCACTTTTCATGATCATCTCATCTATGGGTTTCAACATTCATAAGGCTAGAAACATAATTTTAATTGAAATCTTTACAAAATTTTCCCATGCTTCACAATTCGATAATAAAATGATAATCAATTCATACCCATGCATACAAACAGATAATTCATGCATTTGGGTAAAACCCCATAGATCAATCATAGGATTTCATGCTTTTTAGAGAGGAATTGGGAATGGATGTGGAAGAAACCACCCATTTATAACCCTACATTTCTGATGGAGACTGAATCTTACTCTCCCTTGGATGCCCAAAAAGAAATTGAAAGAAATTGAACAAGAAACCTTGAATCTCCCTTTTGATCACCTCTCTATCTCTTTTCTATTCTTTTGCATGCATGAATGAAGACTTTAGGATCGTTTCCCCCTCCAAAACCCACCTTTCATAGGCTCAGACGATATAGTTTAGGCTTTAGGAGCTTAGGAATTACGAGAAGTCCCTTACTAATTCGTAGAAAAATAATTGCCAGGTGATCCTACTGGATGACCTGATGACTCGTTGCTAGAGGGAACGACTCGTTATGTCGATCATCAAGTGCACTGTATTATCTATTCTTCTGGGCTTATAACGTGTCATTTCACAATTCGTTAGGGGTGGCCATGACTCATGGTCACTAGTCATTGAGCGCACTGTCCATCTTCCTTTCCCAACTATTTTTCCTTCACCACGGCTGACCCAACAACTCGTGGGGCCTGACCACGAGTTGTGGTCTCGCCCTTGGGGTCTCAACTCATCTAGTACTCCTCTCAATAACTCAGGCTTTACCCATGAGTCACCTGACGACTCGTGGGCTTTCCTCACGAGTCTTGAGATGATTCGTTCTGAGGCTACAACAACAATTCCCACATTTTTTCCATCTCAACTCCCGGGTCTGATCTTTGGGGTTCCAGGGTATAATAATATCTCCCCCTTGGGAGCATTCATCCTCAAATGTTGGAAAACACACAGAAAAGGCAGAAACATACAATCATAATATGCAAATACTAATCATTTAGGCTAAAAACTATCGGAAAGACTACCTCCAAAAAGAACTACATAGCTGAACTGAATTCAGGCATCACATACATTTACCATAACATAAAACAAACTTGTGCACATGTACTGAACATGGAAACTAAATAAAGTATTAGGGAAAAACTGATACCTCAAGTCGGGAACTGAGTCAGTAGAGAACAAGTGTGGGTATTTAGCCATCATATTTGCTTCGGCTTCCCACATAGCTCCCACAACATGTTGATTTCTCCATAACACCTTTACTGAAGCTACTTCCTTGTTCCTCAGCCTCCTAACCTGACAATCCAATATTTCAACTGGAACTTCCTTATAGATAAGGCTATCCTTTACACCAATGCTATCCACTAGGACAACTAGAGCTTGATCCCCCAAACATTTCTTCATGAAACACAGGATGCACAGAAGATAACTCTGAAGGCAAGTCCTACTAATACACTACCTTACCAACTCTTCTCATAATCCGGTAAGGACCAACATAACGGTGACTGAGTTTTCCTTTCTTCCCAAACCGCATGACTTCCTTTATGGGGGATACCTTCAGAAATACCTAATCGTCCACCTCGAACTCCAACTCTCTCCTCCTCACATTAGCATATGACTTTTGACAACTCTGAGCGGTTTTCAGCCTGTCCCTTATGAATTGAACCTTCACCATAGCCTCATGAACCGAATCTGGACCTATCATAGCTGCCTCACCAAGCTCAAACCATCTGATGGGAGATCTATATCTCTGCCCATAAAGAGCCTCGAATGGTGCCATTTGGATACTGGAGTGATAGCTGTTATTGTAAGAAAACTCAATTAGGGGAAAGTGATCATCCCCACTACCTTTGAAGTCCATCACGCATGCTCTCAACATGTCCTTGAGGGTTTGGATTGTTCATTCCGCTTGGCAATCCGTTTGCGAATGAAAGGCTATGCTAAGCTTAACTTGAGTCCCAAGCCCCTTCTGAAAAGACCACCAAAACTGGGAGGTAAACTGAGTACCTCGATCCGAAATAATGGACAAGGGAACTTAATGAAGCGGAAAGAACTCTCAGATATACAATTTGGTATAATTATCCACTTAGTCTGTGGTTTTCACCGGTAGGAAATGTGCAGCCTTAGTCAACTTGTCTACCACTACCCAAATGGAATCATATTGTCAGCGAGTACGAGGTAGGATTGTAATGATATCCATATTAATCTCTTCCCACTTCCAAGTGGGGATTCTAATATCCAGAAGTACACCTCTAGGCCTTTGATGCTCAACCTTTACTTGCTGACAGTTTGGGAACTTGGCTATGAATTCTGCAATATCCCTCTTCATGAAATTCCACCAATATACTTCCCATAAGTCATGATATATCTTGGTGGTACCCCAATGGATAGAATATCTGGATCCATGAGCCTCATGCAATATCCAGCTACTCAAATCCTCAACATTTGGAACACATAGGCGACCTTGGTACCGAAGTACACCATTTCCCCCTTGGGAGAAGACCTCCACCTTCTAGCTTCGAACGGCTTCTTTCAGCTTTGCCAAAGTCGGATCCTCATCTTGTCTAGTTTATATCAGTCACCAAGGACGATTCTGATCCGTTCTGGACAACAACACCGCCATCGGTCGAGTCGACCAACCTAACTCCCAACCGTGCGAGTCGATGGACATGTTTCACCAGCTCCTTCTTTCCCTCATCCACGTAGGACTCACTCTCCATACAAAGCCTACTAAGTGTGTCCGCTACCACATTAGCCTAACCCAGATGGTAAAGGACACCTATATCGTAGTGCTTGAGTAGCTCCAACCCTCCTTTGCCGAAGATTGAGATCTTTCTGCGTAAACACATATTGCAAGCTCTTGTGGTCCGTAAACACATCCAAATGGACCCCATACAAGTAATGTCGCCATATCATCAAGGCAAACACCACCGCAGCCAATTCAAGATCGTAGGTCGGGAAATTCTTCTCATGGACTTTCAACTGTCTCGAGGCTTATGCTATCACCTTCCTTCACTGCATCAATACACACCCGACTACGATTCTCAAAGCATTACAATACACCAAAAAACCAACTGTACCCTTGGGTAGGGTCAACACCGATGCTGAAGTGAGTTGAGTATTCAACTCTTCGAAACTCTTCTTGCAAGGCTCTGACCATTGGAATTTCACCTTATTCTAAGTAAACTTGGTCAAGGGTGCTACAATTGATGAAAAGCCCTCAACAAATCTGAAGGATTAACCGGTCTAGGCCAATTCTTAACTGCTTTGATTTTTTGAGAATCTACCTTCATACCTTTGCTTGATACCACGTGGCCCAAAAATTCTACCAAGTTCAACCAAAACTCATACTTGCTAAACTTTGCATATAACTGGCGATCCTTGAGAGCCTGCAGCACTACTCTCAAACGAGCAGCATGCTCCTCCTCTCTCTGAGAGTATATAAGGGTATCATCAATGAAAACAATCACGAACATGTATAGATATGGCTTGAACACCTTGTTCATCAGGTCCATAAAAGTTGTAGGATAATTTGTTAGTCCAAAAGACATGACTACAAACTCATAAAGACCATACTGTGTCCTGAAGGCTGTCTTCAAGATATCACAATCCTGAACCCTGAGCTGATGATACCCGGACTTGAGATCTATCTTTGAGAAACACTTGGCACCCTGAAGCTGGTCAAATAAATCATCAATATTGGGTAAAGGGTACCTGTTCTTAATGGTGACTTTTTTCAATTGCCGATAGTCAATACACATGCGAAGAGAACCATCTTTCTTTCGGACAAAGAGAACTGGTGCACCCCATGGAGACTTGCTCGGCCTAATGAAACCCTTATATAACAAGCCCTTAAACTGCTCTTTAACTCTTTTCGCTCAGCTGGAGCCATCATGTAAAGAGGAATAGATATAGGCTGCATGTTGGGAAGGAGGTCAATACCGAAATCAATCTCCCGCTCGGGAGGAACACCTGGAAAATAATCAGGAAAGACCTCTAGATACTTACGAACTATTGGAACTGACCGGATAGTCGGGGTCTCTGACTCGACATCCTTAACCCTCACTAGATGGTACATGCAGCCTTAGAAATCATCTTCCTGGCCTTAAGGTAGGAAATGAAACGACCTACAAACACAACTGAACTACCCTTCCATTCTAAGACTGGCTCACCTAGAAATCTGAACTCTACTACCCGGGTTCTACAATTTACTAAAGCATAGCATGCAAATAGCCAATCCATGCCTAGAATAACATCAAAATTGTTCATGGCTAACTCTATCAAATCTGCTGAGGTGACCTTATGAAGGACTGAGACTGGACAACCTCTATATACCCATTTAGCTATAACTGATTCACCTACTAGAGTGGAAACTGAGAAGGGTTCTGACAAGACTTTGGGACTAACTCCGAAGCTACTGGCCACATAAGGTGTCACAAAAGATAAGGTAGCCCCCGGATCTAGCATAACATAAACATCAATATGGAAAACACGCAACATACTGGTGACCATATTCGGGGAGACCTCCTGCTCCTGGCGGGATGCTACACGCATAGAATCTATTCTAGCACTGCCTGCCAGCTGTGCAAGTAGATGTCCCCTAATGTGTCGAGTGTATGGGAGGGGCTGCTGAGCTAGAAGCTGAGCCTCGACCCCCAATCTGATCCTGTCTCGCAGCTGAACAATCTCTGAGCATGTGTCCGGGCTGCCTACACCCAAAGATGGAACCTGAACCTGCCAAACACTTACTTGTATGTCCCCGACCCTCCTGCGAAAAGATGGAATACTAGAATCTGCGGGTCTACTGCTATGACCCCTCGAGCCTAATGCCCGTCCTCTCTGATCATGTTTAGGCCTGGATGACACACTCAATGCTGAAGATGCTGGGGCTGATAATCTCTGGTGGGTCTGCTGTCGGCGCCCACCACCCGACCTTTGCTTAGAGAATCTGCGGTCCTCGGTCCTAGCCCTCTTGGCCTCCCTCTCTCTCGAATGTGCCACCTCCATCTTCTGAGCGTACAACACTATCTATGGGAAATGCATGTCCTAATGGAGAATAGTGGTCTCACAATCCTTGTCCAAATAGCCCGCTACTCCATGGACGGATCGACTCAACCGCACCCTCTGATCGGCTACCAACTCTAGGGCATATTTTGATAGGCGAATGAACTCAAGGGCATACTCTTGTACAGTCATCCTCCCTTTCTTCAAATTCATGAACCCAGCTGTTTTCATCTCCCTCATCTCCCAAGGGAAGAACCAGTCTAGAAATGCAACATGGAACTCTTCCCAAGTAATCGGACCTTCTCCTACAACCCTGTTATCCTTCCATTGGCGAAACCAAATGTGCGCGACTCCTTTTAAATGATAAGAGGCCAACTCGATGCACTCAAGCCCATTCACCTCCATAACTTGGGTGATCTTGATAATCTCATCTACGAACTCATGTGGGTCCTCATTTGCAAGAAGTCTTTGACTTGAGCCACCATTGCGTTGTCATTTTGCAGAACATGCGCAACGTCCTGCTGATTAACCTGAGCGGTCAAGGCCTACACAAGCACTGAATAGTGGCCCGAAACTCACCATGGGTTGCTGGCTCTGGTGCCTATGGTTCCTGAACCGGTGGTGCTGGCTGATGCCCCTGACGATTGCCATCCTCGTGGCCTTCACCATCTCCATTCCTCCATCCGTTCATTCTTTGAGGAGCCATAATTTTGCAATTGCGAATAGCACGAATTAGAAGGATAAAAATACTTTTCATCGCATGATGTAGATCATGAAAGAAGGGAACATTTCCTAGACGTGTCGTAGCCTCTTCTTCATAGGTGTAGAACATTTTCTAGACGTCTCGTAGCCTCTTCGTCATAGGTGTGGCGCACTTCACACCCACGAAAAAGAATCTACTTAATGCGGCTTTCGGACACCTTAAGACACTTTAAACCTTTGGCTCTGATACCAATTTTTTCACGACCCGAATGGAGGCCCGGATCACGACACGGGACAAGGAACCCCGAGAGATCACAAGTCGACCCATGGAATAAGCATACATCTGACTTCATTCAGTTTAAGCGGACTATTTAAACATAGAGCAAAGCGGAAACATAAACATAACATAACATATCATATCATAAGGAAATCTCTAGGCATACACACTAGCTGAGTAATACATACTATCTGAAACCCTGTACTACATATGATGGGTTGATGGGACAAAACCCCATCTAACCTAGACAAGTGCTGACACATAAAATAGCATGAATGTCTATCGAATGGACCTCGGAATATGTGGACTCACCAATAAGCTTAAGGTACACTCTAAGATGATCTAGATATGAGGATGAGCTGGAACCTGTATGATAAGACGATGCAACATAGAAGGTATGTGGTCAGTACGTGGAATGTACCGAGGATGCAAGGTAAGTAAAACTGCTAATATAAGAAAAAAATCATTTACAGACAATGCATCAAATAAAACATAACATCAGAAAACTAAGAGTAGGACTTGCATGCATTCTTTATGAAATCATGACCTCTTCATAACATGATATAACATGCTTCTTATCATTATAACCGAATGGATTAACACAAAGCTGAATTCTGACATTTATAAGTAGAAGCTGAACATTGAGTCAAACCTGCTTTAGAACATGCATTTACATAAATCTCAAAGTAATGAATGTGCATATCTAAAATCATGAGGAACAATGGGAGACTCATCTTTTAACCGACATACAACGATAGAGCTTACGTGGTCCCAACTATTATACTCAAGTGGGCAGAGCTGTCCAAAATCTTGTCAGGGTAAAGGATGCTACCATGATATCGATATCAAGCTAAAGGCTCATTCGAGCAAGGGAAGCTCACAATGGAGGTCCCAAATCATATAATAGTATCAACCTACGTTGGCGCGTAGTTTTGAGGCATAGGGAGATCGACCCATAGCATACTCGGTGCTAGAAAATACTCCCAAAACATGGATATGCTCTACATCATATGTAACAAAGCTCCATTGCCTATTGATGAAGCTCAATGATTAGATACATCTCAAATATGAAATCATGCATATGAGAAGCTTTAGTTCAAAATATACCACAAGATGAAAACATACTTGGGAGCCTTTCTCCAAAACCATGTGGTAAGCTATGCATAGGAAGGCTTAACTCAAAACATAACACAATCTAGAATATAAATTTGGGAGTCTTCACTCCAAAACAATGTGGTAAGCTTAGTTCAAGAAAATCATCATTTCAACTTAACATGTGGGCATTGCCCAAAGCTTTATCATACTTAGAAATACTCAATTCTTATCGAAAACGTATTTATAAACATGGGTAGTCTCAAATCATGATTTTCATCATAAGATCTCATCATTTTCATATATACCTCATAATCTCACTTTTCATGATCATCTCATCTATGGGCTTCAACATTCAAAAGGCTAGAAACATAATTTCCATTGAAATCATTACAAAATTTGTCCAATGTTATCAATTCGATAATAAATCATAATCAATTGTTACCCATGTGTAGAAATAGAAAATTCATACATTTAGGTAAAAACCCCATAGATCAATCATAGGATTTCATACTTTTTAGAGACAGATTGCGCATGGGTGTGGAAGAAACCACCCATTCATAACCCTACATACTTGATGGAGACTGAATCTTACTCTCCCTTAGATTCCTAAAAAGGAATTGAAGGAAATTGAAGAAGAAACATTGAATCTCCCGTTTGATCACCTCTCTATCTCTCTTCTATTCTTTTGCATGCATGAATGAAGACTCTAGGATAGTTTCCCCCTTTATAACGCACCTTTCATAGGCTCAAACGACGTAGTTTAGGCTTTAGGAGCTTAGGAATTACGAAAATGCCCTTACTAATTCATAGAAAAATAACTGCCAGGTGGTCCTAACGGATGACCTAACGACTCATTGCAGAGGGCACCACTTTTTATGTCGATCGTCAAGTGCACTGTATCATCTATTCTCCTGGGCTCATGATGGGTCACTTCACGATTCATTAGTCGTGGTCACCAATCATTGAATACACTGTCCATCTTCATTTCCCAACTATTTTTTGTTCTCCACGGCTGACCCAACGACTCGTAGGGACTGAGCACGAGTTGGTCTAACCTGTAGGGTGCCAACTCATCCAGTACTCCTCTTAATAACTCAGGCTTTCCCCACAAGTCACCTGACGACTCGTGGGCTGTCCTCATGAGTTGTGAGATGACTCATTCTAGGGGCTGAAACAATAATTCCCACTTTTTCCCCATCTCAACTCCCAGGTTCGATCTTTGGGCTTTGGGGGTATAACACATATAGTGTCTCCAAATCTTCAAGGCAACTACTATCGCCGCTAGCTTGAGGTCGTGAGTGGGATAGTTCTTTTCATGAACTTTTACCTGCGTAGAAGCATAAGCTATAACCTTACCATGCTGCATTAATACGCAACAAAGGTCGATCCTTGAGGAATTACAATATACCATAAACCCATCAGTACCCTTAGGTAGGGTCAATACTGGCGCTAAGGTGTCGAGTCTTCAACACTTGGAAGCTCTTCTCACAGCCTCCGGCCACTGGAACTTCACTTTCTTCTGGGACAACTTAGTCAATGGTCCTGAAATGGATGAAAACCATTCCACAAACCTCCTGTAGTAACCAACTAAGCCTAAGAAACTCCTGATATACGAAGGACTCACTGGTCTGGGCCCATTCTTCATAGCTTCTATCTTCTGAGAGTCCACCTGTACACCATTACTTGACACCACATGACCTAAAAATGCTATAGAGTTTAACCAAAACTCACATTTGCTAAACTTAGCATACAACTCCGATCCTTAAGATTCTGTAGCACCACCCTCAAATGAGTGGCATGATCCTCCTCGCTCCAAGAGTATATGAGGATGTCATCTATGAAAATGATCATGAACATATCCAAATACGGCTTGAACACCCTATTCATCAAATCCATAAAAGCTGGAGGAGCAATTGTTAGTCCATAAGACATAACTACAAACTCATAGTGACTATACCAGGTCGTGAAGGCTGTCTTCGTGATGTCACTCTCCCAAACCCCAAGCTAATTGGTACCTGGATCTGAGGTCTATCTTTGAAAAACACTTAGCACCCCGAAGCTGGTCAAACAAATCATCATTCCTAGGAAGAGGGTACTTGTTCTTGATGGTGAACTTGTTTAATTTCATGTAGTCGATGCACATCTGAAGGGAACCATCCATCTTCCGGATGAAAAGAACTGGTGCACCCAACGGGAATTTGCTTGGCAGATGAAACCCTTGTCTAAGAGAACTTTCAACTACTCCTTCAACTCCTTTAGCTCAGCTGGAGCCATTCTATAAGGAGGAATAGATATAGGTTACGTATCGAGAAAATGGTCAATACCAAAATCAATCTCCCACTCAGCAGGGATTCCCAGTAAATCATCTTAAAACACTTCTGGGATATTTGCACACTACAAGAACTAACTGGATAGTCATAGTTTCAGATGTAGCATCCTTAAACCTAACTAGATGGAACATGAAACCCTTAAAGATCATCTTTCTGGCCTTAAGGTAGGAAATGAAGCGATCTACGGGCACATGTAAACTACCCTTCCACTCTAGGACTGGCTCACTCGGAAATCAAAACTCTACTGCACGGGTTGTACAATTTACAGAGCCATAACATGCATGTGGCCAATCCATGCCAAAGATAATATCACTATCATGGCTAGCTCTACTTAATCTGCTGAGGTGACTTTCTGAAGGACTATGACAGGGCAATTTCAATAGACCCATCGAGCTATAACTAAATCACCGACTGGAGTAGAGACTGAGAAGAGTTCTGATAGGATTTTGGGACTGACTCCAAAAATACTAGCAACATATGGTGTCACAAAAGATAAAGTATCCCCTGGATCTAACAAAGCATATACACCAAGGTGGAATACTCATAACAAACCAGTGACTAAATCTAGAGAGACCTCCTGCTCCTGGCGAGACGTGAGGGCATAGAATCTGTTCTGATGCAGGCCACCACCTACACCAGTGGAGGCTTTCTGCTGAACTGAGCATGCTGGTGGAGCTACTGAACTAGTGGCTGGGTCTCGGACTCTACTACGGCTGTTTATAGCTACTGGGAAATATCTGAGCATATGTACGGGCTTCCCACACCCAAAACAAGCACCTGTACCTGCTAAGCATTGACTAGTATGTCTCCAGCCACACTTGTCACAAGCTGGAATACTAGGCTCCACATATCTACTCCCCTCACCTCGAGAGCCTGATGCTCATCCACTCTAGTCATGCCTAGATCTGGATGGCCCACTTGTTGCTGATGGCACTTGGCTGATAATCTCTGGGGGGATTGCTGATGGTGCCCACCACCAGTTCTATGCTGGGATCCAAAGCTATCAGTACTGGCCCTCTTGGCCTCTCTCTCCCTCTCACTCATCTGTACTGCCTCTATCTATTAGGTGTACAAAACTATCCATGAGAAGTCAATGTCCCGATGAAGCATCACAGTCCAGCAATTCTTACCAAATAGTCTGCTATCCTATGCACGAACTGAATCACTCGAGCCCCCTGGTTCGCCACTATCTCCGGTGCATATTTTAATAGGCAGGTGAACTCTAAAGCATACTGTTGGACCGTCATGTTGTTTTGTCTCAAGTTCACAAATTTAGCTTCTTTGATCTCTCTCATCTCACGTGGGAAAAACTGATCCAAAAATGCAATATGAAACTCATCCCAACCAATAGGGCCTACTCCGACTTCCCTACTATCCTTCCACTATCTGAGCCAGATATGTGCGACCCCTTTCAGCTGATAAGAGTCTAAGTTTATTCACTCCTCCCCTATCACCCCAATGATTTTTGTGATTTTTTGAATCTCATCAATAAACTCGTGTGGATCCTTGTCCACCTTTTGTCCAAAAAACTCTGGAGGGTTCATCCTAAGAAAGTCCTTGACTCTTGTCGTCGTCATATTCCCATTCTGGGGGACATGCGCTATTGCCTGTTAGTTAACTTGGGCGGTCAAAGCCTGAGCTAAAATCAAGATGGCAGCCCTAAAATCCACATAGGCCACCTGCTCGGGCACATGATCCTCAGGGGCTGGTGGGGATTGCTGGTGCCCATCCCTATCGCCATTCTCATAGCCATTTCCATTTCCTTTTCTTCTTCTGTTAACTCGGCAAGGAGGAATGATTCTACAAATACATATAGCATGAGTTAAAAGGATAGAGAGACATTTCATCGCATGACATAAATCATCAAAGAAGGGAACATTTCCTAAAATGTTTCATAGCCTCTCCATCATAAGTGTGGCGCACTTCACACCCATGAAAAAGACTCTACTTAATGCGACTTTCAGAAACCCTAGGACACTTCAAAACTTAATTCTCTGATACCAAGTTTGTCATGACTCGAACATAGGCCCAGATTGAGACACGGTACAATGAATCCCAAGAGGCTCCAAGTCGACCCATGGCACGAACATGACATCTAAACTCAACACAATAATGCAGAAGTCTAACATATAAAATAGCAGAAGTCTGAAAACCTGATATCATCGAATATCTAAATAAATAACAGAGATCTGAAACTAAAAACATACTATATTTGATAAGCCTCTACATACTAACGAGTTAACGTGACAGGAGCCCAACTAACTCACTAAAACTGAAACTGAAGATACTGAATACAACTAAAAAAGGGTCCTCGAATGATGAGGACTCACCAAATCCAACTGGGAGATGCTACTCCAAGGATCTGGATAACGGTGGGGCTGAACCTGAATATCGGAGTCTATATCATGAAATGATATAGCATAGAGTATGCAGTTAGTACGTGGAATGTACCGAGTATGCAAGGTAAGTAAAACTGCTAAGTAAGTAAAATAAGAGATCATGCATATCATAAAATATTTCATCATAAGAGTCTGAGAGTATGGCTTGCACGCTATTATCTAAAAACATGATTTAAACATAACAAAATATCATAATTGAATCGAATGACCCAAAGTTGAAACTAATTATTCATAAGTAAAATTGAACATTGGGTCAAACCTACTGAAAACATAATATCATGATTGACGAACATGCATAACTGAAATCATGAGGAACAATGGGAGACTCATCATATAATCAACATTAACATGATAGAGCTTACGTGGTCTTGACTATTACACTCAAGTGGCAAAGCCTTCCAAAGCCTTGCGAGGGCTAAGGAAGCTACCATGATATCGATATCAAGCTGAAGGCTCCTTGGGGGGCAGGGAAAGCTCACAAGGGAGGTCCCAAATAATTTGAGCATACCTACGTTTGCACGTAGTTCTGAGGCACGAGGTTGACTGACCCTTAGCCTACTCAGTGCTAGACACTACTTCCAAAAACATTCATATGCTCTCTATCATTTTTCAACGAAGCTCAACCATCGTCTAGTGATGAAGCTGAATTGCAATAATACATGCATAATATTGAAACATAACATGAGGAGCCTTGGCTCAAACTATACAACAAGATGAAAAGAGTGGAAGTCTAGACTCCAAAATCCATGTGTTAAGTTAATATCATGCGATTGAAGTAAATCATAAACATACTTGATCATATGTGCTTGCCCAAACTTATACATACTTTAGATAGTAATAATCATGGATGTAAACATGGGTAATTCGAAATCATACTTTCATCATATACATATCATCATACTTGAAAACATATATCATTATATCAACCTCACATGAAATTTCATAATTGGGCATTAATAATTGTAAAACTTTTAAAACATGAATTGTAATTGAAAATATTATAAAACATGCGCATAGATCATAATTCAACATTAGAAACATGAATAGATTATACCCATGCTAGATACATAGAGAATTCACAAGTTGGGTTAAAACCCCATAGCTTCAAACACTTAGAATTTCCATGAATTTGAGAAGGGATTGGGCATGGGAGTGGATGAATACACCCATTCATAACCCTGCATACCTGGGTACTTCTGATTTCTCAACCTTCTTGAATGTCAAAATAAAATTAAAGGAGAATTGATGAATTTCTAGGCTTGATCACCCTTAGGAACTTCTAGGATTGCATGCACGGAGAGGAATAGGTTTAGAATGAGCTAAACCCTCTTAAAACACACCTATCTGAGCTTAAAATGACATAGTTTAGGTATTAGGATCTTAGGAATTACATAAAAACACGTACTAAATTCGTAGGAAAAATCACACTGCCAGTCCTAACGAGGGACTGGACGACTCATTGCCTGGGGAACGACTCGTGGTCTGTTGTTCATCATTAGCACTGTAAGCCTTTACTCTATCGTTCACCACGAGGGACTCCTTGAATTGTGGTGTACCTGAGGACTCATTTTGACTAGTCGTTGGGGACTGTTCGGTGCTTTGGTTGGGGTTATAAAACCGACACGCAAGTGCACGTTGTCAAACAAGTAGTAAGTGGCTTAAGTAACCCAAGTATCGATCCAAGGAGACTCTGGATAAGTAAAAATTACTTAAGTATACTATATTCTATCTCACTTCTATATATGCTGACAACAACGTAACCAACAATTGAAAAGTTTGTTTTATAAAGTATGTACTAAAAGTACTGACAATTATTTACTTTGAATTTAAACTATGGTTATGAGCATGCCAAGGTTAAGAACATGTAATGAACTTGATTATAATCATAAATTGGTTAATCTTTCTGTTCCAGTTGCTATCCAAGAACATCAGCCAAGAGATTAAAACTCTCGAATTTAATCTCACTTAAGAATCATAAACCATCCGTCTACATTTCTGTGATCAAATGCAATTCATGACCTAGCAATACAATTCCGCTTCCTAAATTGACTAATACGACTTTCAAGTATATTTCTATCAGGAAAGCACATCAAAACCCAATTTTCCCAAATCAAGTTAAGAACAATACCCTATTAATTCACAACTTTCCAATTTCGTTCTCTCTCGAGTGCACATCAAAACCCCAGCTCACTGTCTCTGCATTTTATTAATTTTTTCATACCTCACCTTTTCCTTCACGATTCCGTGCACATTTTTCTCCGTTTCACCTGAAAATCATTTCACTAAATAAAATTGGTTAGATTAATAGATTTCAAAAACTAAAATACAATAATACTAACTAAAACAAAAATTTTGTACTAAATCAAGAAAAAGGAAAATAAAATAAAATCTATTTACACTTTATAAAATGAAAAGAAAAAACATTTTTCACGGGTTGCCTCCCGTGCAGCGCCTGGTTTACCGTCGCGGATCGACGTCCTTTATGCTCAATTTTCCGCTGGGGTGATGGACGATTTCTCACGATCATTGTTCTCCCCCCAGTAGTGCTCACCCTTATCCGGTGGTCTTCCAATCAACTCTCGGGAATCATCCAATTGTTTAGCATTCCCATGATCAATTACATTGATCACCGAGAGTTCTTCATTCACCATCGGGAGCTTGGGTGCTTTGTACACATCGAACACCTCTACCTTGTCATGTGCTCGCATTGTATGTTGACCCGCAGCTACGTCGATTAGTGCTTTCCCGGTTACCAAGAAGGGTCGTCCCAAAATAAATGGGACTTCCGAGTCTGGTTCAAAATCCAGAACAATAAAATCTACTGGGAAAATTAGGGAGCCTACTTGCACAAGCACATCCTCAACAATGCCATCCGGCCTAGCTAAGGATCTATCTGCCAACTGAAAGATTACGGTTGTAGGTCTAGGACTCCCTAGACCCAACTTTCTGAATATCGAAGATGGCATCAGATTTATGCTCGCCCCCAAGTCACACAATCCACGAGCTCGAATGCTCTGCCCAATAGTAAGCTGGATAGTAAAACTTCCAGGGTCTTTTAGCTTCGTGGGCAGTCTATTTTGGATCCGGGAAGTGCATTCCTCTGTCAAAGCCACCGTGGCATACTCGGTCAAACGACTTTTGTTGGCCACGATGTCTTTAATGTATTTGGCATATTTTGGCACTCCCTGCAAGACATCAACAAGATGTGAATTAACATGTACCTGTTTAAGCACCTCCATGAATGTCTTGAAACACGCCTCCTCCTTGTGTTTCTTTAGTCTTTGAGTGAACGAGGGTGGAGGTCATTCTAATTCAGCTTTTTTGGTCTTCCCCCTTTCCGAACTTTGTTCTCCCTCAACTTCTATTGCTCCTGACTTTTGAGGTGGTCTTTCTGGTTCCACCTCCTTCAGCTGCAAACCACTCCTTGTGGTCACTGCATTTACCTGCTTCGGATTAGGATCCGTGTCGCTAGGCAGTCCTCCTCTGGGCCTTGTGTTTTGGGCACTAGCAAATTGCCCAAATTGATACTCAAGAGCCTTGGTCGCTAATTGATTATTTTTCACTTCGGCTGCCAATTTAACATAGTCAGCCTGCAATTGCGCCTGATTAGCGATCATGGTCTTGAACATTTCCTCAATGCTAGGTGATGGTGGTGGAGGAGGGGCATTGTGATTTCTGAATTGAGATTGGTAGTTCTGTTGCCCTCCTAGATTCCTTTGCATGCCCTGACCCGAACTTTGGCCTTGTTGGTTGTTGCTACCCCATGAAAAATTTGGATGGTTCCTCCAATTTTAGTTGTAGCTGCTACCAAACTGCTGCTGATTTCTTTGTGCATTGCCCACAAAGTTAACAGAATCAGGATTTGCTCCACAACACTCAGCTGAGTGCTCACTGCTACCACACACTTCACACCACATTTGCTGGACCGCATTGACTGAAGCTGAAGGCTGGTTCAAATTTATGTTGCTGAAGTGGTTGTTCAATTGATTCTGCAAGGCAGCTATCTGTGCAGCGATAGCTGTAAATCCATCCACTTCAAGCACTCCTGCTACTTTCCTTGCTCCACCTCGTGATGAATCAGCATTCCATTCTGGATTGCCCTGTGAAATCAAGTTTAGCAAAGTGTACAGCTCCTCATAAGTCTTTTCCAGCGCTTGCCCTCCAGCTGCTGAATCTAGCAAAATTTTAGTATGGGGTTACAAACCCTCAGTAAATGTGTGTACCAACACCTCATTGGACTGATGATGATGAGGACAGTCCCGCAACATGGATTTAAATCTTTCCCAGGCTTGCTACAAATTTTCTCCCTCCCTCTGTTTGAAACTTAGAATTTGACTTCTAAGTCTGGCTGTTTTACTAGAGGGAAAAAACCTTATCATGAACTTTCGTGCAAGATCATCCCACGTTGAAATAGAATTTGGTGGCTCAGCTTTTAACCACCTCTTGGCTTCACCAAGTAATGAGAACGGAAATAGTGTGAGCCGAACATAATCAGGTGACACTCCAGCGGGTATATAAGTGTCACTTATCTCCAAAAAGTTTTGGAGATGCTGTTGTGGGTCTTCATGAGGGAGACCGGTAAATTGCCCGCTTGTGTGCAACAGTTGCAAAATGTTCTGATTGAGTTCAAATCTCCCTCCAGGCTCTGGTTTGCGGATACTTGATGTTACATTGTTGGCATGTGGGATTGCCACCTCGCGAACCGGCCTTGCTGCTGCTTCTTCGGGCACTAACACTGCCCTCACAACCGGTGGATTTTGTTGCTCCATAATAGTCTGTCTGAGCAACTGCAGCTTCTTTTGTAGAGCTTCTCTCCGTTTACTATGAGATATACGTTCAGGCTCTATATAAGATTCCACTAGCTCTTTGTCTCTTGCTAGTGTTCACAGAAATCAAGTCTGCAAAATACAGGCTAAGACCAAGTTGTCAACACTTAAGAAAATAAAATAAAAATACAGTAAATTTACACTTAATACAATTTCACCAATTGCCTAGTCTCCCCGGCAACGGCGCCAAAAACTTGTTCAGTGCTTTGGTTGGGGTTATAAAACTTACACGCAAGTGCACGTGGTCAAACAAGTAGTAAGTGGCTTAAGTAAGCCAAGTATCGATCCAAGGATACTCTGGATAACTAAAAATTGCTTAAGTATACTATATTCTATCTCACTTCTATATATGCTGACAACAACGTAACCAACAATTGAAAAGTTTGTTTTATAAAGTATGTACTAAAACTACTGACAATTATTTACTTTGAATTTAAACTATGGTTATGAGCATGCCAAGGTTAAGAACATGTAATGAACTTGATTATAATCATAAATTGGTTAATCTTTATCTTCCAGTTGCTAGCCAAGAACATCAGCCAAGAGATTAAAACTCTCGTATTTAGTCTCACTTAAGAATCATAAACCATCCGTCTACATTTCTGTGATCAAATGCAATTCATGACCTAGAAATACAATTCCGGTTCCTAAATTGACTAATACGGCTTTCAAGTATATTTCTATCAGGAAAGCACATCAAAACCCAATTTTCCCAAATCAAGTTAAGAACAATACCCTATTAATTCACAACTTTCCAATTTCATGCTCTCTCGAGTGAAATCGGACTTTTTAGATGTACATTAATGTCGGCCACACACCAATGCAGTAGAAACAAGAATTAATAGAACAACATGGAAGAAGAAGAAGAAAAACCATGTAATTCAATAATCAAGATTCATCACAAATGTTCATAACCTCAGCAAGGGAGGGAATTAGCCACTCATTTGTGGATTAATCATCCTAAAACAAGTGTTAATCATACAAACAATTGATTGAAAGAAGAAAGAAGGAGAGAAAAACCCTGAGCTTTTTCGTCCCTCAACTGCCTGTAACCCACGTCCATGCTCCACCAAGTCTGAATTTTTTAAAAATAAGCCTAAGTGTTCTATTTATACTAATCGGAATTTTTCCCGGAATAACAAGCAACGTGTCACGGAGTGCATCGCGGAGCACTGCCTTCGTGACACGGCGTGGACGCGGACCCTCTCTGGAAATTTGGGGTCCGGGAATAAAGCTTCAATATGGCACGACATGCAATGCGGAGGCTTGCCACCGTGCCACGGAGCTGTCGCGAGGCTCCACTGGAAATTGACTAATATTTCACCCTCCAGGCAGAGTGCCTCCGCGATGGTAGCGTGACACGGCTCCATCGCGGAGCCCCTTTAATTGGTGCAGTCCAATGCCTTTTTCGTGCTCGAATCCAAGTCCAACTCTGACATTGTTCCAACATGCATTTTAGCTCCTCGAAATCACATTTCACCTACAAAACAATGCTAATCATGTTGGTTAGTATAAATTCACATTTTATTGCCAATTGCATGAAAATGTATACACATTGCTAGATAAACAAGGCGAAAATGATACGTTTTAGTATCACTTGGGCATATAAATCTGCCCAAGATCAGGGAAACTACCAAACCTTTCAACATTTAAGTCGAACTCCTAACTACGGCTAACGTAACAACTCGTGGCACTGACCATGAATTGTGGATTCACCCGTGGTCAATCCCATGATCAAAAATCCAACCAAACTCTCCCTTCACTCCAGGATTCACCTAACAACTTGTGGTGTACCTCACAGGTCACTAGATGACTCGTCCTGTGACCTAGTGCAGAAATTCCTATTTTCTCCGCTTTAACCCTGGGGTATAATCTTAGGGCTTTTGGGATATTACAAACCTTTCCCAAATGGTGAGCTCCCATTCAGCTTCAATCAAGAATTTGGAGGCTCAAATGAATGAATTATCAATGAAAATGAACCCGAGAATGAAAGAAACTCTTTCGAGTGACACAATGTCAAATCCCAAGAAAGATAGTCATTGTATGGCTATTGTCACTAGGAATGGGAACGTTGTTACTGATGCAGGAAACAAGCCCATGATAGGGGTTGATCCCAAAACAAATGAAAAGGAAGTGAATGTGGAGGTGCCAAAAGAACCTATCAGTGCTGATAATGAAATGATGTTGGAGGAGGAACGAGTTGATATTCCTCCTCAAATTGAGGATATTGATAAAAAAGGTGAAGAGGCCTCCAATGCTTCAGGACAAGATCCTAAAGTCCCACCTCCTTACCCTCAAATGTTGGAAAAGAAGAGAGAGGATAACCAATTCTTAAAATTCATTGACATGTTCGGCAAGTGTCCGTTAATATTCCGTTTGCTAATGCCCTACTCCAAATGCCTGTATATGCGAAATTTATGAAGGAGATTCTCAAAAAGAAAAGTTTTATTGATGTGGGAACAGTGGAGGTGTCACATCATTGCAGTGTTGCGATGGAAAGTAACCTTGCTGTAAAGATAAAAGACCCAGGAGAATTCACTATCCCGTGCGCAATTAGAGTTTACATATTAAACAAAGCTCTTGTGATCTTTGGGTGAGCATAAACTTGATGTCTATAATCATATTCAAGAATTTCGGTTTGGGAAGTCCCAAGCCTAAAAAAATTAGGTTGCTAATGGCAGATTGTTCTATAAAAAGCCTAGTGGGAATTCTTGTGGATGTGTTGGTCAAGGTTGATAACTTTATTCTCCCAACTGACTAAGATTATATAGGATTGTGATGTTGATATTAAGGTACAAATCATCTTAGGGAGACCACTCTTGGCCATGGGAAAAGCTTTAGTTGATGTGGAGCTAGGAGAGCTAAAGTTTCGGGTTGGTGGTGATGAAGTCACATTCAATGTATATCAACCAAAGGAATCACCTAATGAATGCAAGGTGAAAGAAGTGATGAATGAGAAAAAGGAGCATGGAGTTGATCTTGAGAAGGAGGAAAAACCTCTGAACGAATGATGAAGTTGTGAGGGGAAATCATCGGTGCCATGATGTTAAATCAAGCGCTTTTTGGGAGGTAATCCATGTGTCTTCAAATTCATTTGCATTTCACATCCTTTTTTGTTTTTGTTTCGTAGGATGGATTGGATTGAAAACTAAGTGGATGAAACAGCGGCTAGTAGCTGCTTAAGACCTGCAAAATGTAGGTACATACCCATGGAACACAGGCCAGGTACAGTTGATATGTTGTTAGTTTACAGCTCTTTCGACACTTAAAACTAAGAAAATAGCATGGACTTAGGTATGTTTGTATGGACATCAGGTACTTTTACTTTATTTTCAGGGAAAATAGGTGCAGCAAGAATGTTCAAAAGACGCATAAAAGTGTAGATAATCAACCAAGTACAACTCTCACTACAAGTCGTACCTTGATTGTACGAGTTGTACTGAGAATCGTGGTAAAAATCAGAAGGCTAAAATAGGAGGAAGGAAAAGTACTACTATCAGTACGATTTGTACCAAGATGGTACGAGCCGTAACTGGAGTCGTGGAAATTTTCAGAGAAATTCGCACAAGGCAGTCTCTTGGTATGGGTGGAACCTACGGATCGTAACAACCACTTACGAGCTGTACCATGAGCTACAGTGAGCTTCAATGATTATTACAGACTTTGCAAAACTCCAGATGCAACAAGCAAGTATGAGTCATAGGAGGAAGGTAAAAGGCGTACCATAACACTCGTGGAAAACTTTAGAAGATGTTAAAGTTCTCAGGGCCAAGCCATGGATGGATTTTACTACTCATAGGACCATGGTTCGAGTCATACTAGCTGCCAACACTTAGATAAATCTATAATAGCCAAGGATGTAGGAGAGGTAGGAACGACCCGTATAATCCTGTTACTGGTTGTAGGATCAGTCATGAGTCAAGCCGGCGCCAGATATGAAAAATTGCCTATGAGCTTAGAAAAAGGTTTCTAATGTATGTATATAAATATCTTTTATGTTTTATTATAGTAGAACAGCTAGAGACAAGGTAGGAGAGACATGTGAAAAGTATTATTTGTGAATTTTTATCACGTTTTGGAGAGCAATTCTTAGAATCAACACTTGATTTCATCTATTGTCCTTGAGATTGGTCATTGATATTCAAAGAAGGTTTTCTTCCAATTATTGCTGTAAGTATTTAATTATGTTTTTTTGTCTATGAATGCAAAATATAATTTTACAATCATGAGAGGCTAAAACCTCCACAACTAGGGTTGTGGGAATAATGGTGGAATAACAAAATAGGGTTACACAAAAGTGATTAAAAACCAATGCTAAAATCTTGTATTGTATTCTCTTCAACCTTAAATGTTTGTGAACGGTGTACAATTGTCACGCCCCGCCTTGGCGGGTATGACTGGCACCTGGTGCCCTACTAGGACCTGAACTACTGGACTGCTAAGCCTAGGCACATCTGGTGCCTGGCTGGCTCTAACTCACATTTCTGGAAACAAAGGGCTATATAACGGCTGTAAACACAGCCCCCGACCCTTTGGCCTATAGCCTTCTGTACCTGTAATAACAGCTGCCCAGAACATGCAACTATAGGGAAACTTATGCGGGCCGACAAGGCCACCATGCTGTCTAGTTATCTGCAACTCAGCAATAAAATACTAGAAGGCTACGTGACCGGCAAGGTCACCACTACTGTCAAACTTATGGCCCCACACGGCCAACATAAAAAAAGCAAAAGTACTAACAGCTAACAACTGCACGGCCTCACACGACCGGCTCAACTGACCACAGGGAAATATACAGACTGCAAGCCTTTATGAATAGCAATAGGAATGATCGGGACAAGGCCCCGACCTACCCGTACTATACAACAAAGGAAACTGGAATACACCTCTGGAATTCAGTCTCCGGATGACAGGAGCTGAATACTCGATCGCTGATAGGAATCACGTGGTATCGCCTGCTCGTCTACGAGTACCTGCAGGCAAGTAATGCAGCGCCCCACCGGGCGTCAGTACCGCTGGTACTGAGTATGTAAAGCAATAACTGAAAGAAACATCTGAAAATAATAATATAACTGATGAAACTGAAGTAGAGAGAATAGATTAACTGTCTGATAATGTAAATCATACCTTCTCTCAATCTTTACTGGAAGGGATAGGAGTCATACCTGGAGACATATCCCTCTACTGCTGATCTACTCGTATCTAACGTCACATGGCATAACATGAAATAGCATAACATGGCACACACAAACCTTACCCGGCCCCCATAAGCCGGGAGGTACAACCAGCACAAAATCTACACCCCTACCCCGGTCATCCCATCTCCTATAATGGTTGTAAGCATCCCGCCGGTCCCCTGGGTATGCACTTGAGCTCGCTGAGCCCCTGACTATAACTGTACCTGAGTCCGAAGGACTCCTGAATCAACACCCGGGCGTATCCGCTCGTCGGGGGTGTATAAAAGCCGACCAAGGCAAAATATGGGGAAACTGGCATCCCATCTTCGTCTCCTGATGGACGGCATGCCACTCCGTAGAGTGACGTATCCTCGTCCTCTGGCGGAAGAGTCGATACAGCTATTAACCCTGGGGCGGTCATGGATGCTAGGTAATCTAACCCCAAACAATACAACGGTCTCAACTGGTAATACTGTCTGCATATCTCACATGCTGAGGCTAATAGGGGTAAAGTATCGTATACAGTACATGCTGAACTAATGATAGTAATCTGTACGTATTTAATACGTGCTGAGACTGGTAAATATATATATATATGAATATAGTCTCCTGCCAAACTGTACTGGGGCAAATGCTATACAAGATAGTGTTTCTGCTGAAAACTATGTTGTTTACTAAGTTTCTGTATTAACATAATTTACTATTCCTAACATGCATTCTAAACTTTATTTTAGCCTGCCATTCTATCTCTGAAGTGCTTTACGGATATTGCATCACTTTACGGGGTTTCAACTAAATATAATAATATCTTAACATTTCGGATTACATCACATACTGAGCATACTGGGCAGTTTCTAACACTTGTGTTAGAATCTATGTCGTACTAGTAAGTTTCACGCAAGTTACAACTCGATGCTTCTCATATCGTATCAACATTCACAATAAACGTAACACTCAACTTCTGAACATTCTACTAGTCTGTAAATTATTACACTGTACCGATATTACTTAACTTGTTGAGAGAACTAGCTTTACATACCTTATCCCTGAACTATTCGTCTGTCGGACGAGGTTCGGCCGGTACTTCAACTGTTTACTCCCAACTTCATGCATAAATATGTCAATCAATACTAAATACAACTTTACTTTAAAGAGTAACGTCGCTTTCGATATAGTTTATAGCCTAAACTTAGGCTTATCGAAAGACGGTCGAAAACTCGCTATTTTCCAGCGGTCCAGAAGGGAGAAATATTCATTTCACAGTTAGGAACACATAGACACTAATTTAGAGCAATTCCACTTACCTTAGCTCGGTAGCTCGACGGTTCGTCGGCTGTATTTCACGAAACTAAATCTGTAGGAATGCTCTCTGCTGCTAAATACCTCGGTATCTGGAGTTAATTTGAGTTTGGGCAACGTTTGGCAGCGTAATCGGATGATAATATATTACCTTCCTTCGTCCCTCTCTGCCCCTCTGCGTTTTCTGGAAATTTTTCATGAGTTTTCAATGAAATAAACCGAAGTGGGGCTTTATATACTTGAGCCTGAACAAGGCCAATGTGTCACAGAGCCAACGCGGAAGCCCCTCCTCCGTGACACGCTGCCATCGCGGAGGGGCTCTGCCTCGGCTCCTTCCGCGATGGTTCGACAGGTTTCTCATCCGATCTTTTCCCTGGCCTTTCTCCAGCACGTATGGCCTTTAAATATGCTTAACCAACGTGCGAATAGGTCGTCTAGGTGCTGGGAATTCTACGGGGTATAACATTCTCCCCCCCTTAAGAACATTCGTCCTCGAATGTACACTGTTATCTAGAGGACTACTTACTTTACTTCCTAAAAAAAATTTCGGTAGAGTTTCCCCTGTAATATGGACTATCACAAAAACCTGAAATGCAGAAAAGTCCAATACAGGTACTGTACACAATATTTTAAGATCCACTGAATGGCTAGGTATCAATCTTTCTCACTTATACATACACAACCATAAGATACTACATAGCAATAATACGGACATACCTGTCACCTAATTGGGCCTGAAATAGGTGAGTATACTTGGTCCTCATATCTTCCTCCGCTTCCCAAGTCATCTCCTCTCGGTTCTTGTTACGCCTCAATACCTTGATAGACGTAATATCTTTAGTCCTCAATCTGTGAATCTGTCTGTTTAAGATAGTTATTGGAACCTCTTCATAGGCCAGCTTTTTCGTAACCTGGATATTCTGGACTGGGACTGCTCTGGACGGGTCTCCTATGAATTTCCTCAGCATAGATACATGAAAGACCGTACGAACGGATTCTAATTTTGGAGGCAAATTCAACTCATATGCTCCTTGGCATGTCCTTCAACGAATCCGACAAGGCCCAACAAACCTCGGGCTGAGCTTACCTTTCTTGGCGGACCTCACTACCTATTTCATTGGGGATACTTCAGAAATACCCAGTCATACACATCAAACTCCAATTTTCTGCACCGCACATCTGCATATGATTTCTGACGGCTCTATGCAGTCTGTAAGCATTCTTCGGATAAGCTTTACCTTTTCCTTTGACTGCTGAACAATGTCTGGGCCAACCAACACTGATTCTCTGATTTCAAACACCGTTCGACGATCTGCATTTTCGCTCGTATAATGCCTCAAAAGGTGCCATCTGGATGGCTGAATGATAGCTATTATTGTAGGAAAATTGAATTAACGGTAAATGCTCACTTTGGCTACTACTGAAATCTAGCACACACGCTCGCAACATGTGTTCGAGCGTCTGAATTGTGCGCTCAGCCTGCTCATCTGTCTGAGGATAGAATACTGTGCTTAAATTAATCTGTGTTTCCAGACCCCTCTGGAACGACTGCCAGAATCTAGCTGTAAACTGTGCTCCCCTATCAGAAATGATAGATACCAGCACTCCATGCAATCTAACTATTTTTCTGATAGATAATTCGGCATAATCCTCAGCCGGGAAGGTAGCTTTCACTGGCAGGGAATGAGCTGATTTTGTCAGCCTGTCAACTATTACCCAAATAGAATCATTTTCGTGTCTGGTACGGGGTAATCCTACCACAAAATCCATATTCACTGCTTCTCATTTCCGAAGAGGCACAGCTATGTCCTAAGTTAACCCGCCTGGTTTCTGATGTTCTGCCTTCACCTGTTGGCAGTTAGGACACTGGGCTACAAATTCAGCAATTTCTCTTTTCATACCTGGACACCAGTAGTTTTCTTTGATATCATGGCACATTTTCGTCGCGCCTGGGTGGAGAGAATAGCGGGCGTAATGCGCCTCGCTTATAAGCTGCTAGCGATGCCCCCAAAATATCTGGAACACAAATGCGGCCTTTATATCGTAACAGTTCATCCTCGGTTATCTGAAAAAATATGTCACCTCTCCTTACTGAACCTTGTGTTCAAATTGAACCTGGCTAGGGTTTCTATACTGCCGTTCCTTTACTTCCACCACTAACGACAACACTGCGACATTCTGTATTATCGCTCTGTTATCTTTTATTTCTACTATGTGACCGGCTAAACCGGCTAACTAGTGTAATTCTCGAATCTATTCTCGTTGTTCAGGCTGCAAGTATGCCAACTCCCCATAGATTTACGGCTAAGGGCATCTGCTACCATATTAGCCTTTCCTGGGTGATACAAAATTTTCACTCTTTAAGGCATAAACTACTTGCAGCTAACTCCAGGTCATGGGTAAGATAATTCTTTTCACGTTTCTTCAACTGCCTGAAAGCATAAGCTATTACTTTACCATGCTGCATCAACCCTCTGTATCTCCTGGCGATACTAACACTGGAGCTGATGTTAACCTGGCTTTTAACTCTTGGAAGTTCTGCTCACACGCCTCAGTCTACTGGAACTTTGCTGCCTTCTGTATCAATTTAGTCAGAGGTGCTGCTAAGGTGGAAAATCCTTCCACAAACCCTCTGTAATATCCGGCTAACCGCAGGGATTGCATACTTCGATCGGAGTGGTAGGTCTAGGCTATGTCTTCACTATTTCAATTTTTCTGTGTATCTATCTGTACACCAGCCTCCGACACAATGTGACCAAAAAGGCTACTAAACTCAACTAAAATTCACATTTACAAAAATTGACATATAACTGACAGTCATACTGGTTTATTATACCGGAGAATCTGACAAGTAGGCTACCGGTATAACTAGAGCTTATCTGGCCTTCTGGCCGCATGCTAAGGCTACTTGTTGCTAAAGTAACCTTGAACGACTATCTGCACACCATGCGCCCGTATCTAGTCAGGGGGTCCTGATATTGACCATGACCTCTAATGATCTGGCTGCATAACCTTAAATAACTAAATAGTCGAGTTGAATGACCCGAATGTGGCAGTAGTCTAACAATGCTCTAATCGTTCTACTTGAGTGCTTATAGTTCGTGCATAACCGCAGACTTGTGGGCATCTAATTGCTCTGTTATTTTACTTAAGTCACTGTAAGGCTGGGCTTAATCAAACTTGCTTCCAGGTGATTGATCTCTGGATCTTCACGGGGAGTTTACTGATCCCCTGGTCTCAGTAAACACTGTGCTAGCAGGGTACTATCAATTTCTTACGCCTTGTGTGTATCCACTTGGATTTATACTGCTATTCTGGGGAATTCTCGGTCTTATGAGCTATTCTGTAAATACTGGCCTTTTGCTAGGGCTCTGTATCTGAATATCTTATGAAACCCAGCTGAAGTACTAGTCTGTCACTGACTACTGATGTGGACCCTTCCTTAGGGTACCCACGGGTATTCTGACTGGGACGGCCGGCTGACTTATGGGGTGTTCCACATAATAACTTCTAGGTTGGTTAAGGCCGACTCTCACCTACAAGGCTGGAAACATGACGTACGACCACTTAACATACTAGAACAATTTTGATATTGCTAATCTCTGAAATTTGCCTATTCGGCCTCTAATCCTGGTTCTATCATATGCACTAATGTTACCAATCTTCAGGGATGCTTCCCTGCTAATGCAGGCACCAGCTGGTCGGTAGACCGTCTAACTGCGCCCTTCTCATCTAGCCTTCTGGTTTAGGCCATTAACTCTTGTAAGCTCCTAGAGCCTAGATCTGACAACAACACATAAGTATATTAACTTAATAACTGAAAACTGAGACAGTTCCTATGACTTCATACGTAATTCACACTTAATCTGCCCTTTCTCTTCTCCTTTCCCTTTCTCCTTTCTTCTCTCCTTTCTTTCTTTCTTCTCTCTTCTCTCTCTTTTTTCTCTTTTTTTTTTGGCAAGGGGATCCTGCAATGCAATTTGTACATGCTTTCTATTACTAATCAGTATCTGTGATTATACCCCTTATAGGCAGCCACTCACAGCATATCTATTATCTGTATACATATATATATCAATAGTTATGTACAATATGTACTGAATTCCGCGGTAATACATAATCTCTGACATGCTCTGCTGAGTCTCATACCGTACATGATACACCGCTTCTACGACCTAATACTATCTTTTGCCCTGTCTTATCATTTCATTGTGTTGTCACCCCATTCTGAAAGTAACAAACATAAACACCTTAGTTATTGTCTGCTGTTTGAAATTCTGCCACTCCTGCGATGTGGGGTCAACGTTCGAATCTTGTGGCCTTACTTGGCTTATATTAAGAGCCCATGACTGTCTGCTGGGCCTTATCTCTAGGCTACACTAGATTAGAATTGTTGTATCGGTAACTTCTTAACTTTTCCATAGCGGACATACTGTGGTATGGTATTCTGAACCGCAATCCTACTGTCAGCCCGAAGCTTAATCCTTAAAACGATACTCTATTAATCTGGGGAGGGGTAACCCTGATTTCCCCACAAAATCTGGCATTCCTGCTTCTTCCTCTCATCTTGCTTAAGCTGAACTCTGGGGTTCAAGGTACCTGCCTTTCGTTGCTAATGAGATTACTGATCAAGCCTCGGCCTATACTTCTTCTGGCGTATATTCAAACCCATCTGATTCACATGACCTCTATATCTTTCAATGTCACAACTAGATCATAACTATAATCTTACAGGTATGTCTTGCTATCTGTTAGCATATATGGCAGACTTGGCTTTTTTCTGACTCAAACTTGACTATTATTAGGCATTCATCACTAGCAGGTACCCCTACTTCGGGTAAGCTAACAGTCTTACTTTCTTTACTGGCTTGTTATCATAAGGGTCTGCACAGCTTACGTAATCATAAGGGCTCTTTATACTTTCTAATACTTACTAGGATCAATCAGCCCATCTTTACTTACTGCTTGATTTGGCAACCCCATCTCAAGTCTTATGCCCCTTTACTATACTGGCATCAAAACCAAGAGGTGGGAATAGCCCTTTTCTTATTGCAACAAGTAAAAGCATTTAACTGTTCTATATCCGAAAAGATGTATTTGGGATTCCTACATTTCCCTCTCTTTTTCATACTTACCTGGTGGTCTGACCTTGTCTATAATCTTAATCAGATCTTATATAACTAATAAGTAAATCAACTGATATGTACATTATACTTCTGACTTCCTATTCTGACGTTATCAACGTATACTAGGAATAATGCCAATAAAGGTATCACGCTGGGAGGTCTCTGATACCCCCTCCTGCTGTTGTAGTTATCATGTAACTGGCTGATGCTCTCTTCCGTTGCTGTCTCTGATCTTCTGCCTGTGATAGGGTAATGCTGATCTACCTTTGGATCTGTAATCAAAGAATACGGTAAGTTCTTAGGGACTCAACCCTATACTGTACCGCTCTAAAGCACGACTGACTGAGAAGGAAGGGTAACCATCATATCATGCCTCGCAGCCTCCTGCCTATAGTATGTGGTGCACAACACATCCATAGACAAGACTCTACTTAGCACGGCTTGCAGACTCCCTAGGATACGACCGGCTCTAATACCAAGTTTGTCACGCCCCGCCTTGGGGGGTATGACTGGCACCTGGTGCCCTACTAGGACCTGAACTACTGGACTGCTAAGCCTAGGCACATCTGGTGCCTGGCTGGCTCTAACTCACATTTCTGGAAACAAAGGGCTATATAACGGCTGTAAACACAGCCCCCGGCCCTTTGGCCTATAGCCTTCTGTACCTGTAATAACAGCTGCCCAGAACATGCAACTATAGGGAAACCTATGCGGGCCGACAAGGCCACCATGCTGTCTAGTTATCTGCAACTCAGCAATAAAATACTAGAAGGCTACGTGACCGGCAAGGTCACCACTACTGTCAAACTTATGGCCCCACACGGCCAACATAAAAAAAGCAAAAGTACTAACAGCTAACAACTGCACGGCCTCACACGGCCGGCTCAACTGACCACAGGGAAATATACAGACTGCAAGCCTCTAGGAATAGCAATAGGAATGATCGGGACAGGGCCCCGACCTACCCGTACTATACAACAAAGGAAACTGGAATACACCTCTGGAATTTAGTCTCCGGATGACAGGAGCAGAATACTCGATCGCTGATAGGAATCACGTGGTATCGCCTGCTCGTCTACGAGTACCTGTAGGCAAGTAATGCAGCGCCCAACCGGGCGTCAGTACCGCTGGTACTGAGTATGTAAAGCAATAACTGAAAGAAACATCTGAAAATGATAATATAACTGATGAAACTAAAGTAGAGAGAATAGATTAACTGTCTGATAATGTAAATCATACCTTCTCTCAATCTTTACTGGAAGGAATAGGAGTCATACCTGGAGACATATCCCTCCACTGCTGATCTACTCGTATATAACGTCACATGGCATAACATGAAATAGCATAACATGGCACACACAAACCTTACCCGGCCCCCATAAGCCGGGAGGTACAACCAGCACAAAATCTACACCCCTACCCCGGTCATTCCATCTCCTATAATGGCTGTAAGCATCCCGCCGATCCCCTGGGTATGCACTTGGGCTCGCTGAGCCCCTGACTATAACTGTACCTGAGTCCGAAGGACTCCTGAATCAACACCCGGGCGTATCCGCTCGACGGGGGTGTATAAAAGCCGACCAAGGCAAAATATGGGGAAACTGGCATCCCATCTTCGTCCCCTGAGGGACGGCATGCCACTCCGTAGAGTGACGTATCCTCGTCCTCTGGCGGACGAATCGATATAGCTATTAACCCTGGGGCAGTCATGGATGCTAGGTAATCCAACCCCAAACAATACAACGGTCTCAACTGGTAATACTGTCTGCATATCTCACATGCTGAGGCTAATAGGGGTAAAGTATCGTATACAGTACATGCTGAACTAATGATAGTAATCTGTACGTATTTAATACGTGCTGAGACTGGTAAATATATATATATGAATATAGTCTCCTGCCAAACTGTACTGGGGCAAATGCTATTCAAGATAGTGTTTCTGCTGAAAACTATGCTATTTACTGAGTTTCTGTATTAACATGATTTACTATTCCTAACATGCGTTCTAAACTTTATTTTAGCCTGCCATTCTATCTCTGAAGTGCTTTACGGATATTGCATCACTTTACGGGGTTTCAACTAAATACAATAATATCTTAACATTTCGGATTACATCACATACTGAGCATACTGGGCAGTTTCTAACACTTGTGTTAGAATCTATGTCGTACTAGTAAGTTTCACGCAAGTTACAACTCGATGCTTCTCATATCGTATCAACATTCACAATAAACGTAACACTCGACTTCTGAACATTCTACTGGTCTGTAAATTATTACACTGTACCGATATTACTTAACTTGCCGAGAGAACTGGCTTTACATACCTTATCCTTGAACTTTTCATCTGTCGGACGAGGTTCGGCAGGTACTTCAACTGTTTACTCCCAACTGCATGCATAAATATGTCAATCAATACTGAATACAACTTTACTTTAAAGAGTAACGTCGCTTTCGATATAGTTTATAGCCTAAACTTAGGCTTATCGAAAGACGGTCGAAAACTCGCTATTTTCTAGCGGTCCAGAAGGGAGAAATATTCATTTCACAGTTAGGAACACATAGACACTAATTTAGAGCAATTCCACTTACCTTAGCTCGGTAGCTCGACGGTTCGTCGGCCGTATTTCACGAAACTAAATCCATAGGAATGCTCTCTGCTGCTAAATACCTCGGTATCTGGAGTTAATTTGAGTTTAGGCAACGTTTGGCAGCGTAATCGGACGATAATATATTACCTTCCTTCGTCCCTCTCTGCCCTCTGCGTTTTCTAGAAATTTTTCATGAGTTTTCAATGAAATAAACCAAAGTGGGGCTTTATATACTTGAGCATGAAGAAGGCGAACGTGTCACGGAGCCAACGCGGAGGCCCCTCCTCCGTGACACGTTGCCATCGCAGAGAGGCTCTGCCTCGGCTCCTTCCGCGATGGTTCGACAGGTTTCTCGTCCGATCTTTTCCCGGGCCTTTCTCCAGCACGTATGGCCTTCAAATATGCTTAACCAACGGGCGAATAGGTCATCTAGGTGCCGGGAATTCTACGGGGTATAACAACAATGTTAGGACTTTCCCGAATTCTTTACTTGCTTGAACCTAGAGAAGTAGAGATTAGGAAAAGAGAATTACAACAAAGCCTTTGTCTTTATAATTATTGTATTAACTTGAGTTGTGGTCACAGGATAGTTAAATTTGAAACAAATGGATAATGGTTAGAAAGAGATCGCTCATGATACTTGACTCGGTGCTTGAGTATAGTCATCCAATAGGGAAGAACCAATCGTTTAGATGAACCCTAGTTATCAATACTATGAGTAAGCATTGGAATTGATGACGTGTGTATACCCGAAGTAGTTATGAACTTATTGTGAACACTTACCCTAGTTATTTGCAAATATTGATACCAATCATAGTTACAATCTCATTTTAATATTGTTTTTCTTTGAAATCCCCCAATTTGGAGATAACATACCAACAGGTTTAAGTACTAACATTAGTCTAGATCTTACCCTATTATCTGTGGGTTCGACCCCAACCTCTTTTTTGGGTTCTTTATTTACAATGTCTGATTCATATTTTGCTAAAATGTGTGACTTTGAGCGTTATCAAAAAGTGGCATCATTGCCGAGGAATATGGCTAAGATTAGATTAATTTTTTGTATTTAAATTTTTGTTATTATTTATTGAATTATGTTTTCTCTTTTTGTTTTTGATATCCACAGGTTGTCACTTGGAAAATGTCAAGTACTCGATAGAGTGGAAACCCCCTGATTCCTTTAGATCTCGAACTCAAAAGAATACTGCGAAGGATGGAGAACTAAGAGTAGAGAGATACCCATATTGTTGAAGAAGCTAGGCAAGCCGAGCTAGCTCGGCAAGCTGCACTTCAGGATGCGGAGGATGCTCCAGATGAGGTTGTCAAGATTGGTCGCCATGGAAGGGGAAATAAATTTCAAAGATATGCCCCTCAATTCTTCATTGAGGATGACTCAAACATAGATGAAGCTAGGTCAACCGGAGCTATTTTACCACCACGACCGCCAGCTAGGGAAAATTTTGACATCACTGGCACCATGATCCAATTATTGAACATGAAAGGGGTGTTTAGTATTCATGAAGCTGATGATTCCAACTTGCACCTAATGAACTTTGTGGGAATATGCAAGGCATACAGGTTGCCCAGAGTCATCCAGGATGCAATTAAGACTCTTCCCCTTCTACTGTCTGGGGAAGCCACATGATGGTTGTCAAAGTTGCCCAATGACTCCATTACCAATTGGAGGGAGCTCAAACAGGCTTTTCTATAGAGATTCTTTCCACCCTCCAGAATGTTGCATCTTAAGGTTGAAATCTATAATTTATGACAACTAAAGACTAAGGCACTTCATGAAACCTAGTTGAGGTTCAAGAAGAAGTTGACCAATTGCCCGAACCACAAAATTCCTGATGACAGTTTGTTGGAGATTTTATATAGATCCCTGAAAAATAGTACTAAAGCTATAGCAGACACAGTGGCAGGAGGAGCACTGATAAGCCATACTTGGGAGTAAGCTACCACTATTCTTGACAGAATGACCAAAACAAACAGAGCATGGCACACCCGGGAAGCAGAAGCGGTGGCTGGTATATATATTGTTGGTTAGACTGCAGAACAACGAAAGAAGGAGGAAGAACATGACCAGGAATTGGCTCATATGCACACATCATTAGATCTGATCACGAAGAATATCATCAGCACTGGAGCCAGAAAAGTTAATGCAGTGGGGACATAGTGACAGGAGCCAGGGCCAGACCATTCAGTTTCCGAGGAGGAGGCAAATTTCTTGGACAATCAGGTGGCGGATTTGCGAACCAACATGCAAGGGTCTGGACAAGACACTTAGAGCCAAGGTTCTATAAACCAAGGTCAGAACCAATACAGAGACAATTACAATTGAAATGGCTACACAGATAGAAGACGAGGTCGTAAGCGCGAGGGAGAATGGAGAAGGAATAACGATTACCGCAACAACCGAGCATAACTTTACATGCCTCCAAATGAGCATGAGGGGGAAGCTAGACAGCCAAAGTTGGAGAGCATGATGGATGAGACGCTAAAGAAGGTTAGATCCATAGATGATCAGCTGAAGGACTTCCGTAGTGATCTATCGACCATGGGTCAGAGAGTTGAGTCAAATGCTAGGGCTATCAAGCATATTGAACAACAACTAGGGCAACTGTCAGCATCCATGAACCCTAGGAAAAAGGGTACATTACCTAGCAACATAGTCTAGAATCTGAAGAATTATGGTCACTGCATGGCTTTGATTACTAGGAGTGGAAAGAGCACGGTTGATCCTCCTCTGTCAGTTGTAGTTGATCTTCAAAGGAAGAAAGAAAGCATAATTGATGATGAGGATGAGATTGCTGAGAATGAGCATGTTGAGGTTGCTGAGTTGACTGAGGCTCCAGTTGATGAAAAAGGGCCTGAGGCAAACAAGGAGAGAAGCAAGAAGCCACACAGATTTACAAGGCTATTCCACGACCACTGCCACCATTCCCTCAAAGAAAGAAGAAGAAGGCGGAAAATGGTAAGTTTCAGAAATTCCTCTAAATTCTAAAACAATTATCTATAAATATACCACTGGTTGAGGCATTGGAACATGTGACGGGATATGCCAAGTTTATGAAGGACCTTGTCACGAAGAAAAGGTCTATGAGCTATGAGCCTGTTGATAATGTGCATCATTGTAGTGTTATAGCCTCACGATTCCTTTCCCAGAAGAAGGAGGATCTAAGTGCCTTCACCATTCCATGTTCAATTGGTGATGTTGAGTTCACGAGGGCACTCTGCGACTTGGGGCAAGCATTAATCTGATGTCGTTAGTTGTGTTTAAGTAGCTGGGCTTGGGAGCCCCCACATTGACTACTATGTGACTGTTGATGGCCGATCAGACTATGAAGAAGCCTGTGGGGATCCTATTTGATGTACTTGTTAAAGTGGATAGATTCATATTTCCATTGGACTTCGTGATCCTTGATTGCGAGGTTGATTTTGAGGTCCCCGTCAATATGGGGCGATCATTCCTTGCCACTAGGAAGGCTTTAGTAGATGTGGAGGATGGCCAATTGAAATTCAAATTCAATAAAGAAGAGGTCACCTTCAATGGTTGCCGGTCAATGAAGCAACCGAAAGAGTACAGAGTGGTCTCAACAATAGAGGATGAGTCCGAGTTTCTTGACGAAATCTGAGTAGTCAAGAGACTTGCGTCGTTCCATGACATTAAATCAGGCGCTTCTTGGGAGGCAACCCATGAGGTGGTTTGGTTAATTCTGAGAAACCAAACCACCTGCATCGTGTTGCGATGTTAAATCAAGTGCTTCTTGAGAGGCAATCCAAGTTTATTGACTTATGTGTGTTCAATCTGCAGGGAAAGCAAAAACAGGTGGTAGAAGAATTGCTGAACAAACTGGTGCTATGGTTCTCTGTACGACTCATAAAAGGATTATACAGACTGTAGTATGAGTCATGGTTAGAAGCAAAGATGTATCTCAGTGCATGAGTTCAAGGTACGGTTGGTCCTATGACTCGTAACTTTATTTTACGAGTCGTAGTACTCACTGTGGTTATGAACTATGCAAGGCATGGACCTCAAAGTACGAGAGACATGAGTCATAGTACGGGTAGTACATGCATAGTACGAGTCATCAGATGTACTTGTAGGTCCATAGGTACATTTTCTCAACCTCTCTATTACGAGTCCTAGGGAGGAGTGGTAGGCCCTTCCTACGGCTCGTGGTATGAGTCGTGATGGGACAAAAAGCTTAAAATTACCCCACTCATCCCAGATTTTTCAAATTTGCCGTAAAACCTATTTAAACTTCAAACAGACCATACCCTTCTCCCATGCACTCGAAATCTAATTCACGAAAGAACTCATGAATCCCTCACGCCCGTAACTCAGAACCACATTGAATTGAGAAAGCTTTTTCCTCATATAACACCGTGAAATTCCAATTCCAACACTAGTTCCTGATTTCCAGTTGAAGTAAGCAATGTTACATATCATTTAATTAAATGTTATGCTTTGAATTTGGAAAAAAAGACCTTTTGTGCTTGAGCTAACTTGCTGAATCCTTGGGAGTCCTCTAAATGCTCGAAAAAAGTAAATAGGACAATGACCATGATGTGAACAAGTCAATGTGTGACAGGGTAGGGATTTAACATGTTAAAATTGCACAATAAGCTGTTAAACTTGTGTTAAAGGCTGTGAGTAAAAAGGGGAAGAATGGGTAACTATTAAAACATGATGAATGCATGTCTAGACTTTGGGAATTATGAGTACCCAACACAAAACCAAATTCACCTGCAAACTAAATCGAAAATAAGGCAGGGACATGCTTCACAAGCCCAACTCGTGGCTTCATACTACGACTCGTAGGATGGCTCGTTGGGACTGTCCTAAGCCAAACTTGTAAAACCCATAAGGTATGAAGCCTAGTACGACCCGTAGTATCCTGCTATGAGTCGTACCTGGCAATCATACCAAGAGTTTGAAAAGGGTTAATTCCAAAAAGTGACAGTACAATCCTTTCTATGACTCGTGGAATCGACTTACAGGTCGCACCCTAAGTTGTGGAAAAATACAGAACATTTATTTTCAAGGGGCATCCTCACATGACTCATGGTACGGATTGTACCTTCATGGAACGAGTCGTACCCCAGAGGTGTAACATCAATCTGAGACATTACGAGTCTCAGTACGAATCGTACCTCCAAGGTACGACTCGTACGGTAAACCCGTGACAAATTATAGAGGACTTTTTCTTGCTTTCTTTTTCTCATGTTTGGAATTCTAACCCTCTTTCTCCACGTGTACAATGACGCAAAAAAGAAAAGCATCTAAAACAACTGCTCGGAGGGCATTGATAGACCAAACCTTCAAGACAAGAGGGCAATACCCCTAGTGGTTCAGTGGAGGAATACCGGGTCGAAACATCTAATACTGACAGGACCCAAACCACTAGGGCAAAAGCTAAAGCCCAGGTCATGGTGGCCACTGCCACATCTGCTGTGCTCCCCAGTCTGAGGTGGGAGCTAATGAAAGAGCACAAGAGTCCAGAAGCACCTCTAATAAAGAAGAGGGATCCGAGGAGACCCAATCCAGCGATGCAAATACTGAGTCCGGATTTGAGGAGGAGGCACCCAATGCCGAGCAGGAGCAGACACCGTCTAGAGAGAACCGCACCATTTGCGGAGAGTACCAGGAGCCCAGGAGATATATGAATAGGGTGTTGCTCTTAGTGGTGAAAACAATCCTAGGCAGAGCATTCAAGAAGAGTCGCAGATCCTCACCAATTCACTATTGGTGGAGGAGATGAAGCGGATATCTAGCTTCTATGAGTTCGACTAGATTGCTAGAGCCGGATCAATACACTTCAGAGATCGTCCGGGAGTTCTACACTAATTATTTGGAAGCCATGGAGCAAAAAATGAAAGAGGGGCAAAAATTGAAAGATCAGCCCAAGTTGGAGAGCGTTATGGTACGAGGCTGCAATGTGGATATATCCGAGCACACTATTGCTCGGGTGTTATATGTGCACTAATTCATACCACCACACGCTACACCGGAGTATGACTATCAGTAGAGGATACGAAATAGATCGAGTAGATGGGTTTTGATAAGAGGCAAAGGCAGATTTAGTGGTTGTTCGTGGTTATTTTTTAGGACAATGAAGACGTAGAATAGGTCACAAGCCGCATGCAGGTCACAAAGAATTCTCTAAACTTCATAGAAAAGGCCTGTTGGACATTAGTGCACCACTGGTTATCCTCGACAATAAATGAAAATACCCTCAGCACAGACAGAGCAGCTTTGATGGCATGTATCATGTCTAGATACCCCATCAATATATCGAGTGTCACTAAGGAGGAGATCTGGGATCGAGCGATGGGATTGAGCACTACTATCCTATTTTTGATTCTTGTATTAAGACGGTGCATAGAGGCAGGTATCAAGGTGCATCGTGGTGATGAGCACTTCATTGGAGGATAGCAGATCGCAGATATTGGCGTAATTCAGGATGAGATGAACCCGATAAGTTGGGCATGAATTTCTACCATAGTCCCAATATCACATACAGTTGGGAGCGCACAGGTGAATGCCCCTACTTCATAGGAGCAGGGCAAGACACTGGCTACAGATGTAGGTCATTCAGAGGCAGCTTATAGCACCACTTATGGGCCTTCCAAACCAAACTCCAGCCGAGTACATTCTAGTGCCTTAGGAATTTCTCTAGAAGATGGCCAAGAGACTAACCGTAGCTGAGAAGAAGGTTCAGTCTATCATGGAGAACGTCAAGAATTGGGTAAAGGCGAGGAGATGGTAATTTACCAACTCATTAGACTCTAAAACTTGAGTTTTGTCTAGTTCCCGAGTTGATTATTTGGATTTTATGCCCTTTTTGCTTTTTTTGTGTGCAGATGCCTAAATTTTGAAGAAAAGAGCAAAAAAGGAGTAAAAAGGAGGAAATGAGCATAAGCGAAGAAGCGCAGATGTTAACCGATGAAACGCCGGCTAAAAGGTGAAGGTCACTGCCTCAAAGGATAAATGCCACCGGTGGTTCACAAATCACCAGCGGCGAGACGCCAGTTCAGTCGCCGAGTGACACTCAGAAATTCTGGAATTGGCATTGAATATCCGTCGGTTAACGTATTGTCATAAGCGAAACGCCGGAGTTCACTGGAAATGAGTCCAGAAGAAGAGTAGATACCCGGCGGTTCACGGATTTCATCGGGTCAGTACTTTTGCCGGTTTTAGAATGATGTTATTAGGGGTATAATCATCCATCACTAAAAAAGGGAGGAAAAGTACCCTACTTTTTTGGGTATAAATAGAAGAAGAAGTACTCTACACAAAAAGAAAGAGAAAGAGGAGAAAAAAAAGAAGATATAGAGATAGAGAGCTTGAGAGAAAATCCAAGTACACATCACATCACTATTTCCTCTTTTAGCTAAAGACAATCTTTCAGCTGAGAAAGGGATTTTGATTGAAATTTACAGAAAATACTCTACTCTATTTTCTTCTTTGGGATTATTAAGTTTCAGTTGTAGTTTGAGGATAATTGTGTATTTGATTTATCTACTCTAATTATTGAATTCAATGATGCTATTGATGAATGTGTTTGTGAATTTCTTAACTATGAGTAGCTAAACTCATTAACTAGAGGTGTATGGTGATGAATACTTAATTGGATTGGGTATTGCTAGAGTCATCTTCATAATGTTCAATTAAGTGTAAAACCTTACCCCACACTTAAAACCTTACCCCACACTTAAAACCTTGTTCGTCCTCGAACAAAAATCTCACATCTCATGCAATTGACACCCAATCATAGCTACTTTGGCTCGACAATTCAAGCTACGATTATACCGATTATTTACATAGCAAATCATCAAGAAAACATGCATAGTCCCATAAATACACTGACATTCAACAATTAAGACCTCCTAGACTCAAGAGTCGACTCTCGATCTCGCAAGCTCATGCAAATCAGCTAATCAAGACATCTGACACGAAATTAAATCTCTCGTCAAGCATGTGCCCTCACAACACAAGAGAATTTCCCCCTTTTCAATCATATGATCTCAAAAACATTATATGCAGGGGCATATGAACACGATTTCGCTCTCTCTGCCAAAGAATTCACATGCATCATGTCATGACCCATAAGCTTGCCTCTAGTGTATTACTCCACTAATATAAGGACGCGTGATGTAATATCACGTAGGACTTAACGGATTGAAATGTAAGCTAAGGAACTAGTACATACTGGGCTAACCAATGATAGCAACTAGCACCCTTAAGCATTTTTCAATACATCCCACCAATTATGGGCATTGTTTATTCCTTCGTTCTCCCCTTTCTTGAAGCCTTTCTTTATTTTTGTTCATATTTCTTTAAGCACACTCGACTTAATAACAAAGATTAGTTATACATCTTCATTTCATTAAATTCGGCAAGTGCACCTTCGACCTTTTCTTTACTTTCACCACTTCCGCATTTCCTTTCTTTTCACAATTACCACTCCTTGACACTGTGGGAAAATTACTTTTCTTACGTGCTTAAGAGTTTTGGATCAAATTCCCGGATAATGAAAAGAAGGGGTTAAGCTCGGTTTGTACCTTTTCGACAAAAGAAAAAAAATAGGCTAAAGGCTCAATGGGCTAACTAGGATGTACATTCAAGGTAGGTACGATAATGAAAAAAAACTTTTGGTTAAATCACAGAAATGCCTACATCCTTTCCTGCAATACACATCCTTCATTTCATTTCGTACACACACCAAGCACGTTCTAGACACTTCACAATAGCATGGAAGAATCGAAACCTCACTATACACTCATTGCACATGCTCAACTCAAGACATATTCACAGACTCTTCAATCAGCTAATTACAAGAATTCAAACATTAAGCCTCAATCACACCGAATCGAACTCTATGGTGTAGGTATCTCAACATGTTTACAAAGTTGCATGCTTTCATATAAATCACCTTTGCATTCTAAATATCATGTACAACACGCAACAAGAATTCCGAACCATAAAGTAATGACACGTTTGGAATACAAACAAACAAAAGGAAAAATTAAAAAGAACAAAAGAAATCTACTCCTATCGACTACATTTCCCTTAAGATGGTTGTCATCCATCCATCATAGGGAACGGTCACTATTTATGACTTCAGTTCAATGGGACTATTCTCGGTAAAAGCACCGAAAACAAACGCCGAGAAACCCAATCATAAAAATATTTCAACGAAAAATTTTAAAAGTATCGATAATCTCGATAAAACAAAAATATTTACACAACCAGCTAAAAACAACTCCATATAGCACACGACAGATTCACATTAATTACAACACCGAATTACAATATAAAACATAAACACCAAAATCACAGGGTCACAATTTTTTCACAGGCATCACAACAAAACATGAACATAAACAAAAACAAAACAACCAGCCCCTAACTACTCCCACCCCACACTTAAATCGAACACTGTCCCCAGTGTTCACAAAATTCAGCATAGCACAAGAGTAGGTGGTGAAACTCCCTGATCAATCGAAGTATTCCACTTCTTCATCAGGTGCGGTTGCCTCGTCCCCCATATCCGAATCACCCCTGCTATCCTCATCTGACTCAACATCTGAGTCATCACAGCGTGTCTCCTCGTCTGTGGGGACATCATCATCAATGGGCTCCATAAAAGTTGGCCCCACTCGGCATAGAGCCCTGGCATTTTCGCCGAAGGGGTAGTCCAACTCGAGCTGCCACAACTCATCTTCTGTTGCTGGCCTTCCACCTATGCGCAACTATAGAATCTGCATCCTGAACATGTGGGCCATATATTGATCATCCCGAGCATGTCGCTCGGCTAATGTGAGAACTACCCCGTGAGTGGTTTCGGGTGCCTTAGTTTTGGTGACATCCAAGGCATGCCTCTCCATCTGCGGGATGTAGTCCAGGGCCTCTTCCTCAATATCCAGGCCCCTCAGGAACGTGGTCAACAAGCCACCAAACCCGTACCTGTGCCCTTGATGCAAACGGGCTCTCTTCATGGCAGAGATAATCACCGCTCCAACATTAATCTCCAGCCCTTTCATCAGGGAGTAGACCAAGAACACATGATCCCGGGTGACATATGTCATGTGCACCCTCGGGATCAGGCAGGAACACACGATCTTAAGCCAAATTCTGTCTTCAATGTTCATTTGAGAGTAGGGCAGCGTCTGATGGTAGCCCCTCTCCTTATGCCTGCTCCACCGTGTTGTAGAACGGGCTCCACACAGAGTGTGTCTGGTATCCACATATGGTGGAGTACTGTTCAGCAGCTGGAGTACATAGGCATCTATGTCCCACGCCCCCAAAATGGCATTAAGGTAATGGGGCTCAAAGGTGACTACTTGCCCCCTTATCATGACGGTATGACTGCGGAGTGTCGGGTTCCAGTTGGCGTAGAACTCCCGAATCAGGTGGAGATTGCACTCCTTGGGCTCTTGATAGATAAAGTTTAGCCCAGCAGCGTCAATCTGGTGTACAATTCTGGGGAATTCTTGTGCCAACGGCTCCCTTGTAATGTTCTCCTCGGGGAAGTATTTGTTCTGCTTATGCTTTGTGTACCATTTCTTCCCTTCATCTGTCACCCATCGGGTTCCATATTGACGGCGTTGGCCGCGCGGAACCGCTGGTGCTGCTGGGACTGCTGTTCCCAGTCTAATTCTTTTCCTTCCGGCACCCGATGTAGATGCGCCCTTCCCTTTGTCTTGCCTGCTTGCCATTGTTCCTGTCAAATCAACAGACAGTCCCAATGTTATTCAAATCAAAATTAGCTTCGACTAAGGTTGGGTTAAGCTAGGCCACCCCACACTTAGTCCTTAGCCACAATTACGACATTACAGCAAGACAATTCTCACTTTCCAATTTACAAAAAAAACAACATGCCTCATGCATTCAGAGAATTCGATGGAATAAATTCTACGTATTACTCAGACTTTGTACAGCTAATCAAAATATCACCATCGATACCAGTTCATCACATAGCACTTAGAAAAAACTTCTCTCAACACAACCTATGCAATTCACCAATTTTTATGCAATTCAACAATTTCATTCTCCCGAAAATCCATTGTTTATTTAGCATATTCACATCAAGCACAACACAATTCACCTTACCCAACATGCCCAACCCATAATTTTCACATTTTCAATCACATTTAGTTTCTTCGCAATCAAATTCTAACCCTAGCTACATATTTCACCAAAATTTGATCAAGCATGTATTTATCGAGTTCATCCAATCAAAATGATACTACGAACATTAATCAACAATAACTTAAATGAATTCAAGCTCAATTTACAATTAGGGCAAGTTTTACTTACTTCACATGCTCAAAATCGAAAAATTTGACAAGAATTGAGATGAAGTTAAAGAACATACCTTTAATTCGATGAAATCGAAGAAAAGTCAAAGAAAACCTGTGCCTAGGTCCGTGTCACATTGGGGAAGGGGGAGTTTTTGGGTGTTTGTCGCGGAGGGGGGGTGAGAAATGAGGGAAAATTGAGGGAATTCGGGGTCAAAAATGGGGGATTTTCGCGCGGGTCACCCGACGACCCGGTGTGACCCATCGCGATTAAAGCCTCAACGTGTCACGGAGGGTAACGCGGAGCACCCCCTCCATGACACGGAACCAACGCGGAGGTGTTCTGGAATTTTAAAAATTCCAGAATTACACCTCAACGTGTCACGGAGGTCAACACGGAGGCCCTCCTCCGTGACACGGAGCCATCGCACAGGCTCACTGTTTTGCCACTTTTTACTATTTTTCTCACCTCAATTTTTCCTTTACGATCCCTTGCATTTTTTTTCCCTCCGTTCAACCTGAAATTCATCTCACAACAAGAAATTGGTTAGAATTCATAGGTTTCAACATAAAACACAATTTTTGTTTTTATTTTTTTATTTTTCTATTTTTTCTGTCTTTCTTTTTTTTCTTTTCTACTAATTCTACTCAATTATTACAACAATTTCACGGGTTGCCTCCCGTGCAGCGCCTGGTTTACTGTCGCGGCTCGACGTCATTGAATCTTAGTCATCCTCTAGGGTGACGGACGTCTTCTTTCGACTACCGTCCTCACCCCAGTAATGCTTATATCACCGCCCATTGACCGCGATCGTGGAATTTTGATCTTCTTGCCATGATTCCAATTTTGGGGGGTCCTTCATCGGTGGTTTTCCCACTGGCTCTCGTGAATCAACACTTTTAGCAATATTCGCTCGATCAAGCACGTTGATCACTGAGAGTTCCTCATACACGTCTGGAACCTTCGTGGCCTTGTACACATCAAATACCTCCACCTTGTTGTGTGCCCGCATGGTTAGATGCCCTGCAGCTACATCAATCAGTGCTTTTCCGGTCGCCAAGAAAGGACGTCCCAAAATAAATAGGACTTCCGCATTCGGCTCAAAATCCAGCACAACGAAGTCTACCGGAAAGATAAGGGAGCCCACTTGCACCAGCACGTCCTCCACAATGCCATCTGGTCTGGCCAAGGAACGATCCGCTAGTTGCAAGATCACTATTGTTGGTCTAGGACTGCCTAGCCCCAATTTCTTGAATACCGTTGTTGGCATCAAGTTAATGCTCGCTCCCAAATCACATAATCCATGACCTCGGATACTCTGCCCGATTGTAAGTTAAATTGTAAAGCTCCCAGGGTCTTTGAGCTTTGTGGGCAACCTATTTTGAATCCGGGAAGTGCACTTCTCCGTAAGCGCCACCGTAGCGTACTCCGTCAACCTACTTTTGTTCGCCACGATGTCTTTGATATATTTTGCGTACTTCGTCACTCCCTGCAAAACATCAACAAGAGGTAAATTAATGTGTACCTATTTAAGTACCTCCATGAACTTTTTGAAACATGCTTCCTCCTTGTGTTTCTTTAATCTTTGAGGGAACGGGGGTGGTGGTCTTTCTAGTTCAGCTTCCTTTTCCTTCCTCGTATCATCATTGTGTTCCCTCTCATTCTCCACTGCTCCCGACTGCTGCGGTGGTCTTTCTAGTTCCACCTCCTTGAGTTGTAAACCACTCCTTGTGGTCACTGCATTCACTTGCTTGGGGTTGGGGTCAGTGTCACTCGAAAGTCCTCCTCTCGGCCTGGTGTTCTTAGCTCCAGCTAGTTGCCCAAACTGGTACTCCAATGCCTTTGTAGCTAACTGATTGTTCTTTACATTGTCGGCGAATTTCACATAGTCAGCCTGCAATTGGGCTTGGTTAGCTATCATTGTTTTGAACATTTCCTCGATGCTGGGTGATGGTGGTGGAGGAGGTGCATTGTTGCTTCTGTATTGCGACTGATAGTGCTGCTGCCCTCCTTGATTTCTCTACGCCCCCTGACTCGAACTCTGCCCTTGATGGCTGTTACTACCCCAAGAGAAATTTGGGTGACTCCTCCAATTAGAGTTGTAGTTGTTGCCATACTATTGGTGATTATTTCTCTGTACATTACTAACAAAGTTCACTGAATCAGGATTCGCACCAGAACACTCAGCTGAGTGTTCATTACTGCCGCACACTTCATACCAAATCTACTGCACTACATTCACTGGGGCTTGAGACTAATTCATGCTCATATTGCTGAAGTGGGTATTGAGTTGATTCTGTAATGCAGCTATCTGTGCAGCGATAGCTGTAAAACCATCCACTTCCAAGACTCCTGCCGCTTTCCTTGTTCCTCCTCTAGAAGAGTCCGCATTCCACTCTGGATTTCCCTGCAAAATATGGTTCAACAAAGTATACAGCTCCTCATAAGTTTTTTCTAATGCTTGTCCCCCAGCTGCTGAGTCTAGCAAGGGGTTCCAAACCCTCTATGAAAGTATGCACTAGCACATCATTTGATTGGTGATGGTGAGGACAATCCCGCAACATAGATTTGAATCATTCCCAAGCTTGATACAGTTCTCCCCCTCTCTTTGTTTAAAACATAGATAAGTCTTGTTGTTTTATCGGATGGAAAGAACCGTATCAAAAATTTCTGTGCAAGATCATCCCAAGTAGTGATGGAATTAGGTGGTTCAGCTTTCAGCCACCTCTTTGCTTCTCCCAAAAATGAAAATGGGAACAATGTAAGCCTGACATAATCGGGTGACACTCCTGCGGGGATGTAAGTGTCACTTATCTCCAAAAAGTTTTGGAGATGTTGTTGTGGATCCTCGTGAGGGAGACCAGTGAATTGCCCGCTGGTGTGCAGCAATTGCACCATATTCTATTTAAGCTCGAACATCCCTCCTGGCTCAAGTTTGCGAATGCTAGATGTAACGTTGTTAGCATGTGGGATTGCCGCTTCGCGAATCGGCCTTATTGCCATTTCTTCGGGCACTAACACTGCCCTTACAAGTGGTGGATTTTGTTGTTGCTCCAAGATTGTTTGTCTAAGCAACTGCAGCTTTTTCTCTAGAGCTTCTCTCCTTTGACGATGGAATTGTCTTTCCGGCTCTAAGTGTGAATCCACCAGCTCCTTGTCTCTTCCCAGTGTTCAACATAATTCAATATCTGCAAAAGACAGGCTAAGACCAAGTTGTCACCACTAATAAGAAATCGTAAACTAACACTTAAGAAAACAATTTTACCAATTGCCAGTTCCCCGGCAACGGCGCCAAAAACTTGTTCGGTGGTTTGGAATGCCTACACGCAAGTGCACGTGGTCGAACAAGTAGTAAAATGGCTAGAGTAGCCAAGTATCGATCCCACAGGGACTGGACCAAGGTAATAATCGAACCAAGTGTTAATACACTCTAACTCTAATAATGCAGACACCAGTTTCAAGAAGATTTTGGGAGTTTGTTTCCTAATTTATACTAATCTAAAACAAATGTACAAATTGAGTCTAAACTATAGAAATGAGCATGCTGAGGCTAAAAAGAACATGCAAGGAAGCAATTTATTGACACAAATTGGTTAATCTTTCCTTCGGTTGCTAGTGAAGAATTATTGCCTATGGATTAAAACTCTCGTATTTAACCCAACTTAAGAATCATGAACCTTCCACCTACATTTCTGTGATAAGAAGAAATTCATGTTCTAGCCATACGAAACCGATTCCTTAATTGACTAATACGAATTTCAGATATATTTCTATTCTGAAAGTAAATCAATTCTCAATTTTCCCAAATCAAGAAGAGATCATATCCTACCAATTCACAACTTTCCAATTTCTTTCTCTTTTGAGTGCAAACTGGATTTTTTAGATATACATTAATATTGGCCAAACATTAATGCAGTAAGAACAAGAATTAATAGAACAACCATAGAAGAAAAGATGAAAAACCAAAATGATCAATAATTACATTCCACTATAAATGTTCTTAACCTCAGCAAGAAGTGAATTTAGCCACTCATTTGTGGATTAAACATCGTTAAATGAGTGTAAATCATACAAATAATTGAAATAAGGAAGAAAGAGATAGAGAAGAACCCTAAGAATTCCGTCCCCTCAACTGCCTGTAACCCACGTTCTTGCTCAACCAAGTCAGAATAATTAAAAATAAACCTAAGTGTGCTATTTATACTAGTGGAAATTTTTCCCGGAATAACAAGCAACGTGTCACGGAGTGCATCGCGGAGCACTGCCTCCGTGACACGCCACAAACGCGGACCCTCACTGGAATCCGGTCGTCCAGTTAATTACGCCTAACGTGCCACGACGTGCAACGCATGGCTTGGCCAACGTGCCACGGCACCAATGCGCACCTTCACTGGAACTTGGCCTATTTTAATCATCCGGGGCAGAATACCTCCGCGATGGCAGCGTGACACAGCTCCATCACGGAGCCCCTTAATTTATTGCATTTCCTTGGCCTTTTCCACTACTCACTTTCGAGTCCATTCCCGATTTCTCCCAACATGCATCTTAGCTTCCTAAAATTACATTTTTCCAGCAAAACAACACTAATCATGTTGGTTAGTATAAATTCATGTTTTAACTAAAAATCACATGAAAATGTATAAATATCAATGAATAAACAAGATGAAATGAAGCATTTGAGTATCACTTGGGCATATAATTCTGCCCAAGATCAGTGATCGCTATCATCGAAGTCCAAATACATACATTCCACCTCCTAAGGTTGAGAATCCTCAAAACCAACCAGGGGTAAGTGATGCGGGTAGCTCAAAAATCGAAGAAATGCTATCAAGAGTATTGAAGAAAGTGGAGTCAATTGAAAGTGGGAGAAGGAATTAAGAGGCGAGGTGTCTAACCTCGCTCAAACTGTGAGTTCATACTCGGCATCTGTCAAGCATTTAGAAGCCCAAATGAATCATCTATCGGATCAAATGACCCAAGGATCAAGGGAACACTACCTAGTGACACAAAAGCCTAACCCGAAGAAAGATGGTCAATGTATGGTTATTGTCACTAGAAGTGGCATGGTGATAGGAGATACACTGGGAAGTCTAGTGAGGTGGAGAACCCGGAAGTAGCTGATGAAAAAGAGGTTGATACAAAGCCAATGACTCTGTAGAACGAACAAAATGTTGAGGAAGAAACAAAGGATAAGGATGATGAGATCCGAATTCAAGTTGATGATGAAGAGGCAGGCATGAAGGGAACGAGTGATGATAAAGTTGAAGCAAGAATCCCGCCACCATATCCACAACGTCTTACAAAGAAAAAGAAAGATGATTAGTTTAAGAAGTTTGTTGACATGTTTAGCAAGATGTCAATAAATATATCGTTAGTGGATGCTTTGATCCAAATGCCTGGTTATGCCAATTTTATGAAAGATTTGTTGAAAAAGAAGAAGGTGTTTGATGATGGAAATGGAGAAAACACACCATTGTAGTGAGGTAATGATGAGAAATCTTGCCCCAAAAAGGGAAGATCCTAGAGCTTTTACAATTCCATGCATGATTGGAATTTGTGCGTTTAAGAGGGCTCTATGTGATCTCGGTGCAAGTATAAATCTGATGCCCTTGCTCATTTTTAAGAACTTAGGCCTCAGAAGCATAAAACCGACATCGATGCGGCTGCTAATGGATGACAGATCCATCAAAAGACCGGTGGGAGTACTAGAAGATGTGCTGGTAAGAGTGGACAAATTTATTCTACCAGCTAATTTTGTTATTCTTGATTGTGAAATGGATGTAGAAGTTCCTATTATATTGGAAAGACCTTTGCTGGCTACCGGGAGAGTTGTGGTAGATGTGGAGCTTGGAGAGTTAAAATTTCGGGTTGGCAGCGAAGAAGTCACCTTCAAAGTGTGTCCATCAGGTAAAACTCCACCCAAATGCAAAGTGGTTGGAATATTACAAAATGATGGTGATGATAAGGGATTGGAGCTGGGGGAGATAGAGTCGGATGATGACCCTTGAAAATGAAGAATTGAAAAAAGACTACATCGGGCCACGACGATAAATAAGGCACTTCTTGGGAGGAAACCCAAGTGTTTATTGAATTATTTGATGTTTTTGTTGTTCTTGTTTGTGTAGGAACTGAGAAATGAGGAGAAAAGTAAGAAACAAATCATGAAGGAAGAATAGGCCGCTCACCGGTCCAGAAACATAGATCGCCGAAGAAAGAGAGCTCAAAGCAGAAAGCTAAGGTTTGAACTAAAGAACTAGCAGGTCACTGGCGAGTCACTGAACAGGATTCATGGACCGCCGGTGTATCACTGGCTTGAAGAAAAAACCTGAAGCTAAGCCACAGATTCGGTGAATGACCGGCGGGATGCAAATGCAATTCAAAATTGTCGGGGCATTGCCGGCTGGAACCAGATCACTGGGTACAATACAAGGTGAGGTAAGGTACAGTGGTGAACCACCGAAAGGAATCAGCAAACCGTCGGTGTAGCACCAGTCGGGGCTCATACTGAGTAAATAAGGAGGAATCTAAAAAAAATGACCCATAAAATCCCAAATACCGACCCAGCCACCCTATTCTACAAATATTCCCATAGATCCTCTTTTTCCAACATTTATCTTGCCATTTTTGTCTCTTCATTACCCAACACTCCTAATTCCCTACATTATTCCATTTTCCTCCTCTCCACCTTCCCACCCTCTCACCTTCGAACTTCCCACCAACACACCCACATTAAACTCGCCACCTTCCTCCTCAATCTATCACATTCTCACTCTCCATCTACAAATACCCATCCATATTCCACTATCACAATCACTTCACTCGTTCTAGCTACTCTATATTCATCTGAAGGTGCCACTGCAATCTTGATCTATTTTTCATTTTTGAAGCTAAAAGAGTGTGCAAATATTCTTCCAATTCGATAACTTTTCTCTTGCCCCTGCTTTAATGTTAGTATTGGTACCTGATTCTATAGGAGTAATATTTTATTTCCATTTTCTTGGGGAAAATTTTGAATGTGTTATGCTTGCTAAATGGAGTGGAAATGTGCTTTTGTGGTGAAATTATGAAAAAGGTGAAGTCTGAGTAACCCATTTACATAAAGCACATTATTTTGCCCGATGATAGACCGGGTGATGCCAATATTAAGGGCTAAATATCATGAATATGTGTTTGAATGGAGTATAGTTGCTAGTATTATGTTGTTGTGAATATGTGTTAATGTGTGTTTGTGAGTAATGACTTGAAAATTTAAGGACCACAAGGGCCGGCGATTCGCTGGTCAGATTCGGCAAAATGCTGATGGAGCGTTGATTCACTCTGAAATTGGTCCTAGCTACTGACTGAATCCTACGCTACATCAGAAATTTGAGAAACATGACTAGCGAGACACCGCTTGACCTACCAAAAAATGGTATGATTTCCCCTAGTGCTCTATTTAGCATTGGCGGTCGGTCGGTGGCTCGCGAATTGTTTTTGGAGAACCGCCGGTTGTCCGCCTATACCACTATCACACCCCACCTTAGGGGGTATGATGGGCACCTGATGCCTGCTAGACTCTGGGCTGCTAATCGGTCCAGCCTGAGCACATCTGGTGCTTTGGCTGACTCTGGCTCTATTTCAAGAAACGAACCGGCTATATAGCGGCTGTAAATACAGCCCCCGGCCGATTAGGCCTATAGCCACCTGCAATGTACAACAGCTAACTAGAACAATGACACTATGATCCACAGCTACAGTTATTCATATTGTGACCGACAAGGTCACTAACTATAATCAGAAGAAGACCCCACGCGGCCAACAACAACAACTAAACATATATATACAAGCACAGGCCCACACGACCGGCTCCACTACCACAGGGAAACATCAGACTGCAAGCCTCTAGGAAGTAATAATAGAATGGTCGGGACAGGGCCCCGACCTACCCAAACTGTAATCAAAAAGGAAATAGGAGCAACCTCCGACTGTCTAGCACTGGAGGATAGGAGTTGATAACTCTGCTGAATGGATCATGAGGGATCGACTCCTCATCTATGTGTACCTGCAGGCAAGCAATACAGCGCCCCCACGGGCGTTAGTTCCACAGGTACTGAGCATGTAAAGCAAACTAGAATATACAACTGAAATGGGTAACGACAATAACATGAAGTATAAGCAGGAAATAGCTGAGTCTATCTGGATGAGGATAACTGGGGAGAGTTCACCTATTCTGTAACTAAACTGGGCTTACCTGATGACGTGTCGTCCTACTGTCTATCAGTATCTAATAGCACATATAGATATACATACAAATACACACAATACCTGACCAACCCCCATAAGCCAGAAGGTGCCAACCAACAAAACAATCTATTTACCCCTACCCGGGTCTAAACCAACCAAAAATAACTGTGAGCTCCTCCTACCGGCCCCCTTGGGTACGTAGCTCAGGCCTTGGCCTCTGATAATGAACTATGTCTAAGTCTAAAGACTCCTTCCTCTGGGCACAAGCGCTCAACGGGGTAATCTGTTGCTGTATTTGTGACTGAAACTTCCCCTGGGTGTAAACACGCAATAGGGTAATTTTATAAAAATCCGTATCTGAAACTGCCCCCGGCAACAAGCGCACACAGAGTAGTCTGCCCCTGTAAACAGGGTAATCTGGCTCTGCGCAGAGTGAACTGAACTGCCCCTGCAAGCAAGGTAATCTGGACCATATTATTATGGTGGTCAGCCATCATCTTCCTCTAGGCGGACGGCATCGCCCAGCCGGGGGCGGTATCTGAATCTAGTATCGACACAGCTATAACCCAGGGGCGGCGGGGATGCTAAAGGATACCCACATGCCATAACAAGTCTTAACATGCAAAATACATACACAACAAGCATGCTCAAATGAAAAATACTAATCATATTATGTTTTACACTATTTCTGATTGCTGGGCTAACTACTACGTGGCCTCTATCTGTTTATCTAATTATTGTTATCCGTGATCTGAAGCTATATCAGTTTCTAGAGTCATTTCTGTTTCTGGAGCTATATCTGTATCTGGAGCTATATCGGTGTCTAGAGCTATTTCTATATTTGATTACTGATCTGATTATATTTGGATATAACTCAATAACATAGAACATGCCATTTATAACTGGATATAGCTCAATAATATAAAGCGTGCCATCTATTACCGGATACAGTCTCAACAAATGTAATACATACTATTTGTAATCTTGCTAATTCATTATACTGCCTTTACAACTTCCATTTTGGGTATTACGTAAGAACATGTTAAGATACTAGCGGATACCACATTACTATCTGAAATCATCTGACTATCCGTTATTCTAATTATCGCATGATACATAATGATATACTATCATGTTTGCTGGAAATTGTACTTAAATCGTTCCTGTACGCTAGGTATCTAATAATAGCCTTTATTCTACTTATTTTCTAGACTGTACTTCCTGGCTTGCCAAAAGAATAACTTTACATACCTGGTTTCTGAGTACACAACTGACCGATGTGATTTCTGCCGGTACTTCTGCTGTTTCTCCCAACTACATTCATATACATGTCAATTAGAACTAAATACACCAATATTTTGAAAGAAAACGTCACCTTCGATATATTTATAGCCTAAACTTTGGCTTATCAAAAGACAGTCAAAAACTTGCTATTTCTCAAAAGTCCAGATGGGAGAAATATTCACTTTAAGGCTAGTAGTATATTAACACTAGTTTGGAGCAATTCCACTCACCTTAGCCCGGTAGAACGATGATTTGTCGGACGAATTTTGTGAAACTAAATCCTTAGGAATGCTCCTTACTGCTTAATACCTTGGTATCTGGAGTTAATTTGAGTTTGGACCACGTTTGATAGAGTAATCGAGCGATAATTTAATAGTACTTTTGCACCCTCTCTATTTTCTCATGAGTTCTGGAAATTAAATGATGAAATACTGAAATGAACCGAAGTGGAGGCTTTATATACTTGGGCCTGGATAGGGCCAACGTGTCACGGAGCCATCGCGGAGGCTCCACCTTCGTGACATGTTGCCATCGCGGAGGGGCTCTGCCCCGGCTCCTTCCGTGATGGTTCGACAAGTTTCTCATCCAGTCTTTTCTTGGGCCTTTATCTAGCATGTATGGCTTTCAAATACTCTTAACCAACACGCCATTAGGCTATTTATTCGTTTAAAATTTACGGGGTGTAACAACCACCTGATCTTTAAATGAATGTTTGCCTTTCCTTTGCTTCTCAGTTCTTTCTCTTTAACTAGTTTTCTTTTCTTTTTATTTTACTTTACATTATTGTCACTAACATACCTCTTGCAGAAAAACAAATCATGTCATCTTCCCAAAAAACTGGCAAAGGAAAGGCTCCTGCTTCATCTGCTAGCAAGGGAAAAGGCAAAGCGAAGGTTGCTCCACCACGAGCATACACGAAAGAAGCCATCATTCTCTATGTTTTGAATATGAAGGAACACTATGTCATTTTCCAGGGCCGCTCTATCATAGTGGAGAAGAGGTTTGACTTGGCTGGGTTGAAAGGTGATTTCCTTAATATCACCGAGCAGTTCACCCACAGGCAATGGCATGCATTTGCCAACCCTTTGTCGCCATACTACCCCAGCCTAGTCATAGAGTTCAATGCCTCCTATCAGGCCAACCAAGAGAGTATGCAACATCGGGGCAAAGTGGATGAGTTCCCCTACTTTCCATCTATGATGATCCGGGGGGTGGAAGTTGATATCACCCCGGCTGCTATAAACTATCTGTTCTGGGAGTATGAAATCGACTCTTCTATGGAGTACATGGCATGGGTGAATGATATAAAGGACCAGTTCTTGTGGATAGGACGCATTATAGTAGTTGGCAATCCTTTGTGGGCCTCTATGGGTGGCGAAATCTCTCTCCATGACTTGAAGTTCGAGGCTAAGCTGTGGCTGGACTTTATTTGTGCTCGAATCATCCCTCAAAGAATGAGTAGAGGGTCAGTCTTGAAACAACCATTCTTATTGCTTGTATACTGACGGGAATCCCTATCAACTTCAAGGAAATTGTTGCTCACCAGATGAAAAGGAAGCCCAGGCAGTCCAGTACCTCAATGCCTTATGTTGTTTTAATATCCCAGCTTTGCTCAGCAGCCGGGGTACCTCTATTCCCTGATGAAACTCCTTTCATAGATTCGGGTGTAATCGATATTGAGCGGAAGAGAGTGCTGAGGCACGAGCAGTAAAAAGGAAGCGCTTGCAAGCCTTCGGCATGCAAGAAGAAGCCCTCTCCTACGGGTCAGCCCAAGCACCAACCACCCCAAATTCTAATGTGCCTCAGCCTAGCATTTCAGGCCAAGCATTGGGTGACATGCCCTAACAAAGATTTTCTCCATCATCCCAATCTTCTCATCCAAGTGGTCTCCATCTCCTTGTGGAGATGACAAACTCGCATGAAAGCCAACTTCAACATTTTGTCCAAGAGCCTCTCTGCACTCATTGCCAAAGCAATCAAGAAGGAGCTCAAATCACTGTATGATAATGTCGCCACTTTATGCAAGAGGGTGGATGCAGTAAAAGGTGCAGTCACTTCCCTGCGAACTGAAGTGCAAGAGTGGAAGAGTCAAACTTCGATCGCAGTGCCCGATATGAGCACCTTGGATGCTGCAATGGTTGCTCCGTGTTCAACCCGGGGGCCAAGTGATGACTTCTTTGAAGGGCTATCATCGTTGGGTTTGGTGATACCAGCAGAATTAATGGTGGTGAGGCTGAGGCTGACGATGAAGCGGAGTAACCCACTTAGGGAGTTCCTTGTCGCTCTTCTCTTTTTGCATATTTACATTGGGGACAATGTATGATATTAAGTGGGGGAGGGATGAGCGTTTTTGATGGGGGAGATTTGATTTGTTTCTTGAGAATTTTTTAGGTTTTTATTTAAGTTTGAGTAGGTCCGGCCTTTGTCGGGCTGTTGCGGTTGATGATTGCCTTTGTTAGGAGTGTTTTGTTTTATGAATGAATGAATCAATTGAGTTTGTTTCTTTTTTTTTTGATTGGTATTTAGTGACCAAATGGGGTCTTTGGTTTTAAGCATCATATTTTTTAATTTTTTAACAAGATGACCCCAAAAATTGTGTTTCTTTTTCTCTATTGTAAATAGTAGGGTAGAAATTAAAACTCTAAGGGTTTTCTTTTGACCACGGTTCTTTCCCAAGAAGCAGTCTTCTATCTTAGTTATTTTTGTTGTCAAACCGTGTTGGCTTTTCCCGATGATGGATTGAGCGGAAACAATCTTAAGGGAAATTCCATGTCACTTTGAGTCTATTGTGAAGTTGTTTTAAGAGGCACCAACTAAAACTAAAATTTTTCTTGTGTTGAAATGGAAATGTGAAAACAAGCGCGTGAGGATGAAGGTAATGAAAAAGTGTTGACACCGTAGCATAGTAATCTTGGTTGTAGATTGTAAATTCCCTGCTTGACTTATGATGTTTGCTTGCTTGATGTCCTAATGTGATGTTTTGTTTGGGAAAATGACTCTTGTAGACCCTCTAAGGGTGATGCTTTGTGTGGCAAGGATATTTTTGTGAATCTTGTGCATTACATCTTGTCTAGAACTTTTCCCAAATGTGATTCAAGGTGAAATCCTAGATGTAGTTGCACCAAGAAAATGAGTTTAGGCTCTTAGCTAGCTAGCCACTTTAACCATATGCCCTGCATGATCATTAATCCTTGTTAGCCAATTTTTGAGCCTTAAAACCTTTCCTTGGCAACCACATTACAAGCCTTAATACCTCTTTTGACCACCCTAAATGCTAATGACAAGATAAGTATTGAAGTAAGGCTCAGGGCCTAATAAATAGGGATTGAGAAAAGCAAGTGCAAAAAATGAGGCAAGAGCCTAAGTTTGGGGGTATGTAAAACAAAGGGGGAAGACAAGAATCATAGCGTGAAGGGAACATCATCATTTTTGTCAAAGTGCACCAATAGATGAATCCAAAAAGAAGGAAAAAAGACTATTTGTGTGAATTGGTGTTCCCTCTTGAGGTAATAAGGCAAAGGGTGGAAGAAAAAGTGGGGGTTACAAGGAGGAGTGTTAAAGAAATGAAAGGCATCAACAAGAAAAGAAAGGAAAAGAAGGTTGAGTGAGAAAAATTGATGTGAGGCATGTGATGAAGAGCATTAGGGAGGATCTAGTCACTATAGCAAAATGCTCATCCTACCTTGACCTTAAGCCTACATCATAGCCCGCAAGTCCTAAATGATTCTAGGTGTTGCTACTCTACATTAGTGGCGAACTACATGAAGGACAAGCATATGGGTCAAGTGTATGCATGAAGATATCTTTTAAGAGAGTGAGTGTGAGTGTCTCTTCCAATTAATCCCTGGTATGCATTCAAATTATCAAAGAATTAAGAGAATAGGGATCCTTATATTGGGTGAGTGGAATCACTCCTTTTAGGGATGCAACAGCATTTAGAGTTAATGTGGACATAGAGCAAGGAGTGCAAATTCTAAGTCAAGCTTTGAATTTTAAGTGGTTATAACTTGAGATGTTGTGTGTGTTACTTCTTTAAAAGATGCCCTTGTATGATTAATGATTCCTTTCAAAGCTTCACTTGATAAAAAGTTGTTGCCTGCTTGAAGCATCTTCATTGTTTTGGTATTTTGGGGGTATTTCCTTCTTTTTTCGGTGAGCGTGGTGAGTATTTTTGGGTTGTCATAGTCCAGGTGATCAGCGAGGTCCAATGGTGAAGAGATGTGACATTTTCCTAAATACTTGAAGTATTGCATTACTTGAGGACAAGCAATGATTCAAGTTTGGGGGTTTGATGAGTTGGTAATTTACCAACTCATTAGACTCTAAAACTTGATTTTGTCTAGTTCCTAAGTTGATTATTTGGATTTTATGCCCTTTCTTCTTTTGTTAGGTGTAGATACCTAAATTTTGAAGAAAAGAGCAAAAATGGAGTAAAAAGGAGGAAATAAGCATAAGCGGCGAGGAGCAATTATAGCTTCTCCCACTCTTCTTGACCTCGATGTTGGAATTAATGAGGAGCTTGATCTGGCAGTTTATTAGGAGCCTACAGGAGCCAAGAGGGAGAAAGGGAAAAAGAGGGTCTTTGAGTATGTTGGAAATGAGACCCTAAAGAAAAAGAGAGAGAGAAAAGAAAGAGCACAAGCGGGAGAGATTGGAGAGTCAGTAGAATCACGACGAGCATCAGTCAGAGCTTCTTGAGAGAGCAAGAGGAGCAGGTAGCTCCACCACTACCCATACAAAGCTTGCAGGTGGCAAGGACCATTCGGGCGGGCCACATTCATCCCCAATTATTTTCGAGGTCGTTGAGGCGGCTGCTAATACTGAGGGGGTAGCCATTCCCCCTATTGATACCCAAGTAAGTGCACCGGCCACCACCAGCAGCACAATTGCAGTAGAGGCACAACCTCTACAGTATGAGAGGAGCCTTTAGTGCACCACACATATGTTCCCTTCCTTTTACTTCATATTTTATGCTTCGGGAATGAAGCATGTTTTTTTAAAAAGGGGAGGGGGTGTACTTGTATTTTTGGAATTTTGTTGGATTCGTCCTAAGGTTTTTCTTGTCATGTTTCTTTTCCCTTAGGCATGCTATCTGGTAGAACCAGCATGTTTAGAATTTTATTTTTCTGGTTTTTGTTTAAATAGGTAGAATGAATGCAAGACATGTCCCACTAGTGAGTGAGGTCTAATACCTTGTTCAATACAGTATAGAGGATCTAGAATTTACTCGGTTGGTCTTTACATAGGTTTTAGGATGGTTGGTTAGGAAAGGATCATAGGTCACTTTTGTTTAGCCCATTTTTAACTTAAATAACCCTACAAAAAATGATATTATTCCCTTGATTCGGATTTTGATCCTTAAGTGAACCATTTTTCTTTGATTAACCAATTAACCGTATCTATTTTTATAATGAACCTGCTTTGGTCCTGGTCCCTCCTTGGACATTGTGAACCTCAACATAGAGAAAATGTCTAAGTTGATGGTGGCTAGAGTAGGGGTGCATAAATCTTTGGGAGGTTAAAAGGAAAAGAAAAGAAAAAGGGTTTAAAATAGGCGTGGTGTGACAAAATAAGAAGAAAAAGAAAAAAAAGAGAGGAAATTGAAAAAAAAAGAAGAAAAAAGGGAATGATGAATGAGAAGTTTGAAGAAACACATCACAACTACAAGTGCATAAAATTGATGAAAAGGGAGGAAAGAGTTGAAAAAGAAAAAAGGGTGAAAAAGTGAAAAAACGAAGCCATATGTATGTAGTGCCAATGAGGGGTTTAGTCACTAAAAAGATTCTATATCTAACATACCCAGCCCGAAGGCCTACATTTAAAACCGAATCAAGTCCTATAGTGATCCTAGCCTGTCCATCTGCCAAACCAAAGTAGAGAAAATAAGAGCAAGCCTATGGTATCCGATATGCAGTATTTGGAACTTCTTTGTGAGAGTGAGATTCTTACTTGTTCAGTCCCATGTTTCATATTTTCCTATATCTCTGAGTGGAGGACTTCATTCGCTGTAAGGGTACATGATTTGTGTTTTATTTCTACCAATTGTCTGTGTGAAAAGCATTGGTGATGACTTGACTTTCTGTTAATAACTAGATGACATATTCTGATCTTTGTTTGTCATGTTTTATGGTTTCTTGATGTGCATGTGCTGATTTGGTTTATGGAAAAAAAGGTCAAAAGCTATTTCAGTTATGGTATAAATTTTGATTGATTGTTGGTTGTAGTATCCTAGGTTTATTTTCTAGTGAATCATCGTCTTTAGTTTTTTGTTTTCTTGCCTAAGGACGTACAAAAGTCTTAAGTTGAGGGTGTTGATGTGCTGTGAATTTACAGCACTTTCGATACTTAAAAGTGAGAAAATAGCATGGATTTAAGTATGTTTATATCGATAGCACTTTTAAGTATGTTTATATCGATAGGAGGAAGGTCCTATGAGTTGTACAATCCATCCGTGGCTTGGCCCTGAGAACTTAAATCCATAACACTCATGGAAAACTTCAAAAGATATTAAAGTTCTCAGGGCCAAGCCACGGATGGATTGTACAACTCATAGGACCATGGTACGAGTTGTACCAGCTGCCAACACTTAGTCAAATATATAGCAGCAAAGGATGTACGAGAGGCAAGTAAGATAAGTTGTGAATCAAGCCGACACCAGCTTTGGAAAATTCCCTGTTAGCTTAGGAAAAGGTTTCTAATTTCTGTATAAATATCTTTTATGTTTTATTTTAGTAGAACAACTAGAGAGAAGGTGGGAGAGACATGTGAAAAGTATTATTTGTGAATTTTTATCATGTTTTGAAGAGCAATTCTTAGAATAAACACTTGATTTCATCAATTGTTCTTGAGATCGTTCAATATTCAAAGCAGGTTTTTTTTCAATTATTGTTGTAATTTAATTATGTGTTTGTCTATGAATGCAAAATATAATCTTATAATATAATAGGCTAAAACCTCCACAATAAGGCTTGTGGGAACCATGTTGGAATAACGTAATAGGGTTACACAAAAGTGATTCAAAACCAATGCTAAAAGTTTGTATTATATTCTCTTCATCTTTAAACATTTCTTAATGGTGTATAAAGTTAGGACTTGCCCGAATTCTTTACTTGCTTGAACCTAGAGAAGTAGAAATTAGGAAAAGGGAATTACAACAAATCCTTGGTCTTTATGATCATTGTATTAAATTGAGTTGTGATCACAAGATAGTTAAATTTGGAACAAATAGATAACGATTAGAAAGAAATCGCTCATAAGACCTGGCCCGGTGATTGAGTATAGTCATCCAATATGGACGAACCAGTCATTTGGATGAACCCTAGTTATCAACTCTATAAATAAGCATTGGGATTGAACGTGTGTGTACCCAAAGTAGTTATGAACTCATTGGGAACACTTACCCTAGTTATTTGCAAATCTTGATACCAATCATAATTACAATATTTTTTTAATATTATTTTTCTTCGAAACTCCCCAATTCGGAGATAACTTACCAATAAGTTTAAGAACCAGCATTAGTCTAGATCTTACCCTATTCCCTGTGGGTTTGACCAAACCTCTTTTTTGGGTTCTTTATTAATAACGTCCACTTCATAAATTGCTAGGAAGTGTTAGTTTGAGCATTATTAGTAGCTCCAAACCACTAGACCTGGAAAAATTTGAGCATGCATGTGTCTTCCACCTACAAAATGCAGGCGAGGATTCATGGAATGCAGGTCTTTAGCAATTCCAAAGCAGAATACCTGGCAAAAATCGTGAAAAAGAAAGCAATCTACGTGAGATCTGTGAAATGCAGGTACAGACTCATGGAACGCAGATCTGTCAGAGGTGCATCACAGTTAACTGGGAAGAAATAAGGCTACCTGAGTTTAGATCTATGTTTTGTAGGTGCGATTCCGCGGCCGTAGGTTTGGCATAAGAACAGTTATGAAATAACTTTAAAATGTTAACTGACACATTGACCAAACCCGATCCACAGCAGGCCTAGGTCTGTTAAACTTCTCCCTATTTCCCAAAAACTCCTATTCTTGTACACCATTTCCCTAATCTCTCCACTTCCCAAGTACCACTACAACTTTCCATATTCTTCCATTAATACCACCTTAAAACCCACCAATCGCTTCACCTCCTCCATTTTTATAAGACCCACTATTTCTTCACAATTTTCCACCATCACTTCTCATTTCAAACACCACATAAAGAAGAAAGAGGGTGATATTGGAAATATTCGTATACCCATTTGTCATACTTTACCCATTTTTTACATTCTTTTGAGATTTTTATTCTTATGAAATGCATGATTTCATGAATGTATGTGTTAAATGAGCTAACGAGTGTTTTTAGATGGTTTTAGCAGGTAACATGTGGAAAAAGACTCAAAAATGATCCAAGGTGTGAAGAAAGAACAATTCGATAAAAGTTGGCCTAGTGAGATAGCTGGCATGGAACATTAGCCACCAAACATCAAAGGAAATTGTGCTCAGGTTGGTGCTAAAGCTAGTTTAGCAAGCCAACGCTCAAACTTCAGAAGAATTTGGATCAAAACCTTGGCGAACTGAGTGCTGCAGTGTGTCGGATGGGTTCCAGACTTGGGAAATTTTTCTAACACTCTGGTGCAGTGGCAGAAGCGGCACACCAGGTCCCAAAATTGCAGAATTTGACTAACACCTTGGTGAGATGACTGGTGCAGTGCACCAGAGACCAAACTTCAAAGGAAATTCAAGTTAAGTTTTGTGAGATAAGTGGTGTGGTGTGCCAGGGCCTATCCAAGGTGGATTTTCGAAGTCTTAAAGCTAAACTACTTGAGGGAAAAAGAGTCATTTGTTACCTAACTTATAAATTCCTACTCTATGGCATTTGTTGGGCGATCTTTTCAGTAGAAGATTCGAACTGTATGCAGTCTTTTTGTGGCAGAGACAAGAAGTTCATTTTCTTCTAGGTTTTTCTTCTTTACTTTACCTTTGTTAATTTGAATGATGAATTCTTGTATTTTACACTTGAACATGATTGACTAAGCTCCTGTTCTGCGGTTTTAGCCATGGTTGATGGTTGTTGATTATTCATTTATGCAAGACTTTCAATTCTTCATTTAAAGATTATTTATGCTTACTTGTTTTCATTATTTATTCATTAGACTAATCACCTTGTCAATATTATCTTTTTTCTCTTTAACATAGGAGAGGGAACTAGAGGGTTAAAAGGAAGCAAAAAATGGGTTTCAATTATCTTATCCAATTAGTTCAAAAGTTGATTCACTGTTGAGGATAGAGATATACCCTGCAACCCTATTTAGTTGAAACAAGTATTATTAATTGTCGTCTCATGTTTCTCCTGCAGCCATAGGGATACTAGTGTTAGGGTTCATGAGATGGTTCTTGCATATTTGGTAGAATAGTAAGAATTGGAATAGTAACTTGAAACTAGCAATAGAATATTGTCTAGCATATTCGAGTCCTAGAACTCAACCTAAAAGAAAAAGTGCCAAAACCCTAGATTTCTTTCATCATTTGAATTACAAACATTTTGCAAATTATTTTAGTTTCTTATCTAATTTATATTTTTAGTTAGTAGAATAATTTCCAAAACAATTTTCCCATTTTACTTATATATTTTGAATAGCTAAATAAAGGTATAAAAGCTTAATCAATTGATCTATCAAGTCTCTGTGGGTACGCTATCAGGATATCACCTTCCTATATTAGTTGACGATCACGTGATTTTGGTGACATCAAGTTTTTGGTGCCAATGCCAGTGACATAAGTTGATTGATTGATTGTTTGTGGTTAGAATTTTTGTTTCACTATTCTACACTTTACATTTGTTGTTGGTAGTTAAAGGTTTTAGGTGGTGTTTGTTTGGTGTATGCCAGCCACTAGAAGTCAAGGACAACCCTTAGCTCACTTTTAGGTGGAGATTGAAAGGACTTTTCATCAATTATCGATGGTAGAAAATAATGAACAATCACAGGGCAACAACCAAGACAGGAATCGAGTGCTCAATTTTGCTCAGCAAAACATGGAGAACACTTCTAATGTGATCATCAAGCCGGCCATCACTAGTATTTTTGAGTTGAAGAAGGGAACCATGCGATTCATTCAAAACACTTGTCAATATCAGGGTAAGCCGCATGAGGATTCCGACAGGCATTTGTGATGTTCGTGGAACATAGTGAAAATTTTCACTATCAAAATGTTTTAGATGAGTACGTTAAGCTCACTCTATTCCCGTTCTCATTAATTGTTGAAGCGAAGGAGTGGCTTTAGATGAGCCAACTGGGCCTATTAATACCTGGGAAGCTCTTTCCAACATGTTTATAAATAGGTTTTTCTCTTCGAGGAGAACGAAAGAGTTAAGAGGAAAAATCTTAGGATTTGATCAAAAGGATAGTGAGACCCTAGATCAGGCATGGGAAAGATACAAAGGATACTTGTGATATTGTTTGCACCATATGCAGCCGAAGGAGATCATTGGGCACAACTTCGTAGAAGAGCTGAAGCCATAGTTTAAGATTTTATTGGATGGTACCACTGATAACGTCCAAAATATATTCTTAATTAAAAGAATATACACGGTCGAAGTGTCAAAACAAGTTACCCGACGAGTGGGGGGGTCGAATCCTACAAGGACTAGGAAATGATAATTCTCGATTGAGAAATTGATATTAGCTTGCACCATATAGATGTAATATAAAAGCAAGTAAAATTGGGGGAATTAAACTTTGCAGAGAATTACAAATATTGGTTTAGTGAACTAAAAGTAACAAGATCATCTAAGTTGCTGACAGTAGTGTGAAATACTAGAGGTGCGGTATAGATGAAATACTAACTAGATAGGGATAGGCCAGGTCATATCATAAGTTCAACAAGTGTAAATAATCTCGGGAAGTAGGTAGCATCAGCTTCTTAGCCTATTGACTACCACTTGCGAGAATTTTCTCAAACTCTTGCTAGAATTTAGCATAATCCGAATTGATTTGGATTAGCAGCTGAACTATTCCAAGCTATTAGCTGCCAATTAGGAAGGAGGAAGTAATTTTAGCTATTTCTAGATTAATTTTATGATCTCTTATCCGTGCCCACTACTAGATTCCCTTCCAATAATTAATCATTCTCTCCCGAGAAACAATCAAGCAAGGATAGATAGACCCTTATCATCATCAATGGATCATCATTAATAGATTGAAGAGAATCTAATACATTTACACTTAATTGAACATTATGAAGATGACTCTAGAAATACCCAATCCAATTAAGTATTCATCATCACACACCTCAGTTAATGAGTTTAGCTACTCATAATTAAGAAATTCAAAAATACATTCATCAATAGCATTATTGAATTTAATAATAAGAGTAGATAAATCAAATGCACAATTATCCTTTAACTATAGTTGAAACTTACTTATACCAAAGAAGAAAATAGAGTAGAGTTTTTTCTATAAGTTTCAAAAATCCCCTTCTCTTAGCTAAAAGAATGTTTTCAGATAAAAGAGGAAATAATGATGTGATGTGCACTTGGATTTTCTCTCAATCTCTCTATATCTATATCTTCTTCTTCTCTCTTTTATTCTCCTCCTCTAGTGCAGAGTACTTTTTTCTATTTATACCCTGAAAAATAGGGTACTTTTCATCTCCTTTTCGATGATGGATGATTATATCCATAATAGTATCGTTCTAGAACCAGCGAATGTATCGTTTGTCCGCCGATGAAATCTGTGAACCGCCGGGTATCTGCTTTTCTTCTGCACTCATTTCCAGTAAACTTTGGCGGTTCACCCAGCGTTTTGCCGATGCCAATCCGTGAACCACCGCATGTTCAATGCCAAATACAGAATTCCCGAGTGTTATTCGGCGACTCGCAAGTGGCAAGTGGTGAACCACCAGTGGCTTTCAACCTCTGAGGCAGTGACATTAGGTTTTAGCCGGCGTTTCGTCGGTTAACACCTGCGCCTCACGTTGATGCTCACTTCCTCCTATTTGCTCCATTTTTGCTCTTTTCTTCAAACATAGGCATCTGCACACAACAAAAGCAAAAGGGCATAAAATCCAAATAATCAACTCGAGAACGAGACAAAAACTCAAGTTTTAGAGTCTAATGAGTTGGTAAATTACCAACTCATCAAACCCCCAAACTTGAATTATTCTTGTCCTCAAGTAATGTGATACTTCAATTACTAATGAAAATGTCACATCTCTTCACAATTAGACCTCGCTGATCACTTGAATTATGACAACCCAAAAATACTCACCACGCTTACCGAAAAGAGAAGAAAATACCCCAAAAGACTAAAATAATGAAGATGTTTCAAGCAGGCAACCACTTTTTATCAAGTAAATCTTTTTGAAAGGAATCATTAATCACACAAGGGCATTTTTCAACCAAGTAACACACATAACATCTCAAATTATAACCACTTAAAATTCAAAGCTTGCATTACAGTTTGCACTCCTTGCTTTATGTCCATATTAACTATAAATGCTCTTGCATCCCTAAAAAGAATGACGCCACTCACCCAATATAAGGATCCCTATTCTCTTTTTGATCATTTGGATGCATACCAGGATTAATTGGAAGAGACACTCACACTCACTCTCCCAAAATATATCTTCATGCATACACTAGACCCATAGGCTTGCCCTTCATGTAGTTCGCCACTAATGTAGAGTAGCTGCACCTAGAATCATTTAGGACTTGCGGGCTATGATGTAGGCTCAAGCTGAGGGTAGGATGAGCATTTGGCTTAGTGACTAGATCCTCCTAATGCTTTTTGTGACATGCCTTACATCAATTTTACTCACTCAACCTTCTTCTCCCTTCTTTCCTTATTGATGCCTTTCATTTCTTCAACACTCCCCCTTATAACCCCTATTTTCCTTCCACCCTTAGCCTTATTACCTTAAGAGTGAGCACAAATTCACACAAATAGTCTTTTTCCCTTCATTTTTTTATTCATCTATTGGTGCACTTTGACAAAAGGTGATGCTCCCTTCACACTATGATTCTTGTCTTCCCCCTTTGCTTCACATACACCAAACTTAGGCTCTTGCCTCATTTTCCACACTTGTTTTTCTTACTCCCTATTTCTTAGGCCTTGAGCCTTACTTCAGCACTTACCTTGTCATTAGTATTTAGGAGAATGGGGGACAAAAGAGATATTAAGAATGATCTTAAGGCTTGTAATGTTGTTGCCAAGGAAAGGTTTTAAGGCTCAAAATTGACTAACAAAGATTAATGTTCATGGAGAGTATATGGTTGAAGTGGCCACAAAACTGAGGGCCTAAACTCATTTTCTTAATGCAACTACATCTGGGATTTCGCCTTGAATCACATTTAGGGCAAGTTCTAGAAAAGATGTAATGCACGAGATGCATAATAAATATCCTTGCCACACACAGCATCACCCTTAGAGGGTCTACAAGAGTCATTTTCCCAAACAAAACATCATATTCAGACATAAATCAAGCAAACATCGTAAGTCAAGCAGGGAATTTACAATGTACAACCATGATTACTATGCTATGGTGTCAACACTTGCTCATTATATTCATCCTCATGCCCTTGTTTTCAATGCGAATTTTATCATGATTACCATCTGCACAACTTCGGAAGAGGTAAGGCTCATCCCAAAAGAATTTCCAAACATCATGCATGAATTTCTTCTTTTGCTGATAATCCAAACCTTCGGGCACAATTGTTGGCTATGTAATTAGCAACATTAGCAAACCATGGTGTCAAGTTGTGAGTTGTAGCTAATATTTGCTTATCAGAAAAGGCATCATTGATCTCCTTTTGCGCCCCTGGCTGCCCATTTGTTTCTAGTCGCGAAGAATCATTGGCCACTTGATTCTCACATCCCTTATAGTCTTTCTCTTCAAAATTGAATTCCTGCAACAACAACACCCACCTGATCAATCTTGGTTTAGCATCCTTCTAGGCCATTATGTACCTGAGTGCTGCATGGTTCGTGTGCACCACCACTTTGGTTCTGAGCAAGTACGCCCAAAATTTTTCAAATGCAAACACAACAGCTAAGAGCTCCTGTTCAGTCACTGTGTAGTTTTTTGTGCATTATTCAGAGTTGTACTAGCATAGTAGATTAGGTGGAAGATCTTGTCTCTTCATTGACCAAGAACTGCTCCTTATCCGACCCCACATGCATCATACATAACCTCAAAGGGGTTTGACCAATCAGGTGCTACAATGATTGGCGAGGAGATTAATCGCTCCTTTAACTCCACAAAAGGCTTCAAACACTCCTCGTCAAAATTTAATTTTGCCTCTTTTTCAAACTATCAAAATAAGCGATGAGCTATTTTGGAGAAAGCTTTAATGAAACGGCGATAAAATCCCGCATGCCCAAGGAAACTCCTAACACCCTTTACAATATATCGTGGGGGTAGCTGAGCAATGGCATCCACTTTGGCTTGATCTACTTCAGTCCCTTTTTTAGAAATTTTGTGTCCCAATACAATCCATTCTTTGACCATGAAGTAACACTTTTCCCAATTTAGGACCAAATTCATCTCCGTATATCTCTTCAATACCTCATCTACATGTGATAAGCAGTCATCAAATTAGTTTCCCACAACTAAAAAATCATCCATAAAGACTTCCATCATATCTTCCACCATGTCAAAAAATATGGACATCATGCATCTCTGAAATGTGGCTGGGGCATTACAGAGACCAAAAGGAATCCGCTTAAATGCGGACGTACCATAAGGGCATGTAAATGTGGTTTTCTCTTGATCCTCGGGTGCAATTGAGATTTTTTGTATCTCGAGTATCCATTCAAGAAGCAATAGTACTCTTGGCAAACTAGACGATCCAACATTTGGTCAATGAATGGCACAAAAAATGATCCTTCTTTTTGCAAGAGCTTAATGTAAGATAATCCAGACAAACTCTCCACCCTGTGACCGGATGAGTAGTTATCAATTCGTTCTTTTCATTTGGAACTACAGTAATTTCCCCTTTTTTGGGCACACACTGCACCGGGCTAACCCAACTACTATCCGCAATGGGATACACCACCCCTGCATCCATCCATTTAATAATCTATTTCTTGATCACCTCTTGCATAGGTGAATTCAATCTTCTTTGATGTTCAACTGACGGGCTGCAATTTTCTTGGAGGTTGATCTTGTGGGTGCAAATCCCTGGAGGGATACCAATGATATCGGCTATTGACCATCTGATGGCTCGAATATGCCTTTTCAACACCTTAATAAGTTTGTCTTCCTACAGCGGAGTAAGTTTTGCTGATATGATAACCAGGAGCGTTTCATTCCCCCCCCCCCAGGTATGCATATTTGAGGTGAATGGGCAAGGGTTTGAGCTCCAACTTTGGTGGTGACACAACAGAAGGTTGTGATGGAGGGGTTGTATGTTTCTTCAAATCAAGGTCCAGCTTTCTTGGTGGGAATAGATAATTTCTTACTTCCTTTTGCACATGAAGAATCTCCTCAAGTTCTTCACCTTTCAAAAAAACATCAAAAATCAGTTCTTGAATAGCCTCTTCCTCAATTTCCCACTCTAAAACATCATTATCCACAATGTCCTTCCTTGGAGCCAAGTTATTTGCTATTGTTGGAGCCTCCATATGCGATGCCAACCCATTCATCCGCTCCTCTAATTGTTGAATAATAACAGCATGACTCCTTACCATGGTTGTTAGGTCCAAAAGTTTACTCCGTAGATCTTGAACCGCCTCTTCAGTCGTAAGCACCTTTTCAAGCAGCAGCTCAAGAGTACTCTCCATGTGAGGTGGAAGTACCTCAGTGCTATCCTGACTACTGGTATCGACAAACTGGACATTGTTCCAACGTTGGTTCCCAACCATAGCATGGAAACCCTTCACATAGTTCATCAATAGCTCCATTTGCTTCATCATGACTAGCAACATTGGGTCCTTCTTTACCTCTCGACGCAACATTTTGTCCACTAGCTTGATGGTCTCCACACAAGGTACCCCTTCTGGGTAATTTGACCATCCTCTGACACTGGTCATAATCCACACACAATAAATTAGCAACAACCACTATGGTGTATATTAATTCAACTTAATAATCAATCACAAGATTATCAAGCGCTAGTCACTCGCAATGGGGCCATTTTTGATAAACTCCAAAATATATTCTTAATTCAAAGAATATACATGGTCGAAATATCAAAACAAGTAACCCAACGAGTGTCGGGGTCGAATCCCGTGAGGACTAGGGAATGATAAATTCAACCGTCAATTGAGAAATTGATATTAGCTTGCACCATATAGCTGTAATATAAAAGCAAGTAAAGTTGGGGGAGTTAAACTTTGCAGATAATTACAAATATTGATTTAGTGAACTAAAAGTAACAAGATCAACAAAGTTGTTGACAATAGTGTGAAATACTAGAGGAGCGGTGTCGATGAAATACTAACTAGATCGGGATAGGCCAGGTCATCTCATAAGTTCAACAAGTGTAAATAATCTCGGGAAGTAGGTAGCCTCAGCTTCTCAGCCTATTGACTACCCCTTGCTAGAGTTTTCTCACACACTAGATACAATTTAGATCAACCCGAATAGATTTGGATTAGCAGATGCACTATTCTTAGCTATTAGCTACCAATTAGGAAAGAGGAAGTAATTTCATCTATTTCTAGCCTAATTTTACAATCTCTTATCCATGCCCACTACAAGATTCCCTTCAAATAATTAATCATTCTCTCCTGAGCAACAATCAAGCAAGGATAGGTAGACCCATATCATCATCAATGGATCTTCATTAATAGATTGAAGAGAATCTGATAGATCTAGACTTAATTGAACATTATGAAGATGACTCTAGCAATACCCAATCCAATTAAGTATTCATCAACACACGCCTCTAGTTAATGAGTTTAGCTATTCATAGTTAAGAAATTCAAAAATACATTCATCAATAGCATCATTCAATTTAATAATAAGAGTAGATAAATCAAATACACAATTATCCTTCAACTACAGTTCAAACTTACTAATACCAAAGAAGAAAATAGAGCAGAGTATTTTCTATAAGTTTCAATCAAAATCCCCTTCTCTCAGCTAAAAGAATATCTTCAGCTACAAGACGAAAATATGATGTGATGTGTACTTGGATTTTCTCTCAATCTCTCTCTATATATGTCTTCTTCTTCTCTCTTTTTTTCTCCTCCTCTAGTGCAGAGTACTTTTTTCTATTTATACCCTGATAAGTAGGGTACTTTTCATCTCCTTTTAAGTGCTGGATGATTATACCCTTAATAGCACCGTTCTAAAACTAGCGAAGGTACCGGCGGTTCGTCGATGAAATCCGTGAACCGCGGGTATCTGCTATTCTTCTGCACTCATTTCCAGTGAACTTCAGCGGTTCACCCAGCATTTTGCCGATGCCAATTCGTGAACCACCAGATCTTCAATGCCAATTCCAAAATTCCTGAGTGTTATTTTGCGATTGAGTCGGCGATTCACTGCTGGCGAGTCATGAACCACTTGTGGCATTTAATCTCTGAGGCAGTGACATTTGTCTTTTAGCCAGTGTTTCATCGATTAACACCTATGCCTTGCCGTTGATGTTCACTTTCTCCTTTTTGCTCCGTTTTTTCTCTTTTCTTCAAACTTAGGCATCTACACACAACAAAAGCAAAAAGGGCATAAAATCCAAATAATCAACTCAAGAATGAGACAAAACTCAAGTTTTAGAGTCTAATCAGTTGGTAAATTACCAACTCATCAACCGCACAAGGGCAAATCTTTTCCATTAGCTACGATGAGATAGAGGCTCTATTAAAACTCATGTCAGCTGGTAGACAAGATTATGAGGATTCAGGCAGATACTTTATAGCAACCAAAGTCCTAGGGAAGCTTAAGTTTGATGGTGTAGCGGAAATTCTGCTAGATATTAGTTAGTTGGTGAATGTGATCAACAAGTTAGTGACCACACCAGCTGCAGTTAGGTTCATCAGGTTCAATAAGTTCAAACTCCACCGCATCATGTGAGGTGTGTGGAGAAGGATATGCATATTCAGGTTGTCCACTAAACCCAGAGTCTATTTATTTTGTAGGTCAACAAAGTCGTGTTGGAGGTTTTGTAGGAAATAGTTACAATCAGGGGTACAGGAACACAACTAATTGCTCATGGGGAGGGAATCAGAACTTTCAAAGGCCCCCAAACAACTTCCCAAGACCTCAAGTTCAGCAGCATGGTAGTTCTTTATAGGAGACCATAAAGTAGTGGATGGTTCAACAGACTCAGGTGGTTAATGAGATGCATAAGTCAATCCAGGAGTTGGAAAGGCAAATGGGTCAATTGGCCCTTTAGCAGACAAACAGACTGCAACGGGCACTTCCAAGGAACATTGAGAAGAACCCCAAGGAGAATGGCAGCGCAATCCCTTTGCATAGTAGAAAGGACTTGGGTGAAGTGATACCCAGAGATAACAAGGCTGAGACGGAGCAGGTTGCAAACTCCAAGTAGGAAATTAGTGAGTCAATTCACAATCAAAAGTGGTAGAAGCTAGACCGCCTCCTCCATTTCTATAGAGATTCAAAAATTAGAAGGACATAGCTTGAAAGAAGATTCTTGTTGTGTTGAAGCAGATACATGTAAATCTACCATAGGTAGAGTTGTTGCAAGAGGTTCCTAAGTACGCCAAATATTTGAAGGAAATTGGCAAACAAAAGAAGGCTCACTAAGTTTAAAGCAGTAGCTCTCACAGAAGAGTGCATTTCTCGGGTTCAAAACAAGATTCCAAAGAAGTTGAAAGACACTAGGAGCTTCACTATTCTAGTCATAATTGAAATTCAAGAGGTCGGCTCAACATTGTATATTTTGGTGCAAACGCCAATCTTATGCCTGCATAGTTGTTTAGAATGTTGGGGTAAGGAGAACCCCAACCCATCATAGTGACTTACAGTTAGCTGAAAGGTCCATTACTTAACCCAAGGGCATTATTGAAGATGTGTTGATCAACCTGGGACCATTCATCCTACCATTGGACTTCATCATCCATGATTATGAGGTGAACAAATCATTTCCCATCATTTTGGAAATAGGATTCTTAGCCACCGCTAATGCAGTTATAAGGGTGAAGTCAGGCAAGATGTCAATGGTTGTAGATATCCAAGAGGTGATTTTTGATGTGTTTAGGGCGGCAAGGTTGCCACCTCATATGAGGAGTTTAGGATAAGCACAATGATGGAGTTGGGAAATTCTAAGAAGGTAGTTGAGCAACATGTGTTGCGAGTTAAATCAGCAGGGAAACAGGTTATAAATCATCTCACTTAATTGGAGGGTGTGAAGTCTTCTGTCATGCCGTGATATCAAATCAGGCGCTACACGGGAGGCAACCCGTGAATGTCATGTCACAACTATAACTAAGGAGCTTGGTCGGAGGAAACTCATCTTTCTCACACATTTTTATTTTGTAGAGATGAACAGGGAATTTGAGGTGAAAAAGCAAAGAATGAAAGTTGAAAAAATCCTATGTCTAGGGTGAATTACCTGGAACGTATTGAACTTCAGAAGAAAAAAAATTTCAAGTTGGCATAGTGGCTGGCATGCCGTGGTAGACCTAATTCACCAAGAAAAAGATTTCTAAGTGTATGGTGCAATGGGTGACGCGTCGTGCCAGGTGTAATTTGGACGAAAATTTTTTGGGTCCATAGGTCAAATTTGACCCAAGTACTGATTTAAAATAACTCATAACTCATATGTTTAGTTTAAATTCTCATTCATCTTGTCTCTCTAAAAATCCAAAGAAAAAACCAGAAGAATTTTCTCTCTCTTCTCTTTCTTGGCCATAACTCCCCTCCCCTTTCCGCCCATTGTTATCTTCTCCAAAAAGCTTGGTTAAGAAAACTTATTCAACTCAAATAAGTAAAGTTCTTCTCTCCTTGGGTATTTAATGTTGTAAGAATGCTCCCATTATCCTTCTTCCCCAAGTTGAAAAATCAAAATTACCATTGTTATATAAGAATCTTGAACTTCATAATTTGGGTTTTCATGACTTAAATATCATACGTTCTTCAATAATAATATTATATCCTTGATTGGTTACTTGTTTTGGTTGAATTTTGGTGATTTTAAGTTGTGAATGTGAAGAGGGTGACTGTTACACCCTGTAGAATTCCCGGCACTTAGATGACCTATTTCCACGTTGGTTAAGCATATTTGAAGGCCATACGTGTTGGAGAAAGGCCCGGGAAAAGATCGGACGAGAAGCCTGTCGAACCATCGCGGAAGGAGCCGAGGCAGAGCCCCTCCGCGATGGCGGCGTGTCACGGAGGAGGAGCCTCCGCGTTGGCTCCGTGACACATTGGCCTTGTCCAGGCCCAAGTATATAAAGCCCCACTTCGGTTTTAAATGATTATATCCTTAAAAATTTCCAGAGAAACAGAGGGCAACGTAGAGGAAAGGAAAGGAACGAAGGAAATTATATACTTTCGTCCGATTACGCTGCCAAACGCTGCCCAAACTCAAATTAATCCCAGATACCGAAGTATTTAGCAGCAGAGAGCATTCCTACGGATTCAGTTTCGTAAAATACGGCTGACGAATCGTCGACCCACCGAGCCAAGGTAAGTGGAATTGCTCTAAATTAGTGTCTATGTGTTCCTAGCTGTGAAGTGAATATTTCTCCCTTCTGGGCCGCTGAAAAATAGCGAGTTTCTGGCCGTCTTTCGATAAGCCTAAGTTTAGGCTAAAAACTATATCGAAAGTGACGTTGCCTTTTTAAATAAAGTTGTATTTAGTGTTAATTGATATGTTTATGAATGCAGTTGGGAGAAAACAGTTGAAGTACCGGCCGAGCCTCGTCTGACAGACGAATAATTCAAGGATAAGGTATGTAAAGCTAATTCCTTGAGCAAGTTAGTAATCCAGTACGATAGATAGCGTGATGTACAGAAAAAAAGAACTTATAAGTCAAGCACTAAGTCCAGTTTGAATTTAGTAAGCATGTTTTTATGATATTATGATATACGTATATGCAGAATCAAAGTTAGTAAAGCATCATCAGATAGTCAGATGATATCTCAGTTACAGTATAGGCAGACAGTCAGATAACATCTCAGATACAGTATAGTTCAGTATTGCATTATTATGAACATTGGTACAACATGAGAAGCATTGGGCTGTAACGTGTACGAGACCTATCAGTATGTGATGTAATATGCTACGTTAAGATATTGTTGTGTTCAGCTGAAACCCCGCAGAATAGTATAGTATCCGTAAAGCATTTCAGACATAGAATAGTAGACTAAAACAAAGTTTGGAAAGTATGTCAGGAATAGTAACTCATGTTACTATAGAAAATCAGTATACAGCATAGTTTCAGCAGGAAGTCTATATCATGTTCAGCATTAGCCTCAGTATAGTCGGGCAGAAGACTATATTCGTACATATATATATATTACTTCCAGCCTCAGCATGTATTAAGTATGTACACATTTCTATTACTAGTCCAGCATATAGTGTATACAGAAACTTAGTAAACAGCAGAGTTTTCAGCAGAAACATTGTCTTATATAACATTTGCTCCAGTACAGCCCGGCAGGAGACTATACTCACATTTATACGTCTTTACCTGCCTCAGCACGTATTAAATACGTACAGATTACTATCATTAGCTCAACATGTAATATATATGATACTTCACCCCTATTAGCCTCAGCATGTGAGATACCCAGACAGTATTACCAGTTGAGACCGTTGTGTTGTTTGGGGTTGGATTACCTAGCATCCATGACCGCCCAGGGTTAATAGCTGTGTCGACTCGTCCGCCAGAGGACGAGGATACGTCACTCTACGGAGTGGCATGCCGTCCCGCCAGGGGACGAAGATGGGATGCCAGTTTTTCCCCATATTTGTGCCTTGATCGGCCCTTACACACCCCAGTCGAGCGGATACGCCCGGGTGCAGATTCAGGAGTCCTTCAGACTCAGATGCAGTTATAGTCAGGGGCTCAGCGAGCCCAAGTGCATACCCTGGGACCGGAAGGATGCTTACAACCACTATAGGAGATGGGATGACCAGGGTAGGGGTATAGATTCTGTGTTGGTTGTACCTCCCGGCTTATGGGGGCCGGGTAAGGTTTGTGTGTGCTATGTTATGTTATTTCATGTTATGCCATGTTATGTTAGATACAAGTAGATCAGCAGTAGCACGATACGTTCCAGGTATGACTCTTATCCCTTCCAGTAAAGATTGTGAGAAGGTAAGGTTTACATTATCAGACAGTTAAGTTATTCCTTCTACTTCAGCTTCATCAGTCATATTATTGCTTTCAGATGTTGTTTTCAGTTATATTATTTCAGTTGCTTTACATACTCAGTACCAGCGGTACTGACGCCCAGTAGGGCGCTGCATTACTTGCCTGCAGGTACCCATAGACGAGCAGGCGATACTACGTGATCCCCATCAGCGGTTGAGTATTCAGCTCCTGTCATCCGGAGACTGAATTTCTAGAGGTGTAGTCCAGTTCTTTTTATTTTACAGTACGGGTAGGTCGGGGCCCTGTCCCGATCATTTCTATTGCTATTCTTAGAGGCTTGCAGTCTATATATTCCCTGTGGTCAGATGAGCCGGTCGTGTGAGGTCGTGCAGTTGTTTAGTTGCCAGTATTCTTGCTTTCTTTTACCTTGGCCGTGTGGGGCCATAGCTTTCCAGTAGTGGTGACCTTGCCGGTCACGTAGTTTCTTTTTGTGCTTTATGATTGAGTTGCAGATAACTAGACAGCATGGTGGCCTTGTCGGCCCGCATAGGTTCCCCTGAATTACCTTGTTTCTGGTCAACTGATAATACAGGTACAGAAGGCTATAGGCCAATAGGCCGGGGGCTGTGTTTACAGCCGTTATATAGCCCTTTGTTTCCAGAAATGTGAGTTAGAGCCAGCCAGGCACCAGATGTGCTCAGGCTTAACAGTCCAGCGAGTCAGGTCCTAGTAGGGCACCAGGTGCCAGTCATGCCCCCCATGGCGGGGCGTGACAAACTTAGTATCAGAGCAGGTCGTATACTAGGGAGTCTACAAGCCGTGCTAAGTAGAGTCTTGTCTATGGATGTGTTGTGCACCACATACTATAGGCAGGAGGCTGCGAGGCATGATATGATGGTTACCCTTCTTTCACAGTCAGTCGTGCTTTAGAGCGGTACAGTATAGGGTTGAGTCCCTGAGAACTCACCGTATTCTTGATTTCAGATACAAAGGCAGATCAGCATTATCCTATCACAGGCAGAAGATCAGAAATAGCAACGGAAGAGAGCATCCGTCAGTAACATGATAACTACAGCAGCAGGAAGAGGTATCAGAGACCTCCCAGCGTGATACCTTTATTGGCATTATTCCTAGTATACGTTGATAACGTCAGAATAGGAAGTCAGAAGTATAATATACATATGAGTTGATTTACTTATTAGTTATATAAGATCTGATTATGATTACAGATAAGGTCAGACCACCAGGTAAGTATAAGAAAGAGCAAAAAAAGATGTAGGAATCCCAAATACATCTTTTTGGGTGTGGTACAATTGAATGCTTTTATTGTTGCAATACGAAAAGGGTTGATTGATCCTAGTAAGTAGTAGAAAATATAGAGAGCCCTTATGATTACGTAAGCTGTGCAGACCCTTATGATAACAAGCCAGTAAAGAAAGTAAGACTGTTAGCTTACCCGAAGTAGGGGTAACAGACCTGCTAGGGATGAATGTCTAATAATAGTCAAGTTTGAGTCAGAAAAAGGCCAAGTCTCCCATGTACGCTAACAGATAGTAAGACATACCTGTAAGATTATAGTTATGATCTAGTTGTGACCTCGAAAGATATAGAGGTCAGGTGAATCAGATGGGCTTGAATATACGCCAGAAGGAGTATAGGCCGAGGCTGGATCAGTAATCTCATTAGCGATGAAAGGCAGGTACCTTGAACCCTAGAGATCAGTTTGAGCAAGATGAGAGGAAGAAGCAGGAATGTCAGATCTTGTGGGAAAATTAGAACTACCCCGGATTGATAAAGTATTGTATAAAGGATTAAGCTTCGCGCTGACAGTAAGATCGCGGTTCAGAATACCGCAGTATGTCCGCTATGGAAAAGTTAAGAAGTTACCGATACAACAATTCTAATCTAGTGTGGCCTAGAGATAAGGCCCAGCAGATAGACATGGGCTCTCAATATATGCCTAGCAAGGCTACAAGATTCGAACGTTGACCCCCACATTGCATGAGTGGCGGAATTTCAAACAGCAGAAAATAGCTAGAATGTTTATGATGCTACTTTCAGAATGGGGTAACAATGCAATGAAATGATAAGTCGGGGCAAGAGATGGTATTAGGCCGTAGAAGCAATGTATCATGTACGATGTGAGACTCAGCAGAACTTGTCAGAGATTATGAACTACCGCAGAAATCAGTACATATTGTACGTAGCTAGTGATATATATGTATACAGATCATAGATATGTTGTGAGTGGCTGCCTATAAGGGCCACAATCACAGATGCTGATTAATAATAGAAAGCCTATACAGATTGCATTACAGGACGCCCCCCCCCTCCCCCGCCAAAAAAAAAAAGAGAAGAAAGAAAAGAAGAAGAGGAAGGGCAGATTAAGTGTGAGTTATGTATGAAGTCATAGAAACTATCTCAGTTCTCAGTTATTAAGTTGATAGATTCATGTGCTGTTGTCGGATCTAGGCTCTAGGAGCTTACCAGAATTATTGACCTAAGACAGATGGCTAGATGATGAGGGTGCAGTTAGACAGTCTACCGACCAGCTGTCGCCTGCATCAGCAGGGAGGCATCCCTGAAGATCGGTAACAGTAGTGCATTTGCCAGAACCAGGATTAGAGACCGAATAGGCAAATTTCAGAGATTAGCAATACCAGAATTGTTCTAGCATGCTAAGTGGTCATACGTTGTTTTCCCAGCCTCGTGGGTGACAGTCGGCCTTAGCCAACCTAGCAGTTGTTATGTAGAACACCTCATAAGTCAGCCGGCTGTCCCAGTCAGAATACCCGTGGGTACCCCAAGGAAGGGTCCACATCAGCAGTCAGCGATAGACTAGTATTTCAGCTGGTTTTCGTAAGGTATTTAGATACAGAGCCCTAGCAGAGGGCCAGTACTTACAGAATAGCTCATAAGACCGAGAATTCCCCAGAATAGCAGTATAAATCCAAGTGGATACACACGAGGCGTAAGAAATTAACGGTACCCTGCTAGCATAGTGTTTATTAAGACCACGGGATCAGTAGACTCCCCGTGGAGATCCAGAGACTGATCGGCTGGGAGTAAGTTGATTAAGTCCAGCCTTACAGTGGTTTAAGCAAAATAACAGAGCAATTAGATGCCCACGAGTTGGCGCTGATGCACGAACTATAAGTACTCAAGTAGTACAGTTAGAGCATTACTAGACTACTGTCACATTCGGGTCATTCAACCCGACTATTCAGTCATTTAAGGTTATGTAGCCAGATCATTAGAGATCATGGTCAGTATTAGGACCCTCTGATCAGATAAAGGCACAAGGTGCGCAGATAGTCGTTCAGGTTATCCCAGCAACAAGTAGCCTTAGCATGCGGCCAGAAGGCCAGATAAGCTCTAACTATACCGGTAGATTACTTGTCAGATTCTCCGGTATAATAAACCAGTATGACCGTCAGTTATATGTCAAATTTTGTAAATGTAAATTTTGATTGAGTTTAGTAGCTTTTGTTGGCCATATTGTGTCGAAGTTTGGTGTACAGACAGATACACAGAAAATCGAAATAGCGAAGATATAGCCAGACCTACCACTCCAACCGAAGTACGCAGTCCCTGCGGTTAGCCGAATACCGCAGAGGGTCTATGGAAGGATTTTCCACCTTAAACAGCACCTCTCACTAAGTTGACACAGAAGGCCGTGAAGTTCCAGTAGACTGAGGTGTGTGAGCAGAACTTCCAAGAGTTAAAAGCCAGGTTAACATCAGCTCCAGTTTTAGTATCGCCAGAAGGTACAGAGGATTGGTGCAGCATGGTAAAGTAACAGTTTATACTTTCAGGCAATTGAAGAAATGTGAAAAGAATTATCTCACCCACGACTTGGGTATTACCCAGTTAGCTGCAGTAGCTTATGCCTTACAAGAGCGAAAATTTTGTATCATCCAAGAAGGGCTAACATGGTAGCAGACTTACTTAGCCATAGATCTATGGGGAGTTGGCATACTTACCGCCTGAACAGCGGGAGTAGACCCGAGAATTTTACTAGTTAGCCGGTCTAGCCATTCGCATAGCAGAAATAAAGGATAACAGAATGATAGTACAGAATATCGCAGTATTGCGGTTAGAGGTGGAAGTAAAGGAACGGCAGTATAGAAACCCTAGCCAGGTTTAACTTGAACACAAGATTCAGTAAGGAGAGATGACACATTTTCAAATACCCGAGGATGAAGTGTGGCGATATAAAGGCCGCATTTGTACTCCAGATATTTTGGGGCATCGCCAGTAGGTTATGAGCGAAGTACATTACGCCCGCTATTCCCTTCATCCCGATACGACAAAGAGGTACCATGACATTAAAAAGAACTACTGGTAGCCCAGTGTCCTAACTGCCAACAGTTGAAGGCAGAATATCAGAAACCAGGCAGGTTAGTTTAGAACATAGCTGTGCCTCTTTAGAAATGTGAAGCGATGAATATGAATTTTGTAGCAAGATTACCCCGTACTAAACACAGACATGACTCTATACGAGTGATAGGTGACAGATTGACAAAAATCAGCTCAGTTCTCGCCAGTAAGAGCTACTTTCTCGGCCAAAGATTATGCTGAGTTGTATATCAGAAAGGTAGTCAGATTACATGGAATACCAGTATCCATTATTTCAGACGAAGGAGCACAATTTACAGCTAGATTCTGTCAATCATTTCAGAAAGGTTTGGGCACGCGGATTAATTTAAGTACAGCGTTCTATTCTCAGACAGATGAGTAGGCTGAGCGCCCAATTCAGACGCTCGAAGACGTGTGCTAGATTTTGGTAATAGCCAAAATGAGCAGTTACCATTAGTTGAAATTGCCTCCAGAATTAGAATCCATATATCCGGTCTGTTATGTAGCTATGCTGAGGAAATGCATAGGGGACCCGTCCAGAGTAGTCCCAGTCCAGAATATCCAGGTTACGAAGAAGCTGGCCTATGAAGAGGTCCCAGTAGCTATCCTAGATAGATAGATTCGCAGACTCCGCACTAAAGATATTGCGTCTATCAAGGTATTAGGGCATAACAAGAACCGAGAGAAGATAACTTGGGGAGCAGAGGAAGATATGAGGACCAGATATCCTCACCTATTTCAGGCCCAGTTAGGCGACAGGTATGCCCGTATTATTACTCATGCAGTACCATATGGTTGTATGTCTGTTAATGAGAAAGATTGATATTTAGTTATTCAGTGGATCCTAGAATATTACGTGCAGTGCCTGTGTTGGACTTTTCTGCATTTCAGGTTTTTGCTATAGTCCATATTACAGGGGATACTCTGCCGAAATTTTTCTAAACAAGTAAGTTAAGTAAGCCTCTACATGGCAGTATACATTCGAGGACGAATGTTCTTAAGGGGGGGAGAATGTTACACCCCGTAGAATTCCCGGCACTTAGATGACCTATTTCCACGTTGGTTAAGCATATTTGAAGGCCATACGTGTTGGAGAAAGGCCCGGGAAAAGATCGGACGAGAAGCCTGTCGAACCATCGCGGAAAGAGCCGAGGCAGAGCCCCTCCGCGATGGCGGCGTGTCACAGAGGAGGAGCCTCCGCGTTGGCTCCGTGACACGTTGGCCTTGTCCAGGCCCAAGTATATAACGCCCCACTTCGGTTTTAAATGATTATATCCTTAAAAATTTCCATAGAAACAGAGGGCGACGTAGAGGAAAGGAAAGGAACGAAGGAAATATACTTTCGTCCGATTACGCTGCCAAACGCTGCCCAAACTCAAATTAATCTCAGATACCGAAATATTTAGCAGCAGAGAGCATTCCTACGGATTCAGTTTCGTAAAATACGGCCGACGAATCGTCGAGCCACCGAGCCAAGGTAAGTGGAATTGCTCTAAATTAGTGTCTATGTGTTCCTAGCTGTGACGTGAATATTTCTCCCTTCTGGGCCGCTGAAAAATAGCGAGTTTCTGGCCGTCTTTCGATAAGCCTAAGTTTAGGCTATAAACTATATCGAAAGTGACGTTGTCTTTTTAAATAAAGTTGTATTTAGTGTTAATTGATATGTTTATGAATGCAGTTGGGAGAAAACAGTTGAAGTACCAGCCGAGCCTCGTCCGACAGACGAATAATTCAAGGATAAGGTATGTAAAGCTAATTCCTTGAGCAAGTTAGTAATCCAGTACGATAGATAGCGTGATGTACAGAAAAAAAGAACTTATAAGTCAAGCACTAAGTCCAGTTTGAATTTAGTAAGCATGTTTTTATGATATTATGATATACATATACTCAGAATCAAAGTTAGTAAAGCAACATCAGATAGTCAGATGATATCTCAGTTACAGTATAGGCAGACAGTCAGATAATATCTCAGATACAGTATAGTTCAGTATTGCGTTATTATGAACATTGGTACAACATGAGAAGCATTGGGCTGTAACGTGTACGAGACCTATCAGTATGTGATGTAATATGCTACGTTAAGATATTGTTGTGTTCAGCTGAAACCCCGCGGAATAGTATAGTATCCGTAAAGCATTTCAGACATAGAATAGTAGACTAAAACAAAGTTTAGAAAGTATGTCAGGAATAGTAACTCATGTTACTATAGAAAATCAGTATACAGCATAGTTTCAGCAGGAAGTCTATATCATGTTCAGCATTAGCCTCAATATAGTCGGGCAGAAGACTATATTCGTACATACATATATATTACTTCCAGCCTCAGCATGTATTAAGTATGTACACATTTCTATTACTAGTCCAGCATATAGTGTATACAGAAACTTAGTAAACAGCAGAGTTTTCAGCAGAAACATTGTCTTATATAGCATTTGCTCCAGTACAGCCCGGCAGGAGACTATACTCACATTTATACGTCTTTACCTGCCTCAGCACGTATTAAATACGTACAGATTACTATCATTAGCTCAACATGTAATATATATGATACTTCACCCCTATTAGCCTCAGCATGTGAGATACCCAGACAGTATTACCAGTTGAGACCGTTGTGTTGTTTGGGGTTGGATTACCTAGCATCCATGACCGCCCAGGGTTAATAGCTGTGTCGACTCGTCCGCCAGAGGACGAGGATACGTCACTCTACGGAGTGGCATGCTGTCCCGCCAGGGGACGAAGATGGGATGCCAGTTTTTCCCCATATTTGTGCCTTGATCGGCCCTTACACACCCCAGTCGAGCGGATACGCCCGGGTGCAGATTCAGGAGTCCTTCAGACTCAGATGCAGTTATAGTCAGGGGCTCAGCGAGCCCAAGTGCATACCCTGGGACCGGCAGGATGCTTACAGCCACTATAGGAGATGGGATGACCAAGGTAGGGGTATAGATTCTGTGTTGGTTGTACCTCCCGGCTTATGGGGGCCGGGTAAGGTTTGTGTGTGCTATGTTATGTTATTTTATGTTATGCCATATTATGTTAGATACAACTAGATCAGCAGTAGCACGATACGTTCCAGGTATGACTCTTATCCCTTCCAGTAAAGATTGTGAGAAGGTAAGGTTTACATTATCAGACAGTTAAGTTATTCCTTCTACTTCAGCTTCATCAGTCATATTATTGCTTTCAGATGTTGTTTTCAGTTATATTATTTTAGTTGCTTTACATACTCAGTACCAGTGGTACTGACGCCCAGTGGGGCGCTGCATTACTTGTCTGCAGGTACCCATAGACGAGCAGGCGATACTACGTGATCCCCATCAGCGGTTGAGTATTCAGCTCCTGTCATCCGGAGACTGAATTTCTAGAGGTGTAGTCCAGTTCTTTTTATTGTACAGTACGGGTAGGTTGGGGCCCTTTCCCAATCATTTCTATTGCTATTCTTAGAGGCTTGCAGTCTATATATTCCCTGTGGTCAGATGAGCCGGTCGTGTGAGGCCGTGCAGTTGTTTAGTTGCCAGTATTCTTGCTTTCTTTTACCTTGGCCGTGTGGGGCCATAGCTTGCCAGTAGTGGTGACCTTGCCGGTCACGTAGTTTCTTTTTGTGCTTTATGATTGAGTTGCAGATAACTAGACAGCATGGTGGCCTTGTCGGCCCGCATAGGTTCCCCTGAATTACCTTGTTTCTGGTCAGCTGATAATACAGGTACAGAAGGCTATAGGCCAATAGGCCGGGGGCTGTGTTTACAGCCGTTATATAGCCCTTTGTTTCCAGAAATGTGAGTTAGAGCCAGCCAGGCACCAGATGTGCCCAGGCTTAACAGTCCAGCGAGTCAGGTCCTAGTAGGGCACCAGGTGCAAGTCATGCCCCCCAAGGCGGGGCGTGACAGTGACGAATGGTTTGTAGAGAAATTTCGTGAAAATTTGTGAATTTGGAGTATTTTTGTGGAGGAAGAAATTATTTGATATTGAATTGTAAAAATATTGTATTGTTAAAAATTCATGTTAATTCATTGTGAAAAGTTAGTAAAGCTCATGATTAGTTGTTAGTTGAATCTATCTTGAATACTTCCACAGTTGGGTTGTTGTGGATGGCGTATTAAGAGTGGAGAAGGGAAGTGAATGGATAAACTAAAGCACTCTTGAAAAAATAAAGAAGAGAGGTGTGAGGGAAAATCATGTGCATGGTTTGTAGTGTAAATTATGTGAAAAATTTAGGTTGATGAGATTTGAAATGATAATGGGGGAAGTCTGACTATCCTATTTGACAAATTCTCACAATTATGCTAGCAAATTAGGTGTGGGGTCGATTTGCACCTCTTACACCTAATTAGCTAGCCTTGTTTTCCATGAACTAACATTTTAAGGTCATTGTTGTTGTTTGGCGGGTACTATGGCATCACGAGCACATAAAGGAAAAGAAGAAGTAGTTACTAGCAAGGGGTTTAAAAGGCTCGGGATGGGAGATCCATTGAGCTCATCATCCCAAAAGGCACCCCCTACTAGGAGGGTTTGAAGCCAAGTCTATGGAGGAGGATGGGCTCAAGTAGTTTAATACCCAAAAGGAGGCCAAGTATGCCCTAGAGAATTGGATTGATGAGGGTTGTCTGGAACTTGAGTTCATCATCATTCGGGACACTATCCGGGAGTTGGGGCTTCAATATGTGTTTGCTAAGCCGGAAGATTGCAACCTCACCTTAGTAAGGGAAATTTATGTAAATTGGAACACCTCATATGGAGAGAGAACAAAGATCAAGGTGCAGGGACAAGTGGTCTATTTCACTACCAAGTCTTTCAACGCATTCCTTGGCACGTTAGTGGTGGACCAAGAGATGTACTTCATGATTCTTGAGAAGCCCCCATACCATGACATTCGTCACACTTTATGTGGAGATCATTCAGTTTCCCTGTGGGAAAGAAGTGAAAATGGCACTCATTCAACACTCTTATTCTCCTACTTGACTAAGGAAGCTAGAGTTTGGGTCAAGTTGGTCTATGCAGTACTTCTCCCGAGGACACACACCATGGAGATCACTTGAGAACGAGTGTTATTGGTGTATGTGCTGATGAAGGGGCTTCCAATTAACTTTGGTACAGTGTTGAGGGACAACATGAGGCGATTCAGAGATAACTACCAATGGAAGTACTATTATGGCATCTCGTTGAATCAATTCTTGTGGGAGGTTGGCATTGAAAAAGTGAGGCAGACATTCATCTATCTCTGGGGGTACTTGGCAGGTAAAATGATTAATGTCACAAAAGTCAAGGAGCCAACCAACTCATCAACACCATTCCTCACTCCAGCCGAGCGCATTGCTGGGATGAAGTTGGAGAGGCCGCATGTTTGGGATGTTTGAGCTATAGCTAATGATTATAGATAGACCCCCGACTGCTTAGGATATGGAAGCACTAAAGGAGTAGTACCCACTCACAAAGAATGCAATGATGATATGAAAAGTGAGGCCTTCATTTGAGGAGCCATTTGATGATGATGAGGCTACAATGCCGATCGATGTCATTGATGATGATGATGAGGAGGAGGAGGATGCCACCATGGGAGCTATGCAAGATGATGATGCAGAAGGTGAGCATGATGATGATAATTAGAAGTACAATCCTAATGATGATGATTTTTCTTAGAGGCGTAGGAAGTTCTTTTTCTCATCCTACTTGATATGATATGTTTGTGCACTAGGGACAGTGCCCTGTTTAAGTGTGGGGTGGAGGAAATAGATTTCCTGTTTATTCTATCTTTGCTAAAATTGTAGTGGGTTGTAGTAATAGTTGTTAATCTTCTATGGTAGTAGCTTGATCTATGTAGTTAGTATGTGGATGCCTGTTGAAAACTGATGCTTTGTTATGTGCTTGTTCGTCTCTAGTGTTTTTGCTTTGTTAAATGAGTTTCAAATTTTTTTTATGTTCGTTATAGAGATAGTGACCCTTCCGGATGATGGATGGATAACAACCATCTTAAGGGAAACTTAGTCACAACTTTTTTCATTTTTTCAGGATGAAGTCCAAAACGACCACTTGAGTGCTCTTGATACTCCATTAGATGCTAAGCTTGAAGAAATAAGGTGGTCATCCTGAATGAATAAGAAGTGATAATTCCATGAGAGACACATAGGCTCTTTAAGTTGACTCAAGAAAAAATCTTAGGGCTTAATAATGAAAGAATTCATTCAATTTGTGTTGATATGGGGCCGTAAGAAACTGATTCAGATCATGTTTTCATGAGAGGTGAGATTGAACTTTTGTGTTTCATACATTGTGTAACATCTAGAACTTTCTTGAGTCTATATAGGATAACTAGTTTCCAAAGGGGTAAGTTGTGATTAAGGCATTTCTTTGAAAACCCCATTTTGTCCATAATTGTTGTACCTTCTTGAACATTATCCCTAGTTAACCCCGTTGAGCCATAAGCCTTAATTTTCTTCTTAGACACAAAAGGAGTCTATTCCATTTGTTGTGTGACCTTCAGAATATTTGATACAAAAATAGTATGAGGCACTTTGAGATTTAAGAATGAAGGTTCTACCGAAGTAGAAACAGTTAAGGGAAAAGAAAGAAAGAAAAAAATGTGGATGGCAAGATGAGAAAAATAGGAAAGAGGGGTGCCCACACAAAATAACATCTCTACTTGTTGCTAGAACATAAATGAAAAACTTCTAATGGTTGATTATTCTTTTTGAACTTATAAGAAGAAACTAGCAGCCAAGTAGTATAAAGAGCGACATGAGAAAATAAAAGAGGATTAGTGAAAGAAAGGGTGAGCAGTGAGAAGAAAAAGATGTGGACAAGAAAGATGAGGTGAAAATGTCTTAAAGTGCTTAGGATTGGTAGCCACTATGAAACCAAAATTGTTTCCTACCCATCCCTTAACGACATTACAACTAGGAAAAGTACTTATTATCTTACTCTTTTTGAAGTAATTAAGTAATATGATTGTATACGAGAGGCAAGCCTACGGTATGTTTCATGTGCATGAAACATTATTTTTTAGACTGAGTGCTCCTTGATAACTATGCTCCAAGCTTTGATTAGTAATACGAGGGAATGAACATCACTAAATGAGTGAGAGCATAAGTTGATCAAAGTCAATGTATTATGTGCTACATTCTTCACACTTAATCATGTTGGCCTATTTTGAAAAAGATGAGTCAGTTATAGAAAATATGTAGTTTCAAATATGAAGAGCTTCTTTGTGTATGTGTTGTGGATTGATTATGAATTGATCAACCTGTGCTCTATTATAATTACTTGAGTGACAGTTGATAGAGGTGACAAGTGGTGTAAAAAAAAGGTTTTGTTGCATTTAAGAAAGAATTGTTCAAGGACAAATAATGGTTTAAGTATGGGGTGGTGATGTTCGGCATATTCTTATGCCCATTTTCCATACTTTTACCCATCTTTACCTTGTTTTGAGATGTTTATCATTATGAAAAGCATGATTTCAAGAATGTATGTGTTAAATAAGCTAACAAGTATTTTTAGATGGTTTTAGCAGGTAACATGTGGGAAAACACTCAAAAATGGTCCAAGCTGTGAAGAAAGAAGAATTTGAGAAAAGTTGATCTAGTTAGATAGCTGGCATGGTGCGCCAGCCACCAAACTTCAGAGAAAATTATGCTCAAGTTGGTGCTATGGCTGGTGCAGTGCTCCAGAGCTCAAACTTCAGAAGAATTTATATCAATACCTTGTCAAACATAGTGGTGCGGCACTCCATAGGGGTTCCGTACTTGGGAAAATTTTCTAATACTCTGGTGCGCTGGTAGAAGCGGCGCACCAAGTCCCAGATTTGCAGAATTTTACTAACACCCGAAAGATGGCTGGTGTGGTGCACTAGAGACCAAACTTCAAAGGAAATTCAAGCCAAGTTTGGTGAGAGAGGTGGTACAACACACTAGAGCCTATCCATGGTAGAGTTTTTAAGTCTAAAAGCTGACCTATTTGAGAGAAAAAGAGTCATTTATTAGCTAGCTTATAAATACCAAGTCTAGGGCATTTGTTAGGTGATCTTTCCAGTAGAAGATCAAAATTGTACGCAGACTTTTTGAGGGAGAGACAATAAGTTTATTTTCTTCTAGGTTATTCGTCTTTACTTTACCTTTGTTAATTTGAATGATGAACTCTTGGGAACTACATCTGAACATGAGCGGCTAAATTGCTATTGTTGGGTTTTGGCTATGGCTGATGGTTGTAGTTTGATAATTCATTTATGCTAGACTTTCAATTCTTCTTTTAAAGATTGGTTATTGTTACTTGTTTTTATTATTTATTTGTTAGAATAATCACATTGCGAATATTATCTGTTGGTTGTTGGTTGAACTCAGAAAATGGAACTAAGAGGGCTAAAAGGGAGCATAAAATATGTTTTAATTATCTTGTTCAATTAGCTCAAGAGTTGATTTCATTGTTGAAGGATAGGGATATATCCTGCAACCCTATTTAGTTGAAACAAGTATAGTTAACCATTGTCTCATGTTTCTATAGCAACCATAGCGATATAGGAGTTAATGTTCATGACAAAGTTCTTGCATATTCGAGAGAATAGTAAGAATATGAAATCGGAACTTGCAACTAGCAATCTTTGAAGAATGTTGTCTAGTGTATTTGAATCCTAGAATTCAACCTAAAAGAAAACATACCAAAACCCTAGATTTCTATCATCATTTCAATTACAAACATGTTGCAAACGATTCTAGTTTCTTAGTCAAATTTAAATTTCACGTTAGTAGAATAATTTTCAAAACCATTTTCCTATTTTACTTGTGCTTTCTAAATAGTGAAATAAAGGTTCAAAAACTTAAGAAACCGAACTATCAAGTCTCTATGGATACGATATGGGGACTTAACCGTCCTATATTACTTGATGACCACGTGTGCTTGCGTGCACTTGGCAACATCAAAGAGCCAGGGTTGGCCACATTTGAAGAAAATTTCCAAGTTTCCATTTCTCTTTACTACTCACACCATTTGGTATGTATTCTTGATTTTCATCTTTAATTCTTGAGTTTTCATGGAATTTGTAGGAAAGAAAGCATGATAACCTTGATTCTACATGACCCACTTCCCACACTTCCCATTACTTGTTCTTGATGTGCATAATAAAATTAATGTTTATGGGTGCTTTGGGTAAGCTTGAAATTAGGTAGGAAAATAATTTTTTTGTGAAGATTATGGCTCTTACTTGAGCACTTATTCTTTGAAACTTTATTTGGCGGTGAAATTTATGTAACCCACTTGTTTGAGATGCATGATTTTTTCCGATGATACATAGGTTGACATCATTCTTAAGAGAAAATCGTCATCTTTTCTTTTGTGCTTGAATATAGATGAAAATGTGATAAGATGGCTGAGTGGTGTGAAATGTGAAGTTGCTTTGTGCATATGGATTGAAGTAGTCATTCGATGTTTCCCGATGATAGTCGGGATAATGATGTCACCAAGCGCACACAAGCACACGTAGTCGTCATGTAATATAGGACGGTGAAGTCCCAATATCGATCCTTCAGAGACTTGTCAGATTAATTGCTTAGGGTTAACATTTTATTTCACTATTCAAATAAACACAAGTAAATTGGGGAAATAGTTTTGGAGATTATTCTACTAAATTGAAATGTAAATTAAACTAATGAATAAAATCATTTTCACAAGTGTTTGTAATTCAAATGATGATGAGAATCAAGGATCATGGCACTTTTTCTTTTAGGTTGAGTTTTAAGACTCGATTACACTAGATTTAACTCTTTTATGATTGCTAGTTGCCAGTTATGATTCCATTTCTTGCTATTCCCCTAATATCCAAGAACTATTTCATGAACCATAATACCTATATCCCTATGGTTGCAAGAGAAACATGAGACGAAGGTTGAAGATACATTTATTCAACTAAACAGGGTTGAAGAGTATATCCCTGTCCTCGAAAATGAAATCAACTCTTGAACTAATTAGAACAAGATTATTGAAATCTATTCTATGCTTGCTTTTAACCCCCTTAGTTCTCTCTTCTGAGTTCAACCAAGAGCAATAGATAATATCCGCAAGGTGATCAGGTTAATGAATAATCAGTTAAAACAAGTAAGCATAAATAATCTTGAATGAAGAATTAAAGTCTAGAATAAAAGAGTATTCAAACTTCAACTATCAGCTAAGGCCAAAACCCTAGAATAAGAGTTTATCCACTTATGTTCATTTAGAAAACTAAAGAAATCATCATTCGAATCAAAAGCATAAAGTAAAGAAGAAAATCTAGAAGAAAATAAACTTCTGTCTCTTCCTCCAAAGACCGCATCAATCTAATCAAAGACTGATCCAAGACTTCTAACAAAATGCCCTAGATGATATGTTTATAAGCAAGGTATGAAATGACTCTTTTTCCCTAGAGAAGTTCAACTTTTAGACTTGAAAATCTACCTCGATCATGCCCTGGCACGTCGCACCATCCATCTCGCCAAACTGTGGCTTGAATTTCCTCTAAAGTTTCACCTCTAGCACGCCACACCAGACATTTCACCAAGGTATTAGTCAAATTTTATCACTTCTAGGACCTAGCACACTGCGCCACTCACTAGACCAGAGTGTTAGAAAAGTTCTCATGTCCGGAATACCTCTAGTGCGCCACACCACTCATTTTCCAAGGTGTTGATTAAAATTCTTCTAAAGTTCAGGCCCTGGCATTCCATGCCAGCTATCTCACTAGCTTGAGTGTAATTTTCTTTGAAGTTTGGTGGTTGGTGCGCCACGCCAGCTATCTCACCAGGGCAACTTTTCCTGAATTCTTATTTCTTCAACTCTTGGGCTATTTTTGAGTCCTTTTCCATTGATTACCTGCTGAAACCATCTAAAAACACTTATTATCTCATTTAACACGCATAAGCATGAATTCATGCATTTCATAAGGATAATAATCTCAAAACAAGGCAAAAGAAGGGTAAAAGTATTCCAAATGGGAATAAGAATATGCCCAAAATCACCACCCACACTTAAATCATTGTTTGTCCTCGAATAATCCTTACTTATATGCACAAAAACCTTTTCTCACCACTTTTCACATCTATCAATTATCACTCAACCAACTAGTATAGAACGTATGACTAAGTGGTTTATCAATTCGTACAATCCACATCAAGCCCACACAAAAATTTTCACGTTCGAAACTACATAACTTCTATAACTAACTTATCTTTTCAAAACAGGGCCAATATGATTAAGTATGAAACATGCAACACATAGTACATCGACTTTGACCATCTTATCTCCTCACTTATTTGTTGATGTTCCTTCTCTCATATTATCAATTCAAAACTTGGAACATAATAAGTAAGACACACTCACTCTCACAAATGATGTATCATACACATGCAACATACCATAGACTTGACCCTCATGTACAATTATACTACTTAATCACTTCAAAGAGAGTAAGATCATAAGGACTTTTCTAGTTGTAATGTCGGCTTAAGGACAGGTAGGAATGATTTTCTTTCAGAGTGACTACCAGTCCTAAACACATTAAGACATTCTTAAACCTTTCTTGTCCACCTCTTTTTCTTCTTCTAACTACTCATCCTTTCCTCCACTAATCTTTTTTTCTTTTCTCATGCCTCTCTATATACTACTTGATTGCTAGTTTTTGCTTATAAGTTCAAAAAGAATAATCACTCTCTCTCTAGTAATTTTGTGGTGTGTGTTCTAGGTAAGAGTATGGCACATATAAGATGGACCCTAACTCTAGCCTCCTTAGTCAAGTAGGAGAATAAGAGTGTAGAATGGGTGCCATTGTGATCCCTTGCCCAATGGGCAGCTGAGTGCTCACCACATAGTGTATGGCAAATGCCACGGTACGTGGGCTTCTCTAGCAATATGAAATACATTATTGGGTCCACCCTAGGAGTGCCAAGGAAAGCATTGAATCACCTAGAATTGAAGCGAACCGCTTGACCCCATATCTTGATCTTAGTGTTCTCTTCGAAGGAAGTATCCCAGTTGGCATAGAATTCTCTCACCAAAGTGAGGTTGCACTCCTCAGGCTCAACAAACACATATTCCAAACCCCAACTCACAGATAGTGTTACTGATGGTAGGGAACTCAAGTGCAAGGAGACCCTCATCCATCCAGTTCTCTAGAGCATATTTTGCTTCCTTTTGGGTATTAAACCACTTAAACCCACACTCCTGCACAACCTCGGCTCCGAACCTCCTAGCAGGGGGTGCTTTGGCGGCCGATGAACTTGACCCTTTTATTCCCTCCCTGAGCCACTTGAAACCTTTTCCATGGACTACCATTTCTTTTTCTTTATCTACATGGAATGCCATAGTACCTGCCAAAAAACAACAAGACTGTTGCAAAATCAGTTCATGAACAACAACTCTAGCTAATTAGTTGTAAGAGGTGCAAAACAACCCCACACTTAATTTTCTAGCAAACTTGTAAGAATTTGTCAAATAGGGGACTCAGACTTTTCCCATTATCATGCCAAATCTCATCAACCCATTATCCACCAACTATACAATTTCAAGTCATCTTCATGATTTTTCCTCGCACCTCTCTTAATCTTTTTTCATTTCAAGAGTGCTTCAATTTAGCCACTCCCTTTACTTTCTCTGTTCTTCATTCTCAATCCACACAAATCAAATGTGAAAGTAGTCACAATAAATTCAATCAACCATTAACATGACTTTTTACTACTTTCCACAATGAATTAACATGAATTTTCAACAACCCAAGATTTTCACAATTCAAGAATCACATATACTAAGCAATTTCTCTTTCTACAAAAATACTCAAAATTCACTATTTTCATGAAATTATTCTACAACCCATTCATCACCCTCTTCACACTCACAACTTAGAATCACAAAATTCAACTAAAAACAAGCAAAGCAAATAAGGATATAGAAATGTTATGGAAGAACACATGAGATTTAAGCCATGGAAACCCATATTATGAAGTTCAAGATTTTCATCCAATAATGGTGATTTTGAATTTTTCAACTTGGGGAAGAAAGGTAATGGGAGCATGCTTCTAACACTAAATACCAAAGGATAGGTGAGATTCATAGCCATGAAGGAAGCTTATTATATCTCATTTAAAGAGAAGAGGGCCATCATAGAAGGGTACAGATTTGATATCGACTCTTGGACTTCCTTTATTTGGCTGAACAATTCCAACTTCGTGATTGGGAGTCGTTCACTACGCCCTTGGACCTTATTTCTTAGAGTTGGTGAGAGAATTTTGTGCCTCTTATAGGGCATGAACGGACCTCCTCAAGCATATAGAAAAAATGGATATGATGCCCTGCTTGACATTGGTGCTAGTGCGAGGCCAGGAAGTTCACATAACTCCAGAGGCGATCAATTCCATTTATTAGGTTGATCCAGCACGTCCTGTTAGGGTTCACAAGGAGGCTACAGACAATGATAATCAATTTGCATGGGTGGAAGGTATTATTACTGAAGGGCAGCCAAAGTGGGCCATTTTGAAAGGTGAGATTCATCACCATGATCTTAAATTTGAAGCTCGAATGTGGTTTGACTTGGTGTGTGCCCGCATTATTCCCTCCAAAAACACAATGCATGTCCCCATTGAGGTGGATATCCTTGTAGCATGCATCATGTAAATAAACATATCAATGTGGGGGAAATCATCGCAGAGCAATTCAAGCGGAAGGCTAGACAACAAGCCACCTCTATGCCAATCCGTTCCTCATTAGTTTTCTTTGAATGTGAACTAATTTCCCTCTATTCTGACAATTGGATAAGACAAGGAGAGAGGAGGGAGTGATTACTTTGTCCACTAAAAATAATAAGGAGGTTCTAGTTTCAAATCAACCTACGTGGACTTCAGGATCGAGTGCTTATTTGCCCCTTGTGCCATCAGATAAGGCTTCTTTTTCACATATGGACGCTAAGCCTGTCTCTCCACCGAAGAGTTGTCTTCTCAAGGTGGCGCAGATGGCTAGTTCTCACAAGGATCAACTAGTAAGGTTAATCGAAGCTATCCCTCCAATGATCCAGCAGTCTATCAAAATGGCTATGAAACCATTGTTTAACAAGCTAGGTAGTTTGTGTGCTCAAATGGATGTGCAAGAGACTGAAGTGGTGGCCTTACGGGAGGAAGTGAATAAAAGAAGATAAATGCTACTGACCCATGGATTTTGACTTGAAGATCCCACCAGCTGGACAAGACCCACTTGTGGCGGATAGCAGCCCTCTGGATGACAGGTGTATGGGGTATAGCCCAACTGAGAATGCACTAGCAGCAGATGATAGAGAGAGAGAGCCACCTCATTTTGAGGTGCCTCCTCCCTCTGATGTTGCTCCACTAGACGACCCATATTGGGTGGCTCCGATTTATTCATACCATGAAGCAGTACCCTTCCGGAAAGATGGATAGTGACTTCGCCTGGTGAACTCCTTGCACTCTCACCTAATCAATTGATGCCTTCCGTGAAGGACATAGCCTCACTATATTTTTCATAAAGGATTCACTATCCAGGAAGTTGTCCTAATATCTTTTTCCATATATATGCCTTGGGGACAATGCATATTTTGTTTTTTTTTTTGGGGGGGGGGGAGGGTGTAGATACCCTTGTCAGGTCTGTGAGGAGCTTTCGGGATTCTTAATTGAAGGAATGCCCTTGTATTATTTGAATTAATGAATATTGTTGGCCTGTCTTTCTTGCTTGGTATTGTGAAGTGCCATTAACGGGTTGGTATTACCTTCTAATTAATTGACCCATGCTTTGAAAATTGTCTTTGTTTATAGTATATAGAAATAAAATTCAAGGTTTTCTTTATACCACAATTCTTTTCCAAGGAGTAATAATTTTCTTTCTTTCCTCATTTCTGCCGAACCGGGTGACATTTTTCTATGATAGATTGAAAGGCGACTTTCTTAAGAAAGAATACCATATTTTTGATTAACTGTTGTGTTTACTATAATTGGTACCACCAAAATTTTTTTTCTTATGGCATAGCAATGACTTTGAAATTTGAAATTGAGCACTCTCTTGTCATATATTATACATTTATTGTTTGGCTTCTTGACTTGCAAGCTAGCTTGTCTAAAGTCATGCCCTTAATTTGATTGTGGAAAATAGTTGAACTCGTAGGAGTGTGATGAGGCCTTTGACTTGATTCTTATATATGCACATTGTCGAGAACTTGCCCCAAGTGTGATTCAAGAAAAAATCCTAGATGTAGCTTCACTTAAAAAATGATCTTAGGCCTTTTTGGATAGTCACTTCACCACAAAAATGACCTTCTTGAACAACAATACTTGCTAGCCAATGTTTGAGGCTTTAACCCTTTTTCATGGAAACCACATTACAGCTTATTATCCTTTTTAATCTTCTTCTTTGGCACCCATCCTCCCTAACTACTTGTGATGAAAGAAAAATAGGGCTTGAAGCCCAAGATATGGGGAAGGTAAGGAAGTGAAATAAAATATAGGCAAAAATCTAAGTTTGGGTTTGAGCATAAAAAGGGAAAGATGTGAACTTCAATTTAAGGCAGCATCAAATTTCTTGATGAAAACAATGAAATAGTTTGAAAAGCCTCTAATCAAAAGAAGAAAAAGAAAAGTTGAATGGTGCTATCTCTTGCTTAGATAAGGCTAGATATAGAATCCAAGGTATTATAAGAGTGGTTTTTGATGAAAAATGTGAATGATGATAAGGAGAGATAAGGTGGAGTAATTTCATGAGTGTAGCGGGATATGTGATTATATTTACAAAAGGCATTAGGGAGGATCTAGTCACTAGAGCTAAGCTTTGTGCTACCCTTAACCCCAGCCATCATTATGACCCATAAGTCCTTAGTGATTCAGAATATATCAACTCTACATTAGTGGAGAGTTACATGAAGGAAAAACCTATAGATCAAATGTATATGCACTTGAATGTCTTTGAGAGAGTGAGCATCTTTTCTTTATTCTATTATCCTTATGTGTGAGTTTTATGAATATGAGTGGGATTCTCTCTTTGTGTGAGTGGCATCACTTTCTTGGGATACATGCTAAAATTGTGCTTTCAATTGAGATGTGTGAATAAGACAAGTTGAGTAGTGAACTTTAAGGAAAACCTTGAATGTTAATTGTCAATGATTTCAGATGCTTATTGAGAGTGTTTTTATTAAAAATGTCCTCTATTTTGAAAATAAAGAATGAAAATGATATATGTCAAATTCTTGTTGTTAAAATTGAGTTTGTGCAACATATTTTGAGTCTTTTAATTTTCTTAAATCAGTGTGAGATTTTTGGATTTGTCTTAAGCTTTAGAAATCCCTTGTGCAGCTCTTATGATGAGAATGCTTAGTTCAATTCTTAGTCGTGAGAATGCCTTGCTTGAGGGCAAGCAATCGTTCAAGTTTGGGTGTTTGATGAGTTGATAATTTAGCAAGTCATTAAACTCTTAAGCATGAGCTTATGCATCATTTTCACATCAATTGGGAAGGTTTTATGCCTTTTCTCTTTGATTTTACTGGTATTGGATTGAGACAATAAAAGTAAAGAAATTGAATAAAGAATGAGTCTGTTGGAAGCAAGAACCTGCATTACGCACATTGGCACCTGCGAAATGCAGGTGCAGTGCAGAACAACATTGGTGTTGAGCTGCAGGGCATCTACAAAGCACAGGTAGGCACCTGCGAAATGCAGGTGCAACCGCAGATGGCCAGATTGTTGATTGGGTAAAATTGTCCAATAGTGGCATAAATTCAATGTGGAAGCTTCCAAGGGCATTTGAGGAAAGCTGTACAAAAAGAGAATATGTATAATTACTGTAAATGTACTCATACAAGTCACAACATGTACATCTGAGCTAAAAAGAATTGTAGAGAGAAGTAGAGAGAAATAGAAAAGTACATTATTCTTTTTTTCTTCGTTGTTATTCTTGAGATAAAACCACAATTGTTGCAGATTTGTGACCTTAAATTTCTATTCAAATATGATGAATGTTAGTGAATCACCTATGGGTAATTATTCTTTACTTCATCTATGAGTAGCTAATTTAATTGTTATGGGTGTATGCATGATTGGAATTTATAATGGATTGGGTGTTGTTGATTTAGTCTTAAATTTAATTACAATGCGTGAATCTAGTGTTTCCTCAAAGTTTGAATGCTATAATTAATGGTTGAAAACATTAATTTACTTTTTTTCTTGCTTTTGCTTGAGAGAGAGGAGTAAGATTTGGGTGAGGAAGCATTAGCGAGGATTCAGGTCATGGATATGTGGAGTTGAGCTAGATATAATCAAAATCCATTTCCATCACCCATTAAAGGGCTAAAGCTAGAGATAATTCAGCTTTTCCTCAAGTTTTTGTGGTTGATTGATAGTGTTGACCTTGGAGTTTGAGAAAACCCAAGGCAAATTCACCCAAGTGGTTGAGAAACACATGTGTAGCCTTTTCCATTGCTATTCATGTTGTAATTGATATTTGAGATTAGTTAATTAACCCTAATCGAATTGATGCCCCTATCAAAAGCAATTCCTATTTCATTCCATTGCTTGCAACAATCAACTTGTCTTATGTCACGACCCGAACATAGGCCCGGATCGAGACACGAGACAAAGAACATCGAGAGGCTCCAAGTCGACACATGGCATGAACATGATATCTTAATTCAACATAATCAAGCAGAAGTCTAATAAATAAAATAAAGCGGAAGTTTGAAAATATCATAACATCTGAATACATAACACAAGGCTTAAATTAAACAAATGTTATGTCTGAAAAGCCTCTACCACTAACTAGTTGATGGGACAAGAGCCCAACTTACTATAGTATGAAACTAAAAATACTTAATACAACTGATAAAGGGCCCTTGGAAGATGAGGATTCACCAACTAAGACTGGAAGATGCTAATACTGAGAGTCTAGCTACTGGCGGGACAAAGCCTGAATATCTGAGCCTGTATCATGAAACGATACATCATAGAGTATGTGGTCAGCACGTGGAATGTACCGAGTATGTAAGGTAAGTAAAACCGCTAAGTAGGCAAAAATCAATGAACATGCATAACATAAACATTTGACCATAAGAGTCTGAGAGTAGAGTTTGCATGCTATTATCTGAAAACATGATTTAAACATAACTGAATATCATAACTTAATCAAATGACCCAAAGCTGAAAACTGATAATCATAAGTAAAACTGAACATTGCGCCAAACTTGCTGAAACATAATAATATGACTGATAAACATGTATAACTGAAATCGTGAGGAACAATGGGAGACTCTTCATATAACCGACATTACCACGATAGAGCTTACATGGTCCGGACTATTATACTCAAGTGGGTAGAGTCGTCCAAAGCCTTGTCAGGGCTAAGGACGCTACTATGATATTGATATCAAGCTGATGGCCCCTTGGGGGCAGGGGAAGCTCACAAGGGAGGTCCCAAATAATCTGAACAGGCCTACGTTGGCACGTAGATCTGAGGCATAGGATTGATTGACCCTTAGCCTACTAAATCCTAGACACTACTCCAAAAAATATGCATATGCTCTCCATCATTTTTCGACGAAGCTGAACCATCGTATAGTGATGAAGCTTACCCAAAACATGCAAAAATTTGAATTCATAACAAGAGGAGCCTTGGGCTCAAACCATACCACAAGCTGAAATAGTGGGAGTCTAGACTCCAAAATCTATGTGGTAAGCTAATACATGAAGTTTATATAAATCATGAAACATACTTGATCATATGGGATTTCCCAACACTTAAACATGCTTAACATAGTCTTGATCATTTGAAAACTTGAACATGGGCATGGGTAATTTGAAATCATACTTTCATCATATACATCTCATCATACTTGAATACATATATCATAGATCTCAACTTTCATAAACTTTCATAGATGGGCATCATAATTTATAAAACTTGAAGACATGATTTATAATTGAAAACATTGTAAAATATGTCCATTAATCATAATTCAATATTAGAAACGTGCATACATCATACCCATGATTGATACTTAGAGAAATCACATGTTGGGTCAAAATCCCATAGATTCATCAACTAGAATTTCATGAAATTGAAGGGGGATTGGGCATGGGTGTGGATGAATACGCCCATTCATAACCCTACATACCTGGAAGAACCTGATTTCACAAACCCTCTTGAAAGCCCAATGGATTTTGGGGAAGAACTTGATGAATCCAAAGCTTGATCATCCTTAGAAACCTCTAGGTTGCATACATGGAAGAGGATGGATTTGTATTACTTTAACCCTCTTGAAACACCCTTTTCTGAGCTTAAAACGATGTAGTATAGGACTTAGGGGCTTGAAAGTTACAAATTTTCCCTTGCTAAACTCGCAAGAAATTAGCCACTATTCGAAGCAACGACCAACCAAACGAGTCGTCCCTCGCTCCCATGATCCGTTACTTCCCTTGTTGTTTCCTCTCCTTTTTCCCGTCTCAGTTCTTCTACCACGATTAGATAGGATGAGTCATTACCAACTCCAACGACTCGTCGCTACCAGCTATTGTCACCACTGCTCCCATCCTGGAAATCCTCCCAATGGGCACATATAACGACTCGTTGTTTGGAACAACGATTTGTCCCATGACTCGTGCCATCCTTCATTGACAAGTACCACCTTCACAACGACCCACCCACAATAACCCGTTACATCAACCAACTGGTCATTCCTAGACTCGTCACCATAAGATCCTCTACTGCAGAACCTAACTCACAAGTGGTTACCATGAGTCGTTGGACCCTCCAATGATTCTTTCATGGGTCGTTCTGAGAGGAATTTCTGACTTTTTCTACTACTTTTCATTTCAACTCCCGAGTCTAGGCTTGGGCACTTTCAAGGTATTACAATATCTCCCCCTTGGGAACATTCATCCTCAAATATAGATGAACATACTGAAAAGCTGAGAAATGCAACTATGATGCCTAATATTGTACATTTATCTTGAAAGCTGATGGAGTGACTAACTTCGAACTAGAATACATAACTAAACTGAATTCATGAATCACATGTACATATATTAACGTGAAAGAAATTAGGGAACATGAACTGAACATGAAACTGAATAGAATACTAAGGAGGAAACTGGTATTTTAAGCTGGAAATGAGTTGGAAGGGAATAGATGCGGGTATCTAGCCATCATGTCTGCTTCAGCTTCCCATGTATCTCCCTCAACATGTTAATTCCTCCATAAAACCTTTATAGAGGCTACTTCTTTTTTCCTTAGCTTTCGAACCAGAAGATCAAATATTTCCACCGGAAGCTCCTCATAGCTAAGGCTATCCTTCACACCTACACTATCCACCGGGACAACCAAAGTCAGATTACCCAAGCATTTCTTTAAAAGTGACACATGAAACACCGGATGAACTGAAGCTAATTCTAAAGGAAAGTCCAACTCACAGGACACATTGCCAACATGTCTCACAATTCGGTACTACCAACATAATGGGGATTGAGTTTCCCTTTCTTTTCGAACCTCATCACTCCCTTCACGGGAGATACCTTTAGAATCACCCAATCATCAACTTCAAACTCTAGCTCCCTTCTCCTCACATTTGCATAGGACTTATGGCAGTGCTGAGCTATTTTAAAACCTGTCCCTTATAAGCTAAACTTTCTCCATATCCTCATAGATTTAATCTGGACCTATCAATGTAGCTTCACCGACTTCAAACCAACCAATAGGCGATCTACATCTTCACCCATAGAGAGCCTCAAATGGAGCCATTTGTATGCTGGAATGGTAATTGTTGATATATGAAAACTCAATGAGAGGCAAATGATCATCTCAACTCCATTGAAATCAATCACACATGCTCTCAACATATCCTTGAGAGTCTGAATGGTCCGCTCGGCCTGACCATCTGCCTATGGCTAAAAGGCTATGCTAAGCTTGACCTAAGTACCAAGTCCCTTCTAAAACGACCTCCAAAACTAGAAGGTAAACGAAGTACCTCTATCTGATATGATGGAAAATGGAACTCCATGAAACTGAACTAACTCCCAAATATACAATTTAGCATAATCCTCTGCTGAATCGGTAGTTTTGACCGATAGACAATGAGCTGCCTTAGTCAAGCTGTCTACAACAACTCAAATAGAGTCATACTATTGACGAGTGAGAGGGAACCCTGTAATGAAGTCCATATTGATCTCCCACTTCCAAGTAGGGATACTAATGTCTTGAAGCAAACCTCCAGGTCTTTGATGTTCCACTTTCACCTATTGACAATTCAAACACTTAGCCACAAATTCTGCTACGTCCTTCTTCATTCCATTCCATCAATAGACTTCCCGTAGGTCACGGTACATCTTGGTGGCACCTGGATGTATAGAATATTTCAAACCATGAGCCTCATGCAACATCCGCTCCCTCAGGTCATCAACACCCAGCACACACATACGACCCTAATATCGTAACACACCATCTCCCCCTTAGGAGAAGACCTCCATCTTTTGATTCTGAATAGCTTCCTTAAATTTTACCAAAATCAAATATTCGTCTTGTCTAGATTTGACCTCGGTCACTAGGGAAGATTCTGATCCATTCTGAATAATGCCACCTCCATCTGTTGAATCAACAGACGGACTCCTAGTCGTGCAAGTCTATGTACATCCTTCACTAATTCCTTCCTTCCCTTTTTCATATGGGACACACTCTCCATCGAAAGCCTGCTAGGAGTATCTGCCACCACATTAGATTTTTCCAGATGATAAAGGACACTCATATCATAATCCTTCAAAAGCTCCAACCACCTTATCTAACAAAGATTTAGGTCCTTCCGAGTAAACACATATTTTAGGCTCTTGTGGTCCGTAAATACATCCACATGGACCCCGTATAGATAGTGTCTCCAAATCATCAAGGCAAATACTACCGCCGCCAGCTCGAGGTCGTGAGTCGGATAGTTCTTTTCATGGACTTTCAACTGCCTGGAAGCATAGGTTGTAACTTTACCATGCTGCATGAGTATAAAACCAAGATCCGCCCTTGAAGCGTCACAATATACCACAAATCCATCGGTACCCTCAGGTAGGGTTAACACCGCTGGTGAGGTGAGTCGAGTCTTCAACTCTTGGAAGCTCTTCTCACGGGCCTTCGACCACTGAAACATCACTTTATTCTGGGTCAACATATTCAATGGTGTTGCAATGAATGAAAACCATTCAACAGATCTCTGGTAATAACCAGCTAAACCTAAGAAACTCCTGATATCCGACGGATTAACTGGTCTAGGCTGGTTCTTCACTACTTCTATCTTTTAAGAGTCCACCTGTACACCATAACAAGACACCACATGACCCAATAATGCCACTGAGTTCAACCAAAATTCACATTTACTGAATTTAGCATACAAATGGCATCCTTAAAAGTCTATAGCACCACCCTCAAATGAGCGGCATGCTCCTCTTCACTCCCAAAGTATATGAGAATATCATCAATGAACACAATCACGAACATATCCAAGTATGGCTTGAACACAATGTTCATAATAGTTGCAGGAGCATTTGTTAGTCCAAAAGACATAACTACAAACCATAGTGACCATACCGAGTCTTGAAGGATGTCTTCGGGATGTCACTCTCCCGAACCCTAAGCTGATGGTATTCGGATCTGAGGTATATCTTTGAAAATCACTTGGAACCCTGAAGTTGGTAAAACAAATCATCAATCTTGGGGAAGGGATACCTGTTCCTGATGGTGCTTGAAGGCTGTCTTCGGGATGTCACTCTCCCGAACCCTAAGCTAATGGTATCCGGATCTGAGGTCTATCTTTGAAAATCACCTGGCACCCTAAAGCTGGTAAAACAAATCATCAATCTTGGAGAAGGGATACCTGTTCCTGATGGTGACCTTGTTCAATTGGCGATAGTCAATGAACATACGAAGAGAACCATCCTTCTTCCAAACAAAGAGCATTGGTGCACCCCATGGGGATTTGCTAGGCTAATGAAACCCTTGTCTAAGAGGTCTTTCAATTGCTTTTTCAACTCATTTAGCTCAACAGGAGCTATTCTATAAGGAGGGATAGATATACGCTGCGTATCGGGAAGTAGGTCAATACCAAAATTGATCTCTCGCTTGGGAGGGATTCCCAGTAAATCATCTGGAAACACTTCTGGATATTTGCATACTATAAGAACTGACTGGATGGTCGAGGTTTCTGACATAGCATCCTTAACCCTAACTAACTGGTATCCGCAACCTTTAGAAATCCTTTTCTGGCCTTAAGTAAGGAAATGAAGCAACCTACAGGCACAGCTTAACTATCCGTCCACTTTAGGACTGGCTCACCCAGAAGTCTGAACTCTACTGCACGGGTTCTACAATTGACTGAGGCATAACATGCATGTAGTCAATCCATGCCAAAGATAACATCAAAATCGATCATAGCTAGCTCTATTAAATCTGTTAAGGTGATCTTCTAAAGGACTATGACAGGGCAATTTCAATATACTCGTCGGGATATAACTGAATCACCGATTGGAGTAAAGACTGAGAATGGTTCTGATAGGATTTCAGGACTGGCTCAGAAACTACTAGCAACATAGGGTGTCACAAAATAAAAAGTAGGCCCTGGATCTAACAATGCATATACGTCAAGGTGGAATACTCATAACATACCAGTAACTACATCTGGGGAGACTTCCTTCTCCTAACGAGATGCTAGGGCATAGAATCTATTTTGGCGCTGACCACCTGTCGCACTAGTAGATGCCCCCTGTTGAGCTGGGAGTGTTGGTGGAGCTGTTGAATTGGAGGCTGGGCCTCGGCCCCTATCATGGCCCTGTGTGGCTGCTGGAAAATCCCTAAGCATATGATTGGGCATCCCACACCCAAAACAAGCACCTAAACCTGCTAAACACTGACCCATATGTCTCCGGCCACACCTGCTATACTCTGGACTGCTAGACTCTGCGGGCTTGATACCTTGCCTTCTAGATCCTGATGCTCGTCCCCTTTGATCGCTCCTGGATATAGAAGGCACACTCATAACCGACGACGCTAAGGTTAAAGATCTCTAGTGGGACTATTGATGGTGCCCACCAGGTCTCTGTTGGGAGAATCCGAAGCTATCAGTCCTGTCCTTCTTGGCCTCTCTCTCCCGCTCACTCACTTGTACCACCTCTATCTGCTTGGCATATAGAAATATCCGAGGAAAGACAATATCCTGATGAAGCATCATGGTCCAGAAATCTTTGACCAAGTAGTCTGCTATCCCATGTACGAATTGACTCACTCGAGCTCTCTAATCTTTCACCATATCGGGTGCATACTTGGATAGGCGAGTGAACTCCAAAGCATACTCCTGAACTGTCATCTTTCTTTCTTCAGGTTCATAAACTTGGCTACTTTAATCTCCCTCATTTCATGAGAGAAGAACCGATCCAAAATTGCGGTACGGAACTCATCCCATCCAATGGGGTCTGCTCCAACTATCCTGCTATCTTTCCACTACTTAAACCTATATGTGCAACCCCTTTCAACTAATATGAAGCTAGATAGGCGCACTCCTCTCTAGTCACTCCCATGATCTAGGTGATCTTCAGAACCTCATCCTCAGAAAATCTCTGACTCGTGCCATTGCCACATTTTTATTCCAAGGGACATGCATTACCGCTTGTTAGTTGACCTGGGTGGTCAAAGCCTGAGCTAGCATTTGAATGGATGTCCTAAACTCCGCGTGGGCAACCTACTAGGGTACATGATCCTCATGGGCTGGTGGGGCCTGCTGGTGCCCATCCCCATTACCATTCTCTTTGCCATTTCCATTCCTATTTCTTATTCCGTTAAGTCGGCTAGGAGGCATGATTCTGCAAACACGTGTAGTACGAGTTAGGAGGGTAGAGACATTTCATCACACGACTTAGACCATGAAAGAAAATGAAAGAAGGGAACATTTCCTAAACGTCAAGTAGCCTCTTTGTCATAGGTGTGGCACAGTTCGCACCTATGAAAAAGACTCTACTTAACACGACTTTCAGACACCCTAGGACACTTCAAAACCTAATGCTTTAATAGCAAGTTTGTCACGACCCGAACATAGGTTCGGATAGAGACATGGGATAAAGAACCCTGAGAGGCTCCAAGTCGACCCATAGCATGAACATGATACCTGAATTCAACATAGTCAAGCAAAAGTCTAACATATATAATAAAGCAGAAGTCTGAAAATGTTATAACATCCGAATACATAACTAAAGGCTGAAATTGAATACATGCTATGTCTAAAAAGTCTCTACCATTGACAAGTTGATGGAACAAGACCCCAACTAACTCACTATAGTATGAAACTGAAAATACTCAATACAACTGATAAAGGGTCGTCAGAAGATGAGGACTCACAAATTGAGACTAGAAGATGTTAATACTAAGAGTCTGGGTGCTAGCAGGACTGAGTCTAAATATCCGAGCCTGTATCATGAAACGATACATCATAGAGTATACGCTCAGTACGTGGAATGTACCTAGTATTTAAGGTAAGTAAAACTGCTAAGTAAGTAAAAATTAGTGAACATGCATAACATAAAGTATTTCATCATAAGAGTTTGAGAGTAGGGCTTGCATGATATTATCTGAAAACATGATTTAAGCAAGATTTGATATCATAACTCAATCAAATGATCCAAAGATGAAAAATGATAATCATAAGTAAAACTGAACATTGGGCCAAACCTGCTGAAACATAGCAACATGACTGATGACCATGCATAATTGAAATTGTGAGGAACAATGGGAGACTTCTCATATAACCGATATTACCATGATAGAGCTTAGGTAGTCCCAACTATTACACTCAAGTGAGCAGAGTCATCCAAAGCCTTTCCAGGGATTAGGATGCTACCATGATATCGATATCAAGCTAAAGGCTCCTTAGGGGAAAGGGAAGCTCACAAGGGACGTCCCCAATAATCTGAACATACCTATGTTGGCACGTAGCCTATTCGGTGCTAGACACTACTTTCAAAAATATGCATATGCTCTCGATCATATTTCAACGAAGATGAACCATCGTTTAATGATGAAGCTGACTCAAAACATGCATAAATCTAAAATCATAACATGAGGAGCCTTGGGATCAAACCATACCACAAGATGAAATAATGGGAGTCTAGACTCCAAAATCCACTTGGTAAGATAATACATGAAGTTTAGAAAAATAATGAAACATACTTGATCATATGGGCTTGCCCAATACTTAAACATGCTTAACATAGTATTGATCATTCAAAAATATGAAAATGGACATGGGTAATTCGAAATCATACTTTCATCATATACATCTCATCATACTTGAATACATTTATCATAGATCTCAACTTTCATAAACTTTCATGGATGGACATCATAATTTATAAAACTTGAAGACATGATTTATTATTGAAAACATTATAAAATATGCCCATTAATCATAATTCGACACTAGAAACATGCATAGATCATACCCATGATTGATACTTAGAGAATTCACATGTTGGTAAAACTTCATAGATTCATCAACTAGAATTTCATGAAATTGAAGAGGGATTAGGCATGGGTCTGGATGAATACACCCATTCATAACCTTACATACCTAGAAGAACCTGATTTCACAAACCCTCTTGAAAGCCCAATGGATTTATGGGAAGAACTTGATGAATCCTAAGCTTGATCACTCTTAGAAATCTCTAGGTTGCATGCATGGAAGAGGATGGGTTTTGAATGAATTTAACCCTCTTAAAACACCCTTTTTCGAGCTTAAAATGGCATATTATAGGACTTAGGGGTTTGGAAGTTACGAATTTGCCCTACTAAACTCGTAGGAAATTAGCCATTGTTTAAAGAAACAACCAACCCCACGAGTTGTCCCTCTCTCCCACGACCCATTACTTCCCTTGTTGTTTCCTCTCATTTTTCCCGTCTGAGGTCTTCTACCACGATCGGACAAGATGAGTCGTTACTAGTTCCAACAACTCGTCCCTGCCAGCCATTGTCACCACTACTCCCATCCTGAAAATCCTCCCAATGGGAACATACAACAACTTGTTGTTTGAAACAATGAGTCGTCCCATAACTTGTTCCAGCCTTCTTTGACTAGGACCACCTTCACAATGACCCACTCACAACGACCTGTTACATCAACCAACTGGTCATTCCTAGACCCATCACCACAAGATCCTCTGCTGCAAAACCTGACCACGAGTGGCTACCATAAGTCGTTGGACCCTCTAACTACTCGTACCATGGGTAGTTCTGAGAGGAATTTCTTACTTTTTCTGCTATTTTTCATTTCAATTCCCGAGTCTAGGCTTGGGCACTTCTGGGGTATTACACATTATTTTTACTTTGAAATTTGAATTCTATAGATTACTATTTTTCCCCCAATTTCTCCCTTTTTACAATATAAACAATCTGCCAAATTGATTTACTCTATGACTCTTAGTTAATCTATTCCAACTCTTTATGAATTTGATCCCTATATTCATTGGGAACTTGATTTTTGATAATGACCGTTGTCACCTCTTGTAAAAGGGAGAGTTGTATTTGGGCATGATCACTCGCAAATCTACTTTAGGATTTTGGTTACTTTTGCAGGGGAGGAGTTGTATCTTGGAAACCTATGAAATGTGTTGCTCTATCTACTACAAAAGCCGAGCTTATTGTTGTTGTTGAAGCTTGTAAGAGTTGCTCAGGATGAAGAGATTTTTGGGGGAACTTGGTTATGCTCAGGAGAAGTTTGTGCTTTGTCACAACATCCTAAGTGGTATTCATCTTGGCAAGAATTCTACATTTCATGATTGGTCTAAACACATTGATGTGAGATACCATTGGATTTGAGATATGTTGGATTCTAAGTTTCTTGAACTTAAGAAGATTCATATGAATGATAATAGTTCCAACATGATGACTAAAGCTTTTTCAAAAAAAGAATTTGAAGAGTGTTGCATTATCGCCGGGATGACGGTCTCCTCCACATAGTCTGGAGGGAGAGAATTGTTGGGTTTTGGATCCTTCCTATGTGCATAAATAAAAGCCTAATTTGGACCAACTCACTCTTGACCAAAAGTCCGCTATCATGGTGTATATGTAAGATCTCTTTAGGACTTATTGCACAGTCACAAGAGTAAATTACACCTTCCATATAGAAATAAATAGAGAGAAAAGATTTTTGCACAGAAATTTCAACAACAGCCTGCTTCAAATTGTGATTTTTGCCTCGTTGCTTGTTCAATTGATATGATTTTTTGATATGTTGTTTTTCTCATCTTAATATTTGATTAAAGACTGGCAGAAGTGGATTTGGAGTCCTGTAATTCTAGATTTCAGCCCCTAAATAGTAGCTGTGTATTTGGCAATTTTGCTCATTTTATTCTCTAGCTTTTGGTGTTATCTCATATATATTATTGATCGCTATTTGACACTTATTTGGTGGATATTATGGATAACATTGTTATAAATCTTTTTGATAATGGCGGAGTTTTGGTCCAGTAGTTTTCACTCTCCACACTGAAGAGGTTTTCCACGTAAATTTGGTGTCTTGTATTGTTGATTTATTTTTGCCTTGCGATATTTATATTTATTGGTAATTAGTTTCTGTTAGACCTATTTAAAATTGTATTTGAGGTTTCCTCTTGATTCAAATAGATTGAAAAACTTTAGATTTCAATATTTTTCCGCTGCCACCCGATCGTGCACTTTGGTTAGTGCTTGTTTTTCCAACAATTGATTCATTGTTTCTGTAACGACGTGAGGAGTACAAGTATTAATATGTACAAGCTATGCTTCAAGTAATTTCTTAAATTTTAGGAGTATTTCTTTCAGCTATCATTGTGCAGTAAAATATGGCGGATCGTGTTTGAAGAGGAATAATACTATCTGAGGTTTTTCGGCTTTCATGACCATATTAAGCTCTACTTACCTTGGGCATATTTTTCATAGTATCTAATTATGTAGGATACTGTAAGCATGATTTCTAACTCTTGTAACTATCAAGGGCATAGTGATACATTCACACAAGTTAATGTGCATCATTAAATCACATGAAATAATGGTAGTATGATACTTGATGGAGGAAGACAAAGAGCCAAATGTTCATTGATAGGAAGAGACACTTCGAGAGCTTTTGAAACACACACTTGCATAAGATTGTTTCTAGCTTATAAGGCTCCATCACCTAAAATACAAGCATAATTGTTTAAGAGGAAGGAGAGAAAAGATCAAGGCGCTAGATTTCTAAGTTTGGTTATCAATTCTCATGCATGACTCAAGCTACATCTTTTTGAACTTATAATTAAAGTTAACGGTATCTTGTGTGCAACTTGTCGGAAAATAATATAATACCTTAAAAAGAAAATAATCATATTTGTTGAATATTATTCAATGACTTTTTTATTATACTTTAATTTTAAAAGTTTTTAAATTTTTATATTTTTTTATAGTCATTAATTTTTATAACTTATGACACATTATGAGAATTAATTTGTCATTAATATTTTGTAATCAATAAATTTAAATTATTCTTCTATATATATAGTTACATTATTTTCTTTGACAGACAAAGATAAAAGGAATACTCTTTGAGTTGAAGAGTTTTTTACTAATTTAAAATTTTTGTTACATTCTGGCTCTTAGTTTTATACTAGAACATCTTGTTAAATCCTGAGAATACACCTATATGGAGTGAAATATCTTTAAAGATAGTGTCAACATGCCTTAAGCTACGAGAATTTACATGATTTACGATGTTTTACGAGAGAACTTATATATATATAGCAATTTACAATTTGTAAAATTCTTTTCCACATATTAATATAATTCTGGAAAAAAAATATATTCACATGCTTTTGAAGCAAACTCCTTGGTCAAAAGGGAAGTAAATAGTGTACATGAGGATGACAACCTTTTCCCAGTATTTTGATAAATTTAACATGAAAGATAAATTGGACCATATATAAATTTGCGTTAATTGAGGGACAACATTAATACTTAAATATTTAGCACAGAACAGTTTCAACTAATACATGCATCTCACACACATATGTTGTAGAGGAACACCCTCTTTTATTTTCTTTGACAATCTCATCATGCATAACCATTCAAACAATGGGGCAGTACATAGATTTTGGAGAGGCAAACGTATCTTACAATATGAGCTGCTTTGGCAATTTAGAGCTCCAGCACCAGGTCTACAAATCAAACGACAAAACAAATCTGCTTAGTCACAAATATTGAAATTTTTGTTGCTTTTTCATAATAATGCAGACTTATGAGTATGCAGCTATTGGGGTTGTTTTCTATATGAACAAGGTATCTTTAAAGGATAATGTGAGTACGTAGTTATCTCACAGAAAGCACGTAGTAGATTCTTTTTAATTAAAAGTTGTGACTCAAGATTTGAGAATCAGGCATGAACTTACAATCTGCATCAGTTTTGATCCAGCATTCTCGGGTCTCATTTAAATCAACATCTAGTGTGAAGTGTTGCATGTTAGACGGACCCTTGATGCTGTCCTTTGAGAGGCGCTGGTGAGGGATAATGGTGATATCGTCACGTGCAAGTGATAGTCCTCCACGGTCATGTGCCCTCTCATTTTTTGAGGGTTTATCAGGCTTCTGTGCTGCTATTGAGCTCTCAGGATGGACTTTTCTGTTGAACATTTGTAGGATCTGCATGACTTGCAAATATTTAGTTGGAGCCTAACAAAGTGTATTCCGAAATTCAACTAACAATAATATCTGAATTAGCGAGTATATTTTCTCCTTTAGTCCATTGAACGGGTTAAATTTTAAATACAACGACCTTCGATCTGTCTCCCTATTTTACTTTAATGTTGAGTATGTGATGAATTTTTGTCTGAGTGTATTGGAAATCTGAAAGTGCTGTGTCATTTGGTTCTCTCCCTGTTTAGATCTAATGTTGTTATGATTTTGATTTCTCAAACTGTTGTGTCATTAGCTAGGTCAGTCCACCTAGTTACACAACAGACCAACAGAGTCTGAATTGCAAAAAGAATAAATGGTGGCAGTTCAAATATATGCCAAAAATGGATATGAGTGGTCAACAATGTTTGGACATTTATAGAAGTCAGATCATTTAGTTGTTATTTTGTGGAAGAGAAGACGAGCAATGAACTTGTTACAGAGATTTAGTTTCCTTTTACATGATATTATATTATGAAACAGGGTATGTGAGATACAAATTAAATCCCCTTCATCTCAAAGCATAGAGAAGGAGGAAAGCAGGTACCTTATGGGGTTTTGGTTCTGCTGAAACAGAATCAACAGTTCCCCCAGAAGCTACTGAGTTACGGGAGGAAGCATGAAGCATCTTTTTCTTGAGTATCTTTTTCATGAGGTACACAGCAGATTTATCAGAATTATCCTTATCTGTTCGCTTCTCAGATTTTGCTCCAAAGTTTTCTTCTGCTAGTTTAGTTTTCTGAAAGAGCTCACCAAGCGAAGGCCTATGTTCTTTCTTACCAGAAGCTGCAGTTGTCTCTGGCAGTCCAACTGTTGATCCAAAGAGATAGCCTTGAAGTGGACACACTGTTGTTGTTCCATTTCCATTATTCTCTGTACTTTCAAATTGCTTCCCACTTAGTGTAATTGTGCTACCTGTTCCATTATTTATATATAATTAAGTAAATACAGTTGTTTAACATGCATGTAATTGCTCACAGCTTCAACATACCATGGCTGCTTCTCCCAGTGCTAACGTAGCTGTTTCTTCCTGAAGACAGATTACCACCATCATCTTTAACTTCACCTCCCAGCACCTTCTCCAATTCATCATTGATCAGCTTCAGTTCATTTTCTGTCACTTCAGTATCCTTTTCAGCAATATTTTCCACAGAGATGGAAAATGTTGGTGTCGAGGGGTCATCAAGAAGGGGGTCAGTACCAAGTGTACCAATTGCAAGGAACCCATGGAAGAGCTCAGAAAGAGCAGCAGATGACTCTTCTTCGAGATCGTCATCTGCCCTTGCTGCTGCCTCTAAACCAGCAAATGATTTTCTCAGGTGATTGTCTCTTTGGGCTTTGCTCAAGGACTTATTGTAAAAATTTGATTTTGGATAGCATTGTAAATCATCCAGCGATGGCTGCCCAGTAAGACAAGTACAAGGATTCCCTGACACAACAAATCGATGTTGCCTCGTTTATTCTGCCGGTTTTAGTAGTATCCATGTCATCAGGAAAATCGGTAACAGAAAAACTTACCTACAGAAAAATCCTTTAGTGGTTCACTGTTATTCTGTCGAAACTTACGATGCATCCAACCGAGTAACTGCAACAAATTAAACAATTATGGATAAGAAAATAAGTCGTAAGTTAATATACTTTAACAGAATATTGGTCACCTTCATTTTGGGAAGGGAATAACTAGCTGCAACTACTCTTAATGTGAGGAACAAAAGAACTGAAGCTTTACTTTGTTTGTGTGAGTTATTTATATAGACTTTATTCAAGTTGGCATAGAACGCCTCCCTCGGGGACAGCTTTAGGAAGTATACATGAACTCATCACAAAGTTTGGGCCAACTGTTTATTCTAATTTCTTTTAATTATTTGGGTAAAAATTATGGTATTCATCATTTAACTCTAATGATATACACCAGGAGAGACTCTTTTTTCAATTCTTTATGAGCTAGAAGATATGCTTCTATATTTTAAGCACAAAAATTCTCCTCGTCTTATCTCATGAGCGACAAATAAATTTTGTTCAAATTTTATTTTCCTCATTTACCAATTCGTACATTTTAACTAAAAAAAATCCAAAACTAATATATTTAATTTTTTATTGTAATAGGAGCTAGGTTAATTATGGTTACCTATAATCTGGTTTTCCTTAATGTTTTGACAAATATAGACTGAATGCGTCTTAACTTGCAGTGTAGTGAGATGATGTGTTTCTGAGGCACATCTCTTTGTATGCATGTAATTTCTCATTCAGATTTGTCATGCTCATGCACGGATATGTCTGCATGATTATTAAATTTTGTTTTTTTATATACTTAAAATACAGTTGTCAACTTATGCGGAGTGATTAGGCTCCTTAAATTATAAGAAAAGAGAAATATATTAGTAATTGGTTGGTAGCAGTTCAGGTATGATATGACAAGGTGGATCATATTATTAGTCATTTATTTATTCTATCGGAGAAGATTTTATTTAGTTTGGCAACAATATAGTAATATAATTAGGGGTAATGAAACAGAGAGAATTTTCTTTCTTGTGGTCCTCTGCCATAGGCCCACTGCCTTGCATGGATTATCAAACTTGAAGAAGTTAACAAGTCAACATGTTGCAAACGTGTCACTAATGAGGAAATTATTGAACTAAAATCGGTTATATAATTTTAATGATAACTAATCAATTTTATTTAATGCAAGATAAAAAGGGACTACAAGAAATCCACTATTAAAGGAAGGACTCGAAGTCAACTAGCTGCAAGGAAGGACCTAGAAGCAAAATATAGAAGATCGCAAATCAATTAATAGAAGTCAAGACATCCTGTCCGGATATGGATCAATCGTCTACAAGGAAACCAAATCATCAAAAGAAGAAAAAGAGGAAGTGAAATCAATCAGTTAAGGAGCAAATCAAGTATCAGAATCAATCAACTATCAATCAGCCAAGGAGAAAATCAAATCATCAACGAAATTGGAAGGCCGAAGAATATCAAGAAGACAAGATTCAAGGATTCTACAAAAGGAAGATTCATACCATCTGAGAGAAAAGATATGCTCGACATCTAAATTGACAATCATCAAGATCTCAATCATGTATCCATCTAGCATGATTGAGATAACAAAATCCTTGGGTTACCTTAGAGCAAATCAATCAAGATCAAAAGGATTGATCTTCTACCTTTTTCCAGACAATATCTCACACTACCAAAAAGCACTGAAGACTTCATGAAAACTAAGCAACTTCACTTGATCAATCTGACAACTTCTTGTCTAACTAATTCATTGTATTTTGAAAATAAATATCAGCGATCTTAAAAGAGAGAAATAGTTAGGTAGATATACAGGTAGAGGTTGTGTCATATCAACTGTTGGTGAACCACGTTGTGATCCAACCTCTCTCAAGCTCTAAGAAAACCCTTGTAACCTAAGGAGACTGGACTAGACACCATCCTAGTGATCCGAACCAATATAAAACTGGTGTGTCATTTATATTCCTGTCATTTACGGAATTTTAATTATTATTGTACTAACATCTTCTACAGAAACATACTCGACTGAACGTTCCTAAGAGTCGACTGGACTATACTTAAATTAATTTTTTAAATTCACCTCCCACCCTTTTTTGTTTATCAATTGGTATCATAGCAGGTCTCACTCATATACGTTAATCTCAAGGTGAGAAAAAGATCCCATGGCTTCTTACCAAATCCCTGGAGGAATTCTGCAAGATGGACACTCATTATCCAGACCACCTTACTTCAATGGTCAACACTCTCCCACTGGAAAGAAAATTTCAAAATATTTGTTTAAGCAAATGATTTTCAAGCGTGGGTAGTAATAAAGAAAAGTTCCAAGCCCATTCCTTGAATAATGGATACTACTAAGACCGATCTGGAGACTTTTGAAGTTACCAAGGAACAACAAGAGGTAATCCAAACTTACGCTAGAGCTATTAGCTTGCTTTAATGTGCAGTTAGTGGAATAGAATATGACAAGATCTCCACCTATGACACCACTAAGGAGATGTGGGACAAACTCAAAGTAACTTATGAAGGCACCACGAAAATGTTGGAAGCTAGAATAAATGCACTGGTCAATGAATATGAACTATTTAAAATGACAGATAAAGAGAACATTGAATCCATGTTCTCACGATTCCGCAAGATAGTTAGAGAGATAAAATCACTTGGAATGGTATACCCAAATAATATGCAAGTCAGAAAACTTCTCAGGAGTCTTCTAAAGGCTTGGGAAACAAAAACAACAATCCTTGAAGATGGAGATCTAAAAAAACTCACCTATGATGAACTTTGAGGAAATTTGATAGCCTACAAGCAGAGCCATCTCAACAGATATACTAAGGAAGAAAAGAAGAAGTCAGTAGCTTTCAACCTATGTCAAACGATGATGAAAAAGAGGAGGAAGAAGAAGAGGACAGTGAAGGATTAACTCTAATCAACCGAGTAGTTCGACACATTATCAAGCAAAGACAACAGAGGCCTCAAGCTGGCTATCGAAACAATGAAAAAAGTGAAGATCGTTGTTATCACTATGGAAAACCAGGACATATTAAGTAAAATTGCCCTGAGTTAAAGAAAAGAAACTTCAAAAGAAACAATAATTCAAAATCCATGGGAGCATGGAGTGATGAAGAAGTCATAGATGAAGAAATTGAAGAAGTCGCAAATATCTATTTCATGGCCCTTGAAGGATCAATTGGGATAACATCTAGCTCTTGTGCTAAGTGTCAAGATCTTCAGGACTCCTTGGATGTTGTCACATATGAACTCCAAAAAATCATTAATGAATATAATAAACTTCCTAAAGAAAAGAAAGATTAACAAATTCTTCTTAAAGCAACTCAAATTGAAGTAGACTTGCTTGAGGAAAAACTAGGTGATGTAAAGATGCAATTAAATAGCATCAAGAAATCACTCAGTCACAACTCAGTCAACTCAAATAGAAAAGTTCTAATTACTCCTCCAACAGTTTTTAATCCTCTAGATCTTTATTCTCTCTTGTATGTTATTTTTGTGGTAAAATTGCTCATAAATTCTTTAACTGCAAGTTTCGTAGACCAACTTATGGCCAATGGATTTGGAAGAAAAAGAATCTATTACATGGCCCTCCTCCCACTAACTCATCAGGACCCAAGAAAACTTGGGTACCTAAAAAAATTAATTATCTTCTTTTGCAAGAGCAACCAAAAGTAAGCCATAAAAAGAAAATATGGGTAATTGACAGTGGATGCTCCCGACACGTGACTGGAACAAAAGAAAATTTCAGATCAGTTAAGAGAATCGATGGAGGATATGTTAGATTCAAGGACAATGCTAAAGGAGAAGTGATTGGGGTTGGATCTATCACCATAATCCCCTCATGTGACCTGATTGAAGTATACCTAGTTAATGGTTTAAAACAAAACCTTCTGAGCATCAGTCAACTGTGTGACGCTGGATTTGACATATTATTCAATGTTATCAAGTGCACCATAAGCAATATCTCTAAAAATATTATTCTTATCGATGACCATGTGGAAAATATCTATGATTTTAATAATGTCGACCTGCCGACTCTAACATGCCTTGCAGCAGTCTTAAATAGTTTGGGTATCTGGCATAGGAAAATCGGTCATGCAAGCATGCATACTATTGAAAAGCTTTCTAAAATTGATTTAGTTCTTGGTTCACCTAAAATAAATTTTTCAAACAAATCTCTGTGTGATTTATGTCAACTAGGTAAGCAGACAAGATCATCTTATAAATCCAAAGACATTGTGAGTACTTCTAAACCCCTTGAACTTCTTCATATGGATTTATTTGGTCCTACAAGAACTGCTAGCCTTGGTGGTAAGAAATATGCATTTGTCATTGTTGATGATTTCTCACGTTTTACCTGGGTCATGTTCTTAACTCACAAAGATGAAGCCTACGCAAATTTTGAAATCTTCTGCAAAAAGGATCAATGAGAAAAGGAATACTTTATCACTTCCATTCATAGTGATCATCGGCGAGAATTTGAGAATCAATCTTTCAAAAATTCTATAACAAGTAGGAGTATACTCAAACCTTCTCCTCACCTCGCACTCCTCAACAGAATGGGGTGATTGAGAGGAAAAAATTGCTTTCTATAGGAAATAGCAAGAACCATGCTCATCAAAGAAAATCTTCCCGATCACTTCTAGGCTGAAGCTATAAGTACTGCACGTCATATTCTTAACAGATGTCTCATTCGGCCTGTTTTGAAGAAAAATACCTATGAACTATGAAAAGGAAAAAAGTCGAATATTAGCTACATTCACCTATTTGGTTGTAAATTTTTTATTCACAACAATGGTAAGGACAACTTTGGTAAGTTCGATCCGAGAAGTGATGAAGGTATATTTCTTGGATATGCTCCTCTAAGTAGATCCTTTAGAGTTTTTAACAAATGTAATTTATCTATAGACGAACCCATTCATGTTGTCATTAATGATTCTAATCCACCTATGAGTACTATTGAAAATGATGCAGGGGAAGATGATGAAACCAGTTCTCACCATGTTGAGACATCAAGATCTGAAGAAAGGCATGCTGGTGAAACTTCAAATTTGGACTTATCCGTGACATAGAATCAGAGTGAAACAGAAGCCACTGAGCCTATTAAAGTTTCAAAAATTCCACCAGAATGGAGAAATGAAGCATGTTATCCTAATGACTTTATTATTGGTCATCCAAATACTCAACGACAAATTGGATCATCTCTCAGAAATCAATCTTCATTGGCCCTAGTATCTCAACTTAAACCTAAAAAAATTGAAGAAGCTGTTGTTGACAAATCTTGGTTGAAAGCTAAGCAAGATAAACTGGAACAGTTTGAAAGAAACCAAGTATGGACCCTCATACCTAGACCTAACAAGGCATCCGTAATCAGGACAAAATGGATCTTCAGAAATAAACTGAACGAAGAAGGTAAAATAGTCAAAAACAAGGAAGGGTTAATTGCTCAAAGATACTCTGAACATGAAGGTATTGATTACGATGAAACTTTTTCTCCCGTAGCCAGGTTGGAATCTATACGTATCTTATTTGCCTATGCTTCTTCCAAATGCTTTAAGCTTTTTCAAATAGATGTCAAAAGAGCTTTTTTAAATGGATTTATTAAAGAAGAAGTATTTGTCAAAAAACCTCTTGGTTTTGAAAATTCTTCTTGCCCTGGCCATGTTTTCAAACTCTACGAATGACTAAGTTCTTTTCTTATTGAAAATGATTTTCGTCGAGAAAAAATTGACAATACTCTTTTTATTTAGCATTCCTCCTGTAACATTTTAATTATACATATTTATGTAGATATATCATTTTTGGCAGTTCTGATGCTTCTCTTTTTACGAATTTTGAAGACCTTATGATAGGAGAATTTGAGATGAGCATGATGGGAGAACTGACATTTTTTCCAGGATTGCAAATTCATCAATCAACTAAAGGAACCTTCATCTGCCAAACAAAATATACCAAGGAGTTGATCAAAAAGTTTGTTCTGGATAACGGAAAGGCTGCCGGAACTTCTATGAGCCCCTCAACGTGTCTAGATGCTGATCATTTAGGGAAAATGTAGATGAAAAACTCTATCAAGGAATGATTGGCTCATTGCTCTACCTTACAGCCAATCGACCAGATATCATGCTTAGTATATGCAAATGTACCAGATATTAGCCGACTCCCAAGGAATCTCATCTGACTGTTATAAAACGAATCATCCGTTATCTCATTGAACCCAAAATTCGGGCTATATTACCCTCAATCAATAAATTTTGATCTAATTGATTATTCAGATATATATTTTGTAGGTGATAAATTCAACAAAAAAAGTACACGGATCATGTCAAATTCTTGGAGAAGCTCTTACATCTTGGCAACGCAAGAAATAAAATTTAGTTTCCCTCTCAACTGTAGAAGCCGAATACTTGGCCCTTGGACGCTGTAGTGCTCAGTGTTATGGATGAAATATCAATTTTTAGAGTATGATCTTAATTATGAAAGTATTCCTATCTTATGTGACAACATTAGTGCTATTAGTCTGTCTAAATATTCTGTGCATCATTCTAGAGCTAAGCATATTGATATAAAGCATCATTTCATTTGTGATCATGCCAAAAATGGAGATTTTTCATTAGAATTTGTTGATACTGAAAATCAATTAGCTGATATTTTTACAAAATCACTTTTGGGAAATAGATTTTATTTTTTTTTAAAAAGCCTCGGCGTGATTTCTATTTCCCAAAATTAAATTGTTTTCCTTATTTTTTTAAATTGAGTGATATTTACCTACCGTAATTATGTGCATCGCTTCCCCTTCCCTAGGTCATTATTATCTGTCCTTTCACTTATGTCCCTTCAAGTCTTTCACCCCTTCACATCCCTCTGAACTATCTTTTCCTCCTTTTAAAACCCACATCTCCTTTGTTCCTCATCACTCATCTCTCTCTGCTCTCAACTTTCTCATGGCGAAAATCCCTCCTAAAGGATCTTTCCATTCCAGCAAAAGATTAAAAGAATTCTACTCCTTCCCCATCTCATGTTGATATTTCCGACTCTTCCTCCGACGAATGTCCTGAATCTGCCTCCTCTCTCAAAAAACCCTCTTCCTCTGTTCCCAAGAAAGGCCAAATCGATTCATCAGTCTCCTTTGATTTGGATGACATGCAAAAGTTCTGGGGTGTTTTTCTTAGAAGGAAAAATTAATTGCCTTCAAAGATCAATCGTTTGCTCATGGCCGAGTCATCTGTCTTGAACAGCTTGAAGAATGTCATTGCTCAGTAAGTCATCTTTTCACCTTTCAAGGATTGGATAGTCTGCTCCTTTTATGTGCTAATGAAGCAATGGAAGAACCCATCAAGATGTTTTATGCAAATCTCTGAACAAGTAATGACTCTGGTGATCTAGAAACTCTAGTGCTGGGGTACCCTGCTTACTGATTTCAAACCTGCCACTATCTGTTTTGAGAATCGAATTACTGCTCATATCGTGGCCACAACTCTTCTCCCCAGGAAAGGCTCTTTTAGCACTCTGTCTACAAGAGATGTGTTTGTTGTCTATTGTCTTCTGAAGAAGCTGAAGATAAACTAGCCAGAATGAATTTTTGGTTTCATGCTAGAATGCTTCCAAGACCCTGACGGTAACACTAGTCTTCCCTATGGGATGATTGTGACTCGGATAATAAAGGCCATAGGTGTTAATGTATCTAGTTTCCCTGTGAAAGAAATATTCTCAACCTACATTGATCGAGCCTACTCCAGTATGAGTTATGTTCAATATGAAGGAGTCTGGCTAAAGAAATACAACTACAAACCCAAAATCAAACATGCATCTCCTGAAGGTCCGAGTAGTGTGAAGATAGATGAAGCTCAAGGAGCTATTCTCAACTCCATATTATCTGAAGCCCAGGAAATCAAACAGTCACTTGGTGTAGTGGTAGGTGACCTGCACAAGTTCACTGAACTTCTGGGGAAGCTATCTACCGATATGACAAGTTTACAAGCCCAAATTTCTCTGATTCAAAAGGAAGGGGTAAAATCCTTAAACTTGGTGCTCAAGCAAATTGACTCTATTGCTGCCAGAGTCAAAGTCTTAGACAATAAATTAGTTGTTGCCATTAAGAACTCTTACTCCTCTGTCATGACCCGAGCGTAGACCCGGATCGTAGACACGGGACAAGGGACCCCGAGAGACCACAAGTCAACCAATGGCATAAACATTCAACTAACTCATTCAATAAACATGAAGAAAACATAATTATAAACTCAGCGGAAGTCTAACTTAATTTAACAAAAGAATCACATCCAAAGTTGAATACACATCAAAGTCTGATAAGCCTCTAATCTGGAAGAGTTGATGGGACAACACCCCCAATTAGCTGTCACGCTCCACCTTGGGAGGCATGACAGGCACCTAGTGCCCTACTAGGACCTATATTACTGGAACAACTAAGCCTAAGCACTTCTGATGCCAGGCTGGCTCTAACTCTGGATTCAAGAAAACGTCGGGCTATATAACGGCTATAAATGCAGCCTCCGGCCGACAAGGCCTATAGCCACCTATATGGATAAACAGCTAACCAAAACAACCAACTATAAGGAGTTTTATGCGGGCCGCCAAGGCCACCATGATGTCTAGATATAACTGCAAAATGAGATCTGGCGCTAAACTAATCTGTGACAGACAAGGTCACCAACTAACAACTGAAAAAGGCCCCACACGGCCATCACATACATCTAACCACAGGGAATATAATACAATCTGCAAGCCTCTAGGAATAATAAGATGGTCGGGACAAGGCCCTGGCCTACCCATACTATACAATCAAAAAGAAAGTACACCTCTGTTTTCCAAGCTCCAGATGAAAGGAGCTGAAGTCTCTACGAGGGATCTACTTATCGTCTATGTGTACGTGCAGGAAAGTAATGCAACACCCCAAAACAGGCGTTAGTACCACTGGTATTGAGTATGCAAAGCAACAACTGATAATAACTAAAAGTAAATAGTGGAACTGATAGTAAATGGAGCAATAAGAAAGACAGACTGAAACTGACTATTATAGTGGGTTCAGGACTAACCTCGACTATTCTGAAAAGAGTAGGAGTCGTACCTGGTAACGTGGCGTCCTACTATCTATCTAACCATAACTAAAATAACATGAAATAACATAAAACAACATAAACCTTACCTGGCCCCCATAAGCCGGAAGGTACAATCATCACAATCTATTTACCCCTACCCAGGTTATACCACATCACCTAGTAACTATAAGCAACCTACCGATCCCCTGGGTATGCAACTTGGGCCCGCTGGGCCCCTGACTATTACTGTAACTAAGTCCGGAGGACTCCTGAAATAAACACCCAGGGCGCAAGCGCTCGACGGGGGTGTATAAAAGCCGACCAAGGCAAAATATGGGGAAACTGGCATCCCATCTTCGTCCCTAGCGGACGGCATGCCACTCCGTAGAGCGACGTATCCTCACCCTCTGGCAGAAGAGTCGATACAGCTATTAACCCCTGGGCGGTCATGGAAGCTAGGTAATCCAGCCCAAACCAATACAATAAAGTCCCAATTGATAGCGATGACTGCATATAATACATACTTATCTGACAATAATAATATAATCTCTGACATGTTGTACTAAATCTCATACTAAAGCATGATATAACATTTCTGAAATAATCTGTTGGGACTTATGCTGAAGATTCATGCTAAACACGATATAATATTTTAAACGTACTTTACTAAATTTCATACTGAGTATGCTACACTGTTTTGAAATACTCTACTAGAATATATATTGTTTTACTACACTGGGACAACTAACTTGCCGAAAGAAACTGGCTTTACGTACCTCGACTGTTGGTTTACCGATTAACTAGTAAGGTTCGGCTAGTATTCAGCAGTTCTCCACAACTGTAATCATATTCATGAAAGAATAGATCTAACTTCATTACTATACTAGAAGAAAACGATTCTTGATATATATCTACTGACTATTCTTTAATTTATCGATGAACGGTAAAAAACTCATAATTTCTCAAGAGTCTAGAAGGGAGTGTACTTACTTTAAGCCTTGGAGTGTATTAATACTATTTTAGAGCAATTCCAATCACTTTGGCTCGGCGGGACGACGATTCTCCGAGCGAATTTCATGAAACTAGCTCCGTAAAAATGCTCCCTGCGACCTTATACTTCGATACTTGAAGTTAATTTGATTTTGGACGGTGTTTGGCAGCATAATCGGAAGAAAATTATATATTCTCTCCGTCCCTATCTCTACTGATCGCGTGGTATATATGGAGAATGATAATAATCTAAGGGTGAGGCCTATATATATACTTGCAGCAAAGTACATGGCAACGTGGCACACTGTCCAACGCACCATTTTGGCTCCGTGCCACGTTGGCTAATGCGGAGGTCCCAGCTCCGTGCCACTTTGCCCCTTTGGGCAGCGTGGTTCGGTCTCCTCTTTTGAAATTCCAACTTGGCACTCGTTCGACCTTTCCCCGGGCCTTTTTATCGCACGTATGGCATTCTAAAACTCTCAACCAACATGCCAATAGGTCGACTAAATGCTACAAACTTACGGGGTGTACCATTCTCCCCCCTTAAGAACATTCGTCCTCAAATGTTACCTTCTGCTTGCAAGACTCTTAACTTGCCATTACTTATTCTGGAAAAATTTTGGGAGAGTCTCCCTTATAATATGGACTATTCAAAAATCCTGAAACACAGAAAAGTCCAATACATGTACTCCACACGATACAATAACATTCATCTTCACAATAAACTGGAGTCAACTACACCACATATACATAAATATAAACCAACTCATGAAACAACAATAACAACATACCTCTGGCTGCATAATCTTACTAAGTCTGGAATAACTGAGGATATCTGACATTCATATCATCTTCTACTTCCCAGGTCATCTCCTTTCGGTTCTTATTCCACTATAATACTTTGACAGAAGCAACATCTTTAGTTCTTAGTCTACGGATCTGCCGGTCTAGTATGGCTACTGGAACTTCTTCATAGGCTAACTCTTCTGTAACTTGAACATCTTGGACTGGGACAATTCTGGAGGGATCTCCTATGCACTTTCTAAGCATTGATACGTGAAAACTGGGTGGACAGATTCTAATTCTGGAGGTAGATCTAATTGATATGCCACATGGCCTATTCTTCGGCAAATCTGATAAGACCCAACAAACCTCGAGCTAAGCTTGCCTCTCTTACCAAACCTCATTACACCCTTCATCGGTGAAACTTTCAAGAATACCCAGTCATTTACATTAAATTCCAAGTTTCTGCGCCGCACGTCAGCATATGATTTTTGGCGGCTCTGAGCAGTCAGTAAATATTCCCTGATAAGCTTTACTTTTTCCTCTGACTGATGAATGATATCTTGCCCAATCAATGTTGATTCTCCTACTTCAAACCAACCAACTGGAGATCTACACTTTCGCCCATACAACGCTTCATAAGGTGCCATCTGAATTGCTGAATGGTAACTGTTATTATAGGAAAACTCAATAAGCGGTAGGTGTTCATCCCAGCTACCTCCAAAATATAACACACATGCTCGCAACATATCCTCGAGCGTCTGAATGGTACGTTCTGCCTTTCCATCTATCTGAGGATGAAAAGCTGTGCTCAAGTTAACCTGTGTCCCCAAGCCTCTCTGAAACGATTGCAAAAACCTAGTTGTAAACTACGTCTCTCTGCCGAAAATAATTGACAATGGAACACCATGCAGCCTAACTATTTCTTTAATATACAGCTTAGCATAATCTCCGGCTGAAGACGTAGCCTTACTGGCAGAAAATGAGTTCATTTTGTCAACCTGTCAACAATTACCCAGATCAAATCATATCTACGCCAGGTGCGAGGTGATCCTGCTACAAAGTCCATGTTAACTGCTTCCCATTTCCATAGAGGCACAGCTATATCCTGGGTCAGTCCGCCTAGTTTCTGATGTTTAGCTTTTACCTGTTGGCAATTGGGACATCGTGTTACAAATTCTGCTATCCCCTTCTTCATTCCTGGCCACCAGTAGATTTCTTTTACATTGTGGTACATTTTCATCGAACCTGGATGGAGAGAATAAAGGGCATAGTGTACCTCACCCATAATCTGCTGGTGAAACCCTACAACGTCTGGAACACAAAGGCGATCTTTATATCTCAACACTCCATCCTCGGTTACCTGAAAATCTGTCACCTCTCCTTGTTGTACTTTGTTTCTGAGCTGAACCAGGCTAGGGTCTTCATACTGCCGTTCCTTCACTTCCATGACTAATGATCATACTGTGGTGTTTTGGATTACCGCATTGTTGTCCTTTGTTTCTGCTATGCGAACGGCTAAACCGACTAGCTGATGCAATTCTCGGGCCAATTCCCGCTGCTCGGGCTGCAAGTATGCCAAACTCCCCATAGACTTACGGCTAAGGGCATCTGCTACAACATTGGCCCTTCCTGGGTGATATAAAATATTCACATCATAGTCTTTCAACAGCTCTAACCAACGACGCTGCCGCAAATTCAACTCTTTCTGGGTGAAGATATACTGTAGGCTTTTATGATCAGTGAAAATATCCACGTGGATGCCATACAAGTAATGTCTCCATATCTTCAAGGCATGAATTACCACAGCTAATTCCAGGTCATGGGTAGGATAGTTCTTTTCATGCTTTCTCAGCTGCCTGGAAGCATAGACAATCACTTTACCATGCTGCATCAACACACATCCTAACCCAACACCCGAAGCGTCACAATAAACTGCATAACCCTCTGTTCCTTCTGGTAATGCTAATACTGGTACTGACATCAATCTGTCTTTCAATTTCTGGAAGCTCTACTCACAAGCCTCAGTCCACTGGAATTTTGCTGCCTTCTGCATCAGTTTGGTCAAAGGTGCTGCTAAAGTGGAAAATTCTTCCACAAACCTTCTGTAGTACCCGGCTAATCCCAGGAAACTGCGTACCTCAGTCGGATTGGTAGGTTTGGGCAATGCTTTTACTTCTTCTATATTCTATCAATCTACCTGTATACCAGCGTTCGACACGATATGACCCAAAAAGGCTACTGAATTCAGCCAAAACTCACATTTAGAAAACTTGGCATATAGCTGGCGTACTCTGAGAATTGGAGCACTGTTCGCAGATGATCCTAGTGGTCTGCCTCTGAGCGAGAATACACCAGAATATCATCAATAAACACTATCATGAACATGTCCAGGTATGGCCTGAAAATACTATTCATCAGGTCCATAAACACTGCTGGAGCATTCGTCAGCCCAAAGGACATGACTAAGAATTCAAAGTGGCCGTATCTGGTCCTGAAGGCAGTCTTTGGAATGTCTCCTTCACGAACCCGAACCTGATGATATTTGGACCTTAAGTCAATCTTGGAGAAATACCTTGCTCCTTGTAGCTGATCAAATAAATCATCTATTTCTAGGAAGCGGGTACTTATTCTTGACCGTGACTTTGTTCAGTTGCCGATAGTCTATACACATACGGAGGAAACCGTCCTTCTTTCTCACAAACAAAATTGGCGTACCCCAAGGTGAGGTACTTGGTCTAATAAAGCCCTTGTCTAGAAAATCTTTCAACTGCTCCTTTAGTTCTCTAAGTTCTGCAGGAGCCATCCGATAAAGGGGAATTAATATAGGCTGAGTCCCTAGTAATAGATCAATTACAAAATCAATTTCCCTTTCTGGGGGAATACCAGGGAGCTCATCTGGAAATACATCGGGGAACTCATTAACCACTGGAATAGATTGAAGGGTTAGAGGCTTTGCCCGAACATCCTGGACTCTGACAATGTGATAAATGCACCCCTTTGCTATCAATTTCCTCGCCCGAAGATAGGAAATAAACCTACCTTTTGGCGTAACTATACTACCTTTCCACTCCCGTATTGTCTCCCTTGGAAAGTGGAATCGGACAGTCTTGGTCCAGCACTCAAAATTGGCATAACATGGAGCTAACCAATCCATACCCATGATGGCATCAAAATCAACCATCTCTAGCTCTACCAAATCTGTTATAGTCTGACGGCTGGCAACCTCTATTGTACAACCCCGATAGACCCTTCTGGCTATAATAGAGTCACCAATGAGTGTGGATACTGAAAAAGGTCGCCGAAGCAATTCTGGCACAATATTGAACTTCCGAACCACTAATGGTGTAACATAGGACAAGGTGGATCCCGGATCTATCAACACATAAGTAGGGAAAGAGCAAATAGTCAGCATACCCTTCACAACATTTGGTGAGGGCTCTGAATCCTGTCTCCCCGGTAATGCATAGGTACGGTCTGGGCCCGCACCTGAACTAGAGGCCCCTGATCTGCCTCGGCCTCAACCTGCTAAAACTGAGGGCCTGCGCCCTGCCGGGGATGCTAGAGCTCGTGACCCTGCTAATTACCTATCCTGTCGATCCCGGTCACCCTGACCCCTAGCCGGACAATCTCTCATCAGATGACCCGCCTGGCCAAAATATAACATCCTATAGAGCCATATCTGCAAGCTCCAAAGTGGCGTCGGCTGCAAATAGGCAAAGTGGTAGTATACCTGCTCTGCTCTGCCCTCCTCTGCTGTGGTGAATCTACTGCTCGCGAACTACCGCCGGGCTCTGACTGCCCTCGACGATAGGACCTGCCCCTCTGCTGTTGTGATGGAGGTGGGGGTCTAGGTGTCCTATTTGATAACCACGGCCTGGGTCCCCCCTAGGCCTCCCCCTGAAAATCATTTGGCCTGTCTCTACGGTGTTGTTCCGTACTGGTTCTCCTAATCTCCCGTTGCCGCTGTCTGATGCCCTCAATATTTTGAGCAAATGCCTCTACCCGGGCAATATCCACGTCCTCTCGCAGAGTAGCCATAATACAAGTCTCAACATGTTCTGGGTTTAGACCCATAATGAAACAGTGTACTCTGGATGGCATGGTATCCATAAAGGCTGGCGCATATCGGGCCAATGAATCAAACCGCTGGGCATATTCTCGAACACTCATTGCCCCTTGCTCCAGGTGTAAAAACTTATCAACCCGGGCCTGTCGAATCTCCCGTGGTAGATAATGATCCAGAAAAGCCTCTGAGAAGTTGGACCAGGTCGGAGGGGAAACATCTCTCCCTCGGGACCTCTTCAAACTATCATACCACAACACAGCGATGTCCCGTAACTGAAATAGCTCCAATTCAACCGACTCTATGGGTGTGGCATGCATTACCCCGAAGATCCTCTGCATCTAATCCAGGAAGTCCTGGGGTCCTCTGTCTGATCCGTCCCTGTGAACTGCGGGGGACTTAATGCCTGGAATTCTCAGACCCTTGAACTACCGGGCCCTTCTGATGATTTTGCAGCTGTAGATAGCATCAACTGACGCTGAGCAACCATCATCCGTGCTAACATGACTACTGCTCTCCTGACCTCCTAGTCAGATGGTATAGGTATAGGAACTGTCAGAGGTGGTGTCGTCCCAAGCAGCTCCTGATGTGACGGAGACTGCTGGGAAGATCGAGACTATACCTCTGTATCACCTTAAGATCGGGATGATTCTAATCGAGGTTGAGGCATCCTATTGGTGCCCTCTCCTACTGCTGTATCCAATCTTCTGCCTATAATAGGATGTTGTTGATCTAACATTTTATCTGTAACCAAAGAGTATAGTAAGCTTTAGGGACTCAACCCTATACTGTACCGCTCTATAGAACGACTGGATAAGAAGAAAGAGTAACCATCCTATCATTCCTTGCAGCCTCCTGCCTATAGTATGTGGTGCACAAATCATCCATAGACAAGACTCTACTTAGCACGCTTGCAGACTCCTTGGGATACGACCTGCTCTGGTACCAAGTTTGTCACGCCCCACCTTGCGAGGCATGACTGGCACCTGGTGCCCTACTAGGACCTGGACTACTGGAACAACTGAGCCTAAGCACTTCAGGTGCCAGGCTGGCTCTAACTCTGGATTCAAAAAAATGATGGGCTATATAACAGCTGTAAATATAGCCTCCGGCCGACAAGGCCTATAGCCACCTGTAATGATAAACAGCTAACCAAAACAACCAACTATAAGGAGTCCTATGCGGGCCGACAAGGCCACCATGATGTCTAGTTATAACTACAAAATGAGATCTGGCGCTAAACTAATCTGTGACCGACAAGGTCACCAACTAACAACTGAAAAAGGCCCCACACGGCCATCACATACATCTAACCATAGGGAATATAATACAATCTGCAAGCCTCTAGGAATAATAAGATGGTCGGGATAAGGCCCCGGCCTACCCATACTATACAATCAAAAAGAAAGTACACCTCTGTTTACCAAGCTCCGGATGAAAGGAGCTGAAGGCTCTGTAATGCTGACTGGAACTACGAGGGATCTTCTTCTTGTCTATGTGTACCTGTAGGAAAGTAATGCAGCACCCCAAAACAGGCGTCAGTACCACTGGTACTGAGTATGCAAAGCAACAACTGATAATAACTAAAAGTAAATAATGGAACTGATAGTAAATGGAGCAATAAGAAAGACAGACTGAAACTGACTATTATAGTGGGTTCAGGACTAACCTACACTATTCTGAAAAGAGTAGGAGTCGTACCTGGTAACGTGGCATCCTACTGTCTATCTAACCATAACTAAAATAACATGAAATAACATAAAACAACATAAACCTTACCTGGCCCCCATAAGCCGGAAGGTACAATCATCACAATCTATTTACCCCTACCCAGGTCATACCACATCAACTAGTAACTATAAGCAACCTGCCGATCCCCTGGGTATGCAACTTGGGCCCGCTGGGCCCCTGACTATTACTGTAACAGAGTCCGGAGGACTCCTGAAATAAACACCCCGGGCGCAAGCGCTCGACGGGGGTGTATAAAAGCCGACCAAGGCAAAATATGGGGAAACTGGCATCCCATCTTCGTCCCTAGCGGACGACATGCCACTCCGTAGAGCAACGTATCCTCGCCCTCTGGCGGATGAGTCAATACAACTATTAACCCTGGGGCAATCACGGAAGCTTGGTAATCCATCCCAAAACAAAACAATTAAGTCTCAACTGATAGCAATGACTGCATATAATACATACTGCATCTGATGATAATAATATAATATCTGACTTGTTGTACTGAATCTCATACTAAAGCATGATATAACATTTCTGAAATAATCTTTTGGGACTTATGTTGTTTTACTAGGGTTCATGCTAAACACGATATAATATTTCTGACGTACTTTACTATATTTCATACTGAGTAGGCTATACTATTTCTGAAATATTCTACTAGAATATATACTATTTTACTACACTGGGAAAACTAACTTGCCGAAAGAAACTGCCTTTACATACCTCGACTGTTGGTTTACGGATTAACTAGCGAGGTTCGGCTAGTATTCAGCTGTTCTCCCCAACTGTAATCATATTCACGAAAGAATAGAACTAACTTCATTACTATACTGGAAGAAAATGATACTTGATATATATCTACTGACTATTCTTCAATTTATCAAAGAACGGTCGAAAACTCATAATTTCTCGGGAGTCTAGAAGGGAGAAGTACTTACTTTAAGCCTGGGAGTGTATTAACACTAGTTTGGAACAATTCCAATCACTTTGGCTCTGCGGGAGGACGATTTGCCGGGCGAATTTCATGAACTAACTCTGTAGAAATGCTCCCTACAGCCTTATACTTCGACACCCGAAGTTAATTTGAATTTGGACGGTGTTTGGCAGCGTAATCGGCAGAAAATTATATATTCTCTTCGTCCCTATCTCTACTGATCGCGTGGTATATATGGAGAATGATAATAATCTAAGGGTGAGGCCTATATATACTTGCAGCAAAATACATGGCAACATGGCACGCTGGCCAACGCACCGTTTTGGCTCTGTGCCACGTTGGCTAACATGGAGGTCCCAGCTCCATGCTACTTTGCCCCTTTGGGCAGCGCGGTTCGGCCTCCTCTTGCGAAATTCCAACTTGGCACTCGTTCAGCCTTTCCCCGGGCCCTTTTCTCGCACGTATGGCATTCTAAAACTCTCAACCAACATGCGAATAGGTTGACTAAATGCTAGAAACTTACAGGGTGTAACACTAGCTCAACAATATTAAAACTAAAAATACAACCAAGATATCTAGTCCTCGAAAGAGGAGGACTCACCAATCAAGCTGGTGCTGACTCTGATAAGAGACTACTAATGGGGATGAACCTGAGAACTGAACCCTACATCATGAAATGATGCAACATAGAAAGTATGCGGTCAATACGTGGAATGTACCGAGTATGCGAGGTAAGTAAAACCGCCCTAGTAACATAAATCATTTTAAAAAAATCCATACATATCATAAGCTTTTAAGAGTAAGTAGAGGACTACATGCATTCATTCTGAAGTCGTACTCATATCATAACATGTTCATGCATAGCTTTAGAACATCATAACCTACTCGAATGACTCAAGTTGAAACATAACATTTATATCAAAAACTGAACAATGAGTCAAACCTTGCTTTTTGAGCATTCACGCATAAGTAATTGTCATGAGTAATGAAAATGCAAAACCGAATGACATAAACAGTGGGGACTCGTCACTTAACCGACATATCACGATAGAGCTTACCTGGTCCCAGCTATCACACTCAAGTGGGTAGAGCTGTCCATAACCTTTCCAGGGCAATGGACGATACCATGATATCAATATCAAGCTGAATGGCTTATTAGGCCGGGGATGGCTCACGAGGGAGGTCCCAATAATATATTAGTATCAACCTACGTTAGCGTGTAGTTTTGGAGCATAGGGTAATCGACCCTTAACCCCCTCGGTGCTAGACTCTTCTCCCAAAACATGTAACGCTCTACGTCATATATAACGAATCTCAACATCGTCTATTGACGAAGCTCAACCTGAAATCATGCATAACTCAACATCGTATGAAACGAAGCTCAACAATGTCCATTGACAAAGCTCATAATGAAATCATTCATAGACTAGACATCATATGGATATGAAGCTCAACATTGTCTATTGACAAAGCTCAATAATGACCTACATGTCAATTATGAAATCATGCATATGAGAAGCTTCATTTCAAAATATACCACAAGCTCAATCATAGGTGGGAGCATCTACTCCAAATCACGTGGTAAGCTACGTATAAAAATATTCACTCAACAAACCACAAGATAGAGTTCATGATAAAAATTGGGAAATTACACTTCAAACAATGTGGTAAGCTTATGTCTGGAAAATCATAACTTAAATCGCCATATGGGCATCACCCAAGGCTCTATCATACTTGGATCTAATTAATTCACTTTGGAAACAGCTACGTAATCATGGGTAGATTTAGAAACATGCTTTTCATCATCAACTGTATCATTATCACACATTTACCAAAAATTTCTTCCTTTATGAACTCTTCACCCATGGGCGTTTTAAATTCAAATTTTGAAAAACAATTTTTATAAGGTAAAACAAGTTAGAATCCGCCCAAGCATCATCAATCTTCAATATAAACTCAATTTAATCATACCCACGTATAGGGATTGAAGAATCATACAATTAGAAAAAAAACCCGTGCTTGATCATAGACAGTTTCATCACATTTTGATAGGGAATGGGGATGGGTGTGGAAGAGAACATCCACTCATAGCCTTACATACTTGGGAATGGTGAATTCTAACACCTTTTAATTGCCTAGCTGAGATTCCAATTGGAAACCTTGAGATTTCACCTTGAACCTCCTCTTCAAACCTTCCAACTTTCATGCATGAGAGTAATGTCTTAGAATAGGTTTTCCCCTGATAAAACCCCACTAAAATGAGCCTGAAACAATGTAGTATAGGTCTTAGGAACTTTGGAATTACTTTCACGCCCTGAGCCTACACCCTGGACGTAACACGGTACTTGAAGCCAAAAGTGACCCCAAGTCAACTTCTGGTCTATCATACACTAGCATTATGAGTAAACATGCACAACGAAACTTTTAGATAACAGATTTATAAGTTTAAGAAAATGTAAAGACTAAAAGTAGAGAAAGAAATAATATATCTGAAATAAAATTCTGAAAGACAAGTTTTGTGTGAAAGCCAATTACTGAGGAGTTGTTAGGATAGACCCCCAACTAACTCTAAGTCAATACAAAACCATATCCAACTGAAGTAAATAATCAAGGCCCTCGAATGATGACGACTCACACTCTGATCTGCTGAAATGGGATGCTCTGAAATTGAAGTAACTATCTGTGCTGGATCTGAGAACCTACAGCTGTATCATAAAATGGTACAGCATAAAAAACATGCGTCAGTACTTTGAATGTACTGAGTAAGTGGGAGAAACATACTGAATATAAAGTCTGAACTGAAACGACACGCCATGACCAACAGGTAAACTGAACTGAACTACTGATATAATATGAAATTGTCAAGACGACCCTGTTTGATGGTCAAGGACATGCTCTATGTTTGAATCTCTGAATCTGAGATACTGTACTGAACTGAGCTGCTTATTTTGATACTGGACCGGACTAGCTAGTGGGAGAGTCTATAACCGACATATAACCACGTGAGCTAGACGTGGAGTTTGATGTATACACCCTCTCGGTAGGACCCAATATACCTTGCCAGGGTATAAAGGCATGAACTGGGTGATGATAAAAATATCTGGGGCAATCAGGCCAAGCAATACTGTAACCTACGCTGGCATCGTAGTTTTGGGAACCTGGGTGCGCTGGAACCCTAGCCCGCTCGGTGCTAAGTTCTACTCCCACTGGAAAAACCTAAACTGAACTACTAAGCTTATAGCTTGAAACTGGGGCCGAAGACTAGTCAGGGACGAATAACTGCATGTACCCTGAGATCCTTATCGGACCAGATTCTGAAACTGGGTTCTAAGATTGGTCAGAGCTGCTTATCTATAAAGCGTTGTAACCGTCTATAGAAAAACTAATAACTGAAATAGGGTCCTGGGGCTGGTCAGAGCTATAACTGAATGTCATGACTGCCTAATGGACCAAATAATTGAAATCTTAATCTGAGTCTGAAAACTAGGAGCCACCACTGACACCTTGAAAATAAACTGGAGTCAAACTGATCAGTTGACATTTTTTGGATGACACTGAGGTTGCTAAAATCTAACTGACGCTAGACTTATATAATTTTGACTGAGACTAGACTGATAGAGTTCTGTGTTCTAATTGCTAATAGATAATTTCATTCAATGTACTAAAGTCATTCTGATTCATTGGATATTTACCCAACACATACGTAAAGCAAGACAATTCTAGAAATTCAACCCAAAGCATTCTTCATTCACTTGAGGGAATTTAACAAGTAAAATCATTACTCAAAAGTTAGGGCTTAAATTCACTTTTGTAATAATATCGACAATTTGATGGGGAACTGATGAAGATTACATTAACAATAAGTATAAACATCGTTCTGAGTGAAATCAACGAAAATAAACGTTGCTTCTTATACTCGAAAACTCAGGGCTTAAAACTAATAGAAGAAATTGAGGAGGACTTTGGGGACGCATGGGAGGGACAATCCCCCAGCTATAACCCCACATACCTGGCAAAGAAACTTGGAGAATCTTCCTGAAAATTGAAGAGAAAAGTTCAGCCCTAGCCCTTGTTCTGAAATACTCTGAGAGAGAATTCTCCGATGTTCTACTGAGGATTAGCGTGAGAATGAGGGGAGGAACCATTTTTCCCCACTAAAACAATTGAATGTAGTGTTTAAACGATGTGGTTTAATGCTTGGGAGAATAGGAAATTACAAAATAGCCCTTAGAAATTCGATGGGAAAACTGTCAGGTGCCTCTAACGGATGACCTAACGACTCATTACCAGGTCCAACAAGTCGTTGGGTCCTTCCATCAAGTTCACTGGAAAAAATCTACTGACTCTTGACAGGCACATGGCGAGTCGTCATGACTGGGAGCGACTCGTCGTGTCGGCCGTCAGGTACACTGGTAATAAATCTAGAAAGGATTGGAAACAAAGGACCTGATGAGTCGTTACTTTTGATGACGACTCGTGGTGACCTTTCGTCAAGTACACTGTAAAATCCTCAAATTTCTGAACTCCGGCTTGGCAACAAGCGACTTAGCAAGTTGTAGGGCCTGTTAACGACTCATGATGTCGTCCGTTAGGAATACTGGTGTAAATTCTTGGAATCCTTCATACGGTTGACCTGACGAGTCATTGGGTCCCTTAACGACCCATCAGGTTGGTCGTTCTGCAACTTTTCTGCAGTTTTCTAGATTTTCTAATTAAAGTTTCGGATATTGATTTTGAGATTCCGGGGCACTATAATATCTCCCCCTTGGAAACATTCTTCCTCGAATGTTAGTAAACTCATAGCAACCACAAAAATAAAAATGAAGGTATTCAAATACTACTCATACAACTTCAAATCGACCGAAATGACTACCTCCATTTCAGAGAATTTAGCTGAACTGAATTTTGCTTTTCTTAAACACAACCAAAGTAAGAAAGAAAATTTATTTACATGAACTGATTTCAACAACTAGTTAAGGTCTTAAAACAAAATTCACTTATCAAGCTACAACACAGTCGGTAGAGAACAAGTGTGGGTATTTTGCCCTAATATCTGCTTCGGCCTCCGATGTAGCTCCTTCAACTTTCTAATTCCTCCATAAAACCTTGACTGAATCTATTTACTTATTCCTCAATCTACGAACCTGACGGTCTAGGATTTAGACTGGTACCTCTTCATAGGTGAGGCTATCCTTGACTGCCACACTATCTAATGGCACCATAGAAGTTGGATCTTCGATACACTTTTTCAAAGGTGATACATGGAAAACTGGATGTACAAATACAAGTTCTGAAGGCAACTTTAGCTTATAGGCCACCTTGCCGATATGCTGCAAAATTCTATAGGGTCCCACATACCTAGGAATGAGTTTCCCCTTCTTTTCAAACCTCAATACCCCTTTCATGGGAGAAATTTTCAGGTATACCCAATCATCAATAGAAAACTCCAGCTCTTCTTCGCACATCAGCATAGGATTTCTGACGGCTCTGGGCTATTTTCAATCTTTCTCGGTTGAGCTGAACTTTCTGCATTGCCTCGTGAACCGAGTCTGGCCCTATCAAAGTAGCTTCACCGACTTCAAACTAACCTATAAGAGATCTACACCTCCTACCATACAATGCCTCAAATGGGGCCATCTGAATGGTGGAATGGTAGCTATTGTTTTATGCATATTCGATAAGAGGCATATGGTCATCCCAATTATCCTTAAAATCGATAATGTATGCTCGTAGCATATCCTTCAAGGTTTGTATGGTATAGTCAGCTTGTCCATCGATCTATTGATGAAAAGCGGTACTATGTTTGACCTGAGTGCCAAGTCCTTTCTGAAATGACTTCCAGAAATTGGAGGTGAATTGGGACCTGTCTGAAATGATGGATAAGGGTACCCCATCAAGTATGATTACTCTCAGATATAAAGTTTGGCATAGTCCTCTGCTGAGTTTATGGTTTTGACTGGAAGGAAGTGAGCTGACTTGGTCATCCAATCTACTACCACCCAGATTAAGTCGTGCTGCCGTCAAGCCCGTGGTAGACCTTTAATAAAGTCCATATTTATCTCTTCCCACTTCCACGTGGGTATACTGATATCTTGAGATAGCGCCCCCTGGCCTTTGATGTTCCACCTCGACTTGATGGCAGTTCGGCCACTTAGCTACGAATTCGACAATGTTTCTTTTCATGCCGTTCCACCAGTAAATGTCCCTCAAGTCATGGTATATTTTAGTAGCACCAGGGTGAATGGAATACCTTGAGCTGTGTGCCTCAGCAAAAATCTTGTGTCTAGACTCACCAACATCTGGCACACACAACCTTCCCTGGTAACAGAGCACTCCATCTCCCCTTTAGAAGAAAGCCTCAACCTCCTTTTTGAGGACTGCTTCGTTTAGTTTAAGTAGAATTGGATCTTCATCTTGTATGGACTTAACTTCAACTACCAAAGATGAATCTAACCTGTTCTGCACAACTACTCCACCTTCGACTGAGTCTAACAGTTGCACCCCTAACCGGGCTAATCTGTTAACATCCCTTACTAATTCCTTTTTACCTTCTTCCACATGAGTTACACTACCCATAGACATTCTGCTTAGAGCATCAGCCACTTCGTTGGCCTTACCCGGGTGATACAACACACTCATGTCATAATCCTTTAGCAGGTCTAACTATCGTCTCTAGTGCAGGTTTAGTTCTTTCTGGGTGAACACGTATTGAAGGCTCATGTGATCTGTCAACACGTCCACTGAGCTCCGTACAAGTAGTGTCTCCATATTTTTAATGCGAATACCATCGCTTCCAACTCCGAGTCATGAGTTGGATAATTCTTCTCGTGAACTTTGAGTTTCCTAGAGGCATAGGCTATCACTTTGCCCCGCTACATCAGAATGCAACCAAGTCAACCTCTAGAGGCGTCACAATATACTAAAAACCCGTCTGTTCTTTCTGGCAGGGTCAAAAATGGAGCGGTAGTGAGTCGTGTCTTCAGCTCCTAAAAACTCTTCCCACATTTATCTGACCATTGAAATCTTACCTTCCTCTGGGTTAACTTGGTCAGAGGGGATGCTATGGAGGAGAAACCTTCAATAAACCATCAGTAATAGCCTGCTAAGCCCAAGAAACTCCTAATCTCGGTAGGAGAGGTAGGTCTGGGCCAATCCGTTACTGTTGAAATTTTATGAGGATCTACTTGTATCCCTTCGCTTGTTACCACATGACCCAAGAATGATATAGACTTCAACCAGAATGCACACTTTCTGAATTTGGCGAATAGTTGGCGATATCGGAGGGTTTGTAATGCTAACCATAGAAGATTGGCATACTCTTCCTTATTTCTAGAGTACACCAGAATGTCGTTAATAAATACGATGACAAACATATCTAGGTAAGGCTTGAAAACCCTGTTCATTAGGTCCATGAAGGCTGTTGGGGAGATTGTTAACCTAAAGGAGATCACCAAAAACTCATAGTGACCATACCGAGTTTCGATTGTTGTTTTTGGTATGTCACTCTCTCTTGCCCTTAACTGATGGTAACCCAACCTGAGGTCGATTTTGGAAAAGCAAATGGCTCCCTGAAGTTGATTGAATAGATCATCAATTCTGGGCAAAGGGTACCTATTCTTAACTGTGACCTTGTTTAGTTGACGGTAATTTATGCACATTCTGAGGGTACCATCCTTTTTAAGCACAAATAGCATTGGTGCACCCCAGGGAGAGATGCTAGTTCTAATGAAACCCTTATCAAGAAGGTCCTTTAACTGCTCTTTCAGCTCCTTAAGCTTAGCTGGAGCCAATCTGTAAGGAGGGATGGAGATGGGCTATGTGTATGTAAGGAGATCTATTTTGAAGTCTATTTCTCGTTCAGGGGGAACTCCAGGAAGATCTTTAGGAAATACATCTAGGAACTCGCTGACAACTGGAACTGACTGAATGGTTTGGGCCTCAGAGTTGAAATCCTTAACCCGAACCAGATGATATAAACATCCCTTAGAAATGCGTTTCTAGGCCTTAAGGAATGAAATAAACCTACCCTTAGGCGCTGAACTGCTGCCCGACCATTCTAAATGAAATAAACCTACCCTTAGGTACTGAACTGCTTCCTGACCATTCTAACAAGGGCTCATCTGGAAACTGAAACTTGACAGCTCTAGTCCTGCAGTCAACTGAGGCATAGAAGGAGTGTAACCAATCCATGCTCGGAATAAGGTCGAAGTTGACCATGTCTAGCTCTACAAGATCAGCTGGAATGATTTTATTCAAGAATGACACTAAGCAGCTTCTATACACCCAGCTGGCTCTAATTGACTCGCCGAATGGGGTGGATACTGAGAAGGGTTCTGATAGGACCTCTAGACTGATGCTTAACTGAACTGCAACAAATGGAGTTACAAAAGAAAGAGTAGCTCCTTGATCTAGGAGGGCATACACGTTTAGGGGAAAGAGACGTATCATACCAGTAACTACGTCAGGTGAGCTTTCCTAATCATGACGAGAAGAGAGCATAAAAATGAATTTGGCGTTGACCGCCATATGTACCTAATGGGTTGGTCTGCTGAGCTGGTCGGCCTACGGGAGCTGATGATGTTGTGGATTGTGATCTCCCTCGCCCTGCTAATGGACACTTCTTAAGCTTGAGTCCAAGCTGTCCACACCCAAAGCAGCCCTCTCGTCCCTGAAGGCATTCTCCTGGGTGATTCCTACCACATTTGGGACAAGATGGATACTTGTTTCCGGTACTGTGGGCCTGAGACTGAGTGCCAGAAGACCCACCCCTCTGATCCTGGCGGGATCGAAAGGTTGGGGTGCTGGTTGAGCTAGGTGTTGGGGCCCTCTGCTGTTGTTGCTGTGGGCGGCTACTATCGCCAGATCTCTGGTGGCCAAAATCTGTATGACCAGTTCTTGCCCGCTTGTTCTTACGTTCCATATCTTTCAGCTTCTCTGCCTCAATCTACTGGGAATAAACAATTAAGCTAGAAAGGTCCATGTCCTTGATTAGCATTGTCATCCTGCACTCTTTGAGGACCAGATTAGATACTCCATTTACGAACTTCAACATGCGAGCCCTTGGCTCGGACGCCATATCTGGAGCATACTTTGATAGTCTAGTAAACTCCAGAGCATACTCCTCAACTATCTTGTTGCCCTGTCGTAGGTTCATAAACTCTGCCATCTTAGCCTCCCTCAGCTCCCGAGGAAAGAACCTATCCAGAAAAGCTGTATGAAACTCCTCCTACTCAACCGGTCTTGCTTCTGCTGACCGCCCCTCCTTCCACTTCTCGTACCAAACCTGGGCTACCCCTTTTAGCTGGTAGGTAGCAAGGTCAGCACTCTTGGAGGAGCTGACACTCATTATCCAGGTGATCTTTCTGATGTCATCTACAAAGCCTTGTGGGTCCTCTCCCAGTTTTCTTCTGTGAAAGTCTGGAGGGTTCATCCGGGTGAAATCCCACACCCGGGCAGCAACTTCAGATCCATTTATGGCTACTGGAACCACCTGTTGGTTCACTTGATTGGTGACGGTCTGAGCAACCAACTGAATGGCCGCCCTGAATTCGGCGGTAGACACAGAGTGGTCCTGAGGAACTGTTAGAGCTGGAGGAGCAGGTCTGTTGGCATTTCCTACTCTTCGTCAATTTCCATGTCGAGGAGGCATTGTTCACTGAAATGAAATAGGACACAATTTAGAAAGACGCCTTTGGAATTGGAATTTAATGCACGATAAAAGAATGAACAAAACAGGAATTTTCTTAATAACATCTCGTAGCCTGCTCGTAATAAATGCGGCGCGCTTCACACCCATGAAAAGGACTCTACTCGATGAGGCTTTCAGACTTTTTCGAGGATACCGTAAACCTACTACTCTGATACAAAGTTTGTCACGAACCCAAGCCTATACCCTCGATGTAACACGATACTTGAAGCTACAAGTGACCCCAAGTCAACCCTTTGTCTATTATACACTAGCATTTTGAGAAAATATGAATAACGGAACTTTTAAATAACAGATTTATCAGTTTAAGAAAATGTAAATACTGGAAGTAGAAAAAGAAATATTATATCTAAAATACAATTCTGAAAGACAAGTCTGGTCTGAAAGCCAACTACTGAGGAGTTGCTGGGATAGGCCCCCAGCTAAATCTAAGTCTATACAAAACCATATCCAACTGAAGTAAATAAACAAGGCCCTCGAATGATGAGGACTCACACTATGATCAATTGAGAAGGAATGCTCTGAAACTGAAGTAACTATCTGTACTGGATCTGAGAACCTGCAGCTGTATCATAAAACGATACAGCATGAAAAGTATGCATCAACACTTTGAATGTACTAAGTAAGTGGGAGAAACATACTGAATGTAAAGTCTGAACTGAAATGACACGCCATGACCAATAGGTAAATTGAACTGAACTACTGATATAATCTTAAATGGTCAAGACGACCCTGTCTAATGGTCAAGGACATGCCTAAGTCTGAAACACTTAATATGAGATACTGTATTGAACTGAGCTGCTTATTCTGATATCTGACTGAACTGACTAGTGGGAGAGTCTATAACCGACATATAACCACGTGATCTAGACATGAAGTCTGATGTATACACACCATTGGTAGGACCCAATATACCTTGCCAGGGTATAAAGGAATGAACTGGGTGATCACAAAAATATTTGGGGCCAATCAAGCCAAGAAATATTGTCACCTACGCTGGCAACGTAGTTTTGGGAACCTGGGTGCGCTGGAACCCCAGCTCGCTCGGTGCTAAGTTCTACTCCCACTAGAAAAACCTAAACTGAACTACTAAGCTGATTGCTCGAAACTGGGGCCGAAGACTAGTCAGGGACGAATAACTGCATGTACCCTGAGAGCCTTATCGGACCAGATTCTGAAACTGGGTTCTAAGATTGGTCAGAGCTGCTTATCTATAAAGCGTAGTAACCGTCTACAAAACAACTAATAACTGAACTGGGGTCCTGAGGCTGGTCAGAGCTATAACTCAATGTCATGACCCCCTAATGGACCAAATAACTGAAATCTGAATCTGAGTCTGAAAACTAGGAGCCACCACTGACACCTGGAAAATAAACTGGAGTCAAACTGATCAGTTGAAATTTTCTGGACGACACTGAGGTTGCTAAAATCTAACTGAAGCTATACTGATATAATTCTGATTGAGACTGGACTGATAGAGTTCTGTGTTATAACTAACTTGATTACCAAGCAGCTAATAGAGAATTTCATTCAGCGTACTAAAGTCATTCTGATTCATGGGATATTTACCCAACACATACGTAAAGCAAGACAATTCTAGAAATTCAACCCAAAGCATTCTTCATTCACTAGAGGGAATTTAACAAGTAAAATCATTACTCAGAAGTTAGGGCTTAAATTCACTTTTGTAATAATACCGACAATTTGATGAGGAGCTGATGAAGATTATATTAGCAATAAGTATAAACATCATTCTGAGTGAAATCAATGAAAATAAACATGAATGCTTCTCATACTCGAAAGCTTAGGGCTTAAAACTGATTGAAGAAATTGAGGAGGACTTTAGGGACGCATGCGAGGGAAAATCCCCTTGCTAAAATCCCACATACCTAGAGAAGAAACCTTGAGAATCTTCCTTAAAATCAAAGAGAAAAGTTCAGCCCTAGCCCTTGTTCTGAAATACTTTAAGAGAGAATTCTACGATGCTCTGCTGAGGATTAGCGTGAGAGTGAGGGGAGGAAGTGTTTTTTCCCACTAAAACATTTGAAATTAGTGCTAAAACGACATGGTTTAATGCTTGAGAGAATAGGAAATTACTGAATAGCCCTTAGAAATTCACTGGGAAAACTATCACGTGCCTCTAACGGATGACCTAACGACTCGTTACCAGGTCCAACGAGTCGTTTGGTCCTTCCATCAAGTTCACTGGAAAAAATCTACTGACTCCTGACAGGCACATGGCGAGTCGTCATGACTGGGAATGACTCGTCGTGTCGGCCGTCAGGTACACTGGTAATAAAGCTAGAAAGGATTGGAAACAAAGGACCTGACGAGTCGTTACTTTTGATGATGACTCGTGGTGACCTTCCGTCAAGCACACTATAAAATCCTCGAATTTCTGAACTCCGGCTTGGCAACAAGCGACTTAACAAGTTGTAGGGCCTGCTAACGACTCGTGATGTCATCCGTTAGGAATACTGGTGTAAATTCTTGGAATCCTTCATACGGTTGACCTGACGAGTCATTGGGTCCCTTAACGACCCATCAGGTTGGTCGTTCTGCAACTTTTCTACAGTTTTCTAGATTTTCTAATTAAAGTTTCAGATATTGATTTTGAGCTTCTGGGGCATTATAATAAAACTCATAGCAACCAAAAAAATAACAATCAAGGTATTCAAATACTACTCATACAACTTCAAAACGACCGAAATGACTACCTCCATTTCAGAGAATATAATTGAACTGAATTTTGCTTTTCGTAAACACAACCAAAGTCAGAAAGAAAATTTATTTACATGAACTGATTTCAACAAGTAGTTCAGGTATTAAAAAAATATTCACATATCAAGCTACAGCACAGTCGGTAGAAAACAAGTGTGGGTATTTGGCCCTCATATCTTCTTCGGCTTCCCACGTAGCTCCTTTAACTTGCTGATTCCTCCATAAAACCTTGACTGAATCTATTTCCTTATTCCTAAATCCATGAACCTGACGGTCTAGGATTTGGATTGGTACCTCCTCATAGGTGGATCAAAACTGGAGCGGTAGTGAGTTAAGTCTTCAGCTCCTGAAAACTCTTCCCACATTCATCTGACCACTGAAATCCTACCTTCCTCTGGGTTAACTTGGTCACAGAGGATTCTATGGAGGAGAAACCTTCAACAAACCATCGGTAATAGCTTGCTAAGCCCAAGAAACTCCTCATCTTGGTAGGAGAGGTAGGTCTGGGCCAATCCTTTACTGCAAAAATTTTATGAGGATCTACTTGTATCCCTTCGCCTGTTACCACATGACCCAAGAATAACACAGACTTCAACTAGAATTCACACTAGCTAAATTTGGCGAATAGCTGGCGTTCTCGGAGGGTTTATAATGCTAACCTTAAATGATTGACATGCTCTTCTTCATTTATAGAGTACACCAGAATGTCGTCAATAAATACGATGAAAAACATATCTAGGTACGGCTTGAAAACCCTTTTCATTAGGTCTATGAAGGCTTGTGGGGAGTTTGTTAACCCAAAGGACATCACCACAAACTCTTAGTGACCATACCAAATTTCGAATGTTGTTTTCGGTATGTCACTCTCTCTAGCCCTTAACTGATGGTACCTCGACCTGAGGTCGATCTTGGAAAAGCAACTGGCTCCCTGATGTTGGTCGAATAGATAATCAATTCATGACAAAGGGTACCTGTTCTTAACTGTGACCTTGTTTAGTTGACGGTAATCTATGCACATTCTGAGGGTACCGTTCTTTTAAAGAACGAATAGCATTGGTGCACCCAAGGGAGAGATGTTGGGTCTGATAAAACCCTTATCAAGAAGGTCCTTTAACTTCTCTTTCAGATCCTTTAAGCTTAGCTGGAGCCATTCTGTAAGGAGGGATGGAGATGGGCTGAGTGTCTGGAAGGAGATCTATTTCGAAGTCTATTTCTCATTTAGGGGGAACTCCAGGAAGATCTTCAGGTCATCCGAGTGAAATCCACACCCGAGCAGCAGCAGCAGACCCATTTATGACTACTGGAACCACCTGTTGGTTCACTTGATTGGTGACGGTCTGAGCAAGCAACTGAATGGCCGCCCTGAATTTGGCAGTAGACACAGAGTCACCCTGAGGAACTGCCGGAGCTGGTGGAGCGGGTCTATTGGCATTTTCGTCTCTTCGTCCATTTCCATGTCGAGGAGGCATTGTTCACTAAAAGGAAATAGGACACGATTTAGAAAGACTCCTTTGTAATTGTACATTAACGCACGATAAAGAGCATGAACAAAAGGAGAATTTTCCTAATAGCATCTCATAGCCTCCTCGTCATAAGTGTGGCGCGCTTCACACCCATGAAAAGGACTCTATTCTTTGCGGCTTTCAGACTTTCTGAGAATATCATAAACCTAGTGCTCTAATACAAAGTTTGTCATGCCTCGAGCCTACACCCTCGACGTAACACGGTACGTGAGCCACAAGTGACCCCAAGTCAACCCCTGGTATATCATACACTAGCATTCTGAGGAAACATGCACAATGGAACTTTTAAATAAAAGAATTATCAGTTTAAGAAAATGTAAAGACTGAAAGTAGAGAAAGAAATAATATATCTAAAATACAATTCTGAAAGACACGTCTGGTCTGAAAGCCAACTATTGAGGAGTTGCTGGGATAGGCCCCCAGCTAACTCTAAGTCTATACAAAACCATATCCAACTGAAGTAAATAAACAAGACCCTCGAATGAGTAGGACTCACACTCTAATCTTTTGAATGGAATGCTCTGAAACCAAAGTAAGTATCTGTGTTGGATCTGAGAACCTGCAGTTGTATCATGAAACGATACAGCATGAAAAGCATGTGTCAATACTTTGAATTTACTGAGTAAGTGGGAGAAACATACTAAATATAAAGTCTGAACTGAAATGACATGCCTTGACCAACAGATAAACTGAACTGAACTACTGATATAGTCTTAAACGGTCAAGACGACCCTGTATGATGGTAAAGGACATTCCCTAAGTTTCAAACATCGAATCTTAGATACTGTACTAAACTGAGCTGCTTATTCTGATATTGGACTGTACTGACTAGTGCGAGAGTCTATAACTGACATATAACTACGTGAGCTAGACGTGGAGTCTGATGTATACACCCCATCGGTAGGACCCAATATACCTTGCCAGGGTATAAAGGCATGAACTGGGTGATCACAAAAATATTTGGGGCCTATCAAGCCAAGAAATACTGTGACCTATGCTGGCAACGTAGTTTTGGGAACCTGGGTGCGATGGAACCCCAGCCTGCTCGGTGCTAGGTTCTACTCCCACTGGAAAAACCTAAACTGAGCTACTAAGCTGATAGCTTGAAGCTGGGGCCCAAGACTAGTCCGGGATGAATAACTGCATGTACCTTGAGAGCCTTGTCGGACCATATTCTGAACCTGGGTTCTAAGATTGGTCAGAGCTGCTTATTTATAAGCGTCGTAACCATCTACAGAACAACTAATAACTGAACTGGGGTCCTGGGGCTGGTCAGAGCTATAACTGAATGTCATGACCGCCTAATGGACCAAATAACTGAAAGCTAAATCTATGTCTGAAAACTGGGAGGCAGCACTGAAACCTTGAAAATAAACTAGAGTCAAATTGATTAATTGACATTTTTTGGATGACACCGAGGTTGCTAAAATCTAACTGAAGCTAGACTGATATAATTTTGACTGAGACTAGACTGACTGTGTTCTAACTAACTAGATCACCAAGAAGCTAATAGAGAATTTCATTCAACATACTAAAGTCATTCTGATTCATGGGATATTTACCCAACACATACGTAAAGCAAGACAATTCTAGGAATTCAACCCAAAGAATTCTTCATTCACTAGAGGGAATTTAACAAGTAAAATCATTACTCAAAAGTTAGGGCTTAAATTCACTTTTGTAATAATATCGACAATTTGATGAGGAAACTGATTAAGATTATATTAACAATAAGTATAAACATCATTCTCAGTGAAATCTACGAAAATAAACATGAATTCTTCTCATACTCGAAAGCTCAGGGCTTAAAACCGATTGAAGAAATTGAGGAGGACTTTGGGGACGCATAGGATGGACAATACCCTTTCTAAAACCCCACATACCTGGCGAAGAAAACTGGAGAATCTGCCTGAAAATCGAAGAGAAAAGTTCAGCCCTAGCTCTTGTTCTGAAATACTCTGAGAGAGAATTCTATGATGTTCTGCTGAGGATTAGTGTGAGAATGAGGGGAGGAACCGTTTTTCCCCAGTAAAACATTTGAAATTAGTTCTTAAACGACGTGGTTTAATGCTTGGGATAATAGGAAATTACTAAATAGCCTTTAGAAATTCACAGGGAAAACTGTCAGTTGCCTCTAATGGATGACCTAACGACTTGTTACCAGGTCCAATGAGTCATTGGGTCCTTCCATCAAGTTCACTGGAAAAAATCTACTGACTCCTGATGGGCACATGATGAGTCGTCATGCCTGGGGAAGACTCGTCGTATCAGTCGTTAGGTACACTGGTAAGAAAGCTAGAAAGGACTGGAAACGAAGGACCTGACGAGTCGTTACTACTGATGACGACTCGTGGTGACCTTCCGTTAAGTACATTGTAAAATCCTCGAATATCTGAACTTCAGCTTGGCAACAGGCGACTTAGCAAGTCGTAGGGCCTGCTAACAACTCATGATGTCATCCGTTAGGAATATAGGTGTAACTTCTTGGCATCTTTCACACGGTTGACCAGACGAGTCGTTGGCCCCCTTAACGACCCGTCAGGTTGGTCGTTCTGCAACTTTTTCGTAGTTTTCCAGATTTTCTGATTAAAGTCTCGGATATTGATTTTGAGCTTCAGGGGTATTATAATATCTCCCCCATGGAAACATTCGTCCTTGAATGTTAGAAAGCTCATAGCAACCACAAAAATAATAATCAAGGTATTCCAATACAACTCATACAACTTTAAAACGACCGAAATGACTACCTCTATTTCAGAGAATATAACTGAACAGAATTTTGCTTTTCGTAAACACAACCCAAGTCAGAAAAAAAATTTATTTACATGAACTAATTTCAACAACTAGTTCAGGACTTAAAACAAAATTCACTTATCAAGATACAACACAGTCGGTAGAGAACAAGTGTGGGTATTTGGCTCTTATGTCTGCTTCGGCCTCCCACGTAGCTCCTTCAACTTGTTGATTCCTCAATAAAACCTTGACTGAATCTATTTCCTTATTCCTCAATCTATGAACCTGACGGTCTAGGATTTGGTTTGGTACCTCCTCATAGGTGAGGCTATCCTTGACTGCAACACTATCCAGTGGCACCATAGAGGTTGGATCTCCGATACATTTTTTCAAAAGTGATACATGGAAAACTGCATGTACAACTACTAGTTCTGAAGGCAACTCTAGCTCATAGTCCACCTTGCCGATACACCATGAAATTCTATAGGGTCCCACATACCTAGGACTGAGTTTCCCCTTCTTTCCAAAACTCATTACCCCTTTCATCAGAGAAATTTTCAAGTATACCCAGTCATCAATAGAAAACTCCAGCTCTCTTCTTCGCACATCAACATAGGATTTCTGACGACTCTAGGCTGTTTTCAATCTTTTCCTGATGAGTTGAACTTTTTGAATTGCCTTGTGAACCTAGTCTTCCCCTATCAAAGTAGCTTCACCGACTTCAAACAAACCTATAGGAGATCTACACCTCCTACAATATAATGCCTCAAACGGGGCCATCTGAATGCTGGAATGGTAGCTATTGTTGTACGCAAATTTGATAAGAGGCAAATGGTCATCAAAATTACCCTTAAAATAAATCGCGCATGCTCTTAGCATATCCTCCAAGGTTTGTATGGTCTAGTCATCTTTCCATCGGTCTGCGGATGAAAAGCGGTACTGAGTTTGACCTGAGTGCCAAGTCCTTTCTGAAAAGACTTCCAGAAATGGGAGGTGAACTGGGCCCTGTCTGGAATGATGGACAAGGGTACCCCATGAAGTCTGACTAACTCTCTGATATAAAGTTTGGCATAGTCCTCCACTGAGTCTATGGTTTTGACTGGAAGGAAGTGAGCTAACATGGTCATCCGATCTACTACCACCCAGATTGAGTCGCGCGGCCGGCGAGTCTGTGGTAGACCTGTAATAAAGTCCATATTTACCTCTTCCCACTTCCACGTGGGCATACTGATATCATGAGCTTTTCCCCTGGCCTTTGATGTTCCACCTTGACTTGCTGGTAGTTTGGGCACTTTGCTACGAATTCGGAAATTTTTCTTTTCATTCCATTCCACCAGTAAATGTCCCTCAAGTCATGGTACATTTTAGTAGCACCAGGGTGAATGGAATACCTTGAGCTGTGTGCCTTAGCCAAAATCTGCTGTCTCAACTCACCAACATCTGGCACACACAACCTTCCTTGGTAACGGAGCACTCCATCTCCCCCTTGCAAGAATGCCTCAACCTCTTTTTTGAGGACTGATTTCTTGAGTTTAAGTAGAATTGGATCTTCTCTTGTATGGACTTAACTTCAACTACCAAAGATGAATCTTACCCATTTTGCACAACTACTCCACCTTCGACTGAGCCTATCAGCTGCACCCCTAACCGGGCTAATCTATGAACATCCCTTAGAAATTTTATTTTAACCTTCTTCCACATGAGTTACGTTACCCATAGACATTCTGCTTAGAGCATCAGCCACTTCGTTGGCCTTACCCGGGTGATACAACACACTCATGTCATAATCCTTTAGCAGTTCCGACCACCGTCTCTAGCACAGGTTTAAGTCTTTCTGGCTGAACACGCATTGAAGGATCTTGTGATCTGTGAACACGTCCACGTGAGCTCCGTACAAGTAGTGTCTCCATATTTTTAATACGAATACCATCGTTGCCAACTTCGAGTCATGATTTTGATAATTCTTTTTGTAAACTTTGAGTTGCCTAGAGGCATAGGCTATCACTTTTCCCCGCTGCATCAGAATGCAACCAAGTCCAACTCTGGAGACGTCAGAATATGCTACAAACCCATATGTTCCTTCTAGCAGGGTCAAAACTAGAGCAGTAGTGAGTCAAGTCTTCAGCTCCTGAAAAGTCTTCCCACATTCATCTGACCACTAAAATCGTACCTTCTTCTAGGTTAACTTGGTCAGAGGGGATGCTATGGAGAGAAACCTTCAACAAACCATTGGTAATAGCCTGCTAAGCCCAAGAAACTCCTGATCTTGGTAGGAGAGGTAGGTCTGGGCCAATCCTTTACTGCTTAAATTTTATGAGGATCTACTTGTATCCCTTCACTAGTTACCACATAACCCAAGAATGACACAAAATTCAACCAGAATTCACACTTGCTGAATTTGATGAATAGCTGGCAATCTCGGAGGGTCTGCAATGCTAACCTTAGATGATTGGCATGCTCTTCCTTATTTGTAGAGTACACCAGAATTTCATCAATAAATACGATGACAAACATATCTAGGTACGACTTAAAAACCCTGTTCTTTAGGTCCATGAAGGCTGCTAGGGCATTTGTTAACCCAAAGGACATCACCACAAACTTGTAGTGACCATACCGAGTTCTTAATGCTATTTTCGGTATGTCACTCTCTCTAGCCATTAACTGATGGTACCTCGACCTGAGGTCGATCTTGGAAAAGCAACTGGCTCCCTAAAGTTGGTCAAATAGATCGTCAATTCTAGGCAAAGGGTACCTGTTCTTTACTGTGACCTTGTTTAGTTAACGGTAATCTATGCATATTTTGCGGGTACCGTCCTTTTTACGCATGAATAGCATTAGAGAACCCCAGGGAGAGATGCTAGGTTTGATGAAACCCTTGTCAAGAAAGTCCTTTAACTACTCTTTCAACTTCTTAAGCTTAGATGGAGCCATTTTGTAAGGAGGGATGGAGATGGGCTGAGTGTCTGGAAGGAAATCTATTTCGAAGTCTATTTCTCGTTCAGGGGGAACACCAGGAAGATCTTTAGGAAATACATCTGGGAACTCGCTGACAACTGGAACTGACTGAATGGTTGGGGCCTCAGAGTTGGAATCTTTGACCCAAACTAGGTGATATAAACATTCCTTAGAAATGAGTTTCTGGGCCTTAAGGAAGGAAATAAACCTACCCTTTGGCGCTGAACCGCTGCACGACCATTCTAACACGGGCTCATTTGGAAATTGAAATTTGACAACTCTAGTCCTGTATTCAACTGAGGCATAGCAGGAGTGTAAACAATCCATGCCTAGAATAAGGTCGAAGTCGACCATGTCTAGCTCTACAAGATCAGCTGAAATGATTTTATTCAAGACTAAGACTGGGCATCTTCTACACACCCGACTGGCTCTAATTGACTCACCAACTGGGGTGGAAACTGAGAAGGGTTCTGATAGGACCTCTGGACTGATGGTGAATTAAATTTCGACATATGGAGTTACAAATAAAAGAGTAGATCCTGGATCTAGGAGGGCATACACGTCTAGGTGAAAGAGACATAACATACCAATAACTACATAAGGTGAGCTTTCTTGATCCTGACGAGAAGAGAGAGCATAAAAATGATTCTGGCATTGACCGCCATCTGTACCTGATGGGCTGGCCTGCTGAGCTGGTCGGCCTGCTGGAGCTGATGATGTAGTGGATTGTGATTTCCCTCGCCCTACTAATGGGAACTCCTTAAGCTTGTGTCTAAGCTGTCCACACCCAAAGTAGCTCTCTCGTCCCTGAAGGCATTCTCCTGGGTGATTCCTACCACACTTGGGACAAGCTGGATACTTGTTTCCTATACTGTGGGCCTGAGACAGAGTGCCAGAAGACCCACCCCTCCGATCTTGGCGGGACCGAAAGGTTGGGGCACTGGCTAAGCTAGGTGCTGGGGCCCTCTACTGCTGCTGCATTGGGCGGCTACTATCACCAGATCTCTGGTGTACAAAATCTATATGACCAGTTCTTTCCCTCTTGTTCTTACATTCCATATCTTTGAACTTCTCAGCCTCAATCTGTTGGGCATACACAATTAAGCTAGAAAGGTCCATGTCCTTGATTAGCATTGTCGTCCTGCACTCTTTGAGGACCAGATTAGCAACTCCATTTACGAACATCAGCTTGCGAGCCCTTGACTCGGCCACCACCTCTGGAGCATACTTTGATAGTCTAGTAAACTCCAGAGCATACTCCTCAACTGTCCGATTGCCCTGCCGTAGGTTCATAAACTCTGCCATCTTAGCCTCCCTCAACTCTCGAGGAAAGAACCTATCTAGAAAAGCCTATCCAGAAAAGCTGTATGAAACTCCTTCCACTCAACTGGTCTTGCTTCTGCTGTCTGCCCCTCATTCCACTGCTCGTACCTAACTTGGGCTACCCCTTTTAGTTGGTAGGTAGACAGGTCAACACTCGCAGAGGAGCTGACACCCATGATCCAAGTGATCTTTTCGATATCATTTACAAAGCTTTGTGGGTACTCTCCCACCTTTGTTCTGTGAATGTATGGAGGGTTCATCCGGGTGAAATCCCGCACCCGGGCATAGCTGCAGACCCATTTATGGCTACTGGAACCACCTGTTGGTTCACTTGATTGGTGACGGTCTGAGCAAGCAACTAAATGGCCTCCCTGAATTTGGCGTTAGACACAGAGTCATCCTAAGGAACTGTCGAAGCTATTGGAGCGGGTTTGTTGGCGTTTTTGGCTCTTCGTCCATTTCCACATCGAGGAGGCATTGTTCACTGAAAGGAAATAGGAAACTATTTAGAAAGACGCCTTTGGAATTTGGACTTTAACGCACGATAAAGAGAATGAACAAAAGGGTTATTTTTCTAATAACATCTTGTAGCCTCCTCGTCATAAGTGTGGAGTGCTTCACACCCATGAAAAGGACTCTACTCGATGCGGCTTTCAGACTTTTCGAGGATGCTGTAAACCTAGTGCTCTGATAAAATGTTTGCCACACCCCTAGCCTACACCCTCGACGTAACACGGTACTTGAAGCCACAAGTGACCCCAAGCCAACCCCTGGTCTTTCATACACAAGCATTCTGAGTAACATGCACAATGAAACTTTTAAATAACAGATTTATCAGTTTAAGAAAATGTAAAGATTGAAAGTAGAGAAAGAAATGATATATCTTAAATACAATTCTGAAAGACAAGTCTGGTCTGAAAGCCAACTACTGAGGAGTTGCTGGGATAGGCCCCCAGCTAACTCTAAGTCGATACAAAACCATATCCAACTGAAGTAAATAAACAAGGTCCTCGAATGATGAGGACTCACACTCTAATCTACTGAAATGGAATGCTTTGAAACTGAAGTAACTATCTATACTGGATCTGAGAATCTGCAGCTGTATCATGAAACGATAAAGAATGAAAAACGTGCGTCAGTACTTTGAATGTACTGAGTAAGTGGGATAAACATACTGAATATAAACTCTGAACTGAAATGACACGCTATGACAAACAAGTAAACTGAATTGAACTACTGATATAATCTGAAATGGTCAAGACAACCCTTTCTGATGGTCAAGGACATGCCCTAAGTCTGAAGCACTGAATCTAAGATAATGTACTGAACTGAGCTGCTTATTCTTATATTGGACAGGACTGACTAGTGGGAGTCTATAACTGACATATAACCACGTGAGGTAGATGTGGAGTCTGATGTATACACCCCATCGGTAGGACCCAATATACCTTGCCAGGGTATAAAGGCATGAACTGGGTGATCACAAAAGTATCTGGGGCCAATCAGGACAATTAATACTGTAACCTACGCTGGAAACATAGTTCTGGAAACCTGGGTGCGCTGGAACCCCAGCCCGCTCGGTGCTAAGTTCTACTCCCACTGGAAAACCTAAACTGAACTACTAAGCTAATTGCTCAAAACTGGGGCCCAAGACTAGTCAGGGACGAATAACTGCATGTACCCTGAGATCCTTATCAGAACAGATTCTAAAACTGGGTTCTAAGACTGGTCAGAGCTGCTTATTTGGAAGCGTCGTAACCGTCTATAGAACAAGTAATAACTGAACTGGGGTCCTGGGGTTGGTCAGAGCTATAACTGAATGTCATGACCGCCTAATGGACCAAATAACTGAAATCTAAATATGAGTCGTAAAATTGGGAGGCACCACTGACACCTCGAAAATAAACTAGAGTCAAACTGATTAGTTAACATTTTCTAGACAACACTGAGGTTGCTAGAATATGACTGAAGCTAGACTGATATAATTTTTACTGAGACTAGACTGATAGAGTTCTGTGTTCTAACTAACTAGATTACCAAGTAGCTAATTGAGAATTTCATTCAACGTACTAAAGTCATTCTGATTCATGGGATATTTACCCAAAACATATGTAAAGCAAGACAATCCTAGGAATTCAACCCAAAGCATTCTTCATTTACTATAGGGATTTTAACAAGTAAAATCATTGCTCAAAAGTTAGGGCTTAAATTCAATTTTGTAATAATACTGACAATTTGATGAGGAACTGATGAGATTATATTAACAATAAGTATAAACATTGTTCTAAGTGAAATCAACGAAAATAAACATGAATGCTTCTCATACTCGAAAGATCAGGGCTTAAAACTGATAGAAGAAATTGAAGAGGACTTTTTGAACGCAAGGGAAGGACAATCCCCTTGCTAAAACCCCACATACCTGGCGAAGAAACTTGTAGAATCTGCCAGAAAATCAAAGAGAAAAGTTCAGCCCTAGCCCTTGCTCTAAAATATTCTTAGAGAGAATTGTACGATGTTCTGCTAAGGATTAGCGTGACAATGAGGGGAGGAACCATTTTTACCCACTAAAACGTATGAAATTAGTGCTTAAACGACGTGGTTTAATGCTTGGGAGAATAGGAAATTACTAAATAAGCCTTAGAAATTCACTGGAAAAACTTTCAGGCGCCTCAAATAGATGACCTAACGACTCGTTACTAGGTCCAATGAGTCATTGGGTCATTCCGTCAAGTTCACTGAAAAAAATCTACTGACTCCTGACTGGCACATGACCAGTCGTCATGACTGGGAACGACTCGTCAAGTAGGCCATCAGGTACACTGGTAAGAAAGATAGAAAGGATTGGGAATGAAGGACCTGACGAATCATTACTGCTGAGGACGACTCGTGGTGACCTTTCATCAAGTACACTGTAAAATCTTCGAATTTCTGAACTTCGTCTTGCCAATGGGTGACTTAGCGAGTTGTATGGCCTGCTAACGACTCATGATGTCGTCCTTTAGGAATACTGGTGTAAATTCTTGGCATCCTTCACACGATTCACCTGACGAGTCGTTGGGTCCCCTAATGACCCGTCATGTTGGTGGTTCTGCAACTTTTCTATAGTTTTCCAGATTTTCTGATGAATGTCCCGGATATTGATTTTGAGCTTCTGGGGCATTACAATTACGAAAAGACCCTTACTAAATTTGGAGGAAAACACTATCAGGTGACCTTAACGGGTGACCTGATGAATCATCAGGACGGGCAATGACTCGTCCAGTCACCCGTCAAGTACATTGGTCAACTGATTTGTTGGGGCTCGCAATGGGGGACATAATGACTCATGCATTGAGAGCACGACTCGTGGTCACCTTTTGTCTGGTACACTACCTTAATTTTCAAGAAAATTCAACTTATTTCTCACGACTCACCTCACGAGTAGTTGGGACAGACCACGACTCCTGGGGTCCTATCCATTAGATACACTGGTCATCCTCCTGAAGAAAGTCCAACTCCACCCCACGATTGACATGATGACTCATGGTGGCTGACCATGAGTCGTTCCTTCACTCATGGGGACCTCACTCATTCACTCTTCTAGGCCTCCCCATGAGCCACCTGACGACTCGTCCTGTGCCTGCAACATCAATATCCCAATTTTCCCATTTCAACTCCAAGGTCCGTCTTTGAGCTTTTGGGGTATAACAATATCTCCCCCTGGGAACATCCATCCTCGAATGTTAGAAACACATAGAAAATGAAGAAACATGCAATCATCATATGCAAATACTGATTATTAAAATCAAAAACTGCCCGAATGACTACCTCCAAAAAGAACTACATAGCTGAACCGAATTCAGACATCACATACATTTATCATAACATAATTCAAACTTGCACACATGAACTAAACATGGAAACTGATTAGGGAATTAGGGCAAAAACTGATACCTAAAATTGAAACTGAGCCGATAGGGAACAGGTGGGCGTATTTAGCCATCATAGCCACTTCGGCTTCCCGCGTAGCTCCCTCAACATGCTGGTTTCTACACAACACCTTCACCGAAGCTACTTATTTGTTCCTCAGCCTCCTACCTGACAATCCAAGATTTCAACTGGAATTTCCTCATAACTAAGGCTATCTCCCACACCAACTCTCTCCACCGGGATTACTAAAGATGGATCACCCAAGCACTTTTTCAAGAGTGACACATGAAACATGGGGTGAACTAAAGATAACTACGGTGGCAAGTCCAACTCGTACGCCACCTTACCAACTCTTCTCATAACCCGGTAGGGACCAATGTAGCGGGGACTAAGTTTTCCTTTCCTTCCAAACTGCATGACTCCCTTCATGGGAGATACCTGTAGAAATACCTAATCGTCAACCTCAAACTCCAAATCTCTTCTTCTCGCATCAGCATATGAATTTTGATGACTCTGAGCAGTTTTCAGTCTATCCCTTATCAACTCAACCTTCACCATAGCCCCGTGAATCGAGTCTAGCCCTATCATAGCTGCCTCACCAACCTCAAACCATCTGATAGGCGACCTACACCTCCGCCCATAAAGAGCCTCGAACGGTGCCATTTGGATGTTGGAGTGATAGTTGTTGTTATAAGCAAACTCGATCAAGGGCAAGTGGTCATCCCAACTACCTTTGAAATTCATCACACATGCCCTTAACATATCCTCGAGGGTCTGAATTGTTCATTCTGCCTGGCTGTGTATTTGGGGATGAAAGGATGTACTGAGCTTAACTTGAGTCCCAAGTCCTTTTTGTAAAAACGCCAGAATTCGGAGGTAAACTGAGTACCTCGGTCTGAAATAATGGACAAGGGCACTCCATGAAGTCTAACCAACTCCTGAATATACAATCTAGCATAATCATCCGTTGTGGTTTTGACCGGCAGAAAGTGTGCTGCCTTGGTCAACCTGTCGACCACCACCCTAATGTAATCATAATGTCGGTGAGTATGAGGTAGGACTGTAATGAAATCCATATTAATCTCTTCCCACTTCCATGTAGGAATGCTAATATCCTACAATACGCCTCCCAACCTTTGATGCTCAACTTTCACTTGCTGACAGTTCGGGCACTTGACTACGAATTCTGTAATGTCCTTCTTCATGCCATTCCACCAATATATTTCCCACAAATCATGATACATCTTGGTGGCACCCAGATGGATGGAATACCTAGACCCATGTGCCTCATGTAATATCTGGTTTCTCAAATTATCAACATCTGGAACACATAGACGACCCTGGTACCGCAACACCCCATCTCCCCCTTGGGAGAAAACCTTCACCATCTAACTTCTAATGGCTTCCTTCAGCTTTACTAGAATTGGGTCCTCATTTTTCCTGGCCTTCACATCCGTCACCAAGGACGATTCTGATCCGTTTTGCACAACAACGCCACCATCAGTCGAGTCGACCAATCTAACTCCCAGCCTTGCAAGTCGATGGACATCTTTCACCAACTCTTTCTTTCCCCCATCCACATGGGACACACTCTCCATAGAGAGTCTACTGAGTGTGTCAGCTACCACATTAGCCTTACCCGGGTGGTAAAGAACACTCATGTCATAGTCCTTTAGTAACTCCAACCACCTCATTTGTCGAAGATTGAGATCTTTCTGTGTGAACACATATTTCAAGGTCTTGTGATACGTGAATATATCCACGGGGATCCCATACAAGTAATGTCGTCATATCTTCAATGCGAACACCATCGTAGCCAATTCAAGATCATGGTCGGGTAGTTCTTTTCATGAACTTTCAACTGTCTCGAGGAATATGCTATCACCTTCCCATGTTTCATCAACACACACCCGAGTCCAACTCGCGAAGCATCACAATACACTACAAAACCATTTGTACCCTAGGTAGGGTCAACACTGGTGTTGAAGTGAGTCGGGTCCTCAACTCTTGGAAGCTTTTCTCACAAGCCTCCGACCATTGAAACTGCACCTTCTTCTGAATCAACTTGGTAATGGTGCGGTAGTAGATGAAAAACCCTCTGCAAATCTCCGATAGTAACCCGTTAAGCCCAAAAAGCTTCTGATATCTGATGGGTTCATTGGTCTGAGCCAATTCTTTACCGCCTCGATTTTTTGAAAGTCTACTTTTATGCCCCCACCTAATACCACATAACCAAGAAATACCACTGAATCCAACCAAAACTCACATTTGTTGAACTTTGCATACAAATGACGATCCTTGAGGGTCTGAAGCACTATTCTCAAGTGAGTGACATGCTCCTCCTCGCTCCGAGAGTATATAAGGATGTCATCAATGAACACAATCGCGAACATGTCCAAATATTCCTTGAACACCCTATACATTAGATCCATAAAAGCTGCAGGGGCATTGGTTAGTCCAAAAGACATAACAACAAATTCATAGTGACCATACCGAGTCCTGAAACTGGTCTTCGGGATGTCACTCTCCCGAACCCTAAGCTGGTGATACCCGAACTTGAGATCAATCTTGGAGAAACACTTGGCACCCTGAAGCTGGTCAAACAAATCATCGATCCTGGGTAAGTGGTACCTATTCTTGACGATAACCTATTCAACTGCTAATAGTCAATACACATTCGAAGGGAACCGTCCTTCTTTCGAACAAATAGTAATGGTGCACCCCATAGAGACTTACTCGACCTAATAAATCCCTTATCTAACAGGTCCCTCAACTGATCCTTAAACTCCTTTATCTCAGTTGGAGTCATTCTGTAAGGCGGAATATATATAGGCTACGTTTCGGGAAGAAGATCTATACCGAAATCAATCTCCCGCTCAAGAGGGACACCTGGAAAATCATCAGGAAAGACCTCTGTATACTTAAGTACTACTGCTACGGACTGAATGGTCGGGGTCTCGGACTCCACGTCCTTAACCCTAACTAGATGGTACATGCAACCCTTATAAACTATCTTCCTGGCCTTAAGGTAGGAAATAAATCGACCTACAGGCACAACTTAACTACTCTTCCATTCTAAGACAGGCTAACCCGGAAATCTGAACTCTACTGATCGGGTTCTTTAATTAACTAAAGCATAGCATGCAAATAGACAATCCATACTGAGAATAACATTAAAATCAGTCATGGCTAACTCTATCAAGTCTGCTAAGGTGACCTTATGAATAACTGAGACCGGGCAATCTCTATACACTCGTCTAGCTATAACTGAGTCACCTACTGGAGTAGAAATTGAGAAGCGCTCGGATAAGACATCGGGATTGACTCTGAATCTACTGGCTATATATGGTGTCACAAAAGATAGGGTAGCCCCCAGATCTAGCAATGTATATATATTAATATGAAAGACTCTCAACATACTGGTGACTACATCGAGTGAGGCCTCCTACTCCTAACCGAGTGGCTAAGGCATAAAACCTATTTTGGCACTGCCCGCCAGCTGTGCTAGTGATGCCCCCTAATATGCTGTGCATGGGGGTGGGGCTGCTGAACTAGAAGCTGGGCCTCGACCCCAACCTGATCCTGTCTCGTAGCAGGACAATCTTTGAGCATATGTCCAAGTTTCCCACATCCAAAACATGCTCTTGACCCTGACAAAAACTGGCCTGTGTGCCCTCGATAACACCTGTGATAATCTGGGATGCTTGAATCTACGGGTCTGCTTCTATGACACCTCAAGCCTGATGCTCGCCCTCTCTGATCATGTCTGGGCCTAGATGGCATACTTAGCGCTGAAGATGTTGGGGTTGATGATCTCTGGTGGGTTTGTTGTCGGTGCCCACCATCGGACCTCTACTAAGAGAATCTGTGGTCCTCAGTCCTGGCCCTCTTAGCCTCCCTCTCCCTCGAATGTGCTGCCTCCATCTGCTAAGCGTACGAGACAATGCTAGGGAAGTCCATGTCCTGATGGAGCATAGCTGTCTTGCAGTCCTTGTCCAAATATCCTGTTATACAATGCACAAACCTGCTCACTCGCGCCCGCTGGTCGGTCACTAATTCTGAGGCATACTTAGATAGGCTGGTGAACTCAAGGGTGTTCTCCTACAAAGTCATCCTCCCTTGCTTTAAATTCAAGAACTCGGCTGCTTTCAACTCCCTCATCTCTCTAGGGAAGAACCGATCTAGGAATGCAACCTGAAACTCCTCCCATGTGATCGGACTTGCTCCTACTACCCTCCTGTACTTCCACTAACGGAACCAAATATGTGCGACCCCCTTCAATTGGTAGGAGGCCAACTCTGCGCACTCAACACTACTCACCTGTATAACCTGGGTGATCTTGACAATCTCATCAATAAAATCATGCAGGTCCTCACCTACCTTGGACCCCAGAAACTTCGGCGGGTTCATCCTCAAGAAGTCCATGACTCGAGCCGCCGCCACATTTCCATTTTTTGAAACATGCGCAACGGCCTGCTGATTTTACCTGAGTGGTCAAGGCCTACGCAATCATCTAAATGGCAGCTTGGAACTTAGCATGAGTAGTTGGCTCCAGTGCCTAAGGCTCCTGAACTGGTGGAGCTGGCTGATGCTCATGACCATTTCTCTTATCGTGGCCTTCACCACCTCCATTCCATCTTCCATTCATCCTTCTAGGATCCATGATTCTGCAATCGCAAACAACAAGAATTAGGAGGATAGAAAGGCTTTTCATTGCATGACATAGATTATGAAAGAAGGAAACATTTCCTAAAACGTCGAGTAGCCTCTTTGTCATAGGTGTGACGCGCTTCACACCTATGGAAAAGACTCTACCTGAAATGGATTTTGGACTCCCTAGGACACATCAAACCTATGGCTCTGATACCAAGTTTGTCACGACCCAAGCATAGAGCCGGATCATAGACACGGGACAAGGGACCCCGAGAGACCCCAAGTCTACCCATGAAATAAACATTCAACTAACTAATTCAATAAACATGAAGAAAACATAATTATAAACTCAGCGGAAGTCTAACTTAACATAACAACAGAATCACATCCGAAGCTGAATACACGTCTAAGTCCGGTAAGCCTCTAATCTAGACGAGCTGATGGGACAACACCCCCAACTAGCTCAACAATATTGAAATTGAAAATACAACCAAGATATCTAGTCCTCAAAAGATGAGGACTCACCAATCAAGCAGGTGTTGACTCTGATAAGCGACTATGAACGGGGATGAACCTGAGAATCGAACCCTGCATCATGAAACGATGCAACATAGAAAATATGCGATCAGTACGTGGAATGTACCAAGTATGCAAGGTAAGTAAGACCTCCTTAGTAACATAAATCATTTTAAAAACATTCATACATATCATAAGCTTTTAAGAGTAAGTAGAGGACTACATGCATTTATTCTGAAATCGTACTCATATCATAACGTGTTCATGCATAGCCTTAGAACGTCATAACTGACTCAAATGACTCAAGCTGAAACATTACATATATATCAAAAACTGAACAATGAGTCAAACCTTGATTTTTGAACATTCATGCATAAGTAATTGTCATGAGTGATGAAAATGCAAAATCAAATGATATAGATGTAGGAGACTCATCACATAACTGACATACCACAATAGAGTTTACGTGGTCCCAACTATCACACTTAAGTGGGTAGAGTCGTCCATAACCTTGTCAGGGCGATGGACGATACCATGATATCGACATCAAGAGGAAGGGCCAACCGGGCCAGGGATAGCTCACGAGGGCGGTCCCAATAATATATTAGTATCAACCTATGTTGGCGCACAGTTCTGGGTCATACGGTAATCAACCCTTAACCCACTCGGTGCTAGACTCTTCTCCTAAAACTGCAATGCTCTACGACGTGTATAACGAAGCTCAACATCGTCTATTAACGAAGCTCAACATGAAATCATGCATAACTCAACATCATATGAAATGAAGCTCAACAATGTCTATTGACCAAGCTCATAATGAAATCATGCATAGACTAGACATCATATGGATATGAAGCTCAACATTGTCTATTGACAAAGTTCAATAATGACCTACATCTCAATTATGAAATCATGCATATGAGAAGCTTCATTTCGAATACCAGAAGCTCAATCATAAGTGGGAACATCTACTCCAAATCATATGGTAAGCTACGTATAGAAATGTTCACTCAACATACCACAAGCTAGAGTTTATGATAAAAATTGGAAAATTACACTTCAAACAATGTGGTAAGCTTATGTCGGAAAAATCATAACTTTAAATCGACATATGGGCATCACCCAAGGCTCTATCATGCTTGGATCTAATCAATTCACTTTCGAAACAACTGCATAATCATGGGTAGATTTAGAAACATGATTTTCATCATCAATTGCATCATCATCACACATTTACCAAAAATCTCTTCCTTTATGAACTCTTCACCCATGGGTGTTTTAGATTCAAATTTTGGAAAATAAATTCTTATAAGGGAAAAAAGTTAGAATTTTCCCAAGAATCATCAATCATCAATATAAACTCAATTTAATCATACCCATGTATACGAATTGAAGAATCATACAATTAGCAAAACCCCATACTTGATCATAAACAATTTCATAACATTTTGATAGGGAATGGGCATAGGTGTGGAAGAGAATATCCACTCATAGCCTTACATACCTGGGAATAGTGAATTCTAACACCCTCTAATTGCCCAGCTGAGATTCCAATTGGAAACCTAGAGATTTCACCTTGAACCTCCTCTTCAAACCTTCCAACTTGCTGCATGAGAGTAATGGATTAGAATAGGTTTTCCCCCGCTAAAACCCACTAAAACGAACCTGAAACGATGTAGTATAGGTATTAGGAACTTAGGAATTACGAAAAGACCCTTACTAAATTCGCAGAAAAATACTGCCAGGTGACCTTAATGGGTGACCTGATGAATCGTCTGGATAGACAATGACTCGTCGAGTCGCCCGTCAAGTACACTGGTCAACTGATCCGCTGGGACTCACAACGGGGGACATAACGACTCGTGCCTCGAGATCACAATTCGTGGTCACATTCCGTCTAGTATATTGCCTTAATTTCCAATAAAATTCAACTTGTTTCTCACAACTCACCTCATGAGGCATTGGGACAGACCACGACTCATGAGGTCCCATCCATTAGATACAATGGTCATCCTCCTGAAGAAATTCCAACTCCACCCCACGATTGACATAACGACGCATGGTGGCTGACCACGAGTCATTCCTTCACTCGTGGGGACCTCACTCATTCACTCTTCCAGGCCTCCCCACGAGCTACCTGACGACTCGTGGGGTCTCCTTGTCTCATGACTCGTCCTATGCATGCAACATCAATATTCCAATTTTTCCATTTCAACTCCCGGGTCCGATCTTTGAGCTTCAGGGGTATAACATCCTCTCTCTTCACTCGCATTGAAAAATCCTATCGCTCCTTCTCTGAGCGTATCATAATATGCTGAAGTACTTTCTTGACCATTGTTAACTCTTGATGTTTTTTAAATCCTTTTTTTTAAATCTCTGCCCCTGCGCGTGCTATGCCTTTGAGTCATTTTTTCTGATAAAGGGGGAGAACTTGTCTGGTCTCGGGGATTAGTGACTAGGCCTTGATATTTTGGATGTTTCTTGCTGGTAATGTTTTGGTGACATGGTGACTTGTGCTTATATCAACTAGTTCTGGATGACTCATTTTTATTGTCTCATTTTTATTATCCTTTTTTTTAGGTCTGACTTATTTTTCGCTGTTACTTTATATGGCTCAAAGAAAATAGCTTCTAACACACTCTGTCAAGTCCATTTAGATAGCATATGCAAAATGAATGACATGCATCAAGTGAGGGGGAGAACACTCAGAACAACATGCATCAAGTAAGGGGGAGAAAATCAAAAGAAGATCGCCTCTTCAAGGAAGTGTCTCTAAATCACATCCCCAAGATTGTCATCATCAAAAAGTGGGAGATTGTTGAACTAAAACTTGGTATATTATTTTAATGATGACTAATCAATTCTATTTAATGTAGGACAAAAAGGGACTGCAAGAAATCCACTATTAAAGGAAGGACTCGAAGTCAACTATCTACAAGGAAGGACCGAGAAGTAAAATGTCAAAGATCGCAAATCAATTAACAGAAGTCAAAACATCCTGCCCGGATATGGATCAATCGCCTACAGGTAAACCAAATCATCAAAGGAATAAAAGAGGAAGCGAAATCAATCAGCTATCAATCAGTTAAGGAGAAAATCAAGTATCAGAGTCAATCAACTGTCAATCAGCCAAGGAGAAAATCAAATCATCAATGAAATTGAAAGGCCGAAGAATATCAAGAAGAAAAGATTCAAGGATTCTACAGAAGGAAGATCAATACCATCTGAGAGAAAAGGTATGCTCGACATCTCAATTGATGATCATCAAGATCTCAATCATGTATCTATCTAGTGTGATTGAGATAAAAAAACCCTTGGGTTACCTTAGAGCAAATCAATCAAGATCAAAAGGATTGATCTTCCACATTTTTTCAGACAATATCTTACACTACAAAAAGGAAGTGAAGACTTCATGAAGACTACGCAACTTCACTTGATCAACCTGAAAACTTCTTGTCTTACTTATTCATTGTATTTTGAAAAGAAATACCAGTGATCTTAATTGAGAGAAATACTTAGGTAGATATACAGGTAGAGATTGTGTCATATCAACTGTTGGTGAACCACGTTATAATCCAACCTCTCTCAAGCTCTAAGGAAACCTTTGTAACCCAAGGGGACTGAACTAGGTACCAACCTTATGATCCGAACTCGTATACACCTGGTGTGTCATTTATATTCCTGCAATTTACTGCATTTTGATTATTATTGCACTAATTTCTTCGGCCGGAACGTAGCCGACTTAATGTTCCTGAGAGTCGACTGGACTATACTTACATTAAATTTTTAAAATCATCCCCCCACACATTTGTTTATTAGAAACAATTCATTTTTATGTAATTTATACTAACTTATTATATTTTTCCTATGGCCCTTATATTGTTTCTATATTTACTTGTATAATGTTATTCCGTCATATTGAATTGCTCCTGAAGAGCAGGTGATTACTTGACTTCCCGATTTTCTCCCTTTTATTACCGCAAGCTCTTTATCTTGTTTTACACCATGAGTTAAATTCTTTTATTTAACTCCTTCAGTGCATAACAGAACACATGGAACTAGTAATGAGATATAGTTGTAGTGTTTGTCTGGACACTGTAGTGATGATGTCGAGCTCAATCATCACCACAAACTGCCAATGAAACAAGGTATATTTCCCTTTGTTTCATACGAGAACATCCCTCTTGCTTTGCTCCTCGAACCTACCAACTGTTAAAAAGAGAAAATACTTTTCACTTGGATGTTGAGGCCATTATATATATATATATATATATATATATATATATATATATATATATGTATATATATAATGACAACTTCGATGGGTAAACTATTTTATGCATGTACCAGTGAAGAATATTTTGGGGGTAAAGAAGAAAATGATTGGACTATAATTAACAAAGACTAACCAAACATTTATAGCAGGTTCCATTCCTTATTTTTTAGGTTATTTGTCCTACTTAATATAGTAATTTGCATGAGTAGATGTTGAAATTTTTTTTAGCTGTCAGCCTAGAGAAGTTAAACTCTTTCTATAGTCGCGTTTTAGTATCATCTGGATCAGATTATCTATATGTATTTTTCAGGACATAAATCATGAAGCCCTAGATATAAGAAAATAATGTTTCCTATATTCAAAGCTTTGTAGTAGTAAATTATTAATAGTAGTGTGAAAATTTATTAGAGTTCAATTATACACGTACGGTCGCAATCTTGATTAACTGTTGAAACAGATTTACTTTTTGGAGAGTCGGATAGAATGTCACATGATTCTACTATCCTTTATTGTATGATTCTTGGTGTTCATATATAGGAAAAAAAGAAAATTAAATATGTCCAACTAGACAAGAAAATGTAAACAAAGAAAAAAGCGGTGGGTGGAGGAACCCAGTGTCAAAGTTGGTGTACTTGTTTTAGAAAGAAACGAGCAACTAGAATACAAAGTTGAGAGTTAAGACCCCTGATGCGACTAGAAACCAACTCATCCACAGATATTTACCTACATGCATATGTTTGTCTTTGTTCTCAACTAAACAGAGGGCAAACCATCTCATTTTCCCCAATTGCAATGAATAACACAAACTGGGAACAATACCTGAATGTTTCCTAATATTATAGACAAAATCAAGCTGAATTCATCCCCTGTTGGACCTTATTTTCTTCTTTTTAACGAGTCTGCTACTGGTGAATGGTTAAAAACTACTCCTTGATTAATTAGAGTCCTCATTTACAAATCTACTTCTCGTGATTGTTACATGATATTTATTCTTCTAACCACGTAAAGAATTATTGATACTGTTAGAGTGAATAATGTAATGCAAAGAGAGGGGCAGTTTAGTAATTAGTTAAGCAGTTATGCAAATTAGTTACTTATATCCTGTTTGGCCAAGTCTTTTGAAGGCCAAAAGTACGTTTTTTTTTAAAGTGACGTTTTCGGCCAAATACTAATTATTGCTCAAAAATGCTTCTTAAAGTTATTGGCCAACTACAGACTGCTTTTCATCAAAAGTACTTTTTTGAAAAACACTTTTCAAAATAAGCTGATTTTAGAATTTTGACCAAACAAACTATCAATTTGTTTTAAGATTCCTTGTATATACACTCATTGTAGCTAATTTTGAGATCAGAATATTGAAGAGTAATAATACAAACTCTAGATCAAAATATTAAAGAGTAATAACACGAACTCTCTCTAAACTTCTCTTTCTTCGTCTTCTTCTTGGATTGAATTAGGATTCTTACACAATTTTCTTGTTCAAAATACATCATGGTATCATAAGGACCTATTGAAGAGTAATAATATGAACTCTCTCTGAACCTTTTCTTCATCTTCTTGGATTGAATTAGGATTCTCACATAATTTGCATGTTCACATTACATCATGGTATCAAATGATCTAGCTTGCATTCCAGTTGGCTTAAATCAATTTTTTTGGGTTTTGCAAAATTGATTGAAAATAAAAGTTCTGGGAAAGTCAAGTTCATATGATTCTTGAAGGAAATTCCAAGATGGAAATCACTGAAGAACATGCTAATTAAATCTTAAATGTATTGAATCACACCGACAAGATTTAAGGAACTGGTATGAATCATAATCATTTTTACTTACATTTAATTGATATTGATGGTTGTTTGACAATTTAATTTTAATTGACCAGGAGTGAGAATTACACCTATTGGTATCGAGCTATGAGACTAGCACCACGGGAAAGAAGTAAACTGGGAATGGTAGATGACTCTTGTAGGAAAGAGAAGTTCTCAAAAGGTTTTCTGTATCAATGGGAATGACTGAATTCTATTGTTCTCTCTTGACTGATGAATTTAATATCTAAGGGACTTCTTGAAGGAGTTGTGTTTTCTTTTAGTGTATAGATTATCTGGAAAGATCATAAGGAAAGGTTTGATCGAATTGATAGGTCAAGAACATTTAGCCTACACAAAGATATAGCCACACTAAATCAAGGTACTGTGTCTATGGCTACCTACTATTCAAGAATGAAAGATCTACGGGAAACATTTGAGGCCTTAGGGCTACCTGCTATTCAAGAATGAAAGATCCATGGGAAGAGTTTACGGCCTTAGTGCTTGTGCTTGCATATAGGTATGCAATTTTTGCAAAGGCAGAAACTATTTCAGTTCTTAATGGGTCTAAATGATTCATATCTTCAAGCAAGAAATGAAATACTACTCATGAATCCTCTGCTCTCAGTGAATTAGGCTTTTGCCATGATAGTAGGATATGAGAGTCAAAAGATACTAATAAGCACAAGATGAAGGTTAGTATCCAATCCTACAACTACAATAAGTAATTTTGAGTCAGTGGGTTGGTTATGTACCCTAAAAGAGAAGGAAATTAGAAAGATAAAAGAAATTATAATGTTCAATGTGAATTTTGCAAGATCACAGGGCACACCAAAAAGATTATTGGGAGATCATAGGATATCCACGTGATTTAAATTTTAAAAGGAAAGGGGGAGGAAACAACAATGCTTACAGTGTAATATCAGAAAACAACACTGGTTTTGGGACTCAAAATTTGTTAGACGGGATAAGTCTTCTTTCTACTATGGTCAAAATACAAATGTTTGTGCTAGTGTCAACCATGTGACTAAGAAGAATATAGCTAATCCATTCGGTCAGAATGGCGCTGCAAGTATGTAAGCACTAGGAGGAGCTCCACTACGAATTGGTAATAAATTCACTAGAGAGAAATATGATCAAATCTTGAACATGTTGACAATTCAAATGCCAATATCTCTAATTCTTTGGAAAATAAAGCAGGAGCTCTTTGGTGGAAGAGTGAACGAGATAGGTAAAAAAAGAAAATGACCTTGATCTGTTGCTTAACCAATAAAGAAACAAAGCCTTAAGCATAACTTGTTAAGGTGGATCAACTGATATTCAAAAGATCTCTGCATAGAATACTAGGTGACATATCTTCTATAGTGTTAACAAAATTGTTTCTTGTTAGCACACATGACATCTCATTGATAAATATTCAATTTGTCCATACTCTAAACAAACTAGGAGTCCTTTCCCTGATAATAATATTAGAACTGTAAATGCCTTTGATATGATACATGTAGACATTTGATGTCATTATAAAATAGCTACTTTTAATGGTAACAAATTTTTTCTAACAATAGTTGATGACTTCTCAAGAATGAACCTCTTTTAAAGTAGAAATATGATGTGTGTGTTTCATTATACTATTCTATGAATTATGTTAAGAATCAATTTGGTAAGATGATGTTGGCACAAAATGTGTGTAATTAGCCATTAATTATCTCACATTTTAGCCCTTCTTGTCATCATTATGTATTTATTTTATCATATTCTGCATAATATTGTGGTTTCGATTTGTGCTAACAATTTAGTAATGAAAAGGAAGTCTTTTGAGGCATTTCATCGAATTTTGATGGAAGATCATATGATGATACAAAAATCACAAGTCCTCAAAGGAGTTGCGCAGCCTCTTGTGATGCCAGATTGGCAAGAGAACCTAAATTTTTCCACACGCAGACCATGGGAAAGGTGACACAAGGAATTTGGCTAGCAAAATCAAGATTAAACCATAATGCCACTCCCTTGTGATGCTAGGGTGGTGTGAAGATGAGAATTTTTCTATACCGAAAGCATGGTGAAGGTGTCCCGACCCAAACGTGGACCTTGGATCGAGACACAGGATCTAGAACCACGAATTGCTCCAAGCTAACCCATGACATAAATAATTCTAACATAACAACAACTAATAGAACATATCTTAGAAGAAGCTTTGAAATATATCTAATCAAGAGGAAAGGATAAAAATATGATAACAACACTGTGTCACAAGATGAAACCAACTTGACACTGTCAGAAAGCCACTACTAGTCTGATGAGCTGCTGGACAAGTGCCTAGCTAACTCCAAAATCTGAAACTAAAATAATACTGAAAGAAATGAAACATAACTCCCATCCTCAAAAGATGAGGACTCACCACTGTTAGCTGATAGAGTCTGGAGAATGCTAACCACGGGGCTAAGTTTGAGTACCTAAATCTCTATCATAAAATTATATAGCATAGAGGGTATGCGTTCAGTAGTTTGAATGTACTGAATATGTGGAAAACGTGACTGGAAATGAGAACATGCTATATATATGAGAAGAAGACTATATATAAACATGACTGAATACATAAGTTGAAGTACAGTACAAAGACCCTTTCTGAGATGCATGAATACTGACATGGTAGGCAAGTTTGAAAATGTTCAATGAAATACAATTAAATATAATTTTAGGGTTATGTACATATACTGAAGACTGAATCTGAAATTATAAATCGAAAGTTGTAACTGACATAACTACACTGAACTGAAACTGAAACTATGGGAGTGCTTATTAACCGAAAAACTCCAATGTGAGCCTCATGGAGCCCCACTTGTAACCCCAGTTGGAAGGGTATTCGTACCTTGTCAAGGCTAAGAACCATGACTGGCGTGATATCACTCTTGAACTGAAAGAGACAATCTTAACTAATTACAGCCCCTCCATGCACCCATTGAGGCAAGGGATACATTCTTACTAGAGAGGATATCATATTCCTCGGGATAAGGGAATCATTCTCTACTATTAATAGTCCCTTATCCTACGCTGGTATGTAGCTTTGATACTTGGGTGCGCTGGAACCCTGGCCTGCTCGGTGCTAAGTACTACTCCCAACTGAACACAAGGATACATGTAAACTGATAAACCTAAAACTGATGTCCCACTACTAGTCGAAATCACTTTATCTAAAAGGATCCCAAGAGCCTAAATGACCACAAACATGCTATTATTGAGTGATCAAAAAAGATATTCTAAGACTAGTAACAACTAATTTCTAACTATTAAGAGGCCTAAGAGTCCAGAGAACCATAAATATGCTAATCATACTGAATTCATGAAAATCATAGACCCAAATTGTAGTGCATATCATATGTACTGAAATCATGGAAGGATCATTTATATCAAATGATCAGTATTTTCGAAAATAGTGTTAATAATGATTGGTTCTTCAAAATTATGCTACTATCATATCATGGAAACAAATCATGAATTTGAGAAGGGAATCATGAACATACATAGCTATAGATCATAAAAAGATTGAAAGACATGACTAACATAAGAGAATTCATATGTAGAAACAAAGTCCTAAGACATGCTTTTCTAGGGAATCAAAATAGCTAGGGTTCTGTACATGAATTGGGACAAAAGGATGAAAGAAAATCCTTGTTGATGTATCACATACCTGGTTGAAGAATCCCTAACAACAACTTGAAGCTTGTAGCACCTTAGAGGGAAACCCTAGTTCTTGAGCCCTGAGAGAAGAAGGGAGAATATGTCTTATGGATGATTCTGAGTAGAATGAGAGAGCTAAGAAAATCGCTTTAATTTGACCCAAAGGAAACCTAAAACACCCTACTTTAGGAGTTAAAAGCATAAGAAGTTATGAAAATACCCCTAAAGGTCACACAAAAATTTTTTGTCTACCAGTCGTCATGACTCGTACCCACGAGTCGTTGGTTGCCACCATGACTGATGGTGACAGTCGTTATATGGGAGCTTAATTTTTCACTTCTCTAATATTTTCTCAATAGATACCTATCACGACTCAAAATTGGATATCATGAGTCGTCGTGTGACTCGTGGTCAGTGGAAAACCCTTGCATTTCCCTTGATTCTCCATCCTATGACTCAAAACCACAACACATTATAAGGTCCCATGGGTCGTTAATTGACTTGTTACTTCAGGGCCTTTTTCTATAGATTCTGACTATGACTCATGACCATGAGTCGTTCCACCATAGCATGACTTGTGGTGTGGACTCTTGGTCTGGGGAATGAAAAATTTAGAAGCTTAACATGACTTTTCCAATGATTCGTAATATGAAACCATGACTCGTACGATGAGTCATTCTGAGGAAAAATTACATATTTTTCTGCTGGTCAAATTCCAAATCTTGAGTCTAATCTTAGAAAACTTTGGGGTGTTACAGAAGGTAGTGCGAAGATTCCTGATTTTAGAACCAATAAAGCACTATTGTGTTGCACCTTTGTGACACAAGTGTGGCGCAAAGTCTGAGGTCTTCTCATAAAGATTCCATAGCAAAGGTAGCACAATAAAGCTTGTCTTTCTTAACCTAAATTGCATTATCGCGCCACCCCTCGTGATGCAAGGGCGTTTCAAGATAACATATTTTCTAGTCCAATTAGGATTTTATTTGTTTGCCTTTTAAACAATCTTAAACTATATAAATAGATATTTTTATTGAAAAAAGGGGTTGGATGTTAGAGGTTAGATCTAGGGCAAAGGATGAACTTCTTCTGTTTTGTTTCTTTTATTTATTTCTTTCTTTCATCTAATACTTGTAATCTCATGAATTCTTGGACCATTGCAAGAATTATGAGTAGCTAAACTACTTAGTTTTAGGGTTTTGATGAAAAACATGGAGGTTGATGTTTGACAATATATTAATGCGTAATTGACTTCTACATGAATGTGTTATTTATCTCTTGAGTTTAATTATTTGTTTGCTTGATCACCCTGGAAATAATATTTGTAACTCGTTAATTGAACTTGCAAGAGAAAATTTCAGAGGTAATAAGGAGAAACAGAGATTGTTTGTGAATCTTATAAGGAAAGGGAATTCAATAAGATGTATCACATATTTGGAGATTCACTCTGATAAATTAATAAATAGGTTTTTCTCATATAGGAGAACAAAAGAGCTGAGGGATAAAATCTCAGGATTCATTCAAAAGGAATAGGGAATCCCTCGCATAGTCATAAGAGAGAAAAAAAATCTACTTGTGGGACTGCCCACATCATATACAACCAAAGGAGATCATTGGCCTCAACTTCATTGAGGGGTTGAGGTAGAAATCAAAAACATTAATCAATGCAGCAACTCAGGGACAGTTCTTTTCCAAGATCAATGATGAAATTGAAGCTTTTATAATCTCATGTCTGTAGGTAGCCAAGATTACTAAGAACCGAGTATGGGATTTGTTACAAAAAGGACACTAAGCAAACTAGAAGTTGACGGAGTGGCTGCGGTCCCATCATATATTAGCCAACCGGTAAATGCAATAAACAAGCTTGTCACTATACCAGATATAAGTCAGTTGCAACAAGTTCAGTAGGTACAACCAATGTCATTTGCATCTACATTATGCAGAGAGGGACATGCTTACTCGGGATACTTTTTAAATCTCAAGTCTATCTATTACGGGGACCAGTAGAGTCGTGGTAGGGGATATCAAGGTAACAATTACGATTAAAAGTATAGAAACCCATCAAACACCTTATGGGGTAGGAATCAGAATTAATAGAGGCCAAAGAATGAGTTTCAGTGACCACAGACTTAACAGATCAGTAGTTTGTCAGAAGAGACCATGAAATAGTGGATGGGACAATAAATGTAAATCGTGAATAAAATGCAAAAGTTCATTCACAAGCATGAGCTCTAGATGGGACAGATGGTCATAGCTTAACTTAATAGATCTCAGGGGGAACTATCCATAAACACAGAGAAAAATCCAAATGAGAATGTTATTGCAGTCACTCTGAGGAACGAAAGAGAATTGGAGGAAGCTCCATAAAGTGGTAGGAGGCAGATGTAGAACTTATACAGGCGTAGATCACAGAGATAGAGCATATTATTTTGATCTAGTCATTGGGTTTTTCCTCAAAAATTGCCTCTATACCATCCTTACTAGTATGAGAGCTGCATTCTTTAGTAAGGATGGTGTAGAGGCAATTTTTGATTTGTTTAAAGCTTCCAAACTACTACCCTGCTAAGAAAAGATGAAAAACATTATAGTGACAGAACTATAGATTTCTAATGCTGCACTAGATCACTCTCATCATATAAAGACCCTTTGAGCTCTAGTTTCTAGTGAGAAGATGCTTGAAGTTGCATAAATACAGGAGTGTATTCATATTCTAGACATTACTTGTGCATATATTAAGGGAGATATGGCATTCAAGGAGCTTGGGAGACTCGCAGTTTTGGAAAAGCCTAAACCCTCCATTGAGGAGGCTCTGGTTCTTGATTTGGAAACCTTACCTTCACATTTGTGCTATGTATAATTGGGCAGTGATAACATATTGCCCATAATCATATCTTATTTGTTATCTAATGTGTATATTTAAAAAATGCTAAAAGTGCTACAGGATAGAATATGTGCTATTGGTTGGACCATAGCCAACATTAGAGGCATCAACAACTCATTTTATATCCACAGAATTATACTAAAGGAGGATGAAAGATGATTTAATCCAGTCATGAAGGAGGTCATTAAGAAAGAACTAATCATTCTAGTGTTATTTACCCTATTCGAATAGTCATCGGTGAGCCTAGTTCAATGCATCCTAAAGAAAAGGAGGATAATTGTGGTGCAAAATGATAGATATGAGCTTGTACCCCAAAGAACTATTATAGACTAGAGAATTTGCATTTATTATCACAAGCTGAACACAGTCACCAGGAAGGATCACTATCCACTACCTTTCATGGATTAGATGTTGGATTGAATGGTAGGGCATGATTAACACTATTTGTCTTACAGTTACTCTAACTATAACCAGATCGTGATAGTACCATAGGATCAGGAGAAGACTACATTCACATGTCCATATGGTACCTTGTCATTTCAAAGGATGCCATTCGGCCTCTGTAATACTCCAGGTACCTTCCAGAGATGCATGATGATAGTTTTCACTATATAGTGGAAAAATATATGAAGGTATTTATGGATGACTTCTCTATATTTAGTGATTCTTTTAATGCATGTTTGAGACATCTAGATGTTGTGCAAGCCCAATGTGTGGAAACAAACCTCAAATTTAATTAGGAGAAGTGTCACTTCATGGTGCGTGAAGGCATTATGCTAGGGCACAAGATCTCAAATACAGGTATTGAGGTTCAATTGAAAATCTACCACCACCTATGTTTGTGAAGAGGATGCATAACTTCTTGAGGCATGTAGATTTTTATAGGCGCTTGACAAAGGATTTCTCGAAGATTCTACTCCAATGTGCAAATTACTAGATAAGGATGTGAAATTCTTATTTGCTGACACCTGTTTGAGGGCATTCACAGTTTGAAGGTAAAGTTGGTGACACCAAGAGTTATCATAGCACTTGAATGGACTTCACCATTTATCTTGATGTGTGACACTAGTGATTTTGCAATTGATGTTGTGTTGGGGATGAACTGAGACAAAGGATTTCATTCCATCTATTATGCAAGCAAGATAGTTAATACTGCATAGAAAAACTACACTATCACAGAGAAAGAGTTATTGATAGTAGTCTAAGATTTTGATAAATTTTGGGCTTATGTGGTAGGTAGCAAGATAATTTGTACACTGATCACACAACAATTCTGTACTTATTCACAATGAAAGATGCAAAGCAAAAACTTACTAGATGGGTCTTATTTCTATAAGAGTTTGACATAGACGTGAGGAACCATAAAGGAATAGAAAATTAAGTGGCAGATCATTTGTATAGATTAGAAAGTGCATATTGATAGAGATATGAATATCAAAGAAACTTCCCAGATGAGCAACTCTCTGATGTGTTGTGGGTTTATAGCACTTTCGATGCTTAGAACTTAGAAAAGATACTTGATCTTAGGTATGTTTATACATATATGAGGTGCTTTTACCTTGTTTTCAGGGAAATAAGGTTTTGATGTTGAATTCTAGAAAAGAAGAGGAAAAAGTGCAGAACATGGGCCAAGTGCAGATCTTAGTACGACCCTTACCTATCATTCATGATAAAATACAGAGGAGATACACAAGTGTTGGGGCCAAGTATGACTCTTGGTACGAGCCGTACAATCTTGGTACGAGTCATACCAAGGAGATGTGGAAAAGTTCCAAACATAGTACACTTTCCTGAGTTCCTAGTGTGACTGGAAGACACGAGTCATGATGACATAATATGACTCGTACCAAGGAGTCATGGTGAATTTTAGAGAGCATATCAATTTGGCATATCCCAGGGTACTAGTAGAGACCATGAGTTGTAGCATCAAGGTATAACCGAACCAATGACAAGTGGAATACTTTAGAGGATGCCAAACTTAACAAGATCAGACCACGACAGGAAATGTACGACTCCTAACATCATTATATGGGTCATACAACCTCTCTGGAATTAACTAAATTCAAGACTGCAGTGCATACTACATATGGGATTGTAGCTTCATGCTACGACTCATAGGTCATGTCGGTTGTAGTTCCCTATTAATTTAGGAAAGGTTTTCAATTATATGTATAAATACTTTTTAGGTTATTTTCTTTAGAGAGACCGATACATTACTTTGTAATCGCGATTTTTGATTTTCCTAACACTACTAGGAGTTCAAATACATGACTTATTTTGAGATTTTCTTCATTGTTCTTAAATTGATCACACTTGGGTTGTGCAATAATCAATTGGGTTTTCTTCAATCATTGTTGTAAGTTGTTAATTATGTTTTCTTCTATGAAATCTAATTCGTTTCTTGCAATCATGAATAGCTAAAACCTCTATAACTAGAATTGTGGGAACTATGGTGGAACAACTAACTCGGATTAACATAAGGTAATTCTAATCCAATACACGTGCTTGTATTGTTCATCTCTTCATCATAAACATTTCTTAACGGTGTACAATGTTAGAACTTGCACGTATTCCCTACTTTCTTGAACCTAGAGAAGTAGAGATTAGGTAAAGAGAAGAACAACAAAACCTTGAACTTTACGTTTTATTGAATAACTTGAGTTGCGGTTGTAGGATAGTTAATTTAGAATAATTATGATAACAGTTATGTGAAAATACTCAAGATACCTAATCCTTTAATTCAGTACAATCATTCAAGAGGGACGAATCAGTCATTTGGATAAACATAAGTTATCAGTTCTGCCGGATAAGTATTGGGATAGATCACTAGTGTAATAACCCGAAGTTGTTACGTATCTATAGGGAACACTTCCCTAGCTAATTGCATAGACTTGATCAAAACAACAATTTACCATTTACCACCTTTCTTACTTAATTATTTCTTTAAATCCCTTATTAGGAAATAACTGAATTAAAAGCATAAATACTAGAGTTATTCTACATTCTGACCGTATTCCCTGTGGGATCGACCCCAACCTTAGTTGGGTTCTTTATTGACAATGTCCATGTCAAACTTTTATAGGGGTGTGATTTGAGCGTTATAAAAAATGGCAGCATTGCCGAGAAATACGACTTAGTATTAGATTAATTACTTGTATTTAACTTTTAGTCTTTATTTCCTCATTTACATTTTCTTTTGTTTTTGGCACCCACAGGTTACCGCTTGGTGAATGCCAAATACTCGGCGAAGCAGAAAACCTTTGATGCCACTTGATCTTGAGCTAGAACGAACTCTTAAGAAAGATGGACTATAATGAAAACCCTGAGCAGATGCAAGTCAAATTAGCTGCCAAAGCTCACCAGGTGGAGTTAATTCAGCAAATTTCCCTATAAGGGGCAGAGGATGCTTAGGAAGAGATAGTTAATGCTGGCCAGCATGGAAGGGGTAATAGACGCCATGGGCCACACCACTTCCACAGATATGCTCCTTAGTACAATGATGATGAGGATCCGGATATTGATGAAGCCAAATTGATAGGAGAAATTGTACCTCCACCTTTTTCTGCTGGGGAAAAGTTTGACATTACTAGCACTATGATCCAGTTTTTCAACACGAAGGGGGATGACAACTCTCAAACTCACACTCCTAACAAAGTATGAAGTGGGCGTCGTCAATAAAGAACCCAACAAAGGTTGGGGTCGTACCCACAGGGAATATGGTAAGAATTAGACTAATGCAGGTATTTAAGATTTTAGGTATGTTATCTCCAAAAAGGGGGGTTTATTGAAAATAGTTGTAAAACAAGATTGAAAATAAGTTATTGTTTACCAAGATTTACAATTAACTAGGGTACGTGTTCCCCATAGATTCATAACTACTTTGGGTTTACACCATGATCTATCCCAATGCTTACTTGTAGAACTAATAACTAGGGCTCATCCAAATGACTGGTTTGTCCCTATTGGATAACTATACTCAATCACCGAGTTAGGTCTCCTGAGCGATTTCAATTTAACCGTTATCAATTTATTTCAAATTAACTATCCTGCGACTATAGCTTAAGTTATACAATGACCCATAAAGATCAAGGCTTTGTTGTAATTCTATTTTCCTAATCTCTATTTCTCTAGATTCAAGCAAGTAAAGAATTTGGGCAAGTCCTAATGTTGTACTTCGTTAAGAAACATTAAAGATGAAGGTAATACAATACTAGAGTTTAGCTTTGGTTTTGAATCACTTTGTGTAACCCTAGTTCGTTAATCCCCATGGTTCCCACAACCCTAGTTGTGGAGGTTTTAGCCTCTTATGATTGTAAGATTATTATTAGCATTGATAGACAAACACATAGTTAAATACTTACAATGATGATTGAAAGAAAACCTGCTTTGACTATTGCAAGAATTGATGTTGAATAAACCAAGAACAAAGAAGAAAGAAATCTCCAAGACTTGAAATATTTCACAACTTCTTGTCCCTAATTGCATCTAATTACTTCTCTGCATTTCTTTTTACTGAAGATATTCTAAAAAGTATTTAAACAAATAATTGTAACCTTCTCCTAAGTAAAAAGGAAAACTACCAAAAATGATACTGCCTTCACCTACGACTCCTAATAGCATTGTACGGGTTGTACCCTGACCCATACATTGGCCGGCTTCTGCTTAATCTAGCTAAGTGTTGTGACATGGTAGGACTTACACCAAGTATCTACGTGTCGTACAATCTTCCCGTGGCTTGATCTTACTATTGCTTGCATCTTCTGTTGACTTCCACGGATGGCATGGTGCAACTCGTACCTTGATTCCACGATTCGTGAGTGTTTCTTGTACCTTGAATTCTGCCAATCATCAAGTTTTCTAGTCTTTTCCACGGTTCCTTGGTACGGGTTTTAGGTAGGTTTCACGACTCGTGAATGCCACCCATACCAGGATACTTGACCTTTGCAATTTCTTTTGGAACATTTCATGACTGCCATGGTACAACTCATACTCGGATGGTACAACTCATACCATGAGCCATAACTTGACATTACATCTTAGTTAGCTCCTGGACCTTTCCACAATTCTCAGTATGACTCGTACTGAGATTCTTACTAAGCCACTTTTCTACGTTTTTCTCCATCTTTGGCACAATTTAGCTCCAAAAACTATTTTCCCTGAAAACAAAGTAAAAACACCTCATATACATATAAACACACCTAATTCCATGCTATTTTCCCATTTTTAAGAGTTGAAAGTGCTATAAACTCACAGTACATCAGGGGTGTTTAGCGGTAATTCAACTGATGATGCAAATTTTCACCTAATGAACTTTGTAGGGATTTGCAAGGCATATAGGTTTCTAGAAATGAGCCAAGATAGGATCAGGTCTTTATATAGGGAGGCCACTCTATGGTTGTCGGAGTTACCAAACAACTCCATCATTAGCTAGAGGGAGCTTAAACAGGTCTTTTTGGAAAGGTTCTTCCCACCATCTAAGATGCTGTAGATCAAAGACGAGATTTACAACTTTTGATGGCTTGAGACAGAGGCACTTCAAAAGACATGGCTGAGATTCAAGAAGAAGCTTACTAAGTGCCCGAATCACAAAATTCTCGATGAGAGTTTGTTGGAGATTTTTTATAGGTCTTTGAATAACAACACTAAGGCTGTGGCAGATACAGTGGCAGGAGGAGCATTAATAAGTGACTCGTGGAAGGAAGCAATAGCCACACTAGACCGAGTGACCAAAACAAATAGAGCTTGGCACACAAGAGATGTTGAAGCAGCTACAGGTATATTTTCCATAGGGATGACCGCGGAGCAAAACAAAAAAGAGGAGGAGCGTGATAAGGAGTTGGCTCATATTAAAACATCTTTAGACCTTCTCATGAAGCATATTATGGGTTCTGGAACTTAAAAGGTAAATGAAATGGGAGCTCAGGGTCAGGAAATGGGGTTTGAGTATTCTGATTCCGAAGAGGATGCAAACTTCTTAGATAACCAGGTGGTGGATTTTCGGGCCAATGCCCAAGGGTCTGGTTAGGACACGTGGCACCAAGTTTCTAGAAATTAAGGTCAGAACCAGTATAGAGACAACTACAACATTAATGTGTACAGGGATAGGAGCAGAGGTCGTGACCGAGAAGGTGAGTGGAGAGAGACTGATGGCTACCACAAAGACCCCACATGCTTATATGTTCCTCCAAGGGCTCGAGAGGGTGATGTTGGACCGTCAAAGTTGGAGAGCATGATGGCTGAGCTGCTGAAGAAGGAAAAGTCCACAAATAATCAGCTAAAGGGCATTCAGTGAGATTTATATGGTATGAGCCAGAAAGTTGAATCGCATGCCACAACGATCAAGTAGATTGAGCAGCATCTGGGGAAGATGTCTGTATCCCTAAAACAAAGGAAGAAGGGTACACTTCCTAGAAACATGGTCTAGAATCTGAAAAATAACAATCACTACATGGATGTGATGACTAGGAGTGGAAAGACCACCATTGACTCTCCCTTACCAGTTGTAGTTGAGACGGAAAGATAGAAGGAGATTGATATGGATGATAAGTATGAGATTGTTGAACTGCTTATTACAGGTGAGGCTAATTTGACTAAGGAAAAGGAGACCATACAGATTCTTAGGTCTATCCCTCGACCACCTCCACTATTCCCTCAGAGGATGAATAAGAAGGCGGATGATAGGAAGATCCAAAAGTTTTTGTCTATCCTGAAGTAGTTATTTGTCAACATCCCATTAGTTGAGGCATTAAAATGGATGCCTGGGTATGCTAAGTTTACGAAGGACTTGGTAACTCAAAAGAGGTCCATGAGCTATGAGTCGATTGGTAACATGCATTGTTACAGTGCCACAGCCTCACGAGTCCTTGCTCAAAAGAAGGAAGACCTAAGAGTCTTCACTATCCCACGTACGATTAGAGATTTCAAGTTTGCATGGGCACAGTGTGACTTGGGATATAGAATCAACTTGATGCCTCTAGTGGTGTTCAATAGCAAGGCTTGGGACCCCCCACACGGACTATGATGCGGCTATTAATAGCAGACCGTGTAGTAAAGAAGCTAGTGGGGATCCTATAGGATGTGCTAGTGAAGGTGGAAAGGTTTATCTTTCCAGCTGACTTCATGATCTTGGATTGCGAGGTAGATTTTGAGATCCCCATAATCTTGGGGCAGCCATTTCTTGCCACTGTGAGAGCCTTAGTGGATGTTGAAGCTGGCCAGCTAAAATTCAGGATAAACAAAGATGTCACGCCACCTTAGGAGGCATGACTGGCACCAAATGCCACAGTGGGACCTGGGCTGACCTGGCTGGGCATGTGCACCTTTAGTGCTTTCCAGCAACTCAAATCAAGAAAACAAACTGCTATGTCTAGGCTATAAATATAGCCTTGGGCCGACAAGGCCACAGAGTAAACATGTAAAAGAAAACAACTAGCCCAGCAAAGTAAGGATAAAGGGATCCTATGCGAGCCGACAAGACCACCATGCTGTCTAGTTATAACAGAATGAAAACAGGCAGCCATATTAATACTATAGCTGACAAGGCTGCTAACTAACTATCTAAACTAGGCCCATACGACCAACACACAAAATATAACATACATAGGCCCCACACGGCCAACAACAACCAACAACTGAAAAGCTATAGTCCACAAGCCTCTAAGACTGGAATAATGGTCGGGACAGGGCCCCGACCTACCCAAAAGTTGCACAAAAAAAAGAGCAAACTTTTCTAACTATCAACTCTGGAGAAAAGGAGCTAACTGTGCTGCTAACTCTAGCTGATAGCTAAGAAGGTCCTGAACAACGTCTATCCGCACCTGCAGGCAAGTATGCAGCGCCTCAAAGATGGGCGTCAGTACATTATGTACCGAATATAAAAGGCATTAATGAAAATAATTGAATAGAACTAATAAAAGAACTGAAAGTAATCAACAGAAAGGATAAGAGTTATAACCTGAATAGCCTCATAAACTGAAGTATAACTAACAAGTATGTAATATAAACAAGAACCGTACCTAGCCCCCATAAGCCTGGAAGGTACAATTAGCATAGAATAACCTACCTAGGACCCCATAAGCCCAAGCAAGTATACTTCAATGTATATACATCTAACATGGTCAATATGAGTCAATGGGTAACGATATCCAACCTACCTATCCTCTGGGTATGCAATTGAGCCCGCTGGGCTCCAGTAGCTATGTCTGAGTCCTTTGGGCTACCGTAACTGCACCCTGGGTACACAAGGCTTGACGGAGGGTCAGTGATGCCTATATGACATAAAAGTAGAATCCCGTTCGTGGATAGACTGTAATATGGCCTTATAGTCCTGAATATAGTCCTATCAAAAAACATATAGCTCCTCTGAGCAATCTATAGACCTGTAGGTAATGACACAACTAATAACCCTGAGGTTGGTCGATGGAAGGCTATAATAGGTGGCGTCAGTCCAAACAGAAATAATCAACTTTCACTGCAAAACTAACTGTAGCAGCTAATCACAACATGTTTCTTACAAGGTCATAGGTCGCATTACTATACGACAGGAACAACATGTCGAAGAGATTAGCCTTAACATACCTCGAATGCAGATTCTCATTTATCCAATTAGTTCCATATGTAGCCGGCGATTCCACTCAATTACAGCCTTTACGCTGAGAAAATAAGGCTATTTCCAATACTAGTACTCGGCAAACAATGATATCTTTCAATAATATTAACTATAATTCAACTCCATATAATTTGGTTGAACACTCACAAATTCTTGAGACTTTAAAATGTAGAAATGCTTACCTATCACTTGTAGTCGCGTAGGACTCAATTAGAAGTGATTCCGAAAACTTTTACTCAGTGTGGTTCCAATACTCCAAGAAAATTTTCATGAAATAATTCCACAGGGACGTTCCTTGTAGGCCTAGAACTTGATATCCAAGACAAATTTTCATTTGGACAGAGTTTAGCAGCGTAATCTGATGTGAAAAGGATGAAAAATAGAGAGGATATAGAATACGGTTTCGTTCTGTTTTGAGGGAAATATTTTATGACCTGATCTTGAACTTAAAACATATTTATAGGTGGGAGTCGATGGCAAGGGGGCGCGGCGCACCACCCATCGCGCCAGGTAGGAGGCACGATGCGCCGGCCACAGCGTCGAGCTGGCAGGCCTGACGCGGTGCCTAGTGCGCTTGGCCTCTGGCCCCCGTCCTCCTGCTCGCTCGGTTCTGTGATTGTATACTCACCCCCGGGCATTTTTCTGCATACATCGTACTCCAAAACTCTCAACATATGTATGCATGTGTCGGTTAAACGATAGAAACTTATGGGGTGTAACATCATCCCCCCTTAGGAACATTCATCCTCGAATGTAATCTTAAGCTTAAGAGACTCAACTCCTTTAACTATTGCTATAAAAATTTCGGCGGAGTCTCCTATGTAATCTGGCTATCCAGAAAATTGAAATGCAGAAAAGTACAACATAGGCATCTCATAGGATGCTACAAGCGACGATACAATATAGCTCCATATCATAAAAGAAAATAACTCAACGATACTGATAATATAAGCACATGAAGATAACTAAACAATTATCTCACCTCAACTGCATAATCTATGTCAATCCTGGAATAAGTGAGGATATCTAGACCTCATGTTGTCCTTAGCATCCCAGGTCATCTCTTCTACATTTCTGTTCCTCCACAATACTTTAACGGAGGCTACATCTTTAGTCATCAATCTACGAACCTGTCGATCTAGTATAGCAACTGGAGTCTCTTCGTAGGACAACTCTTATGTAACTTGAACATCCTCAACTAGAACAACCCGAGACGAGTCCCCTATGCACTTCTGTAGCATTGACACGTGAAAGACTGGATGAACGGATTCTAGCCCTAAAGGTGATTCTAACTCATATGCCACTCGACCTATCCTTCGAAGGATTTGATACGGGCTAAGCTTTCCCTTCTTTCCAAATCTCATTATGCCTTCATCGGTGAAACTTTGAGAAATACCCAATCATCGACATTGAACTCCATGTCTTTACGCCGCACATCAGAATAGGACTTCTGACGATGCTAGGCTATCAGCAACCGCTCTTTGATGAGTTTCACTTTTTCTTCTGGCTGATGGATCGTATCATGTCCAATCAATCTTGCCTCCCGTACTTCAAACCATCCTATGGGGAATCTACATTTCTGCCATATAAAGCCTCATAAAACGCTATCTGAATAGTAGAATGATATGTGTTTTTATATGCAAATTCAATAAGGGATAAATGCTCATCCCAAATCTCTCCAAAGTCTAGCACACATACCCGTAGTATATCCTCAAGCGTCTGAATGGTGCACTCTGCCTGACCGTCTGTCTGGGGATGGAAAGTTGTACTCAAATTAACTTGTGTCCCCAAACCTTTTCAAAATGACTTCCAGAATCTAGCTGTGAATTGTGCCCCTCGGTCAGAAATAATGGATGCTAGAATACCATGTAGTTAGACTATCTCCTTAATATATAACTCAGCATAATCTTTGGCTGAAAATATAGTCCTAACTGGCAAGTAGTGCACTTATTTCTTCATTTTGTCAATAATGACCCAAATGGAGTCGAATTTACACCTGGTGCGAGGTAACCTTGTCACAAAGTCCATATTAATTGCTTCCCATTTCTACATAGGTACAGCTATCTCCTGAGTCAGTCTGCCAGGTTTTTGATGTTGAGCTTTTATCTGCTGGCAATTAGGACACTATGCTACAAACTCAGCTGCGCCTCGCTTTACCTTTGCTATGATCTACTGGCGAAGCCTGGTACATCAGGAACACAGAGTTGACCTCCGAATCTTAAGACCCCATCTTTTGTTAACTCACAGGCCGATAGTTCGCACTACTGAACCTTGTCTCTAAACTGTACTAGACTAGGGTCCTCATATTGTCACTCCTTCACCTCTACAACTAGGGATGACACTACTGTATTTTGAATCATAACCCTATTATCTTCTGAATCCACTACTGGGACTGCTAAATTAGCTAATTGGTGCAGCCATCGAGCCATTTCTCACTGTTTCGACCTCAAAGATGCTAGGCTGCCCATTGATCTGTGGCTAAGGGAATCGACTACAAAATTAGCTTTCCTTGGGTGATATAAGAAATTAACATCATAGTCTTTCAGCAATTCTAGCCAATGATGCTATCACAAATTCAACTCTTTCTGCGTGAAGATTTACTGAAGACTTTTATAATCAGTAAAGATGTCCATTTGCACACCATAAAAATAATGCCTCCATATTTTCAAGGCATGAACCACCGCAGCTAACTCTAAATCATGGGTGGGGTAGTTCTTTTCGTGCTTCCTTAGCTATTTCAAAGCATAGGTGATAACCTTTCCATGTTGCATTAGAAAACACCCTAACCCAATGCCTAACGCGTCACAGTATACAATATAGCCCTCTGATCCTTTCGGTAAGGCTAATATTGGTGCAGATGTCAACTTATTTTTCCATCTCCTAGAAACTCTACTCACAAGCCTTGGTCCAATAGAATTTGGCTGCTTTTTGAGTCAATCTAGTCAATGGCGCTGATAGGGTAGAATATTCTTCCATGAACCTTCTATAATACCCGACTAACCTTAGGAAACTACGAACCTCGGTTGGGGTCGTGGGTCTAGGCCACGTCTTTACAACCTTAATTTTCTGTGAGTCCACCTGGATACTTGCATCTGACACAATAAGGGCCAACAAAGATATGGAGTTCAACCAGAACTCACATTTCCATAACTTCACATATAACTGGCGGTCTTTGAGGATCTGGAGTACCATTTGCAAGTGATCCTTGTGTTCAACTTCTGAGCAGGAATATACCAGAATGTCATTAATAAACATTATCACAAACAGATCTAAACACGGCCTGAAGATGCTGTTCATCAAGTCAACGAACACTACTGGGGCATTCATCAATCTGAAGGACATAACCAGAAATTCAAAATGACCCTACCTGGTCCTAAAGGCCGTCGTCGAGGTATCTTTCTACCAGACCTGCACTTGATGATACCCAGACCTTAAGTCAATTTTTGAGAAATATTTTGCCCCCTGTAGCTGATCAAACAAATCATCTATCCTTGGAAGAGGATATTTCTTCTTTATAGTAACTTTATTCAACTGTCGATAATATATACATATTCGTAGGGAGTCATCTTTATTCCTTACAAACAGAACTGGCGCACCCCACGGTGAAGCACTCAATCTGATAAAGCCTTTATCTATCAAATCTTTCAAATGTTCTTTCAGTTCTTTCAGCTCAGCAGGAGCTATTCGGTACGGAGGGAGCCTAGCGGTAGGTCGATGGAGAAATCGATCTCACACTCTGGGGAATACCATGAAGCTCATCTGGAAACACATTTGGAAACTCACTAACCATTGGGATGGACTAAAGATTCGAGGATTCTTCTTGTATATCCCAAACCCTAACAATATGGTAAATACAACACTCACTATCAACTTTCTCACCCGAAGGTAGGATATGAACCTACCTTTTAGCGTAGCTACATTGCATTTTCATTCTCACACTACCTCCCCTGGAGAATGAAATATGACCGTCTTGGTCCAACATTCCATATTGGCATAACATGGTGCTAACCAATCCATACCCAAAACTATATCAAAATCAATCATTTCTAGCTCCACTAGATCTGCTAAGGTCTGACGACCGACAATCTATACTGTACAACCCCAATAAATTCTCTTAACAACAATAGAGTCACTGATGGATGTACACACCGAGAAGGGTCGCTGAAGCAATTCTGGCATTATACCAAATTTCTGGGCCAGTAATGGAGTAACATAGTACATAGTGAAGCTTGGGTCTATCAAAGCATAAACGAAGTGAGAGAAAACATCCATCATACCTATTACAATATATGGTGACGACTAAGACTCCTACCATCCTGGTAAAGCATAAGTGCGATCCTGACCACTGCAAGAACTAGATGCCCCTTATCTACCATGGCCTGTGCCGGCTGGGGCTGAGGGTCTGCGCCCTGCTGAAGATGCTGGGGCATCCAATCCTGCTATGGACCTGTTCTGCTGGTCCTGCACCCTGATCTCTAGTCGAACAATCCCTCATTATATGGCCCTCTTGTACACAAGTATAACAAGTAGTGGCGTAGTTCCTACACCTCCCAAAATGCTGTCGACTGCAAATAGTACAATGTGGTACAATTGGCTTTCTTTGATATGATCCCTCTTGCTTCTGGGAACCTGATGCTTGCAAGCTCTCGTCGGGACCTAACTGTCCATGACTATATGATCTACCACTCTACTGCTACTGGGGTGGAGGTCTGGGTGGCCTACATAATAGTCGCGACATGGGTTTGCCCTAAAATTTTATCTGCATGTTAATGGACCTGGCCCTTCGATGCTGCTCCTAATTCGCCCTTTCCACCTCATGCTGATGCCACCTAATCCCTTCAATATTTTGAGCGAAAGCCTAAATGCTGGAAATGTCCATATCCTCCGATAAGGTAGCTATAAGATAGGTTTCCACATAATCTGGAAGTAGTCCCATGAAAAACCGATGTACCTTGGCTAGTATGGTATCCATAAATACAGGCACATATCTAGCCAGAGAGTAAACCCTCATTGCATACTCTCAAACACTCATCGTGCCCTATCCCAGGTGTAGGAACTAATCCACCCGGGCCTGTTAGATTTCTCATGACAAACAGTGATCTATAAAGGCCTCTAAAAAACTGGACCAAGTTGGAGGGGGTACGTCTATGCCTCGGGACTTTTCCCAACTCTCGTACCATAACACCGCTATGTCTTGTAGTCGAAATACTACCAATTCGACTGTCCCTATGGGCGTAGCATGCATCACTCTAAATATTCACTATAATTGGTCTAGAATGTCCTGAGGATCCTCCTCGCGGTCTGTCCCCGTGAATTTCGGGGGACTCAGGGCAATAAACTCTCGGACCCTCAAACTTCTAGGTCCTTCAGTAGATGCGACAACTGGTACCACAGGCTGGCGCTGGGCGGCCATCATCTGAGCCAACATATAAATAGCGCTTCTAACCTCCTGATCTGATGGTATAGGGATAGGGATTGCTGAGAGAGGTGCTGACATATTTGCAACCCTAGGGGGCTCCTGGAGTGGTGGAGAATGCTGGGGAGAACGAGATGAAGTCTCCTTGTTGCCATCAGACCAGGTCGGCTATGACTGGGGCACCTTACTAGTGCCCTCTCCTGCCGCAACATCTAGCTCCCAACTAGTCGTGGTCTGTCAAGTGTCGTACATTTTCTCTATAAATAAGCAGAATGGTGTATTCTTAGGGATTCAACTTATACAACACAGCTCTACAAAATGGAGAAGAAAGGAGGGTAACCACACAATCATGCCTCATAGCCTCCTGCCTATAGAATGTGGTGCACAACCCATCAATAGACAAGACTCTACTAGACACAGGATATGAAGTTTCTCTGATACCAGGCTTGTCACTCCTCACCATGTGTCATGACCTGAACGTACACCTGGATTGTAAACATGAGAAGAGGAGCCCTGAGAGACCCCAAGTCAACCCATGGAATGAGCATACATCTAATTCATTCACATAAGCGGAAGACTTAACATAAGGGAAAAAGAAATCATGACATAATAAGGAGTAAAAGATAATACATGATCCATACATGATAGCTGAATACAACTTATAATCTAAAAAGCCTCTAATCATGAAAGACGGGTTGAAGGGATAAATACCCAACTAAACCTACAATACTAAAACTGAAAGAGAACAATAGAGTATGAACATATGGACTTCGGAACATGAGGGCTCACCGAATAAGCTGATAGCGAACTTTGAAGAGCTACTGAGGAGGGTGAGCCTGAGAGCCAGGTCCTGTATCATGAAACGATACAACATATAAAGTATGCGGTCAGTACGTGGAATGTACCAAATATACAAGGTAAGTAAAAAGGACATTTAAAATATAAAAAAACTCATAAATAGTTAAAAGAGTTGGACATCATGCTCGGTTCGGAAACATCATAACATAACATAAGGCTCAAGGTTTTCAAAACATTCGTGGTACAAACATAATCAAATAATAGGAGAAAATCCTTACTTAACATGACTTTAGTCCAAAATACATAATCATAAACATTCATAAATCATGAGGAATAGTGGGAGATTCTCTTAACCGATATACCCCATATGAGCACACATGAAGTACTACTTGTAAACCTAGTCAGGAGGCCATTCATTCCTTGCCAAGGGTAGAACCATGAAGGGCGGATATCACCATGGCAAGGGCCAATTGGGCCGGGGATAATCACAAAGGAGGTCCCAACATACCTACGGTGGCATGTAGCTTGTGAGATCCGGGGCTTAACCTGAGCCCCAAACCTACTCGGTGTTCGATACTACTCCCAAAACATATATAGTGCTCACAATATAACATGCATGAATTCATGGGCTAGTTAATCATGATAATCATAAACATACTTGTACATAAGTGAACTAGCCATGAAACAAGGCCTGTGAGTCAGCCAAAACATAATTCATGGATCATAAGGTTCATACATACTTGTAGATCATGCATATGACTTGAAATTCATAAAATCATGATGTGTAATTGATTAAATCCATATTTTAAATCATAATTCATGCTGAGCTCATAAATATCATTAATGGAAAATTAGATCATAAATTGATTCATCAGGGGTCATGCATAATTAGACTTAGTATCAAGAGGATTCAAAAATTGATAACATTATAGATAAATTAAATTACAAAATCCAATCAGAACCCCATAGAATATGATAAGATTTGAAAATCACAAAACCCATTAACAATCATTAGATTTTACATGAGTCTACTTCAAAACCCCATAAATTTTTGATAGGATTTTCATGAAATCATAGAGAATGGGCATGGGTGTGAAAGGAAACACCCATTGATAACCTTCATAGCTGAAAACAACTGATTCTTAACCTCTCTTGATAGCCCAAGAAGAAATTGGAAGGATTTGAAGAGGGATGCCTTGAATCACCCTTGAACACTTCCCTATATTCTTGCATGCATGAATGAGGACTTAGAATAGATTATCCCTCTAAAAACCCACCCTTCATAAGCTAAAACAACGTAGTTTAGGCTTTAGGATATTTAGGATTTATGAAAAGACCCTTACTAATTCGCAGTAAATTACTGCTAGGTGTTCCTAATGGACGATCTGACGGATCATGGTCCTTGGAAATGACTCGTTTCCTAGCTCGTTAAGTACACTGCCTGCCTGATCCCCTGCGCTCTTAGCGACTAACATAACGACTCCTTACCTAACCCAACGAGTCACAGTTAGGTTCTGTTAGGTTTACTGCCTCAATTTCTTTTCCTTCTTTCTACCTTACCCCACGACTGATTTTACGACTTGTGGGGTTTGGCCACGAGTTGTTGCCATGCCATTGGGACCCTTCTCTCAAAAACACCCCTTCTCATCACTAGCCTACCCATGAGTCACCTGACGACTCATGGGCTCACCTCACGAGTCGTCCAATGACTCATCCTAAGCCTGCAACACCAAATTAACATTTTTCCTGTTTTAACTCCCGGGTCCGATTCTTAGCTCCCGAGGTATTACAATATCTCCCCCTTGGGAACATTCTTCCTCAGATGAGAAACAAGCAGAAAACAAAAACATGTGATTATCATATGTAAATACTGATCATTTAGACAGAAAACTAACGGAATGACTACCTCCGAAAAGAACTACATAGAGAACCAAATTGAGACATCACATACATTCATCATAACATAAATCAAACTTGCGCACATGAACGGAACATGGAAGCTGATTAGACAATTAGGTAAAAAACTGATACCTCAAACTGAAACTGAGCCGGTAGGGAACAGGTGAGGATATTCATCCATCATCTCTGCTTCGGCTTCCCACATAGCTCCATCGATATGCTGATTTCTCCATAAGTCTTTAACTAAAGCTATTTCTTTGTTCCTTAGCCTCTAGACTTGACGGTCCAATATTTCCACAATATCTTCTTCATAGCTGAGGCTGTCTTTTACACTGACACTGTCCACCGAGACTACTTGAGCTGGATCTCCAAAAAATTTCTTCAAAAGCGACACAGGAAACACACGATGCACGAAAGATGACTCTTAAGGCAAGTCCAACTCAATGGCTACCTTACCAACTCTTCTCATAATCCGGTAGGGACCAACATAGCGGGGAAGGAGTTTTCCTTTCTTCCCGAACAACATGACCCCCTTCATGGGAGGCACCTTTAGAAATACCCAATCGTCTACCTCAAACTCCAAATCTCTTCTCCTCACATCAACATATGACTTTTGACGACTCTAAGCGGTTTTCAGCCTGTCCCTTATCAACTGAACCTTTACCATAGCTTCATGAACCGAATTTGGCCCTACCATAGCTTCCTCACAAACCTTAAACCATCCGATGGGTGATCTATATCTCTGCCCAAAGAGAGCCTCAAATGATGCCATTTGGCTACCGGAAGGATAGCTGTTATCGTAAGCAAACTTGATCAGGGGCAAGTGATCATCCCAACTACCTATGAAGTCCATCACACATGCTCTTAACATGTCTTCGAGTGTCTAGATTGTTTATTCCGCTTGGCCATCCATTTGCGAATGAAAGGCTATACTAAGCTTAACCAGAATCCCAAGCCCCTTCTGAAAAGACTGCCAGAACTGGGAGGTAAACTGAGTACCTCGGTCCGAAATAATAGACAAGGGAACTCCATGAAGTCGAACCAACTCCCGAATATACAATTTGGCGTAATCATCCATTGAATCTGTGGTTTTCACTGGTAGAAAATATGCAGCCTTGGTCAACCTGTCAACCACCACCCAAATAGAATCGTAGTGTTGGCGAGTACGAGGTAGGACTGTAATAAAATCAATATTAATCTCTTCCCACTTCCAAGTGGGAATGTTGATATCCTGAAGTACTCCTCCCAGCCTTTGATGTTCCACCATAACTTGTTGACAATCTGGGCACCTGGCCACGAACTCTATAATATCCTTCTTCATACCATCCCACTAATAGATTTTTCACAAATCACGATACATCTTTGTGGATCCCGGATGGATGGAATATATGGTACCATGTGCCTCATGAAATATCCGGCCCATCAAATAATCAACATCGGGAACACATAGGCAACCCTGGTACCGAAGCACACCATCTCCCCCTTAGGAGAAGACTTCCACCTTTTGACCCCGCGCAACTTTCTTCACTTTCCTAAAAATCGGGTCCTCATCTTGCTTAGATTTCACATCAACCACCAAGGAAGATTCTGATCCATTCTACACAACAACACCACCCTCGGTTGAGCTGACCAACCTCACTCCCAACCTTGCAAGTCGATGGATATCTTTTTCCAGCTCTTTCTTGCCTTTCTCTATGTGGGTCACACTCTCCATAGAGAGCCTACTAAGTGCGTCCGCTACCATATTATCCTTACCCAAGTGGTAAAGGACACTCATATCGTAGTCCCTGAGTAGCTCCAACCACCTCCTTTGTCGTAGCTTGAGATCTTTCTGCATGAACACATATTGCAAGCTCTTGTGATCCGTGAATACATCCACGTGGACCCCACACAAGTAATGCCTCCATAGCTTCAAATAAAATACCACCGAGGCTAACTCAAGGTCATGGGTCGGGTAATTCTTCTCATGGACTTTCAACTGTCTTGAGGCATATGCTATCACCTTCCCATACTGCATCAACACACACCCAAGTTAGATTCTTGAAGCATCACAATACACCACAAAACCATCAGTAACCTTGGGTAGGGTCAACACTGGTGCTGAAATGAGTCGAGTCTTCAACTCTTGGATGCTTTTCTCACAAGCCTCCGACCATTGAAATGTCACCTTTTTCTGAGTCAACCTGGTCAAAGGTGTTGCAATAGATGACAATCCCTCAACAAACCTCCGGTAGTAGCCATCTAAACCCAAGAAACTCTAAATGTCTGAAAGATTCACCAGTCTGGGCCAACTCTTCACCGCCTCAATTTTTTGAGAATCTACCTTTATGCCCTCACTCAATACCACATGGCCTAAAAATGCCACAGAGTCCAACCAAAATTCATACTTGCTGAATTTTGCATACAATTGGTGATCTTTGTGAAATTGAAACACTACTCTCAAATGAGCGGCATGCTCCTCCTCGCTCTGAGAGTATATAAGGATATCATCGATGAACACGATCACGAACATGTCTAGATATTACTTAAACACCTTGTTCATTAGTTCCATAAAGGATGCAGGGGAGTTTGTTAGTCCAAAATACATAACTACAAACTCATAATGGCCATACCGCATCCTAAAGGCTTTCAACGGGATATCACTCTTCTAAACTCAGAGCTGATGATACCCGGACTTGAGATCTATCTTTGAGAAACACTTGGCACCCTGAAGATGGTCAAGAAAATCATTGATCCTGGTAGAAGGATACCTGTTCTTAATGGTGACCTTGTTCAATTGCCGATAATCAATGCACATCCGATGCGAACCATCCTTCTTTCGGACAAATAACACTGGTGCACCCTATAGAGACTTGCTCGGTCTGATGAAGCCCTTATCTAGTAGGTCCTTCAACTGATTCTTCAATTCCATTAACTCAGATAGAGCCATCTTGTATGGTGGAATAGATATAGTCTACATATCGAGTAAGATGTAAATACCAAAATCAATTTCCCTCTTAGGAGGAACACCGTGAAAATCATCGGGAAAGACCTTCGGGTACTCATATACCACAAGAACTAACTGGATAGTTGGGGTTTCGGACTAAACATCCTTAACCCTAACTAGATGATACATTCAGACCTTAGAAATCATTTTCCTAGCCTTAAGATATGAAACAAACTGACCGGCTGGAACAGTTGAATTACCCTTCCACTCCAAAACTAACTCACCTGGAAATTGGAATTCCACCGCACGGGTCCTATAATTAATTGAAGAATAACATGCAAACAACTAATTCATGCCCAAAATGATGTCATAAGTCAGTCATAGCTAACTCTACTAAGTCTGCGGAGGTGACCTTATGTAATACTGTAATGGGACAAGCTCTATACACCCGCCTAGTTACAACTGAATCACCGACTAGAGTAGAGACTGATAAGGGTTCTGATAGGATTTTAGGGCTAACCCCAAAAGTACTAGAAATATAAGTGGTCACAAAAGACAAAGTAGCTCATGGATCTAACAATGCATAAGCATCAACATGGAAGATTCACAACATACCAATAACCACATCTGGTGAAGCCTTCTTATTATACCCCGAGAATTCAAGAATCGGACCCGAAAGTGAATCAGGAGAAAAAACTGGAAAATATTATAGCAGTTGCAGAACAGGTCACTTGACGACTCGTGAGGAGGCATAACGAGTCATCAGGTGGCTCATGAGGAAGGCATGAGATGTTGGAGCACTCGAGGTCCTCACAGGGGATGTAACGACTCGTGGTCAGTCACCACGAGTTGTCAAGTCAGTCGTTGGTTCGTCTCAGGGAAAGTTAGCAAGGCCTATCCAGTGAACCTGACGGGTGGTATCCAACGACTCGTCATTAGTCCTAATGACCCATTAGGTTAGCCATTACCAAGCTAGTGGAAACTTCTTGAATGATAAGGCAGTGTACTTGATAGCTGACCCAACGGATCGTGAGCCCTAGTAATGAGTCGTCAGGTCGTCCGTTAGGACCCCTTGACAGTTATTTTCAGCGATTTCAGTAAGGGCTTTTCCGTATTTCTAAGTTCTAAGGACCTATAATACGTCGTTTTGAGCTTGTAATAGAGGGTTTTAAGCTGAGATAAACCCATCTAGGACATTTTCCTCATGCATGCAAGGGTGAGAGCTTGAAGGGGAGAAAGTGAGAAGAAATTCAAGGATTCCAAGGGAAATCTCAGTTGGGTAATTAGGAAGAGATAAGATTCTTCAATCCCAGATATGTAAGACTATGAGTGGGTGCTTTCTTCCACACCCATGCCCATTCCCTATCAAATTGTGATTTATTTGTGATGATCAAGTATAGGTTTTCATGCAATTTCATGAACCTTACGTTCCTACTCACGGGTATGATTGATTGAGTTGATATTGATGATCTACTAAGCTTGGGCAGATTCTAACTTAATTTCTTTTACAAAATTATTTTCTAAAGAAAATTGAATCTAAAACACCCGTGTGTGGGGAGTTCCTTATAGGATGTGATGATGATGGAATAGATGATGAAAAGCATGTTTTCAAACTTACCCATGATTTTGATAATGTTTTCAAAGAAGATTGAATTGACCCGAGTATAATGAAACATTGGGTAGTGCCGAATGTTGAGTATAGATGATGATTTCTCTTGAATTGATTTTATTACTTATTTTGGAGTGAAATCTCCCAAATTATAATGTTTTCAAATGAATTGAATGGGTTTAAGCATGATAAGGTTTTGGGAAAGGTCCCTATGTTTATGATAATGAAGTGATATTTCTAAAGTAGCCTTACCACATGATTTTGGAGTTAAGCCTCTCACTAATCTTGAGCTTGTGGTATGTGTCATAATAAAACTTATCATATGCATGAATTTCATAATCAAAATGTATCTTGAATTGGCCATGGTGGTGTTTGCATTGAAGATATGGCGGCATTACTTGTATGGGGTCCACGTGGATGTAGTTAAAGACCACAAGAGTTTGCAATATGTGTTCACACAGAAGGATCTAAATCTGTGACAAAGAAGGTGGTTGGAGTTACTTAAGGATTAGGACACGAGTGTCCTTTACCACCCGGGAAAAGCTAGCGTGGTTGTGGATGCTCTTAGTAGACTCTCAATGGGGAGTGTGTCCCATGCGGACGGGGAAAGAAGGAATTGGTGAAAGATGTTCATCGGCTTGCGAGACTGGGAGTTAGATTTCTCGATTCGACCGATGGCGGTGTTGTTGTCCATAACGGGTTGGAATCGTCCTTGGTAGTTAATGTTAAATCCAGGCAAGATGAGGATCCAATATTGAGGAAACTGAAGGAGGCGGTGTGGAATCAAAAAGTGGAGGTTTTCTCCCAAGGGGGAGATGGTGTGCTACGATACCAGGATCGACTATGTGTTCCTGACGTTGATAATTTGAGAGTTCGGATATTGCATGAGGCACATGGTACCAGATATTCTATTCATCCAGGATCCACAAAAATGTATCGGGATTTGCGAGAAATATATTGATGGGATGGTATGAAAAGGGATATTGCGGAATTTGTAGCGAAATGTCCCAACTGTCAGCAAGTGAAAGCCGAGCATCAAAGTCCGGAAGGTGTACTTCAGGATATTTCCATTCCCACTTGGAAGTGGGAGGAAATCAATATGGACTTTATTATAGGTCTACCTCGTACTCGCCGGCAATACGACTCTATTTGGGTTGTGGTGGACAGGTTGACAAAGGCTGCACACTTCTTACCGGTCAAGACCATAGATTCAGCAGACGATTATGCTTCATGAGTTTGTTCGGCTTCATGGATGCCCTTATCTATTATTTCAGACCGAGGTATTGAATTTACTTCTCGATTCTGGCGTTAATTTCAAAAAGGGCTCAGGACTCAGGTTAAGTTAAGCACAACTTTTCACCCTCAGACGGACGACCAAGCAGAATGAACCATTCAGACTCTTGAGGATATGTTGAGGGCATGTCTGATGGGTTTCAAAGGTAGTTGGGATGATCATTTTTCCTTAATCAAGTTTGCTTATAATAATAGTTACCACTCTAGTATCCAAATGGCCCAGTTCGAGCATCTCTACGTGCAAAGGTGTAGATATCCCATCGGATGGTTTGAGGTTGGTGAGGCACCCATGATAGGTCCAGATTCGGTGCATGAGGCAATGGTGAAGGTTCAGTTGATAAGGGACTGGCTGAAAACCGCTCAGAGTCGTCAGAAATCATACACTGATGTGAGAAGAAGGGAATTGGAGTTTGATGTTAATGACTGGGATTTTCTAAAGGTATCTCCCATGAAGGGAGTCTGCGGTTTGGAAAGAAAGGTAGGCTCAGTCCCCGCTATGTTTGTCCGTACTAGGTTGTGAGAAGAGTTTGTAAGGTGGCGTATGAGTTGGACTTGCCTTCAGAATTGGCTTCAGTTCATCCTGTGTTCCATGTATCACTTTTGAAAAAGTGCTTGGGTGATCCAGCCTCAGTGGTTCCGATAGACAGCGTTTGTGTAAAAGACATCCTCAGTTATGAAGAAATTTCGGTTGAAATTTTGTATCAGAAAGTTCGAAGGCTGAGGAAAAAACAGGTAGCTTTAGTTAAGGTTTTATGGAGGAATCAACATGTTGAAGGAGCTACATGGGAGGCCGTAGCGGATATGATGGCTAAATACCCCCATTTGTTCCCTACCGGCTCAGTTTCAGTTTAAGGTATCAAATTTTTTCCCTAACCCTCTATTTAGTTTTCATGTTTTATACATGCGAATGAGTTTGTTTTATGCTATGAAATATGTATGTGATGTCTGAACTCTGACCAGCCATGTGGTTCTCTTCAGGAGTAGTCATTTCGTCAGTTTTCGACTTGAAAAATCAATGATCTGCATATATATATATACGGTGATTGTTGTTTTTGGGTGTTCTGCTTGCTTTTAACATTCGAGGACGAATGTTCCAAAGGGGGAGATATTGTTATACCCCGAGAATTCAAGAATCGAACCCGGAAGTGAATCAGGAGAAAAAACTAGAAAATGTTGCAGCAGTTGCAGAACGGGTCACTTGACGACTCATGAGGAGGCATAACGAGTCATCAAGTGGCTCGTGGGGAAGGCCTGAGATGTTGGAGGACTCGAGGTCCTCACGGGGGATGTAACGACTCGTGGTCAGTCACCACGAATTGTCAAGTTAGTCGTTTGTTGGTCCTGGGGAAAGTTATCAAGGCTTATCTAGTGAACCTGACGAGTGGCATCTAATGACTCGTCGTCAGTACTAATGACCCGTTAGGTTAGCCATTACTAAGCCAGTGGAAAATTCTTGAATGATGAGGCAGTGTACTTGACGGGTGACCCAACGGATCGTGAGCCCTAGTAACGAGTCGTCAGGTCGTCCGTTAGGACCCCCTGGCAGTTATTTTCAGCGATTTCACTAAGGGCTTTTTCGTAATTTCTAAGTTCTAAGGGCCTATACTACATCGTTTTGAGCTCGTACTAGAGGGTTTTAAGCTGAGATAAACCCATCTAGGCCATTTTCATCATGTATGCAAGGGTGAGAGATTGAAGGGGAGAAAGTGAGAAGAAATTCAAGGATTCCAAGGGAAATCTCAGCTGGGTAATTAGGAAGAGATAAAATTTTTCAATCCCAGGTATTTAAGGCTATGAGTGGGTGCTTTCTTCCACACCCATGCCCATTCCCTATCAAATTGTGATTTATTTGTGATGATCAAGTATGGGTTTTCATTCAATTGCATGAATCTTACATTCCTACTCTTGGGTATGATTGATTGAGTTGATATTGATGATCTACTGAGCTTGGGCAGATTCTAACTTAATTTCTTTTACAAAATTGTTTTCTAAAAGAAATTGAATCTAAAACGCACATGTGTGGGGAGTTCCTAATAGGATGTGATGATGATGGAATAGATGATGAAAAGCATGTTTCCAAACTTACCCATGATTTTGATAATATATTCAAAGAAGATTGAATTGACCTGAGTATAATGAAGCTTTGAGTAGTGCCCAATGTTTAGTATAGATGCTGATTTCTCTTGAATTGATTTTATTACTTGTTTTGGAGTGAAATTTCCCAAATTATAATGTTTTCAAATGAATTGAATGGGTTCAAGCATGATAAGGTTTTGGGCAAGGTCCCTATGTTGATGATAATGAAGTGATATTTCTAAAGTAGCCTTACCGTATGATTTTGGAGTTAAGCCTCCCACTAATATTGTGCTTGTGGTATGTGTCATAATAATGCTTCTCATATGTATGAATTTCATAATCGAGATGTATGTTGTCATTAAGCTTCATTTCACACGATGTTGAATCTAAGCATGATTCTATTCTAAGCTTTGTCGAGATGACATTGTTGAGCTTCATATTTATATGATGTCTAATGCATGCATGATTTTATAATGAGCTTTGTCAATAGACAATGTTGAGCCTTATTTCACACGACCTTGAGTTTATGCATGACTTTATGTTGAGCTTCATCACTAGACGATGTTGAGCTTCGTATTTATACGATGCAGAGGATTGCATGTTTTGCGAGAAGAGCCTAGCACTGAGGGGGATAAGGGTCGACTATCCTATTCCCCAAAACTATGCACCAATGTAGGTTGATTCTATTATATTATTGGGACCTCCCTTGTGAGCCATCCCCAGCCCGATTGGCCCTTTGAGCTTGATATCGATATCATGGTAGCATCCCTAGCCCTGACATGGTTTTGGACGGCTTTTTCCACTTGAGTGTAATAGTCGGGACCGCATATGCTCTATCGTGGTATGTCAGTTAAGTGACAAGTCTCTGTTCGGTGGTTTTCTATATGGGTTAAAAACCGACACGCAAGTGCACGTGGTCAAACAAGTAATAAAGTGGCTAAGTAAGCCAAGTATCGAACCAAGGAGACTCTGGATAAGTAAAAATTGCTCAAGTATACTATATTCTATCTTACTTCTATATATGCTGACAACAACGTAACCAAAAGTTAAATAATTTTTGTTGATAAATTATATACTAAAACTATTAACAAATATCTACTTTGAATTGAAACTATGGATATGAGCATGCCAAGGTTAAGAACAAGTAATGAACTTGATTATAATCATAATTTGGTTAATCTTCTCTTCCTGTTGCTAGCCAAGAACATTAGCCTAGAGATTAAAACTCTCGTATTTAATCTCACCTAAGAATCATAAACCATCCGTCTATATTTCTGTGATCAAATGCAATTTATGACCTAGCAATACAATTCCGGTTCCTAAATTGACTAATACGGCTTTCAAGTATATTTCTATCAGGAAAGCACATCAAAACCCAATTTTCCCAAATCAAGTTAAGAACAATACCCTATTAATTCACAACTTTCCAATTTCGTGCTCTCTCGAGTGAAATCGGACTTTTTAGATGTACATTAATGTCGGCCACACACTAATGCAGTAGAAACAAGAATTAATAGAACAGCATAGAAGAAGAAGATGAAAAACCATACAATTCAATAATCAAAATTCATCACCAATGTTCATAACCTCAGCAAGGAAGAGAATTAGCCACTCATTTGTGGATTAATCATCCTAAAACAAGTGTTAATCGTACAAACAATTGATTGAAAGAAGAAAGAAAGAGAGAAAAACCCTTAGCTTTTTCGTCCCTCAACTGCCTGTAACCCACGTCCTTGCTCCACCAAGTCTGAATTAATTAAAAATAAGCCTAAGTGTTCTATTTATACTATTGGGAATTTTTCCCGGAATAACAAGCAACGTGTCACGGAGGCCAACGCGGAGCACTGCCTCCGTGACACGGCGTGGACGCAGACCCTCACTGGAAATCTGGGGTCCGGGAATAAAGCCTCAACGTGGCACGGCATGCAACGCGGTGGCTTGCCTCCGTGCCACGGAGCTGTCGCGAGGCTTCACTGGAAATTGACAAATTAATCACCCTCCAGGCAGTGTGCCTCCGCGATGGTAGTGTGGCACGGCTCCATCGCGGAGCCCCTCTATATTCTGCAGTCCAATGTCTTTTTCGTGCTCGCATCCAAGTCCAACTCCGATATTGTTCCAACATGCATTTTAGCTCCTCAAAATCATGTTTTACCTACAAAACAATGCTAATCATGTTGGTTAGTATAAATTCACATTTTATTACCAATTACATGAAAAGGTATACACATTGCACACTAAACAAGGTGAAAATGATACGTTTGAGTATCACTTGGGCATATAAATCTGCCCAAGATCACTTACCCCACACTTCAATCCTTGTTCGTCCTCGAACAACACATACACAACTCATGCAAATTACATCCCAACCTTCGCCACTATGGTGCGACAATTTACGCTACGGTCATACCGATCATTCAATATTGTAAATCCTCAAGAAAACATGCATGGTCTTACAATGCAACGACCTTTAATACATCAAGACTTCCTAGACTTTAAGAATCGACCCTCGATATCGGCAAACTCATGCAAATCAGCTAATCAAGATATCCGATACGAACATCGATCTTTCATCAAGCATGTGCCCTCACAACTCAAGAGAATCTTCCCCCTTTTTTTTCATGTGACACACAAACATTCAAGTAGGGGCATGTAAAAATTAATTTCACTCTCTCTCCCAAAAGAATTCACATGCCTCATGTCATGACCCATAGGCTTGCCCTTATTGTATTACTCCACTAATATAAAGAAATGCAATGTAAGATCACGTAGGACTTTAATGGGTTGTAATGGAAGCTATGGAACTAGTACATATTGGATTAGCCAATAATAGCCACTAGCATCATTAAGCGCCTTTTCAACATATTCCCCTCAACTCATGACATTGTTTCTCTCTTTTCTTTTTTCATCATCCCATTCATGCTGGTTTACTTTCGTATGGCCCATTTCATCAAACACACTTGACATGACACAAAGGTTTTTCATGCACCTTTATTATCATTTCATTATAACAAGTGCCTCTTCCACCTTTTTCTTTTCTTTCCTCACTCTGCTTTTCTTTTTCTTTCCACTATTCTCACTCTTTGACACTTTGGGAAAAAAATTTCTATTCTTCTTAAGTGCTTAAGAGTTTTGTATAGACTTTACGGCTAATGAAAAGAAAGAATTATGCTTAGTTTATACATTTTTGGACAAAAGAAAGAAATAATCAGCTAAAGGCTCAACGGGCTGACTAGGGTATACAATCACATAAAAAGGTAGTGTATGACAAGAAAAAAAAATATAGAAACTCTCGGTTAAAACAAAGAAATGCCTACATCCTTTCCAACACTACACCTCCTTCATTTCATTTTGTACACACACCAGGCAAGTTCTAGACACTTCACAATAGCATGGAATAACAACACCTCACTTCACACTTCATGCACATGCTCGATTCAAGATGCATTCACAGACTCTTTAATTAGCCAATTACATGAATTCAGAATTAAGCCTCAATCACACCGAATCAAATTCTACAGCCAAGGTAACTCAACATATTTACAAAATTGCATGCTTTCATACGAATCACTTTTACATTTTGAATATCAGTTACAACACGCAACCATAATTTCACAACCATATAGTAACTACAGGTCCGTGATGTAATCCACCAAAGAAAAACTGAAAACAAATTAGAATCACTACTCCTACCGACTACATTTCCCTTAAGACGGTCGTCATCCATCCATCATAGGGAACGGTCACTAACTATGACTTTGGTTCAATGGGACTATTCTCGGTAAAAGAACCGAAAACAAACTCCGAGAAACCCAAAAATAAAAATCGAAAAATTTTACAAAACATCGATCATTTCGATGGAAAAATATTTACAAAATATTTTAATATGTACAAAATATTTTCGCAAAATTTTAAAAATATCGATCATTTCGATAGAGAAAAATAACATAAGAAAATATTTACAAATTTTTTTTTCTACAGACTTAGCTGGCAAACCATAACATTTGACAACACACATCATCAATTACAACAAATATATACAGATACAAACCAGTTTGCACTTCACAAACACAGGGAAACATAAACATAAATACAAAACAGAGGAAAAACATACAGCAAGCCCGCCTAGCCCCAGCACCTAACTACTCCCCACCCCACACTAAAATCGAACACTGTCCCCAGTGTTCACAAAAATTAAAAATCACAAAATTGGGTGGTGGCACTCCCTGATCAGTCGAAATATTCGACTTCTTCATCCGGTGCTGCTGCCTCATCGCCCATGTCCGAGTCACCTCCGTCGTCATCATCGGACTCCACATCGGAGTCCTCCCGACGTGTCTCCTCATCCGTGGGGACATCATCGTCAGTGGGCTCTACAAAGGCTGGCCCCACTCGGCATAAAGCCCTGGCGTTTTCGCCAAATGGGTAATCCAGCTCCAGCTGCCATAGCTCCTCCTTCGTGGCTGGTCTCCCACCTATTCGAAGCTGAAGCATTTGCATACCAAACATCCGTGCCATATACTGGTCGTCGCGAGCATGTCGCTCGCCAAGTGTCAGCACTGGCCCGTGTGTGGTATCGGGGGCCTTAGTTTTGGTCACATCGAGGGCCCTCCGCTCCAACTGCGGGATGTAGTCCAAAGCCTCTTCCTCGACGTCGAGGCCCCGGAGGAAGGTGGTGATAAGTCCTCCGAACCCATACCTGTGGCCCTAGTGTAGTCGGGCTCTCTTCATGGAGGATATGATGACCACCCCAACATTAATCTCCAGCCATTTCATTAGGGCATACACCAGGCAGACACGGTCCCGGGTCACATCAGTCATGTGCACCCCCGGGATCAAGCACGAAAAGACTATCTTCAGCCATATTCTGGCCTCCCTGTTCATTTGAGAATACGGCAGAGTCTGGTGGTAACCCCTCTCCTTATGTCTGCTCCATCTGGCTGTGGATCGAGCCCCACACAATGTGCGTCTGATATCGGCGTATGGTGGGGTGATGTTCAGCTGGCGGAGAACGTGGGCATGTGTGTCCCGCGCTCCAATGATGGCATTTAATTGTTGGGGTTTCAAAGTGACAATCTGCCCTCTGATTTTTATTGTGTGGCTTCTGATTGCCGGGTTCCAATTTGCATAGAACTCCCGGACTAGATGTAAGTTGCACTCCTTGGGCTCCTGAAATATGAAGCTGAGCCCAGCTGCCTCGATCCTCTGCACTATGCGAGGGAACTCCTGTGCTAGTGGTTCCCGTGCAATATGCTCCTCAGGGAAGTATTTGTTTTCCTTGTGTTTTGCATACCACTTCTTCCCTTCATCGGTTACCCACCTCGTTCCGTACTGGCGGCGTTGGCCGCGTGGAACTGCTGGTGCAGCTGGGACTGCTGTGCCCAATCTAAGTCGTTTTCTCCCGGTGCCTGAAGTAGATGCACCTTTACCCTTATCCTGCCTACTTGCCATTGTACCTGTCAATACAAATAAACAAGCACCATGTCAAGCTAAATGCATATTAGCTTCGGCTAAGGTCGGGTTAAGCTAAGTTTACCCCACACTTAGTCCTTAGCTACTGTTATGATAATACGGCAAGGATCACTTTATTTACACCAAAAACAAACAACTATACAATTTATGCTTAGTGCGTGCGCAAAGAAAATTTCGACAGTATAACTTTAGCGTACTACTCAAACTTCATACCGCTAATCCCAATCCTACCATCGCTATCAATTCAACCATCGCACTTAGCAAAGAAAACAACAAAACAAAATCAACAACAAACATTTTATATATACATGAACCTATATAATCAACCCAATTCGAACAATTTTCAACATTTTCCCAAAGTCCTCTAGAATTCGTCGTCTATTACATTCAAACAATATTTACAACGACTTATCTCAATTCTAAAGCATACCCCGGCATATAATTTACCAATTTACCAAGTTACCCATTTCGATTTCAACAACCAAGCCCTAGAATTGAATTTCACAATCAAATTCGAATCATTCATGCAATCGACAAGTTCAAACACGCATTACAACATTCCGAACATTTATCAATCAAGGAATAACTCAATTTCATGCTAAATTTCGACTTAGGGTGATTTAGTTCACCTCCCATGCTTAATTTCGAATAAATTCGACAAAAACTTGAGAGAGAATAGGAAACCATACCTCGTAGTTGAAGAACCGAAGAAAACTCGATAATTGTTTTAGCTTTATACCGTGGCACGTTGATGGGGGAGGGAAATATGGGTTTTTGGTCGCGGAGAAGTGTACAAAATAAGGGGAAAAGGGGGTTTTTTCGGGGTTTAAAATGAAGAAAAATACGCGGGTCACCCGGCAACCCGGTGTGACCCGTCACAAAATAAAGGGCAACGTGTCACGGAGGGTAATGCGGAGCCCCTCCTCCGTGACACGGAGCCATCGCGATGGTCCTCTGGAATTTTTAAAAATTCCATATTAAACCTCAACGTGTCACGGAGGGTAACGCGGAGCCCCTCCTCCGTGACACGGAGCCATCGCCCCAGCTCACTGTCTCTTCATTTTATTCATTTTTTCATACCTTGCCTTTTTCTTCCCGATTCCATGCATATTTTTCTCCGTTTGACCTGAAAATCACCTCACTAAACAAAATTGGTTAGATTAATAGATTTCCCTAATTAGAATGAAAAATACTAACTAAAACAAAAAATTTGTACTAAATCAAGAAAAAGAAAAAGAAAATAAAATCTATTTACACTTTACAAAACAAAAGAAAAAATATTTTTCACGGGTTGCCTCCCGTGCAGCGCCTGGTTTACCGTCACGGCTCGACGTCCTTTATGCTCACTTATCCACTAGGGTGATGGACGATTTTTCACGATCACTGTCCTCCCCCCAGTAGTGCTCACCCTTATCTGGTGGTCTTCCCATCAACTCTCGGGAATCATTCATTTGTTTAGCATTCCCATGATCAATTACATTGATCACCGAGAGTTCTTCATTTACCATCGGGAGCTTGGGTGCTTTGTATACATCAAACACCTCTACCTTGTCATGTGCTCGCATTGTAAGTTGACCCGCAGCCACGTCGATTAATGCTTTCCCGGTTGCCAAGAAGGGTCATCCCAAAATAAATGGGACTTCAGTGTCTGGTTCAAAATCCAGAAAAATAAAATCAACCGGAAAAATGAGGGATCCCACTTGCACAAGCACATCCTCAACAATGCCATCCGGCCTAGCTAAGGATCTGTCTGCTAACTGCAAGATTACGGTTGTAGGTCTAGGACTCCCTAGACCCAACTTTCTGAATACCGAAGATGGCATCAGGTTAATGCTTGCCCCCAAGTCACACAATCCACGAGCTCGGATACTCTTCCCAATAGTAAGCTGGATAGTAAAACTTCCAGGGTCTTTTAACTTCGTAGGCAGTCTATTTTGGATCCGAGAAGTGCATTCCTCCGTCAAAGCTACCGTGGCATACTCAGTCAAACGACTTTTGTTGGCCACGATGTCTTTAATATATTTGGCATATTTTGGCACTCCCTGCAAGACATCAACAAGAGGTAAATTAATATGTACCTTTTTAAGCACCTCCATAAATTTCTTGAAACACGCCTCCTCCTTGTGTTTCTTGAGTCGTTGAGGGAACGGGGATGGAGGCCTTTCTGATTCAGCTTCTTTGGTCTCCCCCCTATCCGAAGTTTGTTCTTCCTCAACATCTGCTGCTCCAGAATTTTGAGGTGGTCTCTCCGGTTCCACCTCCTTCAGCTGCAAACCACTCCGTGTGGTCACTGCATTTACGTGCTTCGGATTAGGATCCGTGTCGCTAGGCAGTCCTCCTCTGGGCCTTGTGTTTTGGGCACTAGCAAATTGCACAAATTGATACTCAAGAGCCTTGGTCGCTAATTGATTATTCTTCACTTCGACTGCCAATTTAACATAGTCAGCCTGCAATTGTGCCTGATTAGCGATCATGGTCTTGAAAATTTCCTCAATGGTAGGTGATGGTGGTGGAGGAGGGGCATTGTGATTTCTGAATTGAGATTGGTAGTTCTGTTGCCCTCCTTGATTCCTGTGCATACCCTGACCCGAACTTTGGCCTTGTTGGTTGTTGCTACCCCACGAAAAATTTGGATGGTTCCTCCAATTTGAGTTGTAGCCGCTACCAAACTGCTGTTGATTTCTTTGTGCATTGCCCACAAAGTTAACCGAATCTGGGTTTGCTTCACAGCACTCAGCTGAGTGCTCACTGCTTCCACACACTTCACACCACATTTGCTGGACCGCATTGACTGAAGTTGAAGGCTGGTTCAAGTTCATGTTGCTGAAGTGGTTGTTCAACTGATTCTGCAAGGTAGCTATCAGTGCAGCGATAGCTGTAAATCCATCCACTTCAAGCACTCTTGCTACTTTCCTTGCTCCACCTCGAGATGAGTCAGCATTCCATTCTAGATTGCCCTATGAAATCCGGTTGAGCAAAGTGTACAGCTCCTCATAAGTCTTTTCCAGCGCTTGCCCTCCAGCTACTGAGTCTAGCAAAATTTTAGTATGGGGTTCCAAACCCTCAATAAATGTGTGTACCAACACTTAATTGGACTGATGATGATGAGGACAGTCCCGCAACATGGATTTAAATCTTTCCCAGGCTTGATATAAATTTTCTCCCTCCCTCTGTTTGAAACTTAGAATTTGACTTCTAAGTCTGGCTATTTTACCAGAGGGAAAAAATCTTATCAAGAACTTTCGTGCAAGATTATCCCACGTTGATATAGAATTTGGTGTCTCAGCTTTTAACCACCTCTTGGCTTCACCAAGTAAGGAAAATGGAAATAGTGTGAGCCGAACATAATCAGGTGACACTCCAGCGGGTATATAAGGGTCACTTATCTCCAAAAAGTTTTGGAGATGTTGTTGTGGTTCTTCATGAGGGAGACCGGTAAATTGCCCGCTTGTGTGCAATAGTTGCACCATGTTCTATTTTAATTCAAATCTCCCTCCAGGCTCTGGTTTGCGGATACTTGAATGTACATTATTGGCATGTGGGATTGCCACCTCGCGAACCGGCCTTGCTGCTGCTTCGTCGGGCACTAACACTGCCCTCACAACCGGTGGATTTTGTTGCTCCATCATAGTCTGTCTGAGCAACTACAGCTTCTTTTGTAGAGCTTCTCTGCGTTTACTATGAAATTCACGTTCAGGCTCTATATAAGATTCCACCAGCTCTTTGTCCTTTGCCAGTGTTCACAGAAATCAAGTCTGCAAAATACAGGCTAAGACCAAGTTGTCAACACTTAAGAAAATAAAATAAACAATACAGTAAAATTACACTTAATACAATTTCACCAATTGCCTAGTCTCCCCGGCAACGGCGCCAAAAACTTGTTCGGTGGTTTGCTCTATGGGTTAAAAACCGACACGCAAGTGCACATGGTCAAACAAGTAATAAAGTGGCTAAGTAAGCCAAGTATCGAACCAAGGAGACTCTGGATAAGTAAAAATTGCTCAAGTATACTATATTCTATCTTACTTCTATATATGCTGACAACAACGTAACCAAAAGTTAAATAATTTTTGTTTATAAATTATATACTAAAACTATTAACAAATATCTACTTTGAATTGAAACTATGGATATGAGCATGCCAAGGTTAAGAACAAGTAATGAACTTGATTATAATCATAATTTGGTTAATCTTCTCTTCCTGTTGCTAGCCAAGAACATTAGCCTAGAGATTAAAACTCTCGTATTTAATCTCACCTAAGAATCATAAACCATCCGTCTACATTTCTGTGATCAAATGCAATTTATGACCTAGCAATACAATTCCGGTTCCTAAATTGACTAATACGGCTTTCAAGTGTATTTCTATCAAGAAAGCACATCAAAACCCAATTTTCCCAAATCAAGTTAAGAACAATACCCTATTAATTCACAACTTTCCAATTTCGTGCTCTCTCGAGTGAAATTGGACTTTTTAGATGTACATTAATGTCGGCCACACACTAATGCAGTAGAAACAAGAATTAATAGAACAACATAGAAGAAGAAGATGAAAAACCATACAATTTAATAATCAAAATTCATCACCAATGTTCATAACCTCAGCAAGGAAGAGAATTAGCCACTCATTTGTGGATTAATCATCCTAAAACAAGTGTTAATCGTACAAACAATTGATTGAAAGAAGAAAGAAAGAGAGAAAAACCCTTAGCTTTTTCGTCCCTCAACTGCCTGTAACCCACGTCCTTGCTCCACCAAGTCTGAATTAATTAAAAATAAGCCTAAGTGTTCTATTTATACTATTGGGAATTTTTCCCGGAATAACAAGCAACGTGTCACGGAGGCCAACGCGGAGCACTGCCTCCGTGACACTGCGTGGACGCGGACCCTCACTGGAAATCTGGGGTCCGGGAATAAAGCCTCAACGTGGCACGGCATGCAACGCGGTGGCTTGCCTCCGTGCCACGGAGCTGTCGCGAGGCTTCACTGGAAATTGACAAATTAATCACCCTCCAGGCTGTGTGCCTCCGCGATGGTAGCGTGGCACGGCTCCATCGCGGAGCCCCTCTATATTGTGCAGTCCAATGTCTTTTTCGTGCTCGCATCCAAGTCCAACTCCGATATTGTTCCAACATGCATTTTAGCTCCTCAAAATCATGTTTTACCTACAAAACAATGCTAATCATGTTGGTTAGTATAAGTTCACATTTTATTACCAATTACATGAAAATGTATACACATTGCACACTAAACAAGGTGAAAATGATACGTTTGAGTATCACTTGGGCATATAAATCTGCCCCAGATCAGTCTCCCATTGCCTATATCATTTGAATTTGCATATCCATTACTCATGATGATTTTCTTATGCATGTATGTTGGGAATGCAAGGTTTGACTAATTGTTCAGCTTTTGATATAAATGTTGTGATCTAGCTTTGAGTCATTCGAGTTAGCCATGATGGTCTAAGGCCATGCATGAGCACGTTATGATAATGTTCGATTTCAGAATTTATGCATGTGTTCCTCTACTTACTCTCAAAGTTTATTATATATATGTATGACCGAATTTAGCTAATTTTATTATAAAAGCGGTTTTACTTACCTTGCATACACGGTACATTCCACGTACTAACCGTATACTTTCTATGTTGCATCATTTCATGATGTAGGATCGGGTTCTCAGGTTCAGCCCCGTCCGTAGCCGCCTATCAGAGTTAGCATTTGCTTGCTTGGTGAGTCCTCATCCTCCGAGGACTAGACTTTCAGTTTTTTGAGCGTACTTTCAGTTTCAGTATTTCTATGCTTGTTGAGGGTGTTGTCCCATCAGCTCGTCCAGATTAGAGGCTATTCAGACATAGATATGTAATCAGCTTAGATGTTTATTCTGTTGTTATCCTATGTTAGGCTTCCGCTGAGTTATATTTATGTTTCCTTTATGTTTATTGAATGAGTTAGTGAATGCTTATGCCATGGGTTGACTCGGGGTCTCTCGGGGTTCCTTGTCCCGTGTCTACGATTCGGGTCTCCTCTCCGGTCGTGACACTACTGCTCCTGGTGAGGTACTAAAGCATAAAACCTGTTTTGGCACTGACCGCTTGCTGAAGTAGTAGAGGCACCCTGCTCAACCTGCATGCCACCCTGGCCTCTCGACTTTGAAGCTCTACTCCTCCGATCTCCTTTGAACTTAGATGGCGTGCTGGAACATGATGGATCTAGAGTGATTGACCTGTGTTGGGACTGCTGATGCTACCTATCCCCTGACCTGACATGAGAAGTCCCATATCTGTCGGTCTTGGCCCTCTTGGCCTCTCTCTACCTCTGTTAGACCGAATCCATCTGCTATGCATGCAACAAAATGCGGGGAAAGTCAGTATCCCGATGTAGCATGGCGATCCTGCAATCCTTGTCAAAATAATCCGCCATCCCATGCACAAAACACCTTACCCGAGCCCTCTGGTCCGCTACCAACTCTAGAGCATACTTGGATGATCAGGTGAATTCTAATGCGTACTCCTAAACGGACATGTTATCCCGTTTCAAATTAACAAACTCAACCGCCTTGAGCTCTGTCATCTCTTGAGGGAAGAACCGATCCAAAAATGACGCATGAAACTCTTCCCAACCTATCGGGGCTGCACCCAATTCCCTCGATCTTTCCACTACTTGAACCATATGTGAGCCACCCCTTTAGATAATAAGAGGTCAAGTCAACACACTCCCCGTTGCTCACCCCCATAACCTGGATGATCTTCAGAATCTCCTCGATGAAATCATGTGGATCCTTGTCCACCCTTGACCCCGTAAACTCAGGAGGGATCATCCTCAAGAAATCCCTCACCCTAGCTACCACCGCATTCCCATTCTGAGGGTAATGCACCACTGTTTTATTTTGAACCTGGGCCGTCATGGCCTGTGCTAGCATCTAAATTGCTTCCCTAAGCTTAGCGTGGGCAGTTGGCTTTGGTGCGTACTCCTCGCGAACGGGTGGTGCTGGCTGATGCTCCTCACCATTGGCACATTCATGATCATTACAGTTACCATTTCTCTTGGTGTTCACTCGGTGTGGAGGCATGACGCTTCAAATGTGAATAGCACGAATTGGAAGGGTAGAGGCCTTTCATCGCACAGAATAGATCATGATATAAGGGAACATTTCCTAAATGTCTAGTAGCCTCTTCGTCATAAGTGTGGAGCGCTTCACACCCATGAAAAGGACTTTACTTGACATGACTTTCAGACATCGTAGGACACTTCAAACCTATGGCTCTGATACCAAGTTTTTCACGACCCAAACGTACACCCGGATCGTAAACACGGGACAAGGAGCCCCGAGAGACCCCAAGTCAACCCATGGCATAGCATAAATCTAATTCATTTACATAAGAGGAGGACTTAACATAATAGAAAATGAAATCATGACATAATAAGGAGTAAATGACAATACATAAATATTTGATAGGATTTTCATGAAATCATAGAGAATGGGCATGGGTGTCAAAGGAAACACCCATTGATAGCCTTACATACCTGAAAACAATTGATTCTTAACCTCTCTTGAAAGCCCAAGAAGAAATTGGAAGGATTTGAAGAGGGATGCCTTGAATCACCCTTGAACACTTCTCTAAATTCTTGCATGCAAGAATAAGGACTTAGAATAGATTATCCATCTAAAATCCCACCTTTCATAAGCTAAAACGATGTAGTTTAGGCTTTATATATTTAGGAATTACGAAAAGTCCCTTACTAATTCACAGGAAATTACTGCCAGGTGGTTCTAAAGGACGACCTGACGGATCATGGTCCTTGGAAACTACTCGTTGCCTAGCTCATTAAGTACACTGCCTGCCTGATCCCCTGGGCTCATAACGACTAACATAATGACGTGTTACCTAACCCAACGAGTCGTGGTTATCTTCCATTAGGTTAACTACCTCAACTTTTTTTCCTTCCTTCTACCTTAACCCATGGCTGACTTGACGACTCGTGGGGTCTGACCTTGAGTCGTTGCCACGCCCGTGGGGACCCTTCTCTCCAAAACTCCCCTGCTCATCATTGGCCTCCCCACGATTCACTTGATGACTCGTGAGCTCACCTCACGAGTTGTCCAACGAATCGTCTTGAGTCTACAACACCAAATTAACATTTTTCCTGTTTTAACTCCCGAGTCCAATTCTTAATGTCCTGTGGTATTACACTTTGTGAGGCATGATAGGCACCTAATGCCATACTGGGACCTGGGCTGATCTGGCTCGGCATGTGCACCTTTGGTGACTGCCAATAACTCATATCAAGAAAACAAACTGCTATATCTCGACTGTAAATACAGCGTCGGGCCGACAAGGACACACAGTAAACTTGTTAAAGAAAACAGCTAATCCAACAAAGTTACGATAAAGGGATCCTATGTGGGCCGATAAGAACACCATGTTGTCTAGTTATAACAAAATGAAAATAGGCAGTCATATTCATACTATAACTGACAAGGCTGCTAACTAACTATCTAATCTAGGCCTACATGACCAACACACAAAATATAACTTACGTAGACCCCACACGGCCAACAACAACCAACAACTGAAAAGATGTAGTCTGCAAGCCTCTAAGAGTCGAATAGTGGTCAGGACAGGGCCCCGACCTACCCAAAAGTTGTACAACGAAAAGAGCAAACCTTTCTCACTATCAACTCCAAAGAAAAGGAGTTGACTGTGCTGCTAACTCTGGCTAATAGCTAAGAAGGTCCTGAATAATGTCTATCCGCACCTGTAGGTAAGTATGCAGCGCCCCAAAGATGGGCGTCAGTACATTATGTACTGAATATGTAAGGCAGTAATAAAAATAATTGGGGTCGGTCCCAACCGAAATAATCAACATTCATTTCAAAACTAACGTTAGCTGCTAATCGCAACATGTTTCTTACAAGGAAATAGGTTATATTACTATACAACAAGAATAACTTGTCGAAGAGATTAGCATTAACATACCTCGAATGTCGATTCTCGTTTATCCAATTAGTTCCAACTTGTAGTTGGCGATTCCATTCAATTGCAGCCTTTATGCTGAGAGAATAAGGCTACTTTCAATACTAGGACTCGACAAACAATGATATCTTTCAATAAAATTATCCATAATTCAACTCCATTTAATTCAGTTGAGAAATCACAAATTCTCTAGAGTTTAAAAGGTAGAAATACTTACCTATAACATGTAGTCACGTGGACTTAATTAGAAGTGATTCTGACAACTTTTACTCAGCGGGGTTCTAGTATTCCAAGTGAATTTTAATTAAATAACATCGTATGGATATTCCTCATAGCGTAGAACTCGATATCAAAGATAAATTTGCGTTTGGACGGAGTTTAAGGGTGTAATTTGACGAGAAAAGGATGAAAAATAGAGAGGATATATTGTAAGGTTGCATTTTGTTTTGTGGGAAATATTTTATGACCTGATCTTTAGCTCAAAACATTTTTATAGGCGGGAGTCGGTGGAAATAGGGCTCAGCACACCGACTATCATGCCAGGCAGGAGGCGGGATGCGCCGGCCATGACATTGGGCAGGTGTGGCGCGGCACGTAGTGCGCCTAGCTTTTGTCCCCTAGCCTCCTTCTCACTCGGTTCCGTGCTCATATACTCACTCCCAGGACTTTTTCCTCATGCGTCGTACTCTAAAAATCTCAACATACATACGTACGCATCGGTTAAATGATAGAATCTTATGGGGTGTAACAAAAGAAGAGGTCACCTTCAACATCTGTAGGTCAATGAAGAAACCCAATGAATCTGGGTAGATTCAACAATAGAAGATGTGTCTAAGTTTGTTAATGAATTTTGAGTAGTCAAGATACTTACGTCACGCCACGATAATAAATCAGGTGCTTCTTGGGAGGCAACCAATGAGGTGGTTCGATGAACTCTGAGTAATCGAACCTCGTGTGTCGTGCCGCGACATTAAATCAGGCACTTATTGGGAGGCAACCCAAGTATCTTGACTATTGGGTGTTCAGTGTGTAGGTTAAACAAAATTGATGGGTGAAAAATGCAAGACATGTCTTGCCTACGAGCCTCAGTACAGACCGTAACTTTATTGTACGGTTCGTAGTCCCATCCGTAGTTAAAACTAGGGACTTGATACGGTGTAGAAGTTCATACTAAAGTTGGTCATTATGAATCATACGTTCGTGGTACGAGTGGAGTGCTTACCATAGTGATGAACTCCCCTAAAGTGACAAAGTGCTAAAGTTTTAACTACGAGTGTTGGTACGGGTCATGGAATCCTGGTATGACTCATACCATCCACACGTAGGTCCCCAGGTAAGTTCTCTAGTTTTCTAGGTACGAGTACATAGGACGAGTCGTAGGTATGACCTACGAGTCTCGTGACAGGCGAGTTAAATGAAATGTCCTAGCTGACTTGACTCAACGTGAATTTTTAAATCTGCTCATAATTTGTTTAAAATCAAAAGTTTGGACCTAAATTTCCCACACAATCACAAACACAAACCCATGATCATCTCCCCTAAATCCTCACTCAATCATAACTCACACACACCCTATTTGAGCTCAAATTTGTGCAAATAAATTTGTAAAAGCTAGTCGACTTTCTAGCCCAAACCCAAAGCAAGCAAGAATTTTTGCAACAACATAAAAATAGCAAGTAAGTGATAATTCTTCATATTAATTTCTTTCTATCGTTATCCGCACTTGTACTGTGATTCCTCCACCCATGAAAATGAGGAAAAGGAATGTGATTAGAGGCTAAGTATGAATGTTTATTAATGGGTTTGAGAGTTAACATGCTCAAGGACTTTAATTGATATTGGGTTGAGTTATTGGGAATAATCCCTTTTGGGATTTGAGTGGGTAGTTGAAAATGGTGTATTGTGAATTAATGGGGTGGGGAAATATGAGTATCCATCTCAAGACATATTTTTCTACACATCTGGTAATGCACAAGGAGAGGACGGGCTTCACGAGTCATCCTGCAACTCATGGTAATGTACTACGACTCGTAGGATGATTCGTTAGGACTGTCCTAGTTCATAAAAATGGAAAAACTAAGGTACGGGACATAGTATGTGATCTTGGGCAAATTTATAAGCCCAAGTGATACTCAAATGTGTCATTTTAGCCTTGTTTATCTATCAATGTTTATACATTCTCATGTGATTGGTAATAAAATGTGAATTTATACTAACCAACATGATTAACATTGTTTTGCAGGTAAAATGTAATTTTGGGAAGCTAAAATGCATGTTGGAATAGATCGGGGTTGGACTCGGATGTGAGCAAAGGATAAGGCATTGGAAGGCACAAAATAAAGAGGCTCCGTGATGGAGCCGTGTCACGCTGCCATCACCGAGGCCTTCTGCCTGGATAGGGAATTTTCGGCCTATTTCCAGTGAGGGTTCGCGTTGGGTCCGTGGCACGGTGGCCTAGCTTCGCGTTGCACGCCGTGCCACGTTGAGCCTTACTACCTGGACCCCCAATTTCCAGAGAGGGTCCGTGTCGGTGGCGTGTCATTGAGGCAGTACTCCGTGATGCACTCCGTGACACGTTGCTTGTTATTCCAGGAAAAATTCCCACCAGTATAAATACAACACTTAGGTTCATTTTTCAATATTCTGACTTGGTGGAGCAAGAACGTGGGTTACAGGAAGTTGAGGGGACGAAATTATCAGGGTTTTTCTCTCTTTCCTTCTCCTTGAATTCAATTTCTTGTATGTTTAACACTCATTTAACGATGTTTAATCCACAAATGAGTGGCTAATTTCTCTTCTTGCTGAGGTTAAGAACAATTGTATTGAAATGTGATTGTTGATTAAATTGGTTTTTCATCTTTTCTTCCATGGTTGTTCTATTGATTCTTATTCTTACTGCATTAATGTGTGGCCTACATTAATGTACATCTAAAAAGTCCGGTTTCACTCGAGAGAGCAAGAAATTGGAAAGTTGTGAATTAATAGGATATGATCTATTCTTAGTTTGGGAAAATTGAGAATTGATTTACCTTCAGGATAAAAATATACCTGAAAGTCATATTAGTCAATTTAGGAACCGGGTTTGTATGGCTAGAACATGAATTTCGTTTAATCACAAAAATGTAGGTGGACGGTTCATAATTATTAAGTTGGGTTAAATACGAGAGTTTTAATCCATTGGCAATAGTTCTTGACTAGCAACCGGAGGAAAGGTTAGCCAAATTATATCGATAATTAATTTCATTACATGTTCATTTAACCTCAGCATGCTCACATTAATAGTTCAGACTCACATTAGATAATCGTTTTAGACTTAGCATAAAAATTAGAACCCAAAAATATCAAACACTTGGTTACACTGTTGTCTTCATTGTTAAAATTAAAATATAGTAACACTTGAGTAGTTCGTTACCTTATCCCAGTCCCTGTGGGATCGATACTTGGCTTACTTAAGCCACTTTACTACTTGTTCGACCACGTGCACTTGCGTGTAGTTTTATACCCAACAAATGTGCGAACAAGTTTTTGGCGCCGTTGCTGGGGACTGGCAATTGGTGAAATTTTATTAAGTGTTAATTTACTATATTTTTATTTTCTTAGTGTTGACAACTTGGTCTTAGCCTGTATTTTGCAGATTTAATCTCTGTTGAACACTAGCAAGAGACAAGGAGCTGGTGGACTCATATTTAGAGCCAGAAAGATTATTTCATCGTCAGCGGAGAGAAGCTCTAGAAAGAAAGCTGCAGTTGCTCAGACAAACACTCATGGAGCAACAACAGAATCCACCAGTAGTATGGGCAATGTTAGTGCCCGAAGAAGTAGCAGCTCGGCCGGTTCGCGAGGTGGCAATCCCACAGGCTAATAATGTCACATCTAGCATCCACAAACCTGAGCCAGGAGGGAGGTTCGAGCTCAAACAAAACATGGTGCAATTGCTGCACACTAGCGGGCAGTTTACAGGTCTCCCTCATGAAGATCCAAGCAGCATCTCCAAAATTTTTTGGAGATAAGTGACACTTACATCCCCGCTGGAGTGTCATCAGATTATGTCAGGCTTACATTGTTCCCATTTTCACTATTGGGAGAAGCCAAGAGGTGGTTGAAAGCTGAGCCACCTAATTCTATTTCTACGTGGGATGATCTTGCAAGGAAATTCTTGATATGATTTTTTCCCTCCGGTAAAATAGCAAGACTTAGAAGTCAAATTCTTAGAGAGAGGGAGAGAATCTATATTAGGCTTGGGAGAGATTCAAGTCCATGTTGCGGGATTGTCCTCATCATCATCAATCCAATAATGTGTTGGTGCACACTTTTATAAAGGGTTTGGAACCCCATATAAAAATATTGCTAGATTCAGCAGCTGGGGGACAAGCGCTGGAGAAAACTTATGAGGAGTTGTATACCTTGTTGAACCATATTTCGTAGGGTAATCTGGAGTGGAATGCTGATTCATCAAGAGGAGGGACAAGGAAAGCAATAGGAGTTCTAGAAGTGGATGGTTTTACAGCTATTGCTGCACAGATAGCTGCCTTACAGAATCAACTCAACACCCACTTCAGTAACATGACAATGAACCAGCCTCAAGCCCCAGTGAATGCAGTGCAGTAGATTTGGTGTGAAGTGTGCGGGAGCAGTGAGCACTCAGCTGAGTGTCGTGGAGCAAATCCTGACTCGGTGAACTTTGTGGGAAATGTACAAAGGAACAACCACCAAAAGTATGGCAACAACTACAATTCCAATTGGAGGAATCATCCTAATTTCTCCTGGGGTAGCAACAACCTTCAGGGGCAAAGTTCGAGTCAGGGTATGCAAAGGAACCAAGGAGGGCAGCAGAATTATCAAGCACAATTTATAAACAACAATGCACCTCCTCCACCACCAACACCCAGCATTGAGGAGATGTTCAAGACGATGATAGCTAACCAAGCTCAATTGCAGGCTGACTATGTGAAATTGGCAGCCGAGGTGAAAAACAACCAGTTAGCTACTAAGGCACTTGACTATCAATTTGGGCAATTTGCTGGAGACCAAAACACCAGGCCTAGAGGAGGACTTCCGAGTGACACAGATCCCAACCCCAAGCAGGTGAATGCGGTGACCACAAGGAGTGGTTTGCAGATGAAAGAGGTGGAACCAGAAAGACCACCTCAACAATCGGGAGCAGCAGAAGTTGAGAGGGAGAAAAGTGATAATAGGGGGAAGACAAAGGAAGCTGAATCAGAAAGACCACCACCCCCGTTCCCTCAAAGATTAAAGAAACACAAGGAGGAGGCGTGTTTCAAGAAATTCATGAAGGTTCTGAAACAGGTACATATAAACTTACCAATTGTTGATGTTTTGCAGGGAGTGCCGAAGTATGCCAAGTATATAAAGGACATCGTGGCAAACAAAAGTCGGTTGACTGAGTATGCTACGGTCACTCTCACAGAGGAGTGCACTTCCCAGATACAAAAATGACTGCCCACAAAGCTCAAAGATCCTGGGAGCTTTACTATACAGATTACCATTGAGCAGAGCATCCGAGCTCGTGGATTATGTGATTTGGGAGCGAGCATTAATTTGATGCCGTCATCGGTATTCAAAAAGCTGGGTCTAGGGAGTGCTAGACCTACAACAGTGATCTTGCAATTGGCAGATCGATCCTTAGCCAGACCTGATGGCATTGTGTAGGACGTTCTGGTGCAAGTTGGCTCCCTGATCTTCCCGGTAGATTTCGTCGTGCTGGATTTTGAGCCAGACGCGGAAGTTCCATTTATTTTGGGACGTCCTTTCTTGGCGATCGGGAAAGCACTGATTGACGTAGCTGTAGGGCAGCTAACCATGCGAGCACACAACAAGGTGGAAGTGTTCGATGTGTACAAGGACACCAAGCTCCCGACTGTGTACGAGGAACTCTCGGTGATCAATGTGATTGATCGAGTTGATGATGCGTGAATAAAGGATTCACGAGAGTTATTGGGAAAACCACCAGAGAGATGTAAGCACTACTGGGGGGAGGACGGTGGTCGAGAGAAAACGTCCATCACCCTAGAGGAAAATTGAGCTGAATGACGTCGAGCCGCGACGGTAAACCAGGTGTTGCACAGGAGGCAACCCGTGAAATTTTTCTTTGTAAATTGTGAATCAATTTTTCTTTTTTTATTTTCTTGATTAACAACAAAATTTTTAGTTTTCATTTTTGTTTTTATTTTTATTTTGAGTGAAACCTATAATTCTAACCAATTTCTTGTAGTAAGATGAATTTCAGGTTGAACGGAGGGAAAATATGCAAGGAATCGCAAAGGAAAATTCGAGGTATGAAAATCAAGAAAAAGTGGCAAAACAGTGAGCTAGGGTGATAGCTTCGTGTCACGAAGGAGGACCTCCGCGTTACCCTCCGTGACACGTTGAGGTGTAAATCCAGAATTTCAAAAGAATTCCAGAACACCCTCGCGACAGCTCCGTCTCACGGAGGCAGTGCTCCGCAATGCACTCCGTGACACGTTGCTGTGTATATCGCGACGGGTCACACCGGGTCGCCGGGTGACCCGCGCGAATTTCCCACTTTTAAACCCCGAATCCTCCTCAATTTTCCTTATTTCTCACACACTCCGCGACAAATCCCCCCAAAACCCCTCCCCCTTCAACGTGACACGGAATAGGCCAAGGATTTCATTGAGTTTTCTTCAATTCTTCGAATTCAAGGAACAATGGCAAGTAGGCAAGAAAAAGGGAAAGGCACATCAACATCTGGCGCCGGAAGAAAGAGAATTAGACTAGGCACAGCAGTCCCAGTAGCACCAGCGGTTCCACGCGGCCAACGCCGCCAATACGGAACTAGGTGGGTGACAGAAGAGGGGAAGAAGTGGTATGCAAAGCACAAGGAGAGCAAGTACTTCCCCGAGGAACACATAGCACGGGAACCGTTGGCACAGGAGTTCCCTAGGATTGTCCACAGGATCGAGGCAGCTGGGCTCAAATTCATCTTTGAAGAGCCCAAGTAATGGAACTTGCACCTGATTCGGGAATTCTATGCCAATTGGAACCCGACTCTCAGAAGTCACACCATCAAAATCAGAGGGCAAATAGTCACCTTTGAGCCCCACCACCTCAATGCTATCCTAGGGGCGCGGGACACATACGCCCACGTGCTTCGACAGTTGAACATCACTCCACCATATGCGGACATCAGACGCACTTTGTGTGGAACGCGATCGACAGCTAGATGGAGCAGTCACAAGGAGAGGGGCTACCATCAAACTTTGCCCTATTCACAGATGAACAGGGAAGCCAGGATATGGCTTAAGATCGTCTATTCCTGCCTAATCCCGGGGGTAAATATGACAGATGTTACCCGGGATCGTGTATTCCTGGTGTACGCCCTGATGAAAGGGCTGGAGATCAATGTGGGGGCGGTGATTATCTCCGCCATGAATAGAGCCCGGTTGCATCAGGGGCACAGATACAAATTTGGTGGACTACTCACCACATTCCTGAGGGGCCTAGATGTTGAGGAAGAGGCCCTTGACTACATCCCGCAGATGGAGTGGCAGGCCTTAGATGTCACTAAAACTAAGGCACCCGACACCACCCACTGGCCTGTTCTTAAACATGCCGAGCGACATGCTCGGGATGATCAGTACATGGCTCGCATGTATGGGATACAGATGCTCCAGTTGTGGATAGGCGGGAGGCCGACAATAGAGGAGGATGGCAGCTCGAGCTACACTACCCTTTTAGCGAAAATGCCAGGGCTCTATGCCGAGTGGGGCCAGCTTTTGTGGAGCCCACGGATGATGATGTCGCCATAGAAGAGGAGACACGTCGGGAGGACTCCGATGTGGAGTCCGATGATGATGATGGGGGTGATTCATACATGGGAGATGAAGCAGCAGCACCTGATGAAGAAGTGGAGTATTTTGATTGATCAGGGAGTTCCACCACCCAATTTTTGTGCTATTTTAATTTTTGTGAACACTGGGGACAGTGTTCGAGATAAGTGTGGGGTGGGAGTAGTTAGGTGTTGGTTGTGCTGTTATGTATGATCTAATTTGTTGCTGTGCCTGTGAACAAAATTTTCTGACCCTGTGATGTGTGATTGTTAAGTTGTTGTCCTGTATTGTAATTATATGTGAAACTGTTGTGTGTTGCTGAATGTTGCTAAGCTGATATTGTACATATTTGTGTTTATTGAAATGATCGATATTTTTAATTTTTTTTTCAATTCTTGGGTTTCTCGGCGTTTGTTTTCGGTTCTTTTATCGAGAATGGTCTCATTGAACCGAAGTCCTAGTTAGTGAGCATTCCCTATGATGGATGGATGACGATCGTCTTAAGGGAAATGTAGTCGTTAGGAGTAGATTCTTTTTCAATTATATTTTTTTTAGTTGTTTTTCTTTTGTGGGTTGCATCCCAAAATCTGTAGTTACTTTATGGTTGCGGAATTCTGGTTGCGTGTCGTACCTAATATTTGAAATTCAAAGGTGATTCGTATGAAAGCATGCAACTTTGTAAATATGTTGAGATACCTAGGCCATAGAGTTGATTCAGTGTGATTAAGGCTTAATGTTTGAATTCATGTAATTAGCTGATTGAAGAGTCTGTGAATACGTCTTGAATTGAGCATGTGCAATAAGTGTGAAGTGAGGTTTTGTTATTCAATGCTATTGTGAAGTGTCTAGAACTTGCCTGGTGTGTGTACAAAATGAAATGAAGGAGGTGTATTGTAGGAAAGGATGTAGGCATTTCTTTGTCTTTAACCGAAAGTTTCTATTTTTCATTATCGTACCCACCTTGATTGTATACCCTAGTTAGCCTGTTGAGCCTTTAGCCTATTATTTTTTCTTTTGTCAAAAAGTGTAAACCGATCTTAATCCCTTCTTTTCATTAGCCGTAAAGTCGATCCAAAACTCTTAAGCACTTAAGAAGAGAAAATAATGTTCCCAAAGTGTCAAAGAGTGAGAATGGTGAAAAGAAAAGAAAAGCAGAGTGATAAAGTGGAAGAAAAGGTTGAAGGTGCACTTGTTATAAATAAACTATAATGAAGGTGTATGAAAAATCTTTGTTGTTGTGTCAAGTGTGCTTAATAAGATGGGCCAAACTAAAGAGAAACTTCAAGAATGGGAGGATGAAGAAAGAAACACTGCCCATGAGTTTGATGGGATGTATTGAAAAGGCGCTTAAGGATGCTAGTGGCTATTATTGGCTAGACCAATATTTACTAGTTCCTTAGCTTACATTACAACCCGTTAAAGTCCTACGTGATCTTAGATCACACTTCTTTATATTAGTGGAGTAATACACTAAAGGCAAGCTTATGGGTCGTGACATGATGCATGTGAATTATTTTGAGAGAGAGAGCGAAATTGTGTTTATATGCCCCTGGTTGAAATTTTTTGAGTTCATATCATCAAAAAGGGGAATATTCTCTTGTGTTGTGAGGGCACATGCTTGATGAGAGATTAATTTTCGTGTCGGATGTCTTGATCAACTGATTTGCATGAGTTTGCCAATATCGAGAGTCGATTCTTAAGCCTAGGAGGTCTTGATGTATTGAAGGTCATTGCATTGATTGGACCATGCGTGTTTTCTTGATGATTTGTTGTATTGAATAATCGGTATGACCGTAGCCTAAATTGTCGAACCAAAGTAGCGAGGTTTGGGTGTAAATTGCATGAGGCGTAAGATTGTTGTTCGAGGACGAACAAGGATTTAAGTGTGGGATAAGTGATCTTGGGAAAATTTATATGCCCAAGTGATACTCAAATGTGTCATTTTAGCCTTGTTTATCTATCAATGTTTATACATTCTCATGTGATTGGTAATAAAATGTGAATTTATACTAACCAACATGATTAGCATTGTTTTGCAGGTAAAATGTAATTTTGGGAAGCTAAAATGCATGTTGGAATAGATCGGGGTTGGACTCGGATGTGAGCAAAGGATAAGGCATTGGAAGGCACAAAATAAAGAGGCTCCGCGATGGAGCCGTGTCACGCTGCCATCGCGGAGGCCTTCTGCCTGGATAGGGAATTTTTAGCCTATTTGCAGTGAGGGTTTGCATTGGGTCCGTGGCACGGTGGCCTAGCTCCGCGTTGCACGCCGTGCCACGTTGAGCCTTATTAACTAGACCCCCAATTTCCAGTGAGGGTCCGCGTCGGTGGCGTGTCATGGAGGCAGTGCTCCGAGATGCACTCCGTAACACGTTGCTTGTTATTCTGGGAAAATTCCCACCAGTATAAATAGAACACTTAGGTTCATTTTTCAATATTCTGACTTGGTGGAGCAAGAACGTGGGTTACAGGCAGTTGAGGGGACGAAATTATCAGGGTTTTTCTCTCTTTCCTTCTCCTTGAATTCAATTGCTTGTATGTTTGACACTCATTTAACGATGTTTAATCCACAAATGAGTGGCTAATTCCTCTTCTTGCTGAGGTTAAGAACAATTGTATTGAAATGTGATTGTTGATTAAATTGGTTTTTCATCTTTTCTTCCATGGTTTTTCTATTGATTCTTGTTCTTACTGCATTAATGTGTGGCCTACGTTAATGTACATCTAAAAAGTCCGGTTTCACTCGAGAGAGCAAGAAATTGGAAAGTTGTGAATTAATAGGATATGATCTATTCTTAATTTGGGAAAATTGAGAATTGATTTACTTTCAGGATAGAAATATACCTGAAAGTCGTATTAGTCAATTTAGGAACCGGGTTTGTATGGCTAGAACATGAATTTCGTTTAATCACAGAAATGTAGGTGGACGGTTCATGATTCTTAAGTTGGGTTAAATACGAGTGTTTTAATCCATTGGCAATAGTTCTTGACTAGCAACCGGAGGAAAGGTTAACCAAATTATATCGATAATTAATTTCATTACATGTTCATTTAACCTCAGCATGCTCACATTCATAGTTCAGACTCACATTAGATAATCGTTTTAGACTTAGCATAAAAATTAGAACCCAAAAATATCAAATTCTTGGTTACACTGTTGTCTTCATTGTTAAAATTAAAATATAGTAACACTTGAGTAGTTCGTTACCTTATCCCAGTCCCTGTGGGATCGATACTTGGCTTACTTAAGCCACTTTACTACTTGTTCGACCACGTGCACTTGCGTGTAGTTTTATACCCAACAAACGAATGAACAGTATGATTCATGGTATCAAACTGCGAGTCGTACAAAATGATCTTAGAAAGAAATAGTAGGGGTCAAAATCAAAAAGCAAAATCACGACCCCTAGTACGCCTTGTAGAACCCACTATGAACCATGATAATTAGTCATACTAAAAAAATAGAAAGTTCAGATTTTAAATGTTCATTATATGACCATTAGTACGAACCATACAATCAAGGTACGAGTCGTACAATGAGTTGTGGTTGTGCCTAAAATGCACTACAAGTCACATTACAGATCGTACCACTTAGGTATGACTCATATTGATTAATCGTAGTATGTACTGAACATCATTTTCTTGCTCTCTTTCTCTGAAATCACATGTACTAATCATTTTTTCCACAGGTACCATGACAATCAAGAAAAGAGCAAAAAAAAAATGCCCAGGACAATAAGGGAAGAGAGGAGATTGTAGCTCAGAGGGCCTTGAGGGATGAGGCCTCCACCTCTGAGAAGGACAAAGACACCCCTAGTGGTCTGATGGAGGAATACGAAGTAGATATAAATGACAATGATGACCCAAAAACTACTAGGGAACGGGCCAAGGCTCAAGCCATAGCTACTTCAGCCATACTAGCAGAAGCTTCCCAGTCTAAGGAGGGAGATGAGGAGTAGCCTCAGAAGTCTACCAGTGGCTCAAATGAGGAAGATAGGTCCGATAAGGCTGAATCTGAGGAGGGGGAACAAGAGGATAATGATGATCCAATCCCACATCTAGAGAGCTACATTATCAGGTGGAGTGTGGCCAGTTCTCAAGAGATTTATGAGCAGGGCCTGACTCCCACCTCCAAACTGAACTCCAGGTGAAGAACTCAGAAGGATCCACTGATCCTGGCCAGTGTCTTGAATAAGGTCGAGGTGATGAAGTGGCTTTTTGAGTTCTATGGGTTTGAGGATGGCAAGAACCCTTGACAATTACAGTGCTAACATGGTCAGGGAGTTTTATGTCAACTATTTGGCCACTTTAGGGTAGTGGACTCCGGTGGGCCATAATATGAATGAGCAAGCCAAGATGGATAGTGTAAGGGTCGGGGGGTGCAAAGTTGATGTCTCCGAGTGGACATTTCCCTAATGTTTTATGGGTCGGATTATAATTCCTAGCCACTACAACAGAGTTTTACTATTGGTTTAATGCCCTGAAAAGGGTTAAGTAGCTGAGCCTAGACGAGAGACAGAGGCAGGTGAGGCGGTTGGCTCGAGTAATTGCTGAGGAGAAAGAAGGAGGTTGAATAGGTGACCAGTGGATTGGCATCTCACAAAGCTTTGTTTAGATTCATAGCGAAGGCCTGCTGGACATTGGTTCACCATAGTTTGGCATCACCGATGAGTGATAATACCCTAAGAACCAACAGAGAAGCGCTAGTGGCATGCATCATGTCTAGGTATGTCATTAACATCCCAAGGATGATAGCAGAGGAGATCCGAGGTTGAGCTCTAGCTTTGAACATGACGATTCTTCCTGAGTCTCATATGTATACTCTGCATAGAGTCAAGTGTGCAGGTGGTAGCTAGGGTTGATACTAGGAGTAAAGGCAACTAAATTGTTGATATTAGGCTAATTTGAGACAAGATGAACTCGGTGAGTCGAGTTACATTACCAGTAGCAGTTCCACCACCACAGCCAGCTAGGGGCGAGCAGGTAGATGCCCTCACCTCCGTTGAGTAGGGTAAGATTCCAGCCACTGAAGTCGGCTACACATTAGTTGCCCCCAACACTTCCTCTGCACCTCCACTAGCCACATTAGGTTAGGTTCCATCTAGATGCATACTGGTGGCCCATGATTTCCTATAAAAGCTAGCCAAAAGGCTGACCTTGAATAAGAAAAAGGCCAATATGATGATGGAGCAGGTCAAGACTTAGGTCAAGGCTGAGATTGATGACGCTGCGAGATAGCTACACGACATATTAGATAGCTTTGAGTTATGGCTCAATCATTGGCTAGCGAAGCACCCAGATATAAGGAGCTTGAGAGAGGAGATTGGGTCATTGTGGGGTTAGGTCGCTGAGTTGTCTTCTAGACAGCTGACCATATTTCTAGCCCATACTATCCCATTATTTGAGGATGATCTATAGGAGGAGCTTGATCTAGGGGCATTCTGGGCTCTTAAGCTGTCCAGTGGAGAGAAGGGAAAGAAGAGAGCAACGGAGGTAGTTGATGTGGAGAACTCCAGGAAGTGGAAGAGAAAGGAGAGAAAGGAGTGCAAGCCGGTGGTAGTAGCCAACCTGCAGACTCATGATGAGCATATGTCTAAGCTGTAGGAGAGAGCTAGGGTAGCTGGGAGCTCAACAACTATGCCTTCTGAGCTTGCAGGTGATAAGGACTATTCGAGTGAGCCACATTTAGCCCAGATGAATAGAGAGGTTGTTGTGGCAACCAAGACTGCTGAGGGGGTGACCACAACCCCTGCCACCACATCATTGAGTGCACCGGTAACCATTGCCACCATGATTGTATTTGAGGGGAGTGTGCCTTCACACCCTCTTCCACAGGATGATAGGAGAGCTTAGAGTGCCACAGGTATGTCCCTCTCTTTGTTTTTATTTCCATGCTTTGGGGACAAAGCATGTTTTTCATAAAGGGGGGGGGGGGGCGTATTTTTCTTTTTGTTTTTGGTACATTCGAGGGTTTTTGTTGCCGTGTTTCTTTTCCCTTGGACATGCTATCTAGTAGAATTGACATGTTTAGGATGGTTTATTTCTTTTAACGAAAAGTATCTTAGAAGTACTTAATAGCCAATAAATGCACATGTGTTTGATGTTTTGAAATTATTGAAAAAAGGTCATTTTTAATGTTTTTGTTGTATAGTTAGTTGTGTATGTGACTGCAAAGCATGACTATTGTGGATCTATTTATGGCATTTAAGTGTGAGCATAATTTACTATAGCTTAGTTGTGTATGAACTTGATAGGTAGTGTGTGATGCAAGCCTATACCATTTGTGAGTGAGTTCTTAGCTAGTTTGATAATGTATGGGTCATATAGAAGTTAACCGATTACTCTTTGCTTAGGTTATAGGATAGTTAGCTAGGAAAGGATCATAAGCTGTTTTTGAATTAGCTCACTTTTAGCCTAGATTTCCCTACCAAATGAAGAGTATCCCTTGATCCAAATGTTTTAGCCTTAATTGACTATCTATCTTTGATTAACCCATTCACCTTTCCCCTTGTTTATAATGAACCTATTTTGGACATGGTCCCTCCTTGGATATCGTGAACCTCAACTCACGAAATTCCTAAGTTGAGGGTAGCTATTGTATGGATGCGTATGCTGTGTGGGGGGAAATAAAAAGAGAAAAAGTTAATTAATGAAAAGTGGATGTGGTGTAAAAGAAAAAGAAAAATAAAAAAATAAAAAGAAAAATCTTGAAAAAAAGAAGACAAAAATAAAAAAGAAACCACACCCACTAGTTGAAAGAGGAATGAAATGGAGAAAAAGGGAGAAAATTGAAGAAAAAGGAGAAAGGTCAAAAACTGAAGTCAAAGTCATGTAGTGCCAAGGAGGTTTAGTCACTATTTCCATATCTACCATACCTAACCCGAAGCCTACATTACAAGCCAATACAAGTCCAATAGTGATCCTAACTTAACTATCCGAAAAGATAGAGCAGAGAAAATAAGGGCAAGCCTATAATATCACCTGTGCAGTATTTGATCTTCTTTGTGAGAGATAGAGCTTCATTTGATAGTCCTAATTATATATATATATATATATATATATATATGTATGTATGTATGTATGTATGTATCTTTGAGTGTGTGGGGACTTCGTTTGCTGTGAGGGTTCATAGGTTGCATTGCATTTTACCAACATTCTGTGTAAATAGGATTAGTTATAGCTTGGTTTTCTATTAATGATTGAATACCATTGGTAGATTCCTTTGTGTCATGACTTTTAGTTGCATATATGCATAGCTAGCTTGGTTTTGAATGGAAAAAGGGTTGGTACTTGATAGTGCCCATGTGACTAAATTTTGATGTTGTTGGCTGTAGGTCTTCTATTTTACTTTATAGTTAAGGGTCATTTTATAATAGTGTTTTGTATGTCAGAGGACATGCAAAATTTTTAAGTTGAGGGTGTTGATATGCTGTGGGTTTACATCACTTTCAACTCTTAAAACTTAGAAAAGATGCTTGGTCTTAGGTATGTTTATATAGATATGAGGTACTTTTACCTTGTTTTTAGGGAAATCAGGTTTTGGAGTTGAATTCTGCAAAAAGAAAGGAAAAAAGTGTAGAAAATGGGCCAAGTGCAGATCTTAGATCGAGCCGTACCTGGGTGGCACGAGCCATACTTGACATTCGTGATAAAATATAGAGGAGATGCAGAAGTGTTGGGGGCAAGTATGACTCTTGGTACGAGCCATACCAAGGAGTCATGGAAAAGTTCAGAAGACTGTGCACTTGCCTAAGTTCATATTATGACTGGAAGACATGAGTTGTGATGAAATCATGCAGCTCGTACCAAGGAGCCATGGTGAATTTCAGAGAACATGTCAAGTTGGCAAATCCTAGGGTACGAGTAGAGACCATGAGTCATAACATTAACGTATAAACCATACCAATGACTCATGGAAAACATTAGAGGATGCCAGAATTCACAAGATAGACCACGATAGGAAATATATGACTCACAACATCATGGTACCAGTTGTACCAACTCCAAGGACTTAACTGATTTCAAGGCTGCAATGCATATTATGGATGGAAGCCACAACTCGTAGCTTCATGCTATAACTCGTAGGTCATGTCGGCGACAGTTCCTTATTAATTTAGGAAAAATTTTCAATTATTTATATAAATACTTTTTAGGTTATTATATTTAGAATGACCGATACATTACTTTGTAATCGTGATTTTGAGTTTTCCTAACACTACTTGGAGATCAAATACACGACTTACTTTGACATTTTCTTCATTGTTCTTGAATTGATCACACTTCGATTATGCAATAGTCAATTAGGTTTTTCTTCAATCATCATTGTATGTTATTAATTATGTTTTCTTCCATGAAATCTAATTCTTTTCTTGCAATCATGAATAACTAAAACCTTCACAACTATGGTTCTGGGAGCTGTGGTGGAATAACTAACTAGGGTTAACATAAGGTAATTCTAAGACAATAAACATGCTTGTATTGTTCATCTCTTCATCATAAACGATTCTTAATGATGTGCAACATTAGGAATTTTCCATATTCCCTACTTTCTTGAACCTAGAGAAGTAGAGATTAGGAAAAGAAAAAAATAACAAAGCCTTGAACTTTATGTTTCTTTGAATAACATGAATTGCGGTGGCAGGATAGTTAATTTGGAATAATTATGATAACGGTTAATGTGAAAACACTCAATAGACCTAATATTGTAATTGAGTATAGTCATCCAAGAGGGACGAATTAGTTGTTTAATGAACTTAAGTTATCAGTTCTGCAGGCTAAGTATTGGGATAGGTCACTAGTGTAATAATCCAAAGTTGTTATAAATACATGGGGAACACTTCCCTAGCTTATTGTGTAAGCTTTATCACAATAACAATTTACCACTTTATTACTTAATTTATTTCTTTAAACCCCCATTAGGAAACAAGCATAAATACTAGCATTATTCCACATCCTGATCATATTCCCTGTGGGATCGACACCAACCTTAGTTGGGTTCTTTATTGAAAACGTCCACGTCATACTTTTATAGGGGTGTGATTTGAGCATTATCACTCTCCGCTTTATATGTACATGAACTGCCATGGTATGCTGACATAGTGGCTTTCTAATAAGTGAAGTATACATTTTGGGTGATACTAAAGAAAGTGAGAGAAAGCTTCATCATGGAAACACCATCTATGTTTGGGACGAGCCTTACCTCTATAAGCTTGGTCCAAATTAGTTAGCGAGAAAATGTGTTGCAGAAGAAGAGGTGAGTGTAATTCTTGAAAGCTATCATTCTTATCCTTATGGTGGGCACTAATACAGTTGTAGGAAAATAAATAAGATCCTCCAATCTAGTATATATAGAAAACCTTATTCAAAAATACACAAGCTTTTGTAAAAGCATGTGACAACTACCAGAGGAAAAGTAACATCTCGATACTCCATGAGATGTCTCAGAATGACATTGTAGAGATAGAGTTGTTTGATTGTTAGGGCATTGCTTCATGGGACCCTTCATTCCATCCATAGGGAATAAGTACATCCTAGTGGCAATTGATTATGTGTCAAAATAGGTGGAAGCAATACCTCTCCCAACAAATGATATGAGTGTAGTGACCAGATTCTTGAAAAGGAATATATTCACCCATTTTTTGACCTCGAGATCCATCTTCAGTGATTAAGCTACACATTTTTGTAGCAGGATCTTAACAACTGCTTACTAAGTATAATATTAGGTACAAAGTAGTTACAACATATCATCCCTAGACTAGTAGGCAGGTGGAGGTGTCTAATCAAGTAATCAAGAGGATTCTTGCAAAGATGGTGAGCATAAAAAATGAAGATTGGTCCCACTGAGTTAGATGATGCTCTCTATGCCTATAGAGCTTCTTATAAAACTCCTATCAGAAACTCTCCGTATATGTTGGTTTCTTGGAAAATATGTAATATACCTATAGAGCTTGAACATAGAGCTTATTATGCCAGAAATTAAACATGGATATACAGGCTAGTGGTGAGAGGAGATTGTTACAACTTCATGAGCTTGACAAGTTTTGTCTAAATGAATATGAGAATGCAAAGATGTAGAAAAAGAGAACTTAGAGTGGCATAACCAGCACATTCAATGTCTTGATTTTGAAATTGCGTAGAAAGTGTTATTGTACAACTAAAGTTTGAAGCTTTTTGGTGGGAAACTAAAGTACAAATGGTCAGATCCTTTAAAGTTGTGCGGATACTGCACATGGAGTAGTCGAGTTGAAACCATTGAAGTTGAATGAGACATACTTGGTAAATGGTCAAAGAGTCAAACACTATTTTTGTGGGGATATTGAGTGGAATAAGACCTGTATCTCTTTGAAAGAGGATTGAGAAACGAAAGTGTCATTCAACGACTTTAACTAAGATGTTTGTGAGGAGGCAACCCGTATTTTATCTAACATAGTGTATTTTTTTATGTTTGTAAGCTTAGTAGGAGTGGAAAACGTGGTACAAGGAAAGACAACTCGAAAAATAACAAAAATGAGGAGTAGTTGTGTCACCTTAGTGACGTGAAGGTTGAGTGATAGGCCAAAATAAAGATCCACAGGGGTGGTCTACTCATGAAACCCTCGCACCATGGTGAGTTAGTAATTTACCAACTTACTTGGCTCTTAAGCATGAGTTATTGCTTTGTTTTAAAGCAATTTAGAAGGGTTTTATGCCTTTTCTCCTCTTTTCTACAAGCATTTGGTTGAAACAAAGAAGATAAAGAATTCAACTGAAAATAATCTGCCAGAAAAAAAATAAGGAAATGCATGCACAAGTCTACACCTGCATTTAGCAGGTGCCATACAAGAGGATTTGGGATGTTGTTGGAAACCGACCTGTGTGCCAGAAGTTGGCATCTACAGACCGCAAGTGCCAACACAAGAAGCCTTGAGGGAACATTGATTGAGCCTATTAATGCATCTGTGAGCTGCACATCTGCACCTGCAAAACGCAAGTGCCAGCTCAAGTGATTCGCGTCTCCTCTGAAGGGCAAAATTGTCCAGGAAGGAAAGCATGTACTTGAGAAGCTTCCAAGGATAATTTTTTATGGCGGTGTAAGAAATTTATACTGATTTTGACACTATTTTTATATACAACATATTACATTGGAGGGAGGGAGATTATATCAGGGAGAATATTGTAGAAAAGTGGTAGACTTAGTACAAATATACTTTTTTGTTCATCTTCTTTGAAAAAAAACACCATTATTGAAGCCTAAAAACCTTAAATTGATCTTAATTGCTGATGATGAATGAATTTCCCTTTGGTATAATTTCTCTTTCCTTAGCTAAATTCTCTTCTAGGGTGTGTGTGGAAGATGGATGTTTAGATATAAGTGGGTATTGACTAATTGGTCTTACATTTGAGTAGAAAGCAAGGATATCCGGATTTCTCCAAGTTTTAATTTGTTAATTAATGGTTGGAAACATTAATTGAGCTCTGTAACTTTGCTTTTTCTCGAGAAACAAAAGTGTTGTTGGGTGAGACTTCAATAGTGGGTATTTGGAGTTTTGATTTATGGCGTGGAGCTAGAGATAGTTTACACCCAATTCAAACTCCATTAAGGGGTTAGAGCTAGAAACAACCTAAACTCTTCCTCAAGCATTATTTGGTTGTTTAATGGATTTTGGCTTTGGGGTTTGAAAAACTCCAAAGTATACACACTCTTTTGGTTGAGAAACATAGAGTGTAGCCTAAAGCGAAGGCTATCCATGCACCCATCAAATCTAAGGCTCTTACTTAATATCTATTAAGTTGATGCCTCAGCAAATGCACACCCCTAGTCTCTTATCTTGTTAGCAACAATCATTTTCCTTTGCCTTGATTTTATATTTTCAATTGATACTTGCTAACACCTTTTTATACAAGTTTTCTTTTATGTTTAGACATGATGCATACTTGTATGAACTATATTACAATATTTGGTGAATCTAGCCCTAATACTTATGGAATTCGACCCTACTCTTGTTGGGTATTTGATTTTTGACGATTGTAGACACCTCTCTAACGAGAGAGATATTTTGTATGTTATCAAAAGATGGCGTCATTTCCTGGGATTGAAATTTGATTGCAATTTGTTGTTTGTTGATTCACATTCATGTTGCGTCTTGTTTTTTTTTTTGCTTATTTGTTTTTTTGTTGACTGAATAGGATAAAGATGAGCCACACTGGTGATGTTGGCAATGTGGACGAATTTATGGATGTTGAGGATGAGCCAGTGTCTCATGATGTGGCTGGTTCTATTCACGTACCCCCAACGGTAGGGAATGTAGTGTTCCATGTTACTAGCACCATGCTACATCATATTTAAGTGAAAGGATTGTTTTGGTGGCCTTGGTAGTGAGGATTTCAATTGGAACCTAAGTAATTTCATTGAAATCTGGCAGCCATTCCCTATTTCACACATCAGCCAAGAGTCTATTCAACTAAGGTTGTTTCCATTCTCTCTTACTGGAGATTCTATAGCGTGGTTGGAGGAGCTATCTCTCGGGTCTATCCGATCATGGAATGAGTTTACGTTGGCATTCCTTGATCTGTTCTTTCCACCCTCTAGGATGCTTCAATGGCAGGATGAGATAATGAACTTCTGGAAACTCTTGGGAGAACCATTACATGTGATATGGTTAAGATTCAAAAAAAAAGTGGCCATATGTCCAAACCATGGGCTGCCTAATTGATTGCTCTTACGAAGCTTCTACCGGCAACTTAATATCATTAACAAGTTCGTCGCGAACAATCTAGCTAGTGGTTCAATCGTGGACCAAACCTTCAAACTTGCAAAGGCCCTTTTGGATATAATGACCAAAACAAACCGAGCATGGCACATAAGGGATACCGAGGTGCCCTTAAGTGCACCTTCCAACCAAATGAGGAATGAGATGTGAAGAAGGGATGAAGAAAGGGATGATACCTTGGAAAAATGATGACTCAAATGGAGTGGCTTGCTAAGCATATGATGGGCTGCGGAACCAAAAGTATAAATGCTATTGAAGCCTAAGGAAACAACTCCTTTTAGAATGAGGCTACACATGCTAGATTTGATGAAGAGTGTCATTATATAATGAGCCAAATGCTGAGTTCTTGTATGAGGTACCAAGGTGCCAATCAAGGCACCTAGCTTCCTTGAGATGGAAATCAAGATTGGAGAGATCTTGATGGCCAATGGAGAGGTAGGGATGGGTAGTTGAGAGATCATGAGTGAGAGAGAGAGAGGGTGATATATACAAGAACCAAATCTCTAATTCATACATACCTCCTTCGAATGTTGATGTGGCTCAGATGAAAAATGTCTTAGTAATTTTGGGAATTCAAAAATTAAGGAAATGTTGGCTTGGGTGTTGAAAAAAGTTGAATCGACCTATAATAGAGTGAAAGTGTTGAAGGGTGAGATATCACACCTTGCTGAACCAGTAAGCTCCCACTCACAATCAATAAATCATCTTAAAGCACAAATGAACCATCTATCCGCTCAAATGAACCCCCGAATGAAAGGCATGCTTCCTAGTTACACTCTTCCAAACCCAAAGAGTGATGGCCATTGAATGGAAATTGTCACTAGGAGTGCAAGAATAATTGAGAATGTGGGGGTAAGCTTAATGAGGTTCTTAGCAAGAAAAGGAATGATGAGGAGTTGAAGGAGGGGTGATAAGTACACCTATGGTATTTGATGATGAGAAGTTGGTGGAGGATGAAGTGCTAGATGTTCCTTCACATGATGTAATTAATGATGAAGAAGGCAAGGATGATCAGATTTCTAAGGGCCTGGTGCCTAAATCTCACCTCCTTATCCCCAACGGATGATTAAAAAGAAGGAGGACAATCAGCTCAAGAAGTTCATTGACATGTTCAGCAAATTATCTGTGAATATCCCATTGGTGGATCCATTATTGCAAATGCCCAGATTTGCTAAATTCATGAATGAGTTGCTGAAGAAGAATAAGGTAATCATTATGGGCACAATGGAGGTGTCGCATCATTGTAACTCAATCATGGCCAACAATTTAACTCCAAAGAGAGAAGATCTAGAGGCTTTCATAATTTCATGCACCATTAAAGTGTATCTATTTAACAAGACCTTATGCAACCTAGGGCAAGCATCAACTTGATACCCCTTGCCATTTTTAAGAAGTTAGGCTTGGGAGATCCTAAGACTACTCTAATGAGGCTACTTATGGATCTATAAAATTGTTGCTGGGGACACTTTTTGATGTGTTGGTTAAAGTTGATACATTCATCATCTCGGTAGATTTTGTGGTGCTGGATTAGGATGTGGACTCGAGGTGCCGATCATCTTAGGGCACCCATTCTTAGACACCGGACGAGCACTAATGGATGTTGAGTTAGGAAAACCAAAGTTCCGAGTTGGAAACAATAAGGCCAACTTTAATGTGTGCAAACTAATGAAGCCCCCAGATGAATGCAGGTCGTGGCAATGATTAACACAAGGGACGAGCTACTTGAGGTCCCTTATGAGAAAGTTGAATCTCTAGATCCTTGTTCACTGTTGATGTGATATCATAGAACTGCGATGTTAAAAAAAGCGCTTCTTGGGAGGTAATCCAAGTGTTTTTTAATTTCTTTTTTCTTCACTTCTTTGTTTTTTTGTTGTTGTAGGAATGCAAAAAGTTGAAATGAGGAAAAAATTAAAGAGGCCAAGGCAAGGCACTTGTGCTGGAGCTACAAAATGCAGGTCCCACTCTGCAATACATAGATGTAGAGAAGGCCATGTCCAAAATACCTAGAAGATAAATGTTCAAAAGTTGTGTACCTGAGCATTATCTACAAAATGCAAGCATAGACCTGCGGAGGCATGTGTAACGTAAGTCCAAAGTAGTACATTGGCAGATCTAAGCCCCACCTATGCTTCACATGCATGTTGCAGGTCGCCACTTCTGGCCGCATGTGCAAGCGTAGTGTTTGCACTCCAGCACACGCACAAGCGTACGCGGTCATACAAGTATACAGTGACCCTTTTTAAGAGCCGGATGTCGAACCCACAGGGACTGGACCAATTCAGCGAATATTCAAGTTCAAGTGTAAACTTAACCTTCACAAGTGTTGATTATAGAAGTTTTTGGGAAATATTATTATTAAGTCTATAGGTGATCACAAAATATTCAAGGAACGATATAACAAGAAACTACAATTAAGGCCTCATAACCATGCAATGCTACAATTCATAATGGTACGAGTATGAAAACTTTAGTTGTTGTCTCACATAATTAAAATGATATGTTCATGGTCTTTCAAACCTCTAAACACGACAAACTAGTCTCACACCTACATCATTGAGTGGGGATGTGACTTCCTAATTCGTGAACGATTTAAATACATGGATGTGATTTACAGACTTTGCACCCTTGATTATGGACTTTCGTACCTCTAATCATTCACCCAGACTTAGTTTCACAACTACTTCTACAAGTGGTGATGTGAGAATTCTATGTCGATGTCTAGCTCATCCCTTTTTAGTAACCAAGCAAGGCAAATTAGGTATAATTTCTATCCTAACCGCTAATCCTATCATAAAAATAAGAAATTGGTCCCTACATTCTCATGTTCTAGCCTAGGGTTACTCTTTCAAGCTTTTACCTAATCTTAACGCATTTGTTTTCATAGAGATTAAGCATAAAAACAACAATATGAAGAATGTAAGATAAAACAACAACTAAAACTCAAACCAATGACGAATCATGCTTTTACAATCATATTACGTAGCTCAATCCTATAGGAAGGTTTTTAGCCACTCATGTTTGTAAAAATACTCAAAATCATGTTTAAAGTAACATACTTACAAGAATGATGAAAACAGAATGCAAAACAATGAACCCTAGGTAGAGTTGTTCACTTCTCCCTTCGCCCTTTTACGGTTTCCCAAAGATATTTCGTGATAATTGATTTTTGGAGCTATGGTTTTAATTTATACTAAGTGAAAATTTGCACTTTTTTGTCGGCCATGGACTGCCTCTATGTCATGGAGCTGATCGCCTCATTTGACTCTGTGACACAGAGCAAACACGCAGCAACACTGGTTTGGCGCTGGCATAGGTAGGCTGTGGCACGTTGCCTGCCATGGCATGCTGCTCATCGCTGGGCTGCTTGACCGTGGCACGGGCCTGTCACGCGGCTTCACTAGAATTACATGTGCCTGGCGTGCACAGATACCTGCGGTGACATGCTACTGGACGTGCAACTTCCTTGCCATGGCACACTGCTCAGCGCGCAGCTTGTGTTGTGTGGCACGCTGCCCTTGCCCACAGTCCTTCTCTTGCATTATCTTCATTCGATCTTCCACCAATTATTTTCCATGCTTCTTCCTTGTGCCTTGAACATTATTTTTAGCCTAAACCTTAGCATATTACACCTGCAAAATAAAGGCTAATCACATTGGTTAATTTATGCACATAAATATTAAAAATCACATAATAATGTAATTAATTCAATTGTCAAACATGACTTAATTAAGTTATATAATAGCACTTGGGAATGTAATTACGCGTAAGATCGCTACCCCACACTTAAAGCCTTGTTCGTCCTCGAACAACTTTGTTACATCTCATGCACATGAAGACTCACACATAGCTAATTGAAGCGAGACAATTCAAGCTATGGATACAACAATTGTTTTAGATAGAAATTTAAAGATAAAGCATGCAAGATTTAACCATTAAAATCAAACATAACTACGTAAGGACTTCCTAGCCTCAATAATTGACTCTCAATCTCAACAAACTCATGCAAATCAACTGATCAAGAAATTCGACATGAATTTTTTCCTTCATTAAACATGTGGCCTCACAACAAGAAATTTACCCATTTCTCACTCACGATTCTTCAAATTTAGAACATGTATGGGTCTATACATAAGAGATAAGCTCACTCTCACAAAGATTTCACATGCCACGTGTATTGACCCATAAGCTTGCCTTTAGTGTTTTACTCCACTAATTTAAGAATATTCGAAAGTAAGATCAAGTAGGACTTAATGGGTTGTAATGTAAGCTAAAAAGCGGGTAGGTACTATTATGGCTAGTAATAGTGACTATCTTCCCTAAGCGCTTTTAATACATCACGCTTTCCTTATGAATTCCTATCCTCTTACTTCACCTTTATTCTTTTATCTCCCATTTTCCGCTTTTGTTTCCCCATTTCATTAGGCACACTTAAGCTTTTAGTAAGGAGAACTTGAGCAATTTTCTTAAATTTTCTTTGTCGCTCTTTTCTTCTTTTATTCCCTACTAACTCTTATTCATTTTTAACAAGTGCACCTCTAGTATTCTCTTCAACTCCCACAACTACTATTTTCCTTCTTATTCCACTTCTCACTCCTCTCTTTTGCATTTTCACATAAGCGCTTAGGAGTTTTGGATCAAATTCAAGGCTAATGAAAAGAAAAGATTAAGCTCATTTTGGGGTTAGCAAAGAATGGGATAAAGGCTCAATGGGGCTAACTAGGATCAGACATTCAAGGTAGGTACAACAAGGGATAAAAATTAGGCTCATTCAAAGAAATGCCCAAATCACCTCCTACAATCAACATCCCTTATTTCGTTTGTATACAAATCAGGCAAGTTCTAGAAACCACATAGTAGCACGAAATATTCAAAATCCTTACACTCACAACACATGCTCAATTCAAGACAAATTCAGCAAACTCTTAATTAAGCTAGTCATAAGAATGTAAAAATTCAGTTTTACGCACATCGAGTCACATTCAAGAGCCTAGGTGTCTCAAACAGAGTTATACAACTGCTCACATGCTTCAAAATTTACAACACTTTCCTCCCACAATAATGTATAGCACATAGCAAGAACATCAAACTATGAATCAACTATGGGTTCAAAAATAAAAACGTATTGACTAATTTTCCCTCAAGACGGTCGTCATCCATCCATCATCGGGAAAAGTCCCTAACTATGACCAAAATAATTATATACAGACAAAGAAAAATTTTATTCATCAGTTCAAAGTGCCCCCAATCGGAAAAGAACTGCAAAGAAAAACCAATGGATGGGTGAATCATGCTCAACTCAACTTTTTCATCCAACAATACCATGCAAAGAACTAATTCCAGCCAAAATCATTAAGCACAAAAATTTGAAATTTCCCTCACCCCACACTTAAAATATGCTATGTAATCAAAGCATCAAATTAAAATATAAAAAGGGTGAGAAATACTCCCGGAGGCCTCTAGGCCTAGCTAACAGCATGTTTTCGTTCATTCTTTGCACAAGTGGGTTATCGACCCTACACTCATCTTTTTCCATGCTCCTTAGCTTCCTCTTCAAAGGGTACTTAGACTTCCCCTTAATCTGTGCTTAATTCACCACCAAAAACAACAACAAGGTGAAATTAAACAAAATTAACATAAAAGAAAAATAAAATTTTACCTATGGTACCCTTGGGTATCCTCCCAAGCAGCGCCTGATTTTACGTCGCGGCACGACGTGGACTATCCTTCTCAGGACATCCTCAAACTAGTGTTCCCTTTTGAGAACCATCTTCTTCTCTTTTTATTTTTCGAGGGAACAACCTCCACCATGTCCCTCTCTTCTTTTAACTTCTTCTCTAACTTAAGCCCTCCATCAGACTCGGGCTGAAATGTGATCATCTCCTGCGGCTGTGGACCTATGGAATCTACCACCCCACGCTTAGCCTCTGATAACACACTGACCTTACAAAGGTCTCTAATGTGTGTGGGTGGGTTAATCTCTTGGTAGATCCAGAAGAGTTCTTCTTCATCATCGACCTTCATTTTCAGGGTCCCTGCTCTTAAATTTATAATTGCTCCTCTAGTGGCCAAGAATGGCCGTCCCAAGATCAAGGGTACCTTGTCGTCATCTTTAAAATCAAGTATGATGAAATTAGCGGGTATAATGAACTTACCCACTTTGATGAGAAGGTCCTTGATTATTCCATCTGGTGCCACTTGAGACTTGTCTGCCAACTACATCATCATTCGAGTGGCCTCGGCTGACCCAACCCCAAGGTGTTAAACAAAGATAGGGGCATTAGATTAATTGCTGCCCCTAAATCACATAGAGCTCTTATCACTTTAGCTTTACCAATTTTTATGGGGAGGGTAAAACTCCCTTGGTCTTTGAGCTTTTTTCGGTATCTTGCTCATTACCCTGGGGCTGCACTCCTCAGTCAGTGACATAATTTGAACATCCACCAATCTGGATTTTTTAGCCACCACATCTTTTAAGTACTCGACATACTTGGGCATTCCTTGCAAAATATCAAGAAAAGGCAAATTTATGTGATGTTCTTTGAAGATGTCAAAGAACTTTTTAAAGCATTCTTCCTCCTTTCTCTTCTTGAGTCTTTTCGGGAAGGGTGGTGGTGGTCGCTATGATGGTTACAGTGATGATTGTGCATTGTGTTGCACAACACTTTTATCATCTCCCTTGTCAGTAGGTGATCCCTTTCTAACTAGCTCAGGCTGCACCTCATTTCTCTTCTCTTTCGATGGTGCATTAGCCAATTTCCTGCCACTTCTCAAACTAATGGCATTGAGTTATTGGGGGTTTGTATCTATGTCACTAGGTAACCCTCCTTGAGGTCTGGTGTGCTGAGCAACTGCTAGTTGACCCATCTGCTTCTCTAGATTGCGGGTGACCAGCTGTTGATTTTTCAAATCTGATGCCATCCTCTCCTGATTCTCCAATTGGGTCTGCGTAGCCATAATTTTCTGCAACATCTCCTCAACGTTGCTGTTGCTCGACTGACCACCATTCAGCTTGTTTTGCTGCTGATATTGCTGCTACTGAGGTTGCTGGTAGCTCTGACTCTGATTTCCACCCAAAGAAAAATTTGGGTGGCTCTGCCAATTCTTGTTGTAGTTGTTCCCAAAATTCTGATTGTTTCTCTGAACATTCCCAACAAAATTGACTGATTCAGGATTGGCCCCGTAAGATTCTGCATTGTGCCCATTATTATGACAGATTTCACACCAACTAGGGGCTTGCTGAACTGCATTCACCTGTCCCTGCTGTTGGTTCATACTCAGTTTGTTGAACTGAGTCATCATCTTATGCTGAAAGGATTCTAGCTGTGCCACCAAGGCATTGACACAATCTACCTCTATTAGCCCTGGTGCTTTCTTACCTGCCCCTCTTAATGAATTGTTGTGCCACTCTAGATTTCCCTAAGTAATCCTGTTCAATAGAGTGTACAACTCGTCATAAGTCTTCTCCAATGCTTGCCCACCCGATGCAGAGTCTAGTAAAATTTTGGTGTGTGGGTCTAGACTTTCCACAAAGGTATGGGCTAGCACTTCATTGCACTGCAGGTGGCGGGGGCAATTTCTCAACAGTGACTTGAATCTTTCCCAAGACAAATACAATTTCTCCTCCGGCCTCTGTTTGAACCTTAATATTTCACTCTTGAGTTTGGCAGTCTTGCCTGAAGGGAAGAATCTGATGAGGAACTTCTTTTCTATGTCGTCCCAAGAAGTAATGGAATTAGGTGGCTCAGCTTTCAACCACCTCTTTGCCTCTCCCAACAATGAAAATGGGAAAAGTGTGAGTCGGACATAATCAGTTGACACTCCGGTGGGGACGAAAGTGTCACTGATCTCCAAGAAGTTCTATAAGTGCTGTTGTGGGTCCTCATGAGTCATCCCAGTGAACTGGCCACTAGAATGTAACAACTGCACCATATTTTGTTTCAATTCAAAGTTCCATCCGGGCTCCGGTTTGTGGATACTGGAGATCACATTTGTCACTAGTGGAATTGCCACTTCGCGAACTGGTCGGGCTTCCATTTGATCAAGTAACAACTCTGCTTGCCCAATTGGTAGATGTTGTGGAGACTACTCTTGTTATCTTTTCAACTTTCGATCTAGAGCTTCCTTCCTGAGTAAATGCAATTGGCATTCAGGTTCCAAAAATGGTTCCACCAGCTCTCTATTCCTAGCCAGCTCTGCAAGGACAACCTATCACCTGCAATACAGCAGACTAAGACCAAGTTTTTCAAAACTTAAGGAAATTAAAAATCACATAAAAACTAGAAAATTTCACTAAACTTCGCCAGTCCCCGGCAACAACACCAAAAACTTGTTTGTGCTCTAGCACACACACAAGCGTACGCAGTCGTACAAGTAATACAGTGGCCCTTTTGAAGAGCCGGATATCGAACCCACAGGGACTGGACCAATTCAGCGAATATTCAAGTTCAAGTGTAAACTTAACCTTCAAAAGTGTTGATTATAGAAGTTTTTGGGAAATTCTAATTAAGTCTAGAGGTGATCACAAAATATTCAAGAAACGATATAAAGAAACTAGAGTTAAGGCCTCATAATCATGAAATGCTACAATTCACAATGGTTCGAGTATGAAAACTTCAGTTGTTGTCTTACATAATGAAAATGTTATCTTTATGGTCTTTCGAGCCTCTAAATACGACAAACTAGTCTCACACCTACATCATTGAGCGGAGATGTGACGTCCTAATTCGTGAGAAATTTAAATACATGGATGTGGTTTACGGAGTTTGCACCCTTGATTATGGACTTTCCTACCTATAATCATTTACCTGGACTTGGTTTCACAACTACTTCTATGAGTGGTTATGTGACAATTCTAAGTTGATGTCTAGCTCATCTCGTTTTAATAAACCAAGCAAGGCAAATTAGGTATAATTTCTATCCTAACCGCTAATCCTATCATAAAGATAAGAACTTGCTCCCTACATTTTAATGTTCTATCCTAAGGTTACTCTTTCGATCTTTTACCTAAGCTTAACGCATTTGTTTTCATGGACATAAAGCATAAAAACAACAATAATGAAGAATGTAAGACAAAAAAACAACTAAAGCTCAAGCCAATGACGAATTCATCCATTTACAATCATATTACGTAGCCTCAACCCTAGAGGAAGGGTTTTAGCCACTCATGTTCATACAAATACTCAAAATCATGTTCAAAGTAACATACTTACAAGAATGATTAAAAGAGAACGCAAAACAATGAACCTTAGGTAGAGTTCTTCAGTTCTCCCTTCGCTCCTTTACGGTTTCCGAAAGATATTTCATGATAATTGATATTTGGAGCTACGGTTTTAATATATACTAAGTGAAAATTTCCACTTTTTGGCCGGCCATGGACTGCCTCCGTGTCACGGAGCTGGTCTCCTCATTTGCTTCCATGACATGGAGCAAAAGCACAGCAACACTGGTTTGGCACTAGCATGGGCTGGCTGTGGCTCGTTGCCTGCTGTGGCACGCTGCTCATCATGAGGCTGCTTGGCCATGGCATGGGCCTGTTTCACGGCTTCGCTAGAATGGCATGCTCTTGGTGCACGCAGATGCCTGCCATGACACGCTGCTGGACGCACAACTTCCTTGCCGTTGCACGCAGCTTGTGCTGCGTGGCACGCTGCCCATGCCAGCAGTCCCTGTCTTGCACTATCTTCGTTCGATCTTCCACCAATTTGTTTCCTTTATTCTCCGTTATGCCTTGAACATTATTTTTAGCCTCAACCTTGGCATATTACACCTACAAAATAAATGCTAATCACATTGGTTAACTTATGCATATAAATATTAAAAATCACATGGTAATGTAATTAATTCAATTGTCAAACATGACTTAATTAAGTTATAAAATAGCACTTGGGCATGCAATTATTGCCAAGATCATGTAGGCACAAGTATGAGTACTTTAAATGGTTGACTTACCCAGTTAACTAGGATCCGATTCAGCTCTGACCCACAATGGTTCCTCTTCCACAACCCTTAAGCTCCAATTTTTAGGATATTTTCCACTATTTCACTCTCCAAAACTTATATTATACAAACCATATAACTCCCCACACTTCATCATTCTAACTTTCATATTTTCCCTCTTCTCTCACCACCAAACCACTGGACCACAGCGACAGAGCCCTCGTCAGAGACCAACACTTATTTGAAGCTTGACTTTTCATGCACCCACCATGTCTTACTCATCTCTGGTATGCTCTTTTACTTAAATTTTCAATTCTATATGATTGAGGAGCATTGTAGGTCAATCATGATAGTGGACATCTCCTAATTTCCCCATTTTTGCTTCATACGTGTGTCTTTGAAATTAGTTTTTGGGGAATATTTTGGGTTTAATTGAAATTGGAAATTTATGGGAAATTCTTGCTTCATTAGATTTTTTATGTTAGTATGATGCATTATTCCAGGATGTTAGTATGATGCATTGTCCAGGTATTAAGGCCCAACGTGGCACGACGTGCAAAGCGGGGCTAGGCCAGTGTGCCACAGCCCAAACGCGCACCTTCACTGGAATTTGGCAAAAATTCCATATCCAGGCAGAAGGCATCCGCGATGGTAGCGTGACAAGCTCCATCGCGGAGCCCCTTTAATTTGTGCCTTCAAGTGCTTTTTCCCTTGCTAGCGTCCGAGTCCAACCCCGATCTCTCCCAACATGCATTTTAGCTTCCCAAAATTATATTTCACCTGCAAAACAACACTAATCATGTTGGTTAGTATAAATTCACATTTTATTACAAATCACATGAGAATGTATTAACATCGATAGATAAACAAGGTAAAAATGACACATTTGAGTATCACTTGGGCATATAAATTTGCCCAAGATCACTTACCCACACTTAAATCCTTGTTCGTCCCCGAACAACAATCTTACAGCTCATGCAATTTACACCCCATCCTGGCTACTTTGATTCCACAATTCAAGCTACGGTTATACCGATTATTTAATACAGTAAAACATCAAGAAAACATGCATGGTCTTATCAATACAATGACCTTCAACACTTTAAGACCTCCTAGACTCAAGAATCGACTCTCGATATTGGCAAACTCATGCAAATCAGCTGATCAAGATATCCGACACCAAATAATCTCTCATCAAGCATGTGCCCTCACAACATAAGAGAAGTTTCCCCTTTTTAATCACATGAACTCAAAAGATTACAAGCAGGGGCATATAAACACAATTTCGCTCTCTCTCCCAAAAGAATTCACATGCATCATGTCATGAACCATAGGCTTGCCTTTAGTGAATTACTCCACTAATATAAGGAAATGTGATGTAGGATCACGTAGGACTTAACGGGTTGTAAGGTAAGCTACGGAACTAGTAAATATTGGGCTAACCAATAATAGCCACTAGCATCCTTAAGCGCTTTTCCAAAACATCCCATCAACCTCACGAGCATTGTTTCTTCCTTCATCCTCCCATTCTTGAAGTCTGTCTTTATTTTGACCCATATCTTTGAGCACACTTGACTCAATAACAAAGATTATTCATACATCTTCATTATATTTAATTTATAACGAGTGCACCTTCAACCTTTTCTTTCCTTTCATCACTCTGCTTTTCTTTTCTTTTCACCATTCTCACTCTTTGACACTTTGGGAAAATTATTTTCTTTTCTTAAGCGCTTAAGAGGTTTGGATCAAATTCACAGATAATGAAAAGAAGGGGTTAAGCTCGGTTTACACCTTTTTGACAAAAGAAAAATAATAGGCTAAAGGCTCAATGGGCTAGCTAGGGTGCACATTCAAAGTGGGTACAATAATGAAAAAGAGAAACTTTCGGTTAAAACAAAGAAATGCCTACATCCTTTCCTACAATACACGTCCTTCATTTCGTTTCGTGCACACACCAGGCAAGTTCTAGACATTCCATAATAGCATGGAATAAATAAAACCTCACCATACACTCATTGCACATGCTCAATTCAAGACGCATTCACAGACTCTTCAACAAGCTAATTACAAGAATTCAAACATTAAGCCTCAATCACACTGAATTGACTCTATGGCCTAGGTATCTCAACATATTTACAACGTTGCATGCCTTCATACGAATCACCTTTGCATTTCAAATATCATGTACAACACGCAACCAGAATTCCGCAATCATAAAGTAACTACAGGTTTTGGGATGCAACCCACAAAAGAAAAAAACTGAAAAATAAATGAAAAAAATCTACTCCTAACGACTACATTTCCCTTAAGACAGTCGTCATCCATCCATCATATGGAATGGTCACTAACTAAGACTTCGGTTCAATGGGACTATTCTCGGTAAAACAAATCAAAAACAGACGCCGAGAAACCCAAAAATTTAAAAATTCATGAGAAAATTTTGAAAATATCGATCATTTCGATAAAACAAAAATATGTACAAAGCCAGCTAACAACATTCAATAGCACACAACAGCTTCACATTAATTACAATACACAACATAATCATCACAATCACAAGAAAATAATTTTTTCACATGCACGACAACAGAACAGAAACATACATTAAAAACAACAGCAACCAACACCTAACTACACCCACCCCACACTTAAATCGAACACTATCCCTAGTGTTCACAAAATTAGCATAGTACAAGAGTGGGTGGTGAAACTCCCTAATCAATCAAAGTATTCCACTTCTTCATCAGGTGCGGCTGCCTCGTCTCCCATGTCTGAATCGCCCCCATCGTCATCATCTGACTCCACATTGGAGTCGTCACGACGTGTCTCCTCATCTATGGGGGCATCATCATCCGTGGGCTCCACAAAAGCTGGCCCAACTCGACATAGAGCCCTGGCATTTTCGCCAAAAGGGTAGTCTAGCTCGAGCTGCCACAGCTCCTCTTCTGTTGCCGGCCTCCCGCCTATTCGCAGTTGGAGCATCTGCATCCTGTGCATCCGAGCCATGTACTGATCATCCCGAGCATGTCGCTCGACTAGTGTCAGAACTGGCCCGTGAGTGGTGTCGGGTGCCTTAGTTTTGGTGACATCTAAGGCCCGCCGCTCCATCTACGGGATGTAGTCAAGGGCCTCCACCTCAATATCCAGGCCCCTCAGAAATGTGGTGAGTAATCCACCAAACCCATACCGGTGCCCTTGATGCAAACGGGCTCTCTTCATGGCGGAGATAATCACCGCCCCCACGTTGATCTCCAGCCCGTTCATCAGGGCGTATACTAAGCATACACGACCCCAGGTTACATCTGTCATATGCACCCCCGGGATTAGGCAGGAACAAACAATCTTCAGCCATATCCTGGCTTCCCTGTTCATTTGTGAGTAGGGCAAGGTCTGATGGTATCCCCTCTCCTTATGCCTGCTCCACCGAGCTGTCGACCGGGTTCCACACAAAGTGCGTCTGATCTCGGCATATGGTGGAGTGATATTCAGCTGTTGAAGCACATGGGCGTCTGTGTCCCGCGCCCCTAAGATGGCATTAAGGTGGCGGGGCTCAAAAGTGACTATTTGCCCCCTTATCTTGATGGTGTGACTTCTGAGAGTCGGGTTCCAGTTGACGTAGAATTCCTGAATCAAGTGCAAGTTGCATTCCTTGGGCTCCTCAAAGATGAAATTGATCCCGGCTGCCTCGATCCTTTGGACAATCCTGTTCCCTGTCAATGTGTTCTTCGGGGAAGTATTTGCTTTCCTTGTGCTTCGCGTACCATTTCTTCCCCTCCTCAGTCACCCATCTGGTTCCGTATTGACGGCGTTGGCCGCGTGGAACCGCTGGTGCTGCTGGGACTGCAGTTCCCAGCCTAATTCTTTTTCTTCTGGCGCCTGATGTTGATGCGCCTTTTCCCTTGTCTTGCCTGCTTGCCGTTGTTCCTTTCAAACCAAACAGACAAGTTCAATGTTAAGCCAATTAAAATTAGCTTCAACTAAGGTTGGGTTGAGCTAGGCTACCCCACACTTAGTCTTTAACCAAAATCACAACATTACGGCAAGATCGTACTTATTTCCACAAACAAACAACAAAACATAACTAATATGCTTAGTGCATTCAGAGACTTCGACGGTATACATTCTATGTACTACTTAGACTTCGTACAGCTAGTCACAATAATAACCATTAATAACATTTCATCACGTAGCACTTAGCAAGGAGAACAAAGAAACAAGAAAAGAATTTATCTACATGAATCCCTATAATTCATCCCTTTCTTGCAATTTCCACAATTTCCTTAACCTGGAAATCCGTCGGTCTTTTATCATATTACAGTTAGCACAACCGACTCATCTCACCCAACATAAACAACCCAACTAGAATTCCAAAGTTCAACTCAATTTTTCTGTTTCACACTCAAATTCAAGCCCTAGCTATGATTTTATCAAAAAATTCTATCAAGCTATGTAATTTTCGAGTTCATGCAATCACAATGATTCTACGAACATCAATCAACAATGACTCAATCGAATTTAAGCTTAATTTCTACTTAGGGCAAGTTTTCTTCACTTCCTATGCTAAAAATCGGAAAAATAAGGTAAGATATGAGATGGAGTTAACAAACATACCTTATATTCGATGATATCGAAGAAAAGTTGATAAGATTGAACTCCTAGGCCGTTTCACGTTGGGGAAGGGGGGAATTTCGGGTTGTTTGTTGCGGAGGAGGTGAGGAATGGGAAAAAATGAGGGAAAATTGGGGTTAAAAGGGGGGTTTTTCGCGCGGGTCACCCGGTGACCCGGTGTGACCCGTCGCGATATACACGTCAATGTGTCACGGAGGGTAACGCGGAGCATGCCCTCCGTGACAAGGAGCCATCGCGCAGGTGTTCTGGAATTTTTAAAAATTCTAGAATAACCTTCAACGTGTCATGGAGGGTAACGCGGAGGCCCTCCTCCGTGACACGGAGCCATCGCGTAGGCTCACTGTTTTGCCACTTTTGAATTTTTTTCATACCTCAAATTTTCCTTTGCGATTTTTTTGCATATTTATCCTCCGTTCAACCTGAAATGCATCTCACAACAAGAAATTTGTTAGAATTATAGGTTTCACTAAAAAATAAAAAAAAATTAACAAATATAAAAAATTTGTTGTTGATTCTTTTTTTTCCTTTTTTATTCTTTTTTTTTTCATTTTTCTTTTTCTACGAAATCTATTCACATTTTACAAAGAAAATTTCACGGGTTGCCTCCCGTGCGGCGCCTAGTTTACCGTCGCGGCTCGACATCCTTAAGCTCAGTCATCTTCTAGGGTGACGGACATTTTCTCTCTACCACCGTCCTCACCCCAGTAATGCTTACATCTTTGCCCATTGACTTAGAACGTGGCACTCCGATCTTCTTGCCACAACTCTACTGCCCCGTGCGGGGTCATTCTGACCACCTCAAATGGCCCCGACCATTTGGACCTCAGCTTTCCTGGAAACAGCGTCAATCTTGAATTGAAGAGCAATACTTTCTACCCCGGCTCAAAAATACGATGCACCACATGCTTGTCATGCCACCTTTTCGTTTTTTCCTTGTAGTACTTAGCACTCTCATAAGCATGCCAGCGGAACTCTTCAAGTTCACTGAGTTGCATTAGTCTCTTCTTGCCCGCTAGCTCTAAGTCCATATTCAATTTCCTCACGGCCCAGAAGGCTCGGTGCTCTAGCTCCACTGGCAGATGACACGCTTTACCACAGACCAATCGGTATGGTGAAGTTCCAATCAGTGTCTTGTAAGCAGTTCTGTATGCCCACAACGCATCATCAAGTTTGCTTGACCAATCTTTCCATTGTGTATTCACTGTTTTCTGGAGAATCTGCTTCACTTCTCTATTTGACACCTCTACTTGCCCACTAGTTTGGGGGTGGTATGCTGTTGCCACCTTGTGGCACACCCCATACTTGGCTAGTAGCTTCTTGAAACTTGCATTGACAAAATGAGCCCCTCTATCACTAATAATGGCTCGGGGTGTCCCGAACCTGGTGAGAATGTGTTTTTTCACAAATTTTGTTACCACGTTGTTGTCATTCCTGGGGCAAGCTATTGCTTCCACCCACTTTGATACATAGTCTACGGCCACCAAGATGTAATGATTACCAAATGACGGTGGGAACGGGCCCATAAAATCAATGCCCCATACATCAAAGGTCTCTACTTCCAGTATATTCTACAACGGCATCTCCTGTCTTCTACCAATCGTTCCTTTACGCTGACATCTATCACACATTTTGACGTATGCCATAGAGTCTCTAAACAGTGTAGGCAAAAAGAACCCTGACTGTAGAACCTTGTGCGCTGTCCGCTCGCCTCCATGGTGCCCCCCATACAACAAAGAGTGGCAACTCCTCAACACCTCTGCAATTTGACTCTCCGGGATGCATCTTATCATCCCCTGATCCAGTCCCTGTTTAAATAAGTATGGCTCATCCCAAATAAAGTATCGACAATCATGCCTCAACATTCTTCTCTGCTGGACTATCGCCTCGGGTGGGTAGACTCCACTCACCAACAAGATGACTATGTATGCATACCAAGGAACCTCAGCTTCCCCTACTGCCAAGAGCTGCTCATCTAGGAACTCCTCATTGATGTTATCACCTTCCTTCACATGCGACCGGCTCTCCAGTCGCGATAAGTGATCTGCCACCTGATTTTTGCTCACCTTTCTGTCCTTAATTTCGAGGTCGAACTCTTGTAACAACAGGTTCCATCTGATCAGCCTGGGCTTAGCATCCTTCTTGTTAAACAGGTACCAAATCGCTGCATGATCGGTGTACACCACTACTTTTCAACCCAACAAATAGGACCTGAATTTGTCAAATGCAAACACCAATGCTAGCATCTCCTTTTTGTGACTGTATAATTACTTTGGGTCATATTCAGCGTTTTGCTTGCATAATGAATAGAATGAAAGATTCTATTTTTCCTCTGCCCTAATACAGCTCCAACAATCACATCGCTTGCATCACACATCAACTCAAATGGTTGTCCCCAATCCGGAGAAGTAAGGATAGGTGCTTCTATCAATTTCTGCTTCAACTCCTCGAATGATTTAACATACTCATCATCCAACTCAAACTTCACCTCTTTTTCTAACAATCTACATAATGGTCTAGAAATTTTGGAAAAGTTTCTGATGAACCGTTTGTAGAACCCTGCATGCCCAAGAAAACTGCGCACACCTTTCACCGACATAGGTGGTGGTAACTTCTCAATAACCTCGATCTTAGGACGAGCGACTTCCAACCCCTTGTGAGACACTTTGTGGCCAAGGACAATACCCTCCTTAACTAAGAAATGGCATTTCTCCCAGTTTTGTACAAGGTTGGATTCCTCGCAGCGAGCCAGCACCCTATCAAGATTCTGCAAACAAGTAGCAAACGAATTACCGAAAACAGAAAAATCATCCATAAATACCTCACAAAATCCTCCACCATGTCGTGCACAATAGGCATCATGCATCTCTGGAATGTGGCAGGTGCATTGCATAGCCCAAATGGCATTCGTCTGAAAGCATATGTCCCATAAGGACAGGTAAAAGTAGTCTTCTCTTGGTCCTCCAGAGCTATGGCTATTTGGTTATAACCAGAGTACCCATCAAGGAAACAATAATATTCCTGTCCAGCCAACCTATGTAATATCTGATCAATGAACGGGATAGGATAATGATATTTCTTTGTGGCTTCATTAAGCTTTCTATAGTCCATGCAAATCCGCCAGCCTGTGACAGTTCGTGTAGGAATCATCTCATTTTTCTCATTGGTGACCACAGTCCTCCCTCCTTTCTTTGGAATGCACTGAACGAGGCTGACCCATTCACTGTCTGAAATTGGGTAGACCACACCTGCATCAAGCCACTTAATTATTTCATTCCTAACCACATCCTTCATTGTTGGATTTAGCCTTCATTGCGGCTGAATGGTTGGTTTTTCTCCTGTCTCCATGAAAATCCTGTGTGTGCAAAAAGCTGGATTGATACCCTGAATATCTGACATTTGCCAACCCATTGCTTTCTTCCTTTTTCTGAGGACACCCACTGCTTCCTTCTCCTGTGCCTCCGTCCATTCTGTGGAGATGATAACCGGCAACGTCTCATCTTCCCCCAGAAAGACATATTTTAATTGGGAAGGTAATTCTTTCAATTCCAACTTTGGTGCTTCCTCAATGGATGGTTTCGGCAATGGTTCTAGATATCTCATCAAAGACTGAAATTCCTGTTTCCTCAGATGCCTTTGTGACTCATTCAGCATTTGTACCACCTCATAAGCGTCTCTATCTCTAAACTGATCAGAGTTCATCAACACTCTTTCTAGTGGGTCTTGAGATTCAACAATTTGATGAATTTCTTCTTGTTCAACCACATTGATTACTGAAAGCTCCTGATGTATAGCAGGCCGCTTCATGGCCTTAAACACATCAAATACCTCAACTTTGTCATGTGCTCACATAGTTAGCTGCCCTGCAGCTACATAAATCAGCGTTTTCCCGATCGCCAAGAAAAGACGTCCCAAAATAATTGGGACTTCCGCGTTTGGCTCAAAATCCATCACGATGAAATCTACCGGGAAGATAAGGGAGCCCACTTGCACCAGCACGTCCTCCACAATGCCATCAGGTCTGGCTAAGGACTGATCCGCTAGTTGCAAGATCACTGTTGTTGGTCTAGGACTTCCTAGACCCAACTTCTTGAATACCGATGACGGCATCAAATTAATGCTCTCTCCAAAATAACATAATCCACGAGTTCAGATACTTTGCCCAATTGTACTTTGTATAGTAAAGCTCCCAGGGTCTTTGAGCTTTGTGGGCAACCGGTTTTGTATCCGGGAAGTGCACTCCTCCGTGAGAGCAACCGTAGCATACTCAGTCAACCGACTTTTGTTCGCCACGATGTCCTTAATATACTTTGCGTACTTCGACACTCCCTGCAAAACATCAACAAGAGGTAAGTTAATATGTACCTTTTTTAGCACCTCCATGAATTTCTTGAAACACGCCTCCTCCTTGTGTTTCTTTAATCTTTGAGGGAACGGGGGTGGTGGTCTTTCTGCTTCAGCCTCCTTTTTCTTCCCCCTCTCATTTCTTTGCTCCCTCTCAACTTCTAATGCTCCCGATTGTTGAGGTGGTATTTCTGGTTCCACCTCTTTAAGCTGCAAACCACTCCTTGTGGTCACCGAATTCACTTGCTTGGGGTTGGGATCCGTGTCGCTTGGGAGTCCTCCTCTAGGCCTGTTGTTTTGGGCTCCATCAAATTGCCCAAATTGATACTCCAGTGCCTGAGTAGCTAACTGGTTGCTCTTTACCTTGGCTACCAATTTCACATAGTCAGCCTGCAATTGAGCTTGGTTAGCTATCATTGTCTTGAACATCTCCTCAATGCTGGGTGATGGTGGTGGAGGAGGTGCATTTTTGTTTCTATGTTGTACCTGATAGTTCTGCTGCCCTCCTTTATTCCTCTGCGCCCCCTGACTCGAACTCTGCCCTTGATGGTTGTTGCTACCCCAAGAGAAATTCGGGTGATTCCTCCAGTTGGAATTGTAGCTGTTGCCATACTGTAGGTGGTTGTTCCTCTGTACATTTCCCACAAAGTTCACCGAATCAGGATTTGCTCCACAACACTCAGCTGAGTGCTCACTACTCCCGCACACTTCACCCCAAATTTGCTGCACTACATTCACTGGGGCTTGAGTCGGTTCATTGTCATGTTACTGAAGTGGGTGTTGAGTTGATTTTGTAAAGTAGCTATCTGTGCAGCAATAACTGTAAAACCATCCACTTCTAGGACTCCTGCTGCTTTCCTTGTTCGTCCTCTTGACGAATCAGCATTCCACTCCGGATTTCCCTGCGAAATACGATTTAACAAGACATACAACTCCTCATAAGTTTTCTCCAATGCTTGTCCCCCAGCTGCTGAGTCTAGCAAGATTTTTGTGTGAGGTTCCAAACCCTCTATAAAAGTGTGCACCAGCACATCATTGGATTGGTGATGATGAGGACAATCCCACAACATAGACTTGAATCTCTCCCAAGCCTGATACAGATTCTCTCTCTCTCTCTATTTAAAACTTAGAATTTGACTTCTAAGTCTTGCTGTTTTACCGGATGGAAAAAATTGTATCAAGAATTTCCTTTCGAGATCATCCCACATAGTAATAGAATTAGGTGGCTCAGCTTTCAACCACCTCTTGGCTTCTCCCAAAAGTGAAAATGGGAACAATGTAAGCCTGACATAATCTGATGACACTCCAACGGGGATGTAAGTGTCACTTATCTCCAAAAAATTTTGGAGATGCGGCTGTGGATCCTCATGAGGGAGACCTGTGAACTGCCCGCTGGTGTGCAGCAATTGCACCATGTTTTGTTTGAGCTTGAACCTCCCTCCTGGCTCAGGTTTGCGGATGCTAGATGTGACATTGTTAGCATGTGGGACTGCCACCTCGCGAACCAGCCTAGCTTCCATTTCCTCAGGCACTAACATTGCCCTTACAACTGGTAGATTCTGTTGTTGCTCCATGATTGTTCGTCTGAGCAATTGCAGCTTTTTCTCTAGAGCTTCTCTCCTTTGACGATGAAATTGTCTTTCAGGCTCTAAATATGAGTCCACCAGCTCCTTGTCTCTTGCCAGTGTTCAACAGAGATTAGTATCTATAAAATACAGGCTAAGACCAAGTTGTCAACACTAAGAAGCAATAGTAAACTAACACTTAAGAAAAATTTACCAATTGCCAGTCCCCGGCAACAGTGACAAAAACATGTTCGGCTGATTTAGGGTATATAGCTACACGCAAGTGCACGTGGTCGAACAAGTAGTAAAGTGGCTTAAATAAGCCAAGTATCGATCCCACAGGTAATGGGCTAGGGTAACAATCTAATCAAGTGTCACTATACTTTAACTCTAAAAATGCAGACAACAGTGTGAAGAAGAGTTTGATATTTTGGTTTCTAATTTTATGCTAATTCTACAATGAATATATAATTTGAGTCTGAACTATGAATATGAGCATGCTGAGGTTAAATGAACATGTAAAGAAACAAATTATCGATACAATTTGGTTAATCTTTCCTCCGGTTGCTAGTCCAGAATTATTGCCAATGGATTAAAACTCTCGTATTTAACCCAACTTAAGAATCATGAACCATTCACCTACATTTCTGTGATAAAACAAAATGCATGTTCTAGCCATACAAAACCGATTCCTTTATGGACTAATACAACTTTCAGGTATATTTCTATCCTGAAGGTAAATCAATTCTCAATTTTCCCTAACTCAGAAAAGATCATATCCTATCAATTCACAACTTTCCAATTTCTTGCTCTCTCGAGTGAAACCGGACTTTTTAGATATACATTAACATTGGCCACACATTAATGCAGTAAGAACAAGAATTAATAGAACAACCATGGAAGAAAATATTAAAAACCAAATGATCAATAATTACATTGCAATACACTTGTTCTTAACCTCAGCAAGAAGAGGATTTAGCCACTCATTTGGGGATTAAACATCGTTAAATGAGTGTAAATCATACAAGCAATTGAAATAAAGAAGAAGGATATAGAGAAAAACCCTGAGATTTTCGTCCCCTCAACTGCTTGTAACCCACGTTCTTGCTCCACCAAGTCATAATTATTAAAAATAAACCTAAGTGTTCTATTTATACTAGTGGGAATTTTTCCCGGAATAACAAGCAACATGTCACGGAGTGCATCGCAGAGCACTACCTCCGTGACACGCCACTGTCGCGGACCCTTACTGGAATTTGGTTGTCCAGGTATTAAGGCCCAACGTGGCATGACGTGCAACGCGGGGCTAGGCCAACTTGGCACGACGTGCAAAGCGGGGCTAGGCCAACGTGCCACGGCCCCAATGCGCACCTTCACTGGAATTTGGCAAAAATTCCATATCCAGGAAGAAGGAATCTGCGATGGTATCATGACACGGCTCTATCGCGGAGCCCCTTTAATTTGTGCCTTCAAGTGCTTTTTCCCTTGCTAGCGTCCGAGTCCAACCCCGATCTCTCCCAACATGCATTTTAGCTTCCCAAAATTATATTTCACCTGCAAAACAATGCTAATCATGTTTGTTAGTATAAATTCATATTTTATTACAAATCACATGAGAATGTATAAACATCGATAGATAAACAAGGTAAAAATGACACATTTGAGTATCACTTGGGCATATAAATTTGCCCAAGATCAATTTGGCCCTATGATAGATTGGGTGACATCATTCTTAAGGGCAAATTGTTGTTGCTTCAAGTTGTGATTGTAGATGTTTTTGGCTTTCTTGTGGAATTCTGTTGTGCTTGGTGTTTTGGATGACTGTTAAGCATGTTTAGTGAGCATTTTGGGTTGTTGTGACTGGTAATGATGCTTATGGTAATTGTAGGATTGGTAACTCAGCATTTCCTTATGATAGATGGGGTAACATCCTTCTTAAGGGAAGTCCTTGAGTAGTTGTTAGTGGTCATTTGGTGATGTTAATCTTGTTAGTTATTCGTGGAAGTCTGAGTACCCGTTAGACTCTGAATTAATTGCATATGGCTTATGTTTGGGTTGAAAATTAGTGAGCTGAAGGGTAAGAACTACCAAGAAGACACGTGCCGCAGATGCTGCTTTACAGAATGTAGGTCCAATGTAGGTGAAGGTCAAGAGTGATATGATCACCGCCTTCCAACTATATCCCACCTGCGATTCGCAGGTCTGCATCTACGAAACACATATGCAAACGCAGTCGTGATGTATGTTGGCAGTAGTCTACACTATGCATGAGCTTTACTTGTGAGATGGGGGTCTCCACCTGCGACACGCAGGTGCCTCACAAATGCAAGCATAAAAATCCCTGCTACTTGATCCTTTTTGAGATTCCTGCTACTTGATCCTTTTTTCGTTCCAAATTTTTTCTTTTGTTAGCTTCTTGTAGATGTTTTCTTTTATTTTATAATGGAAAATTATAAAAAGAGTTTGATTTTGTTTTTATGGTACTCAAATATTTTGCAGGGCAATGACATCCAACAGGAACATTGCTGATAGGAATGCCTAAAAAGCTTCATCTTCTACCAAAAGAAAAAGCAAGGGAAAGGGAAAAAGCAAGGAGACTCATGTCCTGTAAACAATGAAAAAAGTCTCTATTTCTGTGTGAGGCATGAAGCCCTACTTTATCCAATACCGAGATGGTCGATCCTTCACGCTGAATAAAAGCTTCAACTTAGTCGGTTTGGGGGATGAGTTCCCTAATATTAAAAAATAATTTTCTCCACGGGATTGGCTTTTGTTCTTTGATGTACCCGGAGTGTACTATCCTAACCTAGTGCTTGAGTTCAACTCCTCATATCAACCGAGGCAAGACTCAATGAAGCATTTAGGTAGGGTAGATGAGTTCCCATGCTTGCGTCTGCTATGGTACGAGGGAAAGAAATTGACATCACCCCCGAAACCATCAACTCTATCTATTGTGGGGGAACCAATTTCTTCAGAGATTGTGTCTATAGCGCAGATTGCTACCAAGAGCCACCAACTCAAATGGGTGGCTGGAATCATTATAGTGGGGCAGCCGACTTGGGTCACTTTGGGTGGAAAAATTCCCCAACAACACCTCTGGTTTGAAGCAAAGCTTTGGCTAGATTTGGTGTTCTCTCGTCTTATGCTATCCAAGAATGACCAGAACGTGCAAATTGTGGGATCAATCCTAATAGGTTGTGTATTATGTCAAGAGTTCATGTGAACTTCTAGTAAGTGGTGACAGTCTACATAAAAAAGAAAGCTCGATAGCCGGCTCCTCTCCATGCCATTCCCCGTGTTGATTAGCCAGCTGTATGCCAAAGCGGGGGTGCATTACTTTGAAGATGACCATGCTTGCTCCACTACCGGAGTGATTGACATTCACAAGAAGTGGGATGTTAATGCCGAGAGAGCAGGAAGTAGAGGATGCACAAATAGGATGTCCCTGAGTGCCTCTAGCATATGACACTGATAGTGCCCCATATGTTCCAGACTTCAATGATCCTACCACCACAATGTCAGGATATGCCTCAGAGGATGTGCCGCCTCTTAGTTCTTTAGCACTACTTTCTTTATCGAGGCCAAGTAGGCTCCAAAAGTTGGTCTACATGACATATGCCTGCAAAAATTAGCTCACCAAGTAGGGTAAGAATCTTTCCACCTTGATCCAAAGGTTTGTCAAGAACACAATGAAAGACGTTTTTGACAGCCTTACAAGCTATGTTCAAGAGTTAGTGTTTTCAAGGGAGAAATTGCATCCCTCCGGGTGGATATGAGAGAGATTAAGTGTAAGGACACCATGTCTAGCGATAATATGAGATATTTAGGTTCGAGGCCCAACTGATGATATGCTTTGGAGTTTGGGGGGAGGAGGAGAGCGAGCAGGAGGATGATGCTGCTGTCTCTCCACGGACTCAGGGTGTTCTATTTGAGTCCTTGGGCATCACGCACTCCTGAAGGGGCAGCACTAGCTTTAAATCTGAGACATTTCCCTTGTATGATGATGAATTTTAGATCTCATAGGGAGTTCTTTCCCCCTTATCCTTTATTTTATAACATTGGGGAGAATGTTTGATTTTTAGTTGGGGGTGGAATTTGTTTGTTTTGTTGGATTCATATTGATGCCCTTTTCGAGCTTGTTTTGTTTTAGATGTTATGAATTTTTATTTGAATGATTTTTTGATGAATAGATTCCCTTGCCAGACTTGTTTTGTAATTATTTTAACTTTTGACCTTTGTCGGGCTTGATTTTCTATTTTTTTAATTGAGTTGCCGTAATGCCAAGTCGGTCCTACATGCCAATTATTTCACTACCCATGCATTGAAATTGCCTTTGTAGATAGTATTTAGTGAATAAGCTCTGAGGGTTTTCTTTATACCACCATTCTTTTCCAAGGAGCAGAATTTTTTTATCTTAAAATTTTTATCGAATCGGGTGACATTTCCCAATAATGGATTGAGAAACGACATTATTAAGGGAAAATTCCATGTGTTAGTTTCATTTTTAGTCCTTGTGTACTTATCTTGAGAGACACCACCAAAATATTTCTTTGCAAAGAAATCCAATTTTTGAGAAAAGAGTGATAAATGAATTTGAGAATAACTAGACTCTTTGGAATTGTGATGTCTTTTATCGTAAGATTATTGTTTGATTCTACTGTATGCATATCATCTAGAAATTGTCCCAAATGTGAATCAAGGAGAAATTCTAGATGCAGCCGAGCTTGAAAAATGACCTTAGGCCCTTTTTGGATAGCTGCTTCACCAAAAACAAGGCCCTCCGTTAACATTGATCTTAGTTATCCATTTTTAGCCTAACCCTTTTTTTTTTGATAACCACATTGCAAGTCTTGGCCCCTTCTTGAATCCTTTACGTTGGCACTGTTCCTTCCCAATTGCTAGTGATAACATAAAATGGAGGGCTAAAAGCCCAAGATTTAAGGAAATAATGAGAAATGAAATGATGATGTAGGCAAAATGTAAGGCAAAAGCCTAAGTTTGGGGCTATGCATAAAAAGGAAAATAGGAATGAGCCTCAATGTGAGGTAGCACCGATTGCTTAATATAAAGAAAAATGGCTATTTGAAACCTTTGATCAAGGTAAGAAACAAAACAATTGAGTGATTCTATCTCTTGTGTAGTGGATGGTTAATGTATAAATGAAAGGTGTTTAGAAGGGTGACTCTTTGGATAAACTTGAATTGTGAAAAGGAGAGATAAGGTAGAGTTGACTCTATGATGTGAGGGAGATGTTTGATTTATGTCACAACAGAGTTAGGGAGGTTCCATTCACTTGAACTAAATGATGTCTTGCCCTTACCTCTAGCCTACATTATGACCCTTAAGTCCTTAGTGGTTCCAAGTTTGGCGACTCTAAATTAGTGGCGATTTACATGAAGGAAAAGCCTATGGCTTAATGTTTGTGAACTTGAATATCTTTGAGAGAGTGAGCATTTTTAGATTATTTTATATTTCCTATTGTGTGAATTGCATATTTGTGAGTGGCATAACATTGTTGGAGTAAATGTTAAAGTCTTGATCTCAATTGAGAGGTCTGAATGCGACATGTCGCATAGTGAACTTTTACGAAAATTTTGAAGGTTGGATGTGAATGATTTGTGATGAGCTTGTTGATTTTGATTGAAATGAAAATTCCCTGACCTGGATTGAAAGAATGATGGTGATGTTTGTTGAGTACTTGTGCTGGTACCAATTGAAATTTGTGCACATGTTTATGTTTCTTTGTTTATTCTTTGTGTGATTTTGGGGTAGTTTGAGTCTTATTGGCCCTAGATGCAGCCTATGATATGATAAGCCTAAGCATATTTCATTTATGAGTGAATTCTTTGCTTGAGGACAAACAATAGTTAAAGTTTGGGGGTTAGATAAGTTGGTGATTTACCAAGTCCCTTGGCTCTTAAGCATGAGTTATTGCTTTGTTTTAAAGTAATTTAGAAGGGTTTTATGCCCTTTCTCTGCTTTTATGCAGGCATTTTGTTGAAATAAAGAAGATGAAGGAATTAAACTAAAAGTAATCTACCGGAGGAAAAACAAGGACATGCGTGCCATAAGTCTTCACCTGCATTTAACATGTTCTACATTGGAGGATTTAGGATGTTGCTAGAACTAGACCTGTGTGCTATGGACCGCAAGTGCCCACGCAGGTGGTCTTGAGGGAACACTGCTTGAGCCTGTTAATGCATCTGCGAGCCACACATCAGTACCAGTGAAACATAGATACCAGCGCAACTGAGCCGTGTCTCCTCTAAAGGGAAAAGTTATCAAGGAAGGCTAGTATGTACTTGAGAATCTTTCAAGCGCATTTTTTGGTAGCTGTGCAAGGAATTTATAATGATATTTACCCCATTTTTATATACAACACATTACATTGGAGGAGAGAGATTACATCAGGAGAATATTGTAGAAGAGTGATCGACATAGTACAAGTAGACTTTCTTCTTCATCTTCTTTGAAAAAACACAATTATTTAAGGCTCAAAAGCAAGAATTTATTTTATTTGATGATGATCAATTGAATTGAGGAATTTACTTTGGTATAATTTCTCTTACCTTAATTTATGAGTAGCTAAATTCTTTTCTAGGGGTGTGTGTGGATGATGGGCGTTTAGATCTAAGTGGGTATTGACTAATTGATCTTAGATTTGAGTAGGAACCATGGATCTATTGATTTCATGAAGTTTTAATTTGATAATTAATGGTTGTAAACACTAATTGAGCTCTCTAACTTTGCTTTTGCTTCTGAAAGAAAAGTGATGTTGGGAAAGACTTCAATAGTAGGGATTTGGAGTTTGGATTTATGGGGTGGAGCTAGAGATAGTTTGCACCTAATTCTATCTCCATCAAAGGGTTAGAGCTAGAAATAGTCTAAACTCTTCCTCAAGCATTGTTTGGTTGTTTAATTGATTTTGGCTTTGGGGTTTGAGAAAATCAAAAGTAGGCACACTCTTTTTGTTGAGAATCTTAGAGTGTAGCTCTAAGCCAAAGCTATTCATGCTCTAATCAAATATAAGGCTCCCAGTTAATACCTATTAAGTCGATGCCTCATCAAATGCACACCCCTAGTCTCTCATCTTGCTAGCAACAATCATTTTCCCTTGCCTTAATTTTATATTTTCAATTGATACTTGCTAACACCTTTTCCCACAAATATTACTTTACGTTTAGAAATAATGCATGCTTGTGTGAACTACTTACAACATTTAGTATATCTAGCCTCAATCCTTGGGGGATACAACTCCGACTCTTGTTGGGTATTTGTTTTGTGAAGACCGTAGCCACCTCCCTAATAGGATAATTATTTTAGAAGTTATCACACCAGCCTCGTGTAGTAGAAACATAGTCATGAGGGCTGCACAAGGGTAACTTGGGTCTACATTTTTTTTATAAAACCAAAAATTGAACCCCCACTCTCTATTACTCCAAAGAGATTTTCAAGGAAAAAGTTGCTCAAGTTTCCCTTCTCCCATAACCCCCATCACGTATAATCAAGATTTCCATAAAAGTCATATCTTTCTTCATTCAACAACACAAGGTAATATAATTTGAACTATCCCAATCCATTCTAGTCAAGATTCCATTATCATCTCTCCCACTTTTGCAAAAAATTACTTGTATTCTTGAACTTTAACTGTGGAGTTATGGGTTTGGGGTGAGAATTGGATAGTTAGTGTGAAATTCTTGTTGTTTTTAATTTCCTAGGAATAGAACTATAATTTTTCATATATTACGGAGGGTTTTACATCCTGCGTTATTCTTCAAAGAAGAAGCTTGGTTTTATGGCTACGGACGTTCGATAAAATTCCTAAACATCAATTTTGAGTGTTTTGGTGAAATTTTGAGTAGCAATTTACTAGCAATTGACAAAAAAATCCTTGGAAAATATTAAGCATAAAACATTTGCAAGAATTTTTAAGAAAAATAAAAACTTGGGGTGGGAGTGTCAATGGTACAATCTACCTGTCGATGTAGGCAATGGTTGGGAAGTGGCCTAAGAATCACCATCCTACAAGGTACTAATTTTTATTTATGTTTAAATTTTTTTTAGGATAGTGTAAAATGTTATACCTTGGGAACCCAAGGATAAGATCTGGGAGTCAAACGGGGAAAAATCTGAAAAATGTTGCAGCAGTGCAGGACAAGTCGTTAGACGACTCGTGAGGAGGCCCCATGAGTCGTCAGGTGGCTCGTGGGAAGGTTGGACTGAGCTAAGGATATCAGGTCTCCATGGACGTGGGAACAACTCGTGGTCAGCTACCACGAGTCATCACGTCCACCATGGAGAAAGGCTAAGGATTTAATAAAGGTTGAGGTAGTGTACTTGACGAAAGATGGTATAGAGTCGCTGCCTCGGGGTACTAGTCATTATTTCCTCGGTTAAGAGCCCATGTGAATAATTCCAGTGGATTTGACGAAACGACCCAATGACTCATTGTCCCTGGTAACAAATCGTCAGGTCGCCCGTTAGGGTCACCTGGCAGTTATTTCCTGCAAATTAGTAAGGGCCTTCTCGTAATTTCCTACATTCCTAATACCTAAACTACGTCGTTTTGAGGTTGGGATAGGGTCTTTTAAGGGAAAATCATTCATGATAAACCTCATTTGATGCATGTAAGAGTAAAAAAGTAAGAGGAAAGGGATTCAAGTGTTCTTCTTCAATTCTTCAAGATTCCATCTAGGGCTTTTAAAGGGAGTTAAGAATCAAGTAATTCCAAGGATGTGGGGTCCAGAATGGGTGGTTTAGTCCCTACCCATGCCCAATTTATCCCTCATTCTATGTTTAAAGTTACCAAGACGTGATGGGTCTTAACCCAAATGCATGTTTTCCCCAGACATTGATATGAGCATGTTGTAGTATGTCTAAAATCATGGGTGTCAAATTGTTGGGTTGTTTTCACTTATCTTATTCAATATTTGATGATTTAAATCCTCAAAAGCACATGTGCCCAAATCATGGGGTTTTTAGTGAAATTCATGGTTATGGTAACTTCTCAAGCATGATATGAACTTTTGAATTTCAAGCATATTTTTAATCACTCATGTCATTATGATCATGTTTCTTATAAATTTAAGCATTTCAAGTATGATTGAAATTTTGGGCAATGCCCATATATCGCTTATTATTTATGAGATTCACCGGCCCAATTCGATGGCTAGTATTACGAATTCTCAAGAACGTTATGATTATCACGATTTAACTGGCCATGCATGTCAGGTATGAATTTTTATGAGCACGTTGCATGTTTTGGGAGTAGTACTAACACCGAGTGGTTTGGGGCCTACATTACGCCCCAAATCTCAGAACTACATGCCACCGTAGGTTATGTTTGGGACCTCTTCATGGGCTGTCCCTTTTTGCCCTACGGGTCCTTCATGAGTGATATCATGCCTTTCATGGTTCATACCGTTGGCAAGGTATGAACGACCTCCCAACTAGGTTTACAGGTCGGGCTCCATGTGTTCTTATATGGGGTATGTTGGTTGTAGAAATCTCCCATTGTTCCTTATGGTTTTTAATGCATGTATTAGTATGTTCTTTTGGCTCAAGTTATGTTTTATGAAATGTTTTTCCCACATGATACGACTATGAAAGGTTTATGAATATTTTGGAAATCTTGAGCCTTACGATATATTTATGATTTCAATCTTATGATCATGATGTCCCCACTCCTATAAATTTTATGTTTTAAGTATTGTTTTTCATACCTTACATACTCAATACCTTCCAAGTAGTAAACCACATACTTTCAGAATTTGGTTCGCAGGTTCCGCATCGTTCCTATCTTGCTCTCAATTACGCTCTCAGCTTCCAGTAGTGAGTCCTCATGATTCGAGAGCTTCATGTTCGGACCCTATTTATCTTTTGTTTTCAGAATGTTGGGGTTAGTTGGGGTCTTGTACCTTCAACCCGTCTGTTATGATTAGAGGTTTTCATACCTATTTGTAGTATTTAGCCATTTATGTTTGGATAGTGTAATGTTGTTTCTTATATCCCATGTTATGAATTTCAGTTAGTTCATGATTTTTAAGCTAGGCTTTCTGCCTTATCTAAATGAATTAGATATATTCTCACGCCATGGGTTGACTTGGAGTCTTTTGGGGCTCTTTGTCTCGTGTTTATGATACCGGTGTATTCTCGGGTCGAACAAACTTGGTATCGGAGCCATAGGTTTCAAATGTGTTCTAAGAAGTCTGAAAGCCGCGTTAGGTAGATTCTTTTTCATGGGTGTGAAGCGCGCCTCACCTGTGACGAAGAAGCTACTAAATGTTTTTGGAAATGTTCCCTTCTTTCATGATCTAGGTCGTGCGGTGAAAATCTCTCCACCTTTTTAATTCATTCTATTCACGATTGCAGATAATTATGGCTCTCAAAATGATAAACGGAAGGAGTTTCAGCATGCCCCACTTTTTCAAGGGCCCCAGGCACCAGAGCCAGTTGCCCACGCTGAGTTTCGGGCGGCTATTCAAATATTGGCGCAGGCCTTAACCACTTAAGTCAACCAGCAAGCTGTTGTGCATGTTCCTCAGAACAACAATGCAGCAGTATCCTGGATCAGGGACTTTTTAAGGATGAACCCTCCCGAGTTCACGGGGGAAAAGGTGGACGAGGATCCACACGAGTTCATTGAAGGGATATGGAAGGTCACTCAAATCATGGGGGTGAAAAATTAGGAGTGCCTTGACTTGGCCTTTTATCAGCTGAAAGAGGTCGCTTTTATTTGGGTCAAGCAATGGAAGGACAACAAGGTAGCGGGTGCGGGCCCTATCAGCTAGGACGAGTTCCACATGGCCTTTCACGGTAGGTTCTTCCCTCGGGAGTTGAGGGAATTAAAAGCAGCCAAGTTTGTTAACCTCAAATAGGGAAAGATGATGGTGCTAGAATATTCACTTGAGTTCACTCGCCTATCAAAGTATGACCCAGAGTTAGTGATGGACCAGAGGGTGTGGGTGAGAAGATTCGTGTAGGGTATTTGTACAAGGACTGCAGAACAATATTGCTTCATCAGGATATGGACTACCCACAGATAGTCCTCTATACCGAGCAGATGGAAGTAGCTCATATGAGACAGAGAGAGGCCAAGAGGGCCAGAACTGATAGCCACAGGTTCTCCCAACCGAGGCCAGGGGGTGGGCCTCACCAGCAATCCTAGCACCGGTCCATTACATCAGCACCATCTTTAGCCAGTACCCCATCTAGGCCTCGAGATGATCAGAGGAGCATGACCTCAGGTTTGAGGGGTCAGAATAGCATGTGCACAGAGAACAGTTTTCCATCTTGTGCTAACTATGGAAAGAATCATCCAGGGAAATGTTTGGTGGGCTTAGATGCTTGTTTTGGGTGTGGCAAACACAGACACAGGCTCAGGGATTACCCGCAGCTAGGTAAGGGGTTAGTGGAGCCCGCACTTCAGTAGCTAGTTCAACAGTTGTAGTGGCACGTCAGACCCAGCAGGGTGCTTTGACTGGTTCAGCTGGCGGCCAGTGCCAGAACCGATTTTATGCACTTAGCTCTCGATGGGAGAAGGAGACTTCTCCTGATGTGGTTACGGGTATGTTGTGAGTCTTTCATATTTTTTCTTATGCTTTGTTAGATCTGGGAGCTACACTGTCTTTTGTGACACCTTACATTGCTAGTAACTTTGGGGTCAGTCCTTAAATTTGGTCAGAACCGTTCTCAGTGTCTACTCCGGTTGGGGATTCAGTCGTAGTGAGGTGGGTATATAAAGGTTGTCCCATTACAATAATGCATAAGGTTACCTCCGCAGAATTAGTAGAATTGGCTATGACTGATTTTGACATTATTTTGGGCATGGATTGGCTATTTGCATATTATGCTTATATTAACTGTAGAACCCGAGAGGTGGAGTTACGGTTTCCAAGTGAACCAGTTTTAGAATGGAAAGGTAGATCGGTGGTACATGTAGGCCACTTTATCTCTTATCTCAAAGCTGGGAAAATGATGACTAAGGGTTGCATCTACCATTTTGTTAGTGTTAAGGATGCCACGTCTGAGACCCCGACCATTAAGTCAGTCCCCGTGGTATGTGAATATCCCGAAGTCTTCCCAGATGACATACCAGGTGCTCCTCCCGAGAGGGACATTGATTTTGAGATTGATCTTTTACCCGACACACATCCCATATCGATTCCTCCTTACCGAATAGTCCCAGCCGAGCTAAAAGAGTTAAAGGAGCGGTTGAAGGATTTGCTAGATAAGGGTTTCATTAGACCGAGTAAGTCTCCATGGAGTGCCCTAGTGTTGTTCGTCCGGAAGAAAGATGGTTCTCTTCGGATATGTATTGACTATAGGTAGTATAACTAGGTGACCATCAAGAATAGATACCCTCTACCTAGGATTGATGATCTATTCGATCAGCTTTAGGGTGCCAAATATTTCTCCAAGATAGACCTTAGTCGGGATATCACCAGCTTAGGGTTCGGGAGAGTGACATCTCGAAGACTGCTTTCAGGACCCGATATGGCCATTATGAATTCGTTGTTATGTCTTTTGCACTAAACAATGCCCCTGCAACTTTTATGGATCTGATGAAAAAAGTATTCAAGCAATATCTGGACATGTTCGTGATAGTGTTTATTGACGACATATTGATATACTCCAGGAGCGAGGAGGAGCATCCCGCACACATGAGGGTAGCACTCCAAACCCTCAAGGATAACCAGCCATATGCCAAGTTCAGCAAATGTGAGTTCTGGCTGAATTCAGTAGCATTCTTGGGACATGTAGTGTCAAGCAAAGGTATAAGGGTGGACTCCCAGAAAATAGAGGCGGTAAAGAATTGGCCCAGACCTGTAAACCCTTCGGAGATCAGGAGCTTTTTGGGCTTAGAGGGTTATTATAGGAGGTTTTTGGAAGAATTCTCATCCATTGCTGCCCCATTGACTAGATTGACTCAGAAAAACGTGTAATTCACATGGTTGGAGGCTTGTGAGAAGAGCTTCCAAGAATTGAAGGCCCGACTCACTTCAGCACCGGTGTTGACTTTATCGGAGGGCACCGATGGCTTTGTTGTATAGTGTGATGCTTCGAGGGTCGGACTGGGATGTGTATTAATGCAACACAGAAAATTCATAGCATATGCTTCCAGACAGCTAAAGACTCACGAGAAAAATTACCCAACCCATGATCTTGAGTTGGCTGCAGTGGTATTTCCTTTTAAGATATGGCGAAACTACTTGCATGGGGTTCATGTAGATGTATTCACTGACCACAAGAGCTTACAACATGTGTTAACGCAGAAGGATCTCAGTCTCTAGCAACGGAGGTAGTTGGAGCTACTGAAGGACTACGACATGAGTGCCCTTTACCACCCGAGTAAGGCCAATGTGCTAGCAGATGTCCTTAGTATACTTTCTATGGAAAGTGTATCACGTATGTGTGAAGACAGGAAGGGGCTAGTAAAGGAGTTAATCGACTTGCATGGTTGGGTGTTAGATTAGTTAGTTCGACCGATGGTGGGGTAGTAGTTCAGAATGGGTCAGAGTCATCCTTGGTAATGGAGGTGAAGGCTAAACAAGATGAAGATCCAATATTGGTAAAGTTGAAAGAAGCTGTTCAAATTCAGAAGGTAGAAGTCTTCTCCAAAGGGGGAGATGGTGTTCTTCGGTACCAGGGTCGCTTGTGTGTTCTGAACGTGGATGATCTGAGGAGTTGTATGTTGCGTCAGGCTCACGGATCTAGGTATTCTACCTATGCAGGTGCCATCAATATGTATCATGCCTTGCGGGAAATATACTAGTGGAATGGCATGAAGAGGGATATTGCAGAATTTGTAGGAAGTTCCCAAATTGCCAACAAGTGAAAGTCGAGCATCAGAGACTGGGGGGTGTGCTCAAAAATATCAGCATCCCTACTTGGAAGTGGGAAAAAATCAACGTGGACTTCATAATAGGTTTACCCCGCACTCATAGAAAATATGACTCCATTTGGGTTGTGGTGAATAGGTTGACCAAGGCTGCTCATTTTCTACCTGTCAAAACCACCGATTCAGCGGAAGATTATGCAAAATTATATATCCGAGAGTTGGTTAGATTGCATGAAGTTCCCTTGTCAATCATATCGGATTGATGTACTCAGTTCACCTCTCTGTTCTGGAGATCTTTTCTAAAGGGACTTGGTACCCAGGTCAAGCTTAGCACGGCGTTTCATCCGCAAACAGATGGCCAGGCGGAGCGGACTATCCAAACTATTGAGGACATGTTGAGAGCTTGCATTATTGATTTCAAGGGTAGCTGGGATGAGCATTTACCTCTTATTGAGTTTGCCTAGAACAACAACTATCACTCCAGCATCCAAATGGTACCGTTCGAAGCTCTTTATGGGTGAAGGTGTAAGTTGCCCATTGATTGGTTTGAGGTCAGTGAGGCTTCGTTAGTGGGTCCAAATTTAGTTCACAAGGCTATGGAGAAGGTTCAACTGATAAGAGAAAGGCGAAAAACGGCTCAAAGTCACCAAAAGTCTTATGCGGTTTTGAGGAGAAGAGAGCTTGAGTTCGAGATCGCTAATTGGGTGTTTTTGAAGGTATCTCCCATGAAGGGAGTAATGATATTCAGAAAGAAAGGAAAACTCAACCCGCGCTATATTGGCCCATTCCAGATTGTGAGACGAGTAGGTAGAGTGGCCTATAAGTTAGAGTTACCTTCATAGTTAGCTTCAGTTCATCCCGTATTTCATGTATCTCTCTTGAAAAAGTGCTTGGGAGATCCAGCCTTAGTGGTTCCGGTGGAAAGTGTTGGTGTGAAGGATAGTCTCTGTTTTGAGGAAATTCCCGTTGCAATATTGGATCGTCAGATTCGGAATCTGAGGAACACGGAAGTAGCTTCAGTAATGGTGCTATGGAGAAATCAACATGTTGAGGGAGCTATGTGGCAAGTTGAAGCAGATATGATGGCTAAATACTCCCATTTGTTCCCTACCGACCCAGTTTTAGTTTGAGGTATCAATTTTTTCCCTAAACTTCTATTAAGTTTTTCATGTTCTGTTCATGCGTACAAGTTTGTTTAGGATAAGATATATGTATGTGATGTCTGAATTCAGTCCAACTATGTAGTTCTTTTTGGGGGGTAGTCGTTCCGTCATTTTCGGCTTATAATCAATATTTGTATATGGTGGTCGCTTTTTCCTGAGTTTTTTGCGTGTTTCTAACATTCGAGGACAAATGTTCCCAAGGGGGAGATATTGTTATACCCCAGGAACCCAAGGATCAGACCCGAGAGTAAAATAGGGAAAAATCTTGAAAATGTTGCAGAAGTGCAGGACGATTTGTTAGACGACTCGTTAGGAGACCCCACAAGTCGTTAGGTGGCTCGTGGGAAGGTTGGACTGAGCTGAGGAGCTGATGTCCCCTTGGATGTGGGAATGACTCGTGGTCAGCTACCATGAGTCGTCAGGTCCACCGTTGGTAAAGGCTGAGGATTTTATTAAGGATGAGGCACTGTACTTGACAGAACCTGGTAATGAGTCATTGCCTCGGGGGACGAGTCATCATAGCCTCCGTTAAGATTCCAGGTGAAAAATTCAAGTGGACTTGATGAAACGACACAACGACTCGTTGTCCCTGGTAACGAATCGTCAGGTCGCCCGTTAGGGTCACTTGGCAATTATTTCCTGCTAACTAGTAAGGGCCTTCTCATAATTTCCTACACTTCTAAGACCTAAACTACATCGTTTTAAGGTTGGGATAGGGTCTTTTAAGGGGAAATCATTCATGATAAACCTCATTTGATGCATGTAAAAGTAGAGGAGTAAGAGGAAAGGGATTCAAGTGTTCTTCTTCACCAAGATTCCATCTAGGGCTTTTCAAGGGAGTTAAGAATCAAGTAATTCCAGATATGTGGGGTCTTGAATTGGTGGTTTAGTCCCTACCCATGCCCAATTTCTCCCTCATTCTATATTTAATGTTATCAAGATGTGATGGGTCCTAACCCAAATGCATATTTCCCCCAAACATTGATATGAGAATGTTGTAGTATGTCTAAAATCATGGACGTCAAATTTTTTGGATGTTTTTACTTATCTTATTCAATATTTCATGATTTAAATCCTCAAAAGCACATGTTCCGAAATCATGGGTTTTTTTAAGTGAAATTCATGGTCATGGTGACTTCTCAAGCATGATATGAACTTTTGAATTTAAAGCATATTTTGAATTACTCATGTTATTGTGAACATGTTTCCTATAAATTTAAGGATTTCAAGTATGATTTAAATTTTGGGCAATGGCAACATGTCGCTTAGGATTTATGAACTATTATTTTGGCCGATCAACAAGCCCAATTCCATGGCTAGTATTACAAATTCTCAAGCACGTTATGATTATCACGATTTAACTAGCCATGCATGTCAGGAATTTCTATGAGCACGTTGCATGTTCTCAGAGTAGTACTTAACACCGACTAGGTTCAGGGCCTATGTTACGCTTCGAATCTCAGAACTACGTACCACCATAGGTTATGTTTGGGACCTCCACAGGGACTGCCCCTTTTTCCCCTACGGGGCCTTCATGAGTGATATAACGCCTTTCATGGTTCATACCCTTGGCAAGGTATGGACGACCTCCTGACTAGGTTTACAGGTCGGGCTCTATGTGTGCTCATATGGGGTATGTCGGTTGTATAAATCTCCCATTGTTCCTCATGGTTTTAATGCATGTATGATTATGTTCTTTTGGCTCAAGTTATGTTTTATGAAATGTTTTTTCCACATGACACGACTATGCCAGGTTTATGAATATTTTGGAAATCTTGAGCCTTATGATATATTTACGATTTCAGTCTTATGATCATGATGTTCCCACTCCTATAACATTTTTGTTCTAATGATTGTTTTGCATACCTTACATACTCAGTACCCTCAAAGTACTGACCCACATACTTTCAGGATCTGGTTCGCAGGTTTCGCATCGTTCCTAGCTTGCTCTCAGTTTCGCTCTCAGCTTCCAGTGGTGAGTCCTTATGATTCGAGGCCTTCATGTTCGGATCCTGTTATCTTTTGTTTTACAATGTTGGGGTTATTTGGGGTCTTGTCCGTTCAACCCGTCTGTTATGATTAGAGGCTTTTAGACATATTTGTAGTATTTATCCATTTATGTTTGGATCGTGTAATGTTGTTTCTTATATCTCATGTTATGAATTTTCAGTTAGTTCATGATTGTTAAGCTAGGCTTTTCGCCTTATGTGAATGAATTAAGATATATGCTCACACCATGGATTGACATGGAGGCTTTCGGGGCTCCTTGTCCCGTGTCTATGATCTGGGTGTACTCTCGGGTCGTGACGGTAAAATAAGTGTGGGATTATTTCAAACCCCATTTGGTCGATTTGTAGGGCACTAACATTTGTTGTATTATTTTGTGTAGGTAATATGGGGCACTCAAAAGGTAAAGAAGTAGCATCCTCATCTTCATCCCCCTTAGAAAGAGAATAGAGAGGATATCACTACTTCCACTAAGGGACACTCTAAAAAAGGGGAAAGCGAGAAGCTTATTGTGACTATCTCGACACCCCGAGTGAAAACTATCTATAGGCTTCGGCTTATGTATGAATGGGGTAAGGATTAGTACAAAAAGTTCAAGTTGACCGGATACTCACATAAAAGGACTATTGATGAGGCTACTCTAAGGAGGTACTTTCCCTCTATTAATCAGGCTATAGTAGCCATTGGGTGTTCGCAGGTGTTCCTTCACTTGGGGCCATCGAATATCGACTTTGTTCTGAAGTTGTATGATAATCTCTGCCCCTACATCTATTTCTCTATCAGTACATGGTAATAATGAGCGATCTGATAACGCTCAAACCACACCTCCTTACGAAGTACGAAGTAGACGTTGTCAATAAAGAACCCAACTAGAGGTTGGGGTCGATCCCACAGAGAATACGGAAGGATGTAGAAGAACCCTAGTGCTTAAGCTTTGTAGTTAATTATTTCCTAAGAATAGGGAATTTTAAAAGTAATAAATAACAATGTTGAAATTTTTTTTGTTGTTTCCAAATTAATACAACTAACTAGGGTAAGTGTTCTCGATGACTTCATAACCACAAGGCGTTTTATACTAGTGATCTATTCTAGTGCTTAGCATGCAATATCGGTAAGTTAATTTCACCTAAATGGTTGGTCCCTATATTTAGATATTTATCACCACACAACTTGGTCCGTCTACGGGTGTATGCTTTACCAACCCTTACCCTTGAAATCAGATTAGCTATTCCCGGACAAGGTCAAACTATTAGATGAGGGTTGATAGCCTCAAATCTCCATTATTAATCCCTTTTCCCATTCACTACCTCCTTTGTCCGGTAAGTATGAATAAGGCATGTCCTAAGGTTTGCAACCGTTAAAAATAAATTAAAACGAAGGAAGAAACAATACATGCTTAAACTCCGTTCAAGAATCACTAAGTATATTACCTATATGTGTTAATTTATCATGGTTCCCAAAACCCTAGTTGTGGTGATTTTAGCCTATCATGTTTATAAGTAAATTCATAGCATTCATAAACAAAAGAAAAAATTAAAACTTACAATGTTGATAGGAAGAAGCTCACTTGATTAATGCAACAATAAAGAAGAACAACTCAAAAATCATCTCAAAATATGTCGTAAAACTTCTAAGCCCAAGACTTGTCTAAAACATGGCTTCCAATTCTACTTCAAACTTAAAAATTGATACTTAAAACTTCATTGCTATTACATGAAAATAAAAGTGTATTTATAGTAGTAGATTTATGTTTTACTTGTTCCTTGATGAATTTGACTTGGACTTGATGTTCCTTTTCCTAGTTGAAGTAGGAAATCCAATTTTTGACCATTTTGGGAGCCTTGCGCATCACCCCAGCCACTGGCGCGTTGTCAGTGCCACGTCGTACACCTCATGGCGCTGGGTAGGCCGGCTCCTCGCGCGCTACATCACACTGAAGGTAAGTCATGTCGCGCCTCTATTGTGGCATTGCTGTTGCCGCGTCGCGTGGCTAGTAGTGCCAGGATGAAGGCGTAGCCTCGCGCCTGGCAGTATGCACAAGCTGCTAACATGCCACGTGGCTATGTGCCATCCTAGTGCCAAACTTCAACCTTTGCATAAGTCACTCCAACTTTTTCATCTTAATTCCATAAGTCTTAAATACATTCAAATCCATACTTTTAGCCCTCAAAACATCTAATCACATATGTTAGCTAATTTCACAAATATATAACATAAACACATGCAAACACACACAAATTTGTTATCAAAACACAGTAAAGTATAGGCAAAAATACGTCTATTAAGTGCGTGAATACGCCCTTCATCAACACCCCACACTTAAACTACTTTTTCTCCTCGAACAATATACTACTTCCGTTCTCACATTTAAGCGCAAAATTCATCCTACGAATAGGTCTACTTACACTTAAGATCATGAGACAAATCGATGAAGCTCAAATAACTCACTCGCATGCATATAGCTTCAACATTAAGATGTCAAAATTTAATATCACTTTGCTTTTGTAAACTAAATCATCAAGACATATTTTGGACCAACATGAACTATATGTAATTGAGCAATCAAGATTAAACCAAAGTCTTACCATTGTGCCACTCACAATTTGGAGAGACGCCTGTTATCACACAAAATAAAGAATAAGATTAAATTTTGCATAAATAAAACAATGTCCGCTCACTCTCACAAAAGAACTCAACATACATGCAAAAGACGACCCATAGGCTTGCCCTTAGTGTAATACTCCTGTAATATAGAATTTTGAATCAAGGATCAATTAGGACTTGAATTTGCTTGTAATGTGGGCTAAGGGACAGGTAGGAACTATTTGTCTAAGATAGTGACTAATCTCCCTAAGCACTTTAATACTTCACAACAGTTTGATTTTGTTAAGAACATTCTTTAATTTTCAAATTTTCTCCTTATACCTCCTTTTATTTTTCAATTTTTCAACTTACGTGACTAGTGGAGATTTTTCTTTTCAATATTGAGCTCTGTTTTTCTCTTTCAACTCAAAGCTCTTTTTCTTCTTTTTGTTTTCCCACTAACATCACCCTCCTTGTCTAGCAATTTTCAACCTTTTATTTTCTTCTAACTCACCACACTTTTTAGCTTTTCCCTTCACTTTTCCAATTATACTCCTTTCCTACAAAAACAATTTCATTAAAGTGTTTTAGGAGTCATTTGGATCAAATACAAGTCAATAGAGCAAAAAGGCATTTAAGCTTATAATATGGCTATCAAAAGAATATGCTAAGGCTCAACATGGCTAACTAGGATAATTACAATCAAGGTAGGTAAAATGGGATAAAAATAGGGCTATCAAAGAAATGCCTATATCACTTCCTAAATCTATCATTCACATTTTGCTTTGCACACACACTGGGCAAGTTCTAGACATCAATTTACAAGCATTGAGTATATTAAAAAAAAATACCTCACACATTGGCACAAAATGGTTTAACAATGGAAATCAAGATCACATAAACACATATATCCATATTTCATGAATAACATTATTAAGCCCATTTTTTCAAGTACAAGAGTCAAGTCCCAAAAGACTAAGTGTTTCTACCTTTTTCATGCATTTTTGAGTGAATTTAATAAAGTCTCAATGATACCTAAAGTGAAGCACCTAGCATTTGTAAGGCTCAAGTCTTGTTCTTCCTATTGACTAATTTACCCTTAAGACGGTCGTCATCCATCCATCATCTGAGAAAGTCATGACTCAATGACTAAAAAAAATAAAAAAATAAAAAATCTAGACTCTCTAGTCGGTTCTAAGGGACTATCCACCGGAAAAGTACCGAAAACAAAAATCAGAGGAACCCAAAATAAAATAAAACTAAAACTACTACACATAAACAAGCATGCAAGATTGACAATAAATCCCCAAAAAAACTAAGCCTACCATGTGTAGATTTAGAAATTGAAAAATGCATGGTAATACGAAGTTCACTTCTCCTACCCTACACTTAATAAGTTACATTATCCCCAGTGCTAAAACAAATAAGAATAAAGTAATAGAGTCCAAGAAGAACTCCCTGGGTCTCCACTCCTCTTCATTTGTGGGGGTAAGAATAACTTCCCCCATCTATGTATTTAATGCTCAAATTGTTTTGTTGAAAATTATGAGCTACCACCTGCATACTTGAACAAACACATAAAAGCGAAAAATTTATCTTGGGTTTCCTCCCAAATTGCGCCTGATTTAACGTTCCGGCACGACACAGGTATCTTGATTGCTCAGACTTCATCAAAATACCTGTTGAGACCGTGGTCACATCTTGGCCGCTTGTTTTACCACCCTAACCCGTGACATGTCAGATGATAAAAGAATAAACAAGAAAATAGGAACTAAAGACTAAAAGTTAAGCACACGCAATTAATCTAATCCTAAGTTGTATTCCCCAGAAAAAAGGCGCCACTTTTTGATAACTCTCAAACCACACCTACTTACAAAGTATGAAGCAGACGTTGTCTATGAAGAACCCAACTAGAGGTTGGGGTCGATCCCACAGAGAATACGGAAGGATGTAGAAGAACCCTAGTGCTTAAGCTTTGTAGTTAATTATTTCCTAAGAATAGGGAATTTTAAAAGTAATAAATAACAATGTTGAAATTTTTTTTTGTTGTTTCCAAATTAATACAACTAACTAGGGTAAGTGTTCTCGATGACTTCATAACCACAAGGCGTTTTATACTAGTGATCTATTCTAGTGCTTAGCATGCAATATCGGTAAGTTAATTTCACCTAAATGGTTGGTCCCTATATTTAGATATTTATCACCACACAACTTGGTCCGTCTACGGGTGTATGCTTTACCAACCCTTACCCTTGATATCAGATTAGCTATTCCCGGACAAGGTCAAACTATTAGATGAGGGTTGATAGCCTCAAATCTCCATTATTAATCCCTTTTCCCATTCACTACCTCCTTTGTCCGGTAAGTATGAATAAGGCATGTCCTAAGGTTTGCAACCGTTAAAAATCAATTAAAACGAAGGAAGAAACAATACATGCTTAAACTCCGTTCAAGAATCACTAAGTATATTACCTATATGTGTTAATTTATCATGGTTCCCAAAACCCTAGTTGTGGTGATTTTAGCCTATCATGTTTATAAGTAAATTCATAGCATTCATAGACAAAAGAAAAAATTAAAACTTACAATGTTGATAGGAAGAAGCTCACTTGATTAATGCAATAAAGAAGAACAACTCAAAAATCATCTCAAAATATGTTGTAAAACTTCTAAGCCCAAGACTTGTCTAAAACATGGCTTCCAATTCTACTTCAAACTTAAAAAGTTCATTGCTATTACTTGAAAATAAAAGGGTATTTATTATAGTAGATTTATGTTTTCCTTGTTCCTTGATGAATTTGACTTGGACTTGATGTTCGTTTTCCTAGTTGAAGTAGGAAATCCAATTTTTGACCGTTTTGGGAACTCTGCGCGTCGCCCCAGCCACAGCCGCGTTGCACACCTCATGGCGCTGGGCAGGCCGGCGCCTCGCGTGCTGCATCGCACTAAAGGTAAGTCATGTCGCACCTGCCATTGCAGTATTACTGCTGCCGCATTGCATGGCCAGTAGAGCCAGGATGAAGGTTCCTTGCATCTGGCATTATGCGCAAGCTGCTGCCGTGCCGCTCGGCTATGTGCCATCCTAGTGCCAAACTTCAACTTTTGCATCACTCACTCCAAGTTTTTCATCTTCATTCCATAAGCCTTAAAGACATTCAAATCCATCCTTTTAGCCCTAAAAACATCTAATCACATGTGTTAGCTAATTTCTTCACAAATATATAACATAAACACATGCAAACACACATAAATTTGTTCTCAAAACATAGTAAAGTACGGGAAAAAATACATCTACGAAGTGCGTGAATACTCCCTTCATCAACACCCCACACTTAAACAATTGTTCATCCTCGAACAATATACTAGTTCCTTTCTCACATTTAAGCGCAAAATTCATCCTACGAATAGGTCTACTTACACTTAAGATCATGAGACAAGTCAATGAAGCTCAAATAACTCACTCGCATGCATATAGCTTCAACATTAAGATGTCAAAGTTCAAAATCACTTAGCTTTTGAAAACTAACTCATCAATACATATTTTGGACCAACATGAACTATATGTAATTTAGCAATCAAGATTAAACCAAAGTCTTACCATTGTGCCACTCACAATTTGGAGAGATGCCCGTTTTCACACAAGATATAGAATAAGATTAACTTGGGCTTAAATAAAAATATTTCCGCTTACTCTCACAAAAGAACTCAACATACATGCAAAAGATGACCCATAGGCTTTCCTTAGCTTGGCTTCTAATTCTAGTTCATACATAAAACTTGATACTTAAAACTTTATTGCTATTACATGAAAATAAAAGGGTATTTATAGTAGTAGATTTATGTTTTCCTTGTTCCTTGATGAATTTGACTTGGACATGATGTTCCTTTTCTTAGTTAAAGTAGGAAATCCAATTTTTTGACCGTTTTGGGAGTCTTACGCATTGCCCTAGCCTGCCGCATTGCTAGTGCTGCGTCGCACACCTCATGGCGCTGGGCAGGCCGGCACCTCGTGCTGCATAGCACTGAAGGTAAGTCATGTCGCGCCTGCCATTGCGGCATTGCTGCTGCCACGTCGAGTGGCCAGTAGTGCAAGGATGAAGGAACCTCGCGCTTGGCAGTATGCGCAAGCTACTACTGTGTCGCACGACTATGTGCCATCCTAGAGCCAAACTTCAACCTTTGCATCACTCGCTCCAACTTTTTCATCACTCGCTCCAACTTTTTCATCTTCATTCCATAAGCCTTAAATACATTCAAATCCATCCTTTTAGCCCTAAAAACATCAAATCACATTTGTTAGCTAATTTCACAAATATATAACATAAACACATGCAAACACACATAAGTTTGTTCTCATAACATAGTAAAGTATGGGCAAAAATACGTCTATGAAGTGCGTGAATACACCCTTCATGAGGATGTCACCCTTGGGGTGAACAACTTGACACTTTTCTCGCTTTTAGGAGTCCCTAACCAACCAATAGAGCTCTTTAATGACTTCATAGAGTGGCCAAACGACAAATCCATAAGAGACCTCCTATGTGGCCTTAGATCTTCATAGTAATGGGAAAGGTGAATGATAAACACTAAACCCATCACTATATGCACATGAGTAAGTTTTAGAATATGGATTGAGTATGGTTGAAGTTGATTAACAACCGAATTGTTAAACTTGATGACCACTTCACTATGAGTCGAGAGAGGGACTGCATGATCTACTTCTTCATGACTAGGAAGCCAATCAACATTGGATATTAGATGCTAAAGGAGATCCATAGGTTAAGGGATGCTTGGGACAAAAGCTTTAGCTTTGCCAACACCCTCACCGCACTTGTGATGTAATGATCGCTAGATATCTTTGACCCCATAATGATAGGGCCATTGATACTCCTACTGAGGGTATGGACATCAACACTGTATAAGTCCCCAATGAGACTCCTAGAGCCAACTAACACAGGCTGGGAAAGAGACATGCAAGAAAATGTATTGCATGAATGCATAAGATGATGGAATGGAATTGTCAAAAAGTAGTGATTAACTTCACTAAGTTAGAAAGACTATTCCCATTATTGATGATATCTAAGAATGTGCAGGGTAAAGGGCTAAAGCTATCTGAGAATGAGGATGTGAATACTCAAGAATTGATGAGTATCATTAGAAAGGGAAGAAGATAAAGAATCAAACACTACTAATAAAGATGTTGATGAGAATGATGATACTGGCTTGCCTGAGTCATCTAATTCAAGGGCGATGCTTAGGGCTCCTAGGAGGAGTAGGCCCTAGAGGGTTACGGGGAGTGTCTCTTACTTTACTTTTGCACTTGTTATGCTTAAGTTATGCATTGAGAACACTGGATGACTTAAGTGTGGGATAAAACATACTAACTTTGTAATAATATTTTAAGATTGGGATGTTTATTCCACAATTTGATTTTGATTTTCTAAAAAAATAAAAAATAATATTTTTATCCTTCATTTTTTTCTTTTAACTCCTCATGATGCAGCATAAACATCTACCCCTTGATTCATTTCTTATAGATGGCCTTTGAATTAGGTTAATTTTATTTTTAGTCATAGGAATGATTATTCCTGATGATGGATGGTTGGCAACCATTTTGATGAAAAGTTAGTCAAATAAATGGTAGGAAAAAATCGTGATCCCTTGAGACCAAAGTGAATGCTAGGTTCTCGGTCTATGTATTGCATTTACCATAGGTGAAAGTTTTATAGTTTTTTTAGGACAAATGCCAAAACAAAAAAAAAACTTCATTGAGACCCTTTGGCTCATTTTCATGACCCTTAGGATGTCGGCCTAAATAAAAAATCTTACATTGATTGTATAATTGGATAATCAAGGTGTAATATGTGTCAGTCTTGAATTAATTATGTGCATGTATGAAGTGAGATTAATTGATATTTCATTCCTTATGATAATGTCTAAAGCTTGCTCAGTGTATATGCAATGCAAAATGAAGAATACAGGGTTAGGAGATGATTAAGTTTTTTCTTTGTTAAGCCTTATTTTTACATATCCTTGACCCACCCATAAGTAATATCCTTTAGATAACCCCCTTTGGTCCATTAGCCTATTCTTTTGTTAACCACAGTTAAAGATAATCACTTTTCCTATAAGAACTTACAATCATGAATAATAAGTGGTTAAGAGAGAAGTGGAAGATTGTGAAAAGGATTTGGAGTGTGGAAAGAGGAATAAAGAAATATTAAGGGTGCATATATGAACAAAATGGTGAATTACACTAGTTCAATCAAAAAATGAATTGCCTAAGCAAGATGGAAAATCTAGAATATGTAATGGGGGAAGAAGACAGAAGAGAAGTGTTAAACTGAAGAAAGATACACCAAATAAATCAAGAACATATAATGTATTAACAGTGCTTAGGGAGGATAGTCACTATTTAGCCAACTATGTCCTACTTGTCACACCCCGTAAATTTCTATCATTTAACTAACGGGTGCATACGTATGTTGAGAGTTTTGGAGTATGACACATTGATAACATACAAAATATACTCTTCGCGAAAAGAGCATAAACGGTCGATGAATCAAAACAAATATCCCGACTGATGTCGGGGTCGAATCGCATAGGGACTAGTGAATGATATGCACGAGTGTCATTTGAGAAATTGAATTTAGCTCGCACCACTTGAAAATAAAACGGAAATAAATATTTTGGGGGAGATTGAGAGTTACAAAAGAATATAACTTCTTGGTTGACAAACTAAGATAGCAGAACGACCAAGGTTGTTGACAATAATGTGAAATACTAGAGGTGTAGTGTATAAGATATGCTAAATAAATAGGGTTATGCTAGGTCATCTCATAAGTTCAATTTGGGTAAATAACTTGAGAAAAATGGGCATTTGATCTTTTCCAACACCATAAATACCTTTTACAAGAGTTCTTTCAAACCCCTAGGCACCATTAAATCAACCCGATTAGATTTGGATTAATAGCTGCACAAATTTCTAGCTATTAGCTATTAATTAAGAGTGAGAATGCAATTTTGGCTATTTCCAGCCCAATTTCACAATCTCTCATACATGTAAACCATTATATTCTCTCCCAAATACTCAATTCTTCTTTTGCAAGAAAAAAATCAAGTAAGAACAATTAGACCCACATCAACAACAACGGACCTCCAATTATAAATTGGAGAGAATTTAATAGATTTGCACTAATTAAACAATTTGAGATGACTCTAGCAATACCCACTCTAACTAAGCATTCATCACTACACTTCTAGTTAATGATTAAGATACTCATACTCAAGAAATTCAAAAGCACATTAATAAATAAACCCATTGAATTTGATAATACGAGTAGCAAAATCAAATTCAACAAAAAGTCTTCAACAATGGTATTAACTTGCTATGGAGGAAGAAGAAGAAGAAAAAGAAAATAATTCTTTTCAGTGTCCACCAATAGAATTCTTACTTTTTTCTTCTGTAAGAGAATGTTCTAAAAGCTAAAAGTTAAGATATGATGGGTACAGAGTACTTCTCTCTAGAATATATTTAAAAGTAAGGTATCCACCTCTCTCTTTTTCAATGCTGGATAGTTTTATACCTAATTAGCGTTCTAACAATTGCGGGAGTACAAGAGGTTCGGTGGTTACATTCTGCGAAGCGCCGGCTCTAATTAATTTCACCTTCAGTGAGCTCTAGTAGCCTTAGGAGATTCCTTCAGCGTTTCGTTGGTCTCCACCCCCTACCGCCAATTCTTATCTCTTTGATCCAACAATTTTAGGTGTCATTCGATGAATGGACCGGTGAGCTACTGATTGAAATTCACATTCGCCAGTTGCTATAATTTCCAAAAGTAGTGTTCATCAGCTTTTGGCCGGCGTTTCGCCGGTCTTGACCGGTGAAGCGCCGGTTTTCACCTGATTCCCTTCTTTTTGATCCCTTTCTTGCTCTTTTCTCCCAATCAGATATTTGCACACAAAAAGGAAAAAAGGGGCATAAAATCCATCTAAATGACTTGAAAACTAGACTAAAGCTCATGCATATAAGCCTAATGAGTTGGTAAATTACCTGCTCATCACGCATGCGGGAGAGGGCTCGAGGGATGAGCGTGTGAACATGTGGTCGTGCGAGTAGGAGGCTTGGGATGGAGGCAGGGCACACTGGGTGCAGCGCCACGCAGCCATGCTTGCGCACTGGCCGGCGCATTGCCCCCGTTTATTGGCCGTATGGTTGGCGCACCATGCCTTCCTTCCACCGCCTCAGCCTATATATATGTTTCAAGTTAAATTCTAATTCACATAAATCATTTCCCAAAAGCAGACCCTCAGAAGTACAATGTTCTCCTCCAACTTTTCATCGAATCTTAGAAAAATTATGCCATTAATCCCCGTTCAAATGCAAATTCATCTTGGATAACAAGTTTTAGGCCTACGAGGAATGTATCTGCGCAGTTATTTCTTAAAATTTAGCTTGAATTGTTGGAGCACCACCGAGTAGAATGTCACGCCCCGCCTTGGGGGGTATGACTGGCACCTGGTGCCCTAGTAGGACCTGGACTGCTAACTGGTGAGCCTAAGCACAGCTGGCGCCTGGCTAGCTCTAATTCAGATTCATGAAATCAACAGGCTATATGACGGCTGTAAACACAGCCTCCGGCCAACTGGCCTATAGCCACCTTTACCTGTAATAACAGCTAACCAGAAACATACTCGTAACAAGGAACCTATGCGGGCCGACAAGGCCACCATGCTGTCTAGTCATCTGGGACTCAACAAAGGGAATACTAAACAACTACGTGATCGGCAAGGTCACCACTACTATCAAACTATGGCCCCATGCGGCCAACTTAAAAGAGGGATACTACACAGCCATACAACTGCACGGCCTCACACGACCTGCTCAACTGACCACAGGGAGATAATATATACAATCTGCAAGCCTCTAAGAGTGATAATAGAACTGATCAGGATAGGGCCCCGACCTACCCAAACTGTACGTCAAAAGGAAAAGAGCTACACCTATGGATATCAGACTCCGTATGACAGGAGCCGACGACTTAATAGCTGACTGGAATCATGAGGGATCACCTCCTCGTTTATGAGTACCTGCAGGCAAGTAATGCAGCGCCCCACTGGGCGTCAGTACCACTGGTACCGAGTATGCAAAGCAACTGAAATAATACAACTGAATACAGATAACATAACTAACAAGTCTGTGAGCAGAAGATAACTGAATCTGAAGAGCTGATAGGAACTAGATCAAACCTTTCTGCACTGATAGGCAGGAGCATATCTGTAGGCACGGCGGCCTGCTGTCTATTAGCTAATATATATAAAGCACATAAATACATATACATTTAGCAAGCAAGAGCCAATACCAACCCCCATAAGCCAGATGGCGCCAAGCAAGCAAACAATCTATATACCCATACCCGGGTAAAAACCAGCCAAAAATAAGTCACTCCACTCATCTGCTCACTCAGAGCTCCTCTACTGGCCCCCTAGATCTCCTGCTCGGGCCATAGCCTCCGATATAAATAACCGTGTCTGAGTCCGGAGGACTCCTGTGCGGACAGTAACAGATAGGGTATGGTTCCCTGGAACTCTCCTCAGGGCTATCTGAAACCGGAGCTGCACCTGTAATAAGATCTATAACTGTAACTGTATCTGTATTTGTTCCTTGGGCGCTTGCGCACAACAGGGCTATCTGTACCGTAATGCTGATCATCCTGATATGGGGAAAGCTTCATCCCATCTTCATCCAAACAGGGGACGGCATGCCACTCCTTGGAGTGACGTAAACCTACCAGCTCAGTGGGCGACATGATTACCAACCCAGGGGCGGCGAGGACGCTCAATAAGGTGCCCTCACGCCACATCAAGTCTCAACAAACAAATAGCACATACAAATAGCAAGCATGTATAATCGAAAAAGACTATCTGAAAGTCTGATTTCTTATTCTGATCTCTTTCTGTATTATATTGATTCTGTACTGATTATACTGATTCTGAAATCTTTATTTAACCGTTTAGCAAATCTGTAGCCGAGATACTATCTGTCTGAATGGCTAATCTGTAGCCATAAAACTGTCTGTCTATCTGATTTTACTTTATTTGCCTTTATTCTGAAAATCTATATCTTTTAATTCTACAACATGCTTACTAATCATACAATAATCTATACTGAATCTGGAATGCTAACTCGCCCTTTGGCGCATGCTTTACTAACTTTTGGACTAAATACGATACGACAACACAACTCAGAATCTATTAGACTTACATAATTCCCAACATTCAACTCTGAGAGATTCAATATGCGGAGTTTACTATTATTTACCAAGCTAAGGCTTACTAACTTGCCGAAGAACAACTTCACATACCTTAACCTCAAGTTATTCGACTGTCGGACGAGGCTCGGTCAGTACTCCAGCTATTTCTCCCAACTGCATTCATATATACGTCAATTAGTACTAAATACAGCACTATTCTGAAAGAAAACATCACTTTCGATATAATTATAGCTTAAAATTAGGCTTATGGAAATACGGTCGAAAACTTGCTATTTTTCAAAAGTCCAGAAGGGAGAAGTATTCACTTTACGGCTAGGAGCACATAGACACTAGTTTGGAGCAATTCCACTTACCTTAGCCCGGTAGCACGACAATTTGTCGGCCGAATTTCGCGAAACTAAATCTGTAGGAATGCTCCCTGCTGCTAAATACTTCGGTATCTGGAGTTAATTTAGATTTGGACTACGTTTGGCAGTGTAATCAGACGATAATATGTTAACCCTCTTCGTCTCTCTCTGTTTTCTACGTTTTTCTGAAGTTATCAAATATTTTAAATGAAAATAAAACAAAGTGGGGCCTTATATACTTGGGCCTAGACAGGCCCAACGTGTCACGGAGCCAACGCGGTGGCCCCGCCTCCGTGACACGCTGCCATCGCGGAGGGGCTCTGCCCCGACTCCTTCCGTGATGGTTCGACAGGCTACTATACGATCCTTTCCCGGGCCTTTCCCTAGCACGTATGCTATCAAATATGCTCAACCAACGTGGTAATAGGCCATCTAGGTGTCGGAAATCTTACGGGGTGTAACATTCTCCCTCCCTTAAGAACATTCGTCCTCGAATGTAAACTTTTATCTAAAGGACTTCTCAACTTGTTTCTAAGAAAATTTCTGCAGAGTTTCCCCTGTAATATGGACTATCCCAAAAACCTTAAACGTAGAAAAGTCCAATACAGGTACTGCACACAATACTTTAAGATTCACTGGATAGCTAAACATCAATCTTTCTCATTTATACATGCACAACCACAAGGTACTGCATAAGTAATAATATGGACATACCTGTCGCCTGACTAGGCCTGGAATTAGTGAGGATATCTAGCTTTCATATCTTCCTCAGCCTCCCATGTCATCTCCTCTCAGTTCCTGTTACACCATAATACCTTGACAGACGCAATATCCTTAGTTCTCAATCTACGAATCTGTCGGTCTAAGATGGCTACTGGAACCTCTTCATAGGCCAGCTCCTCCGTAACCTGGATATCCTGGACTGGGACTGCTCTGGATGGGTCTCCTATGCATTTCCTCAGCATAGACACATGGAAGACCGGATGAACGGATTCCAATTCTGGAGGCAAGTTCAGCTCATATGCTACTCGGCCTATCCTTCGACGAATCTGATAAGGCCCAACAAACCTCGGACTGAGCTTACCTTTCTTGCCAAATCTCATCATCCCTTTCATTGGGGATACTTTCAGAAATACCCAGTCATTTACATCAAACTCCAGGTCTCTACGCCGCACATCTGCATATGATTTCTGGCCGCTCTGTGCAGTCAGTAAGCATTCTCTGATAAGCTTTACCTTCTCCTCTGACTGTAGAATAATGTCTGGCCCAATTAACACCGATTCCCCTACTTCAAACCAGCCAACCGGCGATCTGCACTTCCGCCCGTATAATGCCTTGAAGGGCGCCATCTGAATAGCTGAGTGATAGCTATTATTATAAGCAAACTCGATTAGGGGCAAATGTTCATCCCAGCTACCACCGAAATATAACACACACGCTCGTAACATATCTTCGAGCATCTGAATTGTGTGTTCAGCCTGTCCATCTGTCTGAGGGTGGAATGCAGTGCTCAAATTAATCTGCGTTCACAGACCTCTCTGAAATGACTGCCAAAATCTAGCCGTAAACTGTGCTCCTCTGTCTAAAATAATGGATACTGGTACTCCATGCAACCTGATTATTTCTCGGATATACAACTCCGCATAATCTTCGGCCGAGAAGGTAGTTCTTACTGGCAAGAAATGAGCTGATTTTGTCAATCTGTCAACTATCACCCAATTAGAGTTATGTCTGCGTCTGGTACGGGTAATCCTACTACAAAATCCATATTCATAGCTTCCCATTTCCAGAGAGGCACAGCTCTGTCCTGAGTTATCCCTCCTAATTGCTGATGTTCTGCTTTCACCTGTTGGCAGTTAGGACACTGGGCTACAAATTTAGAAATTTCTCTTTTCATACCTGGCCACCAGTAGTTTTCTTTGATATCATGGTACATTTTTGTCGCGCCAGGGTGGAGAGAATAGCGGGCGCAATGTACCTCGTTCATAATCTGCTGGAGGAGGCTTGAAACGTCTAGAACACATCGACAGCCTTTACAGCGTAGCACTCCATCCTTAGTTATCTGAAAATCTGGCACTTTACCCTGCTGGATTCTGTCTTTGAGCTGGATCATGTCAGGATCCTCATATTGCCGTTCTTTCACTTCCACAACTAATGATGACACGGTGGTGTTCTGAATTACTACTCTACCGTCCTCTGTTTTTGCTATATGAACGGCTAGGCTAGCTAACTAATAGATCTCTCTGACCAATTCCTGTTGCTCAGGATGCAAATACACCAAACTCCCCATGGACTTACGACTGAGAGCATCTGCTACAACATTGGCTTTTCCCGGGTGGTACAGAATATTCACGTCATAATCCTTTAACAGCTCCAACCAGCGACGTTGCTGCAGATTCGACTCCCTCTGAGTGAAGATATACTATAGGCTCTTGTGATCTGTAAAAATATCAACATGGACGCCATACAGGTAATGTCTCCACATTTTCAAGGCGTGGATCACTGCGGCTAAATCCAGGTCGTGGGTTGGGTAATTCTTTTCGTGTTTCCTCAACTGTCTGGAAACATATGCAATCACTTTACCATGCTGCATCAACACACAACGTAACCCGACACCTGATGCGTCGCAATGCACCGAATAACCTTCTGTACCTTCCGGCAATGCTAACACTGGGGCGGAGGTTAATCTGTCTTTTAGTTCCTGGAAGCTCTGCTCGCATGCCTCTGTCCACTGAAACTTTGTTACTTTCTGTGTCAGTTTAGTCAGAGGTGCCGCTATGGTGAACCCTTCAACAAACCTCCTGTAATAACCTTCTAATCCCAGAAAACTATGGACCTCAGTCGGAGTGGTAGGCCTAGGCCATGATTTGACTGTTCTATTTTCTGCTTGTCAACTTGTATACCAGCATCCGACACAATATGCCCTAGGAAGGCTACTGAGTTAAGCCAGAATTCACACTTGGAAAACTTAGCATATAATTGGCGGTCCCTGAGGATCTGCAGTACTATCCGTAAATGAGTCCGGTGATCTGCTCCAGAGCGAGAATACACCAGAATATCATCAATAAACACTATCACGAACAGGTCCAGGTATGGTCTGAAAATACTATTCATCAGGTCCATGAATACTGCTGGGGCATTCGCCAACCCGAAGGACATAACTAGAAATTCAAAGTGTCCATATCGGGTCTTGAACGCCGTTTTAGGAATATATCTTTCACGTACCCAAACCTGATGATATCCGGACCGCAAGTCAACCTTAGAGAAGTATCTGGCTCCCCGTAACTGATCAAATAAATCATATATTCTAGGAAGCGGGTACTTGTTTTTCACTGTAACTTTATTCAACTGCCGATAATCTATACACATACGGAGTGAGCCATCTTTCTTTTTCACAAATAACACTGGCGCACCCCATGGTGATGTACTCAGCCTGATGAAACCTTTATCTAACAAATCTTTCAACTGCTCCTTCAACACTCTGAGTTCTGTAGGAGCCATACGATAAGGAGGAATTGATATAGGCTGAGTGCCTAGTAATAAATCAATAGCAAAATCTATTTCTCTTTCTGGGGGAATACTAGGTAACTCATCCGGAAACACATCAGGGAACTCGTTCACCACCGGAACAGACTGGAGTGTCGGAGATTCTACTCGGACATCCTGAACCCTGACTAGGTGGTAGATACATCCCTTAGTTATCAATTTCCTCGCTTTAAGGTAGGAAATAAACCTACCTTTTGGAGTAGCTATGCTGCCTTTCCACTCTCGCACTGCCTCTCCTAGAAAGTGGAATCGGACCATCTTGGTCCAACATTCTACATTGGCGTCGCATGGCACTAGCCAATCCATACCCATTATGGCATCGAAGTCTATCATTTCTAGCTCTACCAGATCTACTACAGTCTGGCGGTCAGCAACCTCCACTGTACAACCTCGGTAAATTCTACTAGCTATAATAGAGTCACCGACGGGCGTGGATACTGAAAAGGGCTGCTGCAATAATTCTGGTGCAATATTGAACTTTCATGCCACAAATGGGGTAATATATGACAGAGTGGATCCTGGATCAATCAATACGTAGGCAGGGCATGAACAGATAGTCATCGTACCTGTCACTACATCTGGCGACGCCTCTGAGTCGTGTCTCCCTGGTAGTGCATAAGTACGGTTTGAGCCCGTATCTGAACTGGAAGCTCCTGATCTACCTTGGCCTCTGCCTACTGAACCTGAAGGCCCACGCCCCACTGAGGCTGCTGGGGCTCGTGGCCCTGCGGATCCCCTGTCCTGACTGTCTCTACTCCCCTGACCTCTGGTCGGACAATCTCTCATCCGATGCCCCTCCTGTCTGCAAATATAACACCTAGTGGAGCCATATCTACAAGCTCCGGTGTGAGGTCGGCCATAATTAGGGCAGGGTGGGGGTGTAAATCTGCTCTGCTCTCCCCTTCTCTGCTGCGGGAACTCTACTATTCTGGAACTACCACTGGGCTCTGACTGCCCTCATCACACATATCTACCTCGCTGCTGCTGCTGCTGTAGAGGAGGTGGGGGTCTAGGGGGTCTATCTGATAGTTGTGTCCTGGGTCCTCTCTAAACTTCCCTTTGCATCTCGTCTGATCTGTCTCTGCGGCGCTGTAACTGACTGGTCTGCCTACTATTCTATTGCTGCTGTCTAAGACCCTTAATGGTCTCAGCAAAGGCCTGTACTGGGACGATATCCATATCCTCTCATAACGTAGCCGTCATACATGCCTCAGTATATTCCGGGTTCAGACCCATAATAAATCTGTGAACTCTGGCTGGCATAGTATCAATAAATGCTGGAGCATAATGGGATAGGGAGTCAAACTGTAAAGCATACTCACGTACGCTCCTCGCCCCCTGCTCCAGATGCAAAAACTGATCCATCAGGGCCTGCCAGATCTCTCGCAGCAAGTAACGGTCTAGGAAGGCCTCCGAGAAGCTGGTCCAGGTCGGAGGGGTAACAACTCTCCCTTGGGACCTTTCCCAACTCTCGTACCATAGTACCGCTACGTCCCGCAACCAGAACACTGCCAACTCAACAGACTCTAAAGGGGTCATATGCATAACCCGTAAAATTCTCTGCATATGATCTAGAAAGTCCAGAGGGTCCTCTACCTGATCTGAACCAGTGAACTATGGAGGACCTAGTGCTAAAAATTCCCTGACCCTGGAACTACCTGACCCACCTGAAGGCTCTGCTGCTACAGGTGGCACCGACTGGCGCTGTGTGGCCATCATTTGTGCTAACATAACTACAGTGCTACGAATCTCCTGATCTGATGGCGAAGGCACAGGAGCTATCGGGTGGGTGTAGTGCCCAACGGCTCCTGATGTGAGGGGGACTGCTGAGAGGGTTGTGATGAAGCCTTATATCGCCCTCAGATTGGGCTGACTCTGACTGAAGCTGAGGCATCCTGCTGGTGCCTTCTCATGCTGCTGTGTCTAATCTCCTGCCTGTGGCAGGGTGTCGCTGATCTGCCATTCTTATTTGTAGACAAAGGATATGATAAGTTTTAGGGACCCAACCCTATAATTTACCGCTCTATAGCACGACTGAAGAAGAAAAAAAAAGAGTAACCATCCTATCATGCCTCGCAGCCTCCTGCCTATAGTATGTGGTGCAAAACACATCCATAGACAAGACTCTACTTAGCACGACTTACAGACTCCCTGGGACACGACCTGCTCTGATACCAAGTTTGTCACGACTCGCCTTGGGGGGTATGACTGGCACCTGGTGCCCTAGTAGGACCAGGACTGCTAACTGGTGAGCCTAAGCACAGCTGGCACCTGGCTAGCTCTAACTCAGATTCATGAAATCAACGGGCTATATGACGGCTGTAAACACAGCCTCCGGCCAACTGGACTATAGTCACCTGTACCTGTAATAACAGCTAACCAGAAACATACTCGTAACAAGGAACCTATGCGGGCCGACAAGGCCACCATGCTGTCTAGTCATCTGGGACTCAACAAAGGGAATACTGAACAACTACGTGACCAGCAAGGTCACCACTACAATCAAACTATGGCCCCACGCGGCCAACATAAAAAAGGGATACTACACAGCCATACAACTGCACAGCCTCACACGACCGGCTCAACTGACCACAGGGAGATAATATATACAATCTGCAAGCCTCTAGGAGTGATAATAGAACTGATCGGGCCAGGGCCCCGACCTACCCAAACTGTACGTCAAAAAGAAAAGAGCTACACCTATGGATATTATTCTCCGTATGACAGGAGCCGACGACTTAATAGCTGACTGGAATCACGAGGGATCACCTCCTCATTTATGAGTACCTGCAGGCAAGTAATGCAGCGCCCCACTGGGCTGTAGTACCACTAGTACCGAGTATGCAAAGCAACTGAAATAATACAACTGAATACAGATAACATAACTAAGAAGTCTGTGAGCAGAAGATAACTGAATCTGAAGAGCTGATAGGAACTAGATCAAACCTTTCTGCACTGATAGGCAGGAGCGTATCTGTAGTCACGGTGGCCTGCTGTCTATTAACTAATATATATAAAGCACATAAATACATATACATTTAGCAAGCAAGAGCCAATACCAACCCCCATAAACCGAATGGCGCCAAGAAAGCAAACAATCTATATACCCCTACCCGGGTCAAAACCAGCCAAAAATAAGTCACTCCACTCATCTGCTCACTCGGAGCTCCTCTACCGGCCTCCTAGTTCTCCGGCTCGGGCCATAGCCTCCGATATAAATAACCGTGTCTGAGTAAGGATGACTCCTGTGCAGACAGTAACAGATAGGGTCTGGTTCCCTGGAACTCTCCTCAGGGCTATCTAAAATTGGAGCTGCACCTGTAATAAGATCTGTAACTGTAACTGTATCTGTATTTGTTCCTTGGGTGCTTGTGCACAACAGGGCTATCTGTACCGTAATGCTGATCATCCTGATATGGGGAAAGCTTCATCCCATCTTCGTCCAAACAGGGGACGGCATGCCACTCCTTGGAGTGACGTAAACCTACCAGCTCAGTGGGCGACATGATTACCAACCCAGGGGCGGCGAGGATGCTCAATAAGGTGCCCTCACGCCACATCAAGTCTCAACAACCAAATAGCACATACAAATAACAAGCATGTATAACCGAAAAAGACTATCTGAAAGTCTGATTTCTTATTCTGATCTCTTTCTGTATTATACTAATTCTTTACTGATTATACTGATTCTGAAATCTTTATTTAACTGTTTGGCTAATCTGTAGCCGGGATACTATCTGTCTGAATGGATAATCTGTATCCATAAAACTGTCTGTCTATCTGATTTTACTTTAATAGCCTTTATTATGAAAATCTGTATCTTTTTATTCTACAACATGCTTGTTAATCATACAATAATCTATACTGAATATGGAATGCTAACTCGCCCTTTGGCGCATGCTTTACTTACTTTTGGACTGAATACGATACGACAACACAACTCAGAATCTATTAGACTTACATAATTCTCAACATTCAACTCCGAGAGTTTCAATATGCGGAGTTTACTATTATTTACCAAGCTAAGGCTTACTAACTTGCCGAAGAACAACTTCACATACCTTAACCTCAAGTTATTCGACTGTCGGACGAGGCTTGGTCAGTACTCCAGCTATTTCTGCCAACTGCATTCATATATACGTCAATTAGTACTAAATACAACACTATTCTGAAAGAAAACATCACTTTCGATATAATTATAGCCTAAAATAGGCTTATCGAAATACGGTCGAAAACTTGCTATTTTTCAAAAGTCCAGAAGGGAGAAGTATTCACTTTACGGCTAGGAGCACATAGACACTAGTTTGGAGCAATTCCACTTACCTTAGCTCAGTAGCATGATGATTTCTCCGCCGAATTTTGCGAAACTAAATCCGTAGGAATGCTCCCTGCTGCTAAATACTTTGGTATCTGGAGTTAATCTAGATTTGAACTACGTTTGGCAGCGTAATCGGACGATAATATGTTAACCCTCTTCGTATCTCTCTATTTTCTACGTTTTTCTGAAGTTATCAAATGATTTAAATGAAAATAAACCAAAGTGGGGATTTACATACTTGGGCCTGGACAGGCCCAATGTGTCACGGAGCCAACGCGATGGCCCCGCCTCCGTGACACACCGCCATCGCGGAGGGCCTCTGCCCCGGCTCCTTCCACGCTGGTTCGACAGGGTACTCGTCCGATCATTTCCCGGGCCTTTCCGTAGCACGTATGGCTTTCAAATATGCTCAACCAACGTGCGAATAGGCCATCTAGGTGCCGGAAATCTTACGGGATGTAACATAGAAGTTGTAGAAATCACTTCTAATTGAGTCCTAAGTGTCTTTATGTGAAAAGTAAGTATTCCTACCTTCTAAACTATCGGGAATTTGTAGGCTTTCAACTGAATTGGATAGAGTTTGACTTGCAGATTAATGTGCTTTAAGGATATTATTACTAGTTATTTCCTTGAATTGAAAATAACTTTATTCTCTCAACGTAAGGGCTGCAATTTGGAGGAATTACTGGCTTTAGGTTAGAACATATTGGGTGAACAGAAATCAATGATTAAGGTATGTCAAGGCTAATCTCTTCAGAAAATTATTCTTATCATAACACCGATACGGCTTGTGCTTCTATAGTGACTTCAGAATTCGCATGTTGTAGTTAGTCATCACAAATTGAATTGAGACTGTGGCGTAGTATCCCTGGTTGGGGTTGTTTGTATTTCGTATGGCCTCTCGCCATGAATAGCTAAGGGGCTGCTAGTTGTACTAACTGCTTATAGAGCTATAAATTGCTTACGGAGCTATGATGCTACTGACGCTTATAGAGCTATAGATTGCGTACGGAGCTAGGATGCTGCTATAACTCACGGAGCTATAGGCTACTTTCGGAAATACAAACTCGAATTGCTTACGGAGCTACAGTATTGTTTACAAAGCTATTAATTTCCTGAAAGGACTAAAGGGTTAAGCCTTCGGGGACACACTAGAGTCTTCTATCAACTCCTTCTATGCCAAGATGACACTACTGACCCTCACTAGGGCCTGGTGTGCTCGAGACGCAGTTGCAGTCACATGTGCAGCATTAGGGGTACTAATAGAGGTATATATACAAATTGGTGCTTGTTGGGGCTTATAGGGACCCAGGTAGATTATCACTGTGTTGGTTTTACCTTCCAGTTTTGTGGGGTCCTAGTTAGGTTTTTGTTTGAGTATTATCTGCTAGTTGTAGCTTATGATTAGGACATTACGCAGGTTATATTCTGATTCCTGTTGCTAACTACTTCCAATTCTTTTAACAACTTTCGTTCAGCTATTTCTATAACTGTCTTACTTATTCAGTATATATTATACTGATGATCCCTTGTACTTGTGACGTGGAACATGCAATTCCCTACCGTAGGCGGTAGGTGAATGGCTCCCGCCACTTTGGGCATCACCGGGTTATCTTCCTCATGCTCCATATTACTCTCCACCGAGCTATCTCTTGCTTGTGAATTATGACTCATATTACTTTATCCTAACACGAACAACAAACTTTATTCAACACCTATGATGAAAGACTAATTCAAATTAACAATCAACACTAGAGTATCAAGCTCTAGTCCTTAACAACGACGCCATTTTTTATAAACATCCAAAATATACTCTTCATATAAAGAGCATAAACAGTTGTTGTATCAAAATAAATATCCTGAGGGATGTCGGGGTCGAATCCCACAGGGACTAGTGAATGATATGCATGAGCGTCATTTGAGAAATTGAATTTAGCTCGCACCACTTGAAAATAACATGGAAAAAACATTTTTGGAGATTGAGATTCACAAAAGAGTATAACTTCCAATTTTACTAACTAAGATAGAAACACAACCAAGGTTGTTGACAATAATGTGAAAGACTAGAGGTATGGTATAGATGATATGCTAACTAAATAGGGTTATACTAGGACATCTCAGAAGTTCAATTTTTGTAAATAACCTCAGGAAAGTGGGTTTGATGTTTTTCAACCTCATAAATACCTGTTGCTAGAGATCTTTCAAACCCCTCGACACAAATAAATCAACCTAATCAAATTTGAGTTAATAGCTGTACTAATTTCTAGCTATTAACTATTAATTAAGAGTGAGAATGTAATTTTGTCTATTTCTTGACTAATTTAACAATCTGTCATCCATGTCCACCATTAAATTATCTCCCAATAGTCAATCCTTCTTTTGCAAGAAAAAATCAAGTAAGAACAATTAGACCTACATCAACAACAATGGATCTTCAATTATAGATTGGGGAGAGTTTAACAGATTTATACTAATTAAACAATATTGAGATGACTCTAGCAATATCCGCTCTAATTCAACACTCATCACCACACAGCTTTAGTTAATAATTTAGCTACTCATAGTCAATAAATTCAAAAGCACATTTATCAATAAGCTCATTGCATTCAATAATAGGAGTAGCAGAATCAAATTCAACAGAAAGTCTTCAACAATGGTAGTACATTCCCATAGAGGAAGAAGAAGAAGAAAAAGAAAACAATTCTTTTCAATTTCCACCAATAGAATTCTTACTTTCTTCTTCTGCAAGAGAATGTTCTAAAAGCTAAAAGTTAAGATTTGATAGGTACAGAGTACTTCTCTCTAGAATATTTAAAAAAGTAGGGTATCCACCTCTCGCCATGAATAGCTGAGGGGTTGTTAGTCATTCGAACTGCTTACAGAGCTATAGATTGTTTACCGAGCTGTGATACTGCTATGACTTACGGAGCTATAGACTACTTTCAGAGTTATGAACTCGAATTGCATACGGAGCTACAATATTGTTTATGGAGCTATTAATTGTCTGAAAGGACTAAAGTGAAACCTTTGGGGCGACACTGAAGTCTCTTATTAACTCCTTCTATGCCATGATGGCACTATCGACTCTCACTAGGTCCTGGTGTGCCCGAGACACAGTTGCAGTCATATGTGGGGCATTAGGGGTCCTGATAGGGGTATATAGACTGATTGGCGCTTTCTGGGGCTTATGGGGACTTAGGTAGGTTATCTCTATATTGGTTGTACCTTCCAGGCTTATGGGGGTTTAGTTAGGTTCTTGTTTGAGTATTATCTGCTAGTTGTAGCTTATGAATACGAAATTGCGTAGGTTAGGTTCTGATTCCTGTTGCTAACTACTTCTAGTTCTTTTAACAACTTTTATTCAACTATTTCTATTACTTCCTTACATATTCGATACATATTGTACTGACACCCACATTTGGGGCACTGCATTCTTGCCTGCAGGTTCGGGCAGATAAGTTGCAGGACCTCCTTAGTAACTACTCTAGGTCAGCAAATTGGTCAGCTCCTTTCCTTCAGAGTTTCTAGTTAGAGAAGGTTGGATTATATTTGTTGTATAGTTTTGGGGTAGGTTGAGGCCCTGTCACGACAACTATTTCAATCTTAGAGGCTTGCAAACTACAGTTCTAGATAGTTGTTCGTTATTGGCTGTGTGGGCATATATGTATTATGTTTTGTATGTTGGCCATTTGGGGCCTAGTGTAGATATCTGTTAGCAGCCTTGTCCGTTGTAGTGTATATATAACTGCTTGTCTCCCTTATGTTATGACTTAGAGAGCTTGGTTTTCTTGTTAGACACATAGGATCCTTTATTGTGATTGCTGGGTTAGCTATCTTTATGCAAGTTCATTGTGCGGACCTTGTCGGCCTAAGGCTATGTTTATAACTGAGATAAAACTGTTCATTTTCTTGATTATATGTTGCTGGTGGGCACCAGAAGTGCTTATGCCCTGATAGGTCAGCTTAGAGTCTAGTGCGACACTAGATGCTAGTCATGCCTCCCAAAGTGGGCCCTAACAAACTTGATATCAAAGAAATGTCGTATCCTAGGGAGTTTGCAAGTTGTGTCCGGTGGAGTCTTGTTTATAGATGTGTTGTGTACCACATTCTATAAGCAGGAGCCTACAAGGCATGATAGCGTGGTTACCCTCCTTCCTTCTCAAATCATGCTATATAACTAAGTTCTGTAGGGTTGAGTCCCTAAGCTTACATTATTCTACTTACCTAAAGAGAAAATGATGCACTACAGACTATGGCTGGTCAAGAGTTGAATACGGCAGCAAGAGAGGGCACTAAGGGTTTCATTAAACCGAGTAAGTCTCCATGGGGTGCCCCAGTGTTGTTTGTCCTGAAGAACGATGGTTCTCTTCGGATGTGTATTGACTATAGGTAGTTGAACAAGGTCAACGTCAAGAATATATACCCTCTACCCAGGATTGATGACCTATTCGATCAACTTCAGGGTGCCAAATATTTCTCCAAGATAGACCTTAGGTCTGGATATCACCAGCTTAGGGTTTGGGAGAGCGACACCCTGAAGACTTCTTTCAGGACCCGGTATGGCCATAATGAATTTGTTGTTATGTCTTTTGGACTAAACAATGCCCCTACAACTTTTATGGATCTGATGAACAAGGTATTCCAGGCATATCTGGACATATTCGTGATAGTGTTTATTGACGACATATTGATATACTCCAGGAACAAGGAGGAGCATGCCGCACACCTGAGGGTAGATCTCCAAACCTCAAGGATAACCAGTTATGTGCTAAGTTCAGCAAATGTGAGTTATGGCTGGATTCAGTTCATTTTTGGGACATGTAGTGTCAAGCAAAGATATAAGGGTGGACTCCCAGAAAATAGAGGCGGTAAGAATTGGCCTAGACCTGTAAACCCTTCAGAGATCAGGAGCTTTTTGGGTTTAGTGGGTTATTATGGGAGGTTTGTGGAAGGTTTCTCATCCATTGCTGCCCCATTGACTAGATTAACTCAGAAAAAGGTGAAATTCCAATGGTCGGAGGCTTGTGAGAAGAGCTTCTAGGAATTGAAGGCCCGACTCACTTCAGCACCGGTGTTGACTTTATCGGAGGCACCGATGGCTTTGTTGTATACTGTGATTCATCGAGAGTCAAACTGCGATGTGTATTAATGCAACACAGAAAATTCATAGCATATGCTTCCAGACAGCTAAAGACTCACGAGAAAAATTACCCAACCTATGATCTTGAGTTGGCCAGAATGGTATTTTCTTTGAAGATATGGCGAAACTACTTGTATGGGGTTCATGTAGATGTATTCACAGACCACAAGAGCTTACAATATGTGTTCACGCTTAAGGATCTCAATCTCTAGCAATGGAGGTGGTTGGAGCTACTGAAGGACTACGACATGAGTGTCCTTTACCACCCGAGTAAGGCCAACGTGCTAGCAGCTGCCCTTAGTAGACTTTCTATGGAAAGTGTATCACATATGAGTGAAGACAAGAAGGGGCTGGTAAAGGAAGTAATCGACTTGCACGGTTGGGTGTTAGATTAGTTGATTCAACCGATGGTGGGGTAGTAGTTCAGAATGGTTCAGAGTCATCTTTGGTAATGGAGGTGAAGGCTAAACAAGATGAAGATCCAATATTGGTAAAGTTGAAAGAAGCTGTTCAAAGTCAGAAGGTAGAAGTCTTCTCCCAAGGGGGAGATGGTGTTCTTCGATACCAGGGTCACTTGTGTGTCCTGAACATGGATGATCTGAGGAGCTAGATGTTGCATAAGGCTCACGGATCTAGGTATTCTTTCCATGCAGGTGCCACCAAGATGTATGATTCCTTGCAGGAAATCTACTAGTGGAATGACATGAAGAGGGATATTGCAGAATTTGTAGCCAAGTGCCCAAATTGCCAACAAGTGAATGTCGAGCATTAGAGACCGGGGGGTGTGCTCCAAAATATCAGCATCCCTACTTGGAAGTGGGAAGAAATCAACATGGAGTTCATGACAAGTTTACCTAAGAAATCAACATGGACTTCATGACAGGTTTACCTCGCACTCGTAGAAAGTATGACTCCATTTGGGTTGTGGTAAAAACCACCGATTCAGCGGAAGATTATGCCAAATTATATATCCAAATGTTGGTTAGATTGCAAGAAGTTCCCTTGTCCATCATATTGGATAGAGGTATTCAGTTCACCTCTCAGTTCTGGAGATCTTTTCTAAAGGGACTTGGTATCCAGGTCAAGCTTAGCGCGATGTTTCATCCGCAAACAGATGGCCAGGCGGAGTGGACTATCCAAACTATTGAGGACATCTTGAGGGCTTTCATTATTGATTTCAAGTGTAGCTGGGATGAGCATTTACCTCTTATTGAGTTTGCCTACAACAACAGCTATCACTCCAACATCCAAATGGTACCATTTGAGGCTCTTTACGGGTGAAGGTGTAGGTCGCCCATTGATTGGTTTAAGGTCAGTGAGGCTTCGTTGGTGGGTCCAGATTCAGTTCACAAGGCTATGGAGAAAGTTCAACTGATAAGAGAAAGGCTGAAAACGGCTTAAAGTCACCAAAAGTCTTATGCGGTTGTGAGGAGAAAAGAGCTTGAGTTCGAGATCAATAATTGGGTGTTTTTGAAGGTATCTCCCATGAAGGGAGCAATGAGATCTGGAAAGAAAGGACAACTCAACCCCCGCTATATTGGCCCATATCGGATTGTTAGACGAGTGGGTAGAGTAGCCTATAAGTTAGAGTTACCTTCAGAGTTAGCTTCAGTTCATCCCGTATTTCACGTATCGCTCTTGAAAAAGTGCAAGGGAGATCCAGCCTTAGTGGCTCCGGTGGAAAGTGTTGGTGTGAAGGATAGCCTCAATTTTGAGGAAATTCCCGTTGCAATCTTGGATCGTCAGATTTGGAGTCTGAGGAATAAGGAAGTAGCTTCAGTAAAGGTGCTACGGAGAAATCAGCATGTTGAGGGAGCTACATAGGGATGAAGCGGATATGATGGCTACATACTCCCATTTGTTCCCTATCAGCCCAGTTTCAGTTTGAGGTATCAGTATTTTCCCTAAACTTCTATTCAGTTTTTCATGTTCCGTTCATGCGTACAAGTTTGTTTAGGATATGATATATGTATGTGATGTCTGAATTCAGTCCAGCTCTATAGTTCTTTTCCGGGGGTAGTCGTTCCATCAGTTTTCGTCTTAAATGATCAGTATTTGTATATGGTGGTCGCTTTTCGTGAGTTTTTTGCGTGTTTCTAACATTCGAGGACAAATGTTCCCAAGGGGGAGATATAGTTATACCCCGGGTACCCAAGGATAAGACCCAGGAGTCATACAGGGAAAAATCTGGAAAATGTTGCAGCAGTGCAGGACGAGTTGGTAGACGACTCATGAGGAGACCCCACGAGTCGTCAGGTGGCTCGTGGGAAGGTTGGACTGAGCTGAGGAGCTGACGTCCCCATGGACGTGGAAATGACTCGTGGTCAGCTACCACGAGTCGTCAGGTCCACCGTGGGGAAAGGCTGAGGATTTTATTAAGGATGAGGCACTGTACTTGATGGAATGAGTCGTTCCCTCGGGGGAAGATTCGTCATGTCCTCCGTTAAGATTCCAGGTGAAAAATTCAAGTGGACTTGACGAAATGACCCAACGACTCGTTTTCCCTGGTAACGAATCTTCAGGTCGCCCGTTAAGGTCACCTGGTAGTTATTTCCTGCGAATTAGTAAGGGCCTTCTCATAATTTCCTACACTCCTAAGAGCTAAACTACGTCGTTTTGAGGTTTGGACAGGGTCTTTTAAGGGGAAATCATTCATGATAAACCTCATTTGATGCATGTAAAAGTAGAGGAGTAAGAGGAAAGGGATTCAAGTGTTCTTCTTCATCAAGATTCCATCTAGGGCTTTTCGAGGGACTTAAGAATCAAGTAATTCCTGGTATGTGGGGTCTTGAATGGGTGGTTTTGTCCCTACCCATGTCCAATTTCTCCCTTATTCTATGTTTAAAGTTATCAAGACGTGATGCGTCTTAACCCAAATGCATGTTTCCCCCTAAACATCAATATGAGCATGTTGTAGTACGTTTAAAATCACGGGCTTCAAATTGTTGGGTTGTTTTCACTTATCTTATTCAATATTTGATTATTTAAATCCTCAAAAGCACATGTTCCCAAATCATGGTTTTTTTTTAAGTGAAATTCATGGTTATGGTGACTTCTCAAGCATGATATGAACTTTTTAATTTCAAGCATGTTTTCAATTACTCTTGTTATTATGAACATGTTTCCTATAAATTTAATCATTTCAAGTATGATTGAAATTTTGGGCAATGCGCACATGTCGCTTATGATTTGTGAACTATGATTTTGGCCGATCCACGGGCCCAATTCCATGGATAGTATTACGAATTCTCAAGCACGTTATGATTATCACGATTTAACTAGTCATGCATGTTAGGTATTAATTTCTATGAGCACATTGCATGTTTTGAGAGTTGTACATAACACCAAGTAGGTTCGGGGCCTAGGTTACACCCCGAATCTTAGAACTACGTACCACCATTGGTTATGTTTGGGACCTCCTCAGGGACTGTCCCATTTTGCCCTACGGGGCCTTCATGAGTGATATAACGCCTTTAATGGTTCATACCCTTGGCAAGTTATGGAAGACCTCCCGACTAGGTTTACAGGTTGATCTCCATATGTGCTCCTATGGGGTATGTCGGTTGTATAAATCTCCCATTGTTCCTCATGGTTTTAATGCATGTATGGTTATGTTATTTTGGCTCAAGTTATGTTTTATGAAATGTTTTTCCCACATGATAGGACTATGACAGGTTTACGAATATTTTGGAAATCTTGAGCCTTATGATATATTTACGATTTCAGTCTTATGATCAAAATGTCCCCACTCCTATAACTTTTATGTTTTAAGGATTGTTTTGCATACCTTACATACTCAAAACCCTCCAAGAACTGACCCACATACTTTCAGGATCTGGTTCGCAGGTTCCGCATCGTTCCTAGCTTGCTCTCAGTTTCGCTCTCAGCTTCAAGTGGTGAGTCCTCATAATTCAAGGGCTTCATGTTTGGACCCTGTTTATCTTTTGTTTTTAGAATGTTGGGGTTAGTTGGGGTCTTGTCCCTTCAACCCTTCTGTTATGATTAGAGGCTTTCAAACTTATTTGTAGTATTTAGCCAATTGTGTTTGGATCGTGTAATGTTGTTTCTTATATCTCATGTTATGAACTTCAGTTAGTTCATGATTGTTAAGCTAGGCTTTCCTCCTTATGTGAATGAATTAAGATATATGCTCACGCCATGGATATACTTGGAGTCTTTCGGAGCTCCTTGTCCCGTGTCTATGATCCGGGTGTACTCTCGGGTCGTGACAGTAAAATAAGTGCGAGATTATTTCAAACCCCATTTGGTTGATTTGTAAGACACTAACATTTGTTGTATTATTTTGTGTAGGTAATATGGGGCACTCAAAAGGTAACGAAGTAGCATCCTCATCTTCAGCACCCTTAGAAAGAGAAGTAGAGAGGATATCACTACTTCCACTAAGGGACACTCTAAAAAAAGGGGAAAGCGAGAACCTTATTATGACTATCTCGACACCCCGAGTGAAAACTATCTATAGGCTTCGGCTTGTGTATGAATGGGGTAAGGATTAGTAAAAAAAGTTCAAGTTGATCGGATACTCACATAAAAGGACTATTGATGAGGCTACTCTAAGGAGGTACTTTCCCTCTATTAATCAGGCTATAGTAGCCATTGGGTGTTCGCAGGTGTTCCTTCACTTGGGGCCATCGAATATCCACTTTTTTCTGAAGTTGTATGATAATATATGCCCCTACATCTAGGTCTCTATAAAGACATGGTAATAATAAGGGATCTAATAATGCTCAAATCACACCTCCTTATGAAGTATGAGCAGACGTTGTCAATAAAGAACCCAACTAGAGGTTGGGGTTGATCCCGTAGAGAATATGGAAGGATGTAGAAGAACCCTAGTGCTTAAGCTTTGTAGTTAATTACTTCCTAAGAAGAGGGAATTTGTAAAAGTAATAAATAACAATGTTTAGAAATTTTTTGTTGTTTCCAAATTAATACAACTAACTATGGTAAGTGTTCCCCATGACTTCTAACACAAGGCGTTTTATACTAGTGATCTATTATGGTGCTTAGCATGCAATATCGGTAAGTTAATTTCACCTAAATGGTCGGTCCCCTATTTAGATGTTTATCACCACACAACTTGCTCCGTCTACGGGTGTATGCTTTACTAACCCTTACCCTTGATATCGGATTAGCTATTCCCGGACAAGGTCAAACTATTTGACGAGGGTTGATAGCCTTAAATTTTCATTGTTAATCCCTTTTCCCATTCACTACCCCCTTGGTCCGGTAAGTAAGAATAAGGCAAGTCCTAAGGTTAGCAACCGTTAAAAATAAATTAAAATGAAGGAAGAAATAGTACATGCATAAACTCCGTTCAAGAATCACTAAGTATTTTACTTATATGTGTTAATTTGTAATGGTCCCACAACCCTAGATGTGGTGATTTTAGCCTATCATGTTTATAAGTTAATTCATAGCATTCATAGACAAAAGCAAAAATTAAAACTTACAAGGTTGATAGGAAGAAGCTCACTTCATTAATGCAACAATAAAGAAGAACAACTCAAAAATCGTCTCAAAATATGTCGTAAAACTTTTTAGCCCAAGACTTGTCTAAAACATGGCTTCTAATTCTACTTCAAACTGAAAAACTAATACTTAAAACTTCATTGCTATTACATGAAAATAAAAGGGTATTTATAGTAGTAAATTTATGTTTTACTTGTTCCTTGATGAATTTGACTTTGAGTTGATGTTCCTTTTCCTGGTTGAAGTAGGAAATCCAATTTTTGACCATTTTGGGAGCCTTGTGCGTCCAGCCACTGCCACGTTGCCAATGTTGTGTCGTACACCTCATGGCGCTGGGCAGGCCGGCGCCTCGCGCACTGCATCAGATTGAAGGTAAAACGTGTCGTGCCTGCCATTGTGGCATTGCTGCAGCCGCGTCGCGTGGCCAGTAGGGCTAGGCTGAAGGCGTAGCCTCGTGCCTGGCAGTATGCAAAAGCTGCTACCATGCCACGCGGCTATGTGCCATCCTAGCGCCAAACTTCAACCTTTGCATCACTCACTCCAACTTTTTCATCTTAAATCCATAAGCCTTAAATACATTCAAGTGCATACTTTTAGCCCTGAAAATATCTAATCACATGTGTTAGCTAATTTCACAAATGTATAACATAAACACATGCAAACACACATAAATTTGTTCTCAAAACACGGTAAAGTATGGGCAAAAATACGTCTATGAAGTGCATGAACACGCCCTTCATCAACACCCCACACTTAAACTACTTTTCATCCTTGAACAATATACTACTTCCCTTCTCACATTTAAGCGCAAAATTCATCCTACGAATAGGTCTACTTACACTTAAAATCATGAGACAAATCAATGAAGCTCAAATAACTCACTCGCATGCATATAGCTTCAACATTAAGATGTCAAAGATCAAAATCATTTAGCTATTGAAAACTAACTCATCAAGACATATTTTTGACCAACATGAACTATATGTAATTTAGCAATCAAGATTAAACCAAAGTCTTACCATTGTGCCCCTCACAATTTGGAGAGATGCCCGTTTTCATACAAGATATAGAATAAGATTAAATTGGGCACACATAAAACAATATCCGCTCACCCTCACAAAAGAACTCAACATACATGCAAAAGATGACCCATAGGCTTGCCCTTAGTGGAATACTCCGCTAATATAGAAATTTGAATCAAGGATCAATTAGGACTTGAATTTGGTTGTAATGTGGGCTAAAGGACACGTAGGAACTATTTGGCCAAGATAGTGAATAATCTCCCTAAGTACTTTAATACTTCACAACACTTTAATACTTTAATTCTTTAATTTTCAAAATTTCCCCTTATACCTCCTTTTATTTTTAAAATTTTCAACTTAGGTGACAAGTGGAGACTTTTCTTTTCAACATTGAGCTCCAGTTTTCTCTTCATTCTTTTCAACTCAAAGCTCTTTTTCTTCTTTTTGTTTTCCCACTAACATCACCCTCCTTGTCTAGCAATTTTCACCATTTTCTTTTCCTCTAACTCACCACACTTTTTAGCTTTTCCCTTCACTTTTCCAATTATACTCCTTTCCTACAAAAAAAGAATTTCATTAAAGTGTTCTAGGAGTCATTTGGATCAAATACAAATCAATAGAGCAAAAAGGGATTTAAGATTATAATATGGCTATAAAAAGAATAGGCTAAGGCTCAACATGGCTAACTAGGATAATTACAATCAAGGTAGGTAAAATAGGATAAAAATAGAGCTATCAAAGAAACGCCTATATCACTTCCTAAGTACATCATTCACATTTCGCTTTGCACGCACACCGGGCAAGTTCTAAACATCAATTTAAAAGCATGGAGTATATTTAAAAAAAATACCTCACACATTGGCACAAAATGGTTTAACAATGGAAATCAAGATCACATAAATGCATATATCCATATTGCATGAATAACATTACTAAGCCCATTTTTTCAAGTACAAGAGTCATGTCCCAAAAGACAAAGTGTTTCTACCTTTTTCATGCATTTTTGAGTGAATTTAATAATGTCTCAATGATACCTAAAGTGAAGCACCTAGCATTTGTATGGCTCAAGTCTTGTTATTCCTAATGACTAATTTACCCTTAAGACGGTCATCATCCATCCATCATCGGACAAAGTCATGACTCAATGACTAAACAAAATAAAAAATAAAAATCTAGACTCTCTAGTCGGTTCTAAGGGACTATCCACGGGAAAAGTACCGAAAACAAAAATCATAGGAATCCAAAATATAATAAAACTAAACTACTACACATAAACAAGAATGCAAGATAGATCATAAATCCCCCCAAAAAAACTAGGCCTACCATGTGTAGATTTAGCAGTTGAAAAATGCATGGTAATACGAAGTTCACTTCTCCCACCCTACACTTAATTAGTTACACTGTCCCCAATGCTAAAACAAATAAGAATAAAGTAATAGAGTGCAAGAAGAACTCCCTGGGTCTTCACTCATCTTCGTTTGTGGGGGTAAGAATAGCTTCCCCCATCTATGTATTTCATGCTCAAATTGTTTTGTTGAAACTTATGAGCTACCACCTGCACACTTGAATAAACACATAAAAGCAAAAAAATTATCTTGGGTTGCCTCCCATGTAGCGCCTGATTTAACATCGCGGCACGACACAAGTATCTTGATTGCTCAGACTTCATCAAAATACCTATTGAGACTGTGGTCACATCTTGGCCGCTTGTTTTACCACCCTAACCTGTGACACGTCAGAAGATAAAAGAAAAAACAAAAAAATAGGAACTAAAGACTAAAAGTTAAACACACACAATTAATCTAATCCTAAGCCGTATTCCCCAACAAAAAGGCGACACTTTTTGATTAACGCTCAAACCACACCTCCTTACAAAGTATGAAGCGAACGTTGTCTCTGAAGAACCCAACTAGAGGTTGGGGTCGATCCCACAGAGAATATGAAATGATGTAGAAGAACGCTAGTGGTTAAGCTTTGTAGTTAATTATTTCCTAAGAGGAGGGAATTTGTAAAAGTAATACATAACAATGTTGAGAAATTGTTGTTGTTCCCAAATTAATGCAACTAACTAGGGTAAGTGTTCCCCATGACTTCATAACCACAAGGCATTTTATACTAGTGATCTATTTCGGTGCTTAGCATGAAATATCGGTAAGTTAATTTCACCTAAATGGTTGGTCCCCGATTTAAATGTTTATCACCACGCAACTTGGTCCGTCTATAGGTGTATGCTTTACTAACCCTTACTATTGATATCGGATTAGCTATTCCCGGACAAGGTCGAGCAATTAGATGAGGGTTGATAGCCTCAAATCTCCGTTGTTAATCCCTTTTCCCATTCATTAACTCTTTTGTCCGGTAAGTAAGAATAAGGCAAGTCCTAACATTTGTAACAATTAAAAATCAATTAAAAAGAAGTAAGAAACAATACATGCATAAACTCCACTCAAGAATCACTATGTATTTTACCTATATGTGTTAATTTGTCATGGTTCCCACAACCTTAGTTGTTGTGGTTTGAGCCTATCATGTTTATAAGTAAATTAATAGTATTTATAGACAAAAACAAAAATTAATACTTACAACGTTGAAAGGAAGATACTCACTTGATTGATGTAACAATAAAGACGAACAACTCAAAACTCGTCTCAAAGTATGTCGTAAAACTTCTAAGCCCAAGACTTGCCTACAACCTGCCTTCTAATTCTACTTCAAACATAAAAGTTCATTTCTATTACATGATAATAAAAGGGGATTTATTATAGTAGATTTATGTTTTCCTTGTTCCATGATGAATTTGACTTGGGAACCTTGCGCGTCGCCCCAGCCATTGCCGCATTTGCCAGTGCCGCATTGCACACCTCTGCCGGTGCCTCAAGTGCTGAATCTCACTAAAGGTAAGTCATGTCGTGCCTGCCATGGCAGCATTACTGCTGCCGCATTGTGTGGCTAGTAGCGCCAGGATGAAGGTGCCTTGCGCCTGGCATTATGCGCAAGCTGCTACCGTGCTGCTCGGCTATGTGTCATCCTTGTGCAGAACTTCAACCTTTGCATCACTCACTCCAACTTTTTCATCTTTATTCCATAGGCCTTAAATACATTCAAATCCATCCTTTAGCCCTGAAAATATCTAATCACATGTGTTAGCTAATTTCATCACAAATATATAACATAAACACATTAAAACACACATAAATTTGTTCTCAAAACATAGTAAAGTATGGGAAAAAATACGTCTATGAAGTGCGTGAATACGCCCTTCATCAACACCCCACACTTAAACTATTGTTCATCATCGAACAATATCCTACTTCACTTCTCACATTTAAGCACAAAATTCATCCTACGATTAGGTCTACTTACACTTAAGATCACGAGAAAAGTCAATGAAGCTCAAATAACTCACTCGCATGCATTAGCTTCAACATTGAGATGTCAAAGTTTGAAAGTACTTAGATTTTTGAAAACTAACTCATCAAGACATATTTTGCACCAACATGAACTATATGTAATTTAGCAATCAATATTAAATCAAAGTCTTACCATTGTGCCACTCACAATTTGGAGAGATGTCCGTTTTCACACAAGATATAGAATAAGATTAACTTGGGCATAAATAAAAAAAGTTCCGCTCACTCTCACAAAAGAACACAACATACATGCAAAAGACGACCCATAAGCTTGCCTTAGTGTAATACTCTATTAATATAGAATTTTGAATTAAGGATCAATTAGGACTTAAATTTTGTTGTGATGTTGGCTAAGGGACGGGTAGGAACTATTTGGCCAAGATAGTGACTAATCTCCCTAAGCACTTTAATACTTCACAACACTTTGATTTTGTTAAGCACATTCTTTAATTTCCAGATTTTTTCCTTATACCTCCTTTTATTTTTCAACTTAGGTGACTATTGGGGATTTTTCTTTTCAACATTGAGCACCATTTTTCTCTTAATTCTTTTCAACTCAAAGCTCTTTTTCTTCTTTTTGTTTTCCCACTAACATCACCCTCCTTGTCTAGCAATTTTCACCTTTTTCTATTCTTCTAACTCACCACACTTTTTAGCTTTTCCCTTCACTTTTCCAATTATACTCGTTTCCTAGAAAAAAAAATTTCATTAAAAGGAGTCATTTGGATGAAATACAAGTAAATAGAACAAAAAGGGATTTAAGGTTATAATATGGCTATCAAAAGAATAGGCTAAGGCTCAACATGGCTAACTAGGATAATTACAATCAAGGTAGGTAAAATAGGATTGAAATCGGGCTATCAAAGAAACTCCTATATCACTTCCTAAGTCCATCATTCACATTTCTCTTTGCACACACACCGGGCAAGTTCTAGACATCAATTTACAAGCATGGAGTATATAAAATAAAAAATTCCTCACACATTAGCACAAAATGGTTTAACAATAGAAATCAAGATCACATAAACACATATATCCATATTGCATTCATAACATAACTAAGCCCATTTTTTCAAGTACAAGAGTCATATTCCCAAAAGATTACGTGTTTCTACATTTTTCATGCATTTTTTAGTGAATTTAATAAAGTATCAATGATACCTAAACTGAAGCTCCTAGCATTTGTAAGTCACAAGACTTGTTTCTCCTAATGACTAATTTACCCTTAAGACGGTCGTCGTCTATCCATCATCTGGCAAAGTCATGACTCAATGACAAAAAAAAATAAAAAATCTAGACTCTTTAGTCGGTTCTAAGGGACTATCCATCGGAAAAGTACTGAAAACAAAAATCAGAGGAACCCAAAATAAAATAAAACCAAAACTACTACATGTAAACAAGCTTGCAAGATAGATCATAAATCCCAAAAAAAACTAGGCCTACCATGTGTAGATTTAGCAATTGAAGAATGAACGGAAATACGAACTTCGCTTCTCCCAGCCCACACTTAATTAGTTACACTGTCCCCAGTACTAAAACAAATAAGCATAAATTAATAGACTGCAAGAAGAACTCCCTGGACCTCCACTCCTCGTCATTTGTGGGGGTAAGAACAGCATCCCCCATCTATGTATTTCATGATCAAATTGTTTTATTGAAAATTATGAGCTACCACCTGCACACTTGAACAAACACAAAAAAGCGAAAAATTTATCTTGGGTTGCCTCCCAAGTAGCGTCTGATTTAACGTCGCGACATGACACATGTATCTTGATTACTCAGACTTCATCAAGATACCTGTTGAGACCGTGGTCACATCTTGGCCACTTGTTTTACCACGCTAACCTATGACACGTCAGAAGATAAAAGAAAAAACAAAAAATAGGAAATAAAGACTAAAAGTTAAACACACGAAATTAATCTAATCCTAAGTCGTATTCCCTAGCAAAAAGACACCACTTTTTGATAACTCTCAAACCACACCTCCTTAAAAAGTATGAAGCGGACATTGTTTATGAAGAAACCAACTAGAGGTTGGGGTCGATCCCACAGAGAATATGAAATAATGTAGAAGAACGCTAGTGCTTAAGCTTTGTAGTTAATTATTTCCTAAGAGGAGGGAATTGTAAAAGTAATATATAACAATGTTGATGAATTATTTGTTGTTTCCAAATTAATGCAACTAACTAGGGTAAGTATTCCCCATGACTTCATAACCACAAGGCATTTTATACTAGTGATCTATTTCGGTGCTTAGCATGAAATATCAGTAAGTTAATTTCACCTAAATGGTTGGTCCCCTATTTAAATGTTTATCACCACACAACTTGGTCCGTCTACAGGTGTATGCTTTACTAACCCTTACTATTGATATCGAATTAGTTGTTCCCGGACAAGGTCAAGCAATTAGATGAGGGTTGATAGCCTCAAATCTCCGTTGTTAACCCCCTTTCCCATTCATTACCTCTTTTGTTTGGTAAGTAAGAATAAGGCAAGTCCTAACATTTGCAACAATTAAAAATCAATTAAAACGAAGTAAGAAACAATACCTGCATAAAGTCCGTTCAAGAATCACTAAGTATTTTACCAATGTGTGTTAATTTGTCATGGTTCCCACAACCCTAGTTGTGGTGGTTTTAGCCTATCATGTTTATAAGTAAATTAATAGCATTCATAGACAAATTAAAAAATTAATACTTACAACGTTGATAGGAAGAAACTCACTTGATTAATGTAGCAATAAAGAAGAACAACTCAAAACTCATCTCAAAGTATGTCGTAAAACTTCTAAGACCAAGACATGTCTAAAACTTAGCTTCTAATTGTACTTCAAACTTAAAAGTTTATTGCTATTACATGAAAATAAAAGGGTATTTAATATAGTAGATTTATGTTTTCCTTGTTCCTTGATGAATTTGACTTGGACTTGATGTTCCTTTTCCTAATTGAAGTAGGAAATCAAATTTTTGACCATTTTAGGAACCTTGCGCATTGCCCCAGCCACAGTCGCGTTGCAAGTGTCGCGTTGCACACCTCATGGCGCTGGGCAGGCCGGCGCCTTGCGTGCTGCATCGCACTAAAGGTAAGTCATGTTGTGCTTGCCATTGCGGCATTGCTGCTGCCTCGTCGCGTGGGCAGTAGCGCTAGGATGAAGGCACCTCACGCCTGGAAGTATGCCCAAGGTGCTACTGTGCCGCACAACTATGTGCCATCCTAGTGCCAAACTTCGACCTTTACATCAGTCACTCCAACTTTTTAATCTTCATTCCATAAGCCTTAAATACATTCAAATCGATCCTTTTAGCCCTAAAAACATCTAATCACAGGTGTTAGCTAATTTCAAAAATATATAACATAAAAACATGCAAACACACTTAAATTTGTTCTCAAAACATAGTAAAATACGGGCAAAAATATGTCTAGTAAGTGCGTGTATACGCCCTTCATCAGGATGTCACCCTTGGGGTGAACAAGTTGACTCTTTTCTCTCATTTAGGAGTCCCTAACCATCCAATAGAGCTCGTGAATGACTTCATAGAGTGGCCAAATGACAAATCCATAAGAGACCTCCTATGTGGCCTTATATCTTCATATTAATGGGAAAGGTGAACGATAAACACCAAACTCATCACTATATGCACATGAGTAAGTGTTAGAAGATGGATTGATTGTGGTTGAAGTTGATTAACAACCGAATCGTTAGACTTGATGACCACTCCACTATGAGTCGAGAGAGGGCCTGCATGATCTACTTCTTCACGAATAGGAAGCCAATCAACATTGGATATTAGATGCTAAAGGAGATCCCTAGGTTAAGGGATGCTTGGGACAAAAGCTTTCACTTTGCCAACACCCTCACTGCACTTGTGATGCAATGATTGCTAGATATCTTTGACCCCATAATGATAGGGCCGTTGATACTCCTACTGATAGTATGGACATCAACATTGTCTAAGGCCCCAATGAGACTCCTAGAGCCAACTAGCATAGGCTGGGAGAGAGACATGCAAGCAAATGTATAGCATGAATGCATAAGATGATGGAATGGAATTGTCGAAAAGTAGTGATTAAATTCAGTAAGTTAGAAAAACTATTCCCATTATTGACGAATCTAATAATGTTCTGGGTAATGGGGTAGAGCTATCTAAGAATTAGGATGTCAATACTCAAGAATTGATGAATATCATCAGAAGGGGGAGAAGAAAAAGAATCAAACACTACTAATAAAGATGTTGATGAGGATGATGATACCGGCTTGCATGAGTGATCTAATGCAAGGGCGATGCTTAGGGCTCCAAGGAGGAGTAGGCCCTAGAGGGTCATGGGGAGTGTCTCTTACTTTACTTTTGCCCTTGTTATGCTTTAGTTATGCATTGAGGAAACTGCATGACTTAAGTGTGCGATAAAAGATACTACCTTTGTAATAATATTTTAAGGTTGGGATGTTTATGCCACAATTTGATTTTGATTTTCTAAAAAATATAAAAAAAAATTTTTTATCCTTCATTTTTTCCTTTTAACTCCTCATCATGCAGCATAAACATCTACTCCTTGATTCAATTCTGATAGATGGCCTTTGAATTAGGTTAATTTTATTTTTTGTCATAGGAATGATTATTCCTGATGATGGATGGTTGACAACTATTTTGATGAAAAGTTAGTGAAATAAATGGTAGGAAAAAATCATGATCCCTTGAGACCAAAGTGAATGCTAAGTTCTCGGTCTAAGTATTGCATTGACCATAGGTGAAAGTTTTATAGTTTTTTAGGACAAATACCAAAAAAAAACCACCTTCATTGAGACCCTTTGGCTCATTTTCATGACTCACCCTTAGGATGTCGGCCTAAATAAAAAATCTTGCATTGATTGTATAATTGGATAATCAATGTGTAATATGTGTCAGTCTTGAATTAATTATGTGCATGTGTGAAGTGAGATTAATTGATATTTCATTCCTTATGATAATGTTTAAAGCTTGCTCAGTGTATATACAATGCAAAATGAAGAATACAGTGTTAGGAGATGATAAAGGTGTTTCTTTGTTAAGCCCTAGTTTTCCATCTCCTTGACCCACCCATAAGTAATATCCTTTAGATAACCCCCTTTGGTACATTAGCCTGTTATTTTGTTAACCATAGTTAAAGATAATCACTTTTCCTATAAGAACTTACAATCATGAATAATAAGTGGTTAAGAAAGAAGTGGAAGATTGTGAAAAGGATTTGGAGGGTGGAAAGAGGAAGAAAAAAATATTAAGGGTGCATATGTGAACAAAATGGTGAATTACACTAGTTCAGTCCAAAAATGAATTGCCTAAGAAAGATGGAAAATCTAGAATATGTATTGGGGGAAGAAGAGAGAAGAGAAAAGTGTTAAACTGAAGAAAGATGTACAAAATAAATCAAGAACATATAATGTATTAAAAGTTCTTAGGGAGGATAGTCACTATTTAGCCAACTATGTCCTACTTGTTACACCCCGTAAATTTCTATCATTTAACTAATGCGCGCATACGTATGTTGAGAGTTTTGGAGTATGACACATTGATAACATCCAAAATATACTCTTCATACAAAGAGCATAAACGGTCGATGTATAAAAATAAATATCCCAACGGATGTCGGGGTCGAATCACATAGGGACTAGTGAATGATATGCACGAGTGTCATTTCAAATATTAAATTTAGCTCGCACCACTTGAAAATAGCACGGAAATAAATATTTTGGGGGAGATTGAGATTTAAAAAAGAATATAACTTCTAAGTTGACAAACTAAGATAGCAAAATGACCAAGGTTGTTGACAATAATGCGAAAGACTAGAGGTGTAGTGTATATGATATGCTAACTAAATAGGGTTATGCTAGGTCATCTCATAAGTTCAATTTGTGTAAATAACCTGGGGAAGTGGGCATTTGATCTTTTCCAACCTCATAAATACCTTTTGTTAGAGTTCTTTCAAACCCCTATGCACCATTAAATCAATCCGATCAGATTTGGATTAATGGCTGCACTAATTTCTAGCTATTAGCTATTAATTAAGAGTGAGAATGCAATTTTGGCTATTTCCAGCCCAATTTCACAATCTCTCATACATGTAAACCATTATATTCTCTCCGAATACTCAATTCATCTTTTGCAAGCAAAAATCAAGTAAGAACAATTAGACCCAGATCAACAACAATGGATCTCTAATTATAAATTGGAGAGAATTTAACAGATTTACACTAATTAAACAATATTAAGATGGCTCTAGCAATACCCACTCTAATTAAGCATTCATCACTACACTTCTAGTTAATGATTTAGATACTCACCGTCAAGAAATTAAAAAGCACATTTATCAATAAACTCATATAATTTAATAATAGGAGTAGCAAAATCAAATTCAACAAAATGTCTTCAATAATGGTAGTAACTTGCGATAGAGGAAGAAGAAGAAGAAAAAGAAAACAATTCTTTTCAATTTCCACCAATAGAATTCTTACTTTTTTCTTCTATAAGAGAATGTTCTAAAAGATAAAAGTTACGATTTTTGATGGGTACATAATACTTCTCTCTAGAATATATTTAAAAGTTGGGTATCCACCTCTCCATTTTTCCGTGTTGGATAGTTTTACACCTAATTAGCTTTCTAACACTTGCGGGAGTACAGGAGGTTCGGCGGTTACAGTCCGCGAACTGCCGGCTCTAATTAATTTCACCTTCAGTGAGCTCCAGTAGCCTTAAGCGATTCCTTTAGCGTTTCGCCGGTCTCCACCCCCCTACCGCCGATTCTTTTCTCTTTGATCCAGCAATTTCAGGTGTCATTAGGTTAATGGACGGTGAGTTGCTAATTGAAATTCACATTCGCCAGTTGCTATAATTTCTAGAGGTAGTGTTCATCAGATTTTGGCCGGCGTTTTGCCGGTCTTCTTCGGTGAAGCGCCGGTTTTCACCTGATTCCCTTCTTTTTGATCCCTTTCTTGCTCTTTTCTCCCAATCAGATATTTGCACACAAAAAGACAAAAAGGGGCATAAAATCCATCTAAATGACTTGAAAACTAGACTAAAGCTCATGCTTAAAAGCCCAATGAGTTGGTAAATTACCAACTCATCACGCATGAGGGAGAGGGCTCGAGGGAAGAGTGTGTGAGTATGTGATCGAGTGAGTAGGAGGCTGGGGATGGAGGCAGGGCACACCGGGTGCCGCGCCACGCAGCCATGCCTGCGCACTGGCCGGTGCATCGCGCCCGTGTATTGGTGCTATGGGCGGCGCACCGTGCCTTCCTGCCACCACCTCAGCCTATATATATGTTTCAAGTTAAATTCTCATTCACTTAAATCATTTCCCAAAAGCATACCCTCAGAAGTAATATGTTCTCCTCCAACTTTTCATTGAATCTTATCAAAATTATGCCATTAAACTCCGTTCAAATGCAAATTCGTCTTGGATAACAAGTTTTGGGCCTACGAGGAATGTATTTGCGGAGTTATTTCTTAAAATTTGTCTTGAATTGTCCGAGCACCTCCAAGTAGAAGTTGCAGAAATCACTTCTAATCAAGTCCTAAGTGTCTTTATATGATAAGTAAGTATTTCTACCTTCTAAACTATCGGGAATTTGTAAGATTTCAGCTGAATTGGATAGAGTTTGACTTGTAGATTAATGTGCTTTAAGGATATTATTACTAGCTATTTCCTTGAATTGAAAATAACTTTATTCTCTCAGCGTAAGGGATGCAATTTGGAGGAATTACCGGCTTTAGGTTGGAACTAATTGGATGAACAGAAATTGATGATTAAGGTATGTTAAGGATAGTCTCTTCAGAAAATTATTCTTATAATAACACCGATATGGCTTGTGCTTCTATAGTGACTTAAGACTTTGAATGTTGTAGTTAGTCATCACAAATAGAATTGAGATTGTAGCATAGTATCCCTGGTTGGGGTTGTTTGTATTTCGTACGGCCTCTCGCCATGAATAGCTGAGGGGCTGCTAGTTGTATGAACTGCTTACAGAGCTATAAATTTCTTACGGAGCTATGATACTATTGACGCTTATAGAGCTATAGATTGCATACGGAGCTACGATGCTGCTATCACTTACGGAGCTCTAGATTACTTTCGAAACTACGAACTCAAATTACTTATGGCGCTACAGTATTGTTTACAAAGCTATTAATTGTCTGAAAGGACTAAAGGGTGAAGCCTTTGGGGAGACACTAGCGTCTTCGATCAACTCCTTCTATGCCAAGATGGCACTACTGACCCTCACTAGGGCCTGGTGTGGCCGAGACGTAGTTGCAGTTACATGTGCAGCATTAGGGGTACTGTTAGAGGTATATATACTGATTGGTGCTTGTCGGGGCTTATAGGGGCCAAGGTAGATTATCACTGTGTTGGTTTTACCTTCCAGGTTTATGGGGGCCCCGTTAGGTTTTTGTTTGAGTATTATCTACTAGTTGTAGCTTATGATTAGGACATTACGCAGGTTATATTCCGATTCCTGTTGCTAACTACTTCAAGTTATTTTAACAACTTTCATTCAGCTATTTCTATTAATGTCTTACTTATTCAGTATATATTGTACTGATGATCCCTTGTACTTGTGATGCGGAACATGGAATTCCCTACCGTAGGCGGTAGGCGAATGGCTCCCGCCACTTTGGGCATCACCAGGTTATCTTCCTCATGCTCCATATTACCCTGCACTGAGCTATCTCTTTCTTGTGAATGATGACTCATATTACTTTATCCTAACATGAACAACAAAATTTATTTAACACCTATGATGAAAGACTAATTCAAATTAACAATCAACACAAGAGTATCAACCATTAGTCCTTGACAATGACGCCATTTTTTATAAACATAAAAAATATACTCTTCATACAAAGAGCATAAATAGTCGTTGTATCAAAACTAATATCCTGAGGGATGTCGGGGTCGAATCCCACAAGGACTAGTGAATGATATGCACGAGCGTCATTTGAGAAATTGAATTTAGCTCGCACCACTTGGAAATAACATGGAAAAAAACATTTTAGGGAGATTGAGATTCGCAAAAGAATAATTTCGAATTTTACTAACTAAGATAGAAAAACAACCAAGGTTGTTGACAATAATGTGAAAGACTAGAGGTGTAGTATAGATAATATGCTAACTAAATAAGGTTATGCTAGGACATCTCAGAAGTTCAATTTGTGTAAATAACCTCGGGAAAGTGGGTTTGATGTTTTTCAACCTCATAAATACCTGTTGCAAGAGTTCTTTCAAACCCCTCGACACCATTAAATCAACCCAATCAGATTTGGGTTAATAGTTGTACTAATTTCTAGCTATTAGCTATTAATTAAGAGTGAGAATGTAATTTTGTCTATTTCTATCCTAATTTCACAATCTCTCATCCATGTCCAAGATCAAATTATCTCCCAATACTCAATCTATCTTTTGCAAGCAAAAGTCAAGAAAGAATAATTTGACCCACATCAACAACAATGGATCTTCAATTATAGATTGGAGAGAGTTTAACAGATTTTCACTAATTAAACAATATTGAGATGACTCTAGAAATACCTGCTTTAATTCAGCATTCATCACCACACACCTCTAGTTAATGATTTAGCTACTCATAGTCAAGAAATTCAAAAGCACATTTATCAATAAGCTCATTGAATTCAATAATAGGAGTAGCAGAATCAAATTCAATAAAAAGTCTTCAACAATGGTAGTACCTTGCTATAGAGGAAGAAGAAGAAGAAAAAGAAAACAAATCTTTTCAATTTCCACCAATAGAATTCTTACTTTCTTCTTCTATAAGAGAATATTCTAAAAGCTAAAAGTTAAGATCTGATAGGTACATAGTATTTCTCTCTAGAATATATCCAAAAGTAGGGTTTCCACCTCTATCTTTTTTCCTGTTGGATAGTTTTACCTATGATTAGCATTCTAACACTTGCAGGAGTACCGGTAGTTCGCCGGTTATATTTCATGAACCACCAACTCTAATTAATTTCACCTTCGGTGAGCTCCAATAGCCTTAGGGGATTCCTTCGGTGTTTCTCTGATATCCACCCACACGCCGCTGATCTTTTTCCCTTCGATCCAGCAATTTCAAGTGTCATTCGGCGAATGGACCGGCGAGTCGTCGGTTGAAATTTTCATTTGCCGGTTGCTATAATTCTCAGAGGCAGTGTTCATCAGCTTTTGGCAGGTGTTTCACCGGTCTTCTTTCGTGAAGCGACAGTTTTCACCTGATTCCCTTCTTTTTGCTCCCTCTCTTGCTCTTTTCTCCAAATAAGATATCTGCACAACAAAAAGATAAGAAGGGGCATAAAATCCATCTAAATGACTTGAAAAGTAGACTAAAGCTCATTCTTAAGAGCCTAATAAGTTGGTAAATTACCAAATCATCACGCATGCGGGAGAGGGATCGGGGGATGAGCATGTGATTAGGTTGTCGAGCAAGCAGGAGGTGGGGGCCGGAGGCACGGCGCAGTGGGTTCCGCACTACGTAGCCATGCCTGCACACTATCTGGGGCGCCGCACCCGTGTATCGGTGCTATGGGCGGTGCACCGCGCACCCTACCACCGCCTCAGCCTCTATGTATGTTTCAAGTTGAATTCTAATCACTTAAATCATTCCCAAAAATAGACCCTCGGCAGTACGATGTTCTCCTCCAACTTTTCATCTAATCTTTGCAAAACTACCCTGTTAAAACTCCATTTAAATGCAAACTCATCTTGGATAACATATTTTGGGCCTTCGAGAATGTACCTACAAAGTTATTTCTTGAAATTTAGCTTGAATTGTCAGAGCACTACTGAGTAGAAGTTGTAAAAATTACTTCTAATCTAGTCCTAAGTGTCTACATGTGATAGGTAAGTGTTTCTACCTTCTAAATTATCAGAAATATTTAAGCTTTCGGCTGAATTGGATAGAGTTTGACTCGTAGATTAATGTGCTTTAAGGATATTGATACTAGCTATTTCCTTGAACTGAAAATAGCTTTATTGTCTCAGCGTAAGAGCTGCAATTTGGAGGAATTACCAGCTTTCGGTTTGAACTGATTGGGTGAACAGAAATTGATGATTAAGGTATGTTAAGGCTAATCTCTTTGGTAAATTATTCTTGAAGTAACATCGATACAGCTTGTGCTTCTTTAGTGACTTAAGAATTCGAATGTTGTAGATAGTCGTCACAAATAAAATATAGATTGTAGCGTACTAACCCTGGTTGGGATTGTTTGTATTTCATACGACCTCTCGCCCTGAATAGCTGAGGGGTTGTTAATCATACGAACTGCTTATGAAGCTATGATGTTATTGATGCTTATACAGCTATAGATTGCTTACCGAGCTATGATACTGCTATGACTTACGGAGCTAGAGACTACTTTCAGAGTTATGAACTCAAATTGCTTACGTAACTACAGTATTGTTTATGGAGATATTAATTGTCTAAAAGGACTAAAGTGAAGCCTTTGGGGCCACACTGAAGTCTCCTCTAAACTCCTTCTAGGACAAGATGGCACTATCGACTCTCACTAGGTCCTGGTGTTCCCGAGACACAGTTGCAGTCATATGTGGGGCGTTAGGGGTCCTGATAGGGGTATATAGATTGATTGGCGCTTGCTGGGGCTTATGGGGATCTAGGTAGGTTATCTTTGTGTTGGATGTACCATCCAAGCTTATGGGAGTTTAGTTGGGTTCTTGTTTGAGTATTATCTGCTAGATGTAGCTTATGATTATTACATTGTGCAGGTTAGATTCTGATTCCTGTTTCTAACTATTTCTAGTTCTTTTAGCATCTTTCATTCAGCTATTTCTATTACTACCTTACATATTTGGTACATATTGTACTGACGCCCACATTTGGGGCGCTGCATTCTTGCCTCCAAGTTCGGGCAGACGAGTTGCAGGACCTCCTTAACAACTACTCTTGGTCAACAGATTGGTCTCCTTTCCTTCGGAGTTTCCAGTTAGAGAAGGTTGCATTATATTTGTTGTATAGTTTTAGGGTAGCTCGAGGCCCTGTCCCGACAACTATTTCGCTCTTAGACGCTTGCAGACTGAAGTTCTAGCAAGTTGTTCGTTGTTGGCTGTGTGGGGCCTATATGTGTTATGTTTTGTATGTTGGCCCTACGGGGCCTAGTGTAGATATTTGTTAGCAGCCTTGTCGGTTGTAGTGTATATATAACGTCCTACCTCCCTTATGTCATGACATAGAAAGCATGGTTGTCTTGTTAGCCACATAAGATCTTTTATAGATGTGTTGTGTACCACATTCTATAAGCAAGAAGGCTACAAGGCATGATTGCGTGGTTACCCTCCTTCCTTCTCAAATCATGCTATACAACTAAGTTGTGTAGGGTTGAGTCCCTAAGCTTACTTTATTCTACTTTCCTACAGAGAAAATTCCTGATGCACTACAGACTACGTCTGCTCAAGAGTTGAATACGACAGCAAGAGAGGGAACTAGAAGAGTTCAACAGTCGGAGACGGCCCGACCTGAGGCGAGAGGAAGATACCACCTCGATCTCCTTAGCATTCACCGCCACACCAGGAGCACCAAGGGCACCAGATACATCAGTACCACCCCCAATCATCCCTATACCATCGAATCAGGAGGTTAGGAGTGCAATTTACATGTTGGCTCAGATGATGGCTTCCCAACACCAACCAGTTTCACACGTTGTTGTTGAGTGTATAAAAGGACCCAAATGTTTGAGGGTTCATGAGTTTCTTGCCTTGACTCTTCTGCAGTTTACGAGGACAGACCACAGGGAGGATCCCCAAGGCTTGTTAGATCAATTGTAGAGGATATTCAGGGTAATGTATGCTTCATCCAAAGATTTAGTTGAGTTGGTAGTGTTTCATCTATGAGATATAGCAATTTGTGGTACTAGAGTTGGGAAAGGTACAGAGGTAGAGATGTATCCCTACCTACTTGGTCCGATTTTTTGGAGGCCTTCCTAGAACATTACTTGCCTCGAGACATCCGACAAGCCCGGGTGGATTAGTTCTTTCATCTAGAGCAGGGAAAGATGAGCATTTGGGAGTACGCACTGAGGTTTGACTCCTTGGCAAGATATGCGCCAGCTTTTGTTGATACTATGCTAGCTAGGGTACACCAGTTGATCATGGGGCTTTCTATGGAGTATGTGGAGATCTATATTACAGTTACCTTGCATGAAGAATACATGGAAATTTCACACATTCAGGCTTTCACTCAAAATAAAGAGGGTATCTGGCAGCGCCAGTATGAGGCTGAGAGGGTAAGTCGGGAGCAGCATCGGAGGGGTGGACCCACTGATTTATAGGTAGAATTTTAGGGTGGTCCCATACCTCAGTAGCTATATAGGACACCTAGGCCTTTGCCTCCATAGCAGTAGGGCAGCATGTCAAATCACCGGGGACAGTCAGGTCCTAGCGAGAGTTCAGAGTGTCAGGCTCACAATAGTAGAGAGGTTCATATCAGAGCAGGCCCATCACACCGTGTTGTAGCATTTGCAGTCGACAGAATTTTGTGAGGTGTAGGTACGACACTACTTCTATCTATACTTATGCGTAAGAGGGTCATAATATAAGGGACTGTTTGACTATAGGTCAGGGGGGATCGGGACCAGCAGAATAGGTCCTAAGCAGGATCACATGCTCCAACACATTCGGCAGGACGTAGGCCCTCAGCTCCAGCTAGCTGAGGTAGAGTTAGAAAAGGGGAATCCAGTTCTGGTAGTGGTTCAAATCGCGCTTACACCTTACCAGGGTGATAGGAGTCAAAGTCATCACCATATGTTGTGACAGGTATGCTGGATGTTTGCTTTCACTCGGTTTATGCTTTGATAGATCTAGGTTCTACCTTGTCTTATGTTACTCCACTAGTGGCACATAAGTTTTGTATAACACCATTATTTCTTTAGCGACCATTTTCTATATCCACTCTCATGGGTAACTCTATTATTGCTAAGAGGATCTATCAGGGTAGTACAATAAAGGTTGTTGGTCTCCAGACTTTAGCAGACTTAGTGGAGCTAGAAATGATTGATTTTGATGTAATTATGGGCATGGATTGGCTAGCGCCATGTTATGCCAATGTTGAGTGCTGGATGAAGACTATCCAATTTTGCTTTCATTGGGAAGTAGTACAAGAATGGAAAGGCAATGAAGCTATGCCAAAGGGTAGGTTCATATCCTCTCTTTGGGTGAGGAAGTTGATAGCGAAGGGTTGTACCTACCATATTATTAGGGTTCGGGATATGCAGGCCGAATCCCCAACTCTTCGATCTATTCCTATGGTCAATGAATTTCCTAATGTATTTTTAATATTTCTGGTATTTCCCCATAGCGGGAAATTGATTTCTCTATAGATATGCCACTAGGTACACAACTCATATCCATTCCTCTATACCGAATGGCTCCTACCGAGATGAAGGAACTAAAAGAACAGTTGAAAGACATGTTAGATAAGGGCTTCATCAGGCCTAGAACTTTGTCGTGGGGTGCATCGGCTTTGTTTGTAAGGAAGAAGGATTGCTCCTTATGAATGTTATAGATTATCGAAAGCTGAATAAGGTTACTACTAAGAATAAATATCCCCTTCAAAGGATAGGTGATTTTTTTGATCAACTACAAGGGGAGAAACATTTCTCCAAGATGGACTTAAGGTCAGGATACCACCAGGTGCGAGTTTGGGAGAAAGATATTTCGAAGACTTCTTTTAGAACCAGATATGGTCATTTGAGTTTCTAGTCGTGTCCTTTGGGTTTAAAAATGCTCCAGCAGTGTTCATGGACTTGATGAATAGCATCTTCAGGCCATATTTGTATCTATTTGTAATACTATTTATTGACGATATCCTGGTGTATTCCCGCTCAGAAGCTGAACATAGAGATCACTTGTGAATAATACTTTAAGTCCTCAGAGATCGCAAGTTGTATGCAAAATTCTCTGAATGTGAGTTTTGGTAAAACTCTGTAGATTTCTTGGGCCATATTGTGTCCACTGCAGGTATTTAGGTTGACTCACAGAAAATAGAAGTTGTAAATACTTATCCTAGACCCACAACTCTAGTGGAGGTATGCAACTTTTTGGGGTTAGCCGGGTATTAAGGGAGGTTCATAGAGGGATTCTCCACCCTATCTACACCATTAACAAGGCTAACTTAAACCATGTTTTAGTTGATCGAGGCTTGGTAGTAGAGTTTTCAGGAGTTAAAGGACAGATTAACATCTACATCAATGTTGGCCCTACCAGAGGGTTAAGAAGGTTATGCGGTGTATTGCAATGCTTCAGGCATTGGGTTAGGGTGTGTGTTGATGCTGCACAACAAGGTGATTGCCTATGCTTTAAGGCTATCGAGGAAGCATGAAAAGAACTACCCCACCCAAATCGAGAGTTAGCTGCAGTAGTTCATGGTCTGAAGATATGGAGACATTATCTATATGGTGTTCAAGTAACCCGATGCCTGAAGATATGGAGACATTATCTATATGGTGTCCGTGCTCTGAAGATATGGAGGCATTTGAGACATTATCTGAATATATAGAGACATTATCTATATGGTGTTCATGCTCTGAAGATATGGAGACATTATCTATATGGAGACATGGAAAAGTAGATGTACCGAAGCCAACTCTGCTGGTAGCTCCAACTCATAAGCCACTTTGCCAACTCATTTCAGAATCCTATAAGGAAAAACATATCATGAACTAAGCTTCCCTTTATTGATAAAACTCATAACTCCCTTTATAAGAGAAACTTCAGAAATACCCAATCATTGACCTCAAACTCAAGCTCTTTCCTCCTAACATCTGCACATGATTTTTGATTACTCTAAGTTGTTTTCAACCTTTGTCTAAGAAGCTGAACTTTGTACATAGCCTCATAAATTGAATCAGTCCCCATCAACGTAGCCTCACCTACCTCAAATCATCCAATAGGTAATCTACATCTCTACCCATAAAGAGCCTTAAATGGAGCTATCTAAAACTTGAATGGTAGCTGTTATTATAGGCAAATTAAATGAGAGATAAATAATCATCCCAACTACATTTGAAATCGATCACACAAGCTCTTAACATGTCCTCAAGATCCTGAATGGTCCACTCAACCTACCCATCTGTTTGTGGGTGAAAAGGTTTGTTAAGCTTTACCTGAGTAGCGAGGCCCTTCTGAAACGATCTCCAAAACTAAGAGGTGAACTGAGTACCCCTCTATGAGATGATAGAGAATGGGACTCCATGCAATCGAACTAACTCCCGAATGTAAAGTCTGGTATAGTCCTTGGTTGAATATATAGTTTTAACTGGTAAGAAATGTGTTGACTTGGTCATTTTGTCTATAATCATGTAACACACGAATTCTTGGATCAAACCCCGACTTAGAATGAAAAATCAGAAAAGGAACTAAAAATTTTGGTCTTAGAATAACTAAACCAATGAGTCATTGTCAGTAATGATGACCCATTGTGTGAGTCGTTGTCAGCTTCTGCAGATTCCTTCCCCAAATCCAATGAACAATACAATGACTCATTGCTTAAAGTAACGAGTCAGTGTTTTGATCCCCCTAGTGACAATGATCAGAAACAATGACCCGTTGTTTCTAATAACGGGTCATTCTGTCCGTTCATTGGAGGATATCCAGAAGTTACTCTAAACTGTTCCAGTAACTACGAGTGGAACCAACAACTCATTATTCTGTACATGAGTCATTGTTCCCATTCGTTGGTCTAGTCCAATAGCTGGGATTTTCAGACCTAGGTTCGAAGACTGGTCCCAATGAGTCGTGTTCACAACCAATGTCCCATTGTGTGACCCATTGAGTCAGTACGGGCAGTTTTTTAGACTTCTGCTCAGGGGCATTTTGTAATTTTTCTCTATTTTAACTCCTAAACTATGTTGTTTGGTGTGCGGTTAGGGAGAAATTTATAGAGTTGATCAATTTTTCCTCTCATTCACTCCCAAAACTCACAAAATCAATACATAGAAACTCAGATAGTCATTTCCAAGCAAGAGCTAGGGCTTCTTCTCGTTCTCAGAGTTCAGGTACTTTTGTTAGAGAAATTCTTCTTCAAGTATGTGGGATCCAAACAAGGAAATTTCTTTCATCCTTGTGTCCCAAATTTAATTATAGAAATCTTATCAGTTCTAGACCTATAAAAGACTAAAGGCTAGGGTTTGTTTAGTCTGTACGTAAATTTCTCCAGGTTAATAATTCGTTAAGTTTTCTCAGACTATCACTAGTTGTAATTCATGCTTTGAGTTCATTTAAACTGTATGTTTTCTACACCTGATCTCGAGTATAACTTATGGATAGAAATTCCATGACTTAGATTCTGGTTAGAATTGTTGTTTTATCATGATACTCTTTAACTAAATTATGAATGCTATCACATATGCATGAATGGAAAGTCAGCGCTTTAGTATGTTCAGTCTTGGTAATATTTTCAGTACTCAGTATATTTAGTAGGTTAAGTTTATCAGCATGATTGTCATTATTAGATTGCCAAGACACTTTTCAGATAAAATAGCTCTAACAAGTCTTAGAACACAGTTTCTTTCAGGTCCTTAGACTCTCAGAGCACTTCAGATAAGTAGTTTTGAATTAGTCCTAGGAAATAAAATTCGAGCTATCAACCAGTTATATATAATTAAGTTTTTAGTGGGAGTAATACTTAGCACCAAGCGAGCCGGGGATCAGCATACCCAAGTTCCCAGAAGTACATTCCACCATAGGTTATTAGCCTAAATGGGCCCCAGAAAGTGATCACACAGCTTAGCCACTATTCCCTGGAATGGTACAGTTGGCTCTCCTCGATGGGGTATATGCATCAAACTCAACGTCAAGCTCATATGTTTATATGTCGGTTATAGGCTCTCCCATAATATAGTACTATCAAGTAAAGTCATGGTCCCCAGTCCAAACCTGTCTTCCAGAGTTTTAGGATTTGCTTGTGACCTTCAGTCAGCTATTGGTTCTTACAGTATTGTTAGATCTTCAGATTTTTGTTTAGTATATATGTTTTCAGATGTAGTCATAACACGTCATTCAATATAGATTATGTATTATTAGTATTCTTATGTTTATCTTATATTTCATATACTCAGTACATTTAAAGTATCGATCACATATTACTATGTGGTATATCACTTTATGATATAGGCTCAGGTACCTAGCCTCAACATCGCATCTAGTTTCTCTTGGCGATTCTCCAGTAGTTTTTAATGGTAAGTCCTCATCTGCCAAGGGATGAATTTTCCATTTCAACATATTATTTTCAATTTAGTTTTCAGAAATTAGATTTAGCTAGGGATTTTCCTTAAAAACTCATCATTTCTTTTAGAAGGCTTTCAGATAGTATTTGTAGATTCAGGTTGGGTTCCAGTGTTTGAATAGATCTTTATTATCATTTCAGTATCTGGTTTGGTCAGCTTCCGCTTAATATTATCTTTCAGTAGATCATTCTTATCAGAATTATACTTTTCCATGGATTAGCTTATGGTCACTTGTGATCTTAAGTATCGTGTCGCATCCAGGGTGTAAACTAGGGTCATGACAAATCACCCATATAGAATCACGCTATCGGTGCATATGAGGCAACCCTGTAACAAAGTCCATACTGACCTATTCCTACTTCTAAGTAGGAATGCTAATATCGTATAACATACCTCCAGGCCTCTGATGCTCAACCTTCACCTGTTGGCAATTCAGACACTTAGCCGCAAATGCTACAATATCCTTCTTCATGCCATTCCACCAATAGACTTGCTGTAGGTCATGATATATCTTTGTGGTACAGATGGATATAATGTTGTGAGCTGTGAGCCTCTCTCAGCATCCACTCTATCAAATCATTCCTTTCTAGAACATATAATCGGCCCTGATATCATAGTACACCATCTCTCCTTGGGAGAAAACCTCTACTTTTTTATTACGGAAAAATTCCTTCAACTATATTAAGACATTATTCTCATCTTGCCTAGCTTAAACTTCCGTCACCAATGAAGATTCCAACCCATTCTTAACAACACCACAATCTGCTGAATTAGTAAGATGAACCTCTAAACGTGCAAGCCTACGGATATCCTTTACCAATTTTTTTCTCCTATCCTTAACATGGGACACACTTTCCGTGGATATCCTACTAAGAGCATCTGACACTATATTGCCCTTGCCCGAATGAAAAAGGACACTCATGTCATAGTCCTTGAGAAGCTCTAGACATCTCCTTTGCTGCAAATTCAGATTCTTCTGAGTAAACACATACTAAAAACTCTTGTGATCCATGAATATATCCACATATACCCCATATAAATAGTGCCTCCAAATCATTAAGGAAAACACAACCATTACCAACTCAAGGTCATGTGTCGGATAATCCTTCTCATGAGTTTTATGCTATCTCAACGGATAAGAAATGACCTTACCATTCTACATCAACACACATCTAAGACCGATCCACGAAGCATCACAAGATACAACAAAACCATGCGTGCCCTCCGATAAGGTTAAAACTGCAGCTGAAGTGAGTCAAGTCATTAGCTCTTGAAAAGTCTTCTCACAAGCATCGGACCACTAAAATTTTACCTTTTTATGGGTCATCCTTGTCAAAGGTGATGAAATGGATGAAAATCCCTCTATGAACTCTTGTAGTAGCCAACTAAGATCAAATAGCTCCCAATGTTAGAGGGGCTGACAAGTCTAGGCCAATTCTTCACCACCTCAATCTTTTGATAATCCACCTAAACGCCCTCACTAGACACCACATTGGCTAAAAATGCAACTTACTTTAGCCAAAATTCACACTTTCTAAACATAGCAAATAACTAACGGTCCTTAAGAGTTTGCAATACCATCCTGAAAAGAGTAGCATTCTCCTCCTCACTCCAAGAGTATATGAGGATATAATCTAGGAAGACAATGATGAACATATCCAAATACTTCTTGAATGCCCTGTTCATCAAATTCATGAGAGATGAAGGAACATTCATTAGTACAAAATACATAACTACAAACTTATAGTGACCATATCGAGTCCTGAAGGTTTTCTTCGAAATGTCACTCTCCCTAACTCTAATGTAGTGATAGTCAGATCTGAGGTCTATCTTTGAAAAGCACTTGGCATCCTGAAGCTGCTCAAATAAGTCATTAATCATGTAGAGGGGATACTTATTCTGGATCGCGACCTTGTTTAACTAATGGTAGTCGATACACATTTAGAGGGAACCATCTTTCTTTTGAAGAAAAAACTGGAGCACCTCAAAGGGATTTACAAGGTGTGATGAAACCCTTATTTAGGAGGTCCTTTAACTCCTTTAGTATGGTAGGATCCATTCAATAAGGAGGAATAAATGTGGGCGGCATTAAAAGAGTAGCATTCTCCTCCTCACTCCGAGAGTATATGGGGATATCATCTAGGAAGACAATGATGAACATATCCAAACACTGCTTGAGCACCCTGTTCGTCAAATCCATGAAAGATGCAGGAGAATTTGTTAGTACAAAATACATAACTACAAACTTATAGTGACCATACTGAGCCCTGAAGTTTGTATTCGAAATGTCACTCTCCCTAACTCTGAGCTAGTGATAGTCGGATATGATGTCTATCTTTGAAAAGCACTTGGCATCCTGAAGCTGGTCAAATAAATCATCAATCTTGGGGAGGGGATATTTATTTTGGATTGTGACCTTATTCAACTAATGGTAGTCGATACACATTCGGAGGGAACCATCTTTCTTCTAAACAAAAAGAACTGGAGCACCCTATAGGGATTTACTAGGTCTAATAAAACCCTTATCTAAGAGGTCCTTTAACTCCTTTAGTTTTGTAGGATCAATTCAATAAGGAGGAATAAATATGGGCTGCATCTAGACTCCCGCTCGGGTGGGACTCCTGGTAGATCATCTGGAAACACCTCTGGAAAGTCACACACAACAACAACTGGATGGAGAGACTTAGAATCCTTGACCCGAACTAGATGATATACACAAACCTTGGAGATTATCTTCCTAGCCTTAAGGGAGACAAAGTCACCTACAGGCACATTTAAACTACCCTTCCATTCTAGGACTGGTTCACCTGGGAATCGAAGCTTTACTAATTGGGTTCTACAATTAACTGAAGCATAGCAAGCATACTACCAATCCATATAGAAGATAACACAAAAATCTATCATATCTAACTCCACTATGTCAGTTGAGGTGACCTTCTGAAGAACCGTGATATGGCAATTTCAGTATACGCATCGAGCTATAACTGACTCTCTGATAGGAGTAGACACTGAGAAGGTTTTTAAAAGGATTTCGGGACTGAAAACAACATAAGGAGTCATAAAGGATACTGTGGCCCCTGAGTCTAGCAATGAATAAACAACAAGATGAAGACTCGTAACATACCCATGACCATATCCGGTGAACTCTCCTACTCTTAGCGATATGATAGTGTATAGAATCTACTCTGCTGGTAGCCGCCACCTACACTAGAGAATGCGTCTTGTAGAGGTGGAGGAGTTGCTAGAGCTGTTGAAGTGGTGGTCGGGGCACGCCTCTACTTTCCCGTGTCTAGCTGACGGGCAATCCCTAAGTCTGTGTCTACGCTTCTCGGGCCCGTACCAAGTATCTGAGCCAACCAAGCACTCTCTTGGGTTGTTCATATCATACTTCCTATAAGCTGGGAAAGAGCGCTCCCTTGACATGCTCCTTCAGCCCCTAGCACCTAACGCCATACCTTTCTAATTACCTCTGGGTTTGGATGGAACACTGGTTGATGATAGATGATGTCGCCCAAATTAAACCTTGCAATAGAGATATAAAACAGTCGATGTCAAATATAGAACCTAACGAAGGTTGAGGTCGATCCCATAGGGAATATGGAAAGAACTTGAGTTAATGTGGATGTCTATTACTATCGAATTACTTATTTCCTAAGGGGGAAAGAAATAAAATACTAAACAAGAGTAAAAACTACTAAATGCTTCAGTCAAATTCGGTTTGTATTCAATCAACAAATTGACTAGGATTGTGTTCCCCAAGACTTCATAGCCACAAGGCTTTTATACTAGTGATCTATTCTGGTGTTTAACATGCAATATCGGTAAGTTAGGTTCACATAAATTGTTGGTACCCTATCTAGATGATTATCACCACGCAACTTGGTCAGTATACGGGTGTATGCTTAATTAACCCTTACCCTTAATATCGGATTAGCTATCCCCGGACAACTTAAAGTTATTAGATGAGGGTTGATAGCCTCAAATCACCATTGTTAATCCCTTTTCCCATTTAATACCCCCTTGATCCAGTAAGTAAGAATAAGGCAAGTTCCAACGTTTGCAACCATTAAGAAACAACAAAAATGAAGGGAAAAACAATACATGCACTAAACCCCATTCAAGAATCACTAAGTGTTTCACCTATGCGTGTTAATTCTTCATGGTTCCCACAACCCTAGTTATGGGTTTAGCTACTCATGTTTGAATAATCACAATCACAAAATATTAGATAAATCATAATTGCAACTTAAAAAAATCATAGAAGAAAACCAAGTAAATTGAATATAACTCCAAACTTGATGAACAAAACTCCAATGTTGATTATTTCCCAAAAGCAAGAACAAAAAAATTTTGAACTTTGTTTCTTGACCCAAGAACGATTGTTAACAACACTAGAATTCACGTGAAATTTTGTAAAAATAACTGCATATGAAAAATAAACGTAAAAATTATTTATAATTCGAAACAAATCTTCTACTAACTAAATTTGGATTCCAGGTCAGCAGGGGTAACAGGCCAAGTAACGACTCGTTAGGTCTCCCAACGAGTAGTGGCCTGTGAAACTAATCCATCCTCAGTAATAGGTCCAGTCATGGTAATGGGTCACCTAACAACTTGTTGTGGCTGGGCACGAGTCGTTAGGCCTCTCATGGTCTTGATTCACCGAACTTCCAGTGAACCTGACAATTCCTACCAAAGTCCTCCTGACAAGTCATTTCAGCATCGGACAACTTGTTACATCTATCATTGCCTTCACCGAATCGTTTTTAGAATTCATCCTCCCATTCTTCATGACTGGCTCAATGACTCGTTACTAGTCGTGCCTTCAATCCGTTGAGTACACTGGATCCTCCTTCATCCATCTTTGATTTCTTCCCACGACTTCAGGCATGAGTCGTTCCTTGGGACGACGATTTGTGATGTGCCTGGCAACCTTCAGTACAGTCCATTTCTACCTTACTTTGCCTATTTCTTGTTTCAAACCTGTTTTCCTGCAATATTCAACACAAATGCATCATATCTACACAAACATACCCAAAATGTGCATAGTTTTTTGGTTTTAAGCGTCGAAAGTGATGTAAAATCACGACACATCAACATCCTCAACTTAGAACTTTTGCATGTCCTCAGGAAAAAATAAAACAAAATAAAATAAAATAAAATACTTCGACACTTCAATCAAAAAAACTTTAGGAAACTTACAATAGTCACAATTCTTCATCAAATCAAATTTTCTAATCCCTCCTTTATCATACCAACTCAAATCACAATGCATATGAAAAATTTACAACCATGACACAGAGGAATCAAAACATGGAAAAACACTATCACTTGCAACCATGCACATAGTTCTATAACACTTACCCAGACAATTTGCAGATGATTTTGTTGTCCAAATGCTCTCACCTCAAAGAAGTCCCATACTCACTCATGTGTATATGATTATTTCAATGTATTTTTTTTGGGACTAGGTAAAATCACACTCGCTCTCACAAAAAAATTCTAACTGTGTGCATGCAATGCCATAGGCTTGCCTTTAGTTTCAATACCTCGATTTTCAGATAGGTAACTAGGATCACTATAGGACTTTTTAAGCTTGTAACATAGGCTTGTGTTTGGGTATGGTACATATGGGATTAGTAGCTTAACCCTCCTTGGCACTACACTCGTCTTGACTCCACTTTTAACCTTTTTTCATATTCTCTCCCCTTTTTCCTTTACTTGCTTCTTCTTTTATTTTCGTTTGTAACTACGAGTGCGATTCTTCTTCTTTCGAGTATTCATTGATTTAACATTTTTCTTTTCTTGCTTTTTTTTTCTCTTTAACAATATTTTTATTTTCTTATTTTCTTTCATTACCCACACCGCACCCGCTATTTCATTTTTATTACCCAATCTCATTCCACCCTACTCCTCTTAATCACCCCTATAATAGCCACCCTCAACTTAGGCAATTTGCCTGAGTTGAGGTTCACAGTGTCGAAGGAGCTACCAGGGCCAAAACAAGTTCATTCTTAATCAAAGCAGGAAGGTGAATCGGTGTAAAGAAAAACAAAGGTCAATTTAAGCTCAAAAATTTGGATCAAGGGATATTTCTTTTCTTTTGGTAGGTCTTTAAGGCTAAAGTGGAATCATTAATAAAAAATAGCCTATCATTTCCTAGTTTCCCATCCTCTATCTCGATACGACTGACCAGGCAAGTTCTAGATTGACACACACAGCCGAATTTAACTACTAAATCTCACTCGCACATAGCATAGGTCAACATCATCACTTCTACTAACATATAGTTCAGGTACAACAATACAATGGTAAACATGTTCAAATTTTTAATGCCATGCAAAGATTCAGAAAGGTCATTCCCGTCGATTTTGACACACACATACAAAAAAAATTTTAGGAGGGGTATCACATTATCAGTTCAACAATAAAATCAAAAATTCAAGCTCTTGACTGCCTTAAGTTCACCTAACTTTCTTTCGACTGACACAAACTAACACAAAAATATAAAACCCTAAATGTGTCGGTTCTACTAGATAAGGAACACCCAATGAAAAATATATCCGGCAAGAAAAATCCTTGGGTTATGTTCAGCAAAAATACACCGGTATCCCTTCCTACCCCTATAAAGAAAAGAAGGCATCGTCCTCGACTCATATATATATATAACAAAACTATGGAAATAGAGAACATACTTGTGTGACCTAGGTGTCTGCTACCTGGTCGGTGGAGGGTTCAGATACTCATCCAATGTCCTCTCCGATATCACCGGCTTGACCCGGTACATTTTCAGACCCAACTGAGCTCGTACCTTCTCCCCGAGCTCTCGCTGCCTCAACTGTGGCCCTCTATCGAGCCTCCTATCTAGATAAATGCAGCACTCTCTCCATCTATCTCCACTCTCGCTTTTGCTGAGGGAGCAGAGAGTCATCCTCCTCAAAACTTGCCTCCTCATGAGGCCTTTTTCCCTTATCATGTGTCACCGACTCCTCAATAATGAAGTCAAACACCGGTGGTAGCTCCTCTTCACTCTCATCTCTTATCACGGGAAGCACAGGTGGAGGGATCATAGCTACCTATCATGCGGAAAACTCCCGCACCTCTGCTTTGAGTGTTGTTACCCCTGCATACCACTTTGCCAATTCTAACATTTGTAACTACGCAAGGAGCTCATCTGTGCATCTCTTGAAAGCGTCCAACCTTCCATGCACAGAGCTAGAAAGCACCTCCAATTCTCTGGTAACCCATGGCTTGACTTGCACCATTAGCACCTTTACCTGTAGAGCCGTGTGTGCTTGTTGTTTCCAGCCTTTGCTAGCCGTCAAGCCATGTTGGTGAGGAATTCTTTTGAAATTATGACTAGACCGGTTGAAGAAGCACTCGAGGGTGCAACAGGTTGATGAGAGGCAGCTATTGTGGATGATGACTCTGGAACCTCCCAGATGGAAGAATATCGCTGCATTTGTAGCCTCAGGTCGGCTACCTATCTCCCTGGCCTCTGCAGGCTCTACTACAATCTCAGTAAATATAACAGCCTCAGTCTGCAGCTCGCTGCTGAATGACTCTGCTAATATAGTCGCTCCAGCGGATCCGACATCCTAATTCCTTGCTCTCAATATAGGGTTTGTGTCATCTCGTATCAACCTGATATAGGTTATTTTGTTGACCGCCATGCGCTGGTTGATGGATGGAAACTCTGGCACTTTTTACTCCGGATAGAGTCTATCAATAAGACATGGAAAGGGGATTGTAGTACCATCATTTATTGCCCGCTCTCTAATTTCTTCAGCAATGTACTGTGGGAAATTTATGGCTTATCCCTCCATAATGCTGGCTACCCATGTAGCTCTGTCAGGTGAAACAATATTATCATTGTTGGTTTGTACCAGCCTATGTCGCACCAGTCACCACCAAAATTTAGCGTGAAAATTTAATGTGGCCTTCTTGATCTGGAACTTGATGTTGTGCAACCATTCAACCAACGGTCATCTTGTGGCAATGACTCGAGATAGCCAAGTGTATTTCCTGATTCGCTCCTCACTATTTAGCTTCATAGTCTTAACTTTCTTCAGCTTAAAAAGTCTATGATCGAACTCGACTGTGTTCATCGGGGCATGATAGTCTATCCCATAAAGTAGTTTGGAGATGGTTCTCTCAGATATGTCCACAGGTGTCTCCCAAACCAACACCTGTCTCAAAGCCTGCCTCTTTTTCAATTCTTGACCACCTAATGCCAGACGTTGTAGTGTGGCTGCGTATGCTGCATAGAATTCTCTGACTAGGCAAGGGCTATAACTTCCTGATGGCTTGGTCAACCACCCGAACCTATACTTGGCTAACAAAGCCTGCAGCTCTAGAAGGTCCTTCTGCCCCGTGGTGACTAGCCTGGGCTTCTCGTAGATGCTCCTTTTTGGATGTCCTTAATCATTTGGAGAAGTGTCTTTGTTATAGATAGCCCTCATACGATGAACACACCATCTCCTCACGCGCCTTGGTTGATCATTGGATGTGTTCGAGGTCTCAGTCAGTTCATCATCTATGTTCCCTTGTTGAGCATATGACTGATCAGCTACTTCTGCATTTTGCTAAGCTGTGGTGCCCTCGGGAGAAATTACGATTGTAGCCCTAGAATTGTCATCAATACGGCTCGGCGGATCCCTTGCCAGTGAAGTAGGAGCATCAACTAGGGCTGTCGGATTTGAAGTTCGTTGAGCCCTAGCCCTGGTTGATCTCCGCACCAGCTACTCTTCTGACACTTCATATTCCTCCTCTGATCTACTTGACTCTTCGGAGGAGAATGGCTCGTCCCAAACCCTGCAGTATGATGGTTGACTCCTCTCCAGCACTTGTTTCTTTGCTGGACCTTTCTTTGGTGTACCCTTTGGAACCATTGTACTTGTGGAAGATTAGTTAGTATACTATATGAGATAAAAGATACGCACTTTTAAAATGAGTCTCAGTGGACATGACGAGTGACTTAACGAGTTGTTGCCACTGGCAATAACTCGTGAGATCATTCGTTGTCTTCCAGCTGTATTTTCTTCATGTTGGGCCAGTGTACTTAATAATTGGTCACAACGAGCCGTTATCTGGGGCAACGTCTCGTTAGGTCAATCATTAGGTACACTGGTCATCAGGTTTAATTTCCACTCAGAACAAGCCATATGACGAGTCGTGAGATGATACCACGACTCGTTACATGGCTAGTGCTGAAGAGTTTGACATACAGTTATTCGCTTTGCTCATATCATTTTCATCATCGAAAATAAAGATTCCATAAGCAAAACCTCATCAGATTCGTCAATGGTTCTGGAACAAGAAATTTTATTCAATGTCCTACCACTAGGATTTCGTAAAACTCAAGATATTAGGTCGAATTTACAATTGTTATATGAGCAAACCAATGGAGAAGAGCATATATAAGCAAATACTCACAATAATGTCGAGTTGAGTAATAAAGAGTTGAATTTACAATTTGAAATCTGGTTTGGTACTTTGCGCAGGTGAGTGCGATAGTGTGTGTGTGTGAGTGCTTTGAGATGGAGCAATTAATCTTTGAGTGGTGAAGAAGTGATTTTTGAAGTTAAATTTCTAATTTCAAGTTCTGGTGAGAGTCTTAGAGGGCATGAACATCAGGTTATTTTTATATGTTTGAAAATTTTTTTTTACCTAGTTAGTTTGTGGGTCAGGTTGGGTGGAAGTTACTTAAAAACACATGAAGACCTACTAAACGAGTCTGTATGTGGTGAGATGACCCGTTTGTCCCTTCGTGCATTGACTTGAGCTTAAAAACTTACCTGGGACCTAACGACTTGTGTAATGACTCGTGCTGTAACCCAATAAGTCGTGACCTGAGTCGTGGGTGCTGTACTGTGGTAGCTTCTTGACAGGTCACTTAACGAATCGTTTGGTTTCCCAACTATTCGTTAAGTTAGTCTTTTTCATCTTCTCAGTTTGATTTTACCTATGATCCAATAGACTTAACAGAAGACCTCACGATTCGTTGCTAGTGGCAACGACTCATTTTGTCAACCGTTGTCTACACTATTTTATGCAGCGATACTGACGATCCGGTTAATGAGTCGTTTGGTCTGATGAGATCTCGTTCTGTGCTTTTTGTCACCAGCAAGTCAAGTTAAGATTTTTTATTTTAACTTCAAATTTCCCATCTTAATCACCTGCACACATCAACACATGTAAGCACTATATTTTTCTTACAATTACAACTTGGGTTGCCTCCCAAGAAGTGCTTGATTTAACGTCGCAGCACGATGCGGGTTTCTTGAATACTCATGCTTCACCAAATACCTCCATGGGTTGCCTCCTATGCAGCGCCTTATTTAACGTCGCGGCATGATACAAGTCCTCGGGTTACTCAAATTTCACCTAGAATCCAGAGATCCACCAGCTTTAATTCTTTGTTTCTCCCCAGATATGCTTTTACCCATTGATCGTTAACTTTAAAGCACTTTCCTTCATGATTTTTTAGTTCAGCTGCCCCATGGGAGAATACTTGAACCACTATAAAAGGCCCCAACCATTTAGACTTTAGCTTGCTAGGAAACAAGCCAAGCCTAGAATTAAATAATAACACCACTTCACCTGGACTGAACTCTCTCTTCTCGATCTTTTGGTCATGTGGAATTTTCATTCTTAGTTTATAAATTTGAAAACTCTCATAGGCTTTCAAACGAAATTCATCTAGCTCATTCAACTGATCAAGCCTCAAGTTTGTAGCTTCCTTCCAATCCAAATTCAGTTTCTTGAGCGCCCACATAGCTTTTTGCTCAAGTTCAACTGGAAGATGACATGCTTTTTCATACACAAGCTGATACGGAGACATACCTATAGGAGTCTTGAATGCGGTCCGATAAGACCATAAAGCATCATCTAGCTTTCTTGCCTAATCTGTCCGGTTTGCATTAACAGTTTTCACCAAGATAGTCTTTATCTCCGGGTTTGTGACTTCAACCTGCCCACTAAACTGCGGATGATCAGGTGTTTACACCCTGCGTTTTACCCCATATTTCTCCAATAAAGAGAGAAATAACCGATTACATAAGTACGAACACCCATCACTAGTGATGGATCTGGGAGTACCGAATCTAGCAAATATATTCCGCTTCAAGAATGTCCTGACACTCTTCCCTTCATTATTTGGAAGCGCAACTGCTTCCACCTATTCTGACACATAGTCAACAGCAACAAGTATGTACTTCATCCCGTTTGAGCTCACAAATGGGCCCATGAAATCAATGCCAATAAATCAAATAGCTCAATGACCAGTATGGGAGTAAGAGGAAGCTCATGCCTCCGTGATATGCCTCCTTGCCTTTGACCTACGTCACACGCCTTTGCAAAATCATGCGCGTCCTTGTGAATGGTTGGCCAATTATACCCACATTGCAGAATTTTGTGGGCTGTGCGAATCCTGCTTCGGTGACCTCCAACAGGGGATGAGTGGCAGATCTCCAGTATACTCAGCATCTCTACCTCTAGCACGCACCTTTGAATCAACCCATCAGCACATATGTGAAATAAGTAGGGCTCATCCCAAAAAAATCTCTGCACGTCAAACATAAACTTCTTCCTTTGGTGAAAAGATAAGTGCTCTGGTACTACATCACTCATCGGATAATTAGCAAAGTCTGAAAACCATGGGATTAGATCTTGTGAGGCCAATAAAACCTGCTTGTCTAGGAATGCATATTCTATGTCGTTTTCTTCTCGAAGTGTTGCATCAGGTTCCAATCTTTATAAGTGATCAGCCACCTGATTTTCAGTCCCTTTTCGGTCTTTTACCTCAAACTCAAACTCTTATAGCAGCATAACCCATTGAATCAACCGTGGCTTCGCCTTCTTCTTTGCCATCAGATATCTCAAAGCTGAATGGTTGTATGGACTATCACCTTAGTTCCAAGAAAGTATGTCTAAAACTTCTCAAATGCAAACACTATAGCGAATAGTTCCTGTTCTTTTATGGTATAATTTTTCTGAGCTGCATTTAGAGCCTTGCTAGCATATTAAATCAGATGAAAAATCTTTTCATGCCTTTGAACCAATACAGCTCCTAGGGCCACACCACTAGCATCACATATGACTTCAAAAGGTATAGACTAGTCAGGAGCCATTATAATGGGCGCAGTGGTCAATCTCTCTTTAAGGCATTCAAAACCCTTCAGACATGCCTCATCAAAAACAAACTTTACCTCTTTCTCAACCAGTTTACACAAAGGATGTGCAATCTTCGAGAAGTACTTGATAAATCTTCTATAAAACCCTGCATGACCTAGAAAACTTCGAACACCTTTAACAGAAATTGGGGGTGGTAAACTGGCAATAACATCAATCTTAGCTCTATCCACCTTAATACCCTTACTGAAAATCCTGTGGCCGAGCACTATACCTTCCTTGACCATGAAATCACACTTTTCCCAGTTAAGCACCAAGTTGGTCTCTTCACATCTCTGCAACACCTTACTCAAATGAGTCAAATAATCTTTGAATGCATCACCCACCACAGAAAAGTCATCCATAAAGACTTCAATGACGTCTTCCACCATGTCATAAAACATGGACATCATGCAACGCTGAAAAGTGGTGGGTGCATTACATAACCAGAAAGGTATCCTCTTAAAAGAAAATGTATCATAAGGGCAAGTGAACGTGGTCTTCTCTTGGTCTTCGGGGGCTATGGAAATCTGATTGTACCCCGAATAATCGTCAAGGAAACAATACCATCCTCTTCCTGCAAGTCTGTCTAACATCTAGTACATGAATGGCATCGGAAAGTGATCTTTTTGCGTCCAATGGTTCAACTTCCTATAATCCATGCATACTCTCAATCGGCGACTTGTCTTAGAGGAATGAGCTCATTGTTAGCATTTGGGACCATCGTGATTCCTCCCTTTTTCGGTACAAATTGGACTGGGCTCACCCATTTGTTGTCTGCAATAGGACAAACCACACCCGCATCTAACCACTTGACGATTTCCTTCTTGACCACCTCTTGCATAGGTGGGTTCAACCTATGCTGATGCTCAATACTAGGAACACAATCTGGCTCTAGCTGGATCTTGTGAGTTCAAATACTGATTGGGATTCTAATAATATCTGCAATGGTCCACCCAATTGCTTTTTTATATCTCTTCAAAATGGAGACCAAAGCCTCCAGTTGTCATTCCTCCAAGTCAGCTGCAACAATGACCGTTAAAGTGTTACCGGCTCCCAAAAATACATACTGCAAATGTGATGGGAGTTCTTTGAGCTCCAATACCGAAAGCTCCTTAATAGATGTCTTGGCTGGTGGGTTCACCCGATTCTTGAAGTCTACATCAATCTTCTTTGAAGCATAAGTGTATGACCCCATGCCAACAAGTGCATTAATGAACTCCTCACATCCATGGATCTCCTCAGCACCAACATCCATCAAAACTGCTGCTAAGTTATCAAGAATCAAAAACTCCTCAATTGGTATTATTGGGAACTCAGGTTCCACAACATCAAATACTGAGACCACCCTCATATCATTTGGTTGTTTCATGGATCTACATACATTAAATGTTACTTTCTCATTGTTCAATCGGAATTTGAGTTGTCTAGTCTCCATATCTACAAGAGCACGTTCGGTGGTGAGGAATGATTGCCCCAAGATAATGGAGACATAAAAATTAACCTCATAGTCTAGAATGACAAAATCGACTAGAAATATAAAGGACTCTACCTTCATTGGTACATCATAGAGGATTCCCACTGGATTTTTCACTGTACAATCTGCCATCAAAAGCCGCATTATAGTGGGTTTGGGGGCTTCAAAGCCCAACTATCTGAAAACTGCTAATGGTATCAAATTAATACTAGCACCAAGATCACATATTTCCTTAGGAAAATTAAAGGCTCCAATAGAGCACGGTATGGTGAATGCCCTAGGGTCTTCCTTTTTCTAAACAAGAGAATGAGATGCTATTGCACTACAATGGTGCAAATTATCTGCAGGTTCGAAACTCACAGTCCTCGTTCTAGTGACAAGGTCCTTCATGAATTTTGCATTGCTAGGCATCTGCTCAAGTGCCTCAACTAATGGGATTTTCTGAGATAATTGTTTTAACATTGAGATGAACTTGTGATACTTCCCATCTTCGGCCTTTTTCTTCAACCTCTCTGGAAAAGGGGGAGGAGGTTTAGGAATAGGTGTGATCCTTTGCTATACCTCCTTCTCCTTTTCTTTGCCAGACCCATGCTCTTTTGCGTTACTAGGAACGGTCTTCTCAACTGATTCATCAACCAAAATCTAATCCTTGGAATCTGGCACCCTATCATCATTAATCACTTAAGAGCTCATCTGTCTCATCAATCACAACCTGCCTTGGCGGATCAACCGTCACTTTCCCGCTCCTAGTAGTGACGACCATGTAATGACTATCATTTTTCAAATTTTGAATAGTGTTGCTGGGAAGCATGCCTTTCTGCCTCTGGTTCATCACAACAGACATCTGACATAGCTGCTGCTCAATCTACTTTATGGCAATGACACGTGATTCCACCTTTTGGTTCATCACAGAAATATCAAAGCGAATTTCTTTAAAATGGCCATCTATCGCCTCCATCTACTTAAGCACCTTGGATAACATATCTTCTACCCGTGAACCACTAGATTCTGGCTCGCGGCTCCTTAGAGGAACATATAAACTACATCTATCATTCTTGTACTCATCACGCTTCTTCCAGTCACCATTATCTCTGTATTTGCCTCAGTTATAATTTTATCTTTGTAAAAGTTACAATCTTGGTTCCCTTGACCTTGATGGCAAGAGTGTTGGCTAGACCCTTGTGCTTTGGTCCGGAAACATGCCCCTTGACCATTCAGGTAATTAGCTTCCTCCTTAGATTCAGATTCGCCTCCATCATTCCTCGGGGTCTTGCCCTGAGAACCCACAATATTCACTTTTTCAGTTTTGGCTCACGTCAAATGCTTAGAAAGAAGCCCTATTGTTGTCTTAATCTCAGCAATATCATGATCTCTTTCTTCATCCTTTCTTTTCCGTTCTGCAGACATACCAATCGTATAAGAACCAACCGGAATCTCCAACTCTCTAGTGTACCATGCACGGTTGGTTTTGGTGATTTTGTCAAGTAGCTCAACAGCCTCGGCATAAGTGTGACTCATGAATGATCCGCCAGATACGATATCAGCCACTACCTTAGTGTTAGCATTTAAAGATCTGTAGAAAATTTCCAGCAAGGTATCTTCTGGGATCTTGTGGTTGGGCACCCTTTTCAGCTTCTTGTTGAATCTCAACCACGTATCATGAAGTGCCTCAAAATTTAACTGCCTGAAGTTATATATCTCATCTTTCAATTTCAGGGCTCTTCAAGGTGGGAAAAATCTTTCAATAAAAGCTCTCTTCAGCTCCCTCCATGTGGTGATAGAATCCTTGGGCAGTTCTTCCAACCAGAGTGTTGCCTCACTCCCTAATGAGAAGGGAAATAAACACGGCTGAACTGCATCCTGACTTACTCTTGGTTGTTTGTATGCCTTGCAGATACCCACGAAATTTGTCAAGTGAGTATTGGCATCATCACTTGCATGACCCACAAATATTCCTTTCATGTTGAGCAGTTGGATCATATCAGTAGTAATATCAAACTTTGCCCCAATAGGAAAAGGGGGAGGGACAATAGCTCCAGTGGCACTGGCTTCGTCTATATCTGTATCATCATCCTCATCGAAATACTGGTGTTTCTGCTGTTCTGCACCTCTGTGCCTTCTAGCTCACTTTGCTTCGGTAGCTAAACGTTGCTCTTCAACAACCCTAACTAACTCACAATCTCTAGCCCGAGCTTTCTCCTCAACCAACATTCTCCTTGTGGCTTGGTCCACTATTTACTACTCTTGAATGTTGGCAATTCTTCTCAAGTTTCTCAGTGTCTGCTCAAGTTCGTTATTGATTTGAACCAGGGATTTTCCTTGGCTCCTAGTACTGGGAATGCATGAACCTATGACCTATTAAAAACTAAAACAACAAAAGAAAAATAAAAAGGAAACAAGAACCAATAGTAAAGAAAACACAACTAACAAAATCCTTAGCCATATTTCCGGAAATGGCACCAAAATTTGATGTCGCCCAAATTACATCTCACAATTGAGATATAAAGCGGTCGATGTCAAATATAGAACCCAACGAAGATTGAGGTCGATCCCACAGGGAATATGGAAAGAACTTGAGTTAATATGAATGGCTATTACTATCGGATTACTTATTTCCTAACGGGGAATGAAATAAAATACTAAACAAGAGTAAAAACTACTAAATGCTTAAGTCAAATTCAGTTTGTATTCAATCAACAAATTGACTAGGATTGTGTTCCCCAAGACTTCATAACCACAAGGATTTTAGACAAGTGATCTATTCTAGTGTTTAACATGCAATATCGGTAAGTTAGGTTCACCTAAATGGTTGATACCCTATCTAGATGATTATCACCACACAACTTTGTCCATATAGGGGTGTATGCTTAATTAACCCTTACCCTTAATATCGGATTAGCTATCCTCGGAAAATTTCAAGCTATTAGGTGAGGGTTGATAGCCTCAAATCTCCATTGTTAATCCCTTTTACCATTCAATACCCCTTTGATCAAGTAAGTAAGAATAAGGCAAGTTCCAACGTTTGCAACCATTAAGAAATAATTAAAACAAAGGAAAAAACAATACATGCATTAAACCCCGTTCAAGAATCACTAAGTGTTTCACCTACGTGTGTTAATTCATCATGGTTCCCACAACCCTAGTTATGGGTTTAGTTACTCATGTTTGAATAATGACTATCACAAAATATTGGATAAATCATAATTGCAACTTACAAAAATTCATAGAAGAAAACCAAGTAAATTGAATATAACTCCAAAGTTGACGAACAAAACTCCATTGTTGATTAATTCCCAAAATCAAGAACAAAATTTTGAAGTTTGTTTCTTGACCCAAGAACAATTGTTAACAACACTAGAATTCATGTGAAAGTTGGTAAAAATAACTGCATATGAAAAATAAACCTAGAAATTGTATCTATAGTTCGAAACAAATCATCTCCTAACTAAATTTGGATTCCAAGTCGGCAGGGGTAACGGGCCAAGTAACGACTCATTGGGTCTCCTAACGAGTCGTGGCCAGTGAAAATAGTCTGTCCTTAGCAATAGGCCTAGTCATGGTAATGGGTCACCTAACGACTCATCGTGGCTGGGGACGAGTCGTTAGGCCTCTCGCGGTCTTGATTCACCAAACTTCTGGTGCACCTGACGATTTCTACCAAAGTCCTCCTGATGAATCATCTCAGCACCTGACGACTCGTTACATCTATCGTTTCCTTCATTGGATCTTTTTCAGAATTCATCCTCCCATTCTTCACGACTAGCTCAACGTAACGATTCGTGCCTTTAATCCATTGAGTACACTTGATCTTCCTTCATCCATATTTGATTTCATCCAACGACTCCAGGAATGAGTCGTTCCTTAGGACGACGACTCATGACGCGCCTGGCAACCTTCAGTTCAGTCCTTTTCTTCCTTACTTTTCCTATTTCCCATTCCAAACCTATTTTCCTGCAATATTCAACAAAAAACACATCATATCTACATAAACATACCAGAAAGTACATAGTTTCTTGGTTTTAAGCGTCTAAAGTGCTGTAAAATCATAGCACATCAATAAAGCTGGTGTTGATGACCTATGGTGGGACTTTGGGTGATGTCCACCATCGGACCTCTACAGATAATGCCCAATGCTCCCTATCTTTACCCTCTTGGCCTCTCTCCCCATTTCCTTCATTTTTTCCTTTTATATCTGTTGAGAGTATATCATAAATCAAGAGATGTCTATGTCACTAATATGCATAGAATTCCTACACTTCTTGACAAGCGAACTTGAGACCCGATTCATGAACTTGATCATGCGAGCCCTCAGTTCTACAACCATCTTTGGAGCATATTTGGATAGCTGGGTGAACAACAGGGCATACTCCTTAACAATCATGTTATTCTGCTTCAAATTAATGAACTTTGCTACCTATGCTTCCCACAATTCTCGGGGAAAGAACCTGTCCAAGAATGCCGTAATGAATAGAATGTTGTAACAAACTCATCCCAACCAATAGGAACTTCTCCTGCTCCAAGACCCTCCTTCCACTAACAGAACCAAATATGAGATACCCCTTTCAGCTAATAGAAGGCCAAATCTGCACTCTCCTACCCTAAAACTCCAATAATCTGGCTAATCTTCTGAATTTCCTCGATGAACTCCTGTGGGTCCTCATCCATCTTTTAACCATGAAACTCTGGTGAGTTCATCCTATTAAAGTCTCGCACTCTAGCCACCATAGCATTTCTATTTATGTCCACATGGGGCATCACATGCTAGTTGATTTGGGCTATCATAGCCTATGCCAACATCTGGAAAGCATCCCTGAACTCCACATGAGTAACCTGCTCATGCAAAGGATCAACTGCAGCTAGTGAGGCTGGCTGATGCCTGTCTCTGTTGCTATTCCCATAGTCATTGTCGTTGCCATTTCTTCTTAGTTGACTAGATGAGGAGGCATGTTTTTGCGAACGCATGTAGAACGAGTTAGAGGAATAGACGGAGTTCAAAATTTATCACAAAACATATATCATAAAAGAAATGAGGTTTCTAAAACATCTAGTATCCTTTTCCTCAAAAATGTGGTGCACTTAACACCCATGAAAAAAACTCTATTTAACGGGATTTTCAGACACCCTAGGACACACCTATATTTGTGGCTCTGATACCAAGTTTTTCACGACCTGAGCATGGACCCCGGACCGTGACATGGGACTCTAAACAACAAATGGATCTCAGCTACCCATGGCATATACGTAGCATGATTAGGAGCATAAACAAAGCGGAAAAGAATAATGAACATAACAAAAGCGAAAGACTAAATATCATAAAGCATAAATAGGGCAATAATTTAACAGGGTTGAATCATTTAACATATAGCTGTATGAAAAGCCTCTAGTCATAAGATGAGTTGATGGAATAACAACCCCAACTAGCTCTACCAAAATCTGAAAAAAAATTGGGAGACATAACCATAAGAACATATAACAAAATAGTGGTCCTCGGGGAATGAGGACTCACCAAAGTAGGGGCTGAACTAGACTAATGTCGGAGAAAAGTTAACATCTACGCTAAGAATAATCACCCAAACCTCTTTCATGAGATGATATAGCATAGAAGTATACATTCAGTACTTTGAACGTACTGAGTATGTAAGGTAAGTAAAACATGAGAGTAAGCACAACATGCTAAAATCATGATCCTGAGATAGTCATAAACATGAGATATTCATCATAAGATGAAACATAGTGACCCAAGGTTTTGAAAGTAAATCATATGATTTAACATGTTTGAAATCATAAGTAAAAGCTCATAAAATGATTAATGGGTCAATCACTATAAAATATTACATCATAAACCTGAACATGAATATCATAAAACATGAGGAACAATGGGAGACTCAGTATAACTGACATCATCATGAATGAGAACATGATACCCAACTATCTTTGCATAAGTTCGAAGAGCCGTCCTAAGTCCTTTTATGGAAAAGAACGATAAAGGCCTGATATCACTCATGAGCCCCGTCGGGTTGGGGGAAATACTCTCTAGTGAGGCCCCTAACATGAATATATACCTACGGTGGCACGTAGTTTCAAAACATAGGTGCGTTGGATCTCGGCCTACTCGGTGCTAGATAATACTCTCAGAATATGCATATTGCTCATAGTTGCAATCCTTAAACATACTTGGTTTTGCATAGGCTAGTTAGAAAACATGAAAATCATAGTCATACTTATCATAAGTCAAGTATCCATGAAAACAATGCCGCCAAGTCAGCCATGATACATAAGCTTGAGATTCATGAAATAAGACATAATTGAGAAAAATCATAATAACTTGAAAATATAGATTCATGAGAGATACTTGTAGAAAACATGCATTCATAATTATAAATCAAGGATTGAATCATAATAGAATTGAATCCATAGAAGATCATGTGAATTTCATTAAAATTGGGTTATTAAACTGTTGTTGAAGACTTACGATGGAAGTGATAGTTTGTGATATGGTTGATGGCCCGTCAAAGTTGCCGTCACTTGTTCCTTTCACCCTTTTTCATACCATCCCTTGCCTTGGTTTGTTTTCCTATACAATAGGCACAAAACAATCAAATCTAATAAAAGTTTCTTAGGAACTTTCATTTATTCTTAGTTAAAAGCATTAAATGTGCCATCAAATGCCAGCGCATCAACACTCAACTTAGAATGTTTTCTTTTCCTCTAGCAACATAGAAAACACCACATTGTGATAAAAGAAACTTAGGATAAACTCCAACCGTCATTATGCTCAAAACATATTATTTTATAATTACAACCCCCTTTTCAAAAACACAACATGTACATATGGCACTCACTTAACATATTAACTCATGAGGATCTAAAGGTGACATTATGATATTACTGTAGAACTTTGCATACACAAACATCAACTATCCTATCAACCAGCAATTAATAGTGCTTTTTAATGCCCTCACGATAAAGAAGTCCCAACTCACATACAACATTATTTACATGGGGACTAGAACAAAACACCTACTCTCACAAACACATTCTAACAATGCACATGAATACCATAAGCTTGCCCTTATTATCAATATTTCAGGTTTTTCAGATATCCTTGTCACTATAGGGCTTTCATGGCTTGTAATGTATGCTTGGGGATGGGTATTGTACATATGGACAAAGTGACTTGACCCTCTTTGGATCTACACTATTTCTCTTGCTCCACTCTTATTTTCTCTACCTTATTCTCTTTATTTGTGTCCCTTTTTAACTCATAGGTACAATTTTCATTTTGTTCTCTTTTTCCTTATCAAGATGTTACTATTTTTATTTTCTTATATTTTTCTTTTTTATTTGAACTTTTTTTTCTTTTCTTTTTCATTATCAACCACACCACACCCGCATCTTTTCAACCATCAGATTCTACTTTTCACTCCCAACCTTTTTATGCACCCCTACTGTAACCAACCTAAACTTAGGCAATTTACCTGAGTTGTGGTACACAATGTTCAAGGAGAGACCAGGACCAAAGTAGGTTCATTATAAAAAAATTGGATAGGCAAATGGGATAATAAAATGAACGAGTCAATTAAGCTTAAAATCAGGGATATGAAGGGATTATCCACATTATTTGGGTAATCATATTAGGCTCAGTGGATTGATCACAAAAGATGTCCTATGATCCTTTCCAAATCAGTTTCCCAACATCCTTAGCAAGATAAACCAGGAAAGTGCTAGATGCATGCACAAGGTAAGAACAATAGCTATTCAGCTCAACACTTAGCACAAATTTGCACTATCAACTACTAATTATCAGAGTATGCTTTAGCTTGAGAGCAATTGTTACATCAATATACAAGTAATGCCATGCAGAGATCCAACAAGGTCAATATATTACAAACATACACATATGCAACATCAAAAGTCTATAAGGGTCTCCATTTTCCAACACTTAGAAAAAAGAGTTTATTGCCAACAACTACTCTAATTTTCCCAAATATTCTTTTCTAGACACAATCACAAAACAATTTCAAAAACAACCTGAACATGCTATTTCTGCTAGATAGCACACCTGAGGGAAAAGAAACATGGCAACAAAAACCCTCAAGTGGTGTGACAGACTTACAGGTACTCCCACCCCCCATAAAAAATGGCATTTTCCCTACTGTAGCTATCAAAAATTTCATTATGGAAGGAGGGTAAAAGTTTGAAGCTTTATGCTCTTGAGTTTGGCATGATAGTATGGGGTGGTGTAACCACTGAGACCTCAATAGTGGCACTAGTGGTGATCGGCATGCTCATAGTATTAGGCAGGACAACTTTTGTAGCTTGACGTGGTGTAAGGAGAGTCTGTGAATTTGAAGAAAATATACCACCAATTATATGCTCATCAGCTCTGGGTGCTGAACTAGAGGAGGCCCCACTAATACGGGTTCACATTTCCTCCTCTACTCTAGATCTTCTCTGAGCTTCCTGCAACTCTTCTTTCTCTTGTATCTTTTCCTTGTGCTTTTTCTTGTGCGTTTTTGGTTCATCACCAGCATCATCTCTTGGTCATTTGCCTACTACTTTAGGTTAATAGCCCAACAGATTTATAAATGGCTCATCTTCCCCTGATTCCTCAAGTACTGGAATTGGGAACTTCTGGTTCTGCCTCACTTGCTGCAACCTAGAAATGTCATCTTAAGCCTTTTTCAACTCCTACAAACATTACTAAATCTGGCATGACAAGGTCTTTCAGTCAGTCAATCACCCATGCCTCCATATCATGAATGTTATTGTGAAGGCTCACATACGACTCCAAATATGCAGTGATAGCTCTATAGACAAAAGTACCAAGTATCTCAGCGAATAACTTCAATTTCTTCTCATGTCTATCTTCTTTGAGGACCATCTTAGCCAAATTTGTTTGCTCGAATGCATACAGTGTGGATTGTGACATTGTAGATATTGTATCAGCTAATTCTGCTCCCTGTTGTGCTGTAGCTGCATCAGATGTGGATGGTCTGGTAGTGGAAATTTTGGAAGTATGACCAACTTTATTTGTCCCTATAGTTACTTCAGCAGGATCGACAGTTTCTTCAACTCTTGCACTTGGACCACCAAATCTGAATACCTCGATGACTGGTCTATGAATCTTTTGGTCATAGACATCTCCAAGTCATACTTCGTGGTTGCAGGTTTCTTAATAACATTTCTAGCTAGTATTGAGACACGCGCTTCTCTGCACATTCAAGTAGTTAAGCATGGGAATGGTACTTATGTAAATAACTTCATGGCCCTACTGTTAATCTCATCTACAATAATAACTCCCATGTTCAAGGGGAACCCAAACATTAAACTGGCTACTAGCACCACTCTGTCTTTTGCTAAAGTATTATCTCCTCCTGTTGGAAAAAGTCAGAGTTGCACCTCTGCCCACCAAAAGTTTGCTGCAAATGTCAGTGTTGACTTAACTATTCTTGCTTTGGTATTTGTTAGCCAAGAGTGTAGACCATCCATTAGAACCTGTGCTAACCACTAACAATGATTATGCTGCTCTCTTATTTTGTAGTCAAACTCTATAGTGGTTGCTGGCGACATAAAGTCTGGCCGATAAAGCATCCTGTTGATGTAGATGTTGGGATGTCTACATTTCTCCAAAGACTATTACACTAAGTAGCAAGCACATCTCAATTGGTTTTTGGCCCTTTTGGCACTGACCCTCAAGAGAGGCCACATAGTTCACATAGAATTCATGAACCATTTTGGGTCAACAGTAGCCTAGTGATTCAATCATCCACCCTAAGCCATAGAATTTGTACAATGTCGCAATGTCTGCGTACTCATCAAACTCTGAGTCTATGATTTTAACTTCCTCAGCAATGCTCCACTTGTTGTGTCCTCTCGCTGTGGTGGTGAGGCCTTCTTGGAAATACTTATAAGCCCCCTTGATTTTCCATCACAGATAATCCCTAAATCCCGATGTCTTAGCTTTTAGGACATCTCTCCTTAGTGGCTCTAAGTCCCCTGGAGGATTGCTTTTGGCCTCATTGCCACTTTTTATACTTGAATCAGAGCTAGAAGCACTTGAACTAGATCGATTTGCTGAAGAATCATCTCGCTAATCAGACTGGGATTAGAACCTTATTATCTAGCAACAAATCAAGTTTGGTAAGATGGTGATGGTTCCTCATCCCCAATCTCCTGTATCTCCTCTTTGGAGTCCATGTTTTCATCGATGAAGTAGTGTGTGTCCTCAGTTCTTTCAGTTCCCTTTTGTGTACCACCTCTGGTAGGTTGGAAGTTCAATTGCATGATTATTTGTGACATTGAACTATTAGTGTCAAGGTACATCTAAAAGAATCTGTAAAAAAGTTGTGACTCCCTAACAATTGATGCTTGTGATGGAGTGTATAACGGGCCATCACTAAGGTGACATTTTCATCATTGCCTCCGTCAGGTGTATCTAGTAGGTCCAGTAATTGTTCATTTCAGTGATGGTGAATGTGATGATCTCCATCACACCTAACCAGAAAACTAGAAGAAAACCAGCAACAGATGGAGAATGTGACGGTCCATCGGACAAGTAATGGCCCGTCATTCATTTTGTCAAACTTCTATCTTGTGGACAACAACGATGGGTACTCAAAATTCCTATAACACCCCAAAAATCCATGGGACTAGCCATTGAATTAAAAAATTGGTCATGCAGAAATTGGAAAAAATGCCTGAGTACGAGTCACAATACGACTCGTAAAACGAGGTACGAGTCATACCTGGATATGTAATAGTTGGATCAAGGAAATCAGTAAGTGTGACTGAGAGAAACCACGACTACATGTTACACCTCATACCAACATGGTACGGATCATACTAACCAGTCATGGAAAAGTTCATAGAAAGGATTAGGGAACTTCTAGGTAATCACGAGCCATGGTACGACTCATGTAATGTTGATACGGATCGTATAACCCAGTCAGGAGTTGAATCAGAGAAATGTTCAGGGGGAAATCACGGATCGTAGTATGACCTCTAGGATCCTAGTACGGTTCGTAGGAGTCTTCTGTGGAAAACTTCTGAGGATAGTGTGGAGTAGGGTCCTTAATCACGAACGGAAGTAAAGATTGTATGATCCTTGTACGAATCATAGGTAGAGTCGTACCACCTGACTGACATAAATTTTAGAGCAATTTTTAGGGGCATTTTTGTAATAAACTTATCATCCTAACTCCTAAACTATGTCATTTTGGGATTATTTAGAAAGGGTATTAGAGGACTAGTTGACCCTCTCCCCTCATTTTATTCCAAAAGTCAATCAGAGTTTAACGTAAGAACTCCGACATGTTTCTTAGGGCAAGGTCTAGGGCTTCTATCCTTCTCAAGATTTCTAGGTGCTTTCTTAAGGAAATTCTACTCCAGCTATATGGGATTCCCACAAAGGATTCTTTTCACCCTTGTGTCCCAAAATTCTTACAGAAATCCTATTAATTCCAGCCTTGTAGAAGTTCGAAAATAGGGTTGTCCTTTAGACAGATTATGAATTACTTCATTGTCGCAATTCTTGATGTTTTTTCATGATTTCCATTGCAATTTATCTTTGGTTTCATTCATGCAGTATGTATTTTATCCCCAATCTTTAATGTGAATTTATATAAAACTAGCATGATTTAGCATCTTGATAACGCTCAAACTCACACTCTTGATAAAGTATGAAGTGGACGTTGTCAACAAAAAAACCAACAAAGAGGTTGGGGTTGAACCCACAGGGAATATGGTAAGAACTAGACTAATGCCTGTATTTAAGATTTTTCGTGTGTTATCTCTAATTTGAGGGTTTGTAGAAAAACAATTGTAAAACAAGCATGAAAATCAGTTGTTGTTTATCAAGATTTGCAATTAACTAGGGTAAGTGTTCCCCCTAGGTTAATAACTACTTCGTGTTTACACTCGTAATCAATCCCTATGCTTGCTTGTAGAACTGAGAAATAGGGTTCATCTAAACTACTGGGTTGTCCCTATTTGATGACTATACTTACTCACCAGGTTAGGTCTCAGGACCAATTTCAAGTTAATCATTATCAATTTGTTACAAATTAACTATCCTACAGCTGCAACACAAGTTATACAATGATCATAAAAATCAAGGCTTTGTTGTAATTCTCTTTTCCTAATCTCTAGGTTTAAGTAAGTAAAGAAATTTGGAAAGTCATAACATTATGCTTCATTAAGAAACATTACGGACGAAGAGAATACAATACAAGCATTTAGCATTGGTTTCAAAACACTTTGTGTAACCCTAGTTAATTAATCCACCTTGGTTCCCATAATCCTACTTATGGGGGTTTTATCCTCTCATGATTGTAAAATTATAATTAGTATTCATAGACAAACACATAATTAAATACTTAGAACAATGATCTAAAGGAAACCTACTTTGAATATTTCAATATTCAAGAAAATATGATGAACCAAAATCAAGAACATTGAGAAATTCATGTTTTGATTCTCAAGAATTGCTCTCCGATGTTGTTAAAAGCTAATTGCAAACTTGATAATAATTGAAAATAATATAATTCTGACCATCTCTACCCTAAAATAAACCCAAAAAGTATTTATACAGATAATAAAATCCTTTTCCTAAGTTAACAGGGAAATAACCAAATATGGTGCCGACAAATCCTATGACTATGACCCATAACAGGATTGTATATGCCGTGCCTTATCTCGTACATTCTTGGGCTTCTGTAGAATTGGATAAATGTTGGCATCTGGTAATACTGATGAGTTGGTAATTCACCAACTCATTAGGCTCTTAAGCCTGAATATTTTCTTAGGTTTTGAGTTGTTTATGTGAATTTTATGCCTTTTTTGCCTGGTTGGTCTTTACATAGGTTTTAGGATGGTTGGTTGGAAAGAATCATAGTCCATTTTTGTTATCCCATTTTTAGCTTAAATGACCCTACCAAAATATTATGATTCCCTTAATCCCGATTTTGAGCCTTAAATAGATCATTTTTCTTTGATTAATAAAATTAACCATACCCATTTTTATAATGAATCTGTTTTGGCCCTGGTCCTTCCTTGGACATTGTGGATCTCAACATAGAAAAAAATATCTATATTGAGGGTGGCCAGAGTAGGGGTGTATAAATAGCGGGAAGATGAAAAAGGAAGAGAAAAGAAAAAGGTAAAAAATAAGGTGTGGTGTGACAAAGGAAGAAAAATAAAAGAAAAAGTTGAAAAAGAAAATACATAAAGAGAATGATGCATGAAAATCTCGAAGAAACATACCACACTCATATAAGTGCATAAAAAGGGGTGAATAGGGAGGAAAAAATAAAAAGAAAAAAGGTGAAAAAGTGAAAAAATGGAGCCACATGTATGTAGTGCCAAGGAAGGGTTTAGTTACTTAAAAAGATCCCATATCTACCATACCCAGTCCAAAAGCCTATATTACAAGCCAAAGCAAGTTCTATAGTGATCCTAGCCTGACCATCTGACAAATCGAACTAGAGAAAATAAGGGAAAGCCTATGGTATCCGACATGCAGTATTTGGAACTTCTTTGAGAGAGTGAGAGTCTTAGTTGGTCAGTCCAATGATTAATATTTTACTATATCAGTGAGTGGGGGACTTCATTTATTGTGAGGGTACATGGTTTGTATTTAACCTTACCAGTGGTCTATGTAAAAAGCATTAGTAATGGCTTGACTATCTAATAATTGCTGGATGACATATCTTGATCCCTGTTTATCATGTTTTGTGTTTGCTTCTAGTGAATGTGCTGATTTGATTCATGAGAAAAAGGGTCAAAAGCTTTTTGAGTTTATTGTACAAGTTTTGGTTGGTATTGGATGTAGTATCCTAGGTTTATTTTCTAGTTAAGCATCGTGTTTTGTTTTTATTTTCTTTGCCTGAGGAAATGCAAGTATTAAGTTGAGGGTGTTGACATGTTGTGAGTTTACAACACTTTGGATGCTTAAAACTGAGAAAATAGCATGGACTTAGGTATGTTTATATGAATATGAGGTAGTTTTGTTTGCTTTTAGGAAACTAAGTGTTGGAGCAAGAATGTGCAAAAGAAGCCTAAAAATGTAGAAAAGCAACCAAGTACAAGTCTAAGTACGAGCCGTACCTTGATTGTATGAGCCTACTGAGAATCGTTGTGAAAGTCAGAAGGCTGAATTAAGAGGAAGGTAGCATATCACTCTCAGTACGAGCCGTACCAAGATGGTATGAGCTGTAACTGGAGTTGTGGAATTTTTCAGAGAAAATTACACAACGACAGTCTCTTTGTACATATGGACTTACGGATAATTGCATGAACAAACGAACCGTACCATGAGCCTTGGTGAACTTCAAAAGATTTTTTAAGACTTGGCAGAACTTCAGACACAACAAACAATACGATTCATAGGAAGAAGGTACGAGTCTTACCACAACACTCGTGGAAAATTTCAGAAGATGTCAGAGTTCTCAAGGCCAAACCACGGAAGCATTGTACGATTCCTAGGACTGTGGTACGACTAGTAAAAGCTTGCCAACACTTAGAAAAATCTATAGCACCCAAGGACGTGTGAGAAATAGGTACAACCTGTACAATCTTGTTATGGGTTGTAGGTCCAATCGTTACACAGTCGGCGCCAGATATGGAAAACTCCCCATTAGCTTAGGAAAAGGTTTGTAATGTCTGTGTAAATAGCTTTTATGTTTTCTTTTAGTCAGATAACATAGCAATGAAGTAGTAGACGTGTGAAGAATATTATTCGTGAACTATTATAAAGTTTTGGAGAGCAATTCTTAGGATCGAATTCTTGATTTCATCCATTGTTCTACAGATTGTTCTTTAATATTCAAATCTCGTTTTCTTTCAATTATTGATATAAGTATTTAATTATGTGTTTGTCTATGAATGCAAATTGTCATCTTACAACCATGAGAGGCTAAAACCACCACAACTAAGGGTTGTGGGAAACATAGTGTATTAATGAAATAGGGTTACACAAAAGTGATGCAAAACTAATGCTAAATGCTTGTATTGTATTCTCTTCATCTTTAAATGTTTCCTAACGGTGTACAATGTTAGTACTTTCCCGAATTCTTTACATACTTGAACCTAAAAAAGTAGATTTTAGGAAAAGAGAATTACAACAAAGCCTTGGCCTTTGTGATTATTATAATAACATGAGCTATGGTTGCAGGATAGTTAAATCTGGAACATATTGATAAAAGTTAGTTTTGAATCTCTCATGAGACCTGCCCTCGGTCATTGAGTATAGTCATCCAATAGGGACACCAGTCGCTTGGATGAACCCTAGTTATCAGTTCTACAAGTAAGCATTAAGATTGATCACGTGTGTATACCCGAAATAGTTATGAACCCATGGGGAATGCTTACCTTAGTTGTTTGAAAATCTTGATTTAAATCACGAATATAATCTTGTTTTAATATTGTTTTCTTTAAAAAACCCTAATTTAGAGATAACTCACCAACAAGTTTAATTACCGGCATTAGTCTTGATCTTACTCTATTCCCTATGGGTTCAACCCCAACCTCTTAGTTGGGTTCTTTATTGATCTGATTGCTTTATACGTTGTCAAGAAGTATGAGTTTGACCATTATCAGATGACCAACTTAGCACATTTCATACCAGTTAAGACTATAGATTCAACGGAGGATTATGCTAGACTGTATATCCAGGAGTTAGTCAAATTGCATGGAGTTCCCTTGTATATCATTTCATATATAGGTACTCAGGTCAAGCTCAGTATGGCTTTTAATCAATACACAGATAGTGTAGTATCCCGAAAGGCCCTAAGATTAGAACCGAGCTTTGACATGGAGAAAAATAGGAAAATATGCACTTTTGCACTAGAACGACTCATGGTACGAGTCGTGAGACCAAGTAATGGGTTGAAGGAGGATCCATGAAGAAGACCTAGAGTCTAGGTGTCCAAACCACGAGTCAAACCATCAGTCGTGGTATGTGGGTACGACTCGTGGTCATAACCATGGGGTAGGTGAAGTCACGAGTGATGTTACGACCCGCGGTAGGAAACCAAGAGTCTTGGGATGATCTCGTGGTGAGAATCTAGGAAGGTTGCCAAGTGACCAGTAGTGATCACGAGTGGTGACCACGAGTTGTTACTTCATAGCATGACTTATGGTGAGGCCCGTGATAATTGGCAGTGTGTACTTTCCTGCGTTTTACTAAGGGTGTTTTCATAATTTCTAACATCCTAAGCCCTAAAATACATCATTTTAAGCTCAGATTAGATGAGTTTTAAGAGGGTTAAATCTATTCTAACCCAATCCCTCCCCATGCATGCAAACTACAGGATTTCTAAGGAAGATCAAGCTTAGAACTCTTCGATTCCTTTGGGTTTTCAAGGAAGAGTGCAAGACCAGATTACCCAGGTATGTAGGGTTATGAATGGGAGTATTATTCACTTCCATGCCCAAATCCTCTTCTAAATTCATGAAATTCAAAATTTTTGAGTCTATGGGGTTTTAACCTAAAGCTGTGAAATTATCTAAGTATCTATCATGGGTAAATCATATTCATGTTTTGAAGATTCATGAACATGTTTTATACAGATTTCAATTACAAATTTATAATTTCAAAAGTTTTACAATTATGATGCCCAATTATGAAAGTTCATGAAGAGTTGATATTATGATCTATCTTTTCAAGTATGATGAAATGTCTATGATGAAAGTATGATTTCAAATTACCCATGTTTATATTTACGATTTGACTATCAAGTATATTTCAAAGCATGTATAAGTTTGGGACATCCCATATGATCTAGTATGTCTCATGATTTTCTTCAATTTCATGATATTAGCTTACCACATGGTTTTGGAGTCTAGACTCCCACTTTTCAGCTTGTAGTATGGTTTTAGCCAAGGTTCCTCATGATATGTTTTTCAGATTATGCATGTACTACAATGATTTAGCTTCATCATAAGATGATGATTCAACTTCGTGGAAATATGATGGAGAGCATATGCATGCTTTTGGGAGTAGTTTCTAGCACTGAGTAGGCTAAGGGTTCAGTCAAACCTATGCCTCAAAACTACGTGTCAACGTAGGTATATTTAGATTATTTTGGACCTTCTTTGTGAGCCTTCCCTAGCCCCAAGAGGCCTTCAACTTGATATCGATATCATGGTAGAGCCCTTTACCTTGGCAAGGCTTTGGACGACTCTGGCCACTTGAGTATAATAGTCGGGACCACATAAGCTCTATCGGGTTAATGTCGGTTACATGAAGAGTCTCCCATTATTCCTCATGATTTTAGTTATGCATGCTCATAAGTCGTGATATTATGTTTTCAATAGGTTTGAGCCAATGTTTAGTTTTACTTATGATTATGAATTTCAGCTTTGGTCATTCGAATCAATTATGATATTTAGTCATATTCAAATCATGTTTCCAGATAATAGCATGCAAGCCTTACTCTCAGAATCTTATGTTAAAATGTTTTATGATATGCATGATTTCAGTTTTACTTATTCAATGAATTTTTTTACCTTGTATACTCAATATATTTTAAGTACTAACCGCACACTATATGTTGTATCATTTCATAATATAGGCTGGGACTTTCAGGTTCAGTACAACCATTAGCCAGATCTTCAGAGTTAGCATCCCTCAACTTGTTGGTGAGTCCTTATCCTTCGAGGACCTTCTCATCCGTTTATCATTACTATTTTTTTATTTCAGTTTGTTAGTGAGTTAGTTGGGGTCTTGTCCCATCGACTCTTCAGATTTTAGAGGCTTATCAGACATAGTATGTATTCAGTTTTGGATCAGGGTTATGTATTCCATTGTTCAGGTGTTAATAAATTTTTAGACTTTCGCTATTTCAAATGTTAGATTTCTGCATTTATTTTATTGATCTCTAGTTGTCATGTTCATGCAATCGGTCGACTTGGTGCCATTTGTGGTTGTAGGCTCCATGTCTAGATCCGAGTCTATGTTCGGGTTGTGACAAACTTGGTGTCAGAGAATTAGGTTTTGAAGTGTCCTACGGTGTCTGAAAGCCGCATAAAGTAGGGTCTTTTTCATGGGTGTGAAGCATTCCACAGTTATGAAGAAGAGGCTATGAAATATTTTAGAAAATTTCCCTACTTTAATGATATATGTCGTGCGATGAAATGTATCTCTATCCTTCTAACTCATGCTACATGCGTTTGCAGAATCATGCCTCCTTGACAAGTTAATGGAAGAAGAAATGGGAATGGAAATGGCCATGAAAATGGCAATGGAGATGGGCACCAATAGGCCGCACCACCCCAGAGGATCATGTACTCGAATAGGTTGCCCATGCGAAGTTTAGGGCAGCCATCCAGATATTGGAATAGGTATTTACCGCCTAGGTCAACCAGCAGGTAGTAGCACATGTTCCTCAGAATGGGAGTGCGGAAGTGGAAAGAGTTTGGGACTTTCTTTGGACGAACCCTCCAGAGCTCCTCGGATCGAAGGTGGACGAGGATCCACATGAGTTTATTGATGAAATCTAGAAGATCACCCAGATTATAGGGGTGATAGGAGATAAGTGCACAGACCTAGCCTCTTATCAGTTGAAAGGGTTTGCCTATATCTGGTTCAGTCAATGGAAGGATAGCAGGGCAGTTAGAGCGGGTCCCATTAGTTGGGATGAGTTTCATACCGCGTTCTTGGATTGATTCTTTCCCCTAGAGATGAGGGAGATCAATGAATATGAATTTGAGAACCTGAGGCATAATAACATGATGGTCTAGGAGTATGATTTAGAGTTCACCTGCCTATGCAAATATGCACCAGAGATGGTGGCTAATCAGAGGGCTTGAGTGAGCAGATTTATAGATGGGATAGCGGACTATTTGGTCAAGGATTACTTGACCACTATGCTACATGAGGATATGGACTTCCTGTGGATGGTTCTGTATGCCTAGCATATAGAGGCAGTACAAATGAGTGAGCGGGAGAGAGAGGCCAAGAGGGCCAAGACCGACTGTTTTGGGTTCTCCTAGCAGAGGCCTGGTGGTGGGCATCATCAGCAGTCCCACCAGAGATCATTAGCATCATCATCATCATCAAGTGTGCTATTGTATTACCTCGAAAGTCCTTAAGATTAGACATAGGATCAAAATTTGAAGTTGGCTAAAAAACTGGGGAAAAGTCACAGGACAGATTATGTAATGACTTGTGGTTGGAAACCATAGGTCGTTGTTAGCAGTCGCGGTTGGTATTTGACATTGCCAGTTTGGGATACCATGGGTAAACCAATGACTCATCGTGAGATATGACAACCAAACTAGTCTTTGTTTGAGTTTCCAGATTTCCAGTGCACTCGATGGACGGATACCATGACTTGTTGGAAGCAACCACGAGTTGTGGTGAGGCTCTTTGTGAGTAAAGTTCAGGATTTTTAAGGAGCTGGCAACGGTTGATCTAATGATCCATTAGAAGGAACCACGAATCATCCTTTTGAGTCATGGCTAGAATACAAAGTTAAGCTTTGGACAGTGCAAACAACGGACCGTATAACGAGTCGTGGTAGCATCCAATGACTCCTTCGTATGCCCGTGGGATCATCCAGTGCAGGTTCTCAGGGTGATTTCATTAAGGGTACTTTTGACCTTTTTATGCTCTAGGGTCGTAAAATGCGTCATTTCATTTATTTTTCTGGGCATGATGAGGTAGGTTAAGTCCCTCTTGCATAAGCCATTCCCATGCATGCAAATTAAGAATATTTTAGGGAGATCAACCATAGTTTCAAGCTTTTCCCTATCAATTCTCCATTGGGCATTCAAGGAACTCTAGAATCTGATCTTACCCAGGTATGTAGGTTTACAAATAGGTGTTCCCGTTCATACCCATGCCCATTCTCTATCAATTTATGAAAATCTATCAAAAATCTCTAGCGGTTTTGAATTCAATTTTTGTGAAAATCTAATGATTTACTAATGGGCTATTATGATTTGTGATTTACATCATATTCCATGGATTTTGATCAAATTTTACAACTATTTCGATTATAAATTTATTGATCCCGATTTATACTCAATTAAGCCTAATTATGCATGATCTGTGATGAATTGATTTATGATCTGTACTTCAATTGTTGATATTTACAAACCCAGCATGATCTATGATTTGAAATATGGATTATTCAAATACTCAACATGATTTGATGATCTACAAGTTATATGCATGATCTTCATGTATTCATGGGCCTTATGATTTATGAACTATTGATAATGAAAAGCATGTTTTCAAGTTACCCATGTTTATAAGCCTGTTTTGGAATGAATTGAGTATTCTAAAGCATGGTAAAGTATTGGGCAGTGCCCACATATTGAAGAATGATTTACGGTTTATGAAATGGACCTCATGATTTATCAATTTATGATGTTGGCCAACTAAAGGGCCTTTGATTATTGGCTAATCATATTTTAATGGGGATCAATGAATGATGAATGTTTATTTTAGCCATGAATCTTAATGAATGATGTTATTGATTTACGTATGACCCTAATATGCATGTTTTTGGGACTGTGTCTAGCACGAAGTAGCCCGGTGTTGAAAGGGCTACGTCGGTGTCTCATAACCACGTGTCATCATGGGTTTATAATGATACATTACAATGATAATTATCCTTTTTTGTGATATCACATAATGCACGTCCATCGCCTGGCAAGCCAGGGGTGACTCTACCAGCTTGAGTGAGATAGTTGGGGCATCATGAAAGGCTCTACCATGATGGTGTCGGTTATGACAAGTCCTCCTATTGTTCCACATGTTTTATGAATTGTTATGTTCATGATATTGGCTCAAGGGATAATATGATAAAATTTCTCTTATGATAATAATAATGAACTGTTTATGAATGATTTGAAAACCTTGAGCCTTACGTTATGTTACAATGTTTATGATATGAGCATGATGTCCCACTCTTATGATGTTTTATTATTTTTCACGTAATTTAAATGACTGTTTTACTTACCTTACATACTCGATACATTCCACATACTGACCGCATACTTTCTATGTTGTATCGTTCCACAATACAGGACTTGGATCTCAGGCTCATCCTCATCCTTAGACCATCTCGGGGTTATTATCAGCTTTGTTGGTGATTCCTCATATTCCAAAGGTTATTTGACTAGATATTTATATTATTCTATGCTTCAGTATTTGGCCGGGTTAGTTGGCGGTGTTGTCCCATGAATCCATCTTATGCAGTAGAGGCTTTATGACAGTATGTAGTACTTAGTTTATGTATATTTCTAGTACTTCCGATTGTTATGACATGCTATGATACTTTGACATTCTGTTATGCCTTATGTTCAGTCTTCCGCTTAAAGTGAATGAAGTTAGACGTACACTTATGCTATGGGTTGACTTGGGGCCTCTCGGGGTTCCTTGTCCCGTGTTACGATCCGGGTCTACGTTCGGGTCGTGACAAACTTTGTATCATAGACATAGGTTTTGAAGAGTCCTAGGGTGTCTGAAATCCGCATTAAGTAGAGTCTTTTTCATGTGTTGAAGCGCACCACACTTATGACGAAAAGGCTATGAGATGTTTAGGAAATGTTTCCTTCTTTCATGATCCATGTCATGCAATAAAAAGTCTTTCTATCGTTCTAATTTTTGTTATTTGCGATTGCAAAATCTTGGCTCCTAGAAAAATGAACAGAAGAAGAAATGGAAACAGTGAAGGCCACGGAGATGGCAACGTCAATGGGCATCAGCAAGCCCCACCAGTTCAGGAGCCCCAAGCACCAGAGCCAGTTGCCCGCACGGAGTTTCGGGAGGCTGTCCTGATGTTGGCACAAGCCTTGAATGCTCAGGTCAACCAGCAGGCTGCTGCGCATATCCCATAGAATGGCAATGCGGGAGCGGCCCGGATTAGATATTTCTTGAGGATGAACCCTTCGGAGTTCCTCGAGTCTAAGGTGGATGAAGATCCACACGATTTCATTGAGGTGATTGTTAAGATTACCCAGGTTATGGGGGTGAATGGGGTTTAATGTGTAGAGCTGGCCTCGTATCAACTGAAAGGGGTCACACATATGGTTCAAGCAGTGGAGAGATACTAGGGTAGTGGGTGCAGGCCTTATAGGTTAGGAAGAATTCCACGCGGTCTTTGATCGGCTTTTTCCCCGAGAGATGAGGGAGCTTAAGGCGGCTGAGTTTGTGAAATTGAAGCAGGGTGACATGTCAGTTCAGGAGTATGCATTGGAGTTCACCCGTATATCTAGGTATGAGCTAGAGTTGGTGGCAGAAAAAAGGGCTCAGGTGAGCCGCTTCATGCATGGAGTGGCGGACTACCTGGATAAGGACTGTAGGATCGCCATATTGCATCGAGATATAGAATTTCCGCAGACTGTGTTTCATGCTCACCAAATAGAGTCCGTGTATCAGAGGCAGAGAGAGGCTAAGTGGGCCAGGATCGAAAGTTATGGGAATTCTCAAGTCAGATCAGGGGGTGGACAGCGTCAGTAGTCCCATCATCGGTCTATTTCTCTAGCACCATCATCGGCCAGTACACCGTCTAGATTCTGAGAGATCGAAGGAGCAGCGCTACAGATTCAAGAGGTCAGGGTAGCATGCAGATAGAGTGCACTTTCCCATCTTGTGCAAAGTGCAACAAGAACCACTCTAAGAAGTGCCTAGTTGGCATGTATGCTTGTTCCAGGTGTGGAAAAAACCTAGACACAGAATCAGGGATTTCCCTTCATCCAGATCATGGGGTGGTGGAGTCCTTACGCCAGCATCCAGTTCAGCCCCTTCCGCCGTACATCCTCCTCAGCAGGGTGCCTCAACTTGTTCAGCCGGCGGTCAGCGCCAAAACTGGTTCTATGCATTAGCACCCCGCCAGGAGTAGGAGGTATCCCCGAATGTGGTCACTGGTATGTTATGAGTTTCCATATATATGTTTATGCATTTCTAGATCCGGGGCAACCTTGTCTTTTGTGACTCCTTACATTGCTAATAGCTTTGGAGTTAGTACCGAGAGTCTGTAAGAATCATTTTTAGTTTCTACTCCTATTGGTGATTTAGTTGTAGATAGGCGGGTGTATAGAGGATGAACAGTCACTATATTGCATAATGTCACTCCTCAGACTTTGTAGAGTTAGCCATGACAGACTTCAACATTATTCTTGGCATGGATTGGTTGTATGCGTGTTATGCTTCAATAAATTGTAAAAATCATGCAGTGGAGTTCCATTTTTCAGGTGAGTCAGTCTTTGAGTGGAAGGGTAGTTTGGTGGTACCTATAATACCCAGGAAGCCCAAATATCGGACCCCGGAGTTTAAATGGTAAAAAGATAAAGTTGACGTTGCAGACTCAGGACGAGTCAAGAGACGCTCGTGAGGACAGCCCACGAGTCGTCAGGTGACTCGTGGGGAGGCCAAGGATGAGTTTGGGATGTTGGAAGAAGAAGGGTCCCATGGACATGGTAATGACTTATGGTTAGACCCCACGAGTCGTTCGGTCAGTCGTGGGGTGGGGAGAAGGAAAAGAGAAGGAAGAAGAATAGTGTACTTCATGAATGGTGACCACGAGTCGTGGACACCCCTAACGAGTCCTGGTGTTAATCATTATGAGCCCAGAAAACAAGGTAAGGCAGTGCACCTGACGAGCGAGGGAACGAGTCGTCGCCCTAGACCACGAGTCGTCAGGTCGTTCGTTAGGACCACCTAACAGTAATTTCCTGTGAGTTTAATAAGGGCCTTTTCATAATCCCTAACTTCCTAAAGCTTATACTATGTCGTTTGAGGCTCATTTTAGTGGGTTTCAAGAAAGGAAAACCTGTTCTAAGTTATTTCCTTCTATGCATGCAAACTTGAGAGGTTGAGGAGGTGATCTAGAGAAAGCCTTCAAGGTTTTCATTCAAATCCTTCTTGGGCAATAGAAGAAGTGGTAGAATCAATCCCTTCAAGGTAGGTAGGGTTATAAGTGGGTGATTCCTTCCACACCCACGCCCAATTTATATCTAAATATGAGACTTTCCTATGATCAAGTTATGGGGCTTTTACCCATATGCATGAATCTTAAATTTCTTTACATGGGTATGAAATGATTATGATTTTATTATGAAGTTGTGAAGCATGGGCTGATTTTCTAATGATTTTAATTAAATTATGTTTCTATGCCTTATGAATGTTGAAGGCCATTGGTGATATGATCATGAAAAGTGAGATTTGTGAAGCATAAGTGATAATGATGAGATATTATGATGAAAAGCATGATTTGAAGATACCCATGTTTATAATTATGTTTTCGATGAGAATTGGGTATTTCAAAGTATGATAAAGCTTTGGGCAATGCCCACATGTTAAGTTTAAATGATGATTTTCCCAAACTAAGCTTACCACGTTATTTTGGAGCGAAGGCTCCCATATTCTATATTCTAGCTTATGGTATGTTTTGATTTAAATCTTCCTATGCATAAGTTACCACATGATTTTGGAGAAAAGGCTCCCAAGTATGTTTTCGACTTGTGGTATGTTTTGAACTAAAGCTTCTCATATGCATGATTTCATATTTGAGATGTATTTGATTATTAAGCTTCATCAATAGACAACGTTGAGCTTCGTTATATACGATGTGGAGCATTTCATGTTTTTGGGAGAAGCGTCAAGCACTAAGAGGGCTAAGGTTCGATCACCATATGCCTCAGAATTACATGCCAACGTAGGTTGATACTATTATATGACTTAGGACCTCCATTGTGAGTTTTACCTTGACCTAATGGGTCTTCATATCGATATCAATATCATGGTAGAGTTCTTAGCCCTGGAAAGGCTTTGGATAGCTCTGCACACTTGAGTGTGATAGTCGGGACCATGTAAGCTCTATCGTAGTATGTCGGTTAAGTGATGAGTCTCCCATTATTCTATATGATTCAGTTATGCATATTCATTACTCATGGCTATTATATACTCATGCAGGTTATAAAAGTAAGGTTTGACTAAATGTTCAACTTTTCTATAAATGTCATATTTCAGCTTTCAGTCATTCGAGTCAGTTTGATGTTATAAAGCTATGGAGTGTCATGTTATGAAAAGATCATGATTTCATAAAGAATACATGCAAGCCCTACTCACAGTTTACTGATGTTTACGTTTAAATATCACATTGTGTTTAAAAGAATTTTTTACTTTATCGGTTTTACTAACTTTGCATACTCGATACATTCCATGTACTGACCGCATACTTTCTATATTGTATCATTTCATGATACAGGACCCGGCTCTCAGGTTCAGCCCCGCTCTTAGGCAGCTTATCAGAGTTAGTGTCTTCTTATTGGTGAGTCCTCATCTTCTGAGGACTAGACTATCTATCTTTTCTTTATGTATTTCTATTTTTAGCTTGTTGAGTTAGTTGGAGTCTTGTCCCATCAACTCATCAGGCTTAGAGGCTATTCATACATATATATGTATTCAGCTTCGGATTTATATTCTTATGTTATGTTCAAGTTAGACATCCTCTATGAATGTATTGATGGTTATTCAGTTCTTGATTGAGTTAGCTGTATGCTTATGCCATGGGTCGACTTGGGGTCCCTCGGGGCTCCTTGTCCCGTGTCGCGATTCGGGCCTCCATTTGATTCGTGACAAACTTGGTATCATAGCCATAGGTTTGATGTGTCCTAGGTTGTCTGAAAGTCTTTTAAGTTGAGTCTTTTTCTTGGCTATAAAGCACGCCACACTTATGACGATGAGGCTACGACACATTTAGGAAATGTTCCCTTCATTCAGATCTATGTCATGCGATGAAAAGTCTTTCTGTCCTCCTAATTTGTGCTATTCGCAGTTGCAGAATCATGGCTCCTCGAAGAATGAACGGAAGGAGGAATGGAGATGGTGAAGGACACAAGAATGGCAATTGTCATGGGCATCAGCAAGCCCTGCCAGTTCAGGAGCCTAAGGTACCGGAGCCAGCTGCTCATGCTGAGTTCAGGGACACTATTCAAATCCTTGCGCAGGCCTTGACTTCTCAGGTCAATCAACAGGCTGTTGTGCATGTTCCGCGAAATGGCAACGCAGTAGCAGCTCAAGTCAGAGACTTCTTATGGATGAAACCACCAGAGTTCCTTGGGTCCAACGTGGATGAGGACCCACATGAGTTCATGGATGAGATTTTAAAGATCACCCAAGTCATAGGGGTAAATCGGGCTGAATTGACTGAGTTGGCCTCTTATCAGTTAAAAAGGGCATCCGTTTTCGCCAATGGAAAGATAGCAAGGTCACAGGAGCAGGTCTGGTCACTTGGGAAGAGTTCTATGTTGCATTTCTAGATCGGTTCTTCCCTCAGGAAATGAGGGAACTGAAGACAGCTGAGTTCATGAATTTGAAGCAAGGGAGAATTACTGTACAAGAGTATTCCCTTGAGTTCACTCGACTATCGAAATATGCCCCAGAGTTGATAGCCGATTAGAGGATGCAGTTGAGTAGGTTCGTCCATAGGGTAGCGGGTTATTTGGACAAAGATGGTAGGACTGCAAGTCTTCACCAAGATATGTAGTTTCCTCAGATAGTGATGTACGCCCAGTAGATGGACGCAGCACACTCGAGGGAGAGGGAGGCTAGGAAGGCTAGGACCAAGGACCATAGATTCTCTCAGTAGAGGTCTGGTGGGGGGAACTGTCAGCAGACCCACCAGTGAACATCAGCCCCAACATCTTTAGCGTTGAGGGCGGGTATAAAGCTTGAGGGGTCCTAGCAGTATACCTATAGATTCCAGCATTCCATCTTATCGCAAGTGTGGTAAGCGGCACACAGGCCGATGTTTGGGAGGTTCAGGTGCTTTTTTTTGGGTTTGGGCAGCCTGGACACAAGCTTAGAGATTGTCCAGCTGCGAGACAGAATCAGGTTGGGGGCCAAGGCCCAGATTCTAGCTCAGCAGTCCCTCCCGCACGCTCAGCACATCAGGGGGCATCTACTAGAACAGCTAGCGGTAGAACAGATTATATGCTTTAGCATCCCATCAGGAGCAAGAGGTTTCCCCTGATGTGGTCACTGGTATGTTCCGAGTTTCCCATATTGATGTATATGCTTTTATAGATCCGAGGGCTACCTTTTCTTTTGTGACACCTTATGTGGCCAGTAGCTTTAGAGTCACTCCCGAAGTCCTGTCAGAATCCTTTTCAGTTTCTACTCAAGTAGGTGACTCGGTTACAGCTAGACGGGTGTATAGAGGTTGCCCAATCTCAGTACTTTATAGGATCACCACAGCATATTTGATAAAGTTAGCCATGACCGATTTTGATATTATTTTTTGCATGGATTGGCTATTTGCATTCTTTGATTTAATTAATTGTAGAACCCGAGCAGTAGAGTTCAAATTTCTGGGTGAGCCAGTCTTAGAATGGAAGGGTAGTTCAGTTGTGCTTGTTCTTTGATTCATTTACTACAATAAGGCCAGGAAGATGATTTCTAAGGGTTGCATGTACCATCTAGTTAGGGTTAAGGATGTCGAGTCTGAGACCCCGACTATCTAGTCAGTTTCAGTAGTAAGTGAGTACCCCAAGGTCTTTTCCAATGATTTGCCAGGTGTTCCTCCCGAATGGGAGATTGATTTTGGTATTAACCTTCTTCCCAAAACATAACCTATATCTATTCCTCCCTACAACATGGCTTCAGCTGAGCTAAAAGAGTTGAAAGAACAATTGAAGGACTTGTTAGATAAGGGCTTCATTAGACCGATCAAGTCTCCACGGGGTGCACCAGTTTTATATGTCCGGAAGAAGGATGGTTCACTTAGGATGTGCATTGTCTATCGGCAATTGAACAAGGTCACTGTTAAGAACATGTATCCTTTACCTAGGATCGATGATTTGTTTGATCAGCCTCAAGGTGCCAAGTGTTTCTCAAAGATAGATCTCAAGTCTGGATATCATCAGCTCAAGAGTTTGGGAGAGTGATATCCCGAAGACATCCTTCAGGACGCGGTATGGTTAGTATGAGTTTTTAGTTATGTCCTTTGGACTAACAAATGCTCCTACAACTTTTATAGACCTGATGAACAGGGTGTTCAAGCTGTATCCAGACATGTTCGTGATTGTGTTCAGCGATGACATCCTTATATGTTCTCGGAGTGAGGAGGAGTATGCCACTTATTTGAGAGTAGTGCTTCAGACCCTCAAGGATCGTCAGTTGTATGCCAAGTTCAGCAAGTGCGAGTTTTGGTTGAACAAAGTAGCATTTTTGGGCCATGTGGTATCAGGCGAGAGCATAAAAGTAGATTCTTAGAATATGGAGGCGGTAAATAATTTGCCCACACTAGTGAATCCCTCGGATATTCGGAGTTTCATGGGTTTAACTGGTTACTATCAGAGATTCGTTGAGGTTTTCTTATCTATTGCAGCACCATTGACCAAGTTGACTCAGAAGAAGGTGAAATTCCAATGCTCGGGGGTGTTCGAGAAGTGCTTCCAAGAGTTGAAGACTTGACTCACTTCTGCACCGGTGTTGACCCTAGTCGAGGCACCCAATGGATTTATGGTGTAGTGCGATTCTTCAAGGATCGGACTTGGGTGTGTGTTGATGCAGCATGGGAAAGTGATAGCATATTCCTCAAGACAGTGGAAAGTCAATGAGAAGAATTACCCAACTCATGTCCTTGAATTGGCTGCGGTGGTATTCGCCTTAATGAAATGGCGGCATTATTTATATGGGGTCCATATGGATGTGTTTAGGGACCACAAGAGCTTAAAATATGTGTTCATGCAGAAAGAACTCAATCTACGAAAAAGGAGGTGGTTAGAGTCACTCAAGGACTATGATATGAGTGTTTTTTACCATCCGAGTAAAGCTAACGTGGTAGCGGACGCACTTAGTAGGCTCTCTATGGAGAGTGTGTCCCATGTGGATGAAGGAAAGAACGAGTTGGTGAAAGATGTACATCGACTCGCAAGGTTGGGAGTTAGGTTGGTCGACCTGATCGATGGCGGTGTTGTTGTCCAAAATGGATCATAATCGTCATTGGTGACTCACGTGAAAGCTAGACAAGAGGAGGATCTGATTTTTGTCGCGACCCAAATGTAGACCCGGATCGTAAAGTGGGACAAGGAACCCTGAGAGGCCCCAAGTCGACCCATGGCATAAGCATACATCTAACTTCATTCATTATAAGCGGAAGATTAATCACAAGGCATAGTAGAAACTTAAACATAATCATAGCATATAGTAACATTCGGAAGTTCTAGATGAATACAAGCTGAGTTCTACATACTGTCTGAAAGCCTCTACTACATATGATGGATTGAACGGACAACACTCCAACTAACCCGAATAAATACTGAAACATAAAATAGCATACCATCTATCAAACATCCCTCGGAACATAAGGACTCACCAATAAGCTGAAGTCAAACTTTGAGATGATCTAGGTAGGAGGGTGAGCCAGAGAGTCGGGTCCTGTATCATGAGATGATACAACATAGGAATTATTCGGTCAGTATGTGGAATGTACCGAGTATGCAAAGTAAGTAAAATGGACATTTAAAATTTGTAAAAACTCATAAATCAACATAAGATTAGGACATCATGCTCATATCATAATTATCATTACATAACATATCACAGGGCTCAAGGTTTTCAAAGCATTCGTAATAGAATCAAAATAATAATCATAAGAGGAAAGCCGTATAAAACATAACTTGATCATATATACATAATCGCAGACATGCATAAATCATAAGGAATAATGGGAGATTCCCTTAACTGACATACCCCACATGAGCACACATGGAGCCCGACTTGTAAACCAAATCAAGAGGCTGTTTGTACCTTGCCAAGTGTAGAACCATGAAAGATGTGATCACACATGAAAAGGGCTATTTGGGCCAGGGGACAGTTACAAGGGAGGTCACAACATACTTACAGTGGCACGTAGTTTATAAGATCTAGGGCAAGACCTAGGCCCCGAACCTACACGGTGGTCGATACTACTCCCAAAACATATATAGTGCTCATAGTATAACATATGCATGAATTCATGGGCTATTTAATTCATGATAATCATAACATACTTGTAAATATGGTAACTAGCCATGAAGCAAGGCCCGTGAGTCGGACAAAACTTAATTCATAAATCGTAATTTTCATGCATTCTTGAAAATCATATGTATAACTTGTAAATCATCAAATCTTAATGGGTATTTGAATAAATCCATATTTCAAATCATAAATAATGCTGGGTTTGTAAATATCAATAATTTAACTAAAGATCATAACCCCATTGATAATAGAACATATATAATTAGGCTTAATGCAGTAGAAATCAAAATCATAATTTTATTATCAAAATAGTTGTAAAATCATATCAAAATTCATAAAATATGATGTAAATCACAATTTAGAACAACCTATTGTTAAATCAATAAAATTCCATAAGATTGGAGTTAAAACCCATGAGAGTTTTGATAAATTTTTCATAAATTAATAGAGATTGAGCATGGGTGTGAATGAAAACACCCATTTGTAACCCTACATACTTGAAGATAGCTGAATCTTACTCTCCCTTGAATGCCCAAAAAGGAAATGAAAGGAATTGAAGAAGAAAACCTCGAATCACCCTTTGATCACCTCTTTATTCCCGTGCATGCATGAATGATGACTTAGGATAGTTTTTCCCCTCTAAAACCCACCTTTCATAGGGTAAAAAGACGTAAATTTAGGCTTCAGGAACTTAGGAATTATGAAAAGGTCCTTACTAGTTCAAAGAAAATTAACTGCCAGGGGACCCAACGAGGGACCCAGCGATTCGTCCCCACTGGCCATGACTCGTGGCCTTGAGTCGTGATGTACACTGCCCAAAATCATAGGGGACCCCATGAATCATGGTGGCTGACCACGACTCATGGTCACCACCCGTGATCCCACTGCCTAAAACTAATAGACATGTACCCAGTCCAAGCCACGGGTGACCACATGAGTCGTGTGGTCTGACCATGACTCGTGGTCACATCTGTGGTCTTCCCTAGGCCATGACAATTCCTTGATTGACCAGGAATCACTTCACGACTTGTGGTCTCTCCTCACAGGTCATCTAATGACCTGTTATGTGACCTGGTGCAGAATTTCAGTTTTTCTCCATTTCAACTCTTGGATATGATCATTGGGCTTCTGGGATATAACATGGCCTAGACCAGTTAGTCCTTTAGGGATCAGGAGTTTCTTGGCTTAGCTGGTTATTACCAGAGGTTTGTGGAAGGGTTTTCATCCATTGCGACAACATTAACTAAGTTGGCCCAGAAGAAAGTGAAGTTTCAATGGTCGGAGGCCTGTGAGAAGAGCTTCCAAGAGTTGAAGACTCACCTCACCTCAGCACCGGTGTTTGCTCTACCTAAGAGTACTAATGGGTTTGTGCTATATATGACACCTCAAGGATCGGCCTTGGTTTTGTATTAGTGCAGCACTAAGGTTATAGCCTACGCTTCCAGGCAACTTAAGATCCATGAGAAAAACTATCTGATTCACGATCTTGAGTTGGAAGAGGTAGTATTTGCCTCGATGATTTGGAGACACTATCTGTACGAGGTCCATGTGGATGTATTTACGAACCACAAAAGCCTACAATACGTGTTTACCCAGAAGGATCTAAATCTACGTCAAAGAAGATGGTGGGAGCTTCTTAAGGAGTAAGATATGAGTGTCCTTTATCATTCGGGCAAGGCTACTGTAGTGGAAGACGCTCTTAGCAGGCTTTCTATAGAGAGTGTGTCCAATGCAGATGAGGGGAGGAAAGAATAGGTGAAGGAGGTGCATCGGCTTGCACGACTAGGAGTTCATCTTGTTGACGCGGTAGATGGTGGTGTCATTGTTCAGAATGGATCAGAATATTCTTTGGTGACTGAAGTAAAGGCTAGGCAGGACAAGGATCCTATTTTGTAAAGCTGAAGGAAGCAGTTCAGATTAGAAAGTTGAGGTATTTTCCTAAGGGAGAGATGGTTTACTTTGGTACCAGGTTCGCTTGTGTGTCTCGGGTGATGGTGATTTGAGAGACCGGATGTTGCATGATGCTCATAGTTCCTGATATTCTATACATCCAGGTGCCACCAAGATATACCGTGACCCACGAGAAGTCTATTGGTTGAATAGCATGAAGAACGACATAGCAGAGTTTGTGGCTAAGTGTCCGAATTGTCAACAAGTGAAAGTTGAGCATCAAAGACCTACAAGTGTTCATCAAGACATTAGTATCCCATCTTGGAAGTTAGAGGAAATCAATATTGACTTCATTATGGGGTTGCCTCATATTCGTCAACAGTATGACTCCATATGGGTGATTGTAGATAGGTTGACTAAAGCATCTCATATTCTAACCATTAAAATTACTGATTTAGCAGAGGATTATGCCAAACTATATATTCGGGATTTAGTTCGATTTCATGGAGTTCCCTTGTCCATCATATCAGATAGGCAACGTCACTTTCGATATAGTTTATAGCCTAAACATAGGCTTATCGAAAGACGGCCAGAAACTCGCTATTTTTCAGAGGTCCAGAAGGGAGAAATATTCACTTCACAGCTAGGAACGCATAGACACTAATTTAGAGCAATTCCACTTACCTTAGCTCGGTGGCTCGATGATTCGTCGGCCGTATTCTACGAAACTAAATTCGTAGGAATGCTCTCTGCTGCTAAATACCTCGGTATCTGGAATTAATTTGAGTTTGGGCCGCGTTTAGCAGCGTAATCGAGCGATAATATATATTTCCTCTTCGTCCTCCTCTGTTTTGCTGCATTCTCTGGAAATTTTATAAAGTTTTTATCATTTAAAACCGAAGTGAGGCTTTATATACTTGGGCCTGGACAAGGCCAACGTGTCACAGAGCCATCGCGGAGGCCTCTCCTCCGTGACACGCTGCCATCGCGGAGGGGCTCTGCCTCGGCTCCTTCTGCGATGGTTCGACGGGCTTCTCATCCGATCTTTTCCCGGGCCTTTCTCCAACACGTATGGCCTTCAAATATGCTTAACCAACGTGGGAATAGGTCATCTGAGTGCCGGGAATTCTACGGGGTGTAACATTCTCCCCCCCCCCTTAAAAACATTCGTCCTCGAATGTACACTGTTATCTGGAGGATTACTTACTTACTTTCTGGAAAAAAAAAATTTTGGCAGAGTTTCCCCTGTAATATGGACTATCGCAAAAACCTGAAATGCAGAAAAGTCCAACACAGGCACTGCACATAATATTCTAGGATCCACTGGATAATTAAATATCAATCTGTCTCACTTATACATACAGGACCATAAGATACTACATAGCAATAATACGGACATACCTATCGCTTAAATGGGTGAGGATATCTGGTCCTCATATCTGCTAATCTGTTTGTCTAGGCTAGCTACTGGAACCTCTTTGCAGGCCAGCTTTTTCGTAACCAGAATATTCTGGACTGGGACTACTCTGGACGGGTCTCCTATGCATTTCCTCAGCATAGTTACATAGAAGACCGGATGAATGGATTCTAATTCTGGAGGCAATTTCGATTAATGGTAAATGATCATTTTTGGCTATTATTGAAATCTAGCACACACGCTCGCAACATGTCTTCGAGCGTCTGAATTGTGCGCTCAGCCTGCTCATCTGTCTGAGGATAGAACGCTGCACTTAAATTAATCTGCGCTCCCAAACTCTTCTGAAATGACTGCCAGAATCTAGCTATGAAGTGTGCTCCTCTGTCTGAAATAATGGCTACTGGTATTTCATGTAATCTGACTATCTTTCTGATATGCAACTCAACATAATCTTCAGCCGAGAAAGTAGTTCTTACTGGCAAGAATGAGCTGATTTTTGTCAATCTGTCACTTATCACTCATATAGAGCCATGTCTGTGTTTAGTACGGGGAAATCTTGCTACAAAATTCATATTCACCGCTTCTCATTTCCAAAGAGGCACAGCTATGTTCTAAATTAACCTGCCTGGTTTCTGATATTCTTCCTTCAACTGTTGGCAGTTAGGACACTGGACTACCAGTAGTCCTTTTTAATGTCATGGTACTTCTTTGTCGTATCGGGATGAAGAGAATAGCGGGCGCAATGCGCCTCACTCATAAATTGCTGGCGATGCCCCAAAATATCTGGAGCGCAATGCGGCCTTTATATCGCCACACTTCATCCCCGGTTATCTGAAAATATGTCATCTCTCCTTACTGAATCTTATGTTTAAATTGAACCTGGCTAGAGTTTCTATATTGCCGTTCCTTTACTTCCACCACTAACAATAACGTTGCGGCATTCTGTATTATCGTTTTGTTATCCTTTATTTCTGCTATGTGACTGGCTAACTAGCTAACTGGTGTAATCCTCGAGTCTATCCTCGCTGTTCAGGCAGTTCAGGCTAAGGGCATCTGCCACCACATTAACCCTTCCTAGGTGATACAAAATCTTCCCTTTCTAAAGCATAAACTACTGCCGCTAGCTCCAGATCAGGGGGTAAGGTAATTCTTTTCATGTTTCTTCAACTGCCTGAAAGCATAAACTATTACTTCACCATGCTGCATCAACCCTCTGTATCTCCTGGTGATACTAACACTGGAGCTGATGTTAACCTGGCTTTTAACTCTTGGAAGTTCTACTCACACACCTTAGTCTACTAAAACTTTGCTGCCTTCTGTGTCGATCTAATCAGAGGTGCGGCTAAGGTGGAAAATCCTTCCACAAACCCTTTGCAGTACTCGGCTAACCGCAGGGACTGCGTACTTCGATCGGAGTGGTAGGTCTAGCCTATGTCTTCACTACTTCAATTTTCTGTGTATCTATCTGTACACCATCCTCCGACACAATGTGACCAAAAAGACTACTAAACTCAACCAAAGTTCACATTTACAAAATTTGACATATAACTGACGGTCATACTGGTTTATCATGCCGGTGAATCTGACAAGTAGTCTACCGGTATGATTAGAGCTTATCTGGCCTTCTGGCCGCATGCTAAGGCCACTTGTTGCTAAGGTAACCTTGAACGACTATCTGCACACCGTGTGCCCGTATCTGATCAGGGGGTCCTGATACTGTTCATGACCTCTAATGATCTGGCTGCATAACCCTACATAACTGAATAGTCGGGTTGAATGACCCGAACGTGGCAGTAGTCTAATAATGCTCTAACTGTACTACTTGAGTGCTTATAGTTCGTGCATAACCGCAACCTCGTGGGCATCTAATTACTCTGTTATTTTACTTGAACCACTGTAAGGCTGGACTTAATCAACTTACTCCCAGGCGATCAATCTCTGGATCATCACGAGGAGTCTACTGATCCCCTGGTCTTAATAAACACTGTGCTAGCAGGGTACTATCAATTTCTTATGCCTTGTGTGTATCCACTTGGATTTATACTGCTATTCTGGGGGATTCTCAGTCTTATGAGCTGTTCTGTAAATACTGGCCTTCTGCTAGGGCTCTATATCTAAATATCTTACGAACACCAGCTGAAATACTAATCTATCGCTGACTACTGATGTGGACCCTTCCTTGGGGTACCTACGGGTATTTTGACTGGGACGGCCGGCTGACTTATGGGGTGTTCTACATAACAACTGCTAGGTTGACTAAGGCCGACTGTCGCCCACAAGGCTGGGAAAATGACATCCGACCACTTAACATGCTAGAACAATTCTGATATTGCTAATCTCTGAAATTTGCCTACTCGGCCTCTAATCCTGGTTCTGGCACACGCACTATTGTTACCAATCTTCAGGGATGCCTCCCTGCTAACGCAGGCGCCAATTGGTCGGTAGACTGTCTAACTGTGCCCTTATCATCTAGCCATCTGCTTTAGGCCATTAACTCTGGTAAACTCCTAGAGCCTGGATCTAACAACAACAAATAAGTCTTTTAATCTAATAACTGAGAACTGAGATAGTTTAAGTTTCTATGACTTCATACGTAACTCACACTTAATCTGCCCTCTCTCTTCTTCTTTTCTTTCTTTCTTCTCCCTCTTTCTTCTCCTTTTCTCTCTTTTTTTTTTGGTCCCCCAATGAAATTTGTATAGGCTTTCTATTACTAATCAGCATCTGTGATTGTAGCCCTTATAGGTAGCCACTCACAACCTATCTATTATCTGTATATCTATATATCGCTGGCTACGTACAATATGTACTGATTCCTGCGGTAATTCATAATTTCTGACATGCTCTGCTGAATCTCATATCATACATGATACATTGCTTCTTACGGCCTAATAATATCTTCTACCCTGACTTATCATTTCATTACATTGTCACCCCATTCTGAAAGTAACAAACATAACCATTCTAGTTATTGTCTGCTATTTAAAATCCCGCCACTCTGCGAGGTGGGGGTCGACGCTCGAATCCTGTAGCCTTACTGGGCATATATTGAGAGCCCATGACTGTCTGCTGGGCCTTATCTCCAGGATACACTAAATTAGAATTGTTGTATCGGTAACTTCTTAACTTTTCCATAGCGGACATGCTGCGGTATTCTGAACCGCAATCTTACTGTCAGCGCGAAGCTTAATCCTTAATACGATACTTTATCAATCCGGGGTAGTTCTAATTTCCCCACAAGGTCTGACATTCCTGCTTCTTCCTCTCACCTTGCTTAGACTGAACTCTGGGGTTCAAGGTACCTGCCTTTCATTGCTAATGAGATTACCGATCAAGCCTCGGCCTATACTTCTTCTGGCGTATAGGGCGGACTTGGCCTCTTTTTTTTTTTTGACTTAAACTTGGCTATTATTAGGCATTCATCACTAGCAGGTCTGTTACCCCTACTTCGGGTAAGCTAACAGTCTTACTTTCTTTACTGGCTTATTATCATAAGGGTCTGCATAACTTACGTAATCATAAGGGCTCTTTATAATTTCTAATACTTACTAGGATCAATCAGCCCATCTTTACTTACCACTGGATTCGGCAACCCCATCTCAAGTCTTATGCCCCTTTACTATACTGGCATCAATACCAAGAGGTGGGAATAGCCCTTTTCTTATTGTAACAAATAAAAGCACTTAACTGTACCATATCCAAAAAGATATATTTGGGATTCCTGCATTTTTCTCTCTTTCTTATACTTACCTGATGGTCTGACCTTATCTGTAATCATAATTAGATCTTATGTAACTAATAAGTAAATCAACTCATATGTACATTATACTGCTGACTTACTATTCTGACGTTATCAACGTATACTAGGAATAATGCCGATAAAGGTATCACGCTGGGAGGTCTCTGATACCTCCTCCTGCTGCTGTAGTTATCATATAACTGACTGATGCCCTCTTCCGTTGCTATTTCTGATCTTCTGCCTGTGATAGGGTAATGCTGATCTGCCTTTGTATCTGTAATCAAAGAATACGGTAAGTTCTCAGGGACTCAACCCTATATTGTACCGCTCTAAAGCACGACTGACTGAGAAAGAAGGGTAACCATCATATCATGCCTCGCAGCCTCCTGCCTATAGTATATGGTGCACAACACATCCATAGACAAGACTCTACTTAGCACGGCTTGCAGACTCCCTGGGACACGACCTGCTCTGATACCAAGTTTGTCACACCCCACCTTGGGGGGTATGACTGGCACCTGGTGCCCTACTAGGACCTGACCTGCTGAACTTGTTAAGCCTGGGCGCATCTGGCGCCTGGCTGGCTCTAACTCACATTTCTGGAAACAAAGGGCTATATAACGGCTGTAAATACAGCCCCCGGCCCATTGGCCTATAGCCTTCTGTACCTGTATTACAGCTGACCAGAAACATGTTAATTCAGGGGAACCTATGCGGGCCGATAAGGCCACCATGCTGTCTAGTTATCTGTAACTCAAACATAACATACTGAAAAGCTACGTGACCGGCAAGGTCACCACTACTGGCAAACTATGGCCCCACACGGCCATTACAAAAGAAAGAAAGGAGTAAAGGCAACTATACAACTGCACGGCCTCACACGACCGGCTCATCTGACCACAGGGAATACATACAGACTGCAAGCCTCTAAGAAGAATAATAGAAATGATCGGGACAGGGCCCCGACCTACCCGTACTGTACAACAAAAGGAACTGAACTACACCTCTAGAAATTCAGTCTTCGGATGACAGGAGCTGAATACTCAACCGCTGGTGGGGATCACGTGGTATCGCCTGCTCGTCTATGCGTATCTGCAGGCAAGTAATGCAGCGCCCCACTGGGCGTCAGTACCGCTGGTACTGAGTATGTAAAGCAAACTGAATACAGCTGAATACAGGTAATATAACTAAAAATTCTGAATAGCAGGAGATAACTGAATCTGTAAGAACTGAAGGGATATCTGAAATCAATAACATAACTGTCGAAACTGGAATAAGAAGAACTAGATTAACTATCTAATGGTGTAGATCGTACCTGTTCTTAATCATGCTGGAGGGAGTAGGTGTCATTTCTGGAGACGTATCATTCTACTACTAATCTGCCCGTATCTACTTTAATATAACATAACATACATAACGTAACATGGCATACACAACCTTACCCGGCCCCCATAAGCCGGGAGGTACAATCAACACAGAATCTATACCCCTACCCCGATCATCCCATCTCCTATACTGGCTGTAAGCATCCTGCCGGTCCCCTGGGTATGCACTTGGGCTCGCTGAGCCCCTGACTATAACTGCATCTGTGTCCGGAGGACTCCTGAATCTGCACCCGGGCGTATCCGCTCGACTGGGGTGTGTAAGGGTCGATCAAGGCACAAATATGGGGAAAAACTGGCATCCCATCTTCGTCCCCTGGCGGGACGGCATGCCACTCCGTAGAGTGACGTATCCTCGTCCTCTGGCGGACGAGTCGATACAGCTATTAACCCTGGGCGGTCGTGGATGCTAGGTAATCCAACGGTCTCAACTGGTAATACTGTCTGGGTATCTCACATGCTGAGGCTAATAGGGATAAAGTATCATATATATTACATGCTGGGCTACTGATAGTAATCTGTACGTATTTAATACGTGCTGAGGCAAGTAAAGATGTATAAATATGAATATAGTCTCCTGCTGGACTGTACTGGGCAAATGCTATATAAGATAATGTTTCTGCTGAAAACTCTGCTATTTGCTAAGTTTCTGTATACACTATATGCTGGACTAGTGATAGAAATATGTACACACTTGATACATGCTGAGGCTGGAAGTACTATATATATATGTATGAATATAATCTTTCTGCTGAACTATGCTGTATACTGATTTTCTATAGTAACCTGATTTACTATTCCTGACATGCTTTCTGAACTTCATTTTAGCCTGCTATTCTATTTCTGAAGTGCTTTACGGATACTGTACCACTCCGCGGGGTTTCAGCTGAACACAACAATATCTTAACATGGCATATTACATCACACACTGAATATACTGGGCAATCTCTAACGCTTGCGTTAGAATCTATATCATACTGATAGGTTCCATACACATTACAACCCAATGTTTCTCACATCGTACCAACATTCATAATAACACAATAAACGACTTCTGAACATTCTACTGGTCCGTAATTTGTTACACTACACTGATATTACTTAACTTGCCGAAGGAAACTAACTTTACATACCTTATTCGTGAGCTATTCGTCTGTCGGACGAGGCTCGGCCGATACTTCAACTGTTTTCTCCCAACTGCATTCATCAATATGTCAATCAATACTAAATACAACTTTGTTTCAAAAGGCAATGTCACTTTCGATATAGTTTATAGCCTAAACTTAGGCTTATCAAAAGACGGCCAGAAACTCGCTATTTTTCAGAGGTCCAGAAGGGAGAAATATTCACTTCACAGCTAGGAACGCATAGACACTAATTTAGAGCCATTCCGCTTACCTTAGCTCGGTGGCTCGACGATTCGTCGGCCGTATTTTACGAAACTGAATCCGTAGGAATGCTCTCTGCTGCTAAATACCTCGGTATCTAGAATTAATTTGAGTTTGGGCCGCGTTTAGCAGCGTAATCGAGCGATAATATATATTCCCTCTTCGTCCTCCTCTATTTTGCTGCGTTCTCTGGAAATTTTATAAAGTTTTTATCATTTAAAACCGAAGTGAGGCTTTATATACTTGGGCCTGGACAAGGCCAACGTGTCACGGAGCCATTGCGGAGGGGATCTGCCTCGGCTCCTTCCGCGATGGTTCGACGGGCTTCTCGTCCAATCTTTTCCCGGGCCTTTCTCCAACACGTATGGCCTTCAAATATGCTTAACCAACGTGGGAATAGGTCATCTGAGTGCCGGGAATTCTACGGGGTGTAACATCATTTAGCTCTCATCGAATTTACATATAATAACAGTTACCATTCCAACATTCAAATGGCTCCGTTTGAGGCTATTTATGGGCGGAAGTATAGATCACCTATTTATTGGTTTGAAATTGGTAAAACTACATTGATAGGACCAGATTCAGTTCATGAGGCTAGTGTGAAAGTTCATCTTATAAGGTAAAGGTTGAGAATATCTTAGAGTCGTTAAAAGTCCTATGCAGATGTGAGGAGGAGAGAACTTGAGTTTGAAGTTGATGATTGGGTATTTTTTGAAGGTATCTCCCATGAAGGGAGTGATGAGATTCGGAAAGAAGAGGAAACTTAGTCCACGCTATGGTTTCCCATACGGGATTGTGGGACGTGTTGGCAAGGTGGCTTATGAGTTGGAGTTTCCCTTATAATTGGCTTTAGTACATCCAGTCTTCCATGTGTCACTTTTAAAGAAGTGCATGGGTGATTCGACTTTGGTTATTCCGATGGAGAGCATAGGTGTGAAGGATAGCCTTATCTACGAAGAGGTTAAGATTGAAATACTTGATTGTTTGGTTCTGTCATGACCCGAACTGAGGCTCGTAATGTACCACGGGACAAGGAGCCCAAAGAGACCCCAAGTCAACCCATGGAATAGGCATACATCTAATCTCAGTCAAAAAACTGATTAATAGACAACATACTTATATCGGAAGTCTGAACTTAAACATAACATCAGTAAACATAATCTGAAGCTGAGTACATACATATGTCTGAATAGCCTCTAAACAAGACGAGTTGATGGGAAAAAACCCCAACTATCTCAACAAACTGAAACTGAAATACATACAATAAAACTGAATAGTCTAGCCTCGGGAGATGAGGAATCATCAACACAAACAACGCAAACACTAACTCTGATAGACTAACTACGAGCGGGGAAGAACCAGAGAGCCGAGTCCTGCATCGTGAAACAATAAATCATAGAGTGTGAGGTTAGTACGTGGAATTTACCTAGTATGCAGGGTAAGTAAAAATGTTTACATAAATAAAATCATTTAAAACCAATGCATAATGTAGACATAAACATTAAGAATATGAGAGTAGGGATTGCATGCATTCCTTCTAAAATCATGATCTCATTATAACATAACATGACATAACTTGATGACATCATAACTGAATCTATTGACTTAAAGCTAAATTCTGACATTCATAAGTTGTCACGACCCCAAGTCAACCCATGGCATGAGCATATAACTAAACCATTCATATAAGGCGGAAGAATGTGCTTAATCATCATGAATTGAAAGAAAACCAAGACATGAAATATGAGAAACAATAATACATGATCCAAGCATAAATAGTTGAATAATACAAATAGGTATGAAAGCCTCTAATCATAAGTGACGGGTTGAAGGGACAGGACCCCAACTAACCCCAACATTTTGAAAAAAAAGATAGCCAAAAATTTGAACATAAAGCCCTCGGATCATGAGGACTCACCACTAAGAACTTATAGCAGAATTGAGAGCGAGCTACAAGGGATGCTGAACCTAATATTGGAATTATGTATCATGAAACGATACAGCAGAGAAATATGCGTGTCAGTTCTTGGAATGTACTGAGTATGCAAGGTGTGTAAAAAAATACTTAAAAACATAAGAGTTATAGGAGTGGGATATCATGATCATAAAGACTGAAATCATAAATATATCGTAAGGCTCAAGGTTTCCCAAAAGCATTCGTAAACCTGTCATAATCACAACATGAGAGAAAAACATTTCATAAAACATGACTTGAGCCAAAAGAACATAATTATATATACATTAAAACAATGAGGAATAGTGGGATATTTCTATAACCGACATACCCCTTATGAGCACAGATAGAGCTCGACCTGTAAGCCTAGTCGGGAGGCCGTTCATACCTTGCAAAGGGTATAACCATGAAAGGCGTGATATCACTCATGAAGGCCCCGTAGGGCATAGCGGACGGTCATTGTGGAGGTCCCAAACATAACCTATGGTGGCATGTAGTTTTGAGATTCGGGGCGTTACCTGGGCCCCGAACCTACTCGGTGTTAAGTACTACTCCTAAAACATACAACGTGCTCATAGAAATTCATACATGACTTGCATGGCTAGTTAAATCGTGATAATCATAACATGCTTGAGAATTCGTAAACTAGCCATAAAATCGAGCCCATGGATCGGCAAAAATCATAGTTCATGAACCATAAGCTACATGTGGACATTGCCCATATTTTCAACATCCTTGAAATGCTTAAATTTTATAGAAAACATGATCATAATAACATGAGAGATGGAAGAAAAGCTTAAAATTCATAAATTCATATCATGCTGGAGGAATCACCATAACCATGAACTTTTCCAAAAATCCTCATGATTTGGGCACCAATGCTTTTATGGATTAGATCATCGATCATTGAATAAAACAAGTGAAAACAGCCCAATAATTTGAAACCCATGATTTAGAAATACTACAACAAGCTCATATCAATTTTTTAGGGTCATGCATTTGGGTTAAGACCTATAAAGATTGAGTAACTTTAAACAAAAAATTTGGGAAGAATTGGGCACAGGTAGGGACTAAACTACGCACTCTAAACCCCACAGACCTGGATTTACTTGATTCTTAACTCCCTTGAAAAGCCCAAGATGAAAATTTGAAGAACTTGAAGAACCCTAGGATCACCTCCTACCCCTTCTCAAACTCTTTCAAGCATCAAATGAGACTTAACATGAATTATTTCCCATTAAAAGACCCAGTCGCGATCTCAAAACAACATAGTTTGGACCTTAGGAGTGTAGGAAATTACGAGTCGACCCTTATAAATTCGCAGGAAATAACTGCCAGGTGACCCAAATGGGTAACCTGATGGCTCGTCAGGATGGGTAACGACTCGTCGTGTCGCCCATCAAGTATACTAGATATCAGGTCGGCTGGGCTCGTAACGGGTGACTCAACGACTCGTCCCAAGTGACCACGAGTCATGGTGACCTTCCATCAAGTACACTGCCTCATCCTTAATTAAATTTCCATAGGCTTGCTCATGACCCACCTGACAAGTCGTTGAGACTGGCTACTACCCGTGGGTCCCATCCGTTAGGTACACTAGTCAAACCTCCCAGGTAACCCGTAACCTCAGCCCATGGGGGACCTGACGACTCGTGGAAGCTGACCATGAGTCGTTTCCATGCCCGTGGAGACCTCAGTTCCTCAGCCCATTCCAGCCTCCATAGGAGCCACCTGACGACTTGTGGGGTCTTCTCACGAGTTGTCTAGTGACTCATCCTGCAATGCTGCAATATTTTTCCAAATTTTCCCTGTGTGACTCCCGGATCTGATCCTTAGGTTCCCGGGGAATAACATAAGTAAAGCTAAACATTGAGTCAAACCTGCTTTAGTACTTGCATATTTATATAAATCTCTTGAGTAATGAATATGCATATCTAAAATCATGAGGAACGTTGGTAGACTTGTCTTTTAACCAACATACTACGATAGAGCTTACGTGGTCCCAACTATCATAGTTAAGTGGGTAGAGTTGGCCAAAGCCTTGCGAGGGCTAAGGATGATACCATGGTATCGCTATCAAGCTGAAGGCCCACTCGGGCAGGGGAAGCTCACGAGGGAGGTCACGAAGTAGTATATATAATACTGAGGCATAGGATGATCGACCCTTAGCCTACTCGGTGCTAGGAATTACTCCCAAAACATGCATGTGATCTACATCGTTTTATAATGAAGTTCAAATCTATTGACGAAGCTCAATAATCAAATACATCTCAAATATGAAATCATGCATATGAAAAGCTTTAGCTAAAACATACCACAAGCTGAAAATATAATTGGGAGTCTTCGCTCCAAAACCATGTGGTAAGATATTCATAGGAAAAATTTAACTCAAAACACACCACAAGTTGAAAATATATTTGGGAGCCTTCGCTCCAAAACAATGTGGAAGCTTAATTCGAGAAAGTCATCATTCATACTTAACATGTGGGCATTTCCCAAAGCTTTATTATACTTAGAAATACTCGATTCTCATCGAGAACATAATTGTAAACATGGGTAGCTTCAAACATGATTTTCATCGTAATATCTCATCATCATAATATACTCGTCACAAATCTCATCTTTTATGAATATTTCATCTATGGGCTTTTAATTCATAAAACTAGAATCATGATTTTTAAATTGAAAACATTGTAAAATTTTCCCATGCTACATAATTCAACAGTAGAATAATAATCAAATCATACCCATGTATAGAAATGGAAGATTCATGCATTTGGCTTAAAACCCATTGACTAGACATAGGAATTTCATACTTTAGAGAGGGATTGGGCATGGGTATGAAAGGAATTACCCATTCATAACCCCACATACCTATTGGTACATGATTCTAACACTTCTTTAGATGCCCAATAGGAAATTCGAAAGGATTTCTTGAATGCTAAGCTTGATCACCCTCTCAAGTCTTCTACCTTGCATGCATGAACGAATAAGGCCTTAAAAGAACTTAACCCCTTTAAAAGTAACTATTCATAACTCAAAGTGTCATAGTTTAGGTCTTAGGAACTTAGGAATTATGAAAAAGCCCTAACTAAATTCACAGAAAATAACTGCCAGGTTGTCCTAACTGATGACCTAACGACTCGTTGCTGAGGGTCACGACTCATGGAGTCGTCAGGTAAGTAGATTGCTTCATCTGATCTTCTTAGCTCGTCATGGGAAGCCTAACGACTCATTATTTGTGACCACGACTCGTGGTCACCACCCGTTATGTACACTACCTCCATGCCTATTATTCCCTCAACCAGCTGACCACGACTCACCCCACGAATCGTGGGGACTGACCATGACTCATGGGGTCCTCCCGATGATTGCACTACATTCCCTCTTCTCTTTTCTTTCCTTACTCCCCAAAGATTGACACAAGGACTCATGGGGCCTGACCACGAGTCGTGGTCATGTTCGTGGGAATCCTTTTTCAGAAATTTTCCAAACTCCTCACTAGCCTCCCCACGAGTCACATCACGACTCTTGGGCTGCGACAACGAGTCATCCCTCGACTTGTTCCGTGCCTCGTTCGCGGGTCTAATCTTTGGGATTCCGGGGTATAACAATATCTCCCCCTTGGGAACATTTGTCCTCGAATGTTAGAATATACACAGAAAAGCAGAGAAAATTGCAATAATGATATTCAAATTCTGATTATTTAAACCAAAAACTGACGGAATGAGTACCTCTAATTCGAATCACTTAACTGAACTTAATTTGAGAACCATACATAAATTAACATACATAAAAGAAACTTGCACACATGAACTGATCATGAAACTAAACAAATTCTAAGGGCAAAACTGATAGCTCAAGATGAAATTGAGCCGGTAGAGAATAAATGTGGGTATCTAGCCATCATATCCTCTTCGCCTTCCCACATAGCTCCTTCAACATGCTAATTCCTCCATAACACTTTAACTGAAGCTACTTCCTTGTTCCTTAGTCTTCGAACATGTCAATCCAGTATTTCCACAGGAACCTCTTCATAACTAAGGCTGTCTTTCACACCAACACTATCTACCAGGACAACTAGAGCTTGATCACCCAAACACTTCTTCAAAAGAGATACATGAAACACAGGATGCACGAAAGCTAATCCTGAAGGAAACTCCAACTCATAAGCCACCTTGCCAACACGTCTCACTGTCCAGTAAGGGTTGACATAGTGGGGACTGAGTTTCCCTTTCTTTCCAAACCGCATTATTCCCTTCATGGGAGAAACCTCAGAAATACCTAGTCATCGACTTCAAATTCTAATTCCCTTCTTCTCACGTCCGCATAAGAATTTTGATGACTTTAGGAAGTTTTTAACCTGTCTCATATCTACTAAACCTTCTTCACTGCTTCATGAATCAAATCTGCCCTTATCATTGCTACCTCACCAACCTCAAATCATCCGATGCACGATCTACATCTCCACCCGTAAAGAGCCTCGAATGGCGCCATCTTAATACTAGAGTGACATTTTTTATTGTAGGAAAACTTGATCATGGGAAAGTGATCATCCCATCTACCTTTGAAGTCCATCAGGCATGATCTCAACATGTCTTCGAGAGTTTGGATTGTCTGCTCCACTTGACCATCCATTTGTGGGTGAAATGTTGTGCTGAGTTTAACCTGCGTACCAAGTCCTTTCTGAAATGACCTCCAAAATTGAGAGGTAAATTGAGTACCTCGATCTAAAATAATGGATAAGGGCACTCCATGCAGTCGCACTAACTCCCGGATATATAATTTGGCATAATCCTCCGCCAAATCCATGGTTTTGACCAATGTGCAGCCTTGGTCAACCTGTCTACCACAACCCAAATTGAGTCATATTGTTGGCGAGTACAAGGTAAACATGTGATGAAATCCATATTAATTTCTTCCCACTTCCAAGTAGGAATGTTGATATCCTAAAGTACACCTCCCAGTCTCTGATACTCAACCCTTATTTGCTAACAGTTCGGACATTTGGATACGAATTTTGCGATATCCTTCTTCATTCCATTCCACTAATAGGCTTCCCATAAATCATGATACATCTTGGTGGCACCTGGATGGATATAATACCTGGATCCATGAGCCTCATGCAACATTCGGCTCCTCAAATCATCGATATTCGAAACACATATATGACTCTGGTACCGAAGCACCATCTCCTCCTTGGGAGAAGACCTTCACCTTATAACGTTGAACGACTTCCTTCAACTTTACCAAAATTGGGTCCTCATCTTGTCAAGCTTTCACATCAATCACTAAGAATTATTCTGATCCGTTTTGCACAACAACACCGCCATCGGTCGAAAAGACCAACCTAACCCCCAACCTTGCCAGTTGATGTACATCTTTCACCAGCTCCTTCTTTCCCTCATCCACGTGGGACATACTCTCCATAGAGAGACTACTATATGCGCCCTCTACCACATTTGCCTTACCCGGATGGTAAAGGACACTTATATCATAGTCCTTGAGTAGCTCCAACCACCTCCTTTATCAAAGATTTGAGATCTTTCTGCGTAACACATATTGTAAACTCTTATGGTCTATAAATACATCCACGTGGACCCCATATAAATAATTTCGCCATATCTTCAAGGCCAATACCACCGCGGCCAATTCAAGATCGTGGGTCGAGTAATTCTTCATATGAACCTTTAGCTATCTGGAGGAATCAGTTATGACTTTCCCGTGCTGCATCAATATGCACCTAAGTCTTATCCTTGAAGCATTAGAGTACACTAGAACCCATTGGTACCCTCGAGTAGGGTCAACACAATGCTGAAGTAAGTCAAGCCTTCAACTCTTAGAAGCTCTTCTGGCAAACCTCTGACTATTGGAAATTCACCTTTTTTTGAGTCAATTTGGTCAAAGGCGCTGAAATAGATGAAAAACCCTAACAAATCTTTCACCAGTGTAGGCCAATTTTTCACCGCCTTGATTTACTAAGAATCTACCTTTATACCATCACTTGATACCACATGGCCTAAAAATGCTACAGAGTTCAACCAAAACTCGCACTTTTTGAATTTGGCATATAATAGACAATCCTTGAGAGTCTGAAGCATTACACTCAGATGAGCGGCATGCTCCTCCTCGCTCTGAGTGTATATCAAGATGTCATGAATAAACACAATCACGAACATGTCTAGGTATGGCTTGAACACCCTGTTCATCAGGTCCATAAAAGCTAAAGGAGCATTGGTTAGACCAAAATACATAACTACAAACTCATAATGATCATACCACATCTTAAAGGCTGTCTTCGGGATATCACTCTACCGAACTTTGAGCTGATGAAACCCAGATCAGAGACCTATCTTTGAGAAAGACTTGTCACCCTTAAGTTGATAAAATAAATCATCAGTCCTTGGTAGAGGATACCTGTTCTTACCGGTGACTTTGTCCAATTGCCGATAATCAATACACATGTGAAGATAACCATCTTTCTTTCGGACAAAGAGAACTGGTGCACCCCATGAGGACTTGCTCGGTCTAATGAAACCCTTATCTAGCAGTTCCTTTAATTGATCCTTCATCTCCTTTATCTCAGTCGGAGCCATCCTTTATGGAGGAATAGATATAGCCTGCGCATCGGGAAGAAGGTCAATAGCAAAATCGATCTCACGCTCGGGGGGGATTCCTGGTAAATCATCTGGAAAGACCTCTAGGTAGTCACGTACTACTGGAACTCACTGGATAGTTGAGGTCTCGGACTCAACATCCTTAACCCTAACTAGATGGTACACCCAACACTTAGAAATCATCTTTCTGGCCTTAAGGTAGGAAAAATATGACGTACAGGCACAACTGAACTACCTTTCCATTCTAAGACTGGCTCAGCCAAAAATCTGAACTCTACTACCCGGGGTCTACAATTAACTGAAGCATAGAATGAAAATAGCCAATACATGCCGAGAATAACATCGAAATCGGTCATGGCTAACTCTATCAAATCCGCCGAGGTGACCTTCTGAAGTACTGAGATTGGGCAACTGAGTCACCTATTAGAGTAAAAGCTGATAAGGGTTCTGACAAGAATTCAGGATTGGCTCCGAAGCTATTGGCCAAATAAGGTGTCACAAAAGACAAGGTAGCCCCCGAATCTAACAAAGCATAAACATCAATATGGAAAACTCGTAACATATCAAGGACCACATCCGGGGAGACCTCATGCTCCTGACGGGATACTAAGGCATAGAACCTGTTCTAGCACTGATTGCCAGCTATGCTAGTAGATGCCCCCTGATATGTTAAGCTTGCCGAAGGGGCTGCTGAATTAGAAGCTGGTCCTCGACCCCCAACCTGTTCTATCTCACTACTGGACAATATCTAAGCATGTTTCTGGGCTGCCCACACCCGAAACAATCATCTGAACCTGCCAAGAACTGGCCCATGTGCCCCGACCACATCAGCCACAAGCTAGGATTCTAGAATCTGCTGGTCTGCATCTCTGACCCTCAAGAATGATTCTCACCCTCTCTAATCATTTCTAGGCCTTGATGGCACACTCAATGCTGAAGATGCTAGGGCTGATGATCTTTGGTGGGCCGGCTGTCGGTGCCCACCACGTGACCTTGGCTGTGAGAATCTGTGGTCATCGGTCCTGGGCCTCTTAGCCTCTCTCTCTCAGATGTTCTACCTCCATCTACTGGTCGTAAAACACTACCCGTGGGAAATCCATATCCTAATGGAGCATAGAGGTTCGACAATCCTTATCTAAATAGCCCATTACTCCATGGACGAATCTACTCACCCGCGCCCTCTGATCGGCTATCAGCTCTAGGGCATTTTCCGATAGGCAAGTGAACTTAAGGGAATACTCTTGTACAGTCATTCTCCCATGCTTCAAATTCACGAACTCAGCTTCCTTCAGCTCCCTCATCTCAGGAGGTAAGAACCGATCTATAAATGCAACATGGAACTCTTTCCAAGTGATAGGACCTGCTCCGGCGACCCTGCTATCCACCCATTGGTGAAACCAGATATGCAGGACTCCTTTCAACTGATAAGAGGCCAACTCTGCACACTCTACCCCATTCACCCCCATTACTTGGGTGATCTTGGCGATCTCATCTATGAACTCATGCGGGTCCTCATCTACCTTGGACCCAAGGAACTCTGACAGGTTCATCCTCAAGAATTCTTTAACTCGAGACACCACTGCATTTCCATTTTGCGGAACATGCGCAACGGCCTGCTGATTGACCTGAGTTGTCAAGGCTTGCACAAGCATCTGAATAGTTTCCCGGAACTCAGCATGAGCAACTAGTTCCAGTGCCTGGGGCTGCTAAACTGGTGGGGCTTGCTGATGCTCATTACCGTTGGCATCCTTGTGGCCTTCACCATTCCCATTTCTCCTACCATTCATTCTTCGAGGAGCCATGATTTTGCAATCATGAATAGCATGAATTAGAAGGATACAAAGACTTTTAATCGCATGACATAGATCATGAAAGAAGGGAACATTTCGTAGCCTTTTCATCATAAGTGTGGCACATTTCACATGCATGGAAAATACTCTACTTAACGCGGCTTTAAGACACCCTAGGACACTCCAAAACTATTGCTCTAATACCAAGTTTTTCACAACCCGAATGGAGGCCCGGATCATAACACAAGACAAGGAGCCCTGAGAGACCCGAAGACGACCCATGGCATAAGCATACGTCTAATCTCAATCAAGAAATTGAAAAATCGACAACATACTTATAGCGGAAGTCTGAAATTAAAAATAATGTCAGTAAACATAATCTTAAGCTGAGTACATATATATGTCTGAAGAGCCTCTAAACATGATGAGTTGATGGGATGAGACCCCAACTAACTCAACAAACTGAAACATAAATACATACAAGAAAACTGAATAGTCTATTCCTCAGGAGATGAGGACTCACCAACACGAACAATGCAAACACTAGCTGTGATAGGCTGACTACGAGCAGGGATGAACATGAGAGCCGGGTTCTATATCATGTATCAGGTAAGTACATGGAATGTATCGAGTATGCAAGGTAAGTAAAACACTTAAGCAAATAGAATCATTTAAAACCAATGAATAATGTAAACATAAACAGTAAGAATCTGAGAGTAGTTCTTGCATGCATTTCTCTCAAAATTATGATCTCATTATATCATAAGATGACATAACTTCATGACATCATAACTAAATCGATTAACTCAAAGCTAAATTCTGACATTTATAAGTAAATCTGAACATTTATTCAAAGCTTCTTTAGTACTTGCATATATATATATCATGAGTAATGAATATGCATATCTGAAATCATGAGGAACAATGGAAGACTCGTCTTTTAACCGACATACCATGATAGAGCTTACGTGGTCCCAACTATCATAGTCAAGTTAGTAGAGCCGTCCAAAGCCTTACCATGGCTAGGGACGATACCATGATATCAATATCAAGATGAAGGCCCACATGAGCAGGGGAAGCTCATGAAGGAGGTCACAAAGTAGTTTATATCATAGTGTAAACCTTCGTTGGCACGTAGTTCTAAGGCATAGGGTGATCGACCCTTATCCTACTCAGTGCTAGATATTACTCCAAAAACATGCATGTGCTCTATATCGTTTTATAACAAAGCTCAATATCGTCTATTGATGAAGCTCAATAATCAAATACATCTCATATATGAAATCATGCATATGAGAAGCTTTAGCTCAAACATACAACAAGCTGAAAATATAATTCGGAGCCTTCGCTCAAAAACCATGTAGTAAGATATATGTAGGAAAACATAAACTCAACACATACAACAAGATGAAAATATAATTGGGAGCCTTCGCTCAAAAATAATGAGGTAAGCTTAATTCGGAAAAATCATTATTCATACTTAACATATTGGACATTGCCCAAAGCTTTATTATACTTAGAAATACTCGATTCTCATCGAGAACATAATCATAAACATGGGTAGCTTAAAAACATGATTTTCATCATAATATCTAATCATCATCATATACTCATCACAAATCTCATCTTTTATGAACATTTCATCTATGGGCTTTTAATCATAAAACTACAATCATGATTTTTTGATTGAAAACATTATAAAATTTGCGCATGCTATATAATTCAATAGTAGAATCATAATGTTACACCCCAAAATTTTTTTTGATGATTATTTGATGTTTATATATCATATTTAGGGAATTATGGGTTGTATATTGTCCGTAGGTGAGGAGGAAAACATGTGCAAAGGGAAAAGAGAAGAGTATGTGAAGTTTATAAATAAGGGTCAAATTTAAATGAACATATCTACAAACATATATTTATTCAAAAGTCATATAACCTATCAAATGAAAGATATTTGAGTTTAGTTTACAGGGAAAAAAATCGTTCGTCCATCAGAGTTCGGAGAAAAAGGTTATGCTCGTTTGAAGACAGCACTGTCAGTTGGGAAAGCGCCCAAGCACGCAGGCACCTAGACAGGCAGGCAACAGGCGCGTGCACGAGGGCATGTTGCACGGGCGCTGCACGCGGACACCGCCCAGACCTTGGCCAGCCCACCTATATGACGTAAAATTGAGCTAGAAAGCTCATTTCTACTCCACTTTAGTTGATTTTTTTTAGAATTCAGAGAATTCAAAGCCCTATCACATGGTGAAAAGATATCCCAGCTAAGAAACTTCACTCTTCTCTCTTTTTGGCTTTGAAAAGAAAATCTCAAAAGAAAGTCATGGCTTGTTGTTGTCTTGTGGTTGATTGTGGTGTTGCTACATTTTTAGTTGATTCTAGGTAGAGGAAAGAGTAGAAGTTTACTCCTACTTTAGCTAATAACATCTCCAAGAAAGGGTAAGTAAATCCCTTTTTTATTTCTTTGAGTTTATGAGGTTATAAATTGGAAATGTTGTAGTATTGTGTTGTTGTTTCTTTGTGTGTTCTTGTGGCATGTTGCTGCCCAATTTTTCCAGAACTATGGTGAAGCGAAGTTGCTTCTTGTTGTGTTTGTAAATTGGACTTGGAAGAAGCCTTAATTAGTAAGCTTGAAAGGAATATTTTCAGCAAAATTAGAGTCGACGTGCCAAGGTATGTAAAGGAGTCCCTTTCATTGTTTTTCAAGCACGAAACAAAGTCATTGAAAGGATCAAAATTCCTCTATTTTTAAAAATCATATTGATGCATGTATGATTCTGTCCAAAGGTTTGAAAATACTTCGAATAAATCTTGAATCGTTAAGAATGGTTGAAGCGAACAAATGTGAAGCGAAAGGCGTAGTTTTTATACGATTGTTGCCGTAGTTGTAAATCGAGTCTGAAGTACTCTTAATGTGGGCACCGTGAGCTAGTCCTTTGAAGTATACTGTATATGTGATGTTGAATAGATGTTAAGATCTGGTCACTTAGTGAAATTGGTAGGAAATGCTAAGGCGACGACATGTAATTGAACTTAAGCTGAGAAGATGACGCTAAGCCGATTGAGGGTAAACGATGTTATTGAAATGATGTTTTAATAATATTTTTAATAACTCCTATATGTTTATGTTTTAAATTGCTTAAGGTAAAAAGTACATATTATGTTTTCCCTCATTAAAGCTAAGCAAGCGGCACGTAGCGAATAAGCTAAGTCGATAGATGTTAATAGGAAAAATGTGGCTAAGTTGTTAATCTTTTTTGATGTTATAAAAAGGGAAGATAAGAGTAAATGTTAACCCTTTTAAGGTAATATGTGAGTAATATGCACTCTGCCCATAATTGCTTTCTAGAACCTTTGGACAACGTTAAAATATAAGCAAGACAAGGTTTAACAGATAAAGTTGCCAATTAGGTAAAGAGGTAAGTGCGTATAGGAATTAATCGAATAGTGAACATGAGGTTAAAGACTTGAGTGTAGAGTGAATAATGTTGGGCAAAGAATTTAAGATGAATAAGGAAAGTAGAGATAAATGTTGTTAAATTAGACGATATGGGTTACGATTATGAACGAGTTAGGCAAACAGCTAGGAAGATTAACCCTATTCTAAAGACGTTTAGTAAAAGAGTTATAAATTATGTTGTTTATGTTCAGTATGTGTTACGTTGATGAATAACTAGTAAAGTGTTAACCTTCTACGAAATAATTAGAGTTGAACGTCTGAGAAATAGTAACTTAAGTTGGGAAGGTCTCTACTATACCCCTAAACAATTATGTTAAATTCTCTATTCTAAGTGTGGAAATTATCTACCATGTCTGAAAAGGGTAATCCTAAGATCTTATAAGTCGCTTATAATGATGTAAGCTTTCTTATGCTCCTCAGATAATTGCAAAAGTTATGCATGTCAATCCAGCATCTCCTCAATTATGGCTATATATCTTTATTTGTATAAGGCATCATTTAGAGAGTTACTCACAAGTTCCTAAGTTACAGAGCTCAAAGTCTCAGATCCTTAAGTTATGTCATCACATCCCAAATTTATGTTAAAATGTGCTAGCATATATAAGAAGTCTTAATATATATGATTTTCATGTTAGAACATACAGTTGAATTCTATCAGTTATATTAAAGTCATGCATCTATATGTTTAGCTCTTGTTGGAGTTATCATTTGGATTTTCCTAAATTCAGAGGAGAGATTCTCTCATGTACCAATGTTCCTAATGTCTAAGTAAGTATAAGCGCAGGCTATGATAATGATCAGTTAAGCTCAGAAATTTGAATACAAGGAAGTCTCCTGGAGGTTACCCAATTAACTAAATATGAGTTATATGTTATAGAAAAGTCTCATATGTTGTATGTCTGTAGTTCAACTCTCAGCTCTATGTATATGTTAAGCATTATGAAAAATAACTCCAAGTTCCTAGTCATAATTTCCATGTTTCCCTGCAAATAAATCAGATGAATTAAGAAGTATATATGAGCATCTATGTGATAAGTTTGGAAATGAAATTCCAATATATTGTTGTCGATACAGGTAAAGGAACCAGCTGGTGGGCATTATGTATTTGTAGTTCCCAGATGTTAAAGAATTGTATAGAAATGAGCTATGTGTGTTTATATCCAAGAAATATGTTAAATTGGTTGGATTATTTGTAGGACATTGTTTGTAAGCCTACGAAAGTTCTTATGTTGTCTAAACCTCTTGAAGGTCCATCGAACAACTGAGTAGACATGTATATATATCTATATATATTGACAAATTTACGTGATATATATGCATATTTTTTAGTTTTTACATGATATGTTTGCTCAGTTGAATTTATGTGTTACGAAAAAGGCATATTCCGGCCACAGATTTAGCATTTGTCATTTATATGTCATACATGTTAAATTGACTCAATATAAGCCATATTGGCTCCATTTATGATTATGATTGATAATTATTTTTTTATTTTACCTTGTTGTGATACATCGGCTGGAGATATTTTTATTTTACCCTGGTATGGCACATCGGCTAGAGATATTTTATTTTACCCCGGTGTGGTACATCGACTAGAGATATTTTTATTTTATCCTGGTGTGGTACATCGGCTGGAGATATTTTTATTTTACCCCGGTGTGGTACATCAGCTGGAGATATTTTTATTTTACCCCGGTGTGGTACATCGGCTGGAGATATTTTTATTCTATCCCAGTGTGGTACATTGGCTGGAGATATTTTTATTTTTCCCCAATATGGTACACCGGCTGGATGAATTTTATATGTGGATTTATGGTGGGATGGTCGCTGGCATTACAACTATAGTTTCTTTCTTGTGCATTTCTTAGTTGCATTTTCATCTCATTATAGAGTTATTATCAGGTTTTGGATTCCAAGTTGTTCCTATTGCTTTTTCTGGTTTAGTTATCTTGAGTTCACTTATGGTATAGTAAGTTGTTATCAATTACAGGTTGCAGAGTTCCAGGTTATAACTATATTTTATATGTTTAAGTGTTGAGTTAGCTATTACAAGATTGTTATCTCATGATTACAGTTTCAGCCTTACATACCAGTATATTTCATTCATACTGATGTCCCTTTGCTTGGGGACTTTCATTCGTGCCATAGGTGCAGGTAAAGGTCAGGATTGCCAGTTGAGTAGCAGTTCGTGAGATCAACGGATGGTTGGTAGGCTGCTTTCTTCCTGGAGATGGGGCTTAGTTATTTGTGCTTGAGTTTGAGATGCAGTTATGGGTAGGTCAGAGCCCTGTTCCGACCATCAGTCAGTTTATTCTTTAGAGGCTTTGTGGACTTAGTGTGTACAGTGTTATTCAGTTTGTGGCCTCGTCGGCTTATTGTTGCTTGGTTTAGCGCACTAATTTCCCTAGTTGCATTTCGATTATTTACCCTATATTGTTGAGACCTTATGGATCCAGTTTATACATCAGTTGATTGTGACAGGTGGCCTGGATGGCCTAAGTGTTACAGTTACAGATGTCATATAGCCGGCTTCTCGATCAATCATTAATCGAGTGCCAGTTGTGCCCTACCCCAGTTTTGGGGCGTGACACATAATCAAATCATACCCTTGTATAGAAATGGAAGATTCTTGCATTTGGGTTAAAACCCCATTGACTAGACACAAGAATTTCATACTTTAGAGAGGGATTGGGCATGGGTGTGAAGGGAATCACCCATTCATAATCCTACATACCTGTTGGTAGCTGATTCTAACACTTCTTTAGATTCCCAATAGGATATTGAAAAGATTTGATGAATGCTAAGCTTCATCACCCTCTCAAGGCTTCTACCTTTCATGCATGAATGAATGAGGCCTAAAATGAACTTAACCCCTTTAAAAGTCACTACTCATAGCTCAAAACATCGTACTTTAGGCCTTAGGAACTTAGGAATTATGGAAAAGCACTTACTAAATTCGCAAAGTATAACTGTCAGGTGGTCCTAATGGAGGACCTAACGACTCGTTGTTGAGGGTCACGACTCATGGAGTCGTCCGTTAGGTACACTGCTTCATCTAATCTTCTGGGCTTGGCACAGGCGGCCTAACGACTTATTACTGGTGACCACGACTCGATGTTACCACCCATTATGTACACCACCTCTATGCTGATTATTTCCTCAACCAGCTGACCACGACTCACCCCATGAATCGTGGGGACTGACCACCACTCATGGGGTCCTCCCATTGATTGCACTGCCTTCCATCTTCTCTTTTCTGTCCTTACTCCCCAATGACTGACATAACGATTCGTGGGGACTAACCATGAGTCGGGATCACGTTCGTGGGAATCCTTTTTCCCAAAATTTCCAAACTCCTCACTGGATTCCAAACGAGTCATGTCACGACTCGTGGGATGCACCAACAAGTCATCCCATGACTCATTTTGTGCCTGGTGCCACTTTTTAGGCTTTTCTCTATTTCAACTCCTGAGTTTCATCTTTGGGATTCTGGGGTATAACAGGTTTGAAAGCTAAGAAACAAAGAAGTAGCTACAGTAAAGGTTTTGTGGAGAAATCAACATGTTGAGGGAGCTACGAGGGAAGCCAAAGCAGACATGATGGCAAAATTCCCACATTTATTCCCTTCCAGTTCAGTTCTAGGATGAGGCATCAGTTTCCTCCTTAGTACTCTATTTAGTTTCATGTTCAGTTCATGTGTTCCAATTTCTTTCATGTTAGTGTATGTATGTGTGATTCCTGAATTCAGTCCAGTCACGTATTTCAATTTGGAGTCAATCACTTCGTCAGTTTTCAGCTTTAGAAGTTTAGTATTTGGGATGATAGTCTATGCCCCCGACTTTTCAATATGTTCATCCACATTCAATGATAAATGATCCTACGGGAGAGATATTGTAATACCCCAAAAGTCTCTAAGATTAGACCCGAGGGTGGAATCGGAGAAAATTAGAAAAATATGGAATTTTGTCCCAGAAAAACTCATGGTACGAGTCGTGATACCAAGTAATAGGTCATAGCAGGAGTCGTGAAGTAGACTTGGAGTTTAGGTGTCGTGACCACGACACATGATGTGTCATGGTATGTGGGTAGGACTCCTGGTCAGGACCGTGGTGGAGGTGAAGTCACGAGTGATGTTATGACCCGTGGTAGGAAACCACGAGTCATGGGATGAAGCCTTGGTGAGAATCCAAGAAGGTTTCCAGGTGACCAGTGGTGATCATAAGTGGCGACCATAAGTCGGTACTTCATGGTATGACTCGTGATGAGGCCCGTGATTACTGGAAGTGTGTATTTTCCTGCATTTTCGTAAAGATATTTTCGTAATTCCTATGCTCCTAATCCCTAAAATACATCATTGTAAGCTCAGATTAGGAATGTTGGAAGAGGGTTAAATCTATTCTAACCCATTCCCTCCCATGCATGCAAACTAGAGGATTTCTAAGGAATATCAAGCTAAGAACTCTCCAATTCCTTCTTCGATTCCTTTGGGCTTTTAAGGAAGAGTGTAAGACCATATTACCTAGGTATGTAGGGTTATGAATGGGAGTCTCCCTTCACTTTTATGCCAATATCCAGTTTTAAATTCTTGAAATTTAAGATTTATGAGTCTATGGGGTTTTAACCTAAAGCTTTGATTGGTAAATCCTTTTCATGTTTTTAATGTGGTTTCAAGATTCATGGGTATGTTTTGAAATGAATTCAATTACAAATTTATGATTTCAAAGTTTTATGATTATGATGCCTAATTGTGAAAGTTTTTGAAGAGTTGAGATTATGATATATGATTTCAAGTATGATGAAATGTCTATGACGAAAGTATTATTTCAAGTTACCAATTTTTATATTCATGATTTGACTATCAAGTCTATTTCAAAGCATGTATAAGTTTGGGAAAGCGCATATGATCAAGTATGTTTCATGATTTACTTCAATTTCATGTAGTTAGCTTACCACGTGGTATTGGAGTCTAGAATCCCACTTTTCAGCTTGTGGTATGGTTTGAGCTGAGTTTCCACATGATATGTTTTTATATTAAGCATGTACTATTATGATTCTGCTTCATTGCAAGACGATGGGTTCATCTTCGTTCAAAAATGATGGAGAGCATATGCATGTTTTTGGGAGTAATGTCTGGCTCTGAGTAGGCTAAGGCTTCAGTCAATCATGTGCCTCAGAACTACATGCCAACATAGGTATGTTCAGATTATTTTCGACCTCCTTTGTGAGCCTTCCCTGCCCCTGAGGGTCCTTCAATTTGATATTGATATCATGGTAGCGCCTTTAGCCCTGACAAGGCTTTGGATCACTCTGCCCACTTCAGTGTAATAGTTAAGACCTCGTAAGCTCTATCGTGGTAATGTTGGTTACATGATGAGTCTCCCATTATTCCACATAATTTTAGTTATGCACGTTCATCAATCATGATATTATGTTTTCAGGAGGTTTGACTCAATATTCAGTTTTTCTTATGATTATTAGTTTAAGATTTGGGTCATTCAAATCAGTTATGATATTAGGTCATGTTAAAATCATCATTTCAAATAATAGCATGCAAGCCTTACTCTCAGAATCTTATGTTGAAATGCTTTATGATATGTATGATTTCAGTTTTACTTATTGAGCAGTTTTAATTACCTTGCATACTTGGTACGTTCCAAGTACTTACCACATACTCTATGTTGTATCATTTCATAATATAGGCACAAACGTTCAAGTTATGTCCCGCCATTAGCCAGATCCTCAGAGTTAGCATCCCTCAGCTTGTTGGTGAGTCCTCATCCTTCGAGGACCTTCTCATCAGTTTAGTGTTAGTATTTTCAGTTTCAATTATTTAGTGAGTTAGATGGGTCTTGTCCCATAAACTCATCAAATTTTTGAAGCTAATCATACATAGTATGTATTCGGTTTCGGATCAGTGCTATGTATTCCGTTGTTCAAATGTTATTAAATTTTTAGACTTTTTCTATTTCAAATGTTATATTTAAACATCCATTTTGTTGAGCTCTAGTTGTTATGTTCATTCCATGGGTCAACTTGGAGCCTTTTATGGTTCTAGGTTTCATGTCCAGATCTGACCCTATGTTCAGGTCGTGACAGATAACCAAGCTGAACAAACCATACAGACTTTAGAGGATATGTTGGAGCTTGTGTGATTGACTTCAGGGCAGTTGGGATGATCACCTACCTCTCATTGAGCTTGCATACAACAAGAGCTACCACTCTGGTATTCAGATGACCCCGTTTGAGGCATTATATGGTTGGAGGTATAGATATCCAATATAGTTGTTTGAGGTTAGTGAAGATACCCTGATAGGACCTAATTCAGTTCATGAAGCAATGTAGAAAGTTCATCTTATCAGGTAATGCCTGAAAAGAGCTCAAAGCTGATAGAAATCGTATGCATACGTAAGGAGAATAGAGTTGGAGTTTGTTGTGAATGATTGGGTGTATTTGAAAATTTCACCTATGAAAGGGGTGATGAGGTTTGGTAAGAAAGGAAAGCTCAGTCTTAGGTATGTTGGCCCTTACAGACTCCTAAGGCGCATTGGCAATGTGGCTTATGAGCTGGAGTTGCCTACAGAGTTAGCATTAGTGCGGCCAGTCTTCCATGTGTCCATGTTGAAGAAATGCATCAGACACCCAACATCAATAGTGTCTCTAGAGAGTGTTGGTGTAAAATACATCCTCTCTTACAAAGAAGTTCCAGTTTAGATCCTTGATGAGTTGGTAATTTACCAACTCATCGGGCTCTTAAACATGAGTTTTTGCTTAATTTTCAAGTCAATTAGGCAGATTTTTATGCCTTTTCACTTTAATCCTTGCAGGTACTTCACTTGAATAGATAAAAAACATGAAATTGAGAAAAAATCATGGAAATAAAGTTATGACCGGTGCTCCACCGGAGGACACCGGTGAAATGCTGGATTAATCGCCGTTTCCTACTATCTAGAAGAAGGTTGAGCCTGGCAGACCACAAATGAGCACTGGCAGTCATAGAGTGCTGCAGAGTTTATTGACAGAAACTGGGACCAACTGGCGATCCACAAATTAACACCAGCGAACCCCCGGTGCCAACACTGTCCTTCAGCTCTAGATGACCGGCATTTTCTAAACCTGCATCAAAGAACCACCAGTGAATCGCAAGTGAGGCCATCAGCCAGGGGAAAAAATGTCAAACACGGAAAAAGAGGAGTAGATTTGTACCCTATTTTTTGTACCTCTCATAAAAGACATAAATATTTCATTCTAGAAGTATTGATTATTCATTTTTGTTTTGAAAGTAGAGAGAAGTAGAAAGAAAAAGTCATCTTCTTCATTCTGAAGGTAGAAATTCCATTGGAGTTCAACCTTGCTTGAATATCTTTTACTCAAGTTTGTGAATGGATATTGAATTGGTGGTTAATGAAATGTCTTACTTTAATTACATTACTATCTATATTCTTTCCTAGAAGTGTATGAATAATTGGGGTTGATTTGGGTTGGATATTATGAATTTGATCTTAGATTTACTCAAATAGTATGATTTTAGTGCTTCCTTTAAATTTTGTTGAAAACTCATAGTTACAAATGTGTGTTGTATTTCCTTACATTGATTTTGCTTGAAAAAGGAAATTAAGGTATGGATGAGGAAACACTAATGGGTATTCAGGTGGTAATTATGTGGGGTTGGGATTGACATAGTTAAAACCTATTCTTACATATCTATTAAGGATTGGAGCTAGAAATACTGAATGCATACCCAAGCTGATGTGGTTGTTGTGAGGATGAACCTTGGGATTTGAGAGAACACAAGGTATAATACATCTAATGGATTGAGAATCTGAAGATGTCGCCTAATGCATAGCTAATCATATTTTTGAGTAAAGATAGGACTGATTCATAATTCCTACACATTGAAGCCCTTATCATATATCGTACCCCTAGTAGTCTCTCCATTAATCTTTTCTATACTTCGCCCCCGATTTTAGTAATTCTATCTTTTATTTCATAAATCGTGACTCCCCCAAATTTTCTCTTATTTGTATTGGAACTTCAATGCGATTTAGTTCAATTTAATGGACGACTATTGTGTGATTAATTGACATTCCTTGTGGGATTCGACCCGACACCATTAAGCATGATTGAGGTTTAAGAAAAAGGTAGTCATTTGTTCAAACCATGGCATACCTGATGGGGTTCTACTTCAAAGCATCTCCAATCATTATATTCTATCAATAAGTTTGTGGCAAATAATTTGGCCAGGAGATCAATCATGGATCAGCCCTATAGAGTAGCAAAGGCATTACATAATAGAATGATGAAGACCAATAGAGCATTGAATACTAAAGAAGCGGAGGTATCTTCTAGTGGTGTTGCCAAAATATTTTAAGTGCAGAATTGAGAAAAAAGAGATTAGGCTAGAGACGAAACTCTTGCCAAAATGAAGACCCAACTAGAGTTTATGACAAAACATGTGATTGGAGCTGGTACAACAAATATGAATGACGTGGCTACTAAACCCCATGCTCAGTTTGATGATGATACTTCACCCGAGATATGAGGAGGAGTATCAATACATGTCAGGAAAATTGAGGGGTTCATGCCTTGGGTATTAAGGTTCAAATCAAGACCGTTGGCACCCAAGGGAGGAGAATCAAGGTTAGAGAAACCGTGATAATCTTGGATGGGGGGAGAGAAATGATCGATGGGAGAATAGAGAGCAAAATCGTGAAGGAGAGTGATATCACCAATGTTTTAATCCTTACGTACCTCCTGCAAAAGCAGAAACACCTCAAGGACAACCCAGGGTGAGTGATGTAGGAAGCTTAATGATTGAGGACATGTTGTCCCAAGTGTTTTAGAAAGTAGAATCCACTAACAGTGGGGTTAGAGAGTTGAAAGGTGAGGTGTTTAACCTCGCCTAAATCATGAGCTCCCACTCGACTTCAATAAAACACCTCAAAGCGCAAATGATCCATTTGACTGCAAAAATGAACCCTCGCATGAAGGGTGCACTTCCTAGTGATACTCTCCCAAACCCAAAAAAAGATGGCCATTGCATATCAATTATGACTAGGAGTGGTCAGATATTTAAAGATGTGGGTGTGAAGCCCAAAGATATTGATACCCCAAAGGTAATTGATGCTGATGTGTTGTATAAGTTGCCAAAAGTACCAAGTGTTGGTGATGATGAGGAAGGAAAATATGAGGGAGATGCTGACTTAACGCCCTATGATAATGTTCATGTGAAGGCGGGCATGAAGTCCCCTAATGACAAGGACCACGAAGTAAGAGTTCCCTCGCCTTATCCACAGTAGTTGGCCAAAAAGAAGGAAGATAATAAATTTTTAAAATTTCATAGATATGTTCAACAAATTATCTATCAATATACCGCTGCTGGATGCTTTGATTCAAATTTCGGGATATGCAAAATTTATGAAGGAACACTTGAAGAAAAAGAAGGTGGTGGATAGGGGCACCGATAAGGTGACCCATTATTGTAGTGCTGCCATGACTTGTAACCTTGCTCCAAAATGTGAAGATACTGGGGCATTCACTATTCCTTGCACAATTGGCTTGTGCATGTTCAATAAAGCTTTGTTTGACCTCGGTGCGACTATCAATCTCAGGCCTCTCAAGATATTTAAGAAACTCTTGTTAGGGAGTCCTAAACCTACCTTTATGAGGCTGTTGATGGTGAATAGGTCAATCAAAAGTCCCATTGGAGTGGTAGTTGATGTTCTGGTGAAGGTGGATAAATTGATACTCCTACCTGATTTCATTGTGTTGGATTATGAAATGGACATCGAGGTGTTGATTATCTTAGGGAGTCCTCTACTAGAAATGAAAACGGCTTTAATAGATGGGGAGATTGGGGAGCTTATGTTCTGAGTGGGTGGTGACGAGGTCACCTTCAATTTATGTCAGCTTGTCAAGCCGTCAAATAACTGTAAGGTTATAGATGTTCTCGACGGTGAAGATGAGCATTATGCATCTATGGATGATGAGAGTGAAGTGGAGCATGATCCTCCAGAATGTTGAAAATTGAGAAGGTATCCGTCATGCCACGACGTTAACAAAGGCTCTTCTTTGGAGGGAACTCAAACATTTTTATTGACCAATTTGATGTTTTATTGTTTTCGAGTTTGTAGGTAGCTTGGATGCAAAAACAATGGAGAAGAAGAACAAAGCAGGCACAACGTTAAATAGATGAAGCATTAAACAAATGAAACACTAGTGCCAACATGTAAAATGCCACCCTATCACAAGTAATGAACTAAAGAAAGGGAGAGAAGAGAGGAAACCTGTGACTCGCCGGGCAGATTGCCGATACTAATATGTGAACCACCGGTGAATCACTACTTCCAAATGGTGCACCTGCAAGTTGGGGTGTATTCGAGGATCCAACCAGCGCACTGCCAGTGCCAATCTGCTACTCGCTGGCTAATCAACGGTAGATGACTAGTGAACTGGAAAGGTTGGCATCGACCTCAGAACCGGTGAATCGCCGGTCCCTACCATCGACCGTCGGTTAAGTGTGGGTGCAGGTAAGTTCATCTTTAGAAGTTTTTTGACTTCTCCATGGATCAACCCATCCTGGGACTTGAAAAATACCAGTCAAAACCCCTCCAAATCCTCATAAAACCTTTCTTCAACCTTCCCACTTCCCCATTACACCTTCTTAACTTCCCCATACATTACCTTTCCACCTTCCCATCATTAAACCCACCTTTTCACATACCAACCCCCTTCACTCCTTCTCCCCTATTAAACCCACACTTCATTCCCTATTTTCATCACTACTCACTCTACTCTCAAAGACACAAGGAAAGAAAAAAATTTTGTGGAGCTACTTTGCTCAAGTTTTAATATTTATCCTCTGTATGATTTCAAATCCATTTGGTATGTCATTATTACTTTGTTTTGGACCATTTATTGGATAAATATGGATTTTTTTGGGCCTGTGAACACCGAAATGCCCCAAATCACAGATCCAGGTGACAGTAGTGATCACGAGTGGCGACCACGAGTCATTACTTCATGGTACGACTCATGGTAAGACCCGTGATGATTGGCAGTGTGTATTTTCCTGCATTTTAGTAAGGGTGTTTTCGTTATTCCTAAGATCCTAAGAACTAAACTATGTCATTTTAAGCTCAGATTAAGGGGTTTTAAGAGGGTTAAATCTATTATAACCCATTCTCTCCCCATGCATACAAACTGGGGGACTTCTAAGGAAGATCAAGCTTAGAAATCTCCAATTCCTTTGGGCTTTAAATGAAGAGTGCAAGACCAGATTACCCAAGTATGTAGGGTTATGAATAGGAGTATTCCTTCACTTCCATGCTCAAATCCTATTCTATATTCATGAAATTCAAGGTTTATGAGTTTATGGGCTTCTAACTTGAAGTTGTGAAATTATCTAAGTATCTATCATGGGTAAATCCTATTCATGTTTTTAATGTGGTGTTAAGATTCATGGGCATGTTTTATAATGATTTCAATTAAAAATTTATGATTTCAAAGTTTTACAATTATGATGCCCAATTATGAAAGTTCATGAAGAGTTGAGATTATGATCTATCTTTTCAAGTATGATGAAATGTCTATGATGAAAGTATGATTTCAAATTACCCTTGTATATATTCTTGATTTGACTATCAAGTCTGTTTCAAAGCATGTATTGGTTTGGGCAAGCCCGTATGATCAAGTATCTTTCATGATTTACTTCAATTTCATGTTATTAGCTTACCACATGATTTTGGAGTCTAGACTCCCACTTTTCAACTTGTGGTATGGTTTGGGCCGAGGTTCCTCATGATATGTTTTCAGATTATATGTGTACTATTATGATTCAGCTTTATCACAAGACGATGCTTCAACTTTGTTGAAAAATTATGGAGAGAATATGCATGTTTTTAGGAGTAGTGTCTAGCACCGGGTAGGCTAAGGGTTCAGACAGCCCTATGCCTCAGAACTATATGCCAACGTAGGTATATTTAGATTATTTGGAACCTCCTTTATGAACCTTCCCTGGCCCTAAGGAGACTTCAGCTGGGGATATCTATACCATGGTAATGCCCTTAGCCCTAAAAAGGCTTTGAACGGCTCTGACCACTTGAGTGTAATAGCCGGGAACACGTAAGCTCTATCGAGGTAATGTGGGTTACATGATGAGTCTCCTATTGTTCCTCATGATTTCAGTTATGCATGTTCATAAGTCATGATATTATGTTTTCAGCAGGTTTTACCCAATGTTCAGTTTTACTTTGATTATCAATTTCAGCTTTGGATCATTCGAATCATTTATGATATTGGGTCATGTTCAAATCCTGTTTTCAAATAATAGCATGTAAGCCTTACTCTCCGAACCTTATGTTGAAATGTTTTATGATATTCATGATTTCAGTTTTACTTATTCAATTATTTTACTTACCTTTCATACTCAGTATATTTTAAGTACTGACCGCATACTCTATGCTATATCATTTCATGATATAAGCTCGTACTTTAGCTTTAGTCCCGCGATTAGCCAGATCCTAAGAGTTAGCATCCCTCAACTTGTTGGTGAGTCCTCATCCTTTAAGGACCTTATCATATGTTTATCAGTTGGGGTCTTGTCCCATCAACTCATCAGATTTTATAGGCTTATCAGACATAGTATGCATTTAGTTTCGGATCAGTGTATGTATTCCATTGTTCATATGTTAATAAATTTTCAGACTTCTGCTATTTCAAATGTTAGATTTTCGTATTTTTTTGTTGAGCTCTATTTTTCATGTTCATGCCATGGGTTCACTTGGAGTTATTTGTGGTTCTAGGTCCCGTTTCTAGATCTGAGCCTATGTTTGGGTCGTGACAAATTTGGTGTAAAAGCATTAGGTTTTGAAGTGTCCTAGGGTGTCTGAAAGCCGCGTTAAGTATAGTCTTTTTCATGGGTGTAAAGTGCGCCGCACTTATGACAAAGAGGCTATGAAAAAATTTAGGAAATTTCCCTTCCTTCATGATCTATGTTGTGCGATGAAATGTCTCTCTATCCTTCTAACTCATGCTACACGTGTTTGCAGAATCATGCCTTCTTAATGAGTTAGTGGAAGAAGAAACGTGGAATGGAAAGGGCCATGAAAATGGCAATGGAGATGGGCACCAATAGGCCCCACCAGCCTCAGAGGATCATTTACCTGAGAAGGTTACCCATGCGGAGTTTAGGGAAGCCACCCAAATGTTGGCATAGGAATTGACCACTCAGGTCAACCAACAGGCGGTAACGCATGTTCCCCAGAATGGGAGTGCGGTAGCGGAAAGATTTAGGGACTTTTTAAGGATGAATCCTTCGAAGTTCCTCGGATCAAAGGTGTACGAGGATCCACATGAGTTTATTGATGAAACATAGAAGATCACCCAGATTATGGGGTGACAAGAGAGGAGTGGACAGACCTAGCCTCTTCTCAATTGAAAGGGGTTGCCTATATCTGGTTCAAACACTGGAAGGATAGCAGGGCAATTGGAGCGGGTCCCATTGGTTGGAATGAGTTTCATTCGGCATTCTTGGTTCGGTTCTTTTCCCCAGAGATGAGGGAGATCAGGGCAGCTAAATTTGTAAACTGAGGCAAAATAGCATGACGGTCCAGGAGTATGCTTTAGAGGTCAACCACCTATACAAATATGCAATAGAGAAGGTGGCTGATCAGAGGGCTTAAGTGAACACATTCATAGATGATAGCGGACTATTTGGTCAAGGATTGCACGATCGCTATGCTTTATCAAAATATAGACTTCTCGTGGTTGGTTTTGTACGCCCAGTAGATAGAGGCAGAATGGATGAGGGAGCAGGAGAGACAGGACAAAAGGGCCAGGAATGACAATTTAGGGTTCTCCCAGTAGAGGCCTAGTGGTGGGCATCATCAGCAGACCCACCGAAGATCATTAGCCCCAGTACCGTCGTCATCAAGTGTGCTATCTAGGTCTAGGCACGACTAGAGGGGATGAGCGTCAAGCTCTCGAAGTCAGGCGAACAGACCTATAGCGCCCAGTATTCCAGGTTGTGACAAGTGTGGCAGGAGGCACACTGGTGAGTGCCTAGCAGGTACATATGCTTGTTTTGGGTGTGGGAAGCCCAAAAATATGCTTAGAGATAGTCCAGCAGCTACACAGGGCCATGGTAAAGGCCGAGACCTAGCCACTAGTTCAACAATCCCACTAACGGGCTCAGCTTAGTAGGGTATCTCCACTAGTGCAAGTGGTAGTCATCACCATAATAGATTCTATGCCTTTGCATCGCATTAGGAGCAGGAGGTCTCCCCAGATGTAGTCACTGGTAGTTTACGAGTATTCCACCTTGATGTATATGCACTGTTAGATCAGGGGCTACTTTATATTTTCTGATTCCTTATGTTGCTAGTAGTTTTGGATTCAGTCCCAAAATCCTATCAGAACCCTTCTCAGTCTCCACTCCAGTCAGTGACTTAGTGATAGCTTGACGGGTATACAGAAATTGCCTTGTCACAGTCCTTAAGAAAGTCACCTTAGAATGTTTATTAGAGTCGTCAAAGATATATTTTGATGTTACCTTTGGAATAGATTGGATACATTGCTGCTATGCCTTAGTGAATTGAAGGACCCGTGCGGTAGAGTTTCGGTTCCCGGATCAGCCAGTCCTAGAATGGAAGGATAGTTCAGTTGTGCGTGTAGGTCATTTCATCTCCTACCTTAAAGCCAAAAAGATGATCTCCATGAGTTGCGTGTACTTTCTAGTTAGGGTTAAGGATGCTACATCTGAAATCCCAACTATTCAGTCAGTTCCTATAGTATGCGAATATCCAAAAGTTTTTCAACATGATCTACCGCGAATTCCTCCTGAGTGACAGATCGACTTTGGCATTGACCTTCTTCCTCATACGCAGCCTATATCTATTCCACCTTATAGAATGGCTCCAGCTGAGCTAAAGGAGTTGAAGGAGCAGTTGAAGGACCTCTTAGAATAGGGTTTCATCAGACATAGCAAGTCACCATGGGCTGTAGCAGTTCTCTTTTTTTAAAAGAAGGATGGTTCCTTTGGGATGTGCATTGACTATTGATAGTTGAACAAGGTCACAATCAAGAACGGGTATCCTCTCTCAAGAATTGATGACTTGTTGGACCAACTTCAGGGTGCCAAGTGTTTTTCAAAAATAGACCTCAGATCCGAATATCATCAGCTCAGAGTTAGAGAGATTGACATCTTGAAGGAGACCTTTAGGACTCTGTATGGTCACTATGAGTTTGTAGTTATGTCTTTTATATTGATGAATGCTCCTGCAGCTTTTATGGATTTGATGAACAGGTTGTTCAAGATGTATTTGGACATGTCTGTGATTGTGTTCATAAATGACATTCTCATATACTCTCAGCGGAAGGAGGAGCATACCGCTCATTCGAGGGTGCTGCTGCAGACTCTTAAGGATCGCTAGTTGCATGCTAAATTTAGAATGTGTAAGTTTCGGTTAAACTCAGTAGCATTTTAGGGTCATTTGGTGCCAATTGAGGGTGGATAGGTGGAGTCTCAAAAGATTGAAGCTGTGAAGAATTAGTGCAGACCAATTAGTCCATCGGATATCAAGAGTTTCTTGGCTTAGTTGGTTGCTACCAGAGGTTTTTGGAAGGGTTTTTATCCATTATGACACCATTAACTAAGTTGACCCATGAGAAAGTGAAGTTTCAATGGTTGGACGCCTATGAGAAGAGCTTCCAAGAGTTGAAGACTCTACTCACCTCAGCACTAGTATTAACTCTACCTATGAGTATGGATGGATTTGTTGTATATTGTGACACCTCAAGATCGGCCTTGGCTTTGTATTAGTTCAGCACGATAAGGTTATATCCTATGCTTCTAGACAGCTTAAGATCCATGAGAAGAACTATCTAATTCACGACCTCGACTTGGCAGTGATAGTATTCTCCTTTAAGATTTGGAGACACAATATATACACAGTCTATGTGGGTGTATTTATGGACCACAAAAGCCTATAGTACGTGTTTACCAAGAAGAATCTAAATCTATGTCAAAGAAGGTGGTTAGAGCTTCTTAAGGATTATGATATGAGTGTCCTTTATCATCCAGGAAAGGCTAATATGGTGGCAGACGCTCTTAGCAGGCTTTCTATGTAGAGTGTGTTCAATGTAGATGAAGGGAGGAAAAATTTGGTAAAGGAGGTACATCGGCTTGCACGACTAGGAGTTCATCTTGTTGATGCTGCAGGTGGTGGTGTCATTGTTTAGAATGGATCAGAATCTTCTTTGGTGACTAAAATAAAGGCTAGGCAGGAAGAGGATCCTATTTTGGTAAAGCTGAAGGAAGCGGTTCAGATCAGAAAGTTGAGGTATTTTCCCAAGAAGGAGATGGTTTTCTTCGGTACCAAGGTCGCTTGTGTGTCCCGGGTGATGGTGATTTGAGAGATCGGATGTTGCATGAGGCTCATGGTTCTCGATATTTTATACATCCAGGTGCCACCAAGATGTACCGTGGCCCACAAGAAGTCTATTGGTTGAATAGCATAAAGAAGGACATAACAGAGTTTGTGGCTAAGTGTCCGAATTGTCAACAAGTGAAAGTTAAGCATCAAATACCTACAGGTGTGCTTTAAGACATTAGTATCCCCCCTTGGATGTTAGAGGATATCAATATGGACTTCATTATGGGGTTGCCTCATACTCGTCGATAGTATGACTCCATATGCGTGATTGTGGATAGGTTGACTAAAGCAGCTCATATTCTAACCATTAAAATACCGATTTAGCAGAGGATTATGCCAAACTATATATTTAGATTTAGTTCGATTTCATGGAGTTCCCTTGTCCATCATATCAGATAGAGGCACTCATTTTACCTTCCAGTTTTGGAAATTATTTTAGAAGGGACTAGGTACTCTAGTCAAGCTTAGCACAACTTTTCACCCACCGACAGATGGCCACACAGAGCAGACCATATAGAATCTTGAGGATATGTTGAAAGCATGTGTGATTGATTTCAATGGTAGTTGGGATGATCATTTACCTATCATCAAATTTGTATATAATAACAGTTACCATTTCAGCGTTTAGATGGCTCCGTTTAAGGCTCTTTACGGGCAGAGGTGTAGATTGCCTATTGGTTTGTTAGAAGTCGGTGAAACTACATTGATAGGACAATATTCAGTTCATGAGGCTATGGAGAAATTTCAGCTTACAAGGTAAAATTTGAAAACATCTCAGAGTCATTAAAAATCCTATGCAGATGTGAGGAGGAGAGACCTTGAGTTTGAAGTTGATGATTGGGTGGTTTTTAAGGTATCTCCTATGAAGGGAGTGATGAGATTCGGAAAGAAGGGGAAGCTTAGTCCCAGCTATGGTTGCCCGTATAGGATTGTGAGACGTGTTGGCAAGATGTCTTATGAATTGGAGTTGCCCTATGAATTGGCTTCAGTACATCTGTTTTCCATGTGCCACTTTTAAAGAAGTGCGTGGGTGATCCAGCTGTGGTTATTCCAGTGGAGAGCGTAGGTGTGAAGGATAGCCTTATCTATGAAGAGGTTCCGATTGATATACTTGATCATCTAGTTCGATAGCTAAGAAATAAACAAGTAGCAACAACAAGGTTTTGTGGAGAAATCAGCTTTTTGAGGGAGCTAAATGGGAAGCCGAAGTAGACATGAGGCAAAATACCCACATCTATTTCCTTCTGGTTTAGTTCTAGCTTGACGTATCAGTTTCCTCCTTAGTACTCTATTCAGTTTCATGTTCAGTTCATGTGTTCCAATTTCTTTCATGTCAGTATATGTATGTGTGATTTGAAATTAGTCCAGTCATGTATTTCAGTTTGGAGTAAGTCACTCCATCAGTTTTCAGCTTTAGATGTTTAGTATTTGGTATGAAAGTCTATGCCCTAGCTTTTCAATGTGTTCATCCATATTCGAGGACGGATGATCACAAGGGAGAGATATTGTAAACCTGGAAAGTCCCTTAGATTAGACCTGAGGGTGGAACCAGAGACAAATTGGAAAATGTGCACTTTTGCACCAGAACGACTCTTTGTACGAGTCGTGAGACCAAGTAACAGGTCACAGGAGGAGTCGTGAAGAAGACCTTGAGTCTAGGTGTCAACACCATGAATCATACCATGAGTCGTGGTATGTGGGTACAACTCGTAGTCAGGACCGTGGGGCAGGTGAAGTCACAAGTGAGGTTACGACTCGTGGTAGGAAACCATGAGTCATGGGATGAAGTCATGGTGAGAATCCAAGAAGGTTTCCAGGTGAGCAGTAGTGATTATGTGTGGCGACCACGAGTTGTTACTTCATGGTACGACTCATGGTGAGGCCCGTGATTGCTAGCAGTGTATATTTTCCTAAATTTTAGTAAGGGTATTTTCGTAATTCCTAAGATCTTAAGCCTAAACTACGTCATTTTAAGATCAAATTAGGGAAGTTATAAGAGGGTTAAATATATTATAACCCATTCCATCCCCATGCATGCAAACTAGATGATTTACAAGGAAGATCAAGCTTAGAACTCTCCAATTCCTTTTTCGATTCCTTTGGTCTTTCAAGGAATAGTGTAAGACCATATTACCTAGGTATGTAGGGTTATGCATGGGAGTATCCCTTCACTTCCATGCCCAAATGCTTTTCTAGATTCATGAAATTTAGGATTTATGAGTCTATGGGGGTTTTAACCTAATGTTTTGAAATTCTCTAAGTATCTATCATTAGTAAATCCTATTCATGTTTTTAATGTGGTTTTAAGATTCATGAGCATGTTTTATAATGCTCTCAATTACAAATTTATTATTTCAAAGTTTTACGATTATGATGTCCAATTATGAAAGCTCATGAAGAGTTGAAATTATGATCTATGTTTTCAAGTATGATGAAATGTCTATGATGAAAGTATTATTTTGAATTACCCATATTTATATTCATGATTTGACTATCAGGTATATTTCGAACCATGTATAAGTTTGGTCAAACCCATGTGATCAAGTATGTTTCATGATTTACTTCAATTTCAGGTTATTAGCTTACCACATGATTTTGGAGTCTAGACTCCCACTTTGCAGCTTGAGGTATAGTTTGAGCTGAGGTTCCTCATGATAAATTTTTAGATTATGCATAACTATCAAGTGGTCCTATCGGAGGACCTAACGACTCGTTGTTGAGGGTTATGACTCGTGGAGTCATCCGTTAAGTACACTGCTTCATCTGATCTTCTCGGCTTGTCATAGGTAGCCTAACGACTTATTACTGGTTACCACGACTCGATGTCACCACCCATTATGTACACTGCCTCTATGGTCATTGTTTCCTCAACCAACTGACCACGACTCACCCCATGAATCGTGGGGACTGACCACCACTCATGGAGTCCTCCCATTGATTGCACTGCCTTCCATCTTCTCTTTTCTATCCTTACTCCCAAACGACTGACATAACGACTCATGGGGCCTGACCACGAGTCGTGATCACGTTCGTGGGAATCCTTTTTCCCAAAATTTCAAAACTCCTCACTGGCCTCCCCACGAGTTAAGTCACGACTTGTGGGATGCACAAACAAGTCATCGCATGACTAGTTTTGTGCCTGGTGCCAGTTTTTAGGGTTTTCTCTGTTTCAACTCCCGAGTTTCATCTTTAGGATTCTGGATATAACAGGTTTGAAAGCTAAGAAACAAAGAATTAGCTACAGTAAAGGTTTTGTGGAGAAATCAGTATGTTGAGGGAGCTTCCTGGGAAGCCAAAGCAGACATGATGGAAAAATTCCCACATCTATTCCCTTTCGGTTCAGTTCTAAGATGAGGCATCAGTTTCCTCGTTAGTACTCTATTCAGTTTCATGTTCAGTTCATGTGTTCCAATTTCTTTCATGTCAGTGTATGTATGTGTGATTCCTGAATTCATTCCAGTCATGCATTTCAGTTTGGAGTCAATCACTTCGTCAGTTTTCAGCTTTAGATGTTTAGTATTTGGGATGATAGTCTATGCCCCGACTTTTGAAAATGTTCATCCACATTCGAGGATGAATGATCCTAAGGGAGAGATATTGTAATACCCCAAAAGTCTCAAGATTAGACCCGAGGGTGGAATCAGAGAATATTAGGATAATATGGAATTTTATACCAGAACGACTCATGGTACGAGTCGTGAGACCAAGTAATAGGTTATAGGAGGAGTCGTGAAGTAGACTTGGAGTTTAGGTGTCATGACCATGAGTCACATGATGAGTCATGGTATGTGGGTACGACTCGTGGTCAGGACCGTGGGGGAGGTGAAATCACAAGTGATGTTATGACCCCTGGTAGGAAACCACGAGTCATGGGATGAAACCTTGGTGAGAATCCAAGTAAGTTTCCAGGTGACCAGTAGTGATCATAAGTAGCGATCATGAGTCGGTACTTCATGTTATGACTCGTGATGAGGCCCGTAATTATTGGAAGTGTGTATTTTCCTGCATTTTCGTAAAGATATTTTCATAATTCATATGCTCCTAAGCCCTAAAATACATCATTTTAAGCTCAGATTAGGAATGATGTAAGAGGGTTAAATCTATTCTAACCCATTCCCTCCCGTGCATGCAAACTAGAGGATTTCTAAGGAAGATCAAGCTTAGACCTCTCCAATTCCTTCTTCGATTCCTTTGGGCTTTCAAGGAAGTGTGTAATACCATATTACCTAGGTATGTATGGTAATGAATGGGAGTCTCCCTTCACTTCCATGCCAATATCCAGTTCTAAATTCCTTAAATTTAAGATTTATGAGTCTATGGGGTTTTAACCTAAAGTTTTGATTGGTAAATCCTTTTCATGTTTTTAATGTGGTTTTAAGATTCATGGGTATGCTTTGAAATGAATTCAATTATAAATTTATGATTTCAAAGTTTTACGATTATGATGCCTAATTGTGAAAGTTTTTGAAGAGTTGAGATTATGATATATGATTTCAAGTATGATGAAATGTCTATTATGAAAGTATTATTTCAAATTACCCATGTTTATATTCATGATTTGACTATCAAGTCTATTTCAAAGCATGTATAAGTTTGGGAAAGCCCATATGATCAATTATGTTTCATGATTTACTTCAACTTCATGTAGTTAGCTTACCACATGATATTGGAGTCTAGACACCCACTTTTCAGCTTGTGGTATGGTTTGAGCTGAGTTTCCTCATGATATGTTTTTATATTATGCATGTACTATTATGATTCATCTTCGTTGCAAGACGATGATTCAATTTTGTTCAAAAACGATGGAGAGCATATGCATGTTTTTGAGAGTAGTGTCTGGCACCGAGAAGGATAAGGATTTAGTCAACTTATGCCTCAGAACTACGTGCCAACATAGGTATGTTCAGATTATTTTAGACCTTCTTTGCGAGCCTTCCCTTCCCCCGAGGGGCCTTCAGCTTGATATTGATATCATGGAAGCGCCTTTAGCCCTGACAAGGATTTGGACGGCTCTGCCCACATGAGTGTAACAGTCGGGCCCCATAAGCTCTATCATGGTAATGTCGGTTACATGATGAGTCTCCCATTATTCTTCATGATTTTTGTTATGAATGTTCATCAGCCATGATATTATGCTTTCAACAGTTTTGACTCAATGTTCAGTTTTACTTATGATTATCAGTTTCAACTTTGGGTCATTTGAATAAGTTATGATATTCAGTCATGTTCAAATTATCTTTTTAAATAATAGCATGCAAGACTTACTCTTAGAATCTTATGTTGATATTTTTTATGATATGTATGATTTTAATTTTACTTATTCAGCGGTTTTACTTACCTTGCATACTTGGTACATTCCAAGGACAGACCGCATATCCTATGTTGCATCGTCTTATAATACATGCTCAGACATTGAAGTTCAGTCTTGCCATTAGCTAGATCCTCAGAGTTAGCATCTCTCAGCTTGTTGGTGAGTCCCCATCCTTCGAGGACGTTCTCATCAGTTTACATTAGTATTTTCAATTTTAGTTTTTTAGTGAGTTAGTTGGGTCTTATCCCGTAAGCTCGTCATATTTTAGAGGCTTATAGGACATAATATGTATTGAGTTTTAGATTAGTGTTATGTATGCCATTGTTCAGATGTTATTAAATTTTTAGACTTTTGCTATTTCAAATGTTATATTTTCATATTTATTTGTTGAGCTCTAGTTGTTATGTTCATGCCATGGGTCGACATGGAGTCATTTATAGTTCTAGGTTTCATGTCTATGTCTGAGCCTATGTTCAGGTCGTGACTGATAGCGAAGCTGAGAAAACCATACAATCTTTAGAGGATATGTTGGGAGCTTGTGTGATCGACTTCAGGGGCAATTGGGATGATCACCTACCTCTCATTGATTTTGCATACAACAAGAGCCACCACTCTAGTATTCAGATGGCCCGATTTGAGGCATTATATGGTAGGAGGTGTAGATCTCCAATAAAGTGATTTGAGGCCGGTTAAGCTACCCTGATAGGACCTGATTCAGTTCATAAAGCAATGTAGAAAGTTCATCTAATCAGAGAATTGTCAGAAACAGCTCAAAGCCGATAGAAATCATATGCATACGTAAGGAGAAGAGAGTTGGAGTTTTTTCTGAATGATTGGGTGTATCTGAAAATTTAACATTGGAAAGGGGTAATGAGGTTTGGTAAGAAAGGTGAGCTCTGTCCTAGGTATATTGGCCCTCACAGAATCCTAAGGCGTATTTGACAATGTGGCTTATGAGTTGGAGTTGCCTGCAGAGTTTGCATCAGTGCAACCAGTCTTCCAGGTGTCCATGTTGAAGAAATGCATTAGAGACCCAACCTCAATAGTTTCTCTAGAGATTGTTGGTGTAAAGGACATCCTCTCTTATGAAGAAGTTCCAGTTTAGATCCTTGATGAGTTGGTAAATTACCAACTCATCAGGCTCTTAAACATGAGTTATTTCTTAGTTTTCAAGTCAATTAGGTAGATTTTATGCCTTTTCGCATTAATCCTTGCAGGTACTTAATTTGAATGGAGAAGGACATGAAATTGAGAAAAAACCATGGAAATAAAGTTGATGACCGGCGCTCCACTGGAGGACACCGACGGAACACCGGATTAACCGCAGTTTCCTATTGTCTGGTAGAAGGTTAGAGACTGGTCGACCATAAATAAGAACCGGCAGACTGCCAGTGCCAACGCCGGAGTTCTGAAGAGTTTATTGATAGAAGCTGGGACCAATTGGCGATCCACAAATCGGTACCAGCACTGTCCTTTAGCTCTAGATGACCGACATTTCGTGAACCTGCACCAAAGAAACGCCAGTGAATCTCAAGTGAGGCCCGTCAGCCAGGGGAAAAAATGTCAAACACAGAAAAAGAGGATTAGATTTGCACCCTATTTCTTGTACCTCTCATAAAAGACATAAATATTCCATTCTAGAAGTATTGATTATTCATTTTACTTTTCGCTTGTATAGAAAGTAGAGAGAAGTAGAAAGAGAAAGTCATCTTCTTCATTGTGAAGGTAGAAATTCCATTGGAGTTCATACCTTGCTTGAATTGCTTTTACTTATGTTTGTGAATAGATATTGAATTGTTGATTAATGCAATGTCTTATTTAAATTACATGAATAACTAATTTCTTTGGTAGAGGTGTGTGAATGCTAGGGGTTGATTTGAGTTGGATATTGTGAATTTGATCTTAGATATACTCAATTAGTATGATTTTAGTGTTTCCTTTGAATTTGAGGTTGAAAACTCATAGTTGCAAATGTGGGTTGTATTTCCTTGTAATGATTTTGCTTGAAAAAGGTAATTGTGGTATGGGTGAGGAAACACTAATGGGTATTTGGGTGGTAACTATGTGGGGTTGGTCTTGACATAGCTAAAACCCATTATTACACATTCATTAAGGATTGGAACTAGAAATAGTGAATCCACACCAAAGCTGATGTGGTTGTTGTGAAGATGAACTTTGGGATTTCAGAGAACCCAAGGTATAATACATCTAATTGGTTGAGAATCTTAAGATGTTGCCTAATCCACAACTAATCAAAATTTTTAGTAAAGATAGGAGTGATTCAAAATTCCTACTCATTGAAGCCCTTATCAATATCACACCTCTAGTAGTCTCTCCATTTATCTTTTCTATAGTTTGCCCCTGATTTTAGTAATTCTATCTTTTATTTCATAAATCGTGACTCCCCTAAATTTTCTCTTATTTGTTTTGGAACTTTGATATGAATTAGTTCAATTTAATGGATTACTATTTTGTGATCAATTGATGTTCCTTGTGGCATTCGACCCCGAAACCCATTAGGTTATTTATTTTGATACAACGAACGTTTATGCTCTTTTGTAAAGAGGGTGTAGTTTGGACGTTATCAAAAATGGCATCGTTGCTGGGGAATGTAGTTTGATAGCCGCTAGTTGTTATTTTTAATTGATCTAGTATCTTAATTAGTATGACTTCACAATTGTTGTTGGTTCCTTCTATGTTGAATTTTAGATGAGCCAGCAATCACTAGAAGGAGAAGGTTCGGTGGATGGGCATATGGATCATGAGGATGATGATCCTGTGATGCCCGATGTAGTAGGTGCAATTCATCTACCTCCTACGGTAGGGACTGCAATTTTCCATGTGACAAGTACAATATTGAACTTACTTCAATTGTAGGGACTCTTTGGAGAAATACCCAATGAGGGTACAAACAAGCATCTCCGCAACTTCTAGGAGATTTACCAACCATTCAACATAAGAAATATCACTCTAGAGTCAATTCGACTGAGACTCTTTCCATTCTCACTCACTAGGGAAGCTACTGTATGGTTGGAGGAGTTGCCTCCCGAATCTACTACCTCTTGGAATGAACTAATGGAGGAATTTTTGGATAGTTTCTGTCCTCCCTCAAGGATGTTGCAGCTGAGAGATGAAATTACTAATTTCCAACAACTGGCAGGTGATCAACTCCATTAAGCGTGATTGAGGTTTAAGAAAAAGGTAGTCATTTGTCCAAACCATGGCTTACCTGATGGGGTTGCACTTCAAAGCTTCTACCAATCATTAGATTCTATCAATATGTCTGTGGAAAATAATTTTTCTAGGAGATCAATCATGGATCAGCCCTATAGAGTATCCAAGGCATTACATGATAGAATGACAAAGACCAACCGAGCATGGCATATTAGAGGAGCGGAGATATCATCTAGTGGTGTTGCCCTAAATCTGTTGAGTGTAGAATTGAGAAAAAGAGATGAGGATTGAGATGAAACTCTTGCAAAAATGATGACCCAACTAGAGTTTAGACAAAACATGTGATTGGAGCTGGAATAATGAATATGAATGTCATGGTTGCTCAACCCCATGGTCAGTTTGATGATGATACTTCACCCCTGAGATATGAGGAATATCAATACATGTTAAGCCAATTGAGGGGTTCTTGCCTTGGATATCAAGGTGCCAATCAAGACCCTTGGAGCCTAAGGGAGGAGAATCAAGATTGGAGAAACCATGATAATCCTGGATGGAGGGAGAGAAATGGTCGATGGGAGAATAGAGAGAAAAATCTCGAAGGGGAGTGATATCACCGAAGTTCTAACGCTTATGTACCTCCTGCAAAATTAGAAACACCTCAAGGACAGCCCGGGGTGAGAGATGTAGGAAGCTCAATGATTGAGGACATGCTGTCCCAAGTTTTGAAGAATGTAGAATCCACTGACAGTGGGGTTAGAGAGTTGAAAGGGGAGGTGTGTAACATCGCCCAAACCGTGAGCTCCCACTCAGCTTCAATTAAACACCTCGAAGTGCAAATAAACTATTTCTCTTCACAAATGAACTCTCGCATGAAGGGTGCGCTTCCTAATAATACTATCCAGAACCTAAAGAAAGACGGCCATTCCATGGCAATTATGACTAGGAGTGGTAAGATATTGAAAGATGTGGGAGTGAAGCCCAAAGATATTAATACCCTGAAGGTAATTAATGATAATATGTTGAATAAGGTGCCAAAAGTACCAAGTGTTGGTGATGATGAGGAAGGAAAAGATGAGGGAGATGTTGACTTAACGCCCTAAGATAATGTTCATGTGAAGGTGGGCATATAGGCCCCTAATGACAAGGACCATGAAGTAAGAGTTCCCTCGCCATATCCACTGCAGTTGGCCAAAAAGAAGGAAGATTCTGAAAATTCAGAGATATGTTCAGCAAATTATCTATCAATATACCTCTAGTGGATGCTTTGATTCAAATGCCTGGATATGCAAAATTTGTTAAGGAACACTTGAAGAAAAAGAAGGTGGTGGATACGGGCACCGATGAGGTGAACCATTATTGTAGTGTTGTCATGACTAATAACCTTGCTCCAAAACATGAAGATCCTGGGACATTCACCATCCCTGAATAATTGGCCTGTGCATGTTCAATAAGGCTTTGTATGACCTTGGTGCAAGTATCAATCACATGTCTCTCAAGATATTCAAGAAACTCGGGTTAGGGAGTCTCAAACCTACCTCTATGAGGTTGTTGATGGTGAATAGGTCAATCAAAGACCCATACGAGTTCTAGTTGATGTTTTTTTAAAGGGGATTTATTCATACTCCTAGCCAATTTTGTTGTGCTGGATTTTGAAATGGACATCGAGGTGCCAATTATCTTAGGGCGACCTCTACTGGCAATGAGAAGGGCTTTAATAGATGTAGAGGTTGGGGAGATTATGTTCTGAGTAGGTGGTGATGAGGTCACCTTCAATGCATGTCAGCCTGTCAAGCCCCTGAATAAGTGTAAGGTCATGTCAATGCTCGATGGTGAAGACGAGTATTATATATCATGGATGATGAGAGTGAAGTGGAGGGTGATCCTCTGGAATGTTAAAAATTGAGAAGGTACCCGTCATGCAACGACGTTAACTAAGGCGCTTTTTAGGAGGCAACCCAAATATTTTTCTTGAGCATTTTGATGTTTTGTTGTTTTTGAGTTTGTAGGTAGCTTGGATGCACAAACAATGGAGAAGAAGAACAGAGAAGGCATTGCGTTAAACCGATGAAATGTCAGTGCCAACATGCAAAATGCCGCCCTATCATAGGTAATGAACAGAAGAAAGGGAGAGAAGAGAGGAAACCTGTGACTAGCGGGCGGAACGCCGATACTAATACGCGAACCACCTGTTAATCACTGGTTCCAAATAGTGCACCTGGAAGTTGGGGCGTATTTGACAATCCAAACGGCACACTGCTTGTTCAAATCTGCTACTCACCGGCCGATCAACAATATATCACTAGTGACTAGAAAGGTATTGGGCATTGGCCTCAGGAACGGCGAATCGCCGGTCCCTACCTTCGATCGCCGGTTAAGCACATGTATAGTTAAGTTCATCTTTAAAAGTTATTTGACTTCTCTATCGATCAACCCAACCTGAGAATTTAAAAATACCAATCAAAACCCCTCCAAATCCCCATAAACCCTTTCTTCCACCTTCCCACTTCCCCATCACACCTTTTTAACTTCCCCCATACATTACCCTTCCACCATCCCACCGTTAAAACCACCTTTTCACCTACCAATCCCCTGCACTCCTTCTCTCCTAAAAATTCAACACTTCATTCCCCATTTTCATCATTACTCACTCTACTCTCTCAAAGACACAAGGCAATAAAAAAGTTGTGTAGAGCTCCTTTGCTCAAGTTTTAGTCTTTCTCCTCTTGCAGATTTCAAGTCCATTTGGTATGTCGTCATTACTATGCTTTTGACCATTGATTGGATAAATATGGATTCTTTTGAGCCTGTGAGCACCGAAATGCCCCAAATCATGTATCCCCATTACCCCTATGATTGTGCTTGTGGTGCTTAGCTATTATTCTTTTTGTGAGTACGTAGGGGTGCTGATATCATGTAATTAACAATGTGGGTCTGCGCATTGTTAAAATGATTGTTTCTTAGTGTGTTGAATTTGAGTTATGTATGAATTCTTAGTAACCCCATGTGTGTTTAAAATGCATAATTTGCCCAATGATAGATGGAGTGACGTCTTTCATAAGGGTAAATTGTCAATTTTACTTGCTTTGATATTTCTATATTGAGGGGGTGAGTTTTGATTGTAAATGTTTTTCCATTTTTCTAAGTCTGGGAGGAATTTCATTGTCAGGTGTCCACCAACGAATCGCCAGTCAAGCCTAGCGAAATACCAAAGGAAATGCAGGATAGGGCTTATGGCTTCAGACCACTATTCCAGACCTTCATTACACCAGCATTTCATGAGTCGAGAGAGCAAAACGCCTGTGTATCGTCGAATGACCTTGGAAGTCCCAGTGTTCTTCTTTAGTCCGGCGGACAACAGGTAGTTCGCGGATCCCCATCTACATTTCCTCAGTGTCTTGCCAGCACTGCCAATGCTGCACATCTCAAGAATTCTACTTGTTTGTCATCCAATTATTTTAATTCCTTGCCTTAGTTTAGGATAGATGTTAAATTTTATTATCGTTGTTGTAATGTATTTTCTCTTACACAAAAATACAAAAAGAAAGTGTGGTTGTTTGACACTAATATGACTTCATCCAGGAACCCAAGCAAGGGCAAGGCCCCAGGCTCTTCTTCAGCCAAAGGAAAGAGAAAAGCAAAGGCATCTGCAGCACCCACCAACTTCCGAGAGGCCATAATATTTTTTTCTGTTCGACATGAAGGGCCATTACCCTATTTGCAGGAGCTACTAAATCACTGTTGAGAAGTGGTTTGACTTGGTGGGGCTGCGAGGTGACCTCCCCAACATCACCGCTCAGTTCCATGACCGCGAATGGAACACTTTCATCAATCCATTCCCAGATTACTACCCCAGCCTTATCCTAGAATTTTACGCCTTTTACCAAGCCAGGCAGGAGAGTATGCATCACAGGGGTAAGGTGGAAGAATAGGGTGCAAGGTGTAGAGGTCGACATCACTCCAGCAGCCATTAATTCTTTCTTCTGAAAGGATGAGATTGACACCGGCTCTGAGTATACTGCCTGAATTACTGATAAGGAGAACTAATTTCACTGGATAGCTCCAGTAATTTCTGTAGACACACCCTTCTGGGCTACCATAGGTGGTGATATCTCTCACTATGATCTTAATTTTAGGCCAAGCTGTGGTTGGACTTTATTTGTGGCCCATCATACCTTCCAAGAATGTGTAGCAGGTCAGTTTATAAGCATCTATGCTCATCACCTGCATCATGATAGGGGTCCCCATAAATTTAGGGGAAATTGTGGTTGTGCAAATAAAGGGAAAAGCGAGGCAAGATGGCACCTCAATGCCATATGCGGTGCTCATATCCCAACTATGGCTAAAAGCTTGAGTGCCCCTATTCCCAGATGAAGCCCCAAGCTCCACCATCAGTGTTATTATTTTTGATCGCAAGTGGGACGCGGATTCTCCCAAGAGCATGAGGAAGCGGCTGCAAGCTTTTTATGTTCTAGAAGGATCCTTCTCCCACAGTTCTGAGCAAACCACATTGGCTCCCGATCTTAATATGCCACACCAAGAGGCATCGAGAAAAACTTCAAGTGAAGCCCCTTCAACATCCTCTCAACCAATTAGTCTCCACAGGCTAGTGGAGATGACTAACTCTCATGAGAGCCAGCTCCAGAAGTTGTCTTGAAGTCTCCCTACCCTTATCGTCCAAATGTTGAAAAAGGAGATGAAGCCCATGTTCGAGAGTCTGACCAAGCTGTGCAAATGGATGGATGTCATGGAGGGGGTTGTTACCTCTCTCCATACTAAAGTGAGTGGAAGAGTTGGACGTCCATGGAGATGCCTGACTTGAGCGCCCTAGATGCAGCAATAGCTGCCCCTTCTATAGTCCGATGCCCCATTTACGACTTGTTCGAGGGTTTGAGGAATATTGCAGAGGAATATTGCAGATGATTGAGGGTGTGACTCAAGAGAAATCCTAGATGTAGCTGCACTTAGAACATGATTTTTAGGCTTTTGTTTGACTAGTCACTTCACCCTAAATGACCTCCCAAAATTTCTTCCCTTGCTAGCTAATGTTGATCCTTTGGACTGTTTATTCTTGGAAACCACATTACAAGCCAATATCTTGTTGTAATCCTCTTTTTTGGCACCCATCTTCCCTAATTGCTAATGATTAATGAATAAAAATAATGGGGGTTTTGAAGTCCAATAAATGGGGAGAGATAAGGAAATCAATGGAAAAGAGGCAAAAACCCTAAGTTTGGGGGTTTACAAGGAAGGAAGAAATGGGATGAGATTGATGTGAGAACCAACGTGATCAAAATGAATAATAGGATGGGTTGAGTAACCTTGAATCACCAAAAGATAAAAGTAAAAGTGACATGGTGTTACCTCTTTCTTAAGTGAGGCTTAATGTGAGAGCCAAATGAGCTACAAGGAGGACTTTTGAGAAATAAAATATGAAGATGGATGAAAAAGAAGGAATAAGGTGGAGTGATCTAATTATTTGGATGGGTGGATAAGAGTTTTAACAACAAGGCATTAGGGAGGTTCTAGTCACTAAAGCTAAATATTTGTCCTATCCTTACCCTAGCTTTCATTATGACCGGCATGTCCTAATTGATTTTGAGTTTAGCCGCTCTACTTTGTAGTGAGTCCCACGAAGGGAAAGCCTATGTGTCAAGTGGTGTACATGGTGATTTCTTTTTTTAGACTGAGTGTGATCATCTTATTCTATTATCCCTTGTGTATGCATTGCTTTATGATAAAAAAGGGGATTCTCTTTTGTAATGAGTGGCATCACTCCCTTTAAGGACATGCTTGCATTGATGTATAGGTGTGATTGAGGCATAAGCAATGTGATCTCTAAGGCAAAATATGAATGTGTAGTGACTATGATTTGAGATGCTATGCGTATTTGATTAGATAAACCATGCCTTTGTTTTGAAAAATGAAAGAAGTTGCAAATCATCCCTATGCATTTTGTTTGCCTTTTGAAACTTTTTCATTAATCTTTTTCCTTGAGTTGTTGAGCGTTTTTGGGTTGTCTTAGGTTTAGTGGTCCCTGATGCTTAAATTCAGGTTAGGCATGCTATCCATTTGCTCAATTGAAAAGAATCGATTTACTTGAGGACAAGCAATGGTTCAAGTTTGAGGGTTTGATGAGTTAGTATTTTACCAACTCATTAGTCTCTTAAACATGAGTTTTTGCTTAGTTTTCAAGTCAATTAGGTGGATTTTATGCCCGTTCTCTTTAATCCTTGTAGGTACTTAACTTGTTTGGATAAAAGCATGAAAATAATATTCATTTTGATGCTCCAATGAATGATACCGATGAAACTCCATATTGATTGTAGTTTCCTACTATCTGGAAGAAGGTTGGAGATCGGTAGACCACAGATGAGCACTAGCGAACAGCCGGTGCCAACACTGGAGTGTTGAAGAGTTTACTACCAAGAGCTAGGACCAACCGACGATCTGCGGATTAGCACTAACAAACTACCTGCGCTGAAGAGTCAAACAACCTCATTTTCATTCGGTGATCGGAATTTAACAAACATGTACCGATAAACTGCCGGTGAATCGCAAGTGAGGCCTATTAGCTAGGGGAAAATGTCAAGCATAGAAAAAGAGGAGCAGATATGTACCCTATTTTTTTACCTCACAAAATACATAAATATTTCATTTTACAAGTATTGATTATTCATCATTTCTTTTGGCTTGTATATAAAGTAGAGAGGAGTAGAAAGAGATAGTCATCTTCTTCATTGTGAAGGTAGATATTTCATTGGAGTTCATTCCTTGCTTGAATTTCTTTTACTCAAGTTTGTGAATGGATATTGAATTGTTGAATAATGCAATGTCTTATTTTAGTTACATGAGTAGCTAAAGTCTTTGCTAGTGGTGTGCCAATGATTGGGGTTGATTTGGGTTCGGTATTGTGAATTTGATTTTAGATTTACTCAATTTGTATGATTTTAGTGTTTCCTTTGAATTTTAAGTTGAAAACTCATAGTTTCAAATGTGGGTTATATTTCCTTACTTTGATTTTTCTTGAAAAATAAAATTAGGGTATGGGTGGGGAAAGACTAATGGTATTTCGGTGGTAATTAGGTGGGGTTGGGCTATACATAGCCAAAACCCATTATTACACATCCATTAAGGATTGGAGCTAGAAATAATGAATCCATACCCAAGCTAATATGGTCGTTGTGAAGATGAACCTTGTGATTTGATAGATTCCAAGGTATAAGACATCTAATTGGTTGAGAAACTTAAGATGTTGCCTAATCCATAGCTAATCATATTGTTGAGTAAAGATTGGAGCAATTCATAATTCCTAGCCATTAAAGCCCTTATCAATATCACACGCTTAGTAGTCTTTCCATTGGTCTTTTCTATATTTTGCCCCTGATTTTAGTAATTATATCTTTTATTTCATAAATCGTGACTACTCCAAATTTCTCTTATTTGTTTTTCAACTTTTTATGTGAATTAGTTTAATTTAATAGATGACTATTATGTGATCAACTGACATTCCTTGTGGGATTCTGTCACACCCCACCTTGGGGGGTATGACTGGCACCTGGTGCCCTACTAGGACCTGAACTGCTAGACTACTAAGCCTGAGCACATCTGGTGCCTGGTTGGCTCTAACTCGGATTCAGGGAAACAACGGGCTATATAACGGCTGTAAATACAGCCTCCGGCCGACTAGGCCTATAACCACCTGTACCTGTACTAACAGCTAACTAGAAACATATCAAAATAGGGGTGCCTATGCGGGCCGACAAGGCCACCATGCTATCTAGTTATCTGTAACTCAACAATGAGATATTGGAAAGCTACGTGACCGGCAAGGTCACCACTACTGTCAAGCTATGTCCCCACACGGCCAACATAAAAGAAACATAAGTACTAATAACTATACAACAGCACGGCCTCACACGACCGGCTCATCTGACCACAGAGAAATATATTCACAGACTGCACGCCTCTAAGAATACTGATAAGATGGTCGGGACAGGGCCCCGGCCTACCCATGTTGTACAACAAAAGAAAAGGGATAAACCTCTAGCTATCTAGCTCCGGGAGACTGGAGCTAATGACCCTGTGTGCAGACTAGAATCACGAGGTATCGGCCCCTCGTCTATGAGTACCTGCAGGCAAGTAATGCAGTGCCCCACTGGGCGTCAGTACCACTGGTACTGAATATGTAAAACAATTAACTGAAAGAAATATATGAAAACAACAATACAACTGATGGAACTGAAATAGGAAGGAATAGACTAGCTGACTGAAAATGTAAAACTATGCCTACTCTTAACTATACTGGAAGGAGTAGGAGTCATACCTGGAGATGTATCATTCTACTGTCGATCTACTCGTATCTCGTGTAACATAGCATAACATAACATAACATAACATAGCACACACAAACCTTACCCGGCCCCCATAAGCCGGGAGGTACAAACAACACGAAATCTATACCCCTACCCCGGTCGTCCCATCTCCTATAATAACTATAAGCATCCTGCCGGTCAACTGGGTATGCACTCGGGCTCGCTGAGCCCTTGACTATAACTGTACCTAAGTCCGGAGGACTCCTGAACCAACACCCTGGCGTATCCGCTCAATAGGGATGTGTAACGGCCGACCAAGGCACAATATGGGGAAAACTGACATCCCATCTTCGTCCCCTGTGGGACGGCATGCCACTCCGTAGAGCGACGTGTCCTCGTCCTCTGGCGGATGAGTCGATACAGCTATTAACCCTGGGGTGGTCATGGATGCTAGGTAATCCAACCCCAAAACAATACAACGGTCTCAACTAGTAATACTAACTGCATATCCCACATAATGCAGCTAATAGTAGTAAAGTATCCGTACATACTGTGTGCTGAACTAGTGATGGCAATGTGAACGTACTTAATTCATGCTGAGATTGATAATAGTGTATATGTACAAATATGATCTTCTGCCATACTGTACTGAGTCTAACGCTGAACAAGATATAGTTTTTCTACTAAAAACCATGTTGTATACTGAGTTTCTATAGTAACATGATTTACTATCTCTAACATGCTTCCTAAACTTCATTTTAACCTATCATTCTACTTCCGAGATGCCGTACATATATTACATTTTTTTACTGGGTTTCAACTGAATACGATAATATCCTAACATTCTGTACTACATCACATACTGAGCATGCTGTGCAGTTCCTAACACTTGTATTAGAATCTATATCGTGCTAGCAAGTTTCGTGCTAATTATAACCTGATGCTTCTAATATCGTACAAACATTTGTAACAAACATAATACACGACTTCTGAACATTCTACTGGCCTTTAAATTACTTTACTATACCGAGATTACTAACTTGCCGAGGAAACTAGCTTTACATACCTTCGCTTTTGATTTCCCGACTAACTGGCGTAGCTTGGTTAGTATTTCAACTATTCCTCCCAACTGCATTCATATATAGGTCAATCAGTACTAAATACAACTTTTTTCTGAAGGACGACATCACTTTCGATATAATTATAGCTTAAACTTAGGCTTATCGAAAGACGGTCGAAAACTCGCTATTTTCCATAAGTCCAGAAGGGAGAAGTATTTACTTCACAGCTAGGAACACATAGACACTAGTTTGGAGCAATTCCACTTACCTTAGTCTGGTAGCTCGACGATTCGTCGGCCGTGTTTCACGAAACTAAATCCGTAGGAATGCTCTCTGCTGCTAAATATTTCGGTATCTGAGGTTAATTTGGGTTTGGACTACATTTAGCAGCGTAATCGGACAAAAATATATTTACCCTCTTCGTTCTTTTCTTTCCTCTGGTCTTTCCTCTCTGTTTTCACTGGAAATTATAAGAATGATTGATAAAAAACCGAAGTGGGGCTTTATATACTTGGTCCTGGACAAGGCCAACGTGTCACGGAGCCAACACGGAGGCTCCACCTCCGTGACACGTTTCCATCGCGGAGGGGCTCTGCCTTGGCTCCTTCCGTGATGGTTCGACAGTTTTCTCGTCCGATCCTTTTCCCGGGCCTTTATTTAGCACGTATGGCCTTCAAATATGCTTAACCAACGTGCGAATAGGTCATCTAGGTGCTGGGAATCCTACGGGGTATAACATTCTCCCCCCTTAAGAACATTCTTCCTCGAATATAAACTTCTATTTAGAGGACTTCTCAACTTACTATCTAGGAAAATTTTGGCAGAGTTTTCCCCTGTAATATGGACTATAGCAAAAACCTGAAATGCAGAAAAGTCCAACACAGGTACTGCACGCAATACTTTAAGATTCACTGGATAGCTAAGTATCAATCTTTCTCATTTATTCATATACAACTATAAGGTATTGCATAAGTAGTAATACGGACATACCTGTTGCCTAACTAGGCCTGGAATAAGTGAGGATATCTGGTCTTCATATCTTCCTCCACTTCCCAAGTTATTTCCTCTCGATTCCCGTTACGCCACAATACCTTGACAGACGCAATATCTTTAGTCCTCAATTTGCGAATCTGTCTGTCTAGGATAGCTATTGGAACCTCTTCATAAGCCAGCTTTTCTGTAACCTGGATATCCTGGACTGGAACTGCTCTGGATGGGTCTCCTATGCATTTCCTCAACATAGATACATGGAATACCGGATGAACTGATTCTAGTTTTGGAGGCAAGTTCAACTCATATGCTACCCGGCCTATCCTTCGACGAATCTGATAAGGCCCAACAATCCTCGGGCTGAGCTTACCTTTCTTGCCGAATCTCATTACCCCTTTCATCGGCGATATTTTTAGGAATACCCAGTCATTCACATGAAACTCCAAGCCTCTGCGCCGCACATCTACATATGGCGGCTCTGTGCAGTCAGTAAACGTTCTCGGATAAGCTTTACCTTCTCCTCTGACTGCTGAACAATGTCTGGCCCAACTAATGCTGATTCTCCTATTTCAAACCAACCAATCAGCGATCTGCATTTTTGCCCGTATAATGCCTCAAAAGGCACCATCTGGATGGCTGAATGGTAGTTGTTATTATAAGCAAATTTAATTAACGGAAAATGCTCATCCCAGCTACCACCGAAATCTAGCACACATGCTCGCAACATATCTTCGAGAGTCTGAATTGTGTGTTCAGCTTGCCCATCTGTCTAAGGATGGAATGTTGTGCTTAAATTAATCTGCGTTCCCAGACCTCTCTGAAACGACCACCAAAATCTAGCCGTAAACTGTGCTCCTCTGTTTGAGACAATGGATACTGGTACTCCATGTAACCTGACTATTTCTCGGATATACAACTCCGCATAATCTTCAGCCGAGAAGGTAGTTCTTACCGGCAGGAAATGAGCTGATTTTTTCAATCTGTCAACTATCACCCATATAGAGTCATGTCTCTGTTTAGTACGGGGTAATCCTACTACAAAATCCATATTCACTGCTTCCCATTTCCAGAGAGGTACAGCTATATCCTGAGTCAAACCGCCTGGTTTCTGATGTTCTGCTTTCACCTGTTGGCAGTTAGGACACTGGGCTACAAATTCAGCAATTTCTCTTTTCATACCTGGCCACCAGTAGTTTTCCTTGATATCATGGTACATTTTTGTCGCACCGGGGTGAAGAGAATAACGGGCGTAATGTACCTCATTCATAATCTACTGGCGGAGCCCTGAAGTATCCGAAACACATAGGCGACCTTTACATAACAGCACTTCTCCCTCAGTTACCTGAAAATCTGGCGCTTTACCCTGCTGGATTTTGTCTTTGAGCTTGATCAGGTCAGGATCCTCATACTGCCGTTCTTTCACTTCCACAACTAATGATGATACGGTGGTGTTCTGTATCACTGCACTACCATCTTCTATTTTTGCTACACGAGCGGCTAGGCTAGCTAGCTGATGTATCTCCCTGACTAATTCTCGCTGCTCGGGCTGCAAATATGCCAAATTCCCCATGGACTTACGACTGAGAGCATCTGCTACAACATTGGCTTTTCCTGGGTGGTATAGAATATTCACATCATAATCTTTTAACAGCTCCAACCAGCGACGTTGCCGCAGATTCAACTCCCTCTAAGTGAAGATGTACTGTAGGCTCTTGTGATCTGTGAAAATATCAACATGGACACCATATAGGTAATGCCTCCACATATTCAAGGCGTGGATCACTGCGGCTAATTCCAGGTCGTGGGTAGGGTAATTCTTTTCGTGTTTCCTCAGCTGTCTGGAAGCATATGCAATCACTTTACCATGCTGCATCAACACATAACCTAACCCGACGCCTGATGCATCGCAATACACCGAATAACCTTCTGTACCTTCCGGCAATGCTAATACTGGGGTGGAGGTTAATCTGTCTTTCAGTTCCTGGAAGCTCTGCTCGCATGCCTCTATCCACTGAAATTTTACTGCTTTCTATGTCAATTTAGTCAGAGGTGCCGCAATAGTCGAGAACCCTTCAACGAACCTCCTGTAATATCCTGCTAATCCCAGAAAGCTACCAACTTCAGTCGGAGTGGTAGGCCTAGGCCATGATTTAACTGCTTCTATTTTCTGCTTGTCAACTTGTATACCAGCATCCGACATAATATGCCCTAAAAACGCTACTGAATAAGCCAGAATTCACACTTAGAAAATTTAGCATATAACTTGCGGTACCTGAGGATCTGGAGCACTGTCCACAAATGAGTCCGGTGATCTTCGTCAGAGCGAGAATACACCAGAATGTTATCAATGAATACTATTACGAACAAGTCCAGGAAGGGTCTGAAAATACTGTTCATCAGGTCCATGAAGATTGCCGGGGCATTTGTTAACCCGAAGGACATGACTAGAAATTCAAAATGTCCATATCGGGTCCTGAACGCTGTCTTAGGAATATCTCTTTCACGTACTCGAACCTGGTGGTATCCGGACTGCAAGTCAATCTTAGAAAAGTATCTGGCCCCCTGCAACTGATCAAATAAGTCATCAATTCTGGGAAGCGGGTACTTGTTCTTCACTGTAACTTTGTTCAATTGCCGATAATCTATGCACATACGGAGTGAGCCATCTTTCTTTCTTACAAACAGGACTGACGCACCCCATGGTGAAGTACTCGGTCTTATAAAACCTTTATCCAACAAGTCTTTCAGTTGCTCCTTTAATTCCCTAAGTTCTGTAGGAGCCATACGGTAGGGAGGAATTGATATTGGCTAGGTGCCTGCTAACAAGTCAATAGCAAAATCTATTTCCCTTTCTGGGGGAATACCAGGTAACTCATCGGGAAAAACATCAGGGAACTCGTTCACCAATGGAACTGACTGGAGCGCCGGAGATTCTTCTCGGACATCCTGAACTCTGACCAGATGGTAAATACATTCCTTAGATGTCAATTTCCTCGCCTGAAGGTAGGAAATAAACCTACCTTTTAGCGTAGCGGTGCTGCCTTTCCACTCCCGCACTGCTTCTCCTAGGAAGTGGAATCGGACCGTCTTGGTCCAATATTCAACATTGGCAAAGCACGGTACTAACCAATCCATACCCATTATGGCATCGAAGTCTATCATTTCTAACTCTACCAGATCTACTGTGGTCTGACGGTCAGCAACCTCTACTGTACACCCTCAGTAAATTCTGCTAGCTATGATAGAGTCACCAACGGGCGTGGATACTAAAAAGGGCTGCTGCAATAATTCTGGTGTAATATTGAACTTTCGTGCCACAAATGGAGTAATATAGGACAAAGTAGACCCTGGATCAATCAATACATAAGCAGGGTGTGAGCAGATAGTGAGCATACCTGTCACAACATCAGGTGACGCTTCTGAATCTTGCCTCCCTGGTAAAGCATATGTGCGGCTTGGGCCCGCACCTGCACTGGAGGCCTCTAATCTGCCCCGACCCCTACCTGCTAAAACTAAGGGCCTGCACCCTGCCGAGGATGCTGTAGATCGAGACCCTGCGGATGCCCTATCCTGTCTATCCCGATCCTCCTGACCTCTTGCTGGGCAATCTTTCATCAAATGGCCTTCCTGGCCACAAATATAACATCCGGTGGATCCATACCTGCATGCTCCAGGATGGTGTTGACTGCATATAGGGCAAAGTGGTAGGGTATACCTACTCTGCTCCGCCCTCCTCTGTAATGGTGAATCTGCCATCTGCGAGCCTCTGCCGGCCTCTGACTGCCCCCTGCAGCTAAATCTACCCCTCTGCAACTGTGGTGGAGGCGGGGGCCTGGGTGGCCTATCTAACAATCGTGGCCTAGGTCCTCCCCGAGCCTCCCTCTGTAACTCAACTGGCCTGTCCCGACGGCGCTGTTCCTGATTGGTCCTTTTGATCTCCCGATGCCGCTACCTGATGCCCTCAATATTCTGGACAAATGCCTGAACTCGGGCAATATCCATGTCCTCTCGCAGTGTGGCCGTAATACAAGTCTCAACATATTCTGGATTCAACCCCATAATAAAGCAGTGTACTTTGGATGCCATGGTATCAACAAAGGCCGGTGCATACCGGGCCAAACAATCAAACCGCAAGGAATATTCCTGAACACTCATGGCTCCCTGCTCTAGATGTAGGAACTGGTCTACCCGGGCCCGTCGAATCTCTCCCGGCAAATAGTGATCCAGAAAATCTCCTAAGAAGCTGGACCAGGTCGGAGGGGAAACATCTCTCCCTCGAGACCTTTCCTAGCTTTCATACCACAATACGGCGATGTCCCGTAATCGGAATACTGCCAACTCAACTGATTCTGTAGGCGTGGCATGCATAACCATGAAAATTCTCTGCATTTGATCCAGAAAATCCTGAGGGTCCTCTGTCCGGTCCGTACCTGTAAACTGTGGGGGATTCAGAGCCAAGAACTCTCGGACCCTCGAACTACCGGGCCCTCTTGACGACTCCACAACTATAGACGGTATCGTCTTGACACTGAGCAGCCATCATCTGTGCTAACATAACTACCGCACTCCTAACCTCCTGGTCGGAAGGTGTCGGTATGGGGATTGCTGGAGATAGTGTCGCCCCAAGTGGCTCATGACGTGGTGGAGACTACTGAGAAGGCTGGGACGATGCCTCTATAGTGCCCTCTGATCGGGCTGTTTCTAAACGAGGGTGAGGCATCCTGCTGGGCTGTTTCTAAACGAGGGTGAGGCATCCTGCTGGTGCCTTCCCCTGCTGCAATATCTAAGCTCCGGCCTGTGATAGGATGTCGCTGGTCTGACATTATCTGTAACCAAAGAATACAGTAAGCTTTAGGGACTCAACCCTATATTGTACCGCTCTACAGCACGACTGAATAAGAATAAAAGACAACCATCCTATCATGTATTGCAGCCCCTACCCATAGTATGTGGTGCACAACACATCCATGGGCAGGAATCTACTTAGCACGGCTTGCAGACTCCCTGGGACACAACCTGCTCTGATACCAAGTTTGTCACACCCTACCTTGGGGGGTATGACTGGCACCTGGTGCCCTACTAAGACCTGAACTGCTAGACTACTGAGCCTGAGCACATTTGGTTCTTGGCTAGCTCTAACTCGGATTCAGGGAAACAACGGGCTATATAACGGCTGTAAATACAGACTCCGGCCGACTAGGCCTATAGCCACCTGTACCTGTACTAACAGCTAACCAGAAACATATCAAAATAGGGGAGCCTATGTGAGCCGACAAGGCCACCATGCTGTCTAGTTATCTGTAACTCAACAATGAGATATTGGAAAGCTACGTGACCGGCAAGGTCACCACTACTGTCAAGCTATGGCCCCACACGGCCAACATAAAAGAAACAGAAGTACTAACAACTATACAACTGCACGACCTCACACGACTGGCTCATCTGACCACAGAGAAATATATTCACAGACTGCAAGCCTCTAAGAATACTGATAAGATGGTCGGGACAGGGCCCTGGCTTACCCATGCTGTACAACAAAAGAAAAGGGATAAATCTCTAGCTATCTAGCTCCGGAAGACTAGAGCTGATGACCCTGTGAGCAGACTCGAATCACGAGGTATCGACCCCTCGTCTATGAGTACCTGCAGGCAAGTAATGCAGCGCCCCACTGGGCGTCAGTACCACTGGTACTGAGTATGTAAAACAATTAACTGAAAGAAATATCTGAAAACAACAATACAACTGATGGAACTGAAATAGGAAGGAATAGACTAGCTGACTGAAAATGTAAAACTATGCCTACTCTTAACTATACTGGAAGGAGTAGGAGTCATACCTGGAGATGTATCATTCTACTATCGATCTACTCGTATCTCGTGTAACATAGCATAACATAACATAACATAACATAGCACACACAAACCTTACCCGGCCCCCATAAGCCGTGAGGTACAAACAACACGAAATCTATACCCCTACCCCGGTCGTCCCATCTCCTATAATAACTATAAGCATCCTGCCGGTCCTCTGGGTATGCACTTGGGCTCGCTGAGCCCCTGACTATAACTGTACCTAAGTCCGGAGGACACCTGAACCAACACCCGGGCGTATTCGCTCGACAGGGGTGTGTAAGGGCCGACCAAGGCACAATATGGGGAAAACTGGCATCCCATCTTCGTCCCCTGTGGGACGGCATGCCACTCCGTAGAGCGACGTGTCCTCGTCCTCTGGTGGATGAGTCGATACAGCTATTAACCCTGGGGCGGTCATGGATGCTAGGTAATCCAACCCCAAAACAATACAACGGTCTCAACAAGTAATACTAACTGCATATCCCACATAATGCAGCTAATAGTAGTAAAGTATCCGTACATACTGTGTGCTGAACTAGTGATGGCAATGTGTACATACTTAATTCATGCTGAGACTGATAATAGTGTATATGTACAAATATGATCTTCTGCCATACTGTACTGAGTCTAACGCTGAACAAGATATAGTTTTTCTGCTGAAAACCATGCTGTATACTGAGTTTCTATAGTAACATGATTTACTATCTCTAACATGCTTCCTAAACTTCATTTTAACCTATCATTCTACTTCTGAGATGCCTTACGGATATTACATTGTTTTACTGGGTTTCAACTGAATATAGTAATATCCTAACATTCTGTACTACATCACATACTGAGCATGCTGTGCAGTTCCTAACACTTGTATTAGAATCTATATCGTGCTAGCAAGTTTCGTGCTAATTATAACCTGATGCTTCTAATATCGTACCAACATTTGTAACAAACATAATACACGACTTCTGAACATTCTACTGGCCTTTAAATTACTTTACTATACCGAGATTACTAACTTGCCGAAGAAACTAGCTTTAAATACCTTTGCTTCTGATTTCCCGACTAACTGGCGTAGCTTGGTCAGTATTTCAACTATTCCTCCCAACTGCATTCATATATAGGTCAATCAGTACTAAATACAACTTTATTCTGAAGGACGACATCACTTTTGATATAATTATAGCCTAAACTTAGGCTTATCCAAAGACGGTCGAAAACTCGCTATTTTCTAGAAGTCCAGAAGGGAGAAGTATTTACTTCACACCTAGGAACACATAGACACTAGTTTGGAGCAATTCCACTTACCTTAGTCTGGTAGCTCGACGATTCGTCGGCCGTGTTCCGCGAAACTAAATCCGTAGGAATGCTCTCTGCTGCTAAATACTTCGGTATCTGAGGTTAATTTGGGTTTGGACTACGTTTAGCAGCTTAATCAGACAAAAATGTATTTACCCTCTTCGTTCTTTTCTTTCCTCTAGTCTTTCCTCTCTGTTTTCACTGGAAATTATAAGAATGATTGATAAAAAACCGAAGTGGGACTTTATATACTTGGGCCTGGACAAGGCCAACGTGTCACGGAGCCAACGCGGAGGCTCCACCTCCGTGACACGTTGCCATCGCGGAGGGGCTCTGCCTTGGCTCCTTCCGCGATGGTTCGACAGGTTTCTCATCCGATCCTTTTCCCGAGCCTTTCTTTAGCATGTATGACCTTCAAATATGCTTAACAAATGTGCAAATAGGTCATCTAGGTGGCGGGAATCCTACGGGGTATAACAGATTCGATCCCGACACCCATCGAGTTATTTGTTTTTATACAATGACCGTTTATGCTCTTTTATAAAGAAAGGTGTCGTTTGGACAGTATCAATCCTAGATTGTCAGGTTCGTAAGTTGAGAATCAAGGAGGTCACTTCTGTAAAGTTTTATGGAGGAACCAGCTAGTTGAGGGAGCTATATGGGAGAAAAAGCAGACATGATGGCTAAATATCCTCACCTATTCCCTTATAGCTCAGTTTTTGTATTAGGTACTAAGTTCCTTCTCAATACTTTAAACAGTTCCTTACCCTTCAGCTCTATTCATGTATTATGGTTCACTCTAGTAACATAACTCATTCTACATATTTATCTTAGTTCGGAGTCAATCGCTCCTTCAGTAATCAGTTATTAGATTTCAGTATGGGATTGTAGCTCTTTTCCCTAGTCTTTCAGCTTACTTAGCCTTCATTCAGGGATGAATGTTCCCAAGGGGGAGATATTGTAACACCCCAGAAATCCCTGGGACTAGACATTGGATTTAAAACTTGACCATGAAGAAATTGAGAAAAAAGACTCCGTACGAGTCATAGTATGAGTCATAGAATCGAGATCCCAGTCATACCTTGACACGTAAATGGGGGATCAAGGAAATCAGTAAGTGTGAATAAGAGAAAGCACGATTACATGTTACACCTCATATTACTATGGTACAGATCTTACTGACCAGTTATAGAAAAGTTCAATGAAAGGATCTGGGAACTTCTAGGTAACCACGAGCCATGGTATGACGAGTGTCATATTGATACAGATCGTATAACGCAGTCATGAGTTAAATCAGAGCAATGGTCAAGGGGAAATCATGGATTGTAGTATGAACTGTAGGATCCTGGTATAGATCGTAGGAGGCTTCCATAGATAACTTCAGAGGATAGCATTGAGCAGGGTCCCTAATCACATATGTCAGTATGGATCATATGATCCTGGTATGACTCATAGGTGGAGTCATACCACCCGACGGACAGAAATTTTTGAGCAGTTTCTAGGGGCATTTTTGTAAAAACCCTAATATCCTAACTTTTAAACTACGCCATTTCGGGATTATTTAGAAGGGTTTTTTAGAGGACTAGTCAACCCTCTCTCCTCATTTCTTTCCAAAAGTCATTAAGAGTTTCACGTAAGAACTTAGACAAGTTTTTCAGGGCAAGGGCTAGGGCTTCCATCCTTCTAAAGATTTCTAGGTGCTTTCTCAAGGATATTCTACTCCAGGTATGTGGGATTCCAATAAGAAAATTCTTTTCACCCTTGTGTCCTAAAATTGTTATAGAAATCCTATTAATTCTAGCCTTATAGAAATTGTTATAGTATAGATAAATGAGTCAAAATTAGTCTTTTAGTACATTCACTCTCAGAGTCTCAGCCAATACTTAGTATACTTAGAGTTCTACAAAAATATCAACTGATTAATTTGACTATTGTCAGTCTTTTGAGGAGTTCAACAAACTCTATAATCACAGTTTATGAGTCATCAGATGTTCTTTAGATGGTTACGACGCTTTCAGATAAAGCAGCTGTTACAATTCTTAGAAGATTGTTTCTTTTAGGTCTTTAGACTTTCAAAACACTTTCCATAGAAGTAGATCTCACTTAAAGTCTTAGGACATCAGCTTCAAGCTATCAGCACAGTTAGATACAGCTAGGATTTCCAGTGGAAGTAGTACTTAGCATTGAGGGGACTGAGATTCAATGCACCTAGGTTCCTAGAACTATGTTTCCACTGTAGGATATTAGCCCGAATGGGCTTCAAAAACTTATCACCCTGCTCACCTACTATACCTTGGCAATGAATAGTGGGCCTTCTCCGATGTTGGGTATGTGTTGGATTCCACATTAGCTCACGTGCTTACATGTCGGTTATAGTCTCTCCACGTTACAACTTAGTCTAGTCCAATCATAGTCTCAATTTGGTTAAGTTTTCCAGATTTCAGGATATTCTATGACTTTCAAACACTTATTAGTACTTATAGTATTATGAGATTTTCATATGCTTTCTGAATTTATGAAATCAGTTATGGTCATTGCATGTCCTATTAGTACCTTTTACAGATTTTCAATACCTTTATGTTTAATTTATATCTCACTTACTTTATTACACCCCGTAAATGTTAACGATTAGTAAGCATACATGTGTATTTGTGATGAGTAAGAGGAACTTGACGCATGTGGAAAAATCCTCGGAAGCAGGGTCGAACGAGACCAGTGCGCATAGGGCCAGCCAGCACGACACACCAGCTAGCAGTGCAATAGCCAGTGTGGGGCGCCAAGCCTGCTGGCGCTTTGAGAGGCGCAAGGAGCCAGGCCCGCTACCTCAATGAGAGGCGCGGGGAGCCAGGCCTGCTGTCTCAATTGGAGGTGCGACGCACTAGGGTGCCAGCCTCAATAGGAGGCGCAAGGCACACCTTTACAACCGACCTCACTTATATGTATATAGCCTCTTATTTCATTTCAAAGGAACATATTCAGCCAGAAAATAGGAAACACGAAGGATTCAAGAAATTTTCATCCATTTACGCTATAGAATTCTTCCCAAATTCAAATTAACTTCGGGTATCAAAGTTTAAGCCCATAGGGAGCATTACTATGGAGTTAGTTTCGCGAAATTCGCCCAGAGAATCGTAACCCCACAGAGCAAAGGTTGTCAAAATTGCTCCAAACTGATATCTATACAATCACACCAAGCAAAAGTTATTGATTTCTTCAAGTACGCATTTGTCCCTTCTAAACTCTCGGGAAATAATACATTTTCGACCATGTTTCTTTAAGTTGAAGTATAGTCAATATTGGTATTAAAAGGTACCATTTCACGCTGAATTTGGTGTTGAAATTCATCTCTTTCTCCCAGTATAATAGTTACAGTTGAACGGAGTTGGTGAATACAAGTTGTAACTTGTTGGTTATTCTGGAAATGACAATCGAGGTATGTAAGCATAACCCTCGGAAAGTATACTCGTCCTATAGTGTTACGACTTATGTTCCAGAAAAAAATGATGATTTCATATGTTGAAGATAGCTTCTACCATTAGATTGTGATTATACATATTGTAATTAGCTGTTGCTAGTATATAGAGATCAGACATGCTGTGATTAGCAGCTATTCGTAGATTACATTAGCTGCTAAAAAGTTTATATTGATTTTATTAGAATTCTATGTTTTTTGCCAGGCATAGATCTTAGGAGCTCGCGAGAGGTATCGAGCCTGAGCTAGTAAGTTGAGCAACATGGGCATAGTAAGGCGATTTAACTAGCAGTTGGGCCTGCGGCGCCAGAAAAGCACGCCCAGAGGCCATTGACACACCTTTACGCCCCAAGGCCAGAAATTCAGATAGGAAGGCCATACTTTAGAGTCAGCATCCTAGGGTTGTCTATTGAGCTGAGTGATAGCCTACCATCTTGTTAGCTACTATTAATAATTGTCAGTCCCAGTAGACTTAGCTTTCATCCTACAGATCACCACAAAGCTAGTCTAGTTGTCTAGGTCAAATAGACCCATGGGTAGCATTAGGAAGGGGACCTTATCAGTAGTTAAAGGCCGGGACAACACCCCAACCGGTTCCTATCACCCACAGGTTTCCAGGAATTAACAGGTTAGGTCTATATAAAGTTGTTTATAAGGTTAAGAATCACCCAGAAAAGTGATATAAGATTTGAATAGACTATGATAAGGTCCAAGGGACTAGTTGTACCACATTAGTAAAGTACTACCCGCAGGCTAAGGATGTCAGTAAATTTCCTATGCAGGATTAGGGGCCGATCGCTCAAAAGCATGTTCGGCCAGTACCAACCCTATAGTTCTCTAAGTAGAGGAACTGAGCAGCTAGTCATTCGTGACCCCGCAGTTATAATGAGCTATAGATGTCCGAGAAAGACATATAGAGAGTTGTATTGGACCACGTCAGATCTCTCCCTATTCAGCTCAGACAATTAGATATCATGATCACTATCAAGATCCTATGATCAGGTACAGGTGCAAACCGTTCCTTCTTGTAGCCTTACAGTCTATCCTAGGGGGGCGAGCAGTAGTGGCGTTAGGCCCAAAAGGCCAGTTACGCCTTTTGAGTGGCTAGATTTAGATGTTAGTACAACACCCTAGTTGGGGTTGCCCTCACTTAGGAGCCATCCATAACCACCTTAGGGTTACTAGATGTGTCGTCATCTGCGAGGGGCTAGATGATGTCGCTCCGAGGAGCGATATGCCATTCATGAGGGACGAAGATGAGGTCCGAGGTCCTGATACAATCCATTCAATGGCTGGACTACTCTTATGTCCTATCGGCACACCCCGTCGAGTTTAGTACCCAGGATACAACCAGCAAGAGTCCACTGAACTCTAAGACAGCTATAGTTTAGGGGCCGAGCGGGCTCAGTTGTAGACCTATGGGACCGCTAGGTTGGATATAGTACCAGTAGAGTCATAGAAACCATGATAGGGGTATATAGATTGAGATATGCTCGCCAGGGCTTATAGGGGCCTGAACGAGTTATTCTGTGTTGATTGTAACTTCTGGCTTTTGGGGGCTAGGTGACATTCTTGTTTGTATTTTTGTCTGCTAGTTATAGTTTATAAATGTGTAATTATACAATCTTAGCTTACGTATATGTAGTGTTGGTTAGATGTAGATTACGAATCAGCAGGCGTACATGTTAATCTTTCTGCCCTTCTTTCTATTTACTTCCAGTCTTTATCGGCTTATCTATGGATTTACATATTTATATATTGTACTGACGCCCAAATATGGGGCGCTGCATTACTTTACTTCAGGTTTAGATAGACAGGGTTTAGTATCTCTAGTAACAGCTGTTCAAAGTCCGCAGTTGGAACAACTCCTTTCATACGGAGTTGCTAGGTTGTAGAGATTTCTGTATTTAAGTTATATAGCATTTAGGTATGCCGGCGCCCGGTCCCAACCACTATTTGTACTCTTAGAGGCTTGCAAACTACAACAATTGGTAAGTTAGTTCTATTTTGGTCGTGTTGGACCTTAATCAGCTATGCTTCGTGTGTTGGCCGTGTAGGGCCGAGTATAGTAGCTTGTCTTCATTTCTGTTACAACTAGACAGCATAGTGGCCTTGTCGGCCCGCATAGGATCCCTTTGGTTGCCTGTTGTTTGTTAGTTGTTTTCATTTACAGATGGCTATATGGCCTTGTCAGCTGGAGGCTGTATTTACAGCGAGATATAGCTCGTTGTTTTCTTGAATTGAGTTGCAGGTTGGAACCATACATGCATAAGCCTAGCCAGGTCAATTATTTGTCAGTGTGGCACTAGGTGCTAGTCATGCCGCCCAAAGTGGGGCGTGACAAACTTGGTATCTGAGCAGTTTGTATCCTAAGGAGTCTTCAAGCCATGTCTAGTAGAGTATTGCTTATAAATGTGTTGTGCACCACATTCTATAAGCAGGAGGCTACGATGCATGATAGTATGGTTACCCCTCTTTCTTCTCAGATCGCGTGATAGAGAAGAATTGTACAGGGTCGAGTTCTTAAGCTTCCCTTGTTATGTCTATCTAGAATAATGTTCGAGATAAGACAGACACCAGGTGGCTGCAAGATAACCACCACAGCTGGAGGAGGTACCGATGAAGTGCTACAATTGGGAGGCAGTTAGCCCAAGGGCATAAGTAGACGTCTTTTACATTTCCCCATCACCTTCCCTAGGTACTAGGAACCTCATAATGAGATAGATATGCCAGTACCATCCCCAGTTCTCCCTACAACCTTAGAATAGGGGGTTAGGAGTATAGTATACATGCACATATGAGATGGTTTATCTACTGGATATTAGAATTAGCCAGGGGCAGTAGTTAATGTGAATTACCTAAACGGTGTGAAGGAAGGAGGAAATTGCAGGATTACTACCTCCAACTCTTCGAATATTGTAAGGTACCATACCTCAGTCTTACCACAGTAAGACAGGGTCATTTTACACCTCCTAGCTTGTTGTCACATTACAATAGAAAGCATAAGTATCAGTGCTATGGCGCTCAGAACAAATAGTAGTGGAGAGCTAGAATTGTTGTCCCCGAGGAGGATTAGAAAGAGGTTGAAACCCTTAGTATTTACAAGTTATCTAGACCCTAACGGTGGTAAGCCAGGTGATCTTTGGCAAAATGGCATGCCCAAATGATACTTTATAACTTTGTTTTCATCTTTTTTATCTACTTATTTATATACATTCTCATGTAATTTTATGTAAAGATGAATATATATACTAACCAACATGATTAGTTCTTGTTTTTGTAGGCTTAAAATGAATTTGAGGAACTAACCCATGAGCTGGTGAAGTGGAGGCATGGAATCGGAAGTAAAACGCGAACGTCGGCATGGAGGAGGCGCGAAACAGCCCACCTGGGCGTTGGAAATGTTCCACGGCAGGAAGGCTGCGCGACAAGGGCCGTGACACGCCCTCAAATGCACTGCACAAGAGGCGTGACATGCTTCCAATGCGGGCAGCTGCTGCCTGGCGACTGTTTTGTATTTCCAGTGTGCCTACGCGATACCTCCGTGTCACGGAGTCATATTGGCGCGATAACCTCCGTGCCACAGAGCTATTTCATGCCGGGCATTATTTTGTACAATTCTCATTTACTATGAATAGGTCCCTTAGCTCCTAAAAACATTTAGTCACGATTTATTTCTGAAAAACTTCAAAGTTGTGAAGGGAGAAGTGGGAAAACTCACCTAGGGTTCATCAATTTCATCTTCTCTTCTACCTATTCCTGTAAGTACGTTACTTTAATTATGTTTTCTAGTAATTGTATGAACTTGAGTGGCTAGAAACCTTCCTCTAGGGTTGAGGCCACATGGTATGATTGTGAATACATAATTTTGTTTTGGTTTTAAGTAATTAATTGTTGTTTTGTCTTACATTCTTAATTATGGTTGTTTTTATGGTTGATCACCATGAAAACACACACGTTACACCTAGGCAAAAGCTTGAGAAAGAAAACCTAGGCAAGAACATGAGAATGTAGGGAGCAAGTTCGTATCTTCTGATATGATTCACGGTTAGGATAAGAAATTATACCTAATTTGCCTTGGTTGGTTGATAAAACGGGATGATAACATGAAACAACTTAGAAATGTCACTCCACCACTCGTAGAAGTAGTTGTGATGCTATGTTGGGTTTAATGATTAGAGGTACGAAGGTCCCTAATCAAAAGCATAAGTTGAATGATTAGAGGTACGAAAGTCCCTAATAAAAAGCATAAATCCCGTAAACCACATCCACGTAATTGAATTGCCCACGAACTAGAATGTCACATCACCACTCAACGATGTAGTTGTGAGGCTAGTTTGTCGTGTTTAGAGGCTCGAAAGACCATGAACATGCAATTTCAATTATGTGAGACGACAATTGTTAATTCCATACTTAAACCATTATAAAGCATAGTATCGCATGATTATCCGGCCTTAGCTCTAGTTGCCTCTTGAATTATTTCAGAGTATTTCTGTGACCACCCCTAGAGTTAAATAGAATTTATCAAAAACTTCTATAATAAACACTTGTGAAAGTTAATATCACACTTGAACTTGATAATTAGCTGAATTGGTTTAGTGCCTGTGGGTTCCATATCCGGCTCTTAAAAAGAGCCACTATATTACTTGTACGACCGCGTACACTTGCGGGGCATCAAGTTTTTGGCGCCGTTGCTGGGGAGTCGGCGACGTTTAGTAAATTCTTCTATTTTTTTGTGACTTTAAATTTCCTTAAGTGTTGAAAAAAAATTATTAGTTTTAAATTTATTTTATTTTTAGTTTTTGTCCGATACCCTTCTTGATATGACATCATGGAAAACAAATGGGTTGAATGGTGGATACTCATATTTTTGTGAGTCCTGTCTGAATTGTGGAGGACCCCACTTTTGGAAAAACTGTAACACTTGCAATATATGTGGTGGTCAAGATGGCCATTGGGAATGGCTGTTCGAATGCATACTCCCCTCCCCCAAACCCCTACTATGATCCTTTTGTTGGTTTTGATAAGTACAAGAATGATGAAAATGAGGACTTGGAACACCAAGATCAAATAGAAAACATGTTGAAACAGGTCCATGAGCAGAGAGAAGCAATGAGGGAGCAGATGGAAGTATTAGGAATTCAGACTAAGGAAAATGGAGAGGCCTTAGAAATGATAAGCGTTAAGATCACGGAGATGATGGTTGAGGCTGAAGCTTGTGCTGATTTGCAAGTAACGGTTTTATACAATACTCAAGAGGGATTACAAGGAGAAGGAAAGGGTGAGTTCTTTGAAGAAGCTCAACAATTATAAGCTCTTGAGAGTCGCCGTGATGGTCTCACACATACGGAAAATCCATTCATGGAAGAAGAGATAGAGTATCCCCCATTTGACATTAATGGAGAGATAGATGTTGATGCAGAGAAGGTGTACACAAGTAAGGAGGTCAAGCACAGTGCAGTTTTAGAGTTGAGGTGTATTGGACCCAACTCGAAGCATTTTTCAACATTATGTTTTGTTGAAAACCTAGAAATAGAGTCTTCCAAGCTTATAGAGAAATGTCTAGAGGAGGACCAAGCCCTGTATATTCTGAAAATTGCTGACTCGGAGAGACAAAATGACTTCGCTTACTTATGGGCCAATAAGTGCAAAAGGCGACATTACTGCTTGGTCCTTTCATTTTTTCACCACCACCCCTGGAGCATAAGAGGAATCTAGAGAAGAAATTAGGGGGGAGATTCATATCATCAAGGTGGATTAAAACGTGGTAAAGCTTGATACATCGTGCTGCGACGTAAAATTAGGTGTTGTTTGGGAGGCAACCCAAGGGTACCATTTTAATTTCATGCATTTGAGTTCATTTTATTTATATTTCATCTTGTGTTGTTTTTGGTGGAAAGTTAAGCACAGGCAGAGAGGAAGTCTAAGTACACGTGGAGGAGGAAGCTAAAAAGCATGGAAGAGGGAAAGTGTGGGGTCGAATACCCATTTGTGCAAAAATGAAGAAAAACATGTTGTTAGCTAAGCATAGAGGCCCAGGGAGTAATTCTCACCCATTTGAATTTTAAATTTGATGCTATAGGGACATAGCATGATTCAAGTGTGGGGTGAGGAAAATTTAAAATTTTTTTGTGCTTAATGTTTTTTGGTGAATTAGTGCTTGGGAGAAATATTGAAAGAAAATTTTTGAATTAAGCATGACTTCATCACCCGTTGGTTTTTCTTTTCGGTTCTTTTCCGACGGGGGGTCCTTGAAACGAAAAATAAAAATTTTCTTTGTCTGTATATAGTGTTTTTAGTCATAGTTAAGGATTGTTTCTGACGATGGATGGATGACGATCGTCTTGAGGAAAATTAGTCAATAGGTTTTGGTTTTTGAACCTGTAGCTAATTGATGGCTTGATGTTCTTGTTGTGTGATGTACATGATTGTAAGATAACAGTGTGGTTAGTGTTGAAGCATGTAAGAAGTGTATAACTTTGTTTGAGACACTTAGGCTCTTGAATTTGACTCGATGTGATTAAAGCTTAATTTTGAATTCTTGTGATAAGCTGAGTAAGAGTCTGCTGAATGTGTCTTGAATTAAGCATGTGCTGTGAGTGGAAGGTTTTATAATATTCCATCCTACTGTGGAGTGTCTAGAACATTCCTGGTGTGTATATAAAACGACATGAAGGATGTGGATTGTAGGAGATGATTTAGGCATTTCTTTGAATGAACCTAATTATTATCCCTCATTTTACCTACCTAGAATGTTGAATCCTAGTGATCCCCATTGAGCCTTAAGCGTATTCTTTGATAGCTATAACGTAATCTTAATCCTTTTTCTTTCATTAGCCTTTAATTTGGTCCAAAACTCCTAAGCGCTTAAGGGAAAAATCCGAAAGAGTGAAGGAGTGAGAAGCATGAAAAAGAAAGAAAAGTAGCAATTGTAATAGTTGAGAAAGGTCAAGGGTGCACTTGTTTGAAAATGCCTGAGTATTGGTAGGGAGTAAGAAACAAATGAATGAAAAAGTTGCTTAAGTACCCGTTACTAATAAGCTTAGTGTGCTTAAAGAAATGGGAACAAGCAAAGAAAAATCAAGAGTTAAAAGAATGAGGAGGAAGTAAGAAAAGAGATGTCCTTAATGAAGGTTGAAGTTATTAAAAGCGCTTGGGGAATATAGCCACTATTACTGGCCAGAATAGTACCTACCCATCCCTTGGCTTACATTACAACCCATTAAGTCCTACTTGATCTTACGTTCATACATCCTTAAATTAGTGGAGTAAAACACTAAGGGAAAGCTTATAGTTCACTACATGATGCATTTGAATTCTTTGAGAGAGTGAGTGTAATTCTATTCATATACCCATACCTGTTGTGTTTGAAAAACTTGTGAGTAAAAATGGGTAACTCTTTCGTTGTGAGGGCACATGTTTAGTGAAAGATAACATTCATGTCGGATTTCTTGATCGGTTGATTTGCATGTGTTTGCTAAGATTGAGAGTCGATTCTTGAGGTTAGGAAGTATTAACATAGTTGTATTTCATTTCAATGACTACATCGTGCATGCTCTATTGTTAACTTGCTATCTTAAACAATCATTGTAGCCAAAGCTTGAATTGTCTTGCTAAATTAGTTATGTGCGAGTCTTCATTTACCTGAGATGTACAAAGGTTGTTCGAGGATGAACAAGGCTTTAAGTGTGGGGTAGGTGATCTTGGGAAAAACGGTATGCCCAAGTGATACTTTATAGCTTAGTTTTAATCTTGTTTATCTACTTAATTATATACATTCTCATGTAATTTTATGTGAATGTGAATATATATACTAACCAACATGATTAGTTCTTGTTTTTGTAGGTTTAAAATGAATTTGAGGAACTAATCCATGAGTTGGTGAAGTGGAGGCATGGAATCGGAAGTAAAACGCGAACATCGGCATGGAGGAGGCGCGAAACAGCCCACCTGCGCATTGGCAATGCTCCACGGCAGGCAGGCTGCACGACAAGTGCCGTGACATGCCCTCAAACGTGCTTCACAAGCAGCGTGACACGATGCCAACGCGGCCAGCTGCTGCCTGGTGACTATTTTGTATTTCCAACGTGCCTACGCGATGCCTCCGTGTCACGGAGGCATATTGGCGCGATAACCTCCATGCCACGGAGCTATATCATGCCGGTCATAATTTTGTACAATTCTCATTTACTATAAATAGGTCCCTAAGCTCTTGAAAACATTTAGTCACGATTTATTTCTGAAAAACTACCAAGGAGTGAAGGGAGAAGTGGGAGAACTCACCTAGGGTTCATCAATTTCATCTTCTCTTCTACCTATTCACCTAGGGTTCATCAATTTCGTCTACTCGTCTATCTATTCTTATAAGTACGTTACTTTAATTATGTTTTCTAGTAATTGTATGAACTTGAGTGGCTAGAACCCTTCCTCTAGGGTTTAGGCCACATGGTATGATTGTGAATACATGATTATGTTTTGGTTTTTAGTTATTAATTGTTGTTTTGTCTTACATTCTTAAATATGGTTGTTTTTATAATTGATCACCATGAAAACACACACATTACCCCTAGCCAAAAGCTTGAGAAAGAAAACCTAGGCAAGAACATGAGAATGTAGGGAGCAAGTTCGTATTTTTTGATATGATTCGCGGTTAGGATAAGAAATTATACCTAATTTGCCTTGCTTGGTTGATAAAATGGGATGATAACATGAAACAACTTATAAATTTCACTCCACCACCCGTAGAAGTAGTTGTGAAGCTAAGTTGGGTTGAATGATTAGAGGTACGAAAGTCCCTAATCAAAAGCATAAGTTGAATGATTAGAGGTACAAAAGTCCCTAATCAAAAGCATAAATCCCGTAAACAACATCCACGTGATTGAATTGCCCACGAACTAGAATGTCACATCACCGCTCAACGATGTAGTTGTGAGGCTAGTTTGTCGTGTTTAGAGGCTCGAAAGACCATGACCATGCTATTTCAATATGTGAGACGACAATTATTAATTCCATACTTAAACCATTACAAAGCGTAGTATCGCAAGATTATCCGGCCTTAGCTCTAGTTGCTTCTTGAATTATTTCAGAGTATTTCTGTTACCACCCCTAGATTTAAATAGAATTTATCGAAAACTTCTATAATCTACACTTGTGAAAGTTAATATCACACTTGAACTTTATAATTAGCTGAATTGGTCCAGTCCCTGTGGGTTCGACATCCGGCCCTTAAAAAGGGCAACTGTATTACTTGTACCACCGCGTACACTTGCGGGGCATCACCAGGGAGGGGGATAAGGTTTTCAATACCACTCGATTGTGTATGAGGGAGTCCAACACCGATAAACCCCCAGTAATAGCAAAGATCAAGTCAGAAAAAGGCTGATTCCGCTGTAGCATGTTAATGACGATAGGACAAACCTGTAAGATAATGGTTATGGCCTTAGTTTCTGATATCGAAGGACAGGGAGATCATATGAAAAAATTAAGCCTGAGTGCAAGTCATAAGGAATATAGGTCAGTAGACTTGGTTAGTAACATCCTTGACAGCATGAGTTAGGGAGCACGAACCTCAGAGCTCAGTCCAATGGAGCACGAGGAGTGGCAAAAGTATCTAATAGGGGAAAATTAGAATCACCTCCAGGTTGATAGAACATAGGATCATCATCTAATATTGAGAACTACGCATCGGGCTAACAGTTAAGAGATAGTAAGGTTGTAGCCTAGAATGTTGCGGTATCCCTACTAGAGGAGAAGGTAAGGGAGTGCCGACATAGAGACTCTAACCTAGTGCAACCTAGAAATAAGGCCCAGCAGAAAGTTATTGGCCCTCACGATAACAAAAGGAAGGGTCATAAGGCCGAGAGGTCGACTCTACGTTCCAAGTATGGCAAAACTTCAAATAACAGACCATAGATAAGGTGCATGTGCCCGTTACTCCAAGAATTTAATGAAAATGCAATGAGATGGTACGGAAAGACAGAAGATATCATTGAATCATAGCAGTAGGGCTTCAGTGATAGGCTAGAAAAGACAAAATAGCAGGAACTAAGCAGTCCAATATAAGAGATTCTCGTGTCTCCAAGGGAGTGGAAAGTAATTAATATTTATACAGTCAGAAGGGTATCTCGTACAAGGTGTAGCTTGGCCTCATTTGAGACAATGTGGAAAGACTAATGAGATCGATTTGTGTCTCGCCAGATTGAATTATATTGCAGCTAAAGCATGCAACGAGTTAAATATTTAAGAAGTAGTCTGGTTACATGGAGCCCAGTGTATAGTAAACCTGACAAAGAGGCACAACTCATAGAAAGGTTCTAGGAAACCGTTAAAACAGATCGGAGCGCTTGATAAAATGAGTTAGTCTTCTTATCTCCACGCAAATAACCAAACAGAGCACTCAGGTCAGACGCCGGGCGGTCTCTTATGAGTGGAAGCTAAAGCCCCTAAAGTAAATTAAAGGTAGTTGGACTAGGGCATATTATAAAAGACAGACTGAGAAATTAAATTTACCACGAAATTGGTACCGATAGCCTAGGGCTGTTAGGAGTCCTACCCTAAGGTACAACGCAGGCAGCTAAAGGTTGAAGCAACAGTTTGATATTTCTAGAAACGTTGTCGAAAAAGGGCGTTATGAGAATAGGTAAGAAGGACAAGCTTAGGCCTAGGTTTATTTGTCCAGGTCATATCCTTCAGAGAATAGGAAAAATGGCATATGAGCTAAAATTTCCTCTAGAACTAGGACCTACCCATTCCTCTTTCATATGTCGATGTTGCAAAAGGACATAGATGACCTATACCGAGTTATTGTAGTTAAGGACATTCAAGTTACGGGATGTTTCAGTTGAGAACTAAGGATGTCACCTTTGTTAAGTTATTATAGAGAGACAAGAATAGAGAAGAAATGACCTGAGGAGTCGAGGACCATATGAAAACCAAGTATCCTCATTGTTCCAAGATTAGTCCAAACTATGTAATTAAGGTAAAGGTGTTTCTTCAACTGTTATTTTATGATGTATGTTACATATATTGTTCAATTGACTTCAATTCTGTAATGAAAAAGTTTTTATGGTGTCATATGAGATATCTGTATTGGACTTTTCTGCATTTCAAGATTTTCAGATAGTCCATATTACAGGGGTGTCTGTACCAAAACTTTTCCAAAATAATAGTCCAAGTTAAGCTCCTGTGAATTGAAGTAGACATTCGAGGACGAATGTTCCTAAGGGGGGGAGGATGTTACACCCCGTAAAAGTTAACGATTAGTAAGCGTACACGTGGATTGGTGACGAGTAAGAGGAACTTGACGCATGTGGAAAAAGCCTCGAAAGCGGGGTCGGATGAGACCAGTGCGTATAGGGCCAGCGCGATGCGCCAGCCAACATTGCACTTGCCAGTGCGGGGTACCAAGCCTGCTGCCTCAAAGAGAGGTCGGGGCACCAGGCCTGTTGCCTCAATGTGAGGCGTGGCTCACCAGGGTGGCAGCCTCAATGGGAGGCGTGAGGCATACCCCTTCCACCGACCTCACATATATATATATATATAGCCTCTTATTTCATTTCAAATCATTTCAAAGGAATATATTTGGCAAGAGAAGAGGAAACACGAAGGATTCAAGTAATTTTCATCCGTTTACGATATCGAACGCCATCCAAATTCAAATTAACTTTTGTTATCAAAGTTTAAGCCCATAGGGAGAATTACTACGGAGTTAGTTTCGCAAAATTCACCTGGCGAATCATAACCCTACCGATCAAAAGTTGTCGGAATTGCTCCAAACTTTTGTCTATACAATCACACCAAGCAAAATTTACTAATTTCTTCTAATAAGCATTTGTCCCTTCTGAACTATCGGGAAATAGTACGTTTTCGGCCTTGTTTCTTTAAATTGAAGTATAGTCAATATTTTTATTAAAAGTTACCGCTTTACACAGAATTTGGTATTGAAATTCATCTCTTTCTCCCAATATAACGGTTACAGCTGAAGGGACCTGGCGAATAAAAGTTGAACCTTATCAGTTATACAGGAAATTACAATTGAGTTATGTACAACTTAACCCTCAGCAAGTATACTCATCGTAAAGTGTTACGACTTATGTTCTAGAACATAAATGACGATTGCATATGTTGTGGATAGCTGCTACCATTAGATTGTGATTAGACATATTGTAATTAGTTGTTGCTGGTATATAGAGATCAGACATGCTGTGATTAGCTACTATTCATAGATCACGTTAGCTGCTAGAAAATGTATATGGATTTTATTAGAATTCTAAGTTTTTTGCTAGGCCTAGATCTTTTGAGCTCGCGAGAGTTGTCAAGCCCGAGCAAGTAAGTTGAGCAGCATGGGTGCAACACGGTGGTTTAACTACCAGTTGGCACCTGTATGGATAGAAAAGCACGCCCAGAGGCCATTGGCACACCTTTACGCCCAGGGCTAGAAATTTGGATAGGAAGGCCATACTTTAGAGTCATCAACCTAGGGTTGTCTAGTGAGCTGAGTGACAGCCTGCCATCTAGTTAGCTACTATCAGTAATTTTCAGTCCTAGATGACTTAGCATTCATCCTTCAGATCACCAAAAAGCTAGTCCAGTTGTCCAGGTCACTTAGACCCGTGGGTACCCTAAGGAAGGGGACCTTATCAGTAGTTAAAGGATGGGCCAGCACCCCAGCCGGTTCCTATCACCCACAGGTTGCAAAGAATTAACAGGTTAAGTCTATATAAAATTGTCTATAAGGTTAAGAATCGCCCAGATAGTAATATAAGATCCGAGAAGACTAAGATAAGGTTTAAAGGACTAGTAGTGCCATGTTAGTAAAGTACTACCCGCAGGCTAAGGATGTTAGTAAATTTCCTATGGAGGATTAGGGGCCGATAGCTGAAAAGCATGTCCGACCAGTAGCAACCTTACAATTGTCCTAAGTAGAGGAACTGAGTAGGTAGTCATTCGCGAACCCGCAATTATTATGAGCTATAGATATTCGGGCAAGACATATAGAAAGTTATGTTGGACTACTCCATCTCGCCCTATTCAGCCCAGACTATTAGAGATCATGATCACTATTAGGATCCTCTGATCAGGTACGGGTGCATAGCGTGTCTGCTAGCAACCTTACAGGCTATCCTAGGGGGGAGAGCAGCAATGGTGTTAGGCCCAGAAGGCCAGTTACGCTTTTGAGTGGCTAGATTGAGATGTTATTATAGAACCTTGGTTGGGGTTGCCCTCACTTAGGAACCATCCATCACCACCTTAGGGTTACTAGCTGTGTCGTCGCCTGCGAGGTGTAAGATGACGTCGCTCCAAGGAGCGGTATGCCATTTGTGAGGGACGAAAATGAGGTCCAAGGTCCTCATACAGTCCATTGCATGGTTGGACTAGTCTTATTCCATATCGGCACACCTTATCGAATTCGGTACCTGAGGTACAAATAGCAGGAGTCCGCCGGACTCAGACACAAGTATAGTTCAGGAACCGAGCGGGCTCAATTGTAGACCCAAGGGACTGGTAGGTTGGCTACAAAACCAGTAGAGTCATAGAAACCTGGATACGGGTATAGAGATTGGGATGTGCTCGCCAGGGCTTATAGGGGCTCAAATGAGTTATTTTGCGTTGATTTTACCTTTCGGCTTATGGGGGCCAGGTGAGGTTCTTGTTTGTATTCTTGTCTACTAGTTATAGTTTATAAATGTGTAATTATACAATCTTAGCTTACGTACATGTAGTGTTGGTTAGAGAAGATTACTAATCAGTAGGCATAAAGGTTAATCTTTCTGACCTTCTTTGTATTTACTTCCAGTATTTATAAACTTATCTATTACCTTACATATTCAGTACATATTGTACTGATGCCCAAATATGGCCGCTACATTACTTTCCTGCAGGTTTAGACAGACAGGGTTTAGGATCTCCAGTAACTGCTGCTCAGAGTTTGCAGTTGGGACAACTACTTTCATTTGGAGTTTCTAGGTTGTAGAGATTTCTGTATTTCAGATATATAGAATTTTGGGTAGGTTGGGGCCCTATCCCGACCACTATTTATACTCTTAGAGGCTTGCAGACTACAGTCATCGGTCTGTTAGTTGTATGTTGGCCGTGTTGGGCCTTAATCAATTATGCATCATGTGTTGGCCATGTGGCACCTAGTATAGTAGCTCGTCTTCATTTTTGTTACAACTAGACAGCATGGTTGCCTTGTCGGCCCGCATAGGATCCCTTCTATTGCTAGTTGCTGGTTAGCTGTGTTCGTTTACAGGTGGCTATATGGCCTTGTCTACCGGAGGCTGTATTTACATCCAAGATATAGCTCATTGTTTTCTTGAATTAAGTTGCAGGCTAGCACCAAACGTGCATAAGTCTAGCCAGGTCAGTTAGTTGCCAGTGTGGCACCAAGTAGCAGTCATGTCCCCCTAGGTGGGTTGTACATGCTAAGTATATTGAAAGTACTAACGCATACTCTCTATGATGTACCATCTTATGATACAGACATAGGTTCTGAGTCGCAATGTTATTAGTATTCTTCCTCCAGCGATAATCTGCAAAGTCCAGTGGTAAGTCCTCATCTTCCGAGGGCCGGGGTGATTATTTGGGTTACATTTATTCTCAGTGTTTTAGACCTAGAGTTAGCTGGGGACTTATCCCAACAACTAATCAGTTCTTTAGATGGCTTTCATATAGAGTTTGTAGTTCAGTTATTTTGCAATAGTTGCATACATTTCAGCATCTTTTTAGATATCTTGTCTACTTTAAAGTATTTAATCATTTTTCTATTGTGAAGCTTCTACAAATATATTTCTTAAAACACTCAAAGTATCAGTATTAAGCTAGGACATGGGTTAGCTTGGGGTCATTCGTGACTTTAAGTACCGTATCGCATCTAGGGTGCAGACTTGGGTCGTGACAATTCCCTTCACCACTTAACCGAAATATAACTATCAACTGTGACAAGCAAAAATTTTTGACTATTTCCCTTAAAAATATCATCAGTCAATCCATCATAGGGAATAGACATTTTACACAGTTAGATTCATTAGGTTACCATACTAACACAACACCTATGCAAGCAAACAATGAGCAACCTATTTGCCAATTCATGTCGCTTAGGATTACGAAAATAACATAAGAGATCAATAAAATGAGATATGTCCAACTTTACCCATACTAAAACTACCATATTTACCCTGTATGAAAAAGAAGAGAATTTACAATGTATCTCTGGGTATCAGGAATAAGAATGAGAAAATGACACTGTGCTCTGATCATCATTATTCACAAGCAACCACATGTTTGAGTAGTTATAGAATAGGGAGAGAAGGGAATTTAAGGAAGGATGATGGGTTTGAAAGTTCAGGTATGGCGGTTAACAGTATGAAATATTAGAGGAGAAGAGAGTAAAACATAAAAAGAATGAAAAAATGGTCGTGGTATCAATGTGTAGTGGTCGGGCCAGATTTGGGTTATGAGGGTTTGGATTGGATTGAGTAGGGTTTATTAAAAAAACATACCTAGTTAGATGATGGTGGAGGTGACAATTCTTCATAGACTGGGTGGTCCATCATCCTGAGCATCATTCTTATGTAGAAGGTTTTTATAAGTGCCCTCAAGTTACAGAGTACTTGAAGGTCCGCCAACAGAATGACTGTTCATCAGATTTACTGTCACTCATATACAAAATCCATGTAATTATGACCACATCTAACACAATAAATTATGGCGTGTCAAGTATCAGACGACTCATTAACTTTGTCGTGCTTATCCAGAAGCCCAAGATTTTCTTCCATATCTGATGATGCAAAGTGGTGGCCCGCCATTAGTGTGACGGTTCATCAGTTCTATCATCGGGCTTATCCAGAATACACAAATTTTCCTTCCATTTTGATGGTTTAGAGTGATGGCTCATCACAAGCTGACGGCCCGCCAGTTGTCTTAGTAACCTTTTTCCAATATTACCTGCCCTTTAGACATAACACCTCTTTCAAATAAGAACAACATCAAATCAGATATGTTAAATTCTAAATACAAAAATCTTGGGTTGTCTCCCAAGTAGCGCCAGATTTAATGTCGCAACACGACTCAGGTACCTTGATTAATCAAACTTCATGAAGGTACACCAATTATATTACTTTTACCTCTTCCGAAACTCCATAGTACTTTTTCACATGTTGACCATTCACTTTGAAGCATTCCCTTTTTTGATTTTCAAGCTTAATAGCTCCAAATAGGAATACTTGTGTCACCTTGAACGGCCCAGACCATTTTGATCGGAGCTTTCCTGGAAATAGACAAAGTCTATAATTGAACAACAACACAAGGTCTCTAGGCTAAACTCCTTCTTTTTAATCCTCCGGTCATGGTACATCTTCATCTTCTCTTTACACAAAGAAGCCCTCCCGTAAGCCCTTAGAAGATATTTATCCATCTCATTTATATGATAAAGCCTCAAATGTGTCACCTTGCTCTAGCTCAAGTTGAGCTTCTTGAGTTCCCATAGAGCCTTATGCTCCACTTCAACAAGAAGATGAAAAACTTTTCTAAGTATTGACTGATATGGGGACATCGAAATGGGTATTTTGAATATTGTTGAGTATTCCCATAGTGCATCATCATGTTTTTTAGCCTAGTATGTTCGGTTAGCATTCACTGTCTTGGCTAGGATGGTTTTGACTTCCCAGTTTGATATCTCTACTTGGCCACTTGACTATGGATGGTAGGGTGTAGACACTTTTTGCTGATAACACCAAACTTTCCCATCAAAGCACTGCAAACCTTATTCATAAGTGGGATCCCCCGTCACTGATAGTAGCTCTCAGACTACCAAGCCTGATAAAATGTTCCTCTTCAAGAAAGCAGTGACACTTTTGCCTTCATTTTCATCCAATGCCACAACTTCTACCAATTTCAACACATAATCTGCTGCTACCAAAATAAACTTCTATCCATATGATCTCACAAATGGGCCCATGAAGTCTATGCCCTATACATCAAACAATTAGACTTTCAGAATGGGGGCACATGCAATTCATGTCTTCTAGATATAGCTCCCTGCCTTTGGCACTAATCACAAGCTTTAACAAAGTTATGTGCATCCTAGTATATTGTGGGCCAATAGTACCCACATTGCAAGATTTTCTGTGCCATCGGAGCAAAACCATGGTGCCCTCCAACTGGAGATGAATTGCAAGCCTCAAGAATACTCATCATTTCTGCTTCTAGTCCACGTCTCTTAATCAAATTATTAGCACATACCAAGAATTAATACGACTCAATCCAGAAGTACGTATTTACATCATGAAGGAATTTCTTTCACTGATGGAAGGTGAAGTCTTCAGGCATCATATCACTACCAGATAATTATGAAAGCCAGCAAATCCTGGAATAAGATCAAAGGATGCAGCTACTACCTGCTCATCAAGGAAAGGGTTATCAATCTCTTCTTAATTTTCTACTCTTCCCTCATCTTCAAGTCTAGATAAGGGATCTGCTACTTGATTTTCACACCCTTTATGATCTTTGACTTACAAGTCAAACTCCTATAGTAGAAGTACCCATATTATCAACCTAGGTATGACATCCTTCTTTTCCATGAGATATCTCAAGGCGACATGATCAGTATGTACAATAACTTTGGTGCCAAGAAAATATGGCTTAATTTTTTAAAGGCCTACACCACTGCTAAAAACTCCTTCTTAGTCACCATGTACTTCTTATGTGCCCGATTAAATGCTTTACTATCATAATAAATGGAGTGCAAAATCATGCCTCTCGTTTACCCCAACACAGCTCCAAGTGCAATTCCACTTGCTCCACACATCACCTCAAATGGTTATAACCAATCTAGTGCAATAATTATCAGGATAGCCACCAACCTTGGTTTAAGGTTTTCAAAAGCTTTGAGACACTCTTCACCGAACGCAAATTTAGTCTCTTCCTCCACATCTTACATAGTGGATTTTCTATTTTTTAGAAGTCTTTTGTGAATCTCTGATAAAACCCTGCATGACTCAGAAAGCTTCTGACTCCGTTCACCGAGATTGTGGAGGAAACATCTCAATCACCCTAATCTTTTCCCTGTTTACTTTGATGAACTTTTTTGATATCTTGTGACCTTGAACTACGCCTTCTTTCACCAGAAAATAGCATTCCTCCCTATTTAACACAAGATTCACTTCTTCACATAGCTCTAAGGCCTTGCCAAGATTATCTAAGAAGTCCTCAAAAATGTCCCCTATGACTGAGAAGTCATCCATTAAAATCTCCAAGGTGTCTTCCACCATATCAAAAAAATTTACATCATACACCTCTGAAAAGTTGTAGGTGCATTGCATAATCTGAATGGCATGTGTTTGAAAGAAAATGTCCCATAAGGACCATTAAATATAGTCTTTTCTTTATCATCAAGTGCAATTGATATTTTGTTATACCACAAATAGCCATATAAAAAGAAATACCAACCTTTCCCTACTAACTTGTCCAACATTTGATTCATGAATGACACTAGGAAGTGATCTTTGAGTGTCCAGGTATTCCAGTAATCCATACAGACACGCCAGCCTATGTTGTACCCCAAGGACCCAAGGATCAGACACGGGAGTCAACACAATGAAAAATTTAAATTTCACACCAGGTCATAGGATGAACTGTGAGGAGACTCGTGAGGAGTTACCATAAGTCGTGAGGTAACTCGTGGTCTAGCAGGGTGGCTATGACTACGAGTCATAGTCAGGCCTCATGACTCATGAGGTTACCCGTAGCCTGGACTGGATGTTTTGGAAAGATTGTTAGGCAGTGTGGATCACGGATGGTGACCACGAGTCGTGGTCACCCACCACGATTTATGGTGTCCTCCGTGGGGTCCCAAGGAGAATTATGGCAGTGTATCTCATGACTCCAGGTCACGAGTCCTTGGTCCTGGTCACGAGACATCCAGTACCTTGTGGGGACTAGTAGTCAGCAAATTTTTATGATTTTACTAAGGGCTATTCCATAATTCCTAAGTCCTGGGGCCTATACTACGTAACTTTAGCATCAGAAAGGGGGCTTTAAGAGGGAATAGACTAGCCTAAGTCCTCACTCATGCATGCAAAGTTTTGGAGAGGTTATAGAAGGGTGATCTAGGTGATTTCAAGGTGTTCTTCATCAATTTCCTCTTAGGAAATCTAGGGAAGTTAAGAAGTAGTTATTCTCAAGTATGTGAGGCTATCAATGGGTGATTTCTTCCACACCCATGCCCATCCTCTATGATTTTTTACAAAAATCTTACTGAAAGCTCATGGGGTTTTGAAGATGATTTTTATAAAAGTCTAATGATTTGATAATGGGTTTTGTGATTTTAGATTCTCATCATAATCTATGGGTTTTAATAAGATTTTATTTTCTAAATTTATCTATAATTTTATTGATTTCAATTTCTATGAAATTAAGCCTAAATATGCATGATAAATGATTTATCGATTTATGATCTACTTTTCTATTATTGATACTTGCAAGCCCATCATGAATTATGAGTTAAATTATGAATTTAATCTAATACAATCATGATTTAATGAATTTCAATCTATATGTATGATTTACAAGTATGTACGAACCTTATTAATCATGAATTATGTTTTGGCTGACTCACGGGCCTCGTTTCATGGCTAGTTCATGTATGTACAAGTATGTTTATGATTATCATGATTTAACTAGCCCATGAATTCATGCATGTCATACTATGAGCACTATATAAGTTTTGGGAGTAGTATCGGACACAGAGTAGGTTCGGGTACTAGGTTCTGCCCCGGATCTCATAAACTACGTGCCACCGTACGTATGTTGGGACCTCTTATGGGACTGTCCCCAACCCAAACGACCCTTTTCATGGTGATATTACACATTCATGGTCCTACCCTTGGCAAGGTACGGACACCCTCCCCACTAAGGCTATAAGTCGGGCTTCATGTGTGCTCATATGGGGTATGTCGGTTAAGAGAATCACCCACTGTTCCTCATGAATTATGCATGTTAATGATTATGTATATGGGCTCAAGTTATGTTAAATAAGGCTTTTCTCTTTCGATTATGGTTACGATTGTATTACGAATGTTTTGAAAACCTTGAGCTTTATGGGTACGATATTTATGATATGAGCATGATGTCCCACTCCTATGATCATTTATGAGATTTCTATATTTTAAATGTCCGTTTTACTTATCTTACATAATCAGTACATTTCAAGTACTGACCGCATACTTTCTATGGTGTATCGCTTCATGATATAGGAACCGGCTCTCAGGCTCACTCTCCTTAGTAGCTCCTCAAAGTTCGCTATCAGTTTATTTGGTGAATCCTCATGTTTCAAAGGAAATATGTTCAGACTCTATGCTTTTCTTTCAAAATTTTTTGGGTTAGTTGGGGAGTTCTCCCATCAGCCCGTCTTTCATGATTAGAGGCTTTTCAGACTATAAGTTGTATTCAACCATCATATATGGATTGTGTATTATACTTTCTATGTATTTATGACATGTTTACATTTTCTTATGTTAAGCCTTCTGCTTATGTTATTGAATTAGATGTACACTTATGCCATGGATTGACTTGGAGTCTCTCGGGGCTTCTTGTCCGGTGTCTACAATTCGGGTGTACGTTTGGGTTATGACAAACTTGGTATCAGAGAAATATGTTTAAAGTGCTCTATGGTGTTTGAAAGCCACATTAAGTAGAGTATTTTTCATGGGTGTGATGCGCACCACACTTATGACGAAGAGGCTACTAGACCTTTAGGAAATGTTCCCTTCTTTCATGATCTATGTCGTGCGATGAAAGTCCTATACCCTTCTAATTCGTGCTATTCACATTTGCAGCGTCATGCCTCCATGCTGAGTGAACACTAGGATAAATGGTAATAGTAAGGATAATGAGTGTGCCAATAGTGAGGAGCATCAGCCAGCCCCACCCATTCGTGAGGAGCATGCACCAGAGCCAGTTGCCCACGCTGAGTTTAGGGCATCAATTTAGATGCTAGCACAGGCCATGAAGACCTAGTTTCAAAATCCAACAGTGGTGCATTACCCTCAGAATGGGAATGCGGAGGCAGCTAGGGTGATGGATTTCTTGAGGATGAGCCCTCCTGAGTTCACAGAATCGAGGGTAGACGAGGATCTACATGATTTCATCGAGGAGATTGTGAAGATCACCCAGGTTATGGGGGTGAACAATGGGGAGTGTGTTTACTTGACCTCCTATCAGCTAAAAGGAGTGGCTCATATATGGTATAAGCATTAGAGAGATGCCAGGGTAGTGGGTGCAGGCCCGATAGGTTGAAACCTGACAACCTTAGTTCTACAGTCGATTGAGGCATAACCGAAGTGTAACCAATCCATGTTAAGAATAAGGCCAAAGTCAGCCATGTCTAACTCTATCAGATCAGCTGGAATGAACTTATTAAAGACTGACACCGGGTTGTTTCTATACACCCGATTGGTTCTAACTAACTGGCCTACTAGGGTGGAGATTAAAAATGGTTTGGAGAGAACTTCTGGTCTTATATCGAACTGAACAGCTACATAGGAAATCACGAACGAAAGTGTGGCTCCTGGATCTAGTAGGGCATACACGTCTAGATGAAAAAGGCATAACATACCCGTGACCACGTTAGATGAGCTCCTGATCCTGATGTGAAGACATTGCATAAAAACGATTTTGGTGCTGGCCGCCATTCGTACCTGAAGTGTTGGCCTGCTGAGCTGGTCGGCGCACTGAAGCTACTGAAGTGGTGGATTGTGATCTCCCCCTTCCTGTTGACGGGCATTGTTTGAGTCGATGACCAAGCTGTCCATACCCAAAACAATCCTCTCGGCCTTGAAGACACTCTCATGGGTGGTTCATTCCACACTTAGGGCTGGCTGGATAGCTGTAGCGGTTACTAGTGCTATGACTCTGGGATTGTGAGCCAAATTCTCCACGCCTTCGATCCTTGCGGGATCGAAAAGTAGGGGCACTGGATGAAGTGGGTGCTGGAGCCCTCTGCTACTGTTGTCGCTGCTATGGGCGGCTAATACCGCCAGATCTCTGGAGTCCATGATCTGACTTGCCCGTTCTTGCCCGCTTGTTCTCCCGCTCCAAATCTTTTAATTTTTGTACATTAATTTGCTGAGCATGGACTATGAGATTGGAGAGATTGATGTCCTTAATAAGCATTGTGCTCCTGCACTCCTTGTGGGTCAAGTTCGATACTCCATTAACAAATTTCAACATATGATCCCTTGAATCAACTACCATCTTTGGAGCATACAACTTTGTGAACTCCAATGCATACTCTTCTATCGTTCGATTTCCCTGTTTCAAAGTCATGAATTCTGCCACTTTTGCCTCCCTGAGCTCCCGAGGGAAGAATTTGTCTAGGAAAGGCTGTAGTGAACTCCTCCCATTCCACAGTTCCTGCTCCTGCTGGTCTCCCCAGATCTAGGCTATCCCTTTCAGCTGGTAAGCAGCCAGGTCGGCACTCTCTGCGGAGCTGACACCTATAATCTAGGCAATCTTTCTAATATCATCCAGGAACTCCTATGTGTCCTCTCCCACCTTAGGTCTGTGGAAAACTATAGGGTTTATCCGATTGAAGTCCCTAACTCGGGAAGCTGCTACAGATCCATTTTTATTGATCAGAACCACCTCTTGGTTCACCTGATTGATAACTATTTGGGCGAGCAGCTGGATGGCTGCCCTGAACTCTATAGAGGACACTAAGTCATCCTGAGGGGTTGCTGGAGCTAGTGGGGCAGGTCAATGAGCATTACGGGCGCTTTTTCCATTACCACATCGTGAAGGCATGATTTCACTGAAATGAAACAGAGCACGAGTTAGGAGAAATATTTATGGAATTGAATTTAAATGCACGATAAAGAGTATGACCATAAGGGAGTTTTCCTAATAACATCTCGTAGCCTCCCTGTTATAATTGTGGCACACATCACACCTATAAAAAGGACTCTATTCGTCGCGACTTTCACACATCCTAGGATACTCTAAACCTAGTGCGATACCAAATTTGTCACACCCCGAGTGTACCCTGGACGGGATATGGTACTTGGAGTCACAAGTAACCCCAAGTCAACCCATGGTCTATCATAACCCTAGCATTCTGAGTAAATACATAGCGGAAGATTTGAAATAATAAAATTAATCATTTTATGAAAGAGAACTAAATCATAGGTTTTATACAACTGTAAGCAAAATTGAAAGTATGAAAACTCTGTCTATGCCTGAAATCCATCTATCGGATGAGTTGCTGGGACAGGTCCCCAGCTAACTCTAAATTTAACTGAAGAAATATAATTGAAAAGTACTAAGACTCATCCTCGAAAGATGAGGACTCACTAATAATGCAGCTGGAACTCCTGAAAGCGATCTACTAACGGGGCTGAGACTGAGATTGTGTAGCTTTATCATAAAATGATACAACATAAAAGGTATGCGTTAGTATTTGAAGGTATTAAGTAAGTGATAGAAACAATGCACAAGGAATAAAATAATTGGACTGGAAAGACATGCCATGACAAACTGAAAATACTTACATGAATAATTGTGATATACTGAGATGGTCAAAATGACCCTGTCTGGTCAAAGAAATGCCCTAAATCTTAGATACTAATCTGGAGTAAAGTACTGAACTAATCTTAACTGACTAATCTTAACTGACTAATCTGAGGCTACACTGATCTGAGTAGTGGGAGAGTCTATAACCGACATATAACCACACGAGTTAGACATGGAGTCTGATGTATACACCCCACCAGTAGGACCAATATACCTTGCCAGGGCATAAAGGCATGAACTGAGTGATCATAGGTCTAAGGTCATGAGGCCAATAAAATATAACCTATGGTGGCAATGTAGTTTTGGGAACCTGGGTGCGCTAGAACCTCAGTCCGCTTGGTGCTAAGTCCTACTCCCACTGGATAGTCCTAGACTGACTACTAAGCTGATAACACAAAACTGGGGCCCAAGACTAAGTCAAGAATACCTATCTAGAAGTACCCTGAGAGTCTTATCAGACTGGATTCTATAACTGGTGTTCCTAGACTGGTCAAAGTTGCTTATATGGTCGCGTAATAACCATCTAAAAAACAAACCCTAAGGCTAGTCAGAGGTACTTATTTTAAAGTGTCATGACCGCCTAAAGAACCACTAAAATATGATACTAAGCCTAATACTTATAACATGGAGGTATCATGGACACCTCAAATATTAACTACAGTCAAACTGATCAACTGTCATTTTTATAAAAATTTTGACTGAGACTAGACTGACATGATTCTGACTGAGATTTTAACATAAATCAATACATGTGTTTCCCAAAGCAGATAGAACCACGCTACCGAGAAAACTAGTTCAACCCATAACTTTCTAATTTTTACTGAGCTGTGACTAGGAATGAATTATGCTACTAGCTGCAATCTTTCACAACTTTTATAAATAGGGAATAAATAAGAAATCTAAATTCATGAGAAATATTCCCTTTGAAGCCACAAAGAAATCTGTCTGAAAACTTTTCACATTTTGAAACTGTAGGGCTATAACTGATAGATAAGAAATTAGCAGGGGTTTTTGTGACACAAGGGAAGAACTATTCCCTTGTTGAATTCTCATATACCTTATAAGGAAGTCTGAAGAAATCCCTTGAGAATCTGAGGAGAAGTAGACTACCCTAGTTCTTGGTCTAAGAGTTCCTAAGAAAATGCACGATTGTTTTCTAAAGGTCTGACTGTGGAATGAGAGGAAAACCATTCAATCCCCCTATTATCTCTCAAATAATTCTTAAAATGACGTATTTTAGGGATTAATAGGTATTAAATTACAAAATAACCCTATAAATAAAATCTGAAAGTTGGCCGATAGGGTCCAAACGGGTCACTCAACGAGTCATTGGTTGTGACCACGACTCGTTGGGTCCTCTTGTTGGTCCCACTTCTTGGAACTAGGAAACATTGGATCTAGAAACGGGGGTCACAACTACTTGTTGGTTGAACTAACGGGTCCTTGGTCCTCCCGTGGCCACTGTACGAGGGAACCTAGAGAGTCTGACGACGGTTAACACAATGTGTCATTGGTGGATGCAATGGGTCATTGTGTTCAGTCGTTAGGTTCACTGGAAGGATTTTTGAAAATGTGTAAGTTGACACGACGAGTGATGACAATGACTCGTTATGGGTAACAACTGGTCTTTGTTTCCACTAATCATCACTACATGGGGATTTCAGGGTTTTCACCCAATGAGTCTCTCAATGGGTCGTTGTTTCTGACAACAAATCGTTGGTTGAGTCATGGGGTCTTGGAAAGGATTTATGTGCTGGGGAAACCACAACTGACATGACGACTCATTCTTTCTCATAATGGGTCATTCCTTGTCTCGTAGGTTCCCGATAGACCAAGCCCTGCTGATCACGACTGACACAACGAGTTGTTTGAGCTGACCACGACTCATTGTCTCAGTCGTTCTGAGGTGGTTTTTCCTAGTTTTTCTTTTGGATTTTCTTGCAATGTCGGAGTCTGGTCTAGAAAAGTTTCGGGGTGTTACAATACTATATTGCATTATTCTTTTGGCATTGTATTGAATTATAGAGAAGTGGAGATAGAAGCACCCATTTTCTTCTTTGAAAAGGTAAAAAACGGGATTGGAGATCACGACCTTGTGCATGAATTTTTCTTACTCATTTTGTTGAATGAATATTGAATTATTATTGAATGCAATATTTTCTTCTACTTACATGAGTGGCTAAATTCTATGGTAGGGGTGTGTGAATGATTGGGGTTGATTTAGTTTGGGTATTGTTCAATTGATCACAGATTTAGTCAATTGGTATAATTTTAGTGTTTCCTCTGAGTTTTAATCTAAATACTCATAGTTCCAAATGTGGGTTGCATTTTCTTATTTTCATTTTGCTTGAAAAAGGAATTTAAAGTATGGGTGAGGAAATACTAATGGGTAATTGGTGTTGATGATGTGGGGTTGGGCTAGACATAGACAAAACCCATTATCACATACACAAGAGAATCAAAGCTAAAATTAGTTTATTCTCACCCATGTTGATGTGGTTGTAGTGAAAAGGACTTTGTGGTTTGAGAAAACCCGAGGTATAAGGCATCTAATTGGTTGGGAAGAGTAGGATGCTATCTTGTCCACAATTAGTTATACTGTTGAGTAAGGCTAGGAGATGTTAACAATCCAATCTGATGAAACCCCATCAATATCACACCCCTAGTATTCTCTCCCTTTGTATTTTCTACACTTTGTCACTATTTTTGTGAGAAAATTTTTTAGTCAATTGACAAGTTGTGATGTCCCCAATTTTTACTTAATTATTGTTGAGACATTGATGCAAGTTTCTTCAATTTGATAGACAACTCTTGCGTATTCAACTACTATTCCCTGTTGGATTCGACCCTGACACTCTTTGAGTATATTTGTTTGCCAACGACCACTTATTCTCTCTCGTTAAGAGGAGAGAATTTGGATGTTATTAGGGCCTCGACATTTCTATATACTTGCTAACGGAAATTAAACTTTTGGGAAGCTCGGGGTGGCATTTTAATCTAATTTTTCATGTTGAAAATAAAAAATGAAAATATAGGTGTCATTGAGGTCGTATCTCCCAAAAGCTTAGGTACTCGAATAAGATGTGGATCATTACAAAGAATAACAAAAAGGCTAATGTGTAATTTAAGGCTTGAGTCTAGGTCAAAAAAGTGGAGATTTTTGATTCCTTGAGGAGTTATTAGATTCATATAAAATGAATTTATGGATAATGTGTAATAAAAGGATCCTGCAACGATCAGCACAGGAATCAAGAAATACACATTGGTAAGACCCCGATGCTGGCTAGAAGTGGGGAAACTATGACTGATGTTAGGATCAACATAGGTAGGAAACTCCTGTCTCCATATCGTAAGGTCGTTCGAGGACGATCGATTTTATAATTGGTATCTGATGTAACGGCCCACTCTACCAATATAGCACCCTGACCACCTAAGAGCAGATGAATTTTAAAAAAAAATTAAACTTAGAATGAAGTCACTAAAAAATAAGGAGTGTGAGTGGAACAAGTACGAATGGGATAAGTCACAATCGGGTGGTCCCAAGCGTGCATCCTCCTGTAGCAGGTTGCCCTCCACCATAGCGGAATCACTGCAGCTGGTGATGTGGACCAAAATTTTGCAATAACTTAGGTTTTTAAATGAAAACCTATTCTCGTAGAAAGAGATAAAAAGAAATGCCAAAAAATAGGAAATAGACTTTTGGAAAAAGAAGCGGAGCAAGGAGGTGGGCATTCATCCTCTGTAGCTATGGTTTTCTGCAAGAACTCAAGGCTCAGTTCAAGCATGCCACAGGGAATGTCTTGATGATAGCTTGATATCTAGGTAGGCTACGTCTTACTCACTTTCATTTTATACTTTGATTTGCCAAGCATATGCGTGCATATAGTTGATGTATTTTTGATGGGTAGGATAAAAATTTGAATAATTTATTATTGAATATTTAAAATCGGTAAGAGTCTGAGGATGAAAGAAATAGGAAAAGGGTGGTGATATCCACATAATGTGTAAACCCATAGGTTGTGGTTGCAATAAAATTAGTCAATATATGAGGATGTATGTGAGAGTGAATTAGTTATACATGGAAGGATCTTCGGGCACTCTTGTTGATGCTTATATAAATAAATAGAATTTATTCTCCTTCCTCCTGAATTGTAATCTTGAATGGTTAGTAGTTATAGAAATAATGTTTATAGAATTCGGGAAATTAAAGCTTAAAGGTGGTCTATGATTATTACATCAATCAATTAAAATTTGTGAATTAGGTGGGGTTAGACCTTATATAATAACCAATGTGGGTGTGGAACGATGATCTGTTGAATGGGTTTCTAGAACATAGTTGTCATAATTATTGCCTGTTAAAATTAAATTGTTGAAATAAACTTGATGTGATGTTGCCTCCATTGTAGTGGGTGATATAGTTATGAGTTTCGAGATTGCGAAGAATAATTCGTGGGAAAAAGTGGAAGGAGAACTGGTCGAAGTACTACCAGAGAGTATCATTGCGGTGGGTTTTGAACTGCTGTAGAGAGACTGTTGTGGAGACAGTAACGTTGCTGCAGTGGAGCCCAATCTCGCGAGCGGGTGAGTTTGCATTTCCTTGTGAAGTTATTGATATAATTGATGTTGTAATTATAAGGGTACGAATTGGCTAAGAATGAGGCGCTTTATCATAATTGTTGATATGTTACTTTTGTCATGTGTGTAATTTGTTGATTGTTTTGATATGATATGTGGTCCCAAAATTGAGGGATGAGTCTATATGGATCGAATACGTGAAGAGAATAATATGTAAAGTAGGAAGGTAAGTTGTTGCAATGTTTGTGAATGCGAGGCTTGGGGACAAAGGGAAATAACTTGGATAGGCAAACTAGTATGATTAGGCTTAGAAGGAGGGTTAGAGATATGAGCGGCTCATGCCTAAGATGAGCATTCGTGCAAGCGGCATGAGGGAGTACACAAAGTTGTATGGCTGAAATACCATATTGTTTACTGTACGAAGATGAATGCACATAGAGCATGATAAAGGTTTTATACGTCTGGGTGTGCACTACATGAGAGTCCCCTGTAGGTCATGACTGGAAGGGAAAGCATAAGACCCTCAGGCATGTGTGAACAGTGATATGACGGAGGGATGTGCCCAGCATATCATCGACGGTATGATTGCGAATACATATGACAACAATGATAAAAAGGAACAAATATATAAGTGTGATACAAGGTGTACATACATGATTCATGTTTGGGGCCAGAGACACGGCTGGAATGCAGTACATGATGCTACGGTATAAGTATGGTGCTATATGACATAATTTTGATATGGAGAAATAGGTATGTACATGTAATGGATAATAGGGGATTTGACTCCATTAGTATGGTTTGTTTTTTCCTTGTGTGTTATTGAGTTATTTATTCTATATCTGTGATTGAGTGTTTGAATTAAGTTGTTTTTTGGGTTGTGGAAGGTAGTATAATGGGTTAACAATAAGGTAGGGGTTTACCGGGAGACAGCGGGTTTAATTTTATTATTTAATACATTGAATTTAGAAGGGTCAGGTCTTGTAGGTAATTAAATAGGTTGATAAATGATAGAAAATGTACTTGGTCAATGTTCGTGAGATGGTAACAAAGGTAGATGCGTTATGAATTTAAATGGTGGGAATAAAGAGAACTATATTAGGGCATCGAGCTATTAACTTTTTTGGGTGCCGCTGCAGCGAGCAAATCACCACGGTAGCAGTCTAAACACTCGCTGCAATGGTAAGAGAAAGGAAGATTGAAATATCAAATGATGGCTAGAGTTGCGGGGTAATTGCATGGACTTGAACAGTCAAAAGAGATAGTAATGTAACTAATAAACTTAATGGGTTGTTGCATAGGTGGAGTAGTTGTTAAATTCATTAATGTCGATTATAAGTTGATTATTATGTTGTTATCTAAACTAATCTTAGCTAGTAGATAATGCCTACCGGTATATGTGGTGTATGGGTACTACCTTGCTACACCCTTCTGGGTGTAGGTTGTGGTAGGTTTAAAATTTCTAGATTGACGTGGAGTACTACGCATCAACTTCCATGTTCTTCTTCTAAGACGAAGCTGTGTCATTTGTCTTGTGAAGTATTCTATTAGAGCTCTAGTACCTGTCTAGAATAGATCCTAGAGGAGTCATGTTTTGGAGTATTTTTATTATTTTATTTTAGCAATTGTTGGTTGGTGTAAGTTATGAATTTTGTAATTAGGTATGGTACTATGTTATCAAGGTGGTTCTCCTATCGAGTAGAGCTCATGTAGGTGCCCGCATGACTCCCCTATTTAGCATCATGTCACTTTAGCTGAATATAATTAACAAAACTGGGCTTTTGAAGTCAAAAGAGAACATTGTTAATTAATGTAGTTTGGTTCTCTCGGAAAACTGTGGCTTAACTCCATTCTAAAATATATATTATATTGTATAAGCACAAGTTCCTTGTTTTATTTCTTTTTCTCTATTCCGGTTATCCTGAAGTATACTGTAAAGACTTAGATGTGGCTCTTGTAGTACAATTACCCAGAGCTGATAACTGGAGTGTACTCCTATTATCCTTCTCTCATAAGTCATATAATTGAACCTAGGGGTGTTAGGTCCCATACTAATTGTTCTCTTGTGAGTTTTCAATATTCGAGGAACTGAAATTTCCTGAATTCTTTCCAACTTCTTTTGTTTGTTATCTAAATGTACCAATGTATACAATAGCTCATTTAGGCTTTAGGTCCAATTTTAAGCTAGCAGTACTTAATTTGTAAAATTTTCTTTTCTCCTACATCTGTATCGCTTGGTGACATTCGATCTGATTTCAGATATTATAAAGAAAAGCAATGAGGCATGAGTGGAACTGAAGTTCCTATCTCCTTGCACGATCTATAGATTAAAGATGTGTAACCATTCCTCAATGCCCTAAGGCCTCTTGATTATAACTATGGTGTACAACATAAACAAGCTTCTACTTGACATGACTTGTGGACTCCTTTGAGACTTCATATTTCTCTAATACTAAGTTAGTCACACTCCAAACCTTGGGAACTATGAATGGTACTCTTTGATCCTGATTTTAAGCCTAACATTGACCATTTCTCTTTGATTGGCCGTTCACCTTTTCCATTATTTATTATGAACCTGTTTTGGCCTTGGTCCCTTCTTGAAAATTTTGAACCTCAATTCTGGCAAAACATCTAAGTTGAGGGTGGAAATAGTAGGGGTACGTACACTATGGGGAGGTGGAAAAGAAAGAAAATAAACAAAGTTAAAGGGTGAGGTGTGGTGTGAAAACAAAAGAAAGAAAAAGAGCTGAGAAAGAAAAATGAAAATAAAAGAAATAAAAGAGAATAATATATGAAAAAGATGAGAAAAAAATACGCCACACCTACATATTGCATTTAAATGGAGAAAAGGGAGGAAAAGTTGAAAAAATAAAGAATGGTGTAAAAAGTGAAAAGTGAAGCCACGAGTATGTAGTGACAAGGAGGGTTTAGTCACTATATTCCATATCTACCATACCTAGCCCGAAGCCTATATTACTAGCTGAACAAAGTCTTGTAGTGATCCTAGCCTAATTGTCCGAAGAGCAATCATAGAGAAAATATGAGCAACCCTATGGTATCCGATGCGCAGAATTTGGAACTTCTTTGTGATAGAGAGAGTCTCATTTGTTTAGTCCCAAGTTTCATAACTCTATATATCTGTGAGTGTTGGGGACTTCATTTGATGTGAGGGTACTTGGATTGTATTGTATTGTACCAAATTATCTGTGTGAATTGCATTGGTGATAACTTAATTCTCTCCTTGTAGTTGAATGTCATATCTTGGTCCCTTTATGCCAATAGTTGTGGTTATATGTGTGCATAGCTGACTTACTTTGAACAGAAAAGGGGTTGTTAGCTGATTGTGGTTGATAGTACAAATTTTGTAGTGTTGGCTATAGGTATTCTATGTTTACTTTCTAGTGAAGCATCATTTTTTTTAGTTTTGTTTTCTTTGCCAGAGGACATGCAAAAGTCTTAAATTGAGGGTGTTGATGTGCTGTGAGTATATAGCACTTTTGATGCTTAAAACTGGGAAATAAGCACAAACATAGGTGTGTTTATATGGATAGGAGGAACTTTTACTTTGTTTTTAGGGAAAATAGATGTTGGAGTTGAATTGTACAAAAGATGGAGAAAATTGTAGAGAAGTGGCTAAGTATGGACCTTAGTACAAGACGTACCATCCTTGTAGGATCCATCCTGAGAGTCGTGAAAAGTCAAGTCCAAGAATGTTGAGGCAAAGGCAACTTTCGGCTTATGGTACGAGTAGTAGAAGTCGCAGGAAACTTCAAAAGATGTTGCACAGGCTAAGTCTTTTGGTATAGGTAGCAACCACAAATTTTAAGATCTGCCCAAGACCCATATCAAGGAGCCGTGGAAACGTTCAGAAGAATTGAAAACTGGCAGGTGTCAAGGTACAAGAAGGACAGGTCGTAGAACTAATGTACGATTCGTATCAAGACATCTGTGATAAAGTTCAGAAGATTGACAGAATTCTCAGTGTTAAACCATGACTGGTTGTACGAATGGTTGGTTTAGGTATGACTTGTACTCGTTCAAAACACTTAGCCAAATTCAGCAGATTCCAACCTACGTACGCGTCAAGGTACGATACATACAATCTTGTCACGGGTCGTAGGTGAAGTTGGTGGCAGTTTTAGCAGTTTACTTATTTACTTAGGAAAAGGTTCTAAATATTTGTAGAAAAACTTTTTAGGTTATTTTCAGTAGAGGAAGTTGGAAAAACACACAAAACACAGTGAGAGGAAAATTGTTGTTAGCTTTCTATTCAAGTCATGGAGATTTTCTTTCTTTGATTTTCTTCATTGTTCTTGAATAATTCTCATAAATTCTAGCAATAACCAGGTGCTTTTTCCTCTAATAATCTCTCTAAGTATTTAAATACGTGATTCTGTATGAATGCTGATAATTATCTTACAATAGTGAGAGGCTAAAACCTCCACGACTAGGGTTGTGAGAACCATGGTGGATTAACAAAATAGGATTGCACGAAGTGATTCTAAACAAATGCTAAACACATGTATTATATTCTTTTCATCTTTAATATTTCTTATTGGTGCACAATTTTAGGACTTGCCCAAATTCTTTACTTGCTCGAACCTAGAGAAGTAGAGATTATGAAAAGAGAATTACAAGAAAGACTTGATCTTTATTGGTCATTGTATGACTTGAGCTGCAGTCGTGAGATAGTTAATTTGGGACAAATTTGATAATGTTTGAAGTGAAATCGCTCATGAGTCCTCACCCGTGATCAAGTATAGTTACCTAATAGGGACAAACCAGTCATTTAGATGAACCCTAGTAATCAAATTCTACAAGTAAGCATTGGGATAGATCAAAAGTGTAAAACTCAAAGTTGTTATGACCCCACGGGGAACACTTACCTAAGTTAATTGCGTAATCTTGATAAACAACAACCAATTCTCAATCTTCTTATATAATTACTTTTACTAAACCACTTTTTTTGGAGATAACATATTCAAAAGCTTAAATACTAGCGTTATTTCATATCTTTACCATATTCCCTGTGGGATCAAACCGAACCTTTGTTGGATTCTTTATTGACAATGTCCACTTCATACTTTATCAGGAGTGTGAGTTTGAGCATTATCATGCTCCAACTCCACTTGCAAATTGCAAGCTTTGCCAAAGAAAGACCAATCAGAAGAAGCTCCAATTGGTGTTTTATATGTAGTTCTATTTTCCCATAATGTGTAATCCATTTTTCTAAAACAGTCGATCCGATTTGCAGTAATAGGCTTTGCTAGGATGTTCTTAATTTCCCTATTCGATAGCTCCACCTGGACACTTGTTTGTGGGTGGTATAGATTGCCACTTGGTGATTTACTCCGTATTTCAAGAGCAACTTCTCAAAAGCTTTGTTGTAAAAATAAGATCCTCCATCACTTATTATGCATTGAGGATCGCCAAACCAAGTGAAGATGTTTTTCTTGAGGAATGTAATCAGACTTCTTTCCTCCTTGTTAGGCAACACTATGGCTTCAACCCATTTGGACACATAATATACTATCACCAGAATGTATTTCATCCTATAAGAGCTCACAAAGGAAACCATGAAGTCAATTCCCAAAACATCAAACAACTCGACTTCTAGGATAAAATTTTTGGGCATCTCTTGTCTCCTCGATATAGATCCTTGTTGTAGAAATTGATCACAAGCTCGGGCCAACATATTAGCATCATGATACATGTTAGTCCAATAGTAGACACACTCCAAAACTTTTGTAGCTGTACAATTTGCCCTTTCATGCCCTCCCACTACGGAGTCATGACAAGCCTTCATAACATTTATCATCTCACCCTTATGCACACATCTCCTAATGATGTTTTCTACGCACATGAGGAAAAAAATGGGCTCCTCCTAGAAATAATGTTGCACTTTATTGAGAAACTTCTTCCTTTGCATAAGTTTGAGACCTTCTGGGAGCACATTGGCCACAATATAATTGGCATAGTCTTTGAGAACCACGGTGCCAGGCTAGAGGTCACCACCAAAATGCATTCATCAGGGAAAGTATCATTAATATCTAATTCTTCAATAGGTCTTCCATCTTCTTCAAGCCGGGAAAGATGATCTGCCACCTAATTCACTATGACCTTATGGTCTTTAACTTCAAAATAAAATTCTTGTAGCAACAAGACCCACTGAATTAGCTGAGGTTTTGCATTATTCTTTTTCATGGAGTATCCTAATGTCGCATGATTGGTGTAAACTATTACTTTTGATCCAAGAAAATATGACCTAAACTTTTCGAAGGCATAAACAATAGCAAGTAGTTCTTGTTTAGTGGTATGTAGTTTATTTGGGTTGTGTTCAGAGTTTTTCTAGCATAGTAGATGGGATGCATAATTTTTTCATGTCTCTCCCCCAATACATCTCGAATGGCCAAACCCCTAGCATCACACATGAGTTCAAAAGGTAGGGACCAATCGAGAGTTTAAATGATAGGAGTGATTCTCAGTTGCATTTTTGTTCTTGAAATGCTTTCAAACAATTATCATCAAAGATGAATTTGGCGTCCTTCTCTATGAGTTTGCATATGGGAGTGGAACTTTTGAATAATCCTTGATGAGCCTTCTATAAAATCCCACATGAACTAGGAAACTCCTCAAACCTTTCACCGATGTTAGGGAGAAAGCCTGGAAATAACATAATCTTTAGCCTGGTCAACTTCAATACCTTTTTTTGCACATCTTATGCCCTAGCACAATTCCTTCCTTGATCATAAAGTGACATTTTTCCTAATTTAGAACAACATTGGTTTTTTCAAACCATTTTAGCACTTTCCCAAGATGGTCTAGGAATTCCTCAAATGTTTCTCAAACCACTAAAAGTCATCCATAAAGACTTCAAAGGATGTCCTCCGCCATTTCATAGAATATCACCAACATGCATCTTTGAAATGTGGCTAGGGAATTACACAATCCAACGGGCAATCTGCTAAATCCAAAGGCCCTATAAGGAGATGAAAAGGTCATCTTTTCTTGGTCCACCAAGGCTATTTAATTTTATTTTAGCCCTAATAACCATCAAGAAAGTAATAAAAGGCTCTCTCCGCTAGTCTGTCCAGCATTTGATCAATGAAAGGCATGGAAAATGGTCTTTGTAAGTGGCTGCATTAAGTTTGTGGTCTTCCATACAAACTCTCCATCCCGTGTAAGTGAAGGTGGGCACTAACTCAATGCGCTCACTTACAATCACCATCATTCCCCCTTTTTTGATACACATTGAACTGGACTTACCAATTGCCTGTCAGAAATAGGGTCAACCAAACCTCATCTAACCACTTGATAATATCTTTTTATACTACCTCTTGCATGGATGGATTTAATCTTCTCTAGTTCCCTATACTAGCAGAACGTGCCTTCTGTAATATAATCTTATGCTCACAAATGCCCTTGGAGATACCATGAATATCTTCTATGGTCCACCCAATGGCCTTTTGATGTTGCTAAAGCTTTTTCGTCACTTTCTTCACCTATTCTTGCTTGAGAATGTGACATTATAATAGGTAGGGTTTCTTCTGAACCCAAAAACTTGTAGCATATATAAGATGGTAAGGGTTTTCAGTTAACATTGGAGGCTCCTCAATGGAAGGTTTAGCTAGAGGAGTGGATCGATTCGCAAGATCAAGTGACAACTTCCTAGGCTTGTAAGGATAGTTCCCAAGACCTTCAAGCAAATTCACTGCCTCCCTGCTTGATCTTGCATAATTAAGATCCTCATTTTTGGAAGTAATAGTCAAAACGCCTCCTAGGTCACCTTCCTCCATATCAGCAAACTCATCAAGTAGTGATTTGCATTCAAAAGGTTGTGGAAATTTAATGCCCCTATCGACTTTGAATATGAATTCATCATTATCTACCCGGAAACTATTTTCATTAGGCTTAAAATCCATTAAAGCATTTCCAGTGGCTAAAGACGGTCATCTCAAAATGGTAGGAACTTCCACATTCACTGTGCAGTCCATTACCACAAAATTTGTTGTCAACATGTACCTTCCCATTTTTACCAAGATATCATCAATGACCCTTACCGACCACTTGATTGACTATTCTTCCATTTGTAAGCACATGCTGGTGGATATAAGGAGACTTTATTTTTTGCACTTGAATATTGATATAGGGAACAAATTTATACTTTCCCCATTATCACTTAGGGCACATAAGCAATCATGGCTTCCAACTCGGTACGGAACTATGAATGCACCCGGATCCCCTTTTTTTCAATATTAGTGCTAGTGATAATGGCACTCACACTGTGGGTCATCGAGATCAACTCTTCATTATAGAATGGCAGCCTCCTTTTGAGAAGCATTACTAGGTACTTAGGAAACCCTCGTATCACTTTGGTCGCTTCAAATAATGGGATATTCAAGGTCACCTACTTCAATAACTCAAGGTACTGTAATATCCTTTCATCATTATGCATCTTCCTAATCAGTTGAGGGAATGGAGGTTTAGGAATGGGATGCTTGCAATAGGGGAGTGGAGCTTCCCCCTTGCATTTTTCATTCACTTTTTTACTTGAGGCTACGTCATTAATCTGCTTTAGTGCTACATTGACCTTTTGATGTAAGTTTTCAGCATCATGCAATTCTTTGTTTACAGTTATATGTGGTTTATAATGCACAACCTTCCCATTTCTTATTGTGATAGCCAAATAAGAAGCGGATGGATCCTCTTCATAGTTCTATGATGCCTCATAAAAATAAATGATGGGTGTATTTTCATGATTCAACACTTGGCTCATATGAAGATCAAGACTCTAGACTGACTCTGAGTAGGAACTCACAACCTTAGATATATGTTTTAGAATCGCTTCCTCCTCCTTTTTATTTTTCAAGATACGGGTTAACATACTCTCTACGCCACATCTAGTGGAGTTGACAGTAGATTCATCACAATGCATTGCTTGCTCCAACTACCTTGTTCGCAAAGTTCTTGTGGGTGGAAATCCAAATAATTTTGATGAATGGAAAAGTTAAAATATGGATCTTGATCACATTCATATGGAGTCCTCTCCACATCAAAGACTGATTTCTCATAGGCTATCTCTTCATCATGCATTGGTTCTCCTTCTTGATCTGAATTGTATTAATGTGGAGGGGAATATCCTGCATAATAATCCTGATGCTCATATTGGTCATCATAAGGCTATGCATTCCAAGAGTACTCACGATCCATCTGCAATGCCCCAGAAGCTCAAAATCAATATCCGGAACTTAAATCAGAAAATCTGGAAAACTACAGAAAAGTTGTAGAACGACCAACCTGATGAGTCGTTAGGGGACCTAACAACTCGTCAGGTTAACCGTGTGAAAGATACCAAGAATTTACACCATTATTCATAACGGACGACACCACGAGTCATTAACAGGTCTACGACTCGTTATGCCGCCCGTTACCAAGTCGGAGTTTAGAAATTCGAGGAAGGTTACCATGAGTCTTTATCAGCAGTAACAGGTCGTCAGGTCCTTTGTTTCTAGTCCTTTCTAGCTTTCTTACCGGTGTACCTAAAGGACGACACGACGAGTCGTTCCCAGTCATGACGACTCTTTATGTGCCCATTAGGAGTCGATATAAATTTATTAGTGAACTTGACGGGAGGACCCAACGACTCTTTTGACCTGGTAACGAGTCGTTAGGTCACTCGTTAGGGACACTTGACTGTTTTTCCCAGCGAATTTCTAAGGGCTATTTAGTAATTTCCTATTCTCCCATGAATTAAACCATGTCGCTTAAGCTCTCATTTCAGATGTTTTAGTGGGTAAAACGGTTCCTCCACTCATTCTCATGCTAATCCTCAGAAGAACATCGTAGAATTCTCTCTAAGAGTATTTTAGAGCAAGGGCTAGGGCTAAACTTTTCTCTTCGTTTTTCAGGCAGATTCTCCAGGTTTCTTCGCTAGGTATGTGGGGTTTTTTCAAGGGGATTGTCCTTCCCTTGCGTCCCTAAAGTCCTCCTCAATTTCTTCTATCAGTTTTAAGCCCTGAGCTTTCTAGTATGAGAAGCATTCATGTTTATTTTTGTTGATTTCACTCAGAACAATGTTTATACTTATTGTTAATATAATCTTCGTCAGTTCCTCATCAATTTGTCAGTATTATTACAGAAGTGAATTTAAGCCCTTACATTTGAGTAATGAATTACTTGATAAATTCCCTCTAGTGAGCGAAGAATGCTTTAGGTTGAATTCCTAGAATTTTCTTGCTTTGCGTATGTGTTGGGTGCATATCCAATGAATCAAAATGACTCTAGTACGTTGAATTAATTCTCTATTAGCTGCTTAGTAATTTAGTCAGTTAGAACACAGAACTCTATCAGTCTAGTCACAGTCAGAACCATATTACTCTAGCTTCAGTCAGATTTTAGCAACCTCAATGTTTTCCTAAAAATGTCAACTGATCAGTTTGACTCCAGTTTTATTTCAAGGTGTCAGTGGTGCCTCCCAGTTTTTAGACTCAGATTTAGATTATAGTTATTTAGTCCATTAGGTGGTCATGACATTAAGTTATAGCTCTGACCAGCCCCAGGACCCTAGTTCAGTTATTAGTTGTTCTATAGATAGTTACGACGCTTCTAGATAAGCAACTCTGACAAGTCTTAGAACCCTGTTTCAGAATCTAGTATGATAAGGCTCTCAAGGTACATGCAGTTATTCGTCCCGGACTAGTCTTGGGCCCCAGTTTCCAGCTATCAGCTTAGTAGTTCAATTTATGTTTTTCAGTGGGAGTAGAACTTAACACCGAGCGGGCCAGGGATCCAACGCTCCCAGGTTCCCAAAACTATGTTGCCAGCGTAGGTTACAGTATTACTTGGCCTGGTTGGCCCCAGATATTTTTGTGATCAACCAGTTCTTGCCTTTATACCCTGGAAAGGTATATTAGGTCCTAACAGTGGGGTGTATACTTCGGACTCCACATCTAGCTCACGAGATTATATGTCGGTATAACTCTCCCACTAGTCAGTCCACTTCAGTATCAGAATAACCAGCTCAGTTATGTATAGTATCTTAGATTCAGTGTTTCAGACTTAGGACATGTCCTTGACCTTCAGACAAGGTCGTCTTGGCCATTTCATATTATATCAGTAGTTCAGTTCAACTTATTTGTTGGTTATGGTGTCTCATTTTAGTTTAGACTTTATATTCAGTATGTTTCTCCCACTTACTCAGTACATTCAAAGTATTGACGCATACTTTTCATGTTGTATCATTTCATGATACAGCTGCAGGTTCTCAGATTAAGCACAGATAGTTACTTCAGTTGCAGAGCATTCCATTTCAGCATATCAGAGTGTGAGTCCTTATCATTCAAAGGCCTTATTTATTTACTTGAGTTGGATATGGTCTCATATAGACATAGAGTTAGCTGGGGCCCTGTCCCAACAACTCCTCAGTAGTTGGCTATCAAACCAGACTTATCTTTTAGAATTGTATTTAAGATATATTATTTTTTTCTCTACTTTCAGTCTTTACATTTCCTTAAATTGATAAATTTGTTATTTAAAAGTTTCGCTGTGCATGTTTACTCAGAATGCTAGTGTATGATAGACCAGGGGTTAACTTGGGGTCACTTGTGGCTTCAAGTACCGTGTTACGTCTAGGGTGTAGGCTCGTGTCATGAAAAACTTCGTATCAGAGCCCTAGTTTTAGAGTATTCTCGAAAAGTCTAACAGCCGCATCGAGTAGAGTGATTTTCATTGCTGTGAAGCGCGCCACACTTATGAAGAGGAGGTTACGAGATATTATTAGGAAAATTTCCCTTTTGTTCATGCTCCGTATAATTCGTTAAAGTCCAACTCCAAAGGCGTCTTTCTAAATCATATCCTTTTTCCTTTTAGTGAACAATGGCTCCTCGACGTGGAAATGGACAAAGAGACGAAAACTCCAACAAACCTGCTCCACCAACTCCAGCAGTTCCTAAGGACGACTTTGTGTCTACCGCCGAATTCAGGGCGGCCATTCAATTGCTTGCTTAGACCATCACCAATCAAGTGAACCAGCAAGTGGTTCTAGTAGCCACAAATAGGTCTGCAACTGCTGCCCGGGTGCGGGATTTCACCCAGATGAACCCTCCAGACTTTCATGGAATAAAGGTGGGAAAGGACCCACAAAGCTTTGTAGATGAGATTAGAAGATCACCCAAATCATGGGTGTCAGCTCCTCCGAGAGTGCTGACCTGGCTGCCTACCAGCTAAAAGGGGTAGCTCAGGTTTGGTACGAATAGTGGAAGGAAGGGCGGTCAGCAGATGAAAGACCGATTGAGTGGGAGGTGTTTCATAAAACTTTTCTTGATAGGTTCTTTCCCCGGGAGCTGAGGGAGGCTAAGATGGCAGAGTTTATGAACCTATGGTAGGGAAACAGTGAAGGAGAATGCTCTGGAGTTTACTAGACTATCAAAGTATGCTCCAGAGATGGTGGCCGAGCCAAAGGCTCGCATGCTGAAGTTCGTAAATAGAGTATCTGATCTGGTTCTAAAAGAGTGCAGGACGACAATGCTGATCAAGGACATGGACCTTTCTAGCTTAATTGTGTATGCCCACCATATTGAGGCAGAGAAGTAGAAAGAGATGGAACGTAAGAAAAAGAGGGCAAGAACGGGTCATACAAATTTTGTCCACAAGAGATCTAGCGGTGGTAGCCGCCCACAGCAGTAGCAACAGCAGAGGGCCCCAATGCCTAGCTCAGCCAGTGCACCAACCTTTCGGTCCCACCAGAATCGTAGGGGTGGGACTTCTGGCACTCAGTCTCTGGCCCACAGTACAGGAAACAAGTATCCAGCTTGTCCCAAGTATGGTAGGAATCAGCCAGGAGAATGCCTTAAGGGATGAGAGGGCTGCTTTGGGTATGGACAGCTTGGACAAAGGCTTAGGGAGTGATCATCAGCAGGGTGAGAGTGATCACAATGCACTACCACATCAGCTCCAACAGGCCGACTAGCTTAGTAGGTCAACCCATCAGGTACGATTAATGCCAGAATTGTTCTTATTCTCTCACTTCTCATCAGGATCAGGAAAGCTCACTTGAAGTAGTTACTGGTATGTTATGTCTCTTTCACCTAGATGCGTATGTCCTCCTGATCCAGGAGCTAATCTTTCATTTGTAACTCCATATGTAGCAGTTCAGTTTAGCATTAGTCTAGAGGTCCTATAAGAACCCTTCTTAGTCACCACCCCAGTTGGCGAGTTAGTTAAAGCCAGCCGAGTGTATAGAATCTGCCTAGTCTTAGTCTTGAGTAAAGTAATTCCAGCCGATCTCGTAGAGATAGGCATGGTAGACTTCGACCTCATTCTCGGCAGGGATTGGTTACACTCCTGCTTTGCCACAGTTGATTGCAGACGGCATGCCACTCCTTTGAGTGACGTATCCTCACCCTCTGGCGGGCGAGTCGACACAGCTGTTAACCCAGGGGTGGCGAGGACGCTCTAAGGGTGTCCTCATAGCACAAACAGGTCTCAACAAACAATAATAACGTATAGCAAGCATGTTTGTTCTGAAAATACTATCTGTATTCTGATTTCTTATTCTGAACTCTTTTCTACATTAAACTGATTCTCATACTGAGCTATATTGTATCTGAGATCTTATCTGACTGTCTGATATTGCTTTACTAACTTTCATTCTTAATATATCATAATATTATAAAACATGCTTGCTAGATTCATACTGGACTCAATTCTAGACTTCTGAATTCTTTCTTCTATAGTTCATGCTATTTGCTATACTAGATTACTAACTTGCCAAAGGAACTAGCTTTACATACCTTCGCTTCGGATTTCCCGACTAACTGGCATAGCTCGGTCCGTACTTCTGCTATTTCTCCCAACTGCATTCATATACATATCAAATAGAACTAAATACGCTAATATTCTGGAAGAAAATATCACTTTTAATATATATATAGCGCAAACTTTGGCTTATCGAAAAACGGTCGAAAACTTGCTATTTCTCGAAAGTCCAGAAGGGAGAAACACACACTTTAGGGCTAGGAGTATATTGACACTAATTTGGAGCAATTCTACTTACCTTAGCCCAGTAGCACCATGATTCGCCAGCTGAATTTCACGAAACTAAACCCGTAGGAATGCTCCTTGCTGCTTAATACCTCACTACCCAAGATTAATTCGAGTTTGGACGGCGTTTAGCGGCGTAAACGAAAGGAATTTTAAAGAATCCCTTCATCCTCCTACTGTTCTACTCGTTTCTGGAAATTAAAAGTGGGGAGAATGAATTTTAAAATGAAGTGGTGGCGTATATAGTTGGGACCTATAAGTCACATTCGTCGAATGCGATTTATATATGTCGCGTTTGCCTTGCGACGCGCGGACTTGGCGCTTGCCTGGTCCCTCCCCGGGCCCTTTTCTCGCATGTATGACATTCTAAAACTCTTAACCAACATGCGAATAGGCCATCTACATTTCAAGAATTTACGGGGTGTAACAGGATCTATCTCACCATGCCTAGATAGTAAGTTCCCACTCAACATCGATCGAGCACCTTGAAGCCCAAATGAACCATTTGTCTTCACAAATGAACCCTCGCATGATGGCTGCACTCCCGAGTGAAACTATTCCCAATCCAAAGAAAGATGGTCATTGCATGGGAATCATAACTAGGAGTGGCAAGATATTGAAGGATGTGAGCATGGATCCCAAAGATGTTGATGCCCTAAAGGTAAAGGATAACGATATTGTGGGAGAGTGCCAAAACCTCCAAGTGTTTGTGATAATGATGAAGGGAAGGATGAAGGGGATGTTGATTTTACTCCTTTGTATAATGTTATTGGAAATGAAGGCAATAAATCCCCCCAATGACAAAGATCAAGAAACAAAAGTTCCACCTCCATATCAATAGTGGCTGACCAAGAAAAGGGAAGATACTCAATTTTGCAAGTTCATAGAAATGTTCAGTAAATTATCCATTAATATACTTCTTGTGGATGCTTTGATTCAAATTCCGAGATATGCAAAGTTTATGAAGGATCTCTTAAGGAAAAAGAAGGTGTGTAGATACGGGAACCGATTAGGTGACCTATCATTATAGTTCTGTAATACTAGCAACCTTGCTCCAAAGCAGGAAGACCTTGGATCATTTACCATTTCTTGCACAATTGACTTGTGCATATTCAATAAATCTCTTTGTGACCTTAATGCTAGTATTAACTTGATGCCTTTGGTTATTTTCAAGAAACTAAGATTGGGGAGTCCCAAACAAACAATCCATGAGGCTTTTGCTGGCGGATAGATCGATTAAACGACCCATTGGAGTGTTAGTTGATGTCCTTGTATGAGTTTACAAATTCATACTTCCAGATGATTTTGTTTTGCTTTATTGTGAGCTGGATATTGTGGTGCCAATTATCTTGGGGCACCCACTTGTAGTAACGGGAGGAGCTTTTATTGATATAGAGCATGGGGAGCTTAAGTTCCGAGAAGGTGGTGATGAGGTCACCTTCAATGTGAGTTGGCCTATAAGGACCCCAAATGAGTGTAAGGTCATGGAAATTCTTGATGGTGAACTGGAGCATTATGAACCTTTTGATGATGAGATTGAATAGAAGGATGACACTCCAGAATGTTAAAGATGGAGAAAATATCCGTCGTGCCACGACATTAACTAAGGTGCTTCTTAGGAGGCAACCCAATAATTTTAACTTTTAGCACTTTAATGTTTTTGTTCTTTCAGATTTTGTAGGAAAATTTGATAAAAAACAAGGCACTTGACCGGCAAAATGCCGATACACATCTAAAAAGTGGCAGTTCAATATGAGGCAAGAGGAGTAGGTTAGGAAGCATAGGGGCAAACTGGCGAGTCACTGGCACCAAATCGTAAAATTGCAGATGTGACACTAGTGCACAACAGAACACCTGGGAGTTGAAGCATAATCAGCGACGAAACAAGTGAAATGCATGTGCGAACCTGTGAACTTTCGGTCAACCACCGCGTACAAAACAATGAACTGACTAAGGTGTTGGTCACATATGTTCAGGAAGTGAAATGCCGGTGCCAACCGGAAATGGCTAGTTAACGCAGGCCAAGGTACGCAATATGATTAAAATATTGACTAACCCATAAGCAAACCCAACCCGAGAATTTAAAAGATCTGGTCAAAACCTCTCCAACTCCCCATAAACCCTTTTATCCACCTTTGCATTTCCCTTTTTACAATTTTTTATCTTCCCCATACATAACCTTTCCACGTTCCCACTATTAAACCCATCTCTTCACCTACCACTCCAATCCACTTCTTCTCTCCTATAAATTCCATACTGCTACTCCATTCATTTCATCAATCCTCACTCATCTTTTCACTACACTATGCAAAAAGAAAGAAAAACCAAAACTCCATTGTTGGGCAACACCAAGCTTTGATCTTTCTTTTCTCTTTATTTTCAAATTCATTTGGTATGTGTCATCTAATTTTATTTTGATTATTGTTTAATGATCTGAATTAGTTTGAGCATGTGAAAATCAAAGTTTTCTCAAGTTATGTATCCCCATTACCCTGTTATTATGCTTATCATTGCTTGTATATTATTCATGTTGTGGGTATGTGGGGGTGGTGATAAAATATTTAATGGCAATATGGGTATCCTCTGTGGAGAAATTCTTAATGATTGATGTGTTTGATTCTAGTTGGGGGTGAAGTCTGAGTAGTGATGAGTTGGTAATTTACCAACTCATTCAACTCTAAATCTTGACTTTTATCTAGTTCTCGAGTTGATTGTTTGGATTTTATGTCCTTTCTGATTTTGTTGTGTGCAGATGCCTAATTTTGAAGAAAAGAGCAAAATGGAGTAAAAAGGAGGAAATGAGCAAAAGTGGCGAGGCACAGATGTTAACCGGCAAAAAGTCGGCTAAAATATGAAGGTCACTGCCTCAAAGGAGAAATGTCATCGGTGTTTCATGAATCACCAGCAGCGAGATGCCGGTTCGGTCGCCGAATGAAACTAAGAAATTCTGTAATTTGCATTGAAGACCCGGCAGTTCACAGATTGGAATCGGTGAAACGCCGGGTGGACTGCCGATGTTCACTAAAAATGAGTGCAGAAGAAGAGCAGATACCCGGCGGTTCACGAATTTCATCGGTGAACCGTCGTTACCTTCGCCGGTTTCAGAACGATGCTATTAAGGGTATAATGGTCCATTACTATAAAAGGGAGGAAAAGTACCCTACGTTTTAGGGTATAAATAGAATAAGAAGTACACTGCACAAGGGAAGAAAAAGAGGAGAAGAAAAAAGAAGATATATAGATAGAGAGATTGAGAGAAAATGCAAGTACACATCACATCACTATTTCCTCTTTTAGCTGAAGACAATCTTTCAGCTGGGAAAGGGATTTTGGTTGAAACTTGTAGAAACTACTCTGCTCTATTTTCTTCTTTGGGATTATTTAGTTTCAGCTGTAGTTTGAGGATAATTGTGTATTTGGTTTATCTATTCTTATTATTAAATTCAATGATGTTATTGATGAATGTGTTTGTGAATTTATTAACTATGAGTAGCTAAAATCATTAACTAGAGGGGTGTGATGATGAATTCGTAATTGGATTGGGTATTGCTAGAGTCATCTTCATAATGTTCAATTAAGTGTAAATCTATTAGATTCCCTTTGATCTATTAATGAAGATCCATTGATGATGATATGGGTCTATCTATACTTGCTTGATTGTTGCTCGGGAGAGAACAATTAAGTATTAGCAGCTAATAGCAAGGGATAGTGAAGTTGCTGATCAAAATCAATTCGGGTTGAGCTAAATTGCAGCTAGATTTTTAGAAAACTCTAGCTAGGGAGAGTCAATAGGCTGAGAAGCTGAGGTTACCTACTTCCCGAGAATACTTACACTTGTTGATCTTATGAGATGACCTGGCCTATCCCGATCTAGTTAGTATTTCAACTATAATGCACCTCTAGTGTTTCACACTATTTTCAACCACATAGATGATCTTGTTACTTTTAGTTCACTAAATCAATTTGTGTAATTCTCTGCAATGTTTAACCCCCCCCCCCAATTTTCCTTTTTATTATATTAAATCTCTATGGTGCAAGCTAATATCAATTTCTCAATCGATGCTTGAATTTATCATTCCCTAGTACTCCTGGGATTCGATCCCGGCACTCGTCGGGTTACTTGTTTTGATACCTCGACCATGTATATTCTTTGAATTAAGAATATATTTTGGACGTTATAAAAAATGGCGCCATTGCTGGGGACTAGCGCTTGATAATCTTGTGATCTATCTTTAAGTTGAATTGGTATACACCATAGTGGTTGCTGACAATTTATGGCGTGTAGGTGATGACTAGTGGCGGAGAATGGTCACATTACTCAAAGGGGTTAACTTTTGTGGAGACCATTATGCTAGTGGACAAAATGTGTCATAGAGAGGAAAAGAAGGACGCAATCTTGCTAGTCATGATGAAGCAAATGGAGCTGTTGACGAGTTATGTGAAGGGTTTCCATGCTAATAATAGCTACGCCATTCAGGATTATGATGATGGCTATTATAGCAACCAAGGTTGGAACAATGTCCCATTTTTCAATACCAGCAGTCAGGGGAGAATTGAGGTACTTCCACCTCACATGGAGAGTACTCTTGAAGTGGTGCTTGAAAAGGTGCTTGCGACTGAAGTGGGGGTTCAAGATCTACAGAGTAAGCTTTTGGACCTAATAACCACAGTAAAGAGTCATGAGGTTATTATTCAAAAATTGGATGAACGGATGAATGAGTTAGCATCACATATGGCGACTCCAATAACAACAAATAACACGGCCCCAAGGAAGGACATAATGGAGAATGATGCTTTAGAGTGGGAAATGGAGGAAGAGGCCATTGAAGAACTGATCATTGATGTTTTTTTGAAAGGTGAAGAACTCGAAGAGATCCATCATGTTCATAAGGAAGTAAGAAATTATTCATTCCCACCAAGAAAGCTGGACCTTGATTTGAAGAATCATACAACCCCTCTGTCACAACCTTCAATTGTGTCACCACCAAAGATGGAGCTCAAACCCTTGCCCATTCACCTCAAATATTTATACCTGTGAGAGAATGAAATGCTCCTGGTTATCAGCTCATCAAAACTTATGAAGTTGTAGGTATATAAACTTATTGAGGTGTTGACAAGGCATATTCAAGCCATCGGATGGTCAATAGCTTATATCATTGGTATCCCTCTGGGGATTCGCACCCATAAGATCAACCTCCAAGAAAATTGCAGCCCGTTAGTTGATCATCAAAGAAGGTTTAATCCACCTATTCAAGAGGTGGTCAAGAAAGATATTATTAAATGGATGGATGTAGGGGTAGTGTATCCCATTGAGGGTAGTAGTTGGGTTAGCCCGATGCAGTGTGTTCCCAAAAATGGGGGAATTATGGTTGTTCCAAATGAAAAGAACGAATTGATAGTTGCTCGTCCGGTCATGGGTTGAGAGTTTGTATGGATTATCGTAAATTAAACTCTTAGATATAGAAGGATAATTTTCCGGTGCCATTTATCGAAAAAATGTTGGATCGTCTAGCGTGCAAAGAGTACTATTATTTATTGGATGGATACTTGGGATACAATCAAATCTCAATCGCACTCGAGGATCAAGAGAAAACAACTTTTACATGCCCTTATGGTACGTTAGCATTTAAGCAGATGCCTTTTGGTCTTAGCAATGCCCTAGACACATTTCAGAGATGCATGATGTCCATATTTTCTGACATGGTGGAAGATACGATGGAAGTCTTTACGGATGATTTTTCAATTGTGGGGAACTCATTTGATGACTGCTTGTCACATTTAGATGAGGTATTAAAAGAGATTTACGAAGATGAATTTGGTCCTAAACTGGGAAAAGTATCACTTCTTGGTCAAAGAAGGGATTGCATTGGGACAAAAATTTTCTGAAAAGGGGATTGAAGTAGATCGAGCCAAAGTGGATGCCATTGCTAAGCTACCCCCACCATGTACTGTAAAGGGTGTTAGGAGTTTCCTCAGGCATGCGGGATTTTACTGCCATTTCATTAAAGATTTCTCCAAAATAGCTCATCCCTTATTCCGACTATTGGAAAAGAGGTGACATTCAATTTTGAAGAAGAGTGTTTGAAGGCCTTTGTGGAGTTGAAGGCGAGATTAATTTCCTCTCCAATCATTGTAGCACCTGATTGGTCAAAGCCCTTTGAACTTATGCACGATGCAAGTGGGGTCGCATTAGGAGCAGTCCCTGGTCAACGAAGAGATAAGATCTGCCACCCAAACTACTATGCTAGTAAAGCTCCAAACAATGCACAAAAAAAACTACACAGTGACCGAACAAGAGCTCTTAGATATTGTGTTTGAATTTGAAAAACTTTGGGCTTACTTTCCGGTACCAAAGTGGTGTTGCACACGGACCACGCAACACTCAAGTACCTAATTGCCTAGAAATATGCTAAACCAAGATTGATTAGGTGGGTGTTGTTGTTGCAGGAATTTGATTTTAAAGTGAAAGACCGTATGGGCTGTGAGAATCAAGTGGCCCACCATTTGTCGTGCCTAGAAACAAATGGGCAGCTAAGAGCGCAAGAGGAGATCAATCACGCCTTTCCGGATGAGCAAATCCTAGATGCAACACATGACTTGACCCCGTGGTTTGCAGATTTTGCTAATTACTTGGCCATCAACATTGTGCCTGAAGGTTTGGATTATCAACAAAATAAGAAATTCATGCACGATGTTCAGAAATTCTTTTGTGATGAACCTTACCTCTTCCACAGTTGTGCTGATGGGTTAGTACGAAGGTGTGTTCCATAAGTGGAGATAATTCCAATTTTAGAGGCTTGTCACTCTTCCCCCATGGGATGTCATTATGAGAGTGTCTGAACCACAGCCAAAGTGTTGCAATGCGGACTCTATTGCCCCACCTTACATCAAGATGCACATGACTTTGTGAAGCAATGCGATCGATGCCAAAGGACAATGAGTATTTCACGGCGGCATAAACTTCTGCTAACACCGATCCTAGAGGTCGAATTGTCTGACGTGTGGGGGATCGACTTCGTGGGTCCTTTTGTTAGTTCTTATGGGAAAAAATACATCTTGGTAGCGGTATATTATGTTTTCAAGTGGGTAGAAGCTGTAGAATTACCAAACAATGAAGAAAAGAGTGTCAAAGCATTCCTTAAGAAACATATCTTCTCACATTCGGTACCCCGAGAGCTATCATAAGCAATGGAGGGTCTCATTTTTGCAATAGGGTGTTCAGCACACTACTAGCTAAATATGGTGTAAATAAAAAAGTGGCCACTCCGTATCACCCACAGACCAACGGACAAGTGGAAGTTTCAAACCGGAAAATAAAGTCCATCTTGATTAAAACAGTCAATTTGAATAGAACCGATTGGGCATAAAAGTTAGATGATGCATTGTGTGCCTCTTGGACTGAATTTGAAACACCAATTGGGATGTCCCCTTATCAGCTGGTGTATGGTAAGGCATGTCACCTCCTAGTGGAGGTAGAACACAAAGCCTTGTGGGCATTGAAAAGTTTGAACCTGGAATTGGGAAGAGCTATCCAAGGTCGAATCCACAATTTACATGAGATGAAAGAGTTTAGAATGAAGGCATATGAAAATGCAGCAACTTACAAAGACAGAATGAAACATTATTATGCTAAAAAAGTGTTGCAAACGTAATTTTATTCCATGGGAATGGGTGGTATTATTTAATTCTCGACTAAAGCTATTTCCTGGGAAGTTAAAGTCTAAATGGTCAGGCCGTTTCAAGGTATCTCAGGTGTATGAAAATGGAGCCATTGAACATCACAATAAAAATGGGAGCAAGTTCAAATTAAATGGCCAATGGGTCAAAAGATATATGGGAGTGCTGGAAGAAGTGGAGCGAATAGAGGTGGTGCATCAGGAAGGACCATAGATCTGGACTCTCATCATGCCACGATGTTAAATAAAGCGCTTCTTGGGAGGCAACCCAAGCATTTGTCATTCTTACATATTTTATTATTTTTGATTTTCTTTGTAGGTGAAGAAGGGTGCAAAATAGGATGAAGATGAAATCGGTGAACTGCCACTAAGATTTAATGAAGCGCAGTTGAAGTACCGATAGACCCAGTGCCCTGAAGGATTCAAGGTAAAGAAGCGACTCAACTGGCGAATCACCGGTGATAATTTGTGAGGCGCCACTGGGGCACCGATCCCATCCAGTGAACTGAATCTTCCAAGGTGAACTGGTGATACAACCAGTGAAGCGCCCTGCAAATCCGCGAACTGCCGGCCGGACACCACCTTCAGCCAGACAACCTGGGAAAGGATGAGGCATTGGCTCCTCCTTCGGAAGCACGCCAGAAGGGATTTGTGAAGAGCCAATCACTCACCAATCTTGCAATCAGAATTGTGATTCAAGTAATACAAGGGGTGACAATAGCGACAAACCGCCGGCCCACTTCGGCGATCGCCAATGCAACTCTTAATAAATAACCACAGATGGCGGATTTCCACAAAATGCTAAGATTCCCAAAATTCTCTCCCGCTTTCCCCCAAACTGACTCATTATTTCTCACCTAACACCTCTTAATATTTCCCACCCCAAGCACCCATTCTCCTTCCTCAATTGCTTGTATCTTGTTCATCCTTCACAAATCTTCATAAACACATTTTATTGAAGGTAAGCATTTTCTCACTCATGCTAGAAAGGACATAATCACATTGGTAATGTATTGCTCTACCTATGTTTCTCAAGTTTTGTTTTTCTTTCTTGTTTTATGTGTATGAATGTTTCCTTGCTATGGTCACTTATATCTGGTATATTCTACGTACCCGAGTGGGTTGCCCAATGATGGATTAATTGACACCTCTCTTAAGGGTACCCCTGTCTTTTGCCACTGAAGTATAGGTACGATTGGTTAGTTGTCATATGGAGGTGATTTTGAGGGTGATTAGATGTAGATTAGCAGCTAGAGAATCACCAGTGGTGGTTTGTCGGTGAAAAGCCACTGTGCCTAGTTTTTAATTCTTCACTGAGTCAAACGGCGATTGATCGGCGACTCGCAAAATGCAACTACTTCTCACCGATGAGTCACCATTGACACCTAAGAATTTACTAAGTTCCTTCTGGTACTTTAGTTTTCAGCTACATATTATGGCCCGATACTAACTTACTTTTGCATCATCATGTCTACCTACAAGCATTTTTATACAAGACAAGCATCAGTGCCCATAAATACCCCTAAAGAGAGATTTGGGTTGGAAGGAATGGAGGATTTTTACATAACTTTCAAGGAAAAACGCATCATCCATGCAAATGCTCAATTTGATGCAGAATCATTCAAACTTCATACCCACATATCTACCGCCAGATTGGGATGCGTGATTGGGGCAAGTTTACCATACCAATTGACCAATACTTCCCGGAGCTAGTGTGGAAATTCTATGAATCATATAGAGCTCGGCAACAACTGATGAAGCAGGAAGGCCGCACTGAAGTGTTCCCACGCCTAACATCAGTTTGGGTGCGAGGGCTGGAGGTTCATGTAATGCCAGAAGCAATTAACTCATTGTATTGGGACGAGCCAATCCCACCATATCCAATTCTCTATTAGAAGATAGAAGACAAGGCGAACAAATTCCAATGGGTAGCCAGCACGATTGCACAAGGTCAACCGCAATGGGCTATTTCCAAAGGCCTAATTCATCTGCATGATTTAAAATTCGACGCCTTCATGTGGTTAGATTTGGTCTTTCCATGGTTGATACCCTCTCGGAATACATCAGAGGTGCCTATTGAAGTGGCTATTCTCCTTGCTTGCATAATGGAGCATGTGCACATAAATGTTGGAGAGATTATTGCTGATCAATTCAGACGAAAGGCTAAACAACAAGCCACAACATTGCCCTTCCCTACCTTGGTAAGTATGTTGTGTACGAGGGTTGCGTGTCCTTTGTTGTGCTAATTGGATAAGACAATACAAGTCCACAGAGTGATTACTTTGGACACCAAGACAGACAAAGATGCCCCAATGATAAAGCATGCAAGGTATATAGGGAACATGACCCCACCATCACCCTTGGCATCTTCTCATATAGCTACCGTCCTAGCCAATGCAGATGAGTCCCAGAACTCTCCGCCCCCATATTTACTCAATATTGCACAAATGGCAATGATGCATGAGAATCAACTTGTACGATTAGTCAAGGCTATCCCGTTCATGATCCAAAGTGCCTTTAAGAAAGCCTTGCAACCTGCTAAAGACATGTTGACATACCTATGCTCAAAGGTGGATGTTCTTGAAAGTGAAATTACTATGTTGCAGCAGGAGGTGGCCACACTTATTGCACCCACTAACCAACCGATGCCTTATGGACATGAGGTGGTTCCACCATAAGTCAAAGCACCAAGAATTCCTCCAGATGATTGGTGGCTGGGCTACCACAGTGATGCGAATATTATATCTGATGAGGAGGAGTCCTACCACAGCCCACCTTCTCCGCCTCCAATGCATTCAGTGTATGATATCAATCCTTCGTGGGCTCTAGGGGAAGTGGAAACAACATCTTATCATGAGCTTCTAACCCTTCCGGACAGATGGGTCGCACCAGGCCCTAGTCTACGTGTCACACTCCCACCAGATCCCATGCAACCCACAGCAAAAAACACAGCTGGTTGGGTTTTGATGCTGCCACTTATATGTGGAAGCCAAGACCCAATCGCTAATATGATCAGGAACTATTTTACCTTCTTGTCTTTCTTATGGTTTCCACTGGGGGCAATGGCCGACTTAAGTTTGGGGGGAATTGATTATTGTCCTTGGGGAATTAAATATTTATTCTGACTTGATAATATTTTAATGAGATGACCCCAAAATTGTTTATCTTTTTCGCCATCTTAAATAGTAGGGTAGAAATTCAAACTCCAAGGGTTTTATTTTGATTGAGGTTCTTTCCCAAGGAGAAGTCTTCAGTTTAGCTATTTTTGTTGTTGAACCGAGTTGGCTTTTCTCGATGATGGATTTAGTGGCGACATTCATAAGTAAAATGCCATGTCACTTTGAGTCTGTTATGAAGTTTTTTTAAGAGGCACAAACTAAAATTTTTCTTGTGTTGAAATGAAAATGTGAAAACAAGGGCATGAGGATGAAGATAATGAGCAAATGTTGATACTGTAGCATAGTAATCTTGGTCGTACATTGTAAATTCCCTACTTGACTTATGATTTTTGCTTTCTTGATGTCCAAATGTGATGCTTTGTTTGGGAAAATGACTCTTGTAGACCCTCTAAGGGTGATGCTTTGTGTGGCGAGGATATTTTTGTGAATCTTGTGCATTACATCTTATCTATAACTTGCTGCGAATGTGATTCAAGGCGAAATCCTAGATGTAGTTGAACAAAGAAAATGAGTTTAGGCCCTTAGTTGGCTAGCCACTTTAACCATATGCCCTCCATGATCATAAATCCTTGTTTGCCAATTTTGAGCCTTAAAAACTTTGCTTGGAAACCACATTACAAGCCTTAAGACGATTCTTAATACCTCTTTTGGCCCCCATTCTCCCTAAATGCTAATGACAAGATAAGTGTTGAAGTAAGGCTTAGGGATTAAGAAATAGTGATTGAGAAAAGCAAGTGTGAAAAATGAGGCAAGAGCCTTAGTTTGGGGGTATGTAAAACAAAGAGGGAAGACAAGAATCATAGCATGAAGGGAACATCATCATTTTTTGTCAAAGTGAACCAAAAGATGAATAAAAAAAATAAATAAATAAAAGAGGAAAAGACTATTTGTGTGAACTGATGTCCCCTCTTGAGGTAATAAGGCTAAGGGTTGAAGCAAAAGAGGGGTTACAAGGAGGAGTGTTAAAGAAATGAAAGGCATAACAAGAAAAGCAAGGAGGAGAAGGTTGAGTGTGAAAATTTGATATGAGGCATGTCACGAAAAGCATTAGGGAGGATCCAGTCACTGTAGCGAAATGTTCATCCTATCCTGACCTTAAGCCTACATCACAACCCACATGTCCTAAATGATTCTAGGTGCAACTACTCTACATTAGTGGCGAACTACATGAAGGGTAAGCCTATGGGTCAAGTATATGCATGAAGATATCTTTTGGGAGAGTGAGTGTGGGTGTCTCTTCCAATTAATCCTTGATACGCATTCAAATGATCAAAGAATTAAGAGAATAGGGATCCTTATATTGGGTGAGTGGAGATAGAGCATTTAGAGTTAATGTGGAGATAGAGCAAGGAGTGTAAACTCTAATGCGAGCTCTGAATTTTCAGTGGTTATAACTTGAGATGCTATGTGTGTTACTCGGTTGAAAAATGCCCTTGTATGATTAATGATTCCTTTCAAAGCTTAACTTGATAAAAAGTTGTTGCCTGCTTGAAGCATCTTTATTGTTTCGGTTTTTTGGGGGTATTTCCTTCTCTTTTCTATGTGTGTGATGAGTATTTTCCACAGTCCAGGAGTTTGGAGAGGTTCAACGGTGAAGAGATGTGACATTTTCCTCAATAGTTGAAGTATTGTATTACTTAAGGTCAAGCAATGTTTCAAGTTTGGTGGTTTGATGAGTTGGTAATTTACCAACTCATTAGACTCTAAAACTTAAGTTTCTTCTAGTTCCTGAGTTGATTATTTGCATTTTATGCCCTTTTTTCTTTTCATGTGTGCAGATGCCTAATTTTGAATAAAAGAACAAAATGGAGTAAAAAGTAGGAAATTAGCATAAGTGGCGAGGCATAGATGTTAACCGGCGAAACACTAGCTAAAAGTTGAAAGTCACTGCCCCACAAGATAAATGCCACCGGCGGTTCACAAATCACCTGCGGCGAGACGCTGGTTCAGTTGCCGAATGACACTTAGAAATTCAATAATTGGCATTGAAGATCCGGTGGTTCATGGATTGGCATCGGTGAAACGCCGGGTGGACCATTGAAATTCACCAGAAATGAGTGCAGAAGAAGAGAAGATACCTGGCAGTTCACGGATTTCATCGGCGAACAGCTAATACCTTCTCCGCTTTCAGAATGATGCTATTAAGGGTATAATTTTCCATTATTAAAAAAGGGAGGAAAAGTACCCTACTTTTCAGGGTATAAATAGAAAAAGAAGTACTCTGCACAAGGGAAGAAAAAGAGGAGAGAAAAAAAGAACATATAGAGATAGAGAGATTGAGAGAAAATCAAAGTACACATCACATCACTATTTCCTCTTTTAGATGAAGATCTTTCAGCTGAGAAATTGATTTTGTTGAACCTTGTAGAAAATACTCTACTCTGTTTTCTTCTTTCGGAATATTAAGTTTCAGCTGTAGTTTGAGGATAATTGTGTATTTGATTTATCTAATCTTATTATTGAATTCAATGATGCTATTAATGAATGTGTTTGTGAGTTTCTTAACTATAAGTAGCTAAAATCATTAACTAGAGGTGTGTGGTGATGAATACATAATTGGAGTTGGTATTGCTAGAGTTATCTTCATAATATTCAATTAAGTGTAAATCTATTAGATTCCCTTCAATCTATTTATGAAGATCCATTGATGATGATATGGGTCTATCTATACTTTCTTGAATGTTGCGAGAGAGAGAATAGTTAAGTATTTGAAGGGAATCTAGTAGTGGGTATGGACAAGAGATGGTAAAATTAATCTAGAAATAGCTTAAATTACTTCCTCCTTCCTAATTGGCAACTAATAGCTAGGAATAGTGAAGTTGTTGATCCAAATCAATTCGGGTTGAGCTAAATTGCAGCTAGATTTTGAGAAAACTCTATCTAGGGTTAGTCAATATGTTGAGAAGCTGAGCTACCTACTTTCCGAGATTATTTACACTTGTTGAACTTATGAAATGACCTTGCTATTCCAATCTACTTAGTATCTCATCTACACTGCACCTCTAGTATTTCACACTATTGTCAACAACTTAGCTGATGTTGTTACTTTTAGTTCACTAAATCAATTTGTGCAATTCTCTGCAGAGTTTAACCCCCCCCCCCCCACCATTTTCATCTTTTTTATATTAAATCTATATGGTGCAAGCTAATATCAATTTCTTAATCGATGCATGAATTTATCATTCCCTAGTCCTCATGGGTTTCGACCCCAGCACTCATGGGGTTACTTATTTTGATACTTCAACCGTGTATATTCTTTGAATTTAGAATATATTTTGGATGTTATCAAGTAGGCCTGTGTGTGGTTAGAATGCACAATTTGCTCGATGATTGATGGAGTGACGTCTTTCTTAAGGGTAAATTGTCACTTTTACTTGTTCTTGTTGTTGTTCTGTTGGCTGAGTGAATCTTACTTATGAAAGTTTTATTGATTTCACTAATTTTGGGGATGAAATACACTGAACAACATTCACCAGCAAACTGCCAGTTACGCTCGGTGCAACACCAGATGAACTGTAGGTTGGGGTATAGGGTTTCAGGCCACTATGCAAGACCTGCGTTACACCGGCACTCCACGAGTCAAGACCGACAAAACTCCGGTGTGGCATCGGATGAACAATGTTTTTCTCTAATTTTCTATTAATAACTGGCGGTTATCCAGTGATTAACGGGTCTCTACCTGCATTTCACCGATGTCCCTTCGGTACTACCAGTGCTTAACCTCTGGAATCTTCAACTTGTTTGCCATCCAATTGTTATAATTCCTTGCCTTAGAGTATATGTCAGTTTTTATTTTTCATAACCAATAATACAAAAAGAAATGTTGTTGTATAGCACTAACATGGGCTTATAGAGTATGAATTTATCAAGTAAACCAAGCAAGGGCAAGGCCCCGGCCTCATCAAAAATAAAATAAAAAGGGAAAGCAAGGGCAACCCCAACCCCTAACACTAGAGAAGAAATTATATTTTGTGTACCAGATATGGAAGGGTACTATGCTATTTGCAAAGGTCGCTCTATCATGGTATAGAAATGTTTCAATTTGGTGGAGTTGCGGGGTGATTTCCCCAACATCACAACAGAATTCACTGACCATTAATGGCACGTCTTTGCCAATCCTCTGCATGACTTCTGCTACAACCTAGTGCCCGAGTTTTATGCATCATATTAGGTAGGCAACATAGCATGAAGTACAGAGGCAAGGTTGACAAATTCCCTTGACTTCCCTCAAACATGGTGAGGGGGGTAGAAGTGGACATCATATCGGCATCCATCAATTCATTATTCTTTGAGGATGAGATTAACACCAACTCTGAGTATGCTACTAGAATTGATGACAAAGTGAACCAGTTCAGGTGGATAGCTACCTCCATTGACGCTGACACACCTTTTTGGGCCTCTATGGGTGGTGAGATCTCCTCGCATGATCTAAACTTTGAATCCAAGTTGTGGCTAGATTTCATTTGTGGTCGTATTATAATATCGAAGAATTAGCAGAGGGTAAGATTGGAAGCGGCCATCCTCATCACCTGCATCATGACAGGGGTCCCCGAAAATTTTGGGGAAATAGTGGCAATTCAGATAAAGAGAAAGGAAAGGCAAGCTGGCACTTCAATGCCCTATGTTGTGCTTATATCTCAACTATGCCTTCAAGCCGGAATGCCACTTTTCCCAGATAAAGCCCCTAACTTTGCAACTGCTATGATCTTAATGGATAGAAAAAGGGACGTAGATGCTCTCAAGAGAAAGCGGAGGTGGTTGCAAGCCTTGGAAGTCCCCAAAGAATCCATCTATCATAGATTAGAGTAGGCCCCATTGGCCCCCGATCTCAACATGCCACATCCTAAGGCATTGGGCCAGGCTTTAGTAGAAGCCCTTACTATGGGAGCCTCACCTCCTCCTACATCTTCCCAACCAAGTAGCCTCCACAAACTTGCGGAGATAACACACTCTGATTAGAGCCAGCTTCACTGATTGACAAGATGGTTAAAAAGGAGATAATGTCAATGTATGATAATTTGATAAAGTTATGGTCGTGTTTGGATGTTGTGGAGGGGGTTGTGACCTCTCTTTGGGCTGGAGTAATGGAATGGAAAGTTTGGATGTGTAACACCCTAAAAATTCCTAAGATCAAACCTAGGGTTCAAGCATAGAAAGTAGGAAAATAGCCACCAGGTCACAGGACGACTCGTCCAGTGAACCGTGATGTCACTCCACAAATTGTGGAGTGACTCGTGAAGTGGGTGGCAGGCTAGTAGCTAGACATTCTTGTGGGGTGACCATGGATAGAGCCACGAGTCATGGAGTCACGTCACGACTCATGAAGTGAGTGGTGATTAGAGTGTTGAGTTAAAGGTGGAAATTTCTAGTAGACTTCACAAGTGAGGACCACGAGTCATGATCCACCTAACGATTTGTGAAGTCCCTCGTGAAGACTGGCAGAGTCATTTTTCCCGTGAATTTAGTATGAGTTTTTTCGTAGTTCCTAAGCTCCTAAGTCCTAAACTACATCATTTTGGGGTTATTTTCGGGAGATATAGGGAGTTAGTTGATGTTCTCTGCTCATTCCACTCATTTTTCTCAAGTTCAATATGTGAAAACTCAGACAGTTCTCCTAGAGCAAGAACAAGGGTTTCAGTTTCTCCTCAGATCTCTCAAGCAATTTCTTATGGAAATCTCTACTCTAGGTATGTGGGATTTCAACAGGGAATTGCACTTCCCTTGTGCATCAAAAACCTTATAAAAACTTTATCAGTTCTAGCCCTTCTAGGATCAAAGTTAGGGTTTTCTGTTAGTTGGATCATGGATTTCCTTCTTGTTATGATTCTTATGATTCATGAAGGTTATTGCTAGTTAAAATTTCATGTTGATATCTCCTTCCATGAAGTATACATTTTGGACCTAACATGTAAATGTGATTTGAAAGAGTCTTGCATGATTTTCCTGATATGAATATTTCTTGATTATGGTAGTTCCCTTCTGATCACCATGATAGTACAGTTAGGTGATTTAAAAGTTGATTTATTGATTGTTCACTCTCAGCTAAAACTTAGTATGTTCAGTGTCTTACAAAATGTCATCCGATCAGTTTAACGATACTCAACCTATTGAGGAGTTAGGTAAAACTCCATAGTCTTAGTTATCAGTCCTCAGTTATTCTTTAGACGGTTACGACACTTTCAGATAAAGTAGCTTTGGCAATCTTAGAACACTTAGTTTCAATTATTAGGTCCTTCATACTCTAAAGGTACTTCTAGATAAGTACTCCTAACTTAAGACTTAGGACATCAGGTTCGAGCTATCAACCTAGCAGTCACAATTGGGATTTCCAGTGGGAGTAGGACTTAGCACTGAATGGGCCAAGTTTCAGCGCACCCAGGTTTCAAAAACTACATTGGCACCATATGTTATTAGCATGAACGAGCCTCAGATAATGATCACCTAGCTCAGCCACTATAACTTTGCAAGGTACAATGGGCTTTAACATATAGGATGTATACATCGATTTTCGCATTTAGTTCACGTGGTTATATGTCGGTTATAGACTCTCCCACATGTCGTTTCAGTTATGTTTAGTGTTGTCTAAGATTCAGTTCCACATACTTCATTTAGATTGTAGTAGATAGTTATGGTCCTCAATAAGTACCCGTGTTACACTGTTATAGTTATATTCAGTGTTTATTAGTTCAATTGTGTATTTTTAAAACTTTACATACATCTTACATACTCAATAAATTCAATGTATTGATGCATTTTATCCGTGGTGTATCATATTGTAATGCAGGTGCAGGGTCTAAGTCTCAATATCGACAATAGTTCCTTTCCAACGACTTCAGCAGCAGTACCGTTGGTGAGTCCTCATAATTTGAGGATGAGAGTTTCTTTTCAATTTAGTATTCTTTTGAGTTAGATTTTAGAGTTAGCTGGGGGTTTGTCCCAGTAACTCATTAAGTTCCTAGATGGCTTTCCAATGAAGTACTATTTCAGTATGTTTTGTAGTTGTTTCCTAATTTTCAGTATCATATCAGGCATTTCTTACTCCTTAGAAAGTTTTTTAGTTAAGTTTTTCTCCGCTTCCGCTTCTATTTAATTCAGTATACCAGCGTGATGTTAATCCATGGGTAATCTTGGGGTCACTTGTGGCACCAAGTACCGTATCGCGTCTAGGGTGTAAGCTCGGGTCATGAAAAACATGGTATCAGAGCACTAGGTTTAGAGTATCCTAGGATGTCTGAAAGATGCATCAAGTAGAGTCCTTTTCATGGGTGTGAAGCGCTCCACACTTATGACGGGGAGGCCACAAGATGTTATTAGGAAACTTTCCTTTTATTCATGATCTTTATCGTGCATTGAGCTAATCTCAATAATGTCCTCCTAATTCGTACTCTACTCTTTTCAAATAACGATTCCTTTAAAAAGAGGAAATTGAAGAAGGACCGAGAATGCTAACCAGCCAGCACCACAAGCTCCTGCAGCCCCTCAGGACAATCAGGTGTCCCCTGACGAGTTTAGGGCTGCTATCCAGATGATGGCCCAGAATATGACTAACCAGGTGACTCAGCAGGTAATGGTGCCCATTAACACCAATGGGTCTGCAGCAGTAGCTATGGTTCAGGATTTCACGCGGATGAACCCTCTGACATCTTATTGGTGTAAAGTTGATGAGGACCCACAAGAGTTTATTGCTGAGCTATAGAAGATAACTCAAATCATGGGTATCACCTTTACAAAGAGTGCCGATCTGGCTGCCTACTAGCTAAAAGGGGTGGCTCAAATCTGGTACAAGTTGTGGAAGGAAGGAAGGCCAAATGTAGCAAGCCTAGTAGAATGGGATGAGTTTTCTATGACATTCCTTGTTAGGTACTTTCCTCAGAATTCGAGGGAAGCTAAGGCTGCCGAATTTGTGAACTTGAGGCAGAACAACATGATGATAGAGGAGTATGAGTAGGAGTTCACTCGGCTATCGAGATATGCTCCAGAAATTGTCGTTGAGTTGAGGGCTCGTATGCTCAAGTTCATTAATGGAGTTTCTAACTTGGTGCTTAAGGAATGCAGAACTGAATGCTTATCGAGGACATTGACCTCTCTAGGCTCATTATTCATCCACAACAAATAGAGGTGGAAGAGTTGAAGGAGGTTGAGAGGGAGAACAAATGGGTGAGAACACGCCAGTTTGAGGGAGGCAAGAAGAGGTCAGGTGGGGGTAGTCGAGCACAATAGAAGTAGAAGCAGAAACCTCTAGAACCCTCATCAGCTAGTGCCCTTTCTTTCCAGTCCTACAAGGATTGGAAAGATGGAGCATCAGGCTCCCAGTCCCAAAGTCACATATCCAGTAGATGCAATTTCAAGCCTTCCCTAAGAGTAGAAAGAATTACCCCAAGGAGTGTCGTTTAAGAAAGTAGGGTTGTTTTGGTTGTTGCCAGCTGGGTCACAGATTAAGAGATTGCCCGCCAATGGAATGGGGGAAGACCCAGTCTACTGCCTCAGCAGCCCCAGCAGGTTGTCCATCTCAGTAGGGCACTACTTCAGGTATGGGTGGCGGGCAGCACAAAAACCATTTTTATGCTTTGTTTTATCGTAAGGATTAGGAGAACTCACATGATATTATTACAGGTATGTTGCGCCTTTTGCACATTAATGTATAAGCCTTTCTAGATCCAAGAGAAAACCTTTCCTTCGTGACTTCTTACATCACTGTTCAGTTAGATATTAGACTAGAAGTCCTCTTAGAACCATTCTGAATTTCTGCTCCGATTGGTGAGTCAGTTAGAGCCAGCCGGGTATAAAAAAATTTCCCAGTCTCAATGTTGAGTAAAGTTATCCCAGTTGCTCTAGTAGAGATAGACATGATTGACTTTGACCTCATACTAGGAATGGTTGGTTACATTCCTATTATGCCTCAGACGATTGCAGAAGTAGAGTCCTTAGGTTTCAATTTCCTAACAAGCCAGTCTTAAAATCGAAGGTTAGTATTTCAGTGCCTAAGGGTCAGTTTATTTCCTACCTTATGGATAGGAAAATGATTTCATAGGGATGAATCTATTAGTTTGTTAAGATCATGGATTCAAGCTCCAAGACCCCGACTATACAGTCAGTTCTAGTTGTTAGCGAATTTCCAGACGTCTTTCCCGAAATCTTCCCGAATTCCCTCCCAAGAGGGAGATAGACTTTGGCATAGACCTTCTTCCAAACACCCAACCCATCCCTATTCTTCCGTATAGAATGGCTCTGTCAGGATCTGAACGTAGACCCGGATTGTTAGACGGAACAAGGAGCCCCGAGAGACTCCAAGTCGACCCATGGCATGAACACTCTTCTAACTTCATATCATTAAGCGTAATACTTAACATGACTATATAGAGGAAATATAAACATAACATAACATAGAATGATATGCGGAATGTACAAAATATATGACAGCTGAGTACTACAATTAATCTGAAAGCCTCTATCATATCAGATGGGTTGATGGGACAACATCCCTAATTAACCCGGCAAAACTAAAAGCAAATGTTACACCTCAAAAAATTTTTGGTAATTGTTTGATGTTTGTATGCTATGTTAAGGGAAGTACGGGTTGTATATTTGTTGTAGATGACAAGGTAAATGTGTAGGAACGGAAAACCAAAGAGTATGTGAAGTTCATAAGTAAGGGTCAAATTTAAATAACCATATCTCGTAGTATATAATGAATTAGAAGCCCAACAGCCTAACAAATGAAAGGTCTTTGAGTCTAGTTTTCATAACATCAAACTGCTTGTCAATCGGAATTCGGAGTAAAACGTTATAGACTTTTTACTGTGACACTGTCAAGCAGTAAGGAGGCCACCGCCCTAAAAACGGCCACCACCCGACTCGCTTTATATTTTAAGTCATGACTTATAAAATCATTTTCAATGTTTCCAGAATTAAGGTTCCTGCTTATTCTCTGAAATTCTCTCGAATTTCCAGCAAAAAACTAAGGAAAACACTAAGCTAAACTCCATTAAACTAAATCTAAGTGAAGGGGATCTACCATAAGGTGAAGGTGGTGTGTTGGTGGCTGTTTTGACTGCACTTGGGAAGTATTGCTGCGGTGGATTTGCTGCGTTTTTAAGGCTTTCCTAAGCTTCATATATGTTCACTCTTGGTAGGGATTAAACATGAGTATAAAAGGTAAGGATTCTACTACTATCCATGCTTGAATTTTTGATTACAAGACTAGAAGTTGGAGGTGTGTTTGGTGTGTTGGTGAACTGTTTTGTGGCGTTTTGGACAGAAAGGTTGCTGTATTTTTGGACATGAAGTTGAGGTCAATTTCTCCTATTTTTAATCAAGAACAAATCCCCAGCAAAAGGTAAGTATTTCACCCCTTTTAAACCTCTCAAATTGTAAAGAGAAAATCTGGAAATTGGCAGCTAAGTGAGCTGCCGATTGACTGTTTGTGAGCTAAGTATTGCTCATTTTCCTTGGGATTTTTGGCTGTTTATTTTTATGGAATTGTAATTCATATTGAGGGAAAGAATTACAGCAGAACTAAGGTAAAATTTCCTCTTGTTTCTCCCATAAAAGTTAGTGAAATCTAGAATGGCTAAATGATGTTGATGTTGCCGCGTGTTGTTGTTGCTATTGTGACTGCCATTGTTTAGTTATTTTTGCTGAATTTTGTGCTATATATTAAGATTTTCATTGTCCTATAAAACCATTGGATTACGGAGGCTGAAGGCTTATCATCGAAATGGGAAATCGGCGAGAGAAAAGTTCAACGGAAAAAGGAATGTAAGGCATTCTTTGTCTCATGATTTTCAAGCATGAATTCATGCCGAGGATTAATATGGAATTCCCTGTACTTGAGCTTCTATAGTAGCATATTATGGTTCCTCCCAATTTTTAGAATTACTTGTTATTAAGGTGTGTATTTGCTAAAGAGTTGGAACGCATGAATGTGAAGCGGAGAGGGCAATTGCCTTCTATTATGGTCATAGAGGTAAATTGAGTCTGAAGTCCCCTTGACGTGGGCATTTTTATCTGGTCCTTTACATTATGTTATGTATTTGTGGTGTCAAAGTTGTTTCACATTGTGGTTTCTAAGAAATTTGGTAAGCATGGCAAGACGACGATGCGCAGACAAAGCTAATAATTGAAATCGGGTTTTAACCCAATAAGGGCTAACGAGGGTAACGAAATGGAATTTCCTTATGACAATTACCTACATTATTATATTCATGTTTTAAGGTACCTATGGACATGAGATGGTTCCCCGATCCCTCTTCCTTAAGCTAAGTGACTAATTAATGCATTTCTTAATTAACCGATACGTTAAACGTGGAAAATAGGGCCCGAATGGATAAACTATTGATATTTATATGGAACCATCTTTATTTGAAGGTTATGCACAATATCATGATATTAACAGGTTATACGAAAATCATGTAATTTACATATATAACAGGTTATGCATTTATGCTTACGTTTAAATTACGCGTTAAAGCGGTAAGGATTACCTTTCGAAAGTCTATATATGTTTATTAGAGCTCTTGAGTTATCTAGACCTCCTGAGAATTTATTAAGGCATTAAGTAGAAACGTCGTATGTTCTTTGAAAGTTGTAGATGTGTCAGGAAATCAACCTAAGAGTAAAGGTTGAGGCTCTGGTAGCAATGGAGAGGTAAGAGTAAATATTAGACCTTTTAAGGTAAACTGCGAGTTATATGCCCTCTATCCATAGTTGATTTGAAGAACCTTTGAGACATGTTAAATATGAACAAGACCATGTTTAAGAGATAAGGTTGGAAATTAGGTAAAAAGGTAAGTGCGTATAAGAAATTCTTGAATAATGAACACGAGAGTAAATAATTAAGTAGGGAATTACGAATCCTGGTGGGAAAAGAATTTATGATGAAAACGAAAAATAAAGCCAAAGGTTATTTTTAGATGATAAGTGTTACGATTTTTAATGAGTTAAGAAAATAGCCAACAAGATTTACCCTGTTCTAATGACATGTAGCAAAAAGGATTATAAATAAAGTTGGTTTTTTCAGTTGTGTTAAGCTAATGGAAGGCCAGTATTGTGTTAAATTCTTAAGAAATGATTAGAATCAAATATTTTAAGATAGTGAAACAAGTTAAGGAGAATTACAGGTTGATTTATCTTGAGTTCAGTTATGTTATAGTAAGTTGTTATCAATTACAGGTTGCAAAGTTTCAGGTTATAATTATCCTTTATATGTTTATGTGCTAAGTTAGTTATTACAGAATTGTTATCTCATGGTTATTGTTTCAGCCTTACATACCAGTACATTTTATTTGTACAGACGTCCCCTTTCTTGGGGGCCTGCGTTCGTTCCACAGGTGCAGGTAGAGGTTAGGATGGTCAGTTGAGTAGCAATTCGTGAGATCAACAAATGGTTGGTATGCTCCTTTCTTCCTGGAGCTAGGGCTTAGTTATTTATCATTGAGTTTTGAGATGCAGTTATGGGTAGGTCGGAGCCCTGTTCCGACCTTCAGTCAGTTTACTCTTTAGAGGCTTTGTGGACTTAGTGTGTAAAGTGTTATTCAGTTTGTGTCCTTGTTGGCTTATTGTTTGTTGGTTTAGCACACTAATTGCCTTTTTTCATTTTGATTGTTTACCCCATACTGTTGAGACCTTATGGGTCAAGTTTATTCTTCAATTGATTGTGAAAGGTGGCCTAGATGGCCTAAGTGTTACAGTTACATATGTCATATAGCCGGCTTCTCGATCAATCATGAATCGAGTGCCAGTTTTGCCTTACCCCAGTTTTGGGGCGTGACAGACTTGGTATCAGAGTGAAGTCGTATCCTAGGGAGCCCACAAGCTATTTCTAGTTGAGTCTTGCTTATGAGTATGTTGTGCACCATACTTATAATCAGGAGGCTACAGGGCATTTAGGGTTTGTTTCACTTTGTTCATTAATAGATCGTGCTATAGAGCATAGATGTAAGGGCTGTTTGAAGTGTAAATCATGCTTATGTTTTAGAATTCACCTGAAGTAAGGCAGATGGCTATGAGATTCTTGAAAGGGTCCCAGTCACCCCTCCTATCGATCCGAGAAATATATTATATACTCAAAGTGAGTTTTGTTTTACTCCCGTGTTATAGTTCCTCTAGTTCAAGTCAGAGCTACTGTGAGAAGGGATTCATCCCCTCATGTTGTCCCAGTTTCAGTAGAGCAAGGAGGAGGTAGAGTTTTTTTTTCCTCCAGCACCTTCAGCTATATCAATGGGATGAGATTTTGAGGAAGCATTACAGATGTTAACCTGAATAGTGACATTTCAAAAATCAGTTGTTGAAATTTATGGCAAGGTCTAGTGGAATAATTTTGAGAGCTTTAGTGCTCGTGGGTTTTGAGCCTAAACCCCCTAGCCTTTACGGATCAGTACTTACTAGGGGAACTTCAACGAGTTCGAGTTAGTATGTTTTTGTACCTAAAGCAGGGCATCATGAGTATTCGCGAATATAGTCTTAGATTTAATTCTTTGGTCCTATATGCTTCAGATAGGGTGTGAAATATGAGGGGGTATATCAATTGTATTAGGTTTGATAGAGGATCTGATTCACCGTGTTTAAGTACCGACATAAAAGTAGAATAGAGTGGGGGATACTAGGTCAACAGGATTATTTAAGGCTCCTTGTAGTGTTTCAATGCACTAGGTGGTCAGACATTTAGTTTCTCTTGAAGACTTAGTCCTTTTTTGTTTTCCTAGATCACGTTGTAGTTTCAGTTATCAGGACCCCCAATAATGGGTCGTGGTAAAAGCAAAGGTAAAAGCATAGCTTCAGATTTAACATTGATCTTGTATCTTAAGTAGTGAATGGAAAGTGGTTTTGGAGTTAATTATATGTCGTGGTAGTGTATAAATTTGCTTATGGTTATAAAAGTTCATCGATTATGTAGTGTTAACGCATGTTTGCCTTATGTTAGATAAATAGAATGAGTTAAATAAATATAGTTTGATATGAAGCAACGACTGGAAAGGATATGTTTATGAATATATGGAATATAAATTTATGATGGAAGACAAGGATGAGTTAAAGGTGTTATGACATTCGAGGAGGAATGTTCTGGGGGGGGAGGATGTTACACCCTGGAAATTTTTTTGTAATTATTTGATGTTTTTATGCTATGTTAAGGGAAGTATGAGTTTTATATTTGTCGTAGATGACAAGGGATATGTGTACGAATGGAAAACCGAAGAGTATGTAAAGTTCATAAGGGTAAAATTTAAATAACTATATCTCCTAGTTTGTAATGACTTAGAAGCCCCACAACCTATCAAATTAAAGGTCATTGAGTCTTGTATTCAGAACATCAAACCTATCATCAATCATAGTTCGGAGTAAAATGTTATAGACATTTTACCATGATACTGTCGGGCAGTAAAGAGGCCACCGCCCTAAAAACGACCACCGCCCAACTTGCTTTATATTTTATTTCATGACTTAACAAATCATTTTCAATGTTTCCAGAATTAAGGTGCCTGCTTATCCTATGAAATTCTCTCAAATTTCCAGCAAAAAACTAAGGAAAACACTAGGCTAAACTCCATTAAACTAAAGCTAAGTGAAGGGAATCTACCATACGGTGAAGATGGTGTGTTGGTGGCTGTTTTTGCTGCACTTGGGCAGTGTTGCTGTGGCCAATTTTCTGCATTTTTGAAGCTTTCCTGAGCTGCATATACGTTCACTCTTGGTAGGTATTAAACACAAGTATAAAAGGTAAGGATTCTACTACTATCCTTGCTTGAATTTTTGATTACAAGACCAGAAGTTGGAGGTGTGTTTGGTGTGTTAGTGAACTGTTTTGTGGCGTTTTGGACACTAAGGTTTCTGTATTTTTGGACAAGAAGTTGAGGTCAATTACTCCTATTTTTAACCAATAACAAATACCCAACAAAAGGTAAATATTTCACCCCTTTTAAACCTCTCAAATTGTAAAGCAAAAATCTACAAATTGGCAGCTAAGTGAGCTGCCGATGGACTGTTTGTGATTGCTCATTTTCCTTAGGATTTTTGGCTGTTTATTTTTCTGGAATTATACTTCATATTGGGGTAAATAATTACAGCATAACTAAGGTAATATTTCCTCTTGTTTCTCCATTAAAAGTTAGTGAAAACTAGTTGAGAAAATGGCCAAATGTTGTTGATGTTGTCGTGTGTTGTTGTTGCTATTGTGACTGCCATTGTTTAGTTATTTTGGCTGAATTTTTTCCTAAACATTAAGCTTGTAATTGGCCTATAAAACCACTTGATTAAAGAGGCTGAAGGCTGATCATTGAAATAGGAAATCGTCTATAGAAAAGTTTATCGGAGAAAGGTACGTAAGGCGTTCTTTGTCTCTTTATTTTCAAGCACGAATTCAAGCCGAGGATTAATACGGCATTCCCCTTTACTTTAGATTCTGTAGTAGAATATTATGGTTCCTCCCAGTTGTTAGAATTACATGGTATTAAGGTGTGTATTTGCTAAAGAGTTGGAACGCATGAATGTGAAGTGGAGAGGGTAATTGCCTTCTATTATGGTCATAGTTGTAAATTGAGTCAGAAGTCCCCTCGACGTGGGTACTGTGAGCTGGTCCTTTACATTATGTTATGTATTTGTGGTGTCAAAGTTGTTTCAAATTATGGTTGCTATGAAATTTGGTAAGCATGGCAAGACGATGATGCACAGACTAACCTAATAATTGAAATCGGGTTTTAACTCAATAATGGCTAATGAGGGCAACAAAATGGAATTTCCTTATGGAAGTTACCTACCCTCTTATATTCATGTTTTAAGGTACCTAGGGCCATGAGATGGTTCCCCGATCCCTCTTCCTTAAGCTAAGCAACTAATTAATGCGTTTCTTAATTAACAGATACGTTAAACTTTTAAAATAGGGCCCGAATGGATAAACTATTGACATTTCTATGGAACCATCTTTATTGGAAGGTTATGCACAATATCATGATATTAACAGGTTATACAAAAATCATGATATACATATATATATATGTATATGTATATGCATTTATTCTTACGTTCAAATTACGCGTTAAAGCAGTAAGGATTACCTTTTGAAAGTCGATATATGTTTATTAGAACTGTTGATTATCTAGACCTCCTGAGAATTTATTAAGGCTTTAAGTAGACACGTTGTATGTTCTTTGAAAGTTGTAGATGTGTCAGGAAATCAACCTAAGAGTAAAGGTTGAGGCTCTGGTAGTAATGGAGAGGTAAGAGTAAATATTAGACATTTTAAGGTAAAATGTGAGTTATATGCCCTCTGTCCATAGTTGATTTCAAGAACCTTTGAGAGATGTTAAATATGAACAAGACCATGTTTAAGAGATAAGGTTGGAAATTAGGTAAAAAGGTAAGTGCGTATAAGAAATTCTTGAATAATGAACACGAGAGTAAATAATTAAGTAGGGAATTACGAATCCTGGTGGGAAAAGAATTTATGATGAAAACGAAAAGTAAAGCCAAAGGTTATTTTTAGATGATAAGTGTTACGATTTTTAATAAGTTAAGAAAATAGCCAACAAGATTTACCCTGTTCTAATGACATGTAGCAAAAATGGTTATAAATAAAGTTGGTTATGTTAAGTTGTGTTAAGCCAATGGAAGGCCAATAAAGTGTTTACTTCTTAAGAAATGATTAGAATCGAATATTTGAATATAGTGACTCAATTTAAGGAGCAGTTCTTCATCGTCCTTTTTAAATAATTATTTTTGATTATTTGTTCTATGAGTTGGAGTAACTTTCTAAAGTTTTAAGGGATTTTATTTCTTCAAAGCTTCTAAACTGTTTATAATATAGCTAAGCTTTTCTAAGCTCCACATATATTGCAATGTTTCACATGATCTTTTCCTACGTTGTCTGAAGCACGACTATAAGTCTTTATTTATCTTAAGGCAGCCCCTAGACAGTTGCCTAGCATTTGTTTATTAAAGAGCTCCAAGTTTGAGATACACAAGTTATGTCTTCCTGTTCATAAGTTACCTCGAGGTGGGATATGATATGCAAGGAATGAGGTATTCTCACAATTCTTGATATAAAAGTATGAAAGTCGAACGAGTATAAGCACGAAATGAATGCTAAGATTGTTAATAGAAAATATTAGGTTAAGTGATTCCTCTATGCTCCTCGTGTTAGAATTTCTAGGAAATATTTAAAATCATGAACATGAGTCTACACATGTCTTTATGATATTCCAGTTCTAGGAACTTCCCTAGAATTCATTCACAGCATATGTATGTATTTAAATGCTAAATGAAAGACCTATATGTGTATGGAATAATTGTAATATTAGGCGTTGTGGTAAAATCCTACACATGATATAGTTACTGATCAACATATTTTATGGTTTCCAGTATTCAGATAATTCGTATGAGCCTTGTAAGCTCTATTTATGATGGTGATTAAGATTTTTTTTATTGTACCCCGGTGTGGTACACCAGCTGGAGATATTTTTATTTTACCCTGGTGTGGTACATCGGTTGGAGATATTTTTATTTTCCCCTGGTGTGGTACATCGGCTGGAAATGTTTTTATTTTACCCTGGTGTGGTACATCGGTTGGAGATATTTTTATTTTACCCTGATGTGGTACACTGGCTGGAGATCTTTTAATTTTACCCTGGTGTGGTAAATCGGATGGAGATATTTTTATTTTACTCAGGTGTGGTACACCGGCTGGACTAATTTTATATATGGATTTATGGTTGGCTGGTCGCTGACATTACAGTTATACCTTCTTTCTTGTGCATTTCTTAATTGCATTTTCATCTTATTATAGAGTTATTATAAGATTTCAATTTCCAGGATTCCAGGTTGTTACCATTCCTTATTCCTGGTTCATTTATCTTGAGTTCAGTTATGTTATAGTAAGTTGTTATCAATTACAGGTTACAGAGTTTTAGGTCATATTTATCTTTTATATGTTTATGTGCTAAGTTAGTTATTACAGGATTGTTATCTCATGGTTACAATTTCATCCTTACAAACCAGTACATTTCATTCGTACTAACGTCCCTTTGCTTGGGGACCTGCGTTCGTGCCGCAGGTGCAGGTAGAGGTCAGGATGGCCAGTTGAGTAGCAGTTCGTGAGATCAACAGATGGTTGGTATGCTCCTTTCTTACTGGAGCTAGGACTTAGTGATTTATGCTTGAGTTTTGGTATGCAGTTATGGTAGGTCGGAGCCCTGTTCCGACCATCAGTCAGTTTACTCTTTAGAGGCTTTGTGGACCGGCTTATTGTTGATTTGTTTAGCACACAAATTGCCTTGGTTGCATTCAATTGTTTACCCCGTATTGTTGAGACCTTATGGGTCCAGTTTATTCTTCAGTTGATTGTGACGGGTGGCCTGGATGGCCTAAGTGTTATAGTTACATATTTCATATAGTCGGCTTCTCGATCAGTCATGAATCGAGTGCCAGTTGCGCCCTACCCCATTTTTGGGGCGTGATAGCAAATAGGGACATAAATATCTGAAATGAATGGTCCTCGAAGAATGAGGACTCACCAAAAGGCTGGATGCTAAACTCTGAAATAGACTACTAACAGGGCTGACCATGAGCGTCTGGTCCTGTATCTTGAAATGATACAGCATAGAGTATGCGGTCAGTACGTGGAATGTATTGAGTATGCAAGATAAGTAAAACGGACATTTAAAATTACATAAAAGCTTACAATCAATCATAAGAGTGGGACAACATGCTCATAACATAAATACCATAAGATAACGTAAGGCTCAAGGTTTTCAAATTAAACTATTCATTATCATAATAATGAGAGAAACTTAATTAAATCATCACTTGATCTAAATAACGTAAGCATATCAATGCATAAAATATGAGGAACAATGGGAGATTCTTATAACCGACATACCCCATATGAGCATACATGGAGCCTGACCTGTAAATTCCTTGTCGGGAGGGTGCTCGTACCTTGACAAGGATAGAACCATGAAGGGTGTGATATCACTCATGAAAGGCCCATTTGGGGCAAAAGGGGATAGTCTCAAGGGAGGTCCTGCCATAACCTACGGTGGCACGTAGTTCTAAGATTCAGGGTAAAACCTGGGCTCCGATCCTACTCGGTGTTAATATACTCTCAAAACATATATAGTGCTCATCAGATAATATGCATGAGATTCATGGGCTAGTTAAATCATGATAATCATGAGAATGCTTGTAAATACGTGACTTGCCATGAGGGTAAGGCCCGTGATTCGGCCAAAACGTAATTAGTAAAATCATGAGGTTCATGCATACTTACAAATTATTTATAGACTTTTAAAAATTATAATTTCATAATGGGCATTTGAATAAATCCATATTATGACTCATAAATCATGATGGATTTATGAATATCAACAATTGAAGTAAAGATCATAACTCAATTAATCATAGAACTTGTATAATTAGGCATAGTTCAATAGAAATTGAATTCAATAAATTTATAATGGAATTAGTTGTAAAATCTGATCATGATTCATAAAATATGGTGTAAAACATGAGAAGTAATAACCCATGGATAGATCATTAGAATTTCACTAGATCTAAAATAAAACCCCATAAAATTTTTAACAAAACTTTATAAATTAGGAGAGATTGGGTATAGGTGTGAATGAAAACACCCATTCATAACCTTACATATCTGGTTATGGTTGATTCTAACACTTCTTTCAATGCCTAAGAAGGAATTGAAGAAAACCTTGAAGTATTTCCTTGATCACCTCTTTAGTGTATCACTCTTGATTGCATGAATATGAAAATGGCCTAAAATGAACTTAACCCCTTTAAAAGTCACTATTCATAACTCAAAACGACATAGTTTAAGCCATAGAATCTTAGGAATTACGGAAAAGCTCTTACGAAATTCGCAGAAAATAACTGCTACATGGTTCCAACGGGGGACCTAACGACTCGTTAGCCTGGATCATGACTCGTGGAGTTGTCCGTGAAGTACACTGCTCAACAGGTCTCTTGGGCTCACAACGGAAGACATAATGATTCATGACCAAGTGACCACGACTCGTAGTCGCTTCAACAAGATCAATCCCTGCTTGGCCACGACCCCTACCCATGAATCGTGGGGTCTTTCCATCGAGTAGACTACCTCTCTTCTTCTCTTTTCTTACTCACCCACCCCACGACTGACCTTATGACTCGTGGGCCCTGACCAAGAGTGGTGGTCATACCCATGTGGATCTCATTTCTCAAGTTTCAAATTCATTCCCTAGACCTCCCCACGAGTCACATAACGACTCATGTGCTCCTCTCACGGGTCTCCTCAAGACTCGTTCTGTGCTTGGTGCCAGATTTTAGGTTTTTCTTCGCTTCAACTCCCGAGTCTGATCTTTAGGCTTTCGGGGTATAAGAATATATCCCCCTTAGGAACATTCATCTTTGAATGCTGGAAAACATACAAAAAAGCAGAGAAATGCAATTATCATATTCAAATACTGATCATTTAAGCCGAAAACTCACGGAATGACTACCTCTCATTCAAACTACATAGCTAAATAGAATTCACGAATCATACATACACCCACATACATAAAAGAAACTTGTGCACTTGAACTGAACATGTAAATTAGATAGAGTCTTAGGTCAAAACTGATACCTCAAGCTGGAACTGAGCCAGTAGAGAATAAATGTGGGTGTCCAGCCATCATATCCGCTTCGGCTTCCCTCGTAGCTCCTTCAACATGTTGATTCCTCCATAACACTTTAACTGAGGCTACTTCCTTGTTCCTTATCCTTCAAATTTGATCATCCAGTATACATACTGGAACCTCCTTATATCTGAGGCTGTATTTCACCCCAACGTTGTCCACCGGGTCAACTTGAGCTGGATCACCCAAACATTTCTTCAAGAGCGACACATGGAATACAGGATGCACAGAAGCTAATTTTGAGGGAAACTCCAATTCATAAGACACCTTGCCAACACGTCTCACTATCCTGTACGGGCCGACATAGCGAGAAGTTTCCCCTTCTTTCCGAACCTCAACACTCCTTTCATGGGAGACACCTTCAGAAATACCAATCATCGACCTCAAATTCTAATTCTCTCCTTCTCTCGTCAGCATAGGACTTTTGGTGACTTTGGGAAGTTTTCATCGTGTCCCTTATCAACTAAACCTTCTCCATAGCCTCGTGAACCAAATTTGGTCCTATCATCACTGCTTCGCCAACCTCAAACCATCCAACAGGCAGCCTACACCTCCATCCATAGAGAGCCTCGAACAGTGCCATCTGGATATTGGAATGATAGTTGTTGTTGTATGAAAATTCTATAAGAGGCAAATGCTCATCCCAGCTACCTTTGAAGTCAATCACGCACGCTCTCAACATGCCCTCGAGAGTCTGGATTGTCTGCTCCACTTGGCCATCCGTTTGCAGGTGAAATATTGTGCTGAGCTTAACCTGTGTACCAAGCCCTTTTGAAACAACTTCCAAAATTAAGAGGTAAATTGAGTACCTATATCTGAAATGATGGATAAGGGCACTCCATGCAATCAAACTAGCTCCTAGATATATAGTTTGTCATAACCCTCCATTGAATCCGTGGTTTTCGCCAGTAGAAAACGAGCAGCCTTGGTCAAGCTTTCTACCACAACCCAAATGGAGTCATATTGCCGGTGAGTATGAGGTAAACCTGTGATGAAGTCGATATTGATTTCTTCCCACTTCCAAGTAGGAATATTGATATCCTGAAGCACACCTCTCATCCTCTGATGCTCAACATTTACTTGCTGATAGCTCAGACACTTTGCTACGAATTCTTCGATATCCTTCTTCATGCCACTCCACCAATAGACTTCCCGTAAGTCATGGTACATCTTGGTGGCATCTTGATGGATAGAATACCTGGATCCATAAGCCTCGTGCAACAACTGGATCCTCAAATCATCAACATATATAACACATAGGAAACCCTAGTACCGAAGCACACCATCTCCCCCTTTAGCGAAGACCTCTACCTTCTGATTTTGAACATCTTCCTTTAACTTTACCAAAATCGGGTCCTCATCTTGCCTAGATTTTACATCAGACACCGAGGAAGATATGATCCGTCCTGAACACAACACCGCTCTCGGTCGAGTCGACCAACCTAACACCCAACCTTGCGATTCAATGCACATATATCACCATCTCCTTCTTACCCTCATCCACATGAGACACACTCTCCATAGAGAGTCTACTAAGTGCATACTACTACATTGGCCTTAACCAGATGGTAAAGGACACTCATATCATAGTCTTTGAGTAGGTCCAACCATCTCCTTTGCTGAAGATTGAGATCCTTCTGTAAACACATCCACGTGAACCCCTTACAGATAATGTCTCCATATCTTCAAGGCAAATACCACCGCAGCCAATACAAGATAATGGGTCAGGTAATTTTTCTCATGAAATTTCAACACACTAGAGGAATATGCTATGACCTTCCTTGCTGCATCATCACACACCCAAGTCCAATCCTTGAAGCATCACAATACACCACGAACCTATCGGTACCCTCCGGTAGAGTAAACACCGGTGTTGAAGTAAGTCGAGTCTTTAACTCTTGGAAGCTCTTCTCACAAGCCTCCAACCATTAGAATTCCACCTTCTTCTGTGTAAATTTTGTCAAAGGTGCTGTAATAGATGAGAAACCCTCAACAAATCTCCAATAGTAGCCTGCTAAACATAAGAAACTCCTAATGTCTGAATGATTTACCGATCTAGGCCAATTTTTCACCGCCTCTATTTTTTGAGAATCCACCTTTATGTCCTCACCTGATACTACAAGGCCCAACAATACTATAGAGTTCAGCCAGAACTCCCACTTGATTAATTTGGCATATAAATTAGCGATCCTTGAAAGTCTGAACCACTATTTTCAAATGAGTAGCATGTTCCTCCTTACTCATAGAGTATATCAAGATATCATCAAAAAACACATTCACGAACACATCCAAGTATGTCTTGAACACCTTTTTCATCAAGTCCATAAAAGATGAAAGAGAATTCGTTAGTCTAAAAGACATAACTACAAACTCGTAATGGGCATATCGCGTCCTGAAGGCTGTATTTGGGATATCGCTCTCACGAACTCTAAGCCTATGGTACTCGGATCTGAGATCTATCTTCGTGAAGCACTTGGAACCTTGAAGCTGGTAAAATAAGTCATCAATACTGGGTAGAGGATACCTATTCTTGATGGTGACTTTGTTCAATTGTCGATACTCAATGCACATCCGAAGGGAACCATCCTTCTTTCGGACGAATAAGATTGTTGCACCCCATGGAGACTTACTCGGTCTAATGAAACCCTTATCTAACAGGTCCTTCAACTTTTCTTTAACCTCTTTTAGCTCGGCTGGGGCAATTTTGTAAGGAGGAATCGATATAGGCTATGTGTCGGGGAGAACGTCAATACCAAAATCAATCTCCCGCTTGGGAGGGATTCCCGGTTAATCATCTAGGAAGACCTCTGGATGTTCATGTACTGCTACAGCTGACTGGATAGTCGGGGTATCAGACTCAACATCCTTAACCCTAACTAGAGGGTACACACAATCTTTAGAAATCATCTTTCTTGCCTTAAGGTAGGAAATAAAATGACCTACAGGAACGACCGAACTACTCTTCCACTCCAAGACTGACTCACCTGGAAAGTGGAACTCCACCGCACGGGTTCTACAATTTATAAAGGAATAAAACGTATACAACCAATCAATGCCAAGAATAATATCAAATTCAGTCATAGCTAACTCTACAAGGTTTGCTGAAGTGACTTTATGCAATATAGTGATCGGGCATCTTCTATATACCCGCCTAGCTACAACTGAATCACCAACAGGAGTAGAAACTGAAAATGGTTCTCATAGAGTTTCGGGACTAACACCAAAGTTACTAGCAATATAAGGTGTCACAAAAGACAAGGTAGCCCCTAGGTTTAAAGAAGCATAAGCATCAAGGTGAAACACTCGTAACATACCAGTAACCACATCCGATGTAATCTCTTTCTCCTAACGGGTTGCAAGGGCATGGAACCTATTCTCGGGCCGATCGCTGGCTGAAGTAGTCGAGGCAACCTGCTGATAGGGATGTGCTGCTAGAGTGTCTAAACTAGAGTTAGCATACGGGTTCCACCGCCCCCTGATCTGGCCGAAGGGAAATCCTTGAGTCTGTGTCTGAGTTTGCCACACCCCAAAAAAGCATCTGAGCCAATTAGGCAACTCTCTAGGTGATTCCTGCCGCACCTTGCACAAGATGGTAAACTGCTCTCTATCTGGATACTACCATGTTCTCTCAAATCTAAAGCCCTACTCCTCCATTCCCCTCGTGATCTAGATGGCGTACTAACTGACTATAGTGCTAGAGAAAAAGACCTGTGATGAGACTACTGGCGCTGACCACCCTCCGATCTAGGTTGAGAAATCTCATAATTTTTTGTCCTGGCCCTCTTGGCCTCTCTCTACCTTCGATACACTAACTCCATCTGTTGGCCATACAACACTATGTGGGGAAACTCTATATCTCGATGCAGCATGGGAATCCTATAGTCCTTATCTAAGTAGTCAACCATTTCGTGCACAAATCAGCTCACCCGAGCCCTCTGGTCTACCATTAACTCTGGTGCATACATGGATAAGCAAGTGAACTGTAGAGAATACTCCTGAATTGAAATATCACCCTACATCAGATTCCTAAACTCGGCCCCTTCAGTTCTTTTATCTGGTGAGGGAAAAATCGATTCAGAAAGGCTGCATGAAACTCTGCTAAAATTATAGGGCTTGCCCCTACTGCTCTACTGTCTGTCCATTGCTTAAACAAGATATGCGCCACCCCTTTCAGCTGATAAGAGGCCAAATCAATGCACTCTCCATTTGTTACCTCTATGACCTGGGGGATTTTCAGATTCTCATTGATGAATTCATACGGGTCCTCATCCACTTTTGACCTGAGGAACTCTGGCGGGTTCATTGTCAAGAAGTCTCGAACTCGAGCCACTGCTGCATTGCTATTTTATGGAACATGCACAATAACCTACTGATTGACCTGAGTGGTCATGGCCTACGCAAGCATCTAAATAGCGGCCCGAAACTCAGCATGGGCTACCGGCTCTGGTGCCTGGTGCTCCTGAACTGGCGGAGCCTACTGGTGTCCGATCCCATTGCCATCCTCATGGCCATTTCCATTTCCATTCCTTCTATTATTCATTCTTCGGGGAGCCATGATTCTACAATTGCGAATAACATGAATTAGAAGGATAGGGAGACATTTCATCGCACGACATAGATCATTAAAGAAGGGGAACATTTCCTAAACGTCTTGTAGCCTCTTCATCATAAGTGTGGTGCACTTCACACCCATGAAAAAGAATATACTTAATGCGGCTTTTAGACACCCTAGGACACTTAAAAAATATGGCTCTGAAACCATGTTCCTCACAACCCGAACGTAGATCCGGATAGTAACACGGGACAAGGAACGTAGAAAATATATAACAACTAGGTACTGCAATTAGTCTGAAATCCTCTATCATATCAGATGGGTTAATGGGACAATATCCAAACTAACCAAACAAAGCTGAAAGCAAAAAGGGACATCAATATATGAAACATATGCTCCTCGGCGAATGAGGACCCACCAAAAAGGGTGGATGGTAAACTCAGAAATGGACTACTGACGGGGCTGAGAATGAGAGTCTTGTCCTATATCATGAAACGGTATAGCATTGAGTATGTGGTCAGTACATGAAATGTATTGAGTATGCAACGTAAGTAAAACAGAAATTTGAAATTATATAAAAGCTTATAAAAATCATAAGAGTGGGATAACATGCTCGTAACATAAAAACCATAAGATAACATAAGGTTCACGGTTTTCAAATTCGTTTATAAGCCATCATTATCATAGTCATGAGAGAAACTTAATCAAATCATCACTTGAGCCAAATAACGTGAGCATATAAATGCATAAAACATGAGGAACAATGAGAGATTCTTATAACCGGCATACCCCATATGTGCAGACATGGAGCATGAGCTGTAAATCCATAGTCGGGAGGGTCTTCCTACCATGGCAAGGGTAGAACCATGAAGGGTGTGATATCACTCATGAAAGGCCCATTTGAGGCAAAAGGGGATAGTCTCAAGGGAGGTCCCTGATCTTGGGCAAATTTATATGCCCAAGTGATATTCAAAAGTGTCATTTTAGCCTTGTTTATCTATCAATGTGTATACATTCTCATGTAATTGGTAATAAAATGTGAATTTATACTAACCAACATGATTAGCATTATTTTGCAGGTAAAATATAATTTTGGGAAGCTTAAATGCATGTTGGAAGAGATCGGGGTTGAACTCGAATGCGAGCAAGGGACAAGTCATTGGACAACATAAAATAAAGGGGCTCCGCGATGGAGCCGTGTCACGCTGCCATCACGGAGGCCTTCTGCCTGGATGGGAATTTTCAGCCCAATTCCAGTGTGGGTTCGCGATGTGTCCGTGGCACGGTGGCTTGGCTCCGCGTTGCACGCCGTGACACTTTGGGATTTATTTCCTGGACCCTCAGTTCCAGTGAAGGTCCGCGTCCGTAGCGTGTCACGGAGGCAGTGCTCCACGATGCACTCCATGACACGTTGCTCGTTATTTCGGGAAAAATTCCCACTAGTATAAATAGAACACTTAGGTTCATTTTTCAATATTCTGACTTGGTGGAGCAAGAACGTGGGTTACAGGAAGTTGAGGGCACAAAAATATCAGGGTTTTTCTCTCTTTCCTTCTTCTTTAATTCAATTGCTTGTATGTTTAACACTCATTTAATGATGTTTAGTCCACAAATGAGTGGCTAATTCATCTTCTTGCTGAGGTTATGAACAATTGTAATGAAATGTGATCATTGATTCTTTGGTTTTTCATCTTTTCTTCCATGGTTATTCTATTAATTCTTGTTCTTACTGCATTAATGTGTGGCCTACGTTAGTGTACATCTAAAAAGTCCGGTTTCACTTGAGAGAGCAAGAAATTGGAAAGTTGTGAATTAATAGGATATGATCTTTTCTTGGTTTGGGAAAATTGGGAATTGATTTACTTTCAGGATAGAAATATACCTGAAAGTCGTATTAGTCAATTTAGGAACCGGGTTTGTATGGCTAGAACATGAATTGCATTTAATCACAGAAATGTAGGTGGATGGTTCATGATTCTTAAGTGAGGTTGAATATGAGAGTTTTAATCTCTTGGCAAATGTTCTTGGCTAGCAACCGGAGGAAAAGACTAACCAAATTACATCGATAATTAATTTCATTACATGTTCGTTTAACCTCAGCATGCTCTCATTCATAGTTCAGACTCAAATTAGATAGTTGTTTTAGCTTTAGCATAAAAATTATAAAACAAAATATCAAACTCTTGGTTACACTGTTGTCTGCATTTTTAGAATCGAAATATAGTACACTTAAGCAGATTGCACTTCATCCCAGTCCCTGTGGGATCGATACTTGGCTTACTTAAGCCACTTTACTACTTGTTCGACCACGTGCACTTACGTGTGAGTTATATACCCATATAACACCCCGAACAGTCCCGTCACGACCTATGGTTGCACGTAGTCCTGAGATTCGGGGGAAAACATGGGCCCAAAACCTACTTGGTGTTAAATACTACTCCATAAACATATATAGTGCGCATAGGATAATATGCATGAGATTCATGGGCTAGCTAAATCATGATAATCATAAGCATGCTTGTAAATACATGACTAGCCGTGAGGGTAAGGCCCGTGAGTTGGTCAAAACATAATTAGTAAAATCATGAGGTTCATGCATACTTACAAATCAGGTATAGACTTTTAAAAATTATAATTTCCTAATGGGCATTTGAATAAATCGATATTATGTTTCATAAATCATGTCGGGTTTATGAATATCGATAATTGATGTAAAGATCGTAACTCGATTCATCATAGAACTTGCATAATTAGGCATAATTTAATAGAAATTAAATTCAATAAATTCATAATCGAATTAGTTGTAAAATCTTATCATGATTCATAAAATATGGTGTAAAATCTTATAAGTAATAACCCATGGATAGATCATTAGAATTCCACAAGATTTAAGATATAACCCCATAAGGTTTTTAACAATATTTCATGAATTAGGAGAGATTGGGCATGGGTGTGAATGAAAACACCCATTCATAACCTTACATACGTGGTTATGGCTAATTCTACCACTTCCTTGAATGCCCATGAAGGAATTCAAGAAAACCTTGAAGTATTGCCTTGATCACCTCTTTAGCGTATCACTCTTGCATGCATGAATATGAAAATAGCCTAAAATGAACTTAACCCCTTTAAAAGTCACTATTCATAATTCAAAATGACGTAGTTTAGGCCTTAGGATCTTAGGAATTACGGAAAATCCCTTACCAAATTCGCAGAAAATAACTACCAGATAGTCCCAACGGGGGACCTAATGACTCGTTACCCTGGACCACGACCCATGGAGTCATCCGTGAAGTACACTATTCAACAGGTCTCTTGGGCTTATAACGGAAGACATAACGACTTGTGACCAGGTGACTACGACTCGTGGTCACCATTTGTGATGTACGCTGCCCTAGCTTCAACAAGATCAATCCCTGCTTGGCCACGACCCTCCCCATGAATCGTGGGGATAGGACACTACTCGTGGGGTCCTTCCGTCGAGTCACTGGCTCTCTTCTTCTCTTTTCTTACTCACCCACCCCATGACTGACCTAATGACTCATAGGGCCTGACCATGAGTCGTAATCATGCCCGTGGGGGTCTCACTTCTCATGTTTCAAATTCATTCCCTAGGCCTCCCGACGAGTCACATCATGACTCATGGGCTCCTCTCATGGGTCTCCTCATGAATCGTTCTGTGCCTGGTGCTAGATTTTAGGTTTTTCTCTGTTTCAACTCCCCGGTCTGATCTTTGGGCTTCTGGGGTAAAACAAGCTCCAGATGAGCTTAAGGAGTTTAAGGAACTATTTAAAGACCTTCTAGATAAGGGCTTCATCAGACCCAGCATCTCTCGGTTGGGTACTCCAGTGTTGTTCCTGAGAAAGAAAGACGGTACACTCCGAATGTGCATCAACTATCGTCAACTTAACAAAGCTACAGTTCAGAATAGGTATCCTCTACCCAAGATTGACGACTTGTACGATTGGCTTCAGGGAGCTAATTTTTTTTTAAAGATATACCTCAAATCAGGACACTACCAGCTCAGGAGCAAAGAATATGACATTCTGAAAATAGCCTTCAGAACTCGGTATGGTCACTATGAATTCGTAGTTATGTCTTTTGGACTAACCAATGCTCCTGCAGTATTTATGGATCTGATAAACTGGGTATACAAGCCGTACCTAGACATGTTCGTCATTGTATTCAAAGATGACATCTTGGTATACTCCAGGAATGAGGAGGATCATGCCAACCACCTAAGGATAGTGTTGCAGTCTCAGAGACCATCAGTTATTTGCTAAATTTAGTAAGTGTGAATTCTAGTTTAAGTCAGTGCCTTTCCGAAGTCATGTGGTCTCAGGTGAGGGTATTTAGGTGTATCCTCAAAACATAGCAATGGTAAAAGGTTGTCCAAGACCCACTTCTCCGTCATATATTAGGAGTTTCTTGGGTGTGGCTGGTTATTACTGAAGAATTGTGTAAGGGTTTTCTTTCATTGCGTCCCCTTTGACAAAACTTAGAAAAAGGTGAAGTTTTAGTGGTCAGATACTAGTGAGAAGAGTTTCCAAGAGTTGAATACTCGACTCACTACACCTCCAGTTTTGACCTTGCCAAAAGGAAGATAGATTCGTAGTTTATTGTGATGCTTCCTGAGTTGGCCTTATTTTCGTCCAAATGCAACGGGGTAAGGTGATAGCTTATGCCTCCAAACAACTCTAGGTTAATGAGAAGAACTATCTGACTCATGGTCTTGAATTGGCGGTAGTGGTGTTTTCTTTTAAAATATGGAGGCATTACTTTTATGGTGTTCACTTGGATGTTTTTACTGACCACAAGATCCTTCATGTTCAGTGAGAGGGACTCGAACCTTCATCAGACAAGGTGGCTGAATTATTGAAAGACTAAGACATGAGTGTTTCTTACCACCCGGGCAAGGCCAATATGGTGGATGATGCCTTAAGCAGGATGTCTATGGGAAGCGTTGCTCATGTTGAAGAGGGCAGAAAGGAGCTGGTAAAGGATATCCATAGGTTAGCTTGGTTGGGAGTGGAGTTAGTTGATTCAACTAAGGGCGAAGTTACAATCCAAAGTGGGTCAGAATCCTCACTGGTGGTAGAGGTTAAGTGAAAGCAGTATGAAAACCCCATACTCCTCAAACTGAAAGAAGCAGTTCGAGGAAAAAAGGTGGAGGTTTTCTCTAAAGGGGGAGATGGTGTTCTTCATTACCAGGACATATTTTGTGTTCCAGATGTAGATGATTTGAAACAGCGAATATTGGCTGAAGCATAGACCTCCAGGTATCCATTCATCTAGGTGCCACTAAGATATACCATGACCTATAGGAAATCTATTGGTGGAATGGCATGAAGAAGGACATTGTAGAATATCTAGCTAAGTGTCCAAACTGCCAAGAGGTTAAGGTTGAACATTAGTGACCTGGTGGTATGACTCAGTATATCAGTATTTATCACGACCCAAATATAGGCCCGAAATGAGACATAGGACAAGGAACTCCTAGAGGCTCCAAATCGACTCATGGCATGAACATAGCGACTAAAAGCATACAACAAGCAGAAACTAATAAGATAAAACATGCTTAAGCGAAAGTCTGCATACATATCAAACTAAACCAGAGTCAACATTGAGAAGCTGATTTTCTATATATTAACTGAAAAGCCTCCAACATAACTGATGAGCTGATGGGCCAGCATCCGCAGCTAGCTCAACAAAGTCTGTAACTGAAATAACATAACAATGGATAACTGAGTGTCCTCGAAGGATGAGGACTTACCAACACTAGCTAAATAGGCCTGAGGGGAAAGCATGAATAATAATGCGACTGAGACTAATCCCTCGAACCTGTATCATTAAATGATACAACATAAAATATGCTGTCAGTAATTTGAATGTACTGAGTATGCAAGGTAAGTAAAACGGATAGTTAAAATACATAAGATTTCATATGAGTAGGACAACATGAATGTGAACTGAATATCATAATATAAACATGAGGGCTCATGGTTTTCAAACCATTCATAATTTAGTCATAGTCATACTCATAAGATAAATCTTATAAAAACATAAGTTGAGCAAAAGTAACATAACCATGAAAATGCATAAATCATGAGGAACAATGGAAGAACTCATCTCAACCGACACCACCATGATATAGCTAACATGGTGCCCCAACTATCTCGCTCAAGTGGGCAGAGCCGTCCCAGGCTTGCCAGGAAAGGGACGTGTATGAGGTGATATCACAAGGGAATCTATAAATACATATACCTACGGTGGCACGTAGTTTGGTGACCACGGGGTTTTCCTGAATGCCGGGTCTACACGGTGCTAGACACTGCTCCTAAAAACATGCACATGAGGGATTATATTGTCATCATGAAATAATTCATAAAGTTCATCGACAAATAAATCATAACATACGTGATCATACTTGAAATACATGATTAGCCATGAATAAGGACCCGTGAGTCGGCAAAAAGTCATAAATTCAGATATCATAAAGAACATGCATATTTATGAAAATTCATGTGCTTGACATTTATAAATCCATGAGGAGTACTTGAAGAGAAATCATACCATAAATCATAATTTAGGCTTAGGAAGATCAAATCATAATAGAATGATAGCTTGACCCTTCATGAATCTTGCATAGTTAGGCATAGATTGACTAAAATTTGAAATCATAAAAATTATAATCAATTTAAATATAAAGTCTACCCATAGATCTTAGAACAACATTTACAAACATAAAGGGGACTGACGAATAATCAAATAAAAGATAATGCTATGAATTTGGGGTTAAAATCCCATAAGATCATCAAATTTACTTTAATACTTGAATTCATGAATATAGAGGGAAATTGGGGCATCAGAGTAAAGAGGGACTCTCATTCATAGACCTACATAGCTGGGAAATCTAATATTACACTCTTCCTTGAAAGCCAAAAGGAATTGGAGAAGAAATTGGAGAGTTCAAGGCTTGATTTTCAAAGTGAGACCTCTACTCTTGCACGCATGGGAGTTGAATGAATTAAGATAGGTTAAACCCTCTTAAAATCCTCCTAATAGAGCTTAAAACGCTGTAGTTTAGGATCTTAGAGCTTAGAATTACAAAATTACCCTTAATCAACAATCTAGATATTGAACAGTACCAAGGACCACGACTCATACTAGGAGTCGTACCTCCATACCAAGACTCGTGGTTAATATCTGTTACTTCCTTCCAAATGTTTCTCAATTCTTAGGCCTTCAAACGATGACTCGATAGGATGAGTCGTTACTTGTCAGAATGACCCGTTGTGTCCCCTCATCATCACTACCGACTCCATAAGTACTATTTATGGAACTTTGACCATGAGTAAACCAACGAATTGTACCACTAACCATGGATCGTTGGACCCATCCGTTACCTCTGTGCCATTTTCACTGCAACTCTTCACGGGTGCTTACCACAATTTGTTGTTCCTTAAAAAGAGTCATACAAGACTCGTACCATCCAACCCTGTTACTTTAGAGAGAAATGATGACTTCAGCCCACAAGCTATTACATTACCCAACGGGTCGTCCCTGGACTCATTACTACTTAACCTCCTGCTGTAGATTCTGACCATTAGTGATTCCATCAGGTTGCAGGTCCTTCCAATGACACGTACCATCAGTCGTCCTGAGTCAGAATCTTAGATTTTTCTACTGATCATATTCCCAAATCCTGAAGTCTAGTCTTAGGTACTTCTAGGGTATTACAATATCTCCCAATTAGGAACATTCATTCTCGAATATGGGGTCAACACACTGAATCACTGAGGAAAAATCTGTCATTTCAAGTACTGAACATCTAGAGCTAAAAACTAACGGAGTAACTGACTTCGGACTGAAACACATGACTGATCCGAATTCATGAATCACACATACATGGATTGACATGAATGAAACTAGGAAACATGGACTGAACATGAAACTGAATAGTGTAATAAGGAGGAAACTGATACCTTAAGATAGAACTGAAAGGAAGGGAATAGATGCGGGTATTTAGTCATCATATCTGCTTTGGCGTCCTACATAGCTCCCTCAACATGCTGATTTCTCGATGACATCTTTACTGAAGCTACTTCTTTTTTTCTTAGCTTCTGAACATGACGATCAAGTATTTTAACCAGAGCCTTTTCCTAGATAAGGCTATCCTTCACACCTACGCTCTCCACTAGAACAACCAAAGCCGGATCACCCATGAACTTCTTTAAAAGCGGCATATGGAAAATTGGATGTACTGAAGCTGATTCTAAAGGAAACTCCAACTCATAAGCCACCTTGCCAATACGTCTCACAATCCTGTACGGGCCAACATAATCGGGACTAAATTTCCCCTTCTCTTCAAAGCTCATCACTCCCTTCATGGGAGACACCTTCAAAAACAGCCAATCATCAACTCCGAACTCAAGTTCTCTCCTCCTCACATCTGCATAGTATTGGTGACTCATCTCCCACTTGGGAGAAAACCTCCACCTTCTAATTCTGAACATCTTCCTTCAACTTTACCAAAATAAGATCCTCATCTTTCCTAGCCTTGACCTCGGCCACCAAGGAAGATTCTAATCTATTCTGAATAATGACACCACCATTTGCTGAGTCAACAAGACGAAATCCTAGTGGTGCAAGCCGGTGCACATCCTTCACTAATTCATTCCTCTCATCATCTACACGGAACACACTCTCCATAGAAAGCCTGCTAAGAGTGTTTGCCACTACATTAGTCTTGCCCGGATGATAAAGGACACTGATATCATAATCCTTAAGAAGCTCCAACCACCTTCTCTGATGTAGATTTAGATACTTCTGCGTAAACACATACTATAGGCTTTCGTGGTCCGTAAACACATCCATATGGACCCCATATAGATAGTGTCTAAAAATATTGAAGGAAAATACTGTCGCTGCCAACTCGATGTGGTGAGTTGGATAGTTCTTTTCATGGACTTTCAGTTGCATGGAAATGTAGGCTATAGCCTTACCGTGTTGCATTAATACACTATTATGTCCAATTCTTGAGGCGTCATAATATACCACAAACCCATCAGTACCCTCGGGTAGAGTCAACACTGGTGCTGACGTGAGTTAAGTCTTCAACCTTAGAAGCTCTTCTCACAGTCCACCGACCATCGAAACTTCACTTTCTTCTGGATCAACATAGTCAATGGTGCTGCATTGGATGAAAATGCTTCCATAAAACCGCCTGTACTAACCAGCTAAGCCCAAGAAACTCGTGATATTTGAAGGACTAACTGGTCTAGGCATAGGACTTTTGGCGACTTTGAGCTGTTTTCAACCTGTCCCGTATGAGCTGAACCTTCTCCATATCCTCATGGACTGAATCTAGTCCTATCATTGCAGCTTCACCAACTTCGAAGCAGCCAATAGACGATCTACACCTCCGCCTTTAGAGAGCATCGAGCGGAGCCATCTGAATGCTGGAATGGTAGTTGTTATTGTACACAAATTTTATAAGAGGCAAATGATCATCCCAACTACCTTTGAAGTCAGTCACACATGCTCTAAACATGTCCTTGAGAGTCTGAATTGTCCACTCTACGTGACCATCCATTTGTTGGTGAAATGTTGTACTGAGCTTGACCTGAGTACCCGGTCCTTTTTGAAATGACCTCCAAAATTGAAAGGTAAACTGTGTACCTCTGTCTGATATGATGGACAAGGGCACTCCATGCAATCGAATCCACTCCCGAATTTACAGTTTGGCATAATCTCCATGGAATCAATGGCTTTGAGTTGTAGAAAATTAGTGGCTTTTGTTAACCTATCTAGAACAACCCAAATGGAGTCATATTTTCGACGAGTGTGAGGCAAACCTCTTATGAAATCCATATTGATTTCTTCCAACTTTCAAGTAGGAATGCTAATATCTTGGAGCACACCTCCAGGTCTTTGGTGCTTAACCTTCACTTGCCGATAGTTTAGACACTTAGACACAAATTTTGCTATGTCGTTCTTCATGCCATTCCACCAATAGACTTCCTGTATGTCACAATACATCCTTGTGGCACCTGGATGTATAGATTACCTTGATCCATGATCCTCGTGCAACATCCGGTTCCTCAAATCATCAACATCCGGAGCACATAAGTGACTCTGCTATCAAAGAACACCATCTCCCCCTTTGGAGAAGATTCTACCTTTTGATTTTGAATGGCCTCCTTTAACATTAAAAAAATAGGGTCCTCATCTTGTCTCACTTTTACATCAGTCACCAAGGATGATTCTGATACATTCTAAACTATCACACCGCCATCGACCGAGTCAACCAAATGAACTCCCAACCTTGTAAGTCGATGCACTTCCTTCACCAGCTGCTTCTTCTCCTCATCTACATAGGACACACATTTCAGGGAGAGTCTACTAAGTGCATCAGCTACTACATTAGCCTTTCCCGGATGGTAAAGGACACTCATGTCGTAATTTTTAAGCAGCTCCAACCACCTCTACTGCCGAAGATTGAGATCCTTCTTGGTAAGAACATATTATAGACTATTATTGTCCGTAAACACATCTACATGGACCTCGTACAAATAGTTTCTCCATATTTTCAAGGCGAATACCACTGCTGCCAATTAGAGATCATGAGTCAGGTAGTTCTTCTCATTAACTTTCAGCTATCTGGAGGCATGTGCTATAACTTTGTCGTGCTGCATCAATACACAACCAAGTCCGATTCTCGAACAATTGCAACATACCACAAACCCATCTGTACCCTCGGGTAGAGTTAACAACGGTGCTGAGGTGAGTCGAGCCTTCAACTCTTGGAAGCTCTTCTCATAAGCCTCCGACCATTGGAACATTACCTTCTTCTTGGTCAATTTAGTCAATGGTGCTTCAATATATGATAACCCCTCAACAAACCTCCGGTCATAGCTAGTTAAGCCCAAGAAACTCTTAATATCTGAAGGATTCACTAGTCTAGGAAAATTCTTCACCGCCTCAATCATCTATGAGTCTACATGCACACCCTCACTAGATAACACATGGCTCAAGAACGCCGTGGAATTTAACAAAAACTCACACTTCTTGAATTTTGCAATCAATTGACAATCTTTCAAAATCTGCAACACCACCTTTAAATGAGCGACATGCTCCTCCTTGCTCCGAGAGTATATAAGGATATCATCTATGAATACAATCATGAACATGTATATATATGGCTTGAACACCCTGTTCATCAGGTCCATCAAAGCTACAGGAGCATTGTTAGTCTAAAAGACATAACTAAAAACTCATAGTGACCATACCGAGTTCTAAAGGCTATTTTCGTAATGTCACTCTCCCGAACTCGGAGTTGATGGTATCTAGACTTGATATCTATCTGCGAAAAGCACTTGGCACCCTGAAGATGGTCAAACAAATTGTCAATCCCAGGAAGAGGATACTCGTTCTTGACAGTGACTTTGTTCAATTGTCGATAGTCAATGCACATCCGAAGGGAACCATCCCTCTTTCGAACAAATAGAACTGGTGTACCCCGTGGAGACTTGCTAGGTCTGATGTAACCCCTGTGTACTAGGTCCTTCAACTAATATTTCAACTTCTTTAGCTCGGCCAGAGCCATTCTGTAAGGAGGTGTCACACCCCGCCTAGGGGGGGGTATGACTGGCACCTGGTGCCCTACTAGGACCTGAACTGCTGGACTGCTAAGCCTGGGCACATCTGGTGCCTGGCTGGCTATAACTTATATTTATGGAAATAAAGGGCTATATAACGGCTGTAAACACAGCCTCGGCCCATTGGCCTATAGCCTCCTGTACCTGTACTAACAGCTGACCAGAAGCATATCAATATAGGGAAACCTATACGGGCCGACAAGGCCACCATGCTGTCTAGTTATCTATAACTCAACCCTGAAGTACTGGATAGCTACGTGACCGGCAAGGTCACCACTACTGTCGAACTATGGCCCCACACGGCCAACATAAAAGAAACAGAAGTACTAACAGCTAACAACTGCACGGCCTCACACGACCGGCTCATCTGACCACAGGGAAACATATACAGACTGCAAGCCTCTAGGAATAGCAATAGAAATGATCGGGACAGGGCCCCGACCTACCCATATTATACAACAAAAGAAAATGAAATACGCCTCTGGAATTCAGTCTCCGGATGACAGGAGCTGAATACTCGATCGCTGACAGGAATCACGTGGTATCGCCTGCTCATATATGAGTACCTGCAGCCAAGTAATGCAGCGCCCCACCGGGCGTTAGTACCGCTGGTACTGAGTATGTAAAGCAATAACTGAAATAAATATATGAAAACAATAATATAACTGATGAAACTGATGTAGAGAGAAATAGATTAACTGTCTGATAATGTAAGTCATACCTTCTCTCAATTATACTGGAAGGAGTAGGAGTCATACCTGGAGACGTATCGTTCTACTGCTGATCTACTTGTATCTATCATAACATGGCATAACATAACATAGCATAACATAGCACACACAAACCTTACCCGGCCCCCATAAGCCGGGAGGTACAACCAGCACAGAATCTATACCCCTACCCCGGTCATCCCATCTCCTATAAACCCTGTAAGCATCCTGCCGGTCCCCTGGGTATGCACTTGGGCTCACTGAGCCCCTGACTATAACTGCATCTGAGTCCGGAGGACTCCTGAATCAACACCTGGGCGTATCCACTCGACAGGGGTGTGTAAAAGTCGACCAAGGCATAATATGGGGAAAACTGGCATCCCATCTTCGTCTCCTGTGGGACGGCATGCCACTCCGTAAAGCGATGTATCCTCGTCCTCTGGTGGACAAGTCGATACAGCTATCAACCTTGGGGCGGTCATGGAAGCTAGGTGATCCAACCCCAAGACAATACAGCGGTCTCAACTAGTAATACTATCTGCATGTCCCACATACTGAAGCTAACGATAATAAAGTGTTTGTACATACTGCATGCTGAACTAGAGATAGTGATATGTACATATTTAATACATGCTGAGACTGAACATAGCATATGTACATAAATATAATCTTCTGCCATACTGTACTGAGTCTAATGCTGAACATGATATAGTATTTCTGCTGAAAACTATGCGGTATACTGAGTTTCTATAGTAACAGGATTTACTATTCCTAATATGCTTTCTAACCTCATTTTAACTTATCATTCTGCTTCTGAGATGTCTTACTGATATTACATTGCTTTACTGGGTTTCAACTGAATACGATATTATCCTAACATCCTGTGTCACATCACATACTAAGCATGTTGTGCAGTTTCTAACACTTGTATCAGAATCTATATCGTGCTAGCAAGTCTCGCGCTGATCATAACATGACGTTTTTAATATCATACCATCATTCATAGTAAACATCATACATGGCTTCTGAATATTCTACTGGCCTTTAAATTACTGTACTATACCAAGATTACTAACTTGCCGAGGGAACTAGCTTTACATACCTTATCCTCGAACTATCCGTCTGTCGGACGAGGCTCGACCGGTACTTCAACTATTTCCTCCCAACTGCATTCATAAATATGTCAATTAATACTAAATACAGCTTTATTGTAAAGAGCAACATCACTTTCGATATAGTTTATAGCCTAAACATAGGCTTATCGAAAGACGGTCGAAAACTCGCTATTTTTTAGAGGTCCAGAAGGGAGAACTATTCACTTCTCAGCTAGGAACACATAGACACTAATTTAGAGCAATTCCACTTACCTTAGCTCGGTATCTCGACAATTCGTCGGCCGTATTTCACGAAACTAAATCCGTAGGAATGCTCTCTGCTGCTAAATACCTCGGTATCTGAGGTTAATTTGAGTTTGGACGGCGTTTAGCAGCGTAATCGGACGAAAATTATATTACTACTTCGTCCTTTTTTCCCTGTTTGCTGGTTTGCTCTGTTTTCTGGAAATTTATAAGTGTTTTAATCATTTAAAACTGAAGTGGGGCTTTATATACTTGGGCCTGGACAAGGCCAACGTGTCACGGAGCCAACGCGGAGGCTTCACCTCTGTGACACGCTGCCATCGCGGAGGGGTTCTGCCTCGGCTCCTTCCGCGATGGTTCGACAGGTTTCTCGTCCGATCTTTTTCCGGGCCTTTCTCTAGCACGTATGGCCTTCAAATATGCTTAACCAACGTGCGAATAGGTCATCTAGGTGTCGGGAATCCTACGGGGTATAACATTCTCCCCCCCCTAAGAACATTCGTCCTCGAATGTATACTGCTATCTAGAGGCCTACTTAATTTACTTGTTTAGAAAAATTTCGCCAGAGTTTCCCCTGTAATATGGACTATAGCAAAAACCTGAAATGCAGAAAAGTCCAATACAGGTACTGCATGCAATATTTTAAAATCCACTGGATAACTAAGTATCAATCCTTCTCATTCACACACATACAACTATACGGTACTGCATAAATAATAATACGGACATACCGGTCGCCTGACTAGTCCTGAAATAGGTGAGGGTATCTGGCTTTCATATCTTCTTCAGCTCCCACGTCATTTCCTCATGATTCCTATTATACCACAATACTTTGACAGACGCAACATCTTTAGTCCTCAACCTGCGAATCTGTCTGTCTAAGATAGCTACGGGAACCTCTTCATATGCTAACTCTTCTGTGACCTGGACATCCTGAACTGGAACTACTGTAGAAGGGTCTCCTACGAACTTCTTTAACATAAATACATGGAATACTGGGTGAATAGATGCTAACTCCGGAGGCAAGTTCAATTCGTATGCAACTCGGCCTATTCTTCGCCGAATTTGATATGGCCCAATGAATCTCGGGCTAAGCTTGCCTTTCTTGCCAAATCTCATTACCCCTTTCATCGGAGACACTTTCAGATATACCCAGTCATTTACTACAAATTCTAGATTTTTGCGCCGCATATCTGCATAAGACTTCTGGCGGCTCTGAGTAGTTAGTAAACGTTCTCGGATAAGCTTTATCGTTTCCTCTGACTACCGAACAATGTCTGGGCCAACCAATGCTAATTCTCCTATTTCAAACCATCCCACCGGTGATCTACATTTTCGCCCGTATAACGCCTCGAAAGGCGCCATCTGGATAGCTGAATGATAACTGTTATTATAAGCAAATTCAATCAACGAAAGATGCTCATCCCATCTACCCCCAAAATCTAGCACACACGCTCGTAGCATATCTTCGAGCGTCTGAATTGTATGTTCAACCTGCCCATCTGTCTGGGGGTGGGAAGCTGTGCTTAGATTAATCTGCGTCCCCAGCCCCTTCTGGAATGATTTCCAAAACCTGGCCGTGAACTGCGCTCCTCTGTCTGAAATAACGGATACTGGCACTCCATGCAATCTGACTATCTCTCGGATATACAACTTCGCATAATCTTCAGCCGAGAAAGTAGTTCTAGCTGGCAGGAAATGAGCTGATTTAGTCAATTTGTCAACTATTACCCATATAGAGTCATGTCTGTGTCCGGTACGGGGTGATCCTGCCACAAAATCCCTATTCACTGCTTCCCATTTCCAGAGAGGCACAGCTATGTCTTGAGTTAACCCGCCTTGTTTCTAATGTTCTGCTTTCACCTGTTGGCACTTAGGACACTGGGCTACAAATTCAGCAATTTCTCTTTTCATACCTGGCCACCAGTAGTTCTCTTTGATGTCATGGTACATTTTTTGTCGTATCGGGGTGAAGAGAATAACGGGCGTAATGTACCTCGTTCAGAATCTGCTGGTGGAGCCCTGAAACATCTGGAACATATAGAAGGCCTTTACAACGCAGCACTCCACCCTCTGTTACCTGAAAACCTGGCGTTTTCCCCTGCTAACCAGGTCAGGCTTCTTATACTACCGTTCTTTTTATTTTCACAACTGATGACGACACGGCGGTGTTTTCGATTACCGCTCTGTTGTCCTTCATTTCTGTTACACGAACGGCTAAATTGATCATTTGATGTATCTTTCTGACCAACTCCCGTTGCTCGGGCTGCCCATACCCCACACTTCTAATAGATCTATAGCTAAGAGCGGTTGTTGCTCCATCACCTCTTCTTGGCTGATATAACATTTTCATACTTTGAGAGCTCCACATATAATTAACGGTTATACTGACTTGTCTTGCCGAAGAGATTGACAGGTAGTTTACAGGCGTAGCTAGAGCTTACCTAGCCCTCCGGCCACATGCTAAGGCTACTTGTTGTTGAGATAACCTGAACGACCGTCTGCGCACCTTGTGCCTTTATCTGATCAGAGGATCCTGATATTGACCATGACCTCTAATGATCTGGCTGCATAACCTAAATTAACTGAATAATCGGGTTTAATGACCCGAATGTGGCAGTAGTCTAATAATGCTCTAACTGTTCTACTTGAGTACTTATAGTTCATGCATAACTGCAGACTTGTGGGCATCTAATTGCTTTGTTATTTTGCTTGAACCACTGTAAGGCTGGGCTTAATCAAGCTTACTCCCAGGCGATCAATCTCTGGGTCTTCACGGGGAGTCTATTGATCCCCTGGTCTTAGTAAACACTGTGCTAGCAGGGTACTATCAATTTCTTATGCCTTGTGTGTATCCACTTGGATTTATACTGCTATTCTGGGGAATTCTCGGTCTTATGAGCTATTCTGTAAATACTGGCCTTTTGCTAGGGCTTTGTATCTAAATATCTTATGAGAACCAGCTGAAGTACTAGTCTATCACTAACTACTGATATGGACCCTTCCTTGGGGTACCCACGGGTATTCTGACTGGGACGGCCGGCTGTCTTATGGGGTGTTCCACATAATAACTTCTAGGTTGGTTAAGGCCGACTCTCACCTACAAGGCTGGAAAAATGACGTACGACCACTTAACATACTAGAACAATTCTGGTATTGCTAATTTCTAAAATTTGCCTATTCGGCCTCTAATCCTGGTTCTAGCACATACACTACTGTTACCGATCTTCAGGGATGCTTCCCTGCTAATGCAGGCGCCAGCTGGTCGGTAGACCGTCTAACTGGGCCCTTATCATCTAGTCATCTGGTTTAGGCCATTAACTCTGATAAGCTCCTAGAGCCTAGATCTGACAACAACACATAAGTCTATTAACTTAATAACTGAGAACTGAGATAGTTTCTATGACTTCATACGTAATTCACACTTAATCTGTCCTTTCTCTTCTCCTTTCCCTTTCTCCTTTCTTCTCTCCTTTTCTTTCTTTCTTCTCCCCTTTTTTTTTGAAAAGGGGGTGGGGGGGGTCCTGCAATGCAATTTGTACATGCTTTCTATTACTAATCAGCATCTGTGATTGTACCCCTTATAGGCAACTACTCACAACATATCTATTATTTGTATATATATATATATATCAATAGCTACGTACAATATGTACTGAATTCTGCGGTAATACATAATCTCTGACATGCTCTGCTGAGTCTCATGCCGTACATGATACACCGCTTCTACGGCCTAATAATATCTCCTGCCCTGACTTATCATTTCATTGTATTGTCACCCCATTCTGAAAGTAACAAACATAAACACTTTAGTTATTGTCTGCTGTTTGAAATTCCGCCACTCTTGCGATGTGGGGTCAACGTTCGAATCTTGTGGCCTTACTAGGCATATATTGAGAGCCCATGACAGTCTGCTGGGCCTTATCTCTAGGATACACTAGATTAGAATTGTTGTATCAGTAATTTCTTAACTTCTCCATAGCGGACATACTGCGGTATTCTGAACCACAATCTTACTGTCAGTCCGAGGCTTAATCCTTAATACAATATTTTATCAATTCGGGGGTAATTCCAATTTCCCCACAAGATCTGACATTCCTGCTTCTTTCCCTCATCTTACTTAAGCTGAACTCTGGGGTTCAAGGTACCTGCTCTTCATTGTTAACAAGATTGCTGGTCCAGTATCAGTTCATACTTCCCCTGACTTGCAGTCAGACCTATCTGATTCACATGACCCCTCACCCTTTCGATATCACAACTGGATCATAACTACAATCTTACAGGTATGTCTTTGTCTTGCTATCTATTAGCATATGTAACGGACTTGGCCTTTTTTTGACTCGAACTTGACTATTACCCGGCATTTATCACTAACAGGTCTTTTACCCCTGCTTCAGGTAAGCTAACGGTCTTACTTTCTCTACTGGCTTATTTTCATAAGGGTCTGCACAACTTACATAATCCTAGGGGCTCTTTATACTTTCTAATAATTACTAGGATCAATCAGCCCATCTTTACTTATCACTGGATTTGGCAACCCCATCTCAAGTCTTATGCCCCTTTACTATACTGGCATCAAAATCAAGAGGTAGGAATAGCCCTTTTCTTATTGCAACAAATAAAAGCATTTAACTGTATCATATCCAAAAAGATGTATTTGGGATTCCTGCATTTCCCTCTCTTTCTTATACTTATCTGGTGGTCTGACCTTGTCTGTAATCTTAATCAGATCTTGTATGGCTAATAAATAAATCAACTCGTATGTACATTACACTCCTGACTTCCTTTTCTGATGTTATCAACGTATACTGGGGATAGTAGCGATAAAGGTATCATGCTAGGAGGTCTCGGGTACCTTCCTCCTACTGCTGTAGTTGTCATGTAACTGGTTGATGCCTTCTTCTGTTGCTATATCTGATCTTCTGCCGGTAATAGGGTAATGATGATCTGCCTTTGTATCTGTAATCAAAGAATACAGTAAGTTTTTAGAGACTCCACCCTATACTGTACCACTCTAAAGCACGACTGACTGAGAAGAAAGGGTAACCATCCTATCATGCCTCGCAGCCTCCTGCCTATAGTATGTGGTGCACAACACATCCATAGACAAGACTCTACTTAGCACGGCTTGCAGACTCCCTGGGACACGACCTGCTCTAATACCAAGTTTGTCACACCCCGCCTTGGGGGGGGGGGGTATGACTGGCACCTGGTGCCCTACTAGGACCTGAACTGCTGGACTGCTAAGCCTGGGCACATCTGGTGCCTAGCTGGATCTAACTCATGTTTATGGAAACAAAGAGCTATATAATGGCTGTAAACACAGCCTCGGCCCATTGGCCTATAGCCTCCTGTACCTGTACTAACAGCTGACCAGAAACATATCAATATAGGGAAACCTATACGGGCCGACAAGGCCACCATGCTGTCTAGTTATCTATAACTCAACCCTGAAGTACTGGATAGCTACGTGACCGACAAGGTCACCACTACTGTCGAACTATGGCCCCACACGACCAACATAAAAGAAACAGAAGTACTAACAGCTAACAACTGCACGGCCTCACACGACCGGCTCATCTGACCACAGGGAAACAAATACAGACTGCAAGCCTCTAGGAATAGCAATAGAAATGATCGGGACAGGGCCCCGACCTACCCGTATTATACAACAAAAGAAAATGAAATACGCCTATGGAATTCAGTCTCCGGATGACAGGAGCTGAATACTCGATCGCTGATAGGAATCACGTGGTATCGCCTGCTCGTCTATGAGTACCTGCAGGCAAGTAATGCAGCGCCCCACCGGGCGTCAGTACCGCTGGTAGTGAGTATGTAAAGCAATAACTGAAAGAAATATCTGAAAACAATAATATAACTGATGAAACTGAAGTAGAGAGAAATAGATTAACTGTCTGATAATGTAAGTCATACCTTCTCTCAATTATACTGGAAGGAGTAGGAGTCATACCTGGAGACGTATCGTTCTACTACTGATCTACTCGTATCTATCACAACATGGCATAACATAACATAGCATAACATAGCACACACAAACCTTACCCGACCCCCATAAGCCGGGAGGTATAACCAGCACAGAATCTATACCCCTACCCCGGTCATCCCATCTCCTATAAACCCTGTAAGCATCCTGCCGGTCCCCTGGGTATGCACTTGGGCTCGCTGAGCCCCTGACTATAACTGCATCTGAGTTCGGAGGACTCCTGAATCAACACCCGGGCGTATCCACTCGACAGGGGTGTGTAAAAGCCGACCAAGGCATAATATGGGGAAAACTGGCATCCCATCTTCGTCCCCTGTGGGACGGCATGCCACTCCGTAAAGCGACGTATCCTCATCCTCTGGTGGACAAGTCGATACAGCTATCAACCCTGGGGCGGTCATGGATTCTAGGTGATCCAACCCCAAGACAATACAACGGTCTCAACTAGTAATACTATCTACATGTCCCACATACTGAAGCTAACGATAATAAAGTGTTTGTACATACTGCATGCTGAACTAGAGATAGTGATATGTACATATTTAATACATGCTGAGACTGAACATAGCATATGTACATAAATATAATCTTCTGGCATACTGTACTGAGTCTAATGCTGAACATGATATAGTATTTCTGCTGAAAACTATGCGGTATACTGAGTTTCTATAGTAACAGGATTTACTATTCCTAATATGCTTTCTAACCTCATTTTAACTTATCATTCTGCTTCTGAGATGTCTTACTGATATTACATTGCTTTACTGGGTTTCAACTGAATACGATATTATCCTAACATCCTGTGTCACATCACGTACTAAGCATGTTGTGCAGTTTCTAACACTTGTATCAGAATCTATATCGTGCTAGCAAGTCTCGCGTTGATCATAACATGACGTTTCTAATATCGTACCATCATTCATAGTAAACATCATACATGGCTTCTGAATATTCTACTGGCCTTTAAATTACTGTACTGTACCAAGATTACTAACTTGCCGAGGGAACTAGCTTTACATACCTTATCCTCGAACTATCCGTCTGTCGGACGAGGCTCGGCCGGTACTTCAACTATTTCCTCCCAACTGCATTCATAAATATGTCAATTAATACTAAATACAGCTTTATTGTAAAGAGCAACGTCACTTTCGATATAGTTTATAGCCTAAACTTAGGCTTATCAAAAGACGGTCGAAAACTCGCTATTTTTTAGAGGTCCAGAAGGGAGAACTATTCACTTCTCAACTAGGAACACATAGACACTAATTTAGAGCAATTCCACTTACCTTAGCTCGGTAGCTCGACGATTCGTCGGTCGTATTTCACGAAACTAAATCCGTAGGAATGCTCTCTGCTGCTAAATACCTCGGTATCTGAGGTTAATTTGAGTTTGGACGGCGTTTAGCAGCATAATCGGACGAAAATTATATTACTACTTCGTCCTTTTTTCCCTCTCTGCTGGTTTGCTCTGTTTTATGGAAATTTATAAGTGTTTTAATCATTTAAAACTGAAGTGGGGCTTTATATACTTAGGCCTGGACAAGGCCAACGTGTCACGGAGCCAACGCAGAGGCTTCACCTCTATGACACGCTGCCATCGCGGAGGGGTTCTGCCTCGGCTCCTTCCGCGATGGTTCGACAGGTTTCTCGTCCGATCTTTTCCCGGGCCTTTCTCTAGCACGTATGGCCTTCAAATATGCTTAACCAACGTGCGAATAGGTCATCTAGGTGTCGGGAATCCTACGGGGTATAACAGGAGGAATAGATATAGGCTGCATGTTGGGTATGAGGTCAATACCAAAATCGATTTCCCTCTTCAGAGGAATACCCATTAGATCATCTGAGAACACTATGGATACTCACATACCAATAGAACTGACTAGATAGTCGAGGTCTCAGATGTAGCATCCTTAACCCTAACTAAATGGTACACACAACTTGTAGAAATCATCTTTCTGTCCTTAAGATAGGAAATGCAACGACCTACAGGCACAACTGAACGACCTTTCCACTTTCTGACTGACTCACCTAGAAATCTAAGCTTTACTACCCGAGTTCAACAATTAACTGAGGCATAACATGCAAATCGCCAATCCATGCCGAGGATAACATCAAAATCGGTCATGGCTAACTCTACTAGATCTGCTGAGGTGACATTCTGAAGGACTATGATCGGGCAGGTTCTATACATCCATCTAGCTACAACTGAATCACCTACTAGAGTAGAGTACTAAGAAGGGTTCTGATAAGATTTCGTGGCTGACTCCGAAACTACTAGCCACATAAGGTTTCACAAAAGACAAGGTAGCCCCCGGATCTAACAAAGAATATACATCAAGATGGAAAACTCATAACATGATAGTGACTATATCCGGGGAGATCTCCTACTCCTGGAGGGATGCTAAGGCATAGAATATGTTCTGACGTTGACCGCCAGCTAAACTAGTCGAAGCACCCTATTAGGAGGGACATGCTGTTGGAGCTGCTGAGCTAGCGGTTGGTACACAAGCTCCATTACTCCCTGATCTGGTCGAAGGGCAACCCCTGACTATGCGTCCAAGTTTGGGACACCTGAAAAATGTGTTTGAGCCAACTAAACACCTCCCTGGGTGATGCTTGTCACCCTTTGCACAGTTGGGAAGGTGTGAACTATCTGCATGCTACCCTGGCTCCCTGAATTAGAGGCCCTACTCCACTGATCTCATTGTGGTCTAGATGGTGCAGTAGCTGTTGATGGTGCTATAGCAAAAGACCTCTAATGAGACTACTGGCGATGTCGTCCCCCCAATCTAGGCTGAGAAGTCCCATAATTGTCTGTCCTATCCCTCTTTGTCTTTTTCTTCCTCTGATACACCACCTCCATCTTCTAGGCATGTAAAACGATGTAGGGAAAATCCATGTCCTAATGCATCATGGCGATCCTACCGTCCTTACCCAGGTATTCTGCCACTCCATGTATAAATTGGCTCACGCGAGCCCTCTGATTTGCCACTAACCCTAGCGTATACTTGGATAAGCGGGTGAACTCCAGAGCATACTCCTGAACTGACATGTCACCCTGCTTCAGATTTACAAACTCGGCCGCCTTTAGTTCCCTCATCTCACGAGGAAAAAATTATCGATATAAAAAGGCGGCATGAAACTCTTCCCAACTGATAGGGCCTACTCCTACTGCCCTACTATTCTTCCACTATTTAAGCCAAATATGCGCAACCACTTTCAGATGACAAGAGGCCAAGTCAACGCACTCCCCATTTTCCAGCCCCATGACCTGGGTGATCTTCAAAATCACATTAATGAATTCATGCGGTTCCTTATGTACTTTTGACACTAGGAACTCTGGTGGGTTCATTTAAGAAAGTCTCTAACCCGAGCCACCGCTGCATTCTTGTTCTGAGGAACATATGCCACCACTTGTTCATTGACCTAGATAGTCAAGGCCTGTGCTAGCATCTGTATGGCTTCCCTGAATTCAGCGTGGGTAGTCGACTCTAGAGCATGCTCCTCATAGGCTGGTGGGGCCTGATGGTGCCCCTCTTCACTGTCATTCTCGTGGCCTTTTCTGCTTCTCCTTCTATTCACTCGACGTGGAGGCATGATTCTGCAAACTTATATCGCATGATTAGAAAGATAGATAGATATTTCATCGCACGACATGAGATCATGAAAGAAGGGAACATTTCCTAAATGTTTCGTAGCCTCTTCAACATAAGTGTGGCGCTCTTCACACCCATAAAAAGACTATAGTTAACACGGCTTTCAGACACCCAGGACACATCAAAACAATGGCTCTGATACCATGTTTGTCATTACCCAAACATAGGTTCGTATCGAGAAACAGGACAAGGAACCCTGAGGGACTCTGAGTCAACCCATGACATGAAACTTCAACTAACCTAATCAATAAAAATGGATGATTCAACGTACATAGTATAATGGAGATCTAAACACAGCATATGATCTAAAATACATCACATGCGTTTAAAGCTAAATGTAAACTACGTCCGAGAAAGCCTCTATCACTGATGAGATGATGGGATAAGACCCTCATTTTCAGGGTCCCTACTCTCAGATCAATCACCGCTCCACTGGTGGCCAAGAATGGCTGTCCCAGGATTAAGGGTACCTGGTCATCAACCTGAAAATCTAGAACAATAAAATCAGCAGGTATAATAAACTTACCTACTTTGATGAGGAGGTCCTCTATTATTCCATCAGGTGTCACTCGCGACTTGTCATCCAGCTGCAGCATCAACCTTGTCGGCCTTGGTTCTCCCAACCCCAGGGTGTTGAATAAGGATAGCGGCATTAGATTAACTGCTGCCCCTAAGTCACACAAAGCTCGTAGCACCTCAGTTTTACCAATTTGTATGGGGAGGGTAAAACTCCCTGAGTCTTTGAGCTTATTTGGCATTTTGCTCAATACCCTGTGATTGCACTCCTCAGTCAGTGCTACAGTCTGCACATACACCAATCTAACTTTGTTCGCCATCACGTCCTTCAAGTATTTAGCATACTTGGGCATTCCCTACAAGACATTAATAAGAGGCAAATTTATGTGAAGTTCTTTGAAGCTCTCAACGAACTTTTTGAAGCATTCCTCCTCCTTGCTCTTTCTGAATTTCTGAGGGAATGGTGGTGGTGGTCTTTGTGTTGGATGCAATAAAAGTTGCGCATTTTGTTTCCCAGCACTCTGATTCTCTCCCATGTTGATGGTTGGTCCTGGTGTAACCAACTCCGGTTGCACCTCCTTTCTCAACTCTGTTGGCACTGCATCAGCTAATTGCTTACCGCTTCTCAGACTGATGGCATTGATCTGCCGGGGGTTAGGATCTTTGTCGCTGGGTGATCCCCCTTGTGATCTCATGTTTTGAGCAGCTGCTATCTGACCCACTTGTTTTTCAAGATTTCGGGTGGCTACTTACTGATTCATTAAGTCTGTTTCCATCCCCGCTTGATTTTCCGCTAACTGATTCCGGGTCTCCATAATTTTCAACAGTGTTTCCTCAATGCTGCTACTCAATTGCCCATCATTCTGCCTATTCTGTTGATACTGCTATTGTTGAGGTTGCATATAATTCCGTTTTTGGTTTCCCCCCAAGAAGAATTCGGGTGGCCCTGCCAATTACTGTTGGTGTTGTTCCCAAAATTCTGATTCCTATGCACATTACCAACAAAATTGACTGATTCCGGATTGGCTCCACAAGATTCTGCATTGTGCCCATTATTACCACAAATGTCACACCAAATCGGAGCTTGCTGAACTGCATTAACCTGGCCCTGGTGTTGGTTCATACTCAGTTTATTGAACTGAGTCATCATTTGATGTTGGAACGAATCCTAGTCTCTTTCCTGCCCCTCTCGATGACTCGCTGTACCACTCTGGATTTCCTTGAGCAATTTTGTTCAACTAAGTATACAACAAATCATAAGTCTTCTCCAAGGCTTGCCCACCCGATGCAGAGTCTAGTAATATTTTCGTGTGTGGGTCTAGACTTTCTACAAAGGTATGTGCCAGCACTTCATTTGATTGCTGGTGATAGGGATAGTCTCTCAACAATGACTTGAATCTTTCCCAAGCCATATATAAGTTCTCATCAGGCCTCTGCTTGAAACTTAGTATTTCACTTCTCAACTTTGCAGTTTTGCCTGAAGGGAAGAATCTGATAAGGAACTTCTTAGCCAAGTCATTCCATGAAGTTATGGAGTTTGGTGGCTCAGCCTTCAGCCACTTTTTCGCCTCTCCCAATAGTGAAAATGGGAAGAGGGTAAGTCAGACATAATCTGTGGACACGCCGGTGGGGACAAACGTGTCACTAATCTCTAAAAAGCTTTGTAGGTGCTGTTGCGGGTCCTCATGTGCCATTCCAGTGAATTGACCTCTAGAATGTAACAGCTGCACCATGTTCTATTTAAGCTCAAAGTGCCCTCCAGGCTCCGGTTTAAGGATGCTAGAGGTCACATTCGTCGCTAGTGGGATTGCCACTTCGCGAACTGGTCTTGCTGCCATTGCTTCTGATGACAATTGTACTTGTCCCGGGGGTGGTTGTTGTTGTACCTTTTCTAGAAGTCTCTTCAGCTTTTGCTTTAGAGCTACTCTCCTTCGCAAATTGATTTGACATTCAGGTTCAAGCAAGGGTTCCACAAGCTCTCTATTTCTAGCCAACTCGGCAGGACAACCTGTCACCTGCAAATAAACAGACTAAGACCAAGTTTTTCAACACTTTAGGAAATTCAAAAATCACACAAAAATAGATAAATTATCAAAATCTCGCCTAGTCCCCGGCAACGACGCCAAAAACTTGACGTGCCCGATTCGCGCGTCCGCAAGTGTACGGGTCGTGCAACTAATATAGTGGCTCTTTTTAAGAACCGGATTGTCGAACCCACAGGGACTGGACCCATTCCTCTAACTATCCATTTCTAGTGTGATCTTAAATACCTCAAGTGTTGGTTATAGACATTTTCGATCAATATTAATTAAGTCTAAGTTTGGGTCAATGAAGTATTCTGAAATTACTCTAGGAGCAACATAGAGTTAAAACCAATTAATCATGCGATAGTACGATTTGCAATGGGTTAAGCATGGAACTATCAATTGTTATTTCACATAATTAGAAATTGCATGTTTATGGTCTTTCGAGCCTCTAAACAGGGCAATCTAGCCTCACTGTAGTATTGTGAGCGAGGAGTTTTATTTCTAGTCACGGGCAACAATTATGTTGTGGTTTACGGGGAAATGATTAGGGACTTTCGTGCGTCTAACCATTTAACTCAACTTAGCCTCACAACTACTTCTTTTAGTGGTGATGTGACATCCCAACTTGGTCTTTCATAACCCCCGTGTCTCAACCAAGCACGGTGTTAGGTATATTTCTATCCTGACACAAAAATCTCTCCCGAGATACAAACATGCTCCTCACATTCTCATGTCCTGACCTAGGTAATGCTTTCTCAAGCTATTACTCAAGCTAACAAATATGCTTTCATGGTGATCAATCATAATAACAACCAACAATCCAGAATGCAAGACGAAAACAACAATCAATAACATAATTCCAAAATAATTTCATAAAATCACAATCATAATTCATGGCTTCAACCCTAGAGGAAGGGTTCTTGCCATTCATGTTTGTAAAACTACACTAACTACTACTAAACAAACATACTTACATGAATTTGGTAGATGAGAAGGGAATTTGACAAACCCTCGATGAGTTCTCCCACTTCTCCCTTCACTCCTAGGTAGTTTTCCAGAATAAAATCGTGACCCCTTGGAATTAGGAGCTAAGGGACCTATTTATAGTAAATGGAAAACGTGCATAATTTAGCCTGTCATGGAACGGCTCCGTGTCACGGAGTGTATCGTGGAGCACTGCCTCCGTGACACGGAGGCAACGCGAAAGCTCTCTGGAAATCACCCGAAATTTGGCCTTGGCAGCCCCCTGCCGCGTTGGCAGCGGTCACGCTGCTTGGGCAGTGCGTTGACACCTCCATGTCGTGCAGCCAGCCTGCCGTGGCACTTTGCCGATGCGTAGGTGGGCTGTTTTGTGCCTCCTCTTTGCCGACGTTCGCGGGTTAATTTCGTTTCCAAGCCTCTACTTCACCAACTCATGGATTAGTTATTCAAAAGTCATCAAAACCTACAAAACAAAGGCTAATCATGTTGGTTAGCACATAGCTTCACATTCATATAAGATTACATGAAAATGTATACAATAATTTAGATAAACAAGACTATTTTAAGTCATAATGCGTATCTCGGGCATGCTATTTTTGCCTGTGATCACAACCCCACACTTAAAGCCTTGTTCGTCCTCGAACAACCTTTTACATATCATGCATATGGAGACTCCCACATAACTAATTTAGCAAGATAATTCAACCTACGGCTATAATGATTACGTAAGATAGCAAGCTACAAATAGAGCATGCACGGTGTGATCATTGAAATGAAGTACAACTATGTTAAGACTTCTTAACCTCAAGAATCGACTCTCAATCTTAGTAAACTGATGCAAATCAACTGATTAAGAAATCCCACATGAATTATATCTTTCATTCAACATGTGCCCTCATGGAAAGAGAGTTACCCAAATTCACACGCAAAAACAATTTTTATATCACAACATGTGTGGGTACATGAATAGAATTACGCTCACTCTCACAAAGAATTCACATGCATCATGTAATGACCCATAGGCTTGCCCTTAGTGTTTTATTCCACTAATTTAAGGAAGTGTGAATGTAAGATCAAGTAGGACTTTTTAGGTCGTAATGTAACTCGGTTGCGGGTAGATACTATTCTGGCCAGTAATAGTGACTATCTTTCCTCAGCGCTTTTCATACATCACGCCCTCATTACGAACTTCCCTTCCCTTACTTCACCTTTTTCTCCTTTCAGCTTTCTTTTTCCTCTTATGTTCCCCCTTTCTTTAGGCACTTTTAGCTTATTAGTAAGGAGCTCTATAAATAATTTTACATTAATTTGTTTTCTTACTCCTTACTAATGATCAACCATTCTCACATAACTGCACCCTTGTCCTTTTCTCACTTCTACAACTTGCTACTTTTCCTTTCTTTTCATTCTTCTCACTCCTTTACTCCTTCGGATTTTTTTCCACTCAGGCGCTTAGGAGTTTTGGATCAAAATCAAGGCTAATGAAAGAAAACGGATTAAGCTTATGTTGCAGCTATCAAAGAATAGGCTCAAGGCTTAATGGGGTTAACTAGGATTAATTTTTCAAGGTAGGTAAAATGAGGGATACAAATTTGGTTCATTCAAAGAAATGCGTAGATCATCTCCTACACTTCACATCCTTCATTTCGTTTTATAAACACACCAGGCAAGTTCTAGACAATCCACAATAGCACAGAATACTCAAAAACCTTACACTCATGGCACATGCTCAATTCAAGACACATTCATCAGACTCTTACTCAGCTAATCACAAGAATTCAGAATTAAGCTTCAATCATATTGAGTCAAATTCAAGAGCCTAAGTGTCTCACACAAAGTTATACACTTGCATGCTTTACATTGAACATACTTGCCCCTTACAATCACATATAGCACATAACAAGAACATCAAGCACCAATTAGTTATGGTTTCAAAATCCCAAAACCTATCGACCAATTTTTCCTCAAGACAGTCGTCATCCATCCATCGTTGAAAACAGTCCCTAACTATGACTAAAACATTATATACAGACAAAGGAAAGAAAAAGAAAAATTTTATTCTTCGGTTCAAATACCCCCCGTCGGAAAAGTACCGAAAAGAAAAACCAATGGGTGATGAAGTCATGCTTGACTCATAAAACAATTTTCAAAATTCTTCTCACAAGCATTACATTCACCAAAAATCGTTAAGCACAAAAAAAATTGAAATTTTCTTGAAATTTCCCTCACCCCACACTTAAATTATGCTATGTCCTCATAGCATCAAATTAACATTTAAAGGATGAGAAATACTCCCTGAGCCTCTATGCCAAGCTAAAGGCATGCTTTCCTTTCAAGTTTTCAGAGGTGGGTGTTCGACCCCACACTTCTTCTATTCCATGCTCTTTAGCTTCCACCTTCTCGGTTCTTAGACTTCCCTCCATCTGTGCTTAACTTTCCACCAAAAACACAAACAAAATGAACATAACAAAATCAACACAAAATCAAAATTACAAATTGTACGTGAGGTACCCTTGGGTTGCCTCCCAAGCAGCGCCTTATTTTACATCGTGGCCCGACATGGACTGTCCTTTTCAGGACATTCTCATACCTGGGTTCTCTTTCGAGAACCATGTCCTTTTCTTTTGCTGTTTAGAGGAAATAGCCTCCACTCTGTTCCTCTCTTTCTCCAACTTCTTCTCAATTTAAAGTCCTCTATCAAACTCGGGCTGAACACTTGACCTTGCCTTTGGCCGTGCACCTGTGGAATCCTCCACCCCATACTCATCCTCTGCCAAAACACTAACCTGACAAAGGTTAGTGTAGTGTGAGGATGGGTTCATTTCTTTGTAAACGCGGAAGAGTTCTTCTTCATCTTCGACCCTCATTTTCAGGGTCCCTACTCTTAGATCAATCACCACTCCACCGGTGGCCAAGAATGGCCGTCCCAAGATTAAGGGTACCTGGTAAATATCTAGAACAATAAAATCAGCAGGTATAATAAACTTACCTACTTTGATGAGGAGGTCCTCTATTATTCCATCAGGTGTCACTCGCGACTTGTCAGCCAGCTGCAGCATCAACCTTGTCGGCCTCGGTTCTCCCAACCCCAGGGTGTTGAATAAGGATAGGGGCATTAGATTAACTCCTGCCCCTAAGTCACACAAAGCTCGTAGCACCTCAGTTTTACCAATTTGTATGGGGAGGGTAAAACTCCCTGGGTCTTTGAGCTTCTTTGGCATTTTGCTCAATACCCTGTGATTGCACTCCTCAGTCAGTGCTACAGTCTGGACATACACCAATCTAACTTTGTTCGCCATCACGTCCTTCAAGTATTTAGCATACTTGGGCATTCCCTGCAAGACATCAATAAAAGGCAAATGTATGTGAAGTTCTTTGAAGCTCTCAACGAACTTTTTGAAGCATTCCTCCTCCTTGCTCTTTCTGAATTTCTGAGGGAATGGTGGTGGTGGTCTTTGTGTTGGCTGCAGTGAAAGTTGCGCATTTTGTTGCCCAGCACTCTTATTCTCTCCCATGTTGATGGATGGTCCTGGTCTAACCAACTCCGGTTGCACCTCCTTTCTCAACTCTGTTGGCACTACATCAGCTAATTGCTTACCGCTTCTCAGACTGATGGCATTGATCTGCCGGGGGTTAGGATCTGTGTCGCTGGGTAATCCCCCTTGCGATCTCATGTTTTGAGCAACTGCTATCTAAACCACTTGTTTTTCAAGATTTCGGGTGGCTACTTACTGATTCATTAAGTCTGTTGCCATCCTCGCTTGATTTTCCGCTAACTGATTCTGGGTCTCCATAATTTTCTGCAGTGTTTCCTCAATGCTGCTACTCAATTGCCCATCATTCTGCCTATTCTGCTAATACTGCTATTGTTGAGGTTGCATATAATTCTGTTTTTGGTTTCCACCCCAAGAAGAATTCGAGTGGCCCTGCCAATTTCTGTTGGAGTTGTTCCCAAAATTCTGATTCCTATGCACATTACCAACAAAATTGACTGATTTCGGATTGGCTCCACAAGATTCTGCATTGTGCCCATTATTACCAGAAATGTCACACCAACTTGGAGCTTGTTGAACTGCATTAACCTGGCCCTGGTGTTGGTTCATACTCAGTTTATTGAACTGAGTCAACATTTGATGTTGGAACGAAGCTAACTGTGCTGCCAAGGCATTCAAACCATCTACTTCTATCAACCCTGGTCTCTTTCCTGCCCCTCTTGATGACTCGCTGTACCACTCTGGATTTCCCTGAGAAATTCTGTTCAACAAAGTATACAACTCATCATAAGTCTTCTCCAAGGCTTGCCCACCCGATGTAGAGTCTAGTAATATTTTCGTGTGTGGGTCTAGACTTTCTAAAAAGGTATGTGCCAGCACTTCATTTGATTGCTGGTGATGGGGATAGTCTCTCAACAATGACTTGAATATTTCCCAAGCCACATATAAGTTCTCATCAGGCCTCTGCTTGAAACGTAGTATTTCACTTCTCAACTTTGCAGTTTTGCCTGAAGGGAAGAATCTGATAAGGAACTTCTTAGCCAAGTCATTCCATGAAGTTATGGAGTTTGGTGGCTCAGCCTTCAGCCACTTTTTCGCCTCTCCCAATAGTGAAAATGGGAAGAGGGTCAGTCAGACATAATCTGTGGACACGCCGGTGGGGACAAATGTGTCACTAATCTCTAAAAAGCTCTGTAGGTGCTGCTGCGGGTCCTCATGTACCATCCCAGTGAATTGACCACTAGAATGTAACAGCTGTACCATGTTCTGTTTAAGCTCAAAGTGCCCTCCAGGCTCCGGTTTACGGATGCTAGAGGTCACATTCGTCGCTAGTGGGATTGCCACTTCGCGAACTGGTCTTGCTGCCATTGCTTCTAATGACAATTTTACTTGTCCCGCGGGTGGTTGTTGTTGTACCTTTTCTTGAAGTCTCTTCAGCTTTTGCTCTAGAGCTACTCTCCTTCGCAAATGGATTTGACGTTCAGGTTCAAGCAACGGTTCCACAAGCTCTCTATTTCTAGCCAGCTCGGCAGGACAACCTGTCACCTGCAAATAAACAGACTAAGACCAAGTTTTTCAACACTATAGGAAATTCAAAAATCACACAAAAATAGATAAATTATCAAAATCTAGCCTAGTCCCCGGCAACGACGCCAAAAACTTGACGTGCCCGATTCGCACGTCCGCAAGTGTACGGGTCGTGCAAGTAATATAGTGGCTCTTTTTAAGAACCGGATTGTCGAACCCACAGGGACTGGACCCATTCCTCTAACTATCCATTTCTAGTGTGATCTTAAATACCTCAAGTGTTGGTTATAGACATTTTCGATCAAGATTAATTAAGTCTAAGTTTGGGTCAACGAAGTATTCTGAAATTACTCTAGGAGCAACATAGAGTTAAAACCAATTAATCATGCGATAGTACGATTTGCAATGGGTTAAGCATGGAACTATGAATTGTTATTTCACATAATTAGAAATTGCATGTTTATGGTCTTTCGAGCCTCTAAACACGACAATCTAGCCTCACTGCATCATTGTGAGCGAGGAGTTTAATTTCTAGTCGCGGGCAATCAATTATGTTGTGGTTTACGGGGAAATGATTAGGGACTTTCGTGCGTCTAACCATTTAACTCAACTTAGCCTCACAACTACTTCTTCGAGTGGTGATGTGACATCCCAAGTTGGTCTTTCATAACCCCCGTGTCTCAACCAAGCACGGTGTTAGGTATATTTCTATCCTGACACAAAAATCTCTCCCGAGATACAAACGTGCTCCTCACATTCTCATGTCATTACCTAGGTAATTCTTTCTCAAGCTATTACTCAAGCTAACAAATATGCTTTCATGGTGATCAATCATAAAAACAACCAACAATCCAGAATGCAAGACGAAAACAACAATCAATAACTTAATTCCAAAACAATTTCATAAAATCACAATCATAATTCATGGCTTCAACCCTAGAGGAAGGGTTCTTGCCATTCATGTTCGTAAAACTACACTAACTACTACTAAACTAACATACTTACATGAATTTGGTAGATGATAAGGGAATTTGACAAACCCTAGATGAGTTCTCCCACTTCTCCCTTCACTCCTAGGTAGTTTTCAAGAATAAAATCGTGACCCCTTGGAATTAGGAGCTAAGGGACCTATTTATAGTAAATGGGAAACGTGTATAATTTAGCCTGTCATGGAACGACTCCGTGTCACGGAGTGTATCGCGGAGCACTGCCTCCGTGACACGGAGGCAACGCGAAAGCTCTATGGAAATCACCCGAAATTTGGCCTCGGCAGCCCCCCGCCGCGTTGGCAGCGTGTCACGCTGCTTGGGCAGTGCGTTGACACCTCCATGTCGCGCAGCCAGCCTGCCGTGGCACGTTGCCGACGCGCAGGTGGGCTGTTTTGTGCCTCCTTTTTGCCGACGTTCGCGGGTTAATTTCGTTTCCAAGCCTCTACTTCACCAACTCATGGATTAGTTACTCAAAAGTCATCAAAACCTACAAAACAAAGGCTAATCATGTTGGTTAGCACATATCTTCACATTCATATGAAATTACATGAAAATGTATACAAAAATTTAGATAAACAAGACTAATTTAAGTCATAAAGCGTATCTCGGGCATGTTATTTTTGCCCGTGATCATCTTCCTTATAGCTCTACAGTCTCAAGGGAGGTCTCATCATGACCTACGGTGGCATGTAATACTGAGATTGAGGAAAAACCTAGGCACCGAACCTACTTGGTGTTAAATAATACTCCCAAAACATATATAGTGTTTGTATGATAATATACATGAGATTCATAGGCTAGTTAAATAATGATAATCATAAATATTCTTGTAAATATGTGATTAGCCATGAAGATAAGGCCCGTAAGTCGGCCATAACCACAAATGGTAAATCATGAGATTCATGCATACTAGTAAAACATGTATATGCTTTGTAACCATAAATTCATGATGAACATTTGAGTAAATCCATATCATAAATCATAAATCGTGATGGATTAAAGAACATCAATATCAAGGTAAAATCATAACTCAAATTGTCATAGAACTTGCATGATTGGGCATAATTTAATAGAACTTTAAATCAATAAATTTATAATTGAATTAGTTGAAAAATATGCCCATGATTCGTAAAATATTACATAAAACATGAGAGATATGTAACACCCCGGAACTAGAGTTCTCAAGTTTCAGTTTCCAAATAAACCAGTGTTAGAATCAACGGGCAGTAGTTCAGCGCCTAAGGGTCCATTTTTTTCCAACCTTAAGGCGCAGAAGCTCATCTCCAAGGGATGTACTTATCATCTAGCTTGGGTCAAGGATTCCAACTCTGAGACCCCAAATATCCAGTTAGTTTCAGTGATCAGCGAGTTCCCAGATGTATTTCTTAAGGATCTTCCCGGAGTTCCCCCTGAACGGGAAATAGACTTTGGAATAGACCTCCTCCAAGATACTTAGCCCATCTCCATCCCTCCTTACTAAATGTCTCCAACTGAGCTGAAGGAGTTGAAGGAGCAACTAAAAGTTCTTCTTGACAAGGGTTTTATCAGATCCAGCATCTCTCCCTTGGGTGCTCCAGTACTATTCATATGTAAGAAAGATGACACCCTCAGAATGTGCATAGCTTACCGTCAGCTGAACAAAGTCACAGTCAAGAACAGGTATCCCCTACCCAGAATTGACGACCTATTTGACTAACTTTAGCAAGCTAATTGTTTCTCAAAAATTGATCTTAGGTTGGGGTATCATCAGTTAAGGGTCAGAGACTGTGACATATCAAAAACAACATTTAGAACTCGATATGGTCACTATGAGTTTGTGGTTATCTCCTTCGGGCTAACAAACGCCTCCGCAGCCTTCATGGACTTGATGAATAAAGTCTTCAAGCAATATCTGGATATGTTCATCATTGTATTTATCGATATCCTTTTGGTTACTTGGGAAATAAGGAAGAGCATGTTAATCACTTAAGGATAGTGCTTCAGACACTTAGAGAATGCCAGTTGTTCGCCAAGTTCAGCAAGTGTGAATTCTGATTGAAGTCCGTGACTTTCCTGGCTCATGTGGTCTCGGGCAAAGGAATTTAGGTTGATCCTGAAAATATAGGAGCAGTGATAGATTGGCCCAAACTTACCTCTCCGATGCTTTGTGGAAGGCTTTTCTTCTATAGCATCTCCTCTAACTAGACTGATTTAGAAGAAGGTGAAATTCTAGTGGTTGAATGCATGTGAGAAGACTTTCCAGGAGTTGAAGACTCGACTCAGTACTGCTACAGTTTTGACCTTGCTAGAAGGAGCAGAGGGGTTGGTTGTTTGTTGTGATTCTTCAAGAGTTGGACTCGGTTGTGTTATGATGCAGTGGGAAAAGTGATAGCCTACGCCTCCAGAAAGATCAAGGTTCATAAGAAGAATTATCCAACCCATGACTTGGAGTTGGTAACAATGGTGTTTGCGCTGAAAATATGGAGACATTACCTGTACGGGGATCACGTGGATATGTTCATAGATCACAAAAGCCTTTAGTATGTATTTAGTTAGAAGAACCTAAATCTTTGACAGAGAAGGTGGTTCGAGCTACAGAAAGACTATGACATGAGTGTGTTGTATCACCCGGGAAAAGACAATGTGGTGGTTGATGCACTTAGTAGGTTTTGAATGAGGAGCGTTGCTCATGTTGAAGAGGGCAAGAAAGAAATGGTAAAGGATATTCACAGGTTAGTTCGCTTGGGAGTACAGTTGATGGATTCAGCTGACGGTGGAGTGGTAATGCCAAGTGGGTCAAATTCTTCCTTGGTAGTTGAAGTGAAGTACAAATAGGACGAAGATCCCATTCTACATAAACTTAAAGAAGCAGTTCTCAGGAAGGAGGTTGAGGCTTTCTACAAAGGGGGAGATGCTGTGCTCCGTTACTAGGGTAGATTATGTGTACCAGATGTTGGTGAGTTGAGACAGTAGATACTGGCTAAAGCACACAGCTCGAGGTACTCAATTCACCTTAGTGCTACAAAAATATACCACGACTTGCGGGATATTTACTGGTGGAACGACATGAAGAGAGAAATCGTTGAATTTCTAGCTAAGTGCCCAAAATACCATCAAGTCAAGGTAGAGCACTGGAGACAGGGAGGTATAATCCAGGATATTAGCATTACCAGCATGGAAGAGGGAAGAAGTGAATATGGACTTTTACGGGTCTACCTCAAACACGTCGGCAACATGACTCCATTTGGGTAGTAGTAGATCAGATGGCTAAGTCAGCACATTTCCTTCCAGTGAAAATGATGGATTCAGCTGAGGACTATGATAAGATTTACATTCGGGAATTGGTCAGACTTCATGGGGTGCCATTATCCATTATCTCAGATAGAGGCACCCTGTTCAGCTCGTATTTCTGGAAGTCCTTTCAAAAGGGACTTGGCACCCAGGTCAAGCTCAACACCGATTTTCCCCTGCAGATAGATAGTCAAGCTGAGTGGACTATTCAAACCCTAGAAGATATGTTGAGAGTATGCACAATCAATTTCAAGGGTAGTTGGGATGACCATTTTCCTCTTATCGAGTTTGCATACAACTGCTACCACTCTAGCATTCAGATGGCCCTGTTTGAGGCATTATATGGTAGGAGATCTATAGGGTTGTTTGAGGTTGGTGAAGCTACCTTGATAGAGTGAGACTCAGTTCACGAGGCATTGTAGACAGTTCAACTCATTCGAGAAAGATTGAACATAGCTAAGAGCCATCAGAAATCTTATGCTTATGTGAGGAGAAGAGAGTTGGAGTTTGCAGTTGATGACTAGGTTTATTTTAAAATTTCTCCCAAGAAGGGGGTGATGAGTTTGGGGAAGAAAGGAAAACTAAGTACTAGGTATGTGGGACCCTACAGAATTTCTGAGGTGTATTGCCAATGTCGCCTATGAACTAGAATTACCTTTAGAGTTAGCAGTTGTGCACCCAGTATTTCATGTTTCTTTATTGAAAAAGTGCATTGGTGATCCAACTCCAGTTGTTCCATTAGAAAGTGTGGGGGTGAGAGATGATCTCTCTTATGAAGAAGTCCCAGTCCAGATTCTTTACCATCAGGTCTGTAAGTTGAGGAACAAAGAAGTAGCTTCAGTCAATGTCTTCTGGAGGAATCAGCAGGTTAAGGGAGCTACGTGGGAGGCCGAGATAGATATGATGGCCAGATACCCACACTTGTTCCCTTCCAGCTCAGTTTCAGTTCAAGGTACCAATTTCCTCCCTAAAACTCTATTCAATTCATGTATTCCAGTTTATTTCATGTGATTGATCATGAATATGATTAGTGAATTCAGTTCACACTTGTATTTCAGTTAGGAGTTAGTCATTTTGTTAGTTTTTAGCCTTTACGTTCAATATTTGAACATAGTGATTGAAATTCTCTTCTTGTTTGGGTGTTTTTCAACATTAGAGGATGAATGTTTCCAAGGGGGGGATATTGCAATGCCCTGAAAACTCAAAGACTAGATTCGGGACATAAAACAGAGAAAGCTGGAAATCTGCAAAAAATGCCTCAGAGCGACTCACCTAACGAGTCATTATGAGATCTAACGACTTGTTAGGTTAGTAGTCGGAAGGGTGATTGAGAAATGGAAGGGAGGAGTTAGTGTACCCAAAATAAGACCCCATGAGTCATGGTCAGATACCACAATTCGTGGGAGGAGTCGTAATCAGCGTGATATAAAAACATTTGGGGTTGAGGCACTGTACCTAAAAAGTGGTGACCATGAGTTGTTGTCACCAGGTAACGAATCTTTATGTCTCCAGTTAAGAGCCCAGGAGACTCTTTCAGAAAATTTTCCAATGAACCTAACAACTGGACACAACGACCCATTAGGTCTACCAACGAGTCGTTGTGTCACTCGTCATCAGCCCCTCCAGTTTTCTTGTCCAGTGACCAAGGGAGGAACCAACGACCCATTGGTTTATCCAACAAGTTGTGGTATCTCCCGTTTCAAGATCTAGTGACCCTAGGACTTAGACAGTGAAACCAATGATAGGCCCCAACGAGTCGTGGTCTCAACCAATAACTCATTGAGTGACCCTTGGGACCCTATTGACTAGATTTTATATTTAAATCCAAAGGTTACTTTTGTAATTTCTCACCTACTTAGTCCCTAAACTACATTGTTTTGGGTCGTATTAGGGGTTTTAGAGGGGGAAAACTGATGATTTCTCTCATTCTTTTCCATCTCTCCACAGTTAAGCGCAAAGTTTTTCTAAGAAGGCTCAGAGCAGAAGTTAGGAAGAACGATTCTTCACAGACTTTTCAAGGAATCTTCTCATGGATTTCCGTCACCAGGTATGTGGGAATTCAACAAGGGGATTGTCCTTCCGTTGTGTCCCCTAAAACTCTTCCTCACTATCAGTTTTAGCCCTTTTTAATTTTTTATTATGAAGATATTGCTATTAGACATTGTTTAATTCTTTAGGAATATTATTCTATGCTAATATTTGACATTTTCCGCCAATTTGTAATTAGAATGATGTTTGTTCCATTCAATGTGAATTTTAGCCCTAAATCTTGAAAATAGAAACCAGAATCCTGCATAAGTGTTGAATTCTTGAAATTTCTTGAATCTTTCAGAGTTAGGGGTTTATATAATAGTTATATGTGTTAGAAACTTAGTCAAATATATGTTAGACAATTTCAGTAAAAAAGTTTATATACTCAGAAATGTCAGCCTAGTCTCCGTCAGATTTTTAGCTACCTTCAGATTGACTAGAATGATGTCAGCTGATCAGTTTGACTACAGAAACTCCTGAGGTGTCAGTATCACCTCCCAGTTATAAAAATCAGATCGATAACTTAGTGTATAGGTCCAAAAGGCGGTCATGACACTTAGATAGATAGCTCTGACTAGCCCTAGGACCCCAGTCAGATTATAGTTTGTTTTTAGACGGTTACGACGCTTCTGGATAAGCAGCTCTGACAAGTCTAGAACCAAGTTTCAGAATCTAGTCCAATAAGACTCTCAGGGTACCTTCAGTTATATTACCCTTACTAGTCGTGGACCATAGTTTTTAGTTATGAGCTTAGTATTTAGTTTAGGTATTCCAATAGGAGCAAGACTTAGCACCGAGCGGATCGGGGTTCCAATGCACCCTGGTTCTCAGAACTATGTTGGTAGTGTAGGTTATAGTATTTAATGGCCTGATTGGCCCCAGACTTTTGTGATAACCCAGTTCATGCCTCTATACCCTGGCAAGGTATATTGGATCCTACCGATGGGGTGTATACATCGGACTCTACGTTTAGCTTACTTGGTTACATATCTGTTATAGACTCTTCCACTAGTAAGCTAAGTCCACTCTCGGAACAAGCAGTTCAGTTCTGTTTCAGCTGTATCAGTTTAGATTAGTTCAGAATAATATCTTAGACTCAGAACTTTCAGACTTATGGCATGTCTTGACCACTAGACAGGGTAATCTTGATCATATCAATTTATCACAGTTATTCATCTCAATATGTCAGTTGGTCATTGCATGTCATTTTAAGTTCAGTATTTTATATTCAGTTATGTTTTCTCCTGCTTACTCAGTACATTCAAAGTACTGACGTATAGTTTTATGTTGTATCATTTAATGATACAGCCGCAGGTTCTCAGACCCAGTGCCATTAGCCGACTTTGTTCAGATCTCCCTCTCTCAGTAGCAGAAGTATGAGTCCTCATATTTTGAGGACATTATTTCATTTATCTCAGTTATGTATGTTACATTCAGTTAGACTTAGAGTTAGCTAGGTGCTTGTCCCAGCAACTCATCAGTTAGATGGCTTTCAGACTTAGACTTGGTTTTTTTTTAGAATATCACTGTAGCTCAAGCTATTTTGATGTTTATGATTCGGTTTTAAATTCTCTTATAAATGCTTTATATTATTATTTCAAGCTTTGGGTGTATGCATTTATATTACTCAGAATACTAGTGTATGATAGACCAGGGGTGGACTTGGGGTTACTCGTGACTCCAAGTACCATGTACCGTCCAGGGTGTAGAATCAGGACGTGACAAACTTGGTATCAGAGCACTAGGTTTAGAGTATCCTCGGGTTGTCTGAAATCCACATCGATTGGTGTCCTTTCCATGGGTATGGAGTGCGCCACACTTATGCAGGGGAGGCTATGAGATGTTATTAGGAAAACTCTCTTTTGTTCACACTCTTTACCGCGCGTTAAAGTTCAATTCCAGACACATCCTTCTAACTCGTGCGCTGTTTCATTTAAGTGAATTATGCCTCCTCGATGCGGTAATGGAAGAAGGGCCGTCAACACTAATAGACCAGCCCTACCAGCCCTATGTAGCTCCTTCAACATGTTGATTCCTCCATAATACGTTGACTGAAGCCACCTCTTTGTTCCTTAGCCTCCTAACCTGACGATCCAATATTTCAACCAGAATCTCCTCATAGCTAAGACTGTCTCTTACACCCACACTCTCCACTGGAAACACCAATGCTGGATCACCCAATCACTTCTTCAAGAGTGATACATGAAAAATAGGATGAACGAAATCTAATAATTAGGGCAAACTCCAATTAATATGCCATCTTGCCAACCAGTTTCATAAACCAGTAGGGGCCAACATAATGAGGGATGAGTTTCCCTTTCTTTCCAAACCTCATCACTCCCGTCATGGGAGACACCTTAAGAAACACCCAATCATCCACTTCAAACTCTAATTCTCTCCTTTTCACATCGGTATAGGACTTTTGGCCACTTTGAGTTGTTTTCAACCTGTCCTATATGAACTGAACCTTCAACATAACCTCATCGACTAAATCTGGTTCTATCATTGCAACTTCAAAAACTTCAAACTAACCAATAGGCGATCTACACCTCCGCCCATTGAGAGCCTCGAACGGAGCCATCTGAATGCTGGAATGGTAGCTATTATTGTACGCAAACTCAATAAAAGGAAAATTATCATCTCAACTACATTTGAAGTCAATCACTCGTGCTCTCAACATGTCCTCAAGAGTATAAATTGTATGCTCCGCTTGACCATCCGCTTGTGGGTGAAATGTTGTACTGAGCTTGACCTAAGTACCCAGTCCTTTTTGAAACGACCTCCAAAACTGAAAGGTAAACTGAGTACCTCCATCTGATATGATTGAAAAGGGAACTCTATGCAATCGAAAGCACTCCCAAATCTATAGTTTAGAATAATCTTCTGTGGAATCAGTGGTTTTGACGGTTAGAAAATGAGCGGCTTTTATCAACATGTCTACAACAACCCAAATGGAGTCATATTGCCAATGAGTGCGAGGCAAACCTGTTATGAAGTCCATATTGATTTCTTCCCAGTTCCAAGTAGGAATGCTAATATCTTGGAGCACACCTCCGGGTCTTTGGTGCTCAACCTTCACTTGCTCACAATTTGGACACTTAGCCTTAAATTCTGCTATGTCCTTCTTCATGCCATTCCACCAATAGACTTCCCGTAGGTAACGGTACATCTTGGTGGCACCTGGATGTTAGAATACCTGGATCCATGAGCCTCGAGCAACATCCGGTTCCTCAAATCATAAGCATCTGGAACACATAAGCGACCCTAGTATCGAAGCACACCATCTCCCTCTTTGGAGAAGACTTTACCTTTTTATTCTAAATAGCCTCCTTTAACTTTAACAAAATAGGGTCCTCGTCATATCTCGCTTTTACATAAGTCACCAAGGACGATTCTGATCTATTCTGAACTATCACACCGCCATCGGTCGAGTAAACCAAATGAATTCCCAACCTTGCAAGTCGATGCACGTCCTTCACCAACTCATTCTTCCTGTCTTCTACATGGAAAACACTTTCCTTGGAGAGTCTACTAAGTGCGTCCGCTACTACATTAGCCTTTCCCAGATGGTAAAGGACACCCATGTCATGATCCTTAAATAGCTCCAACCACCTCCATTGCTAAAGATTGAGATCCTTCTAGGTAAACACATATTGTAGACTCTTATGGTTCTTGAACACATCCACATGGACCCCGTACAAATAGTCTCTCCATATTTTAAAGGAGAATATCACCGCTGTCAATTTGAGCTCATGAGTCGGGTGGTTCTTCTCATGAACTTTTAGTTGTTTGGAGGCATTTTCTATAACTTTTCCGTGCTGCATCAATACACAACCAAGTCTGATTCTTGAAGCATCCCAATATACCACAAACCCATTGGTACTCTCGAGTAGAGTTAACACCGGTGCTGAGGTGAGCCGAGTCTTCAACTCTTGGAAGCTCTTCTCAAAAGCCTCCGCCCATTAGAACTTTACCTTCTTTTGGGTCAGTTTACTCAACGGTTCTGCAATAGACGAAAACCCCTCAACAAACCTTCGGTAGTGGCCAGCTATGCCCAAAAAACTGCTGATATGTGAAGGATTCACCGGTCTGGGCCAATTCTCACCGCCACAATCTTTGCCAGTCTACCTGCACACCCTCACTAGACACCACATGACCGAAGAATGCCCCGGAATTTATCCAAAACTCATACTTGCTGAATTTTTCATACAATTGAAAATCCTTCAAAGTCTTCAAACCACCCTCAAAGGAGCGGCATGCTCCTCTTCGCTCCGAGAGAATATAAAGATGTAATCTATGAAACAATCACGAACATGTCTAGATATGGATTGAACACCCTGCTCATCAGGTCCATAAAAGCTATAGGAGCATTCGTTAATCAAGAAGAAAAAACTACAAATACATAGTGACCATACCGAGTTCTGAAGGCTGTTTTCGAAATGTCACTCTCCTGAACTCGGAGATGATGGTATCCGGAGCTGAGATCTATCTTCGAAAAGCACTTGGTACCCTGAAGCTGGTAAAAAAAATCATCAATCCTGTTAAGAGGATTGATAAAACTCAAACTATACCTCCTACCGTAGTATGAAGAGGACGTTGTCAATAAAGAACCCAACAAAGACGTTAGGGTCGAACCCACAGGGAACAAGGAAGAGTTAGACTACAGCCGGTAAGTGAACATGTTAGGTAGTTACTCCAAATAAGGAGTTCTAAAGAAAACAATAATTAAAAAAACAAAGTTAAAACTTTAGCTGAAATCAAGAATGAAAGATAACCAGGGTTTTGTGTTCACCATGGGTTCATAAATGCTTCAGGTATACATACGTGATAGTCACCAATGCTTACTTGCGTAACTGATAACAAAAGTTCATTTAAATGACCGACCAGTCCCTATTGAATGACATACTCAATCACCTGACCAGGTCTCATGAGCGTTTGCAAATTAACCATTATCAATATGTCCCAAATTTCACTATCCTGCGACCACAGCGAAAGTTAATATAATGATTAGCAAGATCAAGGCTTTGTTGTAATTCTCTTTTCCTAATCTCTACCTCTCTTTACCCAATCATGTAAAGAATTTAGGCATGTCCTAACGTTGTACACCACTAAGAAATGTTTACGCATGAACAAAATATAGTACAAGTGTTTTTCATTGGTTTTGAATCATTTTTATTTAACCCTAGCTTGTTAAACCCCCATGGTTCCCACAATCCCAGCTATGGAGGTTTTAGCTTCTCATAGTTACAAGGTTGTGATTTGTTTGCATAATTAAAGACATGAATCAATACTTACAACTATGAATGGGAGACAAACATCTTGGTAATAATCAGTAAAATCCTCAAGAACAATATGAAAATCAAGAAAAGGTTGACCGCAAGTTGAACAACTCAATTCTCACGTATTAGTCTCCTTAATTTTGTTTCTAATCAATTCTAATCACTCCTAATTTCCTCTAATCGCCCCTCTCTATGAAAATAAAATATAAAAAGTATTTACAAAGACATAAAAATCCTTTTCCTTGGCTAACAAGGTGTATTTCCATAACTGAAGCCGCATGCAGCACAACCCATCCTACAATTCGTAATAGGTAGGTATGGATAGTAACTACTTCTCGTATGTCAGTTGACTGGCTAAAATTTGGCTAAGTGTTAGATCTTGGTATGACTCGTACATTGTTCCTATGATTCGTACTGTGCTTCTGTGGCTTGACTATGAGACTTTGCAACTTTTCTAAAGTTCTTCATGAGTGCTACTGTACGACTCTTAACTTCATTCCATGACTCGTACTGTCCATCCGTAATAGGAGTCAGCCTCTTGTGCAAATCTTCTTAATCTTTTCACGATTTCTTCACCACGACTCATATAAGCTTTGTACAACTAATACTGAGAATCGTATGATGCACCTCTTCATCCTTATCCATCTAAAACTTCTCATGACCAATAGTTCGACTCGTAGAACCTTCCTACGGATCGTACTGTGAACTGCGAGTCTAGCCTATTTTGTACACTTTTAGGCTCTCGTTTGCACATTTTTTCTCCAACACCAATTTATCCTTTAATGAAAGGAAAAGTTCCTTATATCCACATAAATATACCTAAGTCCATGCTATTTTCTTAGTTTTGAACGTTGAAAGTGTTGTAAACTCACAACACATCAACACCCTCAACTTAAGACTTTTGCTTGTCCTCAGGCAAAGAAAAAGAAAAACTAAAACTAAATACGATGCTCAACTAGAAAATAAACCTAGGATACTGCAGCCAATACTAAAAAAAAGTGAACTATGCATTCAACAATTTCTAACCCTTTTACTTGAACCAACATCAGCTAATGTATTACAAGCAACCACAAAACATAAAAAATAGAGATCAAGACATGTCATCTAGCTATCAACAGGCAATCAACTCATCACCAATTTTTTTCACATAGACCAAAGGAAAAAAGTAAACATAATCCATGTACCCTCACAACAAATGAAGTCCCCACTCATATGTATATAGTGTCAAATATTTCATGGGACTAAACAAGTAAGGCTCTCATTCTCACAAAGAAGTTACAAGTATTATGTATCAGATACCATATGCTTGCCCTTATTTTGTCTGCTTCGGTTTGTCGGATGGTTACATTAGGATCACTATAGGACTTGATATGGCTTGTAATGTAGGCTTAGGGCTGGATATGATAAAGATGAGATATTTTTAACTGACTCTCCCTTCCTTGGCACTACATACATTGGCTTCACCCTTCACCTATTCCACTCTTTATTGTTTTTATTGCCTTTCTTCCCTTTTCACCTCTTTTATGTACATCTGTATGGGTGTGGTGTATTTTCGACTTTTTCCAACATTTTTTTTTCTTTTGAAATTTCTTTTTCATGATTTTCAACTTTTTTTGCTTCTCCTTATTTTTTTTCTTCACACAACACCTCATTTTTAATCTTTTCTGTTTTCTCTCCCTTTTTCTCATTCCCACCATTTATGCACACCTACTCTAGCCACCCTTAGGCATTTTGCCTATGTTGAGGTTTACAATATACAAGGAAGGACCATGGCCAAAACAGGTTCATTATAAAGCAATGGGTATGGTTAATCGGTAAGTTAAAGAAAAATGGACTATTAAAGGCTCAAAATTGAGATAAAGGGAATCATATGATTTTGATAGGGTTATTTAGGATAAAAGTGAGCTTCAACAAAAATGGCCTATAATCATATCCCATCCAACCATCCTTAGCCTATGCAAAGACCAACCAGGCAAGTTCTAAATCTTCAACATAATACTAAACTAAGTAATACACCTCACTCACTTATGGTACATGACTTATATTCACCTCACATGCCTGGTTTATACATGGCTTAACAAGACTCCCTGTGCTAATAAAAGAAATGACATGAAAAGATCCACAGAAATCATGCATGCAGTCACGAATACATCGCTAATGCATCAAAAGATTATTAAGCAGGGTCTATTTGTTTTTCAAAATCCAAAACTAGTGCATTTTCATTGGTTGAGTACTCCTAAGCTATTTCCTAATTAAACAAAAAAACCGAAAATTACAAGTGCACCCCTCCCCTTTTTAAAAAGTGAGCTTCATCCCCGAAGCATGAACTATAAGATCATAGGGAAGTGAACATACCTATGGCGCTCTAGGCGCTCCTATCATCCTTCGGAGAAGGTACCTCCACTATGATTGTGGCGCTAGTGGTGGCCGGCACACTCCATGAACTATCCATATGGGGAGTGGTTACCCCCTTAGTAGTTTTGGTCGATTCAACGACCTCGGTGTCAATCTGGGGTGAGTGTGGCTCACCCAAAGGGTTACGACCACTGACAATACTAGGCTAAGTCATGGTCGAGCTGCCTGCTCCTCTAGCTCACTCTTGCAGCTCTGACATAAGTGTGTTAAGAGTCTGCAGGCTCTCTGCTCTGGCCCGCTTGCGTTCCTTCCTTTCTTTCTTCCTCTTCTTCCTCAAACTCTCTTCTCCAGCATCCTCAGGAGCTCATTTCTTTCCGTTATCTCCAGTAGCTACTGTGGCTCCCAATAAGCCACCAAGTGAATATCATCATAAAGCTCTAAATCTAATTATGAAATAGTGGGAGCTGCTATAACTACCAGTTGTCATAATGAAAACTCGACTACGTGACTCAAAAGAGTCCCCAACTCCTCACGGAGACTGCTGGTGTCCGTCTTCTCTGTTATACACACATTATAGTGGCTTTAAAATTCATTCAAGAAAGAATTTAGAGCCTGTGCTGCTACATCTATCTCCACCTTGACCCATGGCTTTATATTTTCCATCATAGCTTGAATCTCTTGCTCCGCCATGGTCAACTGTTTGTCCAGCTTCTAGAGGATTTCATGAGGCACCGGAATATGGTCTGCTGATGCCTGAGTCTGCAGGCTAGGCTGTGGTGCAGCAGAGGTGCTGGGAGTTTGTTACACACCGTAAAATTTCCAACATATAGATGACCTATTCGCATGTTGGTTAAGAGTATTTGAAAGCCATACATGCTACAAAATGGCCCGGGAAAAGACCGAAGGAGAAACCTGTCAAACCATCGTGGAAGGAGCTGGGGCAGAGCCCCTCCGCGATGGCAACGTGTCAAAGAGGTGGAGCCTCCACGATGGCTCCATGACATGTTGGCCCTGTCTAGGCCCAAGTATATAAAGCCTCCAACTTTGGTTCATTTCATAAATATATCAAATAATTTCCAGAACTCGTGAGAAAACAGAGAGGGTGCGAAAGTACTATTAAATTATCATCTGATTACGCTGTCAAATGCGGTCCAAACTCAAATTAACTCTAGATACCCAGGTATTAAGCAGTAAGGAGCATTCCTACGGATTTAGTTTCGCGAAATTCGTCCAGCGAATCGTCGTGCTACCGAACTAAGGTAAGTGGAATTGCTCCAAATTAGTGTCAATATACTCCTATCCCTAAAGTGAGTATTTCTCCCTTCTGGACTTTCGTGAAATAGCGAGTTTTCGACCGTTTTTCGATAAGCCAAAGTTTGGGCTATATATATATCGAAAGTGACGTTCTCTTTCAGAATATTGGTGTATTGTTCTAATTGACATATATGTAAATGCAGTTGGGAGAAACAGCTGGATTACTGACCGAGCTTCATCCGTTAGTCGCATTAACCGAGGTTAAGGTATGTAAAGCTGTTCTTTCGGCAAGCCAGGAAGTACAGTCTAGAAAATAAATAGAATAAAGGCTATTAATAGACAGCCAGCGTACAGGAACGATTTCAGTACAATTTCTAGCAAGCATGTTAGTATATCATTACGTATCATGCGATAAGTGGAATAACGGATAGTCAGATGATTTCAGATAGTAATATGGTATCCGCTAGTAGCTCAGCATGTTCTTACGTAATATCCAGAATGGAAGTTGTAAAAATAGTATAATGAATTAGCAAGATTACAGATAGTATGTATTACATTTGTTGAGACTGTATCCGGTAATAGATGACACATTTTATATTATTGAGCTATATCCAGTTATAGATGGCATGTTCTATGTTCTTGAGTTATATCCAGATATAATCAGATCAGTAATCAGATATAGGAATAGCTCCAGACATCGATATAACTCTAGATACAGATATAGCACCAGAAATAGATAAAGGCCAGGTAGTAGTTAGCCCAACAATCAGAAACAGTGCAAAATAGAATATAGTATCAGTTGTTTAATGCGGACTATCCTTGAAATAAAAGAAGAGAATATAATTAGTATTTTTCATTTGAGCATGCTTGCTGTGTATGTGTTTTGCATGTTGTGACTTGTTATGGCATGTGGGCATCCTTTAGCATCCCCGCTACCCCTGGGTTATAGCTGTGTTGATACCAGATTCAGATACCGCCCCAGCCCGGCGATGCCGTCCGCCTAGAGGACAATGATGGCTGACCACCATAATAATATGGTCCAGATTACCCTGCTTGCAGGGGCAGTTCAGTTCACTCTGCGCAGAGCCAGATTACCCTGTTTACAGGGGCAGACTACTCTGTGTTCGCTTGTGGCTGGGGGCTGTTCAGATAAACATTTTTATAAAATTACCCTGTTGCGTGTTTACACCAAGGGGCAGTTTCAGTCACAGATACAGTAGCAGATTACCCTATTGAGCGCTTGCGCCCAGAGGCAGGAGTATTCGGACTCAGACACAGTTCATTGTCAAAGGCCAAGGCCTGAGCTACGTACCCATAGGGGCCGGTAGGGGGAGATCACTGTTATCAGCTGAGTGGAGTGACTTATTTTTGGTTGGTTTAGACCCGGGTAGGGGTAAATAGATTGTTTTGTTGGTTGGCACCTTCCGGCTTATGGGGGTCGGTCAGCTATTGTGTGTGTTTATATGTATATCTATATGTGCTATTAGATACTGATAGACAGTAGGATGACACGTCATCAGGCACGCCCAGTTTAGTTACAGAATAGGTAAACTCTCCCCAGTTATCCTCAGCCAGATAGACTCAGCTACTTCCTGCTTATATGTCATGTTATTGTTTTTACCCATTTCAGTTGTATATTTCAGTTTGCTTTACATGCTTGGTACCTGTGGTACTCACGCCCATAGGGGCGCTGCATTGCTTGACTGCAGGTACACATAGACGAGGAGTCGATTCCTCATGATCCAGTCAGCAGATTTATCAGCTCCTATCCTCCGGAGCTAGACAGTCGGAGGTTGCTCCTATTTCCTTTTTTATTACAGTTGGGGTAGGTCGGGGCCCTGTCCCAACCATTCTATTATTACTTCCTAGAGGCTTGCAGTCGATATTTCCTGTGGTGGTGGAGCCGGTCGTGTGGGGCCGTGTATCTATATATGTGTTTAGTTGTTGATGTTGGCTGCGTGGGGCCTTCTTTGGGTTATAGTTAGTGACCTAGTCGGTCATAAATGTGAATAGAAGTTCCTTTGGATTATAGTGTCATTGTTCTGGTTAGCTGTTGTGCATTGTAGGTGGCTATAGGCCTAATCAGCCGGGGGCCATAATTATAGCCGCTATATGGCCGGTTCGTTTCTTGAAATAGAGCCAGAGTCAGCCAAAGCACCAGATGTGCTCAGGCTGGACCGTTTAGCATCCCAGAGTCTAGCAGGCACCAGGTGCCCGTCATACCCCCCTAGGTGGGGTGTGACAAACTTGGTATCAGAGCCAGGTTCGTGTCCCAGGTAGTCTGGAAGCCGTGCTAAGTAGATTCTTGTCTATGGATGTGTTGTGAACCACATACTATAGGCAGGAGGCTGCGAGGCATGATAGGATGCTTACTCTTCTTTCTCATTTAATCGTGTTATAGAGTGGTACAGTATAGGGTTGGGTCCCTAAAACTTATCATATTCTTTGTGTACAGATAAGAATGGAAAACCAGCGTCAACCTGCCATCGGCAGAAGAATAGACACAGCGGCAGGAGAAGGCACCAGCAGGATGCCTCACTTATAGCCAGATTCAGCTCGGTCTGAGGGCTATACGGAGGTGTCATCTCGACCCTCCCAGCAATCTCCGCCTCGCCAGACACCATTTGAGGCAGCACCGCCTCCCACAGCTCCTGTACCCACTTCATCTGATCAGGAGCTACGTGGTGCGGTGGTTATGTTATGCTAGGTGGGCTAGGTAGTTCCAAGGTTAGAGAATTCTTGGCATTGGGACCCCCTCTGTTTATAGGGTCAAATTCAGTGGAGGACCCTCAGGACTTTCTGGACCAGCTGCAGAGAATCTTTAGAGTCATGCACGTAACCCCAGCAGAATTAGTGGAATTAGCAGTGTTCTGGTTGAGGGATACTGCTGTTTTGTGGTACGAAAGTTGGGAGAGATCTAGGGGAAGAGATGCAGCCCCTCCTACTTGGTCCAGCTTCTCAGAGGCCACCCTGGACCACTACTTACCCCGGGAGGTCAAACAGGCCCGGATGGACCAGTTCTTACACTTAGAGTAGGGGGCCAGGAGCGTCTGTGAGTATTCTTTATAGTGCGACTCCTTATCCCACTATGCTCCAGCATTTATGGACAACATGTCGTCTAGAGTCCATCGCTTTATTATGGGCCTGAATTCAGATTACATAGAGACGTGCATGACGCCTACTTTGAGTGATGACATGGACATAGCTAGGGTACGGGCCTTCGCACAGACAATTGAGGGCCTGAGACAGCGACAGCAGGGCGACAGGCAGGCGACTTCATAGCAGCGCTGTAGAAACAGACCCGCTGAGATTCAGGGGGAAATCCCTAGGGGGCCGAGACCACAGTTTTTAGATAGGCCACCCAGATCTTTACCTTAGGTATAGCAGTAGAGAGGCAGATTTGTTCGTCGGAGTCAGTTAGAGTCCGGTAGCAGTTTACGGACAGTAGCATCACCTCAGCAGCGGAGGGCAGAATAGAGTATATTTGCACCTACCCCTTGTCCTATATGCCACCGACCCCATTATGGAGCCTACAGGCAAGGCTTCTCAGGGTGCTATTACTGCAGACAGGAAGGGAATTTAATGAGAGATTTTCCTGCCAGAGGACATGGTAGCCGGGATAGTCTGGATAGAGCATCAGTGGGTCCACGACCTCCCGCAGCCTCAGTAGGGCGCAGACCCTCAGGTTCAGAAAATAGAGGCCGAGGTAGATCAAGAGCCTCTGGCTCAGGTGCAGGCCCCAACCGTACCTATGCATTACCAGGGAGGCAGGATTCAGAGGCATCTCCCGACGTGGTCACAGGTATATTGATTATATGCTCATACCCTGTGTATGTATTGATTGATCCAGGGTCTACCTTGTTATATATTACACCATTTGTGGCCCAGAAGTTGGGTATTGAACCAGAATTGCTTCAACATCCCTTTTCAGTGCTTACACCAATCGGTGACTCGATTACAGCTAAAAGAGTTTACCGAGGGTGTACGGTAGAGGTTGCGGATCGCCAGACCACAGTAGACTTAATAGAACTTGAGATGGTCGACTTCGATGGCATTATGGGTATGGATTTGTTAGTGCCATGCTATGCCAATGTAGAATGTTGGACCAAGACGGTCCAATTTCACTTTCCGGGGGAAGCAGTGCGAGAGTGGAAAGGCAGCACAGCTACACCAAAAGGTAGGTTTATTTCCTACCTTCAGGTGAGAAAATTAATAGCAAAGGGATGTATTTACCACCTAGTTGGAGTCCAGGACGTTCGGGCGGAACCTCCGATCCTTCAGTCTGTTCCAGTGGTAAATGAATTCCCTGACGTATTTCCAGACGAGTTGCCTGGTATCCCTCCCGAAAGGGAGATAGATTTTGCAATTGACTTGTTGCCAGGGACTCAACCTATATCCATTCCCCCATATCGCATGGCACCAGCTGAGCTTAGAGAGTTGAAAGAGCAATTAAAAGATTTGCTCGACAAAGGCTTTATCAGGCCTAGTACTTCCCCGTGGGGTGCGCCAGTTCTATTTGTAAGAAAGAAAGATGGCTCACTCCGTATGTGTATAGACTACCGGTAGCTGAATAAGTTAATGGTTAAAAACAAATACCTGCTCCCTCGAATAGATGATTTGTTTGACCATTTGCAGGGGGCCAGATGTTTCTCTAAGATAGATCTGACGTCCGGATACCACCAGGTCCGAGTTCGTGAGAGGGACATTCCAAAGACTGCTTTCAGGACCAAATATGGTCACTTTGAATTTCTAGTCACGTCTTTTGGGCTGAAGAATGCTCCTGCAGTGTTTATGGACCTGATGAACAACATATTCAGACCGTATTTGGATCTGTTCGTGATAGTATTTATCGATGATATTCTGGTATATTCCTGTTCAGAGACAGATCACCAGAACCATTTACGAACGGTACTCCAGATCCTTAGGGACCGTCAACTGTACGCCAAGTTTTCTAAGTGTGAGTTCTGGCTGGACTCAATAGCCTTTTTGGGGCATATTATGTCAGATGCTGGTATACAGGTAGACACACAGAAGATAGCAGTAGTTAAGACCTGGCCTAGGCCTACCACTCCAACCAAAGTCCGCAGTTTTATGGGGTTAGCGGGATATTACAGGAGATTTGTTGAGGGATTCTCCACTATAGCGGCACCTCTGACCAAGCTGACACAGAAAGCACCGAAATTTCAGTGGACGGAGGCATGTGAGCAGTGTTTTCAAGAATTGAAAGACAGATTGACCTCCGCCCCAGTACTACAATTGCCAGAGGGAACATATGGGTATGTGGTGTATTGCGATGCTTCAGGCATTGGACTGGGTTGTGTGCTGATGCAGCATGGAAAGGTAATTGCTTATGCTTCTAGACAGTTGAGGAAGCATGAAAAGAATTACCCTACCTACGACCTGGAGTTAGCCACAGTGATTCACACTTTGGAAATCTGGAGGCATTATCTGTATGGCGTTCATGTAGACATTTTTACAGATCATAAAAGCCTGCAGTACATTTTCACACAGAGGTAGTTAAATCTGCGGCATCATCGCTGGTTAGAATTGCTAAAAGATTATGACGTAAATATTCTCTAAAACCCAGGGAGAGCTAATGTAGTAGTAGATGCCCTCAGTCGTAAGTCAATGGGAGTTTAGCGTATTTGCGACCCGAGAAGCGGGAGTTAGCGAAGGAAATTCATCAGCTAGCTCGTTTAGCCGTTCGAGTAGTAGAAACAGAAAATAACAGAGCGGTGATTCAGAACTTTGCTGTGTCATCGTTAGTTATAGAGGTAAAAGAACGGCAGTACGAGGACCCTGACTTAGTCCAGCTCAGAGATAGAGTTCAGAAAGGTAAGGAGCCAGATTTCCAAGTGACTGAGGATGAAGTGCTACGTTGTAAAGGCCGCCTCTGTGTTCTAGATGTTTCAAGGCTCCGCCAGCAGATTATGAATGAGGTACATTACGCCCAATATTCTCTTCACCCGGGTATGACAAAAATGTACCATGATATTAAGGAGAACTATTGGTGGTCAGGAATGAGAAGGGAAATTGCCAAATTTGTAGCCAGTGTCCTAACTGCCAACAGGTAAAAGCGGAACACCAGAAACCAGGCGGGTTAACTCAGGACATAGTTGTGCCTCTGTAGAAGTGGGAAGCCGTGAATATGAATTTTGTAACAGGGTTACCCTGTACCAGACGCAGAAACTATTCTATTTGGGTAATTGTTGACAGATTAACAAAATCATCCCATTTCCTGCCAGTACGAACTACATTCTTTGCTGAGGATTATGCTGAACTGTATATCAGAGAGATAGTCAAATTGCACGGTGTTCCGGTGTCTATTATCTCGGATAGAGGAGCACAATTTACAGTGAGATTCTAGCAGTCGTTCCAGAGAGTCCTGGGGACACAGATTAACTTAAGTACAACCTTTCATCCTCAGATAGACGGGCAAGCAGAACGAACTATCCAAACGCTCGAAGATATGCTACGAGTGTGTGTACTAGATTTTTGGGGTAGCTGGGATGAGCATCTACCGTTGATTGAATTTGCCTATAATAACAGTTCAGCTATCCAGATGGCGCCCTTTAAAGCATTATATGGGCGGAAATGTAGATCACCCGTCGGCTGGTTTGAAGTGGGGGAGACAACACTGATTGGGCCGGATATTATTCGTCAGTCAGAAGAGGCGATGAAGCTTATCAGGGAACGCCTACTGACTACTCAGAGCCACCAAAAGTCTTATTCAGATATGTGGCGCAGAAATCTAGAATTTGCAATGGATGACTGCGTATATTTGAAGGTGTCTCCGATGAAAGGGGTGATGAGATTTGGCAAGAAAGGCAAGCTTATCCCGAGGTTCATTGGGCCATATCAGATTCGGTGGAGAATAGGCCGAGTTGCATACGAGTTGAACTTGCCTCCAGAATTAGCATCTGTTCACTCAGTATTCCATGTATCTATGTTGAGGAAGTTCATAGGAGACCCTTCCACAGTTGTTCCAGTTCAGGATGTCCAGGTCACAGAAGAGTTAGCATATGAAGAGGTTCCAGTAGCAATACTAGGCAGACAGATCCGTAGACTGAGAATGAAAGATGTTGCTTCAGTCAAAGTATTGTGGCGTAACATGAACCGAGAAGAGATGACCTGGGAAGCTGAGGAGGACATGAAAGCCAGATATCCCCACCTATTCCAGACATAGGCAAACAGGAGGTATATTAGAACTATTTTTCCTTATGAATGCTTATACTTCATATATGAAAGCAGGGATTGATTATAGACAGTTATGAATGAATATTATTATTATATCGTGTGGAGTACCTGTATTGGACTTTTCTGCTTTTCAGGAATTTTGGGATAGTCCATATTACAGGGGAAACTCTGCCAAAATTTTTCTAGAAACAAGCTGAGTAAGTTGAGAAGTCCTCCAGGTAGAAGTTTACAATCGAGGACGAATGTTCTTAAGAGGGGGAGAATGTTACACCCCGTAAAATTTCCAATACATAGATGGCCTATTCGCGTGTTGGTTAAGAGTATTTGAAAGACATACATGCTAGAAAAAGGCCCGGGAAAAGACTAGACGAGAAACCTGTCGAACCATCGCGAAAGGAGCCGGGGCAGAGCCCCGCCGCGATGGCAACGTGTCACGGAGGTGGAGCCTCCGCGATGGCTCCTTGACACGTTGGCCCTGTCTAGATCCAAGTATATAAAGCCTCCATCTTCGGTTCATTTCATAAATATATCAAATTATTTCCAGAACTCGTGAGAAAATAGAGAGGGTGCGAAAGTACTATTAAATTATCGTCCGATTACGCCGTCAAACGCGTTCCAAATTCAAATTAACTCCAGATACCGACGTATTAAGCAGTAAGGAGCATTCCTACGGATTTAGTTTCGCGAAATTCGGCCGGCAAATCATCGTGCTACCGAACTAAGGTAAGTGAAATTGCTCCAAATTAGTGTCAATATACTCCTATCTCTAAAGTGAGTATTTCTCCCTTCTGGACTTTCGAGAAATAGTGAGTTTCCGACCGTTTTTTGATAAGCCAAAGTTTGGGCTATATATATATCGAAAGTGACGATTTCTTTCAGAATATTGGTGTATTTAGTTCTAATTGACATATATGTAAATGCAGTTGGGAGAAACAGCTGGAGTATTGACCGAGCTTCATCTGTTAGTCGCATAAACCGAGGTTAAGGTATGTAAAGCTATTCTTTCGGCAAGCCAGGAAGTACAGTCTAGAAAATAAATAGAATAAAGGCTATTAACAGACACCCATCGTAAAGGAACGATTTCAGTACAATTTCCAGCAAGCATGCTAGTATATCATTACGTATCATGCAATAATCAGAATAACGGATAGTCAGATAATTTCAGATAGTAATATGGTATCCGCTAGTAGATCAGTATGTTCTTACGTAATATCCAGAATGGAAGTTGTAAAAGCAGTATAATGAATTAGCAAGATTACAGATAGAATGTATTACATTTGTTGAGACTGTATCCGGTAATAGATGGCACATTTTATATTATTGAGCTATATCCAGTTATAGATGGCATGTTCTATGTTATTGAGTTATATCCAGATATAATCAGATCAGTAATCAGATACAGAAATAGCTTCAGACACCGATATAGCTCTAGATACAGATATAGCTCTAGAAACAGATAAAGGCCAGGTAGCAGTTAGCCCAACAATCAGAAACAGTGCAAAATAGAATATAGCATCAGTTGTTTTATACGGACTGGCCTTGAAATAAAAGAAGAGAATATAACTAGTATTTTTCATTTGAGCATGCTTGCTGTGTATGTGTTTTGCATGTTGAGACTTGTTATGGCATATGGGCATCCTTTAGCATCCCCGCCGCCCCTAGGTTATAGCTGTGTCGATACCAGATTCAAATACCACCCCAGCCCGGCGATGCCGTCCACCTAGAGGATGATGATGGCTGACCACCATAATAATATGGTCCAGATTACCCTGCTTGCTGGGGCAGTTCAGTTCACTCTGTGTAGAGCCAGATTGCCCTATTTACAGGGGCAGACTACTTTGTGTGCGCTTGTGGCCGGGGGCAGTATTAGATACAGATTTTTATAAAATTACCCTGTTGCGTGTTAACACCCAGGGGCAGTTTTAGTCACAGATACAGCAGCAGATTACCCCATTGAGCGCTTGCGCCCAGAGGCAGGAGTCTTCGAACTCAAACACAGTTCATTGTCTGAGGCCAAGGCCTGAGCTACGTACCCAGGGGGCCGGTAGGGGGAGTTCACAGTTATCAGCTAAGTGGAGTGACTTATTTTTGGTTGGTTTAGACCCGGGTAGGGGTAAATAGATTGTTCTGTTGGTTGGCACCTTCCGGGTTATGGGGGTCGGTCAGGTATTATGTGTATTTATATGTATATCTATACGTGCTATTAGATACTAATAGACAGTAGGACGACAAGTCGTCAAGCACGCCCAGTTTAGTTACAGAATAGGTAAACTCTCCCAAGTTATCCTCAGCCAGATAGACTCAGCCACTTCCTGCTTATATATCATGTTATTGTTGTTACCCATTTCAGTTGTATATTTTAGTTTGCTTTACATGCTCGGTACCTGTGGTACTGACACCTGTAGAGGCGCTGGATTGCTTGCCTGTAGGTACACATAGACGAGGAGTCGATCTCCTCGTGATCCAGTCAACAGAGTTATCAGCTCCTATCCTCCGGAGCTAGACAGTCGGAGGTTGCTCCTATTTCCTTTTTGATTACAGTTGGGGTAGGTCGAGGCCCTATCCCGACCATTTTATTACTCCATAGAGGCTTGCAGTCTGATGTTTCCCTGTGGTGGTGGAGCCGGTCGTGTGGGGTCATGCATGTATATATATGTTTAGTTGTTGATGTTGGCCGCGTGGGGCCTTCTTTGGGTTATAGTTAGTGACCTTGTCAGTCACAAATGTGAATAGCAGTTGCTTTGGATTATAGTGTCATTTTTCTGGTTAGCTGTTGTGCATTGCAGGTGGCTATAGGCCTAATCGGCCGGGGGCTGTAATTCTAGCCGCTATATAGACGGTTCGTTTCTTGAAATAGAGTCAGATTCAACCAAAGCACCAGATGTACTCAGATTGGACCGTTTAGCAGCCCAGAGTCTAGCAGGCACCAGGTGCCCATCATACCCCCCAAGGTGGGGTGTGACAGAGTTGACTCTGAATGACCGGCATCTAGAGCCGATGTCTCGCTCTGCTCTTATAAAGTGGGGAAATTCACCTGTGCCTCCCCTGCTGGTTGGACTGCTGAAATTGTGGTGGGAATCCTAGCTGAGCTTACTGGGTTCATCTTATCCCGAAAAGGCTTATGTCTGTAATCCTCTGGCCTCTAATCAACCGCTCCTCTCCCCGTCTTGGCACCCCTATCTCTATGCATAATCTGAATACAACACTAAGGAATGGGATAGTAGTGATCACCCCCACCTCCCGGTCTCATATCTCCTCTGTGATGATCCTCGGTATGTTGATGGAGTAACGGTACATGAGGCATGTCACCAAAGCTTCTCTATCAGCACTCAATGTATTATCGTTGACTGTGGGTGCTAGTCGGTGGCATACTAGTGTCCAATAGGCTTTTTCTATGAGATTGAGCTAGTTCTTTGTCACCTGGTTTCCACCAATAACCCATTCCGCTTCTTCCTTATTCTTAGAAATCACCCCTTCCAACCATTGCAGCTACCTCAGCCTTTCCTGCAAGCCCAGATTCCTGATCTGCTTCATTTCCTCCATTCTGTAGTCATACTTAGGCATCATCTGTGTAGGCATGAACTGTGGTCCATATATAACCCGAGAGATGGTTTTCTCTAATATGTCTACCTCTCATCCTCGAACCATCACACTCTCCAGTCGGGGATGGTCTTTTATTTTCTGCCCCTCCTTTCCCTTTAGCCTCATGGTGGCCAAATAGTTTGCATAGAACTCCTAGACCAATTCTACTGTATACCAAGCTGGAGTCTTGGCCATCCACTCGAAACCATAGAAACCGAATATCCACTTCATCTTCTCAAATTCATTCAGTGAGTTTGTGAGGATCCACGGTGAGAGAAATTCCCTACTCATAAATATCTCTAGCTCCTGACACTCTCCAACGAATTGTGCAGTTATCTCTGGGTGGGTTCTGTCTTGTGCAACATCTGGGGCATCAACTTATTCGTCGCTGCCACTTGCTTCACCTAATTGGGTCTCCTCAAACCCTTCTTCTGCATTTGAGTCATTTCCCCACATCTGGTTACCTTCTCTAACTCACTCCTCAGACTAGGGAGCTTGGGCAAATGTGGTAGTGGCTTCTTCGGATTGTGCTCTTTCTTTCGCCCTAGGGTTCTAGTTCCGTTAGTGTTTGAAGTGTCTACTTGGTAATCCTCAACCGAACCACTAGGGGAGTTTCCTGCTTTCCCAGCATTAGACTCAAATTTTTCATCAATTGATGACCTCCAGGTTGTTGCTTTGTATGCTTTTCGCTTCATTGTCACTGTTCCTGTAGAGAAGAAAGTCAGAATTCCATATTTTAGAAGAAAGAAAAAGAAAAGAATAGTCTCAAATTCTTATCACGGGTCGACAGTATGGGTCATACCCTGAAGGTACGACCCGTATGAAGACCCAGCAATTCTGTGTATATGTTACGGCTCATAGGTACGATTCGTACCACGACGGTATGACCCATACCCTAAGTCATCTGATGAAGCCTCACACTATGATTTCCTCTGTATTTTTCCACAACTCGTGGTACGACCCATAGGTCGATTCCACGAGTTGTAGTATGGATTCTTCTGGGTAGCCCTATTCAGTTCTGTGGTACGAATGCTCGGTACGACTCGTAGTGACAAACTACAAACCGTACTATGTTTCATACCATTTTCAATACTTAATTAATTTTATTCAATTTGTAGACGTTCTTTTTCACAATTTGGGTACTCAAATTTCCCCAGGTCTATGCATATCATTCAATCAATTAAACACAACTCTTCCCTCCCCTTTTTAATCAATACTCGTAACTCAAATTTTGAAAATTTAAATTCACAATTTTAACCCAACAAAGATATGATGTTTTCCAGTCCTTCATGGTTTGTTATCATCCCTGATCATTGTATTTTTGATATTCTTTGATCAAAAGAAATACTCACAGGGGTTTTAACAATGAATGCTTCAAGCAAGTTAAAATTTTGCGATTTTCAATGTGTTACTTACTTGTTGCTTCTTCGATTGATAATCAACATTTAGGGTTGAGGGGAACTTTGTTTGAGTAAGAACTTGCTCGATTCTTCAGTGGTTTGAGTTACAGGTGTGTGGGGAGAGTGAGTGTAGATCGTGAGTAGTGGGTTGTTTACATGGGAGAAGGGTCGGTTGAGGTATGCGATTTAAATCGGTAAGAGGGGCAGATTTAAAAATCTTGGGCGAATCGGGTAATATTGAAGTTTTTGACCTGTCGCTACTCGTACCACGTGTCGTAGGGATTCCCCACAACTCGTCCTCTGGACACATGCTTTAGAAAATTAAGAAACTTACCTAGAGACCTACAACTGCATCTTACGACTCATACCACGAGGGTAGGGGTCATACTATGACTCATAGATCTTCATCCCTTATGATTTGGTTAATTCACTGGCACAGTGAGCACTACCACTCGTATACATGCATCACGAGTCGTATGACCAACAATACCCTAAAATTCTACTCTAAATAATCTTGTTGAAGTTTACCACGGCTCCTGCTCGACTCGTATAGCCTTTCATGAGTCGTACTGAGAGACATAACAACTATGTTTCCAGTTTTATTCCACCTGTATTTGTCTTCCCTACACACTTAAACACACACTAATTCAATTACTTGGGTTGCCTCCCAAGAAGCGCTTCATTTAATGTCAAAACACGATGTATGTGGCTCGGTTACTCAGACTTCACCAAGCCACCACTTGGATTGCCTCCCAAGAAGCACCTGATTTAACGTCGCCGCACAACACAAGTCTCTTGATTACTTAGAATTTGTCAAGTGACTCATGCTCATCCTCCAGTGCTGAGATTACACTATACTCCTTGTGTTGCTACATTGTCCAATAGATGTTGAAAGTGACCTCTTCATTGTTTAGTCTGAACTTCAGCTGGCTAGCCTCCACATCTACTAGGGCCCTCCCGGTTGCAAGGAATGGTCACAATCCAGAATCACAAAGTCTGCTGGGAGTATAAATTTGTCTACCTTGAAAAGCACATCGAACAGGATCCCCACTAGCTTTTTAACAGTTCTGTTAGCCATTAGTAGCCGCATAGTGTTCGGTGTGGGGGCTCCCAAGCCCAATTTCTTGAACACTGCCAAGGGCATCAAATTGATGCTTGCTCCCAGATCACAAAGTGCCTTTGCAAACTCGACATTGCCAATTGTGCACGGTATAGAGAAAGAACCTGGGTCTTCCTTCATTTAAGCCAATACCCGTGTAGCTATGGCACTATAGTGACGTGCATTTTCTACCGGCTCATAGCTAACGGATCTCTTCTTAGACACCAAGTCCTTCATAAACTTCGCACATCCCAACATTCGTTCCAATGCCTCTACAAATGGTATTGTTATACCCCTGGAACCTAAGGATAAGACCCAGAAGTGAAAACGGAGAAAAACTGGAAATTCGCACTAGGTCACAGAATGACTCATGAGGTGAATCGTGAGGAGTGACCACGAGTCGTCAAGTGACTCCTGGTCATCTTTGTTAGTCAATGTCTGAGTGAGGAGGCCACGAGCTTGACCACGGGCCTGACCACGAGTTGTGGTCAGACCTCACGATTCGTGAGGTCACCCATGGTAAACCCTAGAGGATTGGCAATATTGATATAGGCAGTGTAGGCCACGGAAGGTGACCATGAGTCATGGTCTGACCTCACCACTCATGAAGTCACCTGTGGGATTCACTTGGTGTTTTGGGTAGTGGACTCAACGAATCAGGGCCACGAGTCATGCCCTGTGGCACCAACCCTTTAGGTCCTTTGTGAGGACTGGCGACTAGATATTTCCTATGTTTTAATGATGGTGTTTCTGTAATTTCCTAAGTCCCTAAGGCCTAAACTACGTCATTTTGGATATTTTCTGAGTGTGATAAGAGGATTTAAGTCCCTATTGTATGCCCATTCGCATGCAAAAGCTTAGAGAGGTTTTTGGGAGATTCAAGGTCATCTTCCCAAATTTTCTTCAATTTGTTTGTGGGTCCTCAAGGAACTTTAAGTCCATCTATTCCCAGGTATGTAGGGCTTTAAAATGGGTGGAATTCTTTCTCACCCATGCCCAATTTAAAGTGAATCGATGGATTCTCCGACTCAAATTCCATAGGGTTTTACCCAAAGTTTATGTCAATGTGATTTCTCCTTATAGGCATGTTTTAATTGAGTTTTATTTATTGAAATATGTGTTACACCCCAGAAATTTTTTTGATGATTATTTGATGGTTATATGTCATATTAAGTGAATCATGGGTCGTATGTTGTCCGTAGGAAAAGAGGGAAACATGTGCAAAGGGAAAAGCAAAGAGTATGTGAAGTTTGTAAATAAGGGTCAACTTTAAATGGTCATATCTACAAACATATACTGATACAGAAGTCCCATAAAATGTCAAATGAAAGATATTTGAGTGTAGTTTACAGTGAAAAAAACCGCTCGTCAATCAGAGTTAGGAGTAAGAAGTTATGCTCGTTTGAAGATAGCACTATCGGCTAGGAAAGAGCCTAGGGGCGCGTGCGCCGAGACAGGCAGGTAGCAGGTGCGCGCGCACGTACGAGGGCATGTCGCACGGGCGCCGCATGCGGGCGCCACCCAAACCCTTGCCACCCCGCCTATATGAAGTAAAACTGAGCTAGAATGCTCATTTTTACGCTGTTTTTAGTTGATATTTTTTTTCAGAATTCAGAGAATTCAAATCCCTATCACATGGCGAAAAGATATCCCAGGTAAGAAACTTCACTCTTGTCTCTTTTGGGCTTTTAAAAGAGAACCTTGGAAGGAAGTCATGACTTGTTGTTGTCTTGTGGTTGATTGTGGTATTGCTTCATTTTTAGATGATTCTAGGAAGAGGAAACAGTAGGAGTTTACTCCTACTTTAGCAGATAACATCTCCAAGAAAGGGTAAGTAATTCCCTTTTTGATTTCTTTATGTTTATGAGGTTATAACTTGGAGAATGTTGTAGTATTGTGTTGTTGTTTCTTTGTGTGTTTTTGTGGCATGTTTCTGTCTAATTTTTCCAGAACTTTGGTGAAGTGAAGTTTCTGCTTGTTGGGTTTGTAAATTGGACTTGGAAGGATCCTTACGGAGTAAGGTTGAAGGAATATTTTCGGCAAAATTAGAGTCGACGTTCCAAGGTATGTAAAGGCGTCCCTTTCCTTGTTTTTCAATCACGAAACTAAGTTATTGAAAGGAGTCAATATTCCTATGTTTTTAAAATCATATTGAGTCATGTATTATCCTTTCCAAAGGGTTGGAAATACTTGGCAAAAAGCTTGAATCGTTAAGAATGGTTGAAGCGAACAAATGTGAAGCGAAAGGTGTAATTTTTATACGATTGTTGCCGTAGTTCCAAATCGAGCTTGAAGTCCCCTTAACGTGGGCACCGTGAGCTGGTCCTTTGCAGTATACCATATATGTGATGTTTAATATATGTTAAGATCTTGTCACTTAGTGAAATTTGTAGGAAATGCTAAGACGACGACATGTAATTGAACTTAAGCTAAGAAGATGACACTAAGCTGATTGAGGGTAAACGAGCTTATTGAGATGACGTTTTAATAATATTGTTAATCCCTCCTATATGTTTATGTTTTAAATTGCTTAAGAAAAAAAGTAGATTTTTGTTTTTCCTCTTTAAAGCTAAGCAAGCAGCACGTAGCAAATAAGCTAAATCGATACATGTTAACGGGGAAAGCATGGCTAAGTTGTCAATTAGGCAAAGAGGTAAGTGTGTATAAGAATTGATGGAATAGTGAATATGAGGGTTAAAGACTTGAGTGTAGAGTGAATAATTTTTGGCAAAGAAGTTAACATAATAAGGAAAGTAGAGCTAAATATTTTTAAATTAGACGATACGGGTTACGATTGTGAACGAGGTAAGCAACAACTAGGAAGATTAACCCTGTTCTAAAGACATTTAGCAAAAGAGTTATAAATTAAGTTGTTTATGTTCGGTATGTGTTATGTTGATGAATAACCACTAAAGTGTTAACCTTCTACGAAATAATTAGAGTTGAACGTCTGCAAAATAGTAACTTAAGTTGAGAAGCTCTCTGCTATACCCCTAAAGGATTATGTTAAGTTATCTATTCTAAGTGTTGAAATTTTCTACCATGTCTAAAAAGGGTAATCCTAGGATCTTCGAAGTCACTTATGATTATGTAAGCTTTCTTAAGCTTCGCAGATAATTGCAAAGTTATGTTAGTCAATCCAGCATAACTCGAATTACGACTATATATCTTGATATACCTATAAGGACTCACTTAGAGAGTTACTCATGAGTTCCCAAGTTATAGAGCTCCAAGTATCAGATCCTTAAGTTATGTCTTTACGTCCCTAATTTATGTTGAAATGTGCTAGCTGATCTAAGAAGTTTTTGAGAGATCATATTTCGAGAATTATACTAATGTCTTAGTCAAGTATCTGATGTTGTATACAAGTCTAAGATCTCAAGTCTTTATATGTCTTCCCCGTAAGAAGTCTTAATGTGTACGATTTTCATGTTATAACATACAGTTGAATTCTTTCAGTTATATTAGTCATGCATCTTTATGTTTAGCTCTTGTTGAGTTATCAGTTGAATTTCCTAATTTCAGAGGGGAGATTCTCCATGGTACTAATATTCCTAATGTCTAAGTAAGAATAAGTGCAGGCTATGATAATGATGAGTTAATCTCAGAACTTTGAATACCAGGAAGTCTCTTAGAGGTCACCTAGTTAACTAAATATGATTTATACATTATATAGAAGTCTTATACATTGTATGTTTGTAGTTCAGTTCTCAGCTCTATGTATATGACAAATAACTCCAAGTTCCTAGTTATAATTTCCATGTTTTCCTGCAAATAAGTCAAATGAATTAAGAACTATAAGTGCTTATCTACATGATAAATTTGGCAATGAAATTCCAATGTATAGTTGCTGATACAGGTTAAAGAAACCACTTGGTAGGCAGTATATATTTGTAGTTCCCAAATGTTAAAGAGTTCTGTAGAAATGAGCTCTATGTGTTTCTATTCAAGTAATATGTTCAATTGGTAGGATTATTTGTAGGACATTGTTTGTGAGCCTACAAAAGTTCTTATGTTGTCTAAACCTCTTAAGGTCCTTCAAGTAACTGAGTCGACATGTTCAAGTATAATTTGACAACTTTACGTGATATATCTACATATTTTCTAGCTTTATATGATATGGGTGCTCACTTGCATTTATGGGTTACGAAAGAGGCCTATTCCGGCCACAGATTTAACATTTGTCATTTATATTTCATACTTCTTATATTGACTCAATACAAGCCATATCGACCCTATTTATGATTATGATTGAGAATTATTTTTATTTTACTCCGGTCTGGTACATCGGTTTTAGATATGTATATTTTGCCCCAGCGTGGTACATCAGCTGGAGATATTTTTATGTTACCCCGATGTGGTACATCGGCTCGAGATATATTTATGTTACCCCGGTGTGGTACATCAGCTGGAGATATTTTAATTTTACCTCGGTTTGCTACATCAGCTGGAGAAATTTTTATTTTACCCCGATGTGGTACATTGGCTGGAGATATTTTTATTTTACCCCGGTGTGGTACATTAGCAGGAGATATGTTTATGTTACCCCGGTGTGGTACATCGGCTGGAGATATTTTTATTTTACCCCGGTGTGATACATCCGCTAAAGATACTTTTATTTTCCTCAGTATGGTACACCGACTAGTCGAATTTCATATATGGATTTATGGTTGGTTACAGTTATAGTTTTTCTTGTGAATTTTATATATGACAATACGCATGATGGAAAGTTTCGTATTATTTCTTCAAAATCATGTGTCAATCTTTTTAAATCTAAATTGCCCATTTATGGAAGTTCATGGAAATTATGACTTATGATGAATATTCATTATTTTGAGTTTATCGATTATGGAAATTCATGAATCCAAGTTACCCATATTTATGAGCATATTTTGAAAGAATTGTGTATGATGAAGCATTGGGTAATGTCCATATGATGAAGAATGAATTACGATTTATGAAACGAATTTCACGATTTATCGATTTATGATGTTGGCCGATGATAAGGGCTTTGATTCTTGGCTAAGCATGTTTTAAAGTGGATCAATGATGATAAATGTTATATCTTAGATAATGAATTTTATGCATGATGTTAATGATTTATCTATGAGCCCATATGCATGTTTTTTGGAGTTGTGTCTAGCACCGAGCAGCCCGGTGTTCAAAGGAGTACACCAGTGTCTCATAGCCACGTGTCACCTTGGGTTGTAAATTTATGATATATTGATAATGATCCCCTAAAATGTGATATCACTCCTTATGCACGACCCTCGCCTGTCAAGCCAGGGTCGGTTCTACCCACTCGAGCGAGACAGTTCAGCATCATGAAAGGCTCTACCATAATTGTGTTGGTTATGACGAATCCTCCCATTGTTCCACACGTTTTATGCATTTTTACGTTTATGTTATTCGCTCAATTTATATTATGATAAAGTTATTTACGATTACTATAATGAATGTTTTTTATTATGATAAAGTTATTTACGATTATGATAATGAATGATTATGAATGATTTGAAAGCCTTGAGCCTTATGTTTTATTATGAAGATTCTTATATAAGCATGATGTCCTTATCCTATGTCCATTTATGAGTTTACTTTACTTTTAAAATGTCTGTTTTACTTACCTTGCATACTAGTACATTCCATGTATTGACCGCATACTTTCTATGTTGTATCGTTTCATGATACAGGGTTCAAATTTTAGGCTCATCCTCATCCTTAGTACATCCTAGCCTACGATATCATCTTGTTTGCGAGTCCTCATGTTCTGAGGGTTGTTTGATGAACTTTCTTATAGATTATGTTTCAGTATTGCTGGAGTTAGTTAGGGATGTTGTCCTATCAACCCATCTTACACACTAGAGGCTTTCAGACAAATGAGTAGTATTCAACTTATGTAAATGTTGGTACTTCTTGATGCTATGTCATGGTTACGTTTTCGTGATGTTTTATTCTTAATATTCCATTTATATAATTGAGATAAGTTGAATGCATGTGCCACGGGTTGACTTTGGGTCTCTCGGGGCCCCCTGTCCCGTGTCTATGATCCGGGTGTACGTTCGGGTCATGAAAAACTTGGTATCAGAGCCATAGTTTTGAAGAGTCCTAGGGTGTCTGAAAGCCACGTCAGGTAGAGTCTTTTTCATAGGTGTGAAGTGCCCCAAACCTATGACGAAGAGGCTACTAAACGTTCTAGGAAATGTTCCCTTCTTTCAAGTTCTATTTCATGTGATGAAAAGCCTTTCCATCCTTCTAATTCGTGCAATTCGCGATTGCAGAATTATGGCTCCTAGGAGAATGAACAGAAGGAGGAATGGAAATGATGAAGGCCACGGAGATGGAAATAACCATGGGCATCATCAAGTCCCACCTATTTCGGATCCCCAGGCACCACACCCAACTGCCCATGCCCAGTTTCAGGCGGCGATTCAGATGTTGGCGCAGACCTTGACCGCTCAGGTCAATTAGCAAGCTAATGCACAAGTTTCACAGAATGGCAATACAATGACGACTCGGATTACAGACTTCTTGAGGGTGAACCCTCCTAAGTTCACAAGATCGAAGGTGTATGAGGACCCACAAGAGTTTATTGAAGGAATGTTGAAGGTCACTCAGGTTATGGGTGTGAAAAATGGGGAGTGTGTTGACTTGGCTTCTTACAAGCTAAGGGAGGTTGCTCATATTTGGTACAAGCAATGGAAGGATAGCAGGGCAACGGGTGAGGGCCCTATCAGTTGGGATAAGTTCCACATGGCCTTTCTTGACAGGTTCTTCCCTCAAGAGATGAGAGAATTGAAAGCAGCTGAGTTTTTTAACCTCAAGCAAGGAAAGATGACAGTGCTGGAGTATTCATTTGTGTTCACTCAGTTGTCAAAGTACGCCCCAGAGTTCGTGATGGATCAGAGGGCGCGGGTGAGGTGATTTGTTCATGGCATCGCCAGTTATTTAGACAAGGATTGCAGGACTACCATGCTTCATCAAGATATGGACTTTCCCCGCATAGTGTTATACGTCCAGCAGATGGAGGCGGCTCATGCGAGGGAGAGGGAGGCAAGGAGAGCTCGGATATATAGTTGTGGGTTTTCACATCAGAGGTCCGGCGGTGGCCACCGTCCATAGTTTCAATAGAGGTTACTAGCCCTAGCACCATCATCAGCTAGTGTTCCATCTAGAACCTGGGTGATCAGAGGACCAGGGCTTCAGGGTCGAAGGATCAAAGGGGCACCTAGTTAGATTTTACCTCTCCAGCCTGCGGGATGTGCGACAAGAGTCACACCGAGGAGTTCGTGCTCGACTTGGATGTCTGCTTCGAGTGTGGTAGATCAAGGCACATGTGCCGAGCATATCCATATGCTAGATAGTTTGATGATAGGGGTTGAGCACACACCACCAGGACAGCAGTAACTCCAGCATGTTTATCTCCACAGGGAGCATCTTCTAGTAGGGGTGGCGGTCAACGCCAAAACCGATTCTATGCCCTTTCCTCGTGCTAGGAGCAGGTGACTTCTCCAGACGTGTGCTATGTTGCTTGTCTTTCATATTGATGTTTATTCTTTGCTAGACCCGAGAGCTACATTGTCTTTCATGACTCCTTACATTGCTAGTAGTTTTGGAGTTAGTCCTGAAATTCTGTCAGAACCATTCTCCGTATCTACTCCAGTCGGTTATTCAGTTATAGCTAGGCGGGTATAGAGTGGTTGACCCATTACTGTGTTGCATAAGGTTACCTCCGCGGATTTAGTAGAGTTAGCCATGACTGAATTTGATGTTATTCTTGGTATGGATTGGTTGCTTGCATGTCATGCTTTGATTAATTGTAGGACCTGTACCGTTGAGTTTCATTTTCTGGGTGAGTCAGTTTTCGAGTGGAAGGGTAGTTCGGTGGTGCCAGCAGGTTGGTTTATTTCCAATATTAGGGCTAGTAAGATGATCTCTAAGGGGTGTATGCACCACCTAGTTAGGGTTAAGGATGTGGAGTTTGAGACCCCGACTATTCAATCAGTACCAGTAGTGTGCGAATTTTCAGAGTTGTTTCCCGAGGATTTGTCAGTTGTTCCTCTGGAAAGGGAAATTGATTTCAGTAATGATCTATTGCCAGATACACAACAAATATGTATCCCTCCTTAAAGGATGGCTCTAGCCGAGCTAAAGGAATTGAAGGATCAGTTAAGGGATTTATTGGATAAGGGCTTCATCTAACCGAGCCAGTCTTCATGGGGTGCACCAGTTCTATTTGTTCGAAAGAAGGACGTTTCCCTTCGCATGCGTATTGTTTATCAGTAGTTGAACAAGGTTACCATCAAGAACAGGTACCCCTTACCTAGGATCGATGATTTGTTTGACCAGCTTCAGGGTGCCAAGTGCTTCTCCAAGATTGATCTCAGGTCGGGGTATCACCAGCTCAGAGTGCGGGAGATTCACATCCCAAAAACCGCTTTCAGGACTCGGTATGGTCACTACGAATTTTTTGTTATGTCTTTCGGGCTAATCAATGCTCCTGTAGCTTTTATGGACCTGATGAATAGGGTGTTCAAGCAATATTAGGATATGTTCGTGATTGTGTTCATCGATGACATCTTCATATACTCTAGGAGCGAAGAGAAGCATACCACTCATTTGAGGATAGTGCTGCAAACTCTCAAGGATCGTCAGCTGTATGCAATGTTTAGTAAGTGTGAATTTTGGCTAAACTCGGTAGCCTTTCTGGGACACGTATTATTAAGAGAAGGCATAAGGGTAGATTCCCAAAAGATTAAAAAGGTGAAGAATTGTCCTAGACCAGTGAATCCTTCAGAAATTTGATGTTTCTCTGGCCTAGAAGATTATTACCGAAGTTTTGTGGAGGGTTTCTCATCTATTGCGGCACCTTTGACTAAGTTTACCCAAAAAAGGTGAAATTCCAATGGTCGGATGCTTGTGAGAAATTCTTCCAAGAGTTGAAGACCCGACTCAATTCAGCACTAGTGTTGACCTTACCCGAGGGTACCAATGGCTTTGTTGTCTTATGCTCCGAGAGTCGGACTAGGATGTTTGTTGATGCAGCGTGGGAAGGTAATAGCATATGCCTTGAGACAGCTGAATGTTCATGAAAAGAATTACCCAACCCATGATCTTGGGTTGGCTGCAGTGGCGTTTGCATTGAAGATATGGCGGCATTACTTTTATGGGGTTCATGCGGATGTATTTGAGGATCATAAGAGCTTGCAATATGTGTTCACACAGAAGGATCTAAATCTTCGGCAAAGGAGGTGGTTGGAGTTACTTAAGGACTATGACATGAGTGTCCTTTACCACCCAGGGAAGGCTAATGTTGTTGCGGATGCACTTAGCAAACTTTCCATGGAAAGTGTGTCCCACGTGGATGAGGGAAAGAAGGAGTTGGTGAAGGATATCCACCGACTCGCAAGGCTAGGAGTTAGATTGATCGACTCGGCCAATGGCAGTATTGTTGTGCATAACGGGTTAGAACTATCCTTGGTAGTTGATGATAATTCCAGGAGAGATGAGGATCCAATATTGAGGAAGCTGAAGGAGGCAGTGCAGATTCAGAAGGTGGAGGTCTTCTCCCAAGGGGGAGATGGTGTGCTACGATACTAGGGTCGACTATATGTTCCGGACGTTGTTAATTTGAGAGTTCATATATTGCATGAGGCACATGGTATCAGATATTCTATTCATCCAGGATCCACAAAAATGTGTCGGGATTTGCGAGAAATCTATTGGTGGGATGGTGAAGAAAGATATTGTGGAGTTCATAGCAAATTGTCCAAACTTCCAGCAAGTGAAAGTCGAACATAAATGGTCGGGAGGCGTACTTCAAGATATCAGCATTCCCACGTGGAAGTGGGAAGAGATTAATATGGATTTTGTTACAGGCCAACCTCATACTCGCCAGCAATACGACTCCATTTGGGTTGTGGTTTACAGGCTAACCTAGGTTGCACATTTCCTACCTGTCAAGACCATGGATTCAAAGGATGATTATGCGATGTTGTATATTCGGGAGTTGGTTGGACTTCATGGGGTGCCCTTGTCTATTATCTCAAACCGAGGTACTCACTTTACCTCCCAATTCTGGCACTCTTTTCAAAAAGGGCTTGGGACACAGATTAAGCTCAGTACAACCTTCGATCCGCAAATAGACGGCCAGGCAGAGCCAACCATTCAAGCCCTTGAGGATATGTTGAGGGAATGTGTTATTTATTTTAAAGGTAGTTGGGATGATCATTTTCCCTTGATCGAGTTTGCTTATAATAACAGTTACCACTCCAGTATCCAGATAGCACCGTTCGAGGCTCTTTACGTGCGGAGGTATCGATTCCCATCGTATGGTTCAAGGTTGGTGAGGCAGCTATTATAGGACCAGATTTGGTTCATGAGGCAACGGTGAAGGTTCAGTTGATAAGGGACCAGTTGAAAACCACTCAGAGTTGTTAGAAATCATATGTTGATGTGAGGAAAAGAGGTTTTGAGTTTGATGTGGACGACTGAGTATTTATAAAGGTATCTCCATGAAGGGGGTCATGCGGTTTGGAAAGAAAGGTAAACTTAGTCCCCGCTATGTTGTCCCCTATCGGGTTGTTAGAAGAGTTGGTAAGGTGGTGTATGAGTTGGACTTGCTCTCGGAGCTATCTTTGGTTTATCCCGTCTTTCATGTGTCGCTTTTGAAGATGTGCTTGGGTGATCCAGCCTTGGTAGTTCCAGTAGACAACATTGGAGTGAAGGACAACCTCAGATTCGGAGGCTGAGGAACAAAGAAGTAGCTTTAGTTAATGTATTATGGAGAAATCAGCATGTTGAGGGAGCTACGTGGGAAGCCGAAGCAGATATGATAGCTAAATACCCTCATTTATTCCCTACCGGCTCCATTTCAGTTTGAGGTATCATTTTTGCCCTAAACCTTTAATCAGCTTTCCCCGTTCAGTTCATATGTACAAGTTTGTTTTATGATATGGTAAATGTATGTGATGTCTGAATTCAGTTTAACTATGTAGTTCCTTTAGGAGGTAGTCATTCTGTCAGTTTTCGACTTAAATGATTGGTAATCACATATGGTGATAGATTGTTTCTGAGTTTTCTACATGTTTCTAACATTTGAGGATGAATTTTCCCAAGGGGGAGATGTTGTTATACCCCGGGAACCCAAGGATTAGACCCGAAACAGAAAATGGAGAAAAATTGGAAATTTACACCAGGTCACAGAACGACTGGTGAGTTAAGTCGTGAAGTGACTTGTGGTTAGCATGGTTGGGAAAAGTTTGAGCGAGGAGCCGACAGGCCTGACCACGACTCACGACTCGTGTGGTCACCCATGGTCAACCCTGGAGGATTGACAATATTAGGATGGGCAGTGTAGGCCACGGAAGGTGACCACTAGTTGTGGTCTGACCTCACGACTCGTGAGGCCACCTGTGGGGTTCTCTTGGAGTTTTGGGCAATGGACTCAACGGATCAAAGCCATGAGTCGTGCCCTGTGGCAAAAACCCGTTAGGTCCCTCGCGAGGACTGGCGAGCACAGATTTCCTACATTTTAATGAGGGTGTTTACATAATTTCCTAAGTCCCTAAGGCGTAAACTACATCGTTTTGGATATTTTCTGAGTGTGATAAGAGGAGTTAAGTCCCTATTGCATGCCAATTCTCATGCAAAAGCTTAGAGAGGTTTTTCGGAGATTCAAGGCCTTCTTCCTCAAATTTTCTTCAATTTCTTTGTGGGTGCTCGAGGAACATTAAGTCCATCTACTCCCAGTATGTAGTGTGTTAAAATGGGTGGAATTCTTCCTCACCCATGCCTAATTTCAAGTTAATCCATGAATTCTCCTACTCAAATTCCATGAAGTTTTACCCAAAGCATGTAAATGTGATTTCTCCTTAAGGGTATGTTTTAGTTGAGTTTTATTTATTGAAATATGCATGATGGGCAGGTTTCATATTATATCTTCAAAATCATGTTTCAATCTTTTTAAATCTAAATTTTCCATTTATGGAAGTTCATAGAAATTATGACTTATGATGAATATTCATAATTTTGATTTTATTGATTATGGAAATGCATGAATCCAAGTTACCCATTTTATGAGCATATTTTGAAAGAATTGTGTATGACGAAGCATTGGGCAATGCCAATATGATTAAGAATGATTTACGATTTATGAAACGAATCTCACGATTTATCGATTTATTATGTTGGCCGATGAAAAGGGCCTTGATTCTTGGCTAAACATGTTTTAAAGGGGAACAATGATGATAAATGTTATATCTTAGCTAATGAATTTTATGCATGATGTTAATGATTTATGTATGAGCCTATATGAATGTTTTTGGGAGCCGTGTCTAGCACCGAGCAGCCCGGTGTTCAAAGGACTACACCGGTATCTCACAACCACATGCCATCGTGGGTTGTAAATGTATGATGTATTGATAATGATCCCCTCCAATGTGATATCACACCTTATGCATGACCCTCGCCTGGCAAGCCAAGGTCGACTCTGCCCACTTTTGCGAGAGAGTGGGGCATCATCAAAGGCTCTACAATGATTGTGTCGGTTATGACAAGTCATCCCATCGTTCCATATGTTTTATGCATGGTTACGTTTATGATATTGGCTCAAGTTATATTATGATAAATTTATTTACGATTACGATAATGAATGATTATGAATGATTTGAAAGCCTTGAGCCTTATGTTTTATTACGAAGATTTTGATGTAAGCAAGATGTCCTTCTCCTATGTCCATTTATGAGGTTACTTTACTTTTAACATGTCCACTTTACTTACCTTGCATACTCGGTACATTTCACGTACTGACAACATACTTTCTTTTCTGTATCATTTCATGATACAGGGTCCGGATCTCAGGCTCATCCTCATCCTTAGTACATCCCAGCCTATGATATTAGCTTGTTGGTGAGTCCTCATGTTCCTAGGGACGTTTGATGAATTTTCTTATTGATTATGTTTCAGTATCGCTCGGGGTAGTTGGGGATGTTGTCCCATCAACCCATCTTACGCCCTAGAGGCTTTTAGAAAAATGAGAAGTATTCAGCTTATGTAAATGTTGGTACTTGTTGATTCTATGTCATGGTTACGTTTCCGTGATGTTTTATGCATAATATTCCGTTTATTTAAATGAGATTAGTTGAATGCATGTGAATGAGTTGACTTGGGGTCTCTCGGGGTCCCTTGTCCTATGTTTACGATCCGGGTGTACGTTCGGGTCGTGACAGGTATGTTCAAAAATAGTTGTTTAAGTATCAAAAGGAATTTTTGGAACTTAGCATTTTCTGCCTTATTCTTCGTTCTTTGAGTGAATGGTGGCAGTGGTCATGGGATAGCTCTTTGCACTTGAGTTCCTCCTTGATCAATGGCAGGTTCCTTTTCCTCTATCGAGGCCTCTGGTAACTCAATGCTTTCCATCTAAGCACCCTTATCACTTTCCTCAATAACCCCCTCTTTCTCCCGTGCAACTACAATCGGGAAAGGGGGGTTAACTATGGGATTACAACTCCTAGTCATCGCCGCCATGCAGTGGCCATCATTCTTTGGGTTTTGGACGGTGTTGATAGGAAGTGTACCCTTTTGTCTAGGGTTCAATGATGCCGACAGTTGCCCAAGTTATGGCTAGATTTGCTTGATGGTGGTTGCATGAGACTCCACTCTCTAGCCTATGCTTTATATGTCGCTACAAATCTCCTTTAATTGCTCATCAATGGACCTCTCCTTCTTTAGCATCTAAGCCATCATGCTCACCAATTTCGATTGCCAGCCTCCCCCTCTCATGCATTAGGAGGCACATAAACTCCAGCCAGGTCATTGTAGCAGCCATAATTTCTTCTCCGATCATTATCGCGCTCACGACCGCGGCATTGTATTGGTTCCGACCTTGGTTTCCAGAACCTTTCCACCAATTGTCTTGTCCGGAACCTTTGGTGTTGGCTCGGAAACCCGCCACTTGGCTATCCAGGAAATTTGCCTCTTCCTCAAAATCCAATTAATCAGCTCCCGGCTCCATTCCTTGAGTTCCCACCGCATTTACCTTTTTGGCTCCTTCTACCATGATGTTCATTGTAAGAAAATCCAATGATGTACGCATGTGAACCAACTCTTGATCGTGTTTTCTTCCTTCCAACGTTGGTCTGTAGTAAAACCAACAGTATATATATCGACCACTGCATCAGTCTCCGTTATATGCCATGCCCTGTTCAACTTGGTCACCCTGTCAAGGATAGTAGCAACTTTCTCCCAGGTGTGACTCATCAAGTCTCCTCCTTCCACCGTGTCCGCTACAACTTTTGTGCTATTATTTAGAGACCTGTAAAAAAATTCCAACAAAATATCATCTGGGATCTTATGGTTCGGGCACTGGTCAACTTCTTTTTGAACTGCAACCAGGTTTCATGAACTGCCTCTGTCTTGATTTTTTGGAAGTTGTAGATATCATCTTTTAGTTGCAACATTCTATAGGGAGGAAAGAATCTCTCCAAGAACGCCTGTTTGAGTTCCCTCTAGTTGGTTATGGATTCGTTGGGCAACTCCGATAACCATAAAGTGGATTCCCCTGATAGAGAGAAGGGGAAAAGTATAAGCCGTATGGTGTCCTGACTAACTTCGGGCAACCTGTATGCCTTGCATATTTCACGCCCCAAAGTTGGGGTAGGGCGCAACTGGCACTCGATTCATGATTGATTGAAAAGCCAGCTATATAGCATCTATAAATGTAAAACTAAGGCTGACCAACCCACCTATCACAACCAACCAAGATAAATACTGTACCCATAATGCCTTGATGATAATAAATGTGCAACCTGGAAAGCTGACAAGTCTACAATAAAGCTAAACATAGCAATGGAAAGCATACACGACTACACAACCAACACTTCTACATTAACTAGTCCACATCAGCCTATACAGAGTAAACAAACTAAAATTCACGGGACAAGGCCCTGGCCTACCCATGCTATACACAAAACTCAAAATAGTCAAAGCTAGGACATGGCTGCTGGAAAAAAGGAGCAAACCACTATTCCGCTGAAATCTAGCTCCTACAGCGTCCGATGATCTGAGCCTCAGCCTATACCTACAACACGATTGCAGGAAGGGTCCCAAGATGAAGGGACGTCAGTATGAATAAAATGTACTGGTATGTAAGCTAAAAAATATAAACATGTAAGATTAAAATGATAACTTGGCAAAAAATAAGGAGTAGTAACAACCTAAAATCCTGAAAACAGAAACCTGACAATAACTCATTATTGAAGTGTAAATGCAACCATATAATGCAAAAAAAAGACTATAACAGAAATGCCAGCAGACAATATCTCATAAAATCTATATAAAATTCGTCCAACTAATGTACTACACTGGGGTAAATATAAATACCTTCAGCCGATAAATACCACACCGGGGTAAAATTCGTCTAGCCAATGTACCACACCGGAATAAAATAACAAGACCGCTAATCGGTGTACTACACCAGGGTAAAATCAATAAATCTTAAAAATCATAAATGGAGCCGATATGGCTAATACTAGACCAACTTAATACATACAACATAGGAATGACGATTACCAAACATGTGGCCTGCATAGGCCTCCTTCGTGATGCATAACTGCAAGTGGGTACATATAACATGTAAAGCTAGAAATTAGAACTTAAATGCATGTATTCTAAACTTGTATGAATCATAAGGAACTGCGGATGACCTAAGAGTTTCAACAAGATTTATAGATCGTGTTCGAAGGACATTAGAGCTCGGAGACTCGCTAGCTTGTTGTTCGACTTAAGGGAAAGGGATTATGAAATCTCCCCTTGGACTGACCTATTTCATAGCATACACATAAGATAAAGGACAGCCATAACTTGGCAATCCTAATTCATTAAGCTAGTTTACCCTTAATAGCTTGCGATGTCTTTACTTGGCTTAAAATCGTTTACACGTCATCATCTTGGCTCTTTCACCAATTTCGGTTAGTAAACAGACCTTTAAACACATTTAACATCACATATATATATATATATATATATATAAATAACAGACATTAAGGACCAGTGTACAATGCTCACACTAAGGGGTCTCCCACTCGATGTACAACTACGACAACAATCAACACAATAGCACACTTAAAATGCCCCACTTTGGCTAGGCATAATCTTTAACATTTAACATGAATAAAACATGAATCTTTAAATATTAAATGAATCTTAACATACTGCCTCAAAACTTGTAAATAGGTTGCTGGCTCATTCAATTCACAAAGCACAAATCATGCTTAAAAAAGCGATAGACAGGGCGCCTTACACAACTTTCTCCGATGAACTTTTCTCTAGCCAATTTTCTATTTCAATCATCAGATTTAAACCTCCTTACTGCAGTGGTTTTACAGGAAAACAAAAAAATTAATCTGTAGGACAAAATTCAGCCCAAAATAACTAGCCAAAGGCATTCACAGTAGCAATAACAACACACGACAACATCAAAAACATTTAGCCATTTTCTCAACTAGTTTTAACTAACTTTTAAGGGAGAAAATTTTTACCTTAGTTTTTCTGTAATTCTTCACCTCTATATGAATTATAATTCCAGCAAAAGAAACAGCCAAAAAGCCTAAGGGAAATGAGCAAAACTCAGCTTACAAATAGTCTATCGGCAGCTCACTTAGCTGCCAATTTCATGATTTTTGCTTTGCAATTTGAAAGGTTTAAAATGTGCGAAATCCTTAACTTTTATCCTTTTTTCAACACCTACGAAAAAATGGATATATAGGAAGTCCTAATGGATTTTGAAACGCAGAAAAACTCTTTCAAAACCTTGCCAAGACGAGCTCTAAAACAGCCCCTAGCACACTTGGCAAAGTAATCTCAACTTATCTTGTGATTTTCTTGAACTCTGCTTGATGTTCCTCCTTGTTTTTCTTTGTCCTAGCTTCTGAAGTTGAGAGAGAAATGGAATTTAGCAAGATGGTTGACTTTGATTTAACTAAAAATATTTCTTACAAGTGAAAAATCAGATTTTAAGTAAATAGGGCAGTGGAGGCGCTAGGGTGTCATGCCCGTGTCACCGCTCATGATGCTTTGGTAAAATGCCATAACTTCTTACTCCAAACTCCGATTGACAAGAGGTTTGTTGTTCTGACAACTAGACTCAAAGACCTTTAATTTGATATATTGTGGGGCTTCTAATTCATTATATATTGGGATATATGGTCGTTTAGTGTTTACCCTTATTTATAAACTTCACATACTCTTTGGTTGTCCGTTCATACACATTTCCCTTGTCATCTACGGCCAATATACAACCTGTCCTTCCCTTAACCTAGCATACAAACATCAAATAATCACCAAAAGAATTTTTCTAGGGTGTAATAGCATATTCCTATGAAGTTCATCAAGTGTAGGTTGGCGTCATCCACTGCATGACCAATGAACACCCCTTTCATGTTTAGCAATTGAATCATGGTGCTCGTAATATAGATTTGTCCCCAGCAGGCAGTGGTGGTGGCACAATTGCTCCAGTTGACCCAACATCATCGATGTCTGGGTCCTCATCTACAAAAAAATGAGGGACAAGTCTAGATTGCCCCTCCCTTGTCAAGCAGCATTAACTACTTTTTCTCTAACATCTTCAGCATCCTGAAGTGCAGCTTTCCGAGCTAGCTCAGCTTGCCTAGCTTCTTCAGCTATGCGGGCATCTCTTTATTCCTGGTTCTCTATTCTGTGCAGTGTTCATTCAATTTTTGGGTTCAACTGAATTTGGGGATCTCCACTACTCCGAGTGCTTGGCATTCACCGGAAGACATCCTGTGGGTATCAAAAACAAAAAGAAAATGTAATAAAGGAAATAACTACCAAAAAAGTCAAATAAAAGAAAACAATCTAGTCTTAGCCGTAGTCCTCAGCCGCGGTGCCACTTTTTGATAACGCTCAAACCATACCTCCTACCAAAGTATGAAGCGGACATGATAAATAAAGAACCCAACGAAGAGGTTGGGGTCGAACCCACAGGGAATAGGGAAGAGCTAGACTACAGCCGGTAAGTGAACTTGTTAGGTAGTTGCTCTAAATAGGGGGTTTTAAAGGAAGCAATAATTAAAAAAACACAGTCAAAACTGTGACGACCCAAATGGAGGCCCGGATCATACACACGGGACAAGGGACTCCAAAAGACCCCAAGTCGACCCATGGAATAAGCATACAACTAACTCCCTAAATAAACTAAAGAAAAAATGAATATAACCTCAGCGGAAGTCTAAACAACACCACACCAGTATAACATCCGAAGCTACACACATGTAAGTCTGAAAAGCCTCTAGTCTGGATGAGTTGATGGAACAAGACCCCAACTAACTCAATAATACTGAACGAAAGAAATACATAAAGAATTGAACGTCTAGCCCTCGAAGGATGAGGACTGACCAATCACGTAGAAGCTAACTCTGACAATTAACTATATGGGGCTAAGCCTCGGAGCTGGGTCTTGTATCATGAAATGATACAATATAGAAATTATGCGGTCAGTACGTGGAATGTACTGAGTATGCAAGGTAAGTAAAACTGCTTTAGTAAAGTAAATCATTTTAAAATTTTCATATATGTCATAAGTTTTCAACATGGGAGGAAGGGCATACATGCATTCTTTATGTAATCAAAATCTTATCATAACATGATCATGCATAGCTTTATAACATCATGACTGACTCGAATGACTCAAAGCTGAAACATGACAGTTATTTTAAAAGCTGAACAATGAGTTAAATCTTACTTTTAGAACATGCATGCGTAAGATAACTTCCATGAATAATGCATATGCAAATCTGAGTAGTATAGATAGTGAGAGACTCGTCACTTAACCGACATACCACGATAGAGCTTACGTGATCCTGATTATCACACTCAAGTGGGCAGAGCTATCCAAAACCTTATAAGGGATAAGGATGCTAACATGATATCGATATCAAGCTCAAAGGGCCAACTGGGTCGGGATAGCTAACAAGGGAGGTCCCAAAAATTCAATAGTATCAACCTACATTGGCGCGTAGTTCTGGGGCATAGGGTGGTCGACCCATAACCCACTCGGTGCTAGACTCTTCTCCCAAAACATGCAATGCTCTACATCGTATATAACAAAGCTCAACTCATCTATTGATGAAGCTCAATATGAAATCATGCATAGCTCAACATCGTATGAAATGAAGCTCAACATTGTCTATTAATAAAGCTCATTAATGAAATCATGCATAGACTCGGCATCATATGAAAATGAAGCTCAACATTGTCCTTTATCAAATCTCAGTAATGACATACGTCTCAATTATTCATTCATGCATATGAGAAGCTTTATTTCGAAACATACCAAAAGCTAGAATTTATGAAATTTGTGAGACTTTGCTTCAAACCATGTGGTAATCTTATTTTGAGAAAAATCATCATTTTAAATCAACAAGTGTCCATTTGCCCAAAGCTTTATCAAACTTCTACTCAATACATTTTGAAAATATCATCATAATCAGGGGTAGCTTTAGAAACACGCTATTCATCATCAAACCTCATCATCATCATACATTCAACATCATCTCATCTTTCATGAACTTCTCATCCATGGGCGTTCAACTTCATAATTTAGAAATCCCAATTTGGATTGAAAACAATTTAAAATCCATCCAAGCTTCATAATTCACCAATATAGACATAATCTATTCATACCCATGTATAGAGATTGAAGAATCATGCAATTGGGTGAAAACCCCATACTTGATCATAGACAATTTATCATGATTGATAGAAATTGTGCATGGGTGTGGAAGGAGGAACCCACTCATAGCCTTACATACCTGGGAATGGTGAACTCTAACACCCTCTAATTGCCCAAGCTGAGATTCCAATGGAAACCTTGAGATTTTTTCTTTAATCCTCTCTTCAAACCTTCAAACTTAAATGCATGGGAATAATGACTTAGAATAGGTTTTTCCCCTACTTAAAACCCACTAAAACGAGACTTAAACGACGTAGTATAGGTTTTAGGAACTTATAAAATTATAAAAAGGACCTTACTAATTCGTAGAAAATGACTGTCAGGAGGTCTTAAGGGACGACCTGACGACTCGTCACTTCGACCCATGAGTCGTCAAGTGGCCCCTCAAGTACAGTGGATAATAACTATAATAGGGATCGTAATGGGGGACATGATGTCTTGTGCCTGGAGACCACGACTCGTAGTAACCTTCCGTCAGGTACACTGTCCCATTCTGCAATAAAATTCAATCTTCTTGCTCATGAATCACCTCATGTTGGGACTGACCACAACTCGTGGGGTCCCTTCCATTAGGTGGGCTGGTCGATCCTCCCATTGACTTCTCAACTTCACCCCATGGATAACATGACGACTCGTGGTGGATAACCACAAGTCGTTCCCACCTCGTGGGGACCACAAACCTACAACTCACCTAAGCCTTCCCACGAGCCACCTGACGACTCGTGGGGTCTCCTCACGAGTCGTCCAATGACTCGTCCTGCAAACGAAGCCTTATTTCGCAGATTTTCCCCGTTTGACTCCTGAGTCCGATCCTTGGGTTCCCGGGGTGTTACAGTATCTACCCCTTGGGAACATTCGTCCTCGAATGTTAGAAATAAGCAGAAAACAGAAACATGCAATTTTCATAAGCAAATACTTATTATTTTAACCGAAAACTAACGGAATGACTACCTCCGAGAAGAACTACACAGCTAAACTGAATTCAGACATCATATACATTTATCATAACATAATTCAAACTTGTGCACGTGAACTAAACATGGAAAGTGATTATAGAATTAGAGCAAAAACTGATACCTCAAACTGAAACTGAGTCGGTAGGGAACAGGTGAGGTTATTTAGCCGTCATAGCCGATTCGGCTTCCCACATAGATCCCTCCTCATGCTTTTTTCTCCATAACACCTTCACTGAAGCTACTTCTTTGTTCCTCAGCCTTGAACCTGGAAATCCAAAATTGCAATTGGAATTTCCTCATAACTAAGGCTATCTCCCACACAAACGATTTCCATCGGGACAAGTAAAGATGGATCACCCAAGGACTTCTTCAAGAGCGACACATGAAACATGGGGTGAACTGAAGATAACTCCGATGGCAAGTCCAACTCATATGCTACCTTATCAACTCTTCTCATAACTCAATGGGGACCAATTTAGCGGGAACTAAGTTTTCCTTTCTTTCTGAACCGCATGACTCCCTTCATGGAAGATACCTTTAGAAATACCCAATCATCAACCTCAAACTCCAAATCTCATTTTCTCACATTTGCATATGACTTTTGACGACTTTGAGCAATTTTCTGCCTGTCCCTTATCAACTGAACCTTAGCCATAGCCTCGTGAGCTGAGTCTGGCCCTATCATAGTTTCCTTACCAACCTCAAACTATCCGATGGGTAACCTACACCTCCGCCCATAAAGAGCCTCGAACGGTGCCATTTGGATACTGGAGTGATAGTTGTTATTTTAAGCAAACTCGATCAAGGGCAGGTGATTATACCAACCACCTTTAAAATCCATCACACAGCTCTCAACATGTCCTCGAGAGTTTGAAATGTCCGCTCCGCCTGATCATCCGTTTGCGGATGAAATGCTGTGCCGAGTTTAACCTGAGTCCCAAGCCCTTTTTGGAAAGACCGCCAAAACTGAGAGGTAAAGTAAGTACCTCGGTCTGAGATAATAGATAAGGGCACTCCATGAAGTCGAACCAACACCCGAATATACAATCTGGCATAATCATCCGCTGAATCTGTGGTTTTGATTGTTAGAAAATGTGCAGCCTTGGTCAACCTGCCTACCACCACCTAAATGGAATCATGATGTCGGCGAGTAGGAGGTAGGCCTGTAATGAAGTCCATGTTAATATCTTCCCACTTCCAAGTAGGAATGATGATATCTTGAAGTACGCCTCCTGGCCTTTGATGTTCAACCTTCACTTGTTGACAGTTTGGTAACTTGGCTACAAATTCCGCAATATCCTGCTTCATGCTGTTCCACCGATATATTTCCCGCAAGTCATGATACATCTTGGTGGCACCCAGATGGATGGATACCTTGACCCATATGCCTCCTGCAATATTCGAACTTTCAAATCATCGTCTTGGACATAGAGATGACCCTGGTATCGCTGCACCCCATCTCCCCCTTGGGAGAAAACCTCTACCTTTTGACTTTGCACCGCTTCCTTCAGCTTCCTACCAATCGGGTCCTCATCTTTCCTAGACTTGACATCAACCACCAAGGATGATTCTGACCCGTTATTCACAACAACGCCTCCATCGTTCGAGTCAACTAATCTAACCCCCAACCTTACTAGTCGATGGACATCTTTCACCAACTTCCTCTTTCCCTCATCCACGTGAGACACACTCTCCATAGAGAGCCTTCTAAGCGTATACGCAACCACATTAGCCTTGCCCCGGTGGTAAAGGACACTCATGTCGTAGTCCTTTAGTAACTCCAACCACCTCCTTTGCTGAAGATTGAGATCTTTCTGTGTGAACACATATTGCAAGCTCTTGTGATCCGTAAATACGTCAACGTGGACCCCCATACAAGTAATGCTTCCATATCTTCAATGCAAACACCACCGCGGCCAACTAAAGATAATGGGTCGGGTAGTTCTTTTCTTGAACCTTCAACTGTGTCGAGGCATATGCTGTCACTTTCCCATGTTCCATCAACACACACCCGAGTTAAACTCATGAAGCATCACAATACACTATAATGCCATTTGTTTCCTCGGGTAGGGTCAGCACTGGTGCTTAAGTTAGTCGGGCCTTCAACTCCTGGAAGCTTTTCTCACAAGCCTCCGACCATTGAAACTTCACCTTCTTCTGAGTCAACTTTGTCGATGGTGCAGAAATAGATGAAAAAACCTTCACAAATCTTTGATAGTAACCCACTAAGCCCAAAAATCTTTTGATATCGGATGGGTTGATGGGCCTGGGCAAATTCTTCACCACCTCGATTTTCTTAGAATATACCTTTATGCCCTCACTTGATACCACATGGCCTAGAAATGACACCGAGTCAAACAAAAACACACATTTGCTAAACTTTGCATACAACTGATGATCCTTGAGGGTGTGAAGCACTATTCTCAATTGAGCAGCATGTTCCTCCTCACTCCGAGAGTATATAAGGATTTCATCAATGAACACAATCATGAACATGTCCAAATATGCCTTGAACACCCTGTTCATTAGATCCATAAAAGTTGCAGGGGCATTGGTTAGTCCAAAATACGTAACAACAAATTCATAGTGACCATGCCGAGTCCTGAACGTGGTCTTCGGAATGTCACTCTCCCGAACCCTGAGATGGTGATACCTCGATCTGAGGTCAATCTTAGAGAAACACTTGGCTCTCTGAAGTTGATCGAACAAATCATCAATCCTGGGTAAGGGGTACTGTTCTTGACTGTAACCTTGTTCAATTGTCGATAATCAATACACATGAAAAGGGAACCATCCTTCTTTCGAACAAATAATACCGGTGCACCCCATGGTTACTTACTCGACCTAATAAAGCCCTTATCTAACAGGTCCTTCAACTGATCCTTCAACTCTTTTATCTTGGCTGGAGCCATTCTGTAAGGTGAAATAGATATAGGCTGCGTGTCGGGAAGAAGGTCTATATCGGAATCAATCTCCCATTCGAGAGGGACACTAGGCAAGTCATCAGGAAAGATCTCTGGATACTCATGTACTACTAATACGGACTGGATAGTCGGCGTCTCAGACTCCAAGTCCTTAACCCTAACTAGATGGTACATGCAACCCTTAGAAATCATCTTTCTGGCCTTAAGGTAGGAAATGAATCGACCTACAGGCACAACTGAACTACCCTTCCATTCTGACACTGGCTCACCCGAAAATCTGGGTTGTACTAATCGGGTTCTACAATTAACTGAAGCATAGCATGCAAAAAGCCAATCAATATAGAGAATGACATAAAAATCGGTCATGGCTAACTCTATCAAGTATGCTAAGGTTACCCCTACTGGAGTGGAAACATAGAAGAGATCATACAAGACATTGGGACTAACTTCGAAGCTATTGGCTACATATGGTGTCACAAAAGATAGGGTAGACCCCAGATCTTGCAATGCATATACATCAACATGAAAAACTCTCAACATACCGGTCACTACATCTGGTGATGCCTCCTGCTCCTGATGAGTGGCTAAGGCATAGAATCTCTTCTGGCACTGACCGACAGTTATGCTAGTAGATGCCTCCTGATGTGCTATGCGTGGGGGAGGGGCTGCTGAACTAGATGCTAGGCCTCGCCCCCAACCTGATCCTATCTCATAGCGGGACAATCTCTGAGCATATATCCAGGCTGCCCACATCTAAAACAAGCTCCTAACCCTATCAATGACTACCTTGTGTGTCCTCAGCCGCACCTAAGACAAGCTAGAATGCTAGAATCTGCGGACCTACTGCTATGACCCCTCGAGCCTAACGCTCATCCTCTCTGATCATGTATGGACCTAGATCACACACTAAGAACTGAAGATGCTGGGGCTGATGATCTCTGGTGGGTCTGCTGTCGATGCCCACCATCGGACCTCTGCTGAGAGAACCTGTGGTCCTCTGTCCTAGCCCTCTTGCCCTCCCTCGCCCTCATATTTTCCATCTCCATCTGCTGGGCATACAACACTATGCGATGGAAGTCTATGTCTTGGTACAACATAGCTATCGTGTAGTCCTTGTCCAAGTAACCTGCTATGCCATGAACAAATTGGCTCACCCGTGTCTGCTGGTCGGCCATTAACTCTGGGGCATACTTAGATAGGCGGGTGAACTCAAGGGCATACTCCTAAACAGTCATCCTTCCTTGCTTTAAATTCACGAACTCAGCTACTTTCAACTCCCTCATCTCTCAAGGGAAGAACCGATCTAGGAATGCAACCTAAAACTCTTCCCATCTGATTGGACCTACTCCTGTGACCTTGTTGTCCTTCCACTGGCGGAACCAAATATGTGCAACCCCCTTCAACTAGTAGGAGGCCAACTCTGCGTGCTCAACACTACTCACCCCCATAACCTTGGTGATCTTTACAATCTCATCAATGAAATCATGCGGGTCCTCCTTGGACCCCAAAAACTCTGGTGGGCTTATTCTTAAGATGTCCCGGACTCTGGCTGCCACTGCATTGCTATTTTTAGGAACATGCGCAACGGCCTGCTGATTGACCTGAGCGCTCAAAGACTACACGAGAATCTAAACAGCAACTCGGAACTCAGCATGAGCGGCTAGCTCTAGTGCTTGAGGCTCCTCAACTGGTGGGGCAGGATGGTGCCAATAACCATTTCCATCCTCATGGCCTTCACCGCTTCCATTCCATCTTCTACTCATTCTTTGAGGTGCCATGATTTTGCAATCGCAAATAGCGTGAATTACAAGAATAGAAAGACTTTTTACCGCACAACATATATCATGAAAGAAGGGAACATTTCCTAAATGTGTAGTAGCCCCTTCTTAAAAAGTGTGGTGCGCTTCACTCCCATGAAAAACACTCTACTTAACGCGGCTTCCAAACTCCCTAGGATACTTCAAACCTATGGCTCTAATACCAACTTTGTTATGATTCGAATGGAGGCTCGGATAGTAGACACGGGACAAGGGAACACGAAAGACCCCAAGTCGACCCATGGCATAAGCATACAACTGAATCATACAGTAAACTGAAGAAAACATGAATATAACCTCAGCGAAATTCGGAACCACATCACACCAGAATAACAGCTGAAGCTACACACACGTAAGTCTGAAAAGCCTCTAGTCTTGAGGAGTTGATGGGACAAGACCCCAACTAACTCAATAATACTAAACGAAAGAAATACATAAAGAATTGAATGTATAGCCCTCAAAGGATGAGGACTCACCAATCACGTAGAAGCTAACTCTGATAATCAACTACGCAGGGGGCTATGCAAGGTATGTAAAACTTCTTTAACAAAGTAAATCATTTAAAACATTTCATATATTTCATAAGTTTTAAATATGGGAGGAAGAGCATACAGGTATTGTTTCTTAAATCAAAATCTTATCATAACATGATCATGCATAGCTTTGTAACATCATGACAGACTCGAATGACTCAAAGATGAAACACGACAGTTATTTTAAAAGTTGAACAATGAGTCAAACCTTACTTTTAGAACATGCATGCATAAGATAACTTCCATGAATAAAGCATATGCAAATCTGAATGGTATAGATAGTGGGAGACTCGTCCCTTAACCGAGATACCACGATAGAGATTACGTGGTCCTGACTATCACACTCAAGTGGGCAGAGCCATCAAAAATCTTGTCAGGTCTAAGGACGCTACAATGATATTGATACAAAGATCAAAGGGCCAACTAGGTCGGGGATAGCTAACAAGGGAGGTCCCAAAAATATAATAGTATCAACCTACGTTGGCGCGTTATTCTCGGGCATAGGGTGGTCGACCATTAACTCGCTCGGTGCTAGACTCTTCTCCAAAAACATGCAATGTTCTACATCGTATATAACGAAGCTCAACATCGTCTATTGACGAAACTCAATATGAAATCATGCATAAATCAACATTGTGTTCGGTGCTATTCCGATTGGTATTATATATTATAAACCGACACGCAAGTGCACGTGGTCAAACAAGTAATAAAGTGGCTAAGTAGCCAAGTATCGATCCAAGGAGGCTCAAGATATGTAAAGTTGCCTAGTTTACTATATTCCTATTTCACTTCTAATTATGCTAACAACAATGTAACCAACAGTTACTTGAGTTTTTGTTTCTAAACTATATATACTAAAATTAATAACAACTATTTACTGTGAATTCAGACAATGGATATGAACATGCCAAGGTTAAGAACAAGTAATTAACTTGATAATCATGATAATTTGGTTAATCTCTTCTTCATATTGCTAGCCAAGAACATTCGCCTAGAAATTAAAACTTTCATATTTAATTTCACTTTAGAACATAAATCATTCGTCTACATTTCTGTGATCAAATGCAATTTATGGCCTAGCACTACAATTCCGGTTCCTAAATTGACTAATACGGCTTTCAAGTATATTTCTATCAGGAAAGCACATCAAAACCCAATTTTCCCAAATCAAGTTAAGAACAATACCCTATTAATTCACAACTTTCCAATTTCTTGCTCTCTCAAGTGAAATTGGACTTTTTAGATGTACATTAATGTTGGCCAATCACTAATGCAGTAAGAACAAGAATTAATAGAACAACATGAAAGAAGAAGAAGAAAACCATATCAATTATAATCAAAATTCATTACACATGTTCAAAACCTCAGCAAGGAAGAGAATTAGCCACTCATTTGTGGATTGATCATCCTAAAATGAGTGTAAAGCATACGTACAATTGATAGAAAGAAGAAAAGAAGAGAAGAAATCCCTTAGCTTTTTCGTTCCTCAACTGCTCCTAACCCACGTCCTTGCTCTCCACTTCTGAACTCAGTCTAAAAAACTGCTTAAAATAAACCTAAGTCTGCTATTTATACTAGTGGGAAATTTTTCCTGAAATAACAAGCAACGTGTCACGGAGGCCAACGCGGAGCACTGCCTCCGTGACACGACGTGGATGCGGACCTTCACTGGAATTTCAGGGTCCGGTAAATTAGCCTCAACGTGGCACGGAGGCCAACGTGGAGGCCTCTCACCGTGCCACGGAGCTGACGCGAAGGCACACTGGAAATTGCCATTTTAATTCCTGTTCAGGCAGTGTGCTACCGCGATGGTAGCGTGGCACGGCTCCATCGCGGAGCCCCTATAAAATGTGCATTCCAAGGTCTTTTCCACGCTCGCATCCAAGTCCAACTCCGACATAGTTCCAACATGCATTTTAGCTCCTAAAAATCACATTTACCTGCAAAACAAATGCTAATCATGTTGGTTAGTATAAATTCGCATTTTATTACCAATTACATGATATTATATACACATTGCAAAACAAACAAGGTAAAATTGATACGTTTGAGTATCACTTGGGCATATAAATCTGCCCAAGATCACTTACCCCACAGTTAAATCCTTGTTCGTCCTCGAACAACATATACACAAATCATGCAAATTACATCCCAACCTTCGTCACTATGGTGCAACAATTTACGCTACGGTCATACCGATTATTCAATTTTTGCAAATCATCACGAAAACACGCTTGGTCTTACAATACAATGACCTTTAATACATCAAGGCTTCCTAGACTTTAAGAATTGATTCTTGATATCGGCAAACTCATGCAAATTAGCTAATCAAGAAATCCGACACGAAAATCAATCTTTCATCAAGCATGTGCCCTCACAACTCGAGAGAATCTTCCCCTTTTTGTTCATGCAACACACAAACATTCAAGTAGGGGCATATAAAAATTAATTTCACTCACTCTCCCAAAAAAATTCACATGCCTCATGTCATGACCCATAAGCTTGCCCTTAGTGTATTACTCCACTAATATAAAGAAATGCAATGTAAGATCACGTAGGACTTTAATGGGTTGTAACGGGGCTATGGATCTAGTATATATATATTGGATTAGCCAATAATAGTGGCTAGCATCCTTAAGCGCCTTTTCAACTCATTCCCATCGACTTATGGACATTGTTCCTCTCTTTCCTCTTTTTCTCCCATTCATGCTGGTTTCCTTTCATACAGCCCATTTCATCAAACACACTTGACACAAAACAAAGGGTTTTCATGTACCCTCACTATAAATTAATTACAACAAGTGCCTCTTCAACCTCATCTTTTCTCTTTTTCTCCACTTTGCTTTTCTTTTTCTTTTCACTCCTTTCACTCTTTGGGAAACATTTTCTTTTCTTTGTAAGCGCTTAAGAGCTTCTTATAGACTTTAAGGCTAATGAAAAAGAAGGAATAAAGCTTAGTTTATACACTTTTGGACAAAATAAAGAAAGAAATCGGCTAAAGCCTCAACTGGCTGACTACGGTATACAACATATAAAAAGGTAGAATTTGACAAGAAAAAAAAATGGAAACTATCGGTTAAAACAAAGAAATGCCTACATCCTTTCCAATACTACACCTCCTTCATTTCGTTTTGTATACACACCAGGCAAGTTCTAGACAATTCACAATGGCATGGAATAACAATACCTCACTTCACACTTCGTGCACATGCTCGAATCAAGATGCATTCACAGACTCTCTAATTAGCCAATCACATGAATTCAAGATTAAGCCTCAATCATACTGAACCAAATTCTATAGCCTAGGTAACTCAACATATTTACAGAATTGCATGCTTTCAAATGAATCATTTTCACATTTTGAACATCAGTTACAACACGAAACGAAATTTTAGCAACCATAAGCAACTACAATTCATTGATGCAATCCACCAAAGAAAAAAATTAAAAACAAATAAAAATCATACTCCTACCGACTACATTTCCCTTAAGACGGTCGTCATCCATCCATCATAGGGAACGGTCTCTACTAAGACATCGGTTCAATGGGACTATTCTCGGTAAAAGAACCGAAAACAAACTCCGAGAAACCCAAAAAAATAAAAATCGAAAAATTTTTGCAACACATCGATCATTTCGATAGAAACATATTTACAAAAGATTTTGATAATTGCAAAATTGCTTCGCAAAAAATTTTGAAAAATATCGATCATGTCGATAGAAAAAAATATTTACAAAATTTACAAAATATTTACACTAGCAACCATAAATTTCAAAAACACACATCATCAGCCACAAAACAACTATATACAGATACATCAAAAATTAGTTCACCACAGGGAAAGCACAAACATCCATACAAACCAAGGAAAAAAAAAACATACAGCAAATTAGAGCCTTGTCCCAGCACCTAGCTACTCCCCACCCCACACTTAAATCGAACACTGTCCCCAGTGTTCACAAAAATACAAAGCACAAAATTTTGGGTGGTGGAACTCCCTGCTCAGTCGAAATATTCGACTTCTTCATCCGGTGTTGCGGCCTTGTCGCCAATGTCTGAATCAGCTCCATCGTCGTCATCGAACTCCACATAGGAGTCCTCACGACGTGTCTCCTCATCAGTAGGGACATCGTCATCTGTCGTCTCCACGAAGGTTGGCCCCACCCGACAAAAGGCTCTGGCGTTCTCGCCAAAGGGGTAGTCTAGCTCCAGCTGCCATAATTCTTCCTTGGTGGCTGGTCTCCCACCAATCCGTAGCTGAAGCATCTGCATGCCAAACATACGGGCCATGTACTGATCGTCCCGAGCATGTCGCTCGCCCAAAGTCAGTACAGGTCCGTATGTAGTGTCGGGGGCCTTAGTCTTTGTCACATCGAGGGCCCTCCGCTCCAACTGCAGAATATAGTCCAATGTCGAGGCCTCGGAGGAAGGTGGTGATGAGTCCTCCAAATCCGTATCTGTGGCCCTGGTGCAGTCTGGCTCTCTTCATGGCGGATATTATTACCGCCCCCACATTAATCTCAAGCCCTTTCATAAGGGCATACACCAACCAGACACGGTCCCGGGTCACGTCCGTCATATGGACTCCCGGGATCAAGCACGAACACACAATCTTCAGCCATATTTTGGCCTCCCTGTTCATCTGCAAATAAGGCAGAGTCTGGTGGTAACCCCTCTCCTTATGTCTACTCCATCGGGCTGTGGATCGAGCCCCACACAACGTACGTCTGATGTCGGCGTACGGTGGGGTGATGTGTAGCTGGCGGAGAACGTGGGTGTCTGTGTCCCGCGCTCCAACGATGGCATTCAGCTACTGGCGTTCCAGAGTGACAATCTGCCCTCTGATTTTCACTGTGTGGCTTCTGATGGCCGGGTTCCAATTTGCATAAAATTCCCGGACCAAATGAAGGTTGCACTCCTTGGGCTCCTGAAAAATAAAGCTGAGCCCAGCTGCCTCGATTCTCTGTACGATGCGAGGGAACTCCTGTGCAAGTGGTTCCCGTGCAATATGTTTTTCAGGGAAGTACTTGTTCTCTTTATGCTTAGCATACCATTTCTTCCCTTCCTCGGTTACCCATCTTGTTCCATATTGGCAGCGTTGGCCGCGCGGAACAGCGGGTGCAGCTGGGACTGCGGTGCCCAGTCTCATCCTTTTCCTACCGGTGCCTGAGGTAGAAGCACCCTTGCCTTTATCTTGTCTGCTCGCCATTTTACCTGTCAATTTACACAAACAAGCACAAAGTTAAGCTAAAAACTTGTTAACTTCGGCTAAAGTCGGGTTACACAACATTTACCCCACACTTAGGCCTTAGCTACTTCTACAAAATTACGGCAAAGATCACTCTAATTACACCACAGACAACACTATACACTTCATGCTTAGTGCGTTCACAAAAAAATTTTGACAGCATAACGGTTAGCATACTACTCAGACTTCATACAGCTAATCCCAATCCTACTATCGTTAACAATTCACTCATCGCACTTCGCAACAAAAACAACAACAAAATAAAAACAACGATAAAAACATTCTATATACAAACGAATCCAATTAATCAAACCAATATACACAATTTTCGCATTTTCCCCAACAATTTGAGAATTCGTCTTCCCACAACATTCACACAATATTTACCTCGACTTATCTCAATTTACAACCACACCCCGGCATCGAATTCATCAAATTATCAAGTTGCCCAAGTCAAATTCAACAACCCAAGCCCTAGAATACAATTCTACAATCAAATTTGAATTATTCACATAATCGACGAGTTCAAACGCTAATTACAACAATCCGAACATAATCAATCACAAAATAATTCAACATCATGTTTAATTGCTACTTGGGGTGATATATTTCACCTCCCATGCTCACATTTGACTAAAATCGCCATAAACTTGAGAGAAACGGTGAAAACATACCTTTTAGTTGAAGAACCGAAGAAATTTGATGTTTTCCTTGCCTATTAGCGTGGCACGTTGGTTGGGGAGGGGAAATTGGGTGTTTTGGTCGCGGAGGAGGAGAGAAATGGGGAAAAATTAGGCAAAATTGGGGGTTTATTTAAATAAAACACACGGGTCACCCGGCAACCCGGTGTGACCCGGCACTGAATAAGGGGCAACGTGTCACGGAGGGTAACGCGGAGCCCCTCCTCCGTGACACGGAGCTAACGCGTTGGCTTACTGGATTTTTTAAAAATCTGGATTTTGCCTTCAACGTGTCACGGAGGGTAACGCGGAGCCCTACCTTCGTGACACGGCGCCAACGCGCCAGTGCACTGTTTCTTCAATTAATTTGATTTTTCAAACCTTGCCTCATTTTCTCGATTCCATGTATATTTCCTCCGTTATACCTGAAAATCACCTCACTAAACAAAAATAGGTTAGATTAATAGATTTTCCTAACTAAAATAAAAAATACTAACTAAAATGAAAATCTAAACCTAATCAAGAAAAGAAAAAGAAAAATAAAAATTGGAAATAAACAAATAAAAACAAAAATAAAGATAAAAACTAACTACACTGTGCAAAAAGAAGAAAAATAAAATATTTTTCTCACGGGTTGCCTCCCGTGCAGCGCCTGGTTTACCGTCGCGGCTCGACGTCCTTTATGCTCATTTGTCTACTAGGGTGATGGACGATTTGTCCCGATCATGGTCATCCCCCCAGTAGTTCTCAACCTTATCTGGTGGCCTTCCTAGTAACTCTCGGGAATCACTCATTCCATTAGCATTCCCATGATAAATCACATTGATCACCGAGAGATCCTTATAAACAGTCGGGAGCTTAGGTACCTTGTACACATCGAACACTTCGACCTTGTCATGTGCTCGCATCGTGAGTTGACCCGCAGCTACATCAATTAATGCTTTTCCGGTTGCCAAAAATGGTCGTCCCAAAATAAATGGGACTTCAGCATCTGGTTCAAAATCCAGAACAATAAAATCGACCGGAAAAATGAGGGAGCCTACTTGCACTAACACATCCTCAACAATGCCATCCGGCTTAGCTAAAGACCTGTCTGCTAGCTGCAAGATTACCGTTGTAGGTCTAGGGCTCCCTAGACCTAACTTTCTGAATACCGAAGATGGCATCAGATTTATGCTTGCCCCCAAGTCGCATAATCCACGAGCTCGGATACTTTTCCCAATCGTAAGTTGGATAGTAAAACTTCTAGGGTCTTTCAGTTTTGTGGGCAACCTATTCTGAATACGGGAAGTGCATTCCTCCGTTAAAGCTACCATGGCATACACAGTCAAACGACTTTTGTTAGCCACGATGTCTTTAATATACTCTGCATATTTTGGCACTCCCTGTAAGACATCAACAAGAGGTAAGTTAACATGTACCTGTTTAAGTACCTCCATGAATTTCTGGAAACACGCCTCCTCCTTGTGTTTCTTAAGTCGTTGAGGGAACGGGGGTGGAGGCCTTTCTGGTTCAGCTTCTTTAGTCTTCCCCTTATCTGAGATTTGCTCTCCCTCAACATCTGCTGCTCCTGACTTTTGAGGCGGTCTTTCCGGTTCCACCTCCTTCAACTGTAAACCACTCCTCGTGGTCACTGCATTTACCTGCTTTGGATTAGGATCCGTGTCGCTAGGTAGTCCTCCTCTAGGTCTAGTATTTTGGGCACTAGCAAATTGGCCAAACTGATATTCAAGAGCCTTGGTCACCAACTGATTATTCTTCACTTCGGCTGCCAATTTAACATAGTCAGCCTGCAATTGTGCCTGATTAGCGATCATGGTTTTGAACATCTCCTCAATGGTAGGTGATGGTGGTGGAGGAGGGGCATTGTGATTTCTGAATTGAGCTTGATAATTTTGTTGCCCTCCTTGGTTTCTGTGCATACCCTGCCCTGAGCTTTGGCCTTGTTGGTTGTTTCTACCCCACAAAAAATTCGGATGGTTCCTCCAATTTGAGTTGTAGCCACTACCAAACTGCTGCTGATTTCTCTGTGCATTGCCCACAAAGTTAACAGAATCAGGATTTGCACCACAGCATTCAGCTGAATGCTCACTACTACCACACACTTCACACCACATCTGTTGAACTGCATTGACTGAAGCTGAAAGATGATTCTAATTCATATTGCTGAAGTGGTTGTTTAACTGATTTTGCAAAGCAGCTATCTGTGCAGCGATAGCTGTAAACCCATCCACTTCAAGCACTCCCGCTACTTTCCTTGCTCCACCTCTTGAAGAATCTACATTCCATTCTGGATTGCCTTGTGAAATTCGGTTGAGCAAAGGGTACAGCTCCTCGTAAGTCTTTTCCAGCGCTTGCCCTCCAGCTGCTGAATCTAACAGAATTTTAGTGTGGTTTTCCAAACCCTCAATAAATGTGTGTACCAACACCTCATTGGACTGATGATGATGAGGACAGTCCCGCAACATGGATTTAAATCTTTCCCAGGCTTGATATAGATTTTCTCCTTCCCTCTGTTTAAAACATAGAATTTGACTTCTAAGTCTGGCTGTTTTACCAGAAGGGAAAAATCTGATCAAAAACTTCCGTGCAAGATCATCCCACGTTGATATAGAATTGGGTGGTTCAGCTTTTAACCACCTCTTGGCTTCACCAAGTAAGGAAAATGGAAATAAGGTGAGCCGAACATAATCAGGTGACACTCCAGCGGGTATATAAGTGTCACTTATCTCCAAAAAGTTTTGGAGATGTTGTTGTGGATCTTCATGAGGGAGACCGGTAAATTGCCCGCTTGTGTGCAAGAGTTGCACCATATTCTGCTTTAATTCAAACCTCCCTCTAGGCTCTGGTTTGCGGATGCTAGAATGTACATTGTTGGCGTGTGGGATTGCCACCTCGCGAACCGGCCTTGCTGCTGCTTCATCGGGCACTAACACTGCCCTCACAACTGGTGGATTTTGTTGCTCCATCATAGACTGTTTAAGCAACTGCAGCTTCTTTCGTAGAGCTTCTCTACGTTGACTATGAAATTCATGTTCAGGCTCTAAGTACGATTCCACCAGCTCTTTGTCCCTTGCCAGTGTTCACAGAAACAAACTCTGCAAAATACAGGCTAAGACCAAGTTGTTAACACCTAAGAAACTAAAAATAAAAATACAGTAAATTTACACTAAACACAATTTCACAAATCGCCTAGCCTCCCCGGCAACGGCGCCAAAAACTTGTTCGGTGCTATTCCGATTGGTATTATATATTATAAACTGACACGCAAGTGCACGTGGTCAAACAAGTAATAAAGTGGCTAAGTAGCCAAGTATCGATCCAAGGAGGCTCAAGATATGTAAAGTTGCCTAGTTTACTATATTCCTATTTCACTTCTAATTATGCTAACAACAATGTAACCAACAGTTACTTGAGTTTTTGTTTCTAAACTATATATACTAAAATTAATAACAACTATTTACTGTGAATTCAGACAATGGATATGAACATGCCAAGGTTAAGAACAAGTAATGAACTTGATAATCATGATAATTTGGTTAATCTCTTCTTCATATTGCTAGCCAAGAACATTCGCCTAGAAATTAAAACTTTCGTATTTAATTTCACTTTAGAATCATAAACCATCCGTCTACATTTCTGTGATCAAATGCAATTTATGACCTAGCACTACAATTCCGGTTCCTAAATTGACTAATACTGCTTTCAAGTATATTTCTATCAGGAAAGCACATCAAAACCCAATTTTCCCAAATCAAGTTAAGAACAATACCCTATTAATTCACAACTTTCCAATTTCTTGCTCTCTCGAGTGAAATTGGACTTTTTAGATGTACATTAATGTTGGCCAATCACTAATGCAGTAAGAACAATAATTAATAGAACAACATGAAAGAAGAAGAAGAAAACCATATCAATTATAATCAAAATTCATTACACATGTTCAAAACCTCAGCAAGGAAGAGAATTAGCCACTCATTTGTGGATTGATCATCCTAAAATGAGTGTAAATCATACGTACAATTGATAGAAAGAAGAAAAGAAGAGAAGAAATCCCTTAGCTTTTTCATTCCTCAACTGCTCCTAACCCACGTCCTTGCTCTCCACTTCTGAACTCAGTCTAAAAACTAAAAACTGCTTAAAATAAACCTAAGTGTGCTATTTATACTAGTGGGAAATTTTTCTCGGAATAACAAGCAACGTGCCATGGAGGCCAACGCGGAGCACTGCCTCTGTGACACGGCGTGGACGCAGACCTTCACTGGAATTTCAGGGTCCGATAAATTAGCCTCAACGTGGCACGGAGGCCAACGCGGAGGCCTCTCTCCGTGCCACGGAGCTGACGCGAAGGCAAACTGGAAATTGCCATTTTAATTCCTGTTCAGGCAGTGTGCTACCACGATGGTAGCGTGGCACGGCTCCATCGCGGAGCCCCTATAAAATGTGCATTCCAAGGTCTTTTCCACGCTCGCATCCAAGTCCAACTCCGACATAGTTCCAACATGCATTTTAGCTCCTAAAAATCACATTTACCTGCAAAACAAATGCTAATCATGTTGGTTAGTATAAATTCACATTTCATTACCAATTACATGATATTATATACACATTGCAAAACAAACAAGGTAAAATTGATACGTTTGAGTATCACTTGGGCATATAAATCTGCCCAAGATCACATTGTATGAAATGAAGCTCAACATTGTCTATTGACAAAGCTCATTAATGAAATCATGCATAGACTCGACATCATATGAAAATGAAGCTCAACATTGTCCTTTGAAAAAGCTCAATGATCACATACATCTCAATTATCGATTCATTCATATGAGAAGCTTTATCTCGGAACATACCACAAGCTAGAATTTAATGAAATTTGGGAGACTTCGCTGCAAACCATATGGTAAGCTTATTTTGGGAAAAATCATCATTCTAAATCAACAAGTGGGCATTTGCCAAAAGCTTTATCAGACTTAGATCTACTCAATTCATTTTGAAAACATCATCATAATCAGGGGTAGCTTTAGAAACATGATATTCGTCATCAAACCTCATCATCATCATACATTCAATATCATTCTCATCTTTCAGAACTTCTCATCCATGGGCATTCAACTTCATAATTTAGAAGTCCCAATTTGGATTTAAAATAATTTAAAATCATCCCAAGCTTCAGAATTCACCAATATGGACATAATCTATTCATGCCAATGTATAGAGATTGAAGAATCATGCAATTGGGTGAAAACCCTATACTTGGTCATAGCAAATTTATCATGATTTGATAGAAATTAGGCATGGGTTGAAAGGAGGCACCCACTCATAGCCTTACATACTTGGGAATGGTGAACTATAAAACCCTCTAATTGCCCAAGTTGAGATTCCAATGGGAACCTTGAGATTTTTCCTTGAATCCTCTATTCAAACCTTCAAACTTGCATGCATGGGAAGAATGACTTAGAATAGGTTTTCCCCTGCTTAAAACCCACTAAAACAAGCCTTAAATGACTTAGTATAGGTCTTAGGAACTTAGGAAATTACGAGAAGGCCCTTACTAATTTGCAGAAAATAACTTTCAGGGGGTCCTAATGGACGACCTGACGACTCGTAACTTTGAGCCACGATTATTCATGTTACCCATAAAGTACACTAGATAATAACTCTAAAAGGGCTCGTAACGGGGGAAATGACGACTCATGCCTCGAGACCATGACTCATGGTCACCTTCCGTTAGGTACAGTATCCCATTCTCCAATAAAATTCAATCTTCTTGCTTGTGAATCACCTCACGAGTCATTTGGACTGACCACGACTCATGGGGTCCCTTTCGTTAGGGACAGTAGTCGATCTTCTCAACTTCACCCAACGGATAACCTGACGACTCGTAGTTGCTGACCACGAGTTATTTCCACACCCGTAGGGACCTCAAACCTATAGCTCACCCAGGCCTTCCCACCACCCACCTGACGACTCGTGGGGTCTCCTCATGAGTCGTCCAACGACTCGTCCTAAACCTAAAGACTCATTTTGCTAAATTTTCCCCGTTTGACTCCAGGGTATGATCCTTGGATTCCCGGGGTATTACCAAAACTTTAACTGAAATCAAGAATGAAAGATAACTAGGGTTTTGTGTTCCCCATGGGTTTATAACTGCTTTGGGTATACATACGTGATCATCACCAATGCTTACTTCTATACTGATAACTTAGGTTCATTCAAACGACCGACCAGTCCCTATTGAATGACTATACTTAATCACCCGACCGGGTCTTATGAGCGATTTCAAATTAACCGTTATCAATATGTCCAAAATTTAACTATCCTACGATCACAGCTCAAGTTAATATAATGATCATCAAGATCAAGGCTTTGTTATAATTCTCTTTTCCTAATCTCTATCTCTCTAGACACAATCATGTAAAGAATTCAGGCATGTCCTAACGTTGTACACCATTAAGAAATGTTTACAGATGAAAAGAATACAATACAAGTGTTTTGCATTGGTTTTGAATCACTTTTATGCAATCGTAGCTTGTTAATCCATCATGGTTCCCACAACTCTAGCTTTGGAGGTTTTAGCCTCTCATAGCTGCAAGATTGTGATTTGGGTGCATAATTAAATACATGAATTAATACTTACAATTATGGATGGGAGACAAACATCTTGGTATTAATCAACAAAATCCTCAAGAACAATATGTAGATCAAGAAAAGGTTATTCACAAGTTGAACAACTGAACTCTCACATCTTAATCTCCTTAATTTTGTTGCTAATCAATTCTAATCACTCCTAATACCCTCTAATTTCCTCTTTCTATGAAAATAAAAAATAAAAAGTATTTACACAGACATAAAAATCCTTTTCCTAGGCTAATAGGGTGTATTTCCATAACTGAAGCTGCATGCAGCACGTCCCATCCTATGGTTCGTAGCAAGTAGGTACACATTGTACCTACTTCTCGTATGTCAGTTAACTGGCTGAAATTTCTCGTATGTCAGTTAACTAGCTGAAATTTTGCTAAGTGTTGGATCCTGCTATGACTCATACATTGTTTCGATGATTCTTACTATGCTTCTGTGGCTTGACTATGAGACTTTTCAACTTTTCTGAAGTTCTTCACGAGTGGTATGATATGAATCTTACCTTAATTCCACGACTCGTACTGTCCATCTATAGTAGGAGTCAACCTCTTGTGTAAATCTTCTGAATCTTTTCACGATTTCTTTGCCACGACTCGTACAATCTTTTTACAACTCGTACTGAGACTCGTATGATGCACCTCTTCATCCTTAGCCTTCTAAAACTTCTCACAAGCAGCAGTACGAATCATAGAACCTTCCTACGGTCATACTATGAACTATGAGTTGAGCATATTTTGTACACTTTCAGGCCATATTTTGCACATTTTTTCTCCAACACCAATTTATCATGTAACCAAAGGAAAAGTGCCTTATATCAATATAAATATACCGAAGTCCATGCTAGTTTATTAGTTTTGAGCATCAAAAGTGCTGTAAACTCACATCACATCAAGGATACCTTTTCTTGATGGTGACTTTGTTCAATTATCGATAGTCAATGCACATCCGAAGGGAACCATCCTTCTTTCGGACAAATAGAACTGGTGCACCCCATGGAACTTGCTAGGTCTGATGAAACCCTTGTCTAATAGGTCCTTCAACTGACCTTTAAATTTCTTTAGCTCGGCTGGAGCCATTCTGTAAGGAGGAATAGATATAGGTTGCGTGTCGGGTAGGAGGTCAATATCAAAATCGATTTCCCTCTAGAGAGGAAAACGTGGTCACCTCTCGTGGCTTCCACTATCCAAAATCCCACTAACCCTTGATTGATCTTTACCACGGCTGACTCAACGATTCTTGAGGTCTGACCATAACTCGAGGTCATGCCCGCGGTGTCTTCCTATCACAACATTCAGAACATGAGGCCAACCCCTCACAAAATTCATCCAATGACTTGTGGTCACCTCCCACGGGTCATAGAACAACTCGTTCTATGACCTGGTGCATATTTCCTATTTTTTCTGTTTCAACTCTCGGGTCTGATCTTAGGGCTTCCGAGACATTACATTTCATGTACTTGACATTCAAAAATCCATGAAGAGTACTTGAAGAGAAATCATATCATAAATCATAAATCATAATTTAGGCTTAGGAAGATCAAATCATAAAAGAATCATAGCTTGACTATTCATGAAACTTACATAATTTGGCATAGATTGATTAAAATTTGTAATCAAAAAAATTATAATCAACTTAAATATAAAATCTGCCCATAGATCATAGAACAACATTAAAGATATAAAGGGGACTGACCCATAATCAAATAGAAGAGAATCCCATGAATTTGGGGTTAAAACCCCATAAGATCATCAAATTTACTTTAATACTTGAATTCATGAATAAAGGGGGAAATTGGGGCATGATAGTGAAGAAGGACTGTCATTCACAACCCTACATACCCAGAAAATCTGATCTTACACTCTCCCTTGAAAGCCCAAGGAATTAGAGAAGAAATTGGATTGTTCTAGGCTTGATTTCAAAGAGAGACCTCTACTTTTGCACGCATGGGAGTTAAATGAATTAAGATAGGTTAAACCTTCTTATAATCGTCCTAACAGAGCTTAAAACGGCGTAGTTCAGGACCATAGAGCTTAGAATTTATGAAAATACCCTTAATGAACTGTTTGAAATTTGAACACTGCTAGGGACCAAGACTCATACCATAAGTCGTACCTCTATACCACGACTCGTGGTTACCATCCGTTACTTCCTTCTACATTTTTCTCAATTCTCAGGCCTTTAAAGAAAGACTCAACAGGACGAGTTATTACTCTTTAGAATGACCCGTTGTGTCCGCTCAACGTCACTACTGACTCAACAAGTACAATTTTTGGAACTTCCACCGCGATTCAACTAATGAATCATACCACCAAACTACGAGTCGTTGGACCCATCTGTTGCCTCTGTGCCAATCTTCACTGTAGCTCCTTATGGGTGCTTACCACGACTCGTTGTTCATTACAACGAGTCGTACCAAGATTCCTACCACCCAACCCTGGTACTGTAACACCCCAAAAGTCCTATAGATCAGACCCTGGAGTTAGAAGAAGCTCAACAGAAATTTGCCTCAGAACGAGTCAGGGAATGACTCGTTCGAAAACCTAACAGGTCATGTTTTGACCCGTGATAAACTGTAAGGAGGGGATGGCAAGCCCAATAGCCACGAATGACCTGATGAGTCATCTTGCTGGCAACGATCCATTAGGTTGGTCGTTGGGTAATGAATAAAGTGAGAAGTCAGTGTAGTTGACGGAAGGATGTGAGGAGTCGTTAAGTGTGGGAACGACTCGTCATGTTCGTCTTTATATGGGAAGAGTTGAAGTTGTGAAGTAGTCTTCCAGTGCACTTGATGAATGGGTCTAACGAGTCATTGTTTAAAGTATCGACTCATTACGTTGGTCGTGGTTTGACGAGTGATAAAACTATGTGAATTTTCCAATGTGCTTAACAGGTGAGATGATGAGTCGTTGGATGGGATGACAACTCTTTATGTGAGTCGTGACTCCAGATTCAGGGAAATTTCTAGTTTTCTTTAGGGACATTTTTGTAAGCTCCTATGGTTTTAATTTTTTAACTATGTTGTTTTGTGTATTTTTTGGGACGTTTTAAAGGGTTTCTACAAGCCTAAAACCTCATTCTCTCAAGATATCTCTCAAGCTCTCCTTCTTCCCCTTCCTCTCAAGATTAAAGAACTTCACCAAGGTGTTCATCAAGATTCAAGGAGGATTTCGAGCGGGGTTCTTCTACCAGGTATGCAGATTTTTTAACAAGGATACTCTTCCATCCTTGTGCCCCAAAATGTTTTCATTTAAAATGCCCAATTTCTACTATTCTATAAGATGCATGACCTAGGGTTTTAAATTGATGGTGAATCCTCCTACAACTCTTTAATTTCAAGATCCGTTGTGACTATGAGATGAGTACGGCATAAAATGATTGGGTTATCTTGAATTATGTATTGGGTGATGAAAAGTGTGGAGTTATGACATATTATTCATGAATGATTAGAGTTTTAAATAAGGTTTTTGTCATTGTCATTCAATTATCACAAATCCCTTGCATCCATGCTTAATATATGATGATTATATGATTACACATGAGAATTTGAATATGTCAATGATAGATGTGATGAGATTAAATTAAAGTTCATGGACTTGAATGATTGAAAGTAAAATATTCATGTCCCTATGTCTTGATGGAATTAATTAGGGAAGAAGTAAATTTATGATAATGGCTTATCTAATGCATTCTTCTCATGAATTGGAATAAATCGTGAAATCGGTCTCATGATACAAAGATTCACACTCCCCATATGATTTTGTTCTACATGCTGAAATATGAGTAAGCACATAGCTTCCTGTAAATTTAAATTATATGACTCAATGTATGCCTGTTAAAGTATGAGTTTAATGTATGGGTCATGAATGTCTCTATGATACAAGCTTATTAATATGAAGTTGTAATTTAACGATGAGAAAGTACTACGCATGATGTGGAACTAAAGATGCTCATTTATGTTAAACCTATGAAGAAATTCTAGTATGGCTCCATGATGACATGAATTGTGATGATAAAGCATGAGAATGATAATTTCCAAATGTTGGGTTTGTTGTTAGTAGAAATTAACCTCGATCCTTCCGAAATAAATGATGTATGAAGAAAGCAGAGTATGTTAATGTTTCTGATTAGCTGCAGTAGTAGGGACCAAATATATATATAACGTTAGACTAGTAGCTCCTAGATTCTAGCAGTAATCGGGATCCTCCATGGTAGAGAGAGACTCTCTAGCTAAGTCAGGATCCTCAATAGTAGAGACTGAAGCCCTAGCAGTAGTAGGGATCCTCCATAGTAGAGAGTGACTTCCTAGCATCAGTCGGGATCCTTAATAGTAGAGAGTGACTCCCTAGCATCAGTCGGGATCCTCCATAGTAGAAAGTGACTCCCTAGCATCAGTCGGGATCCTCCATAGTAGAGAGTGACTTCCTAGCATCAGCCGGCATCCTCCATAGTAGAGAGTGACTCCCTAGTACATCTGGGATCCTCCATAGTAGAGAGAGACTCCTTTAATGATGATATCAATATGATTCAGTCTTGCATGACCCAGCTTTAAGATTATAATGGCTTAATAAGATGTCGATTAGTCTCAGCTATCAGTAGTGATTTAGTACAGTATGTGCTACTAATTTCAGATTTTTCACTATTATATGTTCAGAATTTGACCCTTATGCTTGAGTTCTAAGATGTTATATAAATGAGATTCAAAAAGAAGTTTCATGTATATATCTATGTATGTGAATCATAGAGTATGTGAATAGAATGTTGAAGTAGTTATGTGGATGTATTTGATTAAATATTTCTCAAATATTTGTTTATTTAATTGTTTATGTTATCCCACATGCTCAGTATATTCCAAGTACTAAACACATGCCTTTTATGTTATATCATTTCATGATATAGGTTCAGGTTTCCAGACTCGGCCTCGTGGTTAGATACACTTCGTTCCTATTCAGCAGCTATTGGTGAGTCCTCATCCTCCGATGATGTGATTATGTTCATATTTTACTATGTTTTAGTTTTCAGACTTTAGGAGTTAGCTGGGGGCTTGTCCCAGCAACTCATCAGTTTAGTAGAAGGGCTTTCAGACTTATCTAGACAGATTCAGCTTTGTATCTAAGTGTTATTAAATTTCCATTACGGCTTATATTAGATTCATGTTATTAGCTTCCACTTATTCATGATTGTTAGTCATTCTCATTTTAAGTGTACTCTATGATAATGCCATGTGTTGACTTGGAGCCTCTCGGGGTTCATCGTCCCGAGTTACGGCTAGGGTGTGAACTCGGGTCGTGACAGGCACCTTAGAGGCAAACAATGACATCAATCAAGGAACCATTACATTGCCCAATGGGTCATCCCTGCACTTGTTACTACTGAGCCTCATAATGTAGATTCTTACAACGAGTGGTTCCTATGGGTCGTAGGTCCTTTCTACAACTAGTACCATCAGTCGTCCTAAGTCAAAATCTTAGATATTCCAACTGATCACATTCCTAAATCTCGAGTCTAATCTTAGGAACTTTCTAGGTATTACTATATTCCTACTTTGAAATGGGATTAAGTGAACATGGACTTCATCATAGGCATACCTCGTACTCGCGACAGCATGATTCAATTTTTGTGGTTGTCGAGCGTATGACAAGTCAACACATTACCTATCGGTGAAGACTACAGACCTACTGAGAATTATGCTAGAATGTGCATCCGGGAGTTAGTTATACTACATGGAGGTCACTTGTCCATCATTTCAGATAGGGGTAATCAGTTTACCTAGCATTTTTTGAAATCATTTAAGAAGGGACTTGGAACCCAGGACAAACTTAGCACAACTTTTCACCCGCTGATGGATGGACAAGCTGAGCGGACTATACAGACTTTGGAAGATATGTTGAGGGATTGTGTGATTGATTTTAGGGGTACATGGAATGATCACCTACCTCTAAACGAGTTTGCATAAACAACAACTACCACTCCAGCATCCAGATGTCTGAGGCATTGTATGGTAGGAGGTGTAGATCTCCTATAGTATAGTTCAAAGTTGGTGAAGCTACAATGATAGGACTAGACTCAGTTCACGAGGCTGTGCAGAAGGTTCACCTTATCAAAGAAAGGTTGAAAATAGCCCAGAGCCGATAGAAATCGTATGTAGATATGAGGATAAGAGAGCTAGAGTTTGCTATAAATGATTGGGTTAATCTAAAGACTTCACCTATGAAAGGGGTGATGACGTTTGGGAAGAAAGGAAAACTCAGTCCGAGATATGTGAGACCTTATAGAATCTTGAGACGCATAGGCAATGTGGCTTATGAGTTAGAGTTACCTACAGAGTTAGCATCGTTGAATCTAGTCTTCCATGTGTCGTTTCTGAAGAAGTGCATTGTTGATTCGACCACAGTAGTGCCTTTAGAGACTGTTGGTGTAAAGGACAACCTCTTTTACAAAGAAGTTCCAGTTGAGATCCTAGAACGTCAGGTTCGCGAGCTGAGAAACAAGGAGGTCGCTTCAGTAAAGGTGTTACGGAGGACCTAGCTAGTTGAAGGAGCTATGTGGAATCCGAAGCAAATATGATGGCTAAATACCCGGATCTTTTTCCTCCCGGCTCAGTTATAGCTTGAGGAATTAGTTTCCTCTCTAATAGTCTATTCAACTTTATGACTCCTTATTTTTTTCATGTCAGTGCATATATGTGTGATTCTTGTATTTAGTTCAGTCACGTATATTAGTCTGGAGTCACTCACTCCGTCCGTTTTCAACTTCAGATATGCAATATTTCGGATTGTAGTTCCTTTCCCCAGCTTTTAGATATGTTTACCCATATTCGAGGATGAATGTTCCTATGGAGGAGATATTGTAACACCCCAAAAGTTTCTATGATCATACTTGAGGGTTCAAGCGAAGAAAGAAAGAAAATGTGGCAACAGGTCATAGGAGGACTCGTCCACTGACCCATGAAGGCATTCCATGAGTCGTGGAGTGACTCGTGAAGTGGGTCACTGGCCAGTAGCGAGTTGTGGCTGGGGGGTGACCATGGATGAAGCCACAAGTGATGGATTCACATAACGTCTCATGAAGTGAGTCATGGTGAGAGTATTAAGTTTAAGATGGGAATTTCTAGTAGGCTTCACGAGTGAGGGCTATGAGTCATGACCCACCTAACGACTCGTGAAGTCCCTCGTGAAGACTAGCAGAATAATTTTTCCTGCGAATTTAGTAAGGATTTTTTGTAAGTACTAAGCTCGTAAGTCCTAAACTACGTCATTTTGTGGTTATTTTTAAGGGATTTAAGGAGTAAGTTGATGTTCTCTCCTCAATCCTCTCATTTTTCTCAAGTTGATTACGTGAAAACTTAGATAGTTCTCCAAGAGCAAGAACAAGGGTTTCAGTTTCTTCTTAGATCTCTCAAGAAATAAATCAAGGGAATATCTACTCCAGATATACGGGATTTCAACAAGGGAATTTCCCTTCCCTTGTAATCCAAAACCCTTATGAAAACATTATCTGTTCTAGCCTTTTTAGGATCAAAGTTAGGGTTGTGTATTAGTTAGATCATGAATTTCCTTCTTGTTATAATTCTCGTCATTCTTGAAGGTGGTTGCTAGTTAAAATTTTATGTTGATATATCCATCCATGAAGTATTTCTTTTGTCACTAATATGTAAATGTGATTTGAGAGACTCTTACATGACTGTCTAGATACAATTATAACTTGATTCTGGTACTTCCCTTTTGATCACCGCAGACTATAGTTAGGTGATTTAAAAGCTGATATTTTAATTGTTCATTCTCAGCTAGTACTTAGCATGTTCAATGTCTTACATAAATGTCATCTGATCAGTTTGATTATACTCGGTCTCTTTAGGAGTTTAGTAAAACTATGTAGTCTTAGTTATCAGTCATCAGGTTGTTCTTTAGACAGTTATGAAATTTTCAAATAAAGAAGCTCTGGCCAATCTTAGAACGCTTAGTTTCAGTTATCCGATCCTGACTTAAGTCTTAGGACATCAGGTTCGAGTTATCAGCCTAGCAGTCACAGTTAGGATTTTCAGTGCGAGTAGGGCATAACACTGAGAAGGATGGGGTTCAGCGCACTCAAGTTCCCAAAACTACATTGCTACCGTACTTTATTAGCTCGAACGGGCCTCAAACAGTGATCACCAAGCTTCGCCACCACACCCTGTGAAGGTATATTGGGCTTCCACCAATAGGGTGTATATATCGGTGTCCACATTTAGCTCATGTGGTAATATGTCGGTAATATACTCTTCCAATTGTCAGTTCAGTTCAGTTCAGTATAGTCTCTATTTCAGTTCAGTACACTTCATTCAAAATACAGTATATAACTAAGGTGATCAATAATTACCCGTGTTACACTACTATTGTTATAGTTAGTATTTATTAGTTCAGCTGTGTATTTATACTATTTTACTTACATATTATATACTCAGTACATTCAATGTATTGATGCATATTTTCCATGTTGTATCGTACTATGATACAGGTGCAAGTTCTCAGTCGTTGCATCTATAGTAGTTCCTTTTCGACACTTTCAATCGTAGTACTATTGGTGAGTCCTCATCTTTCGATGATTAAAGTATCTTTTTAGTTCAGTTTTCTTTTGAGTTAGACTTTACAGTGAGCTGAGGGTTTGCCGCAGTAACTCGTCAGTTCCTAGGTGGCTTTCAGACAAAGTATTGTTTAGTATGTTTTGCAGTTGTTGCATAAATTTTAGTATCTTTTCAGACATTTCTTATTCTTGAGAAAGTTGTTTAGTTATGTTTTTTTTATCTTCTTCTTCTATAAATCAGTATACCTATGTGATGTTAAGCCACGAGTCGTGGAGTCACGTCACGACTCGTGAAATGATTCATGGTAAGAGTGTCGAGTTGAACGTGGAAATTTCCAATAGACTTCACGAGTCAGGGCCATTAGTCGTGACCCACCTAACAACTCGTGAAGCCCCTCGCGAAAGACATTTTTTCTGTGAATTTAGTAAGGGTATTTTTGTAATTCCTTAGGTCCTATGTCCTAAACTACATCATTTTGGGGCTATTTTCAGGGTGATTTATGGAGTTAGTCAATGTTCTCTCCTCAGTCCTCTCATTTTACTCAAGCTCATTACGTGAAAAATTAGATAGTTCACCCAGAGCAAGAACAAGGGTGTCATTTTCTCCTTAGATCTCTCAAGTAATTTCCCAAAGGAAAGTCTACTCCAGATATTTGGAATTTCAACAAGGGAATTCAAAACCCTTATAGAAACATTATCTGTTCTAGCCCTTATAGGATGAAATGTAGGGCTGTCTGTAAGTTAGATCATGAATTTTTTTCTTGTTATAATTCTTGTGATTCTTGAAGGTTATTGCTAGTTAAAATTTCATGTTGATATATCCGTCCATGAAGTATGTGTTTTGGCCCTAATATGTAAATGTGATTTGAAAGAGTCTTGCATGATTTTCTAGATATGAATATTGCTTGATTCTAGTAGTTCCCTTCTTATCAACACGATAGTATAGTTGGGTGATTTAAAAGTTAATTTATTGATTGTTTAGTATCAGCTAGTACTTAGTATGTTCAGTGTCTTATAGAAATGTCATATGATCAGTTTAACTATACTCAGCCTCTTTAGGAGTTTAGTAAACGTTCGTATTCTCAGTTATCAGTTATCAGGTTGTTCTTTACACGGTTACAACGCTTTCAAATAAAGCAGCTCTGGACAGTCTTAGAACACTTGGTTTTAGTTACCAGGCCCTTCAGACACTCAGGGTTTCCAGATAAGTACTCCTGACTTAAGTCTTAGGACATTAGGTTCGAGTTATTAGCCTAGTAGTCATAGTTAGGATTTTCAGTGGGAGTAGGACTTAGCACCGAGCGGGCTGGGGTTCGGTGCACTCAGGTTCAAAGAACTATGTTGCCATAGTAGGTTATTAGTCTGAACAGGCCTTGGATAGTAATCACCAAGCTCAGCCACTACACCTTGGCAAGGTAAAGTAGGCTTTCACTGATGCATGTATACATCGGTCTCCACATTTAGCTCACATGGTTATATGTCAGTTATAGACTCTCCCACTTATCAGTTTAGTTCAGTTTTGTATAGTCTTACTTTCAGTTCAACTTACTACATTAAGAATACAATATATAGCTATGGTCATCAATCAGTACCCATGTTACATTGTTATAGTTATATTCAATATTTATCAGTTCAGTTGTGTATTTCTACTATTTTACTTACATCTTACATACTCAGTACATTCAAAGTAATGATACATATTTTCCATGTTGTATCGTATTATGATACAGTCGAAAGTTCTCAGTGTCAATATCGATAGTAGTTTCTTTTCGATGATTTCAGCCACAGTACTATTGGTGAGTCCTTATCTTTCGAGGACGAGAGTATCTTTTTAGTTCAGTTTTATTTTGACTTAGAATTAGGGTTAGATGTGGTTTGTCTTAGTAACTTGTCAGGTTCCTAGGTGGCTTTTAGACAAAGTATTATTTCAGCATGTTTTGCAGTTGTTGCATAAATTTTTGTATCTTATCAGACATTTCTTATTTTTGAGAAAGTTGTTTAGTTATGTTTTTCTCATCTTCGTTTCTATTTAATTCAGTATACCAGTGTGATGTTAAGACTTGGGTTAGCTTGAGGTCACTTATGGCACCAAGTACTGTATTGCATCAAGCGTGTAGACTCGGGTCGTGATAGGATGTCAATGGCGGTGCCCGATATAAGTGAGCTGGACGTAGCTATGGCTGCCCGTTCTATAGTCTGAGACCTCATTGACCACTTGTTCGATTGTTGGGGGATGAGGAGGAGGACCTGGGAGACGAAGGCCATGATGGGGATGTTGAAGTTGAAGATGATGAGGATTATTATGAGTGACCACTTCAGGGAGTTCTTACCCTAATTTGTTTTGTATGCATAAATTAGGGACAGTGTATTATTTTAGTTGGTGGTGGGATGAGTGTTTCTTTTATTATGGTCATTGTTATTTTTGATTGACGTTGCCTTTGCCGGGCTTTTGCTTTTGAGTTGTGATAATGGGTGAGCCTTTGTCGAGCTCAGGATGCCCTTGTTGGGCTTTTTTATTGGTGATTGATGTTGCCCTTGTCGGGTTGTTGTGTTGATGTTTGTTGAATGGTTGTTCAGCCTTTGTTGGGCTCTAAATGGATGAAAGGAAAAAATTTGCTTTGAATTGTTAGTGCAAGTCTTATTTTTGCGTTTGTAAATAGTAGGTTGTAAATAAACTCAAAGGGTTTTCTTTATACCATGGTTCTTTTTCGAGCAGCTATTTCTTTTGTTTTTCTTTCTATTGTTAAACAAGGCAACATTTTTCAATGATAGATTGTATGAGGATTTTGTTAAGGGAAAATGCCATGTTTATTAGTCTTGTTGAAATTGTTTCTAAGGCGTATTACCAAAAAAAATTTTTGTGGCATGAAAAAAAGGGTCTTGAAGAAATGGGGCGTTTGAAATGGAAAATGTAGCACTGTCTTGTCATATATTGCACATTCTTTTTTTGGCTTGTTTATTCACATGCTCAATTGTCGTAAAATCGTAATCTAGTTGTCGCAATGTATTGTGTGAACTCCTTGAAATATTCCTTGTGTGGTGAGGCTGATTGAATGATTTTCATGCATATATGTTATCTAGAACTTGCCCTATGTGTGATTCAAGGAGAAATCCTAGAGGTAGTTGCACTTTAAACATGGTTTTAGTCTTTCTATTGATAGTCACTTCACCTAAAATGACCTCCTCAAATATCTTCCTTTGCAAGCCAATGTAGAGGCTTTGGCTCTTTTCATTGGAACCACATTACAAGCCTAATAGCCCTTCTTAATCCATGTCTTTGGAACCCATCTTCCTTATTCCTAGTGGAGAAAGAATGAAAATTTGGGCTGCAAACCAAGTAATAGGGAGAGATAAGGAAATGAGGCAAAATCCTAAGGTTGGGGGTTCACCAAAAAGGGGAAATATGTGATAGTTTCAGTATGATGTAGCGCCAAATTGTGATTAAAAATGAATGACTTGATTGGTTGAAAAAAATCATGAATCATTGAAAAGGGAAATTAGAGCGAAAGGTGTTACCTCTTGCTTAGATGAGGAGGAATTTGGAATCCAAAAGTGTTATAAGGGTGGCTCTTGTTAAACAAAAGAAGTGGATGATGAGTAAGCAGAGATAAGGTGGAGTGATCTCAATAGTATGATGGAATCTTCAAAATGTTCACACATAGGCATTAGGGAGGTTCTAACCACTAAAACTCATTGGTTATCCAACCTTAACCCCTAGCCTTCATTATCAAGTCCTAATTGATTCTGAGTGTAGCAACTCTACATTATTGGAAAGTTACATGAAGGGCAAGCCTATGGGTCAAGCTGTATGCATAGAGAATTTCTTTGTGAGACTGACGGTTAACTGTACTATTCTATAATCCCTTGTGTGTGCACTGTTTGATGATAAAAAATAGGATTCTCTCTTCTTGTGAGTGGCATCACCCCATTGGAGAACATGTTTGTATTGGTGCAAAGAAGTGATTGGGACATTAGTGGTGTGAGCATCAAGGCAAGCCTTGTATGTGAATTTGTGATGATTTGAGATGCTATTTGTGTTTGTTTTGATAGACCATGCCGTGCTTTTTTTATGAATGGAAATCATTTGTGAATTATTCCTATTCATTGTGGTTACCTCTTGAAATTTTTGCAACATATTTTAGGGAGTCTCTTCTCTATTCCTTGAGTCAGTGAGAAATTTTTGGGTTGTCATAGGTTCAGTGGTCCTTGCTGCGTAATCTCATATGATGTAACATGCTATTCAATTGGCTAAGCTATAAAGAATTTCATTACTTGAGGAAAGCAATGGTTCATGTTTTTATATTTGATGAGTTGGTAATTTACCAACTCATTAGACTCTTAGGCATGAGTTTTTTCTAGGTTTTCAAGTATTTTAGGTAGATTATATGTTCTTTCCCCTTTATCTTCGGAAGTATTTAATTTTGGTAGAAAAAAGCATAAAATTGAGCAAAAAGCATGAAGATGGAGAGGAAGACCAATACTCCATTAGAGGACTACAACTACTACTATGCTGAGGAATATTGGCTACGGATGGACCGCGGATAAGCACCGAAAAATTTCCAGTAGAAACGCCGAATTGCTCTTGAAATCACTGGCCATCAGATGCGACCGACCAGCAGACCGCAAATTTTCACTGGCGAGCCGCTGGTGCCAATGCTGTATTTTTCTGTAAATTACTAGTCATCAGGTGTTACCAATAGGCGGATTGTGGACTAGCACCGGTGAACCGCTGGTGTCTCGCTAGTGACACCTATCAGAATAGGGCAAAAGTGTCCAGCTAAAGAAAGAGGAGCATTTTTGTACCCTATTTTTCTACATCTCAAAAAGGATTTGAATATTCTATTCCATTATTATTCTATTGGCTTTGAATTGAATTAGAGAGAGAAGTAGAGAGAGAAGCACCCATCTTCTTCTTCTATGAAAAACTAGAAAACTTCTTGGAGATCAGAACTTTGAGCTTGAATTTTTCTTGCTCATTTTGTTGAATGGATGTTGAATTGTTATTGAATGCAATAACTTCTTCTACTTATAAGAGTAGCTAAATTCCTTGCTAGGCGTGCGTAGATTATTGGGGTTGATTTGAATTTGGTATTGTTCAATTGATCTTAAATTTACTCAAGTTGTATTATTCTAGTGTTTCATCTTAGTTTTAATCTAAATACTCATAGTTGCAAATATGGGTTGTTTTTACTTACTCAAATTTTGCTTGAAAAAGGAATTTAGAGTATGGTTGATGAAACATTAGTGGGTAATTGGGTGTTCATTATGTGGGGTTGGGCTATATTAGCCAAAACCCATTGTCAAACACCCATTGAGAATCAAAGCTAGAAATAGTTGATGTGGCTGTTGTGAAAAATGCTTTGGGATTTGAGAAAACTTGAGGTATAAGGCATCTATTTGATTGAGAAACGTAGGATCCCATCTTGTCCAAAACTAATTATAGTATTGATTAAGGCTAAGGGATGTTAATAATCCCAATCCGATGATGCCCTAATAAGTTCACACCCCTAGTAGTCTCTCCTTTGATAATTCCTACACTTTGCCCCTGTTTCCGTGATCAAATTTCGTACTTCAATTGTCAAGTTGTGATTTTCCAAATTTTTACTTTATTGTTGTTGAGACATTGTTGCAAGTTACTTAGATTTGATAAACAACTCTTGCGTGATCAACTAATATTCCCTGTGGGGTTCGACCCCAACACCCATCAAATATATTTATTTTGCTAATGATCGTTTACCCTCTCTCATTAAAAGGAGTGAATTTGGATGTTATCACCTATCAGTCTGAGTAACTTTATAAATAAAGTTATATCTGCTAATGTAATAGGTCTTGTCAAAGGAAAAAATATTACTGAGAATGTGTTGTTAACTAAAGAGATAGCGACAGACATAAGGAGAAAAGGTAAACCTGCTAATGTTTTCTTAAAGTTGCACATGGCTAAGCCTTATGATACGTTTTCTTGGTTTTATCGACAAAGAGTTCTTAGGAAAATGTGGTTTGCAGAGGTATTCATTGATATGGTCTGGAGGTTAATTGCAAATAAATGGTATTCCATTATACTTAATGGTCAAGCTTCTATTTTTTTACACTCTGAATGAGGGGTGATATATGGTGACCCTATATCCCCAACCCTATTTATCCTATCAGCATAAGTGTTATCCAGGGCATTGAATGCAAAGTTGGAGAATGTGAACTATCAGAGTTTTGGGATTCTAAAATGGAGTACAAAAATGAATTATTGTCACGACCCGACGTACACCCCGCACGTAACACGAGACCTAGATACATGAATAACTATAAGCTAACCCATGATAAACACATACATGAGCATAAGCATACAACTAAGTGAAAACATTCATAAGATATAACATAAAAGAAAGTCTAAGATATCCTAAAACGTAAACAGAGACAACAAGTCAAATCGCTGAGCATCGATACATCATAGTCTAAAAATCCTCTAACATAAGATAAGATGATGGGATAGGCCCCCAACTAGATCTACTAAGTCTAAAAACTAAAAATTAAAATTAAACATAAGCCAAGACTGACATCCTCAGATGATGAGGACTCATCAAGACTGAGTTGAATCTGGACCAAGACCGAATCTAGCAGGGGGCTATGACTGAACACCCAAACCTATATTATGAGATGACATAGTACAAAAGTATGAAATAAGTACTTTGAATGTACTGAGTATGGAGGATAAGTAAAACATGAATGTAACGACAACATGCTGAAAATTATGACCGCGCTATAGTCATAAGACATGAGTTGTTCATCATAATCTGAAGTTTAATGACCCAAGGTTATCCAAACAACATCATGAATCTTATCAAATTTGAAATCATAAGTAAGACTCATAAACTGATTAATGGGTCAAAAATACTATAAAACATGATATCACAAATTCTAAACATGAGTAACCATGAAACATGAGAAATAATGAGAGATTCTCATAACCAACATACTCCATGTGGGCATCATGGAGCCCGACTTGTAGCCCTGGTTGGTAGGTTGTCCATACCTTGCCAAGGGTAAGAACCATGACGTCATGATATCACTCAGGAAATCCGTAGCATAAGGGAGAAACTCTCAACTGGCGAGGACCCCTTAGGCTAGGGGCAAGGGACACACTCATTACTAGTGAGGACCCCTCATGCTACGGTGACACGTAGTTCTGAGATTTAGTACAATGAATCCCAATTTACTCGGTGTTATATACTACTCCTAATATCATACATAATGGTCACTATCATACATGAAATATGGGTTTTGCATGAGCTAGTTTAAAATAACATGATAGATTCATAAGTTTCTTTACATACATGAACTATCCGCGAAATAATTTCTCTAAATACACATATGATACATAAGCTTGATATTCGTGAGATTCATACATACTTGAGAAAAATCATGCTAACTTGCTAATATAGAATTATGTGAGTTTTTCTTATAAATCATGAAATCATAATCATAAATCGTAAGTAGAATCATGAGAGAATCAATGTCATAAGGGATCATGGAGTTTTGCATACAAAGGGTCTAACCCTTGAAATCTAATGAAAATCATAATTTGGGACATGAAGGATTTGAATTCATAAAATTATACTTGAGATAGGGAATAAGGGTGGAAGAAATCCTCTATTAATAACCCTACATACCTAGCTTTAAGAGTTCTTAACACTAGCTTGAGACCTAAGTGAATTTCATCAGAAGAACCCTAGCTTTCCTTGAGAATCCTTAAGAGTTGATCATCAATCTACGTAGTTTGGAGAGGAATGAGAAGTTACTCTAAGTTAAATTCTTAAAACTCCCCTTAGGAAACCCAAAATGACCTGGTTTAGGAGTTAACAACATAGAAAATTACAAAAATACCCCTGAGATCTCCAATTAATAACTCCCCGTCAAGTGACCACGGCCTACACCATGATTCATTTATTGTCAACATGACTTGATCACGGGCAAAATAGCATGCCCGAGATACGCTTTATACCTTAATATAATCTTGTTTATCTAAGTTATTTTACATACTTTCATGTGATTTTATATAAATGTGAAGATATGTGCTAACCAACATGATTAGTCCTTGTTTTGTAGGTTAATAATGCATTTGAGGAACTAATTCACAAGTTGGTGAATGGCAAGGAATGGAGTGGAAGCAAGTGGCGAAAGTCGGCAAGGAGCATGTCTTGGCAAGGCTGGCCGCGCCAGGCAGCGTGCCACGCTGTGCGTGTGCCGCGTCCAGCGCCGTGCCACGCCCTTGCCAAGCGCACGAGGAAAGGCAGCAGCAGGCAGCAGTAGGTAGTAAACTAGCGCGCCAGCACCATGTCACGCTAGGCCAGCTACGCGACAGCAGCATGCCAACGCGCTGCATGAGCAGCGTGCCACGTTGGCCAGCGCGGTGACCCTCGACAACTTGGGTTCCTGAGGCACTTTCCAGAGAGCTTTCGCGTTGCCTCCGTGTCACGGAGGCAGTGCTCCGCGATACACTCCGTGACACGGAGCCGTTCCATTTCAGGCTAAATTATGCACGTTTTCCATTTACTATAAATTGAACCCTTATCTCCTAAAATCATTTGGTCACGATTTTATTCTGAAAAACCACCTAGGAGTGAAGGGAGAAGTGGGAGAACTCATCTAGGGTTTATCAAATTCTTGTCTCATCTACCAAATTCATGTAAGTATGTTAGTTTAGTATTAGTTAATTGTAGTTTTACGAACATGAATGGCAAGAACCCTTCCTCTAGGGTTGAAGCCATGAATTATGATTGTGCTTTTATGAATTTGTTTTGGAATTAAGTTATTGATTGTTGTTTTCGTCTTGCATTCTGGATTGTTGGTTGTTTTTATGATTGATCACCATGAAAGCATATTTGTTAGCTTGAGTAATAGCTTGAGAAAGCATTACCTAGGTCAGGACATGAGAATGTAAGGAGCATGTTTGTCTCTAGGGAGAGATATTGTGTTAGGATAGAAATATACCTCACACCTTGCTTGGTTGATACACGGGGGTTATGAAAGACCAACTCGGGATGTCACATCACCACTCGAAGAAGTAGTTGTGAGGCTAAGTTGAGTTAAATGGTTAGACGTACGAAAGTCCCTAATTGTTTTAGGATAGAAATATACCTCACACCTTGCTTGGTTGATACACGGGGGTTATGAAAGACCAACTCGGGATGTCACATCACCACTCGAAGAAGTAGTTGTGAGGCAAAGTTGAGTTAAATGGTTAGACGTACGAAAGTCCCTAATTGTTTCCCCGTAAACCACAACATAATTGATTGCCCGCGACTAGAAAATTAAACTCCTCGCTCACAATGATGCAGTGAGGCTAGATTGCCGTGTTTAGAGGCTCGAAAGACCATAAACATGCAATTCTAATTATGTGAAATAACAATTGATAGTTCCATGCTTAACCCATTGCAAATCGTAGGATCGCATGATTAATTTCTTTTAACTCTATGTTGCTCCTAGAGTGATTTCAGAATATTTCGTTGACCCAAACTTAGACTTAATTAATCTCAATCAAAAATGTCTATAACCAACACTTGAGGTATTTAAGATCACAATAGAAATGGATAGTTAGAGGAATGGGTCCAGTCCCTGTGGGTTCGACAATCCGGTTCTTAAAAAGAGCCACTATATTACTTGCACAACCCGTACACTTGCGGGCGCGAACCATGACTCATGGTGACCATCCATCACATGTTGGACAAAAAATTCTGCTATATGATCTCCATAAAATGGCCCCATATCAAGAGCTGTCACTGGATACCAAGAGTCATCCTATAACTCATGGTTAGTGGATCAATCTTATATTTTCTCTTATTCTCCATCCTACGACCCATTAGTAAGATTCATTACTAGGTCCAACGAGACATTATATGGCTCGTGTATTCTGGGGAAAAACTTTTGCTAGTCTTGGAGTACTTGTTTATGATGAGGGATATCACGAGACATTACTTGATCCCCCAACTCGTGACATGAGACATTTGAACTGGAAGACAAAAACTCAGACTGCTCTTCACGAACTTGACCACGACTCGAGGTCCCTTCTAATGATTCATACTAAAACTCGTTTTGTGACAAAAGTTTTCACTCCTTGTTGGTGTCATACTTCATATCTAGAGTCTAATCTTACAGACTTTTGGGGTGTTAAAATCATCTAGCTTATGTTGATGATACAATTATTTTTGCATTATCATATAAAGCATCATTAAAGGGGACTATGGCAGTGTTAAAAGAGTATGAGTAGATATTAGGCCAGCTTATTAATAAGGAAAAAGTGAATTCTTCATGTTTTATAAAATCTCTAAAGTAGTAGTCCAGGAGGTGGCAGAGGAGACAGGATTTGCAATAGGTTCTTTTTCTCTTAAATATATAGGTTGTCCTATCTTGAACTCTAGAAATAAGAAGATTTATTATATTGAGTTGATTAAATAAGTGAAAGAAAAAGTATAGAGCTGGAAGGGCATATTGTTGGAATTTAGAGGGAAGGTTGTTTTGATACAAGATGTTCTACAAAGTGTAACTGTGTCTTTATTATCTGCTATGTTGCCTACTAAATACATTCTTAACGCGATGCATAGAAATTTTTCCAGATTTTTTTGGAGTAACAAGGCAGAGGGAAGGAGTAGACACTAGTCAGCTAGGTTGAAATTATATCTTCCTAAGGAAGAGGGAGGGTTGAGCTTCAGATCCCTATTTAAAGTCTCTAGTGCTTTATTTGTTAAGTTGTGGTGCAATTTAGGCATGTACTCCATGGTCCAACTTCATGTGGAATAATTACTATAAGGAACAGATTCCATCTCTTGTACAACGGAAAGGAGGATTTTAGTTATGAAAATCTATGTTGGAAGCTAGAGATGTTATTGATTACTCTATATTATGGGAACCTAGATGTGGCAATGCAAACTTCTATTAAGACAATTGGAAAAGGTTGGGGCCTCATTACTAAGTAGTACAAGAATCTTTCGCTAAAGATTTGTCTATTGATGTGGTGGGGGAATTTTTTTTAGAGAAAGACAATGGTATTATCAGTTGTTACAGACAAAACTTCCTCATAACATTGAAGAGTGCATTATCTCAAATCTATTTTTGGGGTACCTAATAGAGGAGAAGGATAAAGCATGGCACATGCTAAAACCATGTAGCATATGTTTTGTAAAAAGTGCTTGGGAGGAAGTAAGAGAGAAGAAGGAGAAATCATGATCCTATATGAAAATGTAGATGAAAGGAATTCGTTTCAAAATGTCTTTCTACCTTTAGAGGGTTTGGCAGGAGAAAATTCTTATGGATGAGTATTACTAGGAGTGTATGTAATATGGTCTCTAGATGTAGATGTTGTATTCACCCATAATAAGAAATAATAGAATATCTATTCTTGAATAGTGAAGTGGCTATAACTATTTGGAGGAGGTATACAAGTGCAGCAGGTCTTTTGGGACCTTTTGTGCAGCTGAAGCAGGCAATATCTAAATGGTGTAAAATTGGGAAAGAAAAAAAATTAAATAGTTGGCTGAATGTGTTCCCGCAATCATAATGTCATTTCTAGAAGTTGAGGAATACAGTTGTACTTCGAGGGTTAATGACTATTGGAAGAGTTATATATTAGATTGATATAACTCTATATTATGTAATGAGATGGAGGTTCCCTGGTTGTGTGAATATTCTAGTTCTACGGAATCAACAAGTAAAATACATGGAAGACAAAGCTAGGTAGGTTTCATGTGAAATTTTTTTTTGAAATCTACCTCGTATGGGAGTGTACAAATGTAATACACATGGGGATGCAAAAGGTAACCTAGGACCTAGTTCTTAGGAACTCTGTGAAAGAAATCATAAAGGAGAACTTATCCATGCTAGTGCAAACATTATTTCAGACACCTACAATTTTGTGGCAGAAGTAAAGGCAATAGAACAAGGACTGGAATATTGCATAAGTCAAAATCTATTACCTCTTATAATAGAAGGTAATTTCTTAATTATGCAAAAGGTGATTGAAGGAGAGTGGGATATCCCATAGGGTGTGAGTATGATTGTAGGAGAGTTATGGACTACATAACAAGAGGAGACATTAAAATATCACATACTATGTGGGAAGGAAACTTGGTGGCAAATTTTAAGCTAACTATGTTTTCTTTTTTGTAGGTAACATACATTTTCAATACTTCTAAGAATTACCAATAGGTGAAATAAAGCTTCTCAATATAAACAAATAGCAGATTCCAGCACTTAGGAAAAGGAAAAAGAAAAGGTAAATTCACAAGGTACAAATATGCATGTAAAGAATATACAATGAATTTTAGTACATTGTATAAACAGAAATAGCAGTAATTACAAGAATGTTTTGGACAACGCCACTAATGTATTACTTTTCAAATGTATTGTATAAATCTTTATGAGATTCAACCTGCTGGAAGGAATACATTAAGAGTTTTATTTCAGAAAAATACATAACATATGAATTCTAAGGAGTGTCAGAGATAAATCTTCCTATTTTGGTCATCCAAGATCTATTAGCGTAAATTTAAAACACTATTTAGTTGGATAATTGATTCTACAGAATCCGGTGAGAGTTTAGGATGTCTTGAGATGGAATCGACCCAAAATTTAAATACATTGAAGAAGAAAGAATAGGAAAACAAGGATCTCCAAAAGCATACAAGTTGAGTTTTAGGTTCTAATGACTTTCTAGCTAGCTCAGGAGATGCTACTTGTTGTTGGTCACAATCTAAAGAGGAGACGGAGCAGCATTAAAGCTCAAGGTCGTAGAGGACGGTCACTGGCTATCATAGGAGATGGAAGTAGAGGCTCTGGTCTAAGAAGTGACTGGCTATTGGTGGAGATGGAAGTAGAGGCTCTGGTCTAAGAAGTGAAATTTTCACTTCTGAATGATTTCCATTTTCTCTTTTGTTATTTTGTAAATATTTCTTTTTAGGCTGGTTTTATGGCCAAAATTGAGTTGGACCCTCTTTTTGATTAATAATAAGGCCCCTGGCTATTTTAATTTTTTTTTTTAAAATGAGAATGTGATGTAGTGTTCAAAGATTGTAACAAACAACTAAAAAGACCATATTTGTATCCTACTAGCCCTTTGAAAATCATTACAAGCTTAGAAAAGTCCTTATATGACCTCAACCTGGTTTTTCAAAGGCAGTGCATTTGAGAAAATGGACAAGCATATGGTAGTTGTGACCTATTTTGTGAATGTCTCTGTGAGAGTTGAGTGTTTTTCTCTTCTCTCTTTATCTTATGTCCATGTAGTGTGTATGATCATTGCTTCTAAAAATGGACGCTTTCTTTGGTCTAACTGTAAGGGCATGTGGATGATAATGGATATTATGAGTTACTTCTCAATCTAGGTGTGTTGCATGTAGAAATGATGTCATAAGTAGAGATTGCATGCTTAGTCTTAATAGTTGTGAGAAAGATGATTTTGCATGATAAGGGGGTGGCTTGCTTGAAAATTGTCTGCTTGTAGCTGTTTCCCAAAACCACCCTAGTCATTGTATTTTTTTATGCCGAAACATGTGTCTAGGTCTACGTTATCTTTTGATATATTAGTTTCTTGAGGGCAAGTAAAAGCTTTAAGTTGGGGATGTTAATGTATCGCGAGTTTGTGACACATTTTTAATTCTTTTCATGGAGTTTTTCATGCCTTTAAGTACTAATTTAAGTCAAAATTTACTTTATTTTGCAAAATCTCAAGAACCAAATGATTTGACGAAATGAGCCATGGAAATCACTAAAATCTACCAGAATGTGAGAAAAAGATGGAATAATAGATAGTCTGTACCTTCAAAATTCCTTATGATCCAGAGAACACCACCAAATGGTATGCAACCGATGGTTCAAGATGCGGACAATCTTCTCAAAAGACGGTCTGCTGATTAGAAGTAAGATCCAAGTCAGGCAAAACCCTAGTTTAGTTGATGGTTAAAAGTGCAGACCATCTTCTCAAAACACGGTTCATCAATCAAAAGATGGATGAGGCTAGGCAGAACACAAAAGTAAATTACAGTTCAACATGCAGACTATCTTTCCAAAAGACTGTCCATCTCTGCGAATTGGGACCCTTCGGATTTAAATTAAATTTGGGTTTTAGAGACTTAGTATAAATAGTCTTTTTGTTTTTTTTAGTGAGTTCAACTAGATTAGATTTTTAGATATAGTTTTAGCTAGGTTTTCATTTTTCTTCCATAGCTTTAGTATTGTAATTTAAGTAGAAGATCAAGTTTCTCAATCCAAGTTTCTCTTCTTTCATTATTGCTTTGTAAGTCAATATGCTTAATCACTTGCTTTCATCTTCTTCTTTTACTATGGGTAACTAAACTTAGATCTAGGGTTGTGAACCCCATGAGTTTTGGAATCCTAGTGATCTCAATTGGATGAATTGATTAAGATCTTTAGAATTTTTATTAATTTGGAATTTGTAAAGTATGATCGGTGATGAAAGTAATTCCATCCTTTTCAATTGCCTTTATTGTTCTTTAGAAAGACAATTTAGGCTTAGGAAGCATCAATCAACAAAGACCAAGGTTCTAACCCTTATTTAATTGATTCACCTAGACATAGGAGGAATCTAATTTGAAAAAATTGATGTAGATTGACACTATTAGGATTGTTGAAAGACATATGTTGGTTGCCTAAGTTGATTGCTTGCATATTCACCATAAGCCCATTCTCAATTATCCCTTTTTAGTGATTTAGGGGGGTCAACAAAAATTTGGGGAGACTTCTGTAGTTTTTCTTAATATTGATTCAACTTGATGTATTTATATTCTTTGTTATAGTGTCTCTCTTTACCCTATCTTGAATAGAATCTCAACTCACAAATCATACTTGAATGTTTGATAGTATTGGCCTTACAAAGTCTCTTGGATATGATCTCTACTCTAAAGCTGGGTAATTATACTATATCAACCGCATATACACTCACTAATTGAGGTGGAACAAGGGCGATATTGGTACTCACTACTTCTGAGATAGAGTGAATCAAGGCTTGAATATCTTTCGCAATATCCTTTGCTAGGCTGGAATAAACTCTTCAATTATCAATTTGATCTTGAACATGCTTGTATTGAAGACCCAAGAATTTATCTCTGATTCCTCCAACACATTAATCTATTAGTTGTCATCATTAAAATATTTTAGGAAATATTAAAGCCAATAAGAAGAAAATAACAATTACACTTGGACTATCTACAAAAGCAAGAAAACAGTTATAAAAAACACAACCAAATCATATCAAACACATCAAAAATCAATAGTCATTAAAAAACTTCACATCAAGCATTAATTACAATCTAAAAGTATAAATCAAGCAATCATTACAATCAAAAAATACGTCAGAACCCCAACAAAGAAATGTGCAATGTCCTCAATGCATGTAAAAGTGAAAAATAGAGGTATAAATTACTCCATGAGGCTCTCAAAGTGTGCTAATCTGAACCATAGAGGATAACATCAGGGATGACAGTAGGTGTAGTATGTATGGCAGTAGCTAAGCTACCCGCCTCGCTATCAATATGAGGCCAGATACACTGTAGGCAACTGACTTTTACTTTGTGGCTAGATTTTAGCCGCCTCAATATGATCCATGTTGGATTCATCCTCCTCTTGAAGATCCTCTTTGTCGATCTCTCCTTCCCTCTTCAATAATGGAATCTTACTTATGGCTCATGGAGCGGTCGGTCCTTTGGGCTGTAATGGACTGGAAGAAGGAACTCGAGCTGGTGCAGCTCTGATGGGTGAAGCACTAGGAGGTGCAGCTCATTTTGGGGATAGCCAATGGAGATCTAGGGCATGAGTCTAGAAAATTGGCAATAGGCCAGGTAATATTATTTGCTAGCAACTAAATCTCCATATCCTCAACTGGAGGACCTCTAGCCTACAGCTCGATGAGAATCGCGCTAAGCACCTGTAAGTCAATTCTATGTCCCAGCAACAACATCAAAATTAGTAAATTTACAAATCCACCTCTAATTAGGAGTGTGTACATGGTCGGTTGTAGCATAATTATCCAACGAAGAGTTGGTATTATATACACGATGAATTTATATAGATCGAAGATATCAAATAAAACAAATATGGTTGAACGAATGAAGAACTACTCACGATAATGGGTAAAGAGAGAATAAGCTATATTAGTAAAACCTAGAAGTTAAGGGTTGAAGTTAATAGGAGAAATATTGTAAGGAAGTATTCTCACATAGGATCGAACCCCTTATTCACTCAATTAGGCTTATTGAGAATGGGCTCTTCAAAAATATGCTAGCAATTATCTAACAAATCATTAGGTTTCTCTCTAAATTAATTTTCTCAAAGTAACTAGAATTAAAATCAAAACATATTGCAATTTGCCAATTAGGTTCATTAAATCTCTAAGTGAACCTATTAAGCAAGGTTTATGCCTTGGATCATTATTGATTGATGCTACCCAAATTATAATTGTCTTTTTCAATAAAAATTGAGGTAACTTAGCAGGATTGGGTGTTTGCAACCACCAAATTCACTATACATACCACAGATCAATCAAATATTTAAAAATCCATAATTAATTAATCCTAATAGAGATTATTAGAGCTCCAAAACCCATTGGGTACACAACCCTTGATATGAGTTTAGCTATTCATGGATAAAAAAGAAGAAGAAGGAGAAGAAGAAGAAGAAGATGAAGAAAAAGTAGAAGAAGAAGAAGAAGAAAAAGATGAAGAAACCATAAATTAGACATGATCACTTACAAAAGAATAAGATGAAAGAGAAAATGCAAATTATGGAATTGAACTTCGATTAATCTTCAAACTACAATAGGTTACTTTAAAATATTGTTCTACTATTCTAGAATTGAGAAACTAATTGAAAATCTCTAAAAGAAAGAACTATTTACAGGTATGGACCGCACATTCAACTTAAGGTCTGTATTTTCCTTCGTAGGTTGCTTCTCTAAGTGGACAACTTGTGATCTACAGTCTAATTTATGGTCCGCATTTTGAACATGTGGGTCGTATTTACTTCGTGCCTTGCTTACAAATGGTTTCCCTTCTCTGGTTCAAATCATGGTTGGAAGTACGGGTCACATCTCGGAGTTTTGGTCCATTTGTTTCATGCTTTTGATAGAATTTTTGAATTGAACCTCTTTTCTCCAACTCATTGGGATTCTTGAAACTTTGCAAACTAGTGTTAGTATTGACATAAATTAGCACATAAAGGCATAGAAAATACTATGAGAAGAAGCACAAATGTGTTGAAAAATCTTGGCACATGGTAGTACAAATCAACAGGCACCTGCTCAAGTGAGGAAGGCCTCGAACAAGCCTACCATGTAGCTCCCCACGTAGCTGCAAGCGCATAGTAGTGCAATTTCAGGCTTATTTTGTGCACTCATTTAATGAAGGATATTTTCATCTAAAATCATTTTAGAAATCCTATATGTTCTACAAACATGCAATTTGAGGGTATTGAAGTCTGGAACAGAGAAGAGGAAGAAAACTCAAATACTTAAACTAGACTTTTGTATTCTTTCCTTTTTATTTTGAAACATTTTCTACTCATGAATTTGTTTTGTTGTAATCGAATCATGGGTGGATAAACATTTTAGTTCATGTTTTTGTTCAAACATGATAGTTGACATTTGAAAGTTGTATACTTATTTCAGAATTTTTCATTTATTGAGTTGCTTACATTTTCTTGGTCTTGATTATTTGATTTTTTGGCCAATTAACAAATGCTATCTGTGGCTCCCAATTTGAAATCAAAAGAGGAAATTTGCAAGTTTTATGACAAAATTAGGACTTGTTCACGAACTCTATTTGAAAGGGGGAGTGATTCACTAACATGGATATAAGTATACCTTTAAACCTTGCTTAGTTGATAAAAATATTTTTTCAAAAGCACTTCATTATCGACTGACGATCATAGGAAAATAGACATTATTAATAGTTGAGTAGTCTTCAAGACTTCAGACTTAAGCTGAGGAAGGAGTATTAAACTGCAACAAGTAACTAAGAAAAATAAATTAAGTGTGAAACTTGAGAACTCAACTTGATTGTAAACCAACCATTACCCTAGGTCTTTTTTACATTTGACATGAATCATAACCACTTATAGTTGTAGTTTACACTGCATTAGTTCTCAATAAACCATAGCTAACAATATAAATTGCCTCCCACAAATTCTTTCCTTCCACTTAATAGTCAATAATAATTCTAATTAGCTAAACATTTTAACAAGTCCCTATGGGACCAATAGTTGGACTTCACCATCCTAGATTACTTATACGATTGTGTACGCTTTCATGTACATTTGGACGTAACAGGTATCCTGTCATACTATCTTAAGCTTAGAAGCTATGAATTTATGCATGTACATTCTTTACTGCAATTGGGGCAATAAGTAACCATCAGTGGTTTAGTTATTATCTTTATTCTTTTGTGAGCCCTCTATGTTTAGCATATCTAGCAATCCTCATTCTTACTAGAACATGACTGAATTATTCTATATGGACATGATGCTTATATATTTTATACCATCTTATTCAAGCATAATTGATTAAATTATTCGATGTTGCTAGTCTGAGTAAATCCCTTTTTAACGCTTTTATTACTTTATTTTCCTTCCAAGGTTGCTATCACATAACTTCTATTCTTACTTGATACTCATTCAATTTCTGATATCATTGTTCCTACCCTCACTTAAAGCCCTATTTTGGTTCTTAACTTCTGCTCATGGATCTATATTCATCAAGATAAATAATCAACTAACATTTCACTAGTCTTGTTAGAATCATTAACATACTTCTTTCGGTGAAAGCATATTCTCATGTTCGTATGAACTTTATGACATTAATAGTTATTTTTCTTTAAGATCTTCCGGGATTCTTATTATATGGTATCGTTATTTCTAGTGGACCTTACGCAACCCGTCTTTCCTTAACTAGATATGTTACTTCATGAGCCTATTCAACCTATGTCATTGAGGTGTCATTCTTACCTGCTTCGAGTATAACAAATATTCTTGTAGTCACAGCTAGTGTATTCTAATTTCACTATGAACATATTAACTGATCATAACTTAAGTCTAACCCCGTTACTCTGATTGTACAGTTACTTTTTCTAACCTTGGGAAAGGGTATACATATGCTTTACTTAAAAATAACTAAAAAACCTAACCCCAAACTTTCTAACAAACATAGAGATCATATAGAACAATACTGCTATATCCTTAAATATCAGAAGTCTATCCAACTACTCCTATTTTTACATGTGCATAACACTGAAGGTTCTATATAAATTATTATGAGTACTTCATGAGACTAGAACCTATTATTATTGGATGGTTCATGCGAGGGTATTTTGAACTTTAGATCTGGTTTTCACCTCTTGGGGAGATATACTAAGAGTAGTTGCATCTCGTAATGATGACTAGAAACCTACTATTAATTGTGTAAACAAGCGAATAACTCTTCTCATATATTATTCAGATAAACCAGTGTAACACTTCGAAACTTTCCTAGACCAAATTCAGACGTTGCATGAAAAAAAAACCACAGAAAACCAGAAAATTTTCTATCTCAGATGACCGCCACAACAAACTGTTTGTGGAACCAATGGACCGTTGTAAGTGGTCGTTTTTAGAAGCATCCTTTCTTCAAGGGGAAACAACTAGTCATAGGACGACGCATTGATTCTTACAACGGGTCGTCCTGTCATCCGTTGAATCCCAACTCAGGGATCTAGCGGACACTTCCCTGAGACAATGAGAGGTAACCACGGACCGTCGTTTCTCCCAACGAGCAGTTGGTAGCACCCGTTGTCCCCATGCCCGGTTTTCTTACCTGTTCCAATGAGAGCTTTCAATGGGCCGTCCTTGATTCAAATGGACCGTTGTACCCAACCGTTGGTTGTTACGGTAGACCTAGTTTCTAAACCCAAAAACTACGGGCAGGTTCAAAGGGTCGTTGTTTGAACCAACGACCCGTTCTGAGGTCGTTGTTTCGTGTCGGGCAGTTTTAAGTTCTTTTTACCAGGTGTATTTTGGTATTTCCCCAGCTTTTTAATTCCTAAATATTGTCGTTTGGGTATTGGGAGGGAGTAAAAAGGGGTAGAATGAAAATTCCCCTTCCTCTTTCACTCCTCCACTCAAAAACTAGAGCGTAGAAACAGTTAGGAGTTCAAAATAGAAGCTAGGGAAGATGTTCATCTCCTTAGTTTTCTTCGAGATTTTTACCAGATTCTCTTCTATAGGTGTGTGGGAATTCAGCTAGGAGATTATTCTCCCCTTGCAATCCCCAAAAGTCTCTCTCTATTAACTTTCAGCCCTAGCCTTGAGGTTGCAAATTTGAAAATATTTCTATCGTTCTATGATTATTTCATGTGGAATCCTATCCTATGATAATTGTAGCTATTTTCCACCAGCTTGTAATTAAAATGATGCTTGTTCCATCAATTTAGAAATTTATCCCTAACTATTGAAAAGTCGGGAATTAGGATCCTGCTTAAGCTTTTAATTCTTTGAAAAAGTTTGTATCTTTTAGAGTTAAGGGCTTCTATAATACTTTTATGTGTTAAAGAAACTCAATTACTTGCATGATATTCACATTCAGTCAGAAAGTCTATATACTATATATATTTTTCTCAGAATTGTTAGTTCAGCTTTAGTGAAAGTACTAGAATAATCAGTGTTAGTCAGAAATGTCAGCTAACCAATTTGACTATAGCCTTTTCCGGAGGTGTCAGTGGTGCCTCACCAGTTTTCAGACTCAGAATCAGATTTTAGTTATTTGGTCAATTAGGTGGTCATGACATTCCATTTATAGCTTTGACCAGCCCCCAGACCCTAATTCAGTTATTAGTTTATTCTTTAAACGGTTACAACACTTCCAAATAAGCATCTCTGACCATTCGTAGAACTTAGTTTCCAAATCTGGTCCTATAAGACGCTCAGGGAACCCTCTGACTTAGTTGTATGCTATTCATGGTTCTCTCACTTACTCAGTACATTCGAAGTACTACACATAATTTTATGTTGTATCATTTCATGATACAGCTACAAGTTCTCAGACTCAGAACCGCTAGACTTCACAATTCAGATTCTCTACCTAGCAATTGAAGTGTGAGTCCTCATCATCCGAGGGCATTATTTCTTTCTTTCAGTCATTATTTAGTTTAGTTAGACTTAGAGTTAGCTGGGGGCTTGTCCCAACAACGCCTCAGTTAGATGGAATTTAGACAGATATGATTTTATGATTTATCAGCACTACTCAAGTGTTTTGAACTTTATATTTTTAGACTTTCCCTTCATAAATGTTTTTCTGATATTATTTAAAAGTCAGCTGTGCATGTTTGCTCACATTGCTAGTGTATGATATTCCAGGGGTTGACTTGGGTTCACTTGTTGCTTCATGTACCATGTTACGTCCAGGGTGTAGACTCGGGGCATGAAAAACTTGTTATCAGAGCCCTAGGTTTAGAGTATCCTTGGAATTTCTGAAAGCCACATCGAGTAATTTCCTCTTCATAGGTGTGAAGCGTGCCACACTTATGACGAGGAGGCTACGAGATTTTATTAGGAAAAACTCCTTTTTTTCATATTCCTTATCATGCGTTAAAGTTCAATTCTAGAGATGTTCTTCTAATTCATGCGCTATTTCGTTTGAGTGAACCATGCCTCCCAGACTCGGTAACGGAAGGACGGTCGAAAATGAAAATAGACTTGCCCCACCATCCCAGGAAGCTCCTCTAGATGATTCCATTTCTACCACATAGTTTAGAGTAGCCATTTAGTTACTGGCTCAAACCGTGACCAATCAAGTGAATAAGAAGGTAGTACTAGTGAACACAAATGGGTCCGCGGCAGCTGCTCGGGTATAAGATTTTACTTGGATGAATTCTCCAGATTTCAACTGAATAAAGGTGGGGGAGGACCCCCATGAGTTTGTAGATGAGGTTAGGAAGATTACCAGTATTATGAGTGTCAACTCTTCCAAGAGCGCTGACCTGGTTGCCTACCAGCTTAAAGGGGTAGCCCAGGTTTGGTATGAGCAGTGGAAGGAGGGGTGGCTAGCGGAAGCCGGACCAGTAGAGTGGGAATAATTCTGCACAGCTTTCCTGGATAGGTTTTTCCCCCGGGAGATGAGGGAGGCTAAGAAGGCAGATTTTATGAACTTGGGATAAGGCAACCGTACAGTGGAGGAGTATGCTTTGGAGTTTACCAGGTTATCAAAGTATTCTCCAGAGATGGTGGTCGAACCAAGGGCTCGCATGCTGAAGTTCATTAATGGAGTATCTAATCTAGTCCTCAAGGAGTGAAGGACCATGATGCTGATCAAGGACATGGACCTCTCTATCCTAATTGTTTATGCTCAACAGATTGAGGTCGAGAAGTTGAAAGATATGGAGTGTAAGAACAAGCGGGCAAGAACTGGTCATTCATATTTTGGCCACCAGAGATCTGGCGGTGGTAGCCGCCCATAGCAGCAGCAATAGCAGAGAGCCCTAACACCTAGCTCAGCCAGCCCAAACCTTTCGGTCTCACCATGATCGGAGGGGTGGGTTTTCTAGCACTCAGTATCAGGCCCACAATACAGGGAACAGGTATCCAGCTTGCGCCAAGTGCGGCAAGAATCATCCTGAAGAATGTCTATAGGGCAGAGAGGGCTGTTTTGGCTGTGGACAACTTGGGCACCGACATAGAGAGTACCCATCAGCAGGGTGAGGGAGACCACAATCCACTATCTCAGCAGCTCCACCAGGCCGACTAGCTCAGTAGGCACTCATTAGTTACAGATGGTGGTCAGCGCCATAATCATTTCTATGCTTTATCTTCTCGTCAGGATCAGGAAAGCTCACTTGACGTAGTTACTGGTATGTTACGTTTCTTCCATCTAGACATATATGCCCTTTTAGAATCAGGATCTACTCTTTCATTCATGACTCCATATATAGTGGTTTATCTCAATATAAGTCTAGAGGTCCTCTCAGAACCATTCTCAGTATCTACCCCAGTTGGCAAGTTAGTTAGAACTAGCCGGGTGTATAGAAACTCTCAGTCCTAAATAATGTAATTCCATCTGATCTCATAGAGCTAGACATGGTTGACTTTGATCTTATTCTCGGCATGGATTGGTTACACTCCTGCTATGCCTCAGCTGGCTGCAGAACTAGAGTTGTTAGGTTCCAGTTTACGAATGAACCAGTGCTAGAATGGCCGGGCAGCAGTTCAACACCTAAGGGTAGGTTTATTTCCTTCCTGAAGGCCCAAAAATTCATTTCCAAAGGATGTCTATATCATTTGGTACGGGTCAAGGATTCCAACTCTCAGAACCTGGCCATTCAGTTAGTTCCAGTTGTCAGCGAGTTCCTAGACGTGTTTCCTGAGGATCTTCCCAGAGTTCCCCCTGAACGGGAAATAGACTTCCGAATAGATCTCCTCCTAGACACTCAGCCCATCTCCATCCCTCCTTATAGAATGGCTTCATCTGAGCTTAAGGAGCAGTTAAAGGACCTTCTTGAATAGGGTTTTATCAGACCCATCATCTCTCCCCGGGGTGCTCGAGTGTTATTCATACGTAAGAAAGATGGTACCCTCAGAATGTGCATAGATTACGCTCAGCTAAACAAAGTCACAGTTAAGAACAAGTACCCTCTACCCCGAATTGATGATCTGTTTGACCAACATCAGGGAGCTAGCTGTTTCTCCCAGATTGATCTCAGGTCAGGGTACCATCAGCTAAGGATTAGGGAGTGTGAGATACCGAAAATAGCATTCAGAACTCGGTATGGTCACTATGAGTTTGTAGTGATGTCCTTTGGGATAACAACTGCCCCAACAACCTTCATGGACTTGATGAATAGGGTTTTCAAGTAGTACCTGGATATGTTCGTCATTGTCTTTATTGATTACATTCTGGTGTACTCCAAAAATGAGGAAAAGCATGCCAATCACCTAAGGTTAGCATGATAGACCCTCAAAAATCAGCAGTTATTTGCCAAGTTCAGAAAGTGTTAATTCTGGTTGAAGTCTATGAATTTCTTGAGTCATGTGGTCTCAGGTGAGGGGATATAAGTAGATACCCATAAAATAGCAACAGTGAAGGATTGGCCAAGACTTACCTCTCCTACAAAAATCAGGAGTTTTCTGGGCTTAGCAGGCTGTTACCGACAGTTTGTGGAAGGTTTCTCCTCCATAGCATCCCCTCTGACCAAGTTAACCAAGAAGAAGGTGAAATTTCATTGGTCGGAAGAGTGTGAGAAGAGTTTTTAGGAGTTAAAGACTCGACTCACTACCGCTCCAGTTTTGACCCTTCTATAAGGGACAGATGGATTTGTTGTATATCGTGACGCCTCAAGAGTTGGACTTGGTTGCGTTTTGATGCAACGGGGAAAAGTGATAGCCTATGCCTCCAGATAGCTCAAAGTCCATGAGAAGGATTATCCGACTCATGACTTGGAACTGGCAGCAGTGGTGTTCGCGTTAAAAATATGGAGACACTACTTGTACGGGGCTCACATAGATGTGTTCACAGATCAGAAGAGCCTTTAGTATGTGTTCAGCCAGAAGGACCTAAACCTGCATCACAGACAGTGGTTGGAGCTTCTAAAAAATTATGACATGACTGTGTTGTACCACCCAGGCAAGGCCAATGTGGTGGTTGACGCCCTAAGCAGATAGTATATGGGAAGTGTAGTTCACATTGATGAAGACAAGAGGGAGCTATTGAAGGAAGTTCACAAGCTAGCTCAGTTAGGGGTGCAGTTGATGGATTCAGCTGAAGGTGGCGTGGTGATGCAGAGCGGGTCAGATTCATCCTTGGTAGTTGAAGTCAAATCCAGATAGGATGAGGACCCCATTTTACATAAACTTAAGGAAGTAGTCATCAGAAAAAAAAAGATAGAAGCTTTCTCCCAAGGGGGAGATGGGGTGCTCCGTTACTAGGGCAGGTTGAGTGTACCGGATGTTGGTAAGTTGAGACAGCAGATATTAGCTAAGGCCCACAGCTCGAGGTACTCCATTCACCCTTGTTCTACAAAAATGTACCGCGACTTGTGGGATATTTACTAGTGGAATGGCATGAAAAGGGATATTGCTGAATTTGTAGCACAGTGTTCGAACTGCCAGCAAGTCAAGGTAGAACACCAGAGACCCGGAGGTATGATTCAAAATATAGTATACCCACTTGGAAGTGGGATGAAGTAAATATGGACTTCATTACAGGTCTACCCAGACTCGGCGACAACATGACTTGATCTAAGTAGTCGTAGATCGGATGACTAAGTCAGCTCACTTCCTCCTAGTCAAAACCACAGACTCAGCTGAGGATTATGCTAGGCTTTATATTCAAGAGCAAGTCAGACTTCATGGGGTTTTCTTATCCATTATCTCAAAAAGAGTTACCAAATTCACCTCTCACTTTTGGAAGTCTTTCTAGAAAGGACTAGGTACCTAGGTCAAGCTCAGCACAGACTTTCACCCACAGACCAATGGACAAGCTGAGTGGACCATTCAAACCCTATCAGATATTCTAAGAGTGTGCGCGATTGATTTTAAGGGTAATAGGGATGATTATTTGCCTCTTATCGAGTTTGCGTACAACAACAGCTACCATGCCAGCATCCAGATGGCCTCATTTAAAGCACTGTATGGTAGATGGTGAAGATCTCCTATAGGGTGGTTTGAAGTTGGTGAAGCTACCTTGATAGGGCCAGACTCAGTACATGAGGCAATGCAGAAAGTTTAGCTCATCTGAGAGAGGTTGAAAATAGCTCAGAGCCATTAGAAATCTTATGCCGATGTGCGGAGAAGAGAATTGGAGTTTGCAATTGATTAGTGGGTATACATGAAAATTTCACACATGGAAGGGATGATTAGGTTTGGAAAGAAGGGAAAGCTCAGTCCAAGATATGTGGGACCCTACATAATTCTGAGGTAGATTGGTAAGGCAGCTTACAAGTTGGAGTTACCTTTAGAGTTAGCAGCTGTGCACCCAATTTTCCATCTGTCACTTTTGAAGAAGTGAATTGGTGATCCAACTTAAGTAGTGCCATTGGACAGTGTGGGGATAAAGGATAGTCTCACATATGAAGAGCTACCAGTCCAGATCCTTGACCGTTAGGTTCATAAGCTGAGGAATAAGGAGATAGCTTCAGTCAAGGTGCTTCGGAGAAATCAACACGTTGAGGGAGCCACATTTGAAGCAGAAGCAGACATGAGGCCAGATACCTTAACTTGTTCTCTTCCAATTCAGTTCCAGAATCAGGTACTAAATCCCTTCTCAGTTCCGTATTCACCAACTCTACATAGATTTCCTATGAGCATCCTAGTTGCATTCACTCTGTTAGTATGGTTAAGTCAGTTTGGAGTTAGTTACTCCTTCAAAAACTACTTCACAGTCTCAATTTTTAAATCTCAACTCTTTTCCTGGTCTTGGCCTTCATTCAAGGATGAATGACCCCAAGGGGGAGATATTGTAACAACCCGAAACTTTCCTAGACCAAATTCAGACGGTGCATGAAGAAAAACATAGGAACCCAAAATTCTTTTTGTCTCAAACGACCCCCAAAACGGAACATTGTAAGTGTTCGTGTTTAGAAGAAACCTTTGTTTTAGGGTAAACACTGAGTCATAGGATGACCCGTTTATTCTAACAACGGGCCATCCTATCGTCCGTTGAATCCCAACTCAGGGGTCTATGGGACTCTTCCTTGAGACAACAAGAGGTACCACGGCCCATTGTATCTACTAACGAGCCGTATCTACCAACCATCGTTCAGTTCCAGACCTCAGTAGGGTGAACCATGGGAGGATACAACAGCCCGTTGTTTCTGCCAATGAGCCGTTGGTATCACTCGTTGTCCCCACACCCTATTTTCTTACCTGTTCCAATGGGATATTTCAACGGGTCATCCGTTGTTCAAACGGACCATTGTACCCAACTGTTGGTTGTTCTAGTAGACCTAGTTTCTGAACCCAAAAACTACGGCCAGGTTCAACGAGTCGTTGTTTTAACCTACGATCCATTCTGAGGTCTGTTGTTTCGTGTCAGGCAGTTTTTAGTTCTTTCTGCTAGGGGTATTTTGGTATTTTTCTAGCTTTTTAATTCCTAAACCTTGTCGTTTTGGGGTCTTGGGAGGGAGTAAAAAGGGGTAGAATGACAATTCCCCTTCCTTCTTCACTCTTACTCTCAAAAACCAGAGTGTAGATAGTCAGAAGTTCAGAGCAGAAGCTAGGGAAAATGTTCATCTCCTTAGTCTTCTTCGAGATTTTTACTAGATTCTCTTCTACAGGTATGTGGGAATTCAACAAGTAGATTTTTCTCCCCTTGCATTCCCCAAAACTCTGTCTATGAACTTTCAGCTTTAGCCCTAAGGTTGCAAATTTGAAAATATTGCTATGGTTCCTTAATTATTTCATGTGGAATCCTATCCTATGATAATTGTATCTATTTTCCACCAGCTTGTAATTAAAATAATGCTTGTTCCATCAATTTAGAAATTTAGCTCTAACTATTTAAAAGTCAGGAATTAGGATCCTACTTAAGCTTTGAATTCTTGAAAATTGTTTGTATCTTTTTCAGTTAAGGACTTCTATAATACTTTTATGTGTTAAGGAAACTCAGTTACTTGCATGATATTCACATTCAGTCACAAAGTCTATATACTATATATATTTTTCTCAGAATTGTTAGTTCAGCTTTAGTCAAAGTACTAGAATAATCATTATTAGTCGGAAATGTTAGATGATCAGTTCAACTACAGTATTTTCCTGAGGTGTCAGTGGTGCCTCTCAGTTAGTAGACTCAGACTCAGATTTCAGTTATTTGGTCCATTAGGCGGTCATGACTTTCCAGTTATAGCTCTGACCAGCCCCTGGACCCCAGTTCAGTTATCATTTTGTTCTCTAGATTGTTACGATGCTTCCAAATAAGCAGCTCTGACCAGTCATAGAACTTAGTTTCAAAATCTGGTCCTATAAGACACTCAGGAAACCCTCTGACAGTATCCTTGGGTCAGTATAGTCATGGACCCTAGTATGGAGCTATCCGCTTGTCAGTAGTAGTAGTAACAGAATTATCCAGGGGGAGTAGGACTTAGCACCAAAAAGTTCGAGGTTCCAGCGCACCCAGGTTCTAGAACTACGTTGCCACCATAGGTTATATATTTTACTTAGCGTCAGGGCACCTGTGATAGTGATTCTCATAGTCCATGCCTTTATATCTTGGCAAGGTATATTGGGTCCTACCAGTGGGGTGTATACATCGGACTCCATGTCTAGCTCACGTGGTTAAATGTCGGTTATAGCCTCTCCCATTATAGAGTACACTTTACTATCAGATTCCTCTATCCAGATCAGTTTAGTGCAATAATTCGGATACTGTTTTTCAGACTTAGGACATGTCTATGACCATCGGCCAGGGTCAGTTTGGCCATTTTAGTTTATTATCAGTTGTATCAGTTATCAACATTTTAGTTAGTCATATCATGTCGTATTAGTTCAATTACCATTTCTATCATGTTATTCATGGTTTTCTCACTTAATCAGTACATTCAAATTACTGACGCATACTTTTATGTTGTATCGTTTCATGATACAGCAGTAGGTTCTCAAACTCAGCACCGCTAGACGCCGCAGTTGAGATTCTCCGCCCAACAGTTGAAGTATGAGTCCTCATCATTCGAGGGAATTATTTGTTTCTTTCAATCATTATTTAGTTCAGTTAGACTTAGAGTTAGCTGGGGGCTTGTCCCAGCAACTCCTCAGTTAGATTGCTTTCAGACAGACATGATTTTAAGATTTATCAGCATTACTCAAGTGTTTCAAACTTTATGTTTTCAGACTTGCCCTTCGTAATTTTTTTGATATTATTTAAAGTTCCATTGTGCATGTTTACTTAGAATGCTACTGAATGATAGACCAAAGGTTGACTTGGGGTCACTTGTGGCTTCAAGTACTGAGTTACGTCCAGGGTGTAGACTCGGGGCGTGACAAACAACTAGTAGTACAAGTACTGCTATAGATGTATGTGGCACGTGAACCTTTAGAGGTTTTTCTACCATATGCAATTGTTAAAATGTTGGTGTCGAGCTAGACAAGCTCTCCTGAGCTATAGTTTGAGCCTCAACAATGCTTCCTCTTGGACAGTACTAATGTTGGCCTTTTGGCCCAATCTTTTATTACCTTTAGCAAGCATAATCAATATGAAATAAGATAGAGTTCAATTCATAAGTAACTTTTTGTGAGATAGCTTTATCACACGATCTAGATAATGAAAGAAGGTCATATTTCCTAAATATCCAAGCCGCCTCCAAGTAGAATCCCTAGGGCACTTGAACCTAGTTCTCCAATATCACGTTAAATAATGACCCAAGCCTAGGTGAGTCGGACAGTACCTTAAATCAATAACATACTACACATCTGAATTAAAGCACATGACATAATCTATAACTGAGTAGATACGATATGCTTAGATAAATGTTTAATGAAAACCATGCATACATAAGATAGCTAACTGGCCAACCAAACATAAATCTAGAATGATAAACGGATACATACAATTACACCATAATGTCTATGAAGTTTCTACGAGAACCTGAATTTATAGATTAGTCATATGATTGGGATAGAGACCCAACGTACCAATATTATATATATCTATACCCAAATAGAGTACTAGACATAGTCTAGCTCCATGGGAAAATAGAGCTTACCAATTGACCAACCGACCAACTGATATATACAATAGACACCTAATGAGAATATTTTGTGTTATATACCTGCCCTACATTGAAAAAAAAATAGCACCCCCGATTACATGGCATCCTTACGTCATTACATATATTGGTGTAATACCTCGTGGATTAGAGTGGTCTTGTTGATAGGTTTCAAAAATACGAGCCTAGTTTTATGGCTATGTGTTGTATGTTGAGTGAAGGTCAGGGAATGAAAGCGTGAATGAGTGGTCGAATGAGTGAGCGAAGAAGGCCAAGGGAAGGTTGCAGAGGTGCAGCATTCACGATGCTCCTCCAAACAAATTGAACAGCGTGCCATGCCACACCAATGACATGATGGGTAGTGTGCCATGTTGCTGCTGAGGTACTGGCTACCTCTATGTATATCTTTAGTCAGTTGTGGTGTTATATTTCATTTTCTAAAAACCTCTTATGAAGATAACCTCCACCAAACTCTCTCCTTTATATTTAAAGTAATCTTAAGGATACAAATCATGTTCCTATATTGTTCTTGATGTTGGAAAGTCAGGAATTGTGTATAGCTTGCCTTTCAACAATGGTATCGGTAGTTTTGGAGGCTTCCTTGTGTGGAACTTCTTTGTAATCTTTCTTCCTCCTTGATTCTTAGTTTTTGGTTTCATTCATGAGTTTATTAACACTGGTAGGTTGTTGTTTTGAAAATTATATCATTGTATTTGTAGAAATCATATAAGATAAGCTTCAGTTGTGTTGTTTCTTTATTAAGTTATGTTGGCTGAATTTTTGAAACAACTTGGGCTACCCTTACGCAGTAGCTTGATGCTTATAAGGGTGAAGATTCATATTGGACGGTATTTATCATGCCCCACCTTGGGAGGCATGACTGGCACCTTGTGCCCTACTAGGACCTGGACTGCTGGACTAGTTGAGCCTGAGCACTTCTGGTGCCAGGCTGGCTCTAACTCTGGATTCAAGAAAACGACGGGCTATATAATGGCTGTAAATACAGCCTACGGCAGAATAGGCCTATAGCCACCTATAAGAAAACAATAGCTACCCAGAACAACTGAATCAATAGGGAACCTATGCGGGCCGACAAGGCCACCATGCTATCTAGTCATTTCTGAATCAAGAAAACAAGTCCTAAACTGCTACGCGACGAACAAGATCACCACTACCAACTGAATAAGGCCCCACATGGCTATCATAGACAAACTAAAACATACACACAGCCTCACACGACTGGTACAGCTAACCACAGGGAATATACAATTTGCAAGCCTCTAAGAATACTAATAAGATGGTCGGGACAGGGCCCCGGCCTACCCATACTGTACCACAAAAGAAAAGGAATAAACCTCTGGCTGTCTAGCACCAGATGACAGGAGTTGATGACTCTGTGTGCTGGCTGGAATTACAAGGGATCGGCTCGTCGTCTATGAGTACCTGCAGGCAAGTAATGCAGCCCCCCCAAACGGGCGTCTGTACCACTGATACCGAGTATGCAAAGCAATAGGTTAACACTACTGAAAATAGACAATAATACTGATAGCTACTTAAACATAAGAGATGGCTAAAACTGTCTGGAATAGCAGAATCCGTACTGAGCTTAATTGAACTGGGAAGAAGATAAGAATCATACATGTCGATGCGGCATCCACCTATTTATCAACATAATAAGTAACATTATATATATAGCATACAAGAACCTATACCAGCCCCCATATGCCGGAAGATGCCAATCAACACGCAATCTATATACCCCTACCGTGGTCAAACCATCCAAAAATAAATTAACTCCCCTCACCTAATAACTACGAGCACCCCGTCGGCCCCCTAGGTATGCAACTTGGGCTCTATGGGCCCCTGACTATAACTGTATGTGAGTCCGAGGACTCTTGTAACTGTAATCTGAGATCAATATCTGTAATCTGTAATTTGTGCCCTGGGCGTAAGCGCTCAATAGGGTATGCTATAATCCTGATCAGCTTGCTATGAGGAATGCTGCATCCCATCTTCGTCCTACTGCGGATGGCATGTCACTCCTTGGAGTGACGTATCCTCACCCTCTGGTGGGCGAGTCGACACAGCTATTAACCCTGGAGCGGCAAGGAAGCTCTATGGGTGCCCACATATCACAAACAAGTCTCAACAACCAACAGTAATCACATATAACATGTATATTAAATCTGAAAATACTATCCATGTTCTGATATTCTATTTTTAATCTCTTGCTGAATTAAACTGAATCTGATACTTATTTACTGACTTTTATTTTGGATATGACATAATAATACAACATACTTAATACTCGTTTTCTAGGACTTCCTTCTGGAATTTATTCTATTTTACTATACTAGAATTACTAACTTGCCGAAGAAACTGGCTTTACATACCTTAGTTTCTGACTTCTGGACTAACTTACGTAACTCGGCCAATATCCAGCTATTTCTTCCGACTTTATTCACATTCATAGAAATTATAACTAAATTCATCAATATTTTGGAAGAAAATGCTACTTTGAATATATATAGCCTAAACTTTGACTTATCGAAAAACAGCCAAAAACTCGCTATTTTTCAGAAGTCCAGAAGGGAGAAATACTCACTTTAGGGATAGGAGTATATTGACACTAATTTTGAGTAATTCCATTTACCTTAGCTTGGTAGGGCGATGATTGGCCGACCAAATTTCACGAAACTAATTCCACAGGAATGCTCCCTGCAGCTTAATACTTCACTACCCAAGATTAATTCGAGTTTGAACCATGTTTGACGGCGTAATCAGATGAATATTTATAAGAAATCCTCGTTCTCCCCTGTTCCCCTACGTTTCTGCTGGAAATTATAAGTTCGAATGAAATAAAATTGAAGTGGAGGAGTTTATATACTTGAGCCTGGACAGCCCCTCCATGGCACGTTGGCCATCGCGGAGGACGGCCTCCGTGGCACGTTGCCATCGCGGAGGGTGTCTGCCTCGCCTCCTCTTGCAACGGTTCGATGTGGCGCTTGTCCGGTCTTCACCCGGGCCTTTCTCTAGCATGTATGGCATTTTAAAACTCTTAACCAACTTGCGAATAGGCCATCTAAATGTAAAGAATTTACAGGGTGTAACATCCTCTCCCCCATAAGAACATTTGTCCTCGAATGTAAATTTCTACTTGCAAGAATTTCAACTTACTTGACTTATTCTAGAAAAATTTCGGCAGAGTTTCCTCTGTAATATGGACTATCTCAAAAATCCTGAAATGTAGAAAAGTCCAATACTGGTACTCCACACAACACTAGTGTTCATCACAAAAACCAACTATTTGATTTATTCACACAATATAAGGCAATTCATAAAACAACAATACTAACGTACCTCTGGCTGATTAAGTCTAGAACAGTTGAGGATATCTGACTTTCATATCTTCCTCTGCTTCCCTAGTCATTTCCTCTCTGTTCCTGTTACATCATAATACTTTGACAGAAGCAATATCTTTAGTTCTCAACCTACGAATCTGCCTATCTAGTATGGCTACTGGAACCTCTTCATAAGCCAGCTCTTTCATAACTTGGACATCCTGAACTGGGACAACTCTAGACGAGTCTCCTATACACTTCCTCAGCATAGACACGTGGAAAACTGGATGAACAGACTCTAACTCGGGAGGCAAGTTCAACTCGTATGCTACTTGGCCTATTCTTCGGCGGATCTGATAAGGCCCAACAAACCTTGGGCTGAGCTTACCTTTCTTGCCCAATCTCACCACCCCTTTCATAGGAGAAACTTTTAAAAGCACCCACTCATTCACATTAAATTCCACATTTCTGCGTCGCACATCAGCGTACGATTTTTGGTGGCTCTGAGCAGTCAGTAGGCGTTCTTTGATAAGCTTTACTTTTTCTTCCGACTGATGAATAATATCCGGCCCAGTCAGCGCTACACTCCTACTTCAAACCAGCCAACCGACGATCTGCATTTTCGCCCATACAAAGCCTTATAGGGCGCCATCTGGATAGCTGAGTGGTAACTATTGTTATAAGCAAACTCAATAAGTGGTAGGTGCTCATCCCAGCTACCTCCAAAGTCCAATACACATGCTCATAACATATCCTCGAGCGTCTGAATAGTGCGTTCTGCCTGTCCATCTGTCTGAGGGTGGAATGCTGTTCTCAGATTAATCTTTGTTTCCAGGCCTCTCTGAAATAATTGTGAAAAATTTAGCTTTAAATTGTGCCCCTCTGTCAGAGATAATGGATACTGAAACACCTACAGTCTGACTATTTCTCTGATATACAATTCAGCATAATCCTTGTCGGAGAAAGTAGCCCTTACTGGCAGAAAATGGGCTGATTTTGTCGGTCTATCAACAATTACCCAAATCGAGTCATTTCTAAGTCTGGTACAGGGTAATCCTTCTACAAAATCCATATTTACTGCTTCTCACTTCCAAAGAGGCACAACTATGTCTTGAGTCAATCCGCCTAGTTTCTGGTGTTCCGCTTTTACTTGTTGGCAGCTAGGAAACTGGGTTACGAATTTTTCTATTTCCCTCTTTATACTTGGCCACCAATAGATTTCTTTAATATCTTGGTACATTTTCATCGCACTTGGGTGGAGAGAATAGCGTGAGTAATGTATGTCGCTCATAATCTGCTGGCGAAGCCCTGAAATATCTGGAACACGAAGGCGGCCTTTACATCGCAACACTTCATCCTTAGTTACCTAAAAATCCGGTGCTTTTCCTTGTTGAACTCTGTCTTTAAGCTGAACCAGGTCAGGAACCTCATACTGTCGTTCCTTTACTTCCACCACTAACGACGACACAACGGAGTTGTGAATTACCGCTCTGTTGTCCTCTGTTTCTGCTACACAAATGGCTAAACTGGCTAACTGGTGTATTTCTCGAGCCAATTCCCGATGTTTGGGCTGCAAGTACGCAAAACTTCCCATTGATTTGTGACTAAGGGCATCTGCTACCACGTTGGCTCTTCCTAGGTGGTACAGAATATTTACATCATAATCTTTCAACAATTCCAACCAGCGGCACTGCCACAAATTCAACTCCCTCTAAGTGAAGATATACTGTACACTCTTATGATCAGTGAAAATATCCACATGGACACCGTACAAGTGATGCCTCCATATCTTTAGGGCATGGATCACTACGGCTAGTTCCAGGTCCTGGGTAGGATAATTCTTTTCGTGTTTCCTCATCTGTCTGGAAGCATAAGAAATTACTTTTCGATGCTGCATTAACACACATCCTAACCCAATACCCGAACCATCACAATAAACTGCATAACCCTCTGTACCTTCTAGTAATGCTCACACAGGGGCGGAGGTCAATCTGTCTTTTAATTCCTGGAAACTCTGTTCACATGCCTCCATCCACTGAAACTTTACTACTTTTTGCATCAGCTTAGTCAGAGTTGCCGCTATGGTGGAGAATCCCTCAACAAATCTTCTATACCCTACTAACCCCAGAAAACTGCGGACTTCGGTCGGAGTGGTAGGTCTGGGCCATGTTTTTACTGCTTCTATTTTCTGTGTGTCTACCTATATACCAGCATCCGACACAATATGCCCCAAGAAGGCTACATAGTTCATCCAAAATTCACATTTAGAGAACTTGGCATACAGCTGACGGTCCCTAAGAATCTGGAGCACTGTCCGCAAATGATCCTGGTGGTCTGCCTCTGAGCGAGAATACACCAGAATATCTTCAATAAACACTATCACGAACAGGTCAAGGTAGGGTCTGAAGATGCTGTTCATCAGGTCCATAAATACTGCTGGGGCATTCGTCAGCCCAAAGGACATGACTAGGAATTCAAAATGGTCGTATCTGGTCCTGAAGGCAGTCTTTGGAATTTCCTTTCACAAACTCGAACCTGATGGTATCCGGATCGTAAGTCAATCTTTGAGAAATATCTGGCCCCCTGTAACTGATCAAACTAATCATCTATTCTGGAAAGCGGATACTTATTCTTGACTGTAACCTTATTCAACTGCCGGTAGTCTATACACATGCATAGTGAGCCGTCCTTCTTTTTCACAAATAGAATTGGCGCACCCCAAGGTGAAGTACTCGGCTTGATAAATCCCTTATGTAACAGATCTTTCAGCGATCCTTTAATTCTCTGAGTTCAGTAGGAGCCATACGATACGGAGGAATTGGTATGGGCTAAGTGCCTGGTAACAGATCAATTGCAAAATCTATTTCTCTTTCTTGGGGAATACCAGGTAGCTCATCTGGGAATACGTCAGGGAATTCATTAACCACTGGAATAGACTAGAGAGTCGGAGGCTCTACCCGAACATCCTGGACTCTGACTATGTGGTAAATGCATCCCTTAGCTATCAACTTCCTCGCCTGAAGGTAGGCAATAAGCCTACCATTTGGCATAGCTGTACTGCCCTTCCACTCTCGTACTGCCTCCCCTAGAAAGTGGAATCGGACCATCTTGGTCCAGCATTCTACATTGGAATAGTACATCACTAACCAATCCATACCCATAATGGCATCGAAATCAATCATCTCTAATTCTACCAGATCTACTACAGTCTGACCATCAGTAACCTCTACTGTACACCCTCGTTACACCCTTCTGGCTATGATGGAGTCACCGATGGGTGTAGATACTGAAAAGGTTGCTGAAGCAACTCCGGTACAACACTAAACTTTTGAGCCACAAATGGGATAACGTAGGACAAAGTAGATCCTGGATCAATCAATACATAAGCAGGGTTTGAGCAAACAGTCATCATACATGTTACCACATATGAAGATGCCTCTGAGTCTTGCCTCCCTAGCAATGCATAGGTACGGCTTGGGCCCGTACCTGGACTAGAGGCCCCTGATCTGCCTCGGCCTCTGCCTGCTGAGATTGAGGGCCTACGCCCTGCTGAGGCTGCTGGAGCTCGCGGCCCTACTGACACCCTGTCCTATCTATCTTGGTTACCCTGACCCCTGGCTGGACAGTCTCTCACCACATGACCCTCCTGCCCGTATACATAACACCCTGTGGAGCAATATCTGCAAGCTCCATGGTGGGGTCGGCTATAAATAGGGCAAGGTGGGGGGGTGTACCTACTCTGCTCTGCCCTCCTCTGCTAAGGTGAATCTACCGTTTGAGAACTACCGCCGGACTCTGACTGTCCTCTGCGACTGAATCTACCCCTCTTCTGCTGTGATGCAGGTGGGGGTCTAGGTGGCCTATTTGATAATCGTGGCCTAGGCCCTCTCCGAATCTCCCCTGTATTTCATCTGATTTATCCCTGCGGCGCTGTTCCTAATTTATTCGTCTGCTATCTTGTTGCCGCTGTCTAAGGCCCTCAATAGTCTGGGCAAAGGCCTGCACCCGAGCAATATCCATATCTTCCTGTAGTGTAGCTGTCATGCACACCTCTATGTACTCTAGGTTCAGACCCATAATAAACTAGTGGACTCTAGATGGCATGGCGTCCACAAAGGCTGGAGCATAGTGGGCTAAGGAATTGAACTGTAGGGCATATTCCCGTACACTCCTCGCCCCCTGTTTCGAATGTAAAAACTGGTCCATCTGGGCCTGTCGTATTTCGCATGGCAGATAATGGTCCAGGAAAGCCTCTGAAATGCTGGACCAGGTCGGAGGGGCAACATCTCTCCCTCGGGACTTTTCCCAACTCTCATACCATAACATTGAAATATCCCGCAGCCGGAATACCGCTAACTCAACTGATTCTTTAGATGTCACATGCATGAACCGGAAGAATCTCTGCATCTAATACAGGAAGTCCTGGGGGTCCTCTTCCTAATCCGACCGTGTGAACTGTGGGGGACCTAGTGCCAAGAATTCTCGAACCTTGAAACTGCAAGGCCCAGCTGATGACTCTGCTATTACGGGTGGCACTGACTGGCGCTTAGTAGCCATCATTTGTGCCAACATAACTACTACACTTTGAATTTGCTGATCGGATGGTGTGGGTGCAGCAACTGTCGGAGGCGGTGTCCCTGATCTAACTTTGTGTCTGTAAACAAAGAGTATGATAAGTTTTAGGTACTCAACCCTATCATGTACCGCTCTACAGCACGACTGAATAGGAAGAAAGAGTAACCATCCTATCATGCCTTGCAGCCTCCTACCTATAGTATGTGGTGCACAACACATCCATAGACAAGACTCTACTTAGCACGACTTGCAGACTCCCTGGGATACGACCAACTCTGATACCAAGTTTGTCACGCCCCCCTTTGGGAGGCATGACTGGCACCTGGTGCCCTACTAGGACCTGGACTGCTGGACTAGCTGAGCCTGAGCACTTCTGGTGCCAGGCTGGCTCTAACTCAAGATTCAAGAAGACGACAGGCTATGTAACGACTGTAAATACAGCCTCCAGCCGACTAGACCTATAGCCACCTGTAAGAAAACAACAGCTACTCAGAACAACTGAATCAATAAAGAACCTATGCAGGCCGACAAGGCCACCATGCTATCTAGTCATTTCTGAATCAAGAAAATAAGTGCTAAACTGCTACGTGACCAACAAAATCACCACTATCAACTGAATAAGGCCCCACACAACCATCATAGATAAACTAAAACATACACACGGCCTCACACGACTGGTACAGCTAACCGCAGGAAATATACAATCTGCAAGCCTCTAAGAATACTAATAAGATGGTTGGGACAGGGCCCCAACCTACCCATATTGTACCACAAAAGAAAAGGAATAAACCTCTGGCTGTGTAGCTCCGGATGACAGGAGCTGATGACTCTGTGTGGTGGCTAGAATTACGAGGGATCGGCTACTCGTCTATGAGTACCTACAAGCAAGTAATGCAGCGCCCCCAAACGGGCATCAGTACCACTAGTACAGAGTATGCAAAGCAATATCTAAACACAATTGAAAATAGACAATAATACTGATAGCTACTAAAACATAAGAGATGGATAAAACTATCTGGAATAACAGAATCGATACTGAGCTTACCTGTACTGGTAAGAAGATAAGAATCATACCTGTCGATGCAGCGTCCTTCTATTTATCAACTTAATAAGTAACATTTATATATATAGCATACAAGAACCTATACCAGGTCTCTATCAAGCACTCTTCCAAAGCTGTCTGAAAGCCCTCATATTCAACTCGCTGCCTCATCCACATAGCATGAACTCGCTTGAAGTGCTTTCTCCATAAGCTAGAAGGTTCCAATAAACACACAATCTATATACCCCTACCCGGGCCAAACCATCCAAAAATAAATTCACTCCCCTCATCTAATAACTACGAGCACCCCGTCGGCCTCCTGGGTATGCAGCTTGGGCTCTCTGGGCTCTTGACTATAACTGTATCTGAGGAGAACTCTTGCAACTATAATCTGAGATCTGTGTCTGTAATCTGTAATCTGTGCCCTGGGCTCAAGCGCTCGACAGGGTATGCTATAATGCTGATCAGCCTGCTATGGGGAATGTTGCATCCCTTCTTCATCCTACTGCAGACGGTATGCCACTCCTTGGAGTGACGTATCCTCTCCCTCTGGTGGGCAAGTCAACACAGCTATTAACCCTGGGGTGGTAAGGAAGCGCTAAGGGTGCCCACATATCACAAACAAGTCTCAACAACAAACAATAATCACATATAACATGTATATCAAATTTGAAAATACTCTCCATGTCCTGATATTCTATTCTGAATCTCTAGCTGAATTAAACTGAATCTGATACCAATTTACTGACTTTTATTTTGTATATGACATAATAATACAACATACTTAATACTCAATTTCTGGACTTCCTTCTGGAATTTATTCTATTTCACTATACTAGAATTACTAACTTGTCGAAGAAACTGGCTTTACATACCTTAGTTTCTGACTTCTGGACTAACTGACATAACTCATCCAATATCCAGCTATTTCTTCTGACTTTATTAACATTAATAGCAATTATAACTAAATTCAATAATATTCCGGAAGAAAATGCTACTTTGAATACATATATAGCCCAAACTTTGAATTATTAGAAAACAACCGCTAACTCGCTAATTCTCGGAAGTCCAGAAGGGACAAATACTCACTTTAGGGCAAGGAGTATATTGAAACTAATTTGGAGTAATTCCACTTACCTTAGCTCGGTAGGGCGATGATTGGACGACCGAATTTCACAAAACTAATTCGGCAGGAATTCTCCCTGCATCTTAATACTTCACCACCCAAGATTAATTCGTGTTTGGACCGCATTTGATGGAGTAATCAGATGAATATTTATAAGAAATCCTCGTTCTCCCCTGTTCCCCTACGTTTCTGCTGGAAATTATAAGTTAAAATGAAATAAAACCGAAGTGGAGGGGTTTATATACTTGAGCCTGGACAGCCCCTCCGTGGCACATTGGCCATCACGGAGGGAAGGCCTCCGTGGCACATTGCCATCGCGGAGGGGGTCTTCCCGGCCTCTTCTTGCGACGGTTCGATGCGGTGCTTGTCCGGTCTTCCCCTGGGCCTTTTTCTAGCATGTATGGCATTCTAAAACTCTCAACCAACATGTGAATAGGCCATCTAAATGTTCAATAATTTACGGGGTGTAATAGTATTCCCCAAAATCCATGGTATGTTAAGGCTTTTCCATGTCTTTGTCAGCATGATATCCATAATAGTCGATGTCATCTTATTCGTGCAAGTTAGCTATTTTACAGACTTGAATTGTGTTATGTTCTTCTTGTTGTACTTATGGTTATGTGATGTTGTGTGTGTATATTACTTGTGGTTTATTGGTGGCTTAGAATCATCTATTGAGTGGCGTAGTTTTGAGGAATCAGTAGCTTGTGTAGGTGTCCATGTGGATGAGTTATAGTTGTCATTGTTGTTCTTAGGTATTCTCTGTTTGTATGTTAAAGGTGGGTTTGTTTGTTGATTGATTGTTTACTGGTGGCTAGGGTCGGTGGTTTCAACAATCTTTTGTTATACTTGAGGTTGTGGCTGTGTTGGCCTTGTCAATAGAATTTTGGTGGACGTAGTGAGAGTTGGGGTGGCTTGGATTTGTTGGTTTGTTAGTATTGAGTATTGTGTATTGTAGCTTGTAGGATTCTTTTAAAGATTGGGCATAGACTTCATAGTGTTGTGATACTTAGCTTGGTTTGTGGTACATTAGTGGACTACTAGGTACATGAGATTAGTACTAAGTTTTGGTAGTCAATTGGTGGAATCTGACAGCTGGTTATGGGCTATGTGAATTTGTGTTTACATGTATTATTATTGTTGTTTTGAAATTATCAATTTAATGGTGCCTTGGATGGCACTGGGATAACCTGTAAGTCCATGATGGTTTTCGATAAGGTTGAGCTCGTGGCTTATAAAGCCCTATAAGGCCGTGAAAATTTTTGGCATGGTCATACTTGTGATTATGGATGCCAATAAGGTTGTGAATGTGCACGATAGGGTCATTTCTATGATTGTGGATACCTATAAGGTCATGAGTGTGTCCAGAAAAGCTACGATGATATACTGACGTGTATATTATATTGTTGCCTTGTATTGTCTTTTGTCTGGTAATTATTGATACTAGGTACCAGCTGTGGTAGTTGAGCTTGTTGGGGGACTTAAGGTTGAACAAAATAGATTGGTTGGATGGATCCTATATGGGATAGGTTGTGACAAGTGGGTTGTATCGGCTGGTGTCGTTTGTTGTTGGTTTTCTTATTTTTTACTTGTTGGGCTTATGGGGGTCGATTAGGTTCTATTGTCCTTGTTTGATTACCTAAATATGCTGAAATTAGTATTTTGAGCTTCCTATTGATATCATATATTTGTTGATTTGAAATTTGACTCATACTGGATACACTTCATAATGAAGCCCTAGTTGAGGGCGCTGCATTCATGCCTATATGTAGAAGTTAGCAGATCGATTTAGTTCTTGGTTGCTGAGTCGAGTCCCAGTTGAGTTGGTTTGCTCCAGTTCTTTCAGAGTTGGTAGGTGTTTGAGTTAAGGGTAGTGCGGGGCCCTCTCCCAATACGTTGAATACTATTGTATTCATAGAGGCCTATAATCGTCTGTTGTGGTCGCAGTATTATTGTAAGCCAAGTGGGCCTTATTGTATAAAGTGTCTTTTATTCTGTGGCCTTGACGACCTATGGTATATCCTTTGGTTGGCCTATACCCAATTCTTACTTATGTTATTATTTACTCAAATTTTATAGTTGTGATAGTGTCAAACCTCATCAGTTCTGGCTTGTTGTAGTTAGATATATGGTCGGATCTTCTCGGTCAAGTGCGGTACCTAATGTCGATTATGCCTCCCTGAGTTTGTGATGTGACAAACCTGGTATTAGAGCTGGCCGTGTACTATGGAGTCTATGATCGGTGCCTAGTAGAGTCTTATATATGTGTTATGCAGTGTACTTATAAGCAAGAGGCTACAGGACATTCAGGATTGTTGCCCTTCTTTCTGGATCGAGATCATATATAATGTCAAAAGTCGTAGGTGTCGGGTCTAGATTCACGCTTGCTAACTTGTGTGGGGAATGCTTTCAATATAATGGATTATGGATGGCCAGTAGCTAGACGTGGCAACTGGTAAGATCCTTATCCCAACTTTTGTTAGAGTTATGTTTTGTGCCTTGATAGGGTGCAGGTCATCCTATTTAGATATGTTTGTGGTATACCCAGAAGTCCTAAGATCATGTGAGCTTGTACCGGTTTATGATAATACTAAGAGTTGAGTCATGTGTGTCCTCTTACATTCGAGGACAAATATTTCTAAGGGGAAAAAAATAACATCCCATTCATTAGAGCTTTCTCGTTGACAGATTTATGAAGTGTGAGCATAGTTTTGTGACTATTTGTTGTATGTCGAGTGAAGGTCGGGGACGAAAGTACGAATGAGTGGCAGAGCGAGCATGCGAAGGAGGATTAAAGTAGGTTGCAGAGGATCAGTGTGTCACGGAGCTCCTCCAGCGCATTGAGCAGCAAACCACGCCATTCCAACGACATGATGGGTAGCATGCCATGTTGCTGTTGAGATGGTGGCTGCCTATATGTATATCTTTGGTGGACTATTGTGTTATATTTCATTTTCCAGAAACCTACCACGATGGGAACCCCTCCCAAACACTCTTCTTTATGTTCTATGTTATCTTAAGGATAGAAATCATGCTCCTCTATGATTTTTGTTGTTGGGAAGTCGGGAATTAAGTATAGCTTGCGTTTCGATGATGATATCGGCAGTTTTGATGGCTTCTTTTATGTGGAATTTCTTGGTAAGATTTATTTATCCTTTGATTCTTAGTTCCTTGGCTTAGTATGAGTTCACTAGACTTTGTATGTTGTTATGTAGGAAACTCTACCATCGAAGTAATCAAAATCTTCTCACATAACCTTTGGTTGTGTTGTTTCTTTATTAAGATTTGTTGGATGTGTTTTGGAAACAGCTTGGGGTGCCCTTAGGCAGTAGATTTATGCTTATAAGGGTGAAGATTCGTATTGGATGGCATTCCCTAGAAATCCATGGTATGTTAAGGCTTTTCCTTGTCTATGTCGGCATGATATCCATAACAGTTGATGTCGGCTTATTCGTGCAAGTTAGCTATTTTACAGACTTAAATTGTGCTATGTTCTTCTTGTTGTACTTATGGTTATGTGATGTTGTGTGTGTATATATGACTTGTGGTTGATTGGTGGCTTAGAATCATCTATTGACGGGCGTAGTTGTGAGGAATCAGTAGCTTGTGTAGGTTTCCATGTGGATGAGTTATTGTTATCATTGTTGATCTTAGGTATTCTTTGTTTTTATGTTAAAGGTGGGTTGGTATGTTGATTGATTGCTTACTGGTGGCTAGGGTCGATGATGGCAACGATCTTTTGTTATACTTGAGTCTGTGGTTGCGTTGGCCTTGTCAATAGAATTTTGGTGGACGTAGTGAGAGTTGGGGTGGCTTGGACGTGTTGGTTGGTTAGTATTGAGTATAGTGTATTGTAGCTTGTAGGTTGCCTCTAATCTTGGGTAAAGACTTGATAGGGTTCTAACCCTTAGCTTAGTTTGTGGCACATCGGTGGGCTGCTTGGTACGTGGGATTAGTACGATGTTGTGGTGGTCAATTCATGCGATTTGATAGTTTTTGTGGGCTTTGTGAATATGTGTTTATATGTATTATTGTTGTTTTTGTGAACTTATAAATTGAATGGTGCTTTGGAAGGCTATGCAATAACCTATAAGGCCGTGGCAGTTTCCAACAAGGTTGATGTCACGACTTAAACATACATCCGGATCGTAGACACGGGACAAGGATCCCAGAGAGACATCAAGTAGACCCATGGCATTAGCATACATCTAATTCGATCACATGAGAGGAAGACTTAACATAGAGAAAATAATTATAACATAACATGAGGGGAAAACAGTACAATACTGATACAATACGGCGGAATACAACTTTTAGTCTGAAAAGCCTCTAAACATGAAAGGCGGATTGATGGGACAACTCCCCAACTAATCCAACATCCAGAAACTGAAGGAATAACATAGAGTCTGAATAAGTAACCCTTGGAACATGAGTACTCACCAAATACGCAGAGGGCAAGTCCGAGTCTATCTACGGGTGAGGATGCGCCTGAGAACTGGGACTTGTGTTCTAGAGATGATACAACATAAGAAGTATGTGGTCAGTACGTGGAATATACTGAGTATGAAAGTTAAGTAAAATAGACATTTAAAACATGTATAAAAGTCATAAGTGATCATAAGAGTAGGACAACATGCTCATAACATAATTATCATAATATAACATAAGGGTCAAGGTTTTCGAAACATTCGTAATGTAAGCCTAGTCATAATCATAATAGAAGAGCCTTACTTAACATAACTTGAGCCAACATTCACAATCGTAGACATGCATAAATCATGAGGAATAGTCGGAGATTCTCTTAACCGACATACCCCATATGCGCATACATGAAGCCTAACTTGTAGCCCTAGTTGGAAGGGTTTTCGTACCTTGCCAAGGGTAGGAACCATGAAGGGAGTGATCACACTTGAAAAGGTCCATTTTGGCTAGGGACAAACATGAATGGGTCCCAACATACCTACGGTGGCACATAGTTCATGAGATTCGGGTCTTAACATGATCTCCGAACCTACTCGGTATTTGATACTACTCCCAAAACATATAATAGTGCTCATAATAATACATACATGATTTCCTGGGCTAGTGATATCATGATAATCGTACACATACTTGAACATACGTGAACTAGTCATGACTTGAGGCCCATGGGTCAGCCAAAAAAACATAATTCATGATTGTTAAAATTCATGCATACTTGTAGATCATGCATATAGCTTGAAATTCATAAGTTCATAATACATAACATAATAAATTCACAAATAAATTCATAATTCATGCTGGGCTTATCAAAAACACAATGGATCAATGGATCATAAATCGATTCATCATGGGGCATGCATAATAAAGCTTAATTTTTTAGAAATTCAAAGTCAACAATATTATACTCAATTTTAATCTCGAAAGATGATCAAAATAAGTAGATTATGATAAGATTTCAAAATCACAAGACCCATAATTAATTCATTTAATTTTATACAAATCATATACAAAACCCCATGAATTTTCAAATAAATTTAGAGTAACTAATATATAAGGAGCATTTGTGTGGAAGAATCCACCCATTGAAGACCCTACATTCCTGAGATTATCAACTCCTAACCCTCCTTAAAAGCCCAAGAATGAAATTGAAGGAATTGAGGTGGAAGGCTTGAAATCTCCCCTTGAATCACCTTTCAAAGTTCTTGCATGCATGAATTGGAGTTTAGAATAGGTCATCCTCTTAAAATCAGGCTTTTCCCAAGCCAAAACGATGTAGTTTAGAGCCTTATATCATGAAAAAGTCAAAAGTATCTTTAATGAACCTGCCCTGGAAACTGGCCAGATGAAACCCACGAGTGGTACCAACGGATCATGGGAACCACCAATGACCCGTCGTGTCCCTCGTTGAATGGGCTGCTGAGTGACCTAGTCTCGGATCCAAACAAGGGGTCGACACGACAACCCGTGCCTTGAACCCATGACTCATTATACCGTCCGTTGTTTGCTCATCACAAAAACTGAACCCCCCTATCACGAGCCTCACCACGACTCATGGTTCCAGCCAACAAGTCATTGTCTCAACCCGTCACCTACACTAGGAATTCTTACGCCCCAATGATGACCACAACCAACGACTCGTGGTTTCTCCTAACAGGTCATTGGGTCTCCCATTGTTTACACCATTTCCCAACCGGACTCTAACCATGAATGCAAAGGAAGGCCCGTTGTATTCTCCAACGGGTTGTCACACCACTCGTTGTCTCCACTTCCACCATCCTTTCCATAACCAACGACAGCATACAACGACTCGTGGTTTGATACCACGAGTCATCCCATGGCCCGTCCTACAACTTTTTCCCAATTTCTATTATTGTGACTTTAAACCTCCCGGCTCTATTCTTACGCACTTTCGGGGTGTTACAATATCTCCCCCTTGGGAACATTCATCCTCGAATGTAGGAAACAACCAGAAAACATAAACATGCAATTATCATATCCAGATACTAATCATTTTAACTGAAATTTTCACGGAATGACTACCTCCGAACCAAACCACTTAGCTGAGCTAATCTCATGCTTAACATACATATTCATACACATAAAAGAAACTTGCACACATGAACTTAACATAAAAACTAAATGGGATCATAGAGTAGAACTGTTACCTCAAGTCGAAACTGAGCCGGTAGACAACAGATGTGGGTATCTTGCCATCATATCCGCTTCGGCTTCCCGTGTAACTCCCTCAACATGCTGATTTCTCCATAAGACCTTAACTGAAGCTATTTCCTTGTTTCTCAATTTCCGAACCTGATGATCCAAGATTTCAACTTGAATTTCTTCATAACTGAGGTTGTCTTTCACTCCAACTCCTTCTTTCCCTCATCCATGTGGGACACACTCTCCATAGAGATCCTACTAAGTGCATCTACAACCACATTAGCCTTGCCTGGGTGGTAAAGAACGCTCATATTATAGTCCTTTACGAATTCTAACCACCTCCTTTGCTGAATATTTAGGTCCTTCTATGTGAAAACATATTGAAAGCTCTTGTGATCCTTAAATATATCCACGTGGACCCCATGCAAGTAATGCCTCCATAACTTTAGTGCAAACACCACCAAGGCCAATTCAAGATCATGGGTCAGGTAATTCTTTTCGTAAACCTTTAGCTGTCGTGAGGCGTATGCTGTCACCTTCTCCCGTTGCATCAACACACATCCCAGTCCAACTCTCGAAGCATCACAATATACAACAAAACCATCAGTACCCTCGAGTAAAGTCAACACTGGTACTAAAGTGAGTCGGGTCTTCAATTCCTGGAAGCTTTTGTCACAATCCTCTTACCATTGGAACTTCACTTTTTTCTGAGTCAACCTGGTCAAGGTGCCGCAATAGATGAGAAAACCTCAACAAATCTCTCGTAGTACCCCTCTAGGCCCAAGAAACATCGAATTTCTAAAGGATTCACCGGTCTAGGCCAATTCTTCACCTCTTTGATTTTCTGAGAATCCACACTTATGCCCTCACTCGACACCACATGACCCAGAAATGCCACCGAGTCTAGCCAAAATTCACACTTGCTAAACATTGCATATAGATGATGATCCTTGAGGGTCTGAAGTACTACCCTCAGGTGAGCGGCATGCTCCTCCTCGCTCTACGAGTATATAAGGATGTCATCAATGAACACAATCACGAACGTGACCAAATATTTCTTGAATACCCTATTCATCAGGTCCATAAAAGTTTCAAGAGCATTTGTTAGTCCAAAAGACATAACTACAAACTCATAGTAACCATACCGAGTTCTGAAGGCTGTCTTTGGAATGTTACACTCCTAAACTCTCAGCTAGTGATATTTGGACCTGTGATCTATCTTCGAGAAACACAAGGCACCCTAGAGCTGGTCAAATAAATCATTAATCCTGGGCAAGGGGTACCTGTTCTTGAAGATGACCTTATTAAGTTGTCGATGATCAATACACATCCTAAGGAAACCGTCCTCCCTTCAAAAAAGTAGAACTGGTGCACCCCATGGAGACTTGCTTGGTCTAATGAAACCCTTATCCAACAACTTCTTTAACTGATCGTTTAACTTCTTTAGCTCGGATGGAGTCATTTTGTAAGGAGGGATAGAAATAGGCTGCGTATCGGGTTATAGATCAATACCGAAATCAATTTCCCTCTCCGGAGGAACACCTGGCAAATCATCAGGAAACACCTCCGGATATTCGCACACCACCGGAACTGACTGAATATTCAGGGTTTCGGACTTCACATCCTTAACCCTAACAAGGTGGTACATGCAACCCTTAGAGATCATCTTCTTGGCTTTAAGATAGCAAATGATCCGTCCTGCTTGTACCTCTGAACTACTCTTCAACTCCAACACTGACTCACCCGAAAAATGAAATTCCACTGTACGGGTCCTACAATTAATAGAAGCATAACACACAAACAACCAATCCATGCCAAGAATAATGTCAAAGTTAGTCATGGATAACTCTACCAGGTCTGTGGAGGTAACCTTATGCAACACAGTAATGGGGAAACATCTATATACCCACCTAGCTACAACTGATTCACCGAATGGAGTAGATATAGAGAATGGTTCTGACAAAATTTCAGGATTAACTCCAAAACTACTAGCAATGTAATGGGTCATGAAAGACAAGGTAGCTCATGGATCTAACAACCCATAACCATTAATATGGAAGACTTACAACATACCCGTGACCACATCTGGTGAAACCTCCTGCTCCTGGCGAGGCACTAGGGCATAAAACCTATTTAGGCGCTGGCCACCTACCGAACTAGTGGAGGCACCCTACTGAGGGGGTCGTGCTGCTAAAGAGGTAGAACTGGCTGCAAGGCAATCTCTGATCCCGTGCCCGGCTTTGCCAAACCCAAAACAAGCATCCACACTGACCAGGCACCTCGCGAGATGATTTTTACCACATCTCGCACACACTGGGAAAGTGTGCTCCACCTGCATGCTACCATGAGCCCTTAATCCTATAGCCCTTCTCCTCTAGTCTCCCCTGAACCTGTACGACATGCTAGCCGATGATGGAGCTAGAGTAGTGGACCTGTGTTGGGACTGCTGATGTGATCCACCTCCTAACTTTGCCTAAGAAAGCCCATAGCTGTCGGTCTTGGCCCTCTTGGTGTCTCTCTGCCTCCTATAGACCGACTCCATCTGCTGGGCATGCAATACAATACGGGAAAAGTTGATGTCCTGGTATAGCATGACAATCCGATAATACTTGTCCAAGTAATCTGCTACTCCATGCAAAAAGAGGCTCTCCCGAGCGCGTTGATCCGCCACCAACTCCAGAGCATATTTAGATAGCCGAGTGAACTCCAAAGCGTACTCCTGGACTAACATGTCTCCCTGCTTCCAATTGACAAACTCAACCGCCTTGAACTCCCTCATCTCCCGAGGGAATAGCCGATATATGAATGTAGTGTAGAACTCATCCCAACCTATCGGGCCTGCACCCGTTACCCTAGCACCTCTCCATTTCTTGAACCATATATGTGCTACCCCCTTGAGCTGGTAGGAGGTAAAATCAACATATTCCCCATTATTCACCCCCATAACCTAAGTGATCTTCAGACTTTCCTCAATAAAGTCATGTGGGTCCTCGTCTACCTTCGACCTTGTGTACTCCAGAGGGCTCATCCTCAGAAAATTCCTCAACCTCGCAACCGTCGCATTTGGACCTGAGCTGTCATTACCTGTGCCAACATTTGGATCGTCGCCTAAACTCATCGTGGGCGGCTGGCTCTGGTACGTGCTCCTCATTAACAGGTGGAGCGGGCGGATGCTCCCCATCATGTGCACCATTATGATCATCACCATTACCATTCCACCTGGCATTTACTCAATGTGGAGGCATGATTCTGCAAACGCAAATAGCACAAATTAGAGGAGTAAAGGACTTTCATCACATGACATAGATCATGAAAGAAGGAAATATTCCTAAATGTCTAGTAGCATCTTCGTCATAGGTGTGGCGCGCTTCACACCCATGAAAAAGACTCTACCTAACGCGGCTTTCAGACTCCCTAGGACACATCAAACCTATGGCTCAAATACCAAGTTTGTCACAACCCAAAGATACACCCGAATCGTAGACATGCGATAAGCAGCCCGGACAGACCCCATGTCGACACATGGTATGAGCATACATCTAATTCAATCACATGAGTAGAAGACTTAACATACAGAAGGTAATCATAACATAACATGAGGGGAAAACTGTACAATACTGATAAAATACGGTGAAATACAACTTTTAGTCTGAAAAGCCTCTAAACATGAAAGGCGGATTGAAGGGACAACTCCCCAACTAATCCAACGTCCAGAAACTGAAGGAATATCCTAGAGTGTAAATAAGTAGCCATTGGAACATGAGGACTCACCAAATACGCAGAGAGCAAGTCCGAGTCTATCTACGAGTGAGGATCCGCCTGAAACTGGGACTTGTATCATGAGACGATACAACATAGAAAGTATGCGGTCAGTACGTGGAATGTACTGAGTATACAAGGTAAGTAAAATGAATATTTAAAACATGTATAAAACTCATAAGTGATCATAAGAGTAGGACAACATGCTCATAACATAATTATAATAATATAAGATAATGCTCAAGGTTTTCGAAACATTCGTAACATAAGCCTAGTCATAATCATAATAGAAGAACCTTACTTAACATAACTTGAGCCAACATTAATAATTGTAGACATGCATAAATCATGAGGAATAGTGGGGAGATTCTCTTAACCGACATACCCCATATGAGCACATATGAAGCCTGACTTGTAGCCCTAGTCAGGAGGGTGTTCATACTTTGCCAAGGGTAGGAACCACGAAGGGTGTGATCACACATGAAAAGGGCTATTTGGGCCAGTGAGAGACATCAATGGGTCCCAACATACCTCCGATGGCACGTTGTTCATGAGATTTGGTGCTTAGCATGAGCCCCGAACCTACTCAGTGTTTGATACAACTCCTAAATCATATATATAGTGCTCACAATAATACATACATGAGTTCATGGGCTAGTCAAATCATGGTAATCGTAAACATGTTTGAACATACATGAACGTAGCAATGACTTGAGGCCCGTGGGTCGGCCAAAAAAACATAATTCATAAATGGTAAAATTCATGCATAATTGTACATCATGTATATAGCTTGAAATTCATAAGTTCATAATAGATAACATAAAAAATTCATCAATAAATTATAATTCATTCTGGGCTTATCAAAAACACCAATGGATCAATGGGTCATAAATAGATTCACCATGGGGCATGAATAATCAAGCTTAAGTGTTTAGAAATTCAAAGTCAACAATATTATACTAAATTTAAATCTTAAAAGATGATCAAAATCAGTAGATTATGATAAGATTTCAGAATTACAAGACCCATAATTAAATCATTTAGTTTTATATAAATCAAATACAAAACCCCATGAATTTTCAAATAAATTTGGAGTAATTAATATAGAAGGAGCATGGGTGTGGAAGAATCCACCCATTGAAGACCCTACGTACCTGGGATTATCAACTCTTAACCCTCCTTGAAAGCCCAAGAATGAAATTGAAGGAATTGAGGTGGAAAGCACGAAATCTACCCTTGAATCACCTCTCAAAGTTCTTGCATGCATGAATAGGATTTTAGAATAGGTCATCCTCTTAAAACCCATATTTTCCCAAGCCAAAACAATGTAGTTTAGACCCTTATATCATGAAAAATTCAAAAATATCCTTAATGAGCCTGCCTTGAAAAGTGGCCGGATGGAACCCATGAATGGTACCAACGGGTCGTGGGAACCACCAACGACCATTCGTGTCCCTCGTTGAATGGGCTTCTGACTGACCAAGTCTCAGATCCAAACAACAGGTTGACAGGATGGCCCATGCCTTCAACCCATAACTCATTATACCGTCCGTTGTTTGCTCATCACAAAAGCTAAACCCCCCTATCACGAGCCTCACCAGGACTCGTGGTTCCTCGAACGAGTCGTGGTCTCAACCCGTCACCTACACGGGGAATTCTTACCCCCCATTGACGACCACAACCAACGACCCGTGGTTTCTCCTAATGGGTTGTTGGGTCTCCTGTTGATTACACCATTGCCCAACCTGACTCTAACTACAACTGCAAAGGATGGCCCGTTGTATCCCCCAATGGGTCGTCATAACTATCATTGTCTCCACTACCACCATCCTTTCCCCGACAAAACACAACATACAATGACTCGTGGTTTGATACCATGAGTCGTCCCATGGCCCATCCTACAACGTTTTTCGCAATTTCTACAGTTTTCACTTTTAACCTCCCAGGTCCATTCTTACGCACTTCCGGGGTGTTACAGTTGAGCCTATGGATTATAAGCCCTATAAAGCCGTGACAATTTTTGGCATAGTCATACTCGTCATTATGGATGCCTATATTGTTGTGAATTTATACGACAGGGTCTTGCCTATGATTGTGGATGCATGTTAGGCTATAAGTGTTTCCAGCAAGGCTATGATTATGGATTAACATGTATATTATTTTGTTACCTTGCATTATCTTTTGTCTAGTAAATGTGGGTACTATGGGCCAGGTGTTGTACCTGAGCTTGTTGAGTGCTTTAGGGTTGAACTAGATTGGCTTGTTTTATGAATCCTGTGTGGGATAGGTGGTGATAAGTGGGTTGTATAGGCTAGGTGTCATTTGTTGTTCGTTTACTTACTTTGGACTTGTCGGGCTTGTGGGCGCTAGTTAGGTCCTATTTTCCTTGTTTGATTACCTAAATATGCTGCTATTGGTGTTTTAAGCTTCTTTTTGATATCATATATTTGTTGGTTTGAAATTTGACTGTCAGTATTGTTTTCGCCTTACATACTTGGTATATCTTCGTACTGACGCCCTTGTTTGGGGCACTGCATTCATGCCTAGTGGTGATGGTTAGCAGATCGATCGAGTTTTTTGTCATTAAGTGGAGTCCCAGCTATGTTGTTAAACTCCATGTCTTCTAGAGTTTCAAGGTATTTCAGTTAAGGATAGTTCAAGGCCCTATCCTGATCATTTGATTTCTATTGTATTTATAAAGACACATACATGTTTGTTGTGGTCATAATATTGTTGTAGGCTAGGTGGGCTTTATTGTATAAAGTGTCATTTTTTCTTGTGACCTTGATGGCCTATGGTGTATCTTTTTGTTGTTCTGTAACCAGTTTCCACTTATATTATTATTTGCTATAATTTTATAGTTGTCATAGTGCCGAACCTCGTCTACTTTGGCTTATTGTAGTTTTATGATAAGGTTCACTCGGTCAAGTGCGGTACTGGGTGTCGATCACACCTCTCCGAATTTGGGTTGTGACAATTGTATGTAACGTAGATAAAATAACAAGTGACCAAGTAAGGAAGCTCAATAAATAGAATAACGAATATGTGGAAGTGGAAGCACATAAATAATAGAAAGATTCTATGGAACCATAAACCTTATCTTACTATTGTTATTACATAATACACTTATTTTGAAGGTGTTCATTATACGTTTGGGAAAATGTTACATTTTTACACTAGGATTTTATGTCTATACAATTTCAAGTAAACAAGTGAGACTCAAGGGTAATCTTTTATATAAGAACATACTATCATTATTTATTACCGATAACCATCATTTCAAGTGGTACATTTCCCACATCAGTAACTACATTTGATTTAAAGTACATGACATAATATACAATTGACAAGACATGATGTACTTATAAAACTTATTAGGGAAAATCATACATACATAAGATGGCCAACAAGTCTACCAAGCATAAAACTAGAGTGACAAATCGATAAATACAGCTACACCACAATATCTACAAATCCTCTTCTAGAACCTGAACTAATACATCTATTACACTACCAAGACGATACCCCAATATATATGTATATGAATATGTATATGTATACAAAAAAAGTACAGTACATAGCCTAGCTCTGGGGGAAAATGGATCTCACCAACTAACCAGCTAATATACAATAGATGCCTAATGAGAATGACTGTTATGCATTGTATCTATCCTGTATTCATAAAAATGCAACGGCCTCGAGTATAGGCATTAATATATAAACAATATGTACTGGTGTCTAAAGTAGATAGAATAGCAAGTGACCAAGTAAGGAAGCTTAGTAAATAGAATAACAAATATGAGCTAGTTGAAGCACATGAATACTAGAAACATCTTTTGGAATAATAAAACATGTATTTCCATTCTTATTACATAATACACTTGTCTTTAAGGTGTTCTTATTGTCACGATCTGAGCCTAGAACTTGGACGAGACACGGTACTTGGTGGCAGAAGGGACCCCAAGGTAACCAATGGTCTATAATTATATTGGAAAACAAAGTAAACATAAGTGGAAGCTTTGAAAAAGATAATTATGTAATCAATACTGTTGAATGTGTAAACATGACAAGAAATCATACTGAACAACTATGTCTGAAAGCCAACTACTAAATGATGAGTTGCTGGGACAAGCCTCTAACTAACTCTAAAATCTGACTGAAAAGGAACCAACTGAAAGGAAAACTTCATCCTTGGAAGATGAGGACTCACCAAAAACTTCTACTGATATGGTAAGAGGGTACTACTGATGATGCTGGGACTGAGAACCTGCACTTGTATTATAATACGATACTACATGGAAAGTCTGCATCAGTACTTTGAATGTAACGAATAAGTGAGAGATACAATAATCAGTAAGGAATAAGTAACTGACCTGAAATAACATGATATTACCAACTGAGTATTGTAAATTGATAAAACATAACTACAACTGATATGATTAATAGTGACCCTAGTTGATGGTAATAAACATGTTCTAAAACTGAGATACTGAACTAAGCTAAACTCTACTGACAAGTAGGAGAGTCTATAATTGAGATATAACCACGTGAGCTAAACGCAAAGTTCGATGTATATGCCCTATTGATAGGACCCACTATACCTTGCCAGGATGTAAAGGTTTGAACTGTGAGATCACTGTCTGGGCCCATTTAGGCTAATAACCTATGGTGGCAACATAGTTTTGGGAATCTGGGTGCACTAGAACCCTGGTCCTCTCGGTGTTAAGTCCTACTCCCAATGGATAGTCCTAATTTAACTATTAAGCTGATAGCTCGAAGCTGGGGTCCAAGACTAAATCAGGGATACTTATCTGGAAGTACCTAAGAGTCTTATCGGACCGGATAACTAGAACAGGTGTTTTAAGACTGGCCAGAGCTACTTATCTAAAAGTGTCGTAACTGTATAATGAACTAACTAATAACTGATAACTGATTAATGGGAGGCATTACTAACACCTCAAGAAACTGACTATAGTCAAACTAATCAGCTGACATTACTGAAAGATACTGAAGATACTTACATTCTAACTGAGACTGAACTAGCATGCAACTGACTGAGAATTCATATGATAGTAATAATGAGAATTCCAACATTAATAAAATAATGCAACAGTAATATCTAATCAACTATGCAAGACCCAAATTACTGCATTTATATAGTTAGGGCTAAAATCAATTTACAGGAAGCAAGTATCAACATGATCACTAAGTAATGGAAACACAGCATGAATACATAGGGAGAACAACCCACAAGAATTAATCAGGATTCTGGCTGCTAGTTTACCCTAACTCAAAACTTCATGGCTAGAAATCACAAGAGATTATGGAAGGGTTTTTGGACACAAGGGAAGAACAATTCCCTTGCTGAAGTTCCACATACATGGAGTCAAAGTCCTGAAAAGGATTTGGAGAGTCTGAGGAGAAACTTGAAAGCCCTAGCTTGCTTTGAGAGAACTGTCTGCGTATATCGTAGTTTTGATATTTGGAGATTGAGAGTTGAGTGGAAAAAATTAGAGGTACTTAGTCGATTACCCCTTTAATTCTCTCCAAACCACGCCCAAAACAACATAGTTTAAGATCTAAAATAGCTGGAAGTTAAAAAAATGCCCCTAAGGTAAAAGTCTTAAACTGCCCGACAGGGACTAATGGGTCGCACAACGAGTCGTTGGTTGATTCCTTGACTCATTGGGACTAGTCGTTGGTCCTGGGCCTAGAATCAGGGCTCACTGGAATTAGGCAATGGAAGGAGACCATGACTCATTAGACAAAACAACGGGTCGTTGGAACCTCCCATTGTTAGTTGCAAGAATACATAGCCCCTCTGTAATGGACGACACAATGACTCATTGGTAGAACTAATGGGTCATTGTGTCTGCTCGTGGTCAACACTGGAACAACTGAGAGATTTCTAGTCCTATTACCATTGATGCAAACAATGACTCATTATGTGATACAATGGGTTGTTGTTGCTTCTCGTTGGTACTAGAGTGGATTTTCAACAACACCTGGACTCCAACTAATGAGTCACCCCACGAGTCGTTACTTCAAATGATGACTCATCATATTTATCATGGGTTCCTGGAAAGGATTTAATGAGTTTCTGAGCTGGGAATGCAATGAGTGATAGGACAACTCATTACTCCTCACAATGGGACATTCCATGTCTCGTTGGTTCCCGAAGGAAAACTGGCAGGCTGACCACGACCCAGACAATGGATCGTTACTACTGACAATGACTCATTGTCTCGGTAATTTTGAGACAAATATTTTTGGTTCTATTTGCTGAGTCTGAGTTTGGTCTAGGAAAGTTTCGAGGTGTTCCAATATCTCCCCCTTGGGATCATTTGTCCTCGAATGAAGGCTAAAAATGCTGAAAATCTGGGAAAAGAGATGAAATTCTCAATCTGAAGCTTTAAATTGGTTTATGAAGGAGTGACTAACTCTGAACTAATTTAGTCATACTAACTGAGTTGGCACAACTACTGTGCACACTAAAAACATGAATAGAACTAATGAGCAGGGAACTTAATAGAGTATTGAGGAGGAATTTAAAACATGATGCTAAAACTGAACTGGAAGCGAATAAATGGTGATATTTGGCCTTCATGTTTGCTTCTACCTCCCATGTGGCTCCCTCTACTAGATGGTTCCTCCACAAGACTTTCACTAAAGCAATTTCCTTGTTTCTCAGCTTACGAACATGACAGTATAGAATTTCAACTGGCACCTCTTCCTAAGAGAGATTATCCTTCACTCCCACACTGTCTATTGGCACAGTTGAGGTCAGATCACTGATGTACTTCTTCAATAGTGACACATGGATGACTGAGTGCACAGATGCTAAATCCGAAGGTAATTCCAACTTATAGGCCATATTGCCTATTCACCTTAAAATCTTGTAGGGTCCTACATACCTTGGACTGAGTTTCCCTTTCTTTCGAAACATCATCACCCCCTTCATGGGTGAAATTTTCAAGTAAACCCAATCATCTACTGCAAACTCTAACTCTCTCCTTCTCACATCAGCATATGATTTCTATCGGGTCTGAGCTATTTTCAATCTATCTCTGATAAGTTGCACTTTTTTCTTAGCTTCATGAACTGAGTTTGGTCCAATGAATGTAGCTTCGCCAACTTCAAACCACCTTATAGGAGACCTATACCTTGTACCATATAAGGCCTCAAATGGGGCCATCCGAATATTGGAGTGGTAGCTATTGTTGTATGCAAACTCGATGAGAGGTAGGTGATCATCCCATCTAACCTTGAAGTTGATCACACAAGCTCTTAGCATATCTTCTATGGTTTGAATACTCCGCTCAGTTTGTCCATCTATCTAAGGGTGAAAAATTGTGTTGAGCTTGACCTGAGTACCAATTTTGAAATGACTTCCAGAAATACGAGGTGAACTGGGTACCTCTATCTGAAATGATGGATAAGGGAAATCCGTGCAAGCTAACTAATTCCCAGATGTACAGACTAGCATAATCCTCAACTGAGCCTGTAGTTTTAACTGGGAGGAAATGTGCTGACTTGGTCATCTGATCCACTATCACCCAAATTGAATCATGTTGCGATAAGTATGAGGGAGACCTGTAACATAGTCCATATTCACTTCTTCCTGCTTCCACGTGGGTATGATCATATCCTTAGTCATAACCTCAGGTCTTTGATGTTCAACTTTAAACTACTGTCAGTTTGGGCAGTTAGCCATGAATTTTGCAATGTCCCTCTTCATGTCGTTCCACCAGTAGATTTCCCATAAGTCATGGTACATCTTAGTGGCACCTGGGTGGATAGCATATTTGGAGCTATGTGCTTTTGCTAGTATCTATTATCTCAAGTCACCTAGGCCCGGAACACATATTCTGCCCTAGTAACGTAGCACACCATCTCCTCATTTGGAGAAAGCCTCCACTTCCTTTATTAGAAGTTCTTCTTTCAATGTAAGAAGTATGGGATCTTCATCCTGCTTTGACTTAACCTCAACAACTAATAAGGATTCTGACCCGCTCTGCATTACTACTCCACCTTCAGCTGAAGCAACCAACTGCACTCCCAACCCAGCTAACCTATGAATATCTTTTGCTAACTCTTTTCTTCCCTCTTCAACATGAGCAACACTTCCCATAGACATTTTAGTCATGGAATCCGCTACCACATTTGCCTTTCCCAAGTGGTACAATACAGTTATGTTGTAATCCTTCAATAACTCGAACCACCTTCTCTAATGAAGGTTAAAATCTTTTAGACTGAATTTGTACTGGAGACTCTTGTGGTCGGTGAAAAGATCCACATGAACCCTATAAAGTTAATTCCTCCATATCTTCAAAGCAAACACCACTGCTGCCAATTCAAGATCATGAGTAGGATAGTTCTTCTCATGAACCTTGAGCTGTCTAGAGGCATAAGCTATCACCTTAGCCCGTTGCATCAGAACACAACCGAGGCTAACTCTACAAGCATTACAATAGACTACCAACCCATCTGTTCCTTCTGGTAAGGTCAAAACTGGCGTTATAGTGAGTCGGGCCTTCAAATCTTAGAAGCTCTTCTCACATGCATTTGACCACTGAAACTTCACCTTTTTCTGAGTTAATTTTGTTGGAGAAGACTCAATAGAGGAAAATCCTTCTACAAACCATTGGTAATAACCGGATAGACCCAGAAAACTTGTGATATCTATTAGGAAGTAGGTCTTGGACAGTCCTTAACCGCCGCTATCTTTTGAGGATCTACCTGAATACCCTCACATGAGACAACATGACCAAAGAAAGCCAAAGACTTCACCCAAAATTCACATTTGCTGAATTTAACGAACATTTAACGATCTCTAAGAGTCTTTAACACTATCCTCAGATGGTTACCAGGCTCCTCCTCATTTCTAGAGTACACCAAAATGTCATCTATGAAAACAATGATGAACATGTCCAGATACTATTTGAATACGCTGTTCACTAGGTCCATGAAAGCTGCAAGGCATTAGCTAGTCCAAAGGACATAACCACAAATTCATAGTGATAATACCGAGTTCTGAAGGTTGTTTTCAGTATGTCACATTCTCTGACTCTAAGATGATGATACCCCGACCTGAGATCTACCTTGGAAACACAACTAGCTCCTTGAAGATGCTTGAGGAAGTCGTTAATCCTGGGTAGGGGATACCTTTCTTAACTGTAACTTTGTTTAGTTGAAGGTAGTCTGTTATACCCCCGAAGACCAAAAGATCAGCCTTGGGAGCTGAAATGAAACATCAGACTCAAAATGAGTCATGAGGAGACTCGTGAGGTCAAACCACATGTCCTGATGTGACTCATGCAGAAGGCCATGGAATGAATTTGAAAATTGGAGAAGTGAGATCCCACGGGCATAACCACGACTCATGGTCAGGTCCCACGAGTCGTTAGGTCAGTCGTGGGGAGGGGGTATATGAAAAGAAAAGAAAAGGGGCAGTGAACTTGACGGAAGGTCCCCACGAGTTGTGGTCAGCCCCCACAATTCGTGGGGTGAGTCGTGACCAAGCAAGGAGTAAATTTTGTTGAGGCAAGGCAGTGTACATCATGGATGGTGACCATGAGTCGTGGTCACTAGTAACGAGTCGTTAGGCTGCCCGTGATGATCCCAAAAGATCAGATGAAGCATTGTACTTATCAGACAACTCCATGAGTCATGACCCTCAGCAAAAAGTCATTAGGTCCTCCGTTAGGACCACCTGGCTATTATTTTCTTCGAATTAAGTAAGGGCTTTTCCGTAATTCCTAAGTTCCTATGGCCTAAAGTATGAAGTTTTGAGTTATGAATAGTGACTTTTAAAGGGGTTAAGTTCAGTTTAGGCCTCATTCATTCATGCATACATAGTAGAAGACTTGTGTAATCAAGCTTAGCATTCATCAACTTCTTTCAATTTACCATTGGGCATCTAAAGAAGTGTTAGAATCAGCTACCAACAGGTATGTAGGGTTATGAATAGGTGATTTCTTTCACACCTATGTACAATCCCTCTCTAAAGTATGAAATTCTATGTCTAATCTATGGGGTTTTAACCCAAATGCATGAATCCTCTATTTTCATACTATTAAATTATGAAGCGTGGGAAAATTTATAATGTTTTCACTTTAAAATCGTGATTTTAGATTGATGAATTAAAATACCATAGATGAGATGTTCTTGAAAGATGAGATTTGTGATGAATACACGATGAGGATGGGATATTATGATGAAAAGCATGATTTGAAGCTACCCATCTTTACAATTATGTTTTCGATGAGAATTAAGTATTTCGAAGTATGATAAAGCATTGGACGATGCCCACATGTTAAGTATGAATGATGTTTTTCTGAATTAAGCTTACCACATTGTTTTGGAGCGAAGACTCCTAATTATATTTTATCTTGTGGTATGTTTTGAACTAAAGCTTCTCATATGCATGATTTCATAATTGAGATGTATTGATTATTGAGCCTCTTTAATGGACGATGTTGAGCTTCATTGTAAAACAATGTAGAGCATATGCATGTTTTTGGGAGTTGTGTCTAGCACCGAGTAGGCTAAGGGTTGATCACCCTATGCCTCAAATCTATACACCAACGTAGGTTGATACTATTATGCATACTACTTTTGGACCTCCCTTGTGAGCTTCCCATGCTTGAATGGGCCTTCATTTAGATATCGATATCATTGTATTGTCCCTAGACCTTGCAATGTTTTGGACTGCTCTACCCACTTGAGTGTGATAGTTGGGACCAAGTAAACTCTATTGTGGTATGTTGATTAAAAGACGAGTCTCCCATTATTCCTCATGATTTTAGATATGCATGTTTCATTCCTCATGAGATTTATATATTTATGCATGTTCTAAAGCAGGTTTGACTCAATGTTCAGCTTTACTTATAAATGTGAAAATTCAGTTTTCAGTCAATCGATTCAGTGATGATGTGATTATGCTATGTCATGTTATTTTATGATGAGATCATGATTTCAGAAAGAATGCATGCAAGCCTACTCTCAAACTCTCAATGTTTATGTTATATTATGCACTGCCTTTAAATGATTTTGTTTACTTTAGTGGTTTTACTTACCCTACATACTCGGTACATTGCACATACTGACCACATACTCTATGCTATATCGTTTCATGATACAGGACCCGACTCTCAGTTTAAGCTCCGCTCGTAGTCATCTTATGAGAGTTAGCATTCTTATTGTCGATGAGTCCTCATTTCCCGAGGACTAGACTATTCAACTTTCCTTTATGTATTTCAGTTTTAATTTTGTTGAGTTAGTTGGGGTCTTGTCCCATCAACTCGTCATGTTGAGAGGCTTTTTAGACATATGTATGTATTCAGCTTGGGATTTTATATTATGATGTTATGTTCAAGTTAGACTTTTGCTATGAGTATATTTTTTATTTTTCAGTTTCTTGATTGAGTTAGATGTATGCTTATGCCATGGGTCGACTTGGGGTCTCTCAGGGCTCCTTGTCCTGTGTTAAAATCTGGGCCTCCGTTCGGGTCATGACAAACTTGGTATCAAAGCCATAGGTTTGAAGTATCCTATGGTGTCTGAAAGCTGCATTAAGTAGAGTAACTTTTCATGGGTGTGAAGCGCGCCACACTTATGATGAAGAGGCTACGAGACGTTTAGGAAATGTTCCCTTCTTTCATGATCTATGTCATGCAATGAAGAGTCTTTCTATCCTTCTAATTCGTGCTATTCGCGATTGTAGAGTCATGGATACCAGAAGAATGAATGGTAGGAGAAATGGAAATGGTTAAGGCCACGAGGATGGAAATGGGAATGGGCACCAGCAGGCCCTACCAGTTAAGGAGCACCAGGCACCGGAGCTAGTTTCTCATGTTGAGTTCCGGACTGGTATTCAAATGCTTGTGTAGGCCTTGACCCGTCAGGTCAATTAGCAAGTCGTTGCGCATGTTTTGCAAAATGGAAATGCAACGGTGACTCAAGTTAGAGACTTCTTGAGGATGAACAAGCCAGAATTCCTAGGGTCCAAGGTAGATAAAGACCTACATGAGTTCATAGATGAGATTGTCAAGATCACCATGTCATGGGGGTGAATGGGGTTGAGTGCATGGAGTTGGCCTCTTATCCATTAAAAGGGGTCTCGCATATCTGGTTTCGCCAATGGAAGGATAGCTGGGTCGTCGGAGCAGGTCCTTTCACATGGGAAGAGTTTCATGTTGCATTTCTTAACCGGTTCTTCCCTCGTGAGATAAGGGAGCTGAAGGCAGCCGAGTTCGTGAATTTGAAGTAAGGGAGAATGATGGTGCAAGAGTATGCTCTTGAGTTCACTCGCCTATCAAAGTACGTGCCAGAATTAGTGGTTGATCAGAGGGCGTGAGTGAGTAGATTCGTTCATGGAGTAGCGGGCTATTTGGACAAGGATTGTAGGAATGCTATACTCCATCAGGATATGGATTTTCCTCGAATAGTCTTTTATGCCCAGCAGATGGAGGCGGCACATCTGAGAGAGAGGGAGGCCAAGAGGGCCAGGACCGATGACCACAAATTCTCTTAGCTGAGGTCAGGTGGTGGGAATTGACAACCAAACCACTAGAGATCATCAGCCCCAACATCTTCAGCATTGATTATGCCATCCAGGCCTAGACATGATCAGAGAAGGCGAGCATCAGGATCGAGGGGTCAGAGCATTAGACCCTTAGAGTCTATCATCCCAACTTGTCGCAGATGTGGTCGGGAGCACACAAGCCATTGCTTGGCAGGTTCAGGTGCTTGTTTCTTTTATACCCCAAGAACCCAAGGATCAGATCCAAAAGTAAAAACATAGAAAAACTAAAAATTCACACCAAGTCACAGAACGACCAGTGAGGTGGATCGTGAGGAGTGACCACGAGTCGTGAGGTAACTCGTGGTCAGCGTAGTTTGGCAAGGCTTGAGTGAGGAGACCATGGGTTTGACCATGAGTTGTGGTCAGACCTCATGACTCGTGAGGTCACCCATGGTCTACCTTGGAGGTTTGGCAAGTTAGGACGGGTAGTGTAGGCCACGAAAGGTCACTACGAGTTGTGGTCTGACATCACAACTCGTGAAGTAACCCATGGGGTCCCTTTAGATGTTTTGGATAGTGGACTCAACGGACCATGGCCACGAGTCATGCCCTGTGGCAACGACCCGAGAGGTCCCTCGTGGGGACTGGCAACCAGATATTTCCAGTATTTTAATTAGGGTTTTTTCGTAATTCCTAAGTTCCTAAGGCCTAAACTACGTCGTTTTGGATATTATTCTAAGTGAGATAAGATTAGTTAAGTCCTTTATGCATGCACATTCTCAAGCAAAAGGTTGGAGAGATTTTAGGGAGATTCAAGGTCTTTTTCCCCAAATTTCCATCAATTTATTTGTGGGTATTCAAGGAACCTCGAAAGAAATCCATTCCCAGATATGTAGGGTTCTAGAATGGGTGAAATTCTTTCACACCCATGCCCAAATTTCGAATTTAATCATGAATTCTTCTATCCAAGTCTATGGGGTTTTACCCAAATGCATGAAAGTGATTTCTCTATATGAGTTTGATTTAATGGAGTTTTAATTATTTAATCATGAATGATGGGCAGGTTTTACATTATTTTCATTAAAATTATGTTTCAATCTTCTAAATCGAAAATGCCCATTTGATGAAAGTTCATGGAAGTTATGATTTATGATTAATATTCTATATTTTGAGATTTATTAATGATTGAAAAGCATGCTTCCAAACTCCCATGTTTATGAGCATATTTTGAAATAATTGAATATGGTGAAGTATTGGACAATACCCACATGTTGAAGAATGATTTATGATTTATGAGGTGAATAACATGATTTATCGATTTGTGCTCATGGCCGATGAAAAGGGCCTATCATTATTGGCTAAGCATGTTTTAAAGGGGATTAATGACGATAAATTTTATATTCTAGCCAATGAATCTTAATGCATGATGTTATTGATTTGTGTATGATCTTGTATGCATGTTTTTGGGAGCCGTGTCTAGCACCAAGCAACCCATTGTTCAAAGGACTATGTCGGTGTCTCATAACCATATGCCACCATGGGTGTCTAATGATATATTGTATTGATAATATCCCCTCGAATGTGATATCACACCTAATGCACGACCCTCGCCTGGCAAGCTAGGGTCGGCTCTGCCTACTTGAGCGAGATAGTGGGGCATCATGAAAGGCTCTACTATGATTGTGTCGGTTATGACGAGTCTTTCCATTGTTCCGCATGTTTTATGCATTGTTATGTTTATGTTGTTTGCTCAAGTTATGTTTTTATAAAGTTTACTTACGATTACGAAAATGAATGATTATTAATGATTAGAAAGTCTTGAGCCTTATGTTTTATTACGAAGATTTGGTGTAAGCATGATGTCCTTCTCTTATATTTATTTATGATTTTTATTTACCCTAAAATGTCCGTTTTACTTACCCTTCATAATTGGTACATTCCACATACTGCCGCATACTTCCTATGTTGTATCATTTCATGATACAACATCCGAATCTCAGGCTCATCCTCACCCTTAGTCCATCTAAGCTTATGAAAGTTGAGCATCAAAGGTCAGGAGGTGTACTTCAGGATATTGGCATTCCAACTTGGAAGTGGGAGGAAATAAATATGGATTTCGTTATAGGCCTAAGTCATACTCGCCGACACTATGACTGCAATTGGGTGGTCGTAGATAGGTTAACTAAGGCAGCACACTTCCTACCAGTCAAAACCACGGATTCAACGGATGATTATGCCAAGTTGTATATTCGGGCATTGGTTTGAATTCGTAGACTGCCCTTGTCTATCATCTTAGACTGAGGTACTCAGTTCACCTTTCAATTTTGCTGGTCTTTTCAGAAGGGACATGGGACGCAAGTTAAGCTCAGTACAACCTTCCATCCACAAATAAACGGCCAGGCACAACAAACCATTCAGACCCTTGAGGATATGTTAAGGGCATGTGTTATGGCTTTCAAAGGTAGTTGGAATGATCATTTTCCATTAATTGAGTTTACTTATAATAATATCTATCACTCCAGTATCCAAATGGCGTTGTTCGAGGCTCTTTATAGGCGAAGGTGTATATCTCCCATCGGATGGTTTGAGGTTGGTGAGGCAGTTATGATAGGACCATATTCGGTTCACGAGGCGATGGTGAAGGTTCAGTTGATAAAGGATCAGTTGAAAACTGCATAGAGTCATCAGAAATCACATGCCACTGTGAGGAGAAGTGACTTGGAGTTTGATGTGGACTATTGGGTATTTCTAAGGATATCTAAGGGGGTCATGTGATTTGCGAAAAGGGCAACTCAGTACCCAATATGTTGGTCCTTACCGAGTTATGAGGAGACTTGGTAAGGTGGCGTATGAGTTGGACTTGCCTTCAGAGTTAGCTTCGGTTCATCCCGTGTTTCATGTATTGCTCTTGAAAAAGTGCTTTGGTGATCCATCTTTAGTAGTCCCAGTGGACAGCGTTGGTGTAAAGGATAGCCTCAATTATGAATAAATTTCGGTGAAAATCTTAGATCATCAAGTTCGTAGCTAAGGAACAAAGAAGTAGCTTCAGTTAAAGTATTATGGAGAAATCATCATGTTGAGGGAGCTTCGTTGGAAGCCGAAGTGAATATGATAGCTAGATATCCACATTTGTTCTCTACCGGCTCAGTTCAGACTTAAGGTACCAGTTTTTGCCCTAAGACTCTATCAAGTTTTTATGTTCCGTTAATGTGTGCAAGCTTCATTTATGTGTATGAATGTGTATGTGAAGTATAAGATCAGTTCAGCTATGTGGTTTTATTCGGAGGTAGTCATTCCATGAAAATTTTGGTTAAAATGATCAGTATATGGCTATGATAAATTGTATGTTTCTGTTTGCTGCTTGTTTCATACATTTGAGGACGAATATTTCCAAGGGGGAGATATTCAAATACTCCGAAGAGGCCTTAGAATAGACCCGAGAGTTCAACTTGAAAAGTGCAGAAAATTGGCAAAAACATCACAAGACGGGCAACCCAACGACGCGTGGTTGGATACCATGAGTCGTCGTAAGCTTTCGTGGCTTGGGAAGTTCAAGGAACCAGTGGAGACAATGGATGGTGTAATGACTCGTTTTCAAGAACAACAAGCCGTTGTTACCAGTCATTTGAAGGACTGGACTTAAGCTGAGGGGAAACAATGAGGCGTTCAATGATTCATTGTAAGAGGAAACAATCAGTTGTTTCTAGTCTTTGTTTGAGGGTTGAGGATTTTAGTGCATTCGACGGATGGAGACCAAAACTCGTTGGATGCCACCACGAGTCATGGTGAGGCTCATGGAAAGGAAAGTCTGATTTGGTCAAGGGGTTGACAATGGTTGATCAAACGACCCGTCGATAGGACGAGTTATGGGAAGAATATGAGGAGTTCATGATCCAGTGGACCCAACAACTCGATTCAATGAGTCGCGGTATGTTGCAACGACCTGTTGGGTCGGTCGTTGGTCCGTCCGGAGTAGTTTTCAAGGAAATAAATTTAAGGTCATTTTTGACTTTTCCACATTTTAAGATCCTAAAACTAAGTCGTTTTGGATATTTTCCTAAGTGAGATAAGATGAGTTAGTTCTTTATGCATGCCCATTCTCATGCAAAAGATTAGAGAGATTTTTGGGAGATTCAAGGTCTTCTTCCCCAAGTTTTCCATCTATTTATTTGTGGGTATTCAAGAAACTTCGCATCTATCCATTTCCAGGTATGTATAATTTTAGAATGGGTGAAATTCTTCCTCACCCATGCCTAAATTTCGATTTAAATCATGAATCCTATTCAAGTTCTATGGGGTTTTACCCAAATGTATAAAAATGTGATTTCTCTTTATGAGTATGATTTAATTGAGTTCTAATTATTGAATTTTTAATGATGGGCAGGTTTTATATTATTTTCTTTAAATCATATTTCAAGCTTTTTAAATCTAAAATGGCCATTTGATGAAGGTTCATGAAAGTTATGATTTACGATGAATATTCCATATTTTTAATTTATTGATGATGGAAAAGCATGAGTTCAAGTTACCAATGTTTATGAGCATATTTTTATATAATTGAATATGATGAAGTATTGGGCAATGCCCACATGTTGAAGAATGATTTATGATATATGAAACGAATTACATAATTTATTGATTTATGATGTTGGCCTATGAAAAGGGCCTACAATTCTTGGCTAAGCCCGTTTTAAAGGGGATCAATGATGATAAATTTTATATTTTTTCCAATGAATCTTAATGCATGATATTATTGATTTATGTATGATCCTATATGCATGTTTTTGGGAGTCGTGTCTAGCATCGAGCAGCCCGATGTTCAAAGGACTACGCCAGCATCACATAACCACGTGCCACCGTGGATTTCTAAATGATATGATGTATTTATAATGATCCCCTCAAATGTGATATCACGCCTAATGCACGAGCGTCGTCTGGCAAGCCAGGGTCGGCTCTGCCCACTTAAGCGAGATAGTGGGGCATCATAAAAGGCTCTACCATGATGGTGTCGGTTATGACGAGTCCTCCCATTGTTCCGCACGTCTTATCCATTATTATTTTTATGTTATTGACTCAAGTTATGTTTTGTATAGTTTACTTATGATTACGATAATGAATGATTTATGAATGATCTGAAAGTCTTGAGCCTTATGTTGTCTTACAAAATTTATGATACAAGCATGATGTTCTTCTCCTATGTTTATTTATGAGTTTATTATACTTTTAACATCCGTTTTACTTACCCTGCAAATTCGGTACATTTCCATGTACTGACTGCATACTTTCTATGCTGTATCATTTCATGATACAGGGTTCAGATCTCATGCTCATCCTCACCCTTAGTCCATCCCAGCTTACGCTTTCAGCTTATTGGTGAGTTCTCATGTTCCAAGGGCTGTTTGATAGACATTCATATTATTTATGTTCAGTATTGGTCACGTTAGTTGGGGATGTTGTCCCATCATCCCATCTTATGTATTAGAGGCTTACAAAATAGAATGTAGTACAAAGCTATGTATATGTCCAGTATTTCCTGATGCTATGCTATAATTACGTTTCCACTATGTTTTTATGATTATCATTTTGCTTATTTGAATGAGATTAGTTGTATGCATGTGCCATGGGTCGACTTGGGGTCTCTCGGGGTCCCTTGTCCTTTGTCTATGATCCAGGTGTACGTTCGGGTTGTGACAGTCGTATCCATTGCACTGAACTTAGCCTCAGATTCACATCATCGTGGTTCCTTCTAACGGGTAGTTAGATCGATCTTTGTCTGGTTCCCTGAAAATATGAACTTCCTTTACCATGAGCCTCACCATGACTCATGGCTGCTTCCAACAAGTCGTGGTATCCATATGTTATATCAACTGGATGATCTGGCAATCCAAACCACGACTAGTGACCACGGGTCGTCACTTCTCACCATGAGTCGTTGGATGACCTGTGGTATCCCTAGCTGCCAAAGTCCTATTCCTCTCACGACTGCAAACAATGACCCGTGCTTTCCAACCACAAGTCGTTACATCACTCGTCCTATGACCTTTTTTCAAGTTTCAGTAGTTTTCAACTTTTAAATCCATGGTCTACTCCTAGGCACTTTCAGGGTCTTACATTGTTATACCCGAAAGCACACAGGTCAGACCCGACAGTTGAAATGGAGAAAGACTTAAAACTGTCATTAGGAACAGAACGGGTTGTGAGGTTACCCGTGAGAGAAGCCAAAGAGTTGTGATGTAAATCGTGGTGAGATCAAAGAATGAGCTTGGAGTTTCGAAATTTGACTCCCCATGGATATGTCCACGAGTCGTGGTCAGGGCCCACGACTCGTTAGGTCAGTTGTAAGGAGTGGTGAGTGATAAAAGAGAAAGAAGAAGGCAGTGTGAATAATGGAAGGACCCAATGAGTCGTGGTTAGTCACCACGAATTGTGGGATGAGTCGTGACTAGCAGGGTAAAGTTTAATTGAGATTGAAGCAGTGTAAGTGACGAGTGGTGACCACGAGTCATGGTCACCAGTAACGAATCCTGAGGTCACCCATTACGAGCCCATAGGACTTGATAAGTACAGTACTCGACGGATCATACCACGAGTGGTGGCCAGAGGAGATGAGTCATCATGTCCCTCGTGGGGATAGACTGGAAGTTATTTTCTGTGAATTTAGTAAGGGCTTTTTCATAATTCCTAATATCCTAAGGCCTAAACTAGGTCGTTTTGAGCTATGAATGATGACTTTTAAGAGGGTTAAGTTCATTTTAGGCCATTTTTATTCATACGTGCAAGAGTGATAGTCTAGAGAGGTGATTAAGGCAAATCCTTCAAAGTTCTCTTCAATTTCTTCTTGGGCATTCAACGAAGTGTAAGAATCAGCTATAATAAGGTATGTAGGGTTATGAATGGGTGAATCTTTTTACACCCATGCCCAATCCTTCTCTAATCATGAATTTCCTATGTCTATCTCTAGGGTTTTAACCCAATGGATGAAATTTCCTAATATTCTACACGGGTATGATCTAAATATATATCTATTATTGAATTATGAAGCATGGACAAGTTTTATATTGTTTTAAATTAAAAATCATGTTTCAAGTTATATGAATTAAAAGGCCCATTGATGAGAAGTTCATGAAAGATGAGATTGTGATGGATATATATGATGAGATATTATGATGAAAAGCATGTTTTAAAGATACACATGTTTATAATAATGTTTTAGATATGAATTGAGTATTTTCAAGAATGTTAAAGTATTGGGAAATGCCCACATGTTCAAGTATGATTTATGATTTCCCAAATTAAGCTTACCACCTGGTTTTGGAGCGAAGCCTCCTGATTATCTTTTAGCTTGTGGTATGTTTTGAATTAAAGCTTCTCATATGCACGATTTCATATTTGAGATGTATTTGATTATTGAGCTTCGTCAATAGATATTGTTGAGCTTTCTTGAAAAATGATGGAGAGCATATTCATATTTTTGGGAGTTGTGTCTAGCACCGAGTAGGCTAAGGGTCGATCACCCTATACCTTAGAACTACGCGCCAACGTAGGTTTCTACTTATATATATATATATATTACTTGGGGACCTCCCTTCTGAGATATCCCCTACCCTACTGGGCCACAGCCTTGATATCGATATCATGGTATCGTCCCTAGCCCTGGCAAGGCTTTGGACGCCTTACACACTTAAGTGTGATAGTTGGGACCACGTAAGTTCTATTGTGGTATGTCGGTTAAAAGATGATTCTCCCATTAGTCCTCATGACTTCAGTTATGTATGGTCATCATTCATGAGATTCATACATTTATATATGTTCTAAAGAAGGTTTGACTCAATGATTGATTTTACTCATGACTATCATATTTCAACTTTGAGTCAATCGATTTAGTTATGATGTTATGTTATGTTATGATGAGATTATGATTTCAAAAGAATGCATGCAAGCCCTACTCTCAGATTCTTATTGTTATATTTTACATTATGCATGTCTTTAAATGATTTTATCTATTTAAGTGGTTTTACTTACCTTGCATACTTGGTACATTCCACGTACTGACCACATACTCTATGTTGTATAGTTTCGTGATACATGACCCGACACTTAGACTTAGCCCCGTTCATAGCTAGTCGTCAGAGTTATCATCTTACATTTGTTTCTGAGTCCTCATCTCCCGAGGACTACTTATTTAGATTTCACTATGTATTTCCAATTTTTAGCTTGCTTGAGTTAGTTGGGGTCTTGTCCCATCAACTCATCAAATATAGAGGCTTTTCAGACTAAAAGGACGTATTTAACTTTAGATTATGTATTTTGATGTTAGGTTTATTTTAGACTTCTGCTAAGATTATCATGTTGATTCTTTAGTCTTATTGGGTAATTTAGATGTATGTTCATGCCATGGTTCGACTTGGAGTCTCTCAGGGCTCTTTGTCCCGTGTTGCAATTCGAGCCTCCGTTCGGGTTGTCACTGAAGCCGAAGCAGATATGACGGCTAGATACCCACACCTATTCCCTTCTGGCTCAGTTTCAGTTCGAGGTATTAATTTTTCCTTAGTACTCGATTTAGTTTTCATGTTTAGTTCATGTGACCAAGTTTATTTTATGCCAAAGTATATATGTATGGTTCGTGAATTCAGTTCAACCATGTAGTTTCATCTTGGGCAAATTTATATGCCCAAGTGATACTCAAATGTGTCATTTTACCTTGTTTATCTATCGATGTTTGTACATTCTCATGTGAATTGTAATAAAATGTGAATTTATACTAGCCAACATGATTAGTGTTGTTTTGCAGGAAAAATATAAAGTTATGGAGCTAAGATGCATATTGGGAGAGATCGGGATTGGACTCGGAAGCTAGCAAGGGAAAAAGCACAAGGAAGGCACGAATTAAAGGGGCTCCGCGATGGAGCCGTGTCACGCTGCCATCGCGGATTCACTCTGCCTGGATGGTGAAATTATGCCTAATTCCAGTGAAGGTGCGCGTTGGGGCCGTGGCATGTCGTCCTAGCCCCGCGTTGTACGCCGTGCCACATTGGACCTTAATACCTGGACGACCGGATTCCAGTGAGGGTCCGTGTTGGTGGCATGTCACGACGGCAGTGCTCCGCGATGCACTCCGCGACACGTTGCTTGTTATTTCGGGAAAAATTCCCACTAGTATAAATAGAAAACTTAGGTTCATTTTTAATAATTCTGACTTGGTGGAGCAAGAACGTGGGTTACAGGCAGTTAAAGGGACGAAAATCTTAGCGTTTTTCTCTATCTCCTTCTTCTTTATTTCAATTCCTTGTATGATTAACACTCATTTGACGATGTTTAATCCACAAATGAGTGGCTAAATCCCCTTCTTACTGAGGTTAAGAACAATTGTATTGAAGTGCAATTATTGATAAATTGGTTTTTCATGTTTTCTTCTATGGTTGTTCTATTGATTCTTGTTCTTACTGCATTAATTTGTGGCCAATGTTAATGTACATCTAAAAAGTCTGGTTTCACTCAAGAGAGCAAGAAATTGGAAAGTTGTGAATTGATAGGATATGATCTTTTCTTAGTTTGGGAAAATTGAGACTTGATTTACCTTTAGGATAGAGATATACCTAAAAGTCGTATTAGTCACTTAAGGAATCGGTTTTGTATGGCTAGAACATGAATTTCGTTTTATCATAGAAATGTAGGTGGAAGGTTCATGATTCTTAAGTTGGGTTAAATACGAGAGTTTTAATCCATAGGCAATAATTCCTGACTAGCAACCGGAGGCAAGATTAATCAAATTGTATTGATAATGTATTTCTCTAAATGTTCATTTAACCTCAGCATGCTCATACTTATAGTTCAGACTCAAATTATATATTCGTTTTAGACTTAGTATAAAATTAGGAAACAAAATATCAACCTTTTCTTCACATTGTTGTCTGCAATTTAGAGTTAAAGTTTATTGACACTTGAGTTGATTGTTACTTTAGTGCAGTCTCTGTGGGATCGATACTTGGCTTACTTTAGCCACTTTACTACTTGTTCGACCACGTGCACTTGCGTGTAGTTATACCCAACAAGCCGAAAATGTTTTTGGCGCCGTTGCCGGGGACTGGCAATTGGTAAATTTTTCTTAAGTGTTAGTTTACTATTTCTTCTTAGTGTTGACAACTTGGTCTTAGCCTGTATTTTGCAGATACTAATTTCTGTTGAACACTGGCAAGAGGCAAGGAGCTGGTGGACTCATATTTAGAGCCAGAAAGACAATTTCATCGTCCAAGGAGAGAAGCTCTAGAGAAAAAGCTGCAGTTGCTCAAACAAACAATCCTGGAGCAACAACAGAATCCACCAGTTGTAAGGGCAATGTTAGTGCCCGAGGACATGGCAGCTAGGCCGGTTCGCGAGGTGGCAATCCGACATGCTAACAATGTCACATCTAGCATCCGCAAACCTGAGCCACGAGGGAGGTTTGAGCTTAAACAAAACATGGTGCAATTGCTGCACACCAGCGGGCAATTCAAAGGGTCTCCCTCAAGAGGATCCACAGCAACATCTTCAAAATTTTTTGGAGATAAGTGACACTTACATCCCCGCTGGAGTGTCATCAGATTATGTCAGGCTTACATTGTTCCCATTCTCACTTTTGGGAGAAGCTAAGAGGAGGTTGAAAGCTGAGCCACCTAATTCCATCACCACGTGGGATGATCTTGCAAAGAAATTCTTGATTCGGTTCTTCCCATCCGGTAAAACAGAAAGACTTAGAATTCAAATTCTGAGTTTTAAACAGAGAGAGGGAGAGAATCTATATCAGGCCTGGGAGAGATTCAAATCTATGTTGCGGGATTGTCCTCATCATCACCAATCCAATGATGTGTTGGTGCATACTTTCATAGAGGGTTTGGAACCCCACACAAAAATCTTGCTAGACTCAGCAGCTGGGGGACAAGCATTGGAGAAAATTTATGAGGAGCTGTATACCTTGTTAAATCGTATTTCGCAAGGAAACCCGGAGTGGAATGCGGATTCATCAAGAGGAGGAGCAAGGAAAGCAGCAGGACTCCTAGAAGTGGATGGTTTTACAGCTATTGCTGCACAGATAGCTGTGTTACAGAATCATCTCAACACCCACTTCAGTAACATGAGCATGCACCAGTCTCAAGCCCCAGTGACTGTAGTGCAGCAGATTTGGTGTGAAGTGTGTGGGAGCAGTGAACACTCAGCTGAGTGTTGTGGAGCAAATCCTGATTCGGTGAACCACCTACAGTATGGAAACAACTACAATTCCAACTGGAGGAATCACCCAAATTTCTCTTGGGGTAGCAATAACCATCAAGGGAAAAGTTCGAGTCAGGGGGCGCAGAGAAATCAAGGAGGGCAGCAGAACAATCAGTCACAATACAGAAGCAACAATGCACCTCCTCCACCACCATCACCCAGCATAGAGGAAATGTTCAAGACAATGATAGCTAACCAAGCTCAATTGCAGGTTGACTACGTGAAATTGGTAGCCGAGGTAGAGAACAATCAGTTAGCTACAAAGGCGCTGGAGTACCAGTTTGGGCAATTTGCTGGAGCCCAAAACACCAGGCCTATAGGAGGACTTCCGAGTGACACTGATCCCAACCCCAAGCAAGTGAATGCAGTGACCACAAGGAGTGGTTTACAGCTTAAAAGGGTGGAACCAGAAAGACCACCTCAACAGTCGGGAGCAGTAGAAACTGAGAGGGAGCAAAGTGATGAGGGGGGAAGAAAAAGGATGCTGAAGCAGAAAGACCACCACCCCATTCCCTCAACGATTAAAGAAACACAAGGAGGAGGCGTGTTTCAAAAAGTTCATGGAGGTGCTTTAACAGGTACACATTAACTTACCTCTTGTTGATGTTTTGCAGGGAGTGCCGAAGTATGCAAAGTATAATAAGGACATCGTGGCGAACAAAAGCAGGTTGACTGAGTACGCTACGGTTGCTCTTACAGAGGAGTGCACTTCCCGGATACCAAATAGGTTGCCCACAAAGCTCAAGGACCCTGGGATATTTACTATACAAATTACAATTGGGCAGAGTATCCGAGCTCGCGGATTATGTGATTTGGGAGCGAGCATTAACTTGATGCCGTCATCGGTATTCAAGAAGTTGGGTCTAGCGAGTCCTAGACCAACAACAGTGATCTTGCAACTAGTAGATCGTTCCTTGGAAAGACGTGATGGCATTGTGGAGGACGTGCTGCTACAAGTGGGCTCCCTCATCTTCCCGGTAGACTTTGTTATGTTGGACTTCGAGCCAGACGCGGAAGTCCCATTTATTTTGGGACGTCCTTTCTTGGCGACCAGGAAAGCGCTGATTGATGTAGCTGCAGGGCAGCTAACCATGCGGGCACATGACCAAGTTGAGGTATTTGATGTATTTAAGGCCATGAAGCTGTCGGCCATACATGAGGACCTTTCAGCAATCAGTGTGTTTGATCAAGAAAAAATTCGTCAGATTGTTGAATCTCAAGACCCACTGAAAAGAGTGTTGATGAACTCTGATCATTTTGGAGATAGAGACGCTTATGAGGTGGTACAAATGTTGAATGAGTCACAAATGCATCTGAGGAAACAAGAATTTCAGTCTTTGATGAGGTCTTTATAATCATCGCCGAAACCATCCATTGAGGAAGCACCAAAGTTGGAATTGAAAGAGTTGCTTCCCCATTTAAAATATGTCTTTCTGTGGGAAGATGAGACGTTGTCAGTCATCATCTCCGCAGAATTCACGGAGGCACAGGAGAAGGAAGCATTGGGTGTCCTCAGAAAAAGGAAGAAAGTAATGGGTTGGCAAATGTCAGATATTCAGGGTATCAATCCAGCTTTTTGCACACATAGGATTTTCATGGAGACAGGAGCAAAACCAATTGTTCTGCCTCAGCGAAGGTTAAATCCAGCAATGAAGGATGTGGTTAGGATAGAAATAATTAAGTGGCTTGATGCAGCTGTGATCTACCCGATTTCGGACAGTGAATGGGTCAGCCCCGTTCAGTGTGTTCCAAAGAAAGGAGGGATGACCGTGGTCACCAATAAGAAAAATGAGCTGATTCCTACACGAACCGTCATAGGTGAGGTGCCCGATTCGCGCGTCCGCAAGTGTACGGGTCGTGCAAGTAATATAGTGGCTCTTTTTAAGAACCGAATTGTCGAACCCACAGGGACTGGACCCATTCCTCTAACTATCCATTTCTAGTGTGATCTTAAATACCTCAAGTGTTAGTTATAGACATTTTTGATCGAGATTAATTAAGTCTAAGTTTGGGTCAACGAAATATTCTGAAATCACTGTAGGAGCAACATAGAGTTAAAACCAATTAATCATGCGATCCTACGATTTGCAATGGGTTAAGCATAGAACTATCAATTGTTATTTCACATAATTAGAATTGCATGTTTATGGTCTTTCAAGCCTCTAAACACGGCAATCTAGCCTCACTGCATCATTGTGAGTGAGGAGTTTAATTTTCTAGTCGCGGGCAATCAATTATGTTGTGGTTTACGGGGAAATGATTAGGGACTTTCGTGCGTATAACCATTTAACTCAACTTACCCTCACAACTACTTCCTCGAGTGGTGATGTGACATCCCAAGTTGGTCTTTCATAACCCCCGTGTGTCAACCAAGCACGGTGTTAGGTATATTTCTATCCCGACACAAAAATCTCTCCCGAGATACAAACATGCTCCTCACATTCTCATGTCCTGACCTAGGTAATGCTTTCTCAAGCTATTACTCAATCTAACAAATATTCTTTCATGGTGATCAATCATAAAAACAACCAACAATCCAGAATGCAAGACGAAAACAACAATCAATAACTTAATTCCAAAAGAAATTCATAAAAGCACAATCATAATTCATGGCTTCAACCCTAGAGGAAGGGTTCTTGCCATTCATGTTCGTAAAACTACAATTAACTAATACTAAACTAACATACTTACATGAATTTGGTAGATGAGAAGGGAATTTGATAAACCCTAGATGAGTTCTCCCACTTCTCCCTTCACTCCTAGGTGGTTTTTCAGAATAAAATCGTGACCAAATGATTTTTGGAGCTAAGGGTCCTATTTATAGTAAATGGAAAACGTGCATAATTTAGCATGTAATGGAACGGCTCCGTGTCACGGAGTGTATCGCGGAGAATTGCCTCCGTGACATGGAGGCAACATGAAAGCTCTCTGGAAAGTGCCTCCTGAAACCAAGCTGCCGAGGGTCACCGCGCTGGCCAACGTGGCACGCTGCTCATGCAGCGCGTTGGCAAGCTGCTGTCGCGCAGATGGCCTAGCGTGGCACGGCGCTGGCGCGCTAGCTTACTGCCTGCTGCTGCAGTTTGCTGCCTTCTCTCGTGCACTTGGCAAGGGCGTGGCACGGTGCTGGGCACGACACACGCACAGCGTGGCACGCTGCCTGGCGCGGCCAGCCTTGCCAAGGCATGCTCCTTGCCGACTTTCGCCACTTGCTTCCACTCCATTCCTTGCTATTCATCAACTTGTGAATTAGTTCCTCAAATGCATTATTAACCTACAAAACAAGGACTAATCATGTTGGTTAGCACATATATTCACATTTATATAAAATCACATGAAAGTATGTAAAATAACTTAGATAAACAAGACTACATTAAGGTATAAAGCGTATCTCGGGCATGCTATTTTGCCCGTGATCACAACCCCACACTTTAAAGCCTTGTTCGTCCTCGAACAACCTTTTACATATCATACATATGGAGGCTCCCACATACTAATTTGGCAAGACAATTCCAGCTACGGCTATAATGATTACGTAAGATAACAAGCTAAAGATAGAGCATACACAATTTAATCACCGAGATGAAATACAACAATGCTAAGACTTCTTAGCCTCAAGAATCGACTCTCAATCTTAGAAAACTCGTGCAAATCAACTAATTAAGAAATCTCACATGAATTATATCCTTCATTCAACATGTGCCCCTCACAGAAATAGAGTTACCCAATCACACGCAAAAATTATTTGTACATCATAACATGTGTGGGTGAAGCAATAGAATTTCACTCACTCTCACAAAGAATTCACATGCATCATGTAATGACCCATAAGCTTGCCCTTAGTGTTTTATTCCACTAATTTGAGGATGTGTGAACGTAAGATCAAGTAAGACTTAATGGGTTGTACTGTAGGCTAAGTGACAGGTAGGTACTATTATGGCCAGTAATAGTGACTATCTTTCCTAAGCGCTTTTAATACATTATGCCCTCCTTCTGAACTTCCCTTCCCTTACTTTACCTTTTTCTCCTTTCATCTTTCTTGTTCCTCTTATGTTCCCCCATTTCTTTAGGCACTTTTAACTTATTAGTAAGGAGCTCTATAAATAATTTTTCATTAATTTGTTTTCTTGCTCCTTACAAATAATCAACCATTTTCACACAAGTGCAACTTTGTCCTTTTCTCACTTCTACAACTTGCTACTTTTCCTTTCTTTTCATTCTTCTCACTCCTTTACTCCTTCGGATTTTTCACTCAAGCGCTTAGGAGTTTTGGATCAAGTTCAAGGCTAATGAAAGAAAAAGGATTAAGCTTATGTTGCAGCTGTCAAAGAATAGGCTCAAGGCTCAATGGGGCTAACTAGGATTAATTTTTCAAGGTAGGTAAAATGAGGGATAAAAATTTGGTTCATTCAAAGAAATGCCTAAATCATCTCCTACAATTCACATCCTTCATTTCGTTTTATAAACACACCAGGCAAGTTCTAGACATTCCACAATAGCACAGAATACTCAAAAACCTTACACTCATGGCACATGCTCAATTCAAGACACATTCATCAGACTCTTACTCAGCTAATCACAAGAATTCAGAATTAAGCTTCAATCATCTTGAGTCAAATTCAAGAGCCTAAGCGTCTCACACAAAGTTATACACCTGTATGCTTCAAACCGAACATACTTGCATCTTACAATCACGTATAGCACATAACAAGAACATCAAGCACCACTTAGTTATGGTTTCAAAACCCAACACCTACCGACTAATTTTTCCTCAAGACGGTCGTCATCCATCCATCGTCGGAAACAATCCCTAACTATGACTAAAACACTATATACAGACAAAGAAAAGGAAAAGATAAAAAATTTTATTCTTCGGTTCAAAGACCCCCCGTCAGAAAAGAACCGAAAAGAAAAACCAACGGGTGATGAAGTCATGCTTAATTCAGAAAAATTTTCAAATTTTTCAAATTTTTCAAATTTTAGCATTACATTCACCACAAACTTGTTAAGCACAAAATTTTTTGAAATTCCCTTGAAATTTCCCTCACCCCACACTTAAATAATGCTATGTCCTCATAGCATCAAATTAAAATTTAAAAAGGATGAGAAATACTCCCTGAGGCCTTTAGGCCTAGCTAATAGCATGATTTTCTTCACTTTGCACAAGTGTGAGTCGACCCCACACTTTTTATCGTCCATGCTTTTTAGCTTCCTCCTCCACGGGTACTCAGACTTCCCCTCCATCTGTGCTTAACTCTCCACCAAAAACAACACAAGATGAAAAATAAATAAAATCAACACAAATGCAAGAAATTAAAATGGTACCTGTGGTACCCTTGGGTTGCCTCCCAAGTAGCGCCTTATTTTATGTCGTGGCCCGACGTGGACTATCCTTTTCAGGACATCCTCATACCTGGGTTCTCTTTCGAGAACCATCTCCTTTTCTTTTGCTGTTTAGAGGAAACTGCCTCCACTCTGTTCCTCTCTTTCTCCAACTTCTTCTCAATTTGAAGCCCTTTATCAGACTCGGGCTGAACACTTGTAATTGCCTTTGGCCCTGCACCTGTGGATTCCTCCACCCCACACTTATCATCTGCCAACACACTAACCTGACAAAGGTTTCTATAGTGTGCAGATGGGTTCATTTCTTGGTAGACGCGGAAAATTTCTTCTTCATCCTCAACCCTCATTTTCAGGGTCCCTGCTTTCAAATCCATCACCGCTCCTCCAGTGGCCAAGAATGGCCATCCCAAGATCAGGGGTACCTGGTCATCAACCTGAAAATCTAAAACAATAAAATCAGCAGGTATAATAAACTTACCTACTTTGATGAGGAGGTCCTCTATTATTCCATCAGGTGTCACTTGTGACTTGTTAGCCAGCTGCAGCATCAACCTTGTTGGCCTCGGTTGTCCCAACCCCAAGGTGTTGAATAAGGATAGGGGCATTAGATTGACTGCTGCCCCTAAGTCACACAAAGCTCGTAGCACCTCAGCTTTACCAATTTGTATGGGGAGGGTAAAACTCCCTAGGTCTTTAAGTTTCTTTGGCATTTTGCTCAATACCCTGTGACTGCACTCCTCAGTCAGTGCTACAGTCTGGACATCCACCAATCTCACTTTGTTCGCCATCACGTCCTTAAAGTATTTAGCATACTTGGGCATTCCCTGCAAAACATCAAGAAGAGGCAAATTTATGTGAAGTTCTTTGAAGCTCTCAAAGAACTTTTTGAAGCATTCCTCCTCCTTGCTCTTTCTGAATTTCTGAGGGAATGGTGGTGGTGGTCTTTGTGCTGGCTGCAATGGAAGTTGTGCATTTTGTTGCCCAGCACTCTGATTATCTCCCATGTTGATGGATGGTCCTGGTCTAACCAACTCCGGCTGCACCTCCTTGCTCAGCTCTTCTGACACTGCATCAGCTAATTGCTTACCGCTTCTCAGACTGATGGCATTGATCTGCCGAGGGTTAGGATCTGTGTCGCTTGGTAATCCCCCCTGCGATCTCATGTTTTGAGCAGCTACTATCTGACCCACTTATTTTTCAAGATTTCGGGTGGCTACTTGCTGATTCATTAAGTTTGTTGCCATCCTCGCCTGATTTTCCACTAACTGAGTCTGAGTCTCCATGATTTCTGCAGTTTTCCTCAATGCTGCTACTCAATTGCCCATCATTCTGCCTATTCTGCTGATACTGCTGTTGTTGAGGTTGCATAAAATTCTACTTTTGGTTTCCACCCCAAGAAATATTTGGGTGGCCCTGCCAATTTCTGTTGTAACTGGTTTCAAAATTCTGATTGTTACGCTGCACATTACTAACAAAATTGACTGACTTCAGATTGGCTCCACAAGATTCTGCATGGTGCCCATTATTACCACAAATTTCACACCAACTCGGAGCTTGCTGAATTGCATTAACCTGGCCCTGGCGTTGGTTCATACTCATTTTATTGAACTGAGTGATCATTTGATGCTGTAACGAAGCTAACTATGCTTCCAAGGCATTCAAACCATCTACTTCTATCAACCCCGATCTGTTTCCTGCCCTTCTCGATGACTCGCTGTGCCACTCTGGATTTCCTTGTGCAATTCTGTTCAACAAAGTGTACAACTCATCATACGTCTTATCCAAGGCTTGCCCACCCGATGCAAAGTCTAGTAATATTTTTGTGTGTGGGTCTAGACTTTCTACAAAGGTATGGGCCAGCACTTCATTTGATTGCTGGTGATGGGGGCAATCTCTTAACAATGACTTGAATCTTTCCCAAGCCATATATAAGTTCTCATCAGGCCTCTACTTGAAACTGAGTATTTCACTTCTCAACCTTGCAGTTTTGCCTGAGGGGAAGAATCTGATAAGGAACTTCTTAGCCAAGTCATTCCATGAAGTTATGGTGTTCGGTGGCTCAGCCTTCAGCCAATTTTTCGCCTCTCCCAACAGTGAAAATGGGAAGAGGGTCATTCGGACATAATTTGTGGACACGCCAGTGGGGACAAACGTGTCACTAATCTCTAAAAAGCACTGTAAGTGCTGCTGCGGGTCCTCATGTGCCATCCCAGTGAATTGACCACTAGAATGTAACAGCTGCACCATGTTCTGTTTAAGCTCAAAGTGCCCTCCAGGTTCCGGTTTACGGATGCTAGAGGTCACATTCGTCGCTAGTGGGATTGCCACTTCGCGAACTGGTCTTGCTGCCATTGCTGCTGATGACAAATGTGCTTGTCCCGCGGGTGGTTGTTGTTGTACCTTTTCTGGAAGTCTCTTCAGCTTTTGCTCTAGAGCTACTCTCCTTCGCAAATGGATTTGACATTCAGGCTCCAGCAACTGTTCCACAAGCTCTCTATTTCTAGCCAGCTCGGCAGGACAACCTGTCACCTGCAAATAAACAAACTAAGACCAAGTTTCTCATCACTTAAGGAAATTCACAAATTACACAAAAATAGATAAATTATCAAAACTTCGCCGAGTCCCCGGCAACGGTGCCAAAAACTTGACGTGCCCGATTCGCGCGTCCGCAAGTGTACGGGTCGTGCAAGTAATATAGTGGCTATTTTTAAGAACCGGATTGTCGAACCCACAGGGATTGGACCCATTCCTCTAAGTATCCATTTCTAGTGTGATCTTAAATACCTCAAGTGTTAGTTATAGACATTTTCAATCGAGATTAATTAAGTCTAAGTTTGGGTCAACGAAATATTCTGAAATCACTCTAGGAGCAACATAGAGTTAAAACCAAATAATCATGCGATCCTACGATTTGCAATGGGTTAAGCATGGAACTATCAATTGTTATTTCACATAATTAGAATTGCATGTTTATGGTCTTTCGAGCCTCTAAACACGGCAATCTAGCCTCACTGCATCATTGTGAGGGAGGAGTTTAATTTTCTAGTCGCGGGCAATCAATTATGTTGTGGTTTACGGGGAAATGATTAGGGACTTTCGTGCGTCTAACCATTTAACTCAACTTAGCCTCACAACTACTTCCTCGAGTGGTGATGTGACATCCCAAGTTGGTCTTTCATAACCCCCGTATGTCAACCAAGCACAGTGTTAGGTATATTCCTATCCTGACACAAAAATCTCTCCCGAGATACAAACATGCTCGTCACATTCTCATGTCCTGACCTAGGTAATGCTTTCTCAAGCTCTTACTCAAGCTAACAAATATGCTTTCATGGTGATCAATCATAAAAACAACCAACAATCCAGAATGCAAGACGAAAACAACAATCAATAACTTAATTCCAAAAGAAATTCATAAAAGCACAATCATAATTCATGGCTTCAACCCTAGAGGAAGGGTTCTTGCCATTCATGTTCGTAAAACTACAATTAACTAATACTAAACTAACATACTTACATGAATTTGGTAGATGAGAAGGGAATTTGATAAACCCTAGATGATTTCTCCCACTTCTCCCTTCACTCCTAGGTGGTTTTTCAGAATAAAATCGTGACCAAATGATTTTTGGAGCTAAGGGTCCTATTTATAGTAAATGGAAAACGTGCATAATTTAGCCTGTAATGGAACGGCTCCGTGTCATGGAGTGTATCGCGGAGCATTGCCTCCGTGACACGGAGGCAACGCGAAAGCTCTCTGGAAAGTGCCTCCTGAAACCAAGCTGCCGAGGGTCACCGCGCTGGCCATTGTGGCACGCTGCTCATGCAGCGCGTTGGCAAGCTGCTGTCGCGCAGATGGCCTAGCGTGGGACGGCGCTGGCGCGCTAGCTTACTGCCTGCTGCTGCCGTTTGCTGCCTTCTCTCGTGCACCTGGCAAGGGCGTGGCATGGCGCTGGGCGCGGCACACGCACAGCGTGGCACGCTGCCTGGCGCGGCCAGCCTTGCCAAGGCATGCTCCTTGCCGACTTTCGCCACTTGCTTCCACTCCATTCCTTGCTATTCATCAACTTGTGAATTAGTTCCTCAAATGCATTATTAACCTACAAAACAAGGACTAATCATGTTGGTTAGCACATATATTCATATTTATATAAAATCACATGAAAGTATGTAAAATAACTTAGATAAACAAGACTACATTAAGGTATAAAGCGTATCTCAGGCATGCTATTTTGCCCGTGATCAACAGGTTGGCGGATATGCATGGACTATAGAAAGCTCAATGAAGCCACAAGGAAAGATCATTATCCTATCTCATTCATTGATCAGATATTAGATAGGTTGGCTAGACAGGAATATTATTGATTCCTTGATGGGCACTCTGGCTATAACCAAATAGCCATAGCTCCGGAGGACCAGGAGAAGACTACTTTTACCTGTCCTTATGGGACATATGCTTTTAGGCGGATGCCATTTGGGTTATGCAATGCACCCGCTACATTCCAGAGATGCATGATAGCTATTTTCCACGACATGGTTGAGGATTTTGTTGAGGCATTTATGGATGATTTTTCTATTTTCGATAATTCGTTTACTACTTGTTTGCAGAATCTTGACAGGGTGCTGGCTCGCTGCGAAGAATCCAACCTTGTACTCAACTGGGAGAAATGCCATTTCTTAGTCAAGGAAGGTATCGTCCTTGGCCACAAAGTGTCTCCCAAGGGGTTGGTGGTCGATCTGATAAGATCGAGGTTATTGAGAAGTTACCACCACCTGTGTCGGTGAAAGGTGTTCGAAGTTTTCTTGGGCATGTAGGGTTCCACAGACGGTTCATCAGAAACATCTCAAAAATTTCTAGACCACTATGCAAATTGTTAGAAAAAGAGGTGAAGTTTGAGCTGGATGATGAGTTTGTTAAAGCACTCGAGGAATTGAGGCAGAAATTGATAGAAGCACCTATCCTTATTTGTCTGGATTGGGGACAACCATTTAAATTGATGTGTGATGCAAGTGATGTGGCTGTGGGAGCTGTATTGGGGCAGAGAAAAAATAGAATCTTTCATTCTATTCATTATGCAAGCAAAACACTAAATACTGCCCAAAGTAATTATACAGTCACAGAGAAGGAGATGTTAGCATTGGTGTTTGCATTTGATAAATTCAGGTCCTATTTTGTAGGTTCAAGAGTGGTGGTGTACACTGATCATGCAGCGATTCGGTATCTGTTCAACAAGAAGGATGCAAAGCCCAGGCTGATCAGATGTATCCTGTTGTTGCAAGAGTTCAACCTCGAAATTAAGGACAAAAAGGGGAGCGAAAATCAGGTGACAGATCACTTATCGCGATTGGAAAGCCGGTCGCATGTGAAGGAAGGTGATCACATCAATGAGGAGTTCCCGGATGAGCAGCTCTTGGCAATAGGGGAAGCTGAAGTTCCCTGGTACGCAGACATAGTCAACTTGCTAGTGAGTGGAGTCTATCCACCTGAGGCGACAGTTCAGCAGAGACGAAAGTTGAGGCACGATTGTCGGTATTTTATTTGGGATAAGCCATACTTATTTAAACAGGGACCGGATCAGGTGAAGAGAAGATGCATCCCAGAGAGCCAGATTGCAGAGGTGTTGAGGAGTTGTCACTCTTCATTGTATGGGGGGCACCATAGAGGCGAGCGGACAGCACACAAGGTTCTACAGTCAGGTTTCTTTTGGCCTACACTATTCAGAGACTCTATGGCATATGTTAAAATGTGCGATAGATGTCAGCGTACAGGCACAATTGGTAGGAGGCAAGAGATGCCGCTGGAGAAGGTACTGGAAGTGGAGACCTTTGATGTATGGGGCATAGATTTCATGGGCCCGTTCCCACCATCATTTGGTAATCGTTACATCTTGGTGGCCGTCGATTATGTATCAAAGTGGGTTGAAGCAATAGCTTGCCCCAGGAATGACAACAAGGTAGTAACAAAATTTGTGAAAAAACACATTCTCACCACGTTCAGGACACCCCGAGTCATTATCTGTGATGGAGGGGCTCATTTTGTCAATGCAAGTTTGAAGAAGCTACTAGCCAAGTATGGGGTGCGCCACAAGGTGGCAACAGCATATCACCCCCAAACCAGTGGGCAAGTGGAGGTGTCGAATAAAGAAGTGAAGCAGATTCTCCAGAAAATAGTGAATGCACAACGTAATGATTGGTCAAGCAAACTTGATGATGCGTTGTGCGCATACAGGACTGCATACAAGACACCGATTGGAACTTCTCCATACCGATTGGTCTATGGTAAAGCATGTCATCTGCCAGTGGAGTTTGAGCACCGAGCCTTCTGGGCCGTGAGGAAATTGAATATGGACTTAGAGCTAGCGGGCAAGAAGAGACTAATGCAGCTCAGTGAACTTGAAGAGTTCCGTTGGCATGCTTATGAGAGTGCTAAGTGCTACAAAGAAAAAATGAAGAGGTGGCATGACAAGCATGTGGTGCATTGTATATTTGAGCTGGGGCAGAAAGAATTGCTCTTCAATTCATGATTGAAGCTGTTTCTAGGAAAGCTGTGGTCCAAATGGTCAGGGCCATTTGAGGTAGTGAGAATGACCCCGCACGAGGCAGTAGAGTTGTGGAAAGAAGATCGGAGCACCACGTTCTTGGTCAATGGGTAGAGGTGTAAGCATTACTGGGGTGAGGACGGTGGTTGAGAGAAAACTTCCGTCACCCTAGAGGATGACTGAGCTTAATGACGTCGAGCTGCGACGGTAAACCAGGCGCTGCACGAGAGGCAACCCGTGAAAATTTTTGTAATATTTTAATAGATTTTGTATATAAAAAAGAAAAAAAAATGAGAAAATAAAAAAATAAAAACAAAATTTGTATTTTATGTGAAACCTATAAATTCTAACCAATTTCTTGTTGTGAGATGAATTTCAGGTTGAACGGAGGATAAATGTGCAAAGGATTGCAAAGGAAAAATCGAGGCAAGAAAAATCATAAAAAGTGGCAAAACAGTGAGCCCACGCGATGACTTCGTGTCACGGAGGAGGGCCTCCGCGTTACCCTCCGTGACACGTTGAAGGTAATTCTGGAATTTTTACAAATTCCAGAACACCTACGCGATGGCTCCGTTTCACGGAGGGCATGCTCCGCGTTACCCTCCGTGACACGTTGAAGTGTATTTCGCGACGGGTCACACCGGGTCGCCGAGTGACCCGCGCGAACAACCCCCCTTTTAACCCTGTTTTCCCTCATTTTTTCCCATTCCTCACCTCCTCCGCGACAAACACCCCAAAATCCCCCCTTCCCCAATGTGACATGGACCTAGGAGCTAAATTTCTTCAACTTTTCTTCGATATCATCGAATTGAAGGTATGTTCGCTAACTTCATCTCATTTCTTACCTAATTATTCTGGTTTTGAGCATAGGAAAACTTGCCTTAAGTGTAAATTGAGCATGAATTCATGTAAATTATTGTTGATTGATGTTCATAGTATCGTTGTGATGGTATGAACTCGATAAATACATGTGTGATTGAAATTCTTGCGAAATTGCAGCTAGGGTTAGAATTCAAAGATGAAGAAGTTAAAAATTGAGTTGAAATGTGAAATTCTTCTTAGTGTGTGCATGTTGAATGAAGTAAATGATGTCGTTCTTAACGTAAGACGATTAAGGCACGACGGATTGTCGAGTTAATGAAATTGTTGAAATTGCATAGAAATTGGGGGAATTGTATCGGTTTTGTTGATAGAAATGTTTGCTAAGTGCTATGTGATGAAAGGTTATCGATGGTAATGTTGTGACTAGCTGTACGAAGTCTGAGTAGTACATAGAATTTATACCGTCGAATTGTCTGAATGCAATAGGCATATTTGTTATGTTTTGTTGTTTGTTTTTTTATTGGAAATAAGTATGATCTTGCCGTAATGTTGTGATTGTGGCTAAAGACTAAGTGTGGGGTAGCCTAGCTTAACCCAACCTTAGTCGAAGCTAATTTTAATTGAATAATAGTGGATCCGTTCTTTTGATTTCACAGAAACAATGGCAAGAAGGCAAGATAAAGGGAAGGGTGCATCTACATCGGGCGCCGGAAGGAAAAGAATTAGACTTGGAACAGCAGTCCCAGCAGCACCAGCGGTTCCACGTGGCCAACGCCATCAATATGGAACCCGATGGGTGACAAAGGAGGGGAAGAAATGGTACGCAAAACCTAAGGAAAGCAAATACTTCCCCGAAGAACACATTGCTAGGGAACCATTGGCACAAGAGTTTCCCAGGATTGTCCACAAGATTGAGGAAGCCGGGCTGAACTTCATCTTTGAAGAGCCCAAGGAGTGCAACCTGCACCTGATTCGGGAATTCTATGCCAACTGGAACCCGACACTCAGAAGTCACACCATAAAGTTAAGGGGGCAGATAGTCACTTTTGAGCCCCATCACCTTAATGCCATCTTGGGGGCGCGGGACACATACGCCCATGTCCTTCGGCAGCTGAATATCACTCCAACATATGCGGACATCAGACGCACTTTGTGTGGAGCCCGGTCTACAGCACGGTGGAGCAGGCATAAGGAGAGGGGCTACCATCAGACATTGCCCTACTCACAAATGAACAGGGAAGCCAGGATATGGCTTAAGATTGTTTGTTCATGCCTGATCCCGGGGGTGCATATGACAGATGTCACCCGGGATCATGAGTGCTTGGTATACGCCCTGATGAAGGGGCTGAAGATCAGCGTTGGGGCGGTGATTATCTCTGCCATGACGAGAGCCCGTTTGCATCAAGGGCACAGGTACGGGTTTGGTGGCTTACTGACCACGTTCCTGAGGGGCCTGGATATTGAGGAGGAGGCCCTTGACTACATCCCGCAGATGGAGAGGCAGGCCTTAGATGTCACCAAAACTAAGGCACCCGACACCACTCACGGGCCAGTTCTCACATTAGCCGAGTGACATGCTTGGGATGATCAGTACATGGCTCGCATGTTCGGGATGCAGATGCTCCAGCTACGTATAGGCCGGAGGCCGGCCACACAAGATGAGCTATGGCAGCTCGAGCTAGACTACTCTTTTGGCGAAAATGTCAGGGCTCTATGCCAAGTGGGGCCAGCTTTTGTGGAGCCCATTGATGATGATGTCCCCATAGATGAGGAGACATATCGTGATGACTCCGATGTGGAGTTAGATGATGACGACGGGGGCGATTCAGACATGGGAGACGAGGCAGCGGCACTTGACGAAGAAGTGGAATACTTTGATTGATCAGGGAGTTTCACCACCTACTTTCATACTATGCTAAATTTTGTGAGCACTGGGGACAATGTTCGATTTATGTGTGGGTGGGAGTAGTTAGGTGTTGGTTGCTGTTGTTATTATTAATGTCTCTGTTCTGTTGTTGTTCTTGGATAAACTTGTGACCCTGAGATTTTTGTGTGTATGTCTGTATTGTAATTAAGGTGAAGTTGTTGTGTGCTGTTGAATGTTGTTAGCTGGTTTTGTACATATCTTTGTTTTATCGAAATTATCAATTTTTTTTTTTAATTTTGGTGAAATTTTTATTTTTGGGTTTCTTGGCGTTTGTTTTCGGTTCTTTTACCGAGAATAGTCCCATTGAATCGAAGTCTTAGTTAGTGACCGTTCCCTATGATGGATGGATGACGACTGTCTTAAGGGAAATGTAGTCGTTAGGTGAATTCTTTTGTTCATTTTTTCTTTTAGTTTTTTCTTTTATTGGTTTGCATCCCAAAACCTGTCGTTACTTTATGCTTGCGAAATTATGGTTGCGTGTTGTACATGATGTTTGAAATGCAAAGGTGATTCGTATGAAAGCATGCAACTTTGTAAATATGTTGAGATACCTAGGCCATAGAGTTCGATTCGGTGTGCTTGAGGCTTAATGCTTGAATTCTTGTAATTAGCTGATTGAAGAATCTGTGAATATGTCTTGAGTTGAGCATGTGAAATGAGTGTATGGTGAGGTTTCGTTTCTTCCATGCTATTGTGAAGTGTCTAGAACTTGCCTGGTGTGTGTACAAAACGAAATGAAGGATGTGTATTGTAGGAAAGGATGTAGGCATTTCTTTGCTTTAACCGAAAGTTTTTTCCATTATCGTACCTACCTTGAATGTACACCCTAGTTAGCCCATTGAGCCTTTAGCCTATTTCTTTCTTTTGTCAAAAACGTGTAAACCGAGCTTAACCCCTTCTTTTCATTATCCATGAATTTGATCCAAAACTCTTAAGCGCTCAAGAAAAAAAAAATAATAATTAAATAATTTTCCCACAGCGCCAGGGAGTGAGAATGTCGAAAAGAAAAGAAAAAGCAGAGTGATGAAAGGAAAGAAAAGGTCGAAGGTGCACTTGGTATAAATTAAATATAATGAAGATGTATAAATGATCTTTGTTATTAAGTCAAGTGTGCTTAAAGATATGGGGTCGAAAATTAAGACAAACTTCAAGAATGGGATGATGAAGGAAGAAACAATGTCCATAAGGTTGATGGGATGGATTGAAAAAGCGCTTAAGGAGGCTAGTTATTATTATTGGTTAGCCCAGTATTTGCTAGTTCCATAGCTTACATTACAACCCGTTAAGTCCTACGTGATCTTACATCATGTGTCGTTATATTAGTGGAGTAATACAATAAAGGCAAGCCTATGGTTCATGACATAATGCATGTGAATTCTTTTGGGAGAGAGAGCGAAATCTTGTTTATATGCCCCTGCATGTAATGTTTTGAGTTCATGTGATTAAAAAGGGGAAAATTATCTTGTGTGGTGAGGGCACATGCTCGATGAGACATTAAAAATCGTGTCGGATATCTTGATCAGCTGATTTGGATGAGTTTGCCGATATTGATAGTCGATTCTTGAGTCTAGGAGGTCTTAATGTGTTGAAGGTCATTGTATTTATAAGACTATCCATGTTTTCTTGATGATTTGTTGTATTAAATAATCGGTATAACCGTAGCTTGAATTGTCGAACCAAAGTAGCCAGGATGGGGTGTCAATTGCATGAGGTGTAAGATTATTCTTCGGGGAAGAACAAGGATTTAAGTGTGGGGTAAGTGATCTTGGGAAATTTTATATGCCCAAGTGATACTCAAATGTGTCATTTTACCTTGTTTATCTATCGATGTTTGTACATTCTAATGTGAATTGTAATAAAATGTGAATTTATTCTAACCAACATGATTAGCATTGTTTTTGCAGGAAAAATATAAAGTTATGGAGCTAAGATGCATGTTGGGAGAGATTGGGATTGGACTCGGAAGCTAGCAAGGGAAAAAGCACAAGGAAGGCACGAATTAAAGGGGCTCCGTGATGGAGCCGTGTCACGCTGCCATCGCGGATGCACTCTGCATGGATGGTGATATTATGCCTAATTCTAGTGAAGGTGTGCATTGGGGTCGTGGCACATTGGCCTAGCCCCGCATTGCACGCCGTGCCACGTTGGGCCTTAATACATGGACGACCGGATTCTAGTGAGGGTCCGCGTTGGTGGCGTGTCACGGAGGCAGTGCTCCACGATGCACTCCGTGACACGTTGCTTGTTATTTCGGGAAAAATTTCCACTAGTATAAATAGAACACTTAGGTTCATTTTTAATAATTCTGACTTGGTGGAGCAAGAACGTGGGTTACAGGCAGTTAAGGGGATGAAAATCTCAGGGTTTTTCTCTATCTCCTTCTTCTTTATTTCAATTGCTTGTATGATTAACACTCATTTGATGATGTTTAATCCACAAATGAGTGGCTAAATCCCCTTCTTGCTGAGGTTAAGAACAATTGTATTGAAGTGTGATTATTGATAAATTGGTTTTTCATCTTGTCTTCCATGTTTGTTCTATTGATTCTTGTTCTTACTGCATTAATGTGTGGCCAATGTTAGTGTACATCTAAAAAGTCCGGTTTCACTCGAGAGAGCAAGAAATTGGAAAGTTGTGAATTGATAGGATATGATCTTTTCTTAGTTTGGGAAAATTGAGACTTGATTTACCTTCAGGATAGAGATATACCTAAAATTCATATTAGTCACTTAAGGAATCGGTTTTGTATGGCTAGAACATGAATTTTGTTTTATCACAGAAGTGTAGGTGGAAGGTTCATGATTCTTAAGTTGGGTTAAATACGAGAGTTTTAATCCATATGCAATAATTCCTGACTAGCAACCAGAGGCAAGATTAATCAAATTGTATCGATAATGTATTTCTCTACATGTTCATTTAACCTCAGCATGCTCATACTTATAGTTCAGACTCAAATTATATATTCGTCTTAGACATCGAATAAAATTAGGAAACAAAATATCAACCTTTTCTTCACATTGTTGTCTGCAATTTAGAGTTAAAGTTTATTGACACTTGAGTAGATTGTTACTTTAGTCCAGTCTCCGTGGGATCGATACTTGGCTTACTTGAGCCACTTTACTACTTGTTCGACCACGTGCACTTGCGTGTAGTTATACCCAACAAGCCGAACTTAGTTCATTTTGGAGGTAGTCATTCTATTAGTTTTAAGCTTAAATGATCAGTATTTGGGTATGGTAGTTGCATTTCTCTGCTTTTCCGTATGTTTTCCAATATTCGAGGATGAATGTTCTCAAGGGAGAGATATTGTAATGCGCCGGAAGCCCTAAGATCAGTCCCGGGAGTTGACATGGAGAAAATTAATAAATCTATAGCTGGTCACAGAATGAGTCGTTTTGTGACTCGTGGGGATGACCACGAGTCGTTAGGTGACTCGTGGTGAGGTGCTGGCTATAAGTTTTGGGATTTGAGATTTTGGGTCACCATGGGCATGACCAAGAGTCGTGGTCAGACCCCACGACTCTTTGTGTTGGCTGTGGTCAAGATATGTTAAGGGTCAATGGTTTTTGGGAAGTGAGGACTACTAGGGGTTACCACGAGTCGTGGTCACCAGTAATGATTTATAGGGTCCTCTATGGAGAGTCTTAGGTGAATTTGGATAGTGTACATCATGAGTCCTTACCACGAGTCATGGTCGATGGGGACAACTTGTCCAGTCTCTTGTTGGGATTGACAGTCTATTTTTCTTTGCGAGTTTATTAAGGGTTTTTCCGTAATTCCTATGGTCCTAAGGCCTAAACTACGTTGTTTTAAGCTATGAATAGTTAGTATTAAGAGGGGAAAATTCATTCTAGGGTATTCTTACTCATGCGTGCAAACTTTGAGAGATCGAGAGGTGATCAAGTTTCCCCTTCAAGTTTTTCTTCAATTCTTCATTGGGCAATCAAGGGAGTTGTTAAATAAGTACATATTAGGTATATAGGGTTATGAATGGGTCAATTTGTTCACACCCATGCCCAATCAATCCCTAATTCATGAAATTCTATTGATAATTCTATGGGATTTTATCCCAATTCTTATGAAATCCTTATGATCCACCTATGGGTTAATTCCTCTCATGTATAAATTTCCTTTTTATGAATTATGGGTAGATTCTACTACTATTTCAATTATAAACATATGGATTTTGAATGTCTACAAAACCATGCCCAGTTATGCTTGTTTTATAGAAGTTCAAGTTATGATTCTACTTTGATGTTGATGTTCATTAACCCATTATGATTTATGAATTATAATATGATTTCTTTCAAATTCTCATCATGAATTTATGAATATCAAGTATATACATGTTTTACAAGTATGCGTGAACCTCATGATTTATGATTTATGATTATGGCCGACTCACGGGCCTTATTTCATGTCTAGTTCATGTATTTTCAAGCATGCTTATGAATATAATGATTTAATTAGTCCATGAATTTAACATATATTATCATGTGAGTACTATATATATTTTGGGAGTAGTATTTAACATCGAGTCCAGGTTTTGCCCTGAGTCTCAGAACTACGTGCCACCGTAGGTCACGACGGGACCTCCCTTGAGACTGTCCCCTTTGCCAAAATGGGCCTTTCATGAGTTATATCACACATTTTCATGGTTCTACCCTTGGTAAGGTGTGAACACCCTCCCGACTAGGGGTTTACAGGTCAGGCTCCATGTGTGCTCATATGGGGTATGTCGGTTATAAGAATCTCCCATTGTTTCTCATGATTTGTGCAAATTTATGATTATAAACTTTGGCTCAAGTCATGTTCAGTAAAGCTTTTCTCTTATGGTTATGATTATGGTAAATTTACGAATATTCTATAAACCTTGATTCTTATGTTTACATATGGTATTTACATTATGATCATGTTGTGCAACTCTTATCAACTTTTGCGTATTTTAAATTTTTCGTTTTACTTACCTTGCATACTCAGTAGATTTCACATACTGATCGCATACCTTATGCTGTATCGCTTTAGATACAGGATCCAATCTTCAGACTCATCCCCACCACTAGCTAGCTTTTAGAGTTAGCATCGTTCATTTTTGGTGAGTCCTCATCTATCGAGGGTCCCTCTTTTATTCAGTTATGTTTGCGTATTTCCAGTTTTAGACTTAGAAAGCTAGTTGGGGTCTTGTCCCATCAACTCATTAGACTTAGAAGCTTTTCAAACAATAGATTGTATTCAGCTTCAGACTCGTGTTGTATTGTTATATTATATGTTATAGTAGACTTCTGGTATGTTAATTATGTTAATTCTTCCTCTTTATTTGATTGAATTAGATGTATGTTCATGTCATGGGTCGAATTGGAGTCTCTCAGGGCTCCTTGTCTCATGTTTGGATCGGGGCCTATGTTGGGGAGATAATGTAACACCCCAAAAGTTCCATAGGTCAGACCCGAGGCTAACAACAAAATAGCAAGAAAAAATTACCAGAACCGAACAACGAACCTTAGTACAGTTCGTTGTAGGGTCCAACGTGTCGTTGGAAGTGCTCGGTGATTTATTACAAAAGAGTTATCAGAAATTTTTCCAGAACCCACGAGGGGATTGTACGGACAGCGTCTTGATTGAACCAGTCATTATTTGTGGTCGTTGAAGCACATTAAGAGAATTTCGAAGGAAGAATAGGGGAAACCAATGGACGGACCAATAGTCCGTTGTTTGTTACCACGACTCATTGGATGAGTCGTTAGTTTTGCTAGTTTGTTGAAAATCTCGAGCTATGTTTGGAACCCTTCAAAGTATATGGATTGACATACCCCGGGATCCCAAGGATCAGACCCACGAGTCAAAATGGAGAAAAAACTGGAAACTTGCTTCAGGTTGCAGGATGACTCGTGAGGAGTAACCACGAGTCGTGATGTGACTCGTGGTCAGAAGGCTGGGCAAGCTCAGGTTGAGGAGGCCACGGGCCTGACCACGAGTCACAGTCAGACCTCACGACTCGTGAGGTCACCCGTGGTCTGCATTGGAGGGTTGGTAAAGGTTTTGGGGCAGTAGGGGTCACGGGTGGTCACCACGAGTCATGGTCAGCCACCACGATTTGTGGGGTCCCTTGTGGGGTCCCCTTGAGTGTTTTGGACAGTGGACATCATGGGTCTAGCCACGAGCCGTGCCCCTTGGCAACGACTCGTGAGGTCCCTCGTTAGGGGCCCTGACAGTGTTTTTCCTACATTTTAATAAGGGTTTTTCATTTTTCACAATTCCTAAGTTCCTAGGCCTAAACTACGTCGTTTTAAGATCAAAATGGGGTCTTTTAAGGGGGACTAGTCCATGTTAAGCCTCACTCATGCAGGCAAGAGTATATAGAGGAGTCTAGAAGGTGATTCAAGGTGTTCTTCCCCAACTTCACTAAATTCCATCTTGGGCTTTCAAGGGAGATTAAGAATCAGTGTTTCCAGGTATGTAAGGTCATCAATGGTTGGTTCCTTCCACACTCATGGTCCTACTATATGATTTTACTTATAAGTTAACAAAAACTCAAGGGGTTTTGTAATTGATTTGTATAAAATTAAATGATTTAATTAAGGGTCTTCTGATTTTGAAATCTTATCATAATCTACTGATTTAATTAAGGGTCTTCTAATTTTGAAATCTTATCATAATCTACTGATTTTGATCAACTTTTGGGATTTAAATTGATTATAATATTATTGATTTTGAATTTCTAAACAATTAAGCTTTATTATGCATGCCCCATGATGAATCGATTCATGATCCATTGATCCATTGGTGTTTTGATAATCTCAACATGAACTATTAATTTAATTATGAATTTATTATGTTATCTACTACGAACTTATGAATTTCAAGCTATATGCATGATCTACAAGTATGCATGAATTTTATCAATCATAAATTATGTTTTTGGCCGACCCACGGTCTTCAAGTCATGTCTAGTTCACGCATGTTCAAGCATGTTTATGAGTATCATGATTTAACTAGCCCATGAACTCATGTATGTATTATTATGAGAACTATATATGATTTGGGAGTAGTATCGAACACCGAGTAGGTTCGGGGCTTAGGTTAAGCCCCAGATCTCATGAAATACGTGCCACCATAGGTATGTTGGGACCCTTTCATTTTTTTCCCTATCCCAAATGGCCCTTTTCATGTGTGATCATGCCCTTCATGGTTCCTACCCTTGGAAAGGTATGAACACCCTCCATACTAAGGTTACAAGTCGAGCTTCATATGTGCTCATATAGGGTTTGTCGGTTAAGATAATCTCCCACTGTTCCTCATGATTTATGCATGTTATGATTATATATGTTATCTCAAGTCATGTTAAGTAAACCTATTCTATTATGATTATGATTATGTTATGAACGTTTTGAAAACCTTGAGCCATATGATATGTTGTTATGATTTACGATGCGAGCATGACATCCTACTCTTATGATGATTTATGAAATTCATATATGTTTTAAATGTCCATTTTACTTACCTTGCATACTCAGTACATTCCACATAATGACTGCATACTTTCTATGTTGTATCATTTCATGATATAGGTCCCAGTTCTCAGGATCATCCTCACCCATAGCTAGTTTCAGCCTTTCTCTCAGTGCAGTTGGTGAGTCCTCATGTTTCAAGGCTACATGTTCACATTCTATGCATTTATTTCAGTTTCTAGATATTTGATTATTTGGGGAGTTGTTCCATCAATCCGCCTTTCATGTTTAGAGGCTTATAAGACTATGAGTTGTTTTCCGCCGTATTATATAAGTCTAGTATTGTTTTCCCTTTATGCTATTTCATGATTATGTTCTTTATGTTAAGTCTTACACTCATGTGATTGAATTAGATGTATGCTCATTCCATGGGTCGACTTGGGGTCCCTCGGGGCTCCTTGTCCCGTGACTACTATCCGGGGGTACGTTTGGGTCGTGACAAACTTGGTATTATAGCCATAGGTTTATGTGTCCTAGGGAGTATGAAAGTCGCGTTGAGTATATTCTTTTTCATGGGTGTGAAGCTCGCCACCCTTATGACGAAGAGGCTACTAGACGTTTAGGAAATGTTCCCTTCTTTCATGATCTATGTCGTGTGATGAACGTCCTTTACTCCTCTAATTCGTGCTATTCGTGTTTGCAGAATCATGCCTCCACGTCGAGTAAACAAAAAGAGGAAAAAAATGGTAATGATCATGAGGGTGCCCATGATGGTGAGCATCAGCCAGCCCCACCCGTTCATGAGGAGCACATACCTGAGCCAGCCGCCCATGCTGAGTTAAGGGCGGCGATTCAGATGTTGGCACAAGCCATGCCGGCCCAGGTCCAGAATCAGACAGTGGCACATTTCCCTCAGAATGGGAAGGCAGCGGCAGCTACAGTGATAGGTTTCTTTAGGATGAGCCTGCTCGACCCAAAACTATACGCAAGTGCACGTGGTCGTACAAGTAGTAAAGTGGCTTTATTTCAAGCCAAGTATCGATCCCACAGGGACTGAACTATGGTATTAATTAACTTAAGCGTCAGTGAACGATATCTCTATGAATGCAGACAACCAAATAAATAGTGTTTTATGAGTTAAGATCACTATGTAATAAGAATCTAAGTCAAGATTATAATTTGAGTCTGAATAATTGCAATGAACAAGCTGAGGTTTAGGCAAGCATGCAAGGATGTAATTTATTAATTCAATTCAGCTAATCTTCTCTTCGGTTGCTAGTCAGGAATTAATTGCCTATGGATTGGATGTTTCGACTCCTATCCAATTAAAGAATCATGAAACCTTATTCTACATTTCTGTGATATAAGAATCTCATGCTCTAGCCCTACATAACCAATTCAATAATTGACTAACAAGACTTTCAGATATATTTCTATTCTGAATGTAAATCTTTTCTCAATTTTTACAGCTAAGAAAAGATCATATCCTACTAATTCACATCTGTCCAATTCCTTTCCTTTTAAAAATAAAAATTGGATTTCTAAGATATACATTAACATTGGCCAAACATTAATGCAGTAAAAAGAAAAATTGATAGAACAACCATTGAAGAAAAGATGAAAACTGAAATGATCAATAATCACATTCCTCTACAATTATCCTTAATCTCAGCAAGAAGTGAATTAGCCACTCATTTGTGGATTAAACATCTTCAAATAAGTAGAATTTATACAAGCAATTGAAATTAAAGAGAAAAAGGAAGAGAATAACCCTAGAATTTTCGTCCTCTTAACTGCCTGTAACCCACGTTCTTGCTCCACCAAGTAAGAATGTTTAAAATAAAACCTAAGTGTGCTATTTATACTATTGAGAATTTTTTCTGGAATAACAAGCAACGTGGCACGGAGTGTATCGAGGAGCACTCCCTCCGTGCCACGGGGCTGTCGTAGAACCCCACTGGAAGTCGGCTCCTAAGTAACTGCACCTCACCGTGGCACGACTTATATCGCGCACCTTCACTGGAACTTGAGGTTCCAGGTAATCAGACTCAACGTGACACGGAGTGCATCGCGGAGCACTGCCTCCGTGCCACCGAGGTAACGCGAACCTCTACTAGAATTTGACATAAATAATTCATCCCAGGCTGAATGCCTCCACGATGGTAGCGTGACACAGCACCATCGCGGAGCCCTTATTTTTGCCACTTTCCCTTGTCAACTTCCGCTTCTTGCTTCCAAGTCTATTTCCGCACTTCACCAACATATATATTAGCTTCCAAAATTTCCTTTTACCTGCAAAAAAACACCAATCATGTTGGTTAGTATGAATTCACATTTATCAAATAATCACATGAGAATATACACATAATAAAAGACAAACAAGTTGAAATGAAGCATTTGAGTATCACTTGGGCATGCAATTCTTCCAAAGATCACTTACCCCTCACTTAAAACCTTGTTTGTCCTCGAACAATACTTTCACATCTCATGCAATTGAAACCCAGGCATAACTAATTTGGCTCGACCATTCAAGCTACGGCTATACAGATTATTTAGGATAGCAAATCATCAAGAAGACATGCATGGTGTCATCAATACAATGAAGTACACCACATTAAGACCTCCTAACCTCAAGAATCGATTCTCGATCTTGGAAAACTCATGAAATCAACTGATCAAGACATCCGACACAACTTTATCTCTCGTCAAGTATGTGCCCTCAAAACATAAGAGAATTACCCCATTTGCCATCATAAGATTTCCAAAGCACTACGTGTAGGGGTATACAATTACAATTTCACTCGCTCTCCCAAAGAATTCACATGCATCATGTCATGAACCATAAGCTTGCCTCTAGTGTTTTACTCCACTAATACAAGGACGCGTGATGTAAGATCATGTAGGACTTAATGGGTTGTAATGTAAGCTGAGGAACTAGTCAATACTGGGCTAACAAATAATAGCAACTAGCTTCCCTAAGTGCTCTTAAATACATCCCACCTTTAGTACGGGCATTGCTTCTTCCTCCATCCTCTCATTTTTGAATTTTCTTCTTTGTTTTTGTTCCCATTTCTTTAAGCACACTCGACTTACTAGCAAAGAGTAGTTATGCATCTTTATTCTTATTCTCATTCATGGATTCTCTTACTCTCTACTATGAATTAATCAATTTCAACAAGTGCACCTTTGACCTTTTCTTTAGTTTTCACAACTTCCGCTTTCCTTCCGGTTCACACTTCTCACTCCTTTACACTTTGGGAAAATGTTTTTTTTTCTTAAGCGCTTAATGGTTTTGGATCAAATTCACGGCTAATGAAAAGAAGGGATTAAGCTCGGTTTGTACCTCTAAAAGAATAGGCTAAAGGCTCAATTTGGCTAACTAGGATGTAACATTCAAGGTAGGTATGATAAGGGAGAAACTTTCGGTTTATTCAAAGAAATGCCTACATCCTTTCCTACAATCCACATCTTTCATTTCGTTTAGTACACACACCAGGAAAATTCTAGACACTTCACAATAGCATGGAATATTCGAAACCTCACCTCACACTCATTGCACATGCTCAACTGAAGACATATTCACAGACTCTTCAATCAGCTAATTACAAGAATTCACTATTAAGCCTCAATCACACCGAATCGAATTATATGGCCTAGGTATCTCAACATGTTTAAAACCTTTGCATGCTTTCATACGAATCTCCTTTAAATCTTAATATCATGTACAACACGTAACAAGAATTTCGAACCATTAATTAGCAATACGTTTGGGAAACAAATAACAGAAAGAAGAAAAAAAAAGAAAACTACTCCTATCGACTACATTTCCCTTAAGACGGTTGTCATCCATCCATCATAGGGAATAGTCGCTATCTGCGACTTCTGTTCAATGGGACAATTCTAGGTAAAAGCACCAAAAACAAAAGCCGAGAAACCCAACATAAAAAATTCAACAAAAAATTTTGATAGAAAAATCGATAGAAAAAGATAAAAATATATTTTGAAAAATATTTACACATCATACACAACAGCAACACAACAATAGCTCAAGATTCATTACAACACCAACATTAATTACAGAACACGAAACACAGAGTCACAAGGTCACATTTAGCACAAGCACAACAAACATAAATAAAACATAAACAAAACAGCTAGCACCTAACTACTCCCACCCCACACTTAAGCCGAGCACTATCCCCAGTGTTCACATAATTTCAAAATATCACAAAGTTTGGGTGGTGAAACTCCCTGATCAATCAAAGTATTCAACTTCTTCATCAGGTGCTAATGTTTCATCCCCCATGTCAGAATCGCCCCCGCTGTCCTCGTCCGACTCAACGTCTGAGTCCTCCCGTCGTGTATCCTCATCGGTAAGGACATCATCATCCATGGGCTCCACAAATGCAGGCCCCACTCTGCATAAAGCTCGGGCATTTTCGTTGAATGGGTAATCCAACTCGAGCTGCCACAACTAATCCTCCATTGCGGGCCGTCCTCCGATGCGCAGCTACAACATCTGCATCCCGTACATGCGGGCTATCTACTGATCATCCCGAGCATGTCGCTCGGCCAGTGTGAGCACCAGCCCAAAAGTAGTGTCAGGTGCCTTGGTTTTGGTGACATCCAAGGCACGCCTATCGATCTGAGGGATGTAATCTACGGCCTCCTCCTATATATTGTGGCCCCTCAGGAATGTGGTAAGCAGACCACCGAGCCCGTATCTATGCCCCTGATGCAATCGGGCTCTCTTCATGGAGGAGATGATCACCACCCCCACATTGATTTCCACCCCCTTCATCAGGGCATACACCAAGCAAACCCTATCCCGGGTGACATCTGTCATGTGCACCCCCCGGGATCAGGAATGAACACACAATCTTCAACCAAATCCGGGCCTCCTGGTTTATCTCAGAGTAGGGCAATGTATGGTAGTAGCCTCTCTCCTTGTGTCTGCTCCACTTGGCTTTTGATCAAACTCCACACAAGGTGTGTCTAATGTCCGCATAGGGTGGACTGATGTTCAGCTGACGGAGGACATGAGCGTCTGCGTCCCGTGCCCCCAGGATTTCATTTAAGTGGTGTGGCTCAAATGTACCTGTCCTATGATTTTTATGGTGTGGCTGCGTAAGGTCGGGTTCCCATTGGCATAGAACTCCCGGATAAGATGGAGATTGCACTTCCTGGGTTCTTCGAAAATGAAGTTAAGCCTAGCAGTGTCAATCCTATGTACAATCCATGGGAATTCCTATGCCAGTGGTTCCCGTGCTATCTGCTCTTCCGGGAAGTATTTGGTTTCTTTATGTTTGGCATACCACTTCTTCCCCTCATCACTCACCCATCTGGTTCCGTATTGTCGGTGTTGACCTCTAGGAACCGCTGGTTCTTCTGGAACTGCTGTTCCCAATCTTACCCTCTTTCTGCTGGCGCCCGATGTGGATGCGCCCTTGCCCTTGTCTTGTCGGCCTAACATTGTTCCTGTAGATTCAAACATACAGTCTCAATGTTATTCAAGTCATAATTAGCTACAACTAATGTTGGGTTTAATTGGATCACCCCACACTTAGTCTTGAGGCACAATCAACACAATTCGACAAGACATTCCTGATCTTGCCATTCTTAGCATTCAACATGCTTAGTGCATTCATATAATTCGATGGGATAATTACTTTGTACTACTTAGACAACGTACAATGAATAAAAATTTCTCCATTGATTCAATTACATCATCATTAGCACTTTGCAATTTTTTCAACAACCAATAATTTTCCAATTGCATTCTCCCAAAAATTCCTATTCTAACTTAGCATATTCAACATCAATCTCACTACATTTTACTTCACCTAACATGCACAACCCAATTTATCAACATTTCAAAGCATTTGGTCTTCTTCCTATTCAATCCTCAACCCTAGCTTTCAATTTCACAAGAATTTCGACAAAACATGCAATCATTGAGTTAATTTACTCACAACAATGCTATGAACATCATTCAATCATAACTCAATTGATTTCAAGCTTATTTCCTACTTAGGGCAAGGTTTAACCACAAAACATGTTCAAGAATCAAAAATTTGAGCAATAATAAAGAAAAATTCAAGAACATACCTTTACATCGATGAAATTGAAGAAAATTCGAAGAAAGATGATCACTAAGTCCGTGTCACGTTGGGGGAGAAGGGGATTTTGGGTGTGGGTCGCAAAGGATTTGAGAAAGTAGGGAAAAAATGAAGGAAATTGGGGTTTAAAAGGGGTTTTTCGCGTGGGTTACTCGGTGACCCGAGGTGACCCGACGCGAAATAACCCTCAACGTGTCACGGAGGGTAACGCGGAGGCCCTCCTCCGTGACATGGAGCCATCGCGCAGGCTCACTGGAATGTGCCAATTTTTATTTTGTTACCTTGATTTTTTTCTTTTGCACCTTTTTTTGTATTTTTTCCCTCCGTTCCACCTGAAAATCATTTCACCACAAGAAATTAATTAGAAATCATAGATTGCACTGCAATAATTTTTATTTTTCCTTTTCTTCTTTTTTTTTCCAAATAATTCTACTCTTCTATTACAACACATTCACGGGTTGGCTCCCGTGCAGCGCCTGATTTACTATCGTGGCTCGACGCTACTCATTCTAAATCATCTTCTAGAGTGATGGACGTCTTCTCTCAAATAACACCCTCACCCCGATAATTCTTACATCGTTACTCATTCACCAAAAATATGGCACTTCTATCTTCTTGCCACAACTCCACTGCCTCGTGTGGGGTCATTCTCACCACTTCAAACGGCCCTGACCACTTGGACCGCAACTTACCTGGAAAAAGGTTCAATCTTGAATTAAATAACAACACTTTCTGCCCTGGCTTAAAGATCTGATGCACCATATGCCTGTCATGCCACCTCTTTGTTTTCTCCTTGTAGCATTTGGCACTTTCATATGCATGCCATCGAAACTCATCTAGTTCGTTGAGTTGCATCAGCCTCTTCTTCCCTGCTAGCTCCGGATCCATATTCAACTTTCTAACGGCCCAAAACGCTCGATGTTCCAGCTCCACAGGCAAATGACATACCTTTCCATAGACCAATCTGTATAGAGAAGTCCCAATGGGTGTCTTGTATGCAGTTCTATAAGCCCACAACGCATCGTGAAGTTTGCTTGGCCAATCAATTCGTTGTGCATTCACTGTCTTCTATAGAATCTGCTTTATCTCTCTGTTTGACACCTCCACTTGCCCACTAGTTTGGGGATGATACGCTGTTGCAACCTTGTGCCGCACCCCATACTTAGCTAGCAAATTCTTGAAACTCGCATTCACAAAATGAGCCCCTCCATCATTGATAATAGCTCGGGGTGTCCCAAACCTGGTGAAAATATGCTTTTTCACAAATTTCGTCACCACCTTGTTGTCATTCTTCGAACAAGCTGTTGCCTCGACCCACTTAGATACACAGTCAACCGCTACCAAGATGTAATGATTACCAAATGACGGTGGAAACGGGCCCATGAAGTCTATTCCCCTTACGTAAAAAATCTCCACTTCTAATATCTGCTGCAGTTGCATCTCCTGTCTTCTACCAATTGTGCTTGTTCGTTGACATCTATCACACATTTTTACATATGCTATAGAATCTCTAAACAGTGTAGGCCAAGATAAACCTAACTGGAGCACCTTGTGAGCCGTCCGCTTGCCTCCGTTGTGCCCTCCATATAATGATGAGTGACAACTCCTCAATACTTCTGTCACCTGGCTCTCTTGGATGCATCGTCTCATCACTTGATCTGGTCCTTGCTTAAACATATATGGCTCATCCCAAATGTAATACCTGCAATAATGTCTAAACTTCTTTCTTTGTTGAGTCGTAGCCTCCAATGGATATACTCCACTTACCAGCAAATTCACAATGTCTGCATACCAAGGGATTTTAGCTTCCCTTATTGCCAAGAGCTGCTCATCTGGGAACTCTTGTTTTATAATATCACCTTCCTTTATATGCAACCGGCTTTCCAATCGCGATAGGTGATCTACCACTTGATTCTCGCTCCCCTTTCTGTCCCGAATCTCTAGGTCAAACTCTTGTGCCAACAATATCCATCTGATTAGTCTAAGCTTTGCATCCTTCTTGTTAAATAGATATTGAATTTCTACATGATCAGTATACACCACTACTTTAGAACCCACCAAGTAGGACTTGAATTTATCAAATGCGAACACCAGTACTAGCATCTCCTTTTCCGTGACCATATAATTGACCTGGGCTGCGTCAAGTGTTTTGCCTGCATAATAAATGGAATGAAAAATTTTATTCCTCTGCTGCCCCAATACAGCTCCTACAGCCATGTCACTTACATCACACATTAATTCAAACAGCTGCTCCCAATCCGGAGAAATGAGAATAGGCGCTTCTACCAGCTTCTGTTTTAACTCCTCGAATGCTTTAACACAATCCCCGTCAAACTTGAACTTCACCTCTTTTTCTAGCAACCGGCATATCGGCCTAGAAATTTTAGAGAAGTTCTTGATGAACCGTCTATAGAACCCTGCATGTCCGAGAAAACTGCGGACCCCCTTCACTGACACTGGTGGTGGTAGCTTTTCGATCACTTCGATCTTTGCACGATCGACTTCCAACCCCTTGCATAACACCTTATGGCCAAGGACAATACCCGCCTTGACTAAAAAATGGCATTTGCCCCAGTTGACCACAAGGTTTGAGTCTTCACATCGAGCTAGTACCCTGTCAAGATTCTGCAAACATGTAGCAAACAAATTACCGAAAACAGAAAAGTCATCCATGAATACCTCGACAAAATCCTCCACCATATAGTGAAAGATCGCCATAGTGCATCTCTGGAATGTGGCTGGTGCATTGCATAGACCATATGGAATCCGCCTGAAAGCATATGTCCCATAAGGACATGTAAAAGTGGTCTTCTCCTAATCCTCCAGTGTTATGGCTATTTGGTTATAGCCAGAATATCCATCAAGGAAACAATAATATTCTTGACATGCCAGCCTGTCTAAAATATTATCAATAAAGGGGATACGATAATGATCTTTCCTCGTGGCCTCATTGAGCTTCCTATAATCCATGCAAATCCACCAGCCTGTGACTGTACGTGTGGGAATCAGCTCATTCTTTTCATTGGTGACCATGTTCATCCCTCTTTTCTTTGGAAGACGCTGAACAGGGCTAACCCATTCACTGTCTGAAATGGGATATACCACACCTGCATCGAGCCACTTGATCACTTCCTTCCTAACTACATCCTTCATCGCTGGATTCAACCTATGCTGATGTTTACAATTGGCTTTGATCCTTCTTCCATAAAAATCCTATGTGTCCAAAAAGATGGAATAATTCCTCTGGTGTCCGACATTTGCCAACCCATTGCTTTCTTCCACCTCTTGAGGACCACCAATGCATCACTCGTTTGTGCCTCTGTCAGTTTTGCGGAAATGATAACTGGAAAAGTGTCATCTTCCCCCAAAAATACATATTTCAGATGTGGAGGCAATGTTTTCAACTCCAATTATGGTGCCTCCTCAATTGATGGTTTTGGCAATGGTTCCAAGGATCTCATCAACGGCTCAAAGTCTCGCTTCCTGGGAAACCATTTTGGCTCGTTCAGCGTCTACACCAACTCGTATGTAGCACTGTCTCCAAAATGATCGGAGCCCATCAAGGCTCTCTCTAATGGGTCCTGAGATTCAACAATCTGCAGAATTGATTCCTTATTTAGCACATTGATCGCTGATAGCTCCTCGTAGATGGCCGGTAGCTTCATGGCCTTATACACATCAAAAACCTCTACTTTGTCATGTCCTCGCATGGTTAGCTTCCCAGCAGCCATATCAATCAAGGCTCGCTCGGTTGCCAAGAATGGACGTCCCAAAATAAATGGGACATCCACATCCGGCTCGAAATCCAAGATAATAAAATCCACCTGGAAAATGAGAGAGCCCACTTGCACAAACACGTCCTCCACAATACCATCTGGTCTGGCCAAAGAACGGTCAGCTAGCTGCAAGATCACAATCGTTGCTCTAGGGATGCCAAGTCCCAACTTCTTGAACATCGATATCGGCATAAAATTTATGCTTGCTCCCAAATAACATAATCCACAAGCTCGAATACTTTACCTGATTGTAATCTGAATGGTAAAGCTCCCAGGATCCTCGAGCTTTGTCGACAACCTGTTCTGTATTCGGGAGGTGCACTCCTCAATAAGCATCACCATAGCATACTCCGTCAATCTACTTTTGTTTGCTACAATGTCCTTGATATACTTTGCATATTTCGGCACTCCCTGCAAAACATCAACCAAAGGTAAGTTAATGTGTACCTGTTTTAACACTTCAATGAACTTCATAAAGCAAGCTTCTTCCTTGTGCTTCTTTAATCTCTGAGGGAACGGGGGTGGTGGTCTTTCTGTCTCAGCTTGCTTTTCCTTCCCCCTCACATCATCATGTTCCCCATCTTTTTCCACTATTCCAGATTGCTGAGGTAGTCTTTCTGGTTCCACCTCCTTAAGTTGTAGTCTACTCCTTGTGGTCACTACATTGACCTGCTTGGGGTTTGGGTAGTATCACTCGGTAGTCCTCCTCTGGGCATGGTGTTTTGAGCTCCAGCTAACTGTCCAAACTTGTACTTCAACGCCTTTGTAGCTAACTGCTGATTCTTCATGTCAACTGCTAATTTCACATAATTAGCCTGCATTTGCACTTGGTTAGCTATTATTGTCTTGAACATATCCTCAATGTTGTTGGGTGGTGGAGGAGGTGCATTGTTTCCTCTGTATTGAGACTGAAAATTCTGATGCCCCCCTTGATTTCTCTGCACGCCCTGATTCGAACTTTGTCCTTGATGGCTATTACTCCCCCAAGAGAAATTTGGTTGATTCCTCCAATTTGAGTTATAATTGTTTCCATACTGTTGATTATTATTCCTCTGGACGTTCCCAACAAAATTTACCGAGTCTGGATTGGCACCACAACACTCAATTGAGTGTTCACTGCTCCCATATACTTCACACCATACCTGATGAATTGCATTGACTGGGGCTTGTGCTTTATTAGAGCTCATACTGCTGAAGTGGGTGTTGAGTTGATTTTGCAACGCAGCTATCTGTGCAGCTATACCTTTAAAACCATCCACCTCAAAGACTCCTGCCGCTTTCCTTGTTCCTCCTCGTGTTGAGTCCTCATTCCATTCTGGATTTCCCTGTGAAATACGATTTAACAAAGTATAAAGCTCCTCATAAGTCTTCTCCAATGCCTGCCCCGAGCTGCTGGGTCTAACAAAATTTTAGTATGTGTTTCCTGATTGTGGGCAAAATAGCATGCCCGAGTGATGCTTTATAACTTACTTTTGTCTTGTTTATCGAATTAATTACATGCATTCTCATGTGATTTTTTGTAAATGTGAATATATACTAACCAACATGATAAGTCCTTGTTTTTGAAGGTTAATAATGCATTTGAGGAACTAATTCATGATTTGGTGAAGTGGAGGAATGGAATCAAGAGCAAAACCTGAAAGTCAACAAGAAAACATGCAATAACTGGCACCCTACGCGATAGGGGCCGTGGCATGCTGCCAACGCGGCAACACTTGGCCAAAAATTGTATTTTTTGGCACATTCCAGTGAGGGTACGCATTACCTCCGTGTCACGAAGGTCAAGTAGGGCGTTCAGCTCCGTGACATGTTGTTGTTCCACCACAGGCCAAATTTTGCATTTTTTCAGCTTAGTATAAATTGAACCCTTAGCTCCTAAAATCAGATTGTCACGATTTTATTCTGAAAAACCACCTAGAAGTGAAGGGAGAAGTGGGAGAACTCACCTAGGGTTCATCAATTTCATCTTCTCATCTACCAATTCTTGTAAGTATGTTACTTTAACAATATTTTCTTGTAATTTTACGAACTTGAATGGCTAGAACCCTTCCTCTAGGGTTGAATCCATGAGTTATGAGTGTGTTTTTATGAATTTGCTTTCAAATTAATTTATAGATTGTTGTTTTGTCTTGCATTCTTAATTATGGTTGTTTTTATGATTGATCACCATGAAAACACACATGTTAAACTTAGGAAAATGCTTGAGAAAGCAAACCTAGGGAAGAACATAAGAATGTAGGAAGCAAGTTCTATCTTTTGATAAGATTTGTGGTTAGGGTAGAAATATACCTAATACCTTGCTTGGTTGATAAAATGGGAAGAGAGAAAGACACCGGCTTAGATTTGTCACTTCACCACTCGCAGAAGTAGTTGTGAAGCTAAGTTTGGTTAAATGGTTGGAGGTACGAAAGTACCCTAATCAATGGCATAACCCCATAAACGACATCAACGTAGTTAATTTCCCACGAACTAGAATTAGCATCCTCGCTCACAATGATGCAGTGAGGCTAGTATGTCGTGTTTATAGGCTCGAAAGACCATGAATATGCAATTCTAATTATGTGAGACAACAATCGATAGGTTCATACTTAAACCATTGCAAATCGTAGTATCACATGATTATCTGGTTTTAACTCTATGTTGCTCCTAGAGAGAATTTAGAAAATTTCGTTGACCATATCAGACTTAATTAAACCTTCTCGAAAACCTCTAGAATCAACACTTGCGAAAGTTAATATCATACTTTAACTTGATAGTTAGCTGGATTGGTCCAGTCCCTGTGGGTTCGACATCCGGCTCTTAAAAAGGGCCACTATATTACTTGTAAGACCCGTACACTTGCGGGGCGCAACAAGTTTTTGGCGCTGTTGCTGAGGACTCGGTGAAGTTTTGATAATTTATCTATTTTTGTGTGATTTTTAAATTTTCTTAAGTGTTGAGAAACTTGGTTTTAGTTTGACTTATTGCAGGTGACAGGTTGTCTTGGCGAGCTGGCTAAGAATAGAGAGCTTGTGGAATCGTTGCTTGAACCTGAACGTCAACTCCATTTGCAAAGGAGAGTAGCTCTTGAGCAAAAGCTGAAAAGACTTCAAGAAAAGGTACAACAACAACCACCCACAGGACAAGCACAATTGTCACCAGAAGCAATGGCAGCCAGACCAGTTCGCAAAGTGGCAATCCCACAAGCGACTAATGTGAACTCTAGTATCCGTAAACCGGAGCCTGGAGGGAACTTTGAATTGAAGCAGAACATGGTGCAGCTGTTACATTCTAGTGGTCAATTCACTGGGATGGCATAGGAGGACCCACAGCAGCACTTACAGAACTTTCTTGAGATTAGTGACATGTTTGTCCCCACCGGCGTGTCCACAGATTATGTCCGACTTACCCTCTTCCCATTTTTATTGTTGGGAGAGGCAAAAAAGTGGTTGAAGGCTGAGCCACCAAACTCCATAACTTCGTGGCATGACTTAGCTAAGAAGTTCCATATCACATTCTTTCCTTCAGGCAAGACTGCAAAGTTGAGAATTTAAATACTGAGTTTCAAGTAGAGGCCTGATGAGAATTTATATCTGGCTTGGGAAAGATTCAAGTCATTATTGAGAGACTGTCCCCATCACCAGCAATCGAATGAAGTGCTGGCTCATACCTTTGTAGAAAGTCTAGACCCACACACGAAAATATTACTAGACTCTGCATCGGGTGGGCAAGCCTTGGAGAAGACTTATGATGAGTTGTATACTTTGTTGAACAGAATTGCTCAAGGAAATCCTATTACACCCCATAAAATTCCCAACACGTAGATGGCCTATTCGCGTGTTGGTTAAGAGTATTGAAAGCCGTACATGCTAGAAAAAGGCCCGGGAAAAGACCGGATGAGAAACCTGTCGAAACATCGCCGAAGGAGCTGGGCAGAGCCCCTCCGCGATGGCAACGTGTCACAGAGGTGGAGCCTCCGTGTTCGCTTCGTGACACGTTGGCCCTGTCCAGGCCCAACTATATAAGCCCTCCACTTCGGTTTAAATGTTATATTTCATATAATTTCCAGAGAAGTCGAGGGAAGTACAGAGAGGACGAAGATTCCATTGCAATTTCCTTCCGATTACGCCGTCAAACGCGATCCAAACTCAAATTAACTCCAGATATCGAGGTATTAAGCAGTGAGGAGCATTCCTACGGATTTAGTTTCGCGAAATTCGATCGGTGAATCGTCGTGCTACCGGACTAAGTTAAGTGGAATTGCTCCAAATTAGTGTCAATATACTCCTAGCCTTAAAGTGAAGATTTCTCCCTTCTGGACTTTTGAGAAATAGCGAGTTTTTGACCGTCTTTCGATAAGCCAAAGTTTAGACTATAAATATATAAAAAGTGACGTTTTCTTTCAGAATATTGGTGTATTTGGTTCTAATTGACTTCTATATGAATGTAGTTGGGAGAAACAGCAGAAGTACCAACAGAAATCACATCGGTCAGTCGGGTACTCAGAAACCAAGTATGTAAAGCTATCCTTTTGGCAAGCCAGGAAATACAGTCTAGAAAATAAATAGAATAAAGGCTATTAACAGATACCCAACGTGCAGGAACAATTTTAGTACAGTTTCCAGCAAGCATGCTAGTATATCATTACGTATTATGCGATAATTAGAATAACGGATAGTCAGATGATTTTAGATAGTAATGTGGTGTCAGCTAGTAGCTCAGCATATTCTTACGTAATACCCAGAATGGAAGTTGTAAAAGTAGTATAATGAATTAGCAATATTACAGATAGTATGTGTTACTTTTGTTGAGACTGTATCCGATAATAGATGACACGTTTTATATTATTAAACTATGTCCAGTTATAGATGGCATGTTCTATGTTATCTAGTTATATCCAGATATAACCAGATAATCAGATAAAGGCCAGGTAGCAGTTTGCCCAGCAATCAGAAACGGTGTAAAACTGAATATAGCATCAGCTGTTTAATACGGACTGGCCTTGAAATAAAAGAAGAGAATATGATTAGTATTTTTTTCATTTGAGCATGCCTGCCGTGTATGTGTTTTGCATGTTGAGACTTGTTATGGCATGTGGGTACCCTTTAGCATCCCCGCCACCCCTGGGTTATAGTTGTGTCGATACCAGATGAGATACAGCCATCAGCTGGGCGATGCCGTCTGCCTAGAGGACGATCATGGCCGACCACCATGATAATACAGTCCAGATTACCCTGCTTGCAGGGGCAGTTCAGTTTACTCTGCGCAGAGCCAGATTACCCTGTTTATAGGGGCAGATTACTCTGTGTGCGCTTGTGGCCGGGGGCAGTTTTAGATACAAATTTTTTATAAAATTACCCTGTTGCGTGTTTACACCCAGGGCCAGTTTCAATCATAGATACAACAGCAGATTACCCCGTTGAGCGCTTGCGCCCAGAGGAAGGAGTCTTCGAACTCAGACATAGTTTATTTTCAGAGGCCAAGGCCTGAGCTACGTACCCAAGGGGGCCAGTAGGAGAAGCTCACATTTATCAGATGAGTGGAGTGACTTATCTTTGGTTGGTTTAGACCCGGGTAGGGGTAAATAGATTGTTCTATTGGTTGGCACCTTCCGGCTTATGGGGGTCGGTCAGGTAATATGTGTATTTATATGTATATCTATATGTGCTACTAGATATTGATAGACAGTAGGACGACACGTCTTCAGGTACTCCAGTTTAGTTAGGGAATAGGTAAACTCTCCCCGTTATCCTCAGCTAGATAGTCTCAGCTACTTCCTGCTTATATGTCATGTTGTTGTTGTTTCCCATTTCTGTTGTATATTTCAGTTTGCTTTACATGCTCAGTACCTGTGGTACTAACGCTCGTGGGGGCACTGCATTGCTTGCCTACAGGTACACATAGATGAGGAGTCCATCCCTCGTGATCCAGTCAGCAGAGTTGTCAGCTCCTATCCTCCGGAGCTAGACATTCGGAGGTTGTTCCTATTTCCCTTTTGATTACAGTTTCGGTAGGTCGGGGTCCTGTCCCGATCATTGTATTATTAATTCCTAGAGGCTTGCAGTCTGATGTTTCCCTGTGGTAGTGGAGCCGGTCGTGTGGGGCCGTGCATGTATATATGTGTTAAGTTGGTGATGTTGGTCGTGTAGGGCCTTCTTCTAGTTAAAGTTAGTGACCTTTTCGGTCACAAATGTGAATAGCAGTTGCTTCAGATTATAGTGTCATTGTTCTGGTTAGCTGTTGTGCATTGCAGGTTGCTATAGGCCTAATCGGCCGGGGGTTGTATTTACAGCCGCTATATCACCGGTTCGTTTCTTGAAATAAAGTTAGAGTCAGCCAATGCACCAGATGTGCTCAGGCTGGACCATTTAGCATCCCAGAGTCTAGCAGGCACCAGGTGCCCGTAATACCCCCCAAGGCGGGGTGTGATAAACTTGGTATCAGAGTAGGTCGTGTCCCCAGGAGTCTGCAAGCCGTGCGAAGTAGAGTCCTGTCTATGGATGTGTTGTGCACCACATACTATAGGCAGGAGGCTGCGAGGCATAATAGGATGGTTACCCTTCTTTCATACTCAGTCGTGCCATAGCACAATACAATATAGGGTTGGTTCTTTTGAAACTACCACCCTCTTTGTTTACAGATACTATGGCAGATCAGCGGCACCCTGCTATAGGCAGGAGATTAGATACAGTGGCAGGCGAAGGCACCTGCAGGATGCCTCACTTACAGCCAGATTCAGCCCATTTTGAGGGCGATGCAGAGGTGTCATCTCGACCCTCCCAGCAGTCTCCGCCTCGCTAGACACCATTTGAGGCAACACCGCTTCCCACAGCTCCATCACCCACTCCATCTGATCAGGAGCTACGTAGTGTGGTGGTTATGTTAACCCAGATGCTAGCTACTCAGCGTCAGCCAGTACCACCTGCAGCAGCAGAATCTCTAGGTGGGCCAGGTAGTTCAAGGGTTAGAGAATTCTTGGCATTGGGACCCCCTCAGTTTACAGGGTCAGATTCAGTGGAGGACCCTCAGGACTTTCTGAACCAGATGCAGAGAATCATTAGAGTCATGCACATAACCCCAGCAGAATCAGTGGAATTAGCAGTGTTCCGATTGAGGGATATTGTTGTTTTGTGGTACCAAAGTTGGGAGAGATCTCGGGAAGGGATGCAGCCCCTCCTACTTGGTCCAGCTTCTCAGAGGCCTTCCTGGACCACTACTTACCCCAGGAGGTCAGATAGGCCCGGATGGACCAGTTCTTACACTTAGAGCAGGGGGCCAGGAGCGTCCGCGAGTATTCTTTACAGTTCGACTCCTTAGACCGCTATGCTCCAGCATTTGTGGACACCATGTCGTCCAGAGTCCATCTCTTTATTATGGGCCTCAATTCAAATTACATAGAGACGTGCATGACAACTACTTTGAGAGAGGACATGGATATAGCCAGGGTACAGGCCTTCGCACAGACAATTGAGGGCCTGAGACAGCGGCAGCGGGGCGACAGGCAGGCGAGAAAATTAATAGCAAAGGGATATATTTACCACCTAGTTAGAGTCTAAGACGTTCGGGTGGAACCTCTGACTCTTCAGTATGTTCCAGTGGTCAATGAATTCCCTGACGTATTTCCAGATGAGTTGCCTGGTATCCCTCCCGAAAGGGAGATAGATTTTGCAATTGACTTGTTGCCAGGGACTTAACCTATATCCATTCCCCCGTATCGCATGGCGCCAGCTGAGCTTAGAGAGTTAAAAGAGCAGTTAAAAGATTTGCTCGACAAAGGCTTTATCAGGCCTAGTACTTCCCCGTGGGGTGCACCAGTTCTGTTCATAAGGAAGAAGGATGGCTCACTCCGTATGTGTATAGACTACCGGCAGCTGAATAAGGTAACGGTTAAACACAAATACCCGCTCCCTAGAATAGATGATTTGTTTGACCAGTTGCAGGGGGCAGATGTTTCTCTAAGATAGATCTGAGGTTCGGATACCACCAGGTCCGAGTCCATGAGAGGCACATTCCAAAGACTGCTTTCAGGACCAGATATGGTCACTTTGAATTTCTAGTCATGTCTTTTGGGCTGACGAATGCTACCACAGTGTTTATGGACCTGATGAACAGCATATTCAGACCGTATTTGGATTTGTTCGTGATAGTATTTATCGATGATATTCTTGTATATTCTCGTTCAGAGACAGATCACCAGAACCATTTACGAACAGTACTCCAGATCCTTAGAGACCGTCAGTTGTACGCCATGTTTTCCAAGTGTGAGTTCTGGCTGAACTCAGTTGCCTTTTTGGGGCATATCGTGTCGGATGCTGGTATACAGGTGGACACACAGAAGATAGAGGCGGTCAAGACATGGCCCAGACCTACCACTCCTATCGAGGTACACAGTTTCCTAGGATTAGCAGGGTATTACCGGAGATTTGTTGAAGGATTCTCCACTATAGCACCTCTGACAAAGCTGACACAGAAAACAACGAAATTTCAGGGGACGGAGGCATGTGAGCAAGAGTGTTCAAGAATTGAAAGACAGATTGACCTCCGCCCTAGTGCTAGCATTGCCAGAGGGAACAGATGGGTATGCGGTGTATTGCGACGCTTCAGGTATTGGACTGGGGTGTGTGCTGATGCAGCATGAAAACGTAATTGCTTATGCTTCCAGACAGCTGAGGAAGCACGAAAAGAACAATCCGACCCATGACCTGGAACTGGCCGCGGTGATCCACGCTCTGAAAATGTGGAGGCATTACCTGTATGGTGTTCATATAGACATTTTTACATATTATAAAAGCCTGCAGTATATTTTCACACAGAGGGAGTTAAATCTGCGGCAACGTCATTGGTTAGAATTGCTGAAAGATTATGACGTAAATATTCTCTACCACCCAGGGAGAGCTAATGTAGTAGCAGATGCCCTCAGCCATAAGTCAATGGGGAGTTTAGCATATTTACGACCCGAGAAGCGGGAGTTAGCTAAGGAAATTCATCAGCTAGCTGGTTTAGCCGTTCAAGTAGTAGAAACAGAAAATAACAGAGCGGTGATTCAGAATTCTGCTGTGTCATCGTTATTACAGAGGTAAAAGAACGGCAGTACGAGGACCCTGAATTAGTCCAGCTCAGAGATAGAGTTCAGAAAGGTAAGGAACCGGATTTTCAAGTGACTGAGGATGAAGTGCTGCGTTGTAAGGGCCGCCTATGTGTCCCGAATGTTTCAGGGCTTCGCCAGCAGATCATGCATTAGGTACATTACGCTCGCTATTCCCTCCATCTAGGAGCAATGAAAAAGTACCACGACATCAGAGACATCTACTGGTGGACAGGTATGAAAGCAGAAATAGTTGAATTTGTATCTAGATGTCTTAACTGCCAGCAGGTGAAAGTAGAACACCAGAAAATGGGCGGTCTGACGCAGGATATAGCCGTGCCTTTGTGGAAATGGAAAGCGATAAATATGGATTTTGTAACAGGGTTACCCCGTACCAGACGTAGAAATGATTCTATTTGGGTAATCGTTGACAGATTAACAAAATCAGCTCATTTTCTGCCAGTGAAAGCTTCCTTTTCAGCCGAGGGCTATGCCGAATTATATATCAGAGAAATAGTTAGATTACATGGAGTGCCGGTGTCTATTATTTTAGAACAAGGAGCACAATTTATAGCTAGATTTTGGCAGTCGTTCTAGAGGGGTCTGGGAACGCATATTAATTTGAGCACAGCATTCCACTCTCAAACAGATGGACAGGCTGAGCGCACTATCAATTCGCTCGAAGATATGCTACGAGCGTGTGTACTAGATTTTAGGGGTAGCTGGGATGAGCATATGCCGTTGATTGAATTTTCCTATCATAACAGTTATCATTCAGTTATCCAGATGGCGCCCTTTGCAGCATTATACGGGCGGAAATGTAGATCACCAGTTGGTTGGTTTGAAGTAGGGGAGACAGAGCTGATTGGGCCGGATATTATTCGTCGGTCAGAAGAGGCGGTGAAGCTTATCAGGGAACGCCTACTGACTGCTCAGAGCCGCCAGAAGTCTTATGCAGATATGCAACACAGAAATCTAGAATTTGCAGTGGATGACTGGGTATATTTGAAAGTGTCTCCGATGAAAGGGGTGATGAGATTTGGCAAGAAAGGCAAGCTTAGCCCGAAGTTTATTGGGCAATATCAGATTAAGCGGAGAATAGGCCGAGTTGCATACGAGTTGAACTTGCCTCCAGAGTTAGCGTCTGTTCACCCAGTATTCCACGTATCTATGTTGAGGAAATTCGTAGGAGACCCTTCCACAGTTGTTCCAGTTCAGGATGTCCAGGTCATAGAAGAGTTAGCATATGAAGAGGTTCAAGTAGCTATACTAGACAGACTGATCCGTAGACTGAGAACGAAAGATGTTGCTTCAGTCAAAGTATTATGGCATAACAGGAACCGAGAAGAGATGACCTGGGAAGCCGAGGAGGACATGAAAGCCAGATATCCCCACTTATTCCAGACATAGGCAAACAAGAGGTATATTAGAACTGTTTTTCCTTAGGAATGCTTATATTTCATATATGAAAGCAGGCGATTGATTATAGACAGTTATGAATGATTATTATTATATCGTGTGAAGTACCTGTATTAGGCTTTTCTGCTTTTCAGGAATTTTCGGATAGTCCATATTACAGGGGAAACTCTGCCGAAATTTTTCTAGAAACAAGTTGAGTAAGTAAGAGAAGTCCTCTAAATAGAAGTTTACATTCGAGGACGAATGTTCTCAAGGGGGGGAGGATGTTACACCCCGTAAAATTCCCAACACATAGATGACCTATTCGCGTGTTGGTTAAGAGTATTTGAAAGCCATACATGCTAGAAAAAGGCCCGGGAAAAGACTGGACGAGAAACCTATCGAACCATCGCGGAAGGAGTCGGGCAGAGCCCCTCCGCGATGGCAACGTGTCACGGAGGTGGAGCCTCCGCGTTGGCTCCGTGACACGTCGGCCCTGTCCAGGCCCAACTATATAAGCCCTCCACTTCGGTTTAAATGTTATATTTCATATGATTTCTAGAGAAGTCAAGGGAAATACAGAGAGGACGAAGATTCCATTGCAATTTCCTTCCGATTACACCGTCAAATGCGGTCCAAACTCAAATTAACTCCAGATACTGAGGTATAAAGCAACGAGGAGCATTCCTACGGATTTAGTTTTGCGAAATTCGGTCGGCGAATTGTCGTGCTACTGGACTAAGGTAAGTGGAATTGCTCCAAATTAGTGTCAATATACTCCTAGACTTAAAGTTAATATTTCTCCCTTCTGGACTTTTGAGAAATAGCGAGTTTTTGATAGTCTTTCGATAAGCCAAAGTTTAGACTATAAATATATCAAAAGTGACGTTTTCTTTTAGAATATTAGTGTATTTGGTTCTAATTGACTTGTATATGAATGTAGTTGGGAGAAACAGCAGAAGTATCGACGGAAATCACATCGGTCAGTCGGTTACTCAGAAACCAGGTATGTAAAGCTATCCTTTCGGAAAGCCAGGAAGTACAGTCTAGAAAATAAATAGAATAAAGGCTATTAACAGATATCCAAAGTGCAGGAACAATTTTAGTACAGTTTCCAGCAAGCATGCTAGTATATCATTACGTATTATGCGATAATTAGAATAACGGATAGTCAGATGAATTTAGATAGTAATGTGGTATCAACTAGTAACTCAGCACATTCTTACGTAATGCCCAGAATGGAAGTTGTAAAAGTAGTATAATGAATTAGCAAGATTATAGATAGTATGTGTTACTTTTGTTGAAACTGTATCCAGTAATAAATGACAAATTTTATATTATTAAACTATGTCCAGTTATAGATGGCATGTTCTATGTTATCGAGTTATATCCAGATATAATCAGATAATCAGATAAAGGCCAGGTAGCAGTTAGCCCAGCAATCAAAAACGATGCAAAACAAAATATAGCATCAGCTGTTTAATACGAACTGGCCTTGAAATAAAAGAAGAGAATATGATTAGTATTTTTTTCATTTGAGCATGCTTACGGTGTATGTGTTTTGCATGTTGACACTTGTTATGGCATGTGGGTACGCTTTAGTATCCCTGCTGCCCCTGCGTTATAGTTGTGTCGATACCAGATTCAGATACTGCCACCAGCTGGGCGATGTCGTGCGCCTAAGGACGATGATGGCCGACCACCATGATAATGCGGTCCAGATTACCCTGCTTGCGGGGGAAATTCAGTTTACTCTGCGTAGAGCCAGATTACCCTGTTTACAGGGGCAGATTACTCTATGTGCGCTTGTGGCTGGGGGCAGTTTCAGATACATATTTTTTATAAAATTACCCTGTTGCGTGTTTACACCCAAGGCCAGTTTCAGTCACAGATACAGCAGCAGATTACCCCGTTGAGCGCTTGCGCCCAGAGGCAGGAGTCTTTGGACTCAGACACATTTTATTGTCAGAGGCCAAGGCCTGAGCTACATACCCAAGGGGGCCGGCAGGAGAAGCTCACAGTTATCAGATGAGTGGAGTGACTTATTTTTGGTTGGTTTAGACCCAGGTAGGGGTAAATAGATTGTTCTGTTGGTTGGCACCTTCCGTCTTATGGGGGTCGGTCAGGTATTGTGTGTATTTATATGTATATATATATGTGCTACTAGATATTGATAGACGGTAGGACGATTCGTCAGGTACGCCAGTTTAGTTAGGGAATAGGTAAACTCTCCCCAGTTATCCTCAGCTTGATAGACTCAGCTACTTCCTGCTTATATGTCATGTTGTTGTTGTTACCCATTTCAGTTGTATATTTCAGTTTGCTTTACATGCTCAGTACCTGTGGTACTGACGCCCATGGGGGCGCTGCATTGCTTGCCTGCAGGTACACATAGACGAGGAGTCGATCACTCGTGATCCAGTCAGCAGAGTTGTCAGCTCCTATCCTCCGGGGCTAGACAGTCAGAGGTTGTTCCTATTTCCCTTTTGACTACAATTTGGGTAGGTCGGGGCCCTATCCCGATCATTCTATTATTACTTCCTAGAGGCTTGCAGTCTGATGTTTCCCTATGGTAGTGGAGCTGGTCCTGTGGGGCCGTGCATGTATATATGTGTTTAGTTGTTGATGTTGGCCGTGTGGGGCCTTCTTCTGGTTATAGTTAGTGACCTTGTCGGTCACAAATGTGAATAGCAGTTGCTTCAGATTATAGTGTCGTTGTTCTGGTTAGCTTTTGTGCATTGCAGGTGGCTATAGTCCTAATCGGCCGGGGGCTGTATTTACAACTGCTATATAGCCGGTTCATTTCTTGAAATAGAGTCAGAGTAAGCCAAAGCAACAGATGTGCTCAGGCTGGACCATTTAGCAGCTCAGAGTCTAGCAGGCACCAGGTGCCCGTCATACCCCCTAAGGCGGGGTGTGACAAATCCACAGTGGTATAGCGAGTCATCGAGAGGAGCAGGAAATAGATCAGGGATGATAGAGGTAGATGGTATGAATGCCTTGGCAGCACAGTTAGCTTCGTTCCAGCATCAGATGATGACTCACTTCTATAAACTGAGTATGAACCAACAACTGGGCCAAGTTAATGATGTTCAACAAGCTCCAAGTTGGTGTGAAATCTGTGGTAATAATGGGCATAATGCAAAATCTTGTGGAGCCAATCCGAAATCAGTCAATTTCATTGGGAATGTACAGCGGAATAATCAGAATTTTGGAAACAACTACAACAGAAATTGGCAGGGCCAACTACAACAGAAATTGGCAGGGCCAACTACAACAGAAATTTGCAAAATAGGCAGAATGATGGCCAGTTGAGCAGTAACATTGAGGAAATATTGCAGAAAATCATGGAGACCCAGACTCAGTTAGCGGAAAATCAAGCGAGGATGACAACAGACTTAAAGAATCAGCAAGTGGCCACCCGAAATCTTGAAAAACAAATGGGGCAGATGGAAGCTGCTCAAAACATGAGATCGCAAGGGGGATTACCAAGCGACACGGATCCTAACCCCCAGCAGGTCAATGCCATAAGTTTGAGAAGCGGCAAGCAATTAGCTGATGCAAATCCAACAGAGAAAAGAAATGAGGTGCAGTCGGAGTTGGTTAGACCAGGACCAACCACCGATAAAGGAGAAAATCAGAGTGCTGGGCAACAAAATGCACAATCTTCATTGCAGCCAGCACAAAGACCACCACCACCATTCCCTCAGAGATTCAAAAAGAGCAAGGAGGAGGAATGCTTCAAAAAGTTCTTTGAGAATTTCAAAGAACTTCACATAAATTTGCCTTTTATTGATGTTTTGCAGGGAATGCCCAAGTATGCTAAATACTTGAAAGACGTGATGGTGAATAAAGTTAGATTGGTGGATGTCCAGATGGTAGCACTGACTGAGGAGTGCAGTCAAAAGGTATTGAGCAAGATTCCGAAAAAGCTCAAAGACCCAGGGAGTTTTACCCTCCCCATACAAATTGGTAAAGCTGAGGTGCTACGATCTTTGTGTGATTTAGGGGCAGCAGTTAATCTAATGCCCCTATCTTTATTCAACACCCTGGGATTGGGAAAACCAAGGCCAACGAGGTTGATGTTGCAGCCGGCTGACAAGTCGCAAGTGACACCCGATGGAATAATAGAGGACCTTCTCATCAAAGTAGGTAAGTTTATTATACCTGCTGATTTTATTGTTCTAGATTTTCAGGTTGATGACCAGGTACCCTTAATCTTGGGACAGCCATTCTTGTCCACCGGAGGAGCGGTGATTGATTTGAGAGCAGGGACCCTGAAAATGAGGGTCGAAGAAGAAGAAGAACTCTTCCGCATTTACCAAGAAATGAACCCGTCCGCACACTGCAGAAACCTTTGTCAGGTTAGTTTGTTGTCTGAGGATGAGTGTGGGGTGGAGGATTCCATAGGTGCAGGGCCAAAGGCAATGACAAGTGTTCAGCCCGAGTCTAATAAAGGGCTTCAAATTGAGAAGAAGTCGGAGGAGGAGAGGAACAGAGTGGAGGCTTTTTCCTCTAAAAATCAAAAGAAAAGGAGATGGTTCTCGAACGAGAACCCAGGTATGAGGATGTCCTGAAAAGGACAGTCCACGTCGTGCCGCGACGAAAAATTAGGCGCTGCTTGGGAGGCAACCCAAGGGTACCTCAGGTACAAATTGTTTAATTTTGATTTTGTGTTGATTTTGTTGTTTTCATTATGTTTGTGTTTTTGGTTGAAAGTTAAGCACAGATGGAAGGGAAGTCTGAGTACCAAGAAGGAGGAAGCTAAGAAGCAGGAAATAGAAGTGTGGGGTCAAACACCCACCTTGGAGAACTTGAAGAAAAGCATGCTTTTAGCTTGGGATAGAGGATCAGGGAGTAGTTCTCGTCCTTTAAATTTTAATTTGATGCTATGAGGACATAGCATGATTTAAGTGTGGGGTGACAAAAATTTCAAAATTTTTCTGGTTAAAAAAATTATTTTTTGGTGAATGTAATGCTTGTGAGGAATTTGTGAGAAATTTGAAAAATTTTTATGAGTCAAGCATGAATTTAGCACCCGTTGGTTTTTCTTTTCGGTTCTTTTCCGACGGGGGGTCTTTGAACCGAAGAATAAAAATTTTCTTTTTCTTTTCTTTGTCTGTATATAATGTTTTTAGTCATAGCTAGGGACTGTTTCGGGCAATGGATGGATGACGACCGTCTTGAGGAAAAATTAGTCAATAGGGTGTGGGTTTGTGAACCCATAGCTAATCGATACTTGATGTTCTTGTTATGGGCTATAAATGATTGTAAGATGCAAGTATGTTCAGTGTTGAAGCATGCAAGTGTATAACTTTGTGTGAGACACTTAGGTTCTTGAATTTGACTCAATATGATTGAAGCTTAATTCTTAATTCTTGTGATTAGCTGAGTAAGAGTCTACTGAATGTGTCTTGATTTGAGCATGTGCCATGAGTGTAACGTTTTTGAGTATTTTGTGCTATTGTGGAATGTCTAGAACTTGCCTTGTGTGTATATAAAATGAAATGAAGGATGAGAATTGTATGAAATGATTGAGGCATTTCTTTGAAGGAACCTAAATGTTATCCCTCATTTTACCTACCTTGAATAATTAATCCTAGTTAGCCCTATTGAGCCTTGAGCCTATTCTTTGATAGCTGCAACATAAGCTTAATCCTTTTTCTTTCATTAGCCTTGAATTTGATCACAAACTCCTAAGCGTTTAAGTGAATAATCTGAAAGAGTAAAGGAGTGAGAAAAAAATGAAAAAGAAGGAAAAATGGAAGTTGTGAAAGTTGAGAAAGGTCAGGGGTGCACTTGTTTGAATATGGTTGAGTATTAGTAGGGATTAAGAAAATAAATTTATGAAAAGTTACTTATAGAACTCCTTACTAATAAGCCAAAAGTGCCTAAAGAAAGGGGGAACAAAAGAGGAAAAAGAAAGCTGAAAGGAGAAAAAGGTGAAGTAAGGGAAGGGAAGTTAGTGATGAGGGAGTGATGTATTAAAAGCGCTTAGGGCAGATAGTCACTATTACTGGCCATAATAGTACCTACCCGACCCTTTGCTACATTACAACCTAAGAAGTCCTACTTGATCTTACATTCATATATCCTCAAATTAGTGGAATAAAACACTAAGGGAAAGCTTATGGGTCATTACATGATGCATGTGAATTCTTTGTGAGAGTGAGCGTAATTCTATTCATGCACCCACACATGTTGTGATTTAAAAAGTTTTTGCGTGTGAAAATGGGTAACTCTCATTCCGTGAGGGCACATGTTGAATGAAGGATATAATTCATCTAGGATTTCTTAACCAGTTGATTTGCATGAGTTTGCTAAGATTGAGAGTTGCTTCTTGAGGTTTAGAAGTCTTAGCGGAGTTGTATTTCATTTCAATAATTAAATCGTGCATGCTTTATTGTTAACATGCTATCTTAAATAATCAGTACAGCCGTAGCCTGAATTCTCTTGCAAAATTAGCTATGGGTTACTCTCCATAGGCATGAGATGTAAAAGATTTGTTCGAGGACAAACAAGGCTTTAATTGTGGGGTAGGTGATCGTGGGCAAAATAGCATGCCCGAGTGATGCTTTATAACTAAGTTTTGTCTTGTTTATCGAATTAATTATATGCATTCTCATGTGATTTTATGTAAATGTGAATATATACTAATCAACATGATTAGTCCTTGATTTTTAAGGTTAATAATGCATTTGAGCAACTAATTCATGATTTGGTGAAGTGGAGGAATGGAATCAAGAGCAAAGCGTGAAAGTCAACAAGAAAACGTGCAATAACCGGCACCCTGTGCGATAGGGGCTGTGGCACGCTGCCAACGCGTCAACACTTGGCCAAAAATTGCATTTTTTGGCACATTCCAGTGAGGGTACGCGTTACCTCTGTGTCACGGAGGTCAATTAGGGCGTTCAGCTCCGTGACACGTTGTTGTTCCACCATAGGCCAAATTTTGCATTTTTTCACCATAGTATAAACTGAACCCTTAGCTCCCAAAATCATATTGTCACGATTTTATTCTGAAAAACCACCTAGGAGGGAAGGGAGAAGTGGGAGAACTTACCTAGGGTTCATCAATTTCATATTCTCATCTACCAATTCTTGTAAGTATGTTACTTTAACAATGTTTTCTTGTAATTTTACGAACTTAAATGGCTAGAACCCTTCCTCTAGGTTTGAAGCCATGAGTTATGAGTGTATTTTTATGAATTTGCTTTGGAATTAAGTTATTGATTGTTGTTTTGTCTTGCATTCTTAATTATGATTGTTTTTATGATTGATCACCATGAAAACACACATGTTAAACTTAGGCAAATGCTTGAGAAAGCAAACCTAGGGAAGAACATAAGAATGTAGGAAGCAAGTTCTTATCTTTTGATAAGATTTTGTGGTTAGGATAGAAATATACCCAATACCTTGCTTGGTTGATAAAATGGGAAGAGAGAAAGACACCGGCTTAGATTTGTCACTCCACCACTCGCAGAAGTAGTTGTGAAGCTAAGTTTGGTTAAATGGTTGGAGGTACGAAAGTACCCTAATTAATGGCATAACCCCATAAACCATATCCACGTAGTTAATTGCCCATGAACTAAAATTAGCATCGTCGCTCACAATGATGCAGTGAGGCTAGTTTGTCGTGATTAGATGCTCGAAAGACCATGAACATGCAATTCTAATAATGTGAGATGACAATCGATAGGTTCATACTTAAACCATTGCAGATCGTAGTATCGCATGATTATCTGGTTTTAATTGTATATTGCTCCTAGAGTGAATTCAGAATATTTCGTTGACCATATTTAGACATAATTAAACCTTCTCTAAAACCTCTAGAATCAACAATTGCGAAAGTTAATATCACACTTGAACTTGATAGTTAGCTGAATTGGTCCAGTCCCTGTGGGTTCGACATCCGGCTCTTAAAAAGGGCGACTATATTACTTGTACGACCCGTACACTTGCGGGGCGCAACAGTTCCAAACCCTCAATGAATGCATGCACCAACACATTATTAGACTGGTGATGATGAGGACAATCCCATAATATTGACTTGAACCTCTCCCAAGCTTCATACAAATTCTCACCCTCTCTCTATTTAAAACTTAGAATCTAACTTCTAAGTCTGGCTGTCTTCCCAGATGGAAAGAATCGTATCAAAAACTTTCTTGCAAGATCATCCCAAGTGGTGATAGAATTAGGTGGTTCAGCTTTCAACCACCTCTTTGCTTCCCCCAATAATGAGAACGGGAATAATGTAAGCCTCACATAGTCAGATGATACTCCAGCGGAAATGTAAGTGTCACTTGTCTCCAAAAAGTTTTGGAAATGTTGTTACAGATCTTAATGGGGGAGACTTGTGAATTGCTCGTTGGTGTGCAACAACTGCACCATGTTCTGTTTAAGCTCAAACCTCCCTCCTGGCTTTGGTCTGCGAATACTAGATGTAACATTATTTGCATGTGGGATTGCCACTTCGCGGACCGGCCTTGTTGCCATCTCCTCGGGCACTAAAACTGCCCTTACAAGTGGTGGATTCTGTTGCTGCTCCAGAATTGCTTAACTTAGCAACTGCAGCTTCTTTTCTAGAGCTTCCCTTCTTTGGCGATGAAATTGTCTCTCATGCTCTATAAATGAATCCACCAACCCCTTATCTCTTGCTAACGTTCAGAAAAAATTCTATACCTGCAAGAGAAAGGCTAAGATCAAGTTGTCAACACTTATATTGAATTTGTAAACTAACACTAAGTAAATAAATTTACCAATTGCCAGTCCCCGGCAACGCCGCAAAAAACTTACTCGACTCAAAACTACACGCAAATGCACGTGGTCATACAAGTAGTAAAGTGGCTCTATTTAAAGCCAAGTATCGATCCCACAGGGACTGAACTACGTTATTAATTAACTTAAGCGTCAGTGAACAATATCTCTATGAATGCAGACAACTGTTCGCGCTCTGCTGCTCGGTATATATTATACACCGACACGCAAGTGTACGTGGTCAAACAAGTAATAAAGTGGCTAAGTAGCCAAGTATCGATCCAAGGAGGCTGCTCTAGATATGCAAAACTGCCTAGTTTACTATATCTCTACTCTATTTTTAACTATGTTAACAACAATCGAACCAAGATTTGAGTAAGTTTTGTTTCTAAACTAATTATCTACTAAAATTAATAACTACTATTTACGTTGAGTTTAGACAATGGATATGCACATGCCAAGGTTAAGAACGAGTAATGAACTTGATAATCATGATAATTTGGTCATCTTCTTCTTCATATTGCTAGCCAAGAACGTTTGCCTAGAAATTAAAACTTCCGTATTTAATTTCACTTTAGCTTCATAAACCATTCGTCTACATTTCTGTGATCAAATGCAATTTATGACCTAACACTACAATTCCGGTTTCTAAATTGACTAATACGGCTTTCAAGTATATTTCTATCAAGAAAGCACATCAAAACCCAATTTTCCCAAATCAAGTTAAGAACAATACCCTATTAATTCACAACTTTCCAATTTCATGCTCTCTCGAGTGAAATTGGACTTTTTAGATATACATTAATAGTGGCCAATCAAGAATGTAATAAGCACAAGAATTAATAGAACAACATGCAAGAAGAAGAAGAAACCATATCAATTATTACCAACATTCATTTCACAAGTTCAAAACCTCAGCAAGAGAGGAATTAGCCACTCATTCTTGGATTAATCATCCTAGAATGAGTGTGAATCATGCATACAATTGAAGGAAAGAAGAAGGGAAGAGAAGAAAACTCTTATCTTTTCTATTCTTCAACAGCCACAAAATCACGTTCCTGCTCCCACTTCTGAACTCAGGCTCAAAAACTAAAACTAAAAAAACCTCCTTTAAAAATAACCTAAGTGTGCTATTTATACTAGTGGGAAATTTTTCCCGGAATAACAAGCAACGTGTCACGGAGGCCAACGCGGAGCACTGCCTCTGTGACACGGCGTGGACGCGGACCCTCTCTGGAAATTTCATGGTCCGGATAATTAGCCTCAACGTGGCACGGAGGCCATCGCGGAGGCCTGTCTCCGTGCCACGGAGCTGACGCGATGGCACACTGGAAATTGCCATTTTAATTTCTGCCCAGGCAGTGTGCTACCGCGATGGCAGCGTGGCACGGCACCATCGTGGAGCCACTGCAAAATATGCCATCCGAGGTCTTTTCCACGCTCGCATCCAAGTCCAACTCCGACAGAGTTCCAACACGCATTTTAGCTCTTAAAAATCACATTATCCTGCAAAACAAATGCTAATCATGTTGGTTAGTATAAATTCGCATTTTATTACCAAATACATGATATTATATAAACATTGCACAACAAACAAGGTAAAAATGATACGTTTGAGTATCACTTGGGCATATAAATCTGCCCAAGATCACCTACCCCACACTTAAATCCTTGTTCGTCCTCGAACAACACATACACAAATCATGCACATCACATCTCAACCTTTGTCACTATGGGGCAACCATTTACGTTACGGTCATACCGATTATTCAATTTTTTTGCAAATCATCAAGAAAACATGCTTGGTCGTACAAGACAATGACCTTAATACATCGAGGCTTCCTAGACTTTTAAGAATTGATTCTTGATATCGGCAAACTCATGCAAATCAACTAATCAAGAAATCCGACACGAAAATCAATCTTTCATCAAGCATGTACCCTCACAACTCGAGAGAAACTTCCCCTTTTATGCTCGTGCAGCTCACAAACATGCACATAGGGGCATATAGAAATTAATTTCACTCTCTCTCCCAAAAGAATTCACATGCATCATGTCATGACCCATAGGCTTGCCCTTAGTGTATTACTCCACTAATATAAAGAAATGCAGTGTAGGATCAAATAGGACTTTTAATGGGTTGTAACTGGGCTATGGATCTAGTATATATATATTGGATTAGCCAATAATAGTTGCTAGCATCCTTAAGCGCCTTTTCAACTCATTCCCATCGACTCATGGACATTGTTCCTCTCTTTTCTCTTTTTCTCCCATTCATGCTGGTTTACTTTCATACAGCCCATTTCATCAGGCACACTTGACCCCAAACGGAAGGTTTTCATGTACCCTCAATTTCATTTAATTACAACTAGTGCCTCTTCAACACCATCTTTTCTTTCCTCACTCTGCTTTTCTTTTCTTTTCACTCTTTTCACTCTTTAACACTTTGGGAAACAATTTTTTTATTCTTTGTAAGCGCTTAAGAGCTTCTTATAGACTTTAAGGCTAATGAAAAGAAGGAATAAAGCTTAGTTCATACAATTCTGGACAAAAGAAAGAAATTGGCTAAAGGCTCAACGGGCTGACTAGGGTGTACAACATATAAAAAGGTAGAACTTGACAAGAAAAAAATGGAAACTAACGGTTAAAACAAAGAAATGCCTACATCCTTTCCGACACTACACCTCCTTCATTTCGCTTTGTATACACGCCAGGCAAGTTCTAGACAATTCACAATGACATGGAATAGCAAAACCTCACTCACACTTCATGCACATGCTCGAATCAAGATGCATTCACAGACTCTTTAGTTAGTCAAGTACATGAATTCAAGATTAAGCCTCAATCATAATGAACCAAATTCTATAGCCTAGGTAACTCAACATATTTACACAATTACATGCTTTCAAACGAATCACTTTCACATTTCGAACATCAATTACACACGCAACAAAATTTTAGCAATCATAAGCAACTACAGTTTATTGATGCAATCCACCAAAGAAACTAAAAACAAATCATCTACTCCTATCGACTACATTTCCCTTAAGACGGTCATCATCCATCCATCGTAGGGAATGTTCACTAACTATGACATCGGTTCAATGGGACTATTCTCGGTAAAAGAACCGAAAACAAACTCCGAGAAACCCAAAAATAAAACTTCAAAATTTTTTTGCAACACATCGATCATTTCGATGAAAAAAATATTTACTAAATTTACAAAATATTTACAAAGGCAACCATAACTCTTTTTAAAGACACACATCATTAGCCACAAACAAATATATACACATCATTCACAAATCAGTTCACAACAACAAGGAAAGCACAGACATACACAAACGTCAAGTAAGAATATACAACAGATTTAGAGCCTATGACCTAGCACCTAACTACTCCCCACCCCACACTTAAATCGAACATTGTCCTCAGTGTTCACAAAAATACAAAGCACAAAATTTTTGGGTGGTGAAACTCCCTGCTCAGTCGAAATATTCGACTTCCTCATCCGGTGCTGCGGCCTCGTCGCCCATATCTGAATCAGCTTCTTCGCCGTCATCGGTCTCCACATCAGAGTCCTCACGACGTGTCTCCTCATCAGTAGGGACGTCATCGTCAGTCGGCTCCACAAAGGCTGGCCCCACCTTGCATAAAGCTCTGGCGTTCTCGCCAAAAGGGTAGTCCAGCTCCAGCTGCCATAATTCATCCTCGGTGGCTGGTCTCCCACCTATCCGTAGCTGCAGCATCTGCATACCGAACATACGGGCCATATACTGGTCGTCACGAGCATGTCGCTCGCCCAGAGTCAGCACAGGTCCGTGTGTAGTGTCGGGGGCCTTGGTCTTCGTCACATCAAGGGCCTGCCGCTCCAACTGCGGAATGTAATCCAAGGCTTCTTCCTCAACGTCGAGGCCTCGGAGGAAGGTGGTGATGAGTCCGCCAAACCCGTATCTGTGGCCCTGGTGTAGTCTGGCTCTCTTCATGGCGGATATTATAACCTCCCCCACATTAATCTCAAGCCCTTTCATAAGGGCATACACCAGGCAGACACGGTCCAGGGTCACGTCTGTCATATGTACTCCCGGGATCAAACACGAACATATAATTTTTAGCCAGATTCTGGCCTCCCTGTTCATCTGCGAATAAGGCAGAGTCTGGTGGTAACCCCTCTCTTTGTGTCTACTCCATCGGGCTGTGGATCGAGCCCCACACAACGTACGTCTGATGTCGGCGTACGGTGGGGTGATGTTGAGCTGGCGGAGAACGTGGGCGTCTGTGTCCCGCGCTCTAACAATGGCATTCAGCTGCTGGGGTTCCAGAGTGACAATCTGCCCTCTGATTTTAATAGTGTGGCTTCTGATGGCCGGGTTCCAGTTGGCATAAAATTCCAGGACCAAGTGAAGGTTGCACTCCGTGGGCTCCTGAAAAATAAAGCTGAGCCCAGTTGCTTCAATCCTCTGTACGATGCGAGGGAACTCCTGTGCAAGTGGTTCCCTTGCAATATGTTCCTCCGGGAAGTACTTGTTCTCCTTATGCTTTGCGTACCACTTCTTCCCTTCATCGGTAACCCATCGTGTTCTGTATTGGCAGTGTTGACCGCGTGGAACAGCAGGTGCAGCTGGGACAGCAGTGCCCAGTCTCATTCTCTTTCTGCCGATGCCTGAGGTTGAAGCACCCTTGCCTTTATCTTGTCGGCTGGCCATTGTACCTGTCAATTTACACGGACAAGCACAACGTTAAGCTAAAAACTTGTTAGTTTTGGCTAAGGTCGGGTTAAACAAAATTTACCCCACACTTAGTCTTTAACAATATTTACAACATGTTAGCAAGGATAGATCTATTTACACCCCAAACACAATCACTATAAACATATTGCTTAGTGCGTTCCCAAAAATTCGACAGCATAACGACTAGCGAACTACTCAGACTTCATACAGCTAACCCAATCCTACTATCGACAGCTATTCACCCATAGCACTTAGCAACAATAACAACAACAAAATAGAAACAACAATACAAACATTTTATATACACTAATCTAAGCAATTCAACCAATTCACATATTACGCAATGTCCCACAAAAAAAAATCGAGAATTAGTCGTCTTTCACCAATTATACAATATTTACCACGACTTATCTCAAATAATAACCACACCCCGGCATCAATTTCGTCAAACTATCAAGTTACCCAAGTTAAAATTCAACAACCCCAAGCCCTAGAACTCAATTCGACAATCAACAATGAATTATTCAATCAATCGATAAGTTCACCCGTCAACTACAACAATCCGAACACAATCAATCGCAAAATAATTCACGTCATGTTTAATTTCTACCTAGGGTGATATATCTCACCTCACATGCTCAAAATTGACAAAAATCACCAAAAATTTGAGATAGACGATGAAAACATACCTTGGAATTGAAGAATCGATAAAGACTTGACGTTTTCCTTGCCTCTTAACGTGGCACGGAGCTTGGGGGTAGGGGAATGGGTGTTTGGTCACGGAGGGAAGAGGGAATGGGGAAAATAGGGGCGAAATCGGGGTTTTTTTTAAGAAAACACGCGGGTCACCCGGAAACCCGGTGTGACCCGGCACTGGGATAAGGGCAACGTGTCACGGAGGGTAACGCGGAGGCCCTCCTCCGTGACACGGAGCCAACGCGTTGGCTTACTGGAATTTTAAAAAATTCCAGATTTGCCTTCAACGTGTCACGGAGTCCAACGCGGAGCATTGCCTCCGTGACACGGCGCCAACGCGCCAGTGCTCTGTTTCACTATCAAATTTTATTTTTCATACCTCGCCTCGTTTTTTTGATTCCACGTATTTTTCCTCCGGTATACCTGAAAATCACCTCACTAAACAAAAATTGGTTAAATGACTAGATTCCTTACTAAAAGAATAAAAATTACTAATTAAAATGCACATTTAAACCTAGTCACGAAAAAGAAGAGAAAATAAAATAAAAGAAAAACTTTACACTAAGGAAAAAAAAAGAAAGAAAAATATTTTTCACGGGTTGCCTCCCGTGCAGCGCCTGGTTTAACGTCGCGGCTCGACAGCCTTTACGCTCAATTTTCTACTAGGGAGATGGACGATTTGACCCGATCATGGTCATCTCCCCAGTAGTGCTTGCATCTCTGACCGTTTACCAAGAACGTAGCACTCCTATCTTCTTGCCACAGCTCTACCGCTCCATGAGGGGTCATTCTCACTACTTCAAATGGTCCAGACCATTTAGACCTCAGCTTACCAGGAAACAATTTTAATCTTGAATTAAAAAGCAAAACTTTCTGTCCTGGTTCGAAAATACGATGCACCATATGCTTGTCATGCCATCTTTTGGTTCTTTCCTTGTAGTACTTCGCACTCTCATAGGCATGCCAGCGAAATTCCTCAAGTTCGCTGAGCTGCATCAATCTCTTTTTACCCGCCAGCTCTAAGTCCATATTTAACTTTCTTATGGCCTAGAAAGCTCGATGCTCTAGTTCAACTGGAAGATGACATGCTTTGCCATAGACCAATCAGTATGGTGACGTTCCAATTGGTGTCTTATAAGCAGTTCGGTAGGCCCATAATGCATCATCAAGTTTACCAGACCAATCATTCCGTTGAATGTTCACCGTTTTCTGCAGAATCTGTTTTACCTCCCTATTTGACACCTCTACTTGCCCACTAGTTTGTGTGTGGTATGCTGTGGCTACTTTATGGCGCACCCTATACGTAGCCAATAATTTCTTGAAGCTTGCATTATTGCTCGGGGTGTCCCAAACCTTGTGAGAATGTGTTTCTTCACAAACTTCGTTACTACCTTGTTATCATTCCTGGGGCAAGCTATTGCTTCCACCCATTTCGATACATAATCTACAACCACCAAGATGTAACGATTTCCAAATGACGGTGGGAATGGACCCATGAAATCAATGCCCCATACATCAAAGGGCTCAACTTCCAGTATGTTCTGCAAAGGCATCTCTTGTCTTCTGCCAATTGTTCCTGTCTGCTGACATCTATCACACATTTTGACATATTCCATAGAGTCTCTGAACAGGGTCGGCCAAAAGAAACCTGACTGAAGAACCTTATGTGCTGTTCTCTCACCTCCGTGATGCCCTCCATACAACGACGAATGGCAGCCCCGTAGCACCTCTGCTACCTGACTCTCTGGGATGCATCTTCTCATCACCTGGTCTGGTGGCCTACCTAGTAACTCTCGGGAATCACTCAATCCATTTGCATTCCCATGATCAATCACGTTGATCACCGAGAGTTCCTTATAGACAGTCGGAAGCTTAGGTGCCTTGTACACGTCGAACACCTCAACCTTGTCGTATGCTCGCATCGTGAGTTAACCCGCAGCTACATCGATAAATGCCTTTCCGGTTGCCAAAAATGGTCGTCCCAAAATAAATGGGACTTCTGCATCTAGCTCAAAATCCAGAACAATGAAATCTACCGGAAAAATGAGGGAGCCTACCTGCACTAGCACATCCTCCACAATGCCATCCGGCTTAGCTAAAGACCTGTCTGCTAGCTGCAAGATCACTGTTGTAGGTCTAGGACTCCCTAGCCCTAACTTTCTGAATACCGAAGATGGCATCAGATTTATACTTGCCCCCAAGTCGCATAACCCACGAGCTCGGATACTTTGCCCAATCGTTAGCTGGATAGTAAAACTTCCAGGATCCTTCAGTTTAGTGGGCAACCTGTTCTGAATACGGGATGTGCATTCCTCTGTTAAAGCCACCGTGGCATACTCGGTCAAGCGACTTTTGTTGGCCACAATGTCTTTGATATACTTTTCATATTTTGGCACACCCTGCAAGACATCAACAAGAGGTAAGTTAACATGTACCTGTTTAAGTACCTCCATGAATTTCTGGAAACACGCCTCCTCCTTGTGTTTCTTAAGTCGTTGAGGGAACGGGGGTAGAGGCCTTGTTGGTTCAGCTTCTTTGGTCTTCCCCGTATCTGAGGTTTGTTCTCCCTCAACATCTGCTGCTCCTGACTTCTGAGGCGGTCTTTCCGGTTCCACCTCCTTTAATTGTAAACCACTCCTCGTGGTCACTAAATTTACCTGCTTAGGATTGGGATCCGTGTCGCTAGGTAGTCCTCCCCTTGGTCTAGTATTTTGGGCACTGGCAAATTGCCCAAACTAATATTCAAGAGCCTTGGTTGCCAATTGATTGTTCTTTACTTCGGCCGCCAGTTTGACATAGTCAGCCTACAATTGTGCCTGGTTGGCAATCATGGTCTTGAACATTTCCTCAATAGTCGGTGATGGTGGTAGAGGAGGGGCATTGTGATTTCTAAACTGATTCTGATAGCCTTGTTGCCCTCCTTGGTTTCTGTGCATACCCTGCCCTGAACCCTGGCCTTGTTGATTGTTGCTACCCCACAAAAAATTTGGATGATTCCTCCAATTCGAGTTGTAGCCACCACCAAACTGCTGTTGATTCCTCTGTGCATTGCCCACAAAGTTGACAGAATCAGGATTTGCACCACAGCATTCAGCTGAATGCTCACTACTACCACACACTTCACACCACATCTGTTGGACTGCATTAACTGAGGCTGACGGCTGGTTCAAATTCATATTGCTGAAGTGAGTGTTTAACTGATTTTGCAAAGCAGCTATCTGTGAAGCGATAGCTGTGAATCCATCCACTTCCAGCACTCCCGCTGCTTTCCTTGCTCCACCTCTTGAAGAATCTGCATTCCATTCCGGATTGCCTTGTGAAATTCGGTTGAGCAAAGTGTACAACTCCTCATAAGTATTCTCCAGCGCTTGCCCTCCAGCTGCTGAGTCTAACAAAATTTTAGTGTGGGGTTCCAAACCCTCAATAAAAGTGTGGACCAACACCTCATTTGACTGATGATGATGAGGACAGTCCCGCAACATGGACTTGAATCTTTCCCAAGCTTGATAAAGATTTTCTCCTTCCCTCTGTTTAAAACTTAGAATCTGACTTCTAAGTTTAGCTGTTTTACCTGAAGGGAAAAATCTGATCAAGAACTTCTTTGCAAGATCATCCCACGTTGATATAGAGTTGGGTGGTTCAGCTTTTAACCACCTCTTGGCTTCACCAAGTAAGTAAAATGGAAATAAGGTGAGCCAAACATAATCAGGTGACACTCCAGCGGGGATGTAAGTGTCACTTATCTCCAAAAAGTTCTGGAGATGTTATTGCGGATCTTCGTGAGGGAGACCGGTAAACTGCCCGCTAGTGTGCAAAAGTTGCACCATATTTTGCTTTAACTCAAATCTCCCCCCAGGCTCTGGTTTGCGGATGCTGGAATGTACATTATTAGCGTGTGGGATTGCCACCTCGCGAACCGGCCTGGCTGCTACTTCCTCGGGCACTAACACTGCCCGCACAACTGGTGGATTGGGTTGCTCCATCATAGACTGTTTGAGCAACTGCAACTTCTTCCGAAGAGCTTCTCTATGTTGACTATGCAATTCACGTTCTGGCTCTAAGTAAGATTCCACCAGCTCCTTGTCCCTTGCCAGTGTTCACAGAAATAAAAATCTGCAAAATACAGGCTAAGACCAAGTTGTTAACACATAAGAAAATAAAAATACAAATACAGTAAATTTACACTAAACAAAATTTTACAAATCGCCTAGCCTCCCCGGCAACGGTGCCAAAAACTTGTTCGCGCTCTGCTGGTTGGTATATATTATACACCGACACGCAAGTGTACGTGGTCAAACAAGTAATAAAGTGGCTAAGTAGCCAAGTATCGATCCAAGGAGGCTGCTCTAGATATGCAAAACTGCCTAGTTTACTATATCTCTACTCTATTTCAAACTATGTTAACAACAATCCAACCAAGATTTGAGTAAGTTTTGTTTCTAAACTAATTATCTACTAAAATTAATAACTACTATTTACGTTGAGTTTTGACAATGGATATGCACATGCCAAGGTTAAGAACGAGTAATGAACTTGATAATCATGATAATTTGGTCATCTTCTTCTTCATATTGCTAGCCAAGAACGTTTGCCTAGAAATTAAAACTTCCGTATTTAATTTCACTTTAGCTTCATAAACCATTCATCTACATTTCTGTGATCAAATGCAATTTATGACCTAACACTACAATTCCGGTTCCTAAATTGACTAATACGGCTTTCAAGTATATTTCTATCAAGAAAGCACATCAAAACCCAATTTTCCCAAATCAAGTTAAGAACAATACCCTATTAATTCACAACTTTTCAATTTCATGCTCTCTCGAGTGAAATTGGACTTTTTAGATATACATTAATGGTGGCCAATCAAGAATGTAATAAGCACAAGAATTAATAGAACAACATGCAAGAAGAAGAAGAAACCATATCAATTATTACCAACATTCATTTCACAAGTTCAAAACCTCAGCAAGAGAGGAATTAGCCACTCATTCTTGGATTAATCATCCTAGAATGAGTGTGAATCATGCATACAATTGAAGGAAAGAAGAAGGGAAGAGAAGAAAACTCTTATCTTTTCTATTCTTCAACATCCACAAAACCACGTTCCTGCTCCCACTTCTGAACTCAGGCTCAAAAACTAAAACTAAAAAAACCTCCTTTAAAAATAACCTAAGTGTGCTATTTATACTAGTGGGAAATTTTTCTCGGAATAACAAGCAACGTGTCACGGAGGCCAACGCGGAGCACTGCCTCTGTGACACGGCGTGGATGCGGACCCTCTCTGGAAATTTCATGGTCCGGATAATTAGCCTCAACGTGGCACGGAGGCCATCGCGGAGGCCTGTCTCCGTGCCACGGAGCTGACGCGATGGCACACTGGAAATTGCCATTTTAATTTCTGCCCAGGCAGTGTGCTACCGCGATGGAAGCGTGGCACGACACCATCGCGGAGCCACTGCAAAATATGCCATCCGAGGTCTTTTCCACGCTCGCATCCAAGTCCAACTCCGACATAGTTCCAACACGCATTTTAGCTCTTAAAAAACACATTATCCTTCAAAACAAATGCTAATCATGTTGGTTAGTATAAATTCGCATTTTATTACCAAATACATGATATTATATACACATTGCACAACAAACAAGGTAAAAATGATACGTTTGAGTATCACTTGGGCATATAAATCTGCCCAAGATCAACAACCAAATAAATAGTGTTTTATGAGTTAAGATCTCTAAGTAATAAGAATCTAAGTCAAGATTATAGTTTGAGTCTGAACAATAGCAATGAACAAGCAGAGGTTAAGGCAAGCATGCAGGGATGTAATTTATTAATTCAATTCAGTTAATCTTCTCTTTAGTTTCTAGGCAGGAATTAATTGCCTATGGATTGGATCTTTCGACTCATATCCAATTATAGAATCATGATACCTTATTCTACATTTTTGTGATATAAGAATCTCATACTCTAGCCCTACATAACCGATTCCATAATTGACTAATAAGGCTTTCAGATATATTTCTATTCTGAATGTAAATCTTTTCTCAATTTTTACAGCTAAGAAAAGATCATATCCTACCAATTCACATCTGTCCAATTCCTTTCCTTTTCAAAATCAAAATTGAATTTCTAAGATATACATTAACTTTGGCCAAACATTAATGCAGTAAAAACAAGAATTGATAGAACAACCATTGAAGAAAAGATGAAACCTAAAATGATCAATAATTACATTCCTCTACAATTATCCTTAACCTCAGTAAGATGTGAATTAGCCACTCATTTGTGGATTAAACATCTTCAAATAAGTAGAATTCATACAAGCAATTGAAATTAAAGAGAAAAAGGAAGAGAATCACCCTAGAATTTTCATCCTCTCAACTGCCTGTAACCCACGTTGTTGCTCCACCAAGTCAGAATATTTAAAATAAAACCTAAGTGTGCTATTTATACTATTGAGAATTTTTCCCGGAATAACAAGCAACGTGGAACGGAGTGTATCGTGGAGCATTCCCTCCGTGCCATGGGGCTATCGCGGAACCCCACTGAAAGTCGACTCCCAGGTAACTGCACCTCACCGTGGCACGACTTGTATCGCAGGGCATTGCCTCCGTGCCACGGAGGTAACACGAACCTCCACTAGAATTGGACATAAGTAATCCATCCCAGGCAGAATGCCTCCGCGATGGTAGCATGACACAGCGCCATCGCGGAGCCCTTATTTTTGCCACTTTCCCTTATCAACTTCAGCTTCTTTCTTCCAAGTCCATTCCCGCACTTCACCAACATATGTATTAGCTTCCAAAATTTCCTTTTACCTGCAAAACAACACTAATCATGTTGGTTAGTATAAATTCACATTTATCAAATAATCACATGAGAATATACACATAATAATAGATAAACAAGTCAAAATGAATCATTTGAGTATCACTTGGGCATGCAATTCTGCCCAAGATCAGAGCCCTCCAGAGTTCACGGGGTCAAAGGTGGATGAGGATCCACACGATTTTATAGAGAAGATTGTGAAAATCACCCAGGTTACGGGGGTGAACAATAGGGAATGCAATCACTTGACCTCCTACCAGCTAAAGGGGGTAGAACATATATGGTTTAAGAAATGAAGAGATTCCAGGGCGTCCAGTGCAGGCTTGATAGGTTGGAATGAGTTTCACACTGCATTCATGGATCGGTTCTTCCCTCGGGATATGAGGGAGATCAAGGCAGGCGAGTTTGTTAATCTGAAGCAAGGTAGCATGTTTTTCCAATAGTATGCACTGGAGTTCACCTATTTATCTAAATATGCTCCAGAGTTAGTGGCGTATCAGTAGGCTCGGGTGAGGCGCTTTCTGCATGGAGTAGTAGATTACTTGGACAAGGATTTTCGGATCGCCATGCTTCACCAGGACATTGATTTTCCCCGTATTGTGTAGCATGTGTAGCAGATTGAGTCAGTCTACTAGAGGCAAAGACAGGCCAAGAGGGCCAGGATCGAGAGCTACGGGGTTTCTCAAGCCAAGTTAGGGGGTGGACCACGCCAGCAGTCCCAGCACAGGTCTATTGCTCCATCTCTATCATCGGCCAGCTCACCATCTAGGTCAGGGGAGACCATAGGAGCAGGGCTATAGGCTCGAGGGATCATGGTAGCATGTAGGTGGAGCGCACTTTTCAAGCTTGTGCAAGATGCGGTAAAAATCATCCCGGGAGATGCTTGGTCGGTACAGATACTTGTTTCGGGTGTGGCAAACCTAGAAATAAGATCATAGATTGCCCTGCAGCCAGTTCTACCACTCCAGTAGCATGACGCCCACAGCAGGGTGCTTCACTAGTTCAGTAGGCGGTTAGCTCCAAAACTAGTTTTATGCCCTAGTGCCTCGCCAGGAGTAGGAGGCTTTGCCAAATGTAGTAACGGGTAAGTTTCAAGTCATCCATATTGATGCTTATGCTTTGTTAGATCTAGGATATACATTATCTTTTGTGACGCCTTACATTGCTAGTAGTTTTGGAGTTAGTCTTGAATTTTTGTCAAAACCATTCTCCGTATCTACTCCTGTCGGTGAATCATTTGTAGCTAGGTGGGTATACAGAGGTTGCCCCATTACAGTGTTGCATAAGGTTACCTCCGCTGACCTAGTAGAGTTGTCCATGATTGACTTTGATATCATCCTAGGTATGAATTGGTTGTTTTCATGCTATTCTTCGATTAATTGTAGGACCCGTGCAGTGGAATTCTGATTTCCAGGTGAGTCAGTTTTGGAATGGAAAGGTAATTCTATTATACCAACCGATTGGTTTATTTCATACCTTAAGGCTAGGAAAATGATCTCTAAAGGTTGCATGTACCACCTAGTAAGTGTTTAAAGATGTAGAGTCCGAGAAGCCGACGATTTAGTCAGTTCAAGTGGTGTATGAGTATCTAGAGGTATTCCCTGATGATTTGCCAGGTGTCCCTCCCGAGCGGGAGATTGATTTCGGTATAGACCTTCTTCCCGACACACAACCTATATATATTCCTCCTTACAGGATGGCTCTAGTTGAGCTAAAGGAGTTAAAAGAACAGTTGAAGTACTTGTTGGATAAGGGTTTCATTAGACCGAGCAAGTCTCTGTGGGGTGAACCGGTACTCTTTATTCAAAAGAAGGATGGGTCCCTCCGAATGTGCATTGACTATCGGTAGCTGAATAAGGTCACTGTCAAGAACAGGTACCCCTTGCCCAAGATTGATGATTTATTTGACCAGCTCCAGGGTGCTAGGTGTTTCTCGAAGATAGATCTCAGGTCCGGATACCATCAACTCAGAGTTCGGGTGTGTGATATCCCGAAGATAGCCTTCAGAACTAGGTATGGCCATTATGAGTTTATTGTTATGTCATTCGGACTAACAAATTCTCTTGCAGCTTTTATAGACCTGATGAACGGGGTGTTCAAGTAGTATCTGGACATGTTCATAATTGTGTTCATCGATGATATCCTTATATACTCCTGGAGCGAGGAGGAGCATGCTACTCACTTGCGTATAGTGCTTTAGGTCCTCAAGGATCATTAGTTATATGCAAAGTTCAGCAAATGTGAGTTTTGGCTGGACTCGGTGGCATTTATAGGCCATGTGGTTTCAGGTGAGGGCATTAAGGTATATTCCTAGATAATCGAAGCGTTGAAGAATTGGCCCAGACTTGTGAATCCTTTAGAAATTCGGAGTTTCTTGGTCCTAGAAGGTTACTACCTGAGATTTGTTAAGGGTTTCTCATCTATTATGACACCTTTTACCAAGTTGACTCAGAAGAAGGTAAAGTTTCAATGGTCGGAAGCTTGTGAGGAAAGCTTCCAAGAATTGAAGACCGACTCATTCAGCACCAGTGTTGACTTTATTTGAGTGTACAGCTGGCTTTGTTATATATTGTGATGCTTCAAGAGTTGGACTGGGATGTGTATTGTTGCAACATGGGAAAGTAATAACATATGCCTCTCCACAGCTGAAAGTTCGTGAAAAGAATTACCTGACCCATGAACTCTAGTTGGTCGCGGTGGTGTTTGCATTGAAGATATGTTGGAATTACTTGTATGGGGTCCACGTGGATGTATTCACGGACCACAAGAGCTTGCAATATGTGTTCACGCAAAAGGATCTCAATCTTCGGCAAAGGGGGTAGTTGGTGTTATTAAAGGACTGCGATATAAGTGTTCTTTACCACCCGGGCAAGGCTAATGTGGTGGCTGATGCACTTAGTATGCTCTCTGTGGATAGTGTGTCCCACATGGAGGAGGGAAAGAAGGAGTTGGTAAAGGATGTCCACTGGCTTGCAGGATTGGTGGTTGATGTCAAATCTAAGCAAGATGAAGATCCTATTTTGAGGAAGCTGAAGGAAGTAGTGCGGAGTGAAAAGGTGGAGGTTTTCATACAAGGGGGAGATGGTGTGCTAATACCAAGGTCGATTGTATGTTTCAAACGTCAATAATTTGACGGTTCAGATATTGCATGAAACACGTGGTACCAAATATTCTATCCACTTGGGATCAACAAAGATGTACCGGGACATGCAAGAAATCTATTGGTGGGATGGTATGAAGAAGGATATCACATAGTTCGTAGCCAACTATCCTAATTGTCAGCAAGTGAAGGTCAAGCATCAAAGACCAGGAGGCATACTTCTGGATATTAGCATCCCCATATGGAAGTGGGAAGAGATTAATATGGATTTCATTACAGGTCTACCTCGTACTCAATGACACTATGATTCCATATGGGTAGTGTAGACAGTTTAACTAAGGCTGCCCATTTTCTATTGGTCAAGACCACAGACTCAGCAAATGACTATGCCAATCTGTATATTCGGGAGTTGGTTCGACTTCATGCAGTTCCCTTGTCTATTATATCAGACCGAGTTACTCAGTTTACCTCCCGGTTCTAGCGGTCTTTTCATAAGGGACTTGGGACTCAAGTCAAGCTCAGCACGACCTTTCATCCACAGAAAGATGGTCAGGCGGAACGAACAATCCAGACTCTTGAGGACATGTTGAGGGCATGTGTTATGGATTTTAAAGGTAGTTAGGATGATCATTTTCCCTTAGCTGAGTTTTCTGATAATAATAGTTATCACTCTAGTATCCAAATGGCACCGTTCGAGGCCCCCTATGGGGAGAGGCGTAGATCTCCCATTGGATGGTTTGAGGTTGGTGAGGCAGTGATGATAGGGCTAGATTCAATTCACAAGGCGATGGTGAAGGTTAAGTTGATAAGGTACTGGTTGAAAACCGCTTAGAGTCATCAAAAATCATATGCCGCTGTGAGGAGAAAAGACTTGGAGTTTGATGTGGTTGACTGGGTAATTCTAAAGGTATCTCCCATTAAGGGAATCGTGCGGTTTGGGAAAAAGGGGAAATTCAGTCCCCGCTATGTTGGCCCCTACCGGGATTTGAGGAGAGTTTGTAAGGTGGCGTATGAGTTGGACTTTCCCCGGGAGTTATCTTCAGTTCATCCTATGTTTCATGTGTCACTTTTGAAAAAGTGCTTGGGTGATCCAACTTTAGTAGTCCCAATGGACAGCGTTGTTGTAAAGGATAGCCTCAGTTATGAAGAAACTCTGGTGAAAATCTTAGATCGTCAAGTCTGTAATCTAAGGAACAAAGAAGTAGCTTCATTTAAAGTATTGTGGAGAAATTAGCATGCTAAAGGAGCTACATGGGTAGCCTAAGCGGATATAATGGCTAGATACCGACACCTGTTCTCCACCGGCTTAGTTTCTGCTTCATGTACTAGTTTTGGCCTAAGCCCCTAATCAGTTTTCATGTTGTATTCATGCGTACAAGTTTGTTTTATGATATGGTATATGTATGTGGTGAATGAATTCAGTTCAGTTATGTAGTTATTTTCAGAGATAGTCAATCTGTCAGTTTTTAACTTAATGATTAGTATTTATATATGGTTATTGCTTGTTACTGAGTTTTCTGCATGTTTCTAACATTCGAGGATGAATGTTCCCAAAGGGGAGATATTTTTATACCTCCGGAACCCAAGGATCAGACCCGGGAGTCAAAACAGAGAAAAAAACTGGAAATTTGCATGAGGTTGCAGGACGACTTGTGAGGAGGGTTGTGAGGAGTGACCATGAGTCGTGATGTGACTCGTGGTCAGTAGACTGGGCAAGCTCAGGTTGAGGAGGCCACGGGCCTGACCACAATCGAGGTCTGCATTGGAGGGTTGGTCAAGGTTTTGGGGAAATAGCGGTCATGGGTGGTGATCATAGCTCGTGGTCAGCTACCACGATTTGTGGGGTCCCCCTGAGTATTTTGGACAGTGGACTTCACGGGTCCTAGCCACTAGTCGTGCCCCTTGAGTATCATGAAAAAGACTCTATTTAACACAGCTTTCAGACTCCCTAGGACACATAAACCTATATCTCTGATATGAAATTTGTCATAACCCAAACGTACACCTGGATCGTAGACATAGGAAAAGGAGCCTCGAGAGACCCCAAGTCAACCCATGACATGAGCATACACCTAATTCAATCACATTCGCGGAAGACTTAGCATAGAGAATGTAATCATAACATAACATAAGGGAAAATAGTACAATACTTATACAATACAGGGGAATACAACTTTTTAGTCTGATAAGCCTCTAAACATGAAAGGCGTATTGATGGGACAACTCCCCAACTAATCCAATATCCAAAAACTGAATGAATAACATAGAGTAAGAACATCTAGCCCTCGGAACATGAGGACTCACCAAGTACGCAGTGAGAAAGTCCGAATCTATCTATGGTAAGGATGAGCCTGAGAACTGGGACTTGTATCATGAGACGATACAACATAGAAAGTATGCGGTCAGTATGTGGAATGTACTGAGTATGCAAGGTAAGTAAAGAGGACATTTAAAACATGTATGAAACTCATAAATGGTCAAAATAGTAGGACAGCATGCTCGTATCATAAATCATTAGTACATACTATACGACTCAAGGTTTTCAAAACATTCATAACATAAACATAGTCATAATCATAAGACAAGAGATTCTCTTAACATAACTTGAGCCTACATACATAATCATAACATGCGTAAATCATGAGGAACAGTGGGAGATTCTCTTAACCGACATACCCCATATGAGCACACATGAAGCCCGTCTTGTAACCCTAATCGGGAGGGTGTTCGTACCTTGCCAAGGGTAGTAACCATGAAGGGAGTGATCACACATGAAAAGGACCATTTGGGCCAGGGACAAACATAAATGGGTGCCAACATACGTACGATGGCACGTAGTTCATGAGATCCGGGACTTAACCTGTGCCCCGAACCTACTTGGTTTTCAATACTACTCCCAAAACATATATAGTGCTCATAATAATACATACATGAGTTCATGGGCTAGTCAAATCATGATAATTCTAAACATGCTTGAACATATGTGAACTAGCCATGACTTGAGGCCTGTGAGTCGGGCAAAACATAATTCATGCTTAATAAAATACATACATACTTTTAGACCATATATATAGTTTAAATTTCCATAAGATCATAATAGATAACATAATATATTCATGATTTAATTCATAATATATGTTGGGCTTACAAAAAACATCAATGGATCACAAATTTGTTTATCATGGGCATACATAATCGGGTTTAAATGATTAGAAATTCGAAATCAGCCATACTAATATCAATTTAGAGCTCAAAAGATGATCAAAATCAGTAGAAAGTGATACATTTAACGGATCGTAGAAAATAACTTGGAAGTTAATTACAAAGGTAGGAGCTAAATAAAATAAAATACTGCAAGTAGTAATAAAGTAGAAGAAAAAGATACTTACAAATAGCTGTTTATTGATAAGAAGGAAAACTAGAGAACATAGAGAGGTTTGGGCAATTTGGAAGTGTGTGTAGTGTTTTCCGAATGCCCCTCTTAATACAAGATGAAGGTCTTAAATAGACCTCAATATGATGAGTCAACTAATTACTACCTGCTATCTATTTATATGTGTCCACACGTGGCAGATTTAACTTTACACGGATCTATTTAAAAGATGTCTTCATCTTCTTGAAACTTGATTTCCTTGAAATTTGATATTTGTCCTGATGTGACCTTGGAATTTGATGAAGATTCGTCTTCATCTGCATGGGAGTCTATAGAGATTCCATTTTGTCCTGATGTGGCTTGTCTTTTTGCTGCATTGGTTTTTGGGTGGATTCCTGAGGGGTCCACTACTTTTGATTGTAGTAGCTTTTCATTTTTCTGAAAGGATAGTCTGGCCGCCTCCTTTAGTTGAGAAGATAAGCTTGAGCTATCCCTTGTGGATCTAGCATGTCTCCATTGCTTGGTTCACTTGTATGAGAAGATGCAGTATCTAATAATTCCATTATCTTTTTTTGTTGGGTATCTTTTTCCAAATTTGACAAGGCCTGCTGGAGCCTTCTTTTTAGTTCTTCCTTGGACAGTTGGGAATCATGTCGTAATGAAGAACATGAAGTTTCCTTATCTTCCTGGGGTGTTGGTGCCCAGCCTTTGATTTTGATGGTCTTACTCAGATATTTAATCCTTTCAATTTCATGAATATCAAAGGACCAGCTTATAATATATGAAATTCTTTTTGCAATAAAAAACTTACACAATTTAATATTTTCTGGTAGGGTAGAAATATTCTGCTCTACCTGAAATTTTTCAAACTGTGTTTGAAAATGTTTTGACAATACCTGTTTATTTCCTCCGAATTGGTTCCACCATTTGTAAAACCATCTGGGAATGATCGCGCTTTCCATTTCTTCTGAATACTTGACAAACCAAGAGTGAGTGTTGGGCCTTAGATACATAAAATTATACCAGGCTGCCTTATAATCATACCAGTTGTATGTTTGGCGTCTATGGGTTCTTGATAGGGGAATGGGTGTATGCAGATGATCTACAAACCATTCAAACGGACTTAAAATTCTTTTAATTGTGAACTTCGAGTATTGAATACTGTCAGGATTATTTGGACATTTTAATTTATGCTTAATTTTTACTGAATCGGTGTCTATTAAAATGAACTCATAATACCTTCGGGTTTTAAGGGGATCATATGTCTCCACATAATTCCAATTTGTGTAGCAGGGTTTTAGTAACTCGGGTACTCCAAAAGATTCATATTTTTTATCGAGGGCCATGATCGGCAGTACCTGTAAAACTGTTAGCTCAAACTGCTATTTCTTTGGAATATTTTTCTCCATTTTCTTTTCTGGAGTTGCTGGTAGAACTGCCTGAGAGTATGTTTCTGGTGGCTTCATTTCATAGCTGTCCTTGGTTTGGATAGAGATAGTTTTGTCTTCTGATGAAGAGTCTCCTTTAAAAATTGACTTTAATGGTTGTAATCTGGTCTGACTGGTTATGGGTTCCTTTAATGGGAACGGAATAGTATCTTTTGGCAAAGATGGGAATTCTTCCAAAACTGAATATTTATTTTCTGGTTTTGGTTTTTCCTCCTCTTTGAAGGGTTTTTTCATTATTTCTTCTGGTTTGAAAGGCTGAAATGGAGGCCTCAAGGGCCTTATACCTGGTGTTCCGGGTCTCATTTAGTTCCCTATAGAAATTCCCTAGTCAAAAAATCTGGGAGAGAATTATTTTCTCCTTGTATGAACTCGATTTTAAAATCAAAGTTGGATAACAAAGCCTGCCATCTAGCTAATATTTGTTTAGAAACCAGATTTTTTACATCTTTTTGTAAAACATCTTTGCTGCTATGCAGTCTACTCTTAGTAAAAATTCTTTATTTATTAGGTCGTCTTGAAATTTTGTGATACATAGCACAATAGCCAGAATTTCCTTTTTAATGGTGCTATAATTTTTCTGAGTATTATTCTAGATTCCTGAAGTGAATCTTACTAATTGTTCGGGGTTTTCTAAGGAGATTTTTTGTTTAAGGATGCCTCCATATCCTATGTCTGAGGCGTCAGTTTCTACTATCATGAATGCCCCTGGATGTGGTATTCCTAGGCATGGGAGTTTTTGAACTATTGATTTTATTTTTTGGACTTTCTCTGTTTGTTCTAATCCCCATGGGACTTGATCCTTCTTAAGACCTTGATAAAGAGGCTTACAAACCTTCTAATATTTGGAATAAAATATGCAACATAATTGAGACTTCCTAAGAATCTCTGAAGCTGAGTTTTATCAATTAATTCATCTGGGAATTTGGATGAGAACTCTATGGCTCTACAAATGGGTTTATAGGTTCCTTGATATATGTCATGACCAAGGAATCTAATAGCAGTCTAGAATAACTTAACTTTTTTAGCGCTTACTACTAATCCATTTTGCTTAACAACTTTTAAAAAGGTCTGGATATGTTTGAAGTGTTGATCAATATCTTCCGAGTATATTAAAACATCATCTATGTAGACTATAGAAATATGACTATGTGGATTAAATATGTCGTTCATTATATTCCGAAATTCAGACGGTGTATTTTTTAATCCGAATGGCATTACATTCCATTCATATTGTCTGAAAGGTACATTAAAAGCTGTTTTATATTTATCTTTTTCTGCTATTTGTATTTTCCAAAATCCGGATTTCATATCGAACTTACTATAAATGTTAGCTTTATACGTTCTTTTAAGAAGATCTCTTTTATTGGTTATTGGATACCTGATCCATTTTAAAACTTTGTTAAGGGGCTTATAATTAATGACTAGACTTGGGGCTCCTCTTTCTTTTTCCGCACTATTATTGACATAGAATGCTGAACAACTCCATAGTGATTTGGAGGGTCTAATAATCTTTTTATCAAGAAAATCATTGATTTCTTTTTTACAATATTCCATTAACTCCTGATTCATTTGAATAGGTCTTGCCCTAGTAGGGATATTTTTCTTGTTGAATCCCTCAATATATGGTAACTCCATAATATGGCGTTTTCTATCCCAAAAGGCATTAGGAAATTCTGAACAGACTTCTCATTCTATGAATTCTTGTAGGCTTTTAATTTTGGCTTCTACCTTCGGATTTTTTAAAACGGATTCAATCCGTTTAAATTTTATCTCGTCCTTTAAATAGTTTATTTGTTGGGAAAGCAGATTTATCCTAAAGATAGTTTTTTCTTTTATAAATTCACTTTCTTCTTTTGATATATTATTTAGGTAGGGAAAAATGATATTTGTTCCTAGAGTAGTGGTGTGGATGCCGTCTAAATCAGCGACATAGGGTTTTATTTGGGTTATAAAGGGGGTGCCTAATATTATTTCTTCATTTATATCTTTAGTTATTACAAAATCATTAATAAAGCAGATTCCATTATTGCATATGTGTGCCTTATGGAGCTTATAATTTATTTTGAGTCTTTCACCTGTCGTAGAGAATAACCGCGTTGTACTTTTTTCAAGGTACTTAGTAGGGATTATTCCTTCAATAATGCAGTTTTGGTCTGCACCTGTGTCTAATAATGATATTTTGTGAATAGTATAGTTTTTATTTATAACCAATGTGATATGTATATGCCAGCTCTGGGCTTTAACTATTGCAATAGTTTTTACCCCTGATTTACCTTCTAGAGAGCTCTCTAGAGGCTCATCTTCTTCTTCACCTTTATCTACTTTAGATGTTTCTCCTGTTTCGGATCGATACAACTCAGATTCTTGCATTGGTTCTAGTTCATTTAATAGTTTATTAGCAAGGGCATATGTTTCTAGTTTGTTAAGTCTTTGCTTAACTTCTTTGACTTCATTTTTAATATGTAATAATTCGGTTTGAAGATCTTGTATTGTTGTACTAGACCTTTTTTCTTTAAATTTATTTAGTACATTTTTCATATTAAAAGGCTCAACTGTTTCTTTGTCATGTTGTTGGTTAAGAACTATATTTTTTAATTCTATTAAATATTTTCTTTTAAGATCTTTATCTTCAATATGATCAATCATATCAAAGAAGATTTCCTTGTTATTATTGGTAATTACATTTACTGAGTGGCAATCACAGGTGCAGATTGCTCCCGTACATCCACAATGATCAGTTGAGTCACTATTGTCAGAACTATATGCTATATTAAGCTGGTCTTCATCACTGAAACTTTCTTCAGGGGAAGAATTATTATCATATTCATCAAGAATAGAATATAATCTATCTTTTATTTCTGGCTCAAGTTCTAACATATTGATCTTATCCTTCTTTTTATTAGGGACCTTACAATCCTTAGCCCTATGGCCAAATTTTCCACAATTCCAACACTTATCATTATTTCCTTGAAAGCCACCTTTGTTGGCTTCTCGTTTGTGCCTTTTATATCTTTTTCTGTAATGATGGGGTTTTTCAGATTTATTTTTATAGTGCTTGTGTCTTCTTTTAATTTTCTTGGATGCCTCTTTTGAAGGGGCAGACAACTTGATGTATCCAAAATCTTGACAAAAGCTTCCTATTTCATTTTTGGATATTTTATTATCTTTTTTAAGTTGATTTTTAAGCTTCATATCTGTACATAATTCAAATCCTGTGACATTTATAAAACTTATAAGGTCGCCATAGGTTAATTGGCTATAAGGAATTTTTCCATCAAATCTATCTTTTAATTTTATTCTAACCTTTTCAGCGAATAATGTTGGTAAACCACTTATGAATTTTTCTTTCCAATAATCATGACTACAGTCTTCTCTGACCATAACCTTGTTGAGGACTACATCCTTATACCATCTATAATCATCTAACTTTGGGCAAGATAGGTTGGATAGTTTTTCTAAACTCCTATCTTGAAAAAGTTGAGGTTCTCCTATAATAACTTGAGTGATGGTTGTAGCATTTGTTACACTATTTCTATTATCTTCAGTGAGATAATTATCCCACCAATATTTTAATGTCCCTGTAAATCCAGATATAATTAGAGTGGCAGCTTGTTTATCCATGCAGTTTTTCATTTTATAGGCCGTAATGGCCATTCCCATTTCATGTAACTTGTTGTATATCTGATGTTCTGCAAGTCCATCAGTATTCCATTCAGCAATTTCATTTCCAGAGTGTGAAGTATGAGATAAAAATTCATTTTCTTCATACTGCATATCCAGGAATGAGGGTTTATTATAATAATTATTTTTGATGGAATATTTAGAGCTTAACTTATTAATGTCGTCATCAAACTTTTCGAATATTGTTCCTATGACTTTATCATCTTTTAATTTTAATTCATCCTTTAATTTTAATTCGTTCTTTAATTTTAATTCAGCCTTTAACTTTTCATTAATCTTTTCCATAAGATCATCTGTGATTTCAAACATTTCTTGAAATTTGGGGAATTTATCTTCGGAAAATTTTGATAATTTAAATATTGGATGGGTTTCTAATTTTTTATTATTGTAGGAAGGGCCAGGTTTATCCCTGAAAATTGATTTATTATCAGTCTTAAGGATCTGATTAGAGACTACATATAGTAGTTGATTAGTATAATTGTTTTGTTGAATTAATCTATTTATATCTTTATTCTTAGGATCACCTTGGGTGTCTACTATATCAATTTTAAAAGGTGTAGCTATGACAATTCTACCATCTATTGGTAAACTAATTTCCTCTAGCGGGGGAATTATAGATTCAACCACCTTAGTTTTGGTATGGAATTTATTAACAATCATGCTCAATGATTCCTTTTGATTATCCAATTTTCCGGTGTATTCAAACCATTTAAAGAACTCTATATTGCATCTCATCCTTTTCATATCGGTGCACCATTTTTTTTTAAAGGATAATCTTTCCTTTAGTGAATATTTTTCTACATACCATTGCCTTTTTATGCTATTTTCTGGATCTAGCCAAAGTTTCTCTAAATATTCAAAGTCTGGTTCGAACTCCTCATCAGATCTCATCATGCATAAAGAGTCTCTTACTTCTAGCATCTCACTAGCTGAGGGACTTGTTCTTTTTGTAATTCTAGGTGCATATTCAACCTTAGGAATTGTTTCAGAGAAATCTACTCCCTTTAGTTTTTTCTCTACGTCTTCAAGTGTTACCTCCTTTTGTTCTGGCGTTCCTTCAACTCTTTTAACTTAGCTGGAGCTATTCTATAAGGAGGAATAGATATAGGCTACATATTGGAAAAAAGGTCAATACCAAAGACAATCTCCCGCTCAGGAGGGACTCCTAATAGATCATCTGGGAAAACCTCCGGATACTCACAAATTATAGGAACTGCCTAGAGAGTCGAGGTTTCAGAGATTGCATCCTTAACCCGAACTAGATAGTAAACACAGCTCTTGGAAATCAGCTTTCGAGCCTTAAGGTAGGAAACAAAGGGACCTACAAGCACAACTGAACTATACTTCCATTCTAGGACTGGCTCACCCAGAAACTGGAACTCTATCGCACAGGTACTACAATTCACTGAGGGATAACATGCATGCAACCAATCTGTGCCGAAGATAACATCAAAATTAGTCATGTCTAAATCTACTACATAAGTTGAGGTGACTTTATGAAGAACTGTGACAGGGAAATTTCTATATACCCGTCGAGCTATAACTAAGTCAATTTATGTATAGCCGTAGCTATAACTAAGTCACCGACTAGAGTAGAGACTGAGAAGGGTTCTGATACCATTTAACGGATCGTAGAAAATAACTTGGAAGTTAATTACAAAGGTAGGAGCTAAATAAAATAAAATACTGCAAGTAGTAATAAAGTAGAAGAAAAAGATACTTACAAAGAGTTGTTTATTGATAAGAAGGAAAACTAGAGAACATAGAGAGGTTTGGGCAATTTGGAAGTGTGTGTAGTGTTTTCCGAATGCCCCTCTTAATACAAGGTGAAGGTCTTAAATAGACCTCAATATGATGAGTCAACTAATTACTACCTGCTATCTATTTACATGTGTCCACACGTGGCAGATTTAATTTTACACGGATCTATTTAAAAGATGTCTTCATCTTCTTGAAACTTGATTTCCTTGAAATTTGATATTTGTCCTGATGTGACCTTGGAATTTGATGAAGATTCGTCTTCATCTGCATGGGAGTCTATAGAGATTCCATTTTGTCCTGATGTGGCTTGTCTTTTTGCTGCATTGGTTTTTGGGTGGATTCCTGAGGGGTCCACTGCTTTTGATTGTAGTAGCTTTTCATTTTTCTGAAAGGATAGTCTGACCGCCTCCTTTAGTTGAGAAGATAAGCTTGAGCTATCCCTTGCGGATCTAGCATGTCTCCATTGCTTGGTTCACTTGTATGAGAAGATGCAGTATCTAATAATTCCATTATCTATTTTTGTTGGGTATCTTTTTCCAAATTTGACAAGGCCTGCTGGAGCCTTCTTTTTAGTTCTTCCTTGGACAGTTGGGAATCTTGTCGTAATGAAGAACTTGAAGTTTCCTTATCTTCCCGGGGTGCTGGTGCCTAGCCTTTGATTTTGATGGTCTTACTCAGATATTTAATCCTTTCAATTTCATGAATATCAAAGGACCAGCTGATAATATATGAAATTCTTTTTGCAATAAAAAACTTACACAATTTAATATTTTCTAGTAGGGTAGAAATATTCTGCTCTACCAGAATTTTTTCAAACTGTGTTTGAAAATGTTTTGACAATACCTGTTTATTTCCTCCTAGTTTGTTCCACCATTCGTAAACCATCTGGGAATGATCGCGCTTTTCATTTCTTCTAAATACTTGACAAACCAAGAGTGAGTGTTGGGCCTTAGATACATAAAATTATACCAGGCTACCTTATAATCATACCAGTTGTATGTTTGGGGTCTATGGGTTCGTGATAGGGGAATGGGTGTATGCAGATGATCTACAATCCATTCAAACGGACTTAAAATTCTTTTAATTGTGAACTTTGAGTATTGAATACTGTCAGGATTATCTGGACATTTTAATTTATGCTCAATTTTTACTGAATCGGTGTCTGTTAAAATGAACTCATAATACCTTCGGGTTTTAAGGGGATCATCTGTCTCCACATAATTCCAATTTGTGTAGCAGGGTTTTAGTAACTCGGGTACTCCAAAATCTTCATATTTTTTATCGAGGGCCATGATTGGCAGTACCTGTAAAACTGTTAGCTCAAACTGCTGTTTATTTGGAATATTTTTCTCCATTTTCTTTTCCGGAGTTGCTGGTAGAACTGCCTGAGAGTATGTCTCTGGTGGCTTCATTTCATAGCTATCCTTGGTTTGGATAGAGATAGTTTTGTCTTCTGATGAAGAGTCTCCTTTAAAAATTAACTTTAATGGTTGTAATTTGGTCTGACTGGTTATGGGTTCCTTTAATGGGGACGGAACAGTAGTTTTTGGCAAAGATGGGAATTCTGCCAAAACTGAATATTTATTTGTTGGTTTAGGTTTTTCCTCCTCTTTGAAGGGTCTTCTCATTATTTTTTCTGGTTTGAAAGGCTGAAATGGAGGCCTCAAGGGCCTTATACCTAGTGTTCCAGGTCTCATTTAGTTCCCTATAGAAATTCCCTAGTCCAAAAATCTGGGAGAGAATTATTTTCTCCTTGTATGAACTCGATTTGAAAATCAAAGCTGGATAACAAAGCCTGCAATCTGGCAAATATTTGATTAGAAACCAGATTTTTTACATCTTTTTGTAAAACATCTTTGGCTGCTTTGCAGTCTACTCTTAGTAAAAATACTTTATTTATTAGGTCGTCTTGAAATTTTGTGATACATAACACTATAGCCAGAATTTCCTTTTTAATGGTGCTGTAATTTTTCTGAGTATTATTCCAGAATCCTGAAGTGAATCTTACTAATTGTTCGGGGTTTTCTAGGGAGATTTTTTGTTTAAGGATGCCTCCATATCCTATGTCTGAGGCGTCAGTTTCTACTATCATGAATGCCCCTGGATGTGGTATTCCTAGGCATGGGAGTTTTTGAACTATTGATTTTATTTTTTGGACTATCTCTGTTTGTTCTAATCCCCATGGGACCGGATCCTTCTTAAGACGTTGATAAAGAGGCTTACAAACCTATCTAATATTTGGAATAAAATCTGCAACATAATTGAGACTTCCTAAGAATCTCTGAAGCTGAGTTTTATCAATTAATTCATCTGGGAATTTGGATGAGAACTCTATGGCTCTACAAATGGGTTTATAGGTTCCTTGATATAAGTCATGACCAAGGAATCTAATAGCAGTCTGGAATAACTTAATTTTTTTAGCGTTTACTACTAATCTGTTTTGCTTAACAACTTTTAAAAAGGTCTGGATATGTTCGAAGTGTTGATCAATATCTTCCGAGTATATTAAAACATCATCTATGTAGACTATAGAAATATGACTATGTGGATTAAATATGTCGTTCATTATATTCTGAAATTCAGACGGTGTATTTTTTAATCCGAATGGCATTACATTCCATTCATATTGTCCGAAAGGTACATTAAAAGCTATTTTATATTTATCTTTTTCTACTATCTGTATTTGCCAAAATCCGGATTTCATATCGAACTTACTATAAATGTTATCTTTATAAGTTCTTTTAAGAAGATCTCTTTTATTGGGTATTGGATACCTGATCGATTTTAAAACTTTGTTAAGGGGTTTATAATTAATGACTAGCCTTGGGGCTCCTCTTTCTTTTTCCGCACTATTATTGACATAGAATGCTGAACAACTCCATGGTGATTTGGAGGGTCTAATAATCTTTTTATCAAGAAAATCATTGCTTTCTTTTTTATAATATTCCATTAACTCCTGATTCATTTGAATAGGTCTTGCCCTAGTAGGGATATTTTTCTCGTTGAATCCCTCAATATATGGTAACTCAATAATATGGCGTTTCCTATCCCAAAAGGCATTAGGAAATTCTGAACAGACTTCTCGTTCTATGAATTCTTGTAGGCTTTTAATTTTGGGTTCTACCTTCGGGTTTTTTACTGTGGATTCAATACGTTTAAATTTTATCTCATCCTTTAAATAGTTTATTTCTTGGGAAAGCATATTTATCCTAAAGATAGTTTTTTCTTTTATAAATTCACTTTCTTCTTTTGATATATTATTTAGGTAGGAAAAATGATATTTGTTCCTAGAGTAGTGGTGTGGATGCCGTCTAAATCAGCGGCATAGGGTTTTATTTTGGTTATAAAGGGGGTGCCTAATATTATTTCTTCATTTATATCTTTAGTTATTACAAAATCATTAATAAAGAAGATTCCATTATTGCATATGTGTGCCTTATGGAGCTTATAATTTATTTTGAGTCTTTCACCTGTCGCAGAGAATAACCGCGTTGTACTTTTTTCAAGGTACTTAGTAGGGATTATTCCTTGAATAATGTAGTTTTGGTCTGCACCTGTGTCTAATAATGTAATTTGTGAATAGTATAATTTTTATTTATAACCAATGTGATAGGTATATGCCAGCTCTGGGCTTTAACTATTGCAATAGTTTTTACCCCTGATTTACCTTCTAGAGAGCTCTCTAGAGACTCATCTTCTTCTTCACCTATATCTACTTTAGATGTTTCTCCTGGTTCGGATCGATACAAATTAGATTCTTGCATTGGTTCTAGTTCATTTAATAGTTTATTAGCAAGGGCATCTGTTTCTTGTTTGATAAGTCTTTGCTTAACTTCTTTGACTTCATTTTTAATATGTAATAATTCGGTTTGAAGATCTTGTATTGTTGTACTAGACCTTTTTTCTTTAAATTTATTTAGTACAATTTTCATATTAAAAGGCTCAACTGTTTCTTTGTCATGTTATTGGTTAAGAACTATATTTTTTAATTCAATTAAGTATTTTCTTTTAAGATCTTTATCTTCAATATGATCAATCATATCAAAGAAGATTTCCTTGTTATTATTGGTAATGACATTTACTGAGTGGCTATCACAGGTGCAGATTGCTCCCGTACATCCACAATGATCAGTTTAGTCACTATTGTCTGAACTATATGCTATATTAAGCTAGTCTTCATCACTGAAACTTTCTTCAGGGGAAGAATTATTATCATATTCATCAAAAATTGAATATAATCTATCTTTTATTTCTAGCTCAAGTTCTAACATATTGATCTTATCCTTCTTTTTATTAGGGACCTTACAATCCTTAGCCCTATGGCCAAATTTTCCACAATTCCAACACTTAACATTATTTTCTTGAAAGCCACCTTTGTTGGCTTCTCATTTGTGCCTTTTATATCTTTTTCTGTAATGATGGACTTTTTCAGATATATTTTTATGGTGCTTGTGTCTTCTTTTAATTTTCTTAGATGCCTTTTTTGAAGGGGCAGACAACTTGATGTATCCAAAATCTTGACAAAAGCTTCCAATTTCATTTTTGGATATTTTTTTATCCATTTTAAGTTGATTTTTAAGCTTCATATCTGTACATAATTCAAGTCCTGTGACATTTATAAAACTTATAAGGTCGCCATAGGTTAATTGGCTATAAGGAATTTTTCCATCAAATCTATCTTTTCATTTTATTCTAACCTTTTCAGCGAATAATGTTGGTAAACCACTTATGAATTTTTCTTTCCAATAATCATGACTACAGTCTTCTCTGACCATAACCTTGTTGAGGATTACATCCTTATACCATCTAAAATCATCTAACTTTGGGCAAGATAGGTTGGATAGTATTTCTAAACTCCTATCTTGAAAAAGTTGAGGTTCTCCTATAAAATGTTTTGCTATACTATAAATTAAGGTAGCGGTGGCATCTTCTACGCATAGATTTTCAAACGTTTGTCCTGTAGATTCAGTCTTAATAAATGGAGTGATGGTTGTAGCATTTGTTACACTATTTCTATTATCTTCAGTTAGATAATTATCCCACCAATATTTTAATGTCCCTGTAAATCCAGATATAATTAGAGTGGCAGCTTGTTTATCCGTGCAGTTTTTCATTTTATAGGCCGTAATGGCCATTCCAATTTCATGTAACTTGTTGTATATCTGTTGTTCTGGAAGTCCATCAATATTCCATTCAGCAATTTCATTTCCAGAGTGTGAAGTATGAGATAAAAATTCATTTTCTTCATACTGCATATCCGGGAATGAGTGTTTACTATAATAATTCTTTTTGATGGAATATTTAGAGCTTACATTATTAATGTCGTTATCAGACTTTTCGGATATTGTTCCTATGACTTTATCATCTTTTAATTTTAATTCATCCTTTAATTTTAATTCGTTCTTTAATTTTAATTCAACCTTTAATTTTTCATTGATCTTTTCCATAAAATCATCTGTGATTTCAAACTTTTCTTGAAATTTGGGTAATTTATCTTTGGAAAATTCTGGTAATTTAAATATTGGATGGGTTTCTAATTTTTTATTATTGTAGGAAGGGCTAGGTTTATCCTTGAAAATTAATTTATTATCAGTCTTAAGTATCTGATTAGAGACTACATATAGTAGTTGATTAGTATAATTGTTTTGTTGAATTAATCTATTTATATCTTTATTCTTAGGATCACCTTGGGTGTCTACTATATCAATTTTAAAAGGTGTAGCTGTGACAATTCTACCATCTATTGGTAAACTAATTTCCTCTAGTGGGGGAATTATAGATTCAACCACCTTAGTTTTGGTATGCCACTTATTAACAATCATGCTCAATGAATCCTTTTGATCATCCAATTTTCCGGTGTATTCAAACCATTTAAAGAACTCTATATTGCATCTCATCCTTTTCTTATCGGCGCACCATTTTTTTCTAAAGGATAATCTTTCCTTTAGTGAATATTTTTCTACATACCATTGCCTTTTTATGCTATTTTCTAGATCTAGCCAGAGTTTATCTAAATATTCAAAGTCTGGTTCGAACTCCTCATCATGTCTAATCATGCATAAAGAGTCTCTTACTTGTAGCATCTCACTAGCTGTGGGACTTGTTCTTTTGGTAATTCTGGGTTCATATTCAACCTTAGGAATTGTTTCAGAGAAATCTACTCCCTTTAGTTTTTTCTCTACGTCTTCAAGTGTTACCTCCTTTTCTTCTGGCATTTTTGAAAATGAAGGTCTCAAAAAGGACATTCTTTTACTTGAAGAGGCATGACTAAAGGATTGGGATCTTAGAAATTTTTTTAAATCTATAAATCCATCCGGAAATTGTATTACCTGCTCAATGGTTGAATTTTCTTCCTCAATTTCTGGCTCCTTTATGGAGTCAAAATGCCAATTATCCTTTAATAACACATCATCCCATTTTATAATTTTTGGGATGAAAATATTGTTGTGATTGTGATTGGCTTCCATAAGCATGGTAACCGCTTTGTTACTTACTATTTTTGCTTTTGGAGCAAGGGTAGTTTTCATTAGCCTGTAATATACCCTGTATATTATGGCTATTTCTCTTGTATTTTCTTTGCAATTCATGTTTTTTGTTTTAACGTTTAATGTTAGGGTATCCATTACATTTTGATCATTAATATCTATAGAAAAATTAGGATAACAGTTAAAATATACCGGGCCATTAGCTAGGTTACTTTGTAATAGTGCTAATAATGAATCATCAAAGTTTATTAGCCTATTGTCTCTTAATAGAAGATATATAGGCACGTCTAAGCCTAATCGATACAACGGTTTAACCACGACCTGGACAAGTCCTATGTGGAGAAACTTATAGTTTTTCCTATATCTGTTAATGTCTTCAGCTGCTAATAGTTTAATAGTTTCAATAAATTTATTAATAGCGACCGTAGATTCAGAGGTTTTAATAAAATTAAAGTGTCCAGTCTGATATACCTTTTCAAAACGTTCCTTTGGGATATTTCAATTTTGTAAAATGCTCTCTATCTTAGCTATTTTAGAAGTTGTGGCAGAAATATTAATACTATTTATTATGTTCTGATTTTCAGAGATATCCATTAAAAATGTGCAGATAGTTTTAACTGAATAATTAATATATTATCTAATTGTCTTCTTTGTATAGACAAATTATGATTAACAAAACATAATTCATTATATAACCTTATTAGATTGTCAAGAATTGATTTTATTGTTATTTTTCTAGAATAATTATCCAGAGTATCTGAAGGTATTAGTTTTTTATAATAGTTTGAGTTCTTTAATATTTCTGTTCTTTTCTTTTTATAGTTACTTTGATATTTTAAACATATCCATTTTCTCCTATTGTAGTATTTTATTTGTTCTATAAATGGATGTGTAAGCATAAATTTTAATAAAATACAGAATATTCGGGGAAATGTTAGTACTATCCTGGGGCCAATATTTACTTTAGATGTTACTCCTTGATAGTTATTTCTTTGTGAAGTGTTTACTGGTTATCTTATCTAGTTTCTTTTATCTTATTCCTTTAGGTCTGGTGATAGGAACACCATCCGGGTCCGGCTCTAGTATCAAAACTTTAGAGCTAATCCAATGGAGAATACAGGCTTGCCAACGTCTAGACCGTGATTAAACAGCTACTCAACTTAAGGAATAAAACTAAGAAAATAGAGTAAGAGTATCAGCAAAACTAGACACAGAAATAACCTCTTAAGAGCAACATAATTTCGAATGGCTCTAGGATAGTATGAAGATTTAGTTACTCAAACTCATACTCCTCCTGGCCAACATGGCTCTGATACCATTTATGAAGGTTTTGGAGTACCGAGTTACTAAAACCCTGCTACACAAATTGGAATTATGTGGAGACAGATGATCCCCTTAAAACCCGAAGGTATTATGAGTTCATTTTAACAGACACCGATTCAGTAAACATTGAGCATAAATTAAAATGTCCAGATAATCCTGATAGTATTCAATACTCGAAGTTCACAATTAAAAGAATTTTAAGTCCGTTTGAATGGTTTGTAGATCATATGCATACACCCATTCCCCTATCAAGAACCCATAGATCCCAAACATACAACTGGTATGATTATAAGGCAGCATGGTATAATTTTATGTATCTAAGGCCCAACACTCACTCTTGGTTTGTCAAGTATTCAGAAGAAATAAAAAGCGCGATCATTCCCAGATGGTTTTATGAATGGTGGAACCAATTCGGAGGAAATAAATAGGTATTGTCAAAACATTTTCAAACACAGTTTGTAAAATTTCAGGTAGAGCATAATATTTCTACCCTACGAGAAAATATTAAATTGTGTAAGTTTTTTATTGCAAAAAGAATTTCATATATTATCAGATGGTCCTTTGATATTCATGAAATTGAAAGGATTAAATATCTGAGTAAGACCATCAAAATCAAAGGCTGGGCACCAACACCCCAGGAAGATAAGGAAACTTCAAGTTCTTCATTACGACAGGATTCCCAACTGTCCAAGGAAGAACTAAAAAGAAAGCTCCAGCAGGCCTTGTCAAATTTGGAAAAAGTTACCTAACAAAAACAGATAATGGAATTATTAGATACTGCATCCTCTCATACAAGTGAACCAAGCAATGGAGACATGCTAGATCCGCAAGGGATAACTCAAGCTTATCTTCTCAACTAAAGGAGGCGGCCAGACTATCCTTTCGGAAAAATGAAAAGCTACTACAATCAAAAGCAGTGGACCCCTCAGGAATCCACTCAAAAAACAATGCAGCAAAAAGACAAGCCACATCAGGACAAAATGGAATCTCTGCAGACTCCCATGCAGATGAAGACGAATCTTCATGAAATTCCAAGGTCACATAAGGACAAATATCAAATTTCAAGGAAATCAAGTTTCAAGAATATGAAGACATCTTTTAAATAGATCCGTGTAAAATTAAATCTGCCACGTGTGGACACATGTAAATAGATAGCAGATAGTAATTAGTTGACTCATCATATTGAGATCTATTTAAGACCTTCACCTTGTATTAAGAGGGGCATTCAGAAAACACTACACACACTTCCAAATTGCCCAAACCTCTCTATGTTCTCTAGTTTTCCTTCTTATCAATAAACAACTCTTTGTAAGTATCTTTTTCTTCTACTTTATTACTACTTGCAGTATTTTATTTTATTTAGCTCCTACCTTTGTAATTAACTTCCTAAACAAAAAATCTCCCTAGAAAACCCCAAACAATTAGTAAGATTCACTTCAGGAATTTGGAATAATACTCAGAAAAATTACAGCACCATTAAAAAGGAAATTCTGGCTATAGTGCTATGTATCACAAAATTTCAAGACGACCTAATAAATAAAGAATTTTTATTAAGAGTAGACTACAAAGTAGCAAAATATGTTTTACAAAAAGATGTAAAAAATCTGGTTTCTAAACAAATATTTGCCCGATGGTAGGCTTTGTTATCCAGCTTTGATTTTCAAATCGAGTTCATACAAGGAACCTCTCATACAAGTGATCTAAGGGGGAGATTTCAAGGTTTTCACATCAATTCCTTCAATTTCATTCTTGGGCTTTTAAGGAGGGTTAGGAGTTGATAACCCCAGGTATGTAAGGTCTTCAATGGGTGGATTCTTCCATACCCATGCTCCTTTATTAAAATACTAAAACTTTATTTAAAAACTCATGTTGTTTTATATTCGGTCTGTACAAATTTTAATGATTTAATTATGGATCTTGTGATTTTGAAACCCTATCATTATCTACTAACTTTGATCATCTTTTGAGCTCTAACTAATTTCGAATTTCTAATCATTTAAACCCGATTATGCATGCCCATGATAAACTGACTTATGATCCATTGATCGATTGATGTTTTTTATGAGCCCAGCATGTATTATGAATTAAATCATGAATATATTATGTTATCTATTATGATCTTATGGAAATTTAAACTATATGCATGGGCTAAAAGTATATGTATTTCATTAAGCATGAATTATGTTTTGGCCGACTCACGGGCCTCAATTGTGGCTAGGTAACGTATATCAAATCATGTTTACGATTATCATGATTAAACTATCCCATGAACTCATGTATGTATTATTATGAGCACTATATATGTTTTGTGAGTAGTATCGAACACCGAGTAGGTTCGAGGCTCAGGTTAAGTCCCGGATCTCATGAACTACGTGTCACCGTAGGTATGTTGGGACCCATACATGTTCGTCCCTAGCCCAAATGGCCTTTTCATGTGTGATCATGCCCTTCATGTTTCCTACCCTTGGAAAGGTACGAACATCCTCCCGACTAGGGTTACTAGTCGGCCTTCATGTATGCTCATATGGGGTATGCCGGTTAAGAAAATCTCCCACTGTTCCTCATGATTTATGCATGTTATGATTATGTATGTTGGCTCAACTTATGTTAAGCGAAGTTCTTCTCTTATGATTATGACTACGTTTATTTTATGAATTTTTTGAAAACCTTGAGCCGTATAATATGTATTAATGATTTATGATACGAGCGTGCTGTCCTACTCTTATGACCATTTATGAGTTTCATACATGTTTTAAATGTTCTCTTTACTTAACTTGCATACTCAGTACATTCCAAGTACTAACCGCATACTTTCTATGATGTATCATCTCATGAAAGAAGGGAACATTCCTAAATGTTAAGTATCCTCTTCGTCATAAGTGTGGCGTGCTTCACACCCATGAAAAAGACTCTATTTAACACAACTTTAAGACTCCCTAGGACACATAAACCTATAGCTCTGATATGAAATTTGTCACAACCCAAACATACACCTGGATCGTAGACATGGGAAAAGGAGCCTCGAGAGACCCCAAGTCAACCCATGATATGAGCATACATCTAATTCAATCACATGAGTGGAAGACTTAGCATAGAGAATGTAATCATAACATAACATAAGGGAAAATAGTACAATACTTATACAATACAGGGGAATACAACTTTTTAGTCTAATAAGCCTCTAAACATGAAAGGCGGATTGATGGGACAACTCCCCAACTAATCCAATATCCAAAAACTGAAGGAATAACATAGAGTGCGAACATGTAGCCCTCGGAACATGAGGACTCACCAAGTACGCAGTGAGAAAGTCCGAATCTATCTATGGTAAGGATGATCCTGAAAACTGGGACTTGTATCATGAGACGATACAACATAGAAAGTATGCGGTCAGTATGTGGAATGTACTGAGTATGCAAGGTAAGTAAAGAGGACATTTAAAACATGTATGAAACTCATAAATTGTCAAAAGAGTAGGATAGCATGCTCGTATCATAAATCATTAGTACATACTATACGACTCAGGGTTTTCAAAACATTCATAACATAAACATAGTCATAATCATAAGACAAGAGATTCTCTTAACATAACTTGAGCCAACATACATAATCATAACATGCGTAAATCATGAGGAACAGTGGGAGATTCTCTTAACCGACATACCCCATATGAGCACACATAAAGCCCGTCTTGTAACCCTAATCGTGAGGGTGTTCGTACCTTGCCAAGGGTAGTAACCATGAAGGGAGTGATCACACATGAAAAGGACCATTTGGGCCAGGGACAAACATAAATGGGTCCCAACGTACGTACGGTGGCACGTAGTTCATGAGATCCGGGACTTAACCTGTGCCCCGAACCTACTCGGTTTTCAATACTACTCCTAAAACATATATAGTGCTCATAATAATACATACATGAGTTCATGGTCTAGTGAAATCATGATAATTGTAAACATGCTTGAACATATGTGAACTAGCCATGACTTGAGGCCTGTGAGTCGGGCAAAACAAAATTCATGCTTAATAAAATACATACATACTTGTAGACCATACATATAGTTTAAATTTCCATAAGATCATAATAGATAACATAATATATTCATGATTTAATTCATAATACATGTTGGGCTTACCAAAAACATCAATGGATCACAAATCTGTTTATCATGGGCATACATAATCGGGTTTAAATGATTAGAAACTCGAAATCAGCCATACTAATATCAATTTAGAGCTCAAAAGATGATCAAAATCAGTAGATAGTGATAGGGTTTAAAAATCACAAGACCCATAATTAAATCATTAAAATTTATACAAGCCGAATATAAAACCCCATGAGTTTTTAAATATATTTTGAGTAATTTAATAGAGAAGGAGCATGGGTGTGGAAGAATCCACCCATTGAAGACCTTACATACCTAGGATTATCTAATCTTAACCCTCCTTAAAAGCCCAAGAATGAAATTGAAGGAATTGAGGTGAAAATCTTGAAATCTCCCCCTTAGATCACATGTCAAAATCCTTACATGCATGATGGGAGTTTAGGAAGGTCATTCTATTAAAAACCCAGCTTCCCCAAGCAAAAATGATGTATTTTAGGGCCTTATATCATGAAATACTCAAAAATACCCTTAATGAACATGTCTTGAAAACTGGCCGGATGGAACCCACAAGTGGTATCAATGGGTCGTCGGAACCACCAACGACCCGTCATGTCCCTCAATGAATGGATTGCTGAATGTCTTCTACGGACGGACAGGATGACTCGTCCTCTTAAACCATGATCCGTTACACTGTCCGTTGCTTGCTCGTCTTAAAATCTGAACCCACTTACCACGAGCCTCATCATGTCTCTTGGTTCCTTCCAACGAGTCGTGGTCTCAACTCGTCACCTCTACTGGAAATTCTTAACCTCCAACAACGAACACAACCATTGAGTGGTGGTTTCTCCTAATGGGTGGTTATGTCGCCCACCGCATGTCTCCTGAAGAACCTAACTCCTTCCCACGACTGCTAACGATGACTCGTTCTTTCCCACAACGAGTCATCCTACCTCCCGTGGTTTACACTGCCAGTCAACCTGCTAGCCACAACTGCAAAGGACGGCACGTTGTAGCCCACAATGGGTCGTCGTACTAACCGATGTTTCCCACTAACACCTTAACACCTGAACTCATGACCACTAACGACGGCTCGTGGTTACTTACCACGAGTTGACGTACCTGTTGTCCTGCAACTTTTCCCAATTTTTAGCAGTTTTGCATTTTAGCTTCCCAGGTCTACTCCTAAGCACTTACGGAATATTACAACATGTAGGTGCAATGGCCTGCTTGTTGACCTGATTACACATAGCCTAGGCGAGCAGATAAAATTCAGCATGTGATACCTACTGGTCCAGAGGGGTTGTTGGCGTGGCTTTGTTAGAGCTGGCTGGTCTGCATTGCTATTTCTTCAACCATTAACTCATATGGGAGGCATTTTTTCTATACATACAAATCACGAGTTAGAAGAACGTTCTTAGAGTTTTGCACTCAATTGCAAGATAAGAAAATGAAAGAAGGAAAGTTTCCTAAAAACGTCTTGTAGCATCTTCTTCAAAAGTGTGGCGCGCTTCATGCCAATGAAAGATACTCTACTTAATGTGGCTTTCAGACATCCTAGGACACTCTATATGTATGTCTCTTATACCAAATTTGTCACAACTCGAGTGTATGCCCTGGCTATAACACGGTGCCTAGAAGGATAGGTGGCTCCAAGCTAATCCATGGCATAGCATAATTCTAACATGACTGTCACTTAGAATGAAAACTAAGCGGAAGCATAAATTATCATATAACATACATGTATGATTACTGAAACAAGCTAGATATACTGAAATTAGCTTACTACTACAACTATGTTCGAAAGACTCTACTAAAGATGAGCTATTGAGACAAAACACCAGCTAATTCCAAAGTCTAAAACTGAAAATAATACAACAAAAATGGAATGAAATACTCTGATCCTCAGGAGATGAGGACTCACCACTTCTATACTACTAAACTAAGTCTGATGGAGACTAACTATGCTACTGAGCCTAAGTGCCTAAGCTTATATCATAATAAAATATAGCATAGGAAGTATGCATCATTATTTTTAATGTACTGAGTATGCGATGTTATACATTTAAAACATAAACATACTAATAAAGAAACTATAAATAAAAATGCTGAAATAACATACAATGACTCTATTTGAAAATATAAGTGTTATAAGGGGCCCGAATTATGAAAGTATTATAAAGATAATAAAACTGATTACTGTTCATGTACATATTCTGAATTCTTAAGACTGGAATGCACAAAACTGTGGGAGAGCCTATTAACCGACATATAACCACATGAGCTAAATGTGGAGTTCGATGTATACACCCCATCAAAGAGCACATTGTACCTTGCTAGTGTATAGTGGATAAACTTGTAATCACTATATGGAGCCCATTCAAGCCAATAACCTAAGATGACACGTAGTTTTGGGAACCTGGGTGCACTGAACCTCGACCCACTAGGTTCTAAGTACTACTCCCAACTGAATATCCTAATTATAACTAACTAAACTAGTTAGCTCGAAATTTGTGTCCTAAGTATAAGTCAAAAATACTAATCTAGAAGTGTCCTCAGAGCCTAAATGTAATACCCCATAAGTTCAAAGACCAGACTCGATATTAGATATCTGATTAACAAATAATGAAGGAAATTTTCTATAGGATGACTCATTGTAGCAGTCGTGGTGAGAAGTGATGAGTTTTGGGAACTGTCCATGGACCTATAGGAGGTGTTCAGTAGCAAATACTTAGGTACGACTCGTGCGATCACATAACGAGTCATTGTTAAGGGTCATAGGAAGTTGCTTGTGTGTCAGGCCCAGAAGGTATAACTTATTATGGAAAAAAAAAATCGTGTTAGGGAGTCGTTTGTTGGTTCAGGAATGTTAGGGTTGGAAGATACAAGTCATAATACGACTCATAGGGGGAAACAATGAATCGTGGCTTGAACTCACAGGAAGGGGGCAGAGGAATTGGCAAAAGTGGTAACAAACGGGTCCAACGAACCATCATTTGATGGTACGTGTTATACTTTGCCCTTGGGAAACTTATAAAGTCAAGGTGAAAGTGTAGCAACAACGAGAGCCAACTACGAGTCGTCGTATTGAGATAAGACTTGTGGAGTGAGTTATTTTCTGCGAAATTTTTATGGGTGTTTTCATAATTTCTAAGCTCCTAAGTCCTAAACTATGTCATTTTACGCCTTGAAAGAAGTGTATTAAGGGATTTTAATCGATTCTAATTCATTCAATTCCCATGCATGCAAGTTTAATTGTTTTCTATTAAAGATCGAGCTTAAATCCTTCAATTTCTTCTCCAAATCTCTTGGGCTTTCAAAGAAAAGTTCAGCTTACCCAGGTATGTAGGACTCTAAATGAGAGTCCCTTTCACTCTCATTCTCAAAATTCTCCTCAATTCTATGAATTCATGTTCTATATCAAGTTCATGATCTTATGGGGTTTTAACCCAATTTTATGAAATTCTCCATAAACTATTTTTGGGTCAATCACCTCTATGCTTCAACATATGGTTGCAGATTCATGAGCAAATTATATACCTATTTCGATTATAAAATCATGATTTCAACTTGTAGAAAATTATGCCCAATTATGTAAGTTTAATGAAAAGTCAAGTTTATGATTTTTGATTTCAAATATGATAATATATCTTGGATGAATGAATGTTTACAAATTATCCATGTATGAATCCATGATTTTCCTTTTGAAGTCTATTTCAAGTATGCATAATTTTATGATTTGAGAAAGCCCACACAAGTTAAGTACGTTTCATGATTTGGTCAAGGCTAATAAGTTCAGTTGATAGATGTATATTTTGGAGTCAAGACTCCCCAGTGTTCAGATTCTAAGTTATGCTTTGAGAATATAATTATATGAGCACTATGCATGTTTTCGGAGTAGTGTCTAGCACCGAGTAGGCTTGGCATCCAAGGATCCTCGATCTCATAGTGTTATACCCCGCGAACTCAAAGATCGGACCCGGGAGTCAAAATAGAGAAAAAAACTAAAAATCTGGGTTGCTGGTGCAGAACAAGTCATTGGATGACTCGTGAGGAAAGCCCACGAGTCATCAGGTGACTCGTGGGAGGCCTAGGAGAGTTGGAAAATATTTAAGGAAAAGGAGTCCCCACGGGCAAGGAAATGATTCATGGTCAGACACCATGACTCATTAGGTCAACCGTGGAGAGAAGGTGTATTAAAATGGAAAAGGCAAGGCACATTACTTCACGGAAGGAGATCACGACTCGTCATGTCAGGCAACGAGTCGCAGTATGAGTCATTAGGTGAAATATGCTTAAATTGGTATAAGGGAGACAGTGTACTCGATAAGCAAAGTAACGAGTCATTTGGGCACATCACGAGTCATCAGGTAACCCGTTAGGTTCACCAGGCAGTTAATTTCTTGCTAGTTAGTAAGGGTTTTTATGTAAATTCCTAAGATCCTGAGGCCTAAACTATGACATCTTGGTTTATAAATAGGGAAATTTAAAGGGGTTAAGTTCAGTTTTCACTTCATTCATTCATGCATGCAAGGTAGGGGAAGTGGGAGAGTGATTCAAGGTTAGGACTCATCAATTCATTGCAATTTCTTCTTAAGTTATCAAGAGAGGTTAAGAACTAGTTACTCCTAGGTCAGTAAAGTTATCAATGGGTGATTTCTTCCACACCCATGCCCCTCCTCCATGATTTTTACAAAAGTTTCATTGAAAACTCATGGGGTTTTGAAAATGATTTATTTAAAATCTAATGATTTGGTTATGGATTTTGTGAATTTAAAATCTTATCATAATCTATGGGTTTTAATCAACTTGTGTGATTTCAATTAATATAATAGTATTGATTTGGAGGTTCTATGCACTTAAGCCTAATTATGCATGCTCCATGGTGAATTTATTTATGATCTAATTACCCATTGATGATATTTATACGCCCAGAATGAATTATGATTTAAATCATGAATTTAATATGTTGCCCATTATGAATTTATGAAATTCAAGCTATATGCATGATTTACGAGTATGTATGAGCCTTATGAATCATGCATTATCATTTGGACGGCTCACAGGCATTATGTCATGGCTAGTTCCTGTATGTACAAGTATGTTTATGATTTTCATTATTTAACTAGCCCATGAATTCATGCATGTTATACTATGAGCATTATATATGTTTTGGGAGTAGTATCGAACACCTAGTAGGTTTGGGGCCTAGTTTTGTCCCTGATCTCATAAACTATGTGCTACCGTAGGTATGTTGGGACCTCCTACGGACAGTCCCCAGCCCAAACGGCCTTTCCATGGTGATATCACACTTTCATGGTTCTACCCTTGGCAAGGTATGAATACCCTCCCGACTAGGGTTACAAGTCGGGCTTCATGTGTGCTCGTATGAGGTATGTCGGTTCGGAGAATCTCCCACTATTCATCATGATTTATGCATGTTTATGATTATGTATATTGGCTCAAGCCATGTTAAATAAATCTTTTTTCTTATGATTATGATTATGATTGCATTACAAATGTTTTGAAAACCTTGAGCCTTATGTTATGTTATGATATTTATGTCAGGAGCATGTTGTCCTACTCTTATGATCATTTATGAGTTTTATATTGTCACGATCAGAACGTATACCCGGATCGTAGACACGGGACATGGAACCTCGAGAGATCCCAAGTTGACCCATGGCACATGCGTACAACTATTCTCATTTAAATAAGCGAAATACTTAGCACAAAACATAACAGATACGTAATCATAGTGTAACAACCGGAAGTACTGGGCATATACATAAGCTGAGTTATACATCCTGTCTGAAAGCCTCTACTACATAAGATGTGTTGATGGGACAATCCTCAACTAACTCGACCAATACTGAAACATAAGTAACATGAAAGTTTATCGAACGACTCTCGGAACATGAGGACTCACCAATAAGCTAAGAGTGAGAGCTGAGATGAACTAAGGGTGAGGATGAGCCTGAAATTCGGATTCTATATCATGAAACGATACAACATAGAAAGTATGCGGACAGTACGTGAAATGTACCAAGTATGCAAGGTAAGTAAAACGGACATTAAAAGTAAAATAAACACATAAATAAACATAAGACGAGCACATCATGCTTGTATCAAAAACTACGTAAGTAAACATAAGGCTCAAGACTTTCACATCATAATAGTAAAAAAGCTTTATCAAAACATAACTTGAGCAAATAACATATATATATCAATGAATAGGAAATGTGGAACAATGGGAGGACTCGTCATAACCGACACCATCATAGTAGAGCCTTTCATGATGCCCCAACTATCTCACTCAAGTGGGCAGAGCCGACCCTGGCTGTCAAGGAGAGGGTCGTGCATTAGGCGTGATATCACATTTGAGGGGATCATTATCAATAAATAATATCATTTGGAACCCACGTCAGCATGTGGTTATGAGACACTCGCATAGTCCTTTGAACGACGGGCTGCTCGGTGCTAGACGCGGCTCTCAAAAACATGCATATAGGCTCATATTTAAATTAATAACATCATGCATTAAAATTCATTTGATAAAATATAATGTTTATCATCATTGATCCCCTTAAAAACAATCTTAGCCAAGAATAGAAGGCCTTTTTTATCGATTAACATCATAAATTGATAAATCATGTAATTCATTTCATAAATCGTAAATCATTTTTCAACATGTGGGCATTGCCCAATACTTTAACATACTAAATTCTTTCAAAAATATACTCATAAACCTCGGAACTTGAAATCATGCTTTCCCATCGTCAATAAGCTCAAAATATTGAATAATCATCATAAATCATAACTTTCATAAACCTTCACCAATGGACATTTTAGATTTAAAAAGCTTGAAAAATGATTTTAAAGAAAATAATATAAAACATTCCCATCATTCATAATTCAATAATTAAAACTCAATTAAATCATATCCAAACAGAGAAATCATATTTTCATGCATTTGGGTAAACCCCCATAGAATTGAATAGGAGGATTCATGATTAAATTCAAAATTTGGGCATGGGTGTGGGAGAAATCACCCATTCTAAGCCCTACATACTTGGGAAGGATGAATCTACCACCTCACTGATTTCCCAAAGGAGAAATTGGAAGAAGAATCCCTTGGAGAAGCTCTTGATCACCTATTAAGTTTCATAATCTTGCATGCATTGAAGGAACACTCTTAGAATAGGTTTTCCCCTGCTAAAAACCCACTAAAACGAGCTCAAAACAACGTAGTATAGGGCCTTAGGATGAAGAAATAATGGAAATACCCTTACTGATTAAACCTTAGGATGAAGAAATAATGGAAATACCCTTACTAATTACGCAGAAAATTTCTTACTGGACAAAACAACGGACGAACCAACTGGCTGTTGGAAGATATCATGACCCGTGGTATCAGCCCATGCTAAGCACTGCCCCAATCAATATCTCAGAATCAAACCACGGACATATAGGACGGGTCGTCCTAAGTTTCAACGGGTTGTTCCTTCAGTCGTTGTTTCCTTCTTCTGAAACTCTGCACTTCTATTAAACGAGCCTCACCACGACTCATTGTAAGGTACAACAGGTCGTGGTTCCCATCTGTCATTTCCCATAGGAGATATAGGCTCCCTTACCATGACTCTTCACAACGGGTCGTTACAAGCCACAACGGGTTGGTGCATGACCCATTAAACTCCCCAACTGCTAAGCCCATCTCCTACTATGACCACTAACAACGACTTGTTTTTTTGTACAACGAGTCATTACATCAATCGTTGCCTCCACTGCCACCTGAGCACCTGAACCCACAACTGCCAACAACAGCTCGTGGTTACATACCACGAGTCATTGTATCTCTTGTCCTGCAACTTTTCCCCAACTTTCAGCAGTTTTTCATTTTAGCTTCCCAGGTATACTCTTAGGCACTTTTGGGGTATTACATTATCTCCCCCTTGGGAAAATTCGTCCTCGAATGTAGGAAACAAGCAGCAAACTTAAACATACAATTTATTATAGCCATATTATGATAATTTTAATCGAATTTTCACGGAATGACTACCTCCGAATAAAACCACATAGCTGAATTGGTCTCATACTTATCATATACATTCATACACATAAAAGAAACTTGTACATATGAACTGACATGAAAACTAGATAGATTCATGGGGCAAATACTGGTACCTCAAGTCGGAACTGAGCCGGTAGAGAACAAATGTGGGTGTCTAGCTATCATATCTACTTTGGCTTGACGTAGGTCCCTCAAGATACTGATTTCTCCACAATACTTTAACTAAAGCTACTTCTTTGTTCCTTAGCTTATGGACTTGACAATCCAAGATTTTCACCGGAATTTATTCATAGCTGAGGCTATCCTTTACACAAACGCTGTCTACCGGGACTACCAAGGGTAGACACCCAAACTCTTCTTCAAAAGTGACAGATGAAAGACGAGGTGAATTGAAGATAACTCCAATTGCAAGTCCAACTCATATGCCACCTTGACAACTCTTCTTAAAACCCGGTCGGAACCAACATAGTGGGGATTAAGTTTCCTTTTCTTTTCGAACCGCATGACTCCCTTCATGGGAGATACCTTTAGAAATACCCAATCGTCCATATCAAACTCCAAATCCCTTTTCCTCACATCAGCATATGATTTCTGATGACTTTGAGCAGTTTTTAACTGGTCACTTATCAACTGGACCTTTACCATGGACTTATGAATCGAGTCTGGTCCTATCATGGCTGTCTCACCAAACTTAAACCACTCGATGGGAGATCTACACCTTCGCTCGTAAAGAGCCTCGAACGGTGCCCTTTGGATACTGGAGTAATAGTTGTTATTATAAGCAAACTCGATTAAGGGCAAATGATCATCCCAACTACCTTTAAAATCCATGACACATGCCCTGAACATATCCTCGAGGGTCTAAATGGTTCGTTCTGCCTGGCCGTCTAATTACGGATGGAAGGCTGTACAGATCTTAACTTGAGTCCCAAGTCCCTTTCGAAAAGCACGCCAGAATTAGGATGTAAACTGAGTACCTTAGTCTGAAATAATAGACAAGGTCACTCCATAAAGTCGAACCAACTCCCGAATATACAACTTGGCATAATCACCCGCTAAATCCATGGTCTTGACCAGTAGGAAGTGTGCAGCCTTAATTAACCTGTCTACCACCACCCAAATTGAATCATAGTTTCGACAAGTGCGAGATAGGACTATAACGAAATCCATATTTATCTCCTCCCACTTCCAAGTGGGAATGTTAATATCCTGAAGTACACCTCCCGGCCTTTGATGCTCGATCTTTACTTGCTGACAGTTCAGACATTTGTCTACAAACTCCATAATATCCCTCTTCATACCATCCCACCAATAGATTTCCCGTAAATCCTGATACATCTTCGTAGATCCCGAATGGATGGAATATCTGGTACCTTGTGCCTTGTGCAATATCTGAACCCTCAAATTATCAATGTTTGAGACACATAGCCGACCCTGATACCGTAGAACACCATCTCCCCCTTGGGAGAAAACCTCCACCCTTTTGACTCTGCACTGCTTCCTTCAGCTTCCTCAAAGTCGGATCCTCATCTTGCTTAGATTTTACATAAACCACTAAGGGCGATTCTGACCCATTCTGCACAATAACGTAGCCATTAGTCTAGTCGATCAATCTAACTCCCAGTCTTGCAAGTAGGTGGACATCCTTCACCAACTCCTTCTTTCCCACTTCCACGAGGGACAAACTCTCCATAGAGAGCCTACTAAGTGCATCCACAACAACATTAGCCTTGCCCCGGTGGTAAAGGACACTCATGTCATAGTCGTTTATTAACTCCAACCACCTCCTTTGCCGAAGATTTAGATCTTTCTGTGTGAATACATATTGCAAACTCTTGTGGTCTGTGAATATATCTACATGAACCCCATACAAATAGTGCCACCATATCTTCAACGGAAACACCACCGCAGCCAACTCAAGATCATGGGTCGGGTAATTTTTCTCATGGATTTTCAGCTGTCTAGAGGAATATGTTATAAATTTCCCACACTACATCAACACACATCCCAGTCCGACTCTCGAAGAATCACAATATACAACAAATCCATCAATACCCTCGGATAAAGTTAACACTGGTGCAAAATTGAGTCGAGTCTTCAATTCTTGGAATCTTTTCTCATAAGTGTCCGACCATAGGAACTTCACCTTTTTTTGAGTCAACTTAGTCAATGGGGATGAAATTAATTAAAATCCCTCAATGAATCTTCAATAATAGCCTGCTAAGCCCAACAAACTCTTAATTTCTGAAGTATTTACTGGTTTCGACCAATTCTTCACCGCCTCAATCTTTTGGGAATCTACCCTTATGCCTTCGCTTGATACAACAAGACCTAGGAATGCTACCAGCCCAACCAAAATTCACACGTACTAAAATTTGCATATAGCCGAAGATCCTTGAGGGTCTGAAGTACTACTCTCAGGTGAGCGGCATGCTCCTCCTCGCTCCGTGAGTATATCAAGATGTCATCAATGAACACAATCACGCACATGTCCAAATATGCCTTGAACACCCTATTCATTAGATCCATAAAAGCTGCAGCGGCATTGGTTAGCTCAAAAGACATAACAACAAATTCGTAGTGACTCTACCAAGTCCTGAAAGCGGTCTTCAGGATTTCACTCTCTCGAACCCTGAGCTGGTGATACCCATACCTGAGATCAATCTTGGAGAAGCACTTGGCACCCTGGAGCTGGTCAAACAAATCATTGATACTGGGTAAGGGGTACCTGTTCTTGATGGTAACCTTGTTCAACTACCGATAGTCAATACAAATGTGTAGGGAACCGTCCTTTCAAACTAATACAACTGGTGCACCCCATGGAGATTGGCTCGGTCTAATGAAACCTTATCCAACAGATCCTTTAACTGATCCTTTAATTCCTTTAGCTCGGCTGGAGCCATCCTATAGGGACAAATAGAGATAGGTTGCATATCGGGTAAGAGATCAATGTCGAAGTCAATTTCCCTATCAAGAAGAACACCTGGCAATTCATCGAGAAAAACATTCAGATACTCACACACCATCGGAATTGATTGAATAGTCGGGGTATTATACTTAACATTCTTAACCCTAACTAGATGATACATGCATCCCTTAGAAATTATCTTCCTGGCCTTAAGATAGGAAATAAATCACCTTCAGGTACCGCCGAACTACCCTTCCACTCCAACACTGACTCACCCAAAAAATGAAATTCCACCGTACGGGTCCTACAAATAATCAAAGCATAACATGAAAACAACCATTCCATGCCATGAATAACGTCAAATTCAGTCATTGCTAACTTTACAAGGTCTTTGGAGGTAACCTTATACAACATAGTCACTGGGCATTCTGTATATAGTCATCTAGCTATGATCAAATCACCAACAGGGGTTAAAACTGAAAATGGATCTGACAAGGTCTCGGGACTAACTCCAAGGCTACTAGAAATGTAAGGAGTCATGAAAGGCAAGGTAGCTATAGGATCTAGCAAGACATAAATATCAATATGAAAGACATGGTACATACTAGTGACAACATCTGGCGAAGCCTCCTGCTCATAGCGCGAGGCAAGGGCATAGAATTAGTTTTGGCATTGTCTACCACCTCCACTAGTCGATGCTCCTTGTGGAGCAGAACAGGCTGGAGCTGCTGCTGACCTGGTGGTCTATGAACGACCCCTATCATCACCCTGTCTAGCATATGGGCATGCTCTACGCATGTGTCCATATCTACCAAACCCATAGCAAACATCTAAACCGAGCAGGCACTCCCCGGCATGACTCTTGCCGCACTTTCCGTAGGCTGGAGAGGTATACTCTAACTGGGTGCCCCTCTGATCCCTCGACTTGAAGCCCTGCTCCTCTGATCACTCATGGGTCTAGATGGAACACTAGTTGATGATGGTGCTGGGGCTAGTGACCTCTGTTGAAGCTGCGGACGGTAACCACCGCCGCATCTCTTATGTGAAAATCCACGACTATCCCTCCGAGCCCTCTTTTCCTCCCTCTCCCTCGCATGAGCCGCCTCCATCTTCTGGCATACAACACTATGAGAGAAAAGTCCATATCTTGGTGGAGCATGGTAGTTCTGCAATCCTTTTCTAAATAACCAGCCACATCATGAATGAATCGACTCACCTGCGCCCTCTAATCCATCACTAACACTGGGCGTATTTTGACAAATGAGTGAACTCAAGCGAACACTCCCACACTGTCAACTTTCCCTGCTACAGGTTCACAAACTCTGCTTTTTTCAACTCTCTCATCTCCCGAGGGAAGACCCTGTAGCGAAAAGGCATGTGGAACTCATCCCAGCTGATAGGGCCCGCTCCCGCTGCCCTGCCGTCCTTCCATTGCTTGTACCAAATATGAGCGACCTCTTTTAGCTAATAAGAGGCCAAGTCAACACATTCCCCATTTGTCAGCCCATAACCTGAGTGACTTTCAAGATCCCTTCAATGAACTCGTGTAGATCCTCGTCCACCTTTGATCTCATAAACTCAGGAAGGTTCATCCTTAAGAAATCTCTAATTCGAGCTTCCACTGAATTGCCATTCTGTGGGACCTGCGCAATAGCCTGCTGGTTAACTTGAGCGGTCAAGGCCTACGCCAACATCTAAATAGCCACCTGAAACTCAGCGTGGACAGCTGTCTCAAGTACCTGGGGATCCTGAATAGGCGGGGCTTGCTGATGCCCACGGTCATTGCCACCTCCGAGGCCTTCATCGTTTCCCTTCCTCCTTCCATTCATTCTTCTAGGAGCCATAATTCTACAATCACGAATTGCACAAATTAGAATGATGAAGAGACTTTTCATCGCATGACATAGAACATGAAATAAGGGAACATTTCCTACATGTCTAGTAGCCTCTTCATCATAAGTGTGGCACATTTCACACCCATTAAAAAGACTCTACTTAATGCGGCTTTCAGACACCCTAGGAAATTTTAAACCTATTGCTCTAATACAAAGTTTTTCATGACCCGAATGTATACCCAGATCATAAACACGAGACAAGGGATCCTGAGAGACCCCAAGTCGACCCATGGCACATTAGTACAACTATTCTCATTTAAATAAGCTAAATACTTATCATAAAACATAGAGGATACATAATCATAGTGCAACAACCGGATGTACTGGGCATATAGATAAGTTGAGTTCTATATCCTATCTGAAAGCCTCTACTACATAAGATGGGTTGATGGGACAACATCCCTAACTAAACCGACCAATACTAAAACATAAATAGCATGAAAGTCTGTCAAATGGCCCTCGGAAGATGAGGACTCACCAATAAACTGAGAGCAAGAGATGAGATGAAGTATGGGTAAGGATGAGCCTGAGATCCAGATCTTGTATCATGAAACGATATAACATAGAAAGTATGCGGTCAGTACATGAAATGTACTGAGTATGCAAGGTATATAAAATGGACATTAAACTAAAATAAACTCATAAATAAATATAGGAGGAGGACATCATGCTTGTATCATAAACTACGTAAGTAAACATAAGGCTCAAGACTTTCACATCATTCATAAATAATTCATTATCATAATCGTAAACAAACTTTATCAAAACATAACTTGAGCCAATAACATAAATATAAAAATGCATAAGACATGCGAAACAATGGGAGGACTCATTATAACTGACACAATCATGGTAGAGCTTTTCATGATTCCCCAACTATCTCACTCAAGTGGGCAGAGCCAACCCTGGCTTGCCAGGAGAGCGTCATGCATTAGGCGTGATATCATATTTGAGGGGATCATTATCAATACGTTAAATCACTAGAAACCCACGGTGGCATGTGGTTATGAGAAACCGACATAGTCCTTTGAACATCGGGCTGCTCAGTGATAGACACGGCTCTCAAAAGCATGCATATAGGCTCATATGTAAATCAATAACATCATGCATTAAAATTCATTGGCTAAAATATAACATTTATCATAATTGGTCCTCATTAAAAATTCTTAGCCAAGAATCAAGCCCTTTTCATCGGTCGACATTATAAATCGATAAATCATGTAATTTGTTTAATAAACCGTAAATCATTCTTCAACATGTGGGCATTGACCAATATTTTAACATACTCAATTCTTTCCAAAATATACTCATAGACCTGGGAACTTGAAATCGTGCTTTCCCATTGTCAGTAAGCTCAAAATATTTAATATTGATCATAAATCATAACTATCATAAACCTTCATTAATGGGCATTGTAGATTTAAAAAACTTGAAACATGATTTCAAGGAAAATAATAGAAAACCTTCCCATCATTCATAATTCAATAATGAAAACCCAATTAAATCATTCCCATAAAGAGAAATCACATTTTCATGCATTTGGCTAAAACCCCATAGAATAGAATAGGAGGATTCATTATTAAATTTGAAATTTGGGCATAGGTGTGGAAGAAATCATCCATTCTAAACCCTACATACCTGGGAAGGATGACTCTACCACCTCACTGATTGCCCAAGATGAAATTGGAAGAAGAATCCCTTAGAGAAGCTCTTGATCGCCTCTTAAGTTTCATAAACTTGCATGCATGGAAGGAACACACTTAGAATAGGTTTTCCCCTGCTAAAAACCCACCAAAATGAGCTTAAAACAACATATTATAGGGCCTTAGGATGAAGAAATGACAGAAATACACTTACTAATTACGCAGAAAATTGCCCACTAGATCATACAACGGATGAACCAACGGGTCATTGGAAGATACAACGACCCGTGTTATCAGCCCGTGCTAAGCATTGCCACAATCCATATCTCGGAACCAAACCACAGACATACAGGATGTGTTGTCCTAAGTTTCAATGGGTCGTTCCTTTAGTCATTGTTTCCTTCTTCTGAAACTCTGCACCTCTATTCAACGAGCCTCACCACGAGTCATTGTAAGGTACGACGGATTGTGATTCACATCCATCGATTCCCTCTTGAGATAAGGGCTCCCATACCATGACTCTTCACAAGGGGTCATTGCAAGCCACAACAGGTCGTTGCATGACCCGTTATACTCCCCAAATGCTAAGCCCATCTCCTACCACGATCACTAACAATAACTCATTATTTTGTAAAACGAGTCGTTACATCAATTGTTGTCTCCACTTCCACCTGAACACCTGAACCCAAAACTACCAACAACGGCTTATGGTTACATACCACGAGTCATTGTACCTCTCGTCCTGCAGCTTTTCCCCAACATTCAGCAGTTTTGCATTTTAGCTTCCTAGGTATACTCTTAGGCACTTCTGGGGTATTACATATATATTTTAAATGTCCATTTGATTTACTTTGCATACTAATTATATTTCAAGTACTGAACACATATTTTCTATGCTATATCATTTCATTATACATGACCCGGCTCTCAGGCTCACCCTCCTCAATAGTGTTTCAGAGATTTTCATCAGCATACTTGGTGAGTCCTCATGTTTTGAGGGCAATATGCTTAGAGTCTATGCTTTTCTTTCAGTTTTAGAAATGTTGGATTAGTTGGGGAGTTGTCCCATCAACCCGTTGTTCGGTGATTTGCTATATGGGTTAAAAACCGACACGCAAGTGCACGTGGTCAAACAAGTAATAAAGTGGCTAAGTAAGCCAAGTATCAAACCAAGGAGACTCAGGATAAGTAAAATTGCTCAAGTATACTATATTCTATCTTACTTCTATATATGCTGACAACAACGTAACCAAAAGTTAAATAATTTTTGTTTATAAATTATATACTAAAACTATTAACAAATATCTACTTTGAATTGAAACTATGGATATGAGCATGCCAAGGTTAAGAACAAGTAATGAACTTGATTATAATCATAATTCGGTTATTCTTCTCTTCTAGTTGCTAGCCAAGAACATTAGCCTAGAGATTAAAACTCTCGTATTTAATCTCACTTAAGAATCATAAACCATCCGTCTACATTTCTGTGATCAAATGCAATTTATGACCTAGCAATAAAATTCCGGTTCCTAAATTGACTAATACGGCTTTCAAGTATATTTCTATCAGGAAAGCACATCAAAACCCAATTTTCCCAAATCAAGTTAAGAACAATACCCTATTAATTCACAACTTTCCAATTTCGTGCTCTCTCGAGTGAAATCGGACTTTTTAGATGTACATTAATGTCGGCCACACACTAATGCAGTAGAAACAAGAATTAATAGAACAACATAGAAGAAGAAGATGAAAAACCATACAATTCAATAATCAGAATTCATCACCATTGTTCATAACCTCAGCAAGGAAGAGAATTAGCCACTCATTTGTGGATTAATTATCCTAAAACAAGTGTTAATCATACAAACAATTGATTGAAAGAAGAAAGAAAGAGAGAAAAACCCTTAGATTTTTCGTCCCTCAACTGCCTGTAACCCACGTCCTTGGTCCACCAAGTCTGAATTAATTAAATATAAACCTAAGTGTTCTATTTATACTATTGGGAATTTTTCCCGGAATAACAAGCAACGTGTCACGGAGGCCAACGCGGAGCACTGCCTCCGTGACACGGCGTGGACGCGGACCCTCACTGGAAATATGGGGTCCGGGAATATAGCCTCAATGTGGAACGGCATGCAACGGTGAGGCTTGCCTCCGTGCCACGGAGCTGTCGCGAGGCTCCACTGGAATTTGACAATTAAATCGCCCTCCAGGCAGTGTGCCTCCGCGATGGTATCGTGGCACGGCTCCATCGCGGAGCCCCTTTGCATTGTGCAGTCCAATGTCTTTTTCGTGCTCGCATCCAAGTCCAACTCTGATATTGTTCCAACATGCATTTTAGCTCCTCAAAATCAAGTTTTACCTACAAAACAATGCTAATCATGTTGGTTAGTATAAATTATTTTATTGCCAATTACATGAAAATGTATACACATTGCACAATAAACAAGGCAAAAATGATACGTTTGAGTATCACTTGGGCATATAAATCTGCCCAAGATCACTTACCCCACACTTAAATCCTTGTTCGTCCTCGAACAACACATACACAACTCATGCAAATTACATCCCAACCTTCGCCACTATGGTGCGACAATTTGAGCTACGGTCATACCGATCATTCACTATTGTAAATCATCAAGAAAACATGCATGGTCTTACAATGCAACGACCTTTAATACATCAAGACTTCCTAGACTTTAAGAATCGACCCTCGATATCGGCAAACTCATGCAAATCAGCTAATCAAGATATCCGACACGAACATCAATCTTTCATCAAGCATGTGCCCTCACAACTCAAGAGAATCTTCCCCCTTTTTGTTCATGTGACACACAAACATTCAAGTAGGGGCATGTAAAAATTAATTTCACTCTCTCCCAAAAGAATTCACATGCCTCATGTCATGACCCATAGGCTTGCCCTTAGTGTATTACTCCACTAATATAAAGAAATGCAATGTAAGATCACGTAGGACTTTAAGGGGTTGTAATGGAAGCTATGGAACTAGTACACATTGGATTGGCCAATAATAGCCACTAGCATCATTAAGCGCCTTTTCAACACCTTCCCCTCAACTCATGACATTGTTTCTCTCTTTTCTTTTTTTCATCATCCCATTCATGCTGATTTACTTTCATATGGCCCATTTCATCAAACACACTTGACACAACCACAAAGGTTTTTCATGCACCTTCATTATCATTTCATTATAACAAGTGCCTCTTCAACCTTTTCTTTTCTTTCCTCACTCTGCTTTTCTTTTTCTTTCCACTATTCTCACTCTTTGACACTTTGGGAAAATTTTTTTCTGTTCTTCTTAAGCGCTTAAGAGTTTTGTATAGACTTTACGGCTAATGAAAAGAGAGAATTAAGCTCAGTTTATACAATTTTTGGACAAAAGAAAGAAATAATCGGCTAAAGGCTCAACGGGCTGACTAGGGTATACAATCACATAAAAAGGTAGTGTATGACAAGAAAAGAAAAAAATATAGAAACTCTCGGTTAAAACAAAGAAATGCCTACATCCTTTCCAACACTACACCTCCTTCATTTCATTTTGTACACACACCAGGCAAGTTCTAGACACTTCACAATAGCATGGAATAACAACACCTCACTTCATACTTCATGCACATGCTCGATTCAAGATGCATTCACAGACTCTTTAATTAACCAATTACATGAATTCAAAAATTAAGCCTCAATCACACCGAATCGAATTCTACAGCCAAGGTAACTCAACATATTTACAAAATTGCATGCTTTCATACGAATCACTTTTACATTTTGAATATCAGTTACAACACTCAACCATAATTTCACAACCATATAGTAACTACAGGTTCCGTGATGCAATCCACCAAAAAAAAATAAAAAAACTGAAAACAAAGTAAAATCACTACTCCTACTGACTACATTTCCCTTAAGACGGTCGTCATCCATCCATCATAGGGAACGGTCACTAACTATGACTTCGGTTCAATGGGACTATTCTCGGTAAAAGAACCGAAAACAAACTCCGAGAAACCCAAAATAAAAATCGAAAAATTTTGCAAAACATCGATCATTTCGATGGAAAAATATTTACAAAATATTTTAATATGTACAAAATATTTTCGCAAAATTTTAAAAATATCGATCATTTCGATAGAGAAAAAAAAACATAAGAAAATATTTACGAAAATTTTTACAGACTTAGCTGGCAAACCACAACATTTCACAACACACATCATCAATTACCACAAATATATACAGATACAAACCAGTTTGCACTTCACAACAACAGGGAAACTTAAACATACAAAACAAACAGAGGAAAGAACATACAAGCAAACCAGCCCAGCCCCCAGCACCTAACTACTCTCCATCCCACACTTAAATTGAACACTGTCCGCAGTGTTCACAAAAATTCAAATCACAAAATTTTGGGTGGTGGAACTCCCTGATCAGTCGAAATATTCGACTTCTTCATCCGGTGCTGCTGCCTCATCGCCCATGTTCGGGTCACCTCCATCGTCGTCATCGGACTCCACATCGGAGTCCTCCCAACGTGTCTCCTTGTCCGTGGGGACATCATCGTCAGTGGGCTCTACAAATGCTGGCCCCACTCGGCATAAAAGCCCTGGCATTTTCGCCAAATGGGTAATCCAGCTCCAGCTGCCATAACTCCTCCTCTATGGCTGGTCTCCCACCAATCCGAAGCTGAAGCATTTGCATACCAAACATCCGTGCCATGTACTGGTCGTCGCGAGCATGTTGCTCGCCAAGTGTCAGCACTGGCCCGTGTGTGGTGTCGAGGGCTTTAGTTTTGGTCACATCAAGGGCCCTCCGCTCCAACTGCGGGATGTAGTCCAAAGCCTCTTCCTCGACATCGAGGCCCCGGAGGAAGGTGGTGATAAGTCCGCCGAACCCATACCTGTGGCCCTGGTGTAGTCGAGCTCTCTTCATGGCGGATATGATGACCACCCCAACATTAATCTCTAGCCCTTTCATCAGGGCATACACCAGGCACACACGGTCCTGGGTCACATCCGTCATGTGCACCCCTAGGATCAGGCACGAACAAACTATTTTCAGCCAAATTCTTGCCTCCCTATTCATTTGAGAATACGGCAGAGTCTGGTGGTAACCTCTCTCCTTATGTCTGCTCCATCTGGCTGTGGATCGAGCCCCGCACAATGTGCGTCTAATATCGGCATATGGTGGGGTGATATTCAGCTGGCGAAGAACGTGGGCGTCTGTGTCCCGCGCTCCAATGATGGCATTTAATTACTGGGGTTCCAGAGTGACTATCTGCCCTCTGATCTTTATTGTGTGGCTTCTGATTGTCGGGTTCCAATTTGCATAGAACTCTCGGACTAAATGTAAGTTGCACTCCTTGGGCTCCTGAAATATGAAGCTGAGCCCAGCTGCCTCGATCCTCTGCACTATACGGGGGAACTCCTGTGCTAGTGGTTCCCGCACAATATGCTCCTCAGGGAAGTATTTGTTTTCCTTGTGTTTAGCGTACCACTTCTTCCCTTCATCGGTTACCCACCTCGTTCCGTACTGGCGGCGTTGGCCGCGCGGAACAGCTGGTGCAGCTGGGACTGTTGTGCCCAGTCTAAGTCATTTTCTCCCGGTGCCTGAAGTAGATGCACCTTTACCCTTATCCTGCCTACTTGCCATTGTACCTGTCAATACAAATAAACAAGCACCATGTCAAGCTAAATGCATATTAGCTTCGGCTAAGGTTGGGTTAAGCTAAGTTTACCCCACACTTAGTCCTTAGCTACGGTTACGATACTACGGCAAGAATCACTTTATTTACACCAAAAACAAACACCTATACAATTTATGCTTAGTGCGTTCGCAAAGAAAATTTCGACAGTAAAACCTTAGCGTACTACTCAGACTTCATACAGCTAATCCCAATCCTACCATCGTTAGCAATTCAACCATCGCACATACCAAAGAAAACAACAAAACAAAAACAACAACAAAAATTCTATATACACATGAACCTATATACTCAACCAATTCGAACAATTTTCACATTTTCCCAAAATCCCGAGAATTCATCGTCTATTACATTCAAACAATATTTACAATGACTTATCTCAATTCACAAGCACACCCCGGCATATAATTTACAAATTTACCAAGTTACCCAATTCAAATTCAACAACCCAAGCCCTAGAATTGAATTTCACAATCAAATTCGAATCATTCACGCAATCGACAAGTTCAAACGCGTATTACATCATTTCGAACATTTATCAATCAAAGAATAACTCAATTTCATGCTAAATTTTGACTTAGGGTAATATATCTCACCTCCCATGCTCAAATTCGACTAAAATCGACAAAAACTTGAGAGAGACGAGGAAAACATACCTTTAAGTTGAAAAATCGAAGAAACTCGACAACTTGGTTGCTTAATACCGTGGCACGTTGGTTGGGGTGGGAAATTTTGGTGTTTGGTCGCAGAGAAGAGAGAAAATGAGGAAAAAGGGCCTAAAATTGGGGTTTAAAATGAAGGAAAACACGCGGGTCACCTGGCAATCCGGTGTGACCCGTCACAAAATATTGGGCAACGTGTCACGGAGGGTAACGCGGAGCCCCTCCTCCGTGACACGGAGCTATCGCGATGGCTTACTGGAATTTTCAAAAAAAATTCCAGATTAACCTTCAACGTGTCACGGAGGGTAACGCGGAGGTCCTCCTCCGTGACACGGAGCCATCGTCCCAGCTCACTGTCTCTCATTTTATTCATTTTTTCATACCTTGCCTTTTCCTTCCCGATTTCGTGCACATTTTGACCTGCAAATCACCTCACTAAACAAAATTGGTTAGATTAATAGATTTCCCTAATTAAAATAAAAAATACTAACTAAAACGAAAAATTTTGTACTAAATCAAGAAAAAGAAAAAGAAAATAAAATCTATTTACACTTTACAAAATAAAAGAAAAAAATATTTTTCACGGGTTGCCTCCCGTGCAGCGCCTGGTTTACCGTCGCGGCTCGACGTCCTTTATGCTCAATTATCCACTAGGGTGATGGACAATTTTTCACGATCATTGTCCTCTCCCCAGTAGTGCTCACCCTTATCTGGTGGTCTTCCCATGAACTCTCGGGAATCATTCATTTGTTTCGCATTCCCATGATCAATTACATTGATCACTGAGAGTTCTTCATTTACCATCGGGAGCTTGGGTTCTTTGTATACATCGAACACCTCTACCTTGTCATGTGCTCGCATTGTAAGTTGACCCGCAGCCACGACGATTAATGCTTTCCCAATTGCCAAGAAGGGTCGTCCCAACATAAATGGGACTTCAGCGTCTGGTTCAAAATCTAGAACAATAAAATCAACCGGAAAAATGAGGGATCCCACTTGCACAAGCACATCCTCAACAATGCCATCCGACCTAGCTAAGGATCTGTCTGCTAACTACAAGATTACGGTTGTAGGTCTAGGACTCCCTAGACCCAACTTTCTGATTACCGAAGATGGCATCAGGTTTATGCTCGCCCCCAAGTCACACAATCCACGAGCTCGGATACTCTGCCCAATAGTAAGCTAGATAGTAAAACTTCCAGGGTCTTTTAATTTCGTAGGCAGTCTATTTTGGATCCGGGAAGTGCATTCCTCCGTCAAAGCCACCGTGGCATACTCAGTCAAACGACTTTTGTTGGCCACGATGTCTTTAATATATTTGGCATATTTTGGCACTCCCTGCAAGACATCAACAAGAGGTAAATTAACATGTACCTGTTTAAGCACCTCCATAAATTTCTTGAAACACGCCTCCTCCTTGTGTTTCTTGAGTCGTTGAGGGAATGGGGGTGGAGGCCTTTCTGATTCAGCTTCTTTGGTCTTCCCCCTATCCGAACTTTGTTCTTCCTCAACATCAGCTGCTCCTGACTTTTGAGGTGGTCTTTCCGGTTCCACCTCCTTCAGCTGCAAACCACTCCTTGTGGTCACTGCATTCACCTGCTTCAGATTAGGATCCGTGTCGCTAGGCAGTCCTCTTCTGGGCCTTGTGTTTTGGGCACTAGCAAATTGCCCAAATTGATACTCAAGAGCCTTGGTCGCTAATTGATTGTTCTTCACTTCGGCTGCCAATTTAACATAGTCAGCCTGCAATTGCGCCTGAATAGCGATCATGGTCTTGAACATTTCCTCAATGGTAGGTGATGGTGGTGGAGGAGGGGCATTGTGATTTCTGAATTGAGATTGGTAGTTCTGTTGCCCTCTTTGATTCCTGTGCATACCCTGACCCGAACTTTGGCCTTTTTGGTTGTTGCTACCCCACGAAAAATTTGGATGGTTCCTCCAATTTGAGTTGTAGCCTCTACCAAACTGCTGCTGATTTCTCTGTGCATTGCCCACAAAGTTAACCAAATCTGGGTTTGCTCCACAGCACTAAGCTAAGTGCTCACTGCTGCCACACACTTCACACCACATTTGCTGGACGGCATTGACTGAAGCTGAAGGCTGGTTCAAGTTCATGTTACTGAAGTGGTTGTTCAACTGATTCTGCAAGGCAGCTATCTGTGCAGCGATAGCTGTAAATCTATCCACTTCAAGCACTCCTGCTGCTTTCCTTGCTCCACCTCGAGATGAGTCAGCATTCCATTCTGGATTGCCCTGTGAAATCCGGTTGAGCAAAGTGTACAGCTCCTCATAAGTCTTTTTCAGCGCTTGCCCTCCAGCTGCTGAGTCTAGCAAAATTTTAGTATGGGGTTCCAAACCCTCAATAAATGTGTGTACCAACACCTCATTGGACTGATGATGATGAGGACAGTCCCGCAACATGGATTTAAATCTTTCCCAGGCTTGATATAAATTTTCTCCCTCCCTCTGTTTGAAACTTAGAATTTGACTTCTAAGTCTGGCTGTTTTACCCGAGGGAAAAAATCTTATCAAGAACTTTCGTGCAAGATCATCCCACGTTGATATAGAATTTGGTGGTTCAGCTTTTAACCACCTCTTTGCTTCACCAAGTAAGGAAAACGGAAATAGTGTGAGCCGAACATAATAAGGTGACACTCCAGCGGGTATATAAGTGTCACTTATCTCCAAAAAGTTTTGGAGATGTTGTTGTGGGTCTTCATGAGGGAGACCGGTAAATTGCCCGCTTGTGTGCAATAGTTGCACCATATTCTGTTTTAATTCAAATCTCCCTCCAGGCTCTGGTTTTCGGATACTTGAATGTACATTGTTGGCATGTGGGATTGCCACCTCGCGAACCGGCCTTGCTGCTACTTCGTCGGGCACTAACACTGCCCTCACAACCAGTGGATTTTGTTGCTCCATTATAGACTGTCTGAGCAACTGCAGCTTCTTTTGTAGAGCTTCTCTGCGTTTACTATGAAATTCACGTTCAGGCTCTATATAAGATTCCACCAGCTCCTTGTCCTTTGCCAGTGTTCACAGAAATCAAGTCTGCAAAATACAGGCTAAGACCAAGTTGTCAGCACTTAAGAAAATAAAACAAAAATACAGTAAATTTACACTTAACACAATTTCACCAATTGCCTAGTCTCCCTGGCAACGGCGCCAAAAACTTGTTCGGTGGTTTGCTATATGGGTTAAAAACCGACACGCAAGTGCACGTGGTCAAACAAGTAATAAAGTGGCTAAGTAAGCCAAGTATCGAACCAAGGAGACTCTGGATAAGTAAAATTGCTCAAGTATACTATATTCTATCTTACTTCTATATATGCTGACAACAACGTAACCAAAAGTTAAATAATTTTTGTTTATAAATTATATACTAAAACTATTAACAAATATCTACTTTGAATTGAAACTATGGATATGAGCATGCCAAGGTTAAGAACAAGTAATGAACTTGATTATAATCATAATTCGGTTATTCTTCTCTTCTAGTTGCTAGCCAAGAACATTAGCCTAGAGATTAAAACTCTTGTATTTAACCTCACTTAAGAATCATAAACCATCCGTCTACATTTCTGTGATTAAATGCAATTTATGACCTAGCAATACAATTCCGGTTCCTAAATTGACTAATACGGCTTTCAAGTATATTTCTATCAGGAAAGCACATCAAAACCCAATTTTCCCAAATCAAGTTAAGAACAATACGCTATTAATTCACAACTTTCCAATTTCGTGCTCTCTCGAGTGAAATCGGACTTTTTAGATGTACATTAATGTCGGCCACACACTAATGCAGTAGAAACAAGAATTAATAGAACAACATAGAAGAAGAAGATGAAAAACCATACAATTCAATAATCAGAATTCATCACCATTGTTCATAACCTCAGCAAGGAAGAGAATTAGCCACTCATTTGTGGATTAATCATCCTAAAACAAGTGTTAATCATACAAACAATTGATTGAAAGAAGAAAGAAAGAGAGAAAAACCCTTAGCTTTTTCGTCCCTCAACTGCCTGTAACCCACGTCCTTGCTCCACCAAGTCTGAATTAATTAAAAATAAGCCTAAGTGTTCTATTTATACTATTGGGAATTTTTCCCAGAATAACAAGCAACGTGTCACGGAGGCCAACGCGGAGCACTGCCTCCGTGACACAGCGTGGATGTGGACCCTCACTGGAAATCTGGGGTCCGGGAATATAGCCTCAATGTGGCACGACATGCAACGCGGAGGCTTGCCTCGGTGCCACGGAGCTATCATGAGGCTCCACTGGAATTTGACAATTAAATCTCCCTCCAGGCAGTGTGCCTCCGCGATGGTAGCGTGGCACGGCTCCATCACGGAGCCCCTTTGCATTGTGCAGTCCAATGTCTTTTTCGTGCTCGCATCCAAGTCCAACTCCGATATTGTTCCAACATGCATTTTAGCTCCTCAAAATCATGTTTTACCTACAAAACAATGCTAATCATGTTGGTTAGTATAAATTCACATTTTATTGCCAATTACATGAAAATGTATACACATTGCACAATAAACAAGGCGAAAATGATACGTTTGAGTATCACTTAGGCATATAAATCTCCCCAAGATCACCCGTCTTTCATGATCAGAGGCTTTTCAGACTACAAGTTGTACTCAACCGTCATGTATAGGTTATGTATTGTCTTTTCTCCGTAATTATAATGTGTTTACGTTTTCTTATGTTGGGTCCTCCCCTTAGGTGATTGAATTAGATGTACGCTCCTGTCATGGGTTGACTTAGGGTCTCTCGAGCTTCCTTGTCCCGTGTCTACGATCTGGGTAGATGTTCGGGTTGTGACAAACTTGGTATCAGAGCCATAGGTTTGGAGTGTCCTAGAGAGTCTTAAAGCTGCATTAAGTAGAGTTTTTTATGTGTGTGAAGCACCCCACATCTATGAAGAAGGGGCTACTAGATGTTTGGGAAATCTTTCCTTCTTTTATGATCTATGTCTTGCGATAAAGGTCCTCTACCGTCCTAATTCAAGCTATTCGCGTTTGAAAAATCATGCCTCCAAACAGAGTGGACATTAGAAGAAATGGTAACAATAATGACCGTGTGGGTGCAAATGGTCAAGAGAATCAGCCAACCCCACCCGTTTGCGAGGAGAATGAACCAGAGCCAGCTTCCCATGCTAAGTTTAGGGCAGCAATTTAGATGCTGGCACAAGCAATGACGGGCCAGGTTCAAAATCAGATAGTGGCGCATCACCCTCAGAATGGGAATGGGAGGTAGCCAGGGTGAGGGATTTCTTGAGGATGAGCCCTCCTCAGTTCACAAGGTCGAGAGTGGAAGAGGATCCCCATGATTTCATTAAGTAGATTATAAAGATCACCCAAGTTATGGGGGTGAATAATGGAGAGTTTGTTGACTGAACCTCCTATCAGCTCAAGGGGGTGGCTCATATTTGGCATAAGTAGTAGAGAGATGCCAGGGCAGTAGGTGCAGGCTCGATCAGTTGGGAAGAGTTACATGTGGCATTTTTGGATCGATTGTTTCCTCCGGATATGAGGGAGCTCAAAGTGGCCGAGTTTGTTAATTTGAAGCAGGGAAACATGTACGTTTATGAGTACGCATTAGAGTTCACTTGATTATCCAAGTATGCTCCAGAGTTGGTGGCGGATCAGAGGGCTCAGGTGAGTAGATTTTGTGCATGGAGTGGCAGATTACTTGGACAAGGATTTCTGGATTGCCATGCTTCATCGAGATATTGAATTTCCCCGTATTGTATTGCATGCAGAGGAGATGGAGTTGGTCTACCATAGGCAGAGGGAGGCCAAGAGGTCTAAGACCGATAGCTATGGGCTTTTTCAAGTCAGGTCAGGGGGTGGACCACGTCAGCAGTCCCACCACAGGTCTATCACTCCAGCTCCATCATTAGCCAGCACACCATCTAGGTTTCGAGGAGATCAGAGGAGCAGGGCTTCAGGCTCGAGGATCAAGGTAGCATGCAGGTGGAGCGCACTTTTCCAGCTTGTGTGAAGTACGGCAAGAATCATCCGGGGAGGTGATTAGTTGGCTCAGATGCATGTTTTGGGTGTGGACAACCCGAACACAGACTTAGGGTTGCCCCTCAGCTAGATCAGGTATCGGTGGGACCCGTGTGATAGTAGCCAGTTCTATCGCTCCAGCAGCACGTCCGCTCAGCAGGGTGCCTCTACTAGTTCAGAAGGCTGTCAGTGCAAAAATAGGTTTTATGCTCTAGTACCCCGCTAGGAGCAGGAGGCTTCTCCAGATGTGGTCACTGGTATGTTGCAAGTCTTCCTTATTGATGCTTATTCCTTGATAGATCCAGGAGCAACTTTTTCTTTTCTGACACCTTATATTGCTAGTAGTTTTGGAGATTAGCCCTGAAATCCTATCAAAACGGTTCTCAGTCTCTACTCCAGTCGGTAACTCGGTGGTAGCTAGGCGGGTGTATAGAGGTTGCCCCATCATAGTGTTGCATAAGGTTACCTCCGCTAACTTAGTAGAGTTAGCTATGACTGATTTTCACCTTATTTTAGGCATAAATTGGTTGTTTGCTTTTTATGCTTTGATTAATTGTAGAACCTAGTGAGTAGACTTCAGATTTTCAAGTGAGCCGGTCTGGGAGTGGAAGGGTAAGTCAGCTATACCAGCCAGTCGGTTTATATCATATCTTAAGGCCAGGAAAATGATTTCTAACGGCTTAATGTATCACCTAGTTAGGGTTAAGGATGTTGAGTCCGAGATCCCTACTATCCAGTCAGTTCCGATGGTGTGTGAGTATCTGGAGGTTTTTCCCGATGATTTTTCCAGGTGTTCCTCCAGAGAGGGAAATTGATTTCGACATTGATCTCTTACACGATACGCAACCCATCACTATTCATCCATATAGGATGGCTAAAGCCGAGCCAAAGGAGTTGAAGGATCAGTTGATGTACTTGCTAGATAAGGGCTTTATTAGACCAAGCAAGTCTCCATAGGGTGCACCGGTGTTATTTATTCGGAAGAAAGATGGTTCCCTTTGTATGTGTATTGATTACCGCCTATTGAACAAGGTCATCGTCAAGAATAGGTACCCCTTACATAGAATTTATGACTTGTTTGACTAGCTTCAGGGTTCCAGATGCTTCTCCAAGATAGATCTCAAGTTCGGGTATCACCAGCTTAATGTTCGGGAGAGTGACATCCTGAAATCGCTTTTAGGACTCGATATGGTCACTACGAATTTTTTGTTATGTCTTTTGGACTAACTAATGTCCCTGTAGCTTTCATCGACATGATGAACAGGGTGTTCCAACAATATCTAAACATGTTCATGATTGTGTTCATCGATGATATCCTTATATACTCTTATAGTGATGAGGAGCATGCCGCTCACTTGAGAGTAGTGCGTCAAACCCTCAAGGATCGTCAGTTGTATGCTAAGTTTAGAAAGTGTGAGTTTTGGCTGGCCTCTGTGGCATTCTTAGGCCATGTGGTATAGAGTTGGCATAAGGGTGGATTCTTAGAAAATTGAGGTGGTGAAAAGTTGGCCCAGACCGATGAATCCCTTAGAAATTCGGAGTTTCTTAGGCTTGGCAAACTACTATCGGAGATTCTTAGAGAGTTTCTCCTCAATTGCAGCCCCACGATCAGGTTGACCTAGAAAAAGTTAAAGTTCCTGTTGTCGGAGGCTTCTGAGAAAAGCTTCCAAGAGTTGAAGACTCAACTCACTTCAGCACCATTTTTGACCCTACCCGAGGGTACCGATGGTTTTGTAGTATATTTTTATTCTTCTAGAATCGGAATTGGGTGTGTGTTGATGCAACATGGGAAGGTGATAGCGTATGCCTCGAGATAGTTGAAAATCCCTGAGAAGAATTACCCGACACATGATCTTGAGTTGGCCGCAGTGGTGTTTGCATTGAAGATATAGCGGCATTACTTGTATGGAGTCCATGTGGATGTGTTTACGGACGACAAGATCTTGCAGTATGTGTTCATGCAGAAAGATCTCAATCTTCGACAGAGGAGGTTGTTGGAGATACTTAAGGACTATCATATGAGTGTTTTTTACCAATCAAATAAGGCTAATGAGGTCGAGGACGCACTTAGTAGGCTCTCTATAGAGAGTGTGTCCCACGTGTATGAGGGAAAGAAGGAGTTGGTTAAAGATATCCATCGACTTGCGAGGTTGGGAGTTAGATTGGTCGACTCGACCGATGGCGGCGTTGTTGTGTAAAACGGATCAGAATTGTCCTTGGTGGTAGATGTGAAAGCTAGGCAAGATGAGGATTTGATGTTAGTAAAGCTAAAGGAAGCCGTTCGGAGTCAAAAGGTGGAGGTTTTCTCTCAAGGGGGAGATGTGGTGCTATGATACCAGGGTCGTCTATGTTTTCCAAACGTAGTTGATTTAAGGGACTGAATATTAAATGAGGCACATGGATCTAGGTAGTCTCTCAATCCAGGTGCCACCAAGATGTATCATGATTTGCGGGAAATATATTGGTGGAATGGCATCAAGAAGGATGTTGCATAATTTGTAGCCAAGTGCCCTAAATGTCAGCAAGTGAAGGTCGAACATCAAAGGCTGGGAGATGTACTTCAGGATATTAGTATTCCTACTTTGGAGTGGGAAGAGATTAATATGGTTTTCGTTATAGGCCTACCTCGTAGTCGGCAACACTATGATTCCATTTGGGTGGTGGTCGACAAGTTAACCAAGGCTGCACACTTCCTACCGGTCAAAACCATAGATTCAGCAGATGATTATGCCAAATTGTATATTCGGGAGTTGGTTCGACTTCATGGAGTGCCCTTGTCTATTATATCAGATCGAGGTACTTAGTTTTGGCAGTCTTTTCAAAAAGGGCTTGGGACTCAAGTTAAGCTTAGCATAGCCTTTCATCCACAGACGGATTTCCATGCCGAATGAACAATCCAGACTCTAGTGGATATGTTGAGAGCATGTGTGATGGATTTTAAAGGTAGTTGGGATGATCATTTTCCTTTGATCGAATTTGCTTATAATAATAGCTATCACTTTAGTATCCAGATTGCACCGTTCGAGGTTCTTTATAGGAGGATGTGTATATCGCCCATCGGATGGTTTGAGGTTGGTGAGGCAGCTATGATAAGGCTTGATTCGGTTCATGAGGCCACGGCGAAGGTTCAGATGATAAGGGATAGGCTAATAACCACTCAGAGTCGTCAAAAGTCATATGTGGATATGAGAAGGAGAGATTTGGAGTTTGAGGTAGACGATTGGGTATTTCTAAAGGTATCTCCCATGAAGGGAGTCATGCGGTTTGGGAAGAAAGGAAAACTCAGTCCCCACTATGTTGGTCCCTACCAAGTTATGAAAAGGGTTGGTAAGGTAGAGTATGAGTTGGACTTGCCATCAGAGTTATCTTCAATTCATCCCGTCTTTCACATATCACTCTTGAAAAAGTGCTTAGGTGACCCATCTTTAGTTGTCACAATGGAATGAGTTGGTGTAGGAGATAGCTTCATTTATGAGGAAATGCCAGTTGCAATTTTGGATTGTCAGGTTCGAAGGCTGAGGAACAAAAATGTAGCTTCAGTTAAAGTTCTATGGAAAAATCGACATGTTGAAGCCGAAGTGGCTATGATGGATAAATACCCACATTTATTCTCTACTGGCTTAGTTTCAGTTTGAGGTATCAGCTTTGCCCTAAATCTCTAATTAGTTTCCATGTTAAGTTCATCTGCGCAAGATTGATTTATGTTATGATGGATGTATGTGATGTTTGAATTCAGTTCAGCTATGTATTTCTTTTCGGAGGTAGTCATTCCGTCAATTTTTGGTTTAAATAATATATATTTGGTATGATGAATGTAAGATTCTGAGTTTTCTGCTTGTTTCTAACATTCAAGGACGAATGTTCCTAGGGGGAGATAATGTTAAACCTCGAGAACTCAAAGATCGGTCTCGGGAGTCGAAATGGGGAAAAACTGAAATCTGGGTTAGAGGTGTAGAATGAGTTGTTGGACGACTCATGAGGAAAGCCCACGAGTCATCAGGTTACTCGTGGGGAGGCCTGCGAGAGTTGGAAAATATTTAAGGAAAAGGAGTCCCCACGGGCGTGGGAATGGCTCGTGGTCAGACACCACGAGTCATTAGGTCAACCGTGGCGAGAAGGTGTATAAAAATGGAAAAGACAAGGAAGTGTACTTCATGGAAGGAGACCACGATTTGTCATGTTAGACAATGAGTCGTGGTATGACTCGTTGGGTGAAATATGTATAAATTGGTATAAGGGAGATAGTGTACTCGATGAGCCAAGTAACGAGTCGTTTGGGCATGTCACAAGTCGTCAGGTCAGCCGTTAGGGTCACCTGGCAGTTAATTTCCTGCGAGTTAGTAAGGGCTTTTATGTAAATTCCTAAGATCCTAAGGCCTAAACTATGACGTTTTAGGTTATGAATAGGGAAATTGAAAGGGGTTAAGTTAAGTTTTCACTTCATTCATTCATGCATGCAAGGTAGGGGAAGTGGGAGAGTGATTCAAGCGTAGGACTCATCAATTCATTGCAATTTCTTCTTGGGTTATCAAGAGAAGTTAAGAACGTTACTCAAAGGTCAGTAAGGTTATCAATGGGTGATTTCTTCCACGCCCATGCCCCTCCTCTATGATTTTTACAAAAGTTTCATTGAAAACTCATGGAGTTTTGAAATTGATTTGTTTAAAATCTATTTTTTTGGGTAAGGGTTTTGTGAATTTAAAATCATATCATAATCTATGGGTTTTAATCAGCTTGTGTGATTTAAATTAATTATAATACTATTGATTTGGAAGTTCTATGTACTTAAGCCTTAATAGTCATGCCCCATGGTGAATTGATTTATGATCTAATTACCCATTGATGATATTTATACTCACAACATGAATTATGTTTTAAATCATCAATTTATTATGTTATCCATTATGAATTTATGAAATTCAAGCTATATGCATGATTTACGAGTATGTATGAGCCTTATGAATCATGAAATATGTTTTGGCCGACTCATGGGCCTTATGTCATGGCTAGTTTATGTGTGTACAAGTATGCTTATTATTTTCAAGATTTAACTATCCCATGAATTCATGCATGTTATACTATGAGAACTATATATGTTATGGGAGTAGTATCGAACACTGAGTATCCCCTTAGGCCAGCGTTTAAATCATGCAAGGTTCCAGTGACAAATGATGTTAAAATCTAGGGTTAGAAGGCATACAATAAAATTTATGTCAGAAACATGAAAATCATATGCTAGGATTATATAAACTTGAAAAAAGAACTGAAATTAGGGAACATTCATATGATGTCTCAAAAAGCCCTAATTGTAACTACTTCACGGCTAAGAATAGAGAAGGTTTTCTGAAAATAATTTAGGGGCACAAGGATGAAAGGAATCCTCTTGTTGAATCCTTACATATCTGAAAGAAAAACCCTGTGAAGAAGCCTTGAAATCTAAGAAGACTTGGGATGCCCTAGTTCTAGTTCTTGAGAGGTTGTTTGGAAGTTCTACGCTTTGATTTTGTGAAGATGATAGTTAGAAAATTAGGCAAACCATCTACTCCCCCCAAATCCATTGATATCCCCTAAAAACATTATATTTTAGGAGTTAGGAGTTTAGGATTTTACGAAAACAGCCTTTATGACTCGACTAGAAAATCACTCGACAGACATGACTATCACACAACAACCTGTTACTCTACTTGATGGGTCATTAGTCCAACCATTACCACTAAAGGAAAATTTCAAAATTGTGATATTCTCTTGAAACCTCCACTTAAGATTCATCATCACACTTAACAAATCCTTGATGAGTTTGTAATTTACCAACTCATTAGGCTCTTTAGCCTGTGCTTTGGCTATGTTTTCAATTCATCTGGAAAGATTTTATGCCTTTTATTTTGATTTTGCTGGTATGGATCAAAAAAAAGGCAAAGGAATTGAACAAAAAGAAAATGCTGTACGCAGAAAACTTGCGCTTTGCACGATCTACACCTATGAAACACAAGCCAAATGCAAGAGTGCACTAGGCTGATGCTGAAGATCACCTACATTTTGCAGGTGTAATCGCAGGACACATCCAAGTCCCTCTGACCTAGTGCAGTGAGTCAACTGCGCCTCATGGATGGGCACTTGTGAAACACAAGTGCCGTGCAAGTGATGCCATGTAGAAAAGGGTAAAATGGTCCAGCTCTGGCACAAAGACATTTTAGAAGCTTCTAAGTGTAAAATGGGGATCTGTGTAGCATAAAGAAACGCAAATTTCCCTATTTTGTAAACACTTTCATTTTTTTAAAAAAGAGTACTTTTTAATTAGCTAAGTTTGGAATAGAGAGAATTATAGAGAGAAGTAAGAGATATTCTTCTTCTTCTTCTTCTAAAATTTTTTAGGGAAAGAATTCTCCATTAAAGTATACAATTGATGCTCAAATTTACTATTCAATTATGAATGTGAATGAATATCTTATTGATTTTATTCTCCAATATACATTCACGAGTAGAAAATTTGATTGCTAGAGGTGTGTGCTTGATGTTGGTTTAGATTAGATTTGTTGTTATTAATTTAGTCTTAGAGTCACTTATTATGCAGGAATCTAATGCTTTCTCTACGTTTTAATGAAAATATTTATGGTTGCAAACATAGATTCTATTTACTTATCTTGCTTTTGCTTGAAAAGTAAAGTAGGTTATGGGTGAGAAAGCATTAGTATGGATTTGAGTTTTGAAAATGTGGTGTTAGGCTAGAAATAGACAAAACCCATTTTCCTAACTCAATTTAAGGATTAAGGATAGAAATAGATTAATTCTTGCGTAAGCCAATATGGGTAATGTGTTAATTGAACAAGGGGTTTGAAAGAACCCAAGTAGAATATGGTCAAGTAGTAGAAAGACATCAGGTATGCACTTTTCATGGATATTCATGTTAGTAGTTGATTTTTGAGACTTGTTGATTAACCCTAATCCTATCGATGCCCCACCAATAGAACATCTCTGGTACTTTCTCTCATTTTTACTTCAAGGTGCATTACTTTATTTTGATATTGAGTAAAATCATGTACTGTTCTCATTTCCCCCAACATTTATTTTATGTATTATGATACAATGATTCTAACTAGTTTAGGTTGACATAGAACATTAGTAGTGAGAGCCCTATTCCCTGTGGATTCGACCCCGACTCATAATGTATGGTAAATTATATTGCGAATGATCATGTGAAATCTCTCCTAGCGAGAACTAGATTGGGACGTTATCAATTTTTGCGTCGTTGCTGGGGAATAGGCATTGATAGCCTAGAGTTGTTGTTAATTCGAACTATTTAAGCATCTTGTGTATATTTACATTTGTTGTTTTCGCTGCTTGTTAGGTTGGATTTAATGACGCAAGACTCGCAAGAAAGTTGTAATATTTCCAAACCATGGGTTGCTTGATGGAGTTCTTCTCCAAAGCTTCTATCACTAACTTAACTCTATAAATAAGTCAGTGGCCAATAATCATGCTAGTGGGTCCTTGATGGATCAAACATATGGATTGTCCAAAGCACTTTTAGATGGGATGACCAACACGAACCGAGCATGGAATACTAAGGACACTGAGGTGTCCCCAAGTGGTGCAAGTACAAGCCTTGTAACTGTGGAGATGAGGAAATATAATAAAGAAAGGGGTGGGACCTTGACGAAAATGATGACCCACCTTGAGCTATTGACTAAGAATATGATGGGGGCTGGTGCCAAAAGTGTAAATTCACTTTGAACCCAAGGCCACATACAATATGAAGGGAAGGCTTCACCTCCACGATATGAAGAAGAATGTCAATATTTGGCCGGTCAAGTGGGGGGTTCTCGTCAGGGATATCAAGGTGCCAACCAAGGCACTTGGTGTCCTCGTGATCAAAATAAAGGTTGGAAGAATCAGGATAGTGAAGGATTGAATAATAGGAATGAGAGATAGGGAAATCATGAACCAAATCTTGGAGGGAAGTAATGTTACACCCCATATGTTTCTATCATTTAACGGACGTGTGCGTAAATATGTTGAGAGTTTTGAAGTATGAGGCATGCGAGGAAGGGCTCGGGAGATGAATATATGACCATGGCATTGAGCGAGCAGGAGGCCGAGGCTGGAGGCCAGGAGCACTGGGTACCGCACCGCGCCAGCCAGCCAAGCACCATGACCGACGTGTCGTGCTTCTTGGCCCGTGCGATGGCCGACGTGTCGTGTCCCTAGGCCACTGATCCCTCACCGATATATATGTGATCATGTGCTAAATGTTTTCATTCAAAACATTTCCCCTCGGCTGAAGAAGAGAGAGTAGCTTGGGTTTCTTTCGGTTTCCGTCAAATTACGCGTTTAAACTCCATCCAAATGAAAATTCATCTTCAATAACAAGTTCTAGGCCTACAAGGAACATCCATGTGGAGTTATTTCTTGAAAATTCGGTCGGAGTACAGCAGTCCCGCCGAGTGAAAGTTGTTAGAATCACTTTTAATTGACCTCTAAGCGGCTACAGGTGATAGGTAAGCATTTATACCTTCTAAATTCTCGAGAAATTGTGAGTTTTCAGCCGAATTAAATGGAGTTGAATTATAGTTAATATTATTGAAATATATCATTGGTTGTTGAGTCTTGGTATTGAAAATAGCCTTATTTTCTCAGTGTAAAGGCTGTAATTGAGTGGAATAGTCGGATATAGGTTGGAAATAATTGGATAAATAGGAAACAACATACGAGGTATGTTAAGGCTAATAACTTCGGCAAATTATTTTTGTTGTCTAGTAATACGACCTACATCCTTGTAAGAAAACCATAAGCATGTATGTTGTGATTAGCTGCTACAATTGGCTTGAGATTAACGTTTGCTATTTCAGTTGGGACTGGCCCCACTTATTATAGCCTTCCGTCGACCAACCTCAGGGTTACTAGCTGTGTCATCGCCTATGGTGATATAGATCGCTCAGAGGAGCTATATCTTGTCTAACAGGACTATATTCAGGCCTATAAGCCCATATTATAGTCCATCCACAAATGGGCTTCTACGTTTATGATGTATCGGCATCACTAACCCTTCGTCGAACCTTGTGTGGCCAAGGTGCAGTTACAGGAGTCCAACGGGCTCAGACACTGCAATAGTAGCCTAGCGGGCTAAGTTGCAGACTCATAGGTCAGGTAGGTTGGCTATAGTTACCAGTTGACTTATATTGAGCATGCCAAGGGTATATATATTGAAGCGTACTTTCCAGGGCTTATGGGAGCCAAGTAAGGTTCTTGTCTGTATTACTTGTTATGAATACTTCATGTTGTGACATTATTCAGGTTATAACCCTTATGCTTTCTATCATTACTTTTAGTTCTTTTATCAGTTCCATTCAGTCATTTTAATTACTTCCTTACATATTCAGTACATATTGTACTGATGCCCATCATTGGGGCACTGCATACTTGCCTGTAGGTGCGGATAGACGTGGTTCGGGACCTTCTTATCTATTAGCCAGAGTTAGCAGTGCAATCAGCTCCTTTTCTCCCGAGACAATAGTTAGAAACATTTGCTCTCTTTGTTGTTGTCACGACCTGAATGGAGGCCCGAATGGTGACACGGGACAAGGAGGCCTGAGAGACCCCAAGTCGACCCTTGGCATAAGCATATATATAACTCAATCAAGAACGAAATAATCATCAATACAATTATAGAGGAAATCTAACTTGAATATTACATCAGAATATAAATTCCGAAGCTGAATACATACATATGTTTGAATAGCCTCTAATCATGACGTGTTGATGGGACAAGACGCCAACTAATTCGACAAGATGAAACTAATATACATAAAGAAAAGATGGATAGTCCATCCCTTAAATGATGAGGACTCACCAATAAAATAACTATGATATGCTGACTAAGAGTGGGGTTGAAGCTGAGAGCCAGGTCCTGTATCATGAAACGATACATCATAGAAGGATTGGGTCAGTACGTGGAATGTACCGAGTATGCAATGTAAGTAAAACCGCTAATGTAAGTAAAATCACTTAAAGACAATGCATTAAATAAAACATAACATCATAAAAACTGAGAGTAGGACTTGCATGCATTCTTTTTGAGATCATGACCTCTTCATAACATGATATAACCTCTCTTGAAACATCATAACACAATCGATTGACTCAAAGCTAAATTCTGACATTTATAATTAAAAGTTGAACATTGAGCCAAACCTGCTTTAGAAGATGCATTTACATAAATCTCATAAGTAAAGAATATGCATATCTGAAATCATGAGGAACAATGGGAGACTCGTCTTTTAACTAACATACCACGATAGAGCTTATGTGGTCCCAACTATTACACTTAAGTAGGCAGAGCCATCCAAAACCTTGCCAAGGCTAAGGACGCTACCATGATATCGATATCAAGATAAAGGCCCATTCGGGCAAGGGAAGCTCACAAGGGAGGTCCCAAATCATATAATTTATTCAACCTATGTTGGCACATAGTTCTGAGCCATAGAGTGATCGACCCATAGCCTACTCGGTGCTAGACAATACTCCCAAAAACATACATATGCTCTACATCGTATGTAACGAAGCTCAAAATCGTCTATTGACGAAGCTCAATAATCAAATACATCTCAAAAACGAAATCATGCATATGAGAAGCTTTAGTTCAAAACATACCACAAGCTGAAAACATACGTGGGAGCCTTTGCTCCAAAACCATGTCGTAAGCTATGCATAGGAACACTTAACTCAAAATATACCACAAGATAAAATGTAAATATGGGAGTCTTCACTCCAAAATAATGTAGTAAGCTTAGTTCAAGAAAATCATCATTGAAACTTAACATGTAGGCATTGCCCAAAGATTTATCATACTTAGAAATACTCAATTCTCATTGAAATCATAATTATATATATGGAAAGCTTTAAATCATGCTTTTCCTCATAAGATCTCATCATTATCACACATACTTCGCAAATATCACTTTTCATGATCATCTCATCAATAGGCTTCAAAATTCATAAGGCTAGAAACATAATTTTAATTGAAATCATTATAAAGTTTGCCCATGTTTCAAAATTCCATAATAAAATCATAATCAATTCATACCCATGTGTAGAAATAGATAATTCATGCATTTGGTTAAAAACCCATAGATCAATCATAGAATTTCATACTTTTTAGAGAGGGATTGGGCATGGGTGTGGACGAAACCACCCATTCATAATGCTACATACCTGATGAAGACTGAATCTTACTCTCCCTTGAATTCCTAAAAAGGAATTGAAAGAAATTGAAGAAGAAAACCTTGAATCACCCTTTGATCACCTTTCTATCACTCTTCTATTCTCTTGCATGCATGAATGAAGACTTTAGGATAGTTTCCCCCTCTAAAACCCACCTTTCATAGGCTTAAACGACGTAGTTTAGACTTTAGGAACTTACAAATTACAAAAAGACCCTTACTAATTTTGCAGAAAATAACTACCAGTTGGTCCTAACGGATGATCTGATGACTCTTTGCTAGAGGGAACGACTCGTTTTATAAATCGTCAAGTGAATTGCCTTATTTGTTTTCCTAGGCTCGTAAAGTGTCACTTCACGGCTCATGATGGGTGACCAGGACTCGTGGTCACCACTCGTTAAGTACACTGCCTAACTTTACTTTCTCCACTTATTTTCCCTCCCTGGGGCTGACCCAATGCCTCATGGGTCCTGACCATGAGTTGTGGTCTCACCCGTGGAGTCTCAACTCTTCCAGAACTTCTTCTCAAAACCTAGGCCTTCCCCACAAGTCATTTGACGACTCATGGGCTGTCCTCACGAGTCGTGAGACGACTCGTCCTGAGGCTGCAACAATAATTTCCACTTTTTCTCCGTTTCAACACCCTATTATTTTTTTATTATACTTTTTTTAGAAAATTATAAATAGGAAGAAAACTTTTACTCATTTACTTTTTAATATTTTTTAGTACGTTCTATATGTTTATGTGTCTTATTCATTAATATTAAGTATGTCTTAAATTAGTTAATTCATTCTTTTAGCTAAATGTATGTGATCGTTGGGATTCTGGGGTATAACAGTTTTACAATTTTGGGTAGGTCGGGGCCCTATCCCGATCATTAATCCACTCTTAGAGACTTGTAAGCTATAGTTTCTCAGTTGTTGGTTGTTTCTAGTCGTGTGGGGCTTATGTATGATATATTTTGTGTGTTGTCTATGTGAGGCCTAGTTTATTTCGTTATTGGCAGCATTCTGAGCTATAGTGTGAATGTTGTTCGGTGTATTTCACAATTACACGCAAGTGCACGTGGTCAAACAAGTAGTAAAATGGCTTAAGTAAGCCAAGTATCGATCCCACAGGGACTGAACCAAGGTAATAATCGAATTAACTGTTAATGAACTCTAACTCTAAAAATGCAGCCAACAGTTTAAAGAAGATTTTGAAGAGTTTGTTTCTTAATTCATACTAATCTAAAAGACAATTATAAAGTGAGTCTGAACTATAGTAATGAGCAAGCTGAGGCTAAAACTAACATGTAGGGAAGTAATGTATTGATACAATTTGGTTAATATTTCCTTCGGTTGCTAGTCAAGAATTATTGCCTATGGAGAGAAACTTTCGTATTCTACCCAACTTAAGAATCATGAACCTTCAACCTACATTTCTGTGATAAAAGAATTTCATGTTCTAGCCAAACGAAACCGATTCCTTAATTGACTAATACGACTTTCAGATATATTTCTATATTGAAGGTAAATCAATTCTCAATTTTCCCAAACTGAGACGAGATCATATCCTACCAATTCACAACTTTCCAATTTCTTTCTCTTTTAAGATAAAATTGGATTTTTTAGATATACATTAACATTGGCCAGATATTAATGCAGTAAGAACAAGAATTGATAGAACAACCATAGAAGAAAAGATGAAAAACCAAAATGATAACCAATTACATTCCACTACAAATGTTCTTAACCTCAACAAGAAGTGAATTTAGCCACTCATTTGTGGATTAAACATCATCAAGTGAGTATAAATCATACACACAATTGAAATAAAGGAGAAAGAGTTAGAGAACAACCCTAAGATTTTCGTCCCCTCAACTGCCTGTAACCCACGTTTTTGCTCAACTAAGTTAGAATAATTAAAAATAAACCTAAGTGTGCTATTTATACTAGTGGAAATTTTTCCCGGAAAACAAGCAACGTGTCACGGAGTGCATCGCGGAGCACTGCCTCCGTGACACGGCGCAAACGCGGACCCTCACTGGAATTTCATGTTCCAGGTAAATATGGCCAACGTTCCACGACATGCAACGTAGGGCTTGGCCAACGTGCCACGGCCCCGACGCGAACCTTCACTGGAATTTGTCCAAGTAACCCACCCGAGGCAGACTGCCTCCGCTCTGGCAGCGTGACACGGCTCCATCGCAGAGCCCCTTTATTTGCTGCTTGTCCTTGACCTTTTCCACTGCTCGCTTCTGAGTCCATTCCCTATTTTCACCAACATGCAACTTAGCTTCCTAAAATTACAGTTTTCTTGCAAAACAACACTAGTCATGTTGGTTAGTATAAATTCACATTTTAACTACAAATCACATGAGAATGTACAAATAACGATAGATAAACAAGACGAAATAGAGCATTTGAGCATCACTTGGGTATATAATTCTGCCCAAGATCACTTACCCCACACTTAAAACCTTGTTCGTCCTCGAACAATAATCTCATATCTCATGCAATTGACACCCACATATAGCTACTTTGGCTCGACAATTCAAGCTACGGTTATACTGATTATTTAATATGGCAAATCATCAAGAAAACATGCATAGTCTCATAAACACACTGACATTCACCACATTAAGACCTTCTAGACTCAAGAATCGACTCGCGATCTCGGCAAACTCATGCAAATCAGGTTATCAAGATATCCGACACAAAATTCAATCTCTCATCAAGCATGTGCCCTCAGAACACAAGAGAATTACCCCTTTTCCGATCATATGATTGCCAAAGCACTACATGTAGGGGTATATAAACACGATTTCTCTCTCTCTCCCAAAGAATTCAAATGCATCATGTCATGAACCATAGGCTTGCCTCTAGTGTATTACTCCACTAATAGAAGGAAGTGTGATGTAAGATCACGTAGTACTTGAAGGGTTGTAATGTAAGCTAAGGAACTAGTAAATACTGGGCTAACCAATAATAGCAACTAGCCTCCTTAAGCGCTTTTCAATACATCCCACCATCATTATGAGCATTGTTTCTTCCTTCATCCTCCCATTCTTGAAGTCTTTCTTTATTTTTGTTCCCATTTATTTAAGAACACTCTACTTACTACAAAGATTAGTTACACATCTTCATTTTATTTATATTCGGCAAGTGCACCCTTGACCTTATCTTCACTTTCACCACTTCTGCTTTTCCTTTCTTTTTCACACTTTTCACTCCTTGACACTGTGGGAAAATTATTTTTTTCTTGAGCGCTTAAGAGTTTTGGATTAGATTCACGGCTAATGAAAGAAAAAGGATTAATCTTATGTTGTAGCTATCAAAGAATAGGCTCAAGGCTCAATGGGGCTAACTAGGATTAAATATTCAAGGTAGGTAAAGTGAGGGATAACATTTAGGTTCATTCAAAGAAATGCCTAAATCATCTCCTACAATTCACATCCTTCATTTCATTTTATATACACACTAGGAAAGTTCTAGACATTCCACAATAGCACGGAATATTCGAAAAATTTAAACTCACAGCAAATGCTCAATTCAAGACACATTCCACAGACTCTTAACTCAGCTAATCACAAGAATTCAAAATTAAGCTTCAATCACATTGAGTCAAATTCAAGAGCCTAAGTGTCTCACACAAACTAATACACTTCTTACATGCTTCAACACTAACCACACTTGTATCTTACAATCATGCATAGCACATAACAAGAACATCAAGCCATCAATTAGCTACGGGTTCAAAAACCAACCTACAGACTAATTTTTCCTCAAGATGGTCGTCATCCATCCATTGTCGGAAATAGTCTCTAACTATGAATACAAACATTACATACATAAAAAAGAATTTTTTTTTCTTCGGTTCAAAGACCCCTCGTCGAAAAAGAACCGAAAAGAAAAACCAACGGGTGATGAAGTCATGCTTGACTCACAAAAAAAAATTCTTTTTTTTTCAAATATTTCTCACAAGCATTACATTCACCAAAAATCGTTAAGCACAAAAATTTTAAAATTTTTCTCACCCCACATTTGAATCATGTTATGCCCCCATAGCATAACCTTAACATTTAAAGAGGGTGAGAAATACTCCCTGAGGCCTTTAGGCCTAGCTAACAACATGCTTTTCTTCAACTTTGCACAAGTGGGTGTTCGACCCCAAACTTTTTCTCTTCCATGCTTGTTAGCTTCCTCCTCCACGGGTACTTTAACTTCCCCTACATCTGTGCTTAACTTTCAACCAAAACAACACAAGATGAAAAATAAATAAAATCAACTTAAATGCAAGAAATTAAAATGGTACCCATGGTACCCTTGGGTTGTCTCCCAAGCAGCGCCTAATTTTACGTCACGGCACGGCGTATCAAGTTTCACCACTTTTTCCTCCACCTTGAGGATATGAATCTCACCCCTAATTTCTTCTCTAATTTCCTCTTATGCTCTAGGGGTGGTGGCGAAAAATTGTAAGGACCAAGCAGTAGATGTTGCCTTTTGAACTTATTGGCCCTTAAGTAAGCGAAGTCATTTTGTCTCTCCGAGTCAGCAAATTTTAAAATATATGGGGCTTGGTCCTCCTCTAGACATTTCTCTATAAGCTTGGAAGACTCTATTTCTCGGTTGTCAACCAAACTTAATGTCGAAAAATGCTTCGAGTGTGGTGAAATACACCTCAACTCTGAAACTGCATTTTGCTTGACCTCCTTACTTGTATACACTGTCTCAGCATCGACATCTATCTCTCCATTAATGTCAACTGGGGGATACTCTCTCTCTTCTTTCATGAATGGATTTTCTATAAGTGTGAGCCCATCACGGGGACACTCAAGAGATTCTAAATGTTGGGCTTCATCGAAAAATTCACCCTTGTCTTCTTCTTGTAGTTCCTCTTGAGTATCGTCTAAAATCATTACCTGCAATTTACCACAAGCTTCAGCCTCAGCCATCATCTCCATGATCTTGACGCTCATCCTTTCTAGAGCCTATCCATTCTCTTCTTTCTGAATTCTCAATGCTTCCATCTCCTCCTTCATTGCTTCTGTTTGCTCAAGGAGCTGTTTCAGCATGTCTTCTATTCGAGCTTGGCGTCCCAAGTCCTCATTTTCATCATGCCTATATTCAGCAAAAACAATAGAAGTATCATAGTAGGGGCTTGGGGGAGGGGAGTATTCATTCGGACAGCCATCCCAATGGCCATCTTGACCACCACATATATTGCATGTGTTATAGTGTTGCCACAAGTGAGGTCCTCCGCAATTCAGACAAGATTCGCCAAAATATGAGTATCCACCATTTAAACCATTTGTATTCCATGATGTCATGTCAATAAAGTTATCCAAAAAAATCAAAAAGAATTAAAACAAATATCTACAATTTTTATTTTTATTTTTATTTTTCTTTCACAAATAAGACTAACACAAGCATTCTATACCTGCAAGAGAAAGGCTAAAACCAAGTTGTCAGCACTTAAATAGAATTTGTAAACTAACATTAAGAAAATAATCTTACCAATTGCCAGTCCCCGGCAACGGCGCCAAAAACTTGTTCTTTGTATTTCACAACTACACGCAAGTGCACGTGGTCAAACAAGTAGTAAAATGGCTTAAGTAAGCCAAGTATCGATCCCACAGGGACTGAACCAAGGTAATAATCGAATTAACTGTTAATGAACTCTAACTCTAAAATTGCAGACAACAGTTTAAAGAAGATTTTGAAGAGTTTGTTTCCTAATTTATACTAATCTAAAACACAATTATGAAGTGAGTCTGAACTATAGTAATGAGCAAGCTGAGGCTAAAACGAACATGCAGGGAAGTAATGTATTGATACAATTCGGTTAATATTTCCTTTGGTTGCTAGTCAAGAATTATTGCCTATGGAGAGAAACTTTCGTATTCTACCCAACTTAAGAATCATGAACCTTCAACCTACATTTCTATGATAAAAGAATTTCATGTTCTAGCCATACGAAACCGATTCCTTAATTGACTAATACGACTTTCAGATATATTTCTATTCTGAAGGTAAATCAATTATCAATTTTCCCAAACTAAGAAGAGATCACATCCTACCACTTTACAGCTTTCCAATTTCTTTCTCTTTCAAGATAAAATTGAATTTTTTAGATATACATTAACATCGGCCAGACATTAATGCAGTAAGAACAAGAATTGATAGAACAACCATGGAAGAAAAGATGAAAAACCAAAATGATCAACAATTACATTCCACTACAAATATTCTTAACCTCAGCAAGAAGTGAATTTAGCAACTCATTTATGGATTAAACATCATCAAATGAGTATAAATCATACACACAATTGAAATAAAGGAGAAAGAGTTAGAGAAGAACCCTAAGATTTTCGTCCCCTCAACTGCCTGTAACCCATGTTCTTGCTCAACTAAGTCAGAATAATTAAAAATAAACCTAAGTGTGCTATTTATACTAGTGGGAATTTTTCCCGGAATAACAAGCAACGTGTCACGGAGTGCATCGAGGAGCACTGCCTCCATGACATGGTGCAAATGTGGACCCTCACTGGAATTTCATGTTCCAGGTAAATATGGCCAACGTGCCACGTCATGCAACATGGGGCTTGGCCAACGTGCCACGGCCCCGACGCGGACCTTCACTGGAATTTGTCCAAGTAACCCACTCGAGGCAGACTGCCTCCGCGATGGTAGCGTGACACGGCTCCATCGCGGAGCCCCTTTATTTGTTGCTTGTCCTTGGCCCTTTCCACTGCTTACTTCCGAGTCCATTCCCAATTTTCACCAACATGCAACTTAGCTTCCTAAAATTACATTTTTCCTGCAAAACAACACTAATCATGTTGGTTAGTATAAATCCACATTTTAACTACAAATCACATGAGAATGTACAAATAACGTTAGATAAACAAGACGAAATAGAGCATTTGAGAATCACTTGGGCATATAATTCTGCCTAAGATCAAATGTGACGTCTTGTTTTCATTTTGTTATAATTAGATAACATGGTGGTCTTGTCACCCCACATTGGATCCTTTTTTTTACTTTGCTGGGTTAGCTGTTTCCTTTTACTGGTTTACTGCATGGCCTTGTCGGCCCGAGGCTATATTTACAGTTGTGATATAACAGTTTTTTTCATTATTTTGAGTTGCTGGCTGGCATCAGAGGTTCTTATAACCAGCCGGGTCAGCCCAGGTCCCAGTTTGGCATTATGTTCCAGTCATGCTTCCTAAGATGGGGCGTGACAAACTTGGTATCAGAGCAACATCGCATTATAGAAAGTTTACAAGCCGTATCTAGTAAAGTCTTGTCTTTGGATTTGTTGCGCACCACATTCTACAGGCAGGAAGGTACGAGGCATAATTGTGTGGTTACCCTCCTTTCTTCTCCAGTCGTGCTCTAGAGTTATGTCGTATAGGGTTAATCCCTAAGCTTATGTTATTCTACTTATTTACAGAGAAAATGTCCGGCGCACGACAAACCACGACTTGTTAAGAGCTAGATATTGCGGCAAGAGAAGGCACTAGCAGGGTGCTCCAGTTAGAGTCGGGCCAATCTAAGGGCGATAGGGAGACTTCATCCCGGTCTCCCAGCATTCTCTGCCATGCTAGGATCCCCCAAGGAAGTAGATATATCAGCACTAGCCCCAGCAATCCTTATATCTATACCATCAGATCAGGAGGTTAGGAGCGTTATTTATATGCTGACTTAGAAGGTGGTCACCCAGCGTCAGCCCGTGGTACCAATTGTTGTTGAATAAACTAGAGGACCTAGAAGTTCGAGGGTCTAAGAGTTTCTTTCTCAGAGTCCTCCACAATTCATGGGGACAGACCACGGGGAGGATCCTCAAGACTTTCTAGATCAGTTAAAGCGAATATTCAGGGTAATTCATACTACAACCGCAGACACAGTCGAGTTGGCAATATTTCGACTACAAGACATAGCGGTGTTATGGTATTAGTTTTGGGAAACATCCCGAGGTAGAGACGTACCCCCTCTGACTTGGTCCACTTTTTCAGATGCCTTCATAGATCACTACTTGACGCGAGAAATCCGACAAACTCGGGTGGATCAGTTCCTACACCTAGAATAGGGTACGATGAGCATTTGAGAGTATGCAATGAGGTTTGACTCTTTGGCCCAATATGCGCTAGCCTTTGTGGATACCATGCTAGCTAGGGTACATCGGTTCATCATGGGGTATGTGGAAACCTGTGTTACAGATACCTTATAGGAGGATATGGACATTGCCCGTGTTCATGCTTTCACTCAAAATATCAAAGGGATTAGATGACGTTAGCATGAGGTAGAAAGGGAGACTCAGGAGCAGCGCCAAAGGGCCAGGACCACTGACATACAAATAGAATTTAAGGATGGACCCAGGCCACGACTATTAGGTAGGCCAACCATACTTTCCCCTCAACAACAGCAGAATAGTATATCAGATCTTCGTGGATAGTCATGTGCCGGCGAGAGCTCGCGAGCATCAGGTTCCTAGCAGCAGAGGGGATCAGATCAAAGTAGGCCCAGTATACCACGTTGTACCATTTGCAGTCGATAGCATTTTGGGAGGTGCAGATGCAGCTCCACTACATGTTATACTTACGGACAATAGGGCCATATGATGAGAGATTGTCTGACAAGAAATTAGGGTGACCAAGACCAGCAGAACAGGTCCATAGCAGGATCACATACTCCAACACCTTCAGCAGGGCGCAGACCCTCAGCTCCGTCCAATAGAGGCCGAGGTAGATCAGGGGCATCTAGTTCTGGTATTGGTCCGAATCAGACTTATGATTTACCAGGGTGATAGGAGTAAGAGTCGTCACCAAATGTTGTGACAAGTATGTTGGACGTTTTCTCACATTTAGTTTATGCTTTGATAGACCCAGGCTCCACTTTGTCCTATCTTACTCCGTAGTGGGTCGAGAGTTTGGTATAACACCGGAATTGCTTCAACTACTATTTCGGTGTCTACACCCGTTGGTACTCTATTGTTGCTAAGAGAATTTAACGGGATTGTACAATAGAGATTGTGAGTCTCCAAACATTAGCAGATGTAGTGGAGCTAGAAATAATTGATTTTGATGTAATTATGGGTATGGATTGGCTAACTCCATGTTATTCCAATGTGGAGTGTTGAACCAGGACCATCTAATTCACTTTCCAGGGGAGGTAGTGCGAGAATTCAAAGGCAATGCAACTACCCAAAAGGTAGGTTCATATCCTATCTTCGGGCAAGAAAGTTGATAGCAAAGGGCTATATTTACCATATTGTTAGGGTTAGGGATATGCATGGTGAATCCCCGACACTTCAATCCATCCCAGTGGTTAGTGTGTTTCCAAATGTGTTTCCAGATTAGCTCCCTGATATTCCCCTAGAGCATGAGATTAATTTCTCTATCGACATGTTGGCTGGCACGCAACCTATATCTATCCCTCCATATAAAATGGCTCCTACCGAGCTGAAGTCATTGAAAGAACAGTTGAAAGATTTTCTAGATTAGGGCTTTATCAGGCCGAGTGCTTCATTGTAGGGTGCACCAGTTCTGTTTGTAAGGACGAAAGATGGCTCCCTATTAATGTATATAGATTATCAGTAGTTGAATAAAGTTACTATCAAGAATGAATATCCTTTTCCTAGGATAGATGATTTGTTTGATCAGCTGCAAAGGGTGAAATATTTCTCCAAATTGACTTAAGGTGCACGTATCATCAAGTGCTGGTCCGGGAAAAAGATATTTCGAAGAAAACCTTTAGGACCAGGTAAAGTCATCTTGAATTCTTGGTCATGTCCTTTGGATTGACGAATTCCCCAGTAGTGTTTATGGATCTGATGAACAACATCTTCAAACTGTATTAAGATCTATTTGTGATAGTGTTTATTAATGATATTTTGGGATTTCCCATTTGAAAGCTGAACACAGAAATCATCTGCGAATACTACTCCAGATCCTCAGGGACTTCCGGTTATATGTGAAGGTCTCAAAATGTAAGTTCTGATTGAACTCCGTAGCTTTCTTGGGCCATATTATATCAGATGCAGGTATCCAGGTTGACTCCTAAAAAATCGAGGCCGTAAAGACGTGGCCTAGACCTATGACTCCAACTGAGGTTCTTAGTTTCCTAGGGTTATCTGGGTATTACCAAAGGTTCATGGATGGATTTTCTGCCTTATCAGCACCATAGACAAGGTTAACTCAGAAGGCAGCTAAATTTCACTGGACCAAGGCATGTGAGCAATGTTTTCAGGAGCTGAAAAATAGATTGACATTGTCACCACTATTGTCCTTACCGAAAGGTTCAGAGGGCTATATTGTATATTGTGACTTTTCAGGCGTTGGGTTAGGGTGTGTTCTAATACAACACGACAAGGTGATTGCACATGCTTCGAGGAAGATAAGAAAGCATGAAAAGAACTACCCTACCCATGATTTAGAGTTAGCAACAATGGTTCATGCCTTGAAAATATGGAGGAATTACTTGTATGGTGTACATGTGGACATCTTTACTAATCATAAAAGCCTCTAGTATATCTTCACGCTGAAAGAGTTGAATTTTCAGCAGCGTCGTTGGTTGGAGTTGTTGAAAGACTACAATGTGAATATCGTATATCACCTGGGGAAAGCTAATATCATAGAAGATGCCTTAGCCGCTGATCCATGGGCAGTTTAGCATATTTGAGGCCAGAACAGCGAGGAATGACTTAAGAGCTGCGCCAGTTGGAGAATTTAGATGTTCGCGTAGTGGATTTGCTTTTCAGGCTTATGTATGTGTTAGCTTCGGATGCATATCCTGATGTTATGATGAGTTAGGCTTCCGTTGAATTATACTAAAGATTTTATTCAGTTTATTGAATGAGTTAGTTGTATGCTTAAACCATGGGTCGACTTGGGGTCTCGGGGTCCCTTGTCTCGTTTCTACAATCCGGGCATCCATTCAGGTCATGATACCGAGCCTTGGCTCGACTATGAATTATAATATAAATGTGGTAACTGGGTATGACCCTTACGACCTCAATCTGGTGTAACATAACACTATCTTAATCTGGTCCTTCAGACATCGTACTGCCCCTACAAGCATGGCCCGATAGGCAACAATATTCAACAACCCAATGTCGTAAGGAAAAACCAATTTAGCTAGGGCTAACATGACGAGGGTTACTACGTCATCACTATCACCTCAGTTCTACTCATAACAGCTGACCACAATATGTTTACTCTGAAGTACTATAGATACACACGTCGTACTAATCTTTAAAATGAACATAACATGCCAAAAAGAGAACCTTAACATACCTCAAATGCTAACTTTTGTCTAACTAGGGAGTTTCAACTTGTAAATGGTGGTTTCCCCAACTGCAGTGTTTATACTGAGCGAATAAGGCTAATTTCAATACTAACTCGGCAAACAATGACAACTTCCGATAATAATATCAACTATAATTCAACTTCAAATAACTCGACCGAAACCTATAATTTCCCAAGAGTTCAGTAGGGAGAAGTGCTTACCTAATGCCTATGGATGTATAGGATTCAATTTGGAGTAATTCGTACAACTTTTACTTGGCGGAGTTCTAGTATGGCAAGAAAATTTTAGAGAAATAACTCTGTAGAAGCTTCCTGTAGGCCTAGAACTCATTACACAAAGTTAATTTGCTTTTTGATGGTGTTTGGTAGAGTAATCGGATGAAAATATAGTGAAAGTTGTGTTATCTCTCTATTTTATCCTGGGGAATATATTAGAAATGATTTAATATTGAACTAAGGGAGGATATATATGGTTGGGTGGTGGCCAGGGGTGCGTGGCGCGCCCTCATCGTGCTGCCTTATGGGTATGACTCGCCACTACCTGTACCAGGGCAGGCTACGCGTTGCGGTGCCCAACGCGCCAGCCCCTGGCCTTGGCTTCCATCCGCTTGAAGATGCACTCGTATTCTCACTTCCTGAGCATTCTTCAAAAGGTATGTATGCTAAAATTCTCAATGTATATGCACACACAACAATCGAGATTACTTATGTTTATAGGTTGTAACACATTTCTTGCTACTCAAGACTACATTTTCAACTGAAGACTATGCAGAGTTGTATATTAAGGAGATAGTCTGACTACATCGTGTTCCAGCATCCATTATTTCTGACTGAGGGGCACAATTCACAGCTAGACTCTGGCATTCATTTCAGAAAGGTTTGGGGAACCAGGTTAATTTGAGTACCGCCTTCTATCCTGTCACGACCCGAACGTAGACCCAGATTGTAACACGGGACGAGGAACCCGAAGAGGCCCCAAGTCGACATTGCATAAGCATACATCTAAAATCATTCATCATAAGTAAAACACTAATCACAAGGCATAGTGGAAACGTAAACATAAACATAACATATCATACCACAAGGAAATCTCTGGACGTACATACAAGCTGGGTGCTACATACTGTCTGAAAGCCTCTACTATCTACGATGGGTTGATAGGACAACACCTAAACTAACCCAGACAAGTAATGAAACATCAAATAGCATGAATATCTACCAAATGACCCTCGGAACATGAGGACTCACCAATAAACTGAATGTACACTTTAAGATGATCTAGATATGAGGATGAGCCTGGGAGCCGGGACCTGTATTACAAGACGATACAGCATAGAAAGTATGCGGTCAGTAAGTGGAATGTGACGAGTATACAGTATAAGTAAACTGGATATTTTAAATATGTAAAATCTCATAAAACAGCATAAGAGTAGGACATCATGCTTATATCATGTATATATCATAACATAACATATCATAAGGCTCAAGGTTTTCAAAGTATTCATAGTACAATCGTAACCATAATCAAGAGATAAAAGCCATATAAACATTACTTTAGCCAACATACATAATCATAAACGTGAATAAATCATGAGGAACAGTGGGAGGTTCTCTTAACTGACATAACCTATATGAGCACACATGAAGCCCGACTTGTAACCCTAGTCGGGAGGGTGTCCGTACCTTGCGTGGGTAGGACCATCAAAGTGGTGATATCACCATGAAAAGGGACAATTGGGCTGGGGACAGTCACAAAGGAGGTCCCAACATACCTATGGTGGCATGTAGTTTATGAGATCCCGGGCAGAACCTAGGCCTCGAACCTACTCGGTGTTCGATAATACTCCCAAAATATATATAGTGCTCATAGTATAATATGCATGATTTTATAGGCTAGTTAAATCATGATAATCATAAACATGCTCGTAAATATGTGAACTAGCAATGAAGCAAGGTCTCTAAGTTGGCCTAAAACATAATTCATGAATCATAAGTTTCATACATACTAGTAGATTATGCATATAGCTCGAGATTCACCAAATCGTGATGAGTAATTGAATAAATCCACATATCAAATCCTAATTCATGTTGGGTTTGTAAATATCAATAATTGAAGTGAAGATCATAAATCAATTCATCATAGATCTTACATAAATAGGCTTAATTTAGTAGAAAACGAATCAATAATTTGATAATCAAAATAGTTATAAAATCTAATCAAAATTTATAAAATATAAATTAAATTACAATTTAAAACAACCCATTTGCAAATCATTAGATTTTCCTAAACATTGAATTAAAACCCCAATAGATTTTTTTTCCAAGTAGATTTCCATGAATTACTAGTGAATGGGCATAGGTGTGAACAGAAACACCCATTTGTAACCCGACATACCTAATGGAGGATGAATCTTACTTTTCCTTGAATGCCCAAAAGAAGTTTGAAACAAATTGAAGATTTCTAGCTTGATCAGCCTCTAAAATCTCTTCTACTTTGCATTCATGGATGGAAAATGAGTAATCTAGACTTAACCCCTTAAAAGACCATTATTCATACCCCAAAACATCGTACTTTAGGCTTTAGAAATTTAGGAATTACGAAAAGGCCCTTACTAATTCGCAGAAAATTAACTGCCAGGTGGTCCTAATGGACGACCTGACGACTCGTTGCTGCAGGCACGACTCGTCACTCTGCTCGTCAAGCACACTATATCATTTATCTTCATGGGCTCGTAATGGGTCACTTTAAGACTCATCAGGGGTGACCATGACTCGTGGTCACCAGTCGTTAAGTACATTGCCCATTTTTCCTTTCCCCACTTTTCTTCCTTCCCGACGACTGACCCAATGACTCGTGGTTCCTGATGACAAGTTGTGGTCTTGCTTATGGGCTATCAACCCTTCCAAGACTCCTCTCAAAAACTCAGGCCTTCCCCATGTGTCACTTGATGACTTGTGGTCTTTCCTCACGAGTTGTGAGACGACTCGTCCTGAGACTGCAAGAGCAATTTCAACTTTTTCCTCATTTCAACTCCCAGGTTCGATCTTTGAGCTCCTAGGGTATAACAATATCTCCCCCTTGGGAACATTCATCCTCGAATATAGTATACAAGAAAAAAACAAAAACATGCAATTATCATATTCAAATACTGATCATAAATCGAAATTTAATGGAATGACTACCTCCAATTCATATCACATAGCTGAGCTGATCTCATACTTCACATGCACATCCATATATATAAAAGAAACTTGAACATATGAATCGAACATTAAAATTAAATAGAGTCATAGAGCAAAATTTATACCTCAAGTCAGAACTGAGCTGGTAGAGAATAAATGTGGAAATTTAGCCATCATATCTGCTTTGGCTTCCCACGTAGCTCCCTCCACATGCTGATTTCTCCACAACACCTTTACTAAAGCTACTTCGTTGTTCCTCAGCCTCCGAACCTGACGATCAAATATTTCAACTAGAACCTCCTCATAGCTAAGGCTATCCTTTACTCCAACGCTGTCAACTGACACTACTAGAGCTAGATCTCCCAAACATTTCTTCAAAAGCGATACGTGAGACACAAGATGCATGGAAGATAACTCTGAGGGCAAGTCCAAATCATACACTACCTTACCAACTCTTCTCATAATCTGCTAGAAACCAACATAGCAGGGACTGAGTTTTCCTTTCTTCCCAAACCGCATGACTCCCTTCATGGGAGATATCCTCAAAAATACCCAATCGTCAACCTCGAACTCCAACTCTCTCCTCCTCACATCAGGATATGACTTTTGACGACTTTGAGTGGTTTTTAGTCTATCTCTTATACACTGAACCTTCATCATAGAATCATGAACCGCATCTTGCCCTGTCATAGCTGCCTCACTAACCTCAACCCATCCAATGGGCGATCTACATCTCCGCTTATAAAGAGCCTCGAATGGTGCCATCTTGATGCTATAGTGATAGTTGTTATTGTAAGAAAACTCAATTAGGGGAAAGTGATCATCGCAGTTACCTTTGAAGTCCATCATACATGCTCTCAATATGTCCTCGAGAGTCTGGATTGTTCATTCCACTTGACCATCTATTTGCGGATGAAAAGCTGTGATGAGCTTAACCTGAGTCCCAAGCCCTTTGTGAAATACTGAGGCAGTAATTAAGTACCTCAGTCTAAAATAATAGACAAGGGCACCCCATGCTATCGAAACAACTTCAAATATATAGCTTGGCATAATCATCCAATGAATTTGTGATTTTCACCAGTAAGAAATGGGCAGCCTTGGTCACCCTGTCTACCACCACCCAAATGGAATCATATTACCGGCGAGTACGAGGTAATCCTTTTATGAAACCTACATTAATTTACACCCACTTCCATGTAGGAATTTCGACATCCTGAAGTATTCCTCCCAGCCTTTGATGCTCAACCTTCACTTGCTGACAGTTCGAGCACCTGGCTACGAATTCTGCAATATCCTTCTTCATGCCTTCCCACCAATAGCTTTCTCGTAAATCATGATATATCTTGGTGGCACCTGGATCCATGGGTCTCATGCAATAGCTAGCTCCTCAAATCATAAACATTGAGAACACATAGGCGAACCTGGTACCGAAGCACACAATCTCCCTCTTGGGAGAAGACCTCTATCTTTTGACTTGGAACGACTTCTTTCAGCTTTACTAAAATCGTATCCTCATCTTGTCTAGCTTTACTGAAACAGGTACATATTAACTTACCTCTTGTTGATGTTTTGCAGGGAGTGCCGAAATATGCCAAGTATATAAAGGACATCGTGGCAAACAAAAGTCGGTTGACTGAGTATGCTACGGTGGCTCTAATGGAGGAGTGCACTTCCCAGATTCAAAACCGACTGCCCACAAAGCTGAAAGACCCTGGAAGCTTTACTATACAGATTACTATTGGGCAGAGCATCCGAGCTCGTGGATTGTGTGATTTGGGAGCGAGCATAAATTTGATGCCGTCATCGGTATTCAAAAAGTTGGGTCTAGGGAGTCCTAGACCCACAACAGTAATCTTGCAATTGGCGGATCGGTCCTTAGCCAGACCTGATGGCATTGTGGAGGACGTTCTAGTGCAAGTTGGCTCCCTGATTTTCCCGGTAGATTTTGTCGTGTTGGATTTTGAACCAGACGCGGAAGTCCCATTTATTTTGGGACGTCCTTTCTTGGCGACTGGGAAAGCACTAATTGACATAGCTGCGGGGCATCTAACAATGCGAGCACACGACAAGGTGGAGGTGTTCGATGTGTACAAGGCACCCAAGCTCCCGATGGTGCACGAAGAACTCTCGGTGATCAATGTGATTGATCAAGGCGATGATGAGCAGATTAAGGATTCACGAGAGTTAATGGGAAAACAACCAGAACGGTGTAAGCACTACTGGGGGGAGGACGATGATCGAGAGAAATCGTCCATCACCCTAGAGGACAATTGAGCTTAATGACGTCGTGCCGCGACGGTAAACCAGGCGTTGCGCGGGAGGCAACCCGTGAAAAATTTTTCTTGTTGTAAAGTGTGAGTAGATTTTTCTTTGTCTTTTTCTTGATTTACTACAAAATTTTAGTTTTTGTTTTTGTTTTTATTTTTATTTAGAGTGAACCCTATAATTCTAACCAATTTTGTATAGTGAGATGAATTTCAGGTCAAACGGAGGAAAATATGCACGGAATCGCAAAGGAAAATTCGAGGTATGAAAATTAACAAAAAGTGGCAAAACGTGAGCTAGGGCGATAGCTCCGTGTCACGGAGGTGGACCTCCGCGTTACCCTCTGTGACACGTTGAGGTATAATCCGGATTTTTTAAAAATTTCCAGAACAGGCTCGCGACGGCTCCATGTCACGGAGGCAGTGCACCACGATGCACTCCGTAACACGTTGCCGTGCATATCGCGACGGGTCACACCGGGTCGCCAGGTGACCCGCGCGATTTTTATAGTTTTTAACCCCGAAAACCCCTTCCTTTTCCTTATTTTTTACTCAATCCGGGACCAAACTCCCCAAAACACATCGCCCTTCAACGTGACACGGAGTAGGCCAAGAAAATCACTAAGTTTGCTTCAATTCTTCAACTTCAAGGTATGTTATTCGATTTTATCTCATTTTATGTCGATTTTCTTCGATATTGAGCATGTGAGATGAGCTAAGTTTGCCCTAAGTAGAAATTAATCATGAATTCAATTGAATTGTTTTAGATAAATCTTCAGAATATCATTATGATTGCTTGAACTTGACAATTGCATAATTTAATCGAATTTTTGTGATACTATCATTTCTAGGGCTTGTTATTGAATTTAAAAGGGAAAATGTAGTGGACTTGTGAAATTCATGCCGGGATGTACATGTTGAATGAGATGAGTCGATGTGCTAATTGTTAGGATGTTAATAGAACGACGGATTCTCGGGTTAGAGGAATATTGAAATTTGCAAGAATTGGGTTGGTTGTATAGGTTCGTGTAGATAAATTCTTGTTATTGTTTTCGTTTCTTTGTTTTTCCTTGCTAAGTGCGATGGATTAAAAGGTTATCGATGGTAATGATTGTTGTTATATGTACGAAGTCTGAGTAGTACATCGAATATATACCGTCGAATTCTTCGTATGCACTAAGCATGTATGTATAGTTGGTTGTTTATTTGTGTAAATAAAGATGATCTTGCTGGTATGTTGTATCTGTAGCTAAGGACTAAGTTTGGGGTAACCTAGATTAACCCGACCTTAGTCGAAGTTAATATCCATTGGCTTAAGATTGATCTTGTCTACTTGGTTGACAGGTAAAATGGCAAGCAGGCAAGAGAAAGGGAAAGGCGCATCAACTTCTGGCGCCGAAAGGAAGCGAATCAGACTGGGCACAGCAGTTCCAGCAGCACCAGCAGTTCCACGCGGCCAACGCCGCAAATACGGAACAAGATGGGTGACGGATGAGGGGAAGAAGTGGTACGCAAAGCCCAAAGAAAACAAATACTTCCCCGAGGAGCATATAGCACGGGAACCATTGGCACAGGAGTTCCCTAGGATTGTCCACCGGATCGAGGCAACTGGGCTCAACTTCATTTTTGAAGAGCCCAAGGAATGCAATTTGCACCTGGTTCGGGAATTCTATGCCAACTGGAACCCGACTATCAGAAGTCACACCATTAAAATCAGAGGGCAAATAGCCATTTTGGAGCCCCACCACCTTAATGCTATCATAGAGGCGCGGGACACAGAAGCCTATGTGCTTCGACAGCTGAACATTACCCCACCGTATGCAGACATCAGATGCACCTTGTGTGGGACCCGATCGACAGCTAGATGGAGAAGACACAAGGAGAGGGGCTACCATCAAACTTTGCCATATTCACAGATGAACAGGGAAGCCAGAATATGGCTGAAGATTGTCTGTTCCTGCCTAATCCCGGGGGTACATATGATAGATGTAACCCATGATCGTGTATGCCTGGTGTACGCTCTGATGAAAGAGCTGGAGATCAACGTGGGGGCGGTGATTATCTCCACCATGAAGAGAGCCCGGTTGCATCAGGGGCACAGGTACGGCTTTGGTGGACTACTCACCACCTTCCTCAGGGGCCTAGATGTCGAGGAAGAGGCCCTTGACTATATCCTGCAGATAGAGCGGCGGGCCTTAGATGTTACTAAAACTAAGGCACCCGACACCACCCACGGGCCAGTGCTTACACTTGGCGAGTGACACGCTCGTGATGATCAGTATATGGTTCGCATGTATGGGATGCAAATGCTCCAGCTGAGGATAGGCGGGAGGCCGGCGACACAGGAGGAGCTATGGCAGCTCGAGCTAGACTACCCCATCGGCGAGAACGCCAGGGCTCTATGCCGAGTGCGGCCAGCATATGTAGAGCCCACGGATGATGATGTCCCCACAGATGAGGAGATATGTCGGGAGGACTCCGATTGGTGTCCGATAAAGACGACGGGGGCGATTCAGACATGGGAGATGAAGCAGCAGCACCCGACGAAGAAGTGGAGTACTTTGATTAATCAGGGAGTTCCACCACCCGATTTTTGTGCTATTTTAATTTTTGTGAACACTGGGGACAGTGTTCGAGCTAAGTGTGGGGTGGGAGTAGTTAGGTGCTGGGCTGTGCTGTTATATATGTATGCTCTAATCTATTGTCGTGCCTGTGAAATTTTGTTGTTCCCTGTGATTTGTGAATTGTTAAGTTGTTGTTCTGAATTGTAAATTTATGTGAAATTGTTGTGTGTTGCTGAATTTTGCTAGCTGATTTTTGTACATATTTTTGTCTATCGAAATGATCGATATTTTCACAACTTTTTTACTTTTTAGTTTTCTCGACGTTTGTTTTCGGTTCTTTTACCGAGAATGGTCCCATTGGACCGAAGTCATAGTAGTGACCGTTCCTTATGATGGATGGATGACGACCGTCTTAAGGGAAATGTAGTCGTTAGGAGTAGCTTTTTTAATTATTTTTCAGTTTTTTTTCTTTGGTGGGTTGCATCCCAAAACCTATAGTTACTGTATGGTTGCGGAATTCTAGTTGCGTGTTGTACATGATATTTAAAATGCAAAGGTGATTCGTATGAAAGCATGAAACTTTGTAAATATGTTGAGATACCTAGGCCATAGAGTTCGATTCAGTGTGATTGAGGCTTAATGCTTGAATTCCTGTAATTAGCTGATTGAAGAGTCTGTGAATACATCTTGAGTTGAGAATGTGCAATAAGTGTGAAGTGAGGTGTTGTTATTCCACGCTGTTGTGAAATGTCTAGAACTTGCCTGGTGTGTGCACAAAACAAAATATAGGAGGTGTATTGTAGGAAAGCATGTAGGCATTTCTTTGTTTTAACCGAAAGTTTCTATTTTTCATTGTCGTACCCACCTGATTGTCTACCCTAGTCAGCCCGTTGAGCCTTTAGCCTATTATTTTTTTCTTTTGTCAAAAAGTGTAAACCGAGCTTAATCCCTTCTTTTCATTAGCCGTAAAGTCGATACAAAACTCTTAAGCACTTAATAAGAGAAAATCATTTTCCCAAAGTGTCAAAGAGTGAGAATGGTGAAAAGAAAAAGAAAAGCAGAGTGATAGAAGAAAAGAAAAGGTTGAAGGTGCACTTGTTATAAATAAACTATAATGAAGGTGCATGAATAATCTTTGTTGTTGTGTCAAGTGTGCTTAATAAGATGGGCCAAACTAAATAAAAACATCAAGAATGGGAGGATGGAAAGAAGAAACAATGTCCATGAGTTGATGGGATGTGTTGAAAAGGCGCTTAAGGATGCTAGTGGCTATTATTGGCTAACCCAATATTTACTAGTTCTGTAGCTTCCATTACAACCAGTTAAAGTCCTACATGATCTTACATCGCACTTCTTTATATTAGTGGAGTAATACACTAAGGGAAAGCTTATGGGTCATGACATGATGCATGTGAATTCTTTTGGGAGAGAGAGCAAAATTGTGTTTACATGCCCCTGCTTAAAATTTTGTGAGTCATATGAGCAAAAAGGGGAAGATTCTCTTGTGTTGTGAGGGCACATTCTTGATGAGAGATTAATTTTCGTGTCGGATATCATGATCAGCGGATTTGCATGAGTTTGCCAATATCGAGAGTCGATTCTTAAGTCTAGGAGGTCTTGATGTATTGAAGGTCATTGCATTGATAGGACCATGCATGTTTTCTTGATGATTTATTGTATTGAATAATCGGTATGACCATAGCCTAAATTGTCGAACCAAAGTAGCGAGGTTGGGATGTAAATTGCATGAAGTGTAGGATTGTTGTTCGAGGACGAACAAGGATTTAAGTGTGGGGTAAGTGATCTTGGGCAAATTTATATGCCCAAGTGATACTCAAAAGTACCATTTTAGCCTTGTTTATCTATCAATGTGTATACATTCTCATGTAATTGGTAATAAAATGTGAATTTATACTAACCAACATGATTAGCATTGTTTTGCAGGTAAAATGTAATTTCGGGAAGCGAAAATGCATGTTGGTGGATATCGGGGTTGGACTTGGATGCGAGAAACGGACAAGACATTAGACAGCATAAAATAAAGGGGCTCCGCGATGGAGCCGTGTCACGTTGCCATCGCGGAGGCCTTCTGCCTGGATGGGAATTTTCAGCCCAATTCCAGTGTGGGTTCGCGATGGGTCCGTGGCACAGTGGCTTGGCTCCGCGTTGCACGCCATGCCACGTTGGGCTTTATTTCCTGGACCCCCAGTTCCAGTGAAGGTCCGCGTCCGTAGCGTGTCGCAGAGGCAGTGCTCCGCGATGCACTCCGTGACACGTTGCTTGTTATTCCGGGAAAAATTCCCACTAGTATAAATAGAACACTTAGGTTCATTTTTCAATATTCTGACTTGGTGGAGCAAGAATGTGGGTACAGGCAGTTGATGGGACGAAATTATTAGGGTTTTTCTCTCTTTCCTTCTCCTTGTATTCAATTGCTTGTATGTTTAACACTCATTTTGACGATGGTTAATCCACAAATGAGTGGCTAATTCATCTTCTTGCTGAGGTTATGAACACTTGTAATGAAATGTGATCATTGATTCTTTGGTTTTTCATCTTTTCTTCCATGGTTGTTCTATTAATTTTTGTTCTTACTGCATTAATGTGTGGCCTACGTAAATGTATATCTAAAATGTCCGGTTTCACTCGAGAGAGCAAGAAATTGGAAAGTTGTGAATTAATAGGATATGATCTTTACTTGGTTTGGGGAATTGGGAATTGATTTACTTTCAGGATAGAAATATACCTGAAAGTCGTATTAGTCAATTTAGGAACCGGGTTTGTATGGCTAGAACATGAATTGCATTTAATCACAGAAATGTAGGTGGATGGTTCATGATTCTTAAGTGAGGTTAAATACGAGAGTTTTAATCTCTTGGCAATTGTTCTTGGCTAGCAACCGGAGGAAAAGACTAACCAAATTATGTCGATAATTAATTTCATTACATGTTCGTTTAACCTCAGCATGCTCTCATTCATAGTTCAGATTCAAATTAGGTAGTTGTTTTAGATTTAGCATAAAAATTATAAATCAAAAATCAAACTCTTGGTTACACTGTTGTTTGCATTTTTAGAATTGAAATATAGTACACTTGAGCAGATTGCACTTCATCCCAGTCCCTGTGGGATCGATACTTGGTTTACTTAAGCGACTTTACTACTTGTTCGACCACGTGCACTTGCGTGTAGTTATATACCCATATAATACCCCGAACAACAAGCATCCGTGCTGACTAGGCACCTCCAGGGATGATTCTTGCCGCACTTCGCACAAGCTGGGAAAGTGCGCTCTATTTGCATGCTACCCTGGCCTCTCAAATCTGGAGCCTAGCTCCTCCGATCCCCTCGAAATCTAGATCGCATACTGGACGATGATAGTGTTGGATCAATTGACCTATGCTCAGACTGCTGACGCTTTCCACCCCTTGATATTACATGAGAGGTCCCGTAACTTTTGGTCCTATCCCTCTTGTCCTCTATCTGCCCCTGATATACTGACTCCATCTGCTGAGCATGCAGCACAATGCGAGGAATGTTTATATCTCGATGCAACATGGCAATGTTGCAGTCCTTATCCAGATAGTCTGCCACCCTATGTACAAAACTGCTCACCCGAGCCCTCTAGTAAACCCTAATGCGTACTCCTGAATAGACATGTCACCCTGCTTTAAGTTAACAAACACATCCGACTTAAGCTCCCTTATCTCTAAAGGGAAAAACTGATCAAAGAACGCCGCGTGGAACTCTTCCCATGCTATAGGGCCTGCACCCACTGCCCTAACATCTCTCCACTGCTTGAACCATATGTGAGCCACCCCCTTTAGTTGATAGGAGGCCAAATCAACACAATCTCCATTGGTCACCCCCATAACCTGGGTAATATTTAGAATCTCCTCGATGAAATCGTGTGGATCCTCATCCACCTTTGACCCAAGGAATTCTGGAGCATTCATCCTTAAGAAATCTCTAACCTAGTTCGCCACTGCATTTCTATTCTGTGGAATATGTGTAATATCCTACCGCTTGACCTAAGCATTCAAGGCCTGCACCAACATCTGGATAGCCGCCCAAAACTCAACATAAGCAACTGGCTCTAGTGCCTAGGGCTCCTGAACGGGTGGGACTTGCTGATTTCCATGATTGGGGCCATCTCTGTGGCCTTCGCCATTCCCATTTCTCCTTCTGTTCTCTCTCCTGGGAGGAATGATTCTGTAATCGCGAATCGCACGGATTAGAAGGATAGAAGGACTTTTTATTGCACGACATAGATCATAAAAGAAGGAAACATTTCCTAAACGTATCGTATCCTTTTCTTCATAAGTGTGGCGTGCTTCACAACCATGAAAAAGACTCTACTTAATGCAGCTTTAAGACACCCCAGGACACTTCAAACTTATGGCTCTGATACCAAGTTTTTCACAACACGAACATATACCCGAATCATAACACGAGATGAGGAATCCCAAGAGGCCCTAAGCCGACGAATGGCATAAGCGTACATCTAATTTCATTCATTACAAGCGGAGGACTAATAACAAAGCATAGCAGAAACGTAAACATAAACATAACATATCATAACATAAGGAAATATTTGGACATACACGCAAGATGGGTGATACATACTGTCTGAAAGCCTCTACAATGTACGATGGGTTGATGGGACAATACCCCAACTAACCCGAACAAGTACTGAAACATAAAATAGCATGAATGTCTTTCAAACGGCACTCAGATCAAGAGGACTCACCAACAAGCTACAAGTACACTCTGGGATGATCTATATATGAGGATGAGCCTAGGAGTCGGCACCTGTACCATAAGACGATACAACACGGAAAATGCGGTCAGTACGTGGAATGTACCGAGTATGAAGGATAAGTAAAATGGACATTTTAAAGATGTAAAAACTTATAAAACAACATAAGAGTAGGACATCATGCTTATATCGTGTATATATCATTACATAACATATCGTAAGGCTCAAGGTTTTCAAAGCATTCGTAGTACAATCATAACCATAATCATGAGAGAAAATCCATAATAAAAATTACTTGATCAAAAATACATAATCATAAACATGCATAAATCATGAGAAAAAGTGGGAGATTCTCTTAACCGACATACCCCATATGAGCCCGACTTGTAACCCTAGTCAGGAGGGTGTCCGTAACTTGAAAAGGGTAGCACAATGAAAGTGTGATATCACCAATTAAAAGGGCCAATTGGTCCGGGGACAGTCACAAAGGAGGTCTCGACATACCTATGGTGGCACGTAGTTTATGATATCCGGGGCAGAACCTGGGCCCCGAACCTACTCTGCGTTCGATAATTCTCCCAAAACATATATAGTGCTCATAGTATAATATGCATGAGTTCATAGGCCAGTTAAATCACGATAATCATAAACATGCTCGTAAATACATGAACTAGCCATGAAACAGGGCCTGCGAGTTGGCCTAAAATATAATTCATGAATCATAAGTTTCATACATAATAGTAGATTATTCATATAGCTCGAGAGTCACCAAATCAAGATGGGTAAAGGAATAAATCCACATTTCAAATCATAATTCATGTTGGGCTTGTAAATATCAACAATTGAAGTGAAGATCATAAAAAAATTTCATCATAGATCTTACATAATTAGGCTTAATTTAGTAGAAATCCAATCAATAATTTAATAATCAAAATAATTGTAAAATCTAATCAAAATTTATAAAATATAATTTAAATCACAATTTAAAACAACCTATTTTAAAATCATTAGATTTTCCTAAAGATGGAATTAAAACACCAATAGATTTTTTAAAATAGATTTCCATAAATTACTAGAGAATGGGCATGGGTATGAAAGGAAACACCCATTCATAATCCTACATACCTGATGGAGGTTGAATCTTACTTTCCCTTGAATTCCCAAAAGGAGTTTTAAAGAAATTGAATATTTCTAGCTTGATCACCCTCTAAAATCTCTTCTGCTTTGCATGCATGGATGGAAAATGAGTAATCTAAACTTAACCGTTTGAAAGACCATTATTCATACCCCAAAATGTCGTACTTTAGGCTTTAGGAATTGCAAAAAGGCCCTGACTAATTCGTAGAAAATGAACTGCCAGGTGGTCCTAACGGACGAACTGACGACTCGTTGCTGAAGGTAGGACTTGTCACTCTTCTCGTCAAGTACATTGTATGATTTATTCTCCTAGGCTAATAAAGTGTCACTTCACGACTCGTCAGGGGTGACCAAGACTCGTGGTCACTAGTCGTTGAGTACACTGCTCATTTCTCCTTTCCCCACTTTTCTTCCCTGCCCACGGCCGCCCCAACGACTCTTGGGTCCTGACCACGAGTCATGATCTCGCCTATGAGGTCTAAACCCTTCCAGTACTCCTCTCAAAAACTCAGGCCTTCCCCACGAGTCACCTGATGACTCGTGGGCTGTCCTCACTAGTCGTGAGACGACTCATCCTGAGACTGCAATAACAATTTCCACTTTTTCCTCGTTCAACTCCCGGGTGTGATCTTTGAGCTCTTGGGGTATAACACATCTCCGGATAGACAATCTGGTAAAGCGCACCATTTAGATAGTCGAGGACATGCTACGGGTTTGTTTGCTAGACTTTAGAGGGAGTTAGGATGAACATTTACCCCTTATTGAGGTTGCATAAAATAATAGTTATCATTCGATTATTCAAATGATGTCTTATGAGGCTTTATATGGGCAGAAATGCAGGTCCCCTAAAGGATGGTTCGAAGTAGGGGAGGCAAGGTTGATCGGACCATATATGATACATCAATTATAAGAAAAAGTAAAAGTTATCAGAGAATGGTTCCTAATAGCACATAATCGTCAGAAGTTCTATTCTGATGTGTGGCGTAGAGACTTGGAGTTTATTGTTGATGATTGGGTATTTCTCAAAGTTTCACCGACGAAGGGCATGATGAGATTTTGTAAGAAGGGAAAGCTTAGCCCTAGGTTCATTGGCTCATATCGAATCCTTCAAATAATAGGCTGAGTGGCATATAAGTTAGAATTTCCTTTAGAGCTAGAATCTTTTCATCTAGTCTTCCATGTGTCATTGCTATGGAAGTGCATAGGAGACCGATCTAGGTGTTGTTCCAATTGAGGATGTTCAGGTTACAGAAGAGTTTTCCTACAAAGAGACTCAAGTTGTTGTACTAGAGAGACATGTTCATAGACTGAGAACTAAGGATGTAGCCTCCGTTGAAGTCTTATAGAAAAACAAAAATGTAGAAGAGATGACCTGGGAAGCTGAGGACGACATGATCTCTAGATGTCCTCACTTATTCAAGGCTTGACTTAGGTTATGCAGTTGAGGTAAGATATTTGTTTAACTATTGTCATGTGCTTATATTGTCAGCATTGTTTAGTGATCCTCTTGAAATGATATGGAGCTATGTCATATCATTGCTTGTAGCGTCTTGTGAGACGTCTATGTTGGAATTTTCTATGTTTTAGGTTTTTTCCTAGTGCATGTTACAGAGGAGACTCTGCCGAAATTTTTGTAGCAATAGTTAAAGGATTTAAGTCTCTTAGCGTAAGATTACATTCGAGGACGAATGTTCCTAAGGGGGGATAATGTTACACCCCGTAAGTTTTTATCGTTTAACAGATGCACGGGTCTGTATGTTGAGAGTTTTGGAGTACAATGCATGAGAGGAAGGGCTGGGGGATTGAATATAATACCGTGTTGTCGAGCAAGAAGGAGGCTGGGGCTAGAGGCTAGGCGCACTGGGTGCCACACCATGCCAGCCAGCCTGGTGCCATGGCCGGTGTGTCGTGCCTCTTGGCCGGTGTGATGGACGGTGCACCATGCCCTTAGGCCACCGACCCCCCACCTAGATATATGTGATCAACTATTAAATGATTCCATTCTAAACATTTCCCCTTAGCTGAAGAAGGGAGAGTAGCGTGGGTTTCTTCCATTTTATGTTAGATTACACCGTTAAACTCCATTGAAATACAAATTCATCTTGGATAACGAGTTATAGGCCTGCAAGGAACATTCCTGCAGAGTTATTTCTTGAAATTCAGCCCCAGTACCAGAACCCCGCCGAGTGAAAGATGGCAGAATCACTTCTAATTTACTTCTAAGCGGCTACAGGTGATAGGTAACCATTTCTACCTTCTAAACACCCGAGAAATTATGAGTTTTCGGTCAAATTAATGGAGTTGAATTATAGTTAATATTATTGAAAGATATCATTGGTTGTTGAGTCTTAGTATTGAAAATAGCCTTATTTTCTCAGCACAAAGGCTGTAATTGAGTGGAATCACCAAATACAGGTTGGAATTAATTGGATAAACATGAACCCACATTCGAGCTATGTTAAGGCTAATTTCTTCGGCAAGTTAATCTTGTCGTATAGTAATACAACCTACATCCTTGTAAGAAAGCCATAAGCATGTATGTTGTGATTAGCTGCCACCATTGGTTTGAGATTATTGTTTACTTTTTTGGTTGCGACTGACCCCACCTACTATAGCCTTCCATCGACCAACCTTAGGGTAACTAGCTATATCATCACCTATGGGGCGATAGATTGCTAAGAGGAGCTATATGTTGTCTGACAGGACTATATTCAAGCCTATAGGTCCATACTACAGTTCATCCATGATTGGGGTTCTACTTTTATGATGTATTAGTATCACTGACCCTCCATCGAGACTTGTGTGCCCAGGGTGCAGTTACAGGAGCCCAACTGGTTCAGCTGCAGAGCCAGAGGAAAGGTAGGTTTGCTATAGTTACCAGTTGACTCATTTTGACCATGCTAGAGGTATATATATAGAAGCTTACTTGCCAGGGCTTATGGGGGCCCAGGTAGGTTATTATATGCTTATTGTATCTTCCATGCTTATGGGGACTAGGTAAGGTTCTTGTCTGTATTACTTACTTGTTAGCTATACTTCAGATTGTGAGGCTATTCATGTTATAACTCTTATCCTTTTTGTTGTTACTTTTAGCTCTTTTATCAGTTCTATTTAGTCATTTTCATTATTGCCTTACATATTTAGTACATGTTATACTGACACCCATCTTTGGGCATTGCATACTTGCCTGCAGGTGCGTATAGACGTGTTTCAGGACCTTCTTATCTATCATCTAGAGTTAAAATTGTAGTCATCTCCTTTTCTTCAGAGTTGATAATTAGAATGGTTTGCTCTTTTGTTCTAGTTTTGGGTAGGTCGGGGCCCTATCCCAACCATTTTTCCACTCTTAGACACTTGCAGGCTATAGTTTCTTAATTATTTGTTGTTTTGGCCATGTGGATCCTATATATGATTTATTTTGTGTTGGCCGTGTGGGGCCTAGATTAGATAGTTAGTTAGTAGCCTTAGTCAGCTATGGTTCTAATGTTACGACCTGTTTTCATTTTGTTATAACTGGACAGCATGGTGTTCTTGTCGGTCCGCATAGGATTCTTTTTGTTACATTGCTGCGTTAGCTGTTTTTTTTTACATGTTTACTGTGCGGCCTTATTGACCCAAGGCTGTATTTACAACTGAGATATAACAGTTTGATTTCTTGATATTGAGTTGCTTGAAGGCACCAGAGGTGCTTATAGCCAGCCAAGTCAGCCCAGGTCCTAGTTTCGCATTAGGTGCCAGTCATGCCTGCCAAGGTAGGGCGTGATAAGTGATACCATAGAAGTTCAAACCCATACATTCCCTCTCCCATGGATGAGGCACACCGAATGCAACCTAGAGTGACTGATGTTTCTAAGTCAAAGATAGAGGAGATGTTGACAAGAGTTTTGAAAAAGGTTGAGTCAATGAATAATGGGGGTGAGGGAGCTTAAAGAGGAGGTGTCTAACCTCGATCAAACGATCAGTTCTCTTTCGGCTTCGATTATGTTTTTGGAAGTAAAATAAACCACTTTTCATCCCAAATGAATCCTCCAATAAAGGGAACCCTCCCAAGTGATACCATACCAAATCCAAAAAAAGGTGGCAATCGCATGGCGATTGTCAATAGGAGTGATAAGATTGTGGCTGATGCGAGTGTGAAGGCCAACTAAGCCTTGGATCCAACAATACATGATGAAGTTAAGGATACGTGCCAAGAGCATCAAGTTTTGTTGACAATGGAGAGGAACATAAAGAGGGAGGATTGGTTGTTACTCCCAAAGATGTTCATTTTGAGAGAGAGGGCAAGGAGGCCTCAAATGCACAAGGCCAAGAGTCTAGGATCCTACATCCTTACCCTTAGTGGTTAGACAAAAATAACTAGGACAACTAGTTCCTAACGTTCATTGATATGTTTAGCATGTTGTCTATCAACATACCGCTGGTTGATGCATTGCTCCAAATTGCAGGATATGCAAAATTCATAAAAGAGCTGCTGAAGAAAAAGAAGATAGTGGATGCGGGCATAGTGGAGGTGTCCATCATTGTTCTTTTCCCAGAGAATTCACTATCCCTTGCACTATTGTGATGTGTATGTTCAACAGGGCGTTATGTGATCTCGGGACTGGTTCAATCTAATGCCTCTCATAATCTTCTAGAAGTTAGGCTTGGGAAGTCCCAAAACTAGAATGATGAAATTGTTGATGGCATATCAATCAATCAAGCGCCCCATGGGTGTTTATGGGGATGTCTTGGTCCGGGTTGACAAGTTCATTCTATTAGCTGACTTTCTAGAGAAAGATTATGGCTTGGATATTAAGGTGCCCAACATCTTGAGTCGACCATTGCTAGCCATGGGAAAAGAACTTATTGATGTGGAGCTAGGGGAATTGAAATATAGAGTTGGTGGTGAAGAAGCCACCTTTAATGTGTTTCTACCAACAATATCCCCCAAATGAATGCAAAGTGATTGCAGTTCCTTATGAGGTCAAGGAGAAAGGGAGTGAGTATGAATATGAAGATGATGGGGAGGATGATCCTCCCAATGAATGATATGGGGAAGAATCTGTCGAGCCATGACATTAACTAAGGCACTTCTTGAGAGGCAACCCAACTACTTTTAACTTCAATTTTTTTTTATGTTTGTGTTCTCTCTGGTGTTGGGATGATTGGGTTACAAACCATGTGGAAGAAAATAAGGGAAGGGCCACATGAGGCTTGCGAAATACAGGTGCTCATGTGCAAATCGCAGCCCAAGAGCAAGGTAGAACCAAAATACTAGCAAAATTGAGGGGCTTCTGCGCCACACCTACAAAATATAGGTGCCAACCAACAAAACTTATGTCTGGCGTAGCCCTTAGCCAGAATACCTGACTCTAATACGAAAAAATAAGGGGACCTACGAGCCACTTGCAAAACAAAGATGTGAATTCGCTAAATGTAGGTCAGGCATATGCCAGAACTAGAAAACTAAGCAACATTGGTCCAACCTGTGTTTGGAACTGCATTTAGTAGGTAACTTCCTGCGCCTACCGGTCCAACGAAGGTGCAGGTATGCATGGTCAATTAAATATTGACCGGCCCATTGACATACCCGACTCATGGCCAACCCAACCAGTATACCTTCCCCATGACCTCTATTACTCTACCTTTCCATCTTCCCCATTACTCCATTTATTCCCACCTTTAAACTCACCTTCCCTCCACCTATAGAACCCATCTTCCTTCACCATTTTCTACTACCACTCTCTACTTTTTCACAAAACAAAAGCATTTCAACTTTTGGGCTAGTCATTGTGAGAAAGGTTTCTAAGTTTTCAAATTCCATTCCTCTACCCTCTCATTTTGTATGTAGTGCTTGTTTTTCTTAAGTTTTCATGATTTTGATGAGTTTAGCACCAAAGAAAGCATGCTACTATTTATCTTTCTCTTAACTTGTGCCACCACTCCTATCATATGTTCTCCATCCTTTTGCAATTATTGATTATTATATGTATTGTGGGGGAAGTACGAATTGCAAAATGTGGGTTTTATTGTTCATCTTGGTAGATATACTAGATGAGTTCTATGTTTTGATATTTTAGTTGGGGGTGAAGTAACCCGTGTGCTTGAAATGCATGATTGTCCCGATGACAGATAGGTTGATGTCTATCGTAAGGGAAAATCATCATTTTTGTGCTTTTGTGCTATTTATAATTGACATTATCATGTGTAGATGAGTGAGATAGTTGAGGAATTCATGTTCTATAATATGTTGGGTTGGCACTCAACGTTTCCCAATGATAGACAGGATAACATCCATGTTAAGGAAAGGTGTTGAGTGGTTCCAAATGCTTATGTGGGTATCTGGTTGATTGACAAGTCTTTTGGGCAAGTCCGAGTACCCATTAGATTAATTATGGTCATGCTTATGTAAAAATAGGCCAACTGAGGGATATGAAAATTATTTGGTCCCTACCAAGTGCCTTCGAGCTACGGATGTTGGCCTGCAAAACGCAGGAGGAAATGTAGGAGCTGCGTGAAGTTTCAGGCTCACTGTCACCTGCCTGCGCTACAACTGCAAACCGCGGCTTGCCACTGGCGAAATGAAGGTGAAGCACATGTCACTGCTGACTTTTACCCAGATCTATTGTAGACCCGCGACTCACTTGCAAAGTGCGGGTTTACACCTACGAAACGCAGGTGTAGCGCAGGTACTGCTAGTTCATTATATTGATGCTTCATTATGTTTGACATCCAATCTTTTAATTTCTTTTCATTAGCTTAGTATAGTTGTGTCCTTTAATTTTCCTTTATCAAAAATACAAAAAGAAGTTTCGTATGCTTGTGGCACCAATATTTTATTGTAGAATCATTACAGCTTCTAGGCAAGATGACAAAGGAAAGGGACCTTACACCTAAAAGAGCAAAGGAAAGGTGAAAGCTAAAGCAACCCCAACTCCCACAAACACTAGGGATGCTATTATCTATTGTGTGCCAACATGAAAACGCACTATGTCATATGCGTGGAGAGACCAATCACCACTGAAAAACACTTTGACTTGGCTAGGCTGGGGAATGAATTCCCCAATATCAAAGCTCAATTCAACAACAGGTAGTGGGACATATTCACAAAGTCTCTACCCAACTATTACCCTAATCTTGTGTTGGAGTTTTATGCTTTCTGCAAAGCAAGGCCAAATGCAATGAAGAACAAAAGAAAGGTCAATGATTTCCCTTGCATCCCTTCAGTCAAGGTTCGAGGTATAGAAGTGGACATCACTCCCGGTGCTATCTATGCCGTATTTTGGAAGGATGAGATTGTCTCAGGGACAGAGTTTTAAAGGTGGCAGATTTAGAAGACCAGTTTTGTTAGGTGGCACGAATTATTGATAGGGTCAGCCCTTATGGGCCACTATAGGGGAAATCTTTGAGCGATGGACCTAAAGTTTGAGGCAAAGTTGTGGCTTGAATTTTTATGTGGTTGCATAATTCCATCTAAGAATGATCAATAGGTGAACTTCAAAGTAGCAATACTCATTACCTTCATGTTTTCTAGGGTTCCCATTAATTTTGGAGAAGTGGTGGCTACCTAAACAAGAGACTTCAATGCCATATGTTGTTCCCATTCGCCAACTATGTCTCAAGCTAGAGTTCCACTATTCCCCTATGAATATCCAAGCTCCCCTACTGTTGTCATTGTTATTGATAGAAAAAGGATGTGGATGCACCCAAACGCAAAATAAAGTGGATGCAAGCATGGGACACACCCAAGGGCTCCACCGAACATAAAATTAATGAGACCCCCTTTGCACTAGATCTCAATGAGCCAAACCTCGAGAAATCGGGATATATGTTTGGAGATGCAACATCCCTCGAGCCTTCACGCCCTCCCTCCTCAAGAAAAAGTGGAATTCAAAATCTAGCTAATATGACAAGATCCCATGAAAAACAACTCAAAAGGTTGGTGTCATGACCTGAACGTACACCCAGATCGTAGACACGGGACAAGGGACCCTGAGAGACCCCAAGTCGACCCATTGGCACATGCATACATCTTATCTCCTTTAAGTGAAGCGGAATACTTAGCATAAAACATAGTTGAAATGTAAACATAGCATAATACCAGAAATACTAAGCGTACACATGAGTCGAATACTACACGTTGTCTGAAAGCCTCTACTACATATGATGGTTTGATGGGACAACATTACCAACTAACCCGAATGACACTGAAACATAAGATAACATAAAAGTCTATCAAACGGCCCTTGGAACATGAGGATTCACCAATAAGCTGAGAACGTAAGCTGAGATGAGTTAAGGATGATGATGAGCCTGAGATCCGAACCTTTTATCATGAAATGATACAGCATAGAAGATATGCGGTCAGTACATGAAATGTACTGAATATGAAAGGTAAGTAAAGTGAACATTTAAAAGTAACACAAAACTCATAAGTAACGTAGGAGAAGGACATCATTCATATATCATAAACTTCATAAGAAAACATAAGGCTCAAGGCTTTCAAATCATTCATAAAGCGTTCATAATCATAATCGTAAGTAAACATTATCAAAACATAACTTGAGCTAATAACATAAATATAACAATGCATAATACATGTGGAACAATGGGAGGACTCTTCATAACCGAAAGCATCATGGTAGAGCCTTTCATGATGCCCCAACTATCTCACTCAAGTGTGTAGAGTCGACCCTAGCTTTCCAGGCGAGGGTCATGCATTAAGCGTGATATCACATTTGAGGAAATCATTATCAATACATCATATCATTAGATACCCACGGTGACACGTGGTTATGAGACACCGACGTAGTCCTTTGAATGTCGGGCTGCTCGGTGCTAGACACGGCTCCCAAAAATATGTATATAGGCTTATACATAATCAATAGCATCATGAATTAAGATTCATTGGCTAAAATATAACATTTATCATCATTGATCCCCTTTAAAACATGCTTAGCCAAAAATCATAGGCCCTTTTTATCAGGCAACATCATAAATCGATAAATCATGTAATTCACTTCATAAATCATTCTTTAACATGTGGGCATTGCCCAATACTTCATCATATTCAATTCTTTCAAAATATTCTCATAAACTTTGGTAAATTGAACTCATGCTTTTCCGTCATCAATAAATTCAAAATATTTCATATTTATCGTAAATCATAACTTTCATGAACCTTCATTAAATGGGCATTTTCGATTTAAAAAATTAAAACATGATATTAAGAAAAATAATATAAAACCTATCCATCATTCATAATTCAATAATTAAAACTTAATTAAATCAAACCCACAAGGAGAAATCACATTTCCATTCAGTTGAGTGAAAACCCCATAGAATATGAATAGGAGGATTTATGATTACATCGAAATTTGGGCATGGGTGTGAAAGAAATCACCCATTCTAAACACTACATACCTGGAAATGGATTGATTTCGAGGTTCCTTAAATACCCACAAGGAAATTGATGGAAACATGGGGAAGAAGACCTTGAATCTCCCAAAAATCTCTCTAAAGTTCTTACATGAGAATGGGCATGCATAAAGGACATAACTCAGCTTATCACACTCAGAAAAATACACAAAACAACGTAGTTTAGGGTTTAAAAGTGTGAAAAAGTGGAATATGCCCTTTATGAACCTGCCCTGAAATCTGGCCGGATAGAACCCACCAGTGGTAACAACGGGTCGTGGGAACCACCAACGATCCGTCATGTCCCTCATTCAATTGACTGCTGAATTCCTTCTCTCGGAACAAACCAACGGACGGACAGGAAGACTCATCCTCTGAAACCACGGTCTGTTACATCATCCGTTGTTTGCTTATCATAAAATCTAAACCCCCTTACCACGAGCCTCACCACGACTTGTGGTTCCTTTCAAGGATTCTTGGTCTCAACCTATTACCTCTAGTGGATATTATTAGCCTCAAACAACGACCACAACCAACGACCCATGGTTACTTTTACGGGTTGTTGGGTCTCCCATTGTTTACCTAGTCACCCAGCCTGACCCTAACCACAATTTCAAAGGATGGCCCATTGTATCCCACAATGGGTCGTCATACCTCTTTTTGTCTCCATGTCTACAAACCTTTCCCTAACCAATGACAGCATTCAACAACTCGTGGTTTGATACCATGAGTCGTTCTGTGGTCCGTCTTGTGGTATTTGCCTATTTTTGTACACTTTTCCAATTACACTCCCGGGTCTATTCTTAGGCCTTCCCGGGGTATCAAATTTTGCCTAGGAACTACCAGTTCTTATACAAAGGTCGGTGAATAAGGTAATGAAGGATTTGTTTGAGAGCTTGAGAAAATTATGCTCCCAGGTGGACATAGTTAAAGGAGTAGTCTCCTCTCTCCGAGCTATTGTGAAAGTGCTCCAAAATAGGGTACCGATGACTGATCGCGGCTTCAGCATCAATAATGAGACCATGGTTGCCCCCTCAACATCCCGAGGACCAATTGATGATTTATTTGCAAGCTTTGAGGAGGAGGATGGAGCTGAGTAAGGAGGAGACAGTGACAAGAATAAGGAGGCCATTGCTAATGCTGATGAGTAGCCACATCAGGGAGTTCTAACCACCCTTTGTTCTCCATGTGTATATTAGGGACAGTGTAATTTCTTCGTTGGGGGTGGGTTGTGTCTCTCTTTTGTTGGTTAGTTTTGGGACTTTTGATGACCTTGTCGGGCTTAATTTCCTATGCTTTGGATATTTCTAGTTTTAATTTTTTTCTTAGTTTGATGAATTCCCTTTTCAGGCTTGTGTTAAATGAAATTTTGCTTTTGACTTTTCAGTGCCTTTGTTGGGTCCATTTTACTTTGCTAAATTATTTTACAACCCACGTTTCAAAATATTTCCTTTATTTAGAGGAAATTAGTAATAAAATCCAAGGGATATTTGTATACCATGGTTCTTTCCCAAGGAGCAATCTCTTTTTCATTTATTTTTGATGTTGAACTAGGTGACATTTCCCAGTGATAGATTGAGAGGCAACTTTCTTAAGGGAAAATGCCAAGTATAGTTTCATTGTTGAGCCTTTATTTGCACTTGCTTTAAGAGGTACCACTAGAAAATTTTTATTGGCTTTGCAAAAGAATTTTGAGAAAAAGGGGTACTTGAAATTTAAAATTGAGCACTCTCTTGTTATGGGTTTTAGATTCCTTGATTGGCTTTTTGATTCACATGCTAATTTGTCTAAAGTCATACCATTGATGTAATTTTGTAAGTACATAAACCCCTCGGATTATGATGCCTTGTGCTATGAGATATTTGGCTAAATTATTTTGCATGTTGAATTGTCTAGAAATTTCCCTAATTGTGACTCAAGGAGAAATCCTTGATGTGTTTGTACATGGAACATGATCTTAGGCATTCTTTGTATAAGTCACTTCAACCAAAATGATCTCCTTCAACAACTATCCTTGCTAACTGATGTTTGAGCCTTTGACCCTTCTCTTTGGAAACCACAATCAAGCCTAGTACCCTTTTTTAGTCCCTCTCTTGGCAACCATCTTCCCTAAGTGCTAAAATTTAAAAAATGGAAAATAGGGCTGAAATCCAAAAAATTGTTGGGTAAGATAAGGAAGAAATGAGGCAAAAGCCTTGTTTGGAGGTTTGAAAAAAGGAGAAGAAAACATGAGCTCCAATGAGAGGTAGTACCAAATTGTGATAAATAAAGGAAATGGTTGGTTGAAAAACCATAAACATAAAAAAAGAAGAAGAATGCTTAAAGGTTCTACCTCTTGTTGATATAAGGCTAATTGGGGAATAAAGGGTGGATATAAGGAGGATATTTGATAAGAATGATAATAATGAACAAGGAGAGATAAGGCGGGGTGAGCTCACCAATGGAGTGGGATGTTTAAAAAAATAGTATTCACAAAAGAGAATTAGAGAGGTTCTAGTCACTAGAGCTAAACAATTGTCCTACCTTTACCCCTGGCTTTCATGATAACCCTCATGTTCTTTGTTATTATTAGTGTAGCAACTCTACATTAGTGGCGAGATACATGAGGGGCAAGCCTATGGGTCAATTTGCATGCATTTGAATTTCTTTATGAGAGTTAGTATATTTGCTTTATCTTATAATCCCTATTTGTGAAATACATGAAATATGAAAGTGATTTTCTTTTGATGTGCGTGGCATCGCTTCTTTGGGGTACAAGCTTAAATATGTACGAAATTAAAAGGTGTGATTGAGGCAAAGGTGCAATGAACTTTAAGGTAAAATTTGAATGTAAGTTGTCAATGACATGAGATTGCTTTCTTGAGATTGATTTGATGAACTGAACCCTTTGTTTGGAATGCAATAAAATATATGTGCAAATGTGTCAATTGCTTGTGGTGATCTCTTGAGATAAGTGCAACATTCTTGAGTCTTTTCTTTGTCTTGAGTCGGCGTGAAAATTTGGGGTTATCCTAAGTTATAGTGGTCCCTTGTATGAAACTCTTGTGTTACATCATGCTTAAGTCAATTTCTCATTTGTGAAGACATGCCTTACCTTGCTCGAGGACAAGCAATGCTTCAAGTTTGGGGGTTTGATAAGTTGGTAATTTATCAACTCATTATGCTCTTAAGAATGAGCTTTGGCCACGTTTTTTACTCATCTAGAAAGGTTTTATGCCTTTTCCTTTCATATTGAAGGTATTGGGTCAAACAAATAAATCAACGGAATTGAACAAAAAGTAAATACTGGAAGCAGAAGACCTTTTCTTCATAGTATCTACACCTGCGAAATGCAGGCCAAACACAGGAGTGCATTGGGCTGATACTGAAGAGCACAAGCAAAACGCAGGTGAAACCGCATAGCACATCCAGGTCCCTCTGACCTAGAGCTGCGAGTGAACTGCAACTCGCGGATGGGCACCTACGTGCAAGTGATGCTGCGCTGAAAAGGGTAAAATGGTCCAACTCTAGCACAAGGATATTTTAGAAGCTTCTAAGATTAAAATGGGGATCTGTTCAGCATAAAGAAAAGTAGACTTTTCCTATTTTGTAGACACTTTTAAAAAGAGAGTACTTTTTTATTAGCTAGTTTTTGTGCAGAGAGAATTATAAATAGAAGTAAGAGATAGTCTTTTCTTCAAATTTTTAGGGTAAGAATTTTCTATTCAAGTATACAATTGAAACTCAAATTTACTATTCAATTATGAATGTGAATGAATCTCTTATTGATTTAATTCTCTTATTTATATTCATGAGTAGCTAATTTGATTGATAAAAGTTTGTGTTTGATGTAGCTTTAGATTTTATTGAGTATTATTTATTTAATCTTAGAGTCACTTATGATGCATGAATCTAATGCTTTCTCTATGTTTTAATGCAAATATTTATTGTTGCAAACATAGAATGCATTTACTGATAATGCTCAAATCACAATCCTGTAAATGTATGACACGAATATTATCGATTAAGAACCCAACTAGGTTGGGATCGATCACACAGAGAATATGATGAAGATGTAGAATAACACTAGTATTTATGCTTTTAGAATATCTCCTAATAGGGGGTTTTAAAGAATAAATCAAGTAAGAAAGTAGTAGATTGTTGTTGTGACTAAATTTATGCAATTAACTAGAGAAGTGTTCCCCATGAATTCATAAGAACCTCGGGTTATTAAACTACTGATCAATAAAAATACTTAGCTTGCAGAATTGATAACATAGATTCATCAAAATGACTAATTCATCCCTATTGGATGACTATACTCAGTCACCGAATTAGGTCTCTTTAGTGTTTTCACTTTAATCGTTATCAGCTATTCCAAATTAATTATCCAGCGACCATAGCTCAAGTTAATCAATGAATCTTAAAGTTCTAGGTTTTGTTGCTCTTCTCTTTTCATAATCTCTACCTATATAGGTTCAAAAAAGTAGATAATTCAAGCAAGTCCTAATATTGTGCCTCATTATGAAACGTTTATGAAGAAGAGATGAACAACACAAGCATGCGTATCATTTAAAAGTCACTTTATGTTAGCCTTGTTAGTTAATTCACCATGGTTCCCACATCCTTAGTTGTGGAGGTTTTAGCTATTCATGATTGCAAGAAAAAAATTTGAGTTCATATAAGAAAACATAATTAACAACTTATAGTGATGATTGAAGAAAACCCCAATTGATTATAACACAATCAAAAGTATGATCAATTCAAGAACAATAAATAAAATCTCAAAGCAATTTGTGAATTTGATCTCCAAGTAATGTTAGGAAATCCAAACATCTGATTATAGTAATAATGTATTGGTCCCCTAAAGAAAATAACCTAAAAAGTATTTGTACAAATAATTGAAAACAAATTTTAAATTAACAGGGATCCGTCGCTGACCTAACCGATGAGTCGTTGCATGAAGCTATGAGTCATGGTTTTCATTTGTAACATGCACTGTAGTCATGAAAATTGGTTAAGTCCTGAGAGAAGGTGCGACTCATGCAATGACACAACGATTCGTATGTTGCCTTCCATGGTCTGATCTTGTAAATTCTGGCATCCTATGGAATTTGTCACGAGTCCATGGTATGGTCTGTACATTGTTGTTATTACTCGTGGTCTCTATTTGTACTCTGAGATCTGCCTACATGACATACTGATTGGATTCCTCCATGGCTCCTTCGTACGAGTTGTATGATGTTGTCATGACTCAATGCAAGCTTCTGACTCTTTCCACTACTCCTTGTTATGGCTCATACCAAGAGTCGTACTTGGCCCTAACACTTGTGCATATCCTCTGGTTGTCATCACAGCTGCATGGTGCGATTCACCAATGTGCGACTTGTATTGAGGACTGCACTTGGCCCATTTTTCTGCATTTTTTCCTCTCATTTTCTAGAATTCAACATTGAAACATGATTTCCCAGAAAAAAAAAGTAAAAGCACCTCATATATGTATAAACATACCCAAGACCAAGCATTTTTCCTTTGTTTTAAGTGTTGAAAGTGCTGTAAACACATAGCACATCAACACCCTCAACTTAAGTCTTTTGTATGTCCTCAAGCAAACAAAATATTATCCTAAGATGATGCGTAACTACAAAGTAAAATAGAAGACCTATAGCCAACAATATCAAAATTTGAACACATGACCACTCATCAAATACTGACCCCTTTTCCATTCAAAAACATGATAGCTATGCATACATGCAACCAAAAATTGATGACACAAACGGATCTACATATGGCATTCAACTATCAATAGAAAATCAAGCAATCACTGATATTGTTTACACATAATGTTGGCAGAATGCAATCCAACCCCTCTACTCTCACAACAAAGGTAGTCCCAAAAACAATCAAAATGATAATGATATATATATATATAACTGGGACTATCAAGCGAAGTTCTCACTCTCTCAAAGACGTTCCAAATACTACACAAGTGATACCATAAGCTTGCCCTTATTTTCTCTACTTTGGCTTTTCGGATAGCTAAGCTAGGATCACTATAGGACTTTTATTGGCTTGTAATGTAAGCTTCGGGTTCGGTATTGTAGATATGAAAGTAGTGACTAACCCTCCTTCGCACTACACAACTTTTGCTCCACTTTTTGACCTTTTCCCCATTTCTTCATTTTTCTCCCTTTTCTCCATTTGATTCATCTTTCAACTAGTGGGTGCAGTTTCTTCTTCACTTTCCTCTTATTTCACTTCTTTTCTTTTCTTTTTCTTTTTCTTTTTCACCACACCTACTTTTCATTGACTAACTTTTTATTCTTTCATATTTCTCCCACATAGCTTATGCACCCCTATAATTTCCACCCTCAACATAGGCATTTTTCCCGAGTTTAAGTTCACAATGTCCAAGAAGGGACCGGGGCCAAATGTAATACCTTGAAAGCCCTAAGATCAAACCCAAGGATTCAATTGAAGGAAATAAAAATTACTACACCAGGTCACATGACGAGTCGTCTAGTGACTCGTGAACTACCCAATGAGTCGTTAAGTAACTCGTGGAGTGGAGGAAAATTTATCTACGAGTGCTGATCTGGGGGTTGACCATGGGAGAATCCACGACTCATGGTCAGGTCTGCGAGTCGTAAGGTTGTTCGTGATCAAGAAGCCAACATGAATGATTGGATGATTGGCAGTGTTCCTAATAACTACTCACCATGAGTCGTTAGGCACACCACGAGTCATGGTGTCCCTTATGGTTAATGGAAGAGTGAAGGTTTCCAATATTTGCAATGAGAAGCAGACCATGAGTCGTGGTCATAGGTAATGAATCGTCCAGTCCCTCGTTGGGACTGGTAGTGTAATTTTCCTGCAAATTTATTAAGGACTTTTTCATAATTTCTAAGCTCCTAATACCTAAACTACGCCATTTTAAGCTCATACAGGTTCATTTTAAGAGGTTTGAACTCATTCCAAACCTATCCCTCTCCATGCATGCAACCCTAGAAGTTTCTAAGAGTGATCAAGCCTAGAATTCATCAAGTTCTTCCCTAATTCCTTTGCGTTTTCTAGAAATGTGGGATATTAGAAGTACCAGGTATGTAGGGTTATGAATAGGAGTATCCCTTCACTCCCATGCAAAAATACTTTTTTGAATTCATGGAATTATTAGTTTATGAATTTTTGGGTTTTACCCCAATTTGTGGAAATTCTGTAAGCATCTATCATGGGTAAATCCTATTCATGTTTCAAATGTTGAATTCTGATTCATGGGCATATTTTATAATGTTTTCAATTTTAATTCATATTTTCAAAGTCTTAAAATTATAATGCCCAATTATGAAAGTTCATGAAAGGTTGAGATTATATCATGACCCGAACGTAGACCAGAATCGTAACATGGGACAAGAAGCCCCAAGAGACTCTAAGTGGACCCATGGCATGAACATTCATCTAACTTCATATCATTAAAGCTGAAAACTTAACATATCAACAGAGAGTAAACATGATCATAACATGGCTTAGTAAGCGGAACATTCTACATACGTAACAACTGAGTACTCCATAAAATTTGAAAGACTCTATCGTATCATATGGGTTAATGGGACAACATCCCAAACTAACCCGACAAAACTAAAAACCAAAAGAACATCAACATCTAAAACCTACATTCGCCGGAGAATGAGGACTCAAGAAGTTGGATGCTAACTCTGAGATGGACTATGACGATGCTGGATTTGAAGATCGGAGCCTGTATCATAAATTGATACAACATAGAGTATGCGGTTAGTACATGGAATATACCAAGTATGCAAGGTAAGTGAAATGGACATATAAAAATACATAAAAGCTCATAATTGATCATAACAGAAGGACACCATGCTCGTATCATAAATATCATAAGATAACATAAGGATCAAGGTTTTGAAATCGTTCACAAACCATTCCTTATCATAGTCATAAGAGAAAATTTATTAAATCAACACTTGGTCCAACTAACATAACCATAACAATGCATGTACCGTCGCTTGAATGAAGACACCTGATCGGCCGGACTTTCCCAAATGCCCCCCACTGGCCCTTCTCCTTTACGGGTCTGAAATTTTTGCGTCGTTTAGGTCATCGTGGTTGACGGGGAAGAAAGAAATGATGAATGCTCTTTTGGGAAAATGTATAATAATACACCTACCGAGATGAAAGCAAAAGGTGAGTCTCGTAGGTGGACGTATCGAACTGAAATAAGATCTCAACGTGCGGAACAATTGGAGGACTCATCATAACCGACACCATCATGGTAGAGCCTTACATGATGCCCCAACTATCTTACTCAAATGAGCAGAGTCGCCCCTGGCTTGCTAGGCGAGGGACGTGCATTATCTGATATCACGAAAGAGGGGATCATTATCATTGTAATGTATAATTATAAACCCACAGTGGCAAGTGGTTATGAGTCACTTGCATAGTCCTTTGAATGATGGGCTGCTCGGTGCTAGACACGGCTCTAAAAAATATGTACATTAGGCTCATATGTAAATCAATAACATCATTCATTAAGATTCATCGACAAATGCACATTTATCATCTTTGATCCCCATTAAAATTTGATTAGACAAGAATTAAAGGCACTTTAGTCAGCCAACATCATCAATCGATAAATCATGAGATTCATTTCAGAAATCATAAATCATTTTTCAACATGTGGGTATTTCCCAATACTTTAACATGCTTTACAATACTCAATTCAGTCGAAAACATGATTATAAACATGTATAACTTGAGATCATGCTTTTCATCATCAATAATTCATAATACTAGAACATTCATCATAAATTTTGATTTTCATGAACTTTTCATAAAAAGAAAATTTAATTGATAAAACTTGAAATATGATTTTTAATGAAAAACAACATAAAACATGCCCATAACTCATCATTCAATAATAGTATTTCAATTAGATTAAGCCCATGTAGAGAAATTGAATTTTCATGTATTGGGTAAAAATCCCATATAATTTAGATAGGAAATTTCATGATTTGAAAGAGATGGAGCATGGGTATGAAAGGATTCACCCCTTCATAACCCTACATATCTGTGAAAATCAAATCTCACCACTCCTTGAAAGCCCAAAGGAAAATTTGAAGAAAATCTTGAAGAACAAGATTGATCACCTTCTCAATTCTCTAACTTTGCATGCATGGGTTGTGAATAGGTTATAAGGGCTTAACATATCTTAATACACTGAGAAAATAACTTAAAATGACTTAGTTTAGGACCTTAGATAGTAGGAATGATGAAAATGCCCTTAATGAAAACCTTGACAAATCTGCACTGGGCAAACCAAAGGACGGTCCCACGAGTTGTCACCTGGTACCACGACTTGTGGTATTAAGCCGTTGGATCCATTTCCCATTTCATACTTTCAGATTCCTTTCCTATGACAAGACAGGACGAGTCGTTCTTTCAAACGACAGGTCATTGTGACGTTCGTGGTTTCCCTCTTCAGGTTCTGTAGTAATCCTTCCCATGACCCTCACCACAACTCGTTACTTCCTCCAACGAGTCGTGGTTTGCTTCTGTTATGTAGAATGGAGAATATTGACATTTCTTCCCACGACTGCTGACCAGGACCCGTTACTTCTCACTACGGGTAGTGGGATGACCCGTTACTTCCCCTTCAGCTGAAGACTAATTCTCACCATGACTCCCAGTAATGACTCGTTGCATCAAAAACCGGTCATTATTTCACTCATTGTTTCCCCCACTGCTACCAGACAACCCCTCCCGCGACTGCTTCCAATGGGTCATTGGTTGGTTGGACCAATGATCCATTGGGCCATCCATTTTTTGGGATTTTTCCCAATTTTAGCCAACTCCATTTTTTTAAAATCTCGGGTCTAGTCTTATGCACTTTGGGGTATTACAAATTATGATTTATGTTTTCAAGTATGATGAGATGTATATGATGAAAGTATGATTTTGAATTACCCATGTTTACATTTATGATTTTCACTAGCTAAAGTATGTATAAGTTTGGGCAAGCGTATATGATCAAGTGTGTAATAATTTACTTCAATTTTATGTTATTAGCTTACTACATGGATTTGGAGTCTAGGCTCCCACCTTTCAGCTTGTGGTATGGTTTGAGCCAAGGCTTCTAATGTTATGATTCAATATTATGAATATTATGTTATGATTTAGCTTCATCTCAAGACGATGGTTCATCTTCGTTGAAAAATGATGAAGAGCATATGCATTATTTTGGGAGTAGTGTCTAGCACTGAGTAGGCTAAAGGTTCAGTCAACCCTATGCCTCAGAACTACATGCCAACGTAGGTATGTTCATATTATTTGGGACCTCCCTTGTGAGCTTTCCCTGCCCCCAAGGGGCCTTCAGCTTGATATCAATATCATGGTAGTGCTCTCAGTCCTAGCAAGGCTTTGGAAGGCTCTGCCCACTTGAGTGTGATAGTCGGGACCATGTAAACTCTATCATGGTAATGTCGGTTATATGATTAGTCTCCCACTATTCCTCATGATTTTAGTTATGCATGTGCATAGAAAGGATCATCATAGAATGAATTCAAGGTGGAGACAGGGGTTTACGATTTTCAATCTTCCTCACATCTATACGTTCCTCCACCGCCTCACTTTTCATGCTTTCCGCGAGCAGGCTATCTACCGCTTTTAAACCTGTATGCATAGGCTCGTGCACTGATTTACGTTCTATAATCCCAGGGGCTTTCACTTCCACACGTCTTCGCTTGTGATCGCTTAGAGCCCCCCTTCCATCAATAGGTACTCCCAAGCCATCGACCACACGCCCTAGCATAGCGTTTCCCGCAGGAACATCCACAATAGATCCAGTGCGCTTGACAAGATCTCCTTCTTTAATAGCAGTATCACTACCAAAGACAACAATCCCATCAATCATGATATTATGTTTTCAGGAGGCTTGACCCAATGTTCAGTTCTACTCATAATTATCAGTTTCAGATTTGGGTCATTCAATTCACTTATGATATTAAGTTATGTTTAAGTCATGTTTTTAGATACCAGCATGCAAACCCTACTCTTAGAGGTTTTACTTACCTTGCATACTCGATACATTTCACGTACCGACTGCATACTCTATGTTGAATCGTTTCATGATATAGGCTCAAACGTTCAGGTTTAGTCTCGCCATTATCCAGATCCTCAAAGTTAGCATCTCTCAGTCAGTTGGTGAGTCCTCATCCTTCGAGGACTCTTTTTATCAGCTTGTGTTTAGTATTTTTAGTTTTAGTCTTTAGTAAGTTAGTTGGGGTCTTGTAAGTTAGTTGGGGTCTTGTCCCATCAACTCATCAGTATATAGAGGCATATATAGTATGTTTTGAGTTTCAAATCATTGTTATATATTCAGATATTCAGATATTCAGATGTTATTAGATTTTTATATTTCTGCTATCTTCTAGTTAAACTTCCACATTATTAGGTTGAGCTTAGATGTCATGTTCATGCCATGGTCGACTTGGAACCTCTCAGGGTTCTTTGTCCCATGTCTCGATCCAGGCCTAAATTCAGGTCATGACTCCAAAATAGTTTTATTATGAACAAGGGAGAAGGTGAATAGGCTAATATAAGAAAAGTGGTAAATTAAGGCTCAAGTGTTTGGATCAAAGGATACTTATTCATTTCATAGGACAATTTAGGCTAAAAGTGAGCTAGTTAAAAAATAGAATATGATCCTTTCCTAATAACCTAACCTATAACCTAAGCGAAGACCAACCAGGCAAGTTCAAGGTTAGTTACACAACATTGAACTAGGTAATAACCTCAGTCACACATGGTACTGGTTTGCTTTACACGCCGCCTATCCAGTTCATGCACAACTAATCATGCAAATAAATCAAATGCCATAATAAGATCCACATTTGTTATGCTTTGCAGTAAACAAACATAGCTAATCACAAAATATTTAGAAAGGGTCATTTTTTAAAAAAACTTCAAAACATCAAATACATGTGCGTTTATTAGTTGTAAAGTACTCCTATGCTACTTCTAGTTATAAAAACAAAACAACCTAAACATGCTGGTTCTACAATATAGCATGTTCGAGTGAAAAGAAACACGACAAAAACACCCTCCGACGATCAAAAACCAAAAGGCAGGTACACCCCAACTTTTTGAAAAGAATGCTTTGTCCCCAAAGCAAAGATATACAAAATTGACAGAGGAACATACCTGTGGCGCTCTAAGATCTCCTGTAAGATACTAAGACTTCATCGATCATTCATGGGCTGCCTCCCATGTACTATCTGATTTAACATCATGGCTTGAAGCAAGTCTCTTGACTATTCAGGATTCATAAATATACACGACCTGATTCCCTTTACCTCGTCAGTGTTTCCCATGTACAGCTTCACTCTCTACCTTTTTACTTTGAACCTCTTATCATCTTTGTTCTCTAGTTCAATGGAACCATATTGGAATACTTCCACCACTCTATTTGGTAACATCCATCTAGATTTTAATTTGCCCAGATGCAAGTGGAGTCTTGAGTTATAAGCCGTACCGGATCACCAGCATTAAACTCTCTCTTTGCAATCTTCCAGTCATGATAGATCTTAATTTTGTCCTTATAGGTGGCTGCACTCTAATAGGCACAATGCCGACATTTATCTAGTTCATTCAGCTGATCTAGCCTTAATTTGGCTGCTTCACTCTTGTCCAGGTTCAGCTTCTTGAGTGCCCACAACGCCTTATGCTCCATCTCTACCTTTAAATAGCATGAATTTCCATAAACCATCTGATATGGTGAGGTGCCAATAGGGGTCTTATACGTTGTCTAATAAGCCAGAGTGCATTATCCAGTTCCCTTGACTAATCATCCGGTTGGTGTTCACTATTTTAGTTAAGATCATCTTGATCTCCCGGTTGGAGAGCTCAACTTATCTTCTTGACTGAGGAAGGTAAGGTGATGCCACCTTATTCTTTACAAAATATATCTCAAGTAGAGCATCTCTGAAAAGGTGATTACAAAAGTGTGATCCACCGTCGCTAATGATGGCTCTTGGAGTACCAAATCTAGCAAACATGCGCTTCCGCAAAAATGTTCTGATACTTATTCCTTCATTATTAGGGAATGCTATAGCTTCCACCAACTTTGATACATAATCTAAAGCCACAAAAATATACTTCATCCCATATAAGCTCACAAATGGTCCCATGAATTCAATACCCCGTACATCGAATAACTCTACTTCTAAAATTGAGTTAAATGGTAGCTCGTGCTAACGGGTGATGTCGCCTTGCATTCGGCATTGGTCATTGGACTTGGAAAAATCATAAGCATCCTGATGGATAGTTGGCAAATAGTACCTGCACTGCAGAATTTTGTGTGCAGTCTTTATATCACTATGATGACCCCCAACCGCGAATGAGTGGCAGGCCTCAAGTATGCTCAGTATATCAACCTCTAGAACACACCGACAAATCATCCCATCCGTACTTACCTCGAACTCAAATTTCTATAAGAGAAATACCTATATAATAAGACTTTATTTAGTATCCTTCTTTCGAATCAAATATCGCAATGCTGCATGATCTGTATGGACAATCGACTTAGTCCTGAGCAAGTATTCCCGAAACTTTTTAAATGCAAAGAATACTGCTAGTATCTCCTGTTTGTCATTGTGTAATTCTTCTAAGCTGTGTTGAGTGTCATATTGGCATAATAGAGTGACTGGAATATCTTCACTCTCCTTTGGCCCAAGACAGCACCTAGGGAAACCCCACTGGCATCACACATTACCTCAAATGGAAAAGACTAGTTGGGGGCTATTATAATGGGAGCTTGCAAACATGCTTCATCAGACATGAACTTCACCTCCTTCTGAAGTATCTTGCATAATGGTTGTGCAATTTTTGAGAAGTCCTTGATGAACCTGCTATAGAACCCTACATGCCCCAAAATGCTTCAGATTCCTTCAATAGAAATAGGTGGTGGCAATCCAGCAATCACCTCAATTTTAGCTATGTCCACCACTCTCTCTTTTCCTGAGATTTTATGGCCTAGCATAATCCCCTCTTTGACCATAAAATGCCATTTTCCCTATTTTGGTCAATATTGATTTCTTCACACCTGCGCAGCACTTTACTCAAGTGCTTAAGGAAATCATCAAATGAATCACCCACAATCAAGATGTCATCCATAAACAGTTCAATGGTATCCTACACCTTGTCTGAAAAGATAGATATCATGCACGCTGAAATGTGGACGGTGCATTGCAAAACCCAAACGACATCCTTCAAATAGCAAAAGTCACATAAGGGAAAGTGAAGGTGGTTTTCTCTTTGTCCTTCGGGGCTATGGAGATCTGATTATACCCTGAATAACCATCCAAAAATAGTAGCATCCTCTTCCTGCAAACCTATTGAGCATTTGGTCCATGAAAAGCATTGGGAAGTCATCCTTTTGGGTCAAATGGTTGAGTTTCTTGTATTCCATGTAAACACACCAACATGTAACTGGCCTTGTCGGTACTAGGCAATTCTTTCTGTTTGGCAGCACCGTCATTCTACCTTTCTTTTGCACACACTGCATCGAATTCACCTACTTACTATCAGCAATGGGGTAGACTACACCGACATCCATCCATTTGATGATCTCTTTATTCACCACCTCTTACATAGGTAGTTCAGTGGTTGCTGATGCTCTATGCTCAGTATGCGAATTGGCTCAAGCTGAATTTTATGGGTGAATTTACCTGGAGGAATATAGATGATGTTAGCAATGGTTCAACCAATTGCCTTTTTGTATCATCTCAACACTGACACCAGGGCGTCAACTTGCCACTCGATAGGGTCTGTAGCAATAATCACTGCAAAGTGATTTTATCCCCAAAGAATGCATATTTCAAATGGTGGAGGTAAAGCTTTAAGCTCTAAGACTGTTGGTACTTCAACTGATGGTTTTGCTGGAGGGGTTGCACGATTCTTTAGATCAAGATCCAACTTCTTCGGTCTGATGTTGTAGGAGCCCATTCCTTTTAGTAAAATCGCCATCTCAGTTACCCTTGGAAATCATCCCTATCACAGTTCATAAGGTCAGTTGCCAATGTCTCAACACTCAATCATTCCTCCAGAGGCACGAGCAACCTCTTATCCTCTATCTTGCTATTCATTGGGGTTGCTCTTAAGTTAAGGTATCCTTGTTGTAGCCTGATTATATCAAACGAAAAGAAAAATAACGTAAATGAGGAAATAAAGACTAAAAGCCAAACACAAGCAATCAGTCTAATCCTAACCTGTATTCCCTGACAACAGTGTCATTTTTTATAACACTCAAATCACGCCCCTATAAAAGTATGACGTAAATGTTGTCAATAAAGAACACAACTATATTGGGACCGATCCCACATGAAATATGGTCAAAATGTAGAATAATGCTAGTATTTATGCTTTTAGTACAATTATTTCCTAATGGAGGGTCTTAAAGAAAGAATCAAGTAAGAAAGTAGTAGATTGTTGTTGTGACTAAATTTATACAATTAACTAGGGAAGTGTTCTCATTGGATTCATAACAACTTTTGGTTATTAAAGTAGTGATCTATCCCAATACTTAGCCTACAGAATTGATAACATAGATTCATCCAAATGATTGATTCATCCCTATTGGATGACTATACTCAATCATAGGATTAGGTCTCTTTCTCATGAGTGTTTTAACTTTAACTGTTGTCAACTATTCCAAATTAATTATCTTGCAACCACAACTCAAGTTATTCAAGAAAACTTAAAGTTCAAGGCTTTTTCGTTCTTTTCTTTTCCTAATCTCTACCTCTATATTTCAAGCAAGTAGAGAATTGGGGCAAGTCCTAATGTTGCACTTCATTAATAAATGTTTGTGATGAAGAGATGAATAATAAAAGCATGTGTTTTGATTTAGAATCACTTCATGTTAACCACAATTCGTTAATTCACTATGGTTCCCATAACCCTAGTTGTGGAAGTTTTAGCTATTCATTATTGTAAGAAAAGAATTAGATTTAATGGAAGAAAACATAATTAACAACTTACAGTGATGATGGAAGAAAAACCCAATTTCTTATAACAGAATCAAAAGTATGATCAATTCAAGAACAATGAATAAAATCTCAAAGCAATTTGTTTATTTGATCTCCAAGTAATGTTAGGAAACCCAAAAATCACGATTAAAATAATAATGAATCAATCCCCTAAAGAAAGAAACCTAACAAGTATTTACACAAATAATTGAAAACCTTTTCTAAATTAACAAGGATCTATCGTCGAACTAACCTATGAGTCGTAGCATGAAGCTATGAGTCGTGGTTTCCATCCGTAACATGCACTGGAGTCTTGAAAATTGGTTAAGTCCTGGGAGAAGGTACGAATCATACAATGGCACTACGAGTCATAGGTTGCTTGTCGTGGTCTTATCTTGTAATGTCTTGCATCCTCTGGAATTTGTCACGAGTCCATTGTATGGTCCGTACATTGCTGTAATGAATCGTGGTATCTATTTGTACTTTGAGACCTGCCAACTTGATATACTCACTGGATTTCACAATAACTCCTTGCTACGAGTCGTGTGATGTTATCAAAAATCATGCATTTCTTTCGTATTAGGAACTCACGAAACTGCAAGCTTCCGACCCTTTCCAAAAATCCTTGGTACAACTCGTACCATAGTTGTACAACTCCTACAAGAGTCGTACTTGGCCCCAATACTTGTACATATCCTATGGTTGTCATCAAGACTTCATGGTATGGCTCATACCACCAAGGTATTGCTCATACTAAAGACTGTAGTTGGCCTATTTGCTGCACTTTTTCCTCTCCTTTTCTAGAAATTCAACTCCTAAATATGATTTTCCTAAAAACAATGTAAAAGCACCTCATATCCGTATAAACATACACAAGACCAAGTATTTTTCCTATTTTTTAAGTGTCGAAAGAGTTTTAAACCCACAACACATCATTTACTTATCTTGCTTTTGCTTGAAAAAGGGAAGTAGGATATGGGTAAGAAAGCATTAATGGGGATTTGAGTTTTACAAATGTGGGGTTGGACTAGAAATATCCAAAACCCATTTACATAACTCATTTTAAGCATTAAGGCCAAGAAAAAGCTTAATTCTTCTTAAAGCCAATATGTGTAATCTGTTAACTGAGCTTTGGGTTTGAAAGAACCCAAGTAGAATATGTCCAAGTGGTCAAAAGACATGAGGTATGGGCTTACCAATGGCTATTCATATTAGTAGTTGATTTTTGAGACTTGTTGATTAACCCCAATCCTATTGATTCCCCATCAATAGCACATCTTTAGTACTTGCACTCATTATTACTTCAACTTGAATTAATTTGTTTTTATATTGAGTAGAATCATATAGTGTTATCATTTTTCCCCCAACATTTATTTTATGTATTGTGATACAATGATGCTAACTAGTTTAGGCTGACTTACAACTTTAGAATTAATCTATCCCTATTCCCTTTGTATTTGACCCCGACTCATAAAGTTGTGTAAATTATATTACAAATGATTGTGTACTCCCTTTACTAGCGAGAAGTAGATTTGGACGTTACCAATCCTTCCCCCCATTATTAAGACTCTCTGAAACTCATATATTCTCCAACTTTCCACACTTAATGTATCACCTAACAATTCGTTATTTGACTTCATGACTCACCTAATGAGTAGTTTTGGGATCTGGTGCAAATTTTACTTTTTCCTCCATTTCATGCCTCAAGTCTGATTTTAGGGACTATTGGGGTGTTACAAGTTACTTCGTAAGTTAACATCTTCTTTTGATTTAAAGTCTTATTTTAGTCAAACTAACTGATATTATTGAAGCAAATGTTGTGATATGAGTGAGTTTCCTCTTTTCTTATCGAATTCGAACCTTTATAGCTTCGTATGTTAAACATTGCAACATAGAATTTCATTTTTTTCATAATTGGCCTTTAAACTCATAACAACCTCTAATGTTGTTATTGTGGGAAAAATCTTATATGTATTAATTGATTAATTACTCTTGTATAAAAGAAAACCTTTCATGTTTCTTGTTTATGTCTTAAGTTGGTAGTGATAACTAATGTGTCTAATCATTCGTGGTAATCTTGATATTATGCCTTGAGATTTCATACCCCATAAAGGCCCATAAGGGTTTCCCATATTCTATGATAGGAGCTATCTAATAAAACTGCTTCTCTTTGTTGGTCACTCTGGCTGCATACTTCATTCGTGGATCGATCTCATTTGCCCAGAATAGTGCATTGATTCCAGCCGGAGTAATATCTACATCCACGCCTCTGACCCTGAATGAGGGAAGGTAAGGGAACTCATCCACCTTTCCCTTATGCTTCAGTTCCTCCTGGCGTGCCTGGTAATAAGCATAAAATTCTGGCACAAGATTAGTGTAGTACTCTGGGAGAGGCTCAACAAACATGTGCCATTGGGGTGGTTGAATTGGGTTGTGATATTTGGTAAATCATTCCCAAGCCCCACCAAATCGAATTGTTTCTCTGTGGTGATTGGCCTTCCTTCACAAATAACATAATATGCCATCATATCAGGCACGCAGAAATTGATGGCCTTCCTAGTGTTGGTGGGACTGGGGCTGCCTTGGCCTTCCCCTTGCCTTTACTTTTGGATGTGGAGGGTGCCTTTCCCTTGTCTCCATGCTTGGATGAAGTTATTATGCTACAAGAGAAACGTTAGTTCCTCACATTACCATTTTTTTCTTGTGTTTTTGGATAATATGAATGTAGAGAATAGGTTAAACTGAGCTAGAAATAAAATCTATGAATTGGATGACAACAAGGTGGAATATCAAATTCATGTAACAGCAGTACCGGAGATACAACTGCGAAAAACCCATGGAGACCCGCGAAATGCCATTGAACCGTAGGTTTGGGCAGACAACAGGGCAGAGTTTTGACTTATTGGGGCTACACCATTGTGCCAATCATGATCTGTGAAGATGTCATGATCCAAGTTTACACCCTAACCGTAACACGGGACAAGGAACCCTAAAAGGCTCCAAGTTGACCCATGGCATAATCATAGCATAACACTTAACGATGTAAACATCTGACAAAGCATAACTGAGTGGAAACTTTGAAAGCCAAGATTAACATTTAAAGACATAATCTAACAAAATGCTATACATAGATTTAATCTGATTACACATGTCCGAAAGCCTCTACTAACTGATGAATTGTTCGAACAGGTCCCCGGCTAACTCTCAAAGTCTAAAAGCTGAACTACAACTGAAGAATAACATAGACCTCGTCCTCGAGAGATGAGGACTCACCACAATCGGTTGGGGTGGAAGGAGGAGCGTGTCTATCTGTGTGGATGGGTCTACATACATGAATCTATATCATTAAATGATATAGCACATAAAGGAGTGCAGTCAGTACTTGGAAAGTACTAAGCATGTGGGGAAAAACGTAAACAACTAAATATGCAAGTATATGATAAGGAAATAACAAAGTACATCAACATAAATGATTTACATGTAATAATCCTCTTATGAGTCACATACACATATATATGCATGAAACATTCATATGGATCTCATAACCTAAAACATCATTGAACTCATGCATAAGGGTCAAATACTGAACATTTAATAAGACCCAAAGCTGAGGCTAGCATCACACACTATGCTAGATAACTTCTGGTAATTGAGACTGCGTTCATTACATTATATCTATTCTAAACTGATGTCTAAATCTTGTGGATCTAAATCCTACTAATAACATAATTAAGGAAGTCATTCTCTACTATAGAGACTCCCAACTAAGCTGAGGAAGTCATTGTCTACTATGGAAAGTCCCGACTGAGCTAGGGAATCACTCTCTGCAATGGAAGATCTCATCTGAACTAGGGAGTCACTCTCTGCTATGAAGTATCCCGACTAAACTAGGGAGTCACTCTCGGCTATGGAAGATTCCGAGCTGACCAAGGGAAACATTATCGGCTATGGAGAGTCCCTGCCTGACTAGAACATAATGAGTACTGATCTGCATTATACATCTGATCTATGCTACTATGCTAGTCAAAAACATGAACATTTATTGGTTTCATTATAAAACATTTATTTAGAAAGGATTAGGCTACTTTCTACTATCAAAAAGACCAACACTCTGAAATATCATTCTCATGCTCTATCATCATAATTCATATCACCATGGTGCCAAATCAATATTTCTTCAAACGTCTTACATTAGCGAGCATCTATAGATTCATATCATGCATTAAACTTCCACGACATTCAAGTTTCGAATTCACACCATTTAACATGCATCATAAGGTCATTTATGGTCCATAGGTCCAAATTATACTTAGTATAGATATGTTGTTTCACATACTTAGATTTATGGAATCCCATGCACTTAACTTCTATCTTAAGCATTTAAAACAAATTCATTGGAGAAGCATACGTTTTCATTTCGTAAGACCCATTTCATAAATCACTCCAATCCATTAGAAAGATTCAATAATTAATCCATTATCATAGATTTACCTCATACCCAACTAGTTCCATTGAGAACATAATGAAAATACATATTTTAATTTCAATTGATCAAGCACATACATTATAACCTCATCTCAACATGTTTAGAGAATAGTATATTCTAATCATTATGGAATTCTTGCAATCTTCACATATTTTATACATGGATTCGTTTCATTGGTTCGATTGAGTGGACAATAATAAAACCCCAATCATCGTTCAATCCATCTCATGAAGAACATTCCATAACCATGCATTTTCACCATATAACACATAATTCGAGATATCCAAATAGTTTTTTAATCACAACAAAGCTCATCAATCAAAACCATAGATCATGCCTTTCTAGAATAATTGAAATTGGGTTTTTGATAAAATATTTTGCGCCACAAGGATGGAGGAATATTCTTGTCGAAAAACTTGCATACCTGCCTTGAAGAATTTACCACTTGTACTTGATCTTGAAGCCTTTGAATAATCCCTTGAAGAATCCTAGAACCTTGGGAGAGAGGGAGAAGAAGGGTTTGAGAGTTATTTGGTGTAGAATGAGGGTTTAGGCTAGTTACCCCCTTAAAAATGTCCCATGTCATACTTAAAACGACGTAGTTTAGGAGTTAGGAGCATAGGATTTTACAAAACCACCCTTGGAAAAAGAAGGAAAATTCCACATGACAGTCCTCACAGGGCACTCCACGAGTCATGGGGAGGACAACGACTTGTGTGGACCTCTCGTGAAGTGCGTTGGACAACTTCTCAAAATTCGGCTGACTCAACTGATGACTCACTTCATAAGTCGTGGTCTGCCATGATGACTCATGGCATCCTTCCGTCATCCCCACTGCCTGGGACCCCATCTAGGAACTCTAGCCTCCACCCAATGGCTGTCTTAACGAGTCGTTGCCTATCATCACGATTCGTTGGGTGGTCTGTTGCCCCCTGAAGTCCACGATTCCCTATCTCTTCTTCCAACAACTGCCTTGACGAGTTGTCACCTAATACGGCGACTCGTCAAGTTTTTCGTGATCTTTGGACTTGCTACACTTCTTGAATTCTCCCTACGGGTCTGATCATGACTCATGGGGTCACCAAACGAGTCATCCCATGACTTATTCTGTGCAAAGATTTCCACCTTCTATCTGAATTCTTTCTTTAAGCGTAGAATTTGATCTTAGAAACATTCAAGGTGTTACAATATCTTTACATTGGGAACATTCATCCTCGAATCTTGGCTAAACATACTAAAAGGATAGGGACATAACTGAGATTCCACAATCAACCAAGCACAGCTAAAGCCAATGGAGCATCTGAGTTCAGGACGACCTTACACTTCAGAACTAAATATCTAAATTGAACGTGCATGCTATGGCACAAGAGAGACTGAAGGACATGAAACTATCATGAAACTATATAGAACACTGAGAAGGATTCTTCCCCTTTAACTAGCACTGATGTGATACAAACTGAGCCTTCACTCTCAAATCACATTCTGTTACATGGTTAGAATTCATGATATCTAGCTTACTGCAATTAAAGGCCTCAAGAGCACAAATCATTCACGACATCTAAAACTAAGCACATACATGGTGCACCCTCATTTACGGGGCTATTAAAGCTGGTTGTAGAGACTGAATTCAAGCTGAACATACTAGAAGGCATGAGTTGACATATAAAGCCGATTCATAACATGAAGGTGTGCCTTAAGGATTTGTGGGGTAAGATTAGCATCACTGTCTGAAGTAGTCATCTAGAACTTCTGGGAGTCCGCACATAGGGATGGGCATAACTTAGCTTCAACTGATCTACCAGAGAAATTATCTGAACCTGAAGGGATTGACATATCATGACTGTTAGGGATAGGAATCCCCTACTATCATATTTAAGATCCGACTTGTCTCACATACTTACCATCTCCCTCTTAGCTTAAAGCCAGCATTCAAAGGCTCCTGAATCTTTCTTAAGGTCGGGACTAATTCACTAATTCCTAGCTCCTCTTTCTTCTCTAACCATCACTACCAGCCTTACATTAACAGCCTTCCACATCACCCATAGAAAACCTCTTTTCAACCACAATCACAAAGAATCTTATTCAATACTGGGGTTCTGGGGCTAGCAATATACAAAGAGTAATACGGGATTCACAACACACCTGTGGGCACTTGCCCTTCTCCTGGTGTGCTGCTACGACATAGGAGCGGTTTTGGCGACCTGTGCCAAGCTAGATGATGCACCCTATTGAAACGAATAGGCTATCTGAGCTACTGATGAGATGGTCGAGGATCTACTCTTGCCTCGCTTCGCCGCTACGCAATCTCAGTGCTTATGGCCTGACAAGACGCACCAGAAACAAACATCCGATCCGGCCATATATTCTCCCAAGTGGCGCTTCCCACAGCTGTTACACATTGGATACATAATCTCTCTTACTCTAGGTTTATACGAAGCATTGACTGTCAAAAATTCTGGGGCTGCTGATTTCTACTGGGAATGTGAGCGGAGTCCACCACTCATCCTTGGCGTAAAGAACTCTGAATCTCCTATCCTGGCCCTCTTGGCCTCTCTCTCCTTTTACTTCACCTGCTCTGCCTCCATTTGTTGACAGAATATCGCCAAACATGGAAAGTCTATATCCCTATGCAACATGGCAGTCCTACATTCTTTAACCAAGGAGTCTGACAAACCATTAATGAACCTGCTCACCCCGGCCCTCTGGTTGGCTACGATCTCCAGTGCATACTTGGATAACCCAAGTAAATTCCAGCGCGTACTCCTAAACTGTCATGTCATTCTATTTTAGGTTGATGAACTCTACCGCCTTATCCTCCCTCAACTCTCTAGGGAAAAACCTATCCAGGAACACATTCTTAAATTCATCCCAACCTACGGGGCCTACTCCCATTCCTCGACTGTACCTCCTTTGACAAAACCATATATATGTGACTCCTTTTAGTTGGTAGGAGGCTAAGTCTGTTCTCTCAATCCCCGTAGTGCTCTGATTTGTGTGATCTCATGAATCTGTTCCAAGAACTCATAAGGGTCCTCGTCTACCTTTGACCCTAAGAATTCGGGTGGGTTCATCCTGAGGAAACCTCTTACCCTTGCCGCCGCTACATTCCCATTTTGGGGAACACGAGCCATCGCTTGCTTATTAATCTGGGAAGTCATGGATTGTGCCAACATATTAAGGGTTGCCCGAAATTCGGCATGAGTAATATGTCGTCCATTGGGTTCGTCGGGGCTGGTGGTACCTGTTGGCGGCCATTACCATTTCTCCTTCTATTCACTCATATGGGAGGCATTATCTGCGAGCACGTAAAGTGCGAGTCAGGGAAGGAAGAGTTTTGAGTTTCATACTCTACGCACGATAAGAATTATGAAGAAAAAGGAACATTCCTAAAATGTCTCGTAGCCTCCTCGTCAAAACTGTTGTGCGCTTCACACCAATGAAGAAGAATCTACTTAATGTGGCATTCAAACACCCTAGGACAGTTTAAACCTTGGCTCTGATACCATGCTTGTCACGACCCTAGTTTACACCATAAACGTAACATGGGACAAGGAACACTACAAGGCTCCAAGTCGACACATGGAATAATCATAGCATAACACTTAACGATATACACATCTTCTAAAGCATAAATGTGCGTAACTAACTTTGAAAGACAATATTAACATTTAAAGACATAATCTAACAAAATTCAATACATAGACTGAATTTGATTACACATGGTCGAAAGACTCTACTAACTGATTAGTTGCTGGAACAAGTCCCCAGCTAACTCTCAAAGTCTGAAAACTGAACTAAAACTGAAGAAGAACATAGAGCTCGTCCCAGAGAGATGAGGACTCACCACAATCTACTAGGGTGGAAGGAGGAGGTCTATCCGCGGGGCTGGGTTTGGTTACCTGAATCTATATCATGAAACGATATAGCACATAAAGGCATGCGGTCAGTACTTGGAGTGTACTGGGCATGCGGGGAAAAATGTAAACAACTAAATATGCAAGTATAAGATAAGGAAATAACAAAGTACATCAACATTACTGATTTATATGCAGCAATCCTCTTATGAGTCACACACACACATATCTATGCATGAAACTTTCATATGGATCTCATATATAGAAACATCATTGAACTCATGCATAGGGGTCAAGTACTGAACATTTAATAAAAGCTGAAGCTGAGGCTAGTATCACACACTATACCGGATCACTAATGGTAATTGAGTCTGTGTTCATTACATTATATCTTTTCTAAACTGATGTCTGGATAATGCGGAATTTAATCTTGCTGATAACATAACTAAGGAAATCATTCTCAATTATGGATAGTCCCAACAAAGCTGAGGGAGTCATTCTCCACTATGGAAAGTCCCGACTGAGCTAGGAAGTCAGTATCTTCTATGGAGGATCCTGACTGAACTAGGGAGTCACTCTCTGCTATGAAGGATCCCGATTGAACTAAGGAGTCACTCTCAGCTATGGAGGATCCCGAGCTGACCTAGGGAAACATTCTCAGCTTTGGAGAGTCCCTGACTGACTAGAACATAAGGAGTACTGATCTAGCATTATACATCTGATTTATGCTACTATAGCTAGTCAGAAACATGAACATTCACTGGTTTCATCATACAACATTTATTTAGAAAGGATTAGGGCTACTTTCTGCTATCAACAAGCCCGACAGTCTGAAATATCACTCTCATGCTCTATAATCTTAATTATATCGTCATGGTGCCAGATCAATATTTCTTCAAACGTCCTACATTAGTGAGCATCTATAAATTCATATCATGCATTACACTTCCTCAACATTAACGTTCCTAATTAACATCATTCAACATGCATCATAAGGTCATTCATGGTTCATAGGTCCAAATTACACTTTAGTATAGATACATGGTTTCACATACTTAGATTTGTGGAAGCCCATGCACTTAACTTCTACCTTAAGCATTTACAACTAATTCATGGGAGAAGCATAAGTTTTAATTTCATAAGACCCATTTCATAATTCACTCCAATCAATGGGAAAGATCCAATAATTAGGCCATTATCATAGAATTGCCTCATACCCAACCAGTTCCATCAAAAGCATAATGAAAATACATATTTTACTTTCAATTGATCAAGCCCATACACTATAAACTCATCTCAACATGTTTAGCAAATAGTATATTCTAATCATTAGGGAACTCTTACGATCTTCACATATTTTATACATGGATACGAGTCATTGATTCAATTGTGTGGACAATAATATAACCCCAATCATCGTTCAAGCCATCTCATGAAGAACATTCCATAACCATGCATTTTCACCATCTAACACATAATTCAAGATATTTAAATAGTTTCATAATCACAATTATCTCATAATCCTAGAGGGCTTTAAAATTCAAGAAGACATAGAAGAAATCCCCTATCAATCAAAACCCTAGGTCATGCTTTTCTACAATAAATGAAATTGGGTTTTTGATAAGACAGTTTGGCGAACAAGGATGGAGGAATATCCCTATTGTAAAACCCGCATACCTGCTTCGAAGAATTTCCCTCTTGAACTTGACCTTGAAGCCTTTGAATAATCTCTTGAAGAATGAGAGTTATTTGATGTAGAATGAGGGTTTAGGCTAGTTACCCCATTAAAAACGTCCCATAACATACTCAAAATGACGTAGTTTAGGAGTTAGGAGCATAGGATTTTATGAAAACACCCTTGGAAAACGAAGGAAAATTCCACCTGACAGCCCCTACGGGGCACTCCATGAGTCGTGGGGAGAACAATGACTCGTGGGGACTTGTCATTAAGTGCACTGGACGATTTATAAAAATTCCCCCAAATCAGCTGATGACTCAATTCACGAGTCGTGGTCTGCCACGATGACTCATGGCGTCCTTCCGTCATCCCCACTTCATGGGACTCCATCCAGAAACACTAGCCTCCACCCAACGGCCGACTTAACGAGTGATTGCTTGTCATCACAATTCTTTGGGTCATTTATTGCCCCTGAAGCCCACCATTCCTTGTCTCTTCTTTCCACGACTGCCCTGACAAGTCATTACCTAACACAATGACTCGTCATGTCATCTGTGATCACTGGACCTGCTACACCTCTTGACTACTCCCCACGGGTCTGATCACGACTTGTGGGGTCACCTAACGAGTCGTCCCATGACTCGTTCTGTGCAAAAATTTCCACCTTCTATCTGAATTCTTTCTTTGAGCCTAGAATCTGGTGTTAAAAACATTTGGGATGTTATGGAAGTGTAGGTGAAATGCGGGTGCTGGGTAGTGGACTGAAGCCTCAAACTTGCACTTGCTCTTTAGACTGTGTTTTGCTAGGACTAACCGGCGACTCGCAAGTGAAGCGCCGAACAATATAGCTCTACCCAAATCAGTTAAACAACAATTCTCTAAAACACAAGCCTTACACAACACATACTCACATTATAAGCTACTTACTCAAACAGCACAATAAAAGAAGAATGATGATTTGCCCTTAAGAACAATGCCACCCGATCTATCATCTAGAAAATCATGCATTTTAAACGCATAGGGTTACTCAGACTTCATCCCTGACCATTATATCAAAAACATAATTTTATATAGCATTTCAACAAAATGGGTACCCACACTAACATTACGCCATCATCACAACTCCCAACATACCCAATGTTATACAATTAAATACTCACACAATGAAAATCATTCAATTAATGAAAAAGAACAATCTGGGAAATGGGGAACATGGGTAATGAAGATGTCTAATCTAGCAAGCTTAATTTTTAATTCATTTTCTCAAACAACAATCAAGATAGAGCATGAACACACATACCAATTGAGTAATGGCAGAACAAAAAAAACTAGAGTAGAGCTTGGTGTCTTTACCAGCAATGGTTTCTCTAATAATAGGATCTGCTTTTGCTTAGTGAGAATTATGTGAGGTAAGGTGAAATGAAATGAATAGGAATAGGGGTTGTATAAGCTGAAGAGAGGAAGATTGATTAGGTGGTGAAAAGGTGGTTATTTTAATGATGGAGAGTTGGGAAGGTGGAATAGTGGGGAAATAGGGTATTGGGAAAGTGAAAAGTGTTGTGGGGAGATAAAATAGTGGAGAGAAGGGATTTTTCAAAATTTAAAAAGTCTTTGACCGGATTTTTGAATAGCCATGGGTCAGGTTGGTCAACATTTTAAAATAAAGTATGAACCTCCACTCGCGCTAAACCTGCAGCCGCCTGTGAGTACCAACGTTTCACTGATTCAAGCGTAGATGACCTCCACTTTTGCTCACTTCACTAGTTTGCAAGATGCATTTGACCGGCAGTTTGTGGGTTTCCACCTGCCTTTCATCGGCGGGTCGCGGTTTACCATTTAACTAAGAGGGTTCACTCGGTTGAAGCCGCTGCCAAACCGACAATTCGTGGATTGCAACTATTGTTTCGCTTGTGGCACCAGTTCTCTCATTTTACTACAATTTTCTTTTTCTCTCTTGCAATATTTCGGCGATGTGCCTTTAAGAAACTGCATTCCGCAGGTCTCACACTGCAATTTCCCTATTTTCTTCCACTTAGTGCTTCATCCAATCATCCTACAAAACAAAATCAATGAAAACATCAAAGCATCAACATAAAACAAACACTTGGGTCGCCTCCCAAAGAGTGTCTTATTTAACACTGTGGCATGACAGATACTGCCTTAATTATCGATACTTCAAAGGGTAATCCACCAAACCAGCCTCAATATCCTAAACTTCATCTTGATCTACCTCATCATTTATGACACTTACCACCTTGCACTCATCCGATGGCTTAGTGGTTTGACATACATTAAAGGTGACTTCATCACCGCATACTCTAAACTTCAACTCTCCTAACTGCACATCCACCCGAGCACTTCCTGTGGCTAGTAGTGGGTTCCACAAGATTATGGGCACCTCAACATCCATTTCACAATCAAATACAACAAAGTTCGCTAGAAGTATAAATTTGTCCACTCGGACAGAAACATCTTTTAGCAATCCTATGGGTTTCATGACAGACTTGTCTGCCATCAATAGCCTCATAGTAGTAGGCTTAGGATTTCCCACGCCTAAATTCTTAAAATTGACAAGATACAGAAAGTTTATGCTTGCGCCAAGGTCACACAAGGCCTTTCCGAAAAAACATAGCCCAATAGTGTAGGGGATAGTGAAAGCTCCAGGATCCTTTCTTCTGGGAGCATGATTGCTTACCATCATTGCGCTATAATTGTGTGTTACTTCCCCTACACCAGCAACAAAAACCTTCTTTTTCTTTAGCAATTCTTTCATGAATTGTGCAAGGCCCCGCATTTGGAGCAATGCTTTCCACCAAAGGTATATTTACGGATAATATGCTGAACATCTTAATGAATTTTTAAAACTGATTGTCCTCCTTCCTCTTTGCGAACCTTTGAGGATAAGGAGGTGGAATCATAGGCTCTTGGCCCATTTCGGTTAAAGCCTCCTTGCTTGTTTCCTCCCCAACAACCTTCTTGGGGTCAACATTAACTACCCCCTCATTAAGTTCTTCTATTTCATCAACACCATCTGGTGCTTTTGGCACATCATCACTCACATCACTTCTTGTTTCAAGGTCAACAACTTTTTTGGGCTTAACTCCCCCATCAGCCAACACCTTAACGCTCATTTAGATTATAGCCATACAATGATTGTCCTTATTGGGATTAGGCATTGTGTCAATAGGGAAAGTCCCTTTATTCTAGGGTTCATTTGAGTAGACAAGTAATTCATTTGAGCTTCCAAGTTTTTGATAGAAGCTGAATATGAACTCACCGTTTGAGCGAGATTAGACCCCCCCCCCCCAAGCTTCCTAACCCCACTATTCGTAGATTCCACCCTTTCTAGCACTCTAGCCAGCATCTCTCCAATCATGGAGCTTCCCAACTGCTCACACCAGATTGCAATTTGGGGTTTTCAGCCTTTGGAAGTGGAACATTTGGGTTCAAGCTTTGGCGATAATGTTCCCTATCATAATTTTACTCATGATTACCCAATCTTTCATTTCTATCAATCAACCATGGTTGTTCTAGTTTCTCAAACCTTGAATATATTCTGGTGGGTGCCAAGAGCCTTGGTTGGCACCTTTATGCCCTAGACGAGAACCCCCAAATTGATTTTCTATGAATTGGCATTCTTCCTCATACCTAGGCGATGAAGCTTCACAATCGTATTGCATAGGACCTTGAGTCCCCCTAACATTGACACTCTTGGACCTGGTTCCCATAACATGCTTTGTCATCAATTCAAGATGGGTCATCATCTTTGCTAGGGTCTCATCTCTTTCTTCATGTCGTGCCCCACCATAGGAGGTGTGACTGGCACCTAGTGCCAAACTAGACTCTGAGTTGTCCTAGTTTGTCATACGCACCTCTGGTGCCTGCAGCAACACATAAATAGAGAAAACAAAAAGCAATATCTCGATTGTAAACACAGCCTCGGCCCAACTAGGCCGCAAGATACAACTTGCGTAAGACAACTAACCCATAATCACAATAATAAACGGATCCTATGTGGGCTAACAAGACAACCATGTTGTCTAAGTCATAACAAAGGAAGGCATGCGGTCATATAAAGACTATAGCTGACAAGGCTACGAATGAATAGCTAAACTAGGCCCCACATGCACAACACACAAATCATAACATATATAGGCCCCACACGGCCAACAATGAACAACTATCTAGGAACTGTAGACTTTAGTCTACAAGCCACTAAGAGTGAAATATTGACCCAGTCAGGGCTCTAGCCTACCCAAAACTATATAAAAAGGGATAGGAAAAACCTCTACTATTTGGCAACTCCGAATAAAAAGAGCTCACAAATCTACTGACTCTGAATAGCTGCTTAAGGAGGTCCTAAGACCTATCAGTCTAAACCTACAAGAAAGCAAGCAGCACCCCATGTATGGGCATCAGTACAATAAGTGCTGAATATGTAAGGCAATAATAAAAGCTAATAGAAGCTAATAAAGAATTGAAAGTAATCAGTGAAAAGAGGCAGAAGTTAACCTGTATGCTTTCATAACCATAGCCTGCATCTAGTAGACAATTATGCAAACAGGAACTCAAAATGTATGATTAGACATTCATAAGCTATATCTAGAAAGAAAGTATACAAACAAGAACCTCACTAGGCCCCATAAGCCTGTAAGGTACAAGAAGCACAAAGATAACCTACCTGGGCCCTGATAAGCCTCGACAGGTACAGTTCAATCTATATACCCCTAATATGGTCATTATGGTTCCACAAGTAACTATAACTAAACCTTTCCAGCCTCTAGGACTGTGACTGATCCCTTAAATCTCATGTAACTGCATTGGAGCCTTTTAGGCTTCCGTAGCTGCACTCTAGGCTTGCAAGGCTCCACTGAGGGTCTGTAATGCCGTTATGGAATAAAGGAAATCCATACGTGAATGGTATTTGATAAGGACTTGTAGGCCTGAATATAGTACTTTCATATATAATATAGCTCCTCTGAGCAATCTGTAACCCTAGAAGCAATGATATAATTAGCAACCCTGAGGTCATTAACAAGAGATCGACTAAGGAGGGTCAATCTCCAAAAGGATACTATGTTGTAGCCTTAATATAGTCACTCAATAGGTGTACCTAGCCTTTTAGGCCTAATGCAACCACTATTCACCCCTAAAATAGTCTATATGGCTGCCGACAGGCACACCCTATATGCCTACACCTGACCAGCCGGTCATGGCAAAGATTACAACCTTAGTCGGCTTAGATGGGATAGGGCGAGGTCCGGGGAGACCAAAGCGATACTCCAAAGGTCATACTAGGACAAAGGTAGTTCATAAGCAAACAACAAGGTCGTAGGAGACCGTCTTTATAGTTCCTTCGCTTAGAATAACTACGGGGCTGCTATCTACCAGATATGTTCTAAAGCGATTAGCCGTAACTTCCCACAAGAAGCTTGCTACAATTCTTATCCTGGAGGTAATGCTGTGATGCTAAGGTTCTAGTCCCCTAAACATCAACTTGGTCTGTCCAGATTACATGTAGCTCCTCTAAGCAATTCATAGACCCTTAAGCAGGTGTATCTGGATTTAACCCTTCACGGCAACATGTACGTGGGCGTTTGCAAGAGTAACCCGGGGTGTTGGCCCTATGTCTAACCATTAACAAGGTCCCCCTCCTTAGGGTATCACTTAGTCGATCAGACTCCTAACAACTGGGGTGGTTTCCGAAGTGACCTATACGACAAGCAGTAAATCGGCTGAAGCTAATAGTCATTGATAGTGGCCAAGCACATGGCAGGCTATCACTCAGTTCATTAGGCAACCCTGGTTCCATTTGATCAAAACTAAGACAACCCTATCAATATTATGGCCCTAAAGGCATCGAGGTATGCCAACTGCCTGTGGGCAAGATTTACTTCTATATAGGCGTCAAACATAACATTATATGGTGAAGCTACACCCTATGCTGTCCAACCTTACAAAGTTATACTCATCATCTAAGTATAAGCTTCTACCACCTTGGTACAATAGTAAGACATCAAATCACTTTAAACAGTAAACAAGTTAACAGGAAAATCTCTATGACGCTCCTTGCATCAGTCACTCTAAATGTACGCTTTCATAATAAGGGATGGCATGTTATAATCTCAATTCATCTCACAATAGCTAACCGCAACATACATATTCAGAAGCTACTGTAGAGGTATATGTCGTATCAACCATTCGACGAGAATACTTTCCGAAAGAGAATAGCCTTAACATACCCCATTTGCTGATTCTAGCTCACTCAATCATGTTCCAACCTAGAACCGGTAGTTCCTCCAACTCATAGCCTTTATATTGATGTAACAAATTTGTTCTTAACCCATTAAAACAGCTAGCATCCTAAAATAATACCCACAGTGACCACTATTCATAATCTTCCCAAATTCAGCGCAAAACGCACGAATTTCTGAGAATTTAGAAGGAAGAAATACTTACTTATCACGTGTACATGATCAAGACTTGATAAAAAGTGATTTCTACAACTTCTACTCTACGGGGCTCCATCCAACTGGGCCAATTTCAAATAAATAACTCCATAGATACATTCTTCGTAGGCCTAGAAATCATTACTTGAGAAGAATTGATGTTTGGAGGTTATTTAATAGTGTAATTCGGCTCAAATTTTATGCTCTCTTGTGAATTTAGTCGCCCCACTATTTTGCTCTTGTTTGGAAGTTTTTAAAATGATTCACACTTGCATACTTAACATATAAATATAAGTGAGGTGGTGGCAGGGGGCGCAACGGGCTGCCAATAGCGCCAGTACACAGGTGCGACGCACCGGCCCTGCGCTGGTGTGGGATGCACAACGCGATGCCCGGTGCGCTCTTCATATGGCCCCGACCTCCATCCCACTCGACAACGTGCTTGTACGGTCATCCCCTAAGCACTCTCCCGCATGCGTCATACTCCAAAACTCTCATCAAATATGCTCACACTCAGTTAACCAACAGAGACTTACAGGGTGTAACCTCATCCCCCCTTAGGAACATTCCTCCTCAAATGTAATCTAATCTTAAGAGAATCAACTCTTTAACCACTATCGAGAAAATTTTGTCAGAGTCTCCTCTGTAATATGGACTACCGGAAGCCTAAAAAATAGAAAAGTCCAACATAGACGTCTCACAGGATGCTACAAGAAACTTATACAACATAGCTCCGTAATATAAAAGTGAGCAACTAATCAACATTGATAACATAAGTAACATAACAATAACTGAATAACAAGCTTACCTCAACAGCACAATCTGAGTCAAGTTTGAAATAAGTAAGGATATCTAGATCTTATCTCGTCCTCAGCCTCCCAAGTCATTTCCTCTACATTTCTATTCCTCCATAAGACTTTAACAGAGGCTACATCTTTGGTTCTCAAGATAGCCCCTGCGGACCTGATGATCTAGTACAACTATTGCAGTCTCCGCATTGGAGGGCTCTTCTATAACCTGAGCATTCTCGACTAGGAAAGCCTGTGAAAAGGTCCTGTACACACTTGCGTAATAATTATTCATGAAAAACTACATGAACTTATTTTGATCTCAAAGGCAACTCAAACTCATAGGCAACTTGGCTGATCTTTTGGAGGATCCGGTAAAGCCCGATGAATCTATGGATGGGCTTTCCTTTTTTGTCGAATCTCATAATGCCCTTCTTTGGAAAAATTTTCAAAGATACTTAGTCATCACATCAACCTCTGCTTCCCTACGTAATATTTTGGAATAGGATTTCTGATGATTCTGGGTTGTTAGTAAATGCTCTTTGATGACCTCAATCTCCTCTTCTGATTGGTGCATCTCGCTAAGTCCCATTAACTATGATTCACTCACTTGAAGCCATCATGTGGGGGACCTGCATTTCTATCCGTATATAGCCTCATAAGGCGACATCTTGATGATAAAATGGTGCCAAATATTATATACAACTCCATAAGAGGTTGATGGTTATCTCAACTTCCTTGAAGTCTAGTATACACGCCCATACATATCTTCGAATGTCTGAAATGTGCACTCAACTTGGCCATCAGTTCGGGGATGAGGAGCTATACTCAAGCTAATAGATGCCCCAAAATGATCTACCGCAACTTCCACGCGGTGAATCTTTCCCCTCTATCGGGATTGATAGACACTAGGACATCATGCAGCTGGACTATCTATTTAGTATTTAACTCGGCATAATCATTAGCTTAAACATAGTGCTGACAGGAAAGAAATGAGTTGATCTCATTAGCCTTTGAACAATGACCCAAGTAGGGTGATGATTATGCCTGGTATGAGGAAAATCTATAACTATATTCACATAAGCGCGACTATCTCCTGAGTTAGCCTGCCAAGTTTCTGATGTTCACTTTTTACCTGCTGGCATTTGGTACATAGGGCTACACTCAACATTATCTTTCTTTTTCTCTTTTATATCCTAATATGTTTTTTCAAACCTGGGTGAAGAGAATAACGAACATGGTGTACCTTTTCCTTAACCTACCAATGAAGCCCTGCCACATCTGGAACGCAGAATTGACCTCTGGGTCTTAAGACTCCACCCCCTACTTTCTCGAAGGCCGATGACTCCTTCTGTTGGGATTTGTCTCTGGGTTGTACAAGGCTAGGGTCTCCGTATCGTCACTCCTTCGCCTCCACAACTAGAGGTGATATTGCAATATTCTATGTTAAAATCTCACTATCCTTTAAATGGCAACCTGATGCTTATTTCTCGACAATCAGCTACGAGTCCAAGCACTATCAACTAGCTACAACCTAGAGGTGGTTCTGTTCTCCTCCATTCTCCTCTAGAGGCAGATGTTCATGTCTTGCCCTTACTTTTATAGGCTAAAATTCGAGGTTTGTGCCCCATGCACCGTACCAGCATGGATATTACAGGCCAAGTCTACTAATCTATATCATCCTGACCCACACTCGGGTGGGTTCCCATCATATAATCTCTTTGTCCTTCAGCATAATAAGCTGGGGGCCACCACCATAATTCTCCGAGTACTCACTACTGCAATAAACATATTGCAGTAGGATTAGTTGCTTTCTGACCTAAGCTTTACTATTATTGGGAGTCTTATTGCTTATGCACCCTCACACGTATTAAGCTGCTCCTAGCAATCTTACCTACCATCCTGATTTTTACTGTACAGAAGCACTAGGTTGCTTATTTAAAAATTAAGGATCTTGAACACTCTTCTAACAACCCCCAGGAATCAACGGTTCTAGCCCTACTTTGCAATTTACTCTTGGCAACACAACATCAATACTTACACTCTCTTCTATACTAAGAAAAGGCTAGGATGTGGGAAATAACCATATCACACTACAGTGGGGCTAGTGTCAAACTTCAACAAACTCCAAAGGAGTGGAGGTAAGAATCTCGCGATTTTACAATTTTTTGTACCTTTTAGGTAATTCAACATTAACTGTTGTCCCTGTCTAAAACTGAGTAGCTACTAAGTAAAACAACTTATATATACTACACTCTTGATCTCCACTTTCGAGGGTGTAGGGAGGGCTTAAATTGGTGCTAGCATGTCTGTTACCTTATGAGGTTCCTGGTGCCCCGAGAGGGTGCTGGGGAGATTGAAGATGTCCCCTATTACCCTCAGGCTGGGATGTCACCCAACTGTGGAACTCGCTGGTACCCTCTTCTACTACTATATCTAACTTGTGGCTGGCTATAGTCTATCTTATATCAAACATTATGCTAGATAGAAATAGCAACATAATATTAGGGACCCAACCCTATACAACTCAGCTCTATAGCACGATCTTGAAAACAAGGAGGGGTAACCATACTATCCTACCTCGTAGCTCCCTGCTTATCAAATGTGGTTCACAATACATTTATAAAGAAGACTCTACTAGATATAGCTTGCAGACTCCCTACAATACGACATTGCTCTAATACAAAGTTTGTCACGCCCCACTTTGGGAGGTGTGATTGGCACCTACTGCGACACTAGACTCTAAGCTGACATAGCTAGGCATATGCACCTCTGGTGCCTAGTAGCCCAGTGTTCTAACTGCCAACAAGTAAAAGCGAAACACCAGAAACCGGGAGGATTGACTTAGGACCTAGCTGTGCCTCTCTAGAAATGGGAAGCAATAAACATGGACTTTGTAGCAGGATTACCCCGTACCAGGCATAGACATGATTCCATTTGGGTAATAGTTGATAGACTGACGAAATTAGCCCATTTCCTGCCAGTGAAAGCTACTTTCTCTGTCGAAGATTATGCCGAACTATATATCAAAGAAATAGTTAGATTACATGGTGTTCCAGTATCTATTATCTCTGATAGAGGAACACAATTTATAGCTAGATTTTGGCAGTCATTTCAGAGAGGTCTGGGAATGCAGATTAATTTGAGCACAGCATTCCACCCTCAGACAGATGGGCATGGCTGAAAGCACTATTCAAACGCTAGAGGATATGCTATGGGCGTGTGTGCTAGACTTTGGAGGTAGCTGGGATGAGCATTTGCAGCTAATTGAATTTTCTTATAATAATAGTTATCACTCAGCTATCCAGATGGTGCCCTTTGAGGCATTGTATGGGCGAAAATGTAGGTTGCCAGTTGGATGGTTTGAAGTGGGAGAGTCACGCTGATTGGGCCAGATATTATTAAACAGTTAGAGGAGAAGGTAAAGCTTATTAGAGAACGCCTACTGACTACACAGAGCCGCCAGAAATTGTATGCAGATGTGCGGTGCAAAGACCTAGAATTTGATGTGAATGACTGGGTATTTCTTAAAGTATCTCCGATGAAAGGGGTGATGAGATTCGGTAAGAGAGGTAAGCTCAGTCCGAGATTCGTTGGGCCTTATCAGATTCATCGAAGAATAGGCCAAGTGGCACATGAGTTGAACTTGCCTCCAGAATTAGAATCCGTTCATCTAGTTTTTCACGTATCTATGCTAAGGAAGTGCATCAGAGACCCATCCAGAGTAGTCCCAGGCCAGGATGTCCAGGTTATGGAAGAGCTGGCCTATGAAGAGGTTCCAGTAGCCATACTAGATAGGCAGATTCGTAGGTTGAGAACCAAAGATATTGCGTCTATAAGGTGCTATGGCGTAACAGGAACCAAGAGGAGATGACTTTGGAGGCATAGGAAGATATGAAAATCAGATATCCTCACTTATTCCAATCCCAGCCAGCCAGGAGGTATGCTCGTATTGTTATCTTATGAATTGCCTTACATTATGTAAATAAATGGAATAGCTGGCTCATGTAATGAATACTAGTGTTGTGTGGAGTACCTGTATTGGACTTTTCTGTGTTTCAGGATTTTTGAGATAATCCATATTACAGGGGAGACTCTGCCGAAATTTTTTCTAAACTAATTCAAATAAGTTGAAATTTTTGCAAGTAGAAGTTTACATTCGAGGACGAACTTTTGTAAGGGGGGGAGGATGTTACACCCCATAAATTCTTGACATGTAGATGGCCTATTCGCATATTGGTTAAGACTTTTAGAATGCCATACGTGCGAGAAAAGGGGCCTGGGAGGGACCGTACAAGCGCCAAGTCAGCGCGTCACAAGGAAAATGCGACATATATAAATCGCATTCTACGAATGCAACTTATAGGTCCCACTATATAAGACACCATTTCATTTTAAAATTCATTCTCCCCACTTTTAATTTCCAAAAACGAGCAGAACAATAGGAGGATGAAGAAATTCTTTAAAATTCCTTCCGTTTACACCGATAAACGCCGTCAAAACTCGAATTAATCTTGGGTAGTGAGGTGTTAAGCAGAGAGGAGCATTCCTACGGGTTTAGTTTCGTGAAATTCGACTGGCGGATCATCGTGCTACCGAGCTAAGGTAAGTAGAATTGCTCCAAATTAGTGTCAATATACTCCTAGCCCTAAAGTGAGTATTTCTCCCTTCTGGACTTTTGAGAAATAGTGAGTTTTCGACCGTTTCTCGATAAGCCAAAGTTTGGGCTATATATATATTAAAAGTGATATTTTCTTCTAGAATATTAACGTATTTAGTTCTAATTGATATATATATATATATGAATGCAGTTGGGAGAAATAGCAGAAGTACTGACCGAGCTATGCCAGTTAGTCGGGAAATCCGAAGCGAAGGTATATAAAGCTAGTTCCTTCGACAATTTAGTAATCTAGTATAGCAAATAGCGTGAACTATAGAAGAAAGTATTCAGAAGTCGAGAATTGAGTCCAATATGAATCTAGCAAGCATGTTTTATAATATTATGATATATTCAAAAATGAAAGTTAGTAAAGCAATACCAGACAGTCAGATAAGATCTTAGATACAGTATAGCTCAGTATGAGAATCAGTTTAATGCAGAAAAGAATTCAGAATAAAAAATAGAATACAGATAGTATTTTCAGATCAAACATGATTGTTATACGTGATTATTGTTTGTTGAGACCTGTTTGTGCTATGAGGGAACCCTTAGAGCGTCCTCGCCGCCCTTGCTTTAATAGCTGTGTTGACTCGCCCGCCAGAGGGTGAGGATACGTCACTCAAAGGAGCGGCATACCGTCCGCAGTAGGACGAAGATGAGATGCAACATTCCCCATATCAGGCTTATCAGCATAGCAGTATAGCTTACCCTGTTGAGAGCTTGCGCCCAGGGGGCAGATTACAGATACAGATACAGATACAAATAACAATTTACAGTTCCAGGAGTACTCCGGACTCAGACACAGTTATAGTTAGAGGATATAGCCCGAGCTGTAGACCCAAGGGGGCCGGTAGAGGTGCTTGTAGTTAGTAGGCGAGTGGAGTTATTTATTTTTGGATGGTTTTGACCCGGGAAGGGGTATATAGATTGTGTGTTGGTTGACACCTTCTGGCTTATGGGGGCTGGTATAGGTCCTTGTTTGTTATATATATGTATATACTTGACATCTATTAGCTGATAGACAGCAGGTCCCCATGACGAAAGGTTTGCTCCTACCTTACCATCAGTAAAGATAAGCTTATTTAAGATTCCATCAGTCCAGACAATTTTAGATACTTTCTGCCTATCAGAATTTCTAGTATTGTTGTTTATATTCATTTATGTTCAGTTTGCTTTACATACTCAGTAGCAGTGGTACTGACGCCCGTTTGGGGTGCTGCATTACTTGCCTGCAGGTACCTATAGACGAGGAGTCGATCCCTTGTGATCCTAGCTAGCGCAGAGTCATCAGCTCCTGTCATCCGAAGCTTGGTATTCAGAGGTGTATTTCATTTTCTTTTGTTGTATAGTACGGGTAGGTCGGGGCCCTGTCCCGACCATCTTATTAGTATTCTTAGAGGCTTCCAGGTTGTGTTTATATGTCCCTGTGGTTAATTATGCCGGTCGTGTGGGGCCGTGCGTATGTTTAGTTATTTATGTTGGCCGTGTGGGTCCCAATCCAGTTAGTAGTGGTGACCTTGTCGGTCACGTAGTTGTTTAGCATCTGTTGTTTGATTCAGAAATAACTAGTCAGCATGGTGGCCTTGTCGGCTCGCATAGACTCCCTTATATTGATATGATTCTTGTTAGCTGTTGTTGTTGTACAGGTGGATATAGGCCTAGTCGGCCGGAGGCTGTATTTACAGCCGTTATATAGCCCGTTTATTCAGTGAATCAGAGTTAGAGCCAGCCAGGCACCAGATGTGCTTAGGCTCAGTAGTCTAGTAGTTCAGGTTCTACTAGGGCACCAGGTGCCAGTCATATGCCTCGAGCGAGGCGTGACACCTCCCCTTTTAATTTTTTTAACCCCACTGTCGGTGGATTCTACTTTCTTCAACACCAGAGACGATATGTCTTCAATCTTTGAATTTCTTACATTACTCACCCCTAGCTACCCTTTAGATGCTTATTCTTTCAGATGAGGTACATAGGGGTTAAGAATTCAGTGGTATTGATCTCCTTCACTATTTTGATCTCTATTCACCCTTCGATCATTTTTATCCCCCCATTTTTTATTATGACAGTTTCTCAAACCTTGATTCTCCTCCCTTGGGCATCAAGAGCCCTGATTGGCACCTTGATACCATGGGTGATAACCCCCCAATTGGTCCTCCATGTATTGACACTCCTCATGTGTTGGGGGTGATGTGTCATCATCAAATTGAAGACGGTTTTGGGACCCTTCAACATTCACATTGTTAGCACCAGCTCCCATCACATGTTTCATCATCAAATCTAGTTGGGTTATCATCTTAGCAAGAGTTTCATCTCTAGCTTCAAACCTTTCCCTCATCCTAGCAGTCATAAGGTTGGGAGCAACACCACTAGAAGATACCTCTGCTTCACTAGTATGCCATGCTCGATTTATCTTAGTCATTCTGTAAAGAAGTTCTATGGCTATTCCATAGGGCTGATCCATGATGGAACCTCCTGCAAATTATTTTCCACAAACTTATTGATAGAATCCAATGAATGATAGAAGCTCTGAAGTAGAACCCCATCGAGTAAGCCATGGCTTAGGCAAACGAAAATTTTTTTCTTGAACCTCAACCATGCTTCATAGAGTTTTTCCCCTAGAAGTTGTTTGAAGTTGGTAGTTTCATCCCTCAACTGTACCATCCTCGAGGGAGGGAAGAACCTGTACAAAAAATGCTTCCGTGAGTTCATTTCAAGAGGTAATAGATTCGGGAGGCTACTCCTCCAACCAAGCGGTTGCTTCCCCGGTTAGTGAAAATAGGAAGAGTCTCAATCTAATTGACTCTTGGCTTATATTTGTAATGTTGAAGGGTTGACAAATCCTCACTTGGTATTCCTCCGAACAACCTTTTTATTTTGAGTAAGTGCAGCATTGTACTCATCACATGAAATATTGCATTCCTTAACGTAGGAGGTACCTGAGTGGAACATGCTACATTGGGCATCATGGGATCATCATCCTCATGATCCATGTACCTATCTATTGACTCATATAAAAATCAACCTAAATGGCACCAATCATAAGAGTAAATTCAAACCAACCATGATTCAATAAATCAATTCAAAATAACAAACAACTAAAGGCTATCCAACTACATTCCCCGGCAATGATGCCATTTTTGAAAATGTCAAAATTCATTCCTCTTAGTGAGAGAGTATAAGCGGTCGTTGGCAAAACAATTAAACCCGACGAGTGTAGGGGTCAAATCCCACAGGAAATATTAGTTGATAATGAAAGAGTTGTTTATTAAATTTAAGTAACTTGCATCAATGTCTCAACAACAATAAAGTAAAAATTGGGAAAATCACAACATCGCAAATGAATTATTTGCTCATCAAAATAGGGACAAAGTGTAGAAAATTCCAAAAGAGAAACTACTAGGGATGTGAAATTATTGAGGAATCAACGGATTGGGATTATTAACATATCCTAACATTACATAATAGTATAATTAGTTGTGGAAAATATGGAATCAGACATTTCTCAACCAAATAGATGCCTTATATCTTGGGTTTTCTCAAACCCCAAAGACTTTTTCACAATAGCCACATCAAATTGGGTAAGAATCAATAATTTCTAGCTTTGATTCTCAATGGGTGTTTGACTATGGGTTATGGCTATTTCTAGCCCAACCCTATATGATCAACACCCAATTGCCCAACCCTATATGATCAACACCCAATTACCCACTAATGTTTCATCAACTATACTCTAAATTCCTTTTTCAAGAAAAATTAGAGTAAGTAAAAAAAATCCACATTTGCAATTGTCTGTATTTATATTAAAACTTAGATGGAAGCACTAGAATTATACTAATTGAGTAAATCTAAGATCAATTGAATAATACCTAATCCAAATCAACCCCAATTATCCATATACCCTATCAAGGAATTTAGCTACTCATATAAGTAAAAGAAGACATTGAATTCAATAATAATTCAACATCCATTCCAGAAATGAGTAAGAAAAATTCAAGCTCAAATTCTGATCTCCAATGGAGTTTTCTACCTTTTCAAATAAGAATAAGATGAGTGCTTCTCTATCTATTTCTCTCTCTGCTTCTCTCTCTAATACAATACAAAGAAAATAGAATAGTAAATGAATAGAACGCTCAGATCCTTTTATAGATGTACAAAAATTGGGTACAAAAATGCTCCTCCTTTTTTGAGCTGGACATTTTTGACCTTTCCTGATGGGCGTCACATGCTAGACACCGACGATTCACTGGTGCTAGTCTATGGTCCATCGACTGGTCACAGCTGATGGCCAGTAATTTCTAGAGCAATTCGGCGTCGGCATTGACAGTTAGCCGGAGTTCTGGATACTAGTGGTTGATGGATAGAAGGAGAGAAAACTATTGCTGTAGAAGCTGTTAAGTTCTACCAAAAATAGTTTTCGCAAGGGAATGAAGCCACAGATGTCAGACTGCTTAACGACATTCTGGAGATGATCAGCTTTGAGGAAAATGAGGAGTTGTGTAGAATCCCTAAGAAACAAGAAGTTAAAATCAGTTTTTTCAAGATAAATAGAGATATTACATGTGGACCTAGGTATGTTAGGTAGTTTCTATAAAACTTGTTGGGTGGTGGTTTGAAATGATATCTATGTTATCGTAAAGGCCTTCTTTGAGGGTAATACCTTAAACAAAGCTATCACTCAAATATAATTTAGTCTTGTTGCCTAAGAAGAATTATGTTTAGAGCTTCTCAGACTTAAGCCCAATTGATGAGTTGGTAATTTACCAACTCATTAGACTCTTACACATGAGTTTTTGCTTGATTTTCAAGTCTTTTAGGTGGATTTTATGCTCTTTCTCCTTGATCATCGTAGATAACTAATTTGAGTAGAAAAATGCATGAAATTGAAAAAAAAGCATGAAAATAGAGATGAGGATCGGTGCTCTATCATAGGACACTGGAAAAATATCGGTGTAAAATAGATGCTATTGTACTAAGGAAGATAGGCTACTGGCAGACGACGGATCAGCACTGGCAAACCTCCAGTGCCAATGTCCAATTGCTTTAGAAATCACTGGCCATCAGATGTGACCGACCGGCGGAACACAGATTTGCACATGGTTTCCCGTCTAATTCAGCTTCCACATGTGAGAAATGTGTAGGTCGCACTTTTATCCTTATTTCGAGCAGATCAATGTAATTTTTCTTGGGGTGTTGTATCATAGATGATATGGCGAGGGCGTCAACAAACTCATTCTACATCGTGGATTATGTTTGAACTCAGTATTCCTAAATCTTTTGCTTAGCCTTTGTACCAACTGTACGTAAGGTATTATTTTAGAATTCTTCACGGCCCATTCTCCTTGAACCTGATGGATTAATAGATTTGAATCACCAATCACTAGCAATTCCCGGATATCCATATCAAGAGCGACGAAGACCAAGTATGCATGCTTCATATTCTGCCATGTTATTGGTGCACGGGAACCGAAGTTTAGCTGTTACCGAATAATATTGTCCAGATTTTGATACCAAAACTGCTCCAATCCCAGAACCCTTGAAATTCACCGCTCCATCAAAGAACATTCTCCAACCAGGATACGACTCTGCAATAACTTCTCCTAAGAATATCACTTCCTCATCAGGGAAATACTTCTTCAAAGGTTCATACTCTTCGTCGACTGGGTTCTCTACGAGGTGATCGTCCAAGGCTTGCCCTTTAACTGCTTTCTGAGTCATGTATATTATATCAAACTCAGCAACATTTGCCACTTTGCTAGCTTACCTATCGGCATTGGCTTCTGGGAGATGTACTTCAATGGATCCATTCTCGAAATGAGATGTGTGCTGTAAGTTGATAAATAATGTCTCAACTTCTAGGCAACCCAAGTCAAAGCACAACAGGTTCTTTCCAAGAGAGCATAACGGGCTTCATAGGATATGAAATTCTTGCTCAGATGATATATCGCTCATCTTTCCTTCTTGTCTCATTGTGTTGTCCCAACACGCAACCAAATGCATTATCTGAGACAGACAAATACAACAACAAAGGGCTTCCTTCTTTCGATGGTACCAGCACTAGCGGATTGGATGAACAACTCTTGATGGTGTCAAATGACTTTTGACACTCTTTGGTCCATTTGGTTGGCGCATCCTTCCTCAATAGCTTGAAAATGGACTCACAGATGACTGTTGATTGGGCGATGAATCGACTAATGTAGTTCAGCCTTCGTAGGAAACTCATCACATCTTTCTTAGTCTTTGGCAGAGATAACTCCTGAATAGCCTTGATTTTAGAAGGATCTAGTTCAATGTCTCTTCTACTGACTATGAAACCCAATAGTTTACCAACTGGAACCCCGAATGCACACTTGGCAGGGTTCAACTTCAAATTGTATTTGCACAGTCGGTCAAAAAACTTCTTCAAGTGGGTCAAATGATCCTCACTCTCGCTGGATTTAATGATAACATCATCCACATACACCTCAATCTCCTTGTGGATCATATCATGAAATATGGCAGTCATAACTCTCATATAAGTAGCCCCAGCATTTTTGAGACCAAACGGCATCACCCGATAGTGGTAAACTCCCCAAGGTGTAATAAAAGTTGTGTTTTCTACATCCTCTTCATCCATCAAAATCTGGTGATATCTAGCGAAACAATCTACAAACGACTGCATCTCGTGCTTTGCACAATTGTCGATAAGGATGTGGATATTGGGAAATGGAAAATTGTCTTTAGGACTGGTCTTGTTGAGATCCCTATAATCTACATATATCCTAATTTTCCCATCCTTTTTGGCATGGGGACGATGTTAGCCAATCATGTAGGATACTTGGTCACTTCCATGACTTTAGCCTGGATCTGCTTTTTGACCTCCTCTTTGATTTTCAAACTCAGATCTGGTTTGAACTTTCGAGTCTTCTGCTTTACCGGATTGAACTCTAGGTTTATTGGTAACTTGTGCGCCACAATGTTTGTGCTTAGTCCTGACATGTCATCATAAGATCAGGCAAATATGTCAATATACTCTTTGAGCAAGCTGATCAACACCCTTTTTTGTGATTCTGTTAGGTAGACACTAATTTTGGTCTCTTTGACTTGATCATGATCTCCCAAATTCACGATCTCAGTTTTATCAAGATTGGGCCTCTCTTTATCCTCAATCTGTCTTAGGTCCTTTGTAACCTGTTCCGATTCCATGGGTTCTTCGTCATATTCCTTGATCTCATCACTATCAGACTCAATTTGTTCATTGGAATGGTGACATGTCATGATGTTGGCAGGTTTAAATCATTTTTACTGTGTACAAAATAGGCCACACTGTTAGACCAAAAGAATTTGAAATAACAATGAAGTCTTTCATTAAATATTGAGCATTACAAATATGGCGTAAGCCATTGCCTTTGAAAAACATCATAATAGAACCCAAAACATTTGAGGAAAAGAAAAGTCATAAAAGGTGGGTCTCGGGCCTCGTCCGAACCACACCGATTTTGAAAGATTTTAAAATTTATCTTCTCAACCAAGACAGGAGAGGAGTCGAAGTACAGTTCCTCAAAAGATCTTCGGGTACGACATCCCGAATAGTTGGTGTTGTGGTGCATTCCTCTGCGATTACAACACAATCTTCCTCGACAAACAGTCTTTCTAGCCCTTCAACCGGATCATCCACCTCAGATTTTTGGACTATGGTAGAAAATAACTGATATAAATCTGGAATTGACTTAGGAAGATTACGTACGGGCCTCTTCTTTTCAACAACATCCTTCAATTCTTCTTCTGCCGGGACATAACCCAGACCAAAAAGAAAGGTTTTCTGAGGGATTGGTATGGGCTCAGAAATTCCATTCAAATCCTTTCCTAGGCCGCGCCCGAGTTCAAACCCATTTCTCAGCATAGTAGTGGCGAGCATCTTGTACACTGGCAGCGTAAGAGCCTGTGGTGTAGTGTCCTCATAAGTGGCATTTACTCTCTCCACTATGTGAAAATATGTATCCTTCGGGGTTTCTTCAATGATCGGAATAGAAAGATCAGGGCAATTGAGATCACTTCCTTCTCCGTGGATGACAATCTCGTGGTCCTCCCAAATAAACTTCAGCATTTGGTGCAGTGTGGATGGCATTGCCCCAGACGTATGAATCCAAGGCCTCCCTAATAGAAAATTGTAGCTTGTTGCTATATCCATTACTTGAGAAATTCGGTGACAAATTCGGCTGGCCCCATCTGGATATTTAAATCCACTTCACCAATAGTTCCACTTTGAGTGCCGTCAAATGCCCTCACATACATACGACTTTGGCGAATTTTCCCTACATCATAGCCCAACTGCATAAGGGTCCCCATCGGACAAATGTTGAGTCCCGAACCGTCATCGATCAGTACTCGGGAGATAATCTTGCCTCTACATTTAATAGTGACATGCAAAGCTTGATTATGCATTGTTCCTTCAAATGAAAGTTCTTCTCTGCGGAAAGATATCTAGTGATCTATGATGACGCGACTAACCATGGCAACTAGGTTTTCACTGCTTGTCCCAGTTGGCACATATGCTTTGTCAAGCACCTTCAGTAGTTCTTGTCGGTGGTATTGGGAACTCATCAATAAGGCCCAAATAGATATTTGAGTCGGCGTCTTCTCTAGGTGTTTGACGATGTAATACTCTTTAGGCTGCATCCTTCGCTAAAATTCTTCAGCCTCACCTTCCGTGATCGGCCGTTTTTGGCTTTCCTTCTTTTGTCTGTTCTGGGCTAATTCTTCTGGAATGTAACATCTTCCATAACGTGTCATCCCCTGTGCAACAGCTGCTTGCACAAAAAAATTCTTTCTTTGGTTTACCCGAACTCATTTTGTTTACCAAGGCAAAAGCTTGGTGAGGGGCAGTCATCACTACGAACTCCGGTTTCTTGCTTATACTCAAAGAATCCACTGCCTGCTCTAGTGCTTTGAGATTTGTGTTGATCAGAACTTCACTTGCCTTCCAATCTCCCTCATTTTCTATCATATAAATGCTAGCTCCTCCGTGATTGGGCAAAGGATTGTTGTTGACATTTGGAGGCGCCGCCTGAAGGGTGATGATCTTCTGGTCGATCAAATTCTGAATTTTATGCTTCAGGATAATGCAATCCTCAGTAAAATGTCCCGCTCCTACAGAATGATAGGAACAGTGTTGGTCGGCTTTATAGAATTTGGGTGTGGTGTTAACAAATTTATGGTCCACAAGTTGTATCAAACCTGCTGCTTTCAACCGCTCAAAAAGTTGAGTTCGGCTTTCTGCTAGAGGGATGAAGGTTCTAACGGATTTTTTTTCAGGGTTTGAGCGTGGTGGGTTATAGGTGTTTGGATTATTTTGTTGGGTATTTTGAGGTGACGGGGTGGTGGTTCGACTATAATTCTAAGGGTTTTGGTGAACAAGTGACGGCGCTTGGTAGTTGTGCTGAAAATTGGGGTATATTAGAGGAGGTGTTTGAAAATTTGGCTGAGCATAGAAGATAGGGTAGGGGCTATATGGAGCTTGGGGGTGGTTATTTAGTGGAGAGAGTCGACTGGGGTTTTTGATAGTAGAGCTGGATCCAAAGTTTCCCCTAGACCGTGAAGCGGGACTATAGAAATATGAGGACACATCCTCATTCTTCTTCTGAACAAAATCTATTGTGTTAGCCTGCGTTACTTTGCTAACAATTTTCCTAGTCTTGAGACCATCCTCAATTGCTCCCCCTATTTTGACCAACTCAGAGAATTTCTGCCCAATCATAGTCAACATTATCTCATAATATTCACTCTCCTGGGTTCGAATAAAGACATCCACGATCTCTTTTTCTGACATCGGAGGTCGCACTCTTGCAGCCTCTTTTCTCCATCTATAGGCATACTCACAGTAATTTTTTGAGGATCATCAATTTCACTTTACTACTTGAATTCATAAACATAGAGGAGAATTGGGGCATGAGAGTGAAGAGGATTTCTCATTCACAATCCTACGTACCTAGGTAATTTGATCGTACACTCTCCCGTGAATGCCCAAAGGAATTGGATAAGGAATTGGGGAATTCTCAAGCTTAATCTCCAAGGGAATACTCTAAACTTGCATACGTGGAGTGGAAATGATTATGATATCTTAAGAACCCTTAAAACCGTTCTAACTAAGCTTAAAACGATGTAGTTTAGGACCATAAAGCTTAGGAATTATGAAAATGCCCTTAATGAAAAATCTAGAAAATACTTCCTGCCAGTTACCACGACTCATACCACGAGTCATGCTTTCATACAACAACTAGTGGTATCGCTCATTACTAACACCCATGCTCACCTCAGTTTTTTCTATGAAAATAACAGTTAGACTTGATAAGTCGTTATTCGCCACAACAAACCATTACTTTCTCCCATCGTCGCCACTGTCCTCATGAACTAAGCTTCTGGAATTCTCACAATGGGTCCCAATCACAAATCGTTAAAGGTGATAATGGTTCATTGGATCATTCGTTATCACTGTGCTAATTTTCGCTGTACCTCGTCATGAGCACTTATGATGACTTCTGGATCCTTACAACGAGGTGTACCATGACTCATATCATCAAACCTTCGTATCAAAGAGACAAACAACAACATTAATCCACGAACCGTTACATTACCCAACGGGTCATCCCTAGACTCATTACTACTTAGCCTCCTACTATAGAGTCTGACAAAGGGTGGTTCCTTGGGTCGTTACTCCTTCCCACGACTCGTACCATGAGTCATTCTGAGCCAAATCTCAAATTTTTCTACTGATCTTATTCCCAAATCCTAAGTCTAGGCTTAGGCACTTTTGAGGTATTACGTGGATCAAATAAAGGAGAAGGAGAGAGAGGCCAAGAGAGCTAGGATAGGGAGTTACGGACAGTTTCAATAGAGGTCTAGTGGAGGACACTATCAGCTGTCCCACTAGAGGTCATCCACCCCAGCTCCATCATTATCCAGTGTTTTGTCTATACCAAGGCATAATTAAAGCGGTGGGGCATTAGACTCTAGAGGTCAAGGGAGTAGTTCAGGAGAGCCCAACATTATAGTTTGTGGCAGGTGTGGTAGGAGGCACACCGAAGAGTGTCTAGTGGGTTCGGGTGCATGTTTCGGGTGTGGGAAGTCTGGAAATCTTCTTAGAGAATGCCCTTCAACCAGACAGGGCCCAAGTAGAGGTCGTGTCCCAGCCACCAGTTCAGCAGCTCCACCAGCACGCTGAACTCATTAGGGTGCATCTATTAGTGTAGGTGGTTATCATCATCACAACATATTTTATGCCCTCTCATTGTATTAGGAGCAGGAGGTCTCTCTATATGTGGTCACTATTATTTGTTAGATCCAGGGGCTACCATATCTTTTATGACTCCCTATGTTGCTATTATTTTCGGAGTTAGTCCCAAAATTCTATTAGAACCCTTCTCAATCTCAACTTTGGTTGGTGACTTAGTTATAACTCGATAGATATACAGAAATTTCTTTGTCACAGTCTATCAGAAAGTCACCTCAGCCGATCTAGTAGAGTTAGACATGATAGATTTTGATGTTATCTTTGGTACAGATAGGTTGCATGCATGTTATGCCTTAGTAAATTATAAAACCGGTACAGTAGAGTCCCAATTTTTGGGTGAGCCAGTCCTAAAATTGAAGAGTAGTTCTATTGTGCCTACAGATCTCTTTGTTTCCTACATTAAGGCTAGGAAGATGATTTTGTACCATCTAGTTTGTGTTAAGGATGCTATGTCCAAGACCCTGACTCTTCAGTCAGTTCGTATAGTTTGCGAGTATCCGAAGGTGTTTTCGGATGATCAACCAGGATTCCTACCCGAGTGGGAGATTGACTTTGGTATCAACCTTCTCCCTGATATGCAACCCATATCTATTCCTCCCTATAGAATTGCTCTAGCAGAGCTAAATAAGTTGAAAGAGTAGTTGAAAGATCTCCTAGTTAAGGGTTTCATTAGGCCTAGTAAATCCCCGTGGGGTGAACCAGTTATCTTTCTTCAGAAGAAGGATGGATCTCTTAGAATGTGCATGGACTATTAGCAGTTGAACAAGGTCACAATCATGAACAAGTATCCCTTCCCCAGAACTAATGACTTATTTGACCAACTTCAGGGTGCCAAGTGCTTCTCAATGATAGACCTCAGATCTGGATATTATTAGATTAGAGTTAGAGAGAGTGACATCCCAAGACAGCTTTCAAGACTTAGTGCGGTCAATATGAGTTTGTAGTTATGTCATTTGGACTAATCAATGGTCTTGTAGCTTTTATGGATTTGATCAACAGGGTGTTCAAGCAGTTTTTGGATATGTTCGTGATTGTCCTCATAGATGATATTCTCATGTACTCTCAGAGCAAAGAGGAACATGTCTCTCACTTGAGGATTGTGCTACAGACTCTCAAGGATCACCAGCTATTTGTTAAATTCAGCAAATTTGAGTTTTGGTTGAACTCAGTAGCATTTTTTTGTCATGTGGTGTCAAGTGAAGGTGTGCAGGTGGACTTTAAAAGATAGAGGTAGTGAAGAATTAGCCTAGACTAGTTAATCCTTAGGATATCAAGAGCTTTTTTGGTTTAGCTGGCTACTATAGGTGGTTTGTTGAAGTATTTTAATCCACTGTAGCATCGTTGACTAAGTTGACCCAGAAGAAGATCAAATTTCAGTGGGTGGATGCCTATGAGAAGAGTTTTCAGGAGCTAAATACTTGACTCGCTTCAGCCCCTATCTTGACTCTACTTCAAGGGCATATATGTCTTTTTTGTGTACTGTGATTCTTGGAGGGTTAGTCATTGTTGTGTATTGATGCAGCATGGTAAAGTCATTACATATTCTTCTTGACAGCTTAAGACTCACGAGAATAATTACCTGATGCATAACCTAGCGTTGGCAGCGGTGGTGTTTGCATGTAGATTTGGAGACACTACTTTTATTGGGTGCATGTGGATGAGTTCGTGGATTATAAGAGCCTTCAATATTTGTTAACTCAAAAGGACCTGACCTTACAATGAAGGAGGTGGCTAGAGCTTCTCGCAGATTATTACATTAGTGTCCTTTATCACCCGGGCAAGGCCAATGTAGTGGCAGATGCATTTAGAAGACAGTCCATGGTGAGGGTGTCTCATGTAGAGGATGAGAGGAATGAGTTAGCAAAGGATATCCATAGGCTTGCTCGTTTACGGGTTCGCCTAGTTGACTCGACTGACGGTGGCATCATTGTTCAAAATGGTTTAGGATCTTAATTGGCGACCAAGTTTAAGGCTAGGCAAGATGAGGATTATTGCGCCCCAGCACACACGTAAGCGCACATGGTCATACAAGTAATGCGGTGGCCCTTTTAAGAGACGGAAGTCGAACCCACAGGGACTGAAATATTTTAGTGTATTTTCAAGTTCAAGTGTTGAGTTAACCTTCAAAATTGTTGTGTAAGAGATTTTGTATAATTTTAATTAAATCTAGGGGTGATCACAAAACAACCGGGAAAAAATACGAGAGGCAACTAGAGTTAAGGCCTGATAATCATGCAATGCTATAATTCACAATGGTTCATGTATGAAAACTTCAGTTGTTGTCTCACAGAGTTAAAATGCAGTGTTCATTGTCTTGAGCCTCTAAACACAACAAACTAGTCTCACACCTAAATCGTTGAGCGGGGACATGACATCCTAATTCGTGAGCAATTTAACTACGTAGATGTGGTTTATGGGTTTATGCCCTTAATTATGGACATTCGTACCCTAATAATTTAACCTGACTTAGCTTCACAACTACTTCTATGAGCGGTGATGCGACAATTCTACGTTGGTGTCTAGCTATCATCCCATTCTATTAACCAAGCAAGGAAAATTAGGCATAGTTTCTATCTTAACCGCGAATCTTATCGTAAAGAAAAGAACATGCTCCCTACATTATTTTGTTCTAACCTAGGGTTACTCTTTCAAGCTCCTACCTAAGCTTAACGAGTTTGTTTTCATGGTGATCCAGCATAAAAACAACCATAATTAAGAATGTAAGACAAAACAACAACTAAAAACTCAAACCAAAGATGAATTCATGCATTTACATTCATATCATGTAGCCTCAACCCTAGAGGAAGGGTTTTAGCCACTCATGTTTTTATAATTACTAAAAAACACAATTAAAGTGATGTACTTACAAGAGTAATTAAAAGAGATTAAAAAATAATGAACCCTAGGTGAAGTTCTTTGCTTCTCCTATCGCTCCTTTCCACTTTCCCAAAATTTTTTCGTGATAATCAATTTTAGAAGCTAAGGGTCCTATTTAAATTAAGTGAAACATTGAAAATTTTGGCCAGCCATGGAGCCCCGTGCCACACTGCCTATCGCGTCTATTTGCTAGCGTGACATGGACTGGTCGCGCATGCCCACTGGTTGGCTGGCATCATCAGGTCATGTGCGAGGGTATTGCGTGTCGCCCGGAGTGGCATGCTTCTTCTTGCGCGCAGTGCATGGTGTGACATGGCATGTAGCACACAGCTTGCCAGTGTGGCACGTCGCCAATGTGCAATTGCACTGCCTAGAAAAAATCTCATGCGCGGTCCTGCCTACGCGACATGGCTCCCATCACGACAATCTCTAGCCGTGGCATGCTGCAAGGTGTGATCATGGCACTACCATGTTTTCTTCAAGTCACTTTCTTTGCACTCAATCTCGAGCTACGTTTATCTCCATGCATCATCATATTAAGATGATCCTTTGCATTTTTCACCTACAACCAAGGGCTAATCACATTGGTTAGTTTATTCTTATAAATATAAAAAAACACATGAGAATATAATCAATTTAAATTGACAAACATGACTAAATTAAGATATAAAATAGTACTTGGGCACGTAATTATGACCAAGATCACTATCCCACACTTAAAGCCTTGTTCGTCCATGAACAACTCTATGACATCTCATGCACATGAAGAACTCACACATAGCTAACTGAAACAAGATGGTTCAAGCTACGGCTACACCGATTGTTGTAGATAGCAAGTTTAAATTAGATCATGCAATATCTCACAATTAACACCCAATATAACTAAGTTAAAACTACCTAGCCTCAAAGATCGGCTCTTAAACTCTGCAAATTCATGCAAATCAACCAAGTAAGACATTACACATGAATTTTATCCTTCATAAAAATTGTGCCCTCACAACAAGAAAGTTACCCAATTTTCACTCATAAGTTATCAAATTATAACATGTATGGGTATAAGAATAAAAAGTAAGCTCACTCTCATAAAGAATTCACATGCAACATGTATTGACCCGTAGGCTTGCCTTTAAAGTTTTACTCCACTAATTTAGGAATGTTTGAAAGTAAGATCAAGTAGAACTTAGTGGGTTGTAATGTAAGCTAAGTGACAGGTAGGTACCATTCTGGCCAGTAATAGGGACTATATTCTCTAAGTGCTTTTAATACATCGCGCATTTATTGTGGACATCTCCTCTTTTACTTCACCTTAATTCTTTCCAACTTCCAATTTCCTCTCTGTTTCCCCATTTTTTAGGCATACTTACGCTATTATAAGGAGTACTTAAGAAATTTTTCGCTCTTTTCTTCATTTACTCCCTACCAACTCTTATTCATTTTTTTAAATAAGTGCACCTCTAGTCTTCTCTTCAACTCCCACAACTACTATTTTCGTTCTTCTTCAAACATCTCACTCCTTAACTTCTTTTGAATTTTCACTTAAGCGCTTAGAAGTTTTGTATCAAATTCAAGGCTAAAGGTTCAATAGGGCTAACTAGGATCCTATATTAAAGATAGGTAATGAGATGGATAAAAATTGGGCTCATTCAAAGAAGTGCCTAAATCATTTCCTACAATCGACATCCCTCATTTTGTTTTGTATACACACAAGGTAAGTTCTAGATACTACATAATAGCATGGAATATTCAAAAACCTTACTCTCACAACACATGCTCAATTCAAGAAAAATTCAGTAGACTCTTAACTCAGATAATCAAAAAAATTCCAAATTAAGCGTTCAGCAAATAGAGTCATATTCAAGATCTAGGTGTCTCAAACAGAGTTATACAATTGCTTAACATGTTTCAAAATTTACAACACTTGCATCTCACAATTGTGTACAGCAGATAGCAAGAACATCGAGCCATCAATCAGCTAAGGGTTCAAAAATAAAAACCTATTGACTAATCTTCCCTCAAGACGATCGTCATCCATCCATCGTAGGAAAAATTCCCTAACTATGACTAACACCAATTATGTAAAAACAAAGAAAAATTTTATTCATCGGTTCAAAGTTCCCCCCTTCGGAAAAGAACCAAAAAGAAAAACCAAAGGGTGGGTGAAATATGCTCGACTCAAACTATTTCATCAAATAATATTATACCAAGCACTAACTTCACCCAAATTCACTAAACACAAATTTGTTTTTTTCTGAAATTTCCTCACCCTAACTTGAATTATGCAAAGTCCCCAAAGCATCAAATAAAATTAATACAAGGGTGAGAGATACTCCCTGAGGCCTCTAGGCCTAGCTAACAACATATTTTTCCTCATTTATTGAACACGTGGTTCATCGACCCACACTCATCTTTTTGTCATGCTCCTTAGCTCTTACTTCCTCGGGTAGTCAAACTTGTCCTGAGTCTGTGCTTACAACCAAAACACACAACACTTATGAACATAAAGAAAATACAACACAAACTGAAAAAGAAAAGGTACCTGTGGTACTCTTGGTTGCTTCCCAAGCAGCGCCTATTTTTACATCGCGACACGACATGGACTATCCTTTTTAGGAAATCCTCAAACAAGATCTCCCTTTCAAGAACTATCTTCTTCTCTTTTTGTTTTTAGAGGGAACAGCCTCCAATATGTCCCTCTTTTCTTCCATCTTTGTCGTTAATTTTTGCCCTTCATCAGACTCGGGCTGAAATGTCATCATGTCCTGTAGCAGTGGACCCATGAGATCTACCATCCCACAGTTAGCATCCGACAACACACTGATCTTACAAAGATCTCTGCAGTGTGTGGGTGGGTTGATCTCTGGATAGACTCTGAAGAGCTCTTCCTCATCGTTGACCCTCATTTTAAGGGTAGCTGCTCTTACATTTATGATTGCTCCTCCAGTTGCCAAGAATAGCCATCCAAAGATTAGGGGTACCTTATCATCAACTTTAATGTCAAGAATGATGAAATCAGCGGGTATAATGAACTTACCCACTTTGATGAGAAGGTCCTCAATTATTCCCTCTAGTGCTACTATGGACTTGTCTGCCAGCTACAACATTAATCGTGTAGGCCTCGACTTACCCAACCGCAGGGTGCCAAATAGAGATACGGGCATTAGATTTACTGCTTCCCCTAAGTCACAAGGAGTCCTTACGACTTCAGCTTCACCAATTTGTACAGGGATGGTGAAACATCACCCTGTAGCTACACTCCTCAGTCAGTGCCACCTTCTAGATATCCACCAACCTAACTTTGTTGTCCACCACATCATTCAATTACTTAGCGTACTTTGGCATTCCATGCAAAACATCAAGTAAAGGCAGATTGATGTGCAGTTCTTCAAAAATATCATAGAACTTTTTAAAGCATTCTTTCTCCTTTCTCTTCTTGAGCCTTTGCGGGAATGGTGGCGGTGGTCTTTGTGCTGGCTGCAATGATGATTGTGCAATGTGTTTTTCAGCACTCTGGTTATCTCATCTGTCAGTGATTGGACCCTATCTAACCAACTCTAGCTGCACCTCATTTCTCTTTTCCTTCGGTGGTGCATTGGCTTGCCACTCCTCAGATTGATGGCATTGACATATCAGGGGATTGTATCTATGTCACAGGATAACCCTCCCTGATGTCTGGTGTGCTGAGAAGCTGCTAATTGACCCATCTGCTTCTCTAAATTTTGGGTGGCCATCTGCTGATTTTTCAAATCTGAAGCCATCATTGCCTGATTCTCTTCCAGTTGGATTTCAGTAGCCATGAATTTCTACAACATCTCCGCAATGATGCTACTGCTTGACTGGTAACTATTCATCCTGTTTTGTTGTTGATACTGCTGCGGCTGAGGCTGCCGGTAGCTCTGCCTCTGATTGCCACCCCAAGGATGATTTGGGTGACTCTGCCAATTTTTGTTGTAGGTGTTCCCATAATTCCAATTATATCTCGGAATATTTCCTACAAAGTTGATTGATTCTGGATTGGCCTCACATGAGTCTACTTTGTGCCTATTATTATCATAAAATTTGCACTAGCTAGGAGCCTGCTAAATTGCATTCACCTATCCCCGCGGTTGGTTCATACTCAATTTGCTGAATTAAGTCATCATCTGGTGCTGCAATGACACTAGCTGTGCTGCCAAGGCATTGATACTATCCACTTCTAGCAGCCCTGCTGCTCTCTTTCCTACCCCTCTTGATGATTCACTATGCCACTCCGGGTTTCCTTGAGAGATTCTATTTAAGAGAGTGTACAGCTCATCATATGTCTTCTCCAGTGCTTGCCCACCCGATGCAGAGTCTAGCAATATCTTTGTATGTGGGTCTAGACTCTCTACAAAGGTATGAGCTTACCACCTTATAGGGCTACTTGTGATGGAGGCAGTCTCTCAACAATGACTTGAATCTCTCCCAATCCAAATATAAGTTCTCCTCCAGCCTCTGCTTGAAACTAAATATCTCACTTCTGAACTTGGAAGTCCTTCCTGAAGGGAAGAATCTGATGAGGAACTTCCTTGCTAGGTCGTCCTATGAAGTAATGGAATCCGGTGGCTCAACCTTCAATCACCTCTTTGCCTCTCCCAACAATGAAAATGGGAAGAGAGTGAGTTGGACATAATCTGTTGACACTCCGATGAGGACAAGAGTGTCACTGATCTCCAGGAAATTTTGTATGTGCTGCTATGGGTCCTCATGTGTCATTCTAGTGAATTGGCCACTAGAATATAATAGCTGCACCATATTCTGCTACAGCTCAATGTTTCCTCTAGGCTCCGATTTGTGAATATTGGACGTCACATTTGTAGCTAGTGGGATTGCCACTTCGTGAAATGGTCAGGCTGCCATTGGTTCAGGCAACAACTCTTCTATCTTTGCTGGTGGATGTTGTTGTAACTGCTCCTATAACCTTTTTATCTTCCTCTCTAGAGCTTTTATCCGGAGAAAATGTAATCGGCGTTCCGGCTCCAACAAAGTTCACACCAACTCTCTATTCCTTGCCCATTCTGCAAGGACAACCTGTTACCTGCAGTAGAAAAGACTATGAACAAGTTTTTCAACACTTATGAAAATATAAATCACACAAAAACTAAAAATTCACTAAACGCTGCCAGTCCCCGGCAACGGTCCCAGAAACTTGTTACGCCCCAGCGCACGTGCACACGGTTGTACAAATAATACAATGGCCTTTTTAAGAGCCAAATGTTGAACCCAGAGGGACTGAACTATTTCAGTGAATATTCAAGTTCAAGTGTTAAGTTAACCTTCACAAGTGTTTAGTTAAGAGATTTTGGATAATTGTAATAAAATCTAGGGGTGATCACAAAACAATCGGGAAACAATAAAAGAAGAAACTATAGTTAAGGCCTAATAATCATGCAATTCTACAATTCACAATGGTTCATGTATGAAACCTTCGGTTGTTGTCTCACAGAGTTAAAATGCAGTGTTAATGGTCTCTCGAGCCTCTAAACACAACAAACTAGTCTCAAACCTACATCGTTGAGGGGGGATGTGACGTCCTAATTCATGAGCTATTTAACTACGCTGATGTGGTTTACGGGGTTTATGCCCTTAATTATGGACTTTTGTACCTCTATGATTTAACCTGATTTAGCTTCACAACTACTTCTACGAGCAGTGATGTGACAATTCTATGTTGGTGTCTAGCTATCATCCCATTTTATTAACCAAGCAAGAAAAATTAGATATTGTTTCTATCCTCACCGCGAATCTTATCGTAAAAACAAGAACTTGCTCACTTCATTCTTGTGTTCTAACCTAGGGTTACTCGTTCAAGCTTTTACCTAAGCTTAACGAGTTTGTTTTCATTGTGATCAAGCATAAAAACAACCATAATTACGAATGTAAGATAAAACAACAACTAAATACTCAAACCAAAGATGAATTCATGCATTTACAGTAATATCATGTAGCCTCAACCCTACAGGAAGGGTTTTAGCCACTCATGTTCGTACAATTACTCAAAAATATAATTAAAGTAACGTACTTACAAGAGTAATTAAAAGAGAATGAAAAATAATGAACCCTAGGTTATGTTCTTCATTTCTCCCTTCGCTCCTCTCCGCTTTTCCAAGATATTTTCATGATAATCAATTTTAGAAGCTAAGGGTCCTATTTATATTAAGTAAAGAATAACAAATTTTTGCCAGCCATGGACCAGCCCCGTGCCAGGCAGCCCATTGCGGTAATTTGTTGGCGTGACACGGACTGGTCGCGTGTTCGGGCTGTTTGTTATATGGGTATATAACTACACGCAAGTGCACGTGGTCGAACAAGTAGTAAAGTGGCTCAAGTAAGCCAAGTATCGATCCCACAGGGACTGGGATAAGGTAACAATTAATCAAGTGTTACTATATTTTCAGTTTAACAATGAAGACAACAGTGTAACCAAGAATTTTATATTTTTGGATTCTAATTTTTATGCTAAGTCTAAAACAAATATCTAATGTGAGTCTGAACTATGAATGTGAGCATACTGAGGTTAATTAAACATGTAAAGAAATTAATTATCGATATAAATTGGTTAACCTTTCCTCCGGTTGCTAGTCAAGAACTAATGCCAATGGATTAAAACTCTCGTATTTAATCCAACTTAAGAATCATGAACCGTCCACCTACATTTCTGTGATTAAACGAAAATTCATGTTCTAGCCATACAAACCCGGTTCCTAAATTGACTAATACGACTTTCAGGTATATTTCTATCCTGAAGGTAAATCAATTCTCAATTTTCCCAAACTAAGAAAGGATCATATCCTATTAATTCACAACTTTCCAATTTCTTGCTCTCTCGAGTGAAACCGGACTTTTTAGATATACATTAACGTAGGCCACACATTAATGCAGTAAGAACAAGAATCAATAGAACAACCATCGAAGAAAAGATGAAAAACCAAAGAATCAATAATCACATTTCATTACAAGTGTTCTTAACCTCAGCAAGAAGAGAAATTAGCCACTCATTTGTGGATTAAACATCATTAAATGAGTGTTAAACATACAAGCAATTGAATTCAAGGAGAAGGAAAGAGAGAAAAACCCTGATAATTTCGTCCCCTCAACTGCCTGTAACCCACGTTCTTGCTCCACCAAGTCAGAATATTGAAAAATGAATCTAAGTGTTCTATTTATACTAGTGGGAATTTTTCCCGGAATAACAAGCAACGTGTCACGAAGTGCATCGTGGAGAACTGCCTCCGTGACACGCCACCGACGCAGACCCTCACTGGAAGTTGGGGGTCCAGGTAATAAGGCCCAACATGGCACGACGTGCGACGCGGAGCCAGGCCACCGTGCCACGGACCCAACGCGAACCCACAATGGAAATTGGGCAAAAATTCCCTATCCAGGCAGAATGCCTCCGCGATGGCAGCGTGACACGGCTCCATCGCAGAGCCTCATTATTTTATGCCTTCCAATGCCTTGTCCTTTGCTCACATCCAAGTCCAACCCCGATCTCTTCCAACACGCATTTTAGCTTCCCAAAATTACTTTTTACCTGCAAAACAATGCTAATCATGTTGGTTAGTATAAATTCACATTTTATTACCAATCACATGAAAATGTATAAACATTGATAGATAAACAAGGCTAAAATGACACATGAGTATCACTTGGGCAAATAAATTTGCCCAAGATCACTTACCCCACACTTAAATCCTTGTTCGTCCTCGAACAACAATCTTACACCTCATGCAATTTACACCCAAACCTCGCTACTTTGGTTCGACAATTTAGGTTATGGTCTTACCGATTATTCAATACAGCAAATCATCAAGAAAACATGCATTGTCCTATCAATGCAATGACCTTCAATACATCAAGACCTCCTAGACTTAAGAATCGACTCTCGATGTTGGCAAACTCATACAAATTAGCTGATCAAGACATCCGACACGAAAATTAATATTTCATCAAGCATGTGCCCTCACAACACAAGAGAATTTTCCCCTTTTTGATCATATGAACTCACAAAATTTCACGCAAGGGCATAAAAACACAAATTCGCTCTCTCTCCCAAAAGAATTCGCATGCATCATGTCATGACCCATAAGCTTGTCTTTAGTGTATTACTCCACTAATATAAAGAAGTGTGATGTAGGATCACATAGGACTTTAACGGGTTGTAATGTATGCTACGGAACTAGTATATATTGGGCTAGCCAATAATAGTCACTAGTATCCTTAAGCGCCTTTTCAATACATCCCATCAACTCATGGGCATTGTTTCTTTCTTCATCCTCCCATTCTTGAAGTATTTTTTTAGTTTGGCCCATCTTATTAAGCACACTTGACACCACAACAAAGATTATTCATGCACCTTCATTATAGTTTATTTATAACAAGTGCACCTTCAACCTTTTCTTTTCTTCCATCACTCTGCTTTTCTTTTCTTTTCACCATTCTCACTCTTTGACACTTTGGGAAAATGATTTTCTCTTCTTAAGCGCTTAAGAGTTTTGGATCAAATTTGCGGCCAATGAAAAGAAGGGATTAAGCTCGATTTACACTTTTTGACCAAAGAAAAAAATTAATAGGCTAAAGGCTCAACGGGCTGACTAGGGTACACAATCAAGGTGGGTATAATAATGAAAAATAGAAACTTTCGGTTAAAACAAAGAAATGCCTACATCCTTTCCTACAATACACCTCCTTCATTTCGTTTTGTACACACACCAGGCAAGTTCTAGACACTTCACAATAGCATGGAATAACAAAACCTCACTTCACACTTATTGCACATGCTCAATTCAAGATGTATTCGCAGACTCTTCAATCAGCTAATTGCACAAATTCAAACATTAAGCCTTAATCACACTGAATCGACTCTATGGCCTAGGTACCTCAACATATTTACAAAGTTGCATGCTTTTATACGAATCACATTTGCATTTTAAATATCATGTACAACACGCAACTAGAGTTTCGCAACCATAAAGTAACTACCAGTTTTGGGATGCAACCTACAAAAGAAAAACAACTGAAAAATAAATGAAAAGTCTACTCCTAACGACTACATTTCCCTTAAGACGGTCATCATCCATCCATCATAAGGAATGGTCACTAACTAGGACTTCGGTTCAATGGGACCATTCTCGGTAAAAGAACCGAAAACAAACGCCGAGAAACCTAAGAATTGAAAAAAACAAAAAAAAAATAAAAATATCAATCATTTCGATAAACAAAAATATGTACCAAATCAGCTAGGAACATTCAACATTCAGCAACACACAACCGTTTCACATATAATTACAATACAGGATAACAACTTAACACTCACAAATCACAGGGTCAGAAAATTTTGTTCACAGGCACAACAATAGATTAGGACATACATAACAGCACAACCATCATCTAACTACTCCCACCCCACACTTATCTCGAACACTGTCCCCAGTGTTCACAAAAATTAAAATAGCACAAAAATTAGGTGGTGGAACTCCCTGATCAATCGAAATACTCCACTTCTTCATTAGGTGCTGCTGCTTCGTCTCCCATGTCTGAATCACCCCCATCGTCATCATCGGACTCCACATCGGAGTCCTCCCGACGTGTCTCCTCGTCTGTGGGGACATCATCATCTGTGGGCTCTACAAATGCTGGCCCCACTCGGCATGGAGCCCTGGCGTTTTCGCCAAAAGGGTAGTCTAGCTCGAGCTGCCATAGCTCCTCCTCTGTTGCCGGCCTCCTGCCTATCCTCAGCTGGAGCATCTGCATCCCATACATGCGAGCCATATACTAATCATCACGAGTATGTCGCTTGCCTAGTGTAAGAACAGGCCCGTGGGTGGTGTCGGGAGCCTTAGTTTTGGTGACATCTAAGGCCCACCGCTCCATCTGCGGAATGTAGTCAAGGGCCTCTTCCTCAACATCTAGGCCCCTCAGGAATGTGGTGAGTAGTCCACCAAATCCGTATCTATGCCCCTGATGCAACCGAGCTCTCTTCATGGCGGAAATAATCACCGCCCCCACGTTGATCTCCAGCCCTTTCATCAGGGCGTACACCAGGCATGTATGATCCCGGGTTACATCTTTCATATGTACCACCGGGATTAGGCAGGAACAGACGATCTTAAGCCATATCCTGGCTTCCCTGTTCATCGGTGAATAGGGCAATGTCTGATGGTAGCCCCTCTCCTTGTGTCTGCTCCATCTACTTGTCGATCGGGTTCCACACAAGGTGCGTCTGATGTCCGCATATGGTGGAGTGATGTTCAGCTGTCGAAGCACGTGGGCATCTGTGTCCCGCGACCCTATGATAGCATTGAGGTGGTGGGGCTCAAAGGTGACTATTTGCCCTCTGATTTTGATGGTGTGACTTCTGAGAGTCGGGTTCCAATTGGCATAGAATTCCCGAATCAGGTGCAAGTTGCATTCCTTGGGCTCTTCAAAGATGAAATTGAGCCCAGCTGCCTCGATCCTGTGGACAATCCTAAGGAACTCCTGTGCCAACGGTTCCCAAGCTATGTGTTCCTCGGGGAAGTACTTGCTCTCCTTGTGCTTGGCATACCACTTCTTCCCCTCTTCTGTCACCCACCTGGTTTCGTATTGGCGGCATTGGCCGCGTGGAATCGCTGGTGCTGCTGGGACTGCTGTGCCCAGTCTGATTCTCTTTCTTCCGGCGCCTGATATTGATGCGCCTTTCCCCTTTTCTTGCCTGCTTGCCATTTTTCTTGTCAACCCAAATAGACAAGATTATTGTTTAGCCAATGAGTATTAGCTTCGACTAAGGTCGGGTTAAGCTAGGCTACCCCACACTTAGTCCTTAGCTAAAATTACAACATTACGGCAAGATCATACCTATTTACACAAACAAACAACCAAATATACAACCATGCTTAGTGCATTCGAAGAATTCGACGGTATGTATTCTATGTACTACTCAGACTTCGTACAGCTAACCATAATCATTACCATTGATAACATTTTATCTTATCGCACTTAGCAAGGAGAAACAATGAAATGAAAACAACAAGAATTTATCTACATGAACCTATACAACTCACTCAATTCTTGCAAATTTCAATGTTCCCCTAACCCGAGAATTCGTCGGTCTTTTAGCATAATAACAACTAGCACATCGACTCATCTCACTAAACATGTACAACCCATCATGAATTTCACTAGTTCACTACATTTTTCCACTTCAAATTCAAAAACAAGCCCTAGCTATGATTGTATCAACAAAAATTTGATTAAATTATGCAATTACCGAGTTCAAGCGATCACCATGATACTCTGAACATCCCTCAACAAAAATTCAATTGAATTTATACTTAATTTCTACCTAGGGCAAGTTTAGCTCACATCACATGCTCAATGTCGAAGAAAATCGACAAGAAATGAGATGGAATTGAGGAACATACCTTAAATTTGAAGAATTGAAGAAAACTCAATGAAATCCTTGGCCTATTCCGTGTCACGTTGAAAGGGGAGGGGTTTTAGGGAGATTGGTGTCGGAGTGTGTGAGAAATAAGGAAAATTCAGGGGGATTCGGGGTTTAAAAGTGGAAAAATTGCGCGGGTCACCCGGCGACCCGGTGTGACCCGTCGCGATATACACAGCAACGTGCCACGGAGTGCATCGCGGAGCACTGCCTCCGTGACACGGAGCTGACATGAGGGTGTTCTGGAATTCTTTTAAAATCCCGGATTTATACCTCAACGTGTCACGGAGGGTAACGCGGAGGCCCTCCTCCGTGACACGGAGCTATCGCCCTAGCTCACTGTTTTGCCATTTTTTCTTGATTTTCATACCTCGAATTTTCCTTTGCGATTCCTTGTATATTTTCCCTCCGTTCGACCTGAAATTCATTCTACTACAAGAAATTGGTTAGAATTATAGGTTTCACTCAAAATAAAAACTAAAAATTTTGTTGTTAATCAAGAAAATAAAAGAAAATGAACAAAAATAAATAAAAAAATCTATTCACAATTTACAAAGAGAAATTTCACGGGTTGCTTCCCGTGCAGCGCCTGGTTTATCATCGCGGCTCGACGTCATTCAGCTCAGTTGTCCTCTAGGGTGATGGACGTTTTCTCTCGACCACCGTCCTCCCCCTAGTAGTGCTTACATAGTTCAGGTGGTTTTCCCAATAACTCTCGTGAATCCTTTATCCGTGCCTTATCAACTCGATCAATCACATTGATCACCGAGAGTTCTTCGTACACAGTCGGGAGCTTGGAGGCCTTGTACACATCGAACACTTCCACCTTGTCGTGTGCTCGCATGGTTAGCTGCCCCGCAGCTATATCAATCAGCGTTTTCCCGGTCACCAAGAAAGGACGTCCCAAAATAAATGGGACTTCCGCGTCTGGTTCAAAATCCAGCACGATGAAATCTACCAGGAAGATCAGGGAGCAACTTGCACCAGAACGTCCTCCACAATGCCATCAGGTCTATCTAAGGACCGATCCGCCAATTGCAAGATCACTGTTGTGGGTCTAGGACTCCCTAGACCCAGCTTTTTGAATACCGATGATCACATCAAATTAATGCTCGCTCCCAAATCACATAATCCACGAGCTCGGATACTCTGCCCAATAGTGATTTGTATAGTAAAGCTCCCAGGATCTTTGAGCTTTGTGGGCAGTCGGTTTTGTATCCGGGAAGTGCACTCCTCCGTAAGAGCCACCGTAGCATTCTCAGTCAACCGACTTTTGTTTGCCACGATGTCCTTTGTATACTTGGCATACTTCGGCACTCCCTGCAAAACATCAACAAGAGGTAAGTTAATATGTACCTGTTTCAGCACCTCCATGAATTTCTTGAAACACGCCTCCTCCTTGTGTTTCTTTAATCGTGAGGGAACGGGGGTGGTGGTCTTTCTGATTCAGCTTCCTTAGTCTTCCCCCTCTCATCACTTTGCTCCCTCTCGACTTCTGCTGCTCCCGATTGTTGAGGTGGTCTTTCTGGTTCCACCTCTTTCAGCTGCAAACCACTCCTTGTGGTCACTGCATTCACCTTCTTGGGGTTGGTATCTGTGTCACTCGTAAGTCATCCTCTAGGCCTAGTATTTTGGGCTCCAGCAAATTGCCCAAATTGATATTCAAGTGCCTTGGTAGCTAACTGGTTGTTTTTCACCTCGGCTACCAATTTCACATAGTCAGCCTGCAATTGAGCTTGGTTAGCTATCATCATCTTGAACATCTCCTCAATGCTGGGTGATGGTGGTGGAGGAGGTGCATTGTTGTTTCTAAATTGTGCTTGATAATTCTGTTGCACTCCTTGGTTCCTTTGCACACCCTGACTCGAACTTTGCCCCTGATGGTTGTTGCTACCCCAGGAGAAATTCGGATGATTCCTCCAATTCGAATTGTAGCTGTTGCCATACTGTTGGTGGTTGTTCCTTTGTATATTTCCCACAAAGTTCACCGAGTCCGGATTTTCTCCACAACACTCAGCTGAGTGCTCACTGCTCCCGCACACTTCACACCAAATCTGCTGCACTGCATTCACTTGGGCTTGAGGCTGGTTCATTGTCATGTTACTGAAGTGGGTGTTGAGTTGATTCTATTAGGCATCTATCTGTGCAGCAATAGCTGTAAAACCATCTACTTCTAGAACTCCTGCTGCTTTCCTTGTCCCTCCTCTTGATGAATCAGCATTCCACTCCGGATTGCCCTGCGAAATACGGTTCAACAAGGTATACAGCTCCTCATAAGTTTTCTCCAGCGCTTGTCCCCCAGCTGCTGAGTCTAGCAATATTTTTATATGGGGTTCCAAACCCTCTATAAAAGTGTGCACCAGCACATCATTGGATTGATGATGATGAGGACAATCCCGCAACATGGACTTGAATCTCTCCCAAGCCTGATATAGATTCTCTCCCTCTCTCTGTTTGAAACTTAGAATTTGACTTCTAAGTCTTGCTGTTTTACCGGAGGGAAAAAATCGTATCAAGAATTTCCTTGCAAAATCATCCCACGTAGAAATAGAATTAGGTGGCTCAGCTTTCAACCACCTCTTCGCTTCTCCCAATAGTGAAAATGGGAACAATGTAAGCCGGACATAATCTGATGACACTCCAGCGGGAATGTAAGTGTCACTTATCTCCAAGAAATTTTGGAGATGCTGCTGTGGATCTTCATGAGGGAGACCTGTAAACTGCCCGCTAGTGTGCAGCAATTGCACCATGTTTTGTTTGAGCTCGAACCTCCCTCCTGGCTCAGGTTTGCGGATGCTAGATGTGACATTATTAGCATGTGGGATTGCCACCTCGCGAACCGGCTGAGCTGCTACTTCTTCGGGCACTAACATTGCCCGTACTACTGGTGGATTCTGTTGTTGCTCCATGAATGTTTGTCTGAGCAACTACAGCTTTCTTTCTAGAGATTCTCTCCGCTGATGATGAAATAATCTTTCTAGCTCTAAATAAGAGTCCACCAGTTCCTTGTCTCTTGCCAGTATTCAACAGAGATTAAATCTGCAAAATACTGGCTAAGACCAAGTTGTCAACACTAAGAAAATAAAAATATAGCAAATTAACACTTAAGAAAATTTCACCAATTTCCAGTCCCCGGCAACGGCGCCAAAAACTTGTTCGGGCTGTTTGTTATATGGGTATATAACTACATGCAAGTGCATGTGGTCGAACAAGTAGTAAAGTTGCTCAAGTAAGCCAAGTATCGATCCCACAGGGACTGGGATAAGGTAACAATTAATCAAGTGTTACTATATTTTCAGTTTAACAATGAAGACAACAGTGTAACCAAGAATTTTATATTTTTGGATTCTAATTTTTATGCTAAGTCTAAAACAAATATCTAATGTGAGTCTGAACTATGAATGTGAGCATACTGAGGTTAATTGAACATGTAAAGAAATTAATTATCGATTTAAATTGGTTAACCTTTCCTCCGGTTTCTGGTCAAGAACTAATGCCAATGGATTAAAACTCTCGTATTTAACCCAACTTAAGAATCATGAACCGTCCACCTACATTTTTATGATTAAACGAAAATTCATGTTCTAGCCATACAAACCCGGTTCCTAAATTGACTAATACGACTTTCAGGTATATTTCTATCCTGAAGGTAAATCAATTCTCAATTTTCCCAAACTAAGAAAGGATCATATCCTTAATTCACAACTTTCCAAATTCTTGCTCTCTCGAGTGAAACCGGACTTTTTAGATATACATTAACGTAGGCCACATATTATTGCAGTAAGAACAAGAATCAATAGAACAACCATGGAATAAAAGATGAAAAACCAAAGAATCAATAATCACATTTCATTACAAGTGTTCTTAACCTCAGCAAAAAGAGGAATTAGCCACTCATTTGTGGATTAAACATCATTAAATGAGTGTTAAACATACAAGCAATTGAATTCAAGGAGAAGAAAAGAGAGAAAAACCCTGATAATTTCGTCCCCTCAACTGCCTGTAACCCACGTTCTTGCTCCACCAAGTCAGAATATTGAAAAATGAACCTGAGTGTTCTATTTATACTAGTGGGAATTTTTCCCGGAATAACAAGCAACGTGTCACGGAGTGCATCGCGGAGCACTGCCTCCGTGACACACCACCGACGTGGACCCTCATTGGAAGTTGGGGACCCAGGTAATAAGGCCCAACGTGGCACGGTGTGCAACGCGGAGCTAGGCCACCGTGCCACGGACCCAACGCGAACCCACACTGGAAATTGGGCAAAAATTCCCTATCCAGGCGGAATGCCTCCGTGATGGAAGCATGACACGGCTCCATCGCGGAGCCTCTTTATTTTATGCCTTCCAATGCCTTGTCCTTTGCTCACATCTGAGTCCAACCCCGATCTCTTTCAAAACGCATTTTAGCTTCCCAAAATTACATTTTACCTGCAAAACAATGCTAATCATGTTGGTTAGTATAAATTCACATTTTATTACCAATCACATGAAAATGTATAAACATTGATAGATAAACAAGGCTAAAATGACACATTTGAGTATTACTTGGGCATTTAAATTTGCCCAAGATCATCACGCATGTCCACTGGTTGGCTGGCATCGGCAGGTCATGTGCGTGGTTATTGCACGTCGCCCAGTGTGGCACGCTTCTTCTCATGCATGGTTCATGGCGTGACACGACCTGTAGCGCGCAGCATGGCCTGGCGTGGCACGATGCCAAAATGCAGGCTCACTGCCCAACAAGCATCTCACGCGTGCTCCTGCCTACGTGATACGACGCCCATCGCGGCAATCTCTTGCCGTGGCACACTGAATGGTGTGATCATGGCACTTCTATGTTTTATTCAAGTCTATTTCTTTGCACTCAATCCCAAGCTTCCTTTATCTTTATGCATCATCATATTAAGTTCATCCATTGCATTTTTAACCTACAACCAAGGGCTAATCACATTAGTTAGCTTATGCTTTCAAATATAAAAAATCACATGAGAATTTAATCAATTTAAATTGACAAACATGACTATGTTAAGATATAAAATAGTACTTGGTCACGTAATTATGCCCAATATAAAGGATCCTATCTTAGTAAAGCTAAAGGAAGTGGTCCAAAATCTGAAGGTGGAGGTCTACTCCTAAGGGGGAGATTGTGTAGTTTGTTATCAGGGTCATTTATGTGTTTCGGGTGTTGATGACTTGAGGGAGCGGGTGTTGGGCAAGGCTCATGGCTCTCAGTGTTCTATCCACCCAGGTGTCACCAAGATGTTTCATGACCTACGGGAAGTTTATTGGTGGAATGGCATGACGAAGGACATACCAGAGTTTGTGGTTAAGTATCCAAATTGTCAACCAATGAAAATTGAGCATCATCGACCCGAGGGTATTCTACAAGATATCAATATTCCTACTTGGAAGTGGGAGGAGATCAATATGGACACTATCACAGGATTGCCTCGTACTCATAAACAATATGACTCTATATGGGTGGTTGTAGATAGGTTGACCAAAGCAACACATTTTCTACTAGTCAAAACTACGGATTCAGCTGAGGGCTATGCTAGATTGAACATTCGAGATTTGGTTCAATTTCACGGAATTCGCTTGCCCATCATTTTAGATAGAGGTTACCTCACAATGTTGGAGATAATTTTTGAAGGGACTGGGTACTCAAGTTAAGCTTAGCACAGCTTTTCCTTCACATATAGATGGCCAGGCTGAGTGGACCATTCAGACTCTTGAGGATATGTTGAGAGAATGTGTGATTAATTTCAAGGGTAGTTGGGATGATCATTTTCCTCTCATCAAGTTTGCTTACAATAATAGTTACCACTCCAACATTTAGATGGCTCCGTCTGAGGCTCTTTATGGGCGAAGGTGTAGATCACCTATCGAATGGTTTAAAAGAGGTGAGGCACTATTGATAGGACCAAATTCCATTTAGGAGGCCATGGAGAAAGTTTATCTTATTAGGGAAAGGCTAAAAATAACTCAGAGTCATCAGAAATCTTATGTAGATTTTAGATGGGGAGAGCTTGAGTTTGAAATTAATGATTGGATGTTTCTTAAGGTGTCTCCTATGAAGGGAGTGATGAGGTCTTGGAAGAAACAAAAGCTTAGTCCCCGATATGTTGGTCCATATAGGATTCTGAGGCATTTAGAAAGGTAGCATATGAGTTGGAGTTAACAGTGGAGTTATCTTGGGTACATCCAATTTTCCATGTATCTCTATTAAAGAAGTGCATTGGTGACCCTTGGTTGTTCTAGTGGAGAGCATAGGGGTCAAGGATAGCCTTAGTTATGAGGAGTTCCAATTGAGATCCTTGATCGTCAGGTTTAGAAATTGAGAACCAAAGAAGTAGCTTTAATGAAGGTTTTGTGGAGGAATCATCTTGTTGAGGGAGCTACCTGGGAAGCCGAAGCAGATATGATGGCTAAGTATACACATCTTTTCCTTTCTGACTCAATTCTAGTATTAGGTACCAGTTCCCTCCTTAATACTCTATTCAGTTTCATGTCAAGTTCATGTTTCTTAGTTACTTTCATGTTTTATCATGTATATATGATTCGTGAATTCAGTTAAGTCATGTGTATCAGTCCGGAGTCAGTCACTCCATCAATTTTCAGCTTCAGATGTTTAGTATTCAAGATTTTCCCCAATTCTTTTCAATATGCTTAACCCACAATGTTCCCAGTGGAGAGATACTGTAAGACCCCGAAAGTCCCTCAGATCAGAACTGTGGGTTGAAGTGGAGAAATTAAGAAAAATGTTTGCACCAGGTAACCTGATGACTTGTTAGGTGACTTGTTAGGTCACTTGACGGTTCGTTTCGTGAACGGTGAAGTGGTGCCGAGCTGGAGAAGAGCCATTGTTAGGGGGTCATGATGGATGGTGTATTGAGACGTTGTGACTCTCCACGAGTCATGGGTTGACCCGTTGGTTGGGAAAGGTGGAAAACAATGTTGAAATCTGATGATCAGGATGAATGAATGGAAGAGTCATGGTGTCACTTCACGACTCATCGAGTGAGCCGTTGTTAGGATTGGTGAAGAAAGAGTATGGAATTCCAGTGGTTGTAATAGGTAGGAGAAAAACCTGGCAGGGCGCCTCATGATTCGTCCAGTTCCTCATTGGGAAAGCCCTAAACTACATTATTTTAAGCCCTGAAAGAAGTGTATATAGGGAATTTAACCTATTCTAATTCATTCAACTCCCATTTATTCAAGTTTAGAAGTTTCCTTTTGAAGATCAAGCTTCAATCCCTCAAATTCTTCTTCAATTCTCTTGGAATTTCAAAGAAAATTTAGATTTAGCTTATCCAAGTATGTAGGGCTATGAATGAGAGTTTCACTTCACTCTCATGCCCAAATTTCTCCTCAAGTTCATGAATTCAAGGTTTAATTCAAGTTTATGATCTTATAGGGTTTTAACCCAATTTCATGAAGTTCTCTATGATTTGTGTATGTGCCAATTCCCTTCATGTCTCAAAGCATGTTTTGTGATTTATGAGCAGATTTTATACTATATTTTGATTATAAATTGATGATTTCATGTTTTAGAAAATGTTGCCCAATTATTTAAGTTCATGAAAAATCAAGTTTATGATTCATGATTTCAAGTATGATGAGATTTCTAACATAATTGAATATTTTAAATTACCTATGTATGAATCCTTAATTTTGACTTATGAAGTCTATTTCAAGTATGCATGATTTTAAGATTTCGGCAAGCCCACACAAGTTAAGTATGTTTTCATGATTTATTCAAGGCTAATAAGACCAGCTTATCATATATTTTGGAGTCAATACTCCAACTACAACTTATGATATGTTTTGGAGTCAAGACTTACCTTGTTCAAATTTCAAACTATGTGTGTGATTATGATTTTAGCTTTGTTGAAAAATTATGGGAGCGTTATGCATGTTTTTGGAAGTAGTGTCTAGCATCGTGTAGGTTTGGGGTTCCTAAGTCCCCTAGTCTCAGAACTTCGTGCCTATGTAAGTTCATATATACTTGTTTGGGGCCTCTCAAGAGAGATTCCCCCTGCCCCCAATGGGCCTTTTGCCTGATATCAATATCATTGTAGCGTCCTTAGCCCTAGCAATATTTTAGACGACTCTGCCAACTTGAGTGTTATAGTCGTGGCATCACGTATGCTCTATCGTGATCATATCGATTATGACGAGTCTCCCATTGTTCATCATGTTTTAGTTATTCATATTCATTACTTATGGTATTATATCTTATAGAAGGTTGGACCTAATGATCAGTTTATGAGCTTTTGCTGATGATTTCAGCATTGACATGTCATATAATTTCTAGTTTTTTTAAGCTTGGGTCATTCTATTGAGATACGATATTCAGCTTATGATTATACATGTTCCAAAATAAGATTTCAGCATGCAGTCCTTACTCTCATGATCTTGTGATTTATGTTTATATGAATTATTTCAATTAACAATTACTCAATTTTACTTACCTTGTCTACTCAGTATATCCCATGTACTGACCATAGACTCTATGCGATATCATTTCATGATACAGGTCCAGACGATCAGACTCAAAACTGCCATTAGTCAAGCTTCCCGCAGTTTAGCTTAGTTCCCGTCGTTGGTGAGTCCTCATCTTCCGAGGACATTCTGTTTGGTGATGAGTTATTTTATGTTAAGTTTTAGATTTTAGCGAGCTAGTTGGGGATGTTGTCCCATCAGTTCATCAGATATGCTTGAGGCTTATCAGATATTATGTAGACTTTTAGCTTTGTAGAGTATTGACTCTGTGTTATGTTGCTATGTTATTCAGACTTCCACTTATTCATATTTAGATTATCAGTTTCCGTTTGATGTATGCTCTTTAACCATTATGTTTATGTCATGGGTCGACTTGGAGCCATTCGTGGTTCTGGATCCCATGCCTCCATCCAAGGTTCCAGCTCAGGTCGTGACATTTTTAGCCAAGATGGATGGCCAAAAGCTACGAATTCATACATTGTCATGTGATATTATATTGAAAGGTTGTTTTTCTTTTTCATGTATTTCCCTATAATTGCATATTTTCTTATGATTATTATTTTGCTTTATAATAACTAGTAAATATCTTCTTTGTAACATGAACTACGTGATGACCTAAATTCCAAAACCGGAATACGTAGATGGCTAATTATTGCTCGGCTACCATCTATGGAGCATACTTAGACAGCGTGGTAAACTCCAAGGCATACTCCTCTATTGTTCTATTCCCTTTTCTCAAGTTCATAAACTCAGCCAGTTTTGCCTCCCTCAATTCCCAAGGGAAAAATATATCTAGGATGGCTGTGTTGAACTCCTCCCACTCCACTGGTCCTGCTTCCGCTAGTCGGCCTTATTTCCACAGTTCATACTAGACCTGGGCTACCCCTTTTAGCTGGTAGGCAGCCAGGTCAGCACTCTCAGAGGAGCTGACACCCATAATGCGGGTAATCTTCTTAACCTCATCAATGAACTCTTGTGGATCCTCCCCTACTTTGGATCCCTGGAAAGATGGAGGGTTCATATGGGTGAAATCCCGCACCCGAGCAGCTGCTGCGTACCCATTCGTGGTTTTCAGAACCACCTACTGACTCCCCTGGTTGGTGACTGTCTGAGCGGGCAGCTGGATAGTTGCCCTAAACTCTACGGTGGACACTGTGTCGTCCTGAGGGGCTACTGGAGCTGGTGGGGTAGGTCTATGTGTTGCTAGCCCTTCTTCTGTTACTACGTCTGGGAGGCATGATTCACTGAAATGAAACAGTGCACGAGTTAGAAGGGCATTTATGGAATTGAACTATAACACATGATACAAAGTATTTTGCTAATAACATTTCTTAGCCTCCTCATCATAAGTGTGGCGTGCTTCACACCCATGAAAAGGACTCTACTCGATGTGGCTTTCAGAAATTTCGAGGATACTCTAAACCTAGTGCTGTAGTACCAAGTTTGTCACGCCCCGAGTCTACACCGTTGATGGGACATGGTACTTGGAGTCGCATGTAACCCCAAGTCAACCCCTGGTCTATCACACACTAGTATTTTGAGTAAAAACATGCATAGCGGAAGCTTTAAAATAATAATATAAAAGCATTCTTGAAAACTAGAACTGAAATTCAATATTTAAAACATCAGAAAGTCTAAAATCAAGCCCGTGTCTGAAAGTCCTCTAACTGATGAGTTGCTGAAGAAAATGAATTAATTGAAAGAAAATGAAATAATGCCCTAGAGTGATGAGGACTCACACTTCAGCTGTTGAGGAGGAGGACGTGAAGCGCGACAACTAACGGTGTTGAGTCTGAGAACCTGCGGATATATCATGAAACGATACACCATAAGAGTATGTATCACTACTTTGAATGTACTGAGTAACTGAAAGGAAACATAATATTGGATATAAATGAATGAATTGCAAATGTCATGAAATGACCAACTAATACACGAAATGGAACAACTGAAGTAAACTGACATAGTCAAGATGACCCTATATGGTGGTCAAGACATGCCCTAAGTGTGAATGTTCTGAGTCTGAGATGTTGTACTAATCCGCTAATTGTAAAACTGGACTGGATTGACTAGTGGGAGAGTCTGTAACCGACATATAACCATGTGAACTACACATGGAGTCCGATGTATACCCCCCACCAGTAGGACCTAATGTACCTTGCCAGGGTATAGAGGCATAAACTGGGTGATCACAAAAGTCTGGGGCCAATAAAGCTAACAAATATTGTAACCTGCGGTAGCAACGTAGTTCTAGAACCTGGGTGCGCTGGAACCTCGGTCCGCTCGGTACTAAGCCCTTCTCCCACTAGATCACCTATACTGAATACTAAGCTGTTAGCTCGAAACTGGGGTCCAAGACTGGTCAGGATACATAACTGAAAGTTCATATAGAGTCTGATTGGACCAGATTTTGAAATGGGGTTCTAGAGTAGCCAGAGCTGCTTATATAGAAGCGTCGTAACCGTCTAAGAACAAACTGTAATCTATCTGGGTTCCTAAGGCTAGTCAGAACTATTTATCTAAAGTGTTATGACCGCCTAGTGGACCAATGAAACTGAGTTCTGAGTCTGATTCTTCTAACTGGGAGGTATGATAGACACCTCAAGGAGTTCTGTAGTCAAACTGATCAGTTGACAAGTTCTGAATAGTTCTGAGGAGATTCTACGTTTTAACTGAACTGAACTACTAAGCAGATAATAGAGAATTCAACTTATTCCAACCACATGGAAATCCACAATATGGCAAAGATTTCAAGAAATAAGGAAATCTCATCTGACAAGTAGTAGTATAGTTTTCTCATTCGTGCCAGGGCTAAAATCATTCTTATCAAGGAAGTAATTACTCAACATCTAAACAATAGAGAATACTAGAAAATAGGCCCAAATCACACTTCATAAATCATGAGGAATTTAATACATAAATATGCTTCATTCGAAAGCTCTGGGCTTTAAATTCACCTTTGTAGGGACATAAACAATTTGATCAAGAACTGATGGAGATAATATCAACAATAAGCGCAGATATCATTCTATGTGAAATCAACGAAAACAGACATGTAATCTCTTTGTATTTGAAGCTCAGGGCTAAGACTGATAGAGAAACTATAAGAGGGTTTTAGGGGACACAAGGGAAGAACTATTCCCTTGTTGAATTCCCACATACATGTCTAAAAATTCCTCTAAGAAGAAAACTCGAACAGCTGCAATGGAGGAAAAACCCTAAGCTTTCTTGAGAGTTTCTTGAAAGAGGAGGTACGATCTGTTTCTAAAAGTTCTACATCGTGAATGAGGGGAGAAGCCATTCATTCCCACTAGTAGGTCTGAAATTATGTCAAAAACTACGTAGTTTATGGTTTAGGATTGTAGAAATTTACTAAATAGCCCTTAGAAAGTCATAGGGAAAAATTGTCAGGTGATCCTAACGGGTGACCCAACGCGTCCTGGTCAGTGACCAAGACTCGTGGTCACCTGTCGTGGACCACACTGTCTATCTCCTAAAGTCTGTATCTGAGCTTGACCACGAGTCACCTAATGGGTCATGGTGACGGACCAAGAATCGTGGTGACACTCATTAAGTGCACTGTCTAATAATTAACTATGGCTGGTAACGGGAGACAAAACGAGCTATTGCTGGTGACCACGACTCATGGTCACCATCCGTCAAGTACATTGCCTTTAACAATCTATACTTCCCTTTTCCCTTCTCCACGACTGACCTAACGAATCGTGGGGATAGACCACGACTCGTTTGGTCGCTAGTGGGGTAGCTGTTTCCCAAAACCTAGAACTTCTTCACCAGTCCTTCCCACGAGTCATCTTACGACTCGTGGGCACCACCAACAGGTCACTTGACGACCCGTTCTGTGACTAGTGCTAGATTTTCCAGCTTTTTAAAATTTTCCCTTTTTGAATCCCAAGTCTAATCTTTTGGTTTCCGGGGCATTACAATATCTCTCCCTTGGGAACATTCATCCCCGAATGTTGGAAAACACACAGGAAACAGAGATAAACCATCATAAACTCTTCAAATACTCTCATTTTACTCTAAAACTGATAGAATACTCCCTCCATTTCAATATACAAAATTGAACTGAATTCACTTTTCATACATATATCCAAAGTCATAAAAAAAACTTACACACATGAATTAAATGCAACAACTAGATTAGTCTATAAGGCAAACTAACATTTTAATCTATAACAGAGTTGGTAGAGAACAAGTGCGAGTATTTGGCCATCATATCTGCTTCGGTGTCCCACGTAGCTCCCTCCATCTGCTGATTTTTCCACAGACCTTGATTGAATCTATCTCCTTGTTTCTCATTTTATGAACCTGGAAGTCAAGGATCTTAACTGGAACCTCCTCGTATGAGAGACTTTCACTCCCACACTATCCAATGGCACAACTTAAGTGGGATCAGTGATGCACATTTTCAAAAGTGACACATGGAATACAGGTTGTACAAATGCCAACTCCAAAGGTAACTCCAGTTCATAAGCTTCCTTGCCAATTTGCCTCAAAATCCTGTAGGGTCCCATATATCTCAAACTTAGCATTCCCTTCTTCCCCAACCTCATCACCCCTTTCATGGGCAAAATTTTCAAATAGACCGTATCATCCACTGCGAACTCCAATTCTCTTCTCCTCAAATAAGCATAAGATTTATGACGACTCTGAGTTGTCTTTAATCTTTCTCTGATGAGTTGCACCTTCTGCAAAGCTTCATGAACGGAGTCTAGCCCAATGATAGCAGCTTTGCCCACTTCAAACCACCCAATAGGAGATATGCACCTCCTACCATACAAAGCTTCAAATGGGGTCATTTGGATATTGGAGTGGTAACTGTTGTTGTACGCGAACTCGATGAGAGGAAAATGGTCATCCCAACTTCCCTTAAAATCGATCACGCACGCTCTCAACATATCTTTCAGGGTCTGAATAGTTCTCTCAGCTTGCCCATCTGTCTGCGTGTAAAAAGTTGTGCTGAGCTTGACCTAGGTGCCTAGTCCCTTCTTAAAAGACTTCCAGAAGTGTGAGGTGAACTGAGTACCTCTATATGAAATAATGGATAATGGCACCCCATGGAGTCTGACAAACTCTATGATGTAAAGTCTGGCATAGTCCTCAGCTAAGTCCATCGTTTCGATTGGGAGGAAGTGTGCTGGCTTAGACATCCAGTCTACTACTACCCAAATTGTGTCATGCTGCCGAAGAGTCTGAGGTAGACCTGTAATGAAGTCCATATTTACTTCTTACCACTTCCATGTGGGTACGCTGATATCTAGAGTTATGCCTCCGGTCTTTGATGCTCCAACTTGACTTGCTAGCAGTTTGGTAACTTGGCTACGAATTCAGCAATGTCTCTCTTCATGCCGTTCCACCAATAAATATCCCGCAGATCGTGGCAGATTTTAGTAGCACTGGGGTGAATGGAGTATCTCGAGCTGTGTGCTTCAGCCAATATCTGTTGTCTTAACTCACCAACATCCGGTACACACAATCTGCCCTGGTAGCGGAGCACACCATCTCCCCTCTTGGATAAAGCTTCTTTTTCTTTCTTGAGAACCGCTTCGTTCAGTTTGAGAAGGATGGGATCCTCATCTTGTATGGACTTAACTTCCATAACTGAATAGAATCCAACCTGCTCTGCATTATACTCCACCCTCAGCTTACTCCACTAATTGTACTCCTAACCAAGCTGGCTATTGGATATCCCTTACCATTCCCTTCTTGCTCTCTTCAACATGATCTACTCTCCCCATGTACAATCTTCTTAGGGGATCAGCCACCATATTAGCTTTGTCGAGGTGATGCAGCACACTCGTGTCATAGTCTTTCAATAGTTCCAACCACCTTCTCTGTCGAAGATTTAGGTCCTTCTGACATAACACATAATGAAGGCTCTTGTGATCCGTAAATACATCCATGTGAGCCCCATATAGGTAGTGCCTCCATATTTTTAGCGCAAACAGCACCGCTGCCAACTCTAAGTCATGAGTTGGATAGTTCTTCTCATGAACTTTGAGCTGTCTGGAGGTGTAGGCTATCACCTTGCCCTGCTGCATCAGAACGCAATCGAGTCCAACTCTAGAAGCATCACAATAGACAACCAACCCATTTTTTCCTTCTAGTAAGCTCAAAACTGGAGTGGTAGTGAGTCGAGTCTTCAACTCCTAAAAGCTCTTCTCACATGCATCCGACCACTGGAACTTCACTTTTTTTTTAGTTAACTTAGTCAGAGGAGATTCTATAGAGGAGAAACCTTCCACAAATCATTTGTAATAGCCAACTAAGCCCAGGAAGCTTTTGATTTCTGTAGGAGGGGTAGGTTTAGGCCAACCTTTCACTGCAGCTATCTTGTGAGGATCTACTTGTATTCCCTCACCTGAGACCTCATGACCCAAAAAAGTCGCAACTCAACCATAATTCGCACTTGCTGAACTTGGTGAACAATTGTCGGTCTTTGAGTGTCTATAATACTAATCTCTGGTGATTAACATGCTCTTCCTCATTTTTGGAGTATACCAGAATGTCGTCTATAAATACAATGATGAACATATCCAAATATTTAACTGTGACTTTGTTCAGCTGAATGTGATCTATGCACATTCTGAGGGTACGTCTTTCTTTCGCACGAATTGTACTGGAGCACCACAGGGAGAGATTCTGGGTCTGATAAAACCCTTGTCAAGAAGATCCTTCAGTTGCTCCTTCAACTTCTTAAGCTTAGCTGGAGCCATTCTGTAAAGAGGGATGGAGATCGGCTGAGTTTCTAGGAGGAGGTCTATTCCGAAGTCTATTTCCTGTTTAGGGGGAACTCTTGGAAGGTCCTCGGGAAATACATCTGGGAACTCGCTGACCACTGGAACTGAATGAATGGTTGGGGTTTCAGAGTTGGACTCCTTGACCTAAACTAGATGATTCTTACATCCCTTGAAAATGAGTTTCTGGGCCTTAAGATAGGAAATAAACCTAAGCTTAGGTGCTGAACTACTGCTCGACCATTCTAACACTGGTTCATTATGGAATTTAAACTTGATAATGTTGACTACTGCGCCGAAGCACACATGCAAGTGTACGTGGTCTTACAAGTAATACAGTGGCCCTTTTAAGAGCCAGATGTCGAACCCACAGGGACAGGAAAAATTTAGCTAATTATCAAGTTCAAGTGTGATATTAACTTTCGCAAGTGTTGATTATAAAAGTTTTCGATAAATTCTATTTAAATCTAAGGGTGGTCACAGAAATACTCTGAAGTAACTCAAGGAGAAACTAGAGCTAAGGCCAGATAATCATGCGATACTATGCTTTGTAATGGTTTAAATATGGAATTATCAATTGTCGTCTCACATAATTACAATTGCACGTTCATGGTATTTCGAGCCTCTAAACACGACACACTAGCCTCACAACTACATCGTTTAGCGGGGATGTGACATTCTAGTTCGTGGGCAATTCAATTATGGGAATGTGGTTTATGGGGTTTATGCTCTTGATTAGGGACTTTCGTACCTCTAATGATTTAACTCAACTTAGCTTCACAACTACTTCTACGAGTGGTGATGTGATAATTCTAAGTTGGTGTCTAGGTCATCCCGTTTTAGTAACCAAGCAAGGCAAATTAGGTATTATTTGTTATCCTAACCGCGAATTATATCGTAAGAAACAAACTTGCTCCCTACATTCTTGGTTCTTGCCTAGGTTTACTTTCTCAAGCTTTTACCTAGGTGTAACGTGTGTGTTTTCATGGTGATCAATCATAAAAACAACCATAATTAAGAACGTAAGACAAAACAATAATTAATAACTTAAAAGCAAAACAAATTCACACAGTCACAATCATACCTTGTGGCTTCAACCCTAGAGGAAGGGTTCTAGCCACACAAGTTCGTATAATTACAAGAAAACATAATTAAACTAACATACTTACAAGAATTGGTAGAAGAGAAGATGAAATTTAAGAACCCTAGGTGAGTTCTCCCACTTCTCCCTTCACTCCTTGGTAGTTCTTCAGAAATATTACGCGACCAAATGTTTTAAGGAGCTAAGAGACCTATATATAGTAAATGAGAAATATACAAAATTATGCCCGGCATGGAATAGCTCCGTGGCACGGAGGTGGTCGCGCCAATTTACCTCCATGACACGGAGGAATCGCAGAAGCAATCTGAAATTTGCATAAAACACCCGCCAGGCAGCCCCTTGCCGTGATGGCAGTGTGGCACGCTGCTTGTGCAGCGCGTTAGGGCCGTGACACGCCCTTGACGGGCAGCATGGCCTGCCGTGGCACATTGGTGTCGCACAGGTGGGCTGTTTCGCGTGTCCTCCTTGCCGACTTTCGCATTTTGCTTCCGATTCCATTCCTCCACTTCACCAAATCATAGATTAGTTCCTCAAATTCATTTTAACCTACAAAAACAAGATCTAATCATGTTGGTTAATATATATATTCATATTTACATAAAATTACATGAGAATGTATATAAATAAGTAGATAAACAAGACGAAAACTAACTTATAAAGTATCACTTGGGCATGCCATTTTGCCCAAGATCACCTACCCCACACTTAAAGCCTTGTTCGTCCTCGAACAACCCTTTCACATCTCATGTAAATGAAGAGGTACACATAACTAATTTAGCAAGATAATTCTAGCTACGGCTACAATGATTGTTTGCGATAGCAAGTTAAAAATAGAGCATGCACGATTTAATCAATGAAATGATATACAACTACGTTAAGACTTCCTAACCTCAAGAATTCACTCTCAATCTTAGCAAACTCATGCAAATCAACCGATCAGGAAATCCAACATGAATGTTATCTCTCATTAAACATGTTCCCTCACAACAAGAGAGTTACCCATTTTTACTCACAAATTTTCAAATCATAACATGAATGGGTATATGAATAGAATTATGCTCGCTCTCTCAAGGTAATCGCATGCATCATGTAGTAACCCATAAGCTTGCCCTTAGTGCTTTACTCCACTAATTTAAGGTTGTATGAACGTAAGATCAAGTAGGACTTAATGAGTTGTAATGTAAGCTAAGGGACGGGTAGGTAATATTATGGATAATAACAGTGGCTATCTTCCCCAAGCGCTTCTAATAAATTAAACCTTCATTAAGGACATCTCTTTTCTTACTTCCTCCTAATTCTTTTCACTCTTGAATTTTTTTTCTTGTTCCCATTTCTTTAAGCACACTTAGATTATTAGTAAGGGGTACTTAAGCAACTTTTTCATTCATTTATTTCTTACTCCCTACTAATACTCAGGCATTTTCAAACAAGTGCACCCTTGACCTTTCTCAACTTTTACAACTGCTACTTTTCCTTCTTTTTCATGCTTCTCACTCCTTCACTCTTTTCAGATTTTTCCCTTAAGCGCTTAGGAGTTTTGGATCAAATTCAAGGCTAATGAAAGAAAAAGGATTAAGCTTATGTTGTAGCTATCAAACAATAGGCTTAAAGCTCAATGGGGCTCACTAGGATTCAACATTCAAGGTAGGTAAAGTGAGGGATAAAAATTAGGTTCATTCAAAGAAATGCCTAGATCATCTCCTACAGTCCACATCCTTCATTTAGTTTTATATACACACCAGGAAAGTTCTAGACATTCTACAATAGCACAGAATATTCGAAAAACTTACACTCACAGCACATGCTCAATTCAAGACATAGTCAGCAGACTCTTACTCAGCTAATCACAAAAATTAAGAATTAAGCTTCAATCACATCGAGTAAAATTCAAGAGCCTAAGTGTCTCAAACAAAGTTATACACTTCTTACATGCTTCAGCAATAACCACACTTGTATCTTACAATCATGTATAGCATATAACAAGAACATCAAGCCATCAATTAACTACGGGTTCAAAAACCAAAACCTATTGACTAATTTTCCTCAAGACGGTCGTCGTCCATCCATCCTCGGTAATAGTCTCTAACTATGACTAAAAACATTTTATATAGACAAAGAATTTTTTTTTATTCTTCGTTTCAAAAACTCCTCTTCGGAAAAGAATCAAAAAGAAAAACCAACAGGTGATGAAGTCATGCTTAATTCAAAAATTCAAAAATTTTGTTCCAATATTTCTCCCAAGCACTAATTCACCAAAAATCATTAAGCACAAATTTAAATTTTCCTCACTCCACGCTTGAATCATGCTATGTTCCCATAACATCAAATTAAAAATAAACAGGATGAGAAATACTCCCTGAGCCCTCTAGGCCTAGCTAATAGAATGCCTTTCTTCAAATTTGCACAAGTGGGTGTTTGACCCCACACTTTTTCTCTTCCATGCTTGTTAGCTTCCTCCTCTATGGGTACTCAGACTTCCCCTACATCTGTGCCTAACTTTCCACCAAAAGCAACAAAAGTTTAAAATAAACAAAATCAACAAAACAAAAATAACAAATTGTACCTGTGGTACCCTTGGGTTGTCTTCCAAGCAGCGCCTTATTTTACGTCGCGGCACAACGTGAACTATCATTTTCAGGACATCCTCATACCTGGGATCCCTTTCAAGATCCATCTTCTTTTCTTTTGATTTTTAAAGGAAACAGCCTCCACTCTGTTCCTCTCTTCCTCTAACTTCTTATAAAACTGAAGCCCTTTATCAGACTCGGGCTGAACACTTATCATTACCTTTGGCTGTGGACCTGTGGAATCTACCACCCCACTCTTATCCTTTGACAACACACTAACCTTATAAAGGTTTCTGTAGTGTGTTGGTGGGTTAATCTCATGGTATACTCGGAAGAGTTCTTCTTCATCCTCGACCCTCATTTTCAGGGTCCCTGCTCTTAAGTCAATTACCGCTCCTCCGGTGGCCAAGAATATTCGTGCAGAGATTAAGGGTGCCTGGTCATCAACATGAAAATCTATGATAATAAAATCAGCCGGTATAATAAACTTACCCACTTTGATGAGAAGGTCCTCTATTATTCCATTAGGTGCCACTCGCGACTTATCCGCCAGCTGCAGCATCAATCTTGTTGGCCTCGGTTTTCCCAACCCCAGGGTGTTAACTAAAGATAGGGGCATTAGATTAACTGCTGCCCCTAAATCATATAAGGCTCGTAGCACTTCAGCTTTACCAATTTGTATGGGGAGGGTAAACCTCCCTGGGTCTTTGAGCTTCTTGGGAATCTTGCTCAATACCCTATGACTGCACTCCTCAGTCAGTGCTACCATCTGGACATCCACCAATCTGACTTTGTTCGCCATCACATCTTTCAAGTATTTAGCATACTTGGGCATTCCCTACAAAACATCAAGCAAAGGCAAATTTATGTGAAGTTCTTTGAAAATCTCAAAGAACTTTTTGAAGCATTCCTCCTCCTTTCTCTTTCTGAATGTCTGAGGGAATGGTGGTGGTGGTCTTTCTGCTGGCTACAATGAAGATTGTGCATTTTTTTGCACAGCACTCTAATTCTCTCCCTTGTCAGTGGATCATCCTTGTCTCACAAACTCCGGCTGCAACTCATTTCTTTTCTGTTTTGGCACTGCATCAGCTAATTGTTTGCCGCTCCTCAGACTAATTGAGTTGACCTGACGGGGGTTAGGATCTGTGTCACTTGGTTGTCCTCCCTGCAGTCTCATGTTTTGAGTAGCTGCTATCAGACCCATCTGCTTTTCTAGATTGCGAGTGGCCAACTGCTGATTCTTCAAGTCTGATGCCATTCTCGCCTGATTTTATGCTAATTGAGTCTATGTCTCCATGATTTTCTACAATGTTTTCTCAATGTTGCTGCTAAACTGGCCATCATTCCGCCTATTCTACTGATACTGTTGCTGTTGAGGTTGCTGATAACTTTGCTTTTGATTTCCACCCCAAGAAAAATTGGGTGGCTCTGCCAATTTTTATTGTAGTTGTTTCCAAAATTCTCATTGTTCCTTTGAACATTCCCAACAAAATTGACTGATTACGGATTGGCTCCACAAGATTCTGCATTGTGCCCATTATTTCCGCAAATCTCACAACAACTCAGAGCTTGCTGAACTGCATTAACCTGACCCTGTTGTTGGTTCATACTCAGTTTATTGAAATGAGTCATATTTTGATGCTGGAATTAAGCTAACTGTGCCGCCAAGGCATTCATACCATCTACATCTATCAGCCCTGCTCTTTTTCATGCCCCTCTCGATGATTCACTGTGCAATTCTGGATTTCCTTGAGCAATTCTATTCAACAGCATGTACAACTCATCATACGTCTTCTCTAAGGCTTGCTCACCCGATGCAGAGTCTAGCAAAATTTTTGTATGTGGGTCTAGACTTTCTACAAAGGTATAAGCCGGCACGTCATTTGATCGCTGGTGATTAGGACAGTCTCTCAATAATGACTTGAATCTCTCCCAAGCCAAATATAAATTCTCATCAGGCCTCTGCTTGAAACTCAGTATTTCACTTCTCAATTTTGCAGTCTTGCCTGAAGGAAAGAATCTGATCAAGAACTTCTTCGCCAAATCATCCCAAGAAGTTATGGAGTTTGGTGGCTTAGCTTTTAACCACCTTTTTGCCTCTCCCAACAATGAAAATGGGAAGAGGGTAAGTCGGACATAGTTTGTGGACACTCCGGTGCGGACGAAAGTTTTACTAATCTCTAAAAAGTTCTGTAGGTGCTGCTGCGGGTCCTCATGTTCCATCCCAGTGAATGACCACTAGAATGTAACAGCTGCACCATATTCTATTTCAATTAAAAGTTCCCTCCAAGTTTCGATTTACGAATACTAGAGTTCACATTCATCGCTTGTGGGATTGCCACATCGCGAACTGGTTTTTCTGCCATTGCTTTCTGTGACAATTGTGCTTGTCCTGAGGGTGGTTGTTGTTGTACCTTTTCTTGAAGTCTTTTTAGCTTTTGCTCAGGAGCTACTCTCGTTCGCAAATGAATTTGATATTCTAGTTCAAGCAATGGTTCCACAAGCTCTCTATTCCTAGCCAACTTGGCAAGACAACCTATCACCTGCAATAAGTCAGACTAAGACCAAGTTTCTCAACACTTAAGGAAATTAAAAATCACACAAAAATAGAAAAATTTACTAAACTTCGCCGAGTCCACGGCAACGGCGCCAAAAACTTATCGACAACTGCGCCCAAGCGCACACGTAAGTATACATGGTCTTACAAGTAATATAGTGTCCCTTTTTAAGAGCCGGATGTCGAACCCGTAGGGACTGGACCAATTTAGCTAATTATCAAGTTCAAGTGTGATATTAACTTTCGCAAGTGTTGATTATAAAAGTATTCGGTAAATTCTATTTAAATCTAGGGGTGCTCAAAGAAATACTCTAAAGTAACTCAAGGACAAACTAGATCTAAGGCCAAATAATCATGCGATACTACGCTTTGTAATGGTTTAAGTATGGAATTATTAATTGTCGTCTCACATAATTACATTTGTATGTTCCTGGTCTTTCGAGCCTCTATACACGACAAACTAGCCTCACAACTACATCGTTGAGCGAGGATGTGATATTCTAGTTCGTGGGCAATTCAATTATGGGAATGTGGTTTATGGGGTTTATGCTCTTGATTAGTGACTTTTGTACCTCTAATCATTTAACTTAACATAGCTTCACAACTACTTCTACGAGTGGCGATGTGATAATTCTAAGTTGGTGTCTAGCTCATCCCATTTTAGTAACCAAGAAAGGAAAATTAGGTATAATTTGTTATCCTAACCGTGAATTATATCGTAAGATACAAACTTGCTCCCTACATTCTTGGTTCTTGCCTAGGTTTACTTTCTCAAGATTTTACCTAGGTGTAACATGTGTGTTTTCATGGTGATCAATCATAACAGCAACGATAATTAAGAACGTAAGACAAAACAACAATTAATAACTTAAAAGCAAAATAAATTCACATAGTCACAATCAGACCTTGTGGATTCAACCCTAGAGAAAGGGTTCTAGCCACTCAAGTTCGTATAATTACAAGAAAACATAATTAAAGTAACATACTTACAAGAATTGGTAGATGAGAAGATGAAATTTAAGAACCCTCGGTGAGTTCTCCCACTTCTCCCTTCACTCCTTCATAGTTTTTCAGAAATAGTACGTGACTAAATGTTTTTAGGAGCTAAGGGATCTATTTATAGTAAATGAGAAATATACAAAATTATGCCCGACATGGAATAGCTTCGTGACATGGAGGAATCGCGGAAGTAATCTGAAATATGCATAAAACACCTGCTAGGCAGCCCCTTGCCGCGATGGCAGCGTGGAACGCCCTTGTCGCGCAACCTGGCCTGCTATGGCACGTTGCTGTCGCGAAGGTGGGTTGTTTCGCGTGTCCTCCTTGCCGACTTTCGCATTTTGCTTCGATTCCATTCCTCCACTTGACCAAATCATAGATTAGTTCCTCAAATTCATTTTAAACCTAAAAAAACAAGAACTAATCATGTTGGTTAGTATATATATTCACATTTACATAAAATTACATAAGAATGTATATAAATAAGTAGACAAACAAGACGAAAACTAAGTTATAATGTATCACTTGGGCATGCCATTTTGCCCAAGATCAAACAACTTTAGTTCTGCAGTAAACTGAAGCATAATCAGATTTTAACCAATCCATTCCAAGGATAAGGTAAATATTGACCATGTCTAACTCTATGAGATCCGCTGGGATGACTTTATTCAGGACTGAGACCGGGCAGTTTCTATACACCTGGCTGGCTCTAACTGACTCGCCAATAGGGGTGGAGACTAAGAATGGTTCTAAGAGAACCTCTGGACTGATATTGTACCAGACTGCTATGTAGGGAGTCACGTACGAAAGAGTGGCTCCTAGATCTAGGAGAACATACACGTCCAGATGAAAGAGGCGTAACATACCCGTGACTACGTCAATTGAGCTCTCCTAATCCTGAATGGAAGACAATGCATATAAATATTTTTTGCATTGACAACCATCCATACCTAATGTGTTGGCCTGCTAAGCTGGTCGGCCTACTGGAGCTGATGATGTGGTAGATTTTGATCTCTCTCGCCCTGCTGACGAGCACTCCTTAAACCGATGTCCAATATGTCCACAACCAAAGAAGCCCTCTCGACCCTAAAAAACTCTCCCAGGTGATTCTTGCCACATTTGGGGCAAGATGGATATATGTTCTTGACACTATGGCTTTGAGACTGAGTGCTAGATGATCGACCCCTCCGATCCTGGCGGAATCGGAAGGTTAGGCCGCTAGCTGAGCTGGGTGATGGGGCTCTCTATTGTTGTTGTTGTTGTTGCTGCTATTGAGGGAAGCTACTACCTCTAGACCTCTAATAGCTGCAATCTGATTGGTCAGTTCTTGCCCGTTTCTTCTTTCGCTCCATATCCTTCATCTTTTCGGCCTCAATCTACTAGGTAAAGATAATCAGGCTGGAGAGGTCCATATCTCTAATTAGCATCGCTATTCTGCATTCCATAAGAACTAGGTTCGACACTCCATTCTCAAACTTCAACATGTGAGCCTTTGGCTCAGCTACCATCTCCGGAGAATACTTAGACAGCATGGTAAACTCTAGGGCATACTCTTCCATTGTTCTATTCCCTTTTCTCAAGTTCATAAACTTAGCCATTTTTGCCTCCCTCAGTTCCCAAGGGAAGTATCTATCTAGGAAGGCTATGTTGAACTCACCCCACTCCATCGATCCAGCTTCCGCTGGCCGCCCCTTTTCCCAGTATTCATACTAGACCTGGGCTACCCCTTTTAGCTGGTAGGCAGCCAGATCAGCACTCTCAGAGGAGCTCACACCCATAATGCGGGTAATCTTCTTAACCTCATCAATGAACTCTTGGGGATCTTCATATACTTTGGATCCCCAAAAAGATGGAGGGTTTATATAGGTGAAATCTAGCACCCGAGCAACTGCTGTGGACCTGCTCGTGGCTACCAGAACCACCTATTGATTCACCTGGTTGGTGACTGTCTGAGCGAGTAGTTGGATAGCTGCCCTAAACTCCACGGTGGACACTGTGTCGTCTTGAGGGGCTACTGGAACTGGTGGGGTAGGTCTGGTTGTGTTGTTAGCCCTTCTTCCGTTACTGCGTCTAGGAGGCATGATTCACTGAAATGAAACAGTGCACGAGTAAGAAGGGCATTTCTGGAATTGAACTGTAACACACGATATAGAGTATGAAATAAAAGAGTTTTCCTAATATCATCTCATAGATTCCTCGTCATAAGTGTTGCGTGGTCACACCCATGAAAAGTACTCTACTCGATGCGGCTTTTAGATATTTCGAGGATACTCTAAACCTTGTTCTCTCATACCAAGTTTTTCACGCCCCGAGTCTACACCCTGGACGAGACACGATACTTGGAGTCACAAGTAACCCCAAGTCAACCCCTGCTCTATCACACATGAGTATTCTAAGTAAAAACATGCATAGCAGAAGCTTTGAAATAATAATATAAAAGCATACATGAAAACTAGAACTGAAACGTAATGTTTAAAACATCAGAAAGTCTGAAATCAAGCTTCTGTTTGAAAGCCCTCTAACTGATGAGTTGCTGGGACAAGCCCCCAGCTAACTCTAAGTCTAGCTGAAAAAAATTAACAAACTGAAAGAAAATAAAATAATTTCGTCGAATGATGGGACTCACACTTTAGCTGCTGAGGAGGAGGATTTGAATCGTGGCAACTAACAGTGCTGAGTCTGAGAACCTGCAACTGTATCATTAAACGATACAACATAAGGGTATGCATCAATACTTTGAATGTACTGAGTAAGTGAGAGGAAACATAATAGTGGATATAAATGAATTAATTATAAATGACACACAATGACCAACAAATATACTAAACTGAACAACTGAAGTAAATTGAGATGGTCAAAATTACCCTATCTGGTGGTCAAGACATGCCCCAAGTCTGAAAGTTCTGAGTCTGAGATACTGTACTAATCTGCTAATTCTGAAACTAGACGGGACTGACTAGTGGGAGAGTCTGTAACCGACATATGACCATGTGAACTAGATGTGGAGTCTGATGTATACGCCCCACTAGTAGGACCCAGTATACCTTGCCAGGATGTAGAGGAATAAACTCAGTGATCAAAAAAGTCTGGGGCCAATCAGGCCAGTAAATACTATAACATAGGCTGGCAGCGTAGTTTTGGGAATCTGGGTGCGTTGGAACCCCGGTCCACTCAGTTCTAAGCCCTGCTCCCTCTAAATTACCTATACTGAATACTAAGCTGATAGCTCAAAACAGGGGTCCAAGACTAGTCAGGGATACATAACTGAAAGTATCTTATTGGACCAGATTTTGAAACTGGGTCCTAGACTTGTCAGAGCTGATTATCTAGAAGCATCGTAACCATCTAAGAACAAACTGTAATATGTCTGGGGTCCTAAGGCTAGTCAGAACTATTTATCTAAAGTGTTATGACAGTCTAGTGGACAATGAAACTGAGTTCTGAGTCTAATTTTGCTAACTAGGAGGTATCACAGACACCACAAGGAGTTTTGTAGTCAAATTGATATGTTGACAAGTTCTGAATAGTTCTGAGGAGATTCTACGTTCTAACAGAACTGAACTACTAAGTAGCTAAAAGAGAATTCAACTTATGCCCACCATATGGAAATCCACAATATGGAAAAGATTTTAAGAAATAAGGAAATCTCATCCGACAAGCATAGTTTTCTCATTTGTGCCAGGGCTAATATCATTCTTATGAAGGGAGTAATTACTCAACATCTAAACAATAGGGAATACTAGAAAATTGGCCCAAATCACACTTCACAAATCATGAGGAATTTAATAAATAAATATGCTTCATCCGAAAGCTCAGGGCTTAAATTCACTTTTGCAGGCACATTAACAGTTTGGTCAAGAACTGATGGAGATCATATCAATAATGAGCATGGATATCATTCTATGTGAAATCAACAAAAACAAACATGTAATCTCTTTTTACTCGAAGCTCAGGGCTAAGACTGATAGAGAAATTATACGAGGGTTTTGGGGGATACAAGGGAAGAACTACTTCCTTGTTGAATTCCCACATACCTGTCTAAAAATATCTTGAAGAAGAAAACTCGAACTGCTTCAATGGAGGAAAACCCCTAAGCTTTCTTTAGAGTTTCTTGAGAGGAAGTAGGATCAGTTTTATGAAAGTTCTGCGTGGATAATGAGGGGAGAAGTCGTTCATTCCCACTAATACATCTGAAATTATGTCCAAAATGATGTAGTTTAAGGTTTAGGAGAGTAGGAACATACTAAATAACCCTTAGAAAGTCGTAGGGAAAAACTGCCAGGTGATCCTAACGGGTGATCCAACGGGTCATGGTTAGTAACCACGACTCATGGTCACCTTTCGTGAACCACACTATCTATCTCCTGAAGTTTCTAGTAGGTCTTGACCACGAGTCACCTAATGGGTCATGGTGACGGACCATGACTCGTGGTGACACTCATTAAGTGCATTGTCTAATAATTGACTAGGGCTAGTAACAGGAGACAAAACGAGTCGTTGCTGGTGACCACGACTCGTGGTCACCAACCATAAAGTACACTACCTATAACACTCTATACTTCCCTATTCCCTTCCCCACGACTGACCTAACGAATCGTGGAGACTGACCATGACTCATTTGGTCACCCCTGGGGTATGTTTTTCCCAGAACCTAGAACTTTTTCACTAGGCCTTCCCACGAGTCACCTCACGACTCATGGGCACCTCCTTACGGGTCACTTTGTGACCAGTTTTGTGACTAGTGCCAGATTTTCCAATTTTTTTCTGAAATTTTCCCTTTTTGAGTCCCTGGTCTAATCTTTGGTTTCTGGGGCATTACATAGACATCTCTAAAATATTCATAATCTCCTGTTTTACCATGATATGAAATATCTAGTCTTAAAACTCTTCCTTTTCCCTTAGGATGTTTAATGGACCATGTTGAGCATAAGTATATTCATTGTTTGGTTGGCATTTGTTAAAAAATTATGATTAACTTCAATATCAGTTTAATATTATTTGTATTTTTTTATATATCAGCATAACATTAATCTTCTAGATGGCGAATCATCATTTTCCCCCTTGGGATCATTCATCCTCAAATGATATAGTTTCTAACTCTGAATATTCTATAAATTTTAGTATAATTTCCTTTGTAAACAGGATTATCCCAAATTCTCAATATGAATCAACTTACCCCACTATCATAAGCCTAGTATGGCATCAAAAGTACATAGACCTAAATAAATATAATTCCCTGAAAAATCAAAGGCTAGATCCGGGACTTAAATAAGAAAATTTGGAAACAATGAAAGAAATTGCCATAGAATGACTCACCTAATGGGTCGTTATGAGATCTAATGACTCGTCAGCTCAGTCGTGGGAAGGGGATTGAGAAATGGAAAGGGAGAGACAATGTACCCAATGGAAGAACTCATGAGTCATGGTAAGGCACCATGAGTCGTGACATGAGTCGTGATCAGCTAGAGGAGGATTTCTGAGAGTTAAGTAGCGAGTCCTCACCATGACTCATTGTGGGACACCACGAGTCGTGGTGTTACCCATGGGGAGCTTCACATATTTGGGCAGCGTGGTCCACGATAGGTGACCACGAGTTTTGGCAACTCACCACGACTCATTAGGTCCCTCTTGGTGACCTTCGGGGATATTTGGGCAGTTTACTCAATGAGCCACGAGTCGTGGTCACTAACCATGACCAATTAGGTCACTCGTTAGGACCACCTGACAGTTTTTCCCCTGCGATTTTCTAAGAGTTGTTTAGTAATTTCCTACTCTCCTAAACTTTAAACTATGGCGTTTTGGACATAATTTCAGACCTATTAGTTGGAATTAACAGCCTCTCCCCTTATTCTCCACGTTTATTCTCAGAAAAACTTCAAAGAGTTCTCTCAAGAAACTCTCAAGAAAGCTTAGGGTTTTTCTCCATTGCAGCAGTTTGAGTTTTCTTCTTCGGGGAACTTTTAGTCATACATGGGAATTCAACAAGGGAGGTAGTTCTTCCCTCGTGTCCCCCAAAATCCCTTTATAATTTCTCTATTTGTCTTAGCCTGAGCTTTTGAGTATGAAAAGATTTCATGTTTATTTTCGTTAATTTCACCAAGAATGATGTTCATGTTGTTGTTGATATGATCTCCATCAGTTCATGACCAGACTGTTGATGTTCCTGCAAAAGTGAATTTGAGCCCTGATATTTTCGAATGAAATGCATATATATATATATATATATATATATATAGATATATATATGTATATATATATATATTAAACTCCTCATGGTTTATGGAGTGTGTTTGGGCTGATTTTCTAGCATTCCTTATTAATTAGATGTTGAGTAATTGTTCCCTTGACAAGAATTATTTCAGCCCCGGCACGAATGAGAAAAATAAAATTCAGCTTGTCGGTGAGAATTTCCTATTTTCTTGAAATTTTTGCCATATTGTGGATTTCCGTGTTGTTGGAATAAGTTGAATTCTCTACTAGCTGCTTAGTAGTTCAGTTCAGCTAGAACGTAGAATCTCCTCAAAACTATTCAGAACTTGTCAACTTATCAGTTTGACTACAAAAATTCCTTTAGGTGTCTGTGATACCTCCCAGTTAGCAGAATCAGACTCAGAACTCAGTTTCATTTGGTCCACTAGGCGGTCATGACATTTTAGATAAACAACTCTGACAAGCCTTAGGACCCCAGTCATATTACAGTTTGTTCTTAGATGGCTATTACGCTTCTAGATAAGTAACTCTAACCAGTCTAGAATCCAGTTTCAGAATCTGGTCCAATAAGACTCTCAAGGTACTTTCAGTTATGTATCCCTGACTAGTCTTGGACCCCAGTTTCGAGCTATCAGTTTAGAATTCAGTTTACCTATTCCAGTGGGAGCAGGAATTAACACCGAGCGAGCCGGGGTTCCAGCGCACCTAGGTTCCTAGAACTACGTTACAAGCATAGGTTACAGTAATTATTAGCCTGATTGGCCCCAGACTTTTGTGATCACCCAGTTCATGCCTCTATATCCTAGCAAGGTATATTGGGTCCTACCGGTGAGGCGTATACATCAGACTCCACATCTAGCTCATGTGGCTATATGTCGGTTATAGACTCTCCCACTAGTTAACTCAGTCCAGTCTCAAATTAGTCAACCAAGTTCAGTTCAGCCAAATAAGATCAGTGTATTATCTCAGACTCAGTATTTCAGACTTAGGGCATGCCTTGACCACCAGACAGGGTTATTGACCATCCTAGCTTACTTCAGTTGTTTCAGCTAGTTATTAATTGGTCATGTCTTGTCAATTCAGTTTAGTCATTTATATTTATTGTCATGTTTTCTCTCACTTTCTCAATATATTCAAAGTACTGATTCATATTTTTATGTCGTATCATTTCATGATACCGTCGTAGGTTCTCAGATGCAGCGTCATTACCCGCCGCAGCTCATATCCTTCCCAGCAGCAGAATTGTGAGTCCTCATATTTTGAGGACATTATTTCATTTCTCTTAGTCATTTCAGTATTTTCAGTTAAACTTAGAGTTAGCTGGTGGCTTGTCCCAGCAACTCATCAGCTAGATGGCTATCAGACACAAAATTGATTTCAGACTTTCAAATGTTTTAAACTTTATGTTTCAGTTTCAGCTTTTCATAAATGTTTTTATGTTAATATTTTGAATCTTTCGCTGTGCATATTTTACTCAGAATGCCAGTTATGATAGACCAAGGATTGACTTGGGGTTACTTGTGACTCCAACTACCATGTTCCTTCTCGGGTGTAGACTAGAGGCGTGACAATAAATACATAAGAAGTATAAATATTGTTCCTCTTTTCCCAAGACTTATGTTTCTGTTCATTCATCATCGTAACCATTATTATTGTTAGGACTTACATAACCTTTTAAAGGAAAGGAATCATACTCACGAGTCATATGAGACATGTAATTTTCGCACGGATTAAACATAACATGAGTTCACTTAGACGTGGAGGACATAGCATGAGACATTAATTCATAAAGCTTATCAAGATTTCATTTAGATACAAGGGTATAAAATAACATAGAGTTTTAGCCTTCATACATCATAAGCATAAACATGGGACATAGTGTCATAAAATTCATAGAGTACGATTACGACTATTACATTCGGCATCTTCTTCTCCTTCGAGGAAAAGGTGAGGATATTTGGCCTTCATATCATTTTTGTCTTCCTATATAGCCTCTTTAACATTGTGATTTTTCCATAGTACATTCACAGATGCTACTTCTTTGATTCTCAATTGATGAACTTAGCGATCAAAAATTTCCACGAGGATCTCTTCATGGGTCAGAGTTTCTCTGACACCTATGTTCTCGATCAGAACCACAAGGGATAGATCTCCCACGTATTTCTTCAACATAGATACATATGATACTAATGCAAATTCTATAGTCAATTCCAGAACATAGGCTACCAGTCCAATTCTCTACAAAATCTTATATGGCTAAATATATCTTGGACTAAGCCTCCCTTTCTTTCCAAATTGCATGACTCCTTTCATAGGCGAAACCTTTAAAAATACCCAATTATTAAATTTAAATTCTAGGTCTCTTCATCTTATATCTAAATGGGATTTCTAGCGACTTTGGGCAATATATAACCGTTCCTAATCAATTTGACCTTTTCCATAGCCTGTCCAACTAAGTCTGGTCATAATAGTTCTAGTTCACCTTATTCAAACCAACCAATGGGTGATTTGCATCTATGCCCATACAGAGCCTCATACAGTTCCATATTAATTGGCTTGGTAACTATTATTATATGCAATCTTAATCAATGGTAGGTGATAATCCCAATTTCCTTTGGAACACAAAGCACAAGCTCTCAACATAACCTTAAGCGTCTGAATGGTGAGTTCATCCTGACCATCTCTGTTTGGGAATGGAAAGTAGTGCTAAGATTGACACGTGTCCCCAATTAGAAAGACCTCCAAAATTGGGTTGTGAACTGAGCACCTCTACCGGAGATAATGGACACAAGGGTACCATGTAGTCTAACAATCTCCCAAATATACAACTTTGCATAATCCTCTATATAATCTATCATGTTAAAAGGAAAAAAATTGCTGAGTTGGTAAGCTAGTCAACAATCACACAGATTGAGTCATGTCTTTGAAAGGAGCGAGGTAAACACGTTATGAAGTCCATGTAGATCTTCTCCTCTCCCCATACAGGAATTTCAATATTCTGCACTATGTGCTTTACTTTAACCTGCTAGCAATTTGAACACTTAGCCACATTGTCTTCTATGTTTCTCTTCATTTCGTTCAACCAATAAATCTCCTTTAGACCATGTTACATCTTGGTAGAGCCTAGGTGGATAGATTACCTGTATCTGTGTGTTTCAGCCATAACATTCTCACATAGATTGGCCACCTCTGGATAAATAATCTGCCTTGGTACCTTAAAGTACCATCTCCCCTTAGTTCAAATGCCATAGTTTTTGGCTTATGAATTCCTTCTTTCAAACTTCAGCAAGATCAGATCTTCATATTGCTTCTCATTCACTTCAACTACTAGGGATGATTTTGCCCTATTCTAAACAACCACATTGTCGTCCTTAGAGTCTAATAAATGTACCCCTAGGCTAGCTAATCTGTGAACATCTCTGGCTAATTCTCTCTTGCCTTCTTCAACATAAGTTAGATTTCCCATGGACAGTTAGCTTAGGGCACGACTATAATATTAGCCTTTCTAGGGTGGTACAGGATCTCTATATCATTATCCTTAAGCAATTCGAGACATGTTCGCTACATGATATTCAACTCTTTCTGTTTGAAAATGTATTGGAGATTTTTATGGTCTGCGATTATAACCATTTGAACTCCATACAAATAGTGGTGTCACATCTTAAGTGCGAACATTTCAGCAACTAATTCCAAATCATGCATTGGTAGTTCATTTCATGGATCTTTAGCTACCTGGAAGAATACGCTACAACCTTTCCATTTTGCATCAAAACACAACCGAGACTGGTTCCTGAAGAATCACAGTAAATCAGGAACCCATTGATTCCCTCTGGTGAAGTTAGAATTGGAGGTGTAGTTAATTTGGTCTTCAATTCTTGGAAACTCTTCTCATATGAATTTGACAATTGGAACTTTCTCTTTTTTTGAGTAAATTTTGTCAATGCGGAAAATATGAATGAAAACCCCTCTACAAAATGTCTATAATAGCCTGTCAAACACAAAAAGCTCCTGATCTCTGTTGGAGATATGGGCCTGGGTTAATTCATTTGTTATACCCCGTAGAATTCCCGGCACTTAGATGACCTGTTCGCACGTTGGTTAAGCGTATTTGAAAGCCATACGTGCTAGGGAAAGGCCCGGGAAAAGATCGGCCAAGAAACCTGTCGAACCATCGCGGGAGGAGCCGAGGCAGAGCCCCTCCGCGATGGCAGCGTGTCACGGAGGTGAGGCCTCCGCGATGGCTCCGTGACACGTTGCCCGTGTCCAGGCCCAAGTATATAAGCCCCACTTCGGTTTTAAATAATAGAAACTTATAAAAATTTCCAGAAAACGTAGAGAGCAGAGAGGGACGAAGTAAATTAATTAATTTCCGTCCGATTACGCTGCCAAACACTGCCCAAACTCAAATTAATCCCAGATACCGAAGTATTTAGCAGCAGAGAGCATTCCTACGGATTTTGTTTCGCGAAATACGGCCGACGAATCGTCGAGCCACCGAGCCAAGGTAAGTGGAATTGCTCTAAATCAGTGTCTATGTGTTCCTAGCTGTGAAGTGAATATTTCTCCCTTCTGGGCCGCTGAAAAATAGCGAGTTTCTAGCCGTCTTTCGATTAGCCTAAGTTTAGGCTATAGACTATATCGAAAGTGACGTTGCCTTTTGAAATAAAGTTGTATTTAGTGTTAATTGATATGTTTATGAATGCAGTTGGGAGAAAACAGTTGAAGTACCAGCCGAGCCTCATCCGGCAGATGAATAATTCAAGGATAAGGTATGTAAAGCTAATTCCTTTGGCAAGTTAGTAATCCAGTTCGATAGATAGCGTGATGTACAGAAGAAAGAACTTATAAGTCAAGCACTAAGTCCAGTTTGAATTCAGTAAGCTTGTTTTTATGATATTAGGATATACATATACTCAGAATCAAAGTTAGCAAAGCAACATCAGATAGTTAGATGATATCTCAGTTACAGTATAGGCAGACAGTCAGATAATATCTCAGATACAGTATAGTTCAGTATTGCGTTATTATGAACATTGGTACAACATGAGAAGCATTGGGCTGTAATGTGTACGAGACCTATCAGTATGTGATGTAATATGCTACGTTAAGATATTGTTGTGTTCAGCTGAAACCCCGCGGAATAGTATAGTATCCGTAAAGCATTTCAGACATAGAATAGTAGACTAAAACAAAGTTTAGAAAGTATGTCAGGAATAGTAACTCATGTTACTATAGAAAATCAGTATACAGCATAGTTTCAGCAGGAAGTCTATATCATGTTCAGCATTAGCCTCAGTATAGTCGGGCAGAAGACAATATTCGTACATACATATATATTACTTCCAGCCTCAGCATGTATTAAGTATGTACACATTTCTATTACTAGTCCAGCATATAGTGTATACAGAAATTTAGTAAACAGCAGAGTTTTCAGCAGAAACATTGTCTTATATAGCATTTGCTCCAGTACAGCCCGGCAGGAGACTATACTCATATTTATACGTCTTTACCTGCCTTAGCACGTATTAAATACGTACAGATTACTATCATTAGCCCAGCATGTAATATATATGATACTTTACCCCTATTAGCCTTAGCATGCGAGATACTCAGATAGTATTACCAGTTGAGACCATTGTATTGTTTGGGGTTGGATCACCTAGCATCCATGACCGCCCAGGGTTAATAGCTGTGTCGACTCATCCACCAGAGGACGAGGATACGTCACTCTACGGAGTGGCATGCCGTCCCGCCAGGGGACAAAGATGGGATGCCAGTTTTTCCCCATATTTGTGCCTTGATCAGCCTTACACACCCCAGTCGAGCGGATGCGCCCGGGTGCAGATTCAGGAGTCCTCCGGACTCAAATGCAGTTATAGTCAGGGGCTCAGCGAGCCCAAGTGCATACCCAGGGGACCGGCAGGATGCTTACAGCCAGTATAGGAGATGGGTTGACCGGGGTAGGGGTATAGATTCTATGTTGATTGTACCTCCCGGCTTATGGGGGCCGGGTAAGGTTATGTATGCCATGTTATGTTATGTATGTTATGCTATATTACAGTAGATACGAGCAGATTAGTAGTAGAATGATACGTCTCCAGGTATGATTCCTACTCCCTTCAGTATGCTTAAGAACAGGTACGATCTACACCATCAGACAGTTATCTACTCCTTCTTATTTCAGTTTTGACAGTTATGTTATTGATTTCAGATATCGCTTCAGTTCTTACAGATTCAGTTATCTCCTACTATTCAGAATTTTTAGTTATATTACTTGTATTAAGCTGTATTCAGTTTGCTTTACATACTCAGTACCAGCGGTACTGACGCCCAGTGGGGCGCTGCATTACTTGCCTGCAGGTACCCATAGACGCGCAGGAGATATCACGTGATCCCCATCAGCGGTCGAATATTCAGCTCCTATCATCCGGACACTGAATTTCTAGAGGTGTAGTTCAGTTCCTTTTGTTGTACAGTACGGGTAGGTCGGGGCCCTGTCCCGATCATTTCTATTATCCTTCTTAGAGGCTTGCAGTCTATATATATTCCTTGTGGTCAGATGAGCCGGTCGTGTGGGGCCGTGCAGTTGTATAGTTGCCCTTACTCTTTTTTTTCCTTTTGTAATGGCCGTGTGGGGCCATAGTTTGCCAGTAGTGGTGACCTTTCCGGTCACGTAGCTTTTCAGTATGTTATGCTTGAGTTGCAGATAACTAGACAGCATGGTGGCCTTGTCAGCCCACATAGGTTCCCCTGAATTACCTTGTTTCTGGTCAGCTGTAATACAGGTACAGAAGGCTATAGGCCAATGGGCCGGGGGCTGTATTTACAGCCGTTGTATAGCCCTCTGTTTCCAAAAATTTGAGTTAGAGCCAGCCAGGCGCCAGACGCGCCCAGGCTTAACAGTTCAGCAGGTCAGGTCTTAGTTGGGCACCAGGTGCCAGTCATACCCCCCAAGGTGGGGCGTGACAAACTTGGTATCAGAGCAGGTCGTATCCCAGGGAGTCTGCAAGCCGTGCTAAGTAGAGTCTTGTCTATGGATGTGTTGTGCACCACATACTATAGGCAGGAGGCTGCGAGGCATGATATAATGGTTACCCTTCTTTCACAGTCAGTCGTGCTTTAGAGCGGTACAGTATAGGGTTGAGTCCCTGAGAACTTACCGTATTCTTTGATTACAGATACAATGGCAGATCAGCAGCACCCTATCACAGGCAGAAGATCAGAAATAGCTACAGAAGAGAACCTCAGTCAGTTACAGGATAACTATAGCAGCTGGAGGAGGTATCAGAGACCTCCCAGTGTGATACTGTTATTGGCATTATTCCCAGTATATGTTGATAACGTCAGAATAGGAAGTCAGAAATATAATGTATATATGAGTTGATTCATTTATTAGTTATATGAGATCTGATTATGATTACAGATAAGGTCAGATCACCAGATAAGTATGAAAAAAAAGAAAGGAAAATGCAGGAATCCCGAATACATCTTTTTGGATATGGTACAGTTGAATGCTTTTATTGTTGCAATACAAAAAGGGTTGATTGATCCTAGTAAGTAGTAGAAAATATAGAGAGCCCTTATGATTACGTAAGCTGTGCAGACTCTTATGATAACAATCCAGTAAAGAAAGTAAGACTGTTAGCTTACCCGAAGTAGGGGTAACAAACCTGCTAGGGATGAATGTCTAATAATAGTCAAGTTTGAGTCAGAAAAAGGCCAAGTCTGCCATGTACGCTAACAGATAGTAAGACATACCTGTAAGATTATAGTTATGATCTAGTTGTGACCTCGAAAGATATAGAGGTCAGGTGAATCAGATGGGCTTGAATATACGCCAGAAGGAGTATAGGCCGAGGCTGGATCAGTAATCTCATTAGCGATGAAAGGCAGGTACCTTGAACCCTAGAGTTCAGTTTGAGCAAGATGAGAGAAAGAAGCAGGAATGTCAGATCTTGTGGGAAAATTAGAACTACCCCGGATTGATAAAGTATTGTATTAAGGATTAAGCTTCGCGCTGACAGTAAGATCGCAGTTCAGAATACCGCAGTATGTCCTCTATGGAAAAGTTAAGAAGTTACCGATACAGCAATTCTAATCTAGTGTGGCCTAGAGATAAGGCCCAGCAGATAGACATGGGCTCTCAATATATGCCTAGTAAGGCTACAGGATTCGAACGTTGACCCCCACATCGCAAGAGTGGCGGAATTTCAAACAACAGACAATAGCTAGAATGTTTATGATGCTACTTTCAGAATGGGGTAACAATGCAATGAAATGATAAGTCGGGGCAAGAGATGGTATTAGGCCGTAGAAGCAATGTATCATGTACGATGTGAGACTCAGCAGAACCTGTCAGAGATTATGAACTACCGCAGAAATCAGTACATATTGTACGTAGCTAGTGATATATATGTATACAGATCATAGATATGTTATGAGTGGCTGCCTATAAGGGCCACAATCACAGGTGCTGATTAATAATAGAAAGCCTATACAGATTGCATTACAGGACGCCCCCCCGCCAAAAAAAAAAAGAGAAGAAAGAAAAGAAGAAGAGGAAGGGCGGATTAAGTGTGAGTTATGTATGAAGTCATAGAAACTATCTCAGTTCTCAGTTATTTAGTTGATAGATTCATGTGTTGTTGTCGGATCTAGGCTCTAGGAGCTTACCAGAATTATTGACCTAAGACTGATGGCTAGATGATGAGGGCACAGTTAGACAGTCTACCGACCAGCTGTCGCCTGCATCAGCAGGGAGGCATCCCTGAAGATCGGTAACAGTAGTGCATTTGCCGGAACCAGGATTAGAGACCGAATAGGCAAATTTCAGAGATTAGCAATACCAGAATTGTTCTAGCATGTTAAGTGATCATACGTCGTTTTCCCAGCCTTGTGGGCGACAGTCGGCCTTAGTCAACCTAGCAGTTGTTATGTAGAACCCCTCCAGAAGTCAGCCGGCCGTCCCAGTCAGAATACCCGTGGGTACCCCAAGGAAGGGTCCACATCAGTAGTCAGTGACAGACTGGTACTTCAGCTGGGTTTCGTAAGATATTCAGATACAGAGCCCTAGCGGAAGGCCAGTAGTTACAGAATAGCTTATAAGACCGAGAACTCCTCAGAACAGCAGTATAGATCCAAGTGGATATACACAAGGCATAAGTAATTGATAGTACCCTGCTAGCACAGTGTTTATTAAGATCGGGGGATCAGTAGACTCCCCGTGGAGATCCAGAGACTGATCGCCTGGGAGTAAGTTGATTAAGTCCAGCCATACAGTGGTTTAAGCAAAGTAACAGAGCAATTAGACGCCCATGAGTTGGCGCTGATGCACGAACTATAAGTACTCAAGTAGTATAGTTAGAGCATTACTAGACTACTGTCACATTCGGGTCATTCAACCCGACTATTCAGTCATTTAAGGTTATGTAGCCAGATCATTAGAGATTATGGTCAGTATTAGGACCCTCTGATCAGATAAAGGCACAAGGTGCGCAGACAGTCATTTAGGTTATCCCAGCAACAAGTAGCCTTAGCATGCGGCCAGAAGGCCAGATAAGCTCTAACTATACCGGTAGATTACTTGTCAGATTCTCCGGTATAATAAACCAGTATGACCGTCAGTTATATGTCAAATTTTGTAAATGTAAATTTTGATTGAGTTAGTAGCTTTTGTTGGCCATATTGTGTCGAAGGTTGGTGTTCAGACAGATACACAGAAAAATCGAAATAGCGAAGATATAGCCAGACCTACCACTCCAACCGAAGTACGCAGTCCCTGCGGTTAGCCGAATACCGCAGAGGGTCTATGGAAGGATTTTCCACCTTAAGCAGCACCTCTCACTAAGTTGACACAGAAGGCCGTGAAGTTCCAGTAGACTGAGGTGTGTGAGCAGAACTTCCAAGAGTTAAGAGCCAGGTTAACATCAGCTCCAGTGTTAGTATCGCCAGAAGGTACAGAGGATTGGTGCAGCATGGTAAAGTAACAGTTTATACTTTCAGGCAATTGAAGAAATGTGAAAAGAATTATCTCACCCACGACTTGGGTATTACCCAGTTAGCTGCAGTAGCTTATGCCTTACAAGAGCGAAAATTTTGTATCATCCAGGAAGGGCTAACATGGTAGCAGACGCCCTTAGCCATAGATCTATGGGGAGTTGGCATACTTACCGCCTGAACAGCGGGAGTAGACCCGAGAATTTTACTAGTTAGCCGGTCTAGCCGTTCGCATAGCAGAAATAAAGGATAACAGAATGATAGTACAGAATATCGCAGTATTGCGGTTAGAGGTGGAAGTAAAGGAACGGCAGTATAGAAACCCTAGCCAGGTTTAACTTGAACACAAGATTCAGTAAGGAGAGATGACACATTTTCAAATACCTGGGGATGAAGTGTGACGATATAAAGGCCGCATTTGTACTCCAGATATTTTGGGGCATCGCCAGTAGGTTATGAGCGAAGTACATTACGCCCGCTATTCCCTTCATCCCGATACGACAGAGAGGTACCATGACATTAAAAAGAACTACTGGTAGCCCAGTGTCCTAACTGCCAACAGTTGAAGGCAGAATATCAGAAACCAGGCAGGTTAGTTTAGAACATAGATGTGCCTCTTTGGAAATGAGAAGCGATGAATATGAATTTTGTAGCAAGATTACCCCGTACTAAACACAGACATGACTCTATACGAGTGATAGGTGACAGATTATGCTGAGTTGTATATCAGAAAGGTAGTCAGATTACATGGAATACCAGTATCCATTATTTCAGATGAAGGAGCACAATTTACAGCTAGATTCTGTCAATTATTTCAGAAAGGTTTGGGTACGCGGATTAATTTAAGTACAGCGTTCTATTCTCAGACAAATGAGCAGGCTGAGCGCCCAATTCAGACGCTCGAAGACGTGTGCTAGATTTCGGTAATAGCCAAAATGAGCAGTTACCATTAGTTGAAATTGCCTCCAGAATTACAATCCATATATCCGGTCTGTTATGTAGCTATGCTGAGGAAATGCATAGGGGACCCGTCCAGAGTAGTCCCAGTCCAGAATATCCAGGTTACGAAGAAGCTGGCCTATGAAGAGGTCCCAGTAGCTATCCTAGATAGATAGATTCGCAGACTCTGCACTAAAGATAGTGCGTCTATCAAGGTATTAGGGCGTAACAAGAACCGAGAGAAGATAACTTGGGGAGCAGAGGAAGATATGAGGACCAGATATCCTCACCTATTTCAGGCCTAGTCAGACGACAGGTATGTCCGTATCATTATTTACACAGTACTTTTTAGTATGTATGTTGTAAATGATAAAGAAAGAAGTGATATTTAGTTGTCCAGTGGATTGTAGAATATTGTGTGCAGTTCCTGTATTGGACTTTTTCTGCGTTTCAGGTCATTGCGATAGTCCATATTACAGGGGAAACTCTGCCAAAATTTTCCCAGAAACTAGAGTGAACAGCTCTCTAGACAGCAGTGTACATTCGGGGACGAATGTTCCTAAGGGGGGGAGAATGTTATACCCCGTAGAATTCCCGGCACTTAGATGACCTGTTCGGACGTTGGTTAAGCGTATTTGAAAGCCATACATGCTAGGGAAAGGCCCGGGAAAAGATCGGACGAGAAACCTGTCGAACCATCGCGGGAGGAGCCGAGGCAGAGCCCCTCCGCGATGGCAGCGTGTCACGGAGGTGAGGCCTCCGTGATGGCTCCGTGACACGTTGCTTGTGTCCAGGCCCAAGTATATAAGCCCCACTTCGGTTTTAAATGATAGAAACTTATAAAATTTTCCAGAAAACGTAGAGAGCAGAGAGGGACGATGGAAATTAATTAATTTCCGTCCGATTACGCTGCCAAACGCTGCCCAAACTCAAATTAATCCCAGATACCGAAGTATTTAGCAGCAGAGAGCATTCCTACGGATTTTGTTTCGCGAAATACAGCCGACGAATCGTCGAGCCACCGAGCCAAGGTAAGTGAATTGCTCTAAATCAGTGTCTATGTGTTCCTAGCTGTGAAGTGAATATTTCTCCCTACTGGGCCGCTGAAAAATAGCGAGTTTCTGGCCGTCTTTCGATAAGCCTAAGTTTAGGCTATAGACTATATCGAAAGTGACGTTGCCTTTTGAAATAAAGTTGTATTTAGTGTTAATTGATATGTTTATGAATGCAGTTGGGAGAAAATAATTGAAGTACCGGCCGAGCCTCGTCCGACAGACGAATAATTCAAGGATAAGGTATGTAAATCTAATTCCTTCGGCAAGTTAGTAATCCAGTACGATAGATAGCGTGATGTACAGAAGAAAGAACTTATAAGTCAAGCACTAAGTCCAGTTTGAATTTAGTAAGCGTGTTTTTATGATATTAGGATATACATATACTCAGAATCAAAGTTAGCAAAGCAACATCAGATAGTTAGATGATATCTCAGTTACAGTATAGGCAGACAGTCAGATAATATCTCCGATACAATATAGTTTAGTATTGCGTTATTATTAACATTGGTACAACATGAGAAGCATTGGGCTGTAACGTGTACGAGACCTATCAGTATGTGATGTAATATGCTACGTTAAGATTTTGTTGTGTTCAGCTGAAACCCCGCGGAATAGTATAGTATCCGTAAAGCATTTCAGACATAGAATAGTAGACTAAAACAAAGTTTAGAAAGTATGTCAGGAATAGTAACTCATGTTACTATAGAAAATCAGTATACAACATAGTTTCAGCAGGAAGTCTATATCATGTTCAGCATTAACCTCAGTATAGTCGGGCAGAAGACAATATTCGTACATACATATATATTACTTCCAGCCTCAGCATGTATTAAGTATGTACACATTTCTATTACTAGTCCAGCATATAGTGTATACAGAAATTTAGTAAACAACATAGTTTTCAGCAGAAACATTGTCTTATATAGCATTTGCTCCAGTACAGCCCGGCAGGAGACTATACTCATATTTATATATCTTTACCTGCCTTAGCACGTATTAAATACGTACAGATTACTATCATTAGCCCAGCATGTAATATATATGATACTTTACCCCTATTAGCCTTAGCATGCGAGATACTCAGATAGTATTACCAGTGGAGACCATTGTATTGTTTGGGGTTGGATCACCTAGCATCCATGATCGCCCAAGGTTAATAGCTGTGTCGACTCGTCCACCAGAGGACGAGGATACGTCACTCTAAGAAGTGGCATGCCGTCCCGCCAGGGGACGAAGATGGGATGCCAGTTTTTCCCCATATTTGTGCCTTGATCGGCCTTACACACCCCAGTCGAGCGGATACGCCCGAGTGCAGATTCAGGAGTCCTCCGGACTCAGATGCAGTTATAGTCAGGGGCTCAGCGAGCCGAAGTGCATTTCCAGGGGACCGGCAGGATGCTTACAGCCAGTATAGGAGATGGGTTGACCGGGGTAGGGGTATAGATTCTGTGTTGATTGTACCTCCCGGCTTATGGGGGCCGGGTAAGGTTATGTATGCCATGTTGTGTTATGTATGTTATGCTATATTACAGTAGATACGAGCAGATTAGTAGTAGAATGATACGTCTCCAGGTATGATTCCTACTCCCTTCAGTATGCTTAAGAACAGGTACGATCTACACCATCAGACAGTTATCTACTCCTTCTTATTTCAGTTTTGACAGTTATGTTATTGATTTCAGATATCCCTTCAGTTTTTACAGATTCAGTTATCTCCTACTATTCAGAATTTTTAGTTGTATTACTTGTATTCAGCTGTATTCAGTTTGCTTTACATACTCAGTACCAGCGGTACTGACGCCCAGTGGGGCGCTGCATTACTTGCCTGCAGGTACCCATAGACGCGCAGGCGATATCACGTGATCCCCATCAGCGGTCGAATATTTAGCTCCTGTCATCTGGAGACTGAATTTCTAGAGGTGTAGTTCAGTTCCTTTTGTTGTACAGTACGGGTAGGTCGGGGCCCTGTCCCGATCATTTCTATTATCCTTCTTAGAGGCTTGCAGTCTATATATATTCCCTGTGGTCAGATGAGCCGGTCATGTGGGGCCATGCAGTTGTATAGTTGCCCTTACTCTTTTTTTTTCCTTTTGTAATGGCCGTGTGGGGCCATAGTTTGCCATTAGTGGTGACCTTGCCGGTCACGTAGCTTTTCAGTATGTTATGCTTGAGTTGCAGATAACTACACAGCATGGTGGCCTTGTCGGCCCACATAGGTTCCCCTGAATTACCTTGTTTCTGGTCATCTGTAATACAGGTACAAAAGGCTATAGGCCAATGGGCCGGGGGCTGTATTTACAGCCATTATATAGCCCTCTGTTTCCAAAAATTTGAGTTAGAGCCAGCCAGGCGCCAGACGCGCCCAGGCTTAACAGTTCAGCAGGTCAGGTCTTAGTTGGGCACCAGGTGCCAGTCATACCCCCCAAGGTGGGGCGTGACATCATTACTGTTTTTATCTTCTAGAAATCAACCCTGATACCCTCATCGGAAAACACATGGCCTAGGAATGCCACTAAGTTCAACCAAAACTCACACTTTATAAACTTTGCATATAATTGATGATCTCGAAGAGTCTACAATACTAACTTGAAATGGTCTGGATGATCAGCCCCATATCGTGAGTATACAAATATGTCATCGATGAATACAATCACAAATAGATCGAGATAAAATTTAAACACTCTATTGAAGATTTCCACAAAAGTAGTTGGGACATTCATCAACCCAAAACACATTACAAGTTACTCAAAATGACAATATTGAGTCTTGAAAACCATTTTCAAAGCATTTTCTTCTGTAATCTTAAATTAGTGATAGCCTAATCTAACATATATTTTGACAAACACTTGACACCCTATAGTTGGTAAAAAAAGTTATCTATCCTCAGAAGTGGATATTTGTTCTTTATAGTGACCTTGTTCAACTGTTGATAGTCAATGCAAAGAAACAAGACTTGTGATCCCCGTGGTGGGACACTGGGTTGAATGAAACCCTTGTCAAGTAGTTTCAATTATTCCTTCAATTCTTTCAATTCTGTTGGTGCCATTCTATACCGAGGAATAGATATTAGCTTGGTACTGGGAAGAAGATCAACCCTGAAATAAAGCGCCCCATCTGGAGGAATCCCCAAAAGTTCATCTAGAAACTATCTGGATATTCAATAACTATAGGTACATACTGAAGAGACTATGCTTCCACATCAGTTCCCTCACATGAACGAATAATACTTGCATCCATTGAAAATTAGCTTTCTAGCTTTGAGATAGGAAATGAACTTACCCCTTGGTATAACAACATTACCCTTCCATTCTAAGACTGAATATAACCACTTTGATTCTAGAATTAAGGGTAGCATAATAAGATGATAGCCAATCCATCGCCATAATGACGTCGAAATTGACCATCATTAATTCAACTAGATCAACTATTATGGCTCTATAATCCACTATAATTGTACAACCTCGATAGACTCATTTGGCAATAACTAACTAGTAACTGGGCTAAAAATAATAAATGGTTTAGATAATCATTTGGGTTCTAGTCCAAACTTCTCGTCAACATAAGGGGTCACATAAGACAATATGGATCCAAGATCCATTAGTACATAAACATCATAAGAAAAAACCTTTTAGCATACATGTTGCAACATTTGGGATCCCTCTAGGTCATGTCAACCTGATAAAGCATATAGGAGATTCCCTCACCTCTATTACTACCTCGCCCAACTAGGGCTTGAGAATCTCCTAGAGGAGCCATCTGAGTGGCTGCTACATTTTGGGATGAAGCTGCATTGCCACCATTGCCCTATATGGCTGACGAAAAATCTCTTTGAATATAGCTTCCAAGACCGAACTAATAACATTCGCTCATACCCATGCGACACTCTCGTAGACGCCTCTTATCACCTCTATTATAGGAAAGTTGCTACAAATTACTCTGTGCAACACTACCATGTGATTAAGAGCTTGGTGCTTTAGAGTTCTGGCTATAGTCATTCTGACCTTGCCTATCATGCCTACATCTGGGAGGTGGTGCACCTGTGGTAGATGGTGACCTATTTGATCATCTCCCATTAAAAAAATTTCTGCCAGTGTTTCATTTATTATTGCTAGCTGAACTAGCCATCTTTCTTTGATTAATTTCTCAATCTTATCTAGTCCTTTTCTTCAAGTCTTCCATCTGTTAGGCATAATCCATTAACCGTGAAATATCCATCTCCTTGTACAACAAGGCCGAAGTGCATTCACTGGCAAGTGTGTTCCTAAACAATATACATAACGGTGTATCCTTTCTCATATAGTAGAAACAATCTCTGGAGAATATCATGACAACCGTGTGAATATAATACAATACCCTATCACACTCATAGAGGCCTATCTAAGAGTTATAAATTCCTTAACTTTAGCGTACCTTAGCTCCATCGGTAAAAAGTTATAGATAACCTGTAACACCCCGAAAATCCCTAAGACTAGATCTTAGATATGGATTATGAACTAGGATACAAATGGACATTTTTTTCAAAATGAGCCTAGGAATGATTTAATTGGATGATACCAAGAGTTGTGGTTAGATTTGTGGTAGAAAAGTGGAGTTTTCAAGTCCCAGAAGCAACGACTTAAGGGACGGGTCGTAGAACGAGAGGACGGGCCATTGGATGGATTACTGGACGAGATTCAAGGAACTGTATTAGGTAAGATCAGGTGACCACGAACAAAGGTACAGTTCATTAGTAGGAACAACATACCATTGTATGGGCGGCCACTATCGGGCAAATTTTTAATGCGAATTTCTAAGGGTATTTTCATAATTTCTTATGCTTTTAACTCCTAACTGGGGTCATTTTTGTTTTTCTAAGGGGATGATTAGGGAATTATACTTAGCCTAAACCCTCATTGTTTTCAAACACCATTTATTGAAGATTTATCCTCTCAAGTCTCGCAAGGTCGTAAGGTTCCTCCTTATCTCGATTTTCTTGTAACTCAAGTTATTTTTAAGAATCTATCAAGCCCATGTAACAGCCATAGACTGCCGCTTGTAGAAATTGTCCGCTTTGGGGCTCACCCCCTCACGGTTTTAAAACGCGTCTACAAGGGAGAGGTATCCAAGAACTTATAAAGTACTCTTCGTTCTCCTCCCCAACCGATGTGGGATTTGGCTAAGGCAAGCCTCACACTCACCCCCCCTTGGGACTCAGCGTCCTCGCTGAGGTTTGCCCCACCACCGGCCCGACACTAGCTCTGATACCAACTGTAACAGCCTAGACCGCCGCTTGTAGAAATCGTCCGCTTTGGGGCTCACCCCCTCACGGTTTTAAAACGCGTCTACAAGGGAGAGGTATCCAAGCACTTATAAAGTACACGTAATAGCCCTAGACCGCCGCTTGTAGAAATTGTCTGCTTTGGGGCTCACCCCCTCACGGTTTTAAAATGCGTCTACAAGGGAGAGGTATCCAAGCACTTATAAAGTACTCTTCATTCTCCTCCCCAACCGATGTGGGATTTTCCTAAGGCAAGCCTCACACTAACTGTTACAGTCCTAGACCGCCGCTTGTAGAAATTGTCCGCTTTGGGGCTCACCCCCTCACGGTTTTAAAACGCGTCTACAAGGGAGAGGTATCCAAGCACTTATAAAGTACTCTTCGTTCTCCTCCCCAACCGATGTGGGACTTTCCCAAGGCAAGCCTCACACTCACCCCCCCTTGGGACATAGTGTCCTCACTGAGGTTTTCCCCACCACCGGCCCAGCACTGGCTCTGATACCAACTGTAACAGCCCTAGACCGCCGCTTGTACAAATTGTAGTGTGAGGCTTGCCTTAGGCAAATCCCACATCGGTTGGGGAGGAGAACGAAGAGTACTTTATAAGTGCTTGGATACCTCTCCCTTGTAGACGCGTTTTAAAACCGTGAGGGGGTGAGCCCCAAAGCGGACAATTTCTACAAGCGGCGGTCTAGGGCTGTTACATTAGTGTGAGGTTTGCCTTAGGCAAGTCCCACATCGGTTGGGGAGGAGAATAGAGTACTTTATAAGTTCTTGGATACCTCTCCCTTGTAGACGCGTTTTAAAACCGTAAGGGGGTGAGTCCCAAAGCGGACAATTTCTAGAAGCGGCGGTCTAGGGCTGTTACAGTTGGTATCAGAGCTAGTGTCGGGCCGGTGGTGGGGCAAACCTCAGCGAGGACGCTGAGTCCCGAGGGGGGGTGAGTGTTAGGCTTACCTTAGGAAAATCCCACATCGGTTGGGGAGGAGAACGAAGAGTACTTTATAAGTACTTGGATACCTCTCCCTTGTAGACGCATTTTAAAACCGTGAGGGGGTGAGCCCCAAAGCGGACAATTTCTACCAGCGGCGGTCTAGGGCTGTTACAGCCCAGGTATGTGGGGTTATGAATGGTTTATTTCTTACACCCTCACGCCCAATCTTAAGTATAAATTTATCATTTTAATTTCTTCAAGTCTGTAATTATGTTTGATGAATTTCTACGGACAGGCCCTTTTTAATGAAGAACTCCACGATCTCTTATAGTTTTAATTCCCTCACGATTTTATTTATGTTTTTGTGATTATAATTACATTATTTCTTTCAAAATTTGTCATTAATCTATATTTCAACTTATGATGATTTATTCAATTATGCATGATTTTCATGAATCTCAAGCTTTTTTATCATGGCCGAATCAGTGGCGTTGCTTTCATGGCTAGTTCACATATGTAAAGAAATTTTATGGATATTATGATTTAAACTATCCCATGAAAAATCAAGTATGTTTCATGATTATGATATGGGAACTATGTATATTTTGGGAGTAGCGTTTAACACCAAGTGGATGTCAGATTCTAGACAACTCAAGTCCCATAACTACATGACACCGTAGGATGAGGGGTCCTTGCTAGTTGAGAGTGTCTACCTCGACCATAGCTAAGGAGTCCTTGCCAGTTAAGAGTGTCTTCCTTACTCTAATAGGCTCATGAGTGATATATCGCCTTCATGGTTCTTACCCTTGACAAGGTATGAACACACCTCCAAGCTAGGGTAACAAGCTGGGCTCTATGATGCTCACTTGGAGTACGTTGGTTATAAGAATCTCCCATTGTTCCTCGTATTTTATGATGTCCATATTTAGAATATATGATATCATTCTTTATAGTATTTTTATCCATTAATCTATTTATGAGTTTTACTTATTATTCTAAACCTATTAAGCATTATGATTTTACATTCAAAATCTTGGGTCATGATATTTCAATTTATGATGAACAACTCATGTATACAACTATCATGATCATGTTTTATAGAATATTTTCTTTACTCTCATGTTTGACTTATCCTACATACTTAGTAAATTCAAAGCATTAATCATATACTTTTATGATATATTGTCTCATGATATAGGCTAGGTTATAAATCTCAGCCCCGTTGTTAGATTCTCTCTTGCTCCAATTCAGCACAATCCCAGCATTGGATGAGTCCTCATCATCCAAGGATATCAGCTTATCCTTATGTTTTCTTTTATGTCTTTCAGTTTGAGATTTAGCTGAGTTACTTGGGCTTTGTTAGAATAGCTCATCTTATGACTAGAGACTTATCAAACATTTATCTATAGATTCTCAGTGATGTTGACTTATATCCTATTCACATTCTAATGGTATTTTAGACTTCTTCACATGCCTGGAGTTATGATTTACACTTTATTTCTCTTAGTGTATGCTTATGCTTATGTTATACCTATACCATGCATTAGCTTGGAGTCATTCGTGGTTCTAGGTCCCATGTTGTGTCCGAGGTCCAAACTTGGGTCACGACAAATTTAGCATTAGAGCATCAGGTTTATGTGTGTCCTAGGGAGTCTGAAATGCGTGTTAAGAAGAGTCTTTTTCATGGGTGTGAAGCGCTCCACACTTATAAGGGAGAGCCCACAAGACGATTTAGGAAATCTCCCTTCTTTCATGATATATGTCGTGTGATAAAGTTTAAGTCTCTTACTTCTCTAATCGTGCTATAGACATTTGCAGAAATATGCTTCTCCGAAGAGTCAACTAAAGAAGGAACAACAATGGCAATGACAATGGCAATGGGCATTAGCTAGCCCCACCAGCTTAAGTGGATCCTGTGAATGAGCAGGTCATTCAAGCAGAGTTTAGGGCTGCTTTTAAGATGCTAGGCCAAGCCATGATGGCACAGGTCAACCGGTAGGAAGTTGCACATGCGAACCCCAATGGGGGTGTTGCGGCAGCGAGAGAGCGAGAATTCACTATAATAAACCCGCTAAAGTTTCATGGTTCCAAGGTGGATGATGATCCATAAGAGTTTATTAAGGGGATCTATAAGATTACCCAGATTATGGGGGTTTCAAGAGAGAAGAGTGCAAATTTGGCTTCCTATCAACTGAAAGAGGTAACATTTAGTTTTGGCAGTGGAAGTAAGGCCGTAGGGCAGGTATAGTTCCTGTCAACTGGGATGAGTTTGTGATAGCCTTCTTGGTCAGGTTCTTTTTCGAAGTGACGAGGGAAGCCAAGGTTGCTATATTTATCAATATGAAGAAGAAAAGTATGATAGTCTAAGAGTTTCTTTTTATGTTCACATAGTAGTTGAAATATGCTCCAGAGATTGTTGTCGATCCAAGGATTAAAATGAGCAAGTTCGTGTCGGGAGTCTCAGATTTATTGGTCAAGGAGTGCAGGACCGCTAGACTCAATAGTGACATAGATATCTCTCAACTGGTAATTCCTGCCCAACAGATTGAGGAGGAGAAGTTGAAGGAGTAGGAGAAGGAGGTCATGAGGGCTAGGACAGGGAACTTTGAGTTCTCACAGTAGAGTCAAGTGGTCGACATCATTCTCAGTCATATCAGAGGTCATCAGCCCTAGCTCTATCATTAGCTAGTGTTACATCTAGGCCCAAAGGTGATTAGGGAGGTAGAGCATTAGGCTCTAGAGGTCAAAGGACCATGTCAGGGGAGCGCACTTTCCCAGCTTTTAGGAAGTATGGAAAGAAACACCCAACAAAGTGCTTGGTTGGATCAGGTGGTTTCTTCAAGTGTGGGAAGGCCAGACATAGACATAGAGATTTCCTATCAGTAGAATAGGGTGACGGTAGAGTCCGAGCTCTAGCTACCACTTCATAAGCTCTAGCAGATCGCCCATCTTAGGAGGGAACATCTTTTAGTCTCAGTGGCAAACATCTTTAGAATCATTTTTATGCACTATCATCCTTCCAGGAGCAGGAGAGCATAAAAGATGTCGTTACAGATAGGTTACAAGTTTTCTCTCTTGATGTTTTGCACCGCTAGATCAGGGGCTATATTATCCTTCGTGTCTCCCAATGTTGATATTAGTTTTGGTGTCCGTCTTAAAATCCTATCACAACCTTTCTCGATCTTTACTCCTATTGGTGAGTAAGTCGTAGCACAGAGGGTATACGTAGATTGCCCTGTTACAGTTATTTAGAATGTTATCTTAGCCGACTTAGTAGAGTTAGATATAATAGACTTTGATATTATCTTCAGAATGGATTGGTTATATTTTTTTTATGACTCAGTCAATTATAGAACTTGATCAGTAGTGTTTTGATTTACAGGTGAACCAGTCCTAGAGTGGAAGGATAATTCAGTAGTGCCTGTAGGTTGTTTTATTACCTATCTTAAGGCTAGAAAGATGATCTCCATGAGTTGTGTGTATCATTTAGTCCAAGTTAAAGATTCTAAGTTCGAAATCCTGACTCTTTAGTCAGTCCCAGTGGTTGTGAGTATCTTGAAGTGTTCTCAGATGATCTTCCAGGAGTCTCTCCTATGCAGGAGATTAACTTTGTTATTGACCTTCTCCCTTATACACAACCCATATCCATTCCTCCTTATAGAATAGCTCTAGAAGATCTTAAAAGGTTGAAGTAACAATTGAAGGACCTCTTAGATAAAGGTTTCATCAAGCCTAGTAAGTCCCAGTGGGGTTCTCGATTCCTCTTTGTTCGAAAGAAAGATTGTACTCTTTGAATGTGTATTGATTATCTCAAATTGAACAAGGTCACAATAGAATTAGTATCCCCTCTCTGGATTAATGACTTGTTAGATCAGCTTCAAAGTTCTAAGTGTTTTTCAAATATAGACCTCAGATTCGGCTTTCACAAACTCGGATTTAAGGAGAGTGACATTCTGTAGATAGTCTTCAGGACTTGGTATGATTAGCATGAGTTTGTTGTTATGTCTTTTGGACTAACGAATGCTCTTGCAGCTTTTATGAATTTGATTAATAGGGTGTTCAAACAGTACTTAGATATGTTCGTCATCATCTTCAAAGATGAAATCCATGTGTATTCTCGGAGCCAAGGAGGAGCATGCCTGTCATTTGAGAATTGTGATATAGACTCTCAAGGATCGTCAGTTATTTACTAAGTTTAGCAACTGTGAGTTCTAGCTGCAGTCGGTTGCATTTCTAGGCCATGTGGTGTCTACAAAGGGTGTCTAAGTAGATTTTCAAAAGATTGAGGTGGTGAAGAATTGGCCTAGACTTTTCACTCCTACTAACATTAGGAACATTTTTGGTATAGCTAGCTACTGACGGAGGTTCGTATAGGGATTTTCATCCATTACTACACCTTTGACTATGTTGACCTAGAAGAAGGTCAAATTCTAGTGGTCCAATGAGTATGACAATAGTTTTTACGATTTAATGAGTCGACTCATTTTAGCTCCAGTTTTGACCCTACCAGAGGGCAGGGATGGCTATGTGGTCTATTATGATGCTTCTAGGCAGGCCTTGGGTATGTGTTTATGCAACATGAGAAGGTCATTTGTTATGCCTCGAGACAACTTAAGACTTATGAGAAAAATTATCCGATGCATGACCTTGAGTTAGCAGCAGTGGTGTTTGCCTTAAAAATTTTGAGGAGGTTTTTGTACGGGGAGAATGTTGATGTGTTCATGGATAACAAGAGTCTTTAGTATGTTTTCACTCAGAAGTACTTGAATTTGCGGCAGAGAAGATGGCTTGAGTTTCTCAAGGACTATGACATGAGTGTCCTTTACCATCCAGGCGAGGTCAATGTAGTGGCGGATGCTCTTAGTAGATTTTGCATAGAGAGGGTGTCCCATATTGGGAATGGGAGGAATAAGTTGGTGAAAGACGTCCATAGGCTTGCTCGATTGGGGGTTCACCTGACTAATTCAACGGATGTTGGTGTTATCATGTAGAATGGTGCAGTGTCTTTCTTCGTGATAGAGGCTAAGCTAGGGCATGATGAGGATCCTATCTTGGTAAAGTTAAAGAAAGCATTCTGAAGTCAGAAAGTGGAGGTTTTATCCCAAGGGTGAGACTGTGTAATTCGATATTAGGGCCGATTATGTGTTACGAAATTGCGAGAGGCTCACACTCTTGGTATTCTATCCACTAAGGTTCCACCAACATGTACCGTGACTTACAAGAATTCATTGATGGAATGACATGAAGAAGGACATTATCGAATTTTTGTCTATGTTTCTGAACTGCCAACAAGTGAAGGTTGAGCATCAGCGACCGGGAGGTATGCTATAGGATATAAGTATTCCTACTTGGAAATGGGAAGAGATCAATATGGACTTCATTATATGTTTTCCTCGTATGCGCTGACAACATGATTCTATATGGGTAGTTGTAGACCAAATGACCAAGTCGGCCTATTTCATACCAGTTAAGACTGCGGATTCAGCTGAGGATTATGCTAGAATTTACATTTGAGAGTTGGTCAAGCTGCATGGGGTTCCATTATCTAGCATTTCTAATAGGGTACTTCACCTCACAGTTTTGGAGATCATTCCAGAAGGGCCTTGGTACTCAGGTCAAACATAGCACAACTTTTAACTAATAAACAGATAGTCAGGCTAAGAAGAACATTAAGACCGGACATGTTGAGAGCTTGTATGATTGATTTCAAAGGAAGTTCGAATGATCACTTACCTCTTATCAAGTTTTCCTACAACAACAGTTATCACTTCAGCATTTAGATGGCTCTTGAGGAATTTCATGGGCGGAGATGCAGATCACCTATTGAATGGTTTGAGATAGGCGAGGCTATGCTAATAGGGCTATATTTTATAAACGAGGCTATGGAGAAAGTTTAGCTTATCCAAGAAAGGCTGAAGATAACTCAAAGTCATCAAAATCATATGCGGGTATTAGGAGGGGAGAGCTTGAGTTTGTGGTCTATTATCGGATATTTCTAAAGATGTCACGCATGCATGATAGGGTTATCAGGTAATTTGGTGTCACGACTTGAGCTAGGACCCCGGATCGAGGCATGAGACTTGGAACCATGGATGGCTCCAAGCTAACCCATGACAATAGAATAATACAAACACAACGACAAATAATAGAACATAACTGAGAAGAATCTAACTGTAAATAGTAAATCATACACGTAAGAATATAACGTATTAACAACACTAAGTCAATAGATGAATTTGTCACTATACTATCTGGAAACCTCTACAAATCTGATGAGCTACTGGGACAAGTCCCCAGCTAACTCAAAAATTTGAAACTAAGATAAAACTAAAATAAGGGAAAATCATGAATCCTGTCCTCGGATGATGAGGACTCATCACCGTCATCTAAGAGAGGATGGAGGGTCTCTAACCGTGAGGCTATGTCTAGAAACTGAAATCTATATCATAAAATGATACAACACATAAAGCATGCGGTCAGTACTTCAAATGTACTGGGTATATAGGAAACATACATTAAATTAGAAACATGTAGGTATACTAAGAGAGACTAAATTGAAATATACCTGAAGGCATAAATGAGATGAAATATAATGAGCCCATCTGTGATACATAGATATTGACATAAAGTACAAAATTGAAAGCATTTAATGCTCAATACTAGTAAAGCTGATTTAAGGGTTATATACATAAACTGAAGATTGAATCTCAAATCATGAATTGAAAATTGTAATTGATACTAAATTTACTAAGACTAAATCTAAAGCAAATTGTGGGAGAACCTGTTACCGACAAACTCCAATATGAGCCTCATGGAGTCCAACCTATTACCCTGGTTGAAAGGATGTTCATAACTTTCCAATGGTAAGAACTCTGACTAGCTTGATATCACAACTCTGGCATAGGGCGACTATCGCAAATAACGATGACCCATGCTTGGGCCTATTGAGGCAAGGGAAACACTCTCCAATAACGAGGATCCCATATTTGGGCTATGGGAAACATTCTTTACTACTGATAATCCCTTATCGTACGGTGACTTGTAGTTTTGAGACCTTGGTATGCCAGTATCCTAGCCTGCTCAGTGCTAGCTGCTACTCCCAATTGAACATAAGGGTACATACAATTGATAAATTTGATACTGATGTCCTAAGACTAGTCGGAACCACTTAATCTAACAAGGAAATCCTTAGAATCTAAAGGAACCATGACTATACTAACATGGAAGGCTCAAAACTTATATCATTTGTCTATCCAGGGCTACTCTTTAATATCAAGAGACCTGAGAGTCTGAAGGGAACTGAGGTGTTGGGACTAGTTAGGACTACTTAAGCTAACAGGAGACCTGAGAGTCCAACTAACCATAAACTTGCTGACTATATTGAAACTATGAAAGTCTAGTCAGGGCTACTTTCTACTAGCAAGAAGCCCGAGAGTCTAGGGAATCACAAACATGCTTGACATACTAAAATCATAGAATCACAAGCCAAAAGAGTAATATAAATCATGTGTTCTGTATTCATGGAAACTCATAAATTCAAACCATAATTTAACATATATACTGAAATCATGATAAAATCTTCTAGATATTTCAAAGGGCCATATTTTGAAAATAGTGCTAAATCATGGTGGAGTGTTAGAGATCATGCTATTATCATATCATAGACATAAATCATGAATTTTAGAGGGAAATCATAAGCATATATATCTATCTATCATAAGGGCCTTGAAATTTAAGGAAGACATGCGAGAAGTTGCAAGATTGAAACCCTAAGACATATTTTTCTAGAGAATCAAAGTACCTAGGGGTTTTGACATATCTTGGGACACAAGGATGAAAGGAGGTCCTTGTTTAAGTCCCACGGACCTGGCTTGACGAAGTTTCCCACTAGAACTAGGATCTTGGAGCTCTCGGAGAAGAACCCCAGGCGTTCTTGATCCTTGAGAGGAAGGGAGAAGAACTTTATGGTTGATTTGAGAAGGAATGAGGTATTATTCTACGAAATCTCCTTAAATTGAACCCCTAGGAAAAAAACATCACTTAGGAGTAAGAAGCATATGATTTTACTAGAATACTCTTGGAGTTTCACTTTTTGAAAATAAATCTGCCCGTCAGGTGGTACGACTAAATCTACGTGTGTTACTAAGGTCCAACCATCTGTACCACCTCTCGTGGTTAGGGAATCTTCTTGTTAAACCCCGTAAATTTTTGACACTTAGATGGCCTATTCGCATGTTGGTTAAGAGTCTTAGAATGCCACATATGCTAGAAAAAGGCCCGGGGAAAGATCGGATAAGCGCCACATTGAACCATCGCAAGAGGAGGCTGGGCAAACCCCCTCAGTGATAGCCAATGTGTCACGGAGGGCTCACCTCCGAGATGGCCAACGTGCCACGGAGGTGAGGTTCAGCCCCTACTATATAAAGCCCCCGCTTCGTTTTAATTTTATTTCTTATCATTTCATATCCAGAAAACAGCCAGCAACAGTTAGGGACGAGGGTTTGAAGTGAAATTCCTTCCGATTATGCCGTTAAACGCGGTCCAAACTCAAATTAATCTTGGGTAGTGAATTATTAAGTTGTAGGGAGCATTCCTGCGAAGTTAGTTTCGTGAAATTCGGCCGGCGAACCATCATCCTACCGAGCTAAGGTAAGTGGAATTTATCCAAATTAGTGTCAATATACTCCTATCCCTAAAGTGAGTATTTATCCCTTCTGGACTTCCGAGAAATATCGAGTTTTCGGCTGTTTTTCAATAAGTGAAAGTTTGGGATATATATATATATATTCAAAGTAGTATTTTCTTCCAGAATATTGATGAATTTAGTTCTAATTGCTATGAATGTGAATACAATTGGAAGAAATAGCTGAATATTGGCCGAGTTATGCCAGTTAGCCAAAATGCCGACAACTGAGGTATGTAAAGCCAGTTCCTTCGGCAAGTTAGTAATTCTAGTATAGTAAAATAGAATAAATTCCAGATGGAAGTTCCATAAGCCGAGTATTAAGTATGTTTGTATTATTATGTCATATCCAGAATAAAAGTCAGTAAATAAGCATCAGACAGCAAGATCTTATCCCAGACTCAGTTTAACCCAGTATTAGATTCAGTTTAATTCAGCACGGGTCGTTGAAGGACCAACAAACCATTGTATGGGTCGAGGTAACTGTCGGGCAAATTTTTAATGCTTGTTTCTAAAGGTCATTTTGAGTTTCCTAAAGGGCTTTTTAGGGGATTATACTTAGCCTAAATCCTCATTATTTTCAAACACTGTAGATTGAAGATTCATCCTCTTAAGTCTCCTAAGGTCCTAAGGTTCTTCCTTGTCTCAATGCTCTGGGAACTCAAGTTATTGTCAAGAATTCATCAATTCCAGGTATGTGGGGTTATGAATGGGAGATTTCTTCCACCCTCATGCCCAGTCTCAATTCTATGTTCATGATTTCAATTTCTTCAAGTCGCCAATTAGGTTTTTGATGAATTTCTAGGGCTAGGCCCTTTTTGATGAAAAACTCCATGATCTCTTATGATTTTGATTCCCTCATGATTCTATTTTTGTTTTTTGTTATTATAATTACATGATATCTATGAAAAACTCTCATTATTCTATATTTTAAAGTTATGATGATTTATTCAATTATGAATGATTCCACGAATCTCAAGTTTATGTATCATGGCCGAATTAGCGGCATTATTTTCATTGCTAGTTCACGTATGTCAAGAATTTTTATGAATATTTTTATTTAAACTAGCCCATGAAAAACCTAGTATGTTTCATGATTATTATATAAGGACTATGTGTGTTTGGGGAGTAGTATTTAACACCGAGCAGATGAGGGTTCATGATAACCCAAGTCCCATAACTACGTGCCACCATAGGATGAGGGGTCCTCGCCAATTGAAAGTGTCTCCTGATCTTGGGCAAATTTATATGCCCAAGTGATACTCAAATGTGCCATTTTGTCTTGTTTATCTATCGATGTTTATACATTCTCATGTGATTTGTAATAAAATGTGAATTTATACTAACCAACATGATTAGCATTGTTTTGCAGGAAAAATATAAAGTTATGGAGCTAAGATGCATGTTGGGAGAGATCGGGATTGGACTCGGAAGCTAGCAAGGAAAAAAGCACTTGAAGGCACGAATTAAAGGGGCTCCGCGTTGGAGCCGTGTCACGCTGCCATCGCGGATGCACTCTGCCTGGATGGTGAAATTATGCCTATTTCCAGTGGAGGTGCGCGTTGGGGTCGTGGTACGTTGGCCTAGCCCCGCGTTGCACGCCGTGCCACGTTTGGCCTAAATACCTGGACGTCCAGATTCCAGTAAGGGTTCGCGTTGGCGGCGTGTCACGGAGGCAGTGCTCCGCGATGCACTCCGTGACACGTTGCTTGTTATTCCGGGAAAAATTTCCACTAGTATAAATAGAACACTTAGGTTCATTTTTAATTATTTTGACTTGGTGAAGCAAGAACGTGGGTTACAGGCAGTTGAGGGGACAAAAATCTCAGGGTTTTTCTCTATCTCCTTCTTCTTTATTTCAATTGCTTGTTTGTTTAACACTCATTTAATGATGTTTAATCCATAAATGAGTGGCTAAATCCTCTTCTTGCTGAGGTTAAGAACAATTGTATTGAAATGTAATTATTGATCAATGGGTTTTTCATATTTTCTTCCATGGATGTTCTATTGATTCTTGTTCTTACTGCATTAATGTGTGGCCAACGTTAATGTATATCTAAAAAGTCCAGTTTCACTCGAGAGAGCACGAAATTGGAAAGTTGTGAATTGATAGGATATGATCTTTTCTTAGTTTGGGAAACTTGAGAATTTCTTTACCTTCAGGATAGAGATATACCTGAAAGTCGTATTAGTCAATTAAGGAATCGATTTTGTATGGCTAGAACATGAATTTCGTTTTATCACAGAAATGTTGGTGGAAGGTTCATGATTCTTAAGTTGGGTAAAATACGAGAGTTTTAATCCATAGGCAATAATTCTTGACTAGCAACCAGAGGAAAGATTAACCAATTTGTATCGATAATTTATTTCATTACATGTTCATTTAGCCTCAGCATGCTCATAGTTATAGTTTAGACTCAAATTGTATATTCGTTTTAGACTTAGTATAGAATTAGAAACCAAAATATCAAAATCTTCTTCACATTGTTGTCTGAATTTTTAGAGTTAAAGTTTATTGACACTTGATTAGATTGCTACCTTAGCCAGTCCCTGTGGGATCGATACTTGTTCGACCACGTGCACTTGCGTGTAGTTATATACCCAAATAACACCGAACAAGATTTTGGCGCCGTTGCCGGGCACTGGCAATTGGTAAATTTTTCGTAAGTGTTAGTTTACTATTTCTTCTTAGTGTTGACAACTTGGTGTTAGCTTGTATTTTGTAGATACTAATTTCTGTTGAACACTGGCAAGAGACAAGGAGCTGGTGGACTCATATTTAGAGCCGGAAAGACAATTTCATCTTCAAAGGAGCGCAGCTCTAGAGAAAAAGCTGCAGTTGCTCAAACAAACAATCTTGGAGCAACAACAGAATCCACCTGTTTTACGGGCAATGTTAGTGCCTGAGGAAATGGCAGCTAGGCTGGTTCGCGAGGTGGAAATCCCACATGCTAATAATGTCACATCTATCATCTGCAAACCTGAGCCAGGAGGGAGGTTCAAACTCAAACAAAACATGGTGCAATTGCTGCACACGAGCGGGCAGTTCAGAGGACTCCTTCATGAGGATCCACAGCAACATCTCCAAAAATTTTTGGAGATATGTGACACTTACATCTCCGGTGAAGTGTCATCAGATTATGTCAGGCTTACATTGTTCACATTTTCACTTTTGGGAGAAGCCAAGAGGTGGTTGAAAGCTGAGCCACCTAATTCTATCACTACGTGGGATGATCTTGCAAGGAAATTCTTGATAAGGTTTTTTCCATCCGATAAAACAGTAAGACTTAGAAGTCAAATTCTAAGTTTTAAACAGAGAGAGGGAGAGAATCTGTATCAAGCCTGGGAGAGATTCAAATCTATGTTGCGGGATTGTCCTCATCATCACCAATCCAATGACGTGCTGGTGCATACTTTCATAGAGGGTTTGGAACCCCACACAAAAATCTTGCTAGACTCAGCAGCTGGGGGAATGGCATTGGAGAAAACTTATGAGGAGCTGTATACCTTGTTAAATCATATTTCGTAGGGAAATCCAGAGTGGAATGTGGACTCGTCAAGAGGAGGAACGAGGAAAGCAGCAGGAGTCCTAGAAGTGGATGGTTTACAACTATTGCTACACAGGTAGCTGCTTTAAAGAATCAACTCAACACCCACTTCAGTAACATGAGCATGAACCAGACTCAAGCCCCAGTGAATGTAGTGCAGCAGATTTGGTGTGAAGTGTGCGGGAGTAGTGAACACTCAGCTGAGTGTTGTGGAGCAAATCCGGATTCGGTAAACTTTGTTGGAAATGTACAGAGAAACAACCACCTACAGTATGACAACAACTACAATTCCAACTGGAGGAATCACCCAAATTTCTCTTGGGGTAGCAATAACCATCAAGGGCAAGGTTCGAATCAGGGGGCGCGAAGAACTCAAGGAGGGCAGCAGAACTATCAGTCACAATATAGAAGCAACAATGCACCTCCTCCACCACCATCACCCAACATCGAGGAAATGTTCAAGACAATGATAGCTAACCAAGCTCAATTGCAGGCTGACTACGTGAAATTGGCAGCCGAGGTAAAGAACAATCAGTTAGCTATAAAGGCGCTGGAGTACCAGTTTGGGCAATTTGCTGGAGCCCAAAACACCAGGCCTAGAGGAGGACTTCCTAGCAACACGGATCCCAACCCCAAACAAGTGAATGCAGTGACCACAAGGAGTGGTTTGCAGCTTAAAGAGGTGGAACCAGAAAGACCACCTCAACAATCGGGAGCAGCAGAAATTGAGAGGGAGCAAGGTGATGAGAGGGGGATGAAAAAGGAGGCTAAACCAGAAAGACCACCTCAACAATCGGGAGCAGCAGAAATTGAGAGGGAGCAAGGTGATGAGAGGGGGAAGAAAAAGGAGGCTGAACCAGAAAGACCACCACCCCCGTTCCCTCAACGATTAAAGAAACACAAGGAGGAGGCGTGTTTCAAAAAGTTCATGGAGGTGCTTAAATAGGTACACATTAACTTACCTATTAGTGATGTTTTGCAGGGAGTGCCGAAGTATGCAAAGTATATTAAGGACATCATGGCGAACAAAAGCAGGTTAACTGAGTACGCTACGGTGGCTCTTACGGAGGAGTGCACTTCCCGGATACAAAACAAGTTGCCCACAAAGCTCAAGGACCCTGGGATCTTTACAATACAAATTACAATTGGGCAGAGTATCCGAGCTCGCGGATTATGTGATTTGAGAGCTAGCATTAACTTGATGCCATCATCGGTATTCAAGATGTTGGGTCTAGAGAGTCCTAGACCAACAACAGTGATCTTGCAACTAGCAGATCGTTCCTTGGCAAGACCTGATGGCATTGTGGAGGATGCGCTGGTGCAAGTGGGCTCCCTTATCTTCCCAGTAGATTTCGTTGTGCTGGACTTCGAGCCAGACGCGGAAGTCCCATTTATTTTGGGACGTCCTTTCTTGGCGACCGGGAAAGCGCTTATTGATGTAGCTGCAGGGCAGCTAACCATGCGAGCACACGACAAGGTGGAGGTGTTTGAGGTATACAAGGCCACTAAGCTCCCGGCTGTGTACGACGAACTCTCGGTGATCAACGTGATTAATCAAGCTGATGTTGTCCAGAGCGTTGTGTCACGGGAGTTATTGGGGAAACCACCAGAAAGATGTTAGCATTACTGGGGAGAGGACGGTGGTCGAGAGAAAATGTTCGTCACCCTAGAGGATGACTGAGCCTAATGACGTCGAGCCGCGATGGTAAACCAGGCACTGCAAGGGAGGCAACCCGTGAAATTTTTTTAATATTTTAATAGATTTCGTAGAAAAAAAGGAAAAGAAAAAAAATGAGAAAAATAAAAATATAAAAACAAAAAAAAATTGTAGTTTATGGGAAACCTATAAATTCTAACCAATTTCTTGTTGTGAGATGAATTTCAGGTTGAACGGAGGATAAATGTGCAAGGATTGCAAAGGAAAAATCGAGGTTAGAAAATTAATAAAAAAAAGGCAAAACAGTGAGCCCACGCGATGGCTCCGTGTCACGGAGGAGGGCCTCCGCGTTACCCTCCGTGACACGTTGAAGGTAATTCAAGAATTTTTACAAATCCAGAACACCTGCGCGATGGCTCCGTGTCACGGAGGGCATGCTCCGCGTTACCCTCCGTGACACGTTGCAGTGTATTTCGCGACGGGTCACACCGGGTCGCCGGGTGACCCGCGCGAAATCTTCACTTTTTAACCCCAAATTCCCCTCATTTTTCCTCATTTTTCATCCCCTCGGTGACAAACATCCCAAAAACCCCTTCTCCCTCAACGTGACACGGACCTAGGCACACATTTTCATCAAGTTTTCGTCATTTCATCGAATTCAAGGTATGTTCTTCAACTCTATCTCAATTCTTATTGGATTTTTCGATGTTGAACATGTGATGTGAGCAAAAATTGCCCTAAGTAGAAATTAACCTTAAATTCAATTGAGTTATTGTTGATTGACGTTCGTAGTATCATTGTGATTGCATGAACTCGATAATTACATAGCTTGATCGAATTTTTGTAAAATCTTAGCTAGGGATTGAATTTGAATATGAAAAGGGAAAATTTAATTGACATTTGAAATTCTTGTTGGGTTGTGTATGTTGGGTGAGATGAGTTGGTTGTGCTAACTTTTAATATGGTAAAAGACTTACGGATTCTCTAGGTAACGAAATTGTGAGATGCAAGAAATGGGTGAATTGTATAGGTTCATGTAGATAAATTTTCTTTTTCTTTGTTTCTCCTTGATAAGTGCTATGTGATGAAATGTTATCGATGGTAATGTTGTGGTTAGCTGTACGAAGTCTGAGTAGTACATAGAATTTATACCGTCGAATTCTCTGAATGCACTAGGCATATTTGTTATGTTTTGTTGTTTGTTTTTTAATTAGAAATAAGTATGATCTTGCCGTAATGTTGTGATTGTGGCTAAAGACTAAGTGTGGGGTGGCCTAGCTTGACCCAACCTTAGTCAAAGCTAATTTTAATCGGAATAATGTTGGGACTGTCTTTTTGGTTTTTACAGAAACAACGGCAAGCAGGCAAGAAAAAGGGAAGGGCACATTAACATCAGGCGCCGGAAGGAAAAGAATTAGACTGGGAACAGCAGTCCCAGCAGCACCAGCTATTCCACGCGGACAACGCCGTCAATACGGAACCAGATGGGTGACAGAGGAGGGGAAGAAATGGTACGCCAAGCATAAGGAAAGCAAATACTTCCCCGAAAAACACATTGCTAGGGAACCGTTGGCACAGGAGTTCCCTAGGATTGTCCACAGAATTGAGGCAGCCGGGCTGAACTTCATCTTTGAAGAGCCCAAGGAGTGCAACCTACACCTGATTCGGGAATTCTACGCCAACTGGAACCCAACACTCACAAGTCACACTATCAAGATAAGGGGGCAGCTAGTCACTTTTGAGCCTCATCACCTTAATGCCATCTTGGGGGTGTGGGACACAAATGCCCATGTTCTTCGGCAGCTGAACATCACTCCACCATACGCGGATATCAGACGCACTTTGTGTGGAGCTATTCTACAGCCCGGTGGAGCAGGCATAAGGAGAGGCGCTACCATCATACTTTGCCCTACTCACAGATGAACAGGGAAGCCAGGATATGGCTTAAGATTATTTGTTCCTGCTTGATCCCGAGGGTGCATATGACAGATGTCATCCGGGATCGTGTGTGATTGGTATACACCTTGATGAAAGGGCTGGAGATCAACGTTGGGGCGGTGATCATCTCCGCCATGAAGAGAGCTTGTTTGCATCAAGGGCAAAGGTACGAGTTTGGTTGATTACTGACCACGTTCCTGAGGGGCCTAGATGTTGAGGAGGAGGCCCTTGACTACATCCCGCAGATGGAGAGGCAGGCCTTAGATGTCACCAAAACTAAGGCACCCGACACCACTCACGGGCCAGTTCTCACATTAGCCGAGCGACATGCTCGAGATGATCAGTACATGGATCGCATGTTTGGGATACAGATGCTCCAGCTGCGTATAGGCGGGAGACCGGCAACAGAAGATGAGCTATGGCAGCTCGAGCTAGACTACCCTTTTGGCAAAAATGCTAGGGCCGAGTGGGGCCAGATTTTGTAGAGCCCACTGATGATGATATCCCCACAGATGAGAAGACACATCCTGATGACTCTGATGTGGAGTCTGATGATGACGACGGGGGCGATTCAGTCATAGGAGATGAGGCAGCGACACCTGACGAAGAAGTGGAATACTTTGATTGATCAGGGAGTTTCACCACCTACTTTCGTACTATGCTAAATTTTGTGAACACTGGGGACAATTTTCGATTTAAGTGTGGGGTGGGAGTAGTTAGGTGTCGATTGCTGTTGTTATTATTAATGTCTCTGTTCTGTTGTTGTGCTTTGATAAACTTGTGACCCTGTGATTTTTGTGTATGTCTGTATTGTAATTAAGGTGAAGCTGTTGTGTGCTGTTGAATGTTGTTAGCTGGTTTTGTACATATTTTTGTTTTATCGAAATGATTGATATTTTTAAAATTTTTCATGAATTTTTAAATTTCTGGGTTTCTCGGCGTTTGTTTTCAGTTCTTTTACTGAGAATAGTCCCATTGAATCAAAGTCGTAGTTAGTGACCGTTCCCTATGATGGATGGATGACGACCGTCTTAAGCGAAATGTAGTCGTTAGGAGTAGATTTCTTTTGTTCATTGTATCTTTTAGTTTTGTTTTTTTCTTTTATTGGTTGGTATCCCAAAACCTGTCGTTACTTTATGGTTGCGACATTCTGATTGCGTGTTGTACATGATATTTGAAATACAAAGGTGATTCGTATGAAAGCATGCAACTTTGTAAATATGTTGAGATGCCTAGGCCATAGAGTTTGACTCAGTGTGATTGAGGCTTAATGTTGAATTCTTGTAATTAGATGATTAAAGAGTCTGTGAATATATCTTGAGTTGAGCATGTGAAATGAGTGTATAGTGAGGTTTCGTTACTTCCATGCTATTGTGAAGTGTCTAGAACTTTCCTGGTGTGTGTGCGAAATGAAATGAAGGATGTGTATTGTAGGAAAGGATGTAGGCATTTCTTTGCTTTAACCGAAAGTTTTTTTTTTTCCATTATCGTACCCACCTTGAATGTACATCCTAGTTAGCCCATTGAGCCTTTAGCCTATTATTTTTCTTTTGTCAAAAAGGTGTAAACCGAGCTTAACCCCTTCTTTTCATTATCCGTGAATTTGATCCAAAACTCTTAAGCGCTCAAGAAAAGAAAATAATTTTCCCACAGTGTCAAGGAGTGAGAATGGTGAAAAGAAAAGAAAAAGCAGAGTGATGAAAGGAAAGAAAAGGTTGATGTGCACTCGTTATAAATTGAATATAATGAAGATGTATAAATAATCTTTGTTATTGAGTCAAGTGTGCTTAAAGATATGGGGTCAAAAATAAAGACAGAATCCAAGAATGGGAGGATGAAGGAAGAAACAATGCCCATAAGGTTGATGGGATGTATTGAAAAAGTGCTTAAGGATGCTAGTTGTTATTATTGGTTAGCCCAGTATTTACTAGTTCCGTAGCTTACATTCAACCCATTAAGTCCTACGTGATCTTACAACACACGTCCTTATATTAGTTGAGTAATACACTAAAGGGAAGCCTATGGTTCATTACATGATGCATGTGAATTCTTTTGGGAGAGAGAGTGAAATTGTGTTTATATGCCCCTGCATGTAATTTCTTTGAGTTCATTTAATTAAAAAGGGGGAAAAATTCTCTTGTGTTGTGAGGGCACATGCTTGACGAGAGATTAAATTTTGCGTTGGATATCTTGATCAGCTGAATTGCATGAGTTTGCCGACATCGAGAGTCGATTCTTGAGTCTAGGAGGTCTTAATGTGTTGAAGGTCATTGTATTGATAAGACTATGCATGTTTTCTTGATGATTTACTGTATTAAATAATCGGTATAACCGTAGCTTGAATTGTCGAGCTAAAGTAGCCAGGATGGGGTGTCAATTGCATGAGGTGTAAGATTATTGTTCGGGGACGAACAAGGATTTATGTGTGGGGTAAGTGATCTTGGGAAAATATATATAACCAAATGATACTCAAATGTGTCATTTTGCCTTGTTTATCTATTGATGTTTATACATTCTCATGTGATTTGTAATAAAATGTGAATTTATACTAACCAACATGATTAGCGTTGTTTTGCTGGAAAAATATAAAGTTATGGAGCTAAGATGCATGTTGGGAGAGATCAGGATTGGACTCGGAAGCTAGCAAGAAAAAAAAGCACTTGAAGGCACGAATTAAAGGGGCTCCGCGATGGAGCCGTGTCACGCTGCCATCGCGGATGCACTCTGCCTTGATGGTGAAATTATGCCTATTTCCAGTGGAGGTGCGCATTGGGGCCGTGGCACGTTGGCCTAGCCCCGCGTTGCACGTCGTGCCACGTTGGGCCTAAATACCTGGACGTCTGGATTCAAGTAAGGGTTCGTGTTGGCAACGTGTCACGGAGGCAGTGCTCCGCGATACACATCGTGACACGTTGCTTGTTATTCTGGGAAAAATTCCCACTAGTACAAATAGAACACTTAGGTTCATTTTTAATTATTCTGACTTGGTGGAGCAAGAACATGGGTTACAGGCAGTTGAGGGGACGAAAATATCAGGGTTTTTCTCTATCTCCTTCTTCTTTATTTCAATTGCTTGTATGATTAACACTCATTTAACGATGTTTAATCCACAAATGAGTGGCTAAATCCTCTTCTTGCTGAGGTTAAGAACAATTGTATTGAAATGTAATTATTGATCAATGGGTTTTTCATCTTTTTTTCCATGGTTGTTCTATTGATTCTTGTTCTTACTGCATTAATGTGTGGCCAACGTTAATGTATATCTAAAAAGTCCGGTTTCACTCGAGAGAGCACGAAATTGGAAAGTTGTGAATTGATAGGATATGATCTTTTCTTAGTTTGGGAAAACTGAGAATTGATTTATCTTCAGGATAGAGATATACCTGAAAGTCATATTAGTCAATTAAGGAATCGATTTTGTATGTCTAGAACTTGAATTTTGTTTTATCACAGAAATGTAGGTGGAAGGTTCATGATTCTTAAGTTGGGTTAAATACAAGAGTTTTAATCCATAGGCAATAATTCTTGACTAGCAACCGGAGGAAAGATTAACCAATTTGTATCGGTAATTTATTTCTTTACATGTTCATTTAGCCTCAGCATGCTCATACTTATAGTTCAGACTCAAATTGTATATTCGTTTTAGACTTAGTATAGAATTAGAAACCAAAATATCAAACTCTTCTTCACATTGTTGTCTGCATTTTTAGAGTTAAAGTTTATTGACACTTGATTAGATTGCTATCTTAGCCAGTCCATGTGGGATCGATACTTGGCTTGCTTGAGCCACTTTACTACTTGTTCGACCACGTGCACTTGCGTGTAGTTATATACCCAAATAACACCAAACATCTCCCTTCCCCCTAGAGTAAGAAGTCCTCGCTAGTTAAGTGTATCTTCCTTACTCTACTAAGCTTATGAGTGATATCACGCCTTAATAGTTCTTACCCTTGGCAGTATATGAACAAAACTCTTGGTTAGGGTTACAAGCTGGACTCCATGATGCTCACATGGAGTATGTCGATTATAAGAATCTCCCATTGTTCCTCGTGGTTTATGATGTCCATGTTCCTGATTTATGTATCATGCTTTATAGTATTTTTCACCCATTGATCTATTTATGAGTTTTACTTATGATTCTAAACCTATTAAGCATTATGATTTACTTTTAAAATGTGTGGTCATTATACTTCAATTTATGATGAACAACTCATGTTTACTACTATCAAAATAATGTTTTACAGTATGTTGTTATTACCGACATGTTTTATTTCTCTTACATACTCAATATATTCAAAGTACTGATTGCATACTTTTGCGCTATATAATCTCATGATATAGGTTCGGGTAATCAGTCTCTTCCCCGTAGTTAGATTCGCTCTTGCTTCAATTCAGACCATTCCTAGCCTTGGGTGAGTCCTCATCATCCAAGGATATTAGTTTAGCCTTATGTTTGCTTTTATGTCTTTCAGTTTGAGACTTAGTCGAGCTAGTTGGGGGCTTTTCCCAACAACTTATCTTATGACTAGAGGCTTTTCAGATATTTATATATCGATTCTCAGCATTTTTAACTTGTAATCCTGTACACGGTGTTGACTTGTAGTATAGTTCACGTTCTATGATATTTTAGACTTCCGCTCATGCCTTGAGTTATGATTCATGCCTTATTCCACTTAATGTATGCTTATGCTTATATTATACATGTACCATGGGTTAGCTTTGAGTCATTTATAGTTTTAGGTCTCGTGTCGTGTCTGAGGTCCATGCTCGAATTGTTACGTAAACGCATCCATAAAATTGTCCCATAATGTAGGGATTGCATCTTTCCCTCGGGTTACTTCCCATTGCTCGTACCAAGTAATAGCTACATCATTTTGCTAACAGGAGGCAAATTCAACTGTCTCTGTATTACTAGTATACATGACCAGTAAAATCCTCTACACCTCATCAGTATAATTTTAAGCATCATCCTCTATCTTGGAACCTATAAAAACTGATGGATTCATCTTGAGGAACTCCCCAATTCTCTATGTAGCTAAGCCTTGATGAGATCCCATACTCTGCAACAATGTACCTTGATGCTGAGATTGTGCTGCAACTGATTGGGTAAGCATCTGAATAGCTCCCGTCATTTCTGCATCTATCGTACTAGGGGTTGGAGCATATGATATAGGGTTCCTCATAGGACCCTGTATTGGCGGTGGAGAAGTCCGAGTGGTCTTGCTTGTTGAATGACCTTAAGCTCATCTAAACTCCCTGAGGTTCACTGTAGTGTGCCTCATTGGTGGCATTAGCCCTTTGGCTTGAGGCTGTGTTTTTCTTAGCAGGCATTTTCTCTAAGAAATGAAATAAAGCAAACGTTAGAATAGTCACTTGGAGTTCAAGTCCATAGCACATTCTAGAGTAGGAAAGAAGAGTAATATTCTTATTTGGCTCGTAGCTTATAAATTATAAATGTTGCATGCTTCACACTGATAAGTCAGACTATACTAGACACAACTTCATGGACTCCTTAAGACACTTGAACCTAGTGCACTAATACCAAGTTTGTCACGCCCCGACCCTTGGCCAAGGCATGACAGGTACTTAATGCCATTGCTAACCCGAACAAACCACATAACCTAGCGTCAATGAAGAGCATACGTCTAACATAATCAGAATATATATAGACCTAAGATTTAAAATCAAAATACTGAATTTATAAAGAAGACTCTCCAAGTTTAAATAACATGAGAAATTATCTATAAAGCTTCTATCCTAAATGGAATAACTGTTTTATGATGACAAGGCACCCTGCATACCTCTGAATCAACATATAGTAAATATGAATAAAAGACTAAACCTAAAATAAGTGGTGCCACCAATAGCTAAATGAACCAGAACCCTAGCATGCAGCTTGATCATCAGTATGAGCAACTAAATCTGCATTATAAAACAATGCAGTACCCCCAGCAAAAGGGACGTAAGTATATAGGATCTTACAATACGTATAATGGATAAATGAAACATAACAAAGCTAAAAATATAAAGGACCACTGAGATATAAACACAGTATGAAGGAAACCAATAATATGAAATCATTAGGTTGACCTTTTAAAATTATGTTTTCATCATCATTCATTAATTTCATTGTGGGAGGTTCTTATTTTAACTGACACAAACCACACGTATACATGGAGTCTGATCTCTGTCTGATCAGCTATGTTATCTCATACCTTGTCGGGGTATGAGACATATCTATTGCGGTTTTCTAGCAAAGATCCGTGACAGCCCATACCAGGGACACATAAGGAGTCTCCTGAACCAATCAAAATCATTCATAAACTACGTTGGCATACGTAGATTTAGGTAGAAAGCCTTCTATTTTAATAATAGTACTCCTCTTTTAATTACATAGTGTGATTGCTCGAAAAGATAATTAAGCAACCAAGTTTATCATCATAAGTTATCAGCGTATCATAAACATAGTTTATCATTGTCATAAGACCATTACATTCATAAGTCGTTATATCATAATCATTATTCATAAAAATCATAGAAACCTCTATTTTAGCAAAAATATCATAATTCATAATATCATTGAAACTTCTCTTGCAGAGGAAAATCATAAATCATAAAGTTTGACTTTTTTCAGCAAAAGAATTCATAAAACTCATAGAAAATTAAAAATAACCATAAGAAACACATAGGAACTCGTGGAGTTTTAAAATCATTCATCATACACATAACATTCTTGAACTTAACTCTAACAACTCAAGAAGAAGGGTTTTATGTGAAAATTCCATAAAACATAGTGTGGGGAATAAACCAAGGTGTTCGCACACATAAGATAGCCTTACATACTCATTCTTGCCCTCACAACTATCACCAAGAAGAAACAACCCCTTTATAATACCTATCCATAAGAATTATATGATTAAGAACTACAATCAATATCTTAACTATGAAATTTAAGTGCTAGAGGCATTACATTGAATATCCGGAGGGCATATAAAATTTGAGCCTCCTATGGATGGGGTGTACTAACATCCTCCTCCTCCTACATCCCTTTAACAACATGCATAACCATAATAAGTCCAATAAAATTATCCACATCCATCTTTAACACCAAAACAGTCCCACAAATCCTAACCTTAGGTAATCACATGAACTTATGGCTTCATAGCACCATCCCATTAGTCCCGACCTTAGAACATCCCCAAGAGATAGAAAATAATACTCATGCAAGGTGTTGGTACAGTCATTTATCATGGAGGAAGGAGGAGTGCTCAAGATTCTATGTCTTGAAGCTCAAAAGTTGTTCTTTTGACCTTGCTAGAGGAGAGAGATAGAGAGAATTTGATGTCAAAAATCATTAGAAAGGTCGTGGTTTGATGTTGTAAGATCATAGGAGATTTCTCTATACCTAGAACCATTTTGGAGAGAATTTGGGGCTATTGTGGTGGAGTTGGGGTGAAGAAATAAGGAAGTAAATTCGAAATTACATTTAAAAAGAGGTTGAAAATCATATTAACAGCCAATAATTTGCAATTATTGGACCTCACATTCAAGGTACGGGTCACATCTTAAAGTATATTTTGACCCCTTACAGGCAAGTCACTACTTAGAGACTTCCAACCAAGATCTGCCAGGGACGGACCACACTTTCAAGATGCATCCGTTTGTTGGTTTGTACTTCATAGCTACTTGGAAGTGCCTTGGTAAATTGCCCATAGCATTTTACTCCGAACTCTGATTGATGAATAGTTGAATGTGTGTCACAACCCAAGTCTACACCCTAGACGCAACATGGTACTTAGGGCCACAAGTGACCCAAAGCTAACCCATGGAATAACATACTACTAAAAATCTAGATACTATATGAAGTGTATAAGTGAAAGCTTGAAAACATAACTGAACAAAATACTATTAAGCAATACATTACATCTGATAACACACTGAGTTACTAACTTTGTCTGAAAGACAACTATGAAATAGTTGAGTTGTTGGGACAAGACCCCAGCTAACTCTAAAGTTTGAATTCAAGAAAATAAAACTTAAATGGAAGTGAATCTCTCATCCTCAGAAGATGGGGACTCACCACGGAATTATGCTGAATGTCACCGGAGAAGGACTACTGACGGTGCTTAGATTGAGAACCAGCGCATGTATCATGAGACGATACAACATAGAAAATATGCATCAGTACTTTGAATGTACTGAGTATGAGGAATATGAAATAAACATACAAGTACTAAAAATCTATTAGTTGAACTGAAAAAGAACATACAAAGACCATAACAAGATTCATAAATACTGCAAACACCAAAGATGTCTGAAGGTCATAAGCATATCCTGAAATATGGAGGACTAGACTGAGCTGGAGACTGAGACTATATCTAACTATATTGTATTATCCTATGCTATATTGTGGGAGAGACTATAACTGACATATAACCACATGAGTTAGATGTGGAGTTCGATGTACACTCCTCATCGGAGAAGGTCCACTATACCTTGCTAGAGTATAGTAGCTGAGCTGGGTGATCACTGTCCGATGCATATTTAGGCTAGTAACCTACGGTGGCAACGTAATTCTAGGAACCTTGGTGCACCAAATCCCCCTACCCCCACCCGCTCGGTGCTAATTTCTACTCCCACTGGAAATTCTAATTTTGACTAACTAGGCTGATAGTTCGAAACTTATGTCCTTAGACTTATATCATAACGACTTATCTAGAACCGTTTTGAGAGTCTAGAGGACCTGATAACTGAAACATAGGTGTTCTAAGACTTGTCAGAGCTGCTTTATCTTAAAGCGTCCTAACTGTCTAAAGAATAATATGAGGACTTATATTTAAGACTATGGAGTTTTACATAACTCCTCAAAACATTGACTATAGTCGAACTGATCAGTTGACATTTCTGTAGGATACTAAGAATTCTAAGTACCGACCAAACAAGCGAAACACTAATTTCTGATCACATATCTATACTATCATGGTGATCTAAAAAAAGACTATTAGAATCAAGAAATTCATATCTAGACTTCCAATTATGCAACATTCATTCAAACCACATTTAAGGATTAGCGCAAAAACACATATTCAAGAAAATATATATTTATATGAATTAAATCCTGTAGAAGTCTTCAAGAATAACAAGAATTATAGAAAGAAGGAAATTTCCTACTCTAATAGAAGAACAACCCTAGTTTCTATATTTCATAGGGCTAGAACTGATAAAGTTTTCTGTAAGAAGTTTTAGGGCACAAGAGAAGAGAAATTTCCTTGTTTAAATTCCAAATACATGGAGTAGAAATTTCCCTAAGAAACTTTCTAGAAAGCTTGAGAATAATGGAAGCCCTAGTCTTGCTCTGGAGAACCATCTGAGTTCTTCATACTGTTTCTAGGTGTTTGAGGGAGAATTAGAAAACAACTGGTTAATCCTTTCTAAATTCCCTTCTAAATTAACCCCAAATGACATGGCTTAGGCATTAACTTAATAGGAATTTACAAAAGTGACCCTGGAAACTGCTTTAAAATTTCTACCCGATAGCTGGTATGACTCAACCTACGGGTCGTACCATAATTCTACGATCCATACTACCTCTCGTGGTTAGGAACTCTGCTTCAACCCATTTCTTTGAATTTTTCCATGAATGCTTACTACAACTTGTACCAACATCCCATGAGTCTTACTACGACCCATAGCTTACTTCTGAGACTTCCTCTGATCTCTCTCATGACTCATCCCACTGGTTATAACACTGTACCATGAGTCACACCATGACTCGTGGTTACCTGGGATTTGCTTTACCATTTCTCTTAATTATTCCACAACTAGTTAGTACAGTCTGTACCAGGATAGTATGATTCATAACATGGAGTTGTGGTTTCTCCAATCTCATTCACTATACTTCTCCATCCTCTTGTTACGAGTGTAGGTACGATCAGTACCTCAATTGTACGAGGTTTACTGTTACTTGTACTGAAATCCTTTTCTCAATTTTCTGTAGGATGAAGTTTTAGATCTAAAGGCTAGTCTTTGGATGTTCTGGGTGATAAAATATCCTCCTCGCATGGAGACTAAGTAAGCTGGAATGATATGAAAAAAGATGTGATCCCAAGATGGGAAACTATAAAGTGATTACTGAGGGAGTAGTTGAGTACAATCTCAAAGAGACACACTAACTAAACATATGCAACTAGGGTGCCACACTAAATATGAAAGGAACTGAAGGGTACTGAACTGAATGGAGTAATAAGGAGAATTAGTACCTGATGCTGAAACTGAGCTGGAAGGAAATAAATGAGGGTATTCTGCCATCATGTCTACTTTTTCTTCCCATGTAGCTCCCTCAACTTGCTAGTTCCTCCACAAGACCTTTACTGAAGCAACCTCCTCGTTTCTCAAATTACAAGCCTGGCGGTCTAGGATCTAAACTCGAACTTCTTCGTAAGAAAGGTTGCTTTTACACGCACACTCTCTAGAGGCACTACTGAGGTTGGGTCACTGATGCATTTATTAAACATAGACATATGGAAGCCTGGGGTGCACCGATGCTAACTCCACAAGCAACTCAAGCTCATAAGACACATTGCCAATGTGCCTCAACATTCTATAAGGGTCGCTATATCTGGGACTGAGCTTTCCTTTCTTCCCGAATCTCATCACCCATTTCGTGGGTGATATTTTCATTTATACCCAATCATCAACAGAAAGCTCCAACTCCCTTCTCCTCATATACGTACATGATTTCTGACGGCTTTAAGATGTTCTCAGCCATTCTCTAATAATTTACACCTTTTACATGTCCTTATGGACTAAATTTGGACCTATCAAGGTAGTTTCACCAACTTTAAGCCACTCTATAAGAGATATGCACCTTCTACTATATAATGCATCGAATGGGGCCATCTGAATATTAGAAAGGTAACTGCTCTTGTATGCAAACTTGATGAGAGGTAGGTAACAATTCCAACTGCCCTTGAAATCGATCACACACATCCTCAACATATCTTATAGAGTCTGGATAGTCCGCTCGTCTTGGCCTTCTATCCGAGGGTGAAAAGCTGTGTTGAGCTTAACCTGAGTACCGAGCCCTTTCTAGAATTACATGTGGAAATGCGAGGTCAATTGAGTACCCCAATTTGAGATGATAGACAATGGAACTCCATGTAGTCTAACTAACTCTCGGATGTATAGCCTAGAATAATTTTCTGTTGAATATGTAATCTTAACTAGTAGGAGATGTGCTGACTTAGTCATCCCTTCCATGACCACCAAAATAGAGTCGTGCTATTGGCGAGTGCGAGGTAATCTTTTGATGAAGTCCATGTTCACTTCTTTCCACTTCCAAGTAGGAATACTTATATCCTGAGCCATACCCCTAGGTCTCTGATATTCAACCTTGATCTATTGGCAAGTTGGACACTTAGCCACAAATTCTGCAATGTCCTTCTTCATGCCATTCCACCAGTAGATTTCCCATAAGTCGTGGTACATCTTTGTGGCACCTGGGTGGATAGAGTATCTAGTATCATGGGATTCCAGTAGTATCTGATGCCTCAAAAATCTGGAACACATAATCTTCCATGGTAACAGAGCACACCATCTCCCTCTTTTGAGAATGCTTCCACCTCTTTTCTTAGAACTGCCTTTTCCAAATTGAGTAGGATAGGGTATTTATCTTGTTTTGACTTAACCTCTACCACTAGTGAGGATTCTGACCCACTCTGGTTTACAACTCCACCATGCACTGAATCAACTAATTGTACTCCTAAACAAGCTAATTCATCGATATTTCTTTCCAGCTCCTTTATACTTTCTTCGGCATGAGCAACATTTCCCATAGACATCCTGCTGAGGGCATCAACAAACACATTGGGCTTGCCTGGATGATATAGCACAGTCATGTCATAATCCTTCAATAGTTCTTGTTGTCTACTCAGAAGAAGATTCAAATCCTTTTTACTAAACACGTACTGCAGACTTTTGTGATCTATGAAGATATCTACATGAACTTTATACAGATAATGTCTCCAAATTATTAAGGCAAACACTACTGCCGTTAATACAAGATCGTGAGTCGGATAGTTCTGAACATAGACCTTGAGCTGTCTAGAAGCATAAGCTATGACTTTACAATGTTGCATCAAAACACAACCCAAGAAACTTCTGGAGGTATCAAAGTAGATCATGAACCCGTCTGAACTTTTTGGCAGAATCAAAACTCGGGCTGTAGTTTGTCGAGTCTTCAAATCCTGAAAACTGTTCTCACATTCATCAGACCACTGAAACTTCACCTTCTTCTGAGTCAATTTTTTCAAAGGAGAGGCAATGGAGGAGAATCCTTCAACAAACCCTTTGTAATGCCCCACTAGACCTAAGAAACTCCTGATGTCTGTCGGAGAGATGGGTCTTTATCAGTACCTAACTGTTGCTATCTTCTGAGGATCCACCTGAACACTCTCTATGGAGACCACGTGTCCGAGTATGGAAACTAATCGTAGCTAGAATTTTAACTTGCTGAATTTTGTGCATAATTGACGGTCCTTTAGAGTCTGCAAAACTATTCATAGATGGTTCGCATGCTCCTCCTCTGTTCTGGATCAACCAGAATATCATCTATAAAGATAATGACGAACATGTCCAGGTACGGCTTGAACACCCTATTCGTCTAGTCTATACCCTTGACCCTACCAAAGTGGTAGATATACCCTTTTGAGATCATTTTCTTTGCCTTAAGGTAGGAAATAAACTGACACTTAGCAACTGATATACCACCCTTCCACTCTAAGACTTGTTCATTAGGAAATTGGAATTTAACGACCCTGGTTCTACAACCAACTGAGACATAACAAGAATGTAACCAATCCATGACAAGAATTAGATCAAAGTCGACCATGTCTAGCTCTACCAGATCAACTGGGATAACTTTATCCAACACTGAGACTGAACAATTTCTATATTCCCGGCTGTCTCAAACTGACTCACCAACCGCAGTAGAGAAAGAGAATGGTTTAGAGTATATTTCTGGACTAATATCTAGAACGACTATAATATAAGGAGTCATGTAGGATAGTGTGGCTACTGGATGTAGGAAAGAATATAAATCAATACGGAAAAGGTGCAAGATACCCATAAGCACATCCGGTGAGTTCTCCTGATCCTGCTTGGAAGATAAAGCGTAAAAATGATTTTGGTTCTGACCACTACCTGTGCTGGAAGTGGTGCTCTACTGAGTTGGGTGACCTGCTGGAGATGCTGAGGTAGTAGATTGAGCCTTTCCTCGTCATGTTGATGGGAAATCTCTCAACTTATGACCTAGCTGACCACAACCAAAACAACTCTCTTTTCCCAAACAGCACTCCCCTAGTTTATTCTTGCCACACTTATGACAGGCTAGAAACATGCGACTACTAGACACATAGCTCTGGTATTGGGAGCCTGATGCTCCACTCCTTCAGACAATGTAGGACAAAAAGAAGAGGCACTGGCTTATGAGGGTGCTTGAGGTCTCTACTACTGATGCGGGCGACTACTACTGCCTGACCTCTGCTGGCCATACTCTAATTGGCCTATCTTTTCCCGCTTGTTCTCTCTATCAATCTCCTTCAAGTTCTCTACCTCTATCTGTTGTGCATGGAAAATGAGACTAGAGAGATCGATGTCTTTGATAAGCATCGTGGTCCTGCATTTTTTAAGCACCAAATTAAAAACTCTTTTAACGAACTTGAGCATACGAGCCCTCGATTCAGCAACCATTTTAGAGCATAGCTCGACCACTAAGTGAACTTCAATGCATACTCCTCCACTGTCATTTCGTTCTACCTCAAGTTCATGAATTTGGCAGCCTTAGCTTCACTCAATTTCTGAGGAAAGAATCTGTCAAGGAACACCGTAACAAACTCGTCACACTCTACTAGACCTACTCTATTCGGTCTCCCTTCCTTTCACTGTTTGCACCAAATCCAGGCCCACCCCTTTCAATTGGTAGGCAGCCAAATTAGAACTTTCTGTAGATGCAACAACCATGATTTTGGTGATCTTTTGCTCCTTGTCCTTGAGCTCCAATGGGTCCTCTTCAATTTTAGACCCGTGAAAATCTAGGGGACTCATTCGCATGAAATCTCATACCCTGACCTCAACTGCAGACCCATTTGTATTCACTGGCACCATGACCTGCTGCTTGACAAATTAGTCATCTCTTGTGCCAGCATCTAGATGGCGGCCCAAAATTCTGCGTGGGGCACCTGGTAGTCCTGAAAAGCTGCAGGAGTTACTAGGGTTGGATGGTTAACATTCTCAATCCTTCTATCATTTCCACTCTGGAGAGGCATTATTATCTAAAAAGAGTGGAACACGAGTTAGGAGGATGTATAAGAGTTTAAAGCTCTATGCATGATAAGAAGTATGAATAAAAGAGAATTTTCCTAGAAATGCCTCGTAGCCTCCTCCTTATAAGTACAATGCACTTCACACCCATGAAAAGGACTCTACTTGATGCATTTTTCAGACATCCTAGGGCACTCTAAACCTAGGCTCTGATCTAATTTTATCACAAGCTGAGTCTACATACTGGACGCGACTTGGTACTTAGGGCCACAAGTGACCCCAAGCTAATCCATGGCATAACATACTACTGAAAAAATCTAGATATTGTATGAAGTCTATAAGCGGAAGCGTGAAAACATAATTGAACAAAATAATACTAAGCAATACATTACATCTGATAACACACTGAGTTACAAATCTATCTGAAAGCCAAATAAGAAATTGTTGAGTTGCTCAGACAAGTCCCCAGCTACCTCTAATGTCTGAATTCAAGAAAATAAAACTGAAATGGAATCTAAGCTCTTGCTTCAGAAGATGAGGACTCACCACTAAATTCTACTGAATGTAACCTGAGAAGGACTAATGACGGTGCTGAGACTGAGAACCTACACTTGTATCATGAGACGATACAACATAGAAAAAAAGTATTAGTACTTTGAATGTACTAAGTATGAGGAATATGAAATAAACATATAAGTACTAAAAATAAGTAAGTTGAACAGGAAAATAACATACAAAGACCATAACAAGAATCATAAATACTGCAAAAACCAAAGTTGTCTGAAGGTCATAAGCATATCCTAAAATCTGGAGGACTTGATTGAGCTAGATACTGAGACTATACTAGGATATACTTTACTATCATGTGCTATATTGTGGGAGAGACATAACCAACATGTAACCATATGAACTAGATTTGGAGTCCGATGTATACTCCTCATTGGACAAGGCCCACTATAGCTTGCCAAAGTATAGTAGCTATGTTGGGTGATCACTGTCTCATGCCCATTCGGGCTAGTAACCTACGGTGGCAACGTAATTCTAGGAACCTGGGTGCGCTAAAACCTGGCCTGTGCGGTGTTAAGCTGTAGTCCCACTGGAAATCCTAATTTTGACTAACTAGGTTAATAGCTCAGAGATTATGTCCTAAGATTTAAATCAGAACTACTTATCTGTTATACACTGGAACTCCAGAGATCGGACCCGGGAGTTGAAATGAGGAAAATGTAAGAGTGATGTTGCAGACCTAGGATGAGTCGTTGGATGACTCATAAGGATAGAACACGAGTCGTCAGGTGACTCATGGGAAGGCCAGTAAGGTGTATGGGTAGCTTGAAGAAAAGGGTCCCCACGCGCGTGGCAACGTCTCATTGTTAGACCCCACGAGTCGTTAGGTCAACCGTGGAGTGATTGAGAAGGAAAAGAGAAGAAGTTAAAATAGTGTACTCAATGACTGGTGACCACGAGTCCTGGAAACCCTAACGAGTCGTTATGTTAGCCGTTACAAGTCCGGGAGATCAGACAAGTAGTGTACTTGACGAGCTAGATGATGAGTCATTGCCTTGGACCACGAGTCATTAGGTTGTCCGTTAGGACAACCTAGTAGTAATTTCCTGTGAATTTAGTAAGGGCCTTTTCATAATTCCTAAGTTCTTAAGGCCTATACTACGTCATTTAAGGCTCGTTTTAGTGGGTTTTAAGAGGGGAAAACCTATTCTAAGATTATTCCTTCCATGCTTGCAAGCTTGAGAGGTTGAAGAGGTGCTTTAGAGCAATTCTCCAAGGTTTTCATTCAAAGCATTCATGGGATATCGGAGGAGTGGTAGAGTCAATCCCTTCCAGGTATATAGGGTTATGAGTGGGTGGCTTCTTCCACACCCATGCCCAATTTCTATCAAAATATGAGAATTTCCTATGATCAAGTACGGGGTTTCCACCCAAATGCATGAATCTTCAATTTCTTTACATGGGTATGCACTGATTATGATTTTATTATGAAATTGTGAAGCACGGGCTGATTTTATAATGATTCCAACTAAAAACAAAAATTATTTTTCTAGCCTTATGAATGTCGAAGCCCATTGATGATATGATTTTTAAAAGTGAGATTTGTCAAGCAAATGTGAAAATAATGAGATATCATGATAAAAAGCATGATTTGAATCTACCCATGTCTATAATTATGTTTTCGATAAGAATTGTGTATTTCTAAGTATGTTAAAGCTTTGGCCTCCACATGTTAAGTTTAAATGATGATTCTACCGAGCAAAGCTTACCACATTGTTTTTGAGCGAAGCCTCCTAAATTTTATATTCTAGCTTGTGGTATGCTTTGAATTAAGTCTTCCCATGCATAACTTACCACATGATCTTTGGAGAAAAGGCTCCCATGTACGTTTTCAGCTTATGGTATGTTTTGAACTAAAGCTTCACATATGCATGATTTCGTATTTGAGATGTAAATGATCATTGAGCTTCGTCCATGGACGATGTTGAGCTTTTTTATATACAATGTAGAGCATATGCACGTTTTTGGGAGAAGAGTCTAGCACCAAGCGGGTTAAGGGTCGATTACCCTATGCCCCAGAACAACGCGCCAACGTAGGATGATATGATTCTATTAGCGGGACCTCCCTTGTGAGCTATAGTCGGCCCCAATGGCCCTTCAGCTTGATATCGATATCATGTAGTATCCTTAGCCCTGGCAAGATTTTGGACGGCTCTGCCCACTTGAGTGTGACAGTCGGGACCATGTAAGCTCTATCGTGGTATGTCGGTTAAGTGACGAGTCTCCCATTATCTATATGATTCAAATTTTCATATTCATTACACATGGTTATTATTTTATACATGCATGTTCTAAAAGCAAGGTTTGGCTCAATGTTCAGCTTTTCTATAAATGTCATATTTCAGCTTTGAGTCATTCGTGTCAATTTGTGTTATAAAGTTATGTATTTTCATGTTATGAAAGGACCATGATTTCAGAAAGAATGCCTGCAAGCCATACTCTCAGTCTACTAATGTTTATGTTTAATTAATGCATTGTGTTTTAAAGGATTTTTACTTACTTTAGCGGTTTTACTTACCTTGCATACTCGGTACATTCCATGTACTGACCGCATACTTTCTATGTTGTGTCGTTTCATGATACAAGACTCGGCTCTTAGGTTTAGCCCCACTCTAAGATAGTTCATCGGAGTTAGCGTTTGCCTATCGGTGAGTCCTAATCTTCCGAGGACTAGACTATCCATCTTTTCTTCATGTATTTCAGTTTCAACTTCTTGAGTTAGTTGGGATCTTGTCCCATCAACTCATCATGTTTAGAGGCTATTCATACATATGTATATATTCAGCTTCTAATTTGTATTCTGATGTTATATTAAAGTTAGACTTTCGCAATGAATGTATTGATGGTTATTCAGTTCTTGAATGAGTTAGATATATGCTTATGCCATGGGTCGACTTGGGGTCTCTTGGGGCTCTTTGTCCCCTGTCGTGATCCGGGCATCCGTTAGGGTCATGACAAACGTGGTATCAGAGCCATAGGTTTGAAGTGTCCTAGGGTGTCTTAAAGCCACGTTAAGTAGAGTCTTTTTCATGGGTGTGAAGCGCGCCACATTTATGACGAAGAGGCTACGAGATGTTTAGGAAATGTTCCCTTCCTTCATGATCTATGTCGTGCAATGGAAAGTCTTTCTATCCTCCTAATTCGTGGTATTCACGATTGAAGAATCATAGCTCCTCGAAGAATGAATGGAAGGAGGAATGGAGATAGTGAAGGCCACGAGAATGGCAATGGTCATGGGCATCAGCAAACACCCCCCCCCCCCCGTTCAGGAGCCCCAAGTACCGGAGCCAACTGCCCATGCTGAGTTCCGGCACGCTATTTAGATGCTTTTACAAGCCTTGACCTCTCAGGTCAATCAACAAACCATTGCGCATGTTTTGTAAAATGGTGACGCAGCGGCAGCTCAAGTCAATGACTTCTTGAGGATGAGCTCGGCGGAGATCCTTGGGTCCAAGGTAGATGAGGATCCACACGAGTTTGTTGAGGAGATTTTCCAAATCACCTAGGTCACTGGGGTGAATGGGGTTGAGTGCATCGAGCTGGCCTCTTATCAGTTAAAAGGGGTCGCACATATCTTGTTTAACGAATGGAAGGATAGAAGGGTTGTAGAAGCAGGTCCAGTCATTTGGAAGAGTTCCATGTTGCATTTCTAGACCGGTTCTTCCCTCAGGAGATGAGGGAGCTGAAGGCAGCTGAGTTCATGAATCTGAAGCAAGGGAGAATGACTGTAACAGAGTATGCCCTTGAGTTCACTCGACTGTAAAAATATGCCCAAAGTTGGTAGCCGATCAGAGGATAGGGGTAAGTAGATTTTTCCATGGGGTAGCGGGCTATTTGGACAAGGATTGTAGGACTGCAATGCTCCACCAGGATATGGACATTCCTTACATAGTGTTGTATGCCCAACAGATGGAGGCAGCACATTTGAGAGAGAGGGAGGAGGGCCAGGACCGAGGATCGAAGATTCTCTCAGTAGAGGTCCGGTGGTGGGCACCAATAGCAGACTCACCAAAGATCATCACCCCAGCTTCATCAACATTGAGTGTGCCACCCCAACCTAGGCATGATCAAAGAGGGCGAGCATTAGGCTCGAGGGGTCAGAGCAGCAGACCCGCAAATTCTAGCATCCCAGCTTGTCATAGGAGTGGTTGAGGGCACACAAGCCAGTGTCTGGCAGGTTCAGGTGCTTTTTTCGAGTGTAGGCAGCTTAGAAAGATGCTCAGAGATTGTCCAGTTGTAAAGCAGGATCAGGTTGGGGGCCGAGGCCCAGCTTCTAGTTCAGCAGCCCCTCCCACACGCTCAGCAAATTAGGGGGCATCTACTAGCATAGCTGGTTGTCAGCACCAGAACAGTTTCCATGCTTTAGCATCCCCATCAAGAGCAAAAGGTCTCCCTGGACACAGTCACTGGTATGTTGCAAGTTTTCCATACTAATGTTTATGCTTTGCTAGATCCGGGGGCTACCTTGTCTTTTGTGACACCTTATGTGGCCAGTAACTTCGGAGTTAGTTTGGATGTCTTTTCAGAACCCTTCTCAGTTTCCACTCTAGTAGGTTACTCACTTATAGCTAGACATGTGTATGGAGGTTGCCCAATCTCAGTCCTTCAAAAGGTCACCTCAGCAAATTTGATAGAGTTAGCCATGATCAATTTCGATGTTATCCTTGGCATGGATTGGCTATTTGCATGCTATGCTTTAGTTAATTGTAGAACCCAAGTAGTAGAGTTCAGGTTTCCGGGTGATCTAGTCTTAGAATGGAAGGGTAGTTCAGTTGTGCATGTAGGTCGAATCATTTCCTACCTTAAGGTTAGAAAGATGATTTCTAAGGGTTGCATGTACAGGGTTAAGGATGTCGAGTAAGAAACCCTGACTATTCAGTTAGTTCCTGTAGTACGTGAGTATCTAGAGGTCTTTCCTAATGATTTTCCAAGTGTTCCTCCGGAGCGGGAGATTGATTTCGATATTGATCTTCTTCCCGACACGCAGCCTATATCTATTCCCCCTCTAAAGGATGGCTCCAACCGAGCTAAAAGAGCTGAAGGATCAGTTGAAGGACCTATTAGATAAGATCTTATTAAACCGAGCAAGTCTCCATGGGGTTCACCAGTGTTATTTGTCCGAAAGAAGGATAGTTCGCTTCGGATGTGCATTGACTATCGAAAATTGAACAAGGTCACTATTAAGAATTGGTAGCCTCTACCCAGGATCGATGATCTGTTAGACCAGCTTTAGGGTGCCTATTGTTTCTCAAAGATATATCTCAGGTCCGAATATCATCAGCTCAGAGTTCGAGAGAGTGATATCTTGAAGACAACCTTCAGGATGCGGTGTGGTCATTATGAGTTTGTAGTTATGTCTTTTGGACTAACAAATGCTCCTGCAGCTTTCATGGACCTGATGAACAGGGTGTTTAAGCAATATGTGGACATGTTCATGATTGTGTTCGTTTGATGACATCCTTATATATTCCCGGAGCGAGGAGGAGCATGACGGTCATTTGAGAATAGTGCTTCAGAACCTCAACGATCGACAATTGTATGGTATGTTCAACAAGTATGAGTTTTGGTTGGACTCCATGGCTTTTTTGGGCCATGTGGTATCGAATGATGGCATAATGGTAGATTCTCATAAAATTGAGGCGGTGAAGAATTGGCCTAGACCGGTGAATCCTTCTGATATTCGGAGTTTCTTGGGTTAAGCTGGTTACTATCGGAGGTTTGTTGAGGGTTTCTCATTTATTGCGGCATCGTTGACCAAGTTGACTTAGAAGAAGGTGAAGTTCCAATGGTCGGAGGCTTGTGAGAAGAGCTTCCAAGAGTTAAATACTCGACTCACTTCAGCACCAATATTTACCCTACCTGAGGGTATAGATGGTTTTTTGGTGTATTTCTATGCTTCGAGTATCATACTCGGGTGTGTACTGATGCAGCGAGGAAAAGTGATAGCATATGCCTTAAGACGATTTAAAGTCCATGTGAAGAATTACCCGACCCATGACCTAGAGTTGGCAGCGGTGGTATTCGCATTGAAGATATGGTGACATTATTTATATGGGGTCCATATGGATGTGTTTATGGACCACAACAGCTTACACTATAGTATTCACGTAGAAAGACCTCAATCTATAGCAAAAGAGGTGGTTAGAGTTACACAAGGAATACGATATGAGTATTCTTTACCATCCAAGTAAGGCTAATGTGGTAGCAGATGCACTTAGTAGGCTCTCTAAGGAGAGTGTGTCCCATGTGGATGAGGGAAAGAAGGAGTTGGTGAAAGATGTACATCGACTCACAAGGTTGGGAGTTAGGTTGGTTGACTCGACCGATGGTTGTGTTGTTTTCTAGAACGGGTCAGAATCGTGCTTGGTGACTGATGTGAAAGCTAGACAAGATGAGGATCCGTTTTTGGTGAAGCTGAAAGAAGTTGTTAAAAATTAGGTGGAGGCCTTCTCCCAAGGGGGAGATATTGTGCTACGGTACCAGGGTCGCTAATGCGTTCTAGATGTGGTTGACTTAAGGTGTCGGATTTTACATGAGGCTCATGGATCCAGATATTCTATCCATCCGGGTGACACAAAGATGTATCATGACTTTTGAGAAATATATTGGTGGAACAACATCAAGAAGGATATTGTAGAATTCGTAGCTAGGTGCCCGAACTGTCAGCAAGTAAAGGTTGAGCATCAAAGGTCGGGAGACGTACTTTAGGATATTAGCTTTCCTACTTGGAAGTGGGAATATATTAACATGGATTTGATTAAAGGCCTACCTCATACTCGCCAACACTATGATTCTATTTGAGTGGTGGTAGATAGGATGACCAAGGCTGCACTTTTCCTACCGGTTAAAACCACAGACTCAGCGGATGATTATTCCAAGTTGTATATCCGAGAGTTGGTTTAACTACATGGAGTGCCCTTGTCCATTATTTTGGACAGAGGTACTCAATTTACCACCTAGTTTTGGCGGTCTTTTCAAAAGGAGCTTGGGACTTAGGTTAAGCTAGTACAACCTTCCATCTGCAGACGGATGGCCAAGTGGAGCAAACAATCCACACTCTCGAGAACATGTTGAGAGCATGTGTGATGGACTTCAAAGGTAGTTGGGAGGATCACTTGCCCCTGATCAAGTTTTCTTATAATAATAGCTATCACTCCAGTATCCAGATGGCACCATTCGAGGCTCTTTATCGGCGAAGGAATAGATTGGCCATCGGTTGGTTTGAGGTTGGTGAGGCAGCAATGATAGGGCTAGATTCGGTTCATGAGGCTATAGTGAAGGTTCAGTTGACAAGGGATAGGATGAAAACCATTCATAGTCATCAAAAGTCATATGCTGATGTGAGGAGGAGAGAGTTGGAGTTTGAGGTGAACTATTGGGTATTTCTGAAGGCATCTCCCATGAAGGGAGTCATGCTGTTTGGGAAGAAAGGAAAACTCAGTCCTCGCTATCTTTGTCCCTACCAGGTTATGAGAGGAGTTGCTAAGGTAGTGTATGAGTTAGACTTACCCTCAGAGTTATCTTCCATGCATCTTGTGTTTCATGTGTCGCTTTTGAAGAAATGTGTGGGATACCAAGCCTTACTAGTCTCGGTGGACAACATTGGAGTAAAGGATAGCCTTAGCTACGAGGAGGTTCCAGTCGAAATATTGGATCATAAGGTTCGGAGGATGAGGAACAAAAAAGTAGCTTCAGTTAAAGTATTATGGAGAAATCAGCATGTTGAAGTAGTTACATGGGAAGTCGAAGCGGATACGAACGCTAAATAGCCACACTTATTCCCTACCGGCTCAATTTTGACTTGAGGTATCAGTTTTGCTCTATGACTCCATTTAGTTTTCATGTTCAGTTAATGTGCTCCAGTTTCTTTTATGTAAATGGATGTGTATGTGAAGCATGAGATCGGTTCAGCTATGCGATATGAATCGGAGGTAGTCATTCCATTAGTTTTTTGTTTAAATGATCGATAGTTGAATATGTTAATTGCATGTCTCTCTTTCCTGCTTGTTTCCAACATTCTAGGACGAATGTTCCCAAGGGGGAGATATTGTTATACCCCAGGTGTCCAAAGACTGCAACGGGGAGTTGAAACGAGGAAAACGTAAGAGTGATGTTACAGACCCAGGACGAGTCGCGGGATGACTTGTGAGGACATCCCACGAGTTGTCAGGTGACTCGTGGGGAGGACAGTGAGGTGTATGGGAAGCTTGAAGAAAAGGATCCCCACAGGTGTGGCAATGACACACGGTCAGACCCCATGAGTCGTTAGGTGAGCCGTGGAGTGAGGGAGAAGGAAAAGAGAAGAAGGTAAAATAGTGTACTCAACAACTTGTGACCACGAGTCGGGGTCACCCTAACGAGTCATTATGTTAGCCGTTACGAGCCCAGGAGATCAAACAAGCATTATACTTGATGAGCTAGGTGATGAGTCGTTGCCTTGGACCACGAGTCGTTAGGTCGTCCATTAGGACCACCTGGCAGTAATTTTCTTCCGAATTTAGTAAGGGCCTCTTCGTAATTCCTAAGTTCCTAATGCCAATACTACACCGTTTAAAGCTTGTTTTAGTGGGTTTTAAGAGGGGAAAACCTATTCTAAGATTATTCCTCCATGCTTGCAAGCTTGAGAGGTTGAAGAGGTGATGTAGAGAAATTCTCCAAGGTTTTCATTCAAACCCTTGTTGGGCAATCAGAGGAGTGTAGAATCAATCCCTTCTAGGTATGTAGGGTTATGAGTGGGTTTCTTCTTCCACACCCATGCCCAATTTCTATCAAGATATGAGAATTTCCTATGATCAAGTATGGTGTTTCTACCCAAATGCATGAATCTTCAATTTCTTTACATGGGTATGCGCTGATTATGATTCTATTATGAGATTGTGAAGCAAGGGCTTATTTGGTAATGATTCTAACTAAAAAAAAATTTATATTTCTAGCCTTATGAATGTGGAAGCCCGTTGATGATATGATTTTGAAAACGAAGATTGTGACGCAAATGTGATAATGATGAGATATTATGATGAAAAGCATGATTTGAAGCTACCCATGTCTATAATTATGTTTTCGATAAGAATTGAGTATTTTTAAGATGATAAAGCTTTGGGCAATGCCCATATGTTAAGTTTCAGTGATGATTCTCCCGAACTAAGCTTACCGCATTGTTTTGGAGCGAAGCCTCCCAAATTTTATATTCTAGCTTGCGGTATGTTTTGAATTAAGTCTTCCCATGCATAGCTTACCACATGGTTTTTGGACCAAAGGCTCCCATGTATGCTTTCAGCTTGTGGTATGTTTTGAACTAAAGCTTCTCATATGCATGATTTCGTATTTGAGATGTAAATGATCATTGAGCTTCGTCCATGGAAAATGTTGAGCTTCGTTATATACAATGTAGAGCATATGCATGTTTTTGGGAGAAGAATCTAGCACTGAGCGGGTTAAGGGTCAAATACCCCATGCCCCAGAACTATGCGCTAACATAGGATGATATGATTCTATTCATGGGACCTCCCTTGTGAGCTATCACCGGCCCTAACGGCCCTTCAACTTTCTATCGATATCATGGTAGTATCCTTAGCCCTGGAAAGGTTTTGGACGGGTCTGCCACTTGAGTGTGACAGTCGGGACCACGTAAGCTCTATCGTGGTATGTCGGTTAAGTGACGAGTCTCCCATTTTCTATATAATTCAGATTTGCATATTCATTACTCATGGTTATTATTTTATACATGCATGTTCTAAAAGCAAGGTTTGACTCAATGTTCAGCTTTTCTATAAATGTCATATTTCATCTTTGAGTCATTCGAGTCAAGTTGATGTTATAAAGTTATGTATTTTCATGTTATGACACGACCATGATTTCAGAAAGAATGCATCCAAGCCCTACTCTCAGTCTACTGATGTTTATGTTTAATTAATGCATTGTTTTTTCAAGGATTTTTACTTACTTTAGCGGTTTTACTCACCTTCCATACTCGGTACATTTCACGTACTGACTGCATACTTTCTATGCTGTATCGTTTCATGATACACGACCCAGCTCTCACGTTCAACCTCGCTCTTAGACATTTCATCGGAGTTAGCATCTGCCTATCGCTGAGTCCTCATGTTTCGAGGACCAGACTATCTATCTTTATTCATGTATTTCATTTTTCAGCTTGTTGAGTTAGTTGGGATCGTGTCCTATCAACTTGTCATGTTTAGAGGCTATTCAGACATATGTATGTATTCATCTTCAGATTTATATTCTGATATATATTCAAGTTAGACTTCTGCTATGAATGTACTGAAGGTTATTCAGTTCTTGATTGAGTTAGATATATGTTTATGCCATGGGTCGACTTGGGTCTCTCGGGGCTCCTTGTCCCATATAGCGATCCGGGTCTCCATTCGGGTGTGACATTATCTGGAAGCATTTTGAGAGTCTAGAGTACCTGATAACAGAAACATAGGTGTTCTAAGGTTTGTTAGAGCTACTTTATCTTGAAGCGTCATAACTGTCTAAAGAACAATATGAGGACTAATAACTGAGGCTACGGAGATTTACTTAACTCCTCAATAGACTGACTATAGTCAAACAGATCAACTGACATTTCTATAGGATACTGAGAATGCTAAGTTCAGACCAAACAAGCCATACGCTAATTTCCAATCACATATCTGTACTATCATGGTGATCTTAAAAGAGACTATCAGAATCAAGAAACATTCATATTTGGACTTCCAATTATACAAGATTTATTCAAACCACATTTAAGGATTAGGGATAAAACACAAATTCATGAAAGGGGATATCGATATGAATTAAAGCCGGTAGAAGTCTTCAAGAATCACAAGAATTATATCAAGAACGAAATTTCCTAATCTAACTGAAGAACAACCCTAGTTTCTATATTTCACAGGATTAGAACTGATAATTTTTTATGCAAGAAGTTTTAGGGCACAAGGGAAGAGAAATTTCCTTGTTTAAATTCCACATACCTGGAGTAGAAATTGCCCCAAGAAACTTCCTGGAAAGCTTAAGAAAAATGGAAGCCCTAGTCTTGCTCTAGGAGAACCGTTTGAGTTTTTCATACTTTTTCTAAGAGTTTGAAGGAGAATGAGAAAACAATTGATTATTCCTTTCTAAATTCCCTTCTAAATGAACCCCAAATGACGTGTCTTGGGAATTAAAATAATGGAAAGTTACAAAAATACCCCCAAAAACTGCATAAAAATTTCTGCCCTACATCTGGTATGACTCAACCTACGGGTCATACCATAATCCTATAATCCAAACTACCTCTCGTGGTTAGAGACACTGCTTCAACCTATTTCTCTGAAGTTTCCTGCGGATGCTTACTACGGCCTATACCAACATCCCATGAGCCTTACTACGATCCATAGCTTACTTCTAGGACTTCGTCTAATCTCTCTCATGACTCATCCCACGGGTCATAACACTATACCACGAGTCATACCATGACTCATGGTTACCTAGGATTTGCTTGACCATTTCTCTTAATTATTCCACAATTGGTTAGTACGGTCTGTACCAGAATAATACGATTCATAACATCGAGTTGTGGTTTCTCCAATATTATTCACTATACTTCTCCATCTTATTGTTACAAGTCTAGGTACGATCTGTACCTCAATTGTACGAGGTTCACTGTGAGTCATATTGAGATCCTTTTCTCAATTTTCTGCAGGGTCAAGTTTTAGATATATAGGCTAGTCTTTGGATGTACTGGGGTGTTAGAATATCCTCCTTGAATGGAGACTAAAGAAGAAGGAAAGACATGGAAAGAGCTGCAATCCCAAGATAACTACAAATCCACTGCCTGAGTCCTGATAATCCTAACTCTCTACTGATATAAGGTTCAAGAGAGTCTTAATTTCATCATAACTCTTGGACAGAAACTTTTCCTGTGCGATAACATTAAGCAGGATCTTTGACTAGGGCTTCAAACCCTCTATAAAGTTGTTCCCAATTATCTCCTTAGGCTTCATGTGGTGCAGACAATCTCTCAAATAGCCTTTGTAATGTTCCCACACCTAAGCAAAGGTCTCACCATCATTCTGTACAAACCCGGAGATCTTCCCTCTCAACTCCTTGGTTCTCCTTGAAGAGAAAAACCTGATAATAAATTTGGTGGAAAGAACCTCCCATGGTGATGGAACCTTCTGGTTCATTTTAAAGCCACTACTTGTCTTAACAAATCAGTGAAACCAGAAACAACGTTAGCTTCACATATTCATCCGACACGTTCTGGTAATGGAAATTCTCGCTCAGCTCCTCGAACGTCATCAGATGCCTTTAGGGATCCTCATGCGGTTTGCCTTGATATTGGCAGGTGTTTCGTACCAACGACACAATCCCTACTTTTAGCTCAACATTTCCAGTGATAGACCACTTGACGATCTCTTTAGAAGCGTTCTCCAAGTTTGGCCTAGCAAAGTTCAACACTGGAAATCTGTCTTGCTTATTGCCCTGTGCCTGTTCGTTGTTCTCCATGATTAACGTTCTAAAGGTCCTCTTAATTTCAGGATTAAGAGAAGTTAAACGTGATTCTTGACTTCTCGTACTTGGAATACACTGAGACACAACCCTATAAACTTTAAAAAAACAAAGAAACAAATGTAAACTACATAATAACAGAATAAAATCCTAACCTACAAATGATCAAAAACTATACAAGTCCCCGGAAGCGGCACCAAAAACATGATGGGCCCAAGCGCACATGGTCGTCAAGTAATATAGGTTTTGAAGCCTGATTATGGTATCCACAGAGACTTTTCAGTTCAATTGTTATAAGATTATAACTTTAGTAAGCTAATCTAACAAAGAAATTAATTAGGAAATGGTTTGAGAAACTAACTACTAAATTTTGAATACAAAAATAACTAAAACGGTTGTAAGCTTGGTTTTACATCAATGATGATGAAAATTTAGGAAAATGGTACATGTTTGGTTTCAAGTTGAGTTTCCAAGACATGATTACACAAGAATGATTCTTTTTACGATTACTAGTTGCAAGTTACTTTCCCATTTCTTGCCACTATCCCTAGCACCAATGAACTATTTTATGAACCCTAAAGCCTATATCTCTATGTTCACAGGAGAAGCATGAAACAACAACTATGCCTACTTGCATTTTATACTAAATGGGGTTGAAGGGTATATCCCTATCGTCAACTACAACTTCTATCATCTCACCAATGGGTTCGAGGTTCTTTGAATTCCAGTTCTGTATTTACCTTTAAACCTTCCGATTCCCTTTCCCAAGTTCAATCAAAAGCCAATAGATTTACTTATAAGGTGATCAATCTCATAAATAAGAAATTAACTCAAGTAAATCCAAACAACTGCAAAGAAGAATCAAATCTAGATTAAATCAGTCTATTTAACAACAACCATCCACCATGGCCAAAACTCTAGAATATAAGTTTACCCACTCATAGAAAAGTGTAAAAACAAATGCTTATTCGTCATCACACAAAGTAAAGAGTAAAGAAGAGAAGAGACCTGGTGTAGACCTTGTGTTTCTTCCAAATGACTTACAAGCATCCCAAGATAAACTATGGAATGTTAAACTCTACAAAACTAGTCGAATGATCTGTCAAAAAATTACTAAAGATGCTTACCACACGCTCTATAGGATATATTTATTGTTGATCCTTGAAATTACACTTCTATCATCCAACACTTGGTTTTAAAATCAGCAATTTTTATCCCATAACAAGGCTGGTGCACCCCCTCCCCCCCTACCACCTCACCACAAACAGTCAAATTTTTACCAATTTTAGCTCTAATATAAAACTAGTGCGGCGCCCTCACCATATCGCCAAAGACTTAGCCAATTTTTCTACACTTTCAACATATCTGGAGCGCCAATCTAACTATCTCACCAGAGTGTTAGTCAAATTCTGGCACTTCTGGACCCTTCTAGCGCGAGGCCTCTTCCATCTCATAAGAATTTTTGTGATTTTCTCTAAGTCTAGAAAGCTCTGGGGCTCCACATCCACCATCTCTCCAAGGTGTTGAAATGATCATCTTTTGAAGTCATGTAGCTGGCATGGGGTGCCAGCCTTAGCACCAAAATTTTATGAATTTTTGTCAAAGAGCTAAAGACCTAGCGCGGGGAGCGATAGACCCTGAACCTTCTTCTCAATTTCTTAATTCTTCAACCTTGGTTTATTTTGGGTCCTTTTCCTTTGCTTTCGTGCTCAAAACACCTCAAAACATTTGTTAACATACAAAACACACAAGCATATAGATTTATGAATTTCATAAGGATTATAAACTCAAAACAAGGTAAAATATGGTAAAGAACATGACAAATGGGCATAGAAGTATTCCCATCATCACCCCACTCAGCTTGACCATTTGTTTATGGTTGAAAAGTCATACTATGCTTCAATTGAGTACCAACTCCATTTTGAAATGTTTTCCAGCATTGAGAGGTGAACTGAGTACCCCTATTTGTGATATAGGATAAAGGAACCCATGCAATCAAACCAACTCTCAAATTTACCATCTAGTAATCCTCGGTTGAATCTGTAATTTTGGCCGGTAAGAAGTGAGAAGATACTATCAACCTATCTACAATCACCCAAATAGTTTCATACTGTTGGCGTGTACGAGACCACCCCATAATTAAATTCATACTGATCTGTTATCGTATACATTTTCATGTAATTTTAGATAAAATAAAGATATGTGCTAACCAACATGATTAGCCTTTGTTTTGTAGGTTTTGATGATGTTTGAGTAACTAATCCATGAGTTGGTGAAGTAGAAGCTTTGAAACGGAATTAACACGCGAACGTCGGCAAGGAAGAGGCACAAAACAGCCCACCGGCGCGTCGACAAGGTACCACGGCAGGCAGGCCGCTCAAAACAGCCCACCTGTGCGTTGGCAACGTGCCACGGCAGGTGGACTCCGCGACCATGGGGCTGCAACGCGCTGCCCAGGCAGCGTGACACGTTGCCAACGCGGCAAGGTGCTGCCTGGGCCAATTTCGGGTGATTTTCCAGAGAGCCTCCGCGTCCGTAGCGTGTCACGGAAGCCGTGCTCCGCGATACACTCCGTGACACGTTGCTTGTTAATCCGGGAAAGATTCCTACTAATATAAATAGCACACTTAGGTTTATTTTTCAGGATGAAGACTTGGTGGAGCGAGGACGTGGGTTAGGAGCAGTTGAGGGACGAAAAAGCTAAGGGTTTTTCTCTCTTTCTTTCTTCTTTCAATCAATTGTACGTATGATTTACACTCATTTGAGGATGATCAGTCCACAAATGAGTGGCTAATTCTCTTCCTTGCTAAGGTTTTGAACATGTGTATTGAATTTTGATTGTGAATTATATGGTTTTTCATCTTCTTCTTTCATGTTGTTCTATTAATTCTTGTTCTTACTGCATTAGTGTGTGGCCAACATTAATGTACATCTAAAAAGTCCAATTTCACTCGAGAAAGCAAGAAATTGGAAAGTTGTGAATTAATAGGGTATTGTTCTTAACTTGATTTGGGAAAATTGGGTTTTGATGTGCTTTCCTGATAGAAATATACTTGAAAGCCGTATTAGTCAATTTAGGAACCGGAATTGTATTGCTAGGTCATAAATTGCATTTGATCATAGAAATGTAGACGAATGGTTTATGATTCTAAAGTGAGATTAAATACGAGAGTTTTAATCTCTAGGCTAATGTTCTTGGCTAGCAACATGAAGAGAAGAATAACCGAATTATGATTACTATCGAATTCATTACTTGTTCTTAACCTTGGCATGCTCTTATCCATAGTTTCAATTCAAGTAAATATTTGTTAATAGTTTTAGTATATAGTTTATAAACAAAATTATTTAACTTTTGGTTACATTGTTGTCAACATAATTAGAAGTAAACTAGAATATAGTATGCTTAAGCAATTTTACTTATCCAGAGTCTCCATGGATCGATACTTGGCTTACTTAGCCACTTTATTACTTGTTTGACCACATGCACTTGCGTGTCGGTTTTTAACCCCTACCAAAGCACCGAGCATGCTGCGCCTTCCATAGTGCCAGACTGCATAATTTTCTCTAATAGAAATTTGCCCTCTTGTAGGGGGTGCCATGCATCGCATCAATTACAATTTAGTAGCATGTAATCGTTGCTTGATTCACCTCTTCTTGCTACTGTATTTTCATGTAATTATTACACGCAATGATTGTCTCTCATGAGGCAATCATTACACATAATAGTTACCTATTTTCTTCTCCTCCCATTATTTTTGTTCTGCTTTTTATTTATTTTTACTCTAGATTTCTTTATTTTCATGTTTTACTCGTACAAAATCAAATATAATATTTAGCATAAGATAATAAATTAATACTCAAAAAACAATTAAAAATACTAAAATGTGAGGCAAATAATAGCTAAATATATGTATTTTTCCCAAACGTCACTAACCACACCTTACTCATCCTCGAGCAAACATTTAAGCTCATACAAATAAGTGGGGTTTAGGAACACACCTCGGACGAGCAAACATTTAAGCTCATCTCAATAACTCATGCTTAGGAACAAACCTACTTTGGTTGATATAAATAATTAGTCTATGGCAATTCCCAACATCGAGTGCACTTCCGTTCATCATGAAAGCAATACAAAACAACAAACATCCACATCCTAATCTTAGAGACAGACTCTAGTTTTTCAAATTTAAGCTTGCTCACTTACCCTGTCAAAGAAACAAACCATATAACATATTTATCATGAAGCAAGTTCCCTCATAAGAAAACATTGCCCACACATTCAAATCGAAGAAATGAATGGAATTTATGGACATAGCATAAAAGAATAACTCATGCATTCACAAAAGAATTCATATGGATGCATAAAAAATCGTAGACTTTACCATTATGTACATCTTTACTAATAAAACATGATCGAATAAAATCAAATAGGACTTTAATGGGTTGTAATGTTGGCTAACGGACTGGTACAAAAATTATATAATAGTGACTCCCACTTCCTTAAGCACTTTATAATTTTTAGACTTATGATCCATTATTTTCTTCAGTTTACTTTTTTGCCCTCTCTTTATCAACTGTTTCTACCAATAATTCTCATTATATAAAGAATGTTACTATCATAGATTTATTTTTGAATTTTTTCTTTTTTCCTTTTTCTCTTTTAAGCATTTTTATTTCTCATCTTTTTTTCTTTTTTTTTCACGTCACACTCATTCTACGAGAGCCTCTTTATCACAAGTAATTTTATTGGTCACTATTGTAACACCACAAAAGTTTCTAATACTAGACTCGAGGTTTGGGTTTGATCATGTAGAGAAAACTGGAAAATGCCTCAGAATGAGTGTTATTACAACTCGTAGGTTCATGGTATGGGTCGTACCAAGACTCGTAGAGTAATGTCTAGATAATTCTGCAGATTTTTAGTTGAGACATCAGGACTGGATACTATGACTCATACCAAGATAATACTAGTCATACTAAAGGATCACAGTATGGGTTAAGAGAGTTTAACAATAATTTTTTCTTGAAACCGCGGTTGGTTACTATGACTCATAGCAAGATTATATTAGTCATATTGAGGGGTCGCAAGTAGGGGGTTTAGAGGATTGTTCAGGGAAGTATCAGAGGCTACCATGCTCCGTACAGGCTATGGATTCTTGGTATGATTTGTGGTAGGAGTCATACCACTAGAAAAGTTCTTTTTAAGTTCGAATTTCTAAGTGTTTTTTTTGTAACTTCCTATGCTTCTAACACCTAAGTGAGGTCGTTTGTGGTTTCCTTAAGGGTGCATTAGTGGGTTTTACCTAGCATAACCTCTCAATCTATTCATAACACCTGAAGTTGAAGGTCAAATCCCCTCAAGTCTCTCAAGCACTTAGGGTTCTTCCTCATCTCAATTCTCTTAGGTCTCAGGTCTAAGAAAGAATTCATCAAAGCCCAGGTGTGTGGGGTTATGAATAGGAAGTATCTTCCACCCTCATGCCCCGTCCCAAGTTCAATTATATGATTTTAATTCCTTCAAGTCTCCAACTATGATTTTTATGAATTTCTAAGGTTAGATACTTTTTGATGATAAAATCCATGATCTCTTATTTATTTAACCCTCTTATGATTCAATATATGTTTTATGGTTATAATTACATGATTTCTATTAAAAACTCTCATAAATCTCTATTTTTATGTTATAATGAATTACCCAATTATACATGAATTTAATGAATCTCAAGCCTATGTATTATGGTTAACTTCACAACATTGTTTTCATAGCTCGTTCACGTATGTCAAGCAGTTTTATGAATTTCATGATTTCAACTAGTTCATGGAAATATCAAGTATGTTTCATGATTATGATATGAGCAATACGCATGTTTTGGGAGTATTATTTAACAATGAGCATATGCAGGTTCCAGACAGCCCAAGTCCCATAACCACATTCCGTTGTAGGATGAGGAGTCCTAAACAGTTGATAGTATCTCTCTCGCCCCTAGCTAAGGGGTCCTCGCCAATTGAGAATGTCTCCATTATTCCACTGGGCTCATGAGTGATATCATGCCCTCATGGTTCATATCCTTAGCAAGATATGAACATACCTCCCAGCTAGGGTTACAAGCTGAGCTCCATGTATTCTCTCTTGGAGTATATCGATTATGAGAATCTCCCACTATTACATAATTTTCCACACATGTTCATGTTTTTGCTTCACGATATCGTGACTTAAGATATTTCTTAATATACAAATTATGAGATTTTACATATGATTTCAGTCTTGTCCATCTTTATGATTCAGGTTTGAAAACCTTGAGCCATTATGATGTCGCTAAGCACACACTGAACTGTATATGGTCGTCAAGTAATATAGGACGGCGATGTCCCATATCATACCCATAGAAACATGTCAGATTAATTGTTTAAGTTGAATCTTTATTTTACTATTCAAGCAAATACAAGTAAATTTATAAAAGATTTTTAAGATTACTTTCCACTATAACTTAAAATCTAACTAAAATACAATAAAAAGAATTCATTTGCAAGAGAATTGCAATTCAAATGATGATTAAAATCCAAGGACTTGACACTATCACTTTCAGGTTGAGTTTTAGGATTCAAATACGCTAGACTAATCCTTCTAAAGACTACTAGTTGCAAGTTATAAAATCTTTTCTCAACAATTCTCCAAAATAGCCAAGAACTATCTCACGAAGCCTAACACCTATATCCCTATGGTTTCAAGAGAAGTGTGTGTTATACACTGATATCCCAAAGATCAAACCCGGTAGTTTAAGCTGCGAAAAGTTAAAATTTGGCATCACGTATCAGAACGGGTCATGAGATGACCCATGAGAGCAGGCCATGGGTTGTGATGTGACTCGTGGGGAGGCCCAGATGATGAGCTTGAAATTTGGAAAATGGGATCCCCACGGACGTGACCACGAGTCGTGGTCAGGTCCCACGACTAGTTAGGTCAGTCGTGGGGAGTGATGAGTGAGAAAAGAGAAGGAAGAGGATAGTGTACCTAACGGAAGGACCCCACAAGTCATGGTCAGTCACCACGATTCATGGGGAGGGTCATGAGTAGCAGGGTAAAAATTTAAGCAATGATGAGGTAGTGTACACGACGAGCGGCGACCACGAGTCTTGGTCACCAGTAATGGATTGTTATGACACCAATGACAATCCCACATGATTTTAAGCAATTCACTCAACGTGTCATGCCACGAGTCATGGCTAGAGGTGATGAGTCGTTAGGTCCCTCTTGGGGACTACCAGGCAGTTATTTTTTGCAAATTTAGTAATGGCTTTACTGTAATTTCTAAGATCCTAAGGCCTAAACTACATAATTTTAAGTTATGAATGATGTCTTTTAAGAGGGTTAAGTTCATTTTAGGTCATATTCATTCATGCATGCAAAGATAAAAGGTTAGAGGGGGTGATCAAGCTTGTTCTTCTTCAAATTGTTTTCAATTCCTCTTGGGCAATTAGAGAAGTGTAGGAATCAGCTACAAACAGGTATGTAGGGTTATGAATGGGTGAATCCTTTCACACCCATGACTAATACCTCTCTAAATCATGAGTTACCTGTGTCCAATCTATGGAGTTTTAACCCAATGCATGATATTCCTAATTTCTCTACATGGGTATGATTTAAATATGTGAATACTATTCAATTATGAATCATGGGCAAGTTTTATATTATTATCAATTAAAATCATGTTTCTATTTTTATGAATTAAAAAGCCCATAGATAAAAAGTTCATGACAGATGAGATTTGAGATGAATGTATGATTATGATGAGATATTATGATCAAAAGCATATTTTCAATATACCCATGTTTATAATCATGTTTTCGATGTGAATTGAGTACTTCCAAGCATGAGAAAGTATTGGGCAATGCCCACATGTTCAAGTATGATTTATGATTTCTCGAATTAATTCACCACATGGTTTTGGAGCGAAGACTCCAAATTATCTTTTAGCTTATGGTATGGTTTGAGTCAAAGCTTCTCATATGCATGATTTCATATTTGAGATATATTTGATTATTGAGGTTTTTTGAAAAACGATGGAGAGCATATGTATGTTTTTGGGAGTAGTGTCTAGCACCGGGTAGGCAAGGTCGATCATCCTATGCCTCAGAACTACGCACCAACGTAGGTTTATACTATTATATATATTACTTCGGAACATTCCTTGTGAGATATCCCTAGCCTTATTGGCCCACGAGCTTGATATCTATATCATGGTATCGTCCCTATCTCTGGCAAGCTTTAGACGACTCTACCCACATGAATGTGATAGTGGGGACTACATAAGCTCTATCATGGTATGTCGATTAAAAGATGAGTCTCCTATTGTTCCTCATGATTTTAGTTATGAATGATTATCCTTCGTGAGATTTCTATAAATATATATGTTCTAAAGCAGGTTTGACTCAATGTTCAGTTTTACTTGTGACTATCAGATTCAGCTTTGAGTCAATTGATTCAGTTATGATGTTATGTTATGTTAAGACGAGATCATGATTTGAAAAAGAATGCATGCAATCCCTACTCTCAGATTCTTGTGGGCTATGATTTACATTATGCATGTCTTAAAATGATTTTTATTTACTTAAGTGGTTTTACTTACCTTGCATACTCGAAACATTTAATGTACAGACCACATACTCTATGTTGTATCATTTCATGATACGGGACTTGGCTCTCAGGCTCAGCCCTGTTCATAGTCAATCTTCAGAGTTAGCATCTTACGTTGTTGTGAGTCCTCATCTCCCGAGGACCAGACTTTTCAAATTTCCTTTATGTATTTTCAGTTTTAGCTTTATTGAGTTAGTTGGGGTCTTGTCTCATCAACTCATCGTGTTTAGAGGCTTTTTAGAAAAAGGATGTATTCGGCTTCAGATTGTGTATTCTGATGTTATGTTTAATATAGACTTCCGCTATGATTATCTTGTAGATTCTTCAATTTTATCAGTAGAGTTAGATGTATGTTCATGCCATGGGTTGACTTGAAGTCTCTCAGGGTTCCTTGTCCCGTGTTGTGATTCGGGCCTCCATTCAGGTTCGTGAAAAATTTGGTAGCAGATCCAGGTTTGAAGTGTCTTAGGGTTTCTAAAAGCTGAGTTAAGTAGAGTCTTTTTCAAGGGTGTGAAGTGTGCCACACTTATGATAAAGAGGCTACAAAACGTTTAGGAAATGTTCCCTTTTTTCATGATCTATGTCGTGCGATGAAAAGTCTCCCTATCCTTCTAATTCGAGTTATTCGTGATTGCAGAATCATGGCTCCTCGAAGAGTAAATGGTAGGAGGAATGGGAATGGAGAGGGCCACGAGGATGGCAATGGAAACAGGCACCAGCAGGCCCCACCAGTCTAGGGGCATCATGCACCGGAGCTGCTCAGGTATTTAGATGCTCCCGCAGGCGTTGACCGCTTAGGTCAATCAGCAGGCAGTTGCGCACGTTCCGCAAAATGGTAATGCAGAGGTGGCTCGAGTCAGGGATTTCTTTAGAATGAACCCGCCGGAGTTTCTCAAGTTAAAAGTAGATGAGGACCTAAATGAGTTCATAGATGAGATTTTGAAGATCACCCAAGTCATGAGAGTGAATGGAGTTGAGTGTGCGGAGTTGGCCTCATATTAGCTTAAAGGGGTCGCTCACATATGGTTTCGACAATAAAAAGATAATAGGGCCGCTGGAGCAGGTCCTATCAATTGGGAAGAGTTCCATGTTGATTTCTTAAGTCGGTTCTTCCCTCGGGAGATGAGGGAGCTGAAGGCAGCTGAGTTCAGAAATCTGAAGCAAGGGAGGATGACGGTGCAGGAGTATACCCTTGAGTTCACTTGCCTATCAAAGTACACCCCGGAGTTAGTGGCTGATCAGAGGGCGCGGTTGAGCAGGTTCATTCATGGAGTGGCGGGCTATTTGGACAATGATTGTAGGACCGCCATGCTCCACCAGGATATGGATTTCCCTCAGATATTCTTGTACGCCCCGTAGATTGAGGCAGTAAATACTAGGGAGAGAGAGGCCAAGAGGGCCAGGACTAACAGTTATGGATTTTCTTAGCCGAGGTCAGGTGGTGGGCACCGACAGCAAACCCACCAAAGATCTTCAGCCCTAGCATCTTCAGTGTTGAGTATGCCATTAAAGCCTAGGCATTATTAGAGGGGGCGAGCATCAGGCCTGAGCGGTCAAAGCAGTAGACCCACAGATTCTAGTATCCCAGCTTGCTGCATATGTGGTCGGGGGCACACATGCCAGTGCTTAGCAGGTACAAGTGCTTGTTTCGGGTTTGGGAAGCCCGGACATATGCTTAGAGATTGCCCAACAGCGAGATAGTAACAGGATGGGGGCCGAGGCCCAACTTCTAGTTCAACAGACTCACCCATACGCTCAGCTCATCAGGGGGCATCTACTAGCACAGGTGGCGGTTAGCGCCAAAATAGATTCTATTGCTTAGCATCCCGCTAGGAGTAGAAGGTCTGCCCTGATATGGTCAATGGTATGTTACGAGTTTTTCTTCTTCATGTTTATGCTTTTTTAGATCCAAGGGCTACCTTTTCTTTTGTGACACCTTATGTTGGCAGTAGCTTTGGAGTGAATCCCGAAGTCTTGTCATAACCCTTCTCAGTCTCTACTCTGGTAGGTGATTTAGTGATAGCTAGACGGGTGTATAGAGGTTTCCCGGTCTCAGTCCTTCAAAGAGTCACCTCAGTAGATTTGGTTGAGTTAGCCATGACCGATTTTAATGTTATCCTCAGCATGGATTGGCTATTTGCATGTTATGCCTTAGTTAATTGTAGAACCTGGGTAGTAGAGTTCAGATTTCCGGGTGAGCCGGTCTTAGTGTGGAAAGGTAGTTTAGCTGTGCCTGTAGGTCATTTCATTTCCTACCTTAAGGCCAGAAAGATGATTTCTAAAGGTTGTGTGTACCATCTAGTTAGGGTTAAGGATGACGTCCGAGACCCCAACTATCCAGTTAGTTCCAGTAGTATGTGAGTATCTAGAGGTCTTTCCTGATGATCTACCGAGAATCGAGGGAGATCGATTTTGGTATCGACCTTCTTCCCTACACACAGCCTATATCTATTCCTCACTACAGAATGACTCTGGCCGAGCTAAAGGAGTTGAAAGAAAAGTTGAAGGACCTGTTAGATAAGGGTTTCATTAGACCGAGCAAGTCTTAATGGGGTGCACCAGTTCTCTTTGTCTGAAAGAAAGATGGTTATCTTCGAATGTGTATTGACTATCTCCAATTGAACAAAGTCACAACCAAGAAAAGGTATCCTCTACCTAGGACTGATGATTTATTTGAACAGCTTCAGGGTGCCAAGTGCTTCTCGAAGATAGATCTCAGATCCGGGTACCATCAGCTCAGAGTTTGGGAGAGCGACATCTCGAAGACAACCTTCAGGATGCGGTATGGTCATAATGACTTTGTAGTTATGTCTTTTGGACTAATGAATTCTCTTACCACTTTTACAGACTTGATGAATAGGGTGTTTAAACCATACCTGGATATGTTCGTGATTGTCTTCATTGATGACATCCTGATGTACTCACGGAGCGAGGAGGAGCATGCCGCTCATTTGAGAGTTGTAGACTCTCAAAGATCGCCAATTATGCACCAAATTCAGAAGGTGTGAGTTTTAGTTGAGCTACATGGCATTTTTGGGCCATGTGGTATCAAGCGAAGGCATAACGGTGGACTCTCCGAAAATAGAAGCGGTGAAGCATTGGCCTAGACTAGTGAATCCTTTGGATATTCGGAGATTCTTGGGTTTAGTCGGCTACTATCGGATGTTTGTTGAAGGTTTCTCATCTATTGCAGCACCTTTCACCAAATTGACCTAGAAGAAGGTGAAATTTAAATGGTCAGAGGCTTGTGAGAAGAGCTTCCAAGAGTTGATGACCCGACTCACTTCAGCACCTATGTTAGCTTTACCCGAGGGTACCGATGGGTTCATTGTGTATTGTGATGCTTCAAGGATCGAACTTGGCTGTGTGTAAATGTAGCACGGGAAAGCTATAGCGTATGCGTCCAAATAGCTAAAAGTTCATGAGAAGAACTATCGGACCCATGATCTTGAGTTGGCCGCGGTGGTATTCGCTTTGAAGATATGGTGACATTATTTGTACAGGGTACACGTGGATGTGTTCACGGACCATAAGAGTTTGCAATACGTGTTTACCTAGAAGGACCTCAATCTTCAGCAAAGGAAGTGGTTGGAGCTATTCAAGAATTACGGTATGAGTGTGCTTTACCATCCGGTTAAGGCCAATTTAGTAGCGGATGCACTTAGTAGACTCTCAATGGAGAGTGTATCTCATGTGGATGAGGGAAAGAAGGAGTTGGTGAAAGAGGTGCATCGACTTGCAAGGTTAGGAGTTAGGTTGGTTGATTCGACGGATAGCAGAGTTGTTGTTCAGAACAAATCAGAATCGTATTTGGTGACTAATGTAAAATCTAGGAAAGATGAGGACCCGATTTTTCTAAAGTTAAAGGAAGCCATTGAGAATCAGAAGGTGGAGGTCTTCTCCAAAGGGGAAGATGGTGTGCTTCGGTACCAGGGTCGCCTATGTGTTCCAGATGTTGATGATTTGAGGAGCCGGTTGTTTCATGAGACTCATTGATCCAGGTATTTTATCCATCCAGGTGCCACCAGGATGTACTATGACTTACGGGAAATCTATTAGCGAAATAACATGAAGAAGGACATCGCCGAATTCGTAGCTAAGTGCCCAAACTGTCAGTAAGTGAAGGTTGAGCACCAGAGATTAGGAGGTGTGCTTCAAGACATCAGCATTACTACTTGGAAGTGGGAAGAAATTAATATGGACTTCATTACAGGGTTGCCTCGCACTCGCCGGCAATATGAATCCATTTGGGTTAAGGTAGATAGGTTGACCAAGGCCACTCATTTTCTACCGGTTAATGCCATGGATTCAGCGGAGGACTACGACAAACTATATATTTGGGAGCTAGTTCAATCGCATGGAGTGCCCTTATTCGTCATTTCAGACAGAAGTACCCAATATACCTCTCAGTTTTGGAAGTTGTTTCAAAAAGGACTTGGTACTCAGGTTAGCTCAACACAACATTTCACCCGCAAATGGATGGTCAAGCGGAGCAAACAATCCAGACTCTCAAGGACATGTTGAGAGCATACGTGATTGACATCTAAGGTAGCTATGATAAGCATTTTCCTCTTATCGATTTTGCATTCAATAACAACTATCATTCCAATATTCAGATGGCACCGTTTGAGGCTCTCTACTGGCGGAGATGTAGATCGCCCATTGGTTGGTTTGAGGTTGGTGAAGCAGCAATGATAGGACCAGATTCTGTTCATGAGGCTATGGAGAAGTTTCAGTTGATAAGGGACAGGTTGAAAGCAACTCAAAGTCGCCAAAAGTCCTATGCTGATGAGAGAAGGAGAGAATCAGAATTTGAGGTGGATGATTGGGTGTTTCTGAAAGAATCCCCCATGAAAGGAGTGATGCGGTTTAGAAAGAAATGAAAACTCAGCGCTCGTTATATTGTCCCTTACCGAATTGTAAGACGAGTTGGCAAGGTGGCATATGAATTGGAGCTGCCCTCAGAATTTTCTTCTGTGCATCCTGTATTGCATGTATCGCTCTTAAAGAAGTGTTTGGGTGATCCAACTTTAGTTCTTCCGGTGGACAGTGTTGGCGTGAAAGACAACCTTAGTTATGAGGAGGTTCTAGTGGAAATACTTTATCATCAGGTTCGAAGGCTAAGAAAAAAGGAAGTAGCTTTATTTAAAGTGTTATAGAGGAATCAACATGTCGAGGGAGCTACGTAGGGAGCCAAAGTGGATATGATGGCCAGATACCCATATATATTCTCTACCGGCTCAGTTCCATCTTGAGGTATCAGTTTTACTCTCAAACTTTGCCTAGTATTCATGTTCAGTTCATGTGCCCAAGTATCTTTTATGTATATGGATTGTGTATGATTCGTGAATTTAGTTCAGCTATGTAGCTTGAATTAGAGGTAGTCATTCCGTCAGTTTTCAGCTTAAATAATTAGTATTTGAATATGATGATTGCATTGCTTTGCTTTTCTGTATGTTTTCCAACATTCGAGGATGAATGTTCCCAAGGGGGAGATACTGTTATACCCCAGAAGCCCAAAGATCAGACCTGGGAGTTTAAATAGAGAAAAGTTAAAATTTTGCATCAGGTATTAGAATGGGTCATGAGGTGACCTATGAGAGCAACCCACTAGTCGTGATGTAACTCATGGGGAGACCCAGGTGATGAGCTTGAAATTTGGGAAATGGGATCCCCACAGACGTGACCATGAGTCATGGTCAAGTCCCACGACTCATTAGGTCAGTCGTGGGGAGTGATGAGTGAGAAAAGAGAAGAAAAAGGATAGTGTACCTAACGGAAGGACCCTACGAGTCGTGGTCAGTCACCACGATTCGTGGAGAGGGTCATGAGCAACAGCGTAAAAATTTAATCAAAGATTAGGCAGTGTATACGACGAGTGGTGACCACGAGTCGTGGTAACCAGTAACGGATCGTTAAGACACCTGTGACGAGCCCAGAAGATTTGATAAGCAGTGCACTCGATGGGTCATGCCACGAGTCGTGGCTAGAGGTGACGAGTCTTAGGTCCCTCATGGGGACTACCTGGCAGTTATTCTCTGCGAACTTTGTAAGGGATTTTCCATAATTTCTAAGAACCTAAGGCCTAAACTACATCATCTTATGTTATGAATAATATCTTTTAAGAGGGTTAAGTTCATTTTGGGCCATATTCATTCATGCATGCAAAGAAAGAAGGTTAGAGGGGGTAATCAAGCTTGTTCCTCTTCAAATTGTTTTCAATTCCTCTTGGGTAATTAGAGAAGTGTAAGAATCAGCTACCAATAGGTATGTAAGGTTATGAATGGGTGAATCCTTTCACACCCATTCCCAATCCCTCTCTAAATCATGAGTTTCCGATATCTAGTGGTTTTAACCCAATGCATGATATTCCTAATTTCTCTGTATGGGTATGATTTAAATATGTAAATACTATTTAATTATGAATCATGGGCATGTTTTATATCGTTTTCATTTAAAATCATGTTTCTAGTTTTATGAATTCAAAAGCCCATTGATGAGAAGTTCATGAAAGATGAGATTTGAGATGAATGTATAATTATGATGAGATACTATGATGAAAAGAATATTTTCAAGCTACCCATGTTTATAATCATGTTTTCGATGTGTTGAGTATTTTGAAGCATGAGAAAGTATTGGAAAATGCCCACATGTTCAAGTATTATTTATTATTTCTCGAATTAAGCTTACCATATGGTTTTAGAGCGAAGACTTCCAATTATCTTTCAGCTTGTGCTATGGTTTGAGTTAAAGCTTCTCATACGCATGATTCCATATTTGAGATGTATTCGATTATTGAACTTCATCAATAAATGATGTTGAGCTTCGTTGAAAAACATGGAGAGCATATGCATGTTTTTAGGAGTAGTGTCTACCACTGAGTAGGCTAAGGGTTGATCACCCTATGCCTCAGTACTACGCACCAATAGGTTTATACTATTATACATATTACTTCAATACCTCCCTTGTGAGGTATTCCATCCCTATTGGCCCACGAGCTTGATATTGATATCATGGTATCATCCCTAGCCCTAGCAAGGCTTTAGACGGCTCTACCAACCTGAATATGATAGTTGGGACGACGTAAGCTCTATCATGGTATGTCGGTTAAAAGACGAGTCTCCCATTGTTCCTCATGATTTAATTTATGCATGTTTATCATTTGTGAGAATTCTATATCTTTATATGTTCTAAAGCAGGTCTGACTCAATGTTCAGTTTTTCTCATGACTATCAGATTTCATCTTTGAGTCAATAAATTTTGTTATGATGTTATGTTATGTTATGATGAGATCATGATTTCGAAAAGAATGCATACAAGCCCTACTTAGTTTCTTGTGGGTTATGATTTACATTATGCATGTCTTAAAATGATATTTACTTACTTACGCGGTTTTACTTACCTTGCATACTCGGTTCATTCCATGTACTGACCACATACTCTATACTGTATTGTTTCATGATACAGGACCCGACACTCAAGCTCAGCCCCATTCATAGTCGGTCTTTAGAGTTAGCATCTTATGTTGGAGTCCTCATCTCCTGAGGACCAGACTTATTCGGATTTTTGTTATGTATTTTCAATTTCATCTTTGTTGAGTTAGTTGGGGTCTTGTCCCATCAATTGTCATGTTTAGAGGCTTTTCAGACAAAGAATGTATTCAGCTTCAGATAGTGTATTCTGATGTTATGTCTAATTTAGACTTTTGCTATGATTATCTTGTTGATTCTTCAGTTTTATCGGTTGAGTTAGATGTATGTTCATGCCATGGGTTGACTTGGAGTCTCTCGGGGCTCCTTGTCCCTTGTTGTGATCCGGGCCTCCGTTCGGGTCGTAACAGTGTGAGACGACAATTGAAGATACTTGACTCAGCTTAATAGGATTTCAAGATATATCCCTATCCTCAACAAGGAAATCAACTCTTAAACTTTTGATAAGAAATTAAAACTACTATATGCTTCCTTTAACCCTTATTAGTCCGCTCTCCTAAGTTTAGTGAGTGAGCCAATAGATAATATTGTAAAGATGATTAGACTAATGAATAAATATGAAATCAAGTAAGCATAAATAATCCTTAAAAGAAGAATTAAACGTCTAGAATAAATGAATATGTAAACTAAAACCATCAAGCTATGGTCAAAACCCTAATTTAGGGAGTTTAGCCACTCATATTCAAGTGTAAACCTAATGAAATCATCATTCGGATCATAAAATGTAAAAAGTAAAGAAGAAAAACCTAAGAATAAAATGGAACTTCTTGTCTTTTCCCCACAAAACTATGTACAATCCTCGAGTGTCTCTAATAAATTCCTTAGTAATGTAGAATGATAACAAATTCCCCTTTTCCCTTAAGTAATTCAACTTTTGGATTTAGAAAAATAAAACCCCAATAAGCACTAGAGTGTTAAAAAAAATTCCCAATCTCAGAACCACTATGCCAAGTCATTTCTCTTAATTTGCCAAGGTTTTGATCAAAATTTGTTTTGAAGTTTAAGGTTTGGTGCACCACTTCACCCATAGCACCAACCTGAGCACAATTTCTCTAAATTATAGGCTCTAGCTCCCCACTTCACCCATTTATCTAGGACAAGTTTTCCTTGAGTTCTTCTTTCTTCACTTCTTGCATCATTTTTGAGTTTATTTCCATGTGTAACATTCGAAAATCATCTAAAAAAATCTGTCAACTCTTTTCACACACACATTCATTGAACCTTGCATTTTATAAGGATAATCTTCCCAAAGCATGTTTAAATATGGGTAAAATGTGACAAATAGGAATAGGAATATCCCCAACATCACCTCCCCATACTTAAACCATTATTTTTCCTCGAATAATCCTTACTTTTGTGGAACAAACACTTCTTAACATACCACTTTTCACATATATCAGTTCTTCCTCAAATAGCTAGAATAGAGTACATGAATAATTGGTTCATCAATTCATAAACAATCGATAGCATATACATAAGATACTACATACTTTCTATAACTGACTCATCTTTTTCAAAATGGGGCCAACATGATTAAGTATGAAAAATATGACTTGTAATACACCGACTCTGACCATCTTGTATCCTCACTTATTTTGTGATGTTCTTCCCCCGTGTTATCAATTTAAGAACTTGGAACATAAGTAAACAAGGCACACTTGCTCTCACAAATGATGTTTCATACACATGCAACATACCATAGGCTTGCCTCTCATGTATGGTCAGATTACTTAAATACTCAAAAAGAATAAAATCATAAAGACTTTTCCTAGTGGTAATGTCGGCTAACGGATGAGTAGGAATGATTTTTTCATTAATGGCTACCAATTCTAAGCACTCTAAGACATTTTTATTTCATCTTTCTTGTCCACCACATTGTCATTACTGCTTACTTCTCCTTTTCACTAATCCTCTTTTCTTTTCTGATGCCCTTTTTCACCCTAATTGCTTTCTAGTTTCTGCTTATGACATCAACCACAACACTCAACTATGAAGAGTCTTTTTTATATGTTCTAGTAGCAAGTAAACATCTTATTCTGTGGGCACCCCTCTTTCTTATTTTCTTATATTTTCTTCCACATTTTTTCTTTCCTTTCCCTTAACATTGTTACACCGGTGGAACCTTCATTCTTTAATCTCAAAGATAATTAAAAATTACTTCCTCGTTCCAAAATTTTTTCCTCTGTCTACAACTTCTCTCTACGATAAAGCTCCCTAGGAGGAGCTCACTTAAGCTCTCTGGAGGCATGGGGCTAGGTCCCCCTCCGGACCTCCAAAAATTTCATTTGGGAGATGAAATCGTATATCACGACGATACAAATCCAACTCAATAAGAACCATAAAAAAATACAATCTAGAACTCTGGGAACTTACAAAATAGTAAAGTGATCATTGCTGCACATTCCATGGAGAACACTGCAATATTGGAGTAACATTTCCCAACCGAATTCAGATAATGATCTTGAAAATCCACCTATTGGAGATTATAGATCATTTTTTGATCTACCTTCTCACAAAAATTCTACTGATTTTCCCTTGCTAATTAAGACAAACAAACGAGTGACTAAGGGGAATGTTTTCAATGTAGTGCCTGGAAATCGCACCACTGGTCCATCAGATTCCTATGAAATTCCAGGTGCCACAACCTCTAGGATTTGTATCGAAGCTCAAGAACGGCTCACCCACCAAATCTCAGCCAGTTCTGACGGCGGAGGTGATGGCAGTGAGCATTTGAAGAAGGGAAAAGAACTGTTGAGCAACGATGCCAAAGATCAGATGACCTCCTCAGGCCATTCCCAATACAAAAATTGGTGCTTCAATGAGATAAATTCACATATCCAAAGAGCGCCACAAACCACCAAGCAAATCTCCACAAATTTAAGTTAGAATGAAATTGACGGTGGTGCAATTTTTGGCCATGGAAGCAATAACACCAGAGTTATCAAAGTCAAAAGTTGGATTGGGGATTCTGTGCGTCAGCAATAGAGTATTAGAAATGTCACAAAAGCCCCATCATATTTGGAACCAAACTCAATGAACTTGAGTTCTAGGGTTCCACCAGTGGTATCAGAAGGCGAAGTCAATCAAAACATGGTCGGAACCCAAAATTGGTAATACCATTCGATGCAATATGACAAAGAGAGTCATCCTATACAAAAATCCCCTTCTATTTCAACCTGGAACAATTCGAATTTGAGGATAAGGGTTTCCTCTCTCACGGAGATCACTGGCATAGGAGCTTCGATGGCTGGAAAATCTGAAATCCAATACCATCCAATGCATTCAAATATTAGTACCTCCTAGGTTCAGAAAGTCCCCTCTAATTCTATCCCCAATGATTTGAATTTCAAAACTAGGGTTGAGGGTGACACTAATCCTAACTGTTTAGCTAGGAACACTGTTCCAGGGGTCGACAAATTTATTTCTCAGTCTCAAATCACTCACCATCTATCCAAAACACTTCCAACCATCAAACCAATTTTTGGAACCCCTCCAACAAAAATCCCGAAATATCCATGGATCACAAGGACAATTTCACTGGACAGAACATAGCTGCAATCAAATCTCAGACCTTGGAGGCACCAGGTAAGTCTCTAAATCCTCATAATTTTATTTCTATTGATTTTTCTATTTACATAATGATGTATATCAATTTCTATATAATGCATTTGAGAAAAATGGTGTTGAACTAACCAATATTTTACAGCATAAGAATAATTATTCTAAGGATCCTAAGGACAACAGATTGGTCACTCAAACTTCTCAAGCTCAAAAATAGATCCACACCATATCTGATTACCCCAAAACTTTAGGAATTTTGAGAAATATAATCCGAAAGATCAAACCAGTGGCCAAGCCCCTCTTCCAGATAACCCTACTAGAAATACTAACCAAAATCCCAACAACATCTCCAAAACCAAACTCATTCCTGAACCAGCTCCTTTTGCTATTGTTCATTCTTATGCTACTAGGTTGAGGGCTAATCAAGCCATGAATGAGATTCCTATTGAGTTAGCCACTCTCAAGATTACTACTAGACAAGGTTTACCAGCTATTATCTTTAAAAAGAGTATTTCATGATCAAGCTTGCAGAAAGGTGTAAATACATCCTTGTGGAAAATTTAGTAACACTACGCCTTAGGTTGAGTTGATTAGGAAAAGTTTTATCCTTCAAACTCAGCTCACAGGAGGTGTTAAAATTTCTTAGTTCAATGCTAGGAATTTGTATATTCATTTGTACAATGAGACTGACTATATTACTGTTTCGACTAAGCAAAAGATGTATATAGAGGGTCAACATATGAGACTGCAGGCCTAGACTCCTAACTTCACTCCTGAGGAAGAGAACCCCATTGTTCCTATTTGGGTTACTCTACATGATCCTTGGCATTGGTACAACAAGGAGTTCTTGACTGCCCTACTATCTCGTATAGGAAAAACTCTATATTTGTATACAGCTTCTATATGGAAGACAAGAGGGAGTGTGGCCTAGGTAAAAATTCAATTGGACCTTAATTCAGAGAGTCCCACATATGTATGGGTTATTATGAAGATGACTTAACTATGGGGAGATGGCATGCTATATAATACGAAGATCTTCCAAATTATTGTTCTTACTGCAAATACCAAGGACATATGATTCATGTTTTATCTACTAAGAGAAGAGATGAATAAATTACAAAGAAAAGGGAATAGGAAGCATAAGCTAAAAACAAAAAGCATATTGAAGCAGGAAAAACTCAGGAAAAGGCTATTGTTACAAGAAATCAACAAGACAAGTCTAGTAATTCTAGCACCAAGGAAGTTCAGCAGAAAATTCCAAAAGAAGAACATAACAAACAACAAGAATAGTGGAAGACTCAAGAAAGGAAAAAATTTAGAGGATACAACCTTAATAACCAAAGAGTGATGGAAGCTACTCAAAAATTACGATCTATAGACCTATTCTTCATCAAGAGGATGAGGATCAGGGTGATCAAAATACAGGTATGATTTTTGACCTTAATACTTCCTCTAATAGATTAGCCAAATTGATGCACATGAGAAGGCTACCAACAACAATGTGACTCCTAATGTTACTAAGTCTATTGAATCCACTAAGGAAGGACCACACTAGCAAAATTTTGATATTTTCAAAGGATCAGATATTGACTCAATGCTCCCAAAACCCAAAACCCCTTTAATTCATAATTCTGGAATAAACACAAACCATATAAGTGGAATGAAGACCATAGGTATTGACTCAATGTTCCTCACCCCCATGGCTTCCCCAAAGATATTTCTATTGATGTTGATGAAGTTTATGGAGGTATGGATGGTGTGAAAGAGAAAACTACTAACCTGCACGAAGGGGTGTCCAAAGTGGGGATTTGTCGCATGTTTTAAATAAGAACCCTTTTGCTGAACTTAGGAATGACTTTAGAGACCCTGCTACCTCTATGAACAATCAATAGAGACAGAGTTTGGTATTAGAATTGAATGAAAATTCTAGTGTGGTTCCTCAGTTGCAACCTGATATGGGTCAAAAATACTGCATAGTACTAGTTTTAGGTGAGGTTCAATAGTTGAGATCAGTTCAATTGCAAAATTTTTGCATGGACTAGTATTTGGGGTCTCAAAATTAGATTTCTTGTAAAAATCTGAAATTGAGACCTGCTCAAATTCATATAGATCAGAACATAAGTTATGGTCAAGCAGATGCTCAAATTAGCCAGGAAAATATTCAAGTCTTTGGGAACAAATTGGTTATAGATCAAACTCAAGACACTGCAGTTGGTTTGGATTAGAATTTACCTACTTTGGGTTTAGATCACTCACTTGGTAAGGGTGCTATCCAGATTCAGAATTTAGTGAAAAAAAATAGCCACTTTATGGGTTCAAACCAGGATCTGGATGATACATTTGATCCCCATGAGTTGAGAATGTAGTAGGTTATAGAACAAGGTGGTTCATATCAGGTTGACAAGCGGAATGAAGATCACATGTTAGGATCAATTATGGCAAAGGGTGAAACTACTGATTTGTTTCAAAATATGGTATCTGTAATAGCCCTAGACCGGCGCTTGTAGAAATTGTACGCTTTGGGGCTCACCCCCTCACGGTTTTAAAACGCGTCTACAATGGAGAGGTATCCAAGAACTTATAAAGTACTCTTAGTTCTCCTCCCCAACCGATGTGGGATTTGCCTAAGGCAAGCCTCACACTCACCCCCCCTTGGGACTCAGCGTCCTCGCCGCCCCTGGGTTGGTAACTGTGTCGCCCACTAAGCGGGTGGGTATACATCACTCCAAGGAGTGGCATGCCGTCCCCAGTAGGACGAAGATGGGATGAAGCTTTCCCCATATCTGGCTGATCAGCATTACAGTACAGATAGCCCTGTTGTGTGCAAGTGCCCAGGGAACAGATTCAAATATAGTTACAGTTGGTATCAGAGCCAGTGCCGGGCCAGTGGTGGGGCAAACCTCAGTGAGGACGCTGAGTCCCAAGGGGGGGTGAGTGTGAGGCTTTCCTTAGGCAAATCCCACATCGGTTGGGGAGGAGAACGAAGAGTACTTTATAAGTGCTTGGATACCTCTCCCTTGTAGACGCGTTTTAAAACCGTGAGGGGGTGAGCCCCAAAGCGGACAATTTCTTCAAGCGGTGGTCTAGGGCTTTTACAGTAATCTTCGTTCTCCTCCCCAACCAATGTGGGATTTGCCTAAGGCAAGCCTCACACTACATATATAGCAAGCATGTTTAAATTGAAAAATACTATCCGAATTCTGATTTCTTATTCTCATCTCTTGTAATAGCCCTAGCCGGCGCTTGTAGAAATTGTCCGCTTTGGGGATCACCCCCTCACGGTTTTAAAACGCGTCTACAAGGGAGAGGTATCCAAGCACTTATAAAGTACTCTTCGTTCTCCTCCCCAACCAGTGTGAGGCTTACCTTAGGCAAATCCCACATCGGTAGGGGAGGATAACGAAGAGTACTTTATAAGTTCTTGGATACCTCTCCCTTGTAGACGCATTTTAAAACCGTGAGGGGGTGAGCCCCAAAGCATAAAATTTCTACAATCGGCGGTCTAGGGCTGTTATAGTATCAGTTTAGCAGGTTCAGGTTTTAGGCCATAGTAGAGGCTCTAACCAGGTTCAAGTTGGTGTTTCAAATCTTGTTCAGAGAGTGAATTCAGGTCATGGACATCTTATAGGTTCAAATCAAATACATGTCACGACCCAAACGTATACCCGGATCGTACACATGAGACAAGGAGCCCCGAGAGACCCCAAGTCCACCCATGGCATGAGCATACATCTAATTCAATCACATAAGAGGAAGACTGAACATAAGGCATCATGTAAACATGGATAAAGTAATATATCAAAACATCCAAAATAGTAAGACTTATAAGCTGAGTACAAAACATTTGTCTGAAAGCCTCTAATACATATGATGTGTTGACGGCACAACACCCCCAACTAACCCGAATAATTACTGAAACAGAAAGTATCAACATGTCTATCAAATAGCCCTCGGATCATGAGGACTCACCAACTGTGCTGAAAGAAACTCTGAGAAAATCTATGGGTGAGGGAGAGCCTAAGAGCTAGGGCCTGTATCATGAAACGATACAACATAGAAAGTATGCAGTCCGTACGTGGAATGTGCTGAAAATGCAAGGTAAGTAAAACGTACATTTAAAACATGTAAAACTCATAAATGATCATAAGTGTAGGACATCATGCTCGTATCGTAAATCATCATAACATATCCTAAGGCCCAAGGTTTCCAAAACATTTGTAATGTATACACAATCATAGTCATAAGGAAAGAGCTTTACTTAACATGACTTGAACCAAAATACATCATCATGACATGAGGAATAGTTGGTGATTCTCTTATGTGACATACCCAATATGAGCACACATGAAGACCAACTTTTAACCCTAGTCAGGAGGGTGTCCGTACCTTGCCAAGTGTAGGACCATGAAAGTGTGATATCACCATGAATAAAGCGCCATTTGGGACGGGGACAGTCATGAAAGGGGTCCGAACATACCTATGGTGGAACGTAGTTCATGATATCTAGGGCATAACTTGAGCCTCGAATCTACTTGATGTTCGATACTACTCCCAAAACACATATATAATTCTCATAGTATAACATACATGAATTCATGGGCTAGTTAAATCATGATAATCATAAACATGATTGTACATATATGAACTAGCCATGACATAGCGTCTGTGAGTCTGCCAAAACATAATTCATGAATCATAAGGTTCATACATAGTTGTGAATCATGCATATAGCTTGAAATTCATAAAATCATGATGGGTAGTTGATAAAATCCATAATTTAAATCATGACACATGCTGGGCTTGTAAATATCGTAAGTCGATTCATCATGGTTCATGCATAATTAGGCTTAATGTCATAAAAATCAAAATCGATAAAATTATAAACGATTTAAAGAATAAAAACTGGTCAAAACCCATATATTATGATGAGATTCTAAAATCACAAGACCCATTATCAAATCACTAGACTTTCATGAAAACCATCTTCAAAACCCCATGTGTTTTTAATAAAATTTTCGTAAAAATCATATAGGATGGGCATGGATGTGGAAGAAATCACCCATTGATAGCCTTATATACCTCAGAATGACTGGTTCTAAACTTTCCTTGAATTCCGAAGAAGGAAATTGGAAGAATTTAAGAGAAAAGCCTTGAATCACCTTTGATTACCTCTCTAAGTTCTTGCATGCATGAATGAGGACATATAATAAATTATTCCCCTAAAAACACACCTTTCATAAGCTAAAACGATGTAGTTTAGGGTCCTATAGTGTGAAAAAGTCGAAAATACCCTTAATGAATCTGCCTTGAAAACTATCTGTAATACCCCGGAAGTGCGTAGGAGTAGATCCGGAAGTGAAAAGTTGAAAACCGTAGAAAATAGGGGAAAATATTTCAGGACAGGCCGAGGAATGACTCATGGTATCATACCACGAGTCGTTGTAATGATTCGTGGTTAGGTTCAGGCTGTGTGATAGTGTAAACCACGGATTACATGATGACTCATTGTAGGAAAAAAATAAGTCGTTGATAGCAGTCGTAGGAAGGAGCTGAGTTCATCAGATTACTAATGGGATTCCTAATGACCCGTTAGGAGAAACCACGAGACATTGGTTGTGGTTATTTTTGGCGGTTAATTTTTTCTAGTGGGTTTGACAGAGAGAAACAACGACTCGTTGTTTATAGTGACGAGTCGTGGTGTGACCCGTTAGGAGATGACATGCCAAGGTTCAGGGGCAAACCATGAATGATGTAACGTGTCATGGGTTGAAAGTATGGGTCGTCCTGACCTTCCATTGGTTGGGTCCAAATGAAGACTTTTAGCAGTGCATTTTATGAGTGACAGGATGGGTCGTCGTTAGTTACAACGACCCATTAGATCCATCCATGGGTTCTATGCAGCCAGATTTCAGGGCAGGTTCATTAAGGGTGTTTTTGAGTTTTTCACAACTTAAAGCCCTAAATTAGATCGTTTTGTCTTGGGAAAGCTGGGTTTTTAAGAAAATAATCCTTCCTAAACTCTCATTCATGCATGCAAGGATTTTGGTAGGTGTTCTAAGGGGTTTCTAAGCTTTTAACTTCAATTCTTCCAAATTCACTCTTGGGCTTCTAAGAAGAGTTAGAATTCAATAATACCAGGTATGTAAGGTCATCAATGGATGGATCCTTCCACGCCCATGCTCCTACTCTATGAATTTACTTACAAATTATCAAATATTCATGGGGTTTTGTATTTGATTTGTATAAAATTTAATGATTTAATTTTGGGTCTTGTGATTTTGAAATATTATCATAATCTACTAATTCTAATTGCCTTTTGAGTTTTAATTCGATTATAATATTGTTGATTTTGAATTTCTAAACAATTAAACTTGACTATACCTGCCTCATGATTAATCGATTTATGATCCATTGATCCATTGATGTTTTTTATAAGCCCAACATGAATTATGAATTTATTTATGAATTTATTTATGAATTTATTATGTAATCTATTATGATCTTATGAAATTCAAGCTATATGAATGATCTACATGTATGTATGAATTTTATCAATAATGAATTATGTTTTTGGCTGATCCACGGGCCTCAAGTCATGGCTAGTTCTTATATGTTCAAGCATGTTTACGATTATCATGATTTAAATAGCCCATGAACTCATGTATGTATTATTATGAGCACTATATATGTTTTGGGAGTAGTATCAAACATCGAGTAGGTTCGGGGCTCAGGTTAAACTCCGGATCTCATGAACTACGTGCTATCGTAGGTATGTTGGGACCCTTTTATATTTTTCCTTGGCCCAAATGTCCCTTTCTCATATGTGATCACGCCCTTCATGGTTCCTTCCTTTTCAAGGTACGAACACCCTCCTAACTAGGGATACAAGTCGGGCTTCATGTACGCTCATATGTGGTATGTCGGTTAAGAGAATCTCCCACTGCTCCTCATGATTTATGCAGGTTATGATTATGTATGTTGGCTTGAGTTATGTTAAATAAATCTCTTCTATTATGATTATGACTATGTTTACATTAATAATGTTTTAAAAACCTTGAGCCATGTGATTTGTCATGATGATTTACGATACAAGCATGTTGTCCTACTCATATGATCATTTATGAATTTCATACATATTTTAAAAGTCCATTTTACTTACCTTGCATGATAAGTACATTCCACGTACTGACCTCATACTTGCTATGTTGTATCATCTCATGATACAGGTCCTAGTTCTCAGGCTCATCCTCACCCGTAGATAGATTCAGATTTGCTCTTAGCGCACTTGGTGAGTCCTCATGTTTCGAGGGCTAGATGTTTACACTCTATGTTATTCCTTTAAGTTTCTGGATGCTAGATTAGTTGGGGAGTTGTCCCATCAATCTGCCTTTCATGTTTAGAGGTTTATCAGACTACAAGTTGTATTCCGCCATATTGTACAAGTCTTATACTAATTTTCCCTTATGCTATGTTATGATTAAGTTTTTTATGTTAAGTCTTCAACTCATGTGATTGAATTAGATGTATGCTCATTCCATGAGTCGACTTCGGGTCTCTAGGGGCTCGTTATCCCGTGTCTATAATCAGGGTGTATGTTTGGATCATGACAAACATGGTATCAGAGCCATAGGTTTATGTGTCCTAGGGAGTCTGAAAGCCGCGTTAAGTAGAGTCTTTTTTATGGGTGTAAAGCGTGCTACACTTATGAAGAAGAGGATACTAGACGTCTAGGAAATGTTCCTTTCTTTCATGATCCATGTCGTGCGATGAACGTCCTTTACTCTTCTAATTTGTGCTATTCACGTTTGCAAAATCATTCCTCCACATCAAGTAAATGCCAGGAGAAGCTGAAATGGTAATGATCATGAGGGTGCCCGTGATGGTGAGCATCAGCCAGCACCACCCATTCACGAGGAGCATGTATCAGAGCTAGCCGCCCACACTGAGTTTAGGGAGGCGATTCAGATGCTGCCATAGGCCGTTACAACTCAGGTTTGAAATCATACTATGGAACCCTATACACAAAATGGGAATGCCACAGCTGCTAGGGTGAGGGACTTCTTGAGGATGAGCCCTCCGGAGTTCACGGGGTCAAAGGTAGACGAGGACCCACATTACTTTATTGAGGAGATTTTGAAGATCACCCAGGTTATGGGGGTGAACAATGGGGAATGCATTGATTTGACCTCCTATCAGCTAAAGTGGGTAGCAAATATATGGTTTAAACAATGGAGAGAAGCCAGGGCGGTGGGTGCAGGCCCGATAGGTTGGGATGAGTTTCACATCGCGTTCATGGATCAGTTCTTCCCTCGAGAGATGAGGGAGCTTAAGACGGCTGTGTTTGTAAATCTAAAACAGGGTAATATATCAGTCCAGGAATATGCATTGGAATTCACTTGGCTCTCTAAATATGCTCCAGAGTTAGTAGCGGATCAGCAGGCTCGGGTGAGCCGTTTTATGCATTGAATAGCAGATTACTTGGACAAAGATTGTCGGACTATCATGATTCACCATGACATGGACTTTCCCCTTATTATGTGCATGCGCAGCAGATGGAGTCGGTCTATAGGAAGCAGAGGGAGGCCAAGAGGGTCAAGATCTCTACTTTTGGAGTCTCATAGGCTAGGTCAGGCGGTGGACCACGTTAGCAGTCTTAGCACAGGTCCATTGCTCCAGCTCCATCATCGGCCTGCATGCCATCCAGGTTTGGGGGAGACCGGAGGAGCAGGTCTATAGGCTCGAGGGATCATGGTAGCATGCAGGTGGAGCGCACTTTCCCAGCTTGTGCGAGATGTGGAAAGAATCATCCGGAAGGTGCCTGGTCGGTGCGGATGCTTGTTTCGGGTGTGGCAAACCCAGACATAGGATCAGAGAATGCCCTATAGCAAGTTCTACCACTCTAGTTCCACAACCCCCTCAGCAGGGTGTGTCCACTAGCACCAAAACCGATTTTATGCCCTAGTTAAACGCCAAGAGTAAGAGGCCTCGCCAGATGTGGTAATGAATATGTTGCAAGTATTCCATATTGATGTTTATGCCTTGTTAGATCTAGGAGCGATTTTGTCTTTTTTGACCCCTTATATTGCTAGTATTTTTGGAGTTAGTCCTAAAATTTTGTTAGAACTGTTCTCCGTATCTACTCTAGTTGGTGAATCAGTGGTAGCTTGGCGGGTATATAGAGGTTTCCCATCACATTGTTCCATAAGGTTACCTCCGCAGATTTAGTAGAGCTGGCCATGACTGACTTTGATATCATCTTGGGTATGAATTGGTTGTTTGCATGTTATGCTTCGATTAATTGTAGGACCCGTGCGGTAGAATTCCGATTTTCAAGTGAGTAAATTTTGGAGTGGAAGGGTAATTTAGTTGTACCAGGCAGCCGGTTTATTTAATATCTTAAGGCCAGGAAAATGATCTCTAAGGGTTGCATGTACCACCTAGTTAGGGTTAAGGATGTGGAGTCTGAGACCCCGACTATTCAGTCAGTTCCGATGGTGTGTGAATATTCGGAAGTTTCCCCAATGATTTTCCAAGTGTTCATATGAAAAGGGAAATTGATTTTGGTATTGATTTATTGCTCGATACATAGCCTATCTCTATTCCTTCCTACATGATGGCTCCAGCCGAGCAAAAAGTGTTAAAAGAACAACTGAAGGACTTGTTGGATAAGGGTTTCATTAGACCGAGCAAGTCTCCAAGGGGTGCACCGGTTCTCTTTGTTCGATAGAAGGATGGATCCCTTTGGATGTGTATTGATTAACGACAGCTGAATAAGGTCACTATCAAGAACAGGTACCCCTAGCCTAGGATCGATGATTTATTTGACCAGCTCCAGGGTGCCATGTGTTTCTCAAAGATAGATCTCAGGTCTGGATATCACCAACTCAGATTGCGGGAGTGTGACATCCCAAAGACAGCCTTCAATACCCGGAATGGCCATTATGAGTTTGTAGTTATGTCATTTGGGCTAACCAATGCTCCCGCAGCTTTTATGAACCTGATGAATAGGGTGTTCAAGAAATATCTGGAGATGTTCATGATTGTGTTCATCGATGATATTCTTATATACTCTCGGAGCGAGGAGGAGCATGCCGCTCATTTGAGGATAGTGTTGCAGACTCTCAAGGATCGTCAGTTGTATGCAAAGTTTAGCAAGTGTGAATTTTGGATAGACTCGGTGGCATTTCTGTGTCATGTGGTATCAAGTGAAGGCATAAAGGTAGACTCGCAGAAAATAAAATTGATGAAGAATTGACCCATATGGTGAATCCTTCAGAAATTCAAAGTTTCTCAGGCTTAGCAGGCTACTACCAGAGATTTGTCGAGGGCTCTCATCAATTGTAGCCCCAATGACCAGGTTGACTAAGAAAAAGATAAAGTTCCAATGGTCGGAGGCTTGTGAGAAAAGTTTCTAGGAATTGAAGACCCGACTCACTTTAGCAACGGTGTTGACTTTACTTGAGGGTGCTGACGACTTTGTTGTGTATTGTGATGCTTCGAGAGTCGGACTTGGATGTGTGTTGATGCAGTGTGGGAAAGTGATAGCATATGCCTCCCGACAATTAAAGGTTCACGAAAAGAATTACCCGACCCATGACCTTGAGTTGGTCGCGGTGGTGTTTTCATTGAAGATATGGCGACATTAGTTGTATGGGGTCCACGTGGATGTGTTCACGGATCACAAGAGCTTGCAATATGTGTTCATGCAGAAATATCTCAATCTTCGGCGAAGGAGGTGGTTGGAGTTACTAAAGGACTATGATATGACTGTACTTTACCACTTCGGCAAGACTAATGTGGTTGCAGATGCACTTAGTAGGCTTTATATCGAGAGTGTGTCCCTCATGGAGGAGGAAAAGAAAGTTGGTGAAAGATGTCCACCGACTTGCAAGGTTGGGAGTTAGATTGATCAGCTCGACCGATGGCAGCGTTGTTGTGCAGGATGGGTCAGAATTGTCCTTGGTGATTGATGTCAAATCTAAGAAAGATTAGGATCCAATCTTGAAGAAACTGAAGGAGGCGGTGCGGAGTCAAAAGGTAGAGGTTTTCTCCCAAGGGGGAGATGGTATGCTATGATACCAGGGTCGTCTATGTGCCCCAGACGTTGACAATTTGAGTGTTCGGATATTGCATGAGGCACATGGTACCATATATTTTATCCATCCGGGATCCACGAATATGTATCGCGACTTGCAAGAAATCTACTGGTGGGATGGTATGAAGAAGGATACTGCAGAGTTCAGAGCCAAATGTCCAAACTGTGAGCAAGTGAAGGTCGAGCATCAAAGACTGGGAGGCGTACTTCAAGATATTAGTATCCCCACTTGGAAGTGGGAAGAGATTAATATGGATTTCATTACAAGCCTACCTCATACTCGATGACACTATGATTCCATTTGGGTGGTGGTAGACAGGTTAACTAAGGGTGCACATTTCCTACCTATCAAGACCACGGATACAACGAATGATTATGCCAAATTGTATATTGGGGAATTGGTTCGACTTCATGGAGTACCCTTGTCTATTATTTCAGACCTAGGTACTTAGTTTACCTCCCAGTTCTGGCGGTGTTTCCAGAACGGACTTGGGAATCAAGTCAAGCTCAGCACAACTTTCATCCACAAACAGATGACCAAGCCGAACGAACAATCCAGACCCTTGAGGATATGTTGAGGGCATGTGTTATGGATTTTAAAGGTAGTTGGGATGATCATTTTCCCTTGATTGAATTTGTTTATAATAACAATTATCACTCTAGGATCCAGATGGCACCGTTCGAGGCTCTTTATGAGTGAAGGTGTAGATCGCCTATCGGATGGTTTGAGGTTGGTGAGGCAGCCATGATAGGACCTGATTCGGTTCAAGAGGCCATGGTAAAGGTTTAGTTGATAAGGGACTGGTTGAAAACCGCTCAAAATCATCAGAACTCGTATTCTGATGTTAGGAGAAGGGATCTGGATTTTGATGTGGACGACTAGGTATTTCTCGAGGTATCTCCCATGAAGGGAGTCATTCTGTTTGGAAAGAAAGGTAAACACGGTCCTCGTTATGTTATCCCCTACCGAGTGGTGAGAAGAGTTGGTAAGGTGGCGTATGAGTTGGATTTGCCATCAAAGATATCTTCAGTACAACCCGTGTTTCATGTCTCGCTTTTGAAGAAGTGTTTGGGAGATCCAACTTTAGTGGATCCAGTTGACAATATCGGTGTAAGAGACAGCCTTAGCTATTAAGAAGTTCCGGTGGAAATATTAGATAGTCAAGTCCGTCAGCTAAGAAGCAACGGAATTCGCCTCAGTTAAGGTTTTATGGAGAAACCAGCATGTTGACGGAGCTATGTGGGAAGCCGAAGAAGATATGATGGCTAAATACCCACATTTGTTCTCTACCAGCTCAGTTCCAACTTGAGGTTTCAGTTTTACTCTATGATTCGATCTAGTTTTCATTTTCAATTCATGTGTGCAAGTTTCTTTTATGTGTATGAATGTGTATGTGAAGCATGAGATCAGTTCGGTTATGTGTTATGAATCAGAGATAGCCATTTCGTAAAAATTTTAGTTAAAATGATCAGTATTCTACTATGATAATTGTATGTCTCTAATTTCTGCTTATTTCTAACATTCGAGGATGAATGTTCCTAAGAGGGAGATATTGTAATACCCTAGAAGTGCGTAGGAGTAGATCCGAAAGTGAAAAGTTGAAAATTGCAAAAACTGGGGGAAAATATCTCAGGACAGGCCAAGGTATGACTCGTGGTGTCATACCTTGGGTCGTTGTAACGAGTTGTGGTTAGGTTTAGGCTGGGTGAAAGTGTAAACAACAGGTGACATGACGACTCAATGTGGGAAACAATGAGTCGTTGATAGCAGTCGTGGGAAGGAGCTGAGTTCATCAGGCGACTTACAACAGGCGTCCTAACGACCTGTTAGGAGAAACCACAAGTCATTTCTTGTTGTAATTGTTGGAGGTTAAGTTTTTCCAGTGGGTTTGACGGAAATAAACAAAGACTTGTTGTTTGTGGCGACGAGTTGTGGTGTGACCCGTTAGAAGATGAGATTCCAAAGTTCAAGGACAAACCACGGATGATATAACGAGTCGTGCGTTGAAAGGACGGGTTGTCCTGAGCATCCGTTGGTTGGGTCCGAATGAAGACTTTCAGCAGTGCATTTGACGAGTGACAGGACGGTCATCATTAGTTACAACGGGTCTTCTGATTTTGAAATCTTCTCATAATCTACTTCTTTTAATCATCTTTTGAGGTTTAAATTGATTATAATATTAGTGATTTTGAATTTCTAAACAATTAAACTTGATTATGCATGCCACATGATTAATCGATTGATGATCCATTGATTCGTTGATGTTTTTGAAAAGCCCAACACGAATTATCAATTTATTTATGAATTTATTATGTTTTCTATTATGATCTTATCAAATTCAAGCTATATGCATGATCTACAAGTATGTAAGAATTTTATCAATCATGAATTAAGTTTTTTGCTGACCCACAGGCCTCAAGTCATGGCTAGTTCTTATATGTTCAAGCATGTTTACGATTATCATGATTTAACAAGCCCATGAGCTCATATATGTATTATTATGAGAACTATATATGTTTTGGGAGTAGTATCGATGACCGAGTAGGTTTGAGGCTCAGGTTAAGCCTCGGATCTCATGAACTATGTGCCACCATAGGTATGTAGGGACCCTTTCATGTTTTTCCCTGGCCCAAATGGGCCTTTCTCATGTGTGATCATGCCCTTCATGGTTCCTACCCTTGGAAAGGTACGAACACTCTCCATACTAGGGCTAAAAGTCGGGCTTCATGTGTGCTCATATGGGGTATGTCGGCTATGAAAATCTCCAACTGTTCCTCATGATTGATGCAGGTTATGACTATGTATGTTGGCTCAAGTTATGTTAAGCAAAGCTCTTCTATTATGATTATGACTATGTTTATGTTATGAATGTTTTGAAAACCATGAGCTATGTGATATGTCATGATGATTTACGATACGAGCATGTTGTCCTACTCTTATGATCATTTATGAATTTCATACATATTTTAAACGTCCGTTTTACTTACCTTGCATATTCCGTACATTCCACATACTGACTGCATACTTTCTATGCTGTATCGTCTCACGATACAGGTCCAAGTTCTCAGGCTCATCCTCACCAATAGATAGATTAAGATTATCTCTCAGCGCACTTGGTGAGTCCTCATGTTCTGATGGCTACATGTTCACACTCTATGTTATTCCTTTCAGTTTCTGGATGTTGGATTATTTGGAGTGTTGTGCCATCAATCCGCCTTTCATGTTTAGAGGCTTATCTGACTACAAGTTGTATTCCTCCGTATTGTATATGTCTTGTACTTATTTTCCCTTACGCTATGTTATGATTATGTTCTTTATGTTAAGTCTTCCACTTATGTGATTGAATTAGATGTATGCTCATACCATGGGTGGACTTGGGGTCTCTCGAGGCTCCTTGTCCCGTGTCTACTATCCGGGTTTACATTTGGGTTGTGACACTGTCCAGGTTGGAATAACGGATGGAACCAAGGCATCGTTAGAACCAACGACGACCCATTCTATTGCTCGTCGTTTGCACTACTGGACCTACCTCCCGGACGGAATAACGGACGGACAAGATGACTCGTCCTCTGAAACAACGGATCATTACATAGTCCATTGTCTGCCCTTTCACTAAATCTGAACCTTCTGACCACAAGCCTTATCACGACTCGTGGTTGCTTCCAATGATTCGTGGTCTAGATCCATGACACACACTAGAAATCCTGGCAACCAAACAACGACCAATGACCAGGGGTCGTTCCAGATCACAACGAGTCGTTAGACGACCCGTTGTAACCCATCTGCTGAACCCAACCTCCTCCAACGCCTGCTAACAACGGCTTGTTGTTCCCAACAATGAGTCATTGTGTCGTCCATTGTCTCCACTGCTACCTGGCCTTCCCTAACCAAAAACTGCATACAACAAGTCGTTGTTTGATACCACGAGTTGTAGGTCGCCCGTTTTGTGATATTTTCCCAGTCTCAGTAGATTTCAACTTTTAGCTCCCGGGTCTACTCCTAGGCACTTTTGGAGTATTACAATATCTCCCCCTTAGGAACATTTGTCCTCGAATGTACGAAATAAGCAAAAAATAGAAACATGCAATTATCATCTTCAAATACTGATCATTTTAACCGAAACTTCACGGAAAGACTGCCTCCGATTCATAACACATAGTTGAACTGATCTCATGCTTCATATAGAAATGCATACACATAAAAGAAACTTGAACACATAAACTGAATATGAAAACCAAATTGAGCCATAAAGACAAAACTGATACCTCAAGTCTGAACTGAGCCGGTAGAGAATAAATGCAGGTATCTAGCCATTATATCCGCTTCGGCTTCCCATGTAGCTCCTTCAGCATGTTGATTTCTCCATAAAACTTTAACAGAAGCTAATTCCTTGTTCCTTAGCTTCCGAACATAACGATCCCATATTTCCACTAGTACTTCTTCATAGCTGAGGCTGTCTTTTACACCGATGTTTTCCACCGGGACTACTAGAGCTGGATCTCCCATAAACTTCTTCAAAAGAAACACATGAAACACGGGATGTATAGAAGACAACTCTGAGGCCAAGTCCAACTCATAGGCTACCTTACCAACTTTTCTCATGACCCGATAGGGACAAACTTAGCGGGGACTGAGTTTTCCTTTCTTCCCGAACTGCATGACTCCCTGCATGGGAGATACCTTTAGAAATACCCAATCATATATCTCGAACTCCAACTCTCGCCTCCTCACATCAACATATGACTTTTGATAACTCTGAGCGATTTTCAGCCTGTCCCTTATCAACTGAACCTTTACCATACCCTCATGAACTGAAACAGGCCCTATCATAGCTGCCTCACCAACCTCAAACCATCCAATGGGAGATTTACACCTTCGCCCATAAAGAGCCTCGAACGGTGCCATTTGGATACTAGAGTGATAGCTATTATTATAAGCAAAGTCAATCAAGGGCAAATGATCATCCCAGTTATCTTTAAAATCCATCACACATGCTCTTAACATGTCCTTGAGAGTCTGGATTGTTCGTTCGTCTTGACCATCCGTTTGCGGATGAAAGACTATGCTGAGCTTAACCTTAGTTCCAAGCCCCTTCTAAAAACACCACCAGTACTGGGAGGTAAACTGAGTACCTTGGTATGAAATAATAGACAGGGGCACTCCATGAAGTCGAACCAACTCCTGAATATACAATTTGGCATAACATTCGCTGAATTTGTGGTTTTGACTGCTAGAAAGTGTGCAGCCTTGGTCAACCTATCTAACACCACCCAAATGGAATCATAAATTCGGCGAGTACGCGGTATACCTGTAATGAAATCCATATTAATCTCTTCCCACTTCCAAGTAGGAATGCTAATATCTTGAGGTACTCCTTCCGGCCTTTGATGTTCAACCTTTACTTGTTGGCAATTTAGACAATTGGCTACGAACTTTTACCTCCTGGGTCTACTCCTAGGCACTTCCGGAGTATTACAATACAGGACCCATAGTCCTTGAATATAGAAAGGGCATCACCTAAAGTTACTAATGTTCAAGATCAGTACACTAAGTCGAAATCCAATAACAAGTTGAGCAAACATAGAAGAGATTCTCTCAAAAAGAAGATGGAAGAACAGAAAGAAAATTCCAAAGGAAATCTAAATGCTCTTCCCTGCAATCCAAACACAATATCATTGAAGACATGGAGAATCAGCCTACCCTATTCACTTTTCAATGCTCTACTATAAGAGGTTCTTTGTTTGAAAATATTCAAGAAGATGTTCATGTTTTTCCCCTCCTAACAGAGAACTCCCATGACAATTCTCAAGGTGCTACCAGTTATAAGACTAATGATATTCTCATAAGAAGTCAACAAAATGAGGGAATGAACAAGGAAGGCATTGACACTAATTTTGTCTTAGTATGTGAACAAGATGGACTAATAGCCCCTCCCCTACAAGTTCATGAAATCCCTCCTAGGGATCGCACTCTCAGCTCCATTCCGGTGATGTCTTCTTATACCAATGATGGATATAGCGTAATTCACTCTAAAGATGAGTTTGATGAAGATACTCAATCTGTTGGGGATAAAGAAGAGGATTATGAAGAAGATGAAGAAACTAGTGAGCACTAGATTAAGGAATTTGGCTCCACTATTTATTATGATTTGCATAAGTAAATTCAACATGTCACTGGAAGCCAAGGTTTATCTCCAAGACATCACCATAAAAAGCCTCATTCCACTAAACATGGTACTGCTAGCACCTTGATCAAATCAGGCAAACAAATCACCAGATCCCAAAGCCAGAGTTTATAATGATTTGTACAATCATTTGGAATGCTAGAGGTATTCATACCAAAGGTGATACGGAAAGAATTTGTAATCTTTCTAAGCTTCACAAGTTATCTATGATCACCATCTTGGAACCATTTATAGATAACTCCTACTTTTGTACAATGAATCTCAACATGAAGGAAGCAACTTGTAATCCTAATGGGAAAATATGGATTCTTTGACTCAAGATGTTAGTTGCAGAGTCTTGGAATCTGATGACCAACATATTACTTATGAGATCAAGCATCTGGAACATCCCTCCACTTTTCTCACTACTTTAATCGATGTTAAGTATATAGATCACCTCAGAAGACCCCTTTGAGACAAGTTACTAAACTATGCAAACACGGATTTGCCTTTGTGTACTGTACTTCAATGTTATCACTGATCATGAGGAGAAGATTGGGGTCTTCCTTACAACATGAACAAAAGCTTTGAATTTGCAGGTGTTATTGAAGCTTTTGGCCTTACAAAACTTGGGTTTCTTAGGTAAAAATTTACTTGGTGAAATCAAAGAGCAACATATTCTAGAATATGGAAGAGATTAGACAGGGATATGGTTAGTGACAAATGGCTTGAGCTCATGCCCTACACTACGGTTACTCATCTACCTTCTGTGGGCTCGGATCACTAGACTTTTCTGCTAGAGCTTACTATTAGATAGGAGAACATCACTAAGTACTTCAAATTCTTGAACTGCTGGGTGGAAAAATAGTACTTCTTAACTATAATTAAAACATGTTAGAATAGAGATAGGGAGGGCAATCTAATGTCTATTTTTCATATGAATTAAAGATGCTTGCTTCAACACTCAGTAACTGGTCAAGGTTTAAATATGGGGACATTTATGCTACTATGAAAGATTTTGAAGAGAAAGACAGAATTGATGAAGAAGAGATCTTGAATAGCAACAATGATTTGAATAAAACTAAGCTTCATGGCCTGAATGTTTAATATATTAGATACATGAATTTAGACGAATCCATCCTTAGATAGAAATTTTAGGCTCATTGGTTCAAAGAACGTAATGCTAATACCAGCTACTTCCATGCGTTAATGAGAGGTAGAAGAAGAAGATTGTCTATTCATACGATTTGTGATGAAAATGGGATTGAATTTCAAGGTGAAGAAGCAATTGCTAAAGCAGCTTGTGATAATTTTTAGAAAATATTTACTGGGGAAGAGAAACTCATTAATAAAGGAGTGCTGACTTGCATTCCTAGGCTAATAACAGATGAGCAGAATCTATATTCTTAAGCCATGCCTACTATGGAGGAGTGAAAACAAGTGGATTTCTCTGTGAGTCCCCATTCTGATGTAGGTCCTAATGGTATGAACGGAAGATTTTTTCAAGCCTATTGGGACATTATAAGAGTTGACCTTATTGTTGTTGTCCAATGCTTTTTTTGTGGTCACACTTTGCCCAAATACTTTTCTCATGCTTATTTGGTTTTACTCCCAAAAGTATACCATCCTAATACGCTTCTTGAGTACAAACCTATAAGCCTTAACAACATCACCAACAAAATTATTTTCGAGATCATTTGCCTCAGATTTGACCCCACCTCATTTCTAATAATCAATCTAGGTTTTTTTGAAGGTAGAAGCATCTCTGAAAACATTATTATTGCTTCGGAGATCATTCATAGAATCAAGAAGCCTAAGGAGGGAGATAATGTAGTCATCAAATTGGATATGGCCAAGGAATAGGATAGGGTTTCTTGGTCCTACATTTGCTTAGTGATGAGAAGGATGTGATTTGGTGAGACTATCATTGATTTGATTTGGAGAATTATGGCTAACAACCAGCATTATGCCATAGTCAATGGTTCAAGACATGGATTTTTTCACTCTACTAGTGGTCTCAAGCAAGGAGATCCATTGTCTCCAACACTTTTTATCATCGGGACTGACATTTTATTTAGAATGATGAACCACCTTCACCAGCATCTTTTCTACCAAGGGTTTCACATGGAGAGAAGGGCCTCAGATAAATCATCTATGTTTCACAAATGATCTATATTCTCATCAGTGACTAGTTCTTCATTGCAACTGATTATAAAGGTTTTATCTACTTATGAGGGTGTGTCTAGCCAACTCATTAAGAAGGAGAAGAGTCGTTTCATGATTCCTACTCAGAATATTGTGTGCAAAATAAAGAATATCACTTGTTTCACTCATAAGGATAGTCTTATAACTTACATTAGTTGCCCGCTATATATAGGAAGGAAAATAATCATCTACTTCTCTGGCATGGTGGCTAAAGTGGTAGCTAAGATCAAAGGGTGGCAGTCCAGGATTCTTAGTTTTGAAGGAAGAGCTACTCTTTTTATGTTTGAGCTACAATCTTTACCCATTCACATACTGTCGTCCGTATCACCTCCAAAGACTACTCTCAAGAAAATCAAGTCACTCACAACCAATTTCTTTTGGGGATGGGAAACAGATAAGAAGAAATACCATTTGGCCTCTTGGGAAACTCTCTGTTATCCATATGAAGAAGGTGGTATTGGTGTCAAGCAGCTTTTAGATGCTTTTATTGCTCTTCAGTATAAATAGTGGTGGAATTTTAGAACCAAAAATTCTCTTTGGGGGCAGTTTCTTAGAGTAAATAACTTCAAAGTGCCAATCCCATAAGCAAAAAATGGGAAACTGGCTATTCTTTGATTTGGAAGAACATGAAGAGGAATAAGAAGGTGGAAAAGAACCATATTCAGTGGATCCTTCATTCAGGCACATGTTACATCTGGTGGGATGATTGGCTAGGTATTGAGCCTCTTTCTTATCACAAAGATATATTTCCAATGCTCAACAATATGGTTGTATCTCAATTTCTGATTAATGGTCATTGGAATGAGGAAATGGTGGTCCAAAATTCATCTCCACAGTTTGTTCATCTAAATTTTAACACTCAATTTCAGTTTTTGGAAGGTGTTCTTAATCAGCTAGTTTTGAAGCTCAATACTCATGGAAATTATACTGGTGCTTCAGCTTGGGATCTTTTCAGGAAAAAGAAGATCAAGACTATGACTAATATTCTTACTTGGCAAAAAAATATCCCTTTTAAAGTGTCTTTTCTTCTTTTAAGAGCCTTTAGGGCCAAACTTCCTACTAATGAGAAAATTATCACCTTTGGAAGTGAACCTGCTGAATGTTCTTGTTGCTACAGACCTTACTTGGACACTATTTAGAATATCTTCTCATCTAGTCACTTTGCTGCATACATTTCATAGTTTATTTCAGATCCTTTAGGCATTCAGCAGAGAGCTAGTTCTTTAGGGAGCCTTCATATGACTTGGTGGCCTCCTAAGCACAACAATGAGGTTCACAAACTAAATTTACATATGAATCCTATTACTGTGTGTTGGAACCATTGGAAAAATAGATGTGCAAGCAAATATGGGGGCAAGTAGTCTAACTATTCAAGACTCAGGTACTCTATCTTCAAAGACATCTCCAACTTATTGCTTCCATATTTCCTTATATCTCTTGGCCTTCTAATTGGTCATAATTGAGTACATTGGTGGAGAAGTATCAACATGAAACTATGGTGGCCAAGGTCCGTTGGAACATCCTACTCACCCTATACTCAAACTCAACACATATGAGAGTGCACTTGACAATCCGGTTAACATAGGGGCTGGTGGAATTCTTTGAGATTGCAAAGGGCATTTAGTTCTTTCTTTTTCTACCCCTCTAGGTATTGGTACTAACTACCAGGAAGAGATTGAAGCAGCTATTTATGGGCTTCATTAGTGCATTCAAAATGGCTATCGTAGGGTCATTGTAGAGGTTGATTTTGAACTACTCATGAAGTGGCTTAATAACAACACCAAACTTCCATGGAATATCCATAAATACATCATAGAAATTCAAGACCTTATCAGCACGCTGGATTGCTTTCAAGGCAAACATATGAATAGAGAAGTTAACTTTACGACCGACTGCCTTTCTAAATATAGTATTAACTGGGCACACCACAACATTTCTACAATTTGCAGCAGCTGCTAGAAGAAGCAAGAGGTTATTATAAGCTTGATAAAATGGGCATGGCAAACTTTAGAAGGAGAAAATTAAAGAAAATAAAGAAACCCCCTTGAGTTTATATTTTGTTCTTAGTCCTTTACCATGATTTTGTATAGATCCCCCTGTTCCACCTTTTATCTGCTCCATCCTTTTCATCAAAATTATCTCTGTTTATGTTTTAGCTTCTTTGAATTGGTCTTAATCTTTTGTGATTTTCCTTTCTTATAATGTAAGGGGAGAGTCTCATTTATTTATGTTGTCCTAGTTTCTTTGTGTTTGAGAGGAGTCCTCTCTTCTTACATGATTAGTTTCTAGGTTTTCTTTCTAATATTGGGGATGATTTAGCTATTCTTAGTTGGATGGAGTACTTATGAACCTCCATAGGATCGGAGGTAAGGTTTATGTCTCCCTCCTTGTACATATGTTTTGTTATTTATTTATGTTAAGTCCTCGGGGTGTTTCTCAGCCCCTGACTGCCACAAGGGGTGAAATCCTTGTGTTAGGTCTGTTTACCAAAAAAAGTGCATTAGAATATCTTTATTTCAAACATTCGGAGGTCACACAACAATAGAATTGGGCTTCTTTTGTTGCTAGAAAAAAAATATAGGCTTAAAATTCAATGGGTTTGATCAAGGATAATGTTAAAGGAAGTATAAAAATAATGGACAAATATAGGTATATCAAAGAAATGCCATAATCATACCTTACTTCTTTGAAAACTAGCAATCATGCACACATGCTAGGAAAGTTCTTGATGTTACCCTATGTATAAAACAAAACAATTTCAAGCTCACCCCCCTCATGGAGTCATGATCTGAGTCGGTTTCTTATGGCCACATATCCACACGATCATATTGAATGAATTTCATTATTAAGCCCCAAATTTTTTTTCTTGAGTAATGTTAAAGAACGTATGTGTTTCTCATGGAATTTTTACTTCTCATGCATTCAAGAATACCACTTCGTGCTTCTAACTTAACTTCTAAGTGGAACTTCAAAAGCACACAAGTGGTAAGTTTTTACTCCAACCTAAAAAAATGTGATTAAGTTTCCCTTAAGACGGTCTTCATACATCCATCATCAGGACCAGTCACTAAACCTATGACAAACTCTAAAAAATTTTAAGTCTCAATTAAACTATACAAACAACTAGATATGAACAAACACATAGCACAGAAAATTTCAGTTTCCATAACCATCCACTTATTAGCTATAATATACCAAGCTAACTAACAAAGAAGTTTTGATAACCGTTACTACAACCCACACTAACAATATAGCAAAGATAGAATAAAAAGGAAATCTATTTCCTTTACCCTTTACTTAATATCATGCTCTTTTCTCAGAGAATCTACTATATAAAAATCAGACATAGGTGAGAAATATTCCCTGAGGCCCACTAGGGCCTAGCTAGCGGCATGTCTCATGGATTCATGGGTCATATGACCCCACACTTATGCTCAAGATATTGTCCATAACTTTAACTTCGGGTACTCATACTTCTCATTCCTTGCATGATAAAAAACAAAAAAGTGACAATATATATAAAATAAGAAGAACTACACCATTACAAATTGGGTTGCCTCCCAGCAAGCACCTGATTTTGATGTCGTGGCACGATCCAATCTCAGCTCAACCTCCTCCGTTTTCTCCTCTTTTTCGGATGTTTTTCAAATTCCTTTCTTTTTCTCTTTTTCTCCACCTCACCATCACTCAGCTCATGCTCCACCCACGTATCGAATGTGAGAAACTTGAGCTTACTCTATGATATCACATTACCGTAGTGGTTCTCAGGTTTTTTTTTTCTCCGCCCTGCACTTATCTTGGACTACCTCTGTGATCATACATAAGTATTTGTAGTATGAAGGTGTGGAGATAGCTTTTTACACGTTAAAATTGGCCTCCTCATCATGTACTCTCATCTTGAGCTTTCTTGCTCTTACATTAATCATGGCCCCTCCAGTAGCTAAGAATGGTCTCTCCAATATAACTAGTACCTTTTTATCTGCTTCAAAATCAAGAATTGTAAAGTCAACAGGAATGACAAACTTACTAACTTGAATAAGCACGTCCTTCAATGATGCCATCTGGGGTGATGTATGATCTATCATCCAACTGTAGAGTGATGGTAGTGGGCCTCGGTTCTCCCAAACTGAGTGTATTAAACACAAATAAGGGCATCAAATTGATACTTTCCACCAATTCACAAAGTGGTTGTGTCGCTTTACTTTTACGAATTTATATGGGGATGGTGAAACTCCCCGGGTCTTTTAGATTTTGAGAAATCTTGCTTAATACCCTTGAGCTGCACTCTTTAGTAAGTGCAACTGTCTCTAACTCAGTTAATCTTTACTTGCAAAAAACCACATTCCTCAGATACTTTGCATATTTTAGAATCTCTTTTGGAGCATTAATTAGAGAAATGTTTATAGATAGCTCCTTTAAAATATCAAGGAACTTCTTGAACCCAGCCTCGTCCTTGGTTTTCTTATTATTATATTTTGCAATATTTGTGGAAATAGTGGTGGAGGTCTCTCAACTGCATTTTCAGTCTTCCCAACAACCTTTTTACCAGAACTTCTATCTTCTGTGCAGATTCTATGGTAGGCGCTGGAATGAACCTCTGTGGGAATGGTGGGGGAGGCATACTTTTCTTCCATAAAAATTTTCCTTTTGTGCTCTGGCTCTATGTCTGGCAGCTCTATATCTTCTTAATGTGAAGGTTACGCTACAGATAACTACTTCCCACTACACAATGAAATGTCCATAACATGCTTAGGATTCTTCTCTATATCGCTCGGTATGATGCGTGCATGCATAGTTTTTTGTTGAATGGCCTACTAGCCCAACTGTCCCTCCTAATCATGAATCGATAATTTGATTTTACTGAAACATTTATCAGTTCATTATCTCCCCTAATGAACTGCTCGAAAGCTAGCCCTGATTTCTTTGAATGTTTTTTGAGGGTCTCCAAAAGTTCTGATTTCCTCCCTTTGGAGGGTTAGCTGCATTCCTATAACCCTTATTATAACTCTTCCCTTGAAATCCTCCACTTCGACCTTGTTGTCCCACAAAATAGATAGACTTTGGGTTTAGTAGAAAACCTGAATAACTGGATTTCTCTGCATGCCTCAAATGATGTTGGTGGAGTCTAAACTTGTTGAACATAATGAACTTGATTTACCACTGGTGTGGTCACTAACTTGTTGATCACATTCGCCAAATGATTGGTATCTGAATGAATTACGCCATACCATCAACCTTAAGTTTCCTTGGAACTTTGGTTGTTGTAAAACCTTTGCTTGAGTCCTGAGAGTCCTAACTCCCAACTGACATAAGATTCATCAAAGCTTCTATCTCATTATAGCTTTTGGACAATATGTCTCCCTGTGCAGTAGCATCAAGTGGAATATTAGGCTCTAGCTTCAGTCCCTCTATAAAATTATGCCCAATGATCTCCTTTGGCTGCATGTGATGTAGGCAATCTCATAGATATCCTTTATATCTCTCCCAAGCTTGAGCCAAGGTCTCACCATCCTTCTGAATAAATCCTAAAATCTTTGCTCTCAACTCTTTTTTTCTCCTTGAAGAGAAAAAGCTCATTATGAACTTATAAGAAAGATCTTCCCAAGTGGTGATGGACCCTGCTGGCTCATTTTGAAGCCATTCCTTTGCCTCTCCAATAAACAAAAACTATAACAAAGTGAGCTTAAGATACTCATCAGCAAAATTTTAGTAATGAAAGTTCTCACTTAGTTCCACAAATATCCTCAAATGCATGTGGGGATCCTAATGCGGCTTACCCTGATATTGACAAGTGTTTTGAACCAACTGCATAGTTCCCTCATTCAACTCAAAATTTCCAATGATGGCTGGGTTGATGATTGCTTTAGAAGCATTCTCCAAGTTTGTCCTAGAAAAGTTTAGCATTGGAATCCATTTTTTTTTGTTTCCTCTTTCTTGCTCATTGGTCTTGTAATACCCGAAAAGTGCTTAAGGCTAGACCCAGGAGGTGAGAAGGAAAATCAGCAGTAGGATCTGGACATGTCCCTTAGACGACCCATGGAACGGGTCGTTAGAAGAAAGGATGGGCCATTGTATGTGCCCGTGGTGAGAGGTTTCAGTTTTAGGATGAGGAACAACGGGTCTCAAAATGACCCATTGCAAGGAACAAGGGGCTGCTGTTAGTAGTCGTTGGGAGGACCTCCTAGTTAGTGGTAGAGGGGAAAACGGCTAGTATCCATGGGTTGGTGGTGGTTGGCACAACTAATTCTATCTGATCATTATAGGAGATTTGAGGCGGGAGGCAGAAGCGAAATGACGGGTCGTTGGAGGAAAGGACGACCCACTGTGTGGGTTGTTGGCTCAAGAAGTGGCCAAATTTCTGTGAATTCATTAAGGGTATTTTCATCATTTCCTAGGTCCTAGGGTCCTATAATACGTCGTTTAAGGCTCGAAATGTAGTGTTTTATGAGGGTAAAATCTATGCTAGGCTCATTCATTTCCATGCTTGCATATTAAAGGGTTTAAGAGGTGATCAAGTTAGAGTTCTTCAAGCTTTCCTTCAGTTTTTTGTTGGGCTTTCAAGAAGTGGTGAAATTTGATCTTCCCCAGGTATGTAGTTTTATGAATGGGTGAATCCGTTCACACCCATGCCCAAACTCTCTCTAAATCGATAATTTCCTAAATTGATTCTATGGGGTTTTAACCCGATGCATGAAATTTTGAATTCTCTACATGGGCATGGCCTAAATGAGTTATTATTATCGAATTATGAGTTATGGCAAAGTTTTACGTTGTTTTCCATTAAAACCATGTTTCAAGTCTTTGAAAAAAATTAAAATGCCCATTTATGAAAAATTCATGAAAGTTAATATTTAGGATGAATGTTCATATATGATGAAGTATTGATGATGAGAAGCATGTTTTCAAGTTACCCATGTTGATAATCATGATTTCAAGTGAATTAAGTATTTTTCAAGCATGTTAGAGTATTGGGAAATGGCCACATGTTCAAGTATGATTTATGATTTATGAAATAGATTTCATGATTAATCGATTTATGATATTGGCTAATTAAAGGGCCCTTCATTCATGGCTAATCATGCATGAAAAGGGGATCAACGATGTTAAATGTTTATTTAGCCATGAATCTTGTGAATGATATTTATGATTTACGTATGAGCCTAATGTGTATGTTTTTGGAAGCAGTGTCTAGCATCGAGTAGCCCGGTGTTCAAAGGACTAATCCGGTGTCTCATAACTACGTGCCACTGTAGGTTCATAATGATACATTAAAATGTTAATGGATCCCCCTCTCGTGATATCACATAATGCACGTCCCTTGCCTACCAAGCCATGGACGACTCTGCCTACTTTAGTAAGATAGTTTGGCATCATGTAAAGCTCTACCATGATGGTGTCAGTTATGACAAGTCCTCCCATTGTTCCACATGTCTTATTGCATTATTATGTTTATGTTATTTTGGCTCAAGTGAGGATTTATAAAGTCTCTCTTACTATTATGATAATGAATGGATTACGAATGATTTGAAAATCTTGAGCCTTATGTTATCATATGATATTTATGTTGTGAGCATGTTGTTCCACTCTTATTATCTATCATGAGATTTTATGTATTTTAATGTCTGTTTTACTTACCTTATATACTAGGTACATTCCACATACTGACCGCAAACTCTATGTTGTATCATTTCATGATACATGATCCGATCTTTAGCCCCAGCACCGTCATTAGCCCATCTCGGAGATTAGCATCAAGCTCTTTTATGAGTCCTCATTCTCCGAGGACTAGTTTGTATCAGTTATCTTTTCATGCTCAGGTTTTTTTCTAGACTTGTAGGGTTAGTTGGGGTTGTTGTCCCATCAACCCATGAGATATGTTAGAGGCTTTCAAATTATGTGTAGTATCCAGCTGTTATGTATGAATTATGTTCCACTTTCTATGTATGTCATGGTTATGTTTCCGCTATGTTATTATGTTGAGTATTCTATTTTATTGATTGAGTTAGATGTATGCTCACGCCATGGGTCAACTTGGAGTCTCTCGGGGCTCCTTCTCCCATATTACGATTCGGTTCTATGTTCGGGTCGTGACAGTTCTTTGCCATTGCTAACCGATAAAACGTTCTTTCTATTTCAGGATCAAAGTGAGCCAAGGGTTGTCCTTGACTTCGAGTAGTTGGCATATATTGAACAAATAACCTTGAAGTATGCAAAAACTACCAACCAACATAAAATACAGAACAGTGGAGAAAATTTTCCAACCAAAAACAATTAATCAATATTCAAGTCCTCGGCAACAATGACAAAATTTTAATGACTCCATGCGCACACGTACATGATTGTCAAGTAATATAGGACGGCTAAGTCCCGATATCTTACCCGTACAGACTTTGACAGATTTATTACTTAAGTTGAATCTTTATTTCACTATTCAATAAAACATAAGTAAAATTTTGAAAGAATTTTTAAATTACTTTATACTACAACTTGAAATGTAACTACAATATAATAAAAAGAATTTATTTGCAAGAGAGTTGTAATTCAAATGATGATTAAAATCTAGGGCCTTAGCACTATCGCTTTTAGGTTGAGTTTTAGGATTCAACTACGCTGGACTAAATCCTTCTAAAGACTGCTAGAAGCAAGTTACAAACTCATTTCTAAACTATTCTCCCAAATAGCCAAGAACTATCTCATGAACCCTAACACCTATAACCCTATTGTAGTAGGAGAAGTGTGAGATGATGGTTGAAGATACTTGGCTCAATTGAATAAGGTTGTAGGGTATATCCCTATCATCAACAACAAAATAAACCCCTGAACTTTTTATAGGAAACTAAAACCTACTCTATGCTTCTTTTAACCCTCATTAGTTCCCTCTTCTGAGTTGAACCAATTATCCAATAGATAAAACTAGAAAGGTGATCATACTAATGAATAAACATGAAATCAAGTAAGCATAAATAATCTTAAAAACAAGAATTAAACATCTAGATAAATGAATATTCAAACTACAACCATCAAGTTGTGACAAAAATACTAGATTAGGGAGTTTAGCCACTCATGTTATAGTGTAAACCAAGAGAAATTATCATTCAGATAAAGTGAAGAGTGAAGAAGAAAAAACTAAGAAGAAAATATAATTTCTTGTCTCTTCCCCACAAAACTATGTACAATCCTCGATTTTTTCCTAACCAAAGCATGGTAATAAATTCCCCCTTTCCTTATATAATTCAGCTTTTGGACTCAGAAAAATAATTTTCAAATAGGCCCTAGCATGTCACTTCACCTATCTCGCCAGACATGGCTTGAATTTCTTCTGAAGATTGGCTTCTAGAACACCACTTCTCCTATCTCACCAAGGTGTTAGTCAAAATTTTTTAGTTTGGACCTAGCACGCCACTTCTCTCAATGCACCAGAGTGTTAGAAAATTTTCTTAAGCTCGGAACCACTCTAGCGCGCCACTTCTATCAATTTACAAAGGTGTTGATCAAAATTTCTTCTACAGTTTGAGGTATGGCATGCCACTTAAGCCATAGCACCAACATGACCACAATTTCTCTAAAGTATAGGCTCTAGCGTGCCACTTTACCCATTTCACCAGGAAAAATTTTCCTCGAATTCTTCTTTCTTCACATAATGCGCCATTTTTGGGTATTTTTCCATATATTACCTACCAAAATCATATAAAAATATCTGTTAGCTCTTTTCTCACACACATTCAGGAAACCTTGCATTTTGTAAGGATAATCTTCTAAAAACATGATGAAGGATGGGTAAAATTGTGACAAGTGGGCATAAGAATACGCCCAACATCACATTATTTTAAGTTTATGATCAGCATCTCATGTTCTGGACTATCTCTACTCATGATTTTGGTTTACTCTTTTACTATCATGCTTTATTTATATTGTATAGTCAATACATTTAACGGACTGACTACATATTTTTCTTCTATATCATCTAATGATATAGGTTCGGGTGATCACTCTCAGCCCCATCATTAGATTTTCTCTAGCTATAGTTCAACCAGACTCATCATCCGAGAAAATCTTTTTGTCCTTATGTTTTCTTTTACATCTTTTAGTTTTATGCTTAGGCGAGCTAGTGTGGGTATTGTCCCAGTAACACCTCAGACTTTTGGGCCAAGTTTGAAACTATTCTAGGTATGTGGATAGCTCCAAACATGAAGAATTTTATGGGAAATAAGTGTTAAGATTAATTGATAAGTGAGAGAAGTGAATTAGATACAAATTAAGGTCACAAGGAACCTCTAACACAAAGTTGAGTTGAGAGATTTGTTAGAGTTGAGTTTTCATATAAGATATTACAAGGGTAAACTTCAAATGATCATAACATCTAATTTATAAAGTATTTTTGAGTGATTCAACACATAAAATTGAAGACCTTTGAGTTTTCTTTCCAACGCAGCTGACCATGCATCAATTGGAATTCTGACCTAGAAGCATTTAAGTGAAGTACTGTCAAGTGACATGAGGTGAATGTCAAACACGAGTGATGTTACCAAAAATGATTTTAAAGTTCTTTTGGGGAGTTCCCACTGTTTAATTGACTAAACACAACTTGTTTGGGATATCTAAAGGTATTATTTAAGTACTCCTAAAGCCTAAATACTCAATCCTCACCATTCCAATTAGAATTAAGGGATCAAAGCTCTCAAGTTCTTCAAGAAGCTAGGAAGTCTTCTTCTCCAAATTAGGGTCTTCAAGCTTGAGTATAAGGTTATATTTTTCAAGTTATGTAAGGCTAACCTAAGTAACGATTCCTACACATCCTTATGCCCTACATCTATGCAAGAATTCATTAATATTGAAGCTAGGTCTTTTACCCAATTCTTGAATCATCTTCTTCTCTATCTATATATGTTGAGTTGCAATCATTGGATTCTTCATATTGAGTTGTTTATTGATGCTTATTGATTGTAATCCTACTCATTTTATTGTTGATCATACTCTCTTGATTCTTAATTCTTGATTCTCGAGGTTTGTTCAGGTCTACTATCCCATGAACTCTAGTTGCATGAAAGCATGATTTTAAAGAAGTATGATTTTGAAATCATGTATTTTTGACGTAAATGCATTATTATTATAAAGATTGAACATATTTGCAATAGAGTATTCATGATGTGATTTTTACATAAAGATGCGATTTTTAGAATGATTTTAAAAGTCTTGTTTTTGAAAGTCATGATTTTGAGCGAAATGATCTTCATGATGTTTTAAATATGTTTTAAACTATGTTTGAGTGAAATTCTCTTTATTATCTTTTAAAGATGTTTTAAACTACGTTTTGAGTGAGAGGCTTGTAAGCAAGTTTAAAGATGATTTTTTGAGTGAAAGGCCTCCACAGATGATTTTAAACATTCATTATATATTATACCTAAAGTGATTTACAATGAGTTTTTCAAGTTTTATAAGTTAGTAATTTACCAACTCATTAGACTTTTAAGCATGAGCTTTTGTTTGGTCTTTAGGTCATTCAGGAAGGTTTTTTATGCCCTTTCTCTGTGATTTTTGTAGGTATTCCATTTAAATAGACATAAAAGAAATAGAACAAAAATCATGGTTGGTTTTGAAAGAAGAGGACCCGCATTTCGTAGGATTACACCTGCGAAAAGTAGGCCATACGCAGGAGAACACTGCTTGGAAGTTGAAGGCACACCTGTTGAACGTGGATCAGTATTGGAAAAACGCAGCTGCTAACACAGGGCTATTAAAGGATTCACTGGCTCAGAGTTGTGATGAACTGGTGCCTTGCAAATGGACACCAAGAAATGTAGGTGCCACGAAAGTGAGGCTGCCATCAAAGGGGTAAAATTGTCCAGCATAATAAAAGAGGAGCAACTTTGCCCTATTTTTGTACAACTTTTGTAAAAAATAGAATATTCCATTCCATATAGATAGAATTTTAGAGAGAGAAAACGATAGAGAGAAGTGAGAGCTTTTCCCTTCATCTTCTTCATCTTTATATGGTAAACCTCCATTGAAGAATGATAATGTCAAAAATATACCCTTCGTTACAAAAGAGAACAAGTAGTCGTTGTATCAAAACAAATATCCCCACAGATGTCGGGGTCGAATCCCACAGAGAATTGAGTCGATAATTCAAGATTTATAAACCAATTCAAAGTAGAATGCATAGTTGTTCAACATTTGAAAAGTAAAATTGGGGGGAAATTAAAGGGAAACAACTATCTAATCCTAATCTAAGACTAATTGGGGGAAATTCCAACTGAAGCAATCACACATGATATGGCTAGGGACATTTTATAGGTGAGATCACAACTAAATTGGGAATTTCATTAATTCCTTAGTATCAAACTTATCATGGATAGCAGTGGATAATTCATATTCTTTTGTTTTTCAACCATAAGAATGTTTATACCCTGGGTTCTTTCAAACACCAAAGCCAATTCAAGTTATCAACCACACAAGCTTGAGGAAGGACTAGCTATTTCTAGCCTTGGCCTTTAATGGAGTGAAAATGTGGGTTTTAACTATATCAAGCTTAATCCAACACACAAACACTCCAATTCCTCACTAATATCTTCTTACCAATTCTCACCTTTCTCTTTCAAGCAAAAGCAATAAAAGTAAAGCACAATTCATGTTTGCAAACCATCAATTTTGGTAATTATAACTTGGGAGAAGATAATAGATCTACAATTTCATTAAGAATCCAATAACAATTTATTAAAACTCAATCAAATTTAACAAACCCACCATGAATATACCTGTAGCAAGCAAATTACTCAGGCATATTTAATGATAGAGAGAAGATACCAAGATGATTCCCCTAACATTGATCACATTAGCTTCACAAATTCGCTTCACAAGTTGTTAGAACAATGGTGGAATTCCCACAAAATGGGTTTAAGAAAAAGAAGAAGAAAAGTTCTACCTAACTCTACAAATCTATGGTGAAAAGATGTGTGTAACATGAATGAATGGTTGGTGAATTGGTTGAATCAATCGTTGGTGTACAATGAAAGCTATGTAAATATCTGTACTTTCTTGTGTACAACTTTTCCAAAATGCCAATGAGGCTTTTAGATGCTTTGGAAACCTTTCTAGACCTTTTTACCCTTCATTACATGACCTCTCCTGTGAAGAACTGGCATTTAGCCGGTGTCAATCCGCGGAGGACCAATCTATAGGCGGTTGAAAATAGTGCCCTGGCAGGAGTACCGGTGGTTCAATGGGTGTTTAGCCGATGCCATTCCATGAACAACCAGTTTAATAGGTGGTCTGGGCAGTAGCTTTGGAGTTTAGCCCACATTTTGTCCTTTTGGATCCGCATTTAGCCGATTTAAAGCATGTCTTTGCACCTCTTCTTGAGCTCAAATCTTCCATTATCTTTGGCTCCTCTCCTTCATATGCTAACTCATAAAATTCCATCTCAAACTTCATATGTTTTGCTTGATTTCATTCTTTCTCCATTCATGTGAAGTACCTATAAAGAATTCAAGAGAAAGGGCATAAAATCCACATCAATAACTCAAAAACTAGGCAAAGACTCATGCTTAGGAGCGTAATGAGTTGGTAAATTTCCATCTCATCTAACCCCCAAACTTGAACCATTGCTTGTCCTCAAGTAATTCAATTCTTTACAGTTGAGAAAATGAACAACAGGCTATATATGAGTTTTTCATAAAGGACCAATCAAGATGTTCTTTCACAAGAGGACATTGCTAAAGCTTGGAGCACTACGGTAGTTGTACACAAATCATCAAGCCTCAAGATAACCTAAACATTATACACACATTTAAGAATAAGAAAAGACTCAAACCATATTTCACAAGCTTCACTAGGTAACCACAATCATTAACATATGTTGCATGCATTTGTTTCATTCAAACAAGGGGCATAGTTCCTCAAAACAACTTCAAAGAGCATCTCAAGTCATTGAGAATTCCCATTCAAAGCTTGCCATAAAGTTCGCTATCTTCTTGCCTTTATCATACCTCTCTTTGAGAATAATTTTAAGCATGTATTCCAAGTAAATTATGCCCCTCACAAGAAGAGAGAATCCCACGCACATTTTTTAGCATTTCACACAACGTGATTATAAGATAAGACAAATGCACTCACTCTCACAAAGAAATTCAAGTGCATACAAATTGACCCATAGGCTTTCCCTTCATGTATCTCTCCACTAATGTAGTGTTGCCACACTCAAATTTAATTAGGACTTGTGGGTCAAAATCAAGGCTAGGGGTAAGGGTAGGATAATTATTTAGCTTTTGGTAACTAAAGCCTCCCTAATGCCTTTACAAACATTTGTAACATCCCATCATCTTATTGAGATCACTTTACCTTATTTCTTCTTGTTCATTATCTTCATCATTTATGTAACACAATCCACCCTTATAACGCCAATGAATTTCACATTTAGCCTTATATATGCAAGAAATAGAACCTTTTTACTATTCTTTCTCTTTTGATGATTCGAGGTCTTTCAACCCATCAATTCATTCATTTCATCACAATTTTAGTGCCACCTCACATTGAAGCTCTTATTTTCCCCCCATCTCTTGCAAACCCCCAAACATAGGTTTTTGCCTCATCTCGCATTCATTTCTTATGGCTCCCCATTTTATGGTCTTCAAGCCCCATTTTTTTTAATTTTATCTATAGCAATTAAGGAGGATGGGTGCCAAAGAGAAGGATTAAAAAATGGTCATCAGGCTTGTAATGTAGTTTCCAAAGAAATGGTCCAGGGCTCAAACGTTGGCTATCAAAGATTTATGGTCAAGAGGTCATTTTGGGTTAAGTGACTAACAAAAGAGGGCCTAAGATCATGCTCTGAGTGCTGCCACATCTATCATTTCTCCTTGAATCACACTTAAGCATGTTCTATACAATCATGCATACACAAGAATTAATCCAAAAACCTCACCACATAATAAATCACAATCCAAGAAGTTCACACACTTCCTTCATCACATTAAAAGGATGACTTTTAACAAGCTAGTTACGAATCAACAAGCCAATCAAGGAATATATAATACATGATAAGCGAGTGCTCATTTTCACATTAAGATACCTCTCTTTTCCTTTCAAAATTCATGCACAATGCCAAGAAAGAAATGTTGGTGGTACCTCATCAAATAAGTGCACAAAAGACTCTACCAGACTCTAGACTTGACATTTTCCCTTAAAAAAATTGCCTCTCAATCTATCATCGGAAAATGCCCACTCGGTTCGAAAATAAAAAGAAAAGACAAAGAAAACGCTCCTTGGAAAAGAACCGTAGTATAAAGAAAACCCTTGGAGTTTATTCAAAGACTACTATCTAAAAAGGTGATGCTACTAACAAGTAATGACGATTTGCCCTTAAGAATGACGTCACCCATCTATCATAAGGCCATATTGTATATCACTTAATAGGTGGGCTACTCATACTTCACCCCTAATACAAATAAATCATTGTCCTCGATGCACATGGTAAAACAAAGCAAGAAAGGAATAGTTGAAAGAACTACCTAGGCCTTCTGCTCATAACTGGTGTTCCACTGGTGTTTCTCGTCTTTGAACCGACATTTCACTGAGCTAACATATATGTGCCACAACTTAAGTAATTTTCTTCAAGGCATTCTGTTTGACATCTGCGTTTCGCGCATTTGGACTTGCATTTCGCCTATTTAGCATCGGTTTCTCAATTTTAATTTGGCTTGTCTCACCTTTATCAAATTTCATACTTGTTCAATCCCTGCACAATCAAAGACAACACAACCATAAAGTAAAACAAAACAAAAGGAAAAGTAAGAACAAAAAGTAAAAGCACTTGGGTTGCCTCTCTAGAAGCGCCTTAGTTAACGTCGTGGCTTGACAACTTCAACTTCACCACTCTTCTCTCCACTTTGAGATTTTGAATCGTACCCCATGTTTCTTATCCATTCTTCTACTCCGCTTGAGGGGAGGTGGTGTAAGCATTAAGGGACCAAGCAATGGATGTTGTATCTTCTGTTTCTTAGCCCTTAAAGGAGGGATGTGCTTTGACCTTGATGGCATGGCATACTCTAAGATGAAGCCACCTTGATCTTCCTCCTTAACTTCCTCCATTGACTTGGTGTCCTCAGTCTATATTTTGTCAACCAAGTTAAATGTTGAAAAATTATAAGAGGGCGATCTAAGTCGCTCCCCTTTCAAGCATGCTTCTTGCTTGACTTCCTCCTTTTCAAGTGCACTAGAGTCCTTGAGTGTGATTTGTTGGATGTCACTTGGAGAATCTAGTGTCACTTCTTCAACCTTGGCATCTTGTGTTTTTACAATGTTTGTTGGTTGGAACAACTCTATTCCCTCTTCAAAGTTCATCTTGACTCCTTCTTCATTATCATTTGGAGCTTCCTCCCATGAGTCGAGTTGAACTATGCCCCATTGTTCACATCTTCTGGTTATGCTACTTAATGTCCCCTTCGCTTCTTTTTTTAGAGATTTACCTCTCTTTTCTTAAGGAGTTGATGATTCCATGGGCAAGGAGGGTTTGACATTCTTTTTCGCATTAGACTCCCGCTCCAAAAAGGCTTGCAGCATGGCTTCTATGTGCCTACATGTATTTCTCCTTTTCTCATTTTCCATCGCTTCATTCCTTTCACGCTTGGGAGCACAAGTTCCATCATAACCATTATAGGGAGAAGTGATCCCATTTGGGCATCCATCCCAATGTCGCCCATAACTACCACATAATGTGCATCCACACCCATCATATGAAGGAGAAGGTGCACTCATCTCCCTTCTAGGGGCATATTTGAAATCATGCTAATAGTGTGGTCCTCCACAATAGAGACATGGGTCATCATAATAAGGGTTTCAACCAACAAACGTCCTTTCATTCCCTGAAGCCAGCATACAACTGCAAACAACAAAAACAAAAACAAAAATAAAAGTAAAACAAGATTTAAAAAAATGCAAAAATAGTTCGAATCAATAAATAACTAATATCTTATCACAACTCAATTCACCGACAACGACGCCATTTTCGATAACATCAAAAATATACTCTTCGTTACAAAAGAGCATAAACAGTCATTGTATAAAAATAAATATCTCGATGGATGCCGGGGTCGAATCTCACAGAGAATTAAGTTGCTAATTCAATTGTTCAAAACTAATTCAAACTAGAATGCGTAGTTGTTCAACATTTGAAAAATAAAATTGGGGGGAAATTAAAGGGAAATAACTATCTAATCCTAACCTAAGACTAATTGGGGGGGAATTCCGATTGAAGCAATCAAACGTGATATGGCTAGGGGCATTCTATAGGTGAGATCACATCTAAATCAGGAATTCCTTTAATGCATTAGACTCAAAATTATCATGGATAGCATTGGATAATTCACATTCTCTTGTTTTTCAGCCATAAGAATGTTTATGTCTTGGGTTCTTTCAAACCCCAAAATCAATTCAAGTTATCAACCACACAAGCTTGAGGAAGGACTATCTATTTCTTGCCTTGACCTTTAATGGAGTGAAAATGTGGGTTTTAACTATCTCTAGCTTAATTCGACACACTAACACTCCAATTCCTCACTAATCTTCTCACCCAATTCTCACCTTTCTCTTTTAAGACAAAGTAATTAAAATAAAGCACAATTCATGTTTGCAAACTATCAATTTTGGTAATTATAACTTGGGAGAAGATAAAAGATGTACAATTTCGTTATGAATCCAACAACAATTTAACATAACCCAATCAAATTAACAAACCCACCATGAATATACCTCTAGCTAGCAAATTACTCAAGCATATTAAAAGATAGAGAGAATATACCAAGAGTATTCCTCTCACATTCATCACATTAGCTTCACAAATTTGCTTCACAATCTCTTACAACAATGGTGGAATTCCCAAAATGGTTTAAAGAAAATGAAGAAGAAAAGTTCTACCTAACTCTACAAAACTATGGTGAAAAGATCTGTGGAAGATGAATGAATGGTTGGTGAATTGGTTGAATCCATCTTTGGTGTACAATGAAAGCTATGTAAATATCTGTACTTTCTTCTGTACAACTTTCCCCAAATGCTCTTGAGGATTTTAAATGCTTTGGAGACCTTTCTAGACCTTTTTACCATTCATTAGATGGCCTCTATTACGATGAACCAGTGTTTAGCCGGTGTCAATCCACGGAGCACCAAAACATAGCCGATTGAAAACAGTGTCTTGGCAAAGGGAACTGGCAGTTAAATGGACGTTTAGACGATGCCACTGGAAAAAACCGGTTTAATAGCCGGTCTGGGCAATAGCATCAACATTTCTCCCGCATTTCGCCCTTCTGTATCTGCATTTAGCCGATCTAAAGCATGTAGTTGCACCTCTTCTTGAGCTCAATATTCCATTATATTTGGCTCCTTTCCTTCATATGCTAACTGATCAAATTCCATCTCAAACGTTATGTGTGTTTCTCGATTTCGTGCTATCTCCAGTCACGTGAAGTACCTATAAAGAATTATAGAGAAAGGGCATAAAATCCACATAAATGACTTGAAAACTAGGCAAAAACTCATGCTTAGGAGCCTAATGAGTTGGTCAATTTCCAATTAATCAGATAACAAATTGAACATGAAGTTTCATATTGATGATGAATGATAGTGATTCCTTTATTGGTTTTATCTCTTGGTCTTCATCAATGTTAGCTAAACACCTTGCTAAGGTTGTGTGCATAATAGGGGCTAAAATGGATTGGGTGTTGCTAGTTTAATATTAGAATTACTTATTTAGCATAAATCTATTAGTTTCTACAAATTATAATTGAATTATCTATAATTTCAAGTATGGATTGTGTTTACTTATTCTATTGTTGCTTGAAAAAGAGGAACAGAATATGGGTGAGAAAACAATAGTGAGTAATTGGGTTTTGATTATGTGGGATTGGGCTAGAGATAGCCAATACCCACTTTCATACACCCATTAAAGAATTGTGGCTAGAGATAGTTTAATTCTTACCCAAGTTTTAGTGGTTGATGTGTATGGGAGCTTAGGGTTTGAGAAAACATAAGGCAAAAGCCACCCTAGTGGTTTAGAAACATTGGGTGTCGCCTTGTCCACAACTATATATGTTTGTAAGTGATGCTTTGATTTGCTATTTAACCCAATCCTATCATTGCCTCATCAATAGAACACCTCTAGTACTTGCTCATAGTTTTACTTCGAAGTTGGTTGCCTTGTTTTGTTGAGTGGATTTGAATTCATAATGTGATCTTGCAACCCCCAACATTTACTTTTCTAGTTTTGATACAACGATGATATTTGATTGAATCTGATAGATGATTTTTTCGCTATCAATGTTCATTCCTTGTGGATTTGACCCCATCTCACGAGTTGGGTAAGTTATATTGCAACAACCATGTACAATTTTTCCTAGCACAGAGTGTATTTGGACGTCATCAATTTTTGCGCCATTATCGGGGAATGAAATTTGATAACTCTTTAGTTGTTTGTTGATTGGAATTATTTAAGCATCTTGTGCAATTTTACATTTGTTGTTGTTTTTCACTACTTTTTTAGGATTGGATTCAATTAGCCACGACTTGCAAGTGGAATCTGTGGACGGACACATGGATCAAGAAGAGGATGAGCCCATGTTGCCTAATGTAGCGGGTGTCATTCGCCTACCATCTATGGTAGGGAATGTAGTGTTTCATATGACTAGCACGTTGTTGCACTTGCTACAAATGAAAGGTCTCTTTGGAGGAAATCCAAGCGAAGATGCTAATGAACACCTTCGAAACTTTCTTGAAATATGTCAGCCCTTCAATATCACCAATATTAGTCAAGAGTCGGTTCGACTAATGCTTCTACCATTCTCATTGATGGGAGAAGCCATGTTTTGTTAGAGAAGCTACCCCTAGAGAGTATTACTGTTATACCCTATGAACCCAAGGATCAGACCTGAGAGTCAAATAGAGAAAAATCTGGAAAATATTACACTAGTGCAGGGCGAGTCGTTCGACGACTCGTGAGGAGACCTCATGAGTTGTCAGGTGGCTCGTGAGAAGGTTGGACTGGCTAAGGAGTTGAAGTCCCCATGGATGTGGGAATGACTCGTGGTCAGCTACCACGAGTCATCGGGTCCACCGTGGGGTAAGGTTGAGGATTTAATAGGAGGTCCAGCAATGTACCTAACGGATGGCACCCCACGAGTCATGGTTAGTCACAACGACTCGTGAGGTGGGTCGTGAGCAAGCCAGGGAATTTTAACTGAGGCTGAGGAAGCGCACTTGACGGGCGACACAATGAGCCATTGCCCATCTTGACGATTCTCAGGTCACCCGTTAGGGTTACCTAGCAGTTATTTTCTGCGAATTAGTAAGGGCTTTCTCATAATTTCCTAAACTCTTAAAGCCTAAACTATACTGGTTAAAGTTCGAAATAGGGTCTTCAAGGTGGGCTAAGCCCCTAATGCATACCCATCGCCATGCAAGAGTTTTTAGAGAGATTTTAGGGAGGTTCAAGTTCTTCTTCTCCAAGGTTTCCATCAATTTCTTTATGGTCTTTCAACAGAGAGTAAAATCAGTGTACCTCAAGTATGTAGGATTTTAGAATGGGTGAAATCCTTCCTCACCCATGCCCAAATTTCGAATTTAATCATGAATCCTCCTATTCAATTCTATGGGGTTTTACCCAAATGCATGAAAATGTGATTTCTCTTTATTGGTTTGATTTAATTGAGTTTTAATTATTGAATTATGAATGATGGGCAGGTTTTACATTATTTTCCTTAAAAATCATGTTTCAATCTTTTAAATCAAAAATGCCCATTTGATGAAAGTTCATGGAAGTTATGATTTATGATGAATACTCTATATTTTGATTTTATTGATGATGGAAAAGCACGAGTCCAAACTCCCATGTTTATGAGCATATTTATTTTAAAAGAATTTAATATGATGAAGTATTGGGCAATGCCCACATATTGAAGATGATTTATGATTTACAAAATGAATTACATGATTTATCAATTTATGATGTTGGCCGATGAAAAGGACCTATGATTCTTGGCTAAGCATGTTTTAAAGGGGATCCATGATGATAAATGTTATATTCTAGTCAATGAATCTTAATGCATCATATTATTGATTTATGTATGAGCCTATATGCATATTTTTGGAAGTTGTGTCTAGCACCGAGAAGCCCGACGTTCAAAGGACTACGTCGGTGTCTCACAACCACGTGGTACTGTGGGTTTCTAAATTATATGATGTATTGATAGTGATCCCCTCAAATGTGATATCACGCCTTATGCACGACCCTCGCATGCCAAGCCAGGGTCGTCTCTGCCCACTTGAGCGAGATAGTGGGGCATCATTAAAGGCTCTACGATGATGGTGTCGGTTATGACGAGTCCTCCCATTGTTCCACATGTTTTTTTTATGCATTTTTATTTTTATGTTGTTGTCTCAACTTACGTTTTGATAAAGTTTACTTTCGATATGAAAATGAATGATTATGAATGATTTGAAAGTCTCGAACCCTATGTATTATTACAAAGATTTGATATAAGCATGATGTCCTTCTTTATTATTTAATTATGAGTTTTGTTACCTCTAAAATTTCCGTTTTACTTATCCTGCATACTCGGTACATTCCATGTACTGACCGCATGCTTTCTATGTTGTATCGTTTCATGATACAGGGTCCGGATATGAGGCTCATCCTCACCCTTAGTCCATCTCAGCTTGCACTTTCAGCTTGTTGGTGAATCCTTATGTTCCGAGGGCCGTTTGACAAACTTTCATGTTATTTATGTTTCAGTATTGGTCGGGTTAGTTGGGGATGTTGTCCCATCACCCCATCTTAGGTAGTAGAGGCTTTTAGAAAAGTATGTAGTTCTCAGCTATGTATATGTCCAGCATTTCCCGATGTTATGCTATAATTACATTTCTGCTATGATTTTCTTATTATCATTCCACTTATTTGAATGATTAGTTGTATGCATGTTCAATGGGTCGACTTGGGGTCTCTCGTCCCGTGTCTACGATCCGGGTGTACGTTCAGGTCGTGATAAACTTAGTATTAGAGCAATAGGTTTGAAGTGTCCTAGGGTGTTTGAAAGCCATATTAAGTAGAGTCTTTTTCATCGGTGTGAAGCATGCCACACTTATGATGAATAGGCTACTAGACATTTAGGAAATGTTCTCTTCTTTCATGTTCTATGTCGTGCAATGAAAAGCCTTTCCATCCTTCTAATTCTTATGATTAGCGATTGCAGAATTTGGCTCCTAGGAGAATGAACGGAAGGAGGAATGGAAATGATGAAGGCCACAGAGATGGAAATGACCATGGGCATAGAAAGCCCCACCCGTTCAGGAGCCCCAAGCACTAGAGCCAGCCACCCACGCTGAGTTTCGGGAGGCTATTCAGATTTTGGCATGGGCCTTGACCTCTCAGGTCAATCAGCAGGCGGTTGCGTAGGTCCCACATAATGGCAATGCAGCGGCGGCTTGGATCAGAGACTTCTTGAGGATGAACCCTTTTGAGTTTATAGGGTCAAAGGTGGACGAGGATCCACACGAGTTCATTGAAGGGATCTTGATGGTCAGTCAGGTTATGGGGGTGACAAATAGGGAGTGTGTGGACTTGGTATCTTATCAGCTAAAAGAGGTCACTCATATTTGGTACAAGCAATGGAAGGACTACTTGGTAGCAGGATCAGGCCCTATCAGCTGGGATAAGTTCCACATTGCTTTTCTCGATAGGTTCTTCCCTCAGGAGATGAGGGAGTTGACAGTAGCTAAGTTTGTGAACCTCAAGTAGGGAAAGATGACAGTGCTGGAGTATTTGCTTGAGTTCACTCGTTTGTCAAAGTATGCCCCAGAGTTAGTGATGGATCAGAGGGCGTGGGTGAGATGATTCATTCAGGGTGTGGCTGGTTATTTAGACAAGAATTGCAGGACTTCTATGCTCCACCAGGATATGGACTTTCATCGCATTGTGTTGTACGCCAAGCAGATGGAGGTGGCTCATACGAGGGAGAGGGAGGAAAAGAGGGCCCGAAAGGACAGCCATGGGTTTTCACACCAGAGGTCTGGTGGTGGCTACCATCCACAATTTCAGCAGAGTTCACTAGCCCCATCACCATCATCATGTAGTGTTCTATCCAGGCCCAGGAGCGATCTGAGGAGTAGGGCTTCAGGGTCAAGGGATCAGAGGGGCACTGAGTTAGAGTATACCTCTCCAACCTGTGGGAAGTACGACAATAGTCATGCCGGGGAGTGCTTGCTTGGTTTAGATGTTTGCTACGGGTGTGGTAGATCTGGGCACATGCGCCGAGCATGCCCATTTGCTAGACAAGGTGATAATAGGGGTCGTGCACAGGCCACCAGGTCAGCAGCAGCTCCAGCCCATTTCGCTCTGCAGGGAGCATCGACTAGTGGAGGTGGCAGACAATGCCAAAACTGATTCTATGCCGTTGCCTCCTGCCAGGAGTAGGAGACTTCGCCAGACGTGGTCACTCGTATGTTGCATGTCTTTCATGTTGATGTTTATGCTTTTCTAGATCTAGGAGCTGCCTTGTCTTTCGTGACTCCTTACATTGCTAGTAGCCTTGGAGTTAGTCCCGGGACCTTGTCAAATTTCAGTTTCGACCCCTGTTAGTGATTCGGTCATAGCTAGATGAGTATATAGAGAATGCCCAGTCATTGTGTTGCGTAAAGATGCCTCCGCGGACCTTGTAGAGTTAGCCATGAATGACTTTCACATTATTCTTATCATGGATTGGTTGTTCGCATGTTACACTTTGATTAATTGTAGGACCCGTACGGTGGAATTTCGTTTTTCTGGTGAGTTAGTGTTGGAGTGGAAGGGTAGTTCGGCGGTACTGTTGCACCCAGTGCACACGCAAGCGTACGCGATCGAACAAGTAATACAGTGGCCCTTTTTAAGAGCTGGATATCGAACCCACAGGGACTCGACCAATTAAGCTATCAAGTTAAAGTGTAATATTAACTTTCACATGTGTTGATTATAGAAGTTTTAGATAAATTATAATTAAGTTTTGGGGTGGTCACAAAACAATCTGGAAACAATACAAGAAGAAACTAGAGCTAAGGCCGGATAATCCTGGAATGCTACATTTTGTAATGGTTCACGTATGAAATTATACAAATGTTGTCTCACATAGTTGCAAATGCAATGTTCATGGTCTCTCTTGCCTCTAAACATGAAAAACTAGCCTCACAACTACATCGTTGAGTGGGGATGTGACATCCTAGTTCGTGGGCAATTCAACTACATGGATGTGGTTTACGGGGTTTTTGCTCTTTATTAGGGACTTTCGTACCTCTAATCATTTAACCTACTTTAGCTTCACAACTACTTCTACGAGTGGTGGAGTGACAATTCTAAGTCGGTGTCTTGCTATCATCCCGTTTTATCAACCAAGCAAGGTGAATTAGGTATAATTTCTATCCTAACCACGAAACCTATCGTAAGATAAGAACTTGCTCCCTATTATCCTATGTTCTTGCCTAGGGTTAATCTTTCAAGATTTAACCTAACTTAACATGTATGTTTTCACGGTGATCAAGCATAAAAACAACCATAATAAAGAATTTAAGACAAAACAACAATTAACCTCAAACCAAAACAAATACATGCATTACAATCATATCACGTGGCCTCAACCCTAAGGGAAGGGTTTTAGTCACTCATATTCGTACAATAACATAAAAACATTGTTAAAGTAGAGAACTTACAAGAATAGGTAAAAGATAATGTAAAATTTGTGAACCCTAGGTGATTTCTTCACTTCTCCCATCGCTCCTCTACGATTTCCAGAAAATATTTCATGACCAATGTTTCTAGAAGCTAAGGGCTTAATTTATATGAAATAGGAAATTTACAAATATTGGCTTGTCATGGAATAGCTCCATGGCACGCAGGTGAACGCGCCAATTTGCCTCCGTGCCACAGAGCTAACGCGGAAGCCCACTGGAAATTGCATCCTCGGTAGGTCTTGCGTGATACACAGCGTGGCACGAAGCTCCTCACGCACGATGGCCAGTGTGACACGGCCTACGGCGTGCAGTAGTGCCTGGCGGGGCATGGACGCTGGCGCGCAGGAGCCTTTGATGGCAGCATTTCGTGTGCATTGCCTTGGCGTGGCACGACATTAGGCGCGGCCCACGCACAGTGTGACACAATGCTTGGCGCAACTAGCCTAGCCATGACATGTTTTCTTGCCATCTTTTGCAATTCATATCCGACTACATTCCTTCACTTTACACATCATTATTTAGTCCCTCATATACATTTTACACCTACAAAACAAGGATTAATCATGTTGGTTAGAACATACCAAAATTTACACAAAATCACATAAGAATGTAAGTGTATAATTAGACAACCCGACTAAATTAAGCTATAAAATAGCACTTGGGCACGTAATTATGCCAAATATCACTACCCCACACTTAAAGCCTTGTTCTTCCTCGAACAACTCCTTTACATCTCATGCACCTGAAGACTCAAACATAGCTAATTGAAGCAAGACAATTCAAGCTACAGCTACAACGATTGTTTTTAGATAGCAATTTAAAAATATAGCATGCACAGGGTAACCATCAAAAGAAAATATGAATATGTTAAGACTTCCTAACCTCAAGAATCGACTCTCAATCTCAACAACTCAGGCAAATCAACCGATCAAGAAATCCAACATGAATTTTATCCTTCATTAAACATGTGCCCTCACAACAAGAGTGTTACCCATTTTTACTCACAAATTTTCAAATTATAACATGTATGGGTATATGGATTAGAATTAAGCTCACTCTCTCAAAGAATTCACACGCCACGTGTATTGACCCATAATCTTGCCCTTAGTGTTTTACTCCACTAATTTAAAAATGTTTGAACGTCAGATCAAGTAGGACTTATGAGGTCGTAATGTAAGCTAAGGGATGGGTAGGCACTATTTTGGCCAGTAATAGTGGCTATCTTCCCCAAGCGCTTTTAATACATCACACGTTCATTACGAACATCTCTTCTCTTACTTCACCTTCATTCTTTTCACTCTTAGATTTCCTCTTTTGTTTTCCATTTCTTTAAGCACACTTAGCTTATTAGTAAGGAGTACTTAAGACACTTTTTCATTCATTTGTTCTCTTACTCCCTACCAATACTCAAGCATTTTCAAACAAGTGCACCTCTAATCTTTTCCTCAACTCCCACAACCGTTATTTTTCCTTCTTTTTCATGATTCTCACTCCTTTACTCTTTTGGATTTTTCACTTAAGCGCTTAGGAGTTTCAGAACAACTTCAAGGCTATTGAAAGAAAAGGATTAAGCTTATGTTGCAGCTATCAAAGAATAGGCTTAAGGCTCAATTGTACTGACTAGGATCAGACATTCAGGGTAGGTAAAGCAAGGGATAAAAATTAGACTTTTTCAAAGAAATGCCTAAATCATCTCCTACATTCGACATCCCTCATTTCATTTTGTATACACACCAGACTAGTTCTAGACACTACACAATAGCATGGAATATTCAAAAACCTTACACTCACAGCACATGCTCAATTCAAGACAAATTTAGCAGACTCTTAACTCAGCTAATAAGAAGAATCCTAAATTAAGCTTTAAGCACATAAAGTCACATTCAAGAGCCTAGGTGTCTCAAAAAGAGTTATACAACTTCTTACATTCTTCAACACTCACCACACTTGCATCTCACAATCATGTATTGCACATAACAAGAACATCAAGCCATAAATTAGCTACGGGTTCAAAAACCAAAACCTATTGACTAATTTTCCCTTAAGAAGGTCATCATCCATCCATCGATTGGAATAGTCCCTGACTATGACTAAAAAAAACTATTTACAGACAAAGAAAATTTTTATTCTTCGGTTTAAAGTCCCCCCCGTCAGAAAAGAACCGAAAATAAAAACAAACGGTTGGGGAATCATGCTCAACTCAAAAAGTTTCCCTCAACCAATACCTATCAAGCACTAAATTCACCCGAAATCATTAAGCATAAAATTTCGAAATTTCCCTCACCCCACACTTGAATCATGCTATGTCCCCAAATCATCTAATAAAATTCAAAAAGGGTGAGAAATACTCCTTGGGGCCTCTAGGCCTAGCTAACAACATATTTTTCTTCATTTTTGAACAAGTGGATATTCGACTCCACACTTTTCCTCTTTCATGCTTCTTAGCTTCCTCCTCCAAGGGTACTCAGACTTCTCCTCCAATTGTGCTTAATTCTCCACCAAAAAAAACAACAAGATGAAAATTAACAAAATCAACACAAATGAAAAAAAATTAAAATTATTCTTGTGATACCCTTGGGTTGCCTCCCAAGAAACGCCTAATTTTACGTCGCTGCACGACGTGGACTATCCTTTTCGAGAGATCCTCGTACCCGTGTTCCCTTTCGAGAACCATCTTCTTCTCTTTTTGTTTTTCGAGGGAACAACCGCCACTCTCTCCCTCACTTCCTCCAACTCCTTCTTTAATCGAAGCCCTCCATCAGATTCAGGATGAAAAATAATCTTCTCCTGTGGCCGTGGACCTATGGAATCTGCCACCCCACCCTTAGCCTGTGATAACATACTGACCTTATAAAGGTCTCTGTAATGTGTGGGTGGGTTAATCTCTTTGAAGACCCGAAAGAGTTCTTCTTTATCATCGACCCTCATTTTCAGGGTCCCTGCTCTTACATTAATAATCGCTCTTCCAGTGGCCAAGAATGGACGTCCCAAGATCAGGGGTACCTTGTCATCAACTTTAAAATCCAATATAATGAAATCAGCGGTTATAATGAACTTACCCACTTTGATGAGAAGGTCCTCGATTATTCCATCTGGTGCCACTTGCGACTTGTCTGCCAGCTGTAGCATCAATCGTGTTAGTCTCGATTGACCCAACCCCAAGGTGTTAAACAAAGATAGGGACATAAGATTAACTGCTTCCCCTAAATCAAACAGAGCTCTTATCACCTCAGCTTTACCAATTTGTATGGGGAGGGTAAAACTCCCTGGGTCTTTGAGCTTTTTAGGTATATTGCTCATTACCATGTGGTTGCACTCCTCAATCAGTGCTACTGTCTGAACATCCACCAATCTGACTTTGTTGGCCACCAAATCTTTCAAGTACTTAGCATACTTGGGCATTCCCTACAAAACATCAAGCAAAGGCAAATTTATATGAACTTCTTCAAAAATATCAAAGAACTTTCTAAAGCATTCCTCATCTTTGCTCTTTTTGAGTCTTTGCGGAAATGGTGGTGGTGGTCTCTGTGCTGACTGCAATGATGATTGTGCATTTTGTTGCACAACACTCTTATTCTCTCCTTGTAAGTGGATGGTCCCTTTCTAACCAACTGCGGCTGCACCTCATTTCTCCTCTCTTTCGGTGGTGCATCAGCCAATTGCCTGCCACTCCTCAGACTAATGGCGTTGACCTGCCGGGGGTTTGTTTCTATTTCCCTGGGTAATCCTCCCTGCGGTCTAGTATGGTGAGAAGCTGCTAGTTGACCCATCTGCTTCTCTAGATTGCGGGTGGACAACTGCTGATTTTTCAAATCTGATGCCATCCTCGCCTAATTCTCTGCTAATTGGGTCTGTGTCTCCATAATCTTCTGCAACGTTTGCTCAATATTGCTGCTTAACTGGCCACCATTCTGATTGTTCTGCTGTTGATACTGCTGCTACTGAGGTTTCTTTTAGCTTTGGCTTTGATTTCCACCCCAAGAAAAAATCAGGTGGCTCATCCAATTCTTGTTGTAATTGTTCCCAAAATTCTGATTGTTTCTCTGAACATTCCCAACAAAATTGACCGATTTAGGATTAGCCACGTAGGATTCTGCATTGTGCCCATTATTGCTGCAGATTTCACACCAACTAGGAGCTTGCTGAACTGCATTTACCTGTCCCTGCTGTTGGTTCATACTCAGTTTATTGAACTGAGTCATCATCTGATATTGAAATGATGCTAGCTGTGCAGCCAAGGCATTTACACCATCCACGTCTATCAGCCCTACTGTTCTCTTTCCTGCCCCTCTCGATGACTCGCTGTGCCATTCTAGATTTCCCTGAGCCATCCTGTTCAACAAAGTGTACAGCTCATCATAAGTCTTCTCTAATGCTTTCCCACCCGAGGCAGAGTCTAGCAAAATTTTTGTGTGTGGGTCTCGACTTTCCACAAAGGTATGAGCTAGCACTTCATTTGAATGCTGATGATGGGGGCAGTCTCTCAATAATGACTTGAATCTCTCCCAAGCAAAATTCAAGTTCTCCTCCGGCCTCTTCTTGAAGCTTAATATTTCTCTCCTAAGTTTGCCAGTCTTGCCTGAAAGGAAGAATCTGATGAGGAACTTCTTTTCCAAATCGTCTCAAGAAGTTATAGAATTCGGTGGCTCAGATTTCAACCACCTCTTTTCCTCTCCCAACAATGACAATGGGAAGAGGGTAAGTCAGACATAATCTGTGGACACTCCGGTGGGGACGAACGTGTCGCTAATCTCATGGAAGTTCTGTAAGTGCTGTTGTGGGTCCTTATGAGTCATCCCAATGAACTGGCCACTAGAATGTAACGGCTGAACCATATTCCGTTTCAATTAAAAGTTCACTCCAGATTCTGGTTTGCGGATACTAGAGGTCACATTTGTCGCTAGTGGGATCGCCACTTCACGAACTGGTCGGGCTGCCATGGTTTCAGGTAACAACTTCGCTTGCCCTACTGGTGGGTGTTGTTGTAACCTATCCTAAAGTCTCTTTAGGTTTCGCTCTAGAGCTTCCCTCCTGCGTAAATGAAGCTGACGTTTAGGTTCAAGCAATGGTTCCACTAGCTCTCTATTCCTTGCCAGCTCTGCAAGGAGAACCTGTCACCTGCAATATATCAGACTAAGACAAGTTTATCAACACTTAAGGAAATTAAAAATCACTCAAAAATAGAAATATTTACTAAAATTCGCTAGTTCGCCAGCAACGGCGCCATAAACTTGTTGCGCCCAGCGCACACGCAAGCGTACGCGGTCGTACAAGTAATACAGTGGCCCTTTTTAAGATCCGGATATCGAACCCACAGGGACTGGACAAATTCAGCGAATTATCAAGTTCAAGTGTAATATTAACTTTCACAAGTGATGATGATAGAAGTTTTCGATAAATTATAATTAAATTTTGGGTGGTCACAAAACAATCTGGAAAGAATACAAGAAGTAACTAGAGCTAAGGCCGAATAGTCCTGCAATGCTACATTTTGTAATGGTTCACGTATGAAATTATCAAATGTTATCTCACATAGTTGGAAATGCAATGTTCATGGTCTCTTGAGCCTCTAAACACGACAAACTAGCCTTACAACTACATCGTTGAGTGGGGATGTGACATCCTAGTTCGTGGGCAATTCAACTACATGGATGTGGTTTACGGGGTTTGTGCTCTTTATTAGGGAATTTTGTACCACTAATCATTTAACCTACTTTAGCTTCACAACTACTTCTACGAGTGGTGGAGTGATAATTCTAAGTCTGTCTCTTGCTATCATCCTGTTTTATCAACAAAGCAAGGTGAATTAGGTAAAATTTATATCTTAATGGTGAATCATATCGTAAGGTAAGAACTTGCTCCCTACTATCCTATGTTCTTTCCTAGGGTTGCTCTTTCAAGATTTTACCTAACTTAACATGTATGTTTTCATGGTGATCAAGCATAAAAACAACCATAATAAAGAATATAAGACAAAACAACAATTAACAACTCAAACCAAAACAAATACATGCATTTCAATCATATCACGTGGCCTCAACCCTAGGGGAAGGGTTTTAGCCACTCATGTTCGTACAATAACTTAAAAACATCGTTAAAGTAGAGTACTTACAATAATAGGTAAAAGAGAATGCAAAATTAGTGAACCCTAGGTAAGTTCTTCACTTCTCCCTTCGCTCCTCTATGGTTTCTAGAAAATATTTCGTGACCAATGTTTTTAGAAGCGAAGGGCTTAATTTATATTAAATAGGAAATTTGCAATTATTGGCCTGTCATGGAATAGCTCTGTGGCACGCAGGTGAATGAGCCAATTTGCCTCCGTGTCACGGAGCTAATGCTGAAGCACACTGGAAATTGCATCATCGGCAGGTCTTGCGCGACACACGGCGTGGCACGAAACTCCTATTGCACGATGGCCAGTGTGACACGACCTACGGCGCACAGCAGTGCCTGGTGTGGCACAGATGTTGGCACGCAGGCGCCTTGGTGGGAAGCATTTTGTGTGCATGGCCTTGGCATGGCACGACATTGGGCGCGACACACGCACAGTTTGGCACAATGCCTGGCACGACCAGCTTTGCCAGGGCATGTTTTCTTGCCATCTTTTTCAATTCATTTCAAACTCCATTCCTTCACTTCACCCATCATTATTTAGTCCCTCATATGCATTTTACACCTACAAAATAAGGACTAATCATGTTGGTTAGTACATACCAAAGTTTACACAAAATCACATAAGAATGTAAGTGTATAATTAGACAACCCGACTAAATTAAGCTATAAAATAGCACTTGGGCACGTAATTATGCCCAAGATCACTACCCCACACTTAAATCCTTGTTCGTCCTCGAACAACTCTTTTACATCTCATGCACCTAAAGACTCAAACATAGCTAATTGAAGCAAGACAATTCAAGCTACAACTACAACGATTGTTTTTAGATAGCAAGTTAAAAATATAGCATGCACAATGTAACAATCAAAAGAAAATATGAATATGTTAAGACTTCCTAACCTCAAGAATCGACTCTCAATCTCAACAACTCAGGAAAATCAACCGATCAAGAAATCCAACATGAATTTTATCCTTCATTAAACATGTGCCCTCACAACAAGAGTGTTACCCATTTTTACTCACAAATTTTCAAATTATAACGTGTACGGGTATATGGATTAGAATTAAGCTCACTCTCCCAAAGAATTCACACGCCACGTGTATTGACCCATAAGCTTTCCCTTAGTGTTTAACTCCACTAATTTAAAAATATTTGAACGTCAGATCAAGTAGGACTTATGAGGTCGTAATGTAAGCTAAGGGATGGGTAGGCACTATTTTGGCCAGTAATAGTGGCTATCTTCCCCAAGCGCTTTTAATACATCACACGTTCATTACGAACATCTCTTCTCTTACTTCACCTTCATTCTTTTCACCCTTAAATTTCCTCTTTTGTTTTCCATTTCTTTAAGCACACTTAGCTTATTAGTAAGGAGTACTTAAGACACTTTTTCATTCATTTGTTCTCTTACTCCCTACTAATACTCAAGCATTTTCAAACAAGTGCACCTCTAATCTTTTCCTCAACTCCCACAACCGTTATTTTTCCTTATTTTTCATGATTCTCACTCCTTTACTCTTTTGGATTGTCCACTTAAGCACTTAGGAGTTTTGGAACAACTTCAAAGCTATTGAAAGAAAAGGATTAAGCTTATGTTGCAGTTATCAAAGAATAGGCTTAAGGCTCAATTGTACTGACTAGGATCAGACATTCAGGGTAGGTAAAGCAAGGGATAAAAATTAGACTTTTTCAAAGAAATGCCTAAATCATCTCCTACATTCCACATCTCTCATTTCCTTTTGTATACACACCAGACTAGTTCTAGACACTACACAATAGCATGGGATATTCAAAAACCTTACACTCACAGCACATGCTCAATTCAAGACAAATTTAACGAACTCTTAACTCAGCTAATCAGAAGAATCCAAAATTAAGCATTAAGCACATAAAGTCACATTCAAGAGCCTAGGTGTCTCAAAAAGAGTTATACAACTTCTTACATGCTTCAACACTCACCACACTTGCATCTCACAATCATGTATAGCACATAACAAGAACATCAAGCTTTATTTGGGGACCCCACCTGCAATCGTGATTTAGATACAGGTCAAGGCTTAGATCATTAGTTGCAGTAGGAGTCAGATCTTAGCGAGAGAGTGGTATGCTCCTCTCTTCCAGGAACCATGTCCTAGTTTTGATTATTTTGAGTTTTGTGTACAAAATGGGTAGGCCAGGGTCCTGTGCAATTCATTTTAATTTGTTGACTCTTTAGAGGATGATGTGGACTAGTTTTTATAGATTATTTTTGTTGTGTAGTCATGTCAGCTTTCCATTACTCTATTTAACTTTATCATAACCTTGTCGACTCTCCAATTTTCTTATTTGTTATAATCAAGACTTTATACGTCTAGTAATTTTCTTGGTTGGTTGTGATAGGTGGCTTGGTCGTCCTTAGTGTTACAATTATACATGTGATATAGTTGGCTTCTCGATCGGTCACGAATTGAGTGCTAGTTGTGCCCTACCGCAATTTTGGGGCATGACAAGTTATTCAATGTGTGGTTAATTGACTTCATATGCCCATTTGCAAGCACATATTGTGGTTGTGGATTACGTATCAATGTAAGTGGAAGCCATTGCACTCCCTATCAATGAAGGAAGAGTGTCACAGAATTCCTGTGGAAGAACAAATTTGCAAGGTTCGGTACTCCTAGAGCCATCATTAGCGATGGTGGATCTCACTTTTGTAATCGCCTCCTCAGAGATTTGCTTGAAAAATATGGTGTGATGCATAAGGTGGCAACACCATATCATCCGCAGTCAAGGTGATTAGTTGAGGTCTCCAACAGGGAGATTAAGACTATCTTGGCTAAAATAGTGTACACCAACCGAACAGACTTGTCTAGGAAGCTGGATGATGCACTCTAGGCATACCGAACAACTTATAAAATCCCTATTGGTACCTCACCATCTTGGCTAGTGGGTAGCATGTCGTGCCATCTACCGTTAGAGCTTGAGCACAAGGCATTATGGGCACTCAAGAAATTGAATTCGGACTGGAAAGAATCTTCTAAGTTGAGATGGATCAACTGAATGAGTTGGATGAGTTCTGACACCGAGCCTAGGAGAGTGTAGCCATATACAAGGAAAGAATGAAGATATACCACAGCCAAAAGATTAAGAAGAGGGACTTCAATGCAGGTGACATGGTCCTGCTATTTAACTCCCGACTCCGTTTGCATCAAGGAAAATTGAAGTCCAGATGGATGGGGCCATATAGGGTGGAGGAAGCATTTCCATATGGTGCCATTTAACTAGAAGATAAAGATGGAAAGAACTTCAAAGTGAACATCCAGATGGTGAAGCAGTATCTAGGAACCACTGATGAGGTGAAAGGAATTGAGTCGGTGTATCTTGATGAAGCTGAATAGTCGAGAGACTCACATCTTGTCGTGATGTTAAATTAGGTGCTGCGTGGGAGGCATCCCATAAGTGGTTGGTGAAGTCTAAGTAGCCTACTAAAGATAACAAGAGTGCTCAGAGAGCCATAAGTATGTCCCTTCCTTGGTTTTTATTTCATTGCTTTGGGGACAAAGCATGATTTTTATGTGGGGGGGGGGGTTAATGTATATGTTATTTAATTTTATTCATCTAAGGATTTATGTTGTCCTGTTTCATTATAATCGGGCATGATATTTAGTAGAATCGGTATGTTTAGGATGTTTTTGTTTTGTTTAATTATAAGTAATATAGGAGTACTTAACAACCAATAAATTGCACATGTATGTGATGTTTTGTAGTTTTTTCAATAATTAGTTTTGTCGGTTAAATGCAAAGCATAAACAATGTGGATCTTTTTATGAAATTTGATATTTTAGCATGATTAACTGTAGTGTAGCCCTGCATGAATCAGATAGGTAGTGTAAGGCAACCTTGTGCTATGTGTGAGTGAGTTCTTAACTAGTTCGATGTTGTGTAGGTGATTTAGAACTTGCTTGATTAGTCTTTGCTTAGGTTAAAGGATAGTTAGTTAGGAAAGGATCATAGGCTAGTTTTGACTTAGCTCACTTTTAGCCTAAATTACCTGACCAAATGAAATAAGTATTCCTTGATCCAAATTTTTGGGTGCAAATTAACCACTTTCTTTGATTAGCCTATTCACCTTCCCACTTATTTATAATAAATCTATTTTGTCTTTGGTCCCTCCTTGGACATTGTGAGTCTCAACTCAAGCAAAATGTCTAAGTTGAAAGTGGCTATTGTAGGGGTGCGTCAGTTATGTGGGGGAAATAAAGGAGAAAAGCTAATCGGTGAAAACTAGGTGTGGTGTGAAAGAAGAAAGAAAAATAAGAAAAAGAAAAGAAAATTTTAAAAGTCAAAGAAAAAAAAATAGAGAAAAAGGTTAAAAAGAAACCACACCCACAAGCTAAATGATGAATAAAATGGAAAAAGGGAGAAAAGAAGACAAAAGAGCATAAGTGAAGCCAAGAGTTATGTAGTTCCAATGAGGGTAAGCCACTAATTGTCTATATTTACCACACCCATCCCTGAGCCAACATTACAAGACAATGAAAGTCCTATAGTGATCCGAACCTGACTGTCCGAAGAACGAAAGTAGAAAAACCAGGGGCAAGCTTATGGTATCACCTGTGCAGTGTTTGAAATTTTTTGCGAGAGTGGGAGCTTTGCTTGATAATATTTGTTTCTTATATGCATATCACAGTGAGCATTTAAAACTTTCTTTTTTGTGAGGGTACATGGATTGTCTTACATACTGCTAGTTCTCTGTATAAATAGCATTAGTGATTGCTTAATTGTCTGTTAATAATTTAATGTTATTCTAGATCCATTTATATCAAGTGTTATAGTTTCATGTGTATATAGTAGCCTTGGATTTGAGTGTGTAAAAGTAAAAAGGGTCAATATTTGATAGTGGTTATGTGTGCAAATTTTGATATTGTTGGATGTGAGTCTTCTGTTTTACTTTCTAGTAACCATTGGATTCGTAGTAATGTTTTTATTTGCTTGAGGACAGGCAAAAGTACTAAGTTGAAGGTGTTGATATATAATGATTTTATGGAAATTTTGACGCTTAAAACATAGGAAAGATTCTTTACTTAGGTATCTTTATAAGGATATGAGGTTTTTTACTTTGTTTTGGGGGAAATCATGCCCGAGAGGTGAATTTTTGAATGTTATAATAAAAGTGCATAAAATGGATTGCTACAGGTTATAGTACGAGTCGAACCATCCTGGTATGAACCATACTTGAAACCTATAGCAGAACTTCAGAGAATTTGCATAAGTGCTGAGCCAAAGTACGACTAGATAGTACGAGCCATATCATCCAGGTACGAGCCGTACTAAGGGTCCGTGATAGAGATTCAGAAGATGTGCACTTGCATAGTTCATAGTACGATCAGCAGTGGCCATGAGTCATGACAAAAAGGTATGTGCCGTACTGACAGAATTGTGGTAAGATTCAGAGGATCAGGTACATGGCATACTCAGTGCATAAGTGTATTGCATAGGTCGTACTAGCATGGCATGAATCATTTGAAGGACCCATAGGAGAATCATCAGAGATGCTAGATTCTCAAGTCCAAACAACGACAGACTCCTATGAATCATAGTAGCATGGTAAAAGTCATACCAACCTCAAGTACTTGACATATCCAGAAGCTGCAGAATTGTACTACAAAAGTAGACCATGACTCATAGCGCAACATGTTATGACTCCTAGGTGATTTCGGTGGAAGAATCCCTGTAAATTCAGGAAAGAATTTTATTAATTGTATAAATTCTTTCCGTTCATTTTTATTTATGAAAAACTGATACTTTTTATTGGAATTGGGTTTTTGAGTGTCCTAACGTGACATGGAGAAAAAATACACAAAAACCTTGATCTAGTTCATCATTGTGGTGTTGATTGTTGAACTTTACTGTGCAATTGATTATTGGGTTTTTCTTCCATTAATATTGTAAGTGTTTAACTATGATTTCGTCTATAAATTCTGATTTATTGCTTACAAACATGATTAGCTAAACCTCCACAACTAGTGTTGTGGGAATCATGGTGGAATAACAAATAAGGGCTAACACAGGGTGATTCTAAACCAATATAGATGAATGTAATGTTCTTTTCTTCATTATTAATGTTTCTTAATAGTGCACAACATTAGGAATAGAACATATTTTCTATTTGCTTGAACGTAGAGAAGTAGAGATTAGGAAAAAAAGACCAACAAAGACTTTAAAGTAATTTTCACTGATAACTTGAGCTGTAGTCACAAGAAAGTTTATTTGAGATTATTGATAAAGGTTATTTGAAATCGCTGATGAGACCTAACCTGGTAATTGAGTATAGTCATTTAATAGGGACGAAATAGGAGTTTGGATTAGCATAGTTTATCAGTTCTATAGGCTAAGCATTGGTGTAGATCACAAGTATAATAACTCGACCTAGTTAAGAAACCATGGGGAAAACTTCAATTTTTAATACCTAACATTGATAACAACAATATTTCACAATATTGTCAGCTAATTATTTCTCTTAAGACCCCCTTTTAGGAAATAATTGAACTAATAGCCTAAAGACTAGCATTAGTCTTTATCTTGACCATATTCTCTTTGAGATCGACCCCAACCTTAGTTGGGTTCTGTATTGACAACAACCGTGTTATACTTATTTAGAGGTGTAATTTGAGCATTATCATGTATCCCTCCTGCTTCACTCCTTCCATATTTTGGACATACTTTACCACCTCGTCAAATGTCTTGCCTGAAGAGACCATCTACAAGGCTGACAACTAGAGCCCCACATTCAGAACCTTTAGAAATTGTCTAATCCTCTCCTCCTCTATAGGCAATAACTAAAGGGCATACCTAGATAGAGAGCGGAAATGGGCCTCACAGGCTACAACTAAGATGCCCCCTACTCAACACTAGTTTCATGACCCGAGAGTACACCCAGATCGTAGACACGGGACAAGGAGCCCCGAGGGACCCCAAGTCAACCCATGGTATGAGCATATAACTAAACCATTCACTGAAGGCGGAAATATTAGCTCAATAATCATAAACTAAATAAAACCATTACATGAAATACAAGAAATAACAGTACATGACCCAAACATAAATAGTTGAATACTACAATTATGTCTGAAAGTCTCTAATCATAATAGACGGGTTGAAGGGACAAGACCCCAACTAACCCCAACATTCTGAAAACAATAGATAAACAAGGTCCGGACATGAAGCCCTCGAATCATGAGGACTTACCACTGAGAGTTGAGAGCAAAACTGATAGCAAGCTAGGAACAATGTTGAACCTGTGAACCATATCCTGAAAATATGTGGGTCAGTACTTGGAAGGCACTGAGTATGTAGGGTATGCAAAACAATACTTAAAAACATAAAAGTTGTAGGAGTGGGGACATCATGATCGTAAGACTGAAACCGTAAGTATATCATAAGGCTCAAGATTTCCAAAGTATTCGTAAACCTTTCATAGTCGTAACATGTGAGAAAAATATTTCATAAAACATAAGTTGATCCAAAAGAACATAATCATGCATGTATTAAAACCATGAGGAACAACGAGATATTTCTACAACCGACATATCCCATATGAGTACATATGGAGCCCGACCTATAAACCTACTCAGGAGGTCGTTCATACCTTTCCAAGGGTATGAACCACGATAGGCATGATATGACTCGTGAAGGCCCCGTAGCTCATAGGGGACAGTCACTGAGGAGGTCCCTAGCATAACCTATGTTGGCACGTAGTTTTGAGCTTCGGGGTGTAACGTAGGCCTCAAACCTACTCGGTGTTATGTACTACTCCCAAAACATGCAATGTGCTCATAGTTATTCATACATGACATCCATGGCTAGTTAAATTATGAGAATCATAACATGCTTCAAAATTTGTAATACTAGCCATGGAATTTGGCCCATGAATCGGCCAAAAATCATAGTTCATGAATCATAAGAGACATGTGGGCATTGCTCATAGTTTCAATCATACATGAAATGCTTAAATTTATAGGAAACATGATCATAATAACATGAGTAGTTGAATCCTTGAAGACATGCTTAAAATTTAAGAAGATTCGTATTATGCTTGCGGAATCATCATGAACGTGAACTTTAGTAAAAATTCCTCATAATTGGGAATCTATACTTCTAGAGGTTAGATCATGAAATATTTAATAAACAACTGAAATAAGCCCAAGTAATTCGAAATTCATAAGTTAGGTATACCACAACAAGTTCATTTCAAATTTTAAGGAATCATGCGATTTGATAAAGACCCATAAAGTTTTTGTAACTTCAAACATACAATTAGGGAGAAATTGGGCATGGGTAGGGACTAGACTACCCATTCAAAAGTCCACATACCTGGAATTACTTGCTCCTTAACTCCCTTGAAAAACCCTAGGTGGAAACTTGAAGAATTGAAGAAGAACCCTTGAATCTCCTCCTACTCCCTTCTCTAGTTCTTGCAAATGCCAAATGAGACTTAGCAGGAGTTTTCCTCCTTAAAAGAACCTGTCGTGACCTCAAAATGCCATTGTTTAGGGTCCAAAAGCATAGAAAAGTCAAATTTTCCCTTAATGAAATTTTTGTTGAAAAACAGATATGGCCCCGACCATGACTCGTACCATGAGTCGTACCATAAAGTCACAACTCGTGGTAACCTCTCGTGGTTACCTCACTACTTTTCACTCTTCTGAATCTGGCCACAACTTGCATACCACGACTCGTAGTACCATCCTACGGGTGATACTATCAGTCGTGGTACCATCTAACCATACCAAATATGACTTAACCACAACTCCTCATCACAATTCATTGCTATATCCTATGAGTCGTACCTTGACCCATGACGACTAGCTCTGGCACCACTGAGAATTTCATGACTCCTAACCACAAAATGTACCTACGCGTCATGATTTATAGGACCACCGTTGATATAAAATCAAGATCCCGAAATCCATCACGACTTGAGTTACGAATCATAGGTCCTCACCATGATTCATACCTCGAGTCGTCCTGGTGCAAAATTCCAGGTTTTTATGTGGTTTCCAACTTCAAATCTCGGGTCTGTTCTTAGGCCCTTTCGGGGTATTATAATATCTCTCCCTTGGACACATTCTCCCTCGAATATAGGAAACAAGCAGCAAACAGAAACATACAATTACTATTTGCAAATACTAATCATTTAAGTCGAAAACTAACGGAATGACTATCCCCGAAAAAAATGACATTGCAGGACTGAATTCAGACATCACATACATATATCGTATCATAAAACAAACTTGCATGCATGAACAGAACATGAAAAACTGATTAGAGGTTTAGGGCAAAAATTGATACCTCAAACTGAAACTGGGCTGGTAAGGAACAAGTGGGGGTATTTAGCCATCATATCTGCCTCAGCTTCCCATGTAGCTCCCTCAACATGCTGATTTCTCCATAACACCTTTACTGAAGCTACTTCCTTGTTCTTTAGCCTTCGAACCTGATGAGCCAAGATAGCAACAGGAATTTCTTCATAATTAAGGCTATCCTTTACGCCAATACTTTCCACCAGAACAACAAAGGTCGGATCTCCCATGCACTTTATCAAGAGCGATACATGAAATACGGGATGAATTGAAGCCAACTCTGAAGGTAACTCTAACTAATAAGCTACCTTACCCACTCGTCTCACAATCTCGTATGGGACAAAATAGTGGGGGCTGAGTTTCCCTTTCTTTCCAAATCTCATTACTCCCTGCATGGGAGATACCTTCAGAAACACCCAATCGTCGATCTCGAATTCAAGCTCTCTTGTCCTCACATCCACGTAAGACTTTTGGAGACTTTGAGCCATTTTTAGCCTTTCTCTTATTAACTAAACTTTCTCCATAGCCTCATGGACTGAATCTGTACCCACTAATGAACCCCACCGACTTCAAACCACCCAATGGGCGATCTACACCTTCGCCCGTAAAGAGCCTAGAACAGTGCCATCTTAATGTTGGAGTGATAGTTGTTGTTGTAGGCAAACTCAATAAGAGGCAAATGCTTGTCCCATCTACCCTTGAAGTCAATAACACAACCTCTCAACATGTCCTCGAGGGTCTGGATAGTCCGCTCTACCTGAGCATCTGTTTGCAGACGAAATGTCGTGCTAAGCTTGACTTGGGTGCCAAGTCCCTTTTGAAAAGATCTCCAGAACTGAGAGCTGAACTGAGTACCTCTATCTGATATAATGGAAAAGGGAACTCCAGGCAATTTAACCAACTCTCAAATGTATAACTTAGCATAATCTTCTGCTTAATTGTTAGTTTTACCCGTAGGAAATGAGCAGCCTTGGTAAACCTGTCCACCACAACCCAAATGGAGTCATACTATCTACGAGTGTGGGGTACACCTGTTACAAAATGCATATTGATTTCTTCCCACTTCCAAGTAGGAATGATGATATCTTGGAGTACACCCCCCGGTTTCTGATTCTCGACTTTCACCTGTTGGAAATTCAGGCACTTGGCTACGAATTATTCAATATCCCACTTCATGCCATTCCACTAGTAGATTTCCCGCAAGGCATGGTACACTTTTATGGCACATGGATAGATAGAATATCTAGATCTGTGAGCCTCATGCACATTCGACTCCTCAAATCCCCCACGTTTGGAACACATAAGTGACCCTGGTACCGAAGCACACCATCTTCCCCTTTGGAGAAGACTTCTACTTTTTGATTTTGGACAGCTTCTTTCAACTTTACCAATATTGGATCTTCATCTTGTTTAGCCTTTACCTCTGTTACCAAGGAAGACTCTGACCTGTTCTGAACTACTACCCACCATCGATTGAACCAACTAATCTAACTTCAAACCCCACAAGTTGATATACTTGCTTTACCAGCTCCTTCTTGTCTTTACTCACATGTGACACCTTTTCGATAAGAAGTCTACTAAGGGCAGTTGCTACCACATTGGCCTTACCCGGGTGGTAAAGGACACTCATGTTTTTGTCCTTAAGTAGCTCCAACCACCTCCGTTGCTGAAGATTTAGTTCCTTCTGTGTGAACACATATTGTAAGCTCTTGTGGTCCGTGAATACATCTACATGAACCCCATCCAAGTAGTGTCGCAATATCTTCAAAGAAAATACCACTGCAGCCAACTCAAGATCATGGGTTGGGTAATTTTTCTCGTGAATCTTTAGCTGTCTATAATCATACGCTATGACTTTCCCATGCTACATTAGTGCAACTCCCAGTGCGAGCATCGAAGCATCACAATATACAATGAAGCCAACGGTACCCTCAAGTAAAGTCAACACCAGTGCCGAAGTAAGTCAGGCATTCAATTCTTGGAAGCTCTTCTCACAAGCCTCCGACCATTGGAACTTCACCTTTTTCTGGGTCAATCTTGTCAATGGGGCTGCAATGGATGAGAAACCTTCCACGAACCTCCGATAGTAACCCGCTATGCCCAAAAAGCTCTTGATCTCCGAAGGGTTTATCGGTCTGGGCCAGTTCCTTACCTCCTCTATTTTCTGGGAGTCCACCCTAATACCTTCGCTTGACACTACATGTCCCAAGAATGTAACTAATTTCAACCAAAACTCACATTTTCTAAACTTGGTGTATAGTTGGTTATCCTTGAGGGTCTGAAGTGCTACCCTCAGGTGTGCGGCATGCTCCTCCTTGCTCCTGGAGTATATTAATATGTTGTCAATGAACACGATCACGAACATATTGAGATATGCCTAAAATACCGTATTCATTAGGTCCATAAAATTTGTAGTGGCATTGGTTAGTCCAAAAGAAATAACAACAAATTCATAATGGCCATACCGGGTTCTGAAAGCAGTCTTTGGGTTGTCGCTCTCTCGAACCCTGAGTTGGTGATACCCGGGATTGAGATCTATCTTGAAGAAATATTTTGCACCCTGAAGCTGATTGAATAGGTTATCAATCTTGGGTAAAGGGTACCTATTCTTGATCGTGACCTTGTTCAACTGCCTATAGTTAATACACATCCGAAGAGTGCCGTCTTTCTTTCAGACGAACAACATCGGGGCACCACATGGGGACTTACTCATTCTAATGAAACCCTTATCCAGCAAATCCTTCAACTGCTCCTTTAACTCTTTTAGCTCGGCTGGGGCCATTCGGCGGGGAGGAATTGATATTGGTTGCGCGTTGGGCGAAAGATCAATCTCAAAATCAATCTCCCTCTCGAGAGGAACATCGGGTAGGTCATTTGGAAATACCTCGGTATATTCACATACCACAGGGACTGACTGAATGGTCGAGGTCTCATACATGACATCCTTAACCCTAACGAAATGGTAAATACAACCCTTTGAAATCATTTACCTGGCCTTGAGATAGGAGATAAAGCAACCTACAAGTACCGCTGAGCCACCCCTCCATTCGAAAACCAGTTCACCTGGAAATCAAAACTCCACCGCTTGAGTTCAACAGTTAATAGAAGAATAACATGCAAACAGCCAATCCATGCCCAAGATGACGTCAAAATCAATCATAACCAATTCTACTAAGTCTGCGGAGGTAACCTTATGCAAGACTGTAATGGGGAAACCTCTATATACCTGCCTCGCTACGACTGAATCACCAATCGGACTAGATACAGAAAATGGTTCTGACAAAATTTCAGGACTGACTCCAAAGTAACTAGCAATGTACGGTGTCACAAAAGAAAGTGAAGCTCCTGGATCTAACAAAGCATAAGCATCAATATGAAAGACTCATAACATGCCCATAACCACATCGGGAGAAGTCTCCTACTCCTTTTGAGAGACAAGTTCATAAAACTGGTTCTGGCGCTAGCCGCCAGGTGAACCAGTCGAAGCACCCTGATAAGTCTGACATACCACTGGAACTTCTGAACTAGCTGTTGAAGTGCGGGCTCCACCACCCCCTGACCTAGCTATTGGGCAATCCCCAAGTCTGTGTCCAGGTTTGCCATACTCGAACCAAGCATCTGAGCCCAACATACATTTCCTTGGGTGATTCTTGCCACAGTTAGCACAAGATGGAAAAGTGCAGTCTGTGCGCATGCTATTCTGACCCCTCGAACCTGAGGCCTTTCTCCTCTGATCATCTCGAGGCCTGGATGGGGTACTGGCTGAAGATGGTGCTAATGTAGTGGACCTATGCTGGGACATCTGGTGAGACCCACCCCCTGGCCTCGGCTGGGAGAACCTGTGGCTATCAGTTCTGGCCCTCTTGGCCTCTCTCTGCCTCATATGAGCTGCCTCTATCTACTGGGCATAGAGAACTATCCGTGGGTAGTTCATATCCTAATGAAGCATGGTTTTCTTTAGTCCTTCTCCAGATACTCATCTATTCCTTGCATGAATCTGCTCACCCGCACCCTTTGGTCCATCACTAACTCCGGGGCATACTTTGACAGGCAAGTGAACTCAAGTCAATACTCTAGCACCATCATCTTTCCCTGTTTGAGGTTAAAAAACTCGGATGATTTCAATTCCCTCATCTCCTAAGAGAAGAATCTATCGAGAAATGCCATGTGGAACTCATCCCAGCTGATAGGGCCCGCTCCCACTTCCCTGTTGTCCTTCCTTTGCTTGAACCAAAAATAAGCGGCCTCCTTCAGCTGATAAGAGGCCAAGTCAATGCACTCCTCATTCATCACCCCCATCACTTGAGTGACCTTCAAGATCCCTTCAATGATCTCGTGTGGATCTTCATCCACCTTTGCCCTTGTGAACTCGGGAGGGTTCATCCTTCAAAACTCACTGATCCGGGTTGCCGCTGCATTGCCGTTCTATGGAACATACGCAATAGCCTGCTGGTTTGACCTGAGCGGTTAAGGCCTGTGCCAACATTTCAATAGCCGCCCAAAACTTGGCGTGCGCAGCTGGCTCTAGTGCCTTGGCCTCCTGAACAAGTGGGGCTTGCTGACGCCCTTTATCATGGCCATCCTCGTGGTTCTTAATTATTTTGTTCCTCCTTCTATTTATCCTTATGAGAGTCATAATTTTTTGCAATCGTGAATAGCACGAATTAGAAGGATGGAGGATTTTCACCGCATGACATAGATCATGAAAGAAGGGAACCTTTCCTAAAACATTTACTAACCTATTCGTCATAAGTGTGGCGCGCTTCACACCCATGAAAAAGACTCAACCTAACGAGGTTTTCAAACTCCCTAGGACACATCTAAACATGTGTCTCTGATACCAAGTTTTTCACGACTCGAGAGTATACCCAAATCGTAGACATGGGACAAGGAGCCCCGAGGGACCCCAAGTCAACCCATGGCATGAGCATATAATGAAACCATTAACTGAAGGTGGAAAAATTAGCTCAATAGTCATGAACTAAATAAAACCTTTACATGAAATACAAGAAATAACAGCACATGACCCAAACATAAATAGCTGAATAGGACAATTATGTCTAAAAGCCTCTAATCATAATAGACGGGTTGAAGGGACAAGACCCCAACTAACCCCAACATTCTGAAAACAAAAGATAAACAAGGTCCGGACATGAAGCCCTCGAATCATGAGGACTTACCACTGAGAGTTGAGAGCAGAACTGATAGCAAGCTAGGAACAATGTTGAACCTGCGAACCATATCCTGAAAATATGTGGGTCAGTACTTGGAAGGCACTGAGTATGTAGGGTATGCAAAACAATACTTAAAAACATAAAAGTTGTAGGAGTGGGGACATCATGATCGTAAGACTGAAACCTTAAGTATATCATAAGGCTCAAGATTTCCAAAATATTCGTAAACCTTTCATAGTCGTAACATGTGAGAAAAATATTTCATAAAACATAAGTTGATCCAAAAGAACATAATCATGCACGTATTAAAACCATGAGGAACAATGGGAGATTTCTACAACTGATATATCCCATATGAGTACATATGGAGCCCGACCTGTAAGCCTAGTTAGGAGGTCGTTCATACCTTGCCAAGGGTATGAACCACGATAGGTATGATATGACTCATGAAGGCCCCGTAGCTCATAGGGGACAGTCACTGAGGAGGTCCCAAGCATAACCTATGTTGGCACGTAGTTTTGAGATTCGGGGTGTAACCTAGGCCCCGAACCTACTCGGTGTTAAGTACTACTCCCAAAACATGCAATGTGCTCATAGTTATTCATACATGACATCCATGGCTAGTTAAATTATGAGAATCATAACATGCTTCAAAATTTGTAATACTAGCCATGGAATTTGGCCCGTGAATCGGCCAAAAATCATAGTTCATGAATCATAAGAGACATGTGGGCATTGCCCATAGTTTCAATCATACACGAAATGCTTAAATTTATAGGAAACATGATCATAATAACATGAGTAGTTAAATGCTTGAAGACATGCTTAAAATTTAAGAAGATTCGTATTATGCTTGCGGAATCATCATGACCATGAACTTTAGTAAAAATTCCTCATAATTGGGAATCTATAATTCTAGAGATTAGATCATGAAATATTGAATAAACAAGTGAAATAAGCCCAAGTAATTCGAAATTCATAAGTTAGGCATACCACAACAAGTTCATTTCAAATTTTAAGGAATCATGCGATTTGATAAAGACCCATAAAGTTTTTGTAACTTCAAATATAGAATTAGGGAGAAATTGGGCATGGGTAAGGACTAGACTACCCATTCAAAAGTCCACATACCTGGAATTACTTGCTTCTTAACTCCCTTGAAAAACCATAGGTGGAAACTTGAAGAATTGAAGAAGAACCCTTGAATCTCCTCCTTCTCCCTTCTCTAGTTCTTGCAAATGCCAAATGAGACATGGCAGGAGTTTTACTCCTTAAAAGACCCTTTACCGACATCATAACTACGTGGTTTAGGGTCCAAAAGCATAGAAAAATCAAATTTTCCCTTCGTGAAATTTCCCTGAAGAACATATCTAGTCCCGACCATGACACGTACCACGAGTCGTACCACGAAGTCACGACTTCTGGTCACGTCACCACTTTTCACTCTTCTGAATCCGGCCACGACTTTCATACCACAACTCGTAGTACCATCCTACGGGTCTCACTTTCAGTTGTGGTACCATCCACACATACCGAATACGACTTAACCACGACTCGTCATCACGATTCATTACTACATCCTATGAGTCATACTATGACCTGTGACGACTCATTCTGGCACCACTGAGAATTTCACCACGACTCCTAACCATGAGTCATACCTATGCGTCATGATTTATAGGTGCACCCGTGATATGACCTCAGGCTCCCGAAATTCATCAAGACTCGAGTCACGAGTCGTAGGTCCTCACCACAATTCATACCTCGAGTCATCCTGGTGAAAAATTCCAGGTTTTTCTGCAGTTTCCAAACTTCAACTACCGGGTCTATTCTTAGGCCCTTACGAGGTATTGCAACTAGTGAACTCGTCATGTATCCACTCCCGAAGAGTGTGAGGGACATACTTATCCAAGAACGTAGAGTACAATTGAGTATAAGTTAATGGAGGTGATCCCATCTATCTGCACCTCCATGGATGCCCTTCACTATAACATGGTTTCCCCCATCACCTGGAAGGTCCAACCCATACTTCTCCGTAACTCCCATATTGGGAATCCTCTAATGATAGTTAATAATTAATGATAAACATCCTCAACCTCGATGCCAGTAAAGGTGGGAGGCTTCACTTTATGAACCTCCAAAATATATCATGTTCCTCCCCAGTTATTACCAGCCCAGTCACCAGCCTCGAGAACATCCCTATGTTAGAAATCCCATTCATCTGGGAAGCCACAATGGCATCATGTTGTACCTTCGAATATTGTCTTGTCAGAACTGCAGGGTTGCTCCTTACCCACTAATCCGCACAACAATTTCTGTACCTAAGCCAACCAAACTATGGATGTCGGAGTCGGCACAATACCCTCTTGAATTGGTACCATTGTCTCTGCTTCTACCTTATGTACTATCCTTTTATTAACCTTTGGAAGTATGGGAGACTCGGGAGTTTCTCGAGCTAGATCAGCAGCTATTCCCCTCCTCCACCGGCCACCGCTCTCTATCTACAATTTCGTCCTTTTGCCTCTAGCCCTTCCATCACCGTGCGCTACAGCCACAGCTACTGGCTCATTTACCTCTTCTCTAACTCCTTCTAATCGTGTCCTCATGATTTGTGAGAGAAAAAAAATGAAGAAAGTCAGATACCAATTTGGATCATCAGATATCAATTGGAATCAGGTAATATCACGAAGGAAAGAAAGATTGAAGTTTTTCTAAAGTCCTGTAGACTCTCGAAGAGTAGTATAGACGTCTCCATATGTTCCATCAGACTCTTCTTGGCACATCCTTTTACAATGAGATTGACAAACCTAGGGCTCTAATATCAACTTTTTCATGACCGGAATAGCCATCATTGACACTAACCCCTCGGTGGGCGAACCATCATTTTTCAGCAACCCAACACTCATGCATTGATTTTAATATTAAAGATGCTAAAGAAATAAATAATTAAGGAATTTAAATTTAAAGAGATAAATCACTAAAGGAAGACTATTCTTCCACGAATCTAAAAAAACATTATACAGGACTGTAAGACAAAACATCTAGGAGTAATATCCAATAAAAGAAACATAAACAATTTTGAAATAAATAGATATCTAGAAATAAGAGAATCCATGGCAGCTCAGAGAGAATCAGCTAACCCTCAGATCTATCGGTAGTAGTGCTAGAGATGGGATCTCGAAGATCTTCCTGGATCGCAGTCTGCACTTAATAAAAAGAAGTGCAGGAATAGCAGCAATACACACACTATATACTGATAGGAATCATAGGCTGACCTTGAATAATAATAAGTACATATTATAACACAAAAAGCAAGAAATAGACACAATCGATCAGATGCGAAAATCATCCAATTCCTAAATCCAGGTAATCACTTAGGCTCAATAGTCATATTCACATCATCAGTCTCATATTGTCAAACAACCGGAATATATATGTATATGCTTCTCAAAATAAGTCAATAGAATATCACGAGCGTATAATGTTAGCAAATCACAAAGAATGCAATGGAATCAACTCGACACTTAACATATAGTTATTTAGTTCTATATCTCATCAATTTCATGTATGTAGCAAACCTGGTCTTATATAAATCACACATTAGTCTCATATCGATAGATGCATGCCAGAGGGTCTTATGTTTGTCCTTCCATTCATGACCTATAGGAAATTCTAGGAATCCATGTACTATACCAGCGTGATACCCGATCCCACTCATCTACCCGTCCAGATGCTTCCCTAGGACACGAGCCACTCATAACATAATCGATCGCTCGGATCATCACCTCAGGCATGAGCCACTCATCTCCAAATAATAATATATTTCTCCTCAACACTCAACCACTCTTTCGAATACTCCCCTTGAACATGAGCCTCTTATCTCAGGGTAATGGTGTATTATCCAATCATTACCAGTATATATTAACAATGTTCTGAAACATTCTTTAAACAAGAAAAATCATAATTATATATTGGTTATCACAATCACACTTCTTCATGAAAAATTATCATAGACTTAGAAAATTCAAAACTCTTTCAAATAGTATAGCTAAGACACAACAGTGTCTATCGCAATCAATGTCTGAAGAACAACAAAGCATGCTCATCAATTCATAAAACATATAATGCATTACATAAGGTACAACTACATATAAAGCGTAACTTGCCTCAATTGAAGGATTCACATTTCAAGATACTCCCAAGAGCTTTGCCTTTTGTCAATGCCTCAGAACATTCCCATTCTAAAATAAGCAAATAGAGAACATTCAATAGTCTACTTCTCAAAGAAAAGGTCCTGGGATTTCAAACCCAACCCATTATACCCGCTATCACAGTTGAATTTATTACCCACAAGGTAATTTGTCATGCTCTACTTCTACAACGATCATTCCAACCTAGTTCATGGAGTTTCTATACCTTGAACCCTTTACAAGCAGTTTTTGATGCTAAAGATCCAAACCATTATGGTGTTCTAGGTCTCAAATTACAACCATTATGAACTACAACAATCAATTCCATCCTAAAAGTGTTAGTTATTCACTTAGAAGCCAAGGGAATTATCACCACCTAAGCGTAGACCCCGAACATAATATGAGACCTAGAACCACGGAATAGACTAAGGGGAAATAAAAATATAATATAAGGAATAAGCGGAAGTCTAAGATATCATAAAACATCAAAATCAAGACGACAAGTCAAATAGCTAAATATATATACATCACGTTTGAAACGCCTCTAAAGCATAAGATGAGCTCAAGGGACAAAACCCCCAACTAGCTCCACTATGTCTATAAACTGAAATGACATGAAAAGATATGTAAAACTGACATCCTCAGACAATGAGGACTCACCAAGACTGAGCTGAATTAGAGCAAGATCGAATCTAATGGCGAGCTTGATACTGATCACCTAAACTTATATCATGAGAAGATATAGCACAAAAATATGAGATCAGTACTTTTAATGTACTAGGTAAAAACATGAGAGTAAGGACAACATGTTGTAAATCATGATTGTAATAGTTATAAAAACATGAGTTGTTTATCATAAGCTAAAGTATACTAACCCAACATTTGTCATGTAAAATCATACAGAGTAACATGTTAGAAATCATACGTAAGAGCTCATATACTGATCAATGGGTCAAAATACAATAAAACATTATACTATAAATCTTGAGCACGAACAACATTAATTATGAGGAACAATGAGAGCTTCTCATAACCGACATATTCCAATTGAGCATCATGGAGCCAAACCAGTACCCGTGGTCGGGAGGGTTTCAATACCTTACCAAGGGTAAGAACCATAAAGGCGTGATATCACTCATGAGCCTAATAGCATAAAGAATACATCTCAACTAGTGAGGACTCCTTCGGTTAGAGGCAAGGAAGGCACTCTCAACTAGAGAGGACCCCTTATACTATGGTGGAACGTAGTTCTGAGACCTAAGTGCGCTAAACCCCGACCTACTCGATGTTAAATACTACTCCCAAAAACATACATAATAATCATATCATAATCATGAAACATGGGTTTTAGATGGACTAGTTTAAAAACATGGTGAGTAAATAGATTCATTGACATATGTGAAGTATCGATGAAAATGATTTGATGAAAATTACAGCCATGATACATAACCTGAAATTCATGCATAATTGTGAAATTTATCATAACTTGATAACAGAGATTCATCAGAGCTTTTCTTTTGAAACCATGCAATTGTCCCCATAAATCATAGATAGGATCATGAGAGAATCAAATTCATAAGAGATTCATAGAGTTTTTTCATAAGAAAGGTATTACCTTAGTCATCAAAATCATAATTGGAGACTTAAAGGAATTGAATTCATGAAATTGAATTTGAGATTGAGCATGAGGGTTAAAGAAACCCCCCATTTATAACCCCACATACCTAAACTTTTATGCTTTCTTTCTTAGGCTTGAAATGTAAGAGATTTTAGAAGAAGAATAACCCTAAATTGCTTGAAATCCCTAAAAGGATGAATCTTTCGTCTGCAGTGTTTGGAAGGAATGAGGGTTTAGGCATAGTTTAACCCTTAAATACTCCCCTCGAGAAACTCAAAACGACTTCATTTAGGAGTTAAAACCATAGAAAATTATGAAAATACCCTTAGGAATTCTCACATAGAAACGTTCAACAGTGAGAATGAGCCACACCATGAGTCGGCTGTTGTCACCTCGACTCGTGGTGACCATTTGTTGCCTGGCCCCCAAATTTTTTATCTTCTTATTATTCATCCCATAACTCATCAAAATAATTTTTTATTTGAACCTATGGTCTGTTACTTCTCTCGTGGTGACAATAGCCACACTTGCACAGTTTCTAAAACTCTTCCAACAGCTCATCCTAACGACTTATTACAACAACTAATGAGTCGTCCTGACACTCGTTAGTCCTAGAGGACAATTTCACCAACTTCAGAAAGTCCTTAGGATGGTTGAACTAACAGCCCGTCTGACCAAATCATGACTTATACCTTGATTCATTACCACTAGGCCCCTTCCTAATTTGCTCCTCACCATGACTCATATGGTGGGTAATTGGTTGGTACCACGACTCGTCACATGAGTTGTTCTGTGGCACTTTTGCTAGTTCCCTATTTAATTTCATTCCAACTCTTGGGTCTGATGTTAGGGACTTCTAGGGTGTTATATTATCTCCCCCTTGGGAACATTTTGTCCTAGAATGGAGACTACTAAGCTGGAAAGATAGGGAAAGAGTTGCAATCCAAAATCTAAAAGTTATAAGCTAAATACTTATAGAATGGCTAAATCCTATGATTCATATACTTAATTGAATTCACGAATTTTACATGCATACTAAGACACAAAAGGAACTGAAGGACATGAAACTGACATAAAACTGAATAGAGTACTAAGAAGGAAACTAGTACCTCAAGCTGGAATTGAGCTGGTAGGGACGAGGTGAGGGTACTTGGCCATCATATCTACTTCGGCTTCCCCAGTAGCTCCCTCTACAAGTTAATTTCTCCAAAGGACTTTCATTTAAGTGACCTCTTTGTTCCCTAACTTCTGAACCTAACTGTCAAGAATCTCAACAAATACTTCCTTATATGTGAAGTGATGTCTCCAAGCACACACCCAAGCGTACGTGGTCATCAAGTAATATAGGATGGTAAAGTACCAATATTGTACCCACAGATACTTGTAAGATTAATTGCTTAAGTCAAATCCTTAATTCACTATTCAAGAAAATACAAGTAAAATTTGGAAAGAGATTTGATATTACTTTCTACTAAATCTTGAAATGTTAATGAAAGATGATAATATAAATTCATTTTCATGAAAGTTGTAATTCAAATGATGATTAAAATCTAGTGTCTAGGCACTTTTTCTTTCAGGTTGAGTTTTAGGCTTCAAATACGCTAGACTAAATTCTTCTAAGACTGCTAGTTGTAAATTACACTCTCAACTATTCTCCCAAATAGCCAAAAACTCTCTCATGAACCCTAATACCTATATCCCTATGGTTGCTGGAGAAAAATGAGACGACGGTTGAAGATACTTGACTCAACTGAATAGGGTTGCAGGGTATATCCTATCCTTAACAATGAAATCAACTCTTGAACTTTTTGTCATGACATTGAAACCTACTCAATGCTTTTTCTAACCCTCATTTGTTTCTTCTCCCGAGTTTAACCAATGAGCCAACAGATAATATTAGAAAGGTGATCAGACTAACAAATAAGCTAGAAATCAAGTAAGCATAAACAATCTTGAAAAGAAGAATCAACCATATGGCATGAATGAATATTCAAACTACAACCATCAAGCCACAGACAAAACCCTATAAAAGGGAGTTTAGCAACTCATGTTCAAGTGCAAACCCAAAGAAATCATCATTCAAATCAACAAAGAGAAAAAGTAAAAAAGAAAAACTTAGAAAGAAAATGGACTTCTTGTCTCTTCCCCAAAGACTGCATACAATGATCGATATCCCTAACAAATGCCCTAGAAAAGTATTTATATGCATGGTAACAAATTCCGCTTTTGCCCTTAAGTATTTCAGCTTTTTACTTAGAAAAATACATCTCGGACAGGCCCTATCATGCCACTTCTTCTATCTCACAAGATATGGCTTGTAATTTTTCTTATGTTTTGCTTCTGGTGTGCCACTTCAGCCATCTCACCAAGGTGATAGTCACAATTCTGTAGTGCAGCACCTAGTGCACAACTTCTCTCAACGCACCAAAGTGTTGGAAAAATTTTCCAAGATCGAATGCTCTCTGGCGCACTACTTCTCTCATTTCTCCAAGGTGTTGATCAAAATTTCTTTTGAAATTTGTGGTTCGGTGTGCCACTTCAACCATAGAACCAACATGAGCATAATTTCTCTTATGTTCAGGCTCTGGCGGACTACTTCAACCATTTCACTAGGCCAAATTTTCCTCAAATTCTTCATTCTTAACACCGTGCACCATTTTAAAGTATTTCTCCATGTCTTACCTAGCAAAATCATCTAAAAATATTTTTTAGCTCCTTTTATATGCACATTCATGAAACCATGAATTTTACAGGGATAATCATCTCAAAATATGATAAAATATGGGTAAAAGTTTGGCAAATTATGCCCAACATCGCAATTCACACTTAAATAATTGTTCTTCCCTGAACAATTCTTACTTTAATGCGACAAACACTTCTTTTCACACCACTTGTCACCTCTATAATTTCTCACTCAAGCAACTAGAACTGATCACATAAATAACCGGTTCACCAATTCGTAAACAATCTACATCATATTCACAAAGAAGTTCTCCATATTTGAAACTGCATACTTTCTATAACTAACTCATATTTGTCAAAACGGGGTCAACATGATTTAATATGAACAATGTGTCACATAATACATCAACTCCGATCATCGTATGCCCTCACTTATTTTATTGCTTTTCCTTCCCTCGTATTATCAATTCAAGAACATGGCACATAATTAAAAAAGGCAGACTCACTCTCACAAATGATGTTTCATACAGATGCAATATATCGTAGGCTTACCTCTCATATATTGTCAGATTACTTAATCACTTCAAATAGAATAAGATCATAAGGACTTTTTCTAGTTGTAATGTTGGCTAAGTGATGGGTAGGAATGCTTTTCATCAATAATGGCTACCAATCCGAAGCACAGACATTTTTATTTCATTTTTCTTGTCCCACCATTTGTCCTCACTACACACCTTTCTTTCACTAATCTCCTCTTTTCTCTTTCCCCCTTTTACACTACTTGACTGCTAGTTTTTTCTTATAAGATCAACCAAAATAATCAACTATTAGGAATTTTTTTATGTTCTAGCAGCAAGTAAACATTTTGTTTTGTGGGCACCCCTCTTTTCTATTTTTCAATCTTGCATCCACATTTGTTTCCTCTCTTTTACCTTAACATTGTTATACTGGTGAAACCTTCATTCTCAAATCTCAAAGTTCTTTACATTGTTTTTGGATACAAAATTCTGGAGGTCATACAACAAAGGGAATAGGCTTCTCTTGTGGCTAGAAAAAAAAAATAGGCTTACACCTTAATGAGGTTGACTAGGAATAATGTTAAAGGAGGTACAACAACAATGAACAACATACCACAGTTAAATGAGCTAAAAGAAGAAGTTGATAATAAAATAAACATATTAACATATATCAAATTATCTTTAGATGAAATGGATATCGATAAAATTCATAGTTCTAATTCAATAGTAAGACTAGATATAGTAGACTTTGTAATAGAATTACAGGAAAAAGCATACGAGCCAGAAGATTTAATAAATATGTATAGTCATTTAGCTAGGAATAATAATGTCATAGCTAAAAATTTTAAATTAAACTATTTAAATGCTAAAATAATTGAATGAGTTATACAAAACCTCAATTTATGATAAGTAATACAAAAAAGTTATTTAACATATTAGATAAAATAGATTATACAGATAAAGTTGGAGTAATAGAATTATTTAATACAACTATAACAAATAATCTTGCTCAAATATATAGAGATAATAATGAACCAAATAATCATATAGAGAATAAAATTAATATACTCTCACGTATAAAACAATCTTTAAATAATATAAAATATAATGAAAATTATAATTTTGAAAAAGTCATTAGGATGAATATAGAAGAATTTATAATAGAGATACAATGTGGATTATACGGACACGAAGATTTAGTACAATGTTATGGGTATATAGCTATGAACCCAAACACTTTATTTAAAAATTTTAAACTAACCTATTTAAATGAAAAAATCAGACTTAATTAAAATATAAAAATAAGACCTAATTAAATAATTTAGATGAGCAGTTCCGCAAACCCCAATTTGGTATCAGAGCTATCTGAAGAAAATACAGAGTTACAAAAATTTAATCTAGAGAAAGAAGATTTACCACCAAAGAGCTATAAAGAATGGCCTAATGAGAACATAAATTTTGGAGAATTTATACCGTTTATATTAGCAGGATATTCAGGATTCCAAGAACATAAACAATTAAATTGGACTAACTTAACATTAAATAACTTAGTTAAGAAAATATCAGAAATAAACCGAAAGATAAAATCTATAGAAAAAACTTTAGAAAAATTTAAAAAAGTATTAGGAGTCATAGAAGATTAAGATGGTTACTTTAGATGAAATTTCACAAGACATAAAAGATATAAAGTCAATTATAATCAAACAAGATTACATATTAGAAAAATATAATAAAACCGAAGAAATATTACTAGATATAAGAAAGATAATTGAGATACTTATGCAAGAAACCCCAAGAGAAGTTATAGAAATCACTGAGGTTACAAAGAAGTTAAGTAAAATAGAATGGAAAAAACAGTATTTAGACACATTAGCTAAAGCAACTACAGGAGGATTTAATAATGAATAAAACAGAAAAAATATTAAAAAGTAAAGAAGTAAAAAATGATTATATAAAATGTTATTTTCATGATACTGACTGGAATAGAAAATTTTATCAAATAGGAGAAAAAATGTACCTAATAAAACCAAAAGAAAATATGCCCTTAAATTTAGAATCTGAATTAGAAGCAAGACATAGAGTAAAAATAGAAAATGAACGAATAGATAAACAATTAGGAATAACATCAGAAGAAATTATTACAAAAGAAGAACCAGTGGATTTTGAAAAAAGAAAACAAGAACTAGAAATAAAGAAGTTAGAACTACAAATAGAAAGAGAAAAAATAGAGCAGTATGAAAAAAAAGTACTAGCAAGAAAAATAGAATTAGATAATATAACAAGAGAAGTAGAATTAAATAAACAAAAAATAATAGAAACTGAATTAAATAAAATAGATAAAAAAGTTGAAGATTGGTTAGAAGAAACAAACATAACTGATAAATTAAAAATATCTGACAGAGAAATTAATATGATAAATATAGAAAATATAACAGAAAAAGATTCTGAACAATTAACTGAAGAAAATAACCTAGAAAGTGAAACATATACTAATTTAATAGAAAAAACAAGAAAGATACAAATAAATGAAATTAGTGAATCAGATATAGAAATTAATATGGAAGAAGAAAAACCCAATATAGATACACCTAGCACATCAAACAGAAAAGAACAATATAAAAATCCATTTTATGGCTATGAAAGATATAATGATTTAGGAAATGACCGAAGACAAGAAGCTTATTGGAAAGCACGAAAAGAAGAAAAATTTATCCCAAAAAATAATACTTATCCAGACTTTCTGAACTTAGATTGTCCAAAAGACGTAACAGAAGATATACAAAAATGGATAGCATATATAACAAAACAACTAATCGATAATAAAATAAGTACGACTAACACTCCAGGATACATAGAAAGAACATTTATTGGAAATGTGAAACTATGGTTTTTAGCATTACCGGAAGAAATAAAGAAACAATTAAGACAACCTGATGGAACAAATTTAGATATATTAGAAAAATATGAAATAGCTATCAGAACAGAGTTTAGCAATGCAGATACGGAAATAGCACAAAGAAATAAAGAAGCCCAGAAATATAGAACAGGAATTAATAATTTAGTTATTTGTGATATGTGTTATTTAGAAAATTATATATGTAGTTTTGATGAATATTACTATAAAGGAGGATATACGATAAAAGAAGCAGAAGAAGTGAGAAAATTATTCTTTAATAAACTACCAGAACCATTTGGATCTAAGATAAATAAAGAATGGAACGAAACACCTAGAAATGATACACTAGGAGCTAGAAAGGACTTTTTAAGAAATTGGTATGCTGAAATATGTGAACAATCAATACAAGCACAAAAGATAGAAAAAACCATTAGGAAAAATCTAAAATGTTGTAACCAGATAAGACCACCTAAATTTGGATGTAGTAAAGAATATCCCAAAAAGAGGAAAAGGATATCAAGATGGAAAAGAAAAATATATAAAAAATATAAACCTAAAAGAATAAAATTCAAGTATAAAAAACCAAGAAAAAGATATTTTGTGAGAAAAGAAAAATTAACCAAACCAAAAAATAAACCATATACCAAAAATCCCGCATATTGTAAGTGTTATAATTGTGGAAAATTAGGACATATGGCAAAAGATTGTAAATTACCTAAAAAGAAAGAAGTTAACGATATGATATTAGAATTTAATGAATTAATGTTAATAGACATAAATTACTTAGAATATGAATTAAGTGATGAAGATACAATATATGAATTAACTGATAATGAACTAACAGATAATGAAATAGATAGTAGCTCAGAAGAAAGTGACAATGAGTGAACAAGATATACAAGAAATCATAAGTAAAGACCATATAGAAAATGAAGAATCTAGTCAACAAAGATATATATTTGACCAAACTATCTTTAATAAAATAAAAGAAATTGACTTAGAATTAAAAATAGAAAAAGTATTTAAATTACCACTAATTAGTCAAATGTTAAAGGTACAAAGAGAGGAATATTATGTAGTTAGCCAAAGAGAACATATAATAGATTGCATGTATACAGAAGGAAAAGCTAAAATACCCTTAGTTACGAAAGGAATAATTAACGAAGAAACATCAAAAATAAAAAGTAAAATACCCCTTAAATACATATTTTTTGGAGCTACAGAAATATTAATAAAAGCATGTTTTAGAGAAGGAATAGATACGCCCGTTGAACTATATGTAGCAGATGATAGAATAATAGAACCTATAGAAAAAAGTGTGATAGCATCAGTAAGAGGAAATTTATGTTATCAAAAATTTAAATTTATAGTTAATGGAAATTACTCAATAGCACTAACAGATAAAAATCTAGAAAAATCATTTGTATTGTATTGGAAAATAGGAGGAATCAAATTAGAACAAGGAAGTAAAATATGCACAATCAGAGCCAAAAATTTATATGTATTAACAACCAAACACAAGATGAAGGGAAAATCAAAAATAGATAACATAAAGATAGAAAGCCCTTTTCAAGAAATTGTAAAAATAATTAACGAAGAAGATAATACAATAAAAGAAGTACAGGATAACCAGTTAACTATCATACAAAATAGAATAAACAACCGAAATAAATTACCCATTATACAAGATTTTCAAATAGAAAGGAGGATATCACAATTTAGAATATTAGGAAAAATAAATGAAAAAATAATACCTATACTAATAGACACTGGAGCAGGAAATAACTATATAACACCGGATTTAATAACACAAGGAGATATAGTTATAGAAAGTAATCAATCATACTTAGATATGCAAGGAAAGAGTTATAGAAGTTTAGGAAAATGTCTAAAAATAGTTAATATAGCAAATAGAGATATGGAAATAAAATTTGAAATACAAAAGGAAAGACGTGATCATGAAAAAGATGTAATATTAGGAACATACTGGTTAGAAATAGTAAAGCCATATAACATAGAACATCATAAAATCAATATAACATATAGAAATGAAAAATTGACAATACCAAGAGAATTTGAAGAAACATGTATATTAAGAGAAAAATATAAATGAAAATACACATATTAATGAAGATAATTTACCCAGGGTATTATAACAGATATTATACACCAATGATAGATACGGGAGCAGAAATAAACATATGTAAAGAAAATTGTTTACCAAAAGAAGCATGGAAAAAATTGACTACAGATATTGTAGTACATAGATTTAATAGAGAAGCCAGTTTAATAAGCTATTTTGCACAAAATATAGAAGTACAAATATGGGATAAAATAATACAAATCAAGAAAATATATCAATATGATTTACAAGGAAAAGATATTATATTAGGAATACCTTTTTTAGATGAATATTATCCACATCAATTAACAAAAAACTACTGGTACTTAACAACACCATGTAAACATAAAGTAGGCGCACAAATAGTTAAAAATAAAGAAAGAATTCAGGATGAATGGATTAAGGGAAGTGAAAAAATTACACAGAAAATGAAAAATAGAGTAATAGAAGAAAAAAGGTTAGAACTAATTATCTATGGTATAGATAGAGAAACTAGTATAAAAGAAAAACTAGAAAAACTATACAGTGAAAACCCATTAAAAGGATGGGAAAAACATAAAACAATAGTAAAAATAAATTTAATAAATAACGATAGTATAATTACACAAAAACCATTAAGATACAACCATGATGATATTGGAGAATTTAAACTACACGTTGATGAATTATTAAAGGAAGGATATATACAAAAAAGTGATAGCAAACATAGTAGCCCGGCATTTATTGTGAACAAGCATAGTGAAATAAAAAGAGGAAAAAGTAGGATGGTTATTGATTATAGAAATCTAAATGCAAAAACAGAAACATTTAATTATCCAATACCAAATAAAATACTTAAAATCAGACAGATACAAGGATACAATTATTTTAGTAAGTTTGACTGTAAATCAGGATTCTACCACATTAAGTTAGAAGAAGAATCTAAAAAATTAACAGCATTCACAGTACCACAAGGATTTTATGAATGGAATGTATTACCATTTGGATATAAAAATGCCCCAGGAAGATTTCAAAGCTTTATGGATAGTTACTTTGAAAAATTAGAAAATTGTGTTGTATATATTGATGACATACTATTATATAGCAAAGATAAAGAAGAACATATTGAGTTACTTGCAAAATTTGCAAACATAATAGAAGAAGCAGGAATAAGCCTAAGTAAAAGAAAAGCGGAAATATTAAAAAGGCAAATAGAATTCTTAGGAATAGAAATAGATAAAAATGGAATAAAAATGCAAAATCATATAGTTACAAAAATAGCCAACTCAGATGAATTACTAGACACAAAAAAGAAATTGCAATCTTTTTTAGGACTAGTAAATCAAGTTAGAGAATATATACCTAATTTAGCAAAAGAATTAAAACCACTTCAGAAAAAATTAAAGAAAGATATAGAATATAGATTTGATGAAGAAGATAAAAAACAAATTAAAAAGATAAAAGAAAAATGTTTTAAATTACCAAAGTTGGAATTTCCAGATGAAAGTAAGGAGTTCGTATACATAGTAGAAACAGATGCCAGTAACATAAGTTATGGAGGATTATTAAAATATAAATATAATAATGAAAATATAGAACACCATTGTAGATATTATTCGGGATGTTATAAAATCAACGAACAAAAATGGGAAATAAATAGAAAAGAATTATTATCAGTATTCAAGTGTCTACACCATTTTGAACCATATATTGTTTATAGCAAATTCACACTTAGGACAGATAATACACAAGTAAAATGGTGGTTAACAACAAATTTAGAAAACTCAGTTACAACAAAAGAAATAAGAAGATTAGTAATTAAAATAAAATCATACTCATTTAATATAGAAGTTATTTCTACTAACAAAAATTGTTATGCAGATTTCTTATCAAGAAAAAGTTATTGAGAAAGGAATTATCCAGGATGTATTCCTAGGAAAGATACTGGACCAGTTACAAATTCAATCCGAAATCTTACAAAAGATGGAGGATAAGATATCTAAGATGGAAATAAGAATTTCCATATTAGAAAAGGACAAGAGCCAAGTCCATAACAAGGCAGAGCTACCGTCTACGCCGACGATAAAGGCAGAGCTAAAAGGAGACGATGAGAAACTCCTAAAAACTCAAACTACATGTGTTATTGGGATCACTCCTGACCAAAATCCCAAAGATAACAAAGTTGCTATTGGTGCAGGTACTTCAGAAGATAAAACTGGAGCTAAAGCTAAAAAACCAGTTAACCAAAATCTAAATTCAGTTTTTGAAAAACCATTTAAAAATCCGAAATTAGTCAAACAACCATTATTTGTACCACCCCAATTAACCAGCTATTCAGAGAGCCTCAATTCAGACAAAAAGGCATACAACCATATAACCAGAGAATATATTAGAAATTTACAGACAGTTATCACTTTCCTAAATACTAAACCAATCCAAGACAACCCTAGAATGATAGAAAACCACCAAGGATATATTACTCAGAAAAATAAAGACTACAACAAGTTAATTGCATTGCCCAAGACAAATCCTCAGATAATTAAAACCTGTTATGATTATGGGCTATTATCAGTAGTTTATACCGAAGATGGTAAGGAATTAGAGTTACTACCAGATATACACAGAGCAGTAAATACCTATATCAAGATAACCAAAGGAACTTTATTTTTTGTAAGATTCTACCAAGCACCAGCGGAGATACTTTATGATCATATTAAACCAGTTATATCAGTTGTTAAAATTGGTATGACTAGAGATATGATTATCCCAAGAGATATTTCACCTCAAAAGGAGATAGTTAAATCAGAAATTCCAGATTTTATGGCTACCAAAAGAGTTATTCAAATTGACCAGATACTCAAAGAACTAGTCAACAATTATACTAAGCCCAATGCTATATGGAAATATTATGATCGTGAGCAAGTTATGATTTACTCCAATGCTAGAGATATCAAAGAAGATGACATGGAAGATATTAGGAAATGGATAATGACATTTCTTAAGCCAGAAGAATTACCCCTCACAAGGAGTATTAAAAAATCATTTATTTCTGAAAAGAGATTGGACATGTATTAACTTTGCAATACATGTCCAATCTCTTTTCAGAAATAAATGATTTTTTAATACTCCTTGTGAGGGGTAATTCTTCTGGCTTAAGAAATGTCATTATCCATTTCCTAATATCTTCCATGTCATCTTCTTTGATATCTCTAGCATTGGAGTAAATCATAACTTGCTCACGATCATAATATTTCCATATAGCATTGGGCTTAGTATAATTGTTGACTAGTTCTTTGAGTATCTGGTCAATTTGAATAACTCTTTTGGTAGCCATAAAATCTGGAATTTCTGATTTAACTATCTCCTTTTGAGGTGAAATATCTCTTGGGATAATCATATCTCTAGTCATACCAATTTTAACAACTGATATAACTGGTTTAATATGATCATAAAGTATCTCCGCTGGTGCTTGGTAGAATCTTACAAAAAATAAAGTTCCTTTGGTTATCTTGATATAGGTATTTACTGCTCTGTGTATATCTGGTAGTAACTCTAATTCCTTACCATCTTCGGTATAAACTACTGATAATAGCCCATAATCATAACAGGTTTTAATTATCTGAGGATTTGTCTTGGGCAATGCAATTAACTTGTTGTAGTCTTTATTTTTCTGAGTAATATATCCTTGGTGGTTTTCTATCATTCTAGGGTTGTCTTGGATTGGTTTAGTATTTAGGAAAGTGATAACTATCTGTAAATTTCTAATATATTCTCTGGTTATATGGTTGTATGCCTTTTTGTCTGAATTGAGGCTCTCTGAATAGCTGGTTAATTGGGGTGGTACAAATAATGGTTGTTTGACTAATTTCGGATTTTTAAATGGTTTTTCAAAAACTGAATTTAGATTTTGGTTAACTGGTTTTTTAGCTTTAGCTCCAGTTTTATCTTCTGAAGTACCTGCACCAATAGCAACTTTGTTATCTTTGGGATTTTGGTCAGGAGTGATCCCAATAACACATGTAGTTTGAGTTTTTAGGAGTTTCTCATCGTCTCCTTTTAGCTCTGCCTTTATCGTCGGCGTAGACGGTAGCTCTGCCTTGTTATGGACTTGGCTCTTGTCCTTTTCTAATATGGAAATTCTTATTTCCATCTTAGATATCTTATCCTCCATCTTTTGTAAGATTTCGGATTGAATTTGTAACTGGTCCAGTATCTTTCCTAGGAATACATCCTGGATAATTCCTTTCTCAATAACTTTTTCTTGATAAGAAATCTGCATAACAATTTTTGTTAGTAGAAATAACTTCTATATTAAATGAGTATGATTTTATTTTAATTACTAATCTTCTTATTTCTTTTGTTGTAACTGAGTTTTCTAAATTTGTTGTTAACCACCATTTTACTTGTGTATTATCTGTCCTAAGTGTGAATTTGCTATAAACAATATATGGTTCAAAATGGTGTAGACACTTGAATACTGATAATAATTCTTTTCTATTTATTTCCCATTTTTGTTCGTTGATTTTATAACATCCCGAATAATATCTACAATGGTGTTCTATATTTTCATTATTATATTTATATTTTAATAATCCTCCATAACTTATGTTACTGGCATCTGTTTCTACTATGTATACGAACTCCTTACTTTCATCTGGAAATTCCAACTTTGGTAATTTAAAACATTTTTCTTTTATCTTTTTAATTTGTTTTTTATCTTCTTCATCAAATCTATATTCTATATCTTTCTTTAATTTTTTCTGAAGTGGTTTTAATTCTTTTGCTAAATTAGGTATATATTCTCTAACTTGATTTACTAGTCCTAAAAAAGATTGCAATTTCTTTTTTGTGTCTAGTAATTCATCTGAGTTGGCTATTTTTGTAACTATATGATTTTGCATTTTTATTCCATTTTTATCTATTTCTATTCCTAAGAATTCTATTTGCCTTTTTAATATTTCCGCTTTTCTTTTACTTAGGCTTATTCCTGCTTCTTCTATTATGTTTGCAAATTTTGCAAGTAACTCAATATGTTCTTCTTTATCTTTGCTATATAATAGTATGTCATCAATATATACAACACAATTTTCTAATTTTTCAAAGTAACTATCCATAAAGCTTTGAAATCTTCCTGGGGCATTTTTATATCCAAATGGTAATACATTCCATTCATAAAATCCTTGTGGTACTGTGAATGCTGTTAATTTTTTAGATTCTTCTTCTAACTTAATGTGGTAGAATCCTGATTTACAGTCAAACTTACTAAAATAATTGTATCCTTGTATCTGTCTGATTTTAAGTATTTTATTTGGTATTGGATAATTAAATGTTTCTGTTTTTGCATTTAGATTTCTATAATCAATAACCATCCTACTTTTTCCTCTTTTTATTTCACTATGCTTGTTCACAATAAATGCCGGGCTACTATGTTTGCTATCACTTTTTTGTATATATCCTTCCTTTAATAATTCATCAACGTGTAGTTTAAATTCTCCAATATCATCATGGTTGTATCTTAATGGTTTTTGTGTAATTATACTATCGTTATTTATTAAATTTATTTTTACTATTGTTTTATGTTTTTCCCATCCTTTTAATGGGTTTTCACTGTATAGTTTTTCTAGTTTTTCTTTTATACTAGTTTCTCTATCTATACCATAGATAATTAGTTCTAACCTTTTTTCTTCTATTACTCTATTTTTCATTTTCTGTGTAATTTTTTCACTTCCCTTAATCCATTCATCCTGAATTCTTTCTTTATTTTTAACTATTTGTGCGCCTACTTTATGTTTACATGGTGTTGTTAAGTACCAGTAGTTTTTTGTTAATTGATGTGGATAATATTCATCTAAAAAAGGTATTCCTAATATAATATCTTTTCCTTGTAAATCATATTGATATATTTTCTTGATTTGTATTATTTTATCCCATATTTGTACTTCTATATTTTGTGCAAAATAGCTTATTAAACTGGCTTCTCTATTAAATCCATGTACTACAATATCTGTAGTCAATTTTTTCCATGCTTCTTTTGGTAAACAATTTTCTTTACATATGTTTATTTCTGCTCCCGTATCTATCATTGGTGTATAATATCTGTTATAATACCCTGGGTAAATTATCTTCATTAATATGTGTATTTTCATTTATATTTTTCTCTTAATATACATGTTTCTTCAAATTCTCTTGGTATTGTCAATTTTTCATTTCTATATGTTATATTGATTTTATGATGTTCTATGTTATATGGCTTTACTATTTCTAACCAGTATGTTCCTAATATTACATCTTTTTCATGATCACGTCTTTCCTTTTGTATTTCAAATTTTATTTCCATATCTCTATTTGCTATATTAACTATTTTTAGACATTTTCCTAAACTTCTATAACTCTTTCCTTGCATATCTAAGTATGATTGATTACTTTCTATAACTATATCTCCTTGTGTTATTAAATCCGGTGTTATATAGTTATTTCCTGCTCCAGTGTCTATTAGTATAGGTATTATTTTTTCATTTATTTTTCCTAATATTCTAAATTGTGATATCCTCCTTTCTATTTGAAAATCTTGTATAATGGGTAATTTATTTCGGTTGTTTATTCTATTTTGTATGATAGTTAACTGGTTATCCTGTACTTCTTTTATTGTATTATCTTCTTCGTTAATTATTTTTACAATTTCTTGAAAAGGGCTTTCTATCTTTATGTTATCTATTTTTGATTTTCCCTTCATCTTGTGTTTGGTTGTTAATACATATAAATTTTTGGCTCTGATTGTGCATATTTTACTTCCTTGTTCTAATTTGATTCCTCCTATTTTCCAATACAATACAAATGATTTTTCTAGATTTTTATCTGTTAATGCTATTGAGTAATTTCCATTAACTATAAATTTAAATTTTTGATAACATAAATTTCCTCTTACTGATGCTATCACACTTTTTTCTATAGGTTCTATTATTCTATCATCTGCTACATATAGTTCAACGGGCGTATCTATTCCTTCTCTAAAACATGCTTTTATTAATATTTCTGTAGCTCCAAAAAATATGTATTTAAGGGGTATTTTACTTTTTATTTTTGATGTTTCTTCGTTAATTATTCCTTTCGTAACTAAGGGTATTTTAGCTTTTCCTTCTGTATACATGCAATCTATTATATGTTCTCTTTGGCTAACTACATAATATTCCTCTCTTTGTACCTTTAACATTTGACTAATTAGTGGTAATTTAAATACTTTTTCTATTTTTAATTCTAAGTCAATTTCTTTTATTTTATTAAAGATAGTTTGGTCAAATATATATCTTTGTTGACTAGATTCTTCATTTTCTATATGGTCTTTACTTATGATTTCTTGTATATCTTGTTCACTCATTGTCACTTTCTTCTGAGCTACTATCTATTTCATTATCTGTTAGTTCATTATCAGTTAATTCATATATTGTATCTTCATCACTTAATTCATATTCTAAGTAATTTATGTCTATTAACATTAATTCATTAAATTCTAATATCATATCGTTAACTTCTTTCTTTTTAGGTAATTTACAATCTTTTGCCATATGTCCTAATTTTCCACAATTATAACACTTACAATATGCGGGATTTTTGGTATATGGTTTATTTTTTGGTTTGGTTAATTTTTCTTTTCTCACAAAATATCTTTTTCTTGGTTTTTTATACTTGAATTTTATTCTTTTAGGTTTATATTTTTTATATATTTTTCTTTTCCATCTTGATATCCTTTTCCTCTTTTTGATCCATGTCTGGTATTTGATTATTATCTCCTCCGCATTTACTGCAAAAGTGTTCTGGATAACTCCGTCCAATAACTTTGCAATACATGTCCAATCTCTTTTCAGAAATAAATGATTTTTTAATACTCCTTGTGAGGGGTAATTCTTCTGGCTTAAGAAATGTCATTATCCATTTCCTAATATCTTCCATGTCATCTTCTTTGATATCTCTAGCATTGGAGTAAATCATAACTTGCTCACGATCATAATATTTCCATATAGCATTGGGCTTAGTATAATTGTTGACTAGTTCTTTGAGTATCTGGTCAATTTGAATAACTCTTTTGGTAGCCATAAAATCTGGAATTTCTGATTTAACTATCTCCTTTTGAGGTGAAATATCTCTTGGGATAATCATATCTCTAGTCATACCAATTTTAACAACTGATATAACTGGTTTAATATGATCATAAAGTATCTCCGCTGGTGCTTGGTAGAATCTTACAAAAAATAAAGTTCCTTTGGTTATCTTGATATAGGTATTTACTGCTCTGTGTATATCTGGTAGTAACTCTAATTCCTTACCATCTTCGGTATAAACTACTGATAATAGCCCATAATCATAACAGGTTTTAATTATCTGAGGATTTGTCTTGGGCAATGCAATTAACTTGTTGTAGTCTTTATTTTTCTGAGTAATATATCCTTGGTGGTTTTCTATCATTCTAGGGTTGTCTTGGATTGGTTTAGTATTTAGGAAAGTGATAACTGTCTGTAAATTTCTAATATATTCTCTGGTTATATGGTTGTATGCCTTTTTGTCTGAATTGAGGCTCTCTGAATAGCTGGTTAATTGGGGTGGTACAAATAATGGTTGTTTGACTAATTTCGGATTTTTAAATGGTTTTTCAAAAACTGAATTTAGATTTTGGTTAACTGGTTTTTTAGCTTTAGCTCCAGTTTTATCTTCTGAAGTACCTGCACCAATAGCAACTTTGTTATCTTTGGGATTTTGGTCAGGAGTGATCCCAATAACACATGTAGTTTGAGTTTTTAGGAGTTTCTCATCGTCTCCTTTTAGCTCTGCCTTTATCGTCGGCGTAGACGGTAGCTCTGCCTTGTTATGGACTTGGCTCTTGTCCTTTTCTAATATGGAAATTCTTATTTCCATCTTAGATATCTTATCCTCCATCTTTTGTAAGATTTCGGATTGAATTTGTAACTGGTCCAGTATCTTTCCTAGGAATACATCCTGGATAATTCCTTTCTCAATAACTTTTTCTTGATAAGAAATCTGCATAACAATTTTTGTTAGTAGAAATAACTTCTATATTAAATGAGTATGATTTTATTTTAATTACTAATCTTCTTATTTCTTTTGTTGTAACTGAGTTTTCTAAATTTGTTGTTAACCACCATTTTACTTGTGTATTATCTGTCCTAAGTGTGAATTTGCTATAAACAATATATGGTTCAAAATGGTGTAGACACTTGAATACTGATAATAATTCTTTTCTATTTATTTCCCATTTTTGTTCGTTGATTTTATAACATCCCGAATAATATCTACAATGGTGTTCTATATTTTCATTATTATATTTATATTTTAATAATCCTCCATAACTTATGTTACTGGCATCTGTTTCTACTATGTATACGAACTCCTTACTTTCATCTGGAAATTCCAACTTTGGTAATTTAAAACATTTTTCTTTTATCTTTTTAATTTGTTTTTTATCTTCTTCATCAAATCTATATTCTATATCTTTCTTTAATTTTTTCTGAAGTGGTTTTAATTCTTTTGCTAAATTAGGTATATATTCTCTAACTTGATTTACTAGTCCTAAAAAAGATTGCAATTTCTTTTTTGTGTCTAGTAATTCATCTGAGTTGGCTATTTTTGTAACTATATGATTTTGCATTTTTATTCCATTTTTATCTATTTCTATTCCTAAGAATTCTATTTGCCTTTTTAATATTTCCGCTTTTCTTTTACTTAGGCTTATTCCTGCTTCTTCTATTATGTTTGCAAATTTTGCAAGTAACTCAATATGTTCTTCTTTATCTTTGCTATATAATAGTATGTCATCAATATATACAACACAATTTTCTAATTTTTCAAAGTAACTATCCATAAAGCTTTGAAATCTTCCTGGGGCATTTTTATATCCAAATGGTAATACATTCCATTCATAAAATCCTTGTGGTACTGTGAATGCTGTTAATTTTTTAGATTCTTCTTCTAACTTAATGTGGTAGAATCCTGATTTACAGTCAAACTTACTAAAATAATTGTATCCTTGTATCTGTCTGATTTTAAGTATTTTATTTGGTATTGGATAATTAAATGTTTCTGTTTTTGCATTTAGATTTCTATAATCAATAACCATCCTACTTTTTCCTCTTTTTATTTCACTATGCTTGTTCACAATAAATGCCGGGCTACTATGTTTGCTATCACTTTTTTGTATATATCCTTCCTTTAATAATTCATCAACGTGTAGTTTAAATTCTCCAATATCATCATGGTTGTATCTTAATGGTTTTTGTGTAATTATACTATCGTTATTTATTAAATTTATTTTTACTATTGTTTTATGTTTTTCCCATCCTTTTAATGGGTTTTCACTGTATAGTTTTTCTAGTTTTTCTTTTATACTAGTTTCTCTATCTATACCATAGATAATTAGTTCTAACCTTTTTTCTTCTATTACTCTATTTTTCATTTTCTGTGTAATTTTTTCACTTCCCTTAATCCATTCATCCTGAATTCTTTCTTTATTTTTAACTATTTGTGCGCCTACTTTATGTTTACATGGTGTTGTTAAGTACCAGTAGTTTTTTGTTAATTGATGTGGATAATATTCATTTAAAAAAGGTATTCCTAATATAATATCTTTTCCTTGTAAATCATATTGATATATTTTCTTGATTTGTATTATTTTATCCCATATTTGTACTTCTATATTTTGTGCAAAATAGCTTATTAAACTGGCTTCTCTATTAAATCCATGTACTACAATATCTGTAGTCAATTTTTTCCATGCTTCTTTTGGTAAACAATTTTCTTTACATATGTTTATTTCTGCTCCCGTATCTATCATTGGTGTATAATATCTGTTATAATACCCTGGGTAAATTATCTTCATTAATATGTGTATTTTCATTTATATTTTTCTCTTAATATACATGTTTCTTCAAATTCTCTTGGTATTGTCAATTTTTCATTTCTATATGTTATATTGATTTTATGATGTTCTATGTTATATGGCTTTACTATTTCTAACCAGTATGTTCCTAATATTACATCTTTTTCATGATCACGTCTTTCCTTTTGTATTTCAAATTTTATTTCCATATCTCTATTTGCTATATTAACTATTTTTAGACATTTTCCTAAACTTCTATAACTCTTTCCTTGCATATCTAAGTATGATTGATTACTTTCTATAACTATATCTCCTTGTGTTATTAAATCCGGTGTTATATAGTTATTTCCTGCTCCAGTGTCTATTAGTATAGGTATTATTTTTTCATTTATTTTTCCTAATATTCTAAATTGTGATATCCTCCTTTCTATTTGAAAATCTTGTATAATGGGTAATTTATTTCGGTTGTTTATTCTATTTTGTATGATAGTTAACTGGTTATCCTGTACTTCTTTTATTGTATTATCTTCTTCGTTAATTATTTTTACAATTTCTTGAAAAGGGCTTTCTATCTTTATGTTATCTATTTTTGATTTTCCCTTCATCTTGTGTTTGGTTGTTAATACATATAAATTTTTGGCTCTGATTGTGCATATTTTACTTCCTTGTTCTAATTTGATTCCTCCTATTTTCCAATACAATACAAATGATTTTTCTAGATTTTTATCTGTTAATGCTATTGAGTAATTTCCATTAACTATAAATTTAAATTTTTGATAACATAAATTTCCTCTTACTGATGCTATCACACTTTTTTCTATAGGTTCTATTATTCTATCATCTGCTACATATAGTTCAACGGGCGTATCTATTCCTTCTCTAAAACATGCTTTTATTAATATTTCTGTAGCTCCAAAAAATATGTATTTAAGGGGTATTTTACTTTTTATTTTTGATGTTTCTTCGTTAATTATTCCTTTCGTAACTAAGGGTATTTTAGCTTTTCCTTCTGTATACATGCAATCTATTATATGTTCTCTTTGGCTAACTACATAATATTCCTCTCTTTGTACCTTTAACATTTGACTAATTAGTGGTAATTTAAATACTTTTTCTATTTTTAATTCTAAGTCAATTTCTTTTATTTTATTAAAGATAGTTTGGTCAAATATATATCTTTGTTGACTAGATTCTTCATTTTCTATATGGTCTTTACTTATGATTTCTTGTATATCTTGTTCACTCATTGTCACTTTCTTCTGAGCTACTATCTATTTCATTATCTGTTAGTTCATTATCAGTTAATTCATATATTGTATCTTCATCACTTAATTCATATTCTAAGTAATTTATGTCTATTAACATTAATTCATTAAATTCTAATATCATATCGTTAACTTCTTTCTTTTTAGGTAATTTACAATCTTTTGCCATATGTCCTAATTTTCCACAATTATAACACTTACAATATGCGGGATTTTTGGTATATGGTTTATTTTTTGGTTTGTTTAATTTTTCTTTTCTCACAAAATATCTTTTTCTTGGTTTTTTATACTTGAATTTTATTCTTTTAGGTTTATATTTTTTATATATTTTTCTTTTCCATCTTGATATCCTTTTCCTCTTTTTGGGATATTCTTTACTACATCCAAATTTAGGTGGTCTTATCTGGTTACAACATTTTAGATTTTTCCTAATGGTTTTTTCTATCTTTTGTGCTTGTATTGATTGTTCACATATTTCAGCATACCAATTTCTTAAAAAGTCCTTTCTAGCTCCTAGTGTATCATTTCTAGGTGTTTCGTTCCATTCTTTATTTATCTTAGATCCAAATGGTTCTGGTAGTTTATTAAAGAATAATTTTCTCACTTCTTCTGCTTCTTTTATCGTATATCCTCCTTTATAGTAATATTCATCAAAACTACATATATAATTTTCTAAATAACACATATCACAAATAACTAAATTATTAATTCCTGTTCTATATTTCTGGGCTTCTTTATTTCTTTGTGCTATTTCCGTATCTGCATTGCTAAACTCTGTTCTGATAGCTATTTCATATTTTTCTAATATATCTAAATTTGTTCCATCAGGTTGTCTTAATTGTTTCTTTATTTCTTCCGGTAATGCTAAAAACCATAGTTTCACATTTCCAATAAATGTTCTTTCTATGTATCCTGGAGTGTTAGTCGTACTTATTTTATTATCGATTAGTTGTTTTGTTATATATGCTATCCATTTTTGTATATCTTCTGTTACGTCTTTTGGACAATCTAAGTTCAGAAAGTCTGGATAAGTATTATTTTTTGGGATAAATTTTTCTTCTTTTCGTGCTTTCCAATAAGCTTCTTGTCTTCGGTCATTTCCTAAATCATTATATCTTTCATAGCCATAAAATGGATTTTTATATTGTTCTTTTCTGTTTGATGTGCTAGGTGTATCTATATTGGGTTTTTCTTCTTCCATATTAATTTCTATATCTGATTCACTAATTTCATTTATTTGTATCTTTCTTGTTTTTTCTATTAAATTAGTATATGTTTCACTTTCTAGGTTATTTTCTTCAGTTAATTGTTCAGAATCTTTTTCTGTTATATTTTCTATATTTATCATATTAATATCTCTGTCAGATATTTTTAATTTATCAGTTATGTTTGTTTCTTCTAACCAATCTTCAACTTTTTTATCTATTTTATTTAATTCAGTTTCTATTATTTTTTGTTTATTTAATTCTACTTCTCTTGTTATATTATCTAATTCTATTTTTCTTGCTAGTACTTTTTTTTCATAATGCTCTATTTTTTCTCTTTCTATTTGTAGTTCTAACTTCTTTATTTCTAGTTCTTGTTTTCTTTTTTCAAAATCCACTGGTTCTTCTTTTGTAATAATTTCTTCTGATGTTATTCCTAATTGTTTATCTATTCGTTCATTTTCTATTTTTACTCTATGTCTTGCTTCTAATTCAGATTCTAAATTTAAGGGCATATTTTCTTTTGGTTTTATTAGGTACATTTTTTCTCCTATTTGATAAAATTTTCTATTCCAGTCAGTATCATGAAAATAACATTTTATATAATCATTTTTTACTTCTTTACTTTTTAATATTTTTTCTGTTTTATTCATTATTAAATCCTCCTGTAGTTGCTTTAGCTAATGTGTCTAAATACTGTTTTTTCCATTCTATTTTACTTAACTTCTTTGTAACCTCAGTGATTTCTATAACTTCTCTTGGGGTTTCTTGCATAAGTATCTCAATTATCTTTCTTATATCTAGTAATATTTCTTCGGTTTTATTATATTTTTCTAATATGTAATCTTGTTTGATTATAATTGACTTTATATCTTTTATGTCTTGTGAAATTTCATCTAAAGTAACCATCTTAATCTTCTATGACTCCTAATACTTTTTTAAATTTTTCTAAAGTTTTTTCTATAGATTTTATCTTTCGGTTTATTTCTGATATTTTCTTAACTAAGTTATTTAATGTTAAGTTAGTCCAATTTAATTGTTTATGTTCTTGGAATCCTGAATATCCTGCTAATATAAACGGTATAAATTCTCCAAAATTTATGTTCTCATTAGGCCATTCTTTATAGCTCTTTGGTGGTAAATCTTCTTTCTCTAGATTAAATTTTTGTAACTCTGTATTTTCTTCAGATAGCTCTGATACCAAATTGGGGTTTGCGGAACTGCTCATCTAAATTATTTAATTAGGTCTTATTTTTATATTACCAAATTGGGGTTTGCGGAACTGCTCATCTAAATTATTTAATTAGGTCTTATTTTTATATTTTAATTAAGTCTGATTTTTTCATTTAAATAGGTTAGTTTAAAATTTTTAAATAAAGTGTTTGGGTTCATAGCTATATACCCATAACATTGTACTAAATCTTCGTGTCCGTATAATCCACATTGTATCTCTATTATAAATTCTTCTATATTCATCCTAATGACTTTTTCAAAATTATAATTTTCATTATATTTTATATTATTTAAAGATTGTTTTATACGTGAGAGTATATTAATTTTATTCTCTATATGATTATTTGGTTCATTATTATCTCTATATATTTGAGCAAGATTATTTGTTATAGTTGTATTAAATAATTCTATTACTCCAACTTTATCTGTATAATCTATTTTATCTAATATGTTAAATAACTTTTTTGTATTACTTATCATAAATTGAGGTTTTGTATAACTCATTCAATTATTTTAGCATTTAAATAGTTTAATTTAAAATTTTTAGCTATGACATTATTATTCCTAGCTAAATGACTATACATATTTATTAAATCTTCTGGCTCGTATGCTTTTTCCTGTAATTCTATTACAAAGTCTACTATATCTAGTCTTACTATTGAATTAGAACTATGAATTTTATCGATATCCATTTCATCTAAAGATAATTTGATATATGTTAATATGTTTATTTTATTATCAACTTCTTCTTTTAGCTCATTTAACTGTGGTCTTCCTTTAACTAGGCGTTGTATTCTATTATATTCTGTGTTATATATTTCTGTTATCTTTCTTTCTAAAGCTAGGCTCATTTTACCTACTACTGCATGTTTATCTGTAAAATCTAACTGGTTTAAATGAAAACATATACTATCTTCAGCAGTCATCATAACAATTTGATTCATATAACAAATCATAAATATCTTCTTTAATTTCATGATTATCTTCATTTTTACTTTGAATAATAAAACAACATAGATATGTTTTAAAAGTATGCCAATTCATCATGTTATTTAAAATAATTTCCTTCCTACTTAGTCTTATTATAATTGTCATCTATTCATGTCAGAAAATTAAAATTTTCTCAGTCACTAACATTTCAGACAAACTAAATTCCTTCAAGAATTTATCCTTTCATACCCATTCACAGCCTTCAACGCTCTCCTGGCAATACGGCTTAAATTGGGTCCTTTTAAGGTTTCATTCTTTTATGAATTTATGTCCTTTTGTTAGTCGTCAAATTATTATTTTACATGACTTTAGACAATTATAATCTTACTAAGTATTCAGGAAATAAATTAAATTAGCTCATAAATTTAAGAAAGCATACCTCATCTTTAGCTGTTTGCTCCATAATGTAATTAATATCTTTTATTATATCTCAACGTAATTGTTTTTACAGAGGAAACAAGGTTTTTAGAAGAAAAGTGGAGATGCTTCAGGCTTGATGCCTCTTATCTCCGTTTGGCTTCTTATTTATAGACAAAGGAATGACTAAAAAATGACCTTTACTATTTTATTAATAGTATTTGCCTTTTACTGTTTGCACAGTATTTGGCCTTTCCTATTAATAAATAGTAATTGACTCTATCAACAATACCACTATGACTTTTTACAAAAGTAAGTAAAAATATTCTATTCTTTAATGATTTTACATTTTTGTCGTATCTTTGAATTTTATCTCTTCATGCTTTTTCTTATCTTCACATGTTGCTGTCGGCTGCACTTATCTCTTCAATTATTTCCCTGAAAATATCCATGTCTGGTATTTGATTATTATCTCCTCCGCATTTACTGCAAAAGTGTTCTGGATAACTCCGTCCAATAACTTTGCAATACATGTCCAATCTCTTTTCAGAAATAAATGATTTTTTAATACTCCTTGTGAGGGGTAATTCTTCTGGCTTAAGAAATGTCATTATCCATTTCCTAATATCTTCCATGTCATCTTCTTTGATATCTCTAGCATTGGAGTAAATCATAACTTGCTCACGATCATAATATTTCCATATAGCATTGGGCTTAGTATAATTGTTGACTAGTTCTTTGAGTATCTGGTCAATTTGAATAACTCTTTTGGTAGCCATAAAATCTGGAATTTCTGATTTAACTATCTCCTTTTGAGGTGAAATATCTCTTGGGATAATCATATCTCTAGTCATACCAATTTTAACAACTGATATAACTGGTTTAATATGATCATAAAGTATCTCCGCTGGTGCTTGGTAGAATCTTACAAAAAATAAAGTTCCTTTGGTTATCTTGATATAGGTATTTACTGCTCTGTGTATATCTGGTAGTAACTCTAATTCCTTACCATCTTCGGTATAAACTACTGATAATAGCCCATAATCATAACAGGTTTTAATTATCTGAGGATTTGTCTTGGGCAATGCAATTAACTTGTTGTAGTCTTTATTTTTCTGAGTAATATATCCTTGGTGGTTTTCTATCATTCTAGGGTTGTCTTGGATTGGTTTAGTATTTAGGAAAGTGATAACTGTCTGTAAATTTCTAATATATTCTCTGGTTATATGGTTGTATGCCTTTTTGTCTGAATTGAGGCTCTCTGAATAGCTGGTTAATTGGGGTGGTACAAATAATGGTTGTTTGACTAATTTCGGATTTTTAAATGGTTTTTCAAAAACTGAATTTAGATTTTGGTTAACTGGTTTTTTAGCTTTAGCTCCAGTTTTATCTTCTGAAGTACCTGCACCAATAGCAACTTTGTTATCTTTGGGATTTTGGTCAGGAGTGATCCCAATAACACATGTAGTTTGAGTTTTTAGGAGTTTCTCATCGTCTCCTTTTAGCTCTGCCTTTATCGTCGGCGTAGACGGTAGCTCTGCCTTGTTATGGACTTGGCTCTTGTCCTTTTCTAATATGGAAATTCTTATTTCCATCTTAGATATCTTATCCTCCATCTTTTGTAAGATTTCGGATTGAATTTGTAACTGGTCCAGTATCTTTCCTAGGAATACATCCTGGATAATTCCTTTCTCAATAACTTTTTCTTGATAAGAAATCTGCATAACAATTTTTGTTAGTAGAAATAACTTCTATATTAAATGAGTATGATTTTATTTTAATTACTAATCTTCTTATTTCTTTTGTTGTAACTGAGTTTTCTAAATTTGTTGTTAACCACCATTTTACTTGTGTATTATCTGTCCTAAGTGTGAATTTGCTATAAACAATATATGGTTCAAAATGGTGTAGACACTTGAATACTGATAATAATTCTTTTCTATTTATTTCCCATTTTTGTTCGTTGATTTTATAACATCCCGAATAATATCTACAATGGTGTTCTATATTTTCATTATTATATTTATATTTTAATAATCCTCCATAACTTATGTTACTGGCATCTGTTTCTACTATGTATACGAACTCCTTACTTTCATCTGGAAATTCCAACTTTGGTAATTTAAAACATTTTTCTTTTATCTTTTTAATTTGTTTTTTATCTTCTTCATCAAATCTATATTCTATATCTTTCTTTAATTTTTTCTGAAGTGGTTTTAATTCTTTTGCTAAATTAGGTATATATTCTCTAACTTGATTTACTAGTCCTAAAAAAGATTGCAATTTCTTTTTTGTGTCTAGTAATTCATCTGAGTTGGCTATTTTTGTAACTATATGATTTTGCATTTTTATTCCATTTTTATCTATTTCTATTCCTAAGAATTCTATTTGCCTTTTTAATATTTCCGCTTTTCTTTTACTTAGGCTTATTCCTGCTTCTTCTATTATGTTTGCAAATTTTGCAAGTAACTCAATATGTTCTTCTTTATCTTTGCTATATAATAGTATGTCATCAATATATACAACACAATTTTCTAATTTTTCAAAGTAACTATCCATAAAGCTTTGAAATCTTCCTGGGGCATTTTTATATCCAAATGGTAATACATTCCATTCATAAAATCCTTGTGGTACTGTGAATGCTGTTAATTTTTTAGATTCTTCTTCTAACTTAATGTGGTAGAATCCTGATTTACAGTCAAACTTACTAAAATAATTGTATCCTTGTATCTGTCTGATTTTAAGTATTTTATTTGGTATTGGATAATTAAATGTTTCTGTTTTTGCATTTAGATTTCTATAATCAATAACCATCCTACTTTTTCCTCTTTTTATTTCACTATGCTTGTTCACAATAAATGCCGGGCTACTATGTTTGCTATCACTTTTTTGTATATATCCTTCCTTTAATAATTCATCAACGTGTAGTTTAAATTCTCCAATATCATCATGGTTGTATCTTAATGGTTTTTGTGTAATTATACTATCGTTATTTATTAAATTTATTTTTACTATTGTTTTATGTTTTTCCCATCCTTTTAATGGGTTTTCACTGTATAGTTTTTCTAGTTTTTCTTTTATACTAGTTTCTCTATCTATACCATAGATAATTAGTTCTAACCTTTTTTCTTCTATTACTCTATTTTTCATTTTCTGTGTAATTTTTTCACTTCCCTTAATCCATTCATCCTGAATTCTTTCTTTATTTTTAACTATTTGTGCGCCTACTTTATGTTTACATGGTGTTGTTAAGTACCAGTAGTTTTTTGTTAATTGATGTGGATAATATTCATCTAAAAAAGGTATTCCTAATATAATATCTTTTCCTTGTAAATCATATTGATATATTTTCTTGATTTGTATTATTTTATCCCATATTTGTACTTCTATATTTTGTGCAAAATAGCTTATTAAACTGGCTTCTCTATTAAATCCATGTACTACAATATCTGTAGTCAATTTTTTCCATGCTTCTTTTGGTAAACAATTTTCTTTACATATGTTTATTTCTGCTCCCGTATCTATCATTGGTGTATAATATCTGTTATAATACCCTGGGTAAATTATCTTCATTAATATGTGTATTTTCATTTATATTTTTCTCTTAATATACATGTTTCTTCAAATTCTCTTGGTATTGTCAATTTTTCATTTCTATATGTTATATTGATTTTATGATGTTCTATGTTATATGGCTTTACTATTTCTAACCAGTATGTTCCTAATATTACATCTTTTTCATGATCACGTCTTTCCTTTTGTATTTCAAATTTTATTTCCATATCTCTATTTGCTATATTAACTATTTTTAGACATTTTCCTAAACTTCTATAACTCTTTCCTTGCATATCTAAGTATGATTGATTACTTTCTATAACTATATCTCCTTGTGTTATTAAATCCGGTGTTATATAGTTATTTCCTGCTCCAGTGTCTATTAGTTTAAAATTTTTAAATAAAGTGTTTGGGTTCATAGCTATATACCCATAACATTGTACTAAATCTTCGTGTCCGTATAATCCACATTGTATCTCTATTATAAATTCTTCTATATTCATCCTAATGACTTTTTCAAAATTATAATTTTCATTATATTTTATATTATTTAAAGATTGTTTTATACGTGAGAGTATATTAATTTTATTCTCTATATGATTATTTGGTTCATTATTATCTCTATATATTTGAGCAAGATTATTTGTTATAGTTGTATTAAATAATTCTATTACTCCAACTTTATCTGTATAATCTATTTTATCTAATATGTTAAATAACTTTTTTGTATTACTTATCATAAATTGAGGTTTTGTATAACTCATTCAATTATTTTAGCATTTAAATAGTTTAATTTAAAATTTTTAGCTATGACATTATTATTCCTAGCTAAATGACTATACATATTTATTAAATCTTCTGGCTCGTATGCTTTTTCCTGTAATTCTATTACAAAGTCTACTATATCTAGTCTTACTATTGAATTAGAACTATGAATTTTATCGATATCCATTTCATCTAAAGATAATTTGATATATGTTAATATGTTTATTTTATTATCAACTTCTTCTTTTAGCTCATTTAACTGTGGTCTTCCTTTAACTAGGCGTTGTATTCTATTATATTCTGTGTTATATATTTCTGTTATCTTTCTTTCTAAAGCTAGGCTCATTTTACCTACTACTGCATGTTTATCTGTAAAATCTAACTGGTTTAAATGAAAACATATACTATCTTCAGCAGTCATCATAACAATTTGATTCATATAACAAATCATAAATATCTTCTTTAATTTCATGATTATCTTCATTTTTACTTTGAATAATAAAACAACATAGATATGTTTTAAAAGTATGCCAATTCATCATGTTATTTAAAATAATTTCCTTCCTACTTAGTCTTATTATAATTGTCATCTATTCATGTCAGAAAATTAAAATTTTCTCAGTCACTAACATTTCAGACAAACTAAATTCCTTCAAGAATTTATCCTTTCATACCCATTCACAGCCTTCAACGCTCTCCTGGCAATACGGCTTAAATTGGGTCCTTTTAAGGTTTCATTCTTTTATGAATTTATGTCCTTTTGTTAGTCGTCAAATTATTATTTTACATGACTTTAGACAATTATAATCTTACTAAGTATTCAGGAAATAAATTAAATTAGCTCATAAATTTAAGAAAGCATACCTCATCTTTAGCTGTTTGCTCCATAATGTAATTAATATCTTTTATTATATCTCAACGTAATTGTTTTTACAGAGGAAACAAGGTTTTTAGAAGAAAAGTGGAGATGCTTCAGGCTTGATGCCTCTTATCTCCGTTTGGCTTCTTATTTATAGACAAAGGAATGACTAAAAAATGACCTTTACTATTTTATTAATAGTATTTGCCTTTTACTGTTTGCACAGTATTTGGCCTTTCCTATTAATAAATAGTAATTGACTCTATCAACAATACCACTATGACTTTTTACAAAAGTAAGTAAAAATATTCTATTCTTTAATGATTTTACATTTTTGTCGTATCTTTGAATTTTATCTCTTCATGCTTTTTCTTATCTTCACATGTTGCTGTCGGCTGCACTTATCTCTTCAATTATTTCCCTGAAAATATCCATGTCTGGTATTTGATTATTATCTCCTCCGCATTTACTGCAAAAGTGTTCTGGATAACTCCGTCCAATAACTTTGCAATACATGTCCAATCTCTTTTCAGAAATAAATGATTTTTTAATACTCCTTGTGAGGGGTAATTCTTCTGGCTTAAGAAATGTCATTATCCATTTCCTAATATCTTCCATGTCATCTTCTTTGATATCTCTAGCATTGGAGTAAATCATAACTTGCTCACGATCATAATATTTCCATATAGCATTGGGCTTAGTATAATTGTTGACTAGTTCTTTGAGTATCTGGTCAATTTGAATAACTCTTTTGGTAGCCATAAAATCTGGAATTTCTGATTTAACTATCTCCTTTTGAGGTGAAATATCTCTTGGGATAATCATATCTCTAGTCATACCAATTTTAACAACTGATATAACTGGTTTAATATGATCATAAAGTATCTCCGCTGGTGCTTGGTAGAATCTTACAAAAAATAAAGTTCCTTTGGTTATCTTGATATAGGTATTTACTGCTCTGTGTATATCTGGTAGTAACTCTAATTCCTTACCATCTTCGGTATAAACTACTGATAATAGCCCATAATCATAACAGGTTTTAATTATCTGAGGATTTGTCTTGGGCAATGCAATTAACTTGTTGTAGTCTTTATTTTTCTGAGTAATATATCCTTGGTGGTTTTCTATCATTCTAGGGTTGTCTTGGATTGGTTTAGTATTTAGGAAAGTGATAACTGTCTGTAAATTTCTAATATATTCTCTGGTTATATGGTTGTATGCCTTTTTGTCTGAATTGAGGCTCTCTGAATAGCTGGTTAATTGGGGTGGTACAAATAATGGTTGTTTGACTAATTTCGGATTTTTAAATGGTTTTTCAAAAACTGAATTTAGATTTTGGTTAACTGGTTTTTTAGCTTTAGCTCCAGTTTTATCTTCTGAAGTACCTGCACCAATAGCAACTTTGTTATCTTTGGGATTTTGGTCAGGAGTGATCCCAATAACACATGTAGTTTGAGTTTTTAGGAGTTTCTCATCGTCTCCTTTTAGCTCTGCCTTTATCGTCGGCGTAGACGGTAGCTCTGCCTTGTTATGGACTTGGCTCTTGTCCTTTTCTAATATGGAAATTCTTATTTCCATCTTAGATATCTTATCCTCCATCTTTTGTAAGATTTCGGATTGAATTTGTAACTGGTCCAGTATCTTTCCTAGGAATACATCCTGGATAATTCCTTTCTCAATAACTTTTTCTTGATAAGAAATCTGCATAACAATTTTTGTTAGTAGAAATAACTTCTATATTAAATGAGTATGATTTTATTTTAATTACTAATCTTCTTATTTCTTTTGTTGTAACTGAGTTTTCTAAATTTGTTGTTAACCACCATTTTACTTGTGTATTATCTGTCCTAAGTGTGAATTTGCTATAAACAATATATGGTTCAAAATGGTGTAGACACTTGAATACTGATAATAATTCTTTTCTATTTATTTCCCATTTTTGTTCGTTGATTTTATAACATCCCGAATAATATCTACAATGGTGTTCTATATTTTCATTATTATATTTATATTTTAATAATCCTCCATAACTTATGTTACTGGCATCTGTTTCTACTATGTATACGAACTCCTTACTTTCATCTGGAAATTCCAACTTTGGTAATTTAAAACATTTTTCTTTTATCTTTTTAATTTGTTTTTTATCTTCTTCATCAAATCTATATTCTATATCTTTCTTTAATTTTTTCTGAAGTGGTTTTAATTCTTTTGCTAAATTAGGTATATATTCTCTAACTTGATTTACTAGTCCTAAAAAAGATTGCAATTTCTTTTTTGTGTCTAGTAATTCATCTGAGTTGGCTATTTTTGTAACTATATGATTTTGCATTTTTATTCCATTTTTATCTATTTCTATTCCTAAGAATTCTATTTGCCTTTTTAATATTTCCGCTTTTCTTTTACTTAGGCTTATTCCTGCTTCTTCTATTATGTTTGCAAATTTTGCAAGTAACTCAATATGTTCTTCTTTATCTTTGCTATATAATAGTATGTCATCAATATATACAACACAATTTTCTAATTTTTCAAAGTAACTATCCATAAAGCTTTGAAATCTTCCTGGGGCATTTTTATATCCAAATGGTAATACATTCCATTCATAAAATCCTTGTGGTACTGTGAATGCTGTTAATTTTTTAGATTCTTCTTCTAACTTAATGTGGTAGAATCCTGATTTACAGTCAAACTTACTAAAATAATTGTATCCTTGTATCTGTCTGATTTTAAGTATTTTATTTGGTATTGGATAATTAAATGTTTCTGTTTTTGCATTTAGATTTCTATAATCAATAACCATCCTACTTTTTCCTCTTTTTATTTCACTATGCTTGTTCACAATAAATGCCGGGCTACTATGTTTGCTATCACTTTTTTGTATATATCCTTCCTTTAATAATTCATCAACGTGTAGTTTAAATTCTCCAATATCATCATGGTTGTATCTTAATGGTTTTTGTGTAATTATACTATCGTTATTTATTAAATTTATTTTTACTATTGTTTTATGTTTTTCCCATCCTTTTAATGGGTTTTCACTGTATAGTTTTTCTAGTTTTTCTTTTATACTAGTTTCTCTATCTATACCATAGATAATTAGTTCTAACCTTTTTTCTTCTATTACTCTATTTTTCATTTTCTGTGTAATTTTTTCACTTCCCTTAATCCATTCATCCTGAATTCTTTCTTTATTTTTAACTATTTGTGCGCCTACTTTATGTTTACATGGTGTTGTTAAGTACCAGTAGTTTTTTGTTAATTGATGTGGATAATATTCATCTAAAAAAGGTATTCCTAATATAATATCTTTTCCTTGTAAATCATATTGATATATTTTCTTGATTTGTATTATTTTATCCCATATTTGTACTTCTATATTTTGTGCAAAATAGCTTATTAAACTGGCTTCTCTATTAAATCCATGTACTACAATATCTGTAGTCAATTTTTTCCATGCTTCTTTTGGTAAACAATTTTCTTTACATATGTTTATTTCTGCTCCCGTATCTATCATTGGTGTATAATATCTGTTATAATACCCTGGGTAAATTATCTTCATTAATATGTGTATTTTCATTTATATTTTTCTCTTAATATACATGTTTCTTCAAATTCTCTTGGTATTGTCAATTTTTCATTTCTATATGTTATATTGATTTTATGATGTTCTATGTTATATGGCTTTACTATTTCTAACCAGTATGTTCCTAATATTACATCTTTTTCATGATCACGTCTTTCCTTTTGTATTTCAAATTTTATTTCCATATCTCTATTTGCTATATTAACTATTTTTAGACATTTTCCTAAACTTCTATAACTCTTTCCTTGCATATCTAAGTATGATTGATTACTTTCTATAACTATATCTCCTTGTGTTATTAAATCCGGTGTTATATAGTTATTTCCTGCTCCAGTGTCTATTAGTATAGGTATTATTTTTTCATTTATTTTTCCTAATATTCTAAATTGTGATATCCTCCTTTCTATTTGAAAATCTTGTATAATGGGTAATTTATTTCGGTTGTTTATTCTATTTTGTATGATAGTTAACTGGTTATCCTGTACTTCTTTTATTGTATTATCTTCTTCGTTAATTATTTTTACAATTTCTTGAAAAGGGCTTTCTATCTTTATGTTATCTATTTTTGATTTTCCCTTCATCTTGTGTTTGGTTGTTAATACATATAAATTTTTGGCTCTGATTGTGCATATTTTACTTCCTTGTTCTAATTTGATTCCTCCTATTTTCCAATACAATACAAATGATTTTTCTAGATTTTTATCTGTTAATGCTATTGAGTAATTTCCATTAACTATAAATTTAAATTTTTGATAACATAAATTTCCTCTTACTGATGCTATCACACTTTTTTCTATAGGTTCTATTATTCTATCATCTGCTACATATAGTTCAACGGGCGTATCTATTCCTTCTCTAAAACATGCTTTTATTAATATTTCTGTAGCTCCAAAAAATATGTATTTAAGGGGTATTTTACTTTTTATTTTTGATGTTTCTTCGTTAATTATTCCTTTCGTAACTAAGGGTATTTTAGCTTTTCCTTCTGTATACATGCAATCTATTATATGTTCTCTTTGGCTAACTACATAATATTCCTCTCTTTGTACCTTTAACATTTGACTAATTAGTGGTAATTTAAATACTTTTTCTATTTTTAATTCTAAGTCAATTTCTTTTATTTTATTAAAGATAGTTTGGTCAAATATATATCTTTGTTGACTAGATTCTTCATTTTCTATATGGTCTTTACTTATGATTTCTTGTATATCTTGTTCACTCATTGTCACTTTCTTCTGAGCTACTATCTATTTCATTATCTGTTAGTTCATTATCAGTTAATTCATATATTGTATCTTCATCACTTAATTCATATTCTAAGTAATTTATGTCTATTAACATTAATTCATTAAATTCTAATATCATATCGTTAACTTCTTTCTTTTTAGGTAATTTACAATCTTTTGCCATATGTCCTAATTTTCCACAATTATAACACTTACAATATGCGGGATTTTTGGTATATGGTTTATTTTTTGGTTTGGTTAATTTTTCTTTTCTCACAAAATATCTTTTTCTTGGTTTTTTATACTTGAATTTTATTCTTTTAGGTTTATATTTTTTATATATTTTTCTTTTCCATCTTGATATCCTTTTCCTCTTTTTGGGATATTCTTTACTACATCCAAATTTAGGTGGTCTTATCTGGTTACAACATTTTAGATTTTTCCTAATGGTTTTTTCTATCTTTTGTGCTTGTATTGATTGTTCACATATTTCAGCATACCAATTTCTTAAAAAGTCCTTTCTAGCTCCTAGTGTATCATTTCTAGGTGTTTCGTTCCATTCTTTATTTATCTTAGATCCAAATGGTTCTGGTAGTTTATTAAAGAATAATTTTCTCACTTCTTCTGCTTCTTTTATCGTATATCCTCCTTTATAGTAATATTCATCAAAACTACATATATAATTTTCTAAATAACACATATCACAAATAACTAAATTATTAATTCCTGTTCTATATTTCTGGGCTTCTTTATTTCTTTGTGCTATTTCCGTATCTGCATTGCTAAACTCTGTTCTGATAGCTATTTCATATTTTTCTAATATATCTAAATTTGTTCCATCAGGTTGTCTTAATTGTTTCTTTATTTCTTCCGGTAATGCTAAAAACCATAGTTTCACATTTCCAATAAATGTTCTTTCTATGTATCCTGGAGTGTTAGTCGTACTTATTTTATTATCGATTAGTTGTTTTGTTATATATGCTATCCATTTTTGTATATCTTCTGTTACGTCTTTTGGACAATCTAAGTTCAGAAAGTCTGGATAAGTATTATTTTTTGGGATAAATTTTTCTTCTTTTCGTGCTTTCCAATAAGCTTCTTGTCTTCGGTCATTTCCTAAATCATTATATCTTTCATAGCCATAAAATGGATTTTTATATTGTTCTTTTCTGTTTGATGTGCTAGGTGTATCTATATTGGGTTTTTCTTCTTCCATATTAATTTCTATATCTGATTCACTAATTTCATTTATTTGTATCTTTCTTGTTTTTTCTATTAAATTAGTATATGTTTCACTTTCTAGGTTATTTTCTTCAGTTAATTGTTCAGAATCTTTTTCTGTTATATTTTCTATATTTATCATATTAATTTCTCTGTCAGATATTTTTAATTTATCAGTTATGTTTGTTTCTTCTAACCAATCTTCAACTTTTTTATCTATTTTATTTAATTCAGTTTCTATTATTTTTTGTTTATTTAATTCTACTTCTCTTGTTATATTATCTAATTCTATTTTTCTTGCTAGTACTTTTTTTTCATACTGCTCTATTTTTTCTCTTTCTATTTGTAGTTCTAACTTCTTTATTTCTAGTTCTTGTTTTCTTTTTTCAAAATCCACTGGTTCTTCTTTTGTAATAATTTCTTCTGATGTTATTCCTAATTGTTTATCTATTCGTTCATTTTCTATTTTTACTCTATGTCTTGCTTCTAATTCAGATTCTAAATTTAAGGGCATATTTTCTTTTGGTTTTATTAGGTACATTTTTTCTCCTATTTGATAAAATTTTCTATTCCAGTCAGTATCATGAAAATAACATTTTATATAATCATTTTTTACTTCTTTACTTTTTAATATTTTTTCTGTTTTATTCATTATTAAATCCTCCTGTAGTTGCTTTAGCTAATGTGTCTAAATACTGTTTTTTCCATTCTATTTTACTTAACTTCTTTGTAACCTCAGTGATTTCTATAACTTCTCTTGGGGTTTCTTGCATAAGTATCTCAATTATCTTTCTTATATCTAGTAATATTTCTTCGGTTTTATTATATTTTTCTAATATGTAATCTTGTTTGATTATAATTGACTTTATATCTTTTATGTCTTGTGAAATTTCATCTAAAGTAACCATCTTAATCTTCTATGACTCCTAATACTTTTTTAAATTTTTCTAAAGTTTTTTCTATAGATTTTATCTTTCGGTTTATTTCTGATATTTTCTTAACTAAGTTATTTAATGTTAAGTTAGTCCAATTTAATTGTTTATGTTCTTGGAATCCTGAATATCCTGCTAATATAAACGGTATAAATTCTCCAAAATTTATGTTCTCATTAGGCCATTCTTTATAGCTCTTTGGTGGTAAATCTTCTTTCTCTAGATTAAATTTTTGTAACTCTGTATTTTCTTCAGATAGCTCTGATACCAAATTGGGGTTTGCGGAACTGCTCATCTAAATTATTTAATTAGGTCTTATTTTTATATTTTAATTAAGTCTGATTTTTTCATTTAAATAGGTTAGTTTAAAATTTTTAAATAAAGTGTTTGGGTTCATAGCTATATACCCATAACATTGTACTAAATCTTCGTGTCCGTATAATCCACATTGTATCTCTATTATAAATTCTTCTATATTCATCCTAATGACTTTTTCAAAATTATAATTTTCATTATATTTTATATTATTTAAAGATTGTTTTATACGTGAGAGTATATTAATTTTATTCTCTATATGATTATTTGGTTCATTATTATCTCTATATATTTGAGCAAGATTATTTGTTATAGTTGTATTAAATAATTCTATTACTCCAACTTTATCTGTATAATCTATTTTATCTAATATGTTAAATAACTTTTTTGTATTACTTATCATAAATTGAGGTTTTGTATAACTCATTCAATTATTTTAGCATTTAAATAGTTTAATTTAAAATTTTTAGCTATGACATTATTATTCCTAGCTAAATGACTATACATATTTATTAAATCTTCTGGCTCGTATGCTTTTTCCTGTAATTCTATTACAAAGTCTACTATATCTAGTCTTACTATTGAATTAGAACTATGAATTTTATCGATATCCATTTCATCTAAAGATAATTTGATATATGTTAATATGTTTATTTTATTATCAACTTCTTCTTTTAGCTCATTTAACTGTGGTCTTCCTTTAACTAGGCGTTGTATTCTATTATATTCTGTGTTATATATTTCTGTTATCTTTCTTTCTAAAGCTAGGCTCATTTTACCTACTACTGCATGTTTATCTGTAAAATCTAACTGGTTTAAATGAAAACATATACTATCTTCAGCAGTCATCATAACAATTTGATTCATATAACAAATCATAAATATCTTCTTTAATTTCATGATTATCTTCATTTTTACTTTGAATAATAAAACAACATAGATATGTTTTAAAAGTATGCCAATTCATCATGTTATTTAAAATAATTTCCTTCCTACTTAGTCTTATTATAATTGTCATCTATTCATGTCAGAAAATTAAAATTTTCTCAGTCACTAACATTTCAGACAAACTAAATTCCTTCAAGAATTTATCCTTTCATACCCATTCACAGCCTTCAACGCTCTCCTGGCAATACGGCTTAAATTGGGTCCTTTTAAGGTTTCATTCTTTTATGAATTTATGTCCTTTTGTTAGTCGTCAAATTATTATTTTACATGACTTTAGACAATTATAATCTTACTAAGTATTCAGGAAATAAATTAAATTAGCTCATAAATTTAAGAAAGCATACCTCATCTTTAGCTGTTTGCTCCATAATGTAATTAATATCTTTTATTATATCTCAACGTAATTGTTTTTACAGAGGAAACAAGGTTTTTAGAAGAAAAGTGGAGATGCTTCAGGCTTGATGCCTCTTATCTCCGTTTGGCTTCTTATTTATAGACAAAGGAATGACTAAAAAATGACCTTTACTATTTTATTAATAGTATTTGCCTTTTACTGTTTGCACAGTATTTGGCCTTTCCTATTAATAAATAGTAATTGACTCTATCAACAATACCACTATGACTTTTTACAAAAGTAAGTAAAAATATTCTATTCTTTAATGATTTTACATTTTTGTCGTATCTTTGAATTTTATCTCTTCATGCTTTTTCTTATCTTCACATGTTGCTGTCGGCTGCACTTATCTCTTCAATTATTTCCCTGAAAATATCCATGTCTGGTATTTGATTATTATCTCCTCCGCATTTACTGCAAAAGTGTTCTGGATAACTCCGTCCAATAACTTTGCAATACATGTCCAATCTCTTTTCAGAAATAAATGATTTTTTAATACTCCTTGTGAGGGGTAATTCTTCTGGCTTAAGAAATGTCATTATCCATTTCCTAATATCTTCCATGTCATCTTCTTTGATATCTCTAGCATTGGAGTAAATCATAACTTGCTCACGATCATAATATTTCCATATAGCATTGGGCTTAGTATAATTGTTGACTAGTTCTTTGAGTATCTGGTCAATTTGAATAACTCTTTTGGTAGCCATAAAATCTGGAATTTCTGATTTAACTATCTCCTTTTGAGGTGAAATATCTCTTGGGATAATCATATCTCTAGTCATACCAATTTTAACAACTGATATAACTGGTTTAATATGATCATAAAGTATCTCCGCTGGTGCTTGGTAGAATCTTACAAAAAATAAAGTTCCTTTGGTTATCTTGATATAGGTATTTACTGCTCTGTGTATATCTGGTAGTAACTCTAATTCCTTACCATCTTCGGTATAAACTACTGATAATAGCCCATAATCATAACAGGTTTTAATTATCTGAGGATTTGTCTTGGGCAATGCAATTAACTTGTTGTAGTCTTTATTTTTCTGAGTAATATATCCTTGGTGGTTTTCTATCATTCTAGGGTTGTCTTGGATTGGTTTAGTATTTAGGAAAGTGATAACTGTCTGTAAATTTCTAATATATTCTCTGGTTATATGGTTGTATGCCTTTTTGTCTGAATTGAGGCTCTCTGAATAGCTGGTTAATTGGGGTGGTACAAATAATGGTTGTTTGACTAATTTCGGATTTTTAAATGGTTTTTCAAAAACTGAATTTAGATTTTGGTTAACTGGTTTTTTAGCTTTAGCTCCAGTTTTATCTTCTGAAGTACCTGCACCAATAGCAACTTTGTTATCTTTGGGATTTTGGTCAGGAGTGATCCCAATAACACATGTAGTTTGAGTTTTTAGGAGTTTCTCATCGTCTCCTTTTAGCTCTGCCTTTATCGTCGGCGTAGACGGTAGCTCTGCCTTGTTATGGACTTGGCTCTTGTCCTTTTCTAATATGGAAATTCTTATTTCCATCTTAGATATCTTATCCTCCATCTTTTGTAAGATTTCGGATTGAATTTGTAACTGGTCCAGTATCTTTCCTAGGAATACATCCTGGATAATTCCTTTCTCAATAACTTTTTCTTGATAAGAAATCTGCATAACAATTTTTGTTAGTAGAAATAACTTCTATATTAAATGAGTATGATTTTATTTTAATTACTAATCTTCTTATTTCTTTTGTTGTAACTGAGTTTTCTAAATTTGTTGTTAACCACCATTTTACTTGTGTATTATCTGTCCTAAGTGTGAATTTGCTATAAACAATATATGGTTCAAAATGGTGTAGACACTTGAATACTGATAATAATTCTTTTCTATTTATTTCCCATTTTTGTTCGTTGATTTTATAACATCCCGAATAATATCTACAATGGTGTTCTATATTTTCATTATTATATTTATATTTTAATAATCCTCCATAACTTATGTTACTGGCATCTGTTTCTACTATGTATACGAACTCCTTACTTTCATCTGGAAATTCCAACTTTGGTAATTTAAAACATTTTTCTTTTATCTTTTTAATTTGTTTTTTATCTTCTTCATCAAATCTATATTCTATATCTTTCTTTAATTTTTTCTGAAGTGGTTTTAATTCTTTTGCTAAATTAGGTATATATTCTCTAACTTGATTTACTAGTCCTAAAAAAGATTGCAATTTCTTTTTTGTGTCTAGTAATTCATCTGAGTTGGCTATTTTTGTAACTATATGATTTTGCATTTTTATTCCATTTTTATCTATTTCTATTCCTAAGAATTCTATTTGCCTTTTTAATATTTCCGCTTTTCTTTTACTTAGGCTTATTCCTGCTTCTTCTATTATGTTTGCAAATTTTGCAAGTAACTCAATATGTTCTTCTTTATCTTTGCTATATAATAGTATGTCATCAATATATACAACACAATTTTCTAATTTTTCAAAGTAACTATCCATAAAGCTTTGAAATCTTCCTGGGGCATTTTTATATCCAAATGGTAATACATTCCATTCATAAAATCCTTGTGGTACTGTGAATGCTGTTAATTTTTTAGATTCTTCTTCTAACTTAATGTGGTAGAATCCTGATTTACAGTCAAACTTACTAAAATAATTGTATCCTTGTATCTGTCTGATTTTAAGTATTTTATTTGGTATTGGATAATTAAATGTTTCTGTTTTTGCATTTAGATTTCTATAATCAATAACCATCCTACTTTTTCCTCTTTTTATTTCACTATGCTTGTTCACAATAAATGCCGGGCTACTATGTTTGCTATCACTTTTTTGTATATATCCTTCCTTTAATAATTCATCAACGTGTAGTTTAAATTCTCCAATATCATCATGGTTGTATCTTAATGGTTTTTGTGTAATTATACTATCGTTATTTATTAAATTTATTTTTACTATTGTTTTATGTTTTTCCCATCCTTTTAATGGGTTTTCACTGTATAGTTTTTCTAGTTTTTCTTTTATACTAGTTTCTCTATCTATACCATAGATAATTAGTTCTAACCTTTTTTCTTCTATTACTCTATTTTTCATTTTCTGTGTAATTTTTTCACTTCCCTTAATCCATTCATCCTGAATTCTTTCTTTATTTTTAACTATTTGTGCGCCTACTTTATGTTTACATGGTGTTGTTAAGTACCAGTAGTTTTTTGTTAATTGATGTGGATAATATTCATCTAAAAAAGGTATTCCTAATATAATATCTTTTCCTTGTAAATCATATTGATATATTTTCTTGATTTGTATTATTTTATCCCATATTTGTACTTCTATATTTTGTGCAAAATAGCTTATTAAACTGGCTTCTCTATTAAATCCATGTACTACAATATCTGTAGTCAATTTTTTCCATGCTTCTTTTGGTAAACAATTTTCTTTACATATGTTTATTTCTGCTCCCGTATCTATCATTGGTGTATAATATCTGTTATAATACCCTGGGTAAATTATCTTCATTAATATGTGTATTTTCATTTATATTTTTCTCTTAATATACATGTTTCTTCAAATTCTCTTGGTATTGTCAATTTTTCATTTCTATATGTTATATTGATTTTATGATGTTCTATGTTATATGGCTTTACTATTTCTAACCAGTATGTTCCTAATATTACATCTTTTTCATGATCACGTCTTTCCTTTTGTATTTCAAATTTTATTTCCATATCTCTATTTGCTATATTAACTATTTTTAGACATTTTCCTAAACTTCTATAACTCTTTCCTTGCATATCTAAGTATGATTGATTACTTTCTATAACTATATCTCCTTGTGTTATTAAATCCGGTGTTATATAGTTATTTCCTGCTCCAGTGTCTATTAGTATAGGTATTATTTTTTCATTTATTTTTCCTAATATTCTAAATTGTGATATCCTCCTTTCTATTTGAAAATCTTGTATAATGGGTAATTTATTTCGGTTGTTTATTCTATTTTGTATGATAGTTAACTGGTTATCCTGTACTTCTTTTATTGTATTATCTTCTTCGTTAATTATTTTTACAATTTCTTGAAAAGGGCTTTCTATCTTTATGTTATCTATTTTTGATTTTCCCTTCATCTTGTGTTTGGTTGTTAATACATATAAATTTTTGGCTCTGATTGTGCATATTTTACTTCCTTGTTCTAATTTGATTCCTCCTATTTTCCAATACAATACAAATGATTTTTCTAGATTTTTATCTGTTAATGCTATTGAGTAATTTCCATTAACTATAAATTTAAATTTTTGATAACATAAATTTCCTCTTACTGATGCTATCACACTTTTTTCTATAGGTTCTATTATTCTATCATCTGCTACATATAGTTCAACGGGCGTATCTATTCCTTCTCTAAAACATGCTTTTATTAATATTTCTGTAGCTCCAAAAAATATGTATTTAAGGGGTATTTTACTTTTTATTTTTGATGTTTCTTCGTTAATTATTCCTTTCGTAACTAAGGGTATTTTAGCTTTTCCTTCTGTATACATGCAATCTATTATATGTTCTCTTTGGCTAACTACATAATATTCCTCTCTTTGTACCTTTAACATTTGACTAATTAGTGGTAATTTAAATACTTTTTCTATTTTTAATTCTAAGTCAATTTCTTTTATTTTATTAAAGATAGTTTGGTCAAATATATATCTTTGTTGACTAGATTCTTCATTTTCTATATGGTCTTTACTTATGATTTCTTGTATATCTTGTTCACTCATTGTCACTTTCTTCTGAGCTACTATCTATTTCATTATCTGTTAGTTCATTATCAGTTAATTCATATATTGTATCTTCATCACTTAATTCATATTCTAAGTAATTTATGTCTATTAACATTAATTCATTAAATTCTAATATCATATCGTTAACTTCTTTCTTTTTAGGTAATTTACAATCTTTTGCCATATGTCCTAATTTTCCACAATTATAACACTTACAATATGCGGGATTTTTGGTATATGGTTTATTTTTTGGTTTGGTTAATTTTTCTTTTCTCACAAAATATCTTTTTCTTGGTTTTTTATACTTGAATTTTATTCTTTTAGGTTTATATTTTTTATATATTTTTCTTTTCCATCTTGATATCCTTTTCCTCTTTTTGGGATATTCTTTACTACATCCAAATTTAGGTGGTCTTATCTGGTTACAACATTTTAGATTTTTCCTAATGGTTTTTTCTATCTTTTGTGCTTGTATTGATTGTTCACATATTTCAGCATACCAATTTCTTAAAAAGTCCTTTCTAGCTCCTAGTGTATCATTTCTAGGTGTTTCGTTCCATTCTTTATTTATCTTAGATCCAAATGGTTCTGGTAGTTTATTAAAGAATAATTTTCTCACTTCTTCTGCTTCTTTTATCGTATATCCTCCTTTATAGTAATATTCATCAAAACTACATATATAATTTTCTAAATAACACATATCACAAATAACTAAATTATTAATTCCTGTTCTATATTTCTGGGCTTCTTTATTTCTTTGTGCTATTTCCGTATCTGCATTGCTAAACTCTGTTCTGATAGCTATTTCATATTTTTCTAATATATCTAAATTTGTTCCATCAGGTTGTCTTAATTGTTTCTTTATTTCTTCCGGTAATGCTAAAAACCATAGTTTCACATTTCCAATAAATGTTCTTTCTATGTATCCTGGAGTGTTAGTCGTACTTATTTTATTATCGATTAGTTGTTTTGTTATATATGCTATCCATTTTTGTATATCTTCTGTTACGTCTTTTGGACAATCTAAGTTCAGAAAGTCTGGATAAGTATTATTTTTTGGGATAAATTTTTCTTCTTTTCGTGCTTTCCAATAAGCTTCTTGTCTTCGGTCATTTCCTAAATCATTATATCTTTCATAGCCATAAAATGGATTTTTATATTGTTCTTTTCTGTTTGATGTGCTAGGTGTATCTATATTGGGTTTTTCTTCTTCCATATTAATTTCTATATCTGATTCACTAATTTCATTTATTTGTATCTTTCTTGTTTTTTCTATTAAATTAGTATATGTTTCACTTTCTAGGTTATTTTCTTCAGTTAATTGTTCAGAATCTTTTTCTGTTATATTTTCTATATTTATCATATTAATTTCTCTGTCAGATATTTTTAATTTATCAGTTATGTTTGTTTCTTCTAACCAATCTTCAACTTTTTTATCTATTTTATTTAATTCAGTTTCTATTATTTTTTGTTTATTTAATTCTACTTCTCTTGTTATATTATCTAATTCTATTTTTCTTGCTAGTACTTTTTTTTCATACTGCTCTATTTTTTCTCTTTCTATTTGTAGTTCTAACTTCTTTATTTCTAGTTCTTGTTTTCTTTTTTCAAAATCCACTGGTTCTTCTTTTGTAATAATTTCTTCTGATGTTATTCCTAATTGTTTATCTATTCGTTCATTTTCTATTTTTACTCTATGTCTTGCTTCTAATTCAGATTCTAAATTTAAGGGCATATTTTCTTTTGGTTTTATTAGGTACATTTTTTCTCCTATTTGATAAAATTTTCTATTCCAGTCAGTATCATGAAAATAACATTTTATATAATCATTTTTTACTTCTTTACTTTTTAATATTTTTTCTGTTTTATTCATTATTAAATCCTCCTGTAGTTGCTTTAGCTAATGTGTCTAAATACTGTTTTTTCCATTCTATTTTACTTAACTTCTTTGTAACCTCAGTGATTTCTATAACTTCTCTTGGGGTTTCTTGCATAAGTATCTCAATTATCTTTCTTATATCTAGTAATATTTCTTCGGTTTTATTATATTTTTCTAATATGTAATCTTGTTTGATTATAATTGACTTTATATCTTTTATGTCTTGTGAAATTTCATCTAAAGTAACCATCTTAATCTTCTATGACTCCTAATAAGCCGTATTGCCAGGAGAGCGTTGAAGGCTGTGAATGGGTATGAAAGGATAAATTCTTGAAGGAATTTAGTTTGTCTGAAATGTTAGTGACTGAGAAAATTTTAATTTTCTGACATGAATAGATGACAATTATAATAAGACTAAGTAGGAAGGAAATTATTTTAAATAACATGATGAATTGGCATACTTTTAAAACATATCTATGTTGTTTTATTATTCAAAGTAAAAATGAAGATAATCATGAAATTAAAGAAGATATTTATGATTTGTTATATGAATCAAATTGTTATGATGACTGCTGAAGATAGTATATGTTTTCATTTAAACCAGTTAGATTTTACAGATAAACATGCAGTAGTAGGTAAAATGAGCCTAGCTTTAGAAAGAAAGATAACAGAAATATATAACACAGAATATAATAGAATACAACGCCTAGTTAAAGGAAGACCACAGTTAAATGAGCTAAAAGAAGAAGTTGATAATAAAATAAACATATTAACATATATCAAATTATCTTTAGATGAAATGGATATCGATAAAATTCATAGTTCTAATTCAATAGTAAGACTAGATATAGTAGACTTTGTAATAGAATTACAGGAAAAAGCATACGAGCCAGAAGATTTAATAAATATGTATAGTCATTTAGCTAGGAATAATAATGTCATAGCTAAAAATTTTAAATTAAACTATTTAAATGCTAAAATAATTGAATGAGTTATACAAAACCTCAATTTATGATAAGTAATACAAAAAAGTTATTTAACATATTAGATAAAATAGATTATACAGATAAAGTTGGAGTAATAGAATTATTTAATACAACTATAACAAATAATCTTGCTCAAATATATAGAGATAATAATGAACCAAATAATCATATAGAGAATAAAATTAATATACTCTCACGTATAAAACAATCTTTAAATAATATAAAATATAATGAAAATTATAATTTTGAAAAAGTCATTAGGATGAATATAGAAGAATTTATAATAGAGATACAATGTGGATTATACGGACACGAAGATTTAGTACAATGTTATGGGTATATAGCTATGAACCCAAACACTTTATTTAAAAATTTTAAACTAACCTATTTAAATGAAAAAATCAGACTTAATTAAAATATAAAAATAAGACCTAATTAAATAATTTAGATGAGCAGTTCCGCAAACCCCAATTTGGTATCAGAGCTATCTGAAGAAAATACAGAGTTACAAAAATTTAATCTAGAGAAAGAAGATTTACCACCAAAGAGCTATAAAGAATGGCCTAATGAGAACATAAATTTTGGAGAATTTATACCGTTTATATTAGCAGGATATTCAGGATTCCAAGAACATAAACAATTAAATTGGACTAACTTAACATTAAATAACTTAGTTAAGAAAATATCAGAAATAAACCGAAAGATAAAATCTATAGAAAAAACTTTAGAAAAATTTAAAAAAGTATTAGGAGTCATAGAAGATTAAGATGGTTACTTTAGATGAAATTTCACAAGACATAAAAGATATAAAGTCAATTATAATCAAACAAGATTACATATTAGAAAAATATAATAAAACCGAAGAAATATTACTAGATATAAGAAAGATAATTGAGATACTTATGCAAGAAACCCCAAGAGAAGTTATAGAAATCACTGAGGTTACAAAGAAGTTAAGCAAAATAGAATGGAAAAAACAGTATTTAGACACATTAGCTAAAGCAACTACAGGAGGATTTAATAATGAATAAAACAGAAAAAATATTAAAAAGTAAAGAAGTAAAAAATGATTATATAAAATGTTATTTTCATGATACTGACTGGAATAGAAAATTTTATCAAATAGGAGAAAAAATGTACCTAATAAAACCAAAAGAAAATATGCCCTTAAATTTAGAATCTGAATTAGAAGCAAGACATAGAGTAAAAATAGAAAATGAACGAATAGATAAACAATTAGGAATAACATCAGAAGAAATTATTACAAAAGAAGAACCAGTGGATTTTGAAAAAAGAAAACAAGAACTAGAAATAAAGAAGTTAGAACTACAAATAGAAAGAGAAAAAATAGAGCAGTATGAAAAAAAAGTACTAGCAAGAAAAATAGAATTAGATAATATAACAAGAGAAGTAGAATTAAATAAACAAAAAATAATAGAAACTGAATTAAATAAAATAGATAAAAAAGTTGAAGATTGGTTAGAAGAAACAAACATAACTGATAAATTAAAAATATCTGACAGAGAAATTAATATGATAAATATAGAAAATATAACAGAAAAAGATTCTGAACAATTAACTGAAGAAAATAACCTAGAAAGTGAAACATATACTAATTTAATAGAAAAAACAAGAAAGATACAAATAAATGAAATTAGTGAATCAGATATAGAAATTAATATGGAAGAAGAAAAACCCAATATAGATACACCTAGCACATCAAACAGAAAAGAACAATATAAAAATCCATTTTATGGCTATGAAAGATATAATGATTTAGGAAATGACCGAAGACAAGAAGCTTATTGGAAAGCACGAAAAGAAGAAAAATTTATCCCAAAAAATAATACTTATCCAGACTTTCTGAACTTAGATTGTCCAAAAGACGTAACAGAAGATATACAAAAATGGATAGCATATATAACAAAACAACTAATCGATAATAAAATAAGTACGACTAACACTCCAGGATACATAGAAAGAACATTTATTGGAAATGTGAAACTATGGTTTTTAGCATTACCGGAAGAAATAAAGAAACAATTAAGACAACCTGATGGAACAAATTTAGATATATTAGAAAAATATGAAATAGCTATCAGAACAGAGTTTAGCAATGCAGATACGGAAATAGCACAAAGAAATAAAGAAGCCCAGAAATATAGAACAGGAATTAATAATTTAGTTATTTGTGATATGTGTTATTTAGAAAATTATATATGTAGTTTTGATGAATATTACTATAAAGGAGGATATACGATAAAAGAAGCAGAAGAAGTGAGAAAATTATTCTTTAATAAACTACCAGAACCATTTGGATCTAAGATAAATAAAGAATGGAACGAAACACCTAGAAATGATACACTAGGAGCTAGAAAGGACTTTTTAAGAAATTGGTATGCTGAAATATGTGAACAATCAATACAAGCACAAAAGATAGAAAAAACCATTAGGAAAAATCTAAAATGTTGTAACCAGATAAGACCACCTAAATTTGGATGTAGTAAAGAATATCCCAAAAAGAGGAAAAGGATATCAAGATGGAAAAGAAAAATATATAAAAAATATAAACCTAAAAGAATAAAATTCAAGTATAAAAAACCAAGAAAAAGATATTTTGTGAGAAAAGAAAAATTAACCAAACCAAAAAATAAACCATATACCAAAAATCCCGCATATTGTAAGTGTTATAATTGTGGAAAATTAGGACATATGGCAAAAGATTGTAAATTACCTAAAAAGAAAGAAGTTAACGATATGATATTAGAATTTAATGAATTAATGTTAATAGACATAAATTACTTAGAATATGAATTAAGTGATGAAGATACAATATATGAATTAACTGATAATGAACTAACAGATAATGAAATAGATAGTAGCTCAGAAGAAAGTGACAATGAGTGAACAAGATATACAAGAAATCATAAGTAAAGACCATATAGAAAATGAAGAATCTAGTCAACAAAGATATATATTTGACCAAACTATCTTTAATAAAATAAAAGAAATTGACTTAGAATTAAAAATAGAAAAAGTATTTAAATTACCACTAATTAGTCAAATGTTAAAGGTACAAAGAGAGGAATATTATGTAGTTAGCCAAAGAGAACATATAATAGATTGCATGTATACAGAAGGAAAAGCTAAAATACCCTTAGTTACGAAAGGAATAATTAACGAAGAAACATCAAAAATAAAAAGTAAAATACCCCTTAAATACATATTTTTTGGAGCTACAGAAATATTAATAAAAGCATGTTTTAGAGAAGGAATAGATACGCCCGTTGAACTATATGTAGCAGATGATAGAATAATAGAACCTATAGAAAAAAGTGTGATAGCATCAGTAAGAGGAAATTTATGTTATCAAAAATTTAAATTTATAGTTAATGGAAATTACTCAATAGCATTAACAGATAAAAATCTAGAAAAATCATTTGTATTGTATTGGAAAATAGGAGGAATCAAATTAGAACAAGGAAGTAAAATATGCACAATCAGAGCCAAAAATTTATATGTATTAACAACCAAACACAAGATGAAGGGAAAATCAAAAATAGATAACATAAAGATAGAAAGCCCTTTTCAAGAAATTGTAAAAATAATTAACGAAGAAGATAATACAATAAAAGAAGTACAGGATAACCAGTTAACTATCATACAAAATAGAATAAACAACCGAAATAAATTACCCATTATACAAGATTTTCAAATAGAAAGGAGGATATCACAATTTAGAATATTAGGAAAAATAAATGAAAAAATAATACCTATACTAATAGACACTGGAGCAGGAAATAACTATATAACACCGGATTTAATAACACAAGGAGATATAGTTATAGAAAGTAATCAATCATACTTAGATATGCAAGGAAAGAGTTATAGAAGTTTAGGAAAATGTCTAAAAATAGTTAATATAGCAAATAGAGATATGGAAATAAAATTTGAAATACAAAAGGAAAGACGTGATCATGAAAAAGATGTAATATTAGGAACATACTGGTTAGAAATAGTAAAGCCATATAACATAGAACATCATAAAATCAATATAACATATAGAAATGAAAAATTGACAATACCAAGAGAATTTGAAGAAACATGTATATTAAGAGAAAAATATAAATGAAAATACACATATTAATGAAGATAATTTACCCAGGGTATTATAACAGATATTATACACCAATGATAGATACGGGAGCAGAAATAAACATATGTAAAGAAAATTGTTTACCAAAAGAAGCATGGAAAAAATTGACTACAGATATTGTAGTACATGGATTTAATAGAGAAGCCAGTTTAATAAGCTATTTTGCACAAAATATAGAAGTACAAATATGGGATAAAATAATACAAATCAAGAAAATATATCAATATGATTTACAAGGAAAAGATATTATATTAGGAATACCTTTTTTAGATGAATATTATCCACATCAATTAACAAAAAACTACTGGTACTTAACAACACCATGTAAACATAAAGTAGGCGCACAAATAGTTAAAAATAAAGAAAGAATTCAGGATGAATGGATTAAGGGAAGTGAAAAAATTACACAGAAAATGAAAAATAGAGTAATAGAAGAAAAAAGGTTAGAACTAATTATCTATGGTATAGATAGAGAAACTAGTATAAAAGAAAAACTAGAAAAACTATACAGTGAAAACCCATTAAAAGGATGGGAAAAACATAAAACAATAGTAAAAATAAATTTAATAAATAACGATAGTATAATTACACAAAAACCATTAAGATACAACCATGATGATATTGGAGAATTTAAACTACACGTTGATGAATTATTAAAGGAAGGATATATACAAAAAAGTGATAGCAAACATAGTAGCCCGGCATTTATTGTGAACAAGCATAGTGAAATAAAAAGAGGAAAAAGTAGGATGGTTATTGATTATAGAAATCTAAATGCAAAAACAGAAACATTTAATTATCCAATACCAAATAAAATACTTAAAATCAGACAGATACAAGGATACAATTATTTTAGTAAGTTTGACTGTAAATCAGGATTCTACCACATTAAGTTAGAAGAAGAATCTAAAAAATTAACAGCATTCACAGTACCACAAGGATTTTATGAATGGAATGTATTACCATTTGGATATAAAAATGCCCCAGGAAGATTTCAAAGCTTTATGGATAGTTACTTTGAAAAATTAGAAAATTGTGTTGTATATATTGATGACATACTATTATATAGCAAAGATAAAGAAGAACATATTGAGTTACTTGCAAAATTTGCAAACATAATAGAAGAAGCAGGAATAAGCCTAAGTAAAAGAAAAGCGGAAATATTAAAAAGGCAAATAGAATTCTTAGGAATAGAAATAGATAAAAATGGAATAAAAATGCAAAATCATATAGTTACAAAAATAGCCAACTCAGATGAATTACTAGACACAAAAAAGAAATTGCAATCTTTTTTAGGACTAGTAAATCAAGTTAGAGAATATATACCTAATTTAGCAAAAGAATTAAAACCACTTCAGAAAAAATTAAAGAAAGATATAGAATATAGATTTGATGAAGAAGATAAAAAACAAATTAAAAAGATAAAAGAAAAATGTTTTAAATTACCAAAGTTGGAATTTCCAGATGAAAGTAAGGAGTTCGTATACATAGTAGAAACAGATGCCAGTAACATAAGTTATGGAGGATTATTAAAATATAAATATAATAATGAAAATATAGAACACCATTGTAGATATTATTCGGGATGTTATAAAATCAACGAACAAAAATGGGAAATAAATAGAAAAGAATTATTATCAGTATTCAAGTGTCTACACCATTTTGAACCATATATTGTTTATAGCAAATTCACACTTAGGACAGATAATACACAAGTAAAATGGTGGTTAACAACAAATTTAGAAAACTCAGTTACAACAAAAGAAATAAGAAGATTAGTAATTAAAATAAAATCATACTCATTTAATATAGAAGTTATTTCTACTAACAAAAATTGTTATGCAGATTTCTTATCAAGAAAAAGTTATTGAGAAAGGAATTATCCAGGATGTATTCCTAGGAAAGATACTGGACCAGTTACAAATTCAATCCGAAATCTTACAAAAGATGGAGGATAAGATATCTAAGATGGAAATAAGAATTTCCATATTAGAAAAGGACAAGAGCCAAGTCCATAACAAGGCAGAGCTACCGTCTACGCCGACGATAAAGGCAGAGCTAAAAGGAGACGATGAGAAACTCCTAAAAACTCAAACTACATGTGTTATTGGGATCACTCCTGACCAAAATCCCAAAGATAACAAAGTTGCTATTGGTGCAGGTACTTCAGAAGATAAAACTGGAGCTAAAGCTAAAAAACCAGTTAACCAAAATCTAAATTCAGTTTTTGAAAAACCATTTAAAAATCCGAAATTAGTCAAACAACCATTATTTGTACCACCCCAATTAACCAGCTATTCAGAGAGCCTCAATTCAGACAAAAAGGCATACAACCATATAACCAGAGAATATATTAGAAATTTACAGACAGTTATCACTTTCCTAAATACTAAACCAATCCAAGACAACCCTAGAATGATAGAAAACCACCAAGGATATATTACTCAGAAAAATAAAGACTACAACAAGTTAATTGCATTGCCCAAGACAAATCCTCAGATAATTAAAACCTGTTATGATTATGGGCTATTATCAGTAGTTTATACCGAAGATGGTAAGGAATTAGAGTTACTACCAGATATACACAGAGCAGTAAATACCTATATCAAGATAACCAAAGGAACTTTATTTTTTGTAAGATTCTACCAAGCACCAGCGGAGATACTTTATGATCATATTAAACCAGTTATATCAGTTGTTAAAATTGGTATGACTAGAGATATGATTATCCCAAGAGATATTTCACCTCAAAAGGAGATAGTTAAATCAGAAATTCCAGATTTTATGGCTACCAAAAGAGTTATTCAAATTGACCAGATACTCAAAGAACTAGTCAACAATTATACTAAGCCCAATGCTATATGGAAATATTATGATCGTGAGCAAGTTATGATTTACTCCAATGCTAGAGATATCAAAGAAGATGACATGGAAGATATTAGGAAATGGATAATGACATTTCTTAAGCCAGAAGAATTACCCCTCACAAGGAGTATTAAAAAATCATTTATTTCTGAAAAGAGATTGGACATGTATTGCAAAGTTATTGGACGGAGTTATCCAGAACACTTTTGCAGTAAATGCGGAGGAGATAATAATCAAATACCAGACATGGATATTTTCAGGGAAATAATTGAAGAGATAAGTGCAGCCGACAGCAACATGTGAAGATAAGAAAAAGCATGAAGAGATAAAATTCAAAGATACGACAAAAATGTAAAATCATTAAAGAATAGAATATTTTTACTTACTTTTGTAAAAAGTCATAGTGGTATTGTTGATAGAGTCAATTACTATTAAAATTGGGGTTTGCGGAACTGCTCATCTAAATTATTTAATTAGGTCTTATTTTTATATTTTAATTAAGTCTGATTTTTTCATTTAAATAGGTTAGTTTAAAATTTTTAAATAAAGTGTTTGGGTTCATAGCTATATACCCATAACATTGTACTAAATCTTCGTGTCCGTATAATCCACATTGTATCTCTATTATAAATTCTTCTATATTCATCCTAATGACTTTTTCAAAATTATAATTTTCATTATATTTTATATTATTTAAAGATTGTTTTATACGTGAGAGTATATTAATTTTATTCTCTATATGATTATTTGGTTCATTATTATCTCTATATATTTGAGCAAGATTATTTGTTATAGTTGTATTAAATAATTCTATTACTCCAACTTTATCTGTATAATCTATTTTATCTAATATGTTAAATAACTTTTTTGTATTACTTATCATAAATTGAGGTTTTGTATAACTCATTCAATTATTTTAGCATTTAAATAGTTTAATTTAAAATTTTTAGCTATGACATTATTATTCCTAGCTAAATGACTATACATATTTATTAAATCTTCTGGCTCGTATGCTTTTTCCTGTAATTCTATTACAAAGTCTACTATATCTAGTCTTACTATTGAATTAGAACTATGAATTTTATCGATATCCATTTCATCTAAAGATAATTTGATATATGTTAATATGTTTATTTTATTATCAACTTCTTCTTTTAGCTCATTTAACTGTGGTCTTCCTTTAACTAGGCGTTGTATTCTATTATATTCTGTGTTATATATTTCTGTTATCTTTCTTTCTAAAGCTAGGCTCATTTTACCTACTACTGCATGTTTATCTGTAAAATCTAACTGGTTTAAATGAAAACATATACTATCTTCAGCAGTCATCATAACAATTTGATTCATATAACAAATCATAAATATCTTCTTTAATTTCATGATTATCTTCATTTTTACTTTGAATAATAAAACAACATAGATATGTTTTAAAAGTATGCCAATTCATCATGTTATTTAAAATAATTTCCTTCCTACTTAGTCTTATTATAATTGTCATCTATTCATGTCAGAAAATTAAAATTTTCTCAGTCACTAACATTTCAGACAAACTAAATTCCTTCAAGAATTTATCCTTTCATACCCATTCACAGCCTTCAACGCTCTCCTGGCAATACGGCTTAAATTGGGTCCTTTTAAGGTTTCATTCTTTTATGAATTTATGTCCTTTTGTTAGTCGTCAAATTATTATTTTACATGACTTTAGACAATTATAATCTTACTAAGTATTCAGGAAATAAATTAAATTAGCTCATAAATTTAAGAAAGCATACCTCATCTTTAGCTGTTTGCTCCATAATGTAATTAATATCTTTTATTATATCTCAACGTAATTGTTTTTACAGAGGAAACAAGGTTTTTAGAAGAAAAGTGGAGATGCTTCAGGCTTGATGCCTCTTATCTCCGTTTGGCTTCTTATTTATAGACAAAGGAATGACTAAAAAATGACCTTTACTATTTTATTAATAGTATTTGCCTTTTACTGTTTGCACAGTATTTGGCCTTTCCTATTAATAAATAGTAATTGACTCTATCAACAATACCACTATGACTTTTTACAAAAGTAAGTAAAAATATTCTATTCTTTAATGATTTTACATTTTTGTCGTATCTTTGAATTTTATCTCTTCATGCTTTTTCTTATCTTCACATGTTGCTGTCGGCTGCACTTATCTCTTCAATTATTTCCCTGAAAATATCCATGTCTGGTATTTGATTATTATCTCCTCCGCATTTACTGCAAAAGTGTTCTGGATAACTCCGTCCAATAACTTTGCAATACATGTCCAATCTCTTTTCAGAAATAAATGATTTTTTAATACTCCTTGTGAGGGGTAATTCTTCTGGCTTAAGAAATGTCATTATCCATTTCCTAATATCTTCCATGTCATCTTCTTTGATATCTCTAGCATTGGAGTAAATCATAACTTGCTCACGATCATAATATTTCCATATAGCATTGGGCTTAGTATAATTGTTGACTAGTTCTTTGAGTATCTGGTCAATTTGAATAACTCTTTTGGTAGCCATAAAATCTGGAATTTCTGATTTAACTATCTCCTTTTGAGGTGAAATATCTCTTGGGATAATCATATCTCTAGTCATACCAATTTTAACAACTGATATAACTGGTTTAATATGATCATAAAGTATCTCCGCTGGTGCTTGGTAGAATCTTACAAAAAATAAAGTTCCTTTGGTTATCTTGATATAGGTATTTACTGCTCTGTGTATATCTGGTAGTAACTCTAATTCCTTACCATCTTCGGTATAAACTACTGATAATAGCCCATAATCATAACAGGTTTTAATTATCTGAGGATTTGTCTTGGGCAATGCAATTAACTTGTTGTAGTCTTTATTTTTCTGAGTAATATATCCTTGGTGGTTTTCTATCATTCTAGGGTTGTCTTGGATTGGTTTAGTATTTAGGAAAGTGATAACTGTCTGTAAATTTCTAATATATTCTCTGGTTATATGGTTGTATGCCTTTTTGTCTGAATTGAGGCTCTCTGAATAGCTGGTTAATTGGGGTGGTACAAATAATGGTTGTTTGACTAATTTCGGATTTTTAAATGGTTTTTCAAAAACTGAATTTAGATTTTGGTTAACTGGTTTTTTAGCTTTAGCTCCAGTTTTATCTTCTGAAGTACCTGCACCAATAGCAACTTTGTTATCTTTGGGATTTTGGTCAGGAGTGATCCCAATAACACATGTAGTTTGAGTTTTTAGGAGTTTCTCATCGTCTCCTTTTAGCTCTGCCTTTATCGTCGGCGTAGACGGTAGCTCTGCCTTGTTATGGACTTGGCTCTTGTCCTTTTCTAATATGGAAATTCTTATTTCCATCTTAGATATCTTATCCTCCATCTTTTGTAAGATTTCGGATTGAATTTGTAACTGGTCCAGTATCTTTCCTAGGAATACATCCTGGATAATTCCTTTCTCAATAACTTTTTCTTGATAAGAAATCTGCATAACAATTTTTGTTAGTAGAAATAACTTCTATATTAAATGAGTATGATTTTATTTTAATTACTAATCTTCTTATTTCTTTTGTTGTAACTGAGTTTTCTAAATTTGTTGTTAACCACCATTTTACTTGTGTATTATCTGTCCTAAGTGTGAATTTGCTATAAACAATATATGGTTCAAAATGGTGTAGACACTTGAATACTGATAATAATTCTTTTCTATTTATTTCCCATTTTTGTTCGTTGATTTTATAACATCCCGAATAATATCTACAATGGTGTTCTATATTTTCATTATTATATTTATATTTTAATAATCCTCCATAACTTATGTTACTGGCATCTGTTTCTACTATGTATACGAACTCCTTACTTTCATCTGGAAATTCCAACTTTGGTAATTTAAAACATTTTTCTTTTATCTTTTTAATTTGTTTTTTATCTTCTTCATCAAATCTATATTCTATATCTTTCTTTAATTTTTTCTGAAGTGGTTTTAATTCTTTTGCTAAATTAGGTATATATTCTCTAACTTGATTTACTAGTCCTAAAAAAGATTGCAATTTCTTTTTTGTGTCTAGTAATTCATCTGAGTTGGCTATTTTTGTAACTATATGATTTTGCATTTTTATTCCATTTTTATCTATTTCTATTCCTAAGAATTCTATTTGCCTTTTTAATATTTCCGCTTTTCTTTTACTTAGGCTTATTCCTGCTTCTTCTATTATGTTTGCAAATTTTGCAAGTAACTCAATATGTTCTTCTTTATCTTTGCTATATAATAGTATGTCATCAATATATACAACACAATTTTCTAATTTTTCAAAGTAACTATCCATAAAGCTTTGAAATCTTCCTGGGGCATTTTTATATCCAAATGGTAATACATTCCATTCATAAAATCCTTGTGGTACTGTGAATGCTGTTAATTTTTTAGATTCTTCTTCTAACTTAATGTGGTAGAATCCTGATTTACAGTCAAACTTACTAAAATAATTGTATCCTTGTATCTGTCTGATTTTAAGTATTTTATTTGGTATTGGATAATTAAATGTTTCTGTTTTTGCATTTAGATTTCTATAATCAATAACCATCCTACTTTTTCCTCTTTTTATTTCACTATGCTTGTTCACAATAAATGCCGGGCTACTATGTTTGCTATCACTTTTTTGTATATATCCTTCCTTTAATAATTCATCAACGTGTAGTTTAAATTCTCCAATATCATCATGGTTGTATCTTAATGGTTTTTGTGTAATTATACTATCGTTATTTATTAAATTTATTTTTACTATTGTTTTATGTTTTTCCCATCCTTTTAATGGGTTTTCACTGTATAGTTTTTCTAGTTTTTCTTTTATACTAGTTTCTCTATCTATACCATAGATAATTAGTTCTAACCTTTTTTCTTCTATTACTCTATTTTTCATTTTCTGTGTAATTTTTTCACTTCCCTTAATCCATTCATCCTGAATTCTTTCTTTATTTTTAACTATTTGTGCGCCTACTTTATGTTTACATGGTGTTGTTAAGTACCAGTAGTTTTTTGTTAATTGATGTGGATAATATTCATCTAAAAAAGGTATTCCTAATATAATATCTTTTCCTTGTAAATCATATTGATATATTTTCTTGATTTGTATTATTTTATCCCATATTTGTACTTCTATATTTTGTGCAAAATAGCTTATTAAACTGGCTTCTCTATTAAATCCATGTACTACAATATCTGTAGTCAATTTTTTCCATGCTTCTTTTGGTAAACAATTTTCTTTACATATGTTTATTTCTGCTCCCGTATCTATCATTGGTGTATAATATCTGTTATAATACCCTGGGTAAATTATCTTCATTAATATGTGTATTTTCATTTATATTTTTCTCTTAATATACATGTTTCTTCAAATTCTCTTGGTATTGTCAATTTTTCATTTCTATATGTTATATTGATTTTATGATGTTCTATGTTATATGGCTTTACTATTTCTAACCAGTATGTTCCTAATATTACATCTTTTTCATGATCACGTCTTTCCTTTTGTATTTCAAATTTTATTTCCATATCTCTATTTGCTATATTAACTATTTTTAGACATTTTCCTAAACTTCTATAACTCTTTCCTTGCATATCTAAGTATGATTGATTACTTTCTATAACTATATCTCCTTGTGTTATTAAATCCGGTGTTATATAGTTATTTCCTGCTCCAGTGTCTATTAGTATAGGTATTATTTTTTCATTTATTTTTCCTAATATTCTAAATTGTGATATCCTCCTTTCTATTTGAAAATCTTGTATAATGGGTAATTTATTTCGGTTGTTTATTCTATTTTGTATGATAGTTAACTGGTTATCCTGTACTTCTTTTATTGTATTATCTTCTTCGTTAATTATTTTTACAATTTCTTGAAAAGGGCTTTCTATCTTTATGTTATCTATTTTTGATTTTCCCTTCATCTTGTGTTTGGTTGTTAATACATATAAATTTTTGGCTCTGATTGTGCATATTTTACTTCCTTGTTCTAATTTGATTCCTCCTATTTTCCAATACAATACAAATGATTTTTCTAGATTTTTATCTGTTAATGCTATTGAGTAATTTCCATTAACTATAAATTTAAATTTTTGATAACATAAATTTCCTCTTACTGATGCTATCACACTTTTTTCTATAGGTTCTATTATTCTATCATCTGCTACATATAGTTCAACGGGCGTATCTATTCCTTCTCTAAAACATGCTTTTATTAATATTTCTGTAGCTCCAAAAAATATGTATTTAAGGGGTATTTTACTTTTTATTTTTGATGTTTCTTCGTTAATTATTCCTTTCGTAACTAAGGGTATTTTAGCTTTTCCTTCTGTATACATGCAATCTATTATATGTTCTCTTTGGCTAACTACATAATATTCCTCTCTTTGTACCTTTAACATTTGACTAATTAGTGGTAATTTAAATACTTTTTCTATTTTTAATTCTAAGTCAATTTCTTTTATTTTATTAAAGATAGTTTGGTCAAATATATATCTTTGTTGACTAGATTCTTCATTTTCTATATGGTCTTTACTTATGATTTCTTGTATATCTTGTTCACTCATTGTCACTTTCTTCTGAGCTACTATCTATTTCATTATCTGTTAGTTCATTATCAGTTAATTCATATATTGTATCTTCATCACTTAATTCATATTCTAAGTAATTTATGTCTATTAACATTAATTCATTAAATTCTAATATCATATCGTTAACTTCTTTCTTTTTAGGTAATTTACAATCTTTTGCCATATGTCCTAATTTTCCACAATTATAACACTTACAATATGCGGGATTTTTGGTATATGGTTTATTTTTTGGTTTGGTTAATTTTTCTTTTCTCACAAAATATCTTTTTCTTGGTTTTTTATACTTGAATTTTATTCTTTTAGGTTTATATTTTTTATATATTTTTCTTTTCCATCTTGATATCCTTTTCCTCTTTTTGGGATATTCTTTACTACATCCAAATTTAGGTGGTCTTATCTGGTTACAACATTTTAGATTTTTCCTAATGGTTTTTTCTATCTTTTGTGCTTGTATTGATTGTTCACATATTTCAGCATACCAATTTCTTAAAAAGTCCTTTCTAGCTCCTAGTGTATCATTTCTAGGTGTTTCGTTCCATTCTTTATTTATCTTAGATCCAAATGGTTCTGGTAGTTTATTAAAGAATAATTTTCTCACTTCTTCTGCTTCTTTTATCGTATATCCTCCTTTATAGTAATATTCATCAAAACTACATATATAATTTTCTAAATAACACATATCACAAATAACTAAATTATTAATTCCTGTTCTATATTTCTGGGCTTCTTTATTTCTTTGTGCTATTTCCGTATCTGCATTGCTAAACTCTGTTCTGATAGCTATTTCATATTTTTCTAATATATCTAAATTTGTTCCATCAGGTTGTCTTAATTGTTTCTTTATTTCTTCCGGTAATGCTAAAAACCATAGTTTCACATTTCCAATAAATGTTCTTTCTATGTATCCTGGAGTGTTAGTCGTACTTATTTTATTATCGATTAGTTGTTTTGTTATATATGCTATCCATTTTTGTATATCTTCTGTTACGTCTTTTGGACAATCTAAGTTCAGAAAGTCTGGATAAGTATTATTTTTTGGGATAAATTTTTCTTCTTTTCGTGCTTTCCAATAAGCTTCTTGTCTTCGGTCATTTCCTAAATCATTATATCTTTCATAGCCATAAAATGGATTTTTATATTGTTCTTTTCTGTTTGATGTGCTAGGTGTATCTATATTGGGTTTTTCTTCTTCCATATTAATTTCTATATCTGATTCACTAATTTCATTTATTTGTATCTTTCTTGTTTTTTCTATTAAATTAGTATATGTTTCACTTTCTAGGTTATTTTCTTCAGTTAATTGTTCAGAATCTTTTTCTGTTATATTTTCTATATTTATCATATTAATTTCTCTGTCAGATATTTTTAATTTATCAGTTATGTTTGTTTCTTCTAACCAATCTTCAACTTTTTTATCTATTTTATTTAATTCAGTTTCTATTATTTTTTGTTTATTTAATTCTACTTCTCTTGTTATATTATCTAATTCTATTTTTCTTGCTAGTACTTTTTTTTCATACTGCTCTATTTTTTCTCTTTCTATTTGTAGTTCTAACTTCTTTATTTCTAGTTCTTGTTTTCTTTTTTCAAAATCCACTGGTTCTTCTTTTGTAATAATTTCTTCTGATGTTATTCCTAATTGTTTATCTATTCGTTCATTTTCTATTTTTACTCTATGTCTTGCTTCTAATTCAGATTCTAAATTTAAGGGCATATTTTCTTTTGGTTTTATTAGGTACATTTTTTCTCCTATTTGATAAAATTTTCTATTCCAGTCAGTATCATGAAAATAACATTTTATATAATCATTTTTTACTTCTTTACTTTTTAATATTTTTTCTGTTTTATTCATTATTAAATCCTCCTGTAGTTGCTTTAGCTAATGTGTCTAAATACTGTTTTTTCCATTCTATTTTACTTAACTTCTTTGTAACCTCAGTGATTTCTATAACTTCTCTTGGGGTTTCTTGCATAAGTATCTCAATTATCTTTCTTATATCTAGTAATATTTCTTCGGTTTTATTATATTTTTCTAATATGTAATCTTGTTTGATTATAATTGACTTTATATCTTTTATGTCTTGTGAAATTTCATCTAAAGTAACCATCTTAATCTTCTATGACTCCTAATACTTTTTTAAATTTTTCTAAAGTTTTTTCTATAGATTTTATCTTTCGGTTTATTTCTGATATTTTCTTAACTAAGTTATTTAATGTTAAGTTAGTCCAATTTAATTGTTTATGTTCTTGGAATCCTGAATATCCTGCTAATATAAACGGTATAAATTCTCCAAAATTTATGTTCTCATTAGGCCATTCTTTATAGCTCTTTGGTGGTAAATCTTCTTTCTCTAGATTAAATTTTTGTAACTCTGTATTTTCTTCAGATAGCTCTGATACCAAATTGGGGTTTGCGGAACTGCTCATCTAAATTATTTAATTAGGTCTTAATTTTATATTTTAATTAAGTCTGATTTTTTCATTTAAATAGGTTAGTTTAAAATTTTTAAATAAAGTGTTTGGGTTCATAGCTATATACCCATAACATTGTACTAAATCTTCGTGTCCGTATAATCCACATTGTATCTCTATTATAAATTCTTCTATATTCATCCTAATGACTTTTTCAAAATTATAATTTTCATTATATTTTATATTATTTAAAGATTGTTTTATACGTGAGAGTATATTAATTTTATTCTCTATATGATTATTTGGTTCATTATTATCTCTATATATTTGAGCAAGATTATTTGTTATAGTTGTATTAAATAATTCTATTACTCCAACTTTATCTGTATAATCTATTTTATCTAATATGTTAAATAACTTTTTTGTATTACTTATCATAAATTGAGGTTTTGTATAACTCATTCAATTATTTTAGCATTTAAATAGTTTAATTTAAAATTTTTAGCTATGACATTATTATTCCTAGCTAAATGACTATACATATTTATTAAATCTTCTGGCTCGTATGCTTTTTCCTGTAATTCTATTACAAAGTCTACTATATCTAGTCTTACTATTGAATTAGAACTATGAATTTTATCGATATCCATTTCATCTAAAGATAATTTGATATATGTTAATATGTTTATTTTATTATCAACTTCTTCTTTTAGCTCATTTAACTGTGGTCTTCCTTTAACTAGGCGTTGTATTCCATTATATTCTGTGTTATATATTTCTGTTATCTTTCTTTCTAAAGCTAGGCTCATTTTACCTACTACTGCATGTTTATCTGTAAAATCTAACTGGTTTAAATGAAAACATATACTATCTTCAGCAGTCATCATAACAATTTGATTCATATAACAAATCATAAATATCTTCTTTAATTTCATGATTATCTTCATTTTTACTTTGAATAATAAAACAACATAGATATGTTTTAAAAGTATGCCAATTCATCATGTTATTTAAAATAATTTCCTTCCTACTTAGTCTTATTATAATTGTCATCTATTCATGTCAGAAAATTAAAATTTTCTCAGTCACTAACATTTCAGACAAACTAAATTCCTTCAAGAATTTATCCTTTCATACCCATTCACAGCCTTCAACGCTCTCCTGGCAATACGGCTTAAATTGGGTCCTTTTAAGGTTTCATTCTTTTATGAATTTATGTCCTTTTGTTAGTCGTCAAATTATTATTTTACATGACTTTAGACAATTATAATCTTACTAAGTATTCAGGAAATAAATTAAATTAGCTCATAAATTTAAGAAAGCATACCTCATCTTTAGCTGTTTGCTCCATAATGTAATTAATATCTTTTATTATATCTCAACGTAATTGTTTTTACAGAGGAAACAAGGTTTTTAGAAGAAAAGTGGAGATGCTTCAGGCTTGATGCCTCTTATCTCCGTTTGGCTTCTTATTTATAGACAAAGGAATGACTAAAAAATGACCTTTACTATTTTATTAATAGTATTTGCCTTTTACTGTTTGCACAGTATTTGGCCTTTCCTATTAATAAATAGTAATTGACTCTATCAACAATACCACTATGACTTTTTACAAAAGTAAGTAAAAATATTCTATTCTTTAATGATTTTACATTTTTGTCGTATCTTTGAATTTTATCTCTTCATGCTTTTTCTTATCTTCACATGTTGCTGTCGGCTGCACTTATCTCTTCAATTATTTCCCTGAAAATATCCATGTCTGGTATTTGATTATTATCTCCTCCGCATTTACTGCAAAAGTGTTCTGGATAACTCCGTCCAATAACTTTGCAATACATGTCCAATCTCTTTTCAGAAATAAATGATTTTTTAATACTCCTTGTGAGGGGTAATTCTTCTGGCTTAAGAAATGTCATTATCCATTTCCTAATATCTTCCATGTCATCTTCTTTGATATCTCTAGCATTGGAGTAAATCATAACTTGCTCACGATCATAATATTTCCATATAGCATTGGGCTTAGTATAATTGTTGACTAGTTCTTTGAGTATCTGGTCAATTTGAATAACTCTTTTGGTAGCCATAAAATCTGGAATTTCTGATTTAACTATCTCCTTTTGAGGTGAAATATCTCTTGGGATAATCATATCTCTAGTCATACCAATTTTAACAACTGATATAACTGGTTTAATATGATCATAAAGTATCTCCGCTGGTGCTTGGTAGAATCTTACAAAAAATAAAGTTCCTTTGGTTATCTTGATATAGGTATTTACTGCTCTGTGTATATCTGGTAGTAACTCTAATTCCTTACCATCTTCGGTATAAACTACTGATAATAGCCCATAATCATAACAGGTTTTAATTATCTGAGGATTTGTCTTGGGCAATGCAATTAACTTGTTGTAGTCTTTATTTTTCTGAGTAATATATCCTTGGTGGTTTTCTATCATTCTAGGGTTGTCTTGGATTGGTTTAGTATTTAGGAAAGTGATAACTGTCTGTAAATTTCTAATATATTCTCTGGTTATATGGTTGTATGCCTTTTTGTCTGAATTGAGGCTCTCTGAATAGCTGGTTAATTGGGGTGGTACAAATAATGGTTGTTTGACTAATTTCGGATTTTTAAATGGTTTTTCAAAAACTGAATTTAGATTTTGGTTAACTGGTTTTTTAGCTTTAGCTCCAGTTTTATCTTCTGAAGTACCTGCACCAATAGCAACTTTGTTATCTTTGGGATTTTGGTCAGGAGTGATCCCAATAACACATGTAGTTTGAGTTTTTAGGAGTTTCTCATCGTCTCCTTTTAGCTCTGCCTTTATCGTCGGCGTAGACGGTAGCTCTGCCTTGTTATGGACTTGGCTCTTGTCCTTTTCTAATATGGAAATTCTTATTTCCATCTTAGATATCTTATCCTCCATCTTTTGTAAGATTTCGGATTGAATTTGTAACTGGTCCAGTATCTTTCTTAGGAATACATCCTGGATAATTCCTTTCTCAATAACTTTTTCTTGATAAGAAATCTGCATAACAATTTTTGTTAGTAGAAATAACTTCTATATTAAATGAGTATGATTTTATTTTAATTACTAATCTTCTTATTTCTTTTGTTGTAACTGAGTTTTCTAAATTTGTTGTTAACCACCATTTTACTTGTGTATTATCTGTCCTAAGTGTGAATTTGCTATAAACAATATATGGTTCAAAATGGTGTAGACACTTGAATACTGATAATAATTCTTTTCTATTTATTTCCCATTTTTGTTCGTTGATTTTATAACATCCCGAATAATATCTACAATGGTGTTCTATATTTTCATTATTATATTTATATTTTAATAATCCTCCATAACTTATGTTACTGGCATCTGTTTCTACTATGTATACGAACTCCTTACTTTCATCTGGAAATTCCAACTTTGGTAATTTAAAACATTTTTCTTTTATCTTTTTAATTTGTTTTTTATCTTCTTCATCAAATCTATATTCTATATCTTTCTTTAATTTTTTCTGAAGTGGTTTTAATTCTTTTGCTAAATTAGGTATATATTCTCTAACTTGATTTACTAGTCCTAAAAAAGATTGCAATTTCTTTTTTGTGTCTAGTAATTCATCTGAGTTGGCTATTTTTGTAACTATATGATTTTGCATTTTTATTCCATTTTTATCTATTTCTATTCCTAAGAATTCTATTTGCCTTTTTAATATTTCCGCTTTTCTTTTACTTAGGCTTATTCCTGCTTCTTCTATTATGTTTGCAAATTTTGCAAGTAACTCAATATGTTCTTCTTTATCTTTGCTATATAATAGTATGTCATCAATATATACAACACAATTTTCTAATTTTTCAAAGTAACTATCCATAAAGCTTTGAAATCTTCCTGGGGCATTTTTATATCCAAATGGTAATACATTCCATTCATAAAATCCTTGTGGTACTGTGAATGCTGTTAATTTTTTAGATTCTTCTTCTAACTTAATGTGGTAGAATCCTGATTTACAGTCAAACTTACTAAAATAATTGTATCCTTGTATCTGTCTGATTTTAAGTATTTTATTTGGTATTGGATAATTAAATGTTTCTGTTTTTGCATTTAGATTTCTATAATCAATAACCATCCTACTTTTTCCTCTTTTTATTTCACTATGCTTGTTCACAATAAATGCCGGGCTACTATGTTTGCTATCACTTTTTTGTATATATCCTTCCTTTAATAATTCATCAACGTGTAGTTTAAATTCTCCAATATCATCATGGTTGTATCTTAATGGTTTTTGTGTAATTATACTATCGTTATTTATTAAATTTATTTTTACTATTGTTTTATGTTTTTCCCATCCTTTTAATGGGTTTTCACTGTATAGTTTTTCTAGTTTTTCTTTTATACTAGTTTCTCTATCTATACCATAGATAATTAGTTCTAACCTTTTTTCTTCTATTACTCTATTTTTCATTTTCTGTGTAATTTTTTCACTTCCCTTAATCCATTCATCCTGAATTCTTTCTTTATTTTTAACTATTTGTGCGCCTACTTTATGTTTACATGGTGTTGTTAAGTACCAGTAGTTTTTTGTTAATTGATGTGGATAATATTCATCTAAAAAAGGTATTCCTAATATAATATCTTTTCCTTGTAAATCATATTGATATATTTTCTTGATTTGTATTATTTTATCCCATATTTGTACTTCTATATTTTGTGCAAAATAGCTTATTAAACTGGCTTCTCTATTAAATCCATGTACTACAATATCTGTAGTCAATTTTTTCCATGCTTCTTTTGGTAAACAATTTTCTTTACATATGTTTATTTCTGCTCCCGTATCTATCATTGGTGTATAATATCTGTTATAATACCCTGGGTAAATTATCTTCATTAATATGTGTATTTTCATTTATATTTTTCTCTTAATATACATGTTTCTTCAAATTCTCTTGGTATTGTCAATTTTTCATTTCTATATGTTATATTGATTTTATGATGTTCTATGTTATATGGCTTTACTATTTCTAACCAGTATGTTCCTAATATTACATCTTTTTCATGATCACGTCTTTCCTTTTGTATTTCAAATTTTATTTTCATATCTCTATTTGCTATATTAACTATTTTTAGACATTTTCCTAAACTTCTATAACTCTTTCCTTGCATATCTAAGTATGATTGATTACTTTCTATAACTATATCTCCTTGTGTTATTAAATCCGGTGTTATATAGTTATTTCCTGCTCCAGTGTCTATTAGTATAGGTATTATTTTTTCATTTATTTTTCCTAATATTCTAAATTGTGATATCCTCCTTTCTATTTGAAAATCTTGTATAATGGGTAATTTATTTCGGTTGTTTATTCTATTTTGTATGATAGTTAACTGGTTATCCTGTACTTCTTTTATTGTATTATCTTCTTCGTTAATTATTTTTACAATTTCTTGAAAAGGGCTTTCTATCTTTATGTTATCTATTTTTGATTTTCCCTTCATCTTGTGTTTGGTTGTTAATACATATAAATTTTTGGCTCTGATTGTGCATATTTTACTTCCTTGTTCTAATTTGATTCCTCCTATTTTCCAATACAATACAAATGATTTTTCTAGATTTTTATCTGTTAATGCTATTGAGTAATTTCCATTAACTATAAATTTAAATTTTTGATAACATAAATTTCCTCTTACTGATGCTATCACACTTTTTTCTATAGGTTCTATTATTCTATCATCTGCTACATATAGTTCAACGGGCGTATCTATTCCTTCTCTAAAACATGCTTTTATTAATATTTCTGTAGCTCCAAAAAATATGTATTTAAGGGGTATTTTACTTTTTATTTTTGATGTTTCTTCGTTAATTATTCCTTTCGTAACTAAGGGTATTTTAGCTTTTCCTTCTGTATACATGCAATCTATTATATGTTCTCTTTGGCTAACTACATAATATTCCTCTCTTTGTACCTTTAACATTTGACTAATTAGTGGTAATTTAAATACTTTTTCTATTTTTAATTCTAAGTCAATTTCTTTTATTTTATTAAAGATAGTTTGGTCAAATATATATCTTTGTTGACTAGATTCTTCATTTTCTATATGGTCTTTACTTATGATTTCTTGTATATCTTGTTCACTCATTGTCACTTTCTTCTGAGCTACTATCTATTTCATTATCTGTTAGTTCATTATCAGTTAATTCATATATTGTATCTTCATCACTTAATTCATATTCTAAGTAATTTATGTCTATTAACATTAATTCATTAAATTCTAATATCATATCGTTAACTTCTTTCTTTTTAGGTAATTTACAATCTTTTGCCATATGTCCTAATTTTCCACAATTATAACACTTACAATATGCGGGATTTTTGGTATATGGTTTATTTTTTGGTTTGGTTAATTTTTCTTTTCTCACAAAATATCTTTTTCTTGGTTTTTTATACTTGAATTTTATTCTTTTAGGTTTATATTTTTTATATATTTTTCTTTTCCATCTTGATATCCTTTTCCTCTTTTTGGGATATTCTTTACTACATCCAAATTTAGGTGGTCTTATCTGGTTACAACATTTTAGATTTTTCCTAATGGTTTTTTCTATCTTTTGTGCTTGTATTGATTGTTCACATATTTCAGCATACCAATTTCTTAAAAAGTCCTTTCTAGCTCCTAGTGTATCATTTCTAGGTGTTTCGTTCCATTCTTTATTTATCTTAGATCCAAATGGTTCTGGTAGTTTATTAAAGAATAATTTTCTCACTTCTTCTGCTTCTTTTATCGTATATCCTCCTTTATAGTAATATTCATCAAAACTACATATATAATTTTCTAAATAACACATATCACAAATAACTAAATTATTAATTCCTGTTCTATATTTCTGGGCTTCTTTATTTCTTTGTGCTATTTCCGTATCTGCATTGCTAAACTCTGTTCTGATAGCTATTTCATATTTTTCTAATATATCTAAATTTGTTCCATCAGGTTGTCTTAATTGTTTCTTTATTTCTTCCGGTAATGCTAAAAACCATAGTTTCACATTTCCAATAAATGTTCTTTCTATGTATCCTGGAGTGTTAGTCGTACTTATTTTATTATCGATTAGTTGTTTTGTTATATATGCTATCCATTTTTGTATATCTTCTGTTACGTCTTTTGGACAATCTAAGTTCAGAAAGTCTGGATAAGTATTATTTTTTGGGATAAATTTTTCTTCTTTTCGTGCTTTCCAATAAGCTTCTTGTCTTCGGTCATTTCCTAAATCATTATATCTTTCATAGCCATAAAATGGATTTTTATATTGTTCTTTTCTGTTTGATGTGCTAGGTGTATCTATATTGGGTTTTTCTTCTTCCATATTAATTTCTATATCTGATTCACTAATTTCATTTATTTGTATCTTTCTTGTTTTTTCTATTAAATTAGTATATGTTTCACTTTCTAGGTTATTTTCTTCAGTTAATTGTTCAGAATCTTTTTCTGTTATATTTTCTATATTTATCATATTAATTTCTCTGTCAGATATTTTTAATTTATCAGTTATGTTTGTTTCTTCTAACCAATCTTCAACTTTTTTATCTATTTTATTTAATTCAGTTTCTATTATTTTTTGTTTATTTAATTCTACTTCTCTTGTTATATTATCTAATTCTATTTTTCTTGCTAGTACTTTTTTTTCATACTGCTCTATTTTTTCTCTTTCTATTTGTAGTTCTAACTTCTTTATTTCTAGTTCTTGTTTTCTTTTTTCAAAATCCACTGGTTCTTCTTTTGTAATAATTTCTTCTGATGTTATTCCTAATTGTTTATCTATTCGTTCATTTTCTATTTTTACTCTATGTCTTGCTTCTAATTCAGATTCTAAATTTAAGGGCATATTTTCTTTTGGTTTTATTAGGTACATTTTTTCTCCTATTTGATAAAATTTTCTATTCCAGTCAGTATCATGAAAATAACATTTTATATAATCATTTTTTACTTCTTTACTTTTTAATATTTTTTCTGTTTTATTCATTATTAAATCCTCCTGTAGTTGCTTTAGCTAATGTGTCTAAATACTGTTTTTTCCATTCTATTTTACTTAACTTCTTTGTAACCTCAGTGATTTCTATAACTTCTCTTGGGGTTTCTTGCATAAGTATCTCAATTATCTTTCTTATATCTAGTAATATTTCTTCGGTTTTATTATATTTTTCTAATATGTAATCTTGTTTGATTATAATTGACTTTATATCTTTTATGTCTTGTGAAATTTCATCTAAAGTAACCATCTTAATCTTCTATGACTCCTAATACTTTTTTAAATTTTTCTAAAGTTTTTTCTATAGATTTTATCTTTCGGTTTATTTCTGATATTTTCTTAACTAAGTTATTTAATGTTAAGTTAGTCCAATTTAATTGTTTATGTTCTTGGAATCCTGAATATCCTGCTAATATAAACGGTATAAATTCTCCAAAATTTATGTTCTCATTAGGCCATTCTTTATAGCTCTTTGGTGGTAAATCTTCTTTCTCTAGATTAAATTTTTGTAACTCTGTATTTTCTTCAGATAGCTCTGATACCAAATTGGGGTTTGCGGAACTGCTCATCTAAATTATTTAATTAGGTCTTATTTTTATATTTTAATTAAGTCTGATTTTTTCATTTAAATAGGTTAGTTTAAAATTTTTAAATAAAGTGTTTGGGTTCATAGCTATATACCCATAACATTGTACTAAATCTTCGTGTCCGTATAATCCACATTGTATCTCTATTATAAATTCTTCTATATTCATCCTAATGACTTTTTCAAAATTATAATTTTCATTATATTTTATATTATTTAAAGATTGTTTTATACGTGAGAGTATATTAATTTTATTCTCTATATGATTATTTGGTTCATTATTATCTCTATATATTTGAGCAAGATTATTTGTTATAGTTGTATTAAATAATTCTATTACTCCAACTTTATCTGTATAATCTATTTTATCTAATATGTTAAATAACTTTTTTGTATTACTTATCATAAATTGAGGTTATTGGGGTTTGCGGAACTGCTCATCTAAATTATTTAATTAGGTCTTATTTTTATATTTTAATTAAGTCTGATTTTTTCATTTAAATAGGTTAGTTTAAAATTTTTAAATAAAGTGTTTGGGTTCATAGCTATATACCCATAACATTGTACTAAATCTTCGTGTCCGTATAATCCACATTGTATCTCTATTATAAATTCTTCTATATTCATCCTAATGACTTTTTCAAAATTATAATTTTCATTATATTTTATATTATTTAAAGATTGTTTTATACGTGAGAGTATATTAATTTTATTCTCTATATGATTATTTGGTTCATTATTATCTCTATATATTTGAGCAAGATTATTTGTTATAGTTGTATTAAATAATTCTATTACTCCAACTTTATCTGTATAATCTATTTTATCTAATATGTTAAATAACTTTTTTGTATTACTTATCATAAATTGAGGTTTTGTATAACTCATTCAATTATTTTAGCATTTAAATAGTTTAATTTAAAATTTTTAGCTATGACATTATTATTCCTAGCTAAATGACTATACATATTTATTAAATCTTCTGGCTCGTATGCTTTTTCCTGTAATTCTATTACAAAGTCTACTATATCTAGTCTTACTATTGAATTAGAACTATGAATTTTATCGATATCCATTTCATCTAAAGATAATTTGATATATGTTAATATGTTTATTTTATTATCAACTTCTTCTTTTAGCTCATTTAACTGTGGTCTTCCTTTAACTAGGCGTTGTATTCTATTATATTCTGTGTTATATATTTCTGTTATCTTTCTTTCTAAAGCTAGGCTCATTTTACCTACTACTGCATGTTTATCTGTAAAATCTAACTGGTTTAAATGAAAACATATACTATCTTCAGCAGTCATCATAACAATTTGATTCATATAACAAATCATAAATATCTTCTTTAATTTCATGATTATCTTCATTTTTACTTTGAATAATAAAACAACATAGATATGTTTTAAAAGTATGCCAATTCATCATGTTATTTAAAATAATTTCCTTCCTACTTAGTCTTATTATAATTGTCATCTATTCATGTCAGAAAATTAAAATTTTCTCAGTCACTAACATTTCAGACAAACTAAATTCCTTCAAGAATTTATCCTTTCATACCCATTCACAGCCTTCAACGCTCTCCTGGCAATACGGCTTAAATTGGGTCCTTTTAAGGTTTCATTCTTTTATGAATTTATGTCCTTTTGTTAGTCGTCAAATTATTATTTTACATGACTTTAGACAATTATAATCTTACTAAGTATTCAGGAAATAAATTAAATTAGCTCATAAATTTAAGAAAGCATACCTCATCTTTAGCTGTTTGCTCCATAATGTAATTAATATCTTTTATTATATCTCAACGTAATTGTTTTTACAGAGGAAACAAGGTTTTTAGAAGAAAAGTGGAGATGCTTCAGGCTTGATGCCTCTTATCTCCGTTTGGCTTCTTATTTATAGACAAAGGAATGACTAAAAAATGACCTTTACTATTTTATTAATAGTATTTGCCTTTTACTGTTTGCACAGTATTTGGCCTTTCCTATTAATAAATAGTAATTGACTCTATCAACAATACCACTATGACTTTTTACAAAAGTAAGTAAAAATATTCTATTCTTTAATGATTTTACATTTTTGTCGTATCTTTGAATTTTATCTCTTCATGCTTTTTCTTATCTTCACATGTTGCTGTCGGCTGCACTTATCTCTTCAATTATTTCCCTGAAAATATCCATGTCTGGTATTTGATTATTATCTCCTCCGCATTTACTGCAAAAGTGTTCTGGATAACTCCGTCCAATAACTTTGCAATACATGTCCAATCTCTTTTCAGAAATAAATGATTTTTTAATACTCCTTGTGAGGGGTAATTCTTCTGGCTTAAGAAATGTCATTATCCATTTCCTAATATCTTCCATGTCATCTTCTTTGATATCTCTAGCATTGGAGTAAATCATAACTTGCTCACGATCATAATATTTCCATATAGCATTGGGCTTAGTATAATTGTTGACTAGTTCTTTGAGTATCTGGTCAATTTGAATAACTCTTTTGGTAGCCATAAAATCTGGAATTTCTGATTTAACTATCTCCTTTTGAGGTGAAATATCTCTTGGGATAATCATATCTCTAGTCATACCAATTTTAACAACTGATATAACTGGTTTAATATGATCATAAAGTATCTCCGCTGGTGCTTGGTAGAATCTTACAAAAAATAAAGTTCCTTTGGTTATCTTGATATAGGTATTTACTGCTCTGTGTATATCTGGTAGTAACTCTAATTCCTTACCATCTTCGGTATAAACTACTGATAATAGCCCATAATCATAACAGGTTTTAATTATCTGAGGATTTGTCTTGGGCAATGCAATTAACTTGTTGTAGTCTTTATTTTTCTGAGTAATATATCCTTGGTGGTTTTCTATCATTCTAGGGTTGTCTTGGATTGGTTTAGTATTTAGGAAAGTGATAACTGTCTGTAAATTTCTAATATATTCTCTGGTTATATGGTTGTATGCCTTTTTGTCTGAATTGAGGCTCTCTGAATAGCTGGTTAATTGGGGTGGTACAAATAATGGTTGTTTGACTAATTTCGGATTTTTAAATGGTTTTTCAAAAACTGAATTTAGATTTTGGTTAACTGGTTTTTTAGCTTTAGCTCCAGTTTTATCTTCTGAAGTACCTGCACCAATAGCAACTTTGTTATCTTTGGGATTTTGGTCAGGAGTGATCCCAATAACACATGTAGTTTGAGTTTTTAGGAGTTTCTCATCGTCTCCTTTTAGCTCTGCCTTTATCGTCGGCGTAGACGGTAGCTCTGCCTTGTTATGGACTTGGCTCTTGTCCTTTTCTAATATGGAAATTCTTATTTCCATCTTAGATATCTTATCCTCCATCTTTTGTAAGATTTCGGATTGAATTTGTAACTGGTCCAGTATCTTTCCTAGGAATACATCCTGGATAATTCCTTTCTCAATAACTTTTTCTTGATAAGAAATCTGCATAACAATTTTTGTTAGTAGAAATAACTTCTATATTAAATGAGTATGATTTTATTTTAATTACTAATCTTCTTATTTCTTTTGTTGTAACTGAGTTTTCTAAATTTGTTGTTAACCACCATTTTACTTGTGTATTATCTGTCCTAAGTGTGAATTTGCTATAAACAATATATGGTTCAAAATGGTGTAGACACTTGAATACTGATAATAATTCTTTTCTATTTATTTCCCATTTTTGTTCGTTGATTTTATAACATCCCGAATAATATCTACAATGGTGTTCTATATTTTCATTATTATATTTATATTTTAATAATCCTCCATAACTTATGTTACTGGCATCTGTTTCTACTATGTATACGAACTCCTTACTTTCATCTGGAAATTCCAACTTTGGTAATTTAAAACATTTTTCTTTTATCTTTTTAATTTGTTTTTTATCTTCTTCATCAAATCTATATTCTATATCTTTCTTTAATTTTTTCTGAAGTGGTTTTAATTCTTTTGCTAAATTAGGTATATATTCTCTAACTTGATTTACTAGTCCTAAAAAAGATTGCAATTTCTTTTTTGTGTCTAGTAATTCATCTGAGTTGGCTATTTTTGTAACTATATGATTTTGCATTTTTATTCCATTTTTATCTATTTCTATTCCTAAGAATTCTATTTGCCTTTTTAATATTTCCGCTTTTCTTTTACTTAGGCTTATTCCTGCTTCTTCTATTATGTTTGCAAATTTTGCAAGTAACTCAATATGTTCTTCTTTATCTTTGCTATATAATAGTATGTCATCAATATATACAACACAATTTTCTAATTTTTCAAAGTAACTATCCATAAAGCTTTGAAATCTTCCTGGGGCATTTTTATATCCAAATGGTAATACATTCCATTCATAAAATCCTTGTGGTACTGTGAATGCTGTTAATTTTTTAGATTCTTCTTCTAACTTAATGTGGTAGAATCCTGATTTACAGTCAAACTTACTAAAATAATTGTATCCTTGTATCTGTCTGATTTTAAGTATTTTATTTGGTATTGGATAATTAAATGTTTCTGTTTTTGCATTTAGATTTCTATAATCAATAACCATCCTACTTTTTCCTCTTTTTATTTCACTATGCTTGTTCACAATAAATGCCGGGCTACTATGTTTGCTATCACTTTTTTGTATATATCCTTCCTTTAATAATTCATCAACGTGTAGTTTAAATTCTCCAATATCATCATGGTTGTATCTTAATGGTTTTTGTGTAATTATACTATCGTTATTTATTAAATTTATTTTTACTATTGTTTTATGTTTTTCCCATCCTTTTAATGGGTTTTCACTGTATAGTTTTTCTAGTTTTTCTTTTATACTAGTTTCTCTATCTATACCATAGATAATTAGTTCTAACCTTTTTTCTTCTATTACTCTATTTTTCATTTTCTGTGTAATTTTTTCACTTCCCTTAATCCATTCATCCTGAATTCTTTCTTTATTTTTAACTATTTGTGCGCCTACTTTATGTTTACATGGTGTTGTTAAGTACCAGTAGTTTTTTGTTAATTGATGTGGATAATATTCATCTAAAAAAGGTATTCCTAATATAATATCTTTTCCTTGTAAATCATATTGATATATTTTCTTGATTTGTATTATTTTATCCCATATTTGTACTTCTATATTTTGTGCAAAATAGCTTATTAAACTGGCTTCTCTATTAAATCCATGTACTACAATATCTGTAGTCAATTTTTTCCATGCTTCTTTTGGTAAACAATTTTCTTTACATATGTTTATTTCTGCTCCCGTATCTATCATTGGTGTATAATATCTGTTATAATACCCTGGGTAAATTATCTTCATTAATATGTGTATTTTCATTTATATTTTTCTCTTAATATACATGTTTCTTCAAATTCTCTTGGTATTGTCAATTTTTCATTTCTATATGTTATATTGATTTTATGATGTTCTATGTTATATGGCTTTACTATTTCTAACCAGTATGTTCCTAATATTACATCTTTTTCATGATCACGTCTTTCCTTTTGTATTTCAAATTTTATTTCCATATCTCTATTTGCTATATTAACTATTTTTAGACATTTTCCTAAACTTCTATAACTCTTTCCTTGCATATCTAAGTATGATTGATTACTTTCTATAACTATATCTCCTTGTGTTATTAAATCCGGTGTTATATAGTTATTTCCTGCTCCAGTGTCTATTAGTATAGGTATTATTTTTTCATTTATTTTTCCTAATATTCTAAATTGTGATATCCTCCTTTCTATTTGAAAATCTTGTATAATGGGTAATTTATTTCGGTTGTTTATTCTATTTTGTATGATAGTTAACTGGTTATCCTGTACTTCTTTTATTGTATTATCTTCTTCGTTAATTATTTTTACAATTTCTTGAAAAGGGCTTTCTATCTTTATGTTATCTATTTTTGATTTTCCCTTCATCTTGTGTTTGGTTGTTAATACATATAAATTTTTGGCTCTGATTGTGCATATTTTACTTCCTTGTTCTAATTTGATTCCTCCTATTTTCCAATACAATACAAATGATTTTTCTAGATTTTTATCTGTTAATGCTATTGAGTAATTTCCATTAACTATAAATTTAAATTTTTGATAACATAAATTTCCTCTTACTGATGCTATCACACTTTTTTCTATAGGTTCTATTATTCTATCATCTGCTACATATAGTTCAACGGGCGTATCTATTCCTTCTCTAAAACATGCTTTTATTAATATTTCTGTAGCTCCAAAAAATATGTATTTAAGGGGTATTTTACTTTTTATTTTTGATGTTTCTTCGTTAATTATTCCTTTCGTAACTAAGGGTATTTTAGCTTTTCCTTCTGTATACATGCAATCTATTATATGTTCTCTTTGGCTAACTACATAATATTCCTCTCTTTGTACCTTTAACATTTGACTAATTAGTGGTAATTTAAATACTTTTTCTATTTTTAATTCTAAGTCAATTTCTTTTATTTTATTAAAGATAGTTTGGTCAAATATATATCTTTGTTGACTAGATTCTTCATTTTCTATATGGTCTTTACTTATGATTTCTTGTATATCTTGTTCACTCATTGTCACTTTCTTCTGAGCTACTATCTATTTCATTATCTGTTAGTTCATTATCAGTTAATTCATATATTGTATCTTCATCACTTAATTCATATTCTAAGTAATTTATGTCTATTAACATTAATTCATTAAATTCTAATATCATATCGTTAACTTCTTTCTTTTTAGGTAATTTACAATCTTTTGCCATATGTCCTAATTTTCCACAATTATAACACTTACAATATGCGGGATTTTTGGTATATGGTTTATTTTTTGGTTTGTTTAATTTTTCTTTTCTCACAAAATATCTTTTTCTTGGTTTTTTATACTTGAATTTTATTCTTTTAGGTTTATATTTTTTATATATTTTTCTTTTCCATCTTGATATCCTTTTCCTCTTTTTGGGATATTCTTTACTACATCCAAATTTAGGTGGTCTTATCTGGTTACAACATTTTAGATTTTTCCTAATGGTTTTTTCTATCTTTTGTGCTTGTATTGATTGTTCACATATTTCAGCATACCAATTTCTTAAAAAGTCCTTTCTAGCTCCTAGTGTATCATTTCTAGGTGTTTCGTTCCATTCTTTATTTATCTTAGATCCAAATGGTTCTGGTAGTTTATTAAAGAATAATTTTCTCACTTCTTCTGCTTCTTTTATCGTATATCCTCCTTTATAGTAATATTCATCAAAACTACATATATAATTTTCTAAATAACACATATCACAAATAACTAAATTATTAATTCCTGTTCTATATTTCTGGGCTTCTTTATTTCTTTGTGCTATTTCCGTATCTGCATTGCTAAACTCTGTTCTGATAGCTATTTCATATTTTTCTAATATATCTAAATTTGTTCCATCAGGTTGTCTTAATTGTTTCTTTATTTCTTCCGGTAATGCTAAAAACCATAGTTTCACATTTCCAATAAATGTTCTTTCTATGTATCCTGGAGTGTTAGTCGTACTTATTTTATTATCGATTAGTTGTTTTGTTATATATGCTATCCATTTTTGTATATCTTCTGTTACGTCTTTTGGACAATCTAAGTTCAGAAAGTCTGGATAAGTATTATTTTTTGGGATAAATTTTTCTTCTTTTCGTGCTTTCCAATAAGCTTCTTGTCTTCGGTCATTTCCTAAATCATTATATCTTTCATAGCCATAAAATGGATTTTTATATTGTTCTTTTCTGTTTGATGTGCTAGGTGTATCTATATTGGGTTTTTCTTCTTCCATATTAATTTCTATATCTGATTCACTAATTTCATTTATTTGTATCTTTCTTGTTTTTTCTATTAAATTAGTATATGTTTCACTTTCTAGGTTATTTTCTTCAGTTAATTGTTCAGAATCTTTTTCTGTTATATTTTCTATATTTATCATATTAATTTCTCTGTCAGATATTTTTAATTTATCAGTTATGTTTGTTTCTTCTAACCAATCTTCAACTTTTTTATCTATTTTATTTAATTCAGTTTCTATTATTTTTTGTTTATTTAATTCTACTTCTCTTGTTATATTATCTAATTCTATTTTTCTTGCTAGTACTTTTTTTTCATACTGCTCTATTTTTTCTCTTTCTATTTGTAGTTCTAACTTCTTTATTTCTAGTTCTTGTTTTCTTTTTTCAAAATCCACTGGTTCTTCTTTTGTAATAATTTCTTCTGATGTTATTCCTAATTGTTTATCTATTCGTTCATTTTCTATTTTTACTCTATGTCTTGCTTCTAATTCAGATTCTAAATTTAAGGGCATATTTTCTTTTGGTTTTATTAGGTACATTTTTTCTCCTATTTGATAAAATTTTCTATTCCAGTCAGTATCATGAAAATAACATTTTATATAATCATTTTTTACTTCTTTACTTTTTAATATTTTTTCTGTTTTATTCATTATTAAATCCTCCTGTAGTTGCTTTAGCTAATGTGTCTAAATACTGTTTTTTCCATTCTATATTACTAAAAAATGACCTTTAGAAAGAAAGATAACAGAAATATATAACACAGAATATAATGGAATACAACGCCTAGTTAAAGGAAGACCACAGTTAAATGAGCTAAAAGAAGAAGTTGATAATAAAATAAACATATTAACATATATCAAATTATCTTTAGATGAAATGGATATCGATAAAATTCATAGTTCTAATTCAATAGTAAGACTAGATATAGTAGACTTTGTAATAGAATTACAGGAAAAAGCATACGAGCCAGAAGATTTAATAAATATGTATAGTCATTTAGCTAGGAATAATAATGTCATAGCTAAAAATTTTAAATTAAACTATTTAAATGCTAAAATAATTGAATGAGTTATACAAAACCTCAATTTATGATAAGTAATACAAAAAAGTTATTTAACATATTAGATAAAATAGATTATACAGATAAAGTTGGAGTAATAGAATTATTTAATACAACTATAACAAATAATCTTGCTCAAATATATAGAGATAATAATGAACCAAATAATCATATAGAGAATAAAATTAATATACTCTCACGTATAAAACAATCTTTAAATAATATAAAATATAATGAAAATTATAATTTTGAAAAAGTCATTAGGATGAATATAGAAGAATTTATAATAGAGATACAATGTGGATTATATGGACACGAAGATTTAGTACAATGTTATGGGTATATAGCTATGAACCCAAACACTTTATTTAAAAATTTTAAACTAACCTATTTAAATGAAAAAATCAGACTTAATTAAAATATAAAAATAAGACCTAATTAAATAATTTAGATGAGCAGTTCCGCAAACCCCAATTTGGTATCAGAGCTATCTGAAGAAAATACAGAGTTACAAAAATTTAATCTAGAGAAAGAAGATTTACCACCAAAGAGCTATAAAGAATGGCCTAATGAGAACATAAATTTTGGAGAATTTATACCGTTTATATTAGCAGGATATTCAGGATTCCAAGAACATAAACAATTAAATTGGACTAACTTAACATTAAATAACTTAGTTAAGAAAATATCAGAAATAAACCGAAAGATAAAATCTATAGAAAAAACTTTAGAAAAATTTAAAAAAGTATTAGGAGTCATAGAAGATTAAGATGGTTACTTTAGATGAAATTTCACAAGACATAAAAGATATAAAGTCAATTATAATCAAACAAGATTACATATTAGAAAAATATAATAAAACCGAAGAAATATTACTAGATATAAGAAAGATAATTGAGATACTTATGCAAGAAACCCCAAGAGAAGTTATAGAAATCACTGAGGTTACAAAGAAGTTAAGTAAAATAGAATGGAAAAAACAGTATTTAGACACATTAGCTAAAGCAACTACAGGAGGATTTAATAATGAATAAAACAGAAAAAATATTAAAAAGTAAAGAAGTAAAAAATGATTATATAAAATGTTATTTTCATGATACTGACTGGAATAGAAAATTTTATCAAATAGGAGAAAAAATGTACCTAATAAAACCAAAAGAAAATATGCCCTTAAATTTAGAATCTGAATTAGAAGCAAGACATAGAGTAAAAATAGAAAATGAACGAATAGATAAACAATTAGGAATAACATCAGAAGAAATTATTACAAAAGAAGAACCAGTGGATTTTGAAAAAAGAAAACAAGAACTAGAAATAAAGAAGTTAGAACTACAAATAGAAAGAGAAAAAATAGAGCAGTATGAAAAAAAAGTACTAGCAAGAAAAATAGAATTAGATAATATAACAAGAGAAGTAGAATTAAATAAACAAAAAATAATAGAAACTGAATTAAATAAAATAGATAAAAAAGTTGAAGATTGGTTAGAAGAAACAAACATAACTGATAAATTAAAAATATCTGACAGAGAAATTAATATGATAAATATAGAAAATATAACAGAAAAAGATTCTGAACAATTAACTGAAGAAAATAACCTAGAAAGTGAAACATATACTAATTTAATAGAAAAAACAAGAAAGATACAAATAAATGAAATTAGTGAATCAGATATAGAAATTAATATGGAAGAAGAAAAACCCAATATAGATACACCTAGCACATCAAACAGAAAAGAACAATATAAAAATCCATTTTATGGCTATGAAAGATATAATGATTTAGGAAATGACCGAAGACAAGAAGCTTATTGGAAAGCACGAAAAGAAGAAAAATTTATCCCAAAAAATAATACTTATCCAGACTTTCTGAACTTAGATTGTCCAAAAGACGTAACAGAAGATATACAAAAATGGATAGCATATATAACAAAACAACTAATCGATAATAAAATAAGTACGACTAACACTCCAGGATACATAGAAAGAACATTTATTGGAAATGTGAAACTATGGTTTTTAGCATTACCGGAAGAAATAAAGAAACAATTAAGACAACCTGATGGAACAAATTTAGATATATTAGAAAAATATGAAATAGCTATCAGAACAGAGTTTAGCAATGCAGATACGGAAATAGCACAAAGAAATAAAGAAGCCCAGAAATATAGAACAGGAATTAATAATTTAGTTATTTGTGATATGTGTTATTTAGAAAATTATATATGTAGTTTTGATGAATATTACTATAAAGGAGGATATACGATAAAAGAAGCAGAAGAAGTGAGAAAATTATTCTTTAATAAACTACCAGAACCATTTGGATCTAAGATAAATAAAGAATGGAACGAAACACCTAGAAATGATACACTAGGAGCTAGAAAGGACTTTTTAAGAAATTGGTATGCTGAAATATGTGAACAATCAATACAAGCACAAAAGATAGAAAAAACCATTAGGAAAAATCTAAAATGTTGTAACCAGATAAGACCACCTAAATTTGGATGTAGTAAAGAATATCCCAAAAAGAGGAAAAGGATATCAAGATGGAAAAGAAAAATATATAAAAAATATAAACCTAAAAGAATAAAATTCAAGTATAAAAAACCAAGAAAAAGATATTTTGTGAGAAAAGAAAAATTAACCAAACCAAAAAATAAACCATATACCAAAAATCCCGCATATTGTAAGTGTTATAATTGTGGAAAATTAGGACATATGGCAAAAGATTGTAAATTACCTAAAAAGAAAGAAGTTAACGATATGATATTAGAATTTAATGAATTAATGTTAATAGACATAAATTACTTAGAATATGAATTAAGTGATGAAGATACAATATATGAATTAACTGATAATGAACTAACAGATAATGAAATAGATAGTAGCTCAGAAGAAAGTGACAATGAGTGAACAAGATATACAAGAAATCATAAGTAAAGACCATATAGAAAATGAAGAATCTAGTCAACAAAGATATATATTTGACCAAACTATCTTTAATAAAATAAAAGAAATTGACTTAGAATTAAAAATAGAAAAAGTATTTAAATTACCACTAATTAGTCAAATGTTAAAGGTACAAAGAGAGGAATATTATGTAGTTAGCCAAAGAGAACATATAATAGATTGCATGTATACAGAAGGAAAAGCTAAAATACCCTTAGTTACGAAAGGAATAATTAACGAAGAAACATCAAAAATAAAAAGTAAAATACCCCTTAAATACATATTTTTTGGAGCTACAGAAATATTAATAAAAGCATGTTTTAGAGAAGGAATAGATACGCCCGTTGAACTATATGTAGCAGATGATAGAATAATAGAACCTATAGAAAAAAGTGTGATAGCATCAGTAAGAGGAAATTTATGTTATCAAAAATTTAAATTTATAGTTAATGGAAATTACTCAATAGCATTAACAGATAAAAATCTAGAAAAATCATTTGTATTGTATTGGAAAATAGGAGGAATCAAATTAGAACAAGGAAGTAAAATATGCACAATCAGAGCCAAAAATTTATATGTATTAACAACCAAACACAAGATGAAGGGAAAATCAAAAATAGATAACATAAAGATAGAAAGCCCTTTTCAAGAAATTGTAAAAATAATTAACGAAGAAGATAATACAATAAAAGAAGTACAGGATAACCAGTTAACTATCATACAAAATAGAATAAACAACCGAAATAAATTACCCATTATACAAGATTTTCAAATAGAAAGGAGGATATCACAATTTAGAATATTAGGAAAAATAAATGAAAAAATAATACCTATACTAATAGACACTGGAGCAGGAAATAACTATATAACACCGGATTTAATAACACAAGGAGATATAGTTATAGAAAGTAATCAATCATACTTAGATATGCAAGGAAAGAGTTATAGAAGTTTAGGAAAATGTCTAAAAATAGTTAATATAGCAAATAGAGATATGGAAATAAAATTTGAAATACAAAAGGAAAGACGTGATCATGAAAAAGATGTAATATTAGGAACATACTGGTTAGAAATAGTAAAGCCATATAACATAGAACATCATAAAATCAATATAACATATAGAAATGAAAAATTGACAATACCAAGAGAATTTGAAGAAACATGTATATTAAGAGAAAAATATAAATGAAAATACACATATTAATGAAGATAATTTACCCAGGGTATTATAACAGATATTATACACCAATGATAGATACGGGAGCAGAAATAAACATATGTAAAGAAAATTGTTTACCAAAAGAAGCATGGAAAAAATTGACTACAGATATTGTAGTACATGGATTTAATAGAGAAGCCAGTTTAATAAGCTATTTTGCACAAAATATAGAAGTACAAATATGGGATAAAATAATACAAATCAAGAAAATATATCAATATGATTTACAAGGAAAAGATATTATATTAGGAATACCTTTTTTAGATGAATATTATCCACATCAATTAACAAAAAACTACTGGTACTTAACAACACCATGTAAACATAAAGTAGGCGCACAAATAGTTAAAAATAAAGAAAGAATTCAGGATGAATGGATTAAGGGAAGTGAAAAAATTACACAGAAAATGAAAAATAGAGTAATAGAAGAAAAAAGGTTAGAACTAATTATCTATGGTATAGATAGAGAAACTAGTATAAAAGAAAAACTAGAAAAACTATACAGTGAAAACCCATTAAAAGGATGGGAAAAACATAAAACAATAGTAAAAATAAATTTAATAAATAACGATAGTATAATTACACAAAAACCATTAAGATACAACCATGATGATATTGGAGAATTTAAACTACACGTTGATGAATTATTAAAGGAAGGATATATACAAAAAAGTGATAGCAAACATAGTAGCCCGGCATTTATTGTGAACAAGCATAGTGAAATAAAAAGAGGAAAAAGTAGGATGGTTATTGATTATAGAAATCTAAATGCAAAAACAGAAACATTTAATTATCCAATACCAAATAAAATACTTAAAATCAGACAGATACAAGGATACAATTATTTTAGTAAGTTTGACTGTAAATCAGGATTCTACCACATTAAGTTAGAAGAAGAATCTAAAAAATTAACAGCATTCACAGTACCACAAGGATTTTATGAATGGAATGTATTACCATTTGGATATAAAAATGCCCCAGGAAGATTTCAAAGCTTTATGGATAGTTACTTTGAAAAATTAGAAAATTGTGTTGTATATATTGATGACATACTATTATATAGCAAAGATAAAGAAGAACATATTGAGTTACTTGCAAAATTTGCAAACATAATAGAAGAAGCAGGAATAAGCCTAAGTAAAAGAAAAGCGGAAATATTAAAAAGGCAAATAGAATTCTTAGGAATAGAAATAGATAAAAATGGAATAAAAATGCAAAATCATATAGTTACAAAAATAGCCAACTCAGATGAATTACTAGACACAAAAAAGAAATTGCAATCTTTTTTAGGACTAGTAAATCAAGTTAGAGAATATATACCTAATTTAGCAAAAGAATTAAAACCACTTCAGAAAAAATTAAAGAAAGATATAGAATATAGATTTGATGAAGAAGATAAAAAACAAATTAAAAAGATAAAAGAAAAATGTTTTAAATTACCAAAGTTGGAATTTCCAGATGAAAGTAAGGAGTTCGTATACATAGTAGAAACAGATGCCAGTAACATAAGTTATGGAGGATTATTAAAATATAAATATAATAATGAAAATATAGAACACCATTGTAGATATTATTCGGGATGTTATAAAATCAACGAACAAAAATGGGAAATAAATAGAAAAGAATTATTATCAGTATTCAAGTGTCTACACCATTTTGAACCATATATTGTTTATAGCAAATTCACACTTAGGACAGATAATACACAAGTAAAATGGTGGTTAACAACAAATTTAGAAAACTCAGTTACAACAAAAGAAATAAGAAGATTAGTAATTAAAATAAAATCATACTCATTTAATATAGAAGTTATTTCTACTAACAAAAATTGTTATGCAGATTTCTTATCAAGAAAAAGTTATTGAGAAAGGAATTATCCAGGATGTATTCCTAGGAAAGATACTGGACCAGTTACAAATTCAATCCGAAATCTTACAAAAGATGGAGGATAAGATATCTAAGATGGAAATAAGAATTTCCATATTAGAAAAGGACAAGAGCCAAGTCCATAACAAGGCAGAGCTACCGTCTACGCCGACGATAAAGGCAGAGCTAAAAGGAGACGATGAGAAACTCCTAAAAACTCAAACTACATGTGTTATTGGGATCACTCCTGACCAAAATCCCAAAGATAACAAAGTTGCTATTGGTGCAGGTACTTCAGAAGATAAAACTGGAGCTAAAGCTAAAAAACCAGTTAACCAAAATCTAAATTCAGTTTTTGAAAAACCATTTAAAAATCCGAAATTAGTCAAACAACCATTATTTGTACCACCCCAATTAACCAGCTATTCAGAGAGCCTCAATTCAGACAAAAAGGCATACAACCATATAACCAGAGAATATATTAGAAATTTACAGACAGTTATCACTTTCCTAAATACTAAACCAATCCAAGACAACCCTAGAATGATAGAAAACCACCAAGGATATATTACTCAGAAAAATAAAGACTACAACAAGTTAATTGCATTGCCCAAGACAAATCCTCAGATAATTAAAACCTGTTATGATTATGGGCTATTATCAGTAGTTTATACCGAAGATGGTAAGGAATTAGAGTTACTACCAGATATACACAGAGCAGTAAATACCTATATCAAGATAACCAAAGGAACTTTATTTTTTGTAAGATTCTACCAAGCACCAGCGGAGATACTTTATGATCATATTAAACCAGTTATATCAGTTGTTAAAATTGGTATGACTAGAGATATGATTATCCCAAGAGATATTTCACCTCAAAAGGAGATAGTTAAATCAGAAATTCCAGATTTTATGGCTACCAAAAGAGTTATTCAAATTGACCAGATACTCAAAGAACTAGTCAACAATTATACTAAGCCCAATGCTATATGGAAATATTATGATCGTGAGCAAGTTATGATTTACTCCAATGCTAGAGATATCAAAGAAGATGACATGGAAGATATTAGGAAATGGATAATGACATTTCTTAAGCCAGAAGAATTACCCCTCACAAGGAGTATTAAAAAATCATTTATTTCTGAAAAGAGATTGGACATGTATTGCAAAGTTATTGGACGGAGTTATCCAGAACACTTTTGCAGTAAATGCGGAGGAGATAATAATCAAATACCAGACATGGATATTTTCAGGGAAATAATTGAAGAGATAAGTGCAGCCGACAGCAACATGTGAAGATAAGAAAAAGCATGAAGAGATAAAATTCAAAGATACGACAAAAATGTAAAATCATTAAAGAATAGAATATTTTTACTTACTTTTGTAAAAAGTCATAGTGGTATTGTTGATAGAGTCAATTACTATTTATTAATAGGAAAGGCCAAATACTGTGCAAACAGTAAAAGGCAAATACTATTAATAAAATAGTAAAGGTCATTTTTTAGTCATTCCTTTGTCTATAAATAAGAAGCCAAACGGAGATAAGAGGCATCAAGCCTGAAGCATCTCCACTTTTCTTCTAAAAACCTTGTTTCCTCTGTAAAAACAATTACGTTGAGATATAATAAAAGATATTAATTACATTATGGAGCAAACAGCTAAAGATGAGGTATGCTTTCTTAAATTTATGAGCTAATTTAATTTATTTCCTGAATACTTAGTAAGATTATAATTGTCTAAAGTCATGTAAAATAATAATTTGACGACTAACAAAAGGACATAAATTCATAAAAGAATGAAACCTTAAAAGGACCCAATTTAAGCCGTATTGCCAGGAGAGCGTTGAAGGCTGTGAATGGGTATGAAAGGATAAATTCTTGAAGGAATTTAGTTTGTCTGAAATGTTAGTGACTGAGAAAATTTTAATTTTCTGACATGAATAGATGACAATTATAATAAGACTAAGTAGGAAGGAAATTATTTTAAATAACATGATGAATTGGCATACTTTTAAAACATATCTATGTTGTTTTATTATTCAAAGTAAAAATGAAGATAATCATGAAATTAAAGAAGATATTTATGATTTGTTATATGAATCAAATTGTTATGATGACTGCTGAAGATAGTATATGTTTTCATTTAAACCAGTTAGATTTTACAGATAAACATGCTACTAGGTAAAATGAGCCTAGCTTTAGAAAGAAAGATAACAGAAATATATAACACAGAATATAATAGAATACAACGCCTAGTTAAAGGAAGACCACAGTTAAATGAGCTAAAAGAAGAAGTTGATAATAAAATAAACATATTAACATATATCAAATTATCTTTAGATGAAATGGATATCGATAAAATTCATAGTTCTAATTCAATAGTAAGACTAGATATAGTAGACTTTGTAATAGAATTACAGGAAAAAGCATACGAGCCAGAAGATTTAATAAATATGTATAGTCATTTAGCTAGGAATAATAATGTCATAGCTAAAAATTTTAAATTAAACTATTTAAATGCTAAAATAATTGAATGAGTTATACAAAACCTCAATTTATGATAAGTAATACAAAAAAGTTATTTAACATATTAGATAAAATAGATTATACAGATAAAGTTGGAGTAATAGAATTATTTAATACAACTATAACAAATAATCTTGCTCAAATATATAGAGATAATAATGAACCAAATAATCATATAGAGAATAAAATTAATATACTCTCACGTATAAAACAATCTTTAAATAATATAAAATATAATGAAAATTATAATTTTGAAAAAGTCATTAGGATGAATATAGAAGAATTTATAATAGAGATACAATGTGGATTATACGGACACGAAGATTTAGTACAATGTTATGGGTATATAGCTATGAACCCAAACACTTTATTTAAAAATTTTAAACTAACCTATTTAAATGAAAAAATCAGACTTAATTAAAATATAAAAATAAGACCTAATTAAATAATTTAGATGAGCAGTTCCGCAAACCCCAATAACCTCAATTTATGATAAGTAATACAAAAAAGTTATTTAACATATTAGATAAAATAGATTATACAGATAAAGTTGGAGTAATAGAATTATTTAATACAACTATAACAAATAATCTTGCTCAAATATATAGAGATAATAATGAACCAAATAATCATATAGAGAATAAAATTAATATACTCTCACGTATAAAACAATCTTTAAATAATATAAAATATAATGAAAATTATAATTTTGAAAAAGTCATTAGGATGAATATAGAAGAATTTATAATAGAGATACAATGTGGATTATACGGACACGAAGATTTAGTACAATGTTATGGGTATATAGCTATGAACCCAAACACTTTATTTAAAAATTTTAAACTAACCTATTTAAATGAAAAAATCAGACTTAATTAAAATATAAAAATAAGACCTAATTAAATAATTTAGATGAGCAGTTCCGCAAACCCCAATTTGGTATCAGAGCTATCTGAAGAAAATACAGAGTTACAAAAATTTAATCTAGAGAAAGAAGATTTACCACCAAAGAGCTATAAAGAATGGCCTAATGAGAACATAAATTTTGGAGAATTTATACCGTTTATATTAGCAGGATATTCAGGATTCCAAGAACATAAACAATTAAATTGGACTAACTTAACATTAAATAACTTAGTTAAGAAAATATCAGAAATAAACCGAAAGATAAAATCTATAGAAAAAACTTTAGAAAAATTTAAAAAAGTATTAGGAGTCATAGAAGATTAAGATGGTTACTTTAGATGAAATTTCACAAGACATAAAAGATATAAAGTCAATTATAATCAAACAAGATTACATATTAGAAAAATATAATAAAACCGAAGAAATATTACTAGATATAAGAAAGATAATTGAGATACTTATGCAAGAAACCCCAAGAGAAGTTATAGAAATCACTGAGGTTACAAAGAAGTTAAGTAAAATAGAATGGAAAAAACAGTATTTAGACACATTAGCTAAAGCAACTACAGGAGGATTTAATAATGAATAAAACAGAAAAAATATTAAAAAGTAAAGAAGTAAAAAATGATTATATAAAATGTTATTTTCATGATACTGACTGGAATAGAAAATTTTATCAAATAGGAGAAAAAATGTACCTAATAAAACCAAAAGAAAATATGCCCTTAAATTTAGAATCTGAATTAGAAGCAAGACATAGAGTAAAAATAGAAAATGAACGAATAGATAAACAATTAGGAATAACATCAGAAGAAATTATTACAAAAGAAGAACCAGTGGATTTTGAAAAAAGAAAACAAGAACTAGAAATAAAGAAGTTAGAACTACAAATAGAAAGAGAAAAAATAGAGCAGTATGAAAAAAAAGTACTAGCAAGAAAAATAGAATTAGATAATATAACAAGAGAAGTAGAATTAAATAAACAAAAAATAATAGAAACTGAATTAAATAAAATAGATAAAAAAGTTGAAGATTGGTTAGAAGAAACAAACATAACTGATAAATTAAAAATATCTGACAGAGAAATTAATATGATAAATATAGAAAATATAACAGAAAAAGATTCTGAACAATTAACTGAAGAAAATAACCTAGAAAGTGAAACATATACTAATTTAATAGAAAAAACAAGAAAGATACAAATAAATGAAATTAGTGAATCAGATATAGAAATTAATATGGAAGAAGAAAAACCCAATATAGATACACCTAGCACATCAAACAGAAAAGAACAATATAAAAATCCATTTTATGGCTATGAAAGATATAATGATTTAGGAAATGACCGAAGACAAGAAGCTTATTGGAAAGCACGAAAAGAAGAAAAATTTATCCCAAAAAATAATACTTATCCAGACTTTCTGAACTTAGATTGTCCAAAAGACGTAACAGAAGATATACAAAAATGGATAGCATATATAACAAAACAACTAATCGATAATAAAATAAGTACGACTAACACTCCAGGATACATAGAAAGAACATTTATTGGAAATGTGAAACTATGGTTTTTAGCATTACCGGAAGAAATAAAGAAACAATTAAGACAACCTGATGGAACAAATTTAGATATATTAGAAAAATATGAAATAGCTATCAGAACAGAGTTTAGCAATGCAGATACGGAAATAGCACAAAGAAATAAAGAAGCCCAGAAATATAGAACAGGAATTAATAATTTAGTTATTTGTGATATGTGTTATTTAGAAAATTATATATGTAGTTTTGATGAATATTACTATAAAGGAGGATATACGATAAAAGAAGCAGAAGAAGTGAGAAAATTATTCTTTAATAAACTACCAGAACCATTTGGATCTAAGATAAATAAAGAATGGAACGAAACACCTAGAAATGATACACTAGGAGCTAGAAAGGACTTTTTAAGAAATTGGTATGCTGAAATATGTGAACAATCAATACAAGCACAAAAGATAGAAAAAACCATTAGGAAAAATCTAAAATGTTGTAACCAGATAAGACCACCTAAATTTGGATGTAGTAAAGAATATCCCAAAAAGAGGAAAAGGATATCAAGATGGAAAAGAAAAATATATAAAAAATATAAACCTAAAAGAATAAAATTCAAGTATAAAAAACCAAGAAAAAGATATTTTGTGAGAAAAGAAAAATTAACCAAACCAAAAAATAAACCATATACCAAAAATCCCGCATATTGTAAGTGTTATAATTGTGGAAAATTAGGACATATGGCAAAAGATTGTAAATTACCTAAAAAGAAAGAAGTTAACGATATGATATTAGAATTTAATGAATTAATGTTAATAGACATAAATTACTTAGAATATGAATTAAGTGATGAAGATACAATATATGAATTAACTGATAATGAACTAACAGATAATGAAATAGATAGTAGCTCAGAAGAAAGTGACAATGAGTGAACAAGATATACAAGAAATCATAAGTAAAGACCATATAGAAAATGAAGAATCTAGTCAACAAAGATATATATTTGACCAAACTATCTTTAATAAAATAAAAGAAATTGACTTAGAATTAAAAATAGAAAAAGTATTTAAATTACCACTAATTAGTCAAATGTTAAAGGTACAAAGAGAGGAATATTATGTAGTTAGCCAAAGAGAACATATAATAGATTGCATGTATACAGAAGGAAAAGCTAAAATACCCTTAGTTACGAAAGGAATAATTAACGAAGAAACATCAAAAATAAAAAGTAAAATACCCCTTAAATACATATTTTTTGGAGCTACAGAAATATTAATAAAAGCATGTTTTAGAGAAGGAATAGATACGCCCGTTGAACTATATGTAGCAGATGATAGAATAATAGAACCTATAGAAAAAAGTGTGATAGCATCAGTAAGAGGAAATTTATGTTATCAAAAATTTAAATTTATAGTTAATGGAAATTACTCAATAGCATTAACAGATAAAAATCTAGAAAAATCATTTGTATTGTATTGGAAAATAGGAGGAATCAAATTAGAACAAGGAAGTAAAATATGCACAATCAGAGCCAAAAATTTATATGTATTAACAACCAAACACAAGATGAAGGGAAAATCAAAAATAGATAACATAAAGATAGAAAGCCCTTTTCAAGAAATTGTAAAAATAATTAACGAAGAAGATAATACAATAAAAGAAGTACAGGATAACCAGTTAACTATCATACAAAATAGAATAAACAACCGAAATAAATTACCCATTATACAAGATTTTCAAATAGAAAGGAGGATATCACAATTTAGAATATTAGGAAAAATAAATGAAAAAATAATACCTATACTAATAGACACTGGAGCAGGAAATAACTATATAACACCGGATTTAATAACACAAGGAGATATAGTTATAGAAAGTAATCAATCATACTTAGATATGCAAGGAAAGAGTTATAGAAGTTTAGGAAAATGTCTAAAAATAGTTAATATAGCAAATAGAGATATGGAAATAAAATTTGAAATACAAAAGGAAAGACGTGATCATGAAAAAGATGTAATATTAGGAACATACTGGTTAGAAATAGTAAAGCCATATAACATAGAACATCATAAAATCAATATAACATATAGAAATGAAAAATTGACAATACCAAGAGAATTTGAAGAAACATGTATATTAAGAGAAAAATATAAATGAAAATACACATATTAATGAAGATAATTTACCCAGGGTATTATAACAGATATTATACACCAATGATAGATACGGGAGCAGAAATAAACATATGTAAAGAAAATTGTTTACCAAAAGAAGCATGGAAAAAATTGACTACAGATATTGTAGTACATGGATTTAATAGAGAAGCCAGTTTAATAAGCTATTTTGCACAAAATATAGAAGTACAAATATGGGATAAAATAATACAAATCAAGAAAATATATCAATATGATTTACAAGGAAAAGATATTATATTAGGAATACCTTTTTTAGATGAATATTATCCACATCAATTAACAAAAAACTACTGGTACTTAACAACACCATGTAAACATAAAGTAGGCGCACAAATAGTTAAAAATAAAGAAAGAATTCAGGATGAATGGATTAAGGGAAGTGAAAAAATTACACAGAAAATGAAAAATAGAGTAATAGAAGAAAAAAGGTTAGAACTAATTATCTATGGTATAGATAGAGAAACTAGTATAAAAGAAAAACTAGAAAAACTATACAGTGAAAACCCATTAAAAGGATGGGAAAAACATAAAACAATAGTAAAAATAAATTTAATAAATAACGATAGTATAATTACACAAAAACCATTAAGATACAACCATGATGATATTGGAGAATTTAAACTACACGTTGATGAATTATTAAAGGAAGGATATATACAAAAAAGTGATAGCAAACATAGTAGCCCGGCATTTATTGTGAACAAGCATAGTGAAATAAAAAGAGGAAAAAGTAGGATGGTTATTGATTATAGAAATCTAAATGCAAAAACAGAAACATTTAATTATCCAATACCAAATAAAATACTTAAAATCAGACAGATACAAGGATACAATTATTTTAGTAAGTTTGACTGTAAATCAGGATTCTACCACATTAAGTTAGAAGAAGAATCTAAAAAATTAACAGCATTCACAGTACCACAAGGATTTTATGAATGGAATGTATTACCATTTGGATATAAAAATGCCCCAGGAAGATTTCAAAGCTTTATGGATAGTTACTTTGAAAAATTAGAAAATTGTGTTGTATATATTGATGACATACTATTATATAGCAAAGATAAAGAAGAACATATTGAGTTACTTGCAAAATTTGCAAACATAATAGAAGAAGCAGGAATAAGCCTAAGTAAAAGAAAAGCGGAAATATTAAAAAGGCAAATAGAATTCTTAGGAATAGAAATAGATAAAAATGGAATAAAAATGCAAAATCATATAGTTACAAAAATAGCCAACTCAGATGAATTACTAGACACAAAAAAGAAATTGCAATCTTTTTTAGGACTAGTAAATCAAGTTAGAGAATATATACCTAATTTAGCAAAAGAATTAAAACCACTTCAGAAAAAATTAAAGAAAGATATAGAATATAGATTTGATGAAGAAGATAAAAAACAAATTAAAAAGATAAAAGAAAAATGTTTTAAATTACCAAAGTTGGAATTTCCAGATGAAAGTAAGGAGTTCGTATACATAGTAGAAACAGATGCCAGTAACATAAGTTATGGAGGATTATTAAAATATAAATATAATAATGAAAATATAGAACACCATTGTAGATATTATTCGGGATGTTATAAAATCAACGAACAAAAATGGGAAATAAATAGAAAAGAATTATTATCAGTATTCAAGTGTCTACACCATTTTGAACCATATATTGTTTATAGCAAATTCACACTTAGGACAGATAATACACAAGTAAAATGGTGGTTAACAACAAATTTAGAAAACTCAGTTACAACAAAAGAAATAAGAAGATTAGTAATTAAAATAAAATCATACCCATTTAATATAGAAGTTATTTCTACTAACAAAAATTGTTATGCAGATTTCTTATCAAGAAAAAGTTATTGAGAAAGGAATTATCCAGGATGTATTCCTAGGAAAGATACTGGACCAGTTACAAATTCAATCCGAAATCTTACAAAAGATGGAGGATAAGATATCTAAGATGGAAATAAGAATTTCCATATTAGAAAAGGACAAGAGCCAAGTCCATAACAAGGCAGAGCTACCGTCTACGCCGACGATAAAGGCAGAGCTAAAAGGAGACGATGAGAAACTCCTAAAAACTCAAACTACATGTGTTATTGGGATCACTCCTGACCAAAATCCCAAAGATAACAAAGTTGCTATTGGTGCAGGTACTTCAGAAGATAAAACTGGAGCTAAAGCTAAAAAACCAGTTAACCAAAATCTAAATTCAGTTTTTGAAAAACCATTTAAAAATCCGAAATTAGTCAAACAACCATTATTTGTACCACCCCAATTAACCAGCTATTCAGAGAGCCTCAATTCAGACAAAAAGGCATACAACCATATAACCAGAGAATATATTAGAAATTTACAGACAGTTATCACTTTCCTAAATACTAAACCAATCCAAGACAACCCTAGAATGATAGAAAACCACCAAGGATATATTACTCAGAAAAATAAAGACTACAACAAGTTAATTGCATTGCCCAAGACAAATCCTCAGATAATTAAAACCTGTTATGATTATGGGCTATTATCAGTAGTTTATACCGAAGATGGTAAGGAATTAGAGTTACTACCAGATATACACAGAGCAGTAAATACCTATATCAAGATAACCAAAGGAACTTTATTTTTTGTAAGATTCTACCAAGCACCAGCGGAGATACTTTATGATCATATTAAACCAGTTATATCAGTTGTTAAAATTGGTATGACTAGAGATATGATTATCCCAAGAGATATTTCACCTCAAAAGGAGATAGTTAAATCAGAAATTCCAGATTTTATGGCTACCAAAAGAGTTATTCAAATTGACCAGATACTCAAAGAACTAGTCAACAATTATACTAAGCCCAATGCTATATGGAAATATTATGATCGTGAGCAAGTTATGATTTACTCCAATGCTAGAGATATCAAAGAAGATGACATGGAAGATATTAGGAAATGGATAATGACATTTCTTAAGCCAGAAGAATTACCCCTCACAAGGAGTATTAAAAAATCATTTATTTCTGAAAAGAGATTGGACATGTATTGCAAAGTTATTGGACGGAGTTATCCAGAACACTTTTGCAGTAAATGCGGAGGAGATAATAATCAAATACCAGACATGGATATTTTCAGGGAAATAATTGAAGAGATAAGTGCAGCCGACAGCAACATGTGAAGATAAGAAAAAGCATGAAGAGATAAAATTCAAAGATACGACAAAAATGTAAAATCATTAAAGAATAGAATATTTTTACTTACTTTTGTAAAAAGTCATAGTGGTATTGTTGATAGAGTCAATTACTATTTATTAATAGGAAAGGCCAAATACTGTGCAAACAGTAAAAGGCAAATACTATTAATAAAATAGTAAAGGTCATTTTTTAGTCATTCCTTTGTCTATAAATAAGAAGCCAAACGGAGATAAGAGGCATCAAGCCTGAAGCATCTCCACTTTTCTTCTAAAAACCTTGTTTCCTCTGTAAAAACAATTACGTTGAGATATAATAAAAGATATTAATTACATTATGGAGCAAACAGCTAAAGATGAGGTATGCTTTCTTAAATTTATGAGCTAATTTAATTTATTTCCTGAATACTTAGTAAGATTATAATTGTCTAAAGTCATGTAAAATAATAATTTGACGACTAACAAAAGGACATAAATTCATAAAAGAATGAAACCTTAAAAGGACCCAATTTAAGCCGTATTGCCAGGAGAGCGTTGAAGGCTGTGAATGGGTATGAAAGGATAAATTCTTGAAGGAATTTAGTTTGTCTGAAATGTTAGTGACTGAGAAAATTTTAATTTTCTGACATGAATAGATGACAATTATAATAAGACTAAGTAGGAAGGAAATTATTTTAAATAACATGATGAATTGGCATACTTTTAAAACATATCTATGTTGTTTTATTATTCAAAGTAAAAATGAAGATAATCATGAAATTAAAGAAGATATTTATGATTTGTTATATGAATCAAATTGTTATGATGACTGCTGAAGATAGTATATGTTTTCATTTAAACCAGTTAGATTTTACAGATAAACATGCAGTAGTAGGTAAAATGAGCCTAGCTTTAGAAAGAAAGATAACAGAAATATATAACACAGAATATAATAGAATACAACGCCTAGTTAAAGGAAGACCACAGTTAAATGAGCTAAAAGAAGAAGTTGATAATAAAATAAACATATTAACATATATCAAATTATCTTTAGATGAAATGGATATCGATAAAATTCATAGTTCTAATTCAATAGTAAGACTAGATATAGTAGACTTTGTAATAGAATTACAGGAAAAAGCATACGAGCCAGAAGATTTAATAAATATGTATAGTCATTTAGCTAGGAATAATAATGTCATAGCTAAAAATTTTAAATTAAACTATTTAAATGCTAAAATAATTGAATGAGTTATACAAAACCTCAATTTATGATAAGTAATACAAAAAAGTTATTTAACATATTAGATAAAATAGATTATACAGATAAAGTTGGAGTAATAGAATTATTTAATACAACTATAACAAATAATCTTGCTCAAATATATAGAGATAATAATGAACCAAATAATCATATAGAGAATAAAATTAATATACTCTCACGTATAAAACAATCTTTAAATAATATAAAATATAATGAAAATTATAATTTTGAAAAAGTCATTAGGATGAATATAGAAGAATTTATAATAGAGATACAATGTGGATTATACGGACACGAAGATTTAGTACAATGTTATGGGTATATAGCTATGAACCCAAACACTTTATTTAAAAATTTTAAACTAACCTATTTAAATGAAAAAATCAGACTTAATTAAAATATAAAAATAAGACCTAATTAAATAATTTAGATGAGCAGTTCCGCAAACCCCAATTTGGTATCAGAGCTATCTGAAGAAAATACAGAGTTACAAAAATTTAATCTAGAGAAAGAAGATTTACCACCAAAGAGCTATAAAGAATGGCCTAATGAGAACATAAATTTTGGAGAATTTATACCGTTTATATTAGCAGGATATTCAGGATTCCAAGAACATAAACAATTAAATTGGACTAACTTAACATTAAATAACTTAGTTAAGAAAATATCAGAAATAAACCGAAAGATAAAATCTATAGAAAAAACTTTAGAAAAATTTAAAAAAGTATTAGGAGTCATAGAAGATTAAGATGGTTACTTTAGATGAAATTTCACAAGACATAAAAGATATAAAGTCAATTATAATCAAACAAGATTACATATTAGAAAAATATAATAAAACCGAAGAAATATTACTAGATATAAGAAAGATAATTGAGATACTTAACCTATTTAAATGAAAAAATCAGACTTAATTAAAATATAAAAATAAGACCTAATTAAATAATTTAGATGAGCAGTTCCGCAAACCCCAATTTGGTATCAGAGCTATCTGAAGAAAATACAGAGTTACAAAAATTTAATCTAGAGAAAGAAGATTTACCACCAAAGAGCTATAAAGAATGGCCTAATGAGAACATAAATTTTGGAGAATTTATACCGTTTATATTAGCAGGATATTCAGGATTCCAAGAACATAAACAATTAAATTGGACTAACTTAACATTAAATAACTTAGTTAAGAAAATATCAGAAATAAACCGAAAGATAAAATCTATAGAAAAAACTTTAGAAAAATTTAAAAAAGTATTAGGAGTCATAGAAGATTAAGATGGTTACTTTAGATGAAATTTCACAAGACATAAAAGATATAAAGTCAATTATAATCAAACAAGATTACATATTAGAAAAATATAATAAAACCGAAGAAATATTACTAGATATAAGAAAGATAATTGAGATACTTATGCAAGAAACCCCAAGAGAAGTTATAGAAATCACTGAGGTTACAAAGAAGTTAAGTAAAATAGAATGGAAAAAACAGTATTTAGACACATTAGCTAAAGCAACTACAGGAGGATTTAATAATGAATAAAACAGAAAAAATATTAAAAAGTAAAGAAGTAAAAAATGATTATATAAAATGTTATTTTCATGATACTGACTGGAATAGAAAATTTTATCAAATAGGAGAAAAAATGTACCTAATAAAACCAAAAGAAAATATGCCCTTAAATTTAGAATCTGAATTAGAAGCAAGACATAGAGTAAAAATAGAAAATGAACGAATAGATAAACAATTAGGAATAACATCAGAAGAAATTATTACAAAAGAAGAACCAGTGGATTTTGAAAAAAGAAAACAAGAACTAGAAATAAAGAAGTTAGAACTACAAATAGAAAGAGAAAAAATAGAGCAGTATGAAAAAAAAGTACTAGCAAGAAAAATAGAATTAGATAATATAACAAGAGAAGTAGAATTAAATAAACAAAAAATAATAGAAACTGAATTAAATAAAATAGATAAAAAAGTTGAAGATTGGTTAGAAGAAACAAACATAACTGATAAATTTAAAATATCTGACAGAGAAATTAATATGATAAATATAGAAAATATAACAGAAAAAGATTCTGAACAATTAACTGAAGAAAATAACCTAGAAAGTGAAACATATACTAATTTAATAGAAAAAACAAGAAAGATACAAATAAATGAAATTAGTGAATCAGATATAGAAATTAATATGGAAGAAGAAAAACCCAATATAGATACACCTAGCACATCAAACAGAAAAGAACAATATAAAAATCCATTTTATGGCTATGAAAGATATAATGATTTAGGAAATGACCGAAGACAAGAAGCTTATTGGAAAGCACGAAAAGAAGAAAAATTTATCCCAAAAAATAATACTTATCCAGACTTTCTGAACTTAGATTGTCCAAAAGACGTAACAGAAGATATACAAAAATGGATAGCATATATAACAAAACAACTAATCGATAATAAAATAAGTACGACTAACACTCCAGGATACATAGAAAGAACATTTATTGGAAATGTGAAACTATGGTTTTTAGCATTACCGGAAGAAATAAAGAAACAATTAAGACAACCTGATGGAACAAATTTAGATATATTAGAAAAATATGAAATAGCTATCAGAACAGAGTTTAGCAATGCAGATACGGAAATAGCACAAAGAAATAAAGAAGCCCAGAAATATAGAACAGGAATTAATAATTTAGTTATTTGTGATATGTGTTATTTAGAAAATTATATATGTAGTTTTGATGAATATTACTATAAAGGAGGATATACGATAAAAGAAGCAGAAGAAGTGAGAAAATTATTCTTTAATAAACTACCAGAACCATTTGGATCTAAGATAAATAAAGAATGGAACGAAACACCTAGAAATGATACACTAGGAGCTAGAAAGGACTTTTTAAGAAATTGGTATGCTGAAATATGTGAACAATCAATACAAGCACAAAAGATAGAAAAAACCATTAGGAAAAATCTAAAATGTTGTAACCAGATAAGACCACCTAAATTTGGATGTAGTAAAGAATATCCCAAAAAGAGGAAAAGGATATCAAGATGGAAAAGAAAAATATATAAAAAATATAAACCTAAAAGAATAAAATTCAAGTATAAAAAACCAAGAAAAAGATATTTTGTGAGAAAAGAAAAATTAACCAAACCAAAAAATAAACCATATACCAAAAATCCCGCATATTGTAAGTGTTATAATTGTGGAAAATTAGGACATATGGCAAAAGATTGTAAATTACCTAAAAAGAAAGAAGTTAACGATATGATATTAGAATTTAATGAATTAATGTTAATAGACATAAATTACTTAGAATATGAATTAAGTGATGAAGATACAATATATGAATTAACTGATAATGAACTAACAGATAATGAAATAGATAGTAGCTCAGAAGAAAGTGACAATGAGTGAACAAGATATACAAGAAATCATAAGTAAAGACCATATAGAAAATGAAGAATCTAGTCAACAAAGATATATATTTGACCAAACTATCTTTAATAAAATAAAAGAAATTGACTTAGAATTAAAAATAGAAAAAGTATTTAAATTACCACTAATTAGTCAAATGTTAAAGGTACAAAGAGAGGAATATTATGTAGTTAGCCAAAGAGAACATATAATAGATTGCATGTATACAGAAGGAAAAGCTAAAATACCCTTAGTTACGAAAGGAATAATTAACGAAGAAACATCAAAAATAAAAAGTAAAATACCCCTTAAATACATATTTTTTGGAGCTACAGAAATATTAATAAAAGCATGTTTTAGAGAAGGAATAGATACGCCCGTTGAACTATATGTAGCAGATGATAGAATAATAGAACCTATAGAAAAAAGTGTGATAGCATCAGTAAGAGGAAATTTATGTTATCAAAAATTTAAATTTATAGTTAATGGAAATTACTCAATAGCATTAACAGATAAAAATCTAGAAAAATCATTTGTATTGTATTGGAAAATAGGAGGAATCAAATTAGAACAAGGAAGTAAAATATGCACAATCAGAGCCAAAAATTTATATGTATTAACAACCAAACACAAGATGAAGGGAAAATCAAAAATAGATAACATAAAGATAGAAAGCCCTTTTCAAGAAATTGTAAAAATAATTAACGAAGAAGATAATACAATAAAAGAAGTACAGGATAACCAGTTAACTATCATACAAAATAGAATAAACAACCGAAATAAATTACCCATTATACAAGATTTTCAAATAGAAAGGAGGATATCACAATTTAGAATATTAGGAAAAATAAATGAAAAAATAATACCTATACTAATAGACACTGGAGCAGGAAATAACTATATAACACCGGATTTAATAACACAAGGAGATATAGTTATAGAAAGTAATCAATCATACTTAGATATGCAAGGAAAGAGTTATAGAAGTTTAGGAAAATGTCTAAAAATAGTTAATATAGCAAATAGAGATATGGAAATAAAATTTGAAATACAAAAGGAAAGACGTGATCATGAAAAAGATGTAATATTAGGAACATACTGGTTAGAAATAGTAAAGCCATATAACATAGAACATCATAAAATCAATATAACATATAGAAATGAAAAATTGACAATACCAAGAGAATTTGAAGAAACATGTATATTAAGAGAAAAATATAAATGAAAATACACATATTAATGAAGATAATTTACCCAGGGTATTATAACAGATATTATACACCAATGATAGATACGGGAGCAGAAATAAACATATGTAAAGAAAATTGTTTACCAAAAGAAGCATGGAAAAAATTGACTACAGATATTGTAGTACATGGATTTAATAGAGAAGCCAGTTTAATAAGCTATTTTGCACAAAATATAGAAGTACAAATATGGGATAAAATAATACAAATCAAGAAAATATATCAATATGATTTACAAGGAAAAGATATTATATTAGGAATACCTTTTTTAGATGAATATTATCCACATCAATTAACAAAAAACTACTGGTACTTAACAACACCATGTAAACATAAAGTAGGCGCACAAATAGTTAAAAATAAAGAAAGAATTCAGGATGAATGGATTAAGGGAAGTGAAAAAATTACACAGAAAATGAAAAATAGAGTAATAGAAGAAAAAAGGTTAGAACTAATTATCTATGGTATAGATAGAGAAACTAGTATAAAAGAAAAACTAGAAAAACTATACAGTGAAAACCCATTAAAAGGATGGGAAAAACATAAAACAATAGTAAAAATAAATTTAATAAATAACGATAGTATAATTACACAAAAACCATTAAGATACAACCATGATGATATTGGAGAATTTAAACTACACGTTGATGAATTATTAAAGGAAGGATATATACAAAAAAGTGATAGCAAACATAGTAGCCCGGCATTTATTGTGAACAAGCATAGTGAAATAAAAAGAGGAAAAAGTAGGATGGTTATTGATTATAGAAATCTAAATGCAAAAACAGAAACATTTAATTATCCAATACCAAATAAAATACTTAAAATCAGACAGATACAAGGATACAATTATTTTAGTAAGTTTGACTGTAAATCAGGATTCTACCACATTAAGTTAGAAGAAGAATCTAAAAAATTAACAGCATTCACAGTACCACAAGGATTTTATGAATGGAATGTATTACCATTTGGATATAAAAATGCCCCAGGAAGATTTCAAAGCTTTATGGATAGTTACTTTGAAAAATTAGAAAATTGTGTTGTATATATTGATGACATACTATTATATAGCAAAGATAAAGAAGAACATATTGAGTTACTTGCAAAATTTGCAAACATAATAGAAGAAGCAGGAATAAGCCTAAGTAAAAGAAAAGCGGAAATATTAAAAAGGCAAATAGAATTCTTAGGAATAGAAATAGATAAAAATGGAATAAAAATGCAAAATCATATAGTTACAAAAATAGCCAACTCAGATGAATTACTAGACACAAAAAAGAAATTGCAATCTTTTTTAGGACTAGTAAATCAAGTTAGAGAATATATACCTAATTTAGCAAAAGAATTAAAACCACTTCAGAAAAAATTAAAGAAAGATATAGAATATAGATTTGATGAAGAAGATAAAAAACAAATTAAAAAGATAAAAGAAAAATGTTTTAAATTACCAAAGTTGGAATTTCCAGATGAAAGTAAGGAGTTCGTATACATAGTAGAAACAGATGCCAGTAACATAAGTTATGGAGGATTATTAAAATATAAATATAATAATGAAAATATAGAACACCATTGTAGATATTATTCGGGATGTTATAAAATCAACGAACAAAAATGGGAAATAAATAGAAAAGAATTATTATCAGTATTCAAGTGTCTACACCATTTTGAACCATATATTGTTTATAGCAAATTCACACTTAGGACAGATAATACACAAGTAAAATGGTGGTTAACAACAAATTTAGAAAACTCAGTTACAACAAAAGAAATAAGAAGATTAGTAATTAAAATAAAATCATACTCATTTAATATAGAAGTTATTTCTACTAACAAAAATTGTTATGCAGATTTCTTATCAAGAAAAAGTTATTGAGAAAGGAATTATCCAGGATGTATTCCTAGGAAAGATACTGGACCAGTTACAAATTCAATCCGAAATCTTACAAAAGATGGAGGATAAGATATCTAAGATGGAAATAAGAATTTCCATATTAGAAAAGGACAAGAGCCAAGTCCATAACAAGGCAGAGCTACCGTCTACGCCGACGATAAAGGCAGAGCTAAAAGGAGACGATGAGAAACTCCTAAAAACTCAAACTACATGTGTTATTGGGATCACTCCTGACCAAAATCCCAAAGATAACAAAGTTGCTATTGGTGCAGGTACTTCAGAAGATAAAACTGGAGCTAAAGCTAAAAAACCAGTTAACCAAAATCTAAATTCAGTTTTTGAAAAACCATTTAAAAATCCGAAATTAGTCAAACAACCATTATTTGTACCACCCCAATTAACCAGCTATTCAGAGAGCCTCAATTCAGACAAAAAGGCATACAACCATATAACCAGAGAATATATTAGAAATTTACAGACAGTTATCACTTTCCTAAATACTAAACCAATCCAAGACAACCCTAGAATGATAGAAAACCATCAAGGATATATTACTCAGAAAAATAAAGACTACAACAAGTTAATTGCATTGCCCAAGACAAATCCTCAGATAATTAAAACCTGTTATGATTATGGGCTATTATCAGTAGTTTATACCGAAGATGGTAAGGAATTAGAGTTACTACCAGATATACACAGAGCAGTAAATACCTATATCAAGATAACCAAAGGAACTTTATTTTTTGTAAGATTCTACCAAGCACCAGCGGAGATACTTTATGATCATATTAAACCAGTTATATCAGTTGTTAAAATTGGTATGACTAGAGATATGATTATCCCAAGAGATATTTCACCTCAAAAGGAGATAGTTAAATCAGAAATTCCAGATTTTATGGCTACCAAAAGAGTTATTCAAATTGACCAGATACTCAAAGAACTAGTCAACAATTATACTAAGCCCAATGCTATATGGAAATATTATGATCGTGAGCAAGTTATGATTTACTCCAATGCTAGAGATATCAAAGAAGATGACATGGAAGATATTAGGAAATGGATAATGACATTTCTTAAGCCAGAAGAATTACCCCTCACAAGGAGTATTAAAAAATCATTTATTTCTGAAAAGAGATTGGACATGTATTGCAAAGTTATTGGACGGAGTTATCCAGAACACTTTTGCAGTAAATGCGGAGGAGATAATAATCAAATACCAGACATGGATATTTTCAGGGAAATAATTGAAGAGATAAGTGCAGCCGACAGCAACATGTGAAGATAAGAAAAAGCATGAAGAGATAAAATTCAAAGATACGACAAAAATGTAAAATCATTAAAGAATAGAATATTTTTACTTACTTTTGTAAAAAGTCATAGTGGTATTGTTGATAGAGTCAATTACTATTTATTAATAGGAAAGGCCAAATACTGTGCAAACAGTAAAAGGCAAATACTATTAATAAAATAGTAAAGGTCATTTTTTAGTCATTCCTTTGTCTATAAATAAGAAGCCAAACGGAGATAAGAGGCATCAAGCCTGAAGCATCTCCACTTTTCTTCTAAAAACCTTGTTTCCTCTGTAAAAACAATTACGTTGAGATATAATAAAAGATATTAATTACATTATGGAGCAAACAGCTAAAGATGAGGTATGCTTTCTTAAATTTATGAGCTAATTTAATTTATTTCCTGAATACTTAGTAAGATTATAATTGTCTAAAGTCATGTAAAATAATAATTTGACGACTAACAAAAGGACATAAATTCATAAAAGAATGAAACCTTAAAAGGACCCAATTTAAGCCGTATTGCCAGGAGAGCGTTGAAGGCTGTGAATGGGTATGAAAGGATAAATTCTTGAAGGAATTTAGTTTGTCTGAAATGTTAGTGACTGAGAAAATTTTAATTTTCTGACATGAATAGATGACAATTATAATAAGACTAAGTAGGAAGGAAATTATTTTAAATAACATGATGAATTGGCATACTTTTAAAACATATCTATGTTGTTTTATTATTCAAAGTAAAAATGAAGATAATCATGAAATTAAAGAAGATATTTATGATTTGTTATATGAATCAAATTGTTATGATGACTGCTGAAGATAGTATATGTTTTCATTTAAACCAGTTAGATTTTACAGATAAACATGCAGTAGTAGGTAAAATGAGCCTAGCTTTAGAAAGAAAGATAACAGAAATATATAACACAGAATATAATAGAATACAACGCCTAGTTAAAGGAAGACCACAGTTAAATGAGCTAAAAGAAGAAGTTGATAATAAAATAAACATATTAACATATATCAAATTATCTTTAGATGAAATGGATATCGATAAAATTCATAGTTCTAATTCAATAGTAAGACTAGATATAGTAGACTTTGTAATAGAATTACAGGAAAAAGCATACGAGCCAGAAGATTTAATAAATATGTATAGTCATTTAGCTAGGAATAATAATGTCATAGCTAAAAATTTTAAATTAAACTATTTAAATGCTAAAATAATTGAATGAGTTATACAAAACCTCAATTTATGATAAGTAATACAAAAAAGTTATTTAACATATTAGATAAAATAGATTATACAGATAAAGTTGGAGTAATAGAATTATTTAATACAACTATAACAAATAATCTTGCTCAAATATATAGAGATAATAATGAACCAAATAATCATATAGAGAATAAAATTAATATACTCTCACGTATAAAACAATCTTTAAATAATATAAAATATAATGAAAATTATAATTTTGAAAAAGTCATTAGGATGAATATAGAAGAATTTATAATAGAGATACAATGTGGATTATACGGACACGAAGATTTAGTACAATGTTATGGGTATATAGCTATGAACCCAAACACTTTATTTAAAAATTTTAAACTAACCTATTTAAATGAAAAAATCAGACTTAATTAAAATATAAAAATAAGACCTAATTAAATAATTTAGATGAGCAGTTCCGCAAACCCCAATTAGGTCTATCAAAGAAATGTGTTAATCATATCTTACCTCTTTAGCAACTACCTATCAGGCACACAGGTTAGGCAAGTTCTAGAAGTTACTCTATGTACAAAGCATAACAATTTCACGCTCACCCCTCATGTCATCATAATCTAAGTCAGTTTCTTATAGCCACGTATCCACAAAATCATATTGAATGAATTTCCATCATTAAGCCCTAAGATCTGTTTTCTTTAGTCGTGTTAAAGAACCTATGTGTTTCTCATGGAATTATTCTTCTTATGCATTAAATATGACCACTTTATTGCTTCAAGATTAACTTCTAAGTGGAAGGTCAAGTGCACACAAGTGGTGATTTTTGTCTCCATCCTAAAAATAAAAAAATGTGACTAATTTTTCCTTAAGACGGTTGTCATCCATCAATCATTGGGACAAGTCACTATACCTATGACGGACTTAAATTTTTTTTAAATCTCAATCAAACTAAACAAACAACCAGCGACAAACAAAAACATAACATGACATCACTCAATTTGCACAACCATCCACTTACTAACTATTATAGAACAAGTTAACTAACATTGAAGTTTGACAACCATTACTTAAGACCACTCTAATAATTTAGAAAAGATAGAAGAAAAAGGTAATCTATTTCCTCTACCCCATACATAAATAGTGCATTGTCCCCATTGCATAAGCATATCATATCAAGTAAGGAGAGAGAGAATTTCCTGGGCCTCTAAGCACAGTCATCACCATCAGGATTAAAATCCTTATCATTATCATCATATTCTTCATCATCAACTAATGTAGCTCTAGTGGTGGCATCATCCTTATCTCATCTCTATAAAACACACAAACATTAGGAAGATGGTTTGCCTCACACAAAGTGCCTTATTTAATGTCATGGTATGACGCAAGACTACTCAATCCCTTTTCAAGGAAATCAAAGTCTTTCTTATATCAAGATCATCTTGATAATAATATTTCACCATTTGACCATTAACCAAGAAGGTTCTATCTGATCCCAAGATTTTCAGCTCTACGCCATGTGTAGTCATGTTCACAATTTCAAAGGGGCATGACCACTTCAACATCAGTTTACCCCCAAACAATTTCAACCTTGAGTTGTACAACAAAACCAACTGTCCGACTAAAATTCACAAGGATGGATGCGCTTATCATGAAATCTCTTTGTCCGCTCCTTATACATTTTAGCATTTTCATATGTGGTGAGGCGGAATTCATCAAGTTCATGGCTCTACAACATCCTTATCTCACGAGCGGCCTCCATATTTATATTTAACCTCTGGATGGCCCAATATGCTTGGTGTTCTAGCTCAATCGGTAAGTGACATGCTTTTCCAAACCCTAACCTATATGGTGAAGTACCAATAGGAGTTTTGAAAGCAGTCCTGTAAGCCTAGAGCGCATCATCTAACGTCCTAGACCAGTGTTTCTTGTTTGTGCTTACTGTCTTATCAAGAATTCATTTGATTTCTCCCTTAAACACATATACATGTCTGCTAGCCTGTGCATGATACGTTATTGCTACCTTTTGCTTCACATTATACTTTACCAAGAGATTATTGAAAAGTCGGTTACAAAAATGTGTATCTTCGTCGTTGATGATAGGATGGGGTTTTCTAAAATAGGAAAATATATTCTTATTGAGAAACCTGGTTACTGACTTAACGTCATTTGTAGGCAGCGCTGAAATGTCTACCCATTTAGACATATAATCCATAGCTACCAAGATGTACTTGTTATTATTTGACAGGATGAATGGCCCCATGAAGTCAATTTCCCAGCAGTCAAACACTTCTACCTCCATTATGCCTCTTTGATGTATTGTAACACCCAAAAAGTTCTGAAGATCAAGCCTTAGAGTGATAGTAAAATCAGTAGAAAAATTTTCAATGTTTCCTCAAAATGACCCGTCGTACGAGTTATGGTTTCATGTAACCGATCATTGGAAGATTCGTGTTAAGCTTCTGAATTTTTCATCCCCCAGACCCATGTGTCCACACTAAGGGTCATGGTAGGGTCCATGAGTCGTAGTTAGAGTTTGCAGAAGAAAGCCCTGGAATAACGAGTCAACTAATGCCTCGTGAGGCCATATAATAGGTTGTGGTTTGTAGTCGTAGGATGGAGAACTAGATGAAATACAAGGTTGTTCACTGACCTTGAATCACAGGATGACTAGTGGTAGCCATTGAAGGGTAGTAATAAGTGTCTGTTGTATGAGGATCACAGAAGTGGAAAAATCTAGCTGGCATGTAACGACTGTCACCACGAGTCATGGCGAAAACCAATGACTCGTGGTACGACTCGTGACAATTAGCAAGAAAAAAATTTAAGTGCATTCTTTAGCGGTATTTTTGTAACTTCCTAAGATTCAACCCCTATGTTATGTTGTTTTGGGTTTCTTAATGGGTGTATTAAGGAGTTTAACCTAGCTAACTCATCATTCTTTCAAAACAATCGTAAGTTGAAGTTCTTCTCTCAATTCAAGCTAGGGTTCATCATCCCCTTCATCTCAATTTCTATTGGGTTTTCATGGCAAGTCAAGAGATCAATTTACCAGGCATGCAGGGCTTTTAATGAGGGGTTTCTTCCACCCTCATGCCCCTTTAACATTGAATTCATGATACCCACCTCTCATGCCCTAATGTTCCAATGGTTGGTGATAAGTTCATTATGGGTGAATTCCTTCATGTTCCACCACGAAATCAGTTCCCTTAAGATTTAGTTTATGTCTCTATGATTATAATTATATGTTCCTTATCGAATCTCTCATGAATCTATGAATTTAATGTTTCAAGCATGATTTCATGAACTTCTAGGGTTAGATTCTAATTGAATAGAACTCGATGATTCTCTTATGATTCAATCCATATTTTTATGATTTTGAATGCATGCTTTATACTAGATTTTCTCATGAATTTGTGATTCTCAAGTTATGATGATTTTACTCAAAGTATGCATGATTTCATGATTTGGCAAAGCTCATGTCAAAGTAAAATATGTTTCACCAGGATTTGTAGCAAAGTCTTACAAATAAGATTTAAAGAGATATTTTGGAGTCAAGACTCCCAAGAAATAGATTTAAGCGATGTTTGGAGAAGATGACTATGAGTGATATGCATGTTTTTTGGAGTAGTGTCTAGCACCAAGTAGGCAAGGGATTCTGAGGATGCAGGTCTCATAAGTATGTGCCACAGTAGGTATATATTCATGTTTGGGGCTTCTCAAGAGAGTGTTTTCCCTGCCCGAGGGCACACCAGTGATATCACACCTTAATTGTTCGCTGCCCTGGCAAGGCTTAGGACGGCTCTGCCCACTTTAGTGAGATAGTTGGAGCATCATGTAAGCTCTATCATGATGGTGTCGATTATGATGTAGCCTCCCATTGTTCCTCATATTTTATGTTGCTCATATTCATGACTTACGATACTATGCTTTATGGCTATTTGAATAATTGATCAGTTTATGAGTTTTCACTTATGATTTCAAGTATGGTACATGATATTATTTTTATTTTCAAAACCTTGGGTCATTATGTTTCAATTTATGATGAATATCTCATGATTATGATTACATCAAGAATATGATTTTAGCATGTTGCTCTTACTCTCATGTTCTATCATATTTTATACTCATGATTTCAGATTATCATTTTACTAGCATGTCTTACTTTCTCTACACACTTAGTATATTCAAAGTACTGACTGCATATTCTATTTTATATTTCCTCGTGATATAAATTCGGGTGACTAGTCTCAGTCCCAAAGTTAGCTTGCTCCTGCTTCAATCCAGTATCACCCCTAGTTTTGGTGAGTCCTCATGATTTGAGGACGACAACTTGATCTATGTTTCTTTTCCTATGTCCTTTAGTTTCAGACATAGTGAGCTAGTTAGGGATGTTGTCCCATCAGCTCATCATATGTTTAGAGGCTTTTCAGACAAATATATATAGATGGTTCAATGTTTCTGACTCGTGTTTATGCTTATGTTTTATGTTATGTAATGAAAACTTCTTCTTATGCTGAGTTCAAGTTTATTTCCACTTTATATTTGCTCCTTTTCATATTATGTATGTACCATGGGTTAGCTTGAAGCCATTTTTGGTTATAGATCTTGTGTCTCGATCCGGGGTCTATGCTTAGGTCGTGAAAAACATCTCCTACATTTTTGATATGTTACTTATTCTCTGACAGCTGCCAGAACATTTTTCAAACAATATGAATCCTTAACAAGGTAGGCCAATAAAATCCAGCTCGGTGGACCTTTTCAGTGGTTTTATCTCTCTGGTGATGTCCTTCATAAGGTGAGGAATGACAGCTCTCCAAAATCTGGTGTACTTCTTCCTTGGGAATACATCTTTTGACCAACTAATCTAGCCCCACTTTGTATAGAAATGGTCCATCCCATATGTACAATCTACTACCATGAAGGAGTCTCCTCTTCTTGTCCAGAGTTTCATCCGGTGGATATACACCACTAACTAGAAAGTTCACTATGTCAGCATACAAATGTAGCTTAGGAATGTCCATAGCAAATTGCCATTCATCGGGGAATGTCTCGACAATTTCTACTTTGCAATCAATATTCTTTATGTCCTCCAACTGAGAAAGATGTTACCTAATTCTTTATGCCTTTCCCGTCTTTGATCTCAATATCAAATTCTTGAAGTAGTAGTATCCACCGAATAAGCCTTGGTTTAGCATCTTTAGGTAAGCCCAAAATTTATCAAAAGCATAGTCACAGTGTAGTGTTTTTGATCTATATCTAATGATTTGCTTGCATAATAAATAGGCCGAAATCACTTCCCTCTGTTATGCAAAACAACTCCTATAGCAACATCACTAGCATCACACATTACAATGAATAGTAATGACCTGGAGCAATGATAATTAATGATGTTATCAACTTTTCCTTCAAAGCGTTGAAAGCCTGCACACATTCTCTATTGAAATCAAACTTTTCATCCTTTTCCAAAAGGTTGCACATCGAGCATACTATCTTCGAAAAGTCCAGAATTAACATCCTGTAGAAATCATCGTGTTCCAAAAAACTGCGCACCCCTTTTACTGAGATAGGGGGTGGTAGCTTCTCAATGGCCTCAATCTTAGCACAATCAACCTCAATACTAGCTTTTGAAATTTTGTGACACAAGACTATCCCTTCCCATACCATGAAATGGCTCTTTTCACAATTCAGCACAAGATTGATCTCCTCAAACCAAGCTAACGCCGCATCCAAATGATTTAAGCAGTCATTGAAATCACTTCCATAGATTGTGAAATCAACCATGAACACTTCAACAAATATCTCCACCGTGTCTGTGAAAAAGGCTATCATGCACCTTTGGAATGTTCCTAGGGTGTTACACAATCCAAACGTCATCCTTTGAAATGCAAAGGTATCGAAAGGGCAAAGGAAAGTAGTCTTATCCCAGTTCTCCTGTGCAATAATGATTTAACTATATCTAGAGTACTCATCTAGAAAATAATAGTAGTCATCCCCAAGTAACTTGTCCAACATCTTATCTAAGAAAGGCAATGGGAAGTGATCCTTCCTGGTGGCTGTAATAATCTTGCGATAGTCAATGCAGATCCTCCATCCTGTGATTGTTCTCAAGGTATCAATTCATCTCTTCCATTTAGTACAACTATCATTCCACCTTTTTTTGGGACATACCTAACTAGGCTTACCCAATGACTGTCCGAAATAGGATAGATGACTCCTGTTTCTAGCCACTTTATTATTTCCTTCTTTATCACTTCCTTCATGATTGGGTTCAATCTCCATTGATGTTAAACACTGGCTCTGGCACCCTCTTCTATCAATACCTTATGCATGCAAAAGGAACTGCTTGTCCCTTTTATGTCAGCTACGATCCATGCGATTGCTGTCACATGACCTTGTAGCGACTTCAGCAACGTGTCAACCTGTTCATCAGATAATAAACTAGATATTAGCATAAGCAATGTGTTATCACTTCCTAAATAAGCATACTTCAAATAGGCAAGTAAAGGTTTTTATTCATAAACTAGCGCCTTCTCCGTAGAAGGTTTCGGCTTCTACCAGGTCAAAGGTTTGTCAATTGTATCCAAGAAACCCCTCTCCTCATATAGGAGCTGGTAGCATCCAAGACTACTAAAAATTTAGCCACCTCTGAACTCTTTACATATTCCTTCTCATATACTGAAGCTATCCTCAATGGGTCCTCTTGTGATAAATACTGCTCTAACGCCTTAGGAGACATTTCATGCTCTATCACCATTATGGTCTTAAGCTCTTTGTAGTGGAGTGGCAGTGTGCCACCCTGAATACATCAAAAACTGCTTCTTGACCATCCACAGTCATCGACATCTTGCCTGACCTAACACTTATAACAACATCAGTGGTAGCAAAGAATCCTCTTACCAAAATGATGGGAATTACTTCGTAAGCTTCATAGTAAAGGATGATAAAGTCCAGTGGCAAGATGAACATTCCCACATTGATCAGTGTTCGGATGGTGGTGTGATGACTACACGCAAGTGTACGTGGTCGAACAAGTAGTAAAGTGGCTTAATTAAAGCCAAGTATCGATCCTAAAGGGACTGAACTACGGTACTAATTAACTTAAGCGTCAGTGAACTATGTCTTATGAATGCAGACAACCAAATAAACAATATTTTGAGAGTTAAGTTTACAAAGTAATAAAAATCTAAGTTAAGATTATAATTTGAGTCTGAACAATAGTAATGAGCAAGTTGAGGTTAAAACGAACATTCAAGGAAGTAATTTATCAATATAATTCAGCTAATCTTTTCTTCGGCTGCTAGTCAAGAATTATTGCCCATGGATTGGATATTTCGACTCCTATCCAATTTAAGAATCATGAACCTTAATCTATATTTCTATGATAAAAGAATTTCATGCTCTAGCCATACATAACCGATTCCTTAATTGACTAATAAGACTTTCAGATATATTTCTATTCTGAATGTAAATCAATTCTCAATTTTCTAAACTAAGAAGATATCATATCCTACCAAGTCACATCTTTCCAATTTCTTTCCTTTTCAAAATCAAAATTGGATTTCTAGATATACATTAACATTGGCTAAACATTAATGCAGTAAAAACAAGAATTGATAGAACAACCATTGAAGAAAAGATGAAAACTGAAATGAACAACAATTACATTCCACTACAATTGTTCCTAACCTCAGCAAGAAGTGAATTTAGCCACTCATTTGTGGATTAAACATCATCAAATAAGTAGAATTCATACAAACAATTGAGTTAAAAGAGAAAGAGATAGAGAAGAACCCTAGAATTTTCGTCCTCTCAACTGCCTGTAACCCACGTTCTTGCTCAACCAAGTCAGAATGTTTAAAATAAAACCTAAGTGTGCTATTTATACTCTTGAGAATATTTCCCGAAATAACAAGCAACGTGGCACGGAGTGTATCATGGAGCACTCCCTCCGTGCCACGGAGGTATCGCGGACCCTCACTGGAAGTCGGCTCCCCAGGCAATTTCACCTCAGCGTGGCACGACCTGCATCGCGGACCCTAGCCAACGTGCCACGGTGGTATCGCGCACCTTCACTGGAAATTGTCAAAATTATTTCATCTGAGGCAGAATGCCTCCGTGATGGCAGCGTGACACGGCTCCATCGTGGAGCCCCTATTTTTGCTGCTCTCCCTTGTCATTTTCCACTCCTTGTCTCCAAGTTTCATTCCCGATCTTCACCAACATGTATATTAGCTTCCAAAATTTCCTTTTACCTGCAAAACAACACTAATCATGTTGGTTAGTATAAATTCACATTTTATCTAAAAATCACATGAGAATGTACATATAACGATAGATAAACAAGTCGAAATGAAGCATTCGAGTATCACTTGGGCATGCAATTTTGCCCAAGATCACTTACCCTGCACTTAAAACCTTGTTCGTCCTCGAACAATACTCTCACATCTCATGCAATTGCCACCCACGCACCGCTACTTTGGCTCAACAATTCAAGCTACAGCTATACCTATTATTTAATATAGAAAATCATAAAGAAAACATGCATGGTCTCATCAATACAATGAAGTACATCACATTAAGACCTCCTAAGCTCAAGAATCGATTCTCGATCTTGGAAAACTCGTGCAAATCAACTGATCAAGACATCCAACATGAAATTAATCTCTCGTCAAGCATGTGCCCTCACAACACAAGAGAATTACCCCATTGCCATCATATGATTTCCAAAGTACTACATGTAGGGGTATATGAATACGATTTCGCTCTCTCTCCCAAAGAATTCACATGCATCATTTCATGAACCATAGGCTTTCCTCTAGTGTATTACTCCACTAATATAAGGACGCATGATGTAAGATCATGTAGGACTGACGGGTTGTAATGTTAGCTACGGAACTAGTAAATACTCGGCTAACCAATAATAGCAACTAGCTTCCTTAAGCGCTTTTCACTACATCCCACCATCATTACAGCCATTGTTTCTTCCTTCATCCTCTCATTCTTGAAAATGTCTTTTTTTTTCTCTTTGTTTTTGTTCCCATTTATTTAAGCACACTCGACTTACTAGCAAAGATTAGTTATACATCTTTATTTTATTTAATTTCAGCAAGTGCACCTTTGACCTTTCTTTAACTTTCACAACTTCCGTTTTTCCTTCCGTTTCACACTTCATACTCCTCTACACTATGGGAAATTATTTTTCTTGAGCACTTAAGAGTTTTGGATCAAATTCACGGCTAATGAAAAGAAGGGATTAAGCTCAGCTTGTAACTCTTCATAGAAAGAAAAAAAATAGGCTAAAGGCTCAATGGGGCTAACTAGGATGTACATTCAAGGTAGGTATGATAATGGAGAAACTTTCGATTTATTCAAAGAAATGCCGACATCCTTTCCTACACTACACATCCTTCATTTCGTTTAGTACACACACACCAGGCAAGTTGTAGACACTTCATGATAGCATGGAATAATCGAAACCTCAACTCACACACATTGCACATGCTCAACTCAAGCCATATTCATAGACTCTTCAATCAGCTAATTACAAGAATTCACATTAAGCCTCGATCACATCGAATCGAACTCTATGGCCTAGGTATCTCAACATGTTTACATATTTGCATGTTTTCATACAAATCACTTTTGCATCTTAATATCATGTACAACACGTAGTAAGAAATCTGAGCCATGAAGTAACGATACAAACAAACAAACAAAAGGGACTACTCCTATTGACACAAACAAAAGAAAGAAAAGAAATAAAAAAACTACTCCTATTGTCTACATTTCCCTTAAGACGGTCGTCATCCATCCATCATAGGGAACGGTCACTATCTACGACTTCGATTCAATGGGACTATTCTCGGTAAAAGTACCGAAAATAAAGGCCGAGAAACCCAACATAAAAAGTTTTGAAAAAATTAAAAAAAATTCGATAGAAAAAGATAAAAATTTTAATTTGAAAAATATTTACACCACACAACACAACCATCAACAGCTCAACACAACACACAACAGCTTCAGCATTCATTACAACACCAATTTAATTTCAAAACACACAACAAAGAGTCACAAGGTCACATTTTTTTTCACAAGCACAACAACAAAACATAAACATAAACAAAGAAGCTGGCACCTAACTACTCCCACCCCACACATAAATCGAACACTGTCCCCAGTGTTCACAAAATTTCAACATATCATAAAGGTAGGTGGTGAACTCCCTGATCAATCGAAGTATTCAACTTCTTCGTCAGGTGTTGTTGCTTCGTCTCCCATATCAGAATCGCCCCCGCTGTCCTCATCTGACTCAACATCTGAGTCCTCCTGGCGCGTCTCCTCATTAGTGGGGACATCATCATCTATGGGCTCCACAAACGCTGGCCCCACTCTGCATAGAGCTCGGGCATTCTCCCCGAATAGGTAATCTAGCTCGAGTTGCCACAGCTCATCCTCCGGTACCGACCTCCCGCCAATGCGCAACTGCAACATCTGCATCCCGCACATGCGGGCCATATACTGGTCATCCTGAGCATGTCGCTCGGCTAGTGTGAGCACCGGCCCATGAGTAGTGTCAGGTGCCTTAGTTTTGGTGACATCCAAGGCACGCCTGTCAATTTGTGGGATGTAATCCAGGGCCTCCTCCTCGATATCGTGTCCCCTCAGGAACGTGGTAAGCAGACCACCGAACCCATATCTATGCCCCTGATGTAGTCGGGCTCTCTTCATGGCGGATATGATTACTGCCCCAACATTGATCTCCAACCCCTTCATTAGGGCATACACCAAGCACACTCTATCCCGGGTGAGATCTGTCATGTGCGACCCCCGGGATCAAGCATGAGCACATAATTTTTAGCCAAATCCTAGCTTCCCTGTTCATCTGAGAGTATGGCAATGTCTGATGGTAGTCCCTCTCCTTGTGCCTACCCCATCGTGCTATCGATCGGGCTCCACATAGAGTGCGTCTGATGTCCGCATAGGGTGGAGTGACGTTCAGTTGCCGGAGGACATGGGCGTCTGTGTCCCGCGCCCCCAAGATAGCATTCAAGTGATGGGGCTCAAAAGTGACAACCTGCCCCCTAATCTTGACAGTGTGACTGCGTAGAGTCAGGTTCTAGTTGGAATAGAACTCCCGGATGAGATGGATATTGCACTCCTTGGGCTCTTCAAAGATGAAGTTAAGCCCAGCGGTGTAAATCTGGTGTATAATCCGTAGGAATTCCAGTGCCAGCGGTTCCTGTGCTATCTGCTCTTCCGGGAAGTATTTGGTTTCATTGTGTTTCGCATACCAGTTCTTCCACTCATTAGCCACCCATCGGGTTCCGTATTGTCGGCGTTGGCCTCGCGGAATAGCTGGTGCTGCTGGAACTGCTGTTCCCAATCGTATCCTTTTCCTGTCGGCACCCGATGTTGATGCGCCCTTTCCCTTGTCTTGTCTGCCCGACATTATTCCCGTACATTCAAACGGACAGTCCCAATGTTATTCATGTCATAATTAGCTTCAACTAAGGTTGGGTTTAATTTGGTCACCCCACACTTAATCTTAAGCCGCAATCCAAACAATTCGACAAGACATTCATGATTTTCCAATTCTTACATTCAACCAGCTTAGTGCATTCATATGAGTCAATGAAACAATTACTATGTACTACTCAGACTTCATACACATACTACAAATTTCTCAATCGATTCAATTTCAACATCATAGAACTTAGCAAAAAAAAATTTTCTCAACAACCTATGCAATTCTCCAATTTCATTCTCCCGAAAATTCCTTCTTCTATCTTAACCTATTCAACATTTTTCACTTCACCCAACATCCACAACCCAATTTATTTCAACATTTCAAAGAATTTAATCTTCTTCGCATGCAATTTTCAACCCTAGCTATCAATTTCGCAAGAATTCAATAAAACACACAATCATCGAGTTGATATACTCAAAATGATACTATGAACATCAATCAATCTTAACTCAAGTGAATTAAACCTTAATTCTTACTTAGGGAAAGGTTTAATCACCACACATGTTCAAGAATCGAAAATTTGAGCAAAAACAAGGAAAAATCAAGAACATACCTTTAATTTGATGAATTTGAAGAAAACTCGAAGAAAATAGATGCCTAGGTCCATTGCACGTTGGGGGAGAAGGGAATTTGGGGTTTGTGTCGCGGAGAGAATGGAGATATAGGAAAGAAATGAGGAAAATTGGGGTTTTAAAGTGAATTTTCGCGTGGGTTAGCCGGTGACCCGGTGTGACTCGACGCGAAATAACACTCAACGTGTCACAGAGGGTAATGCGGTGCACCCCCTCCGTGACATGGAGCCATCGCGCCAGTGTTCTATATTTTTAAAAAATTTGAAATACTCTTCAACGTGTCACGGAGGGTAACGCGGAGCACCCCTCCGTGACACGGAGCCATCGCGCAGGCTCACTGTAATGTTTTAATTTTTATTTTCTCACCTCGATTTTTTTCTTTGCATTTTTGCCCTCCATTCCACCTGAAAATCATTTCACCACAATAAAATTTGTTAGACCTCATAGGTTTCAACATAAAAGAATTTATATTTTTCTTTTTCTTTGTTTTTCTCTTTATAATTTTTTTTTTCTTCTTTTTTTTTTCAAATAGTTCTACTCATCTATTACAACACATTCACGGGTTGCCTCCCGTTCAGCGTCTGATTTACCGTCGCGGCTCGACGTCATTCATTGCTCAATCATCCTCTAGAGTGATGGACATCTTCTCTCGAATAACGTCCTCACCACAATAATGCTTACATCGCTGCCCATTTACTAAGAACGTGTAACTTCTATCTTCCTGCCACAACTCCACAGCCCCGTGCGGGGTCATTCTCACCACTTCAAACGGCCCTGACCATTTGGACCGCAATTTTCCTGGAAGAAGCTTCAGTATCGAATTAAATAGCAATACTTTCTTCCCCGGCTCAAAGATCCGATGCACCATATGCCTATCGTGTCACCACTTCGTTTTCTCCTTATAGCATTTGGCACTTTCATAAGCATGCCAACGAAACTCATCAAGTTCGCTGAGTTGTATCAGCCTCTTCTTTCCTGCTAGCTCCGGGTCCATTTTCAATTTTCTCAAGGCCCAAAAAGCTCGATGTTCTAGCTCCACAGGCAGATGACATGCCTTTCCATAGACCAATCTATAGGGAGAAGTCTCAATTGGTGTCTTGTACGCAGTTCTATAAGCCCACAACGCATCGTCCAATTTGCTTGACCAATCAATTCGGTGTGCATTCACTGTCTTTTGTAGAATATGCTTTATCTCTCTGTTTGACACCTCCACTTGCCCACTAGTTTGGGGATGATACGCTGTTGCTACCTTGTGCTGCACCCCATACTTAGCTAGCAAATTCTTGAAACTTGCATTTATAAAATGAGCCCCTCCATCACTGATAATGGCTCGGGGTGTCCCGAACCTGGTGAAAATATGTTTGTTCACAAATTTTGTTACCACCTTGTTGTCATTCCTGGGGCAAGCTGTTGCTTCAACCCACTTGGATACATAATCAACGGCTACCAAGATGTAACGATTACCAAATGACGGTGGGAACGGGCCCATGAAATCTATTCCCCATACATCAAAGATCTCCACTTCTAATATATTTTGTAGCGGCATCTCCTGCCTTCTACCAATTATACCTGTTCTTTGACATCTATCACACATTTTTACATATGCCATAGAGTCTCTAAATAGTGTAGGCAAAAGAAACCTGACTGTAGCACGTTGTGCGCTGTCCGCTCGCCTTCGTGGTGCCCTCCATACAATGATGAGTGACAACTCCTTAATACTTCTGCAATCTGGCTCTCTGGGATGCATCTTCTAATCACCTGATCCGGTCCCTGCTTAAACAAGTACGGCTCATCCCAAATGTAATACCTGCAATCATGTCTCAACTTCTTTCTCTGCTGAGCCGTAGCCTCCGGTGGATAGACTCCACTCACCAGCAAATTCACAATGTCTGCATACCAAGGGATTTCAACTTCCCTTATTGCCAAGAGCTGCTCATCCGGGAACTCCTCTTTGATGTTGTCACCTTCCTTCACATGTAACTGGCTTTCAAATCGCAATAGGTGATCTGCCACTTGATTCTCGCTCCCCTTTCTGTCCCGAATATCTAGGTCAAACTCTTGTAACAAAAAGATCGATCTAATCAGCCTGGGCTTTGCATCCTTCTTGTTAAACAGATACTGAATCGCTGCATGATCGGTATACACCACTACTTTAGAACCCACCAAGTAGGACCTGAATTTATCAAACGCGAACACTAATGCTAGCATCTCCTTTTCAGTGACTGTATAATTGACTTGGGATGCGTCAAGTGTTTTGCTTGCATAATGAATGGAATCAAATATTCTATTCCTCCGCTGCCCCAATACAGCTCCTACAGCCACATCGCTTGCATCACACATTAATTCAAATGGTTTCTCCCAATCCGGAGAAATAAGAATAGGTGCTTCTATCAACTTCTGTTTTAGCTCCTCGAATGCTTTAACACAATCCTCATCAAACTCGAACTTCACCTCTTTTTCTAGCAACCTGCATATTGGTCTAGAAATTTTAGAGAAGTTCTTGATGAACCATCTGTAGAACCCTGCATGTCCGAGAAAACTGCGAACACCCTTCACTGACATAGGTTGTGGTAGCTTTTCAATCACTTCGATCTTTGCACGATCGACTTCCAACCCCTTGCAAGACACCTTATGGCCAAGGATGGTACCCTCCTTGACTAAAAAATGACATTTCTCCTAGTTGAGTACATGGTTGGAGTCTTCACAACGAGCTAGCACCCTGTCAAGATTCTGCAAACATGTAGCAAACGAATTATCGAAAATAGAAAAATCATCAATAAATACCTCGATGAAATCTTCCACCATATCGTGAAAGATCTCTATCATGCATCTCTGGAATGTGGTGGTTGCATTGCATAGACCAAATGACATCCGCCTGAAAGCATATGTCCCATAAGGACATGTGAAAGTAGTCTTCTCCTTGTCCTCTGGTGCTATGGCTATTTGGTTATAGCCAGAATACCCATCAAGGAAACAATAATATTCTTGACCTGCCAACCTGTCCAATATCTGATCAATAAATGGGATAGGATAATGATCTTTCCTTATGGCCTGGTTGAGCTTTCTATAGTCTATGCAAATTCGCCAGCCTGGGTTGAGCCCCCTAATATCTGACATTTGCCAGCCCATTGCATTCTTCCGCCTCTTGAGAACCACCAATGCATCCTTTACCTGTGCCTCTGTCAGTTCTGCGGAGATGATGACTGGTAAGGTGTCATCTTCCCCCAAAAATACATATTTCAAATGTGGAGGCAATGTCTTCAACTCCAATTATGGTGCTTCCTCAATAGATGGTTTTGGCAATGGTTCCAAGGACCTCATTAATGGCTGAAAGTCTTGCTTCCTGAGAAACCATTTTGGTTCATTCAACATTTGCACCATCTCATCAGTATCCCTATCTCCGAAATAATTGGAGCCCATCAAAGCTCTTTCAAAAGGATCTTGAGAATCAACAATCTGAAGAATTTCTTCCTTGTTTAGCACATTGATTGCTGAAAGCTCGTCATAGATGGCCGAAAGCTTCATGGCCTTATACACATCAAATACCTCCACTTTGTCATGCGCTCGCATGGTTAGCTGCCCCGCAGCTGCATCAATCAATGCTCTCCCGGTTGCAAAGAAAGGACGTCCCAAAATAAATGGGACTTCCGTATCCAGCTCAAAATCCAAAATAATAAAATCTACTGGGAAAATGAGGGAGCTGACTTGCACTAGCACGTTCTCCACAATTCCATCTAGTCTGGCCAAAGAACGGTCTGCTAACTGCAAAATCACTATAGTTGGTCTAGGACTGCCCAGCCCCAACTTCTTGAATACCGATGTCGGCATCAAGTTTATGCTCGCTCCAAAATCACATAATCTGCGAGCTCGGATACTTTACCCGATTGTGATCTGAATGGTAAAGCTCCCACGGTCCTTGAGCTTTGTTGGCAACCTGTTCTGTATCCGGGAAGTGCACTCCTCAGTAAGCGCCACCGTAGCATACTCCGTCAATCTTCTTTTGTTTGCTACGATGTCCTTGATATACTTTGCATATTTCGGCACTCCCTGCAAAACATCAACCAAAGGTAAATTAATGTGTACCTATTTCAACACCTCTATTAACTTTTTAAAGAAACCTTCCTCCTTGTGTTTCTTTAATCTTTGAGGGAACGGGGGTGGTGGTCTTTCTGCCTCGGCTGCCTTCTCCTTCCCCCTCTCATCATCATGTTCCCTATCTTTTTCCAGTACTCCAGATTGCTGAGGTAGTCTTTGTGGTTCAACCTCCTTGAGTTGTAATCCACTTCTTGTGGTCACTACATTGACCTTCTTGGGATTTGGGTCAGTGTCACTCGGTAGTCCTCCTCTAGGCCTGGTGTTTTGAGCTCCAGCTACTTGTCCCAACTGGTACTCTAACGCCTTTGTAGCTAACTGTTGATTTTTCATGTCTGCCGCCAATTTCACATAGTCAGCCTACATTTGCGCTTGGTTAGCTATCATTGTTTTGAACATTTCCTCAATGTTGTTGGTTGTGGGAGGAGGTGCATTGTTTCCTCTGTATTGAGACTGAAAATTCTGATGCCCCCCTTGACTTTTCTGCACATCCTGATTCGAACTTTGCCCTTGATGGCTATTACTACCCCAACAGAAATTCAGATGATTCCTCCAATTTGAGTTGTAATTGTTGCCATACTGTTGGTTATTATTCCTATGGACGTTCCCAACAAAGTTTACTAAATCTGGATTTGCACCACAACACTCAGCTGAGTGTTCATTACTCCTGCATACTTCACACCATACCTGCTACACTACATTAACTGGGGCTTGTGCTTGATTTATGCTCATACTGCTAAAGTAGGTGTTGAGTTGATTTTGCAACGCAACTATCTGTGCAGCAATAGATGTAGAACCATCCACCTCAAAGAATCCTGCCGCTTTCCCTGTTCCTCCTCTTGATGAATCCGCATTCCACTCTGGATTTCCCTGTGAAATACAATTTAACAAAGTATAAAGCTCCTCATAAGTCTTTTCTAATGCCTGTCCCCCAGCTGCTGAGTCTAGCAAAATTTCTGTATGTGGCTCCAAACCCTCTATGAAAGTATGAACCAACACATCATTGGACTGGTGATGATGACGACAATGCCTTAACATTGATTTTAACCTTTCCTAAGCTTGATACAGATTCTCACCCTCTCTTTGTTTAAAACTTAGAATCTGACTTCTAAGTATTGCTGTTTTCCCAAATGGAAAGACTCGTATCAAAAACTTTCTTGCAAGATCATCCCAAGTGGTGATAGAGTTGGGTGGTTCAGCTTTCAACCATCTTTTTTCTTGCCCCCATAATGAAAATGGGAGTAATGTAAGTCTCACATAGTCGGATGATACTCCAGCGGGAATGTAAGTGTCACTTATCTCCAAAATGTTTTGGAGATGTTGTTGTGGACCTTCATGAGGGAGACCTGTGAATTGCCCGCTGGTGTGAAACAATTTCACCATGTTCTATTTAAGCTCAAACCTCCCTCCTGGCTCTGGTCTGCGAATACTAGATGTAACATTGTTAGCATGTGGGATTGCCACTTCGCGAACCGGCCTTGCTGACATTTCCTCAGGCACTAAAACTGCCCTCAGAAGTGGTGGATTCTATTGTTGCTCCAGAATTGCCTGTCTTAGCAACTGTAGCTTCTTCTCTAGAGCATCCCTTCTTTGATGATGAAACTATCTTTCCAGCTCTATATACGAATCCACCAACTCCTTATCTCATGTCAGCGTTCAAAAGAATTCAATATCTGCAAGAGATAGGCTAAGATCAAGTTGTCAGCACTTATATAGAATTTGTAAACTAACACTAAGAAAATAATTTTTCCAACTGCCAGTCCCCGGCAATGGCGCCAAAAACTTGTTCCGATGGTGGTTGATGACTACACGCAAGTGCACGTGGTCGAACAAGTAGTAAAGTAGCTTAATTAAAGCCAAGTATCAATCCCACAGGGATTGAACTACGGTACTAATTAACTTAAGCGTCAGTGAACTATGTCTTATGAATGCAGACAACCAAATAAACAATATTTTGAGAGTTAAGTTTACTAAGTAATAAAAATCTAAGTAAAGATTATAATTTAAGTCTGAACAATAGTAATGAGCAAGCTGAGGTTAAAATGAACATGCAAGGAAGTAATTTATCAATATAATTTAGCTAATCTTTTCTTCAGTTGCTAGTCAAGAATTATTGCCCATGGATTGGATCTTTCGACTCCTATCCAATTTAAGAATCATGAACCTTAATCTACATTTCTGTGATAAAAGAATTTCATGATCTAGCCATACATAACTGATTCCTTAATTGACTAATAAGACTTTCAGATATATTTCTATTCTGAATGTAAATCAATTCTCAATTTTCTAAACTAAGAAGATATCATATCCTACCAATTCACATCTTTCCAATTTCTTTCCTTTTCAAAATCAAAATTGGATTTCTAGATATACATTAACATTGGCCAAACATTAATGCAGTAAAAACAAGAATTGATAGAACAACCGTTGAAGAAAAGATGAAAACTGAAATGAACAACAATTACATTGCACTATAATTGTTCATAACCTCAGCAAGAAGTGAATTTAGCCACTCATTTGTGGATTAAACATCATCAAATAAGTAGAATTCATAGAAACAATTGAGTTAAAAGAGAAAGAGATGGAGAAGAACCCTAGAATTTTCGTCCTCTCAACTGCCTGTAACCCACGTTCTTGCTCAACCAAGTCAGAATGGTTAAAATAAAACCTAAGTGTGCTATTTATACTCCTGAGAATTTTTCCCGTTATAACAAGCAACGTGGAACGGAGTGTATCACGGAGCACTCCCTCCGTGCTACGGAGGTATCGCGGACCCTCATTGGAAGTCGGCTCCCCAGGCAATTTTACCTCAGCGTGGCACAGCCTGCATCGTGGAGCCTGGCCAATGTACCATGATGCTATCGCGCACCTTCACTGGAAATTGTCAAAATTATTTAATCTGAGGGAGAACGCCTCCACGATGGCAGCATGACACGGCTCCATCGCGGAGCCCCTATTTTTGCTGCTCTCCCTTGTCATTTTCCACTCCTTGTCTCCAAGTTAATTCCCGATCTTCACCAACATGTATATTAGCTTCCAAAATTTCCTTTTACCTGCAAAACAACACTAATTTTGTTGGTTATTATAAATTCACATTTTAACTAAAAATCACATGAGAATGTACACATAATGATAGATAAACAATTCAAAATGAAGCATTCGAGTATCACTTGGGCATGCAAGTTTTCCCAAGATCAATCAGCACATCTTTAATGATACCTTCGAGATAAGTGATGGAACTGTAATCAAACTACAATGTCGCTATAGTGTGGTGTAGTTCCCCCAAACCCAATGTTCTGAACAACAATGTAGGCATAGATTGATGCTTACACCCGGATCACACAATGTTATGCCAACCTCTCTACTTCCAATGATGACTGGAATAGTAAAGCTCCCAAGATCTTTCAACTTCTGTGGGATCTTATTTTGCACCCGGGAACGACAATCCTGAATAAGAGATACAATCTCAAACACAGTGAGCCTTCTTTTATTTGCCACAATATCCCTAATATATCAAGCGTACTTTGGAACCTCCTGCAACAACTCTACAAATGGTAGATTCACATGCACCTGCTTCAAGACATCTAGAATCTTCTTACAACCTGTGTCCTCCTTCTGCATTCTAAATCTCTGTGGAAATGGAGGAGGTGGTCAAACTTTTGATACTTTTTGCTGTGAATGACTCGACTCACCAACCTCCTACTTTAACTCTGCAACTTGTTTTGCCTCTGGCTTCTTGTCTTTGGGTATCATCTCACCCATCTCTTTCACACTGCACAAAGAGATTGCATTGACAATCTCCTTGGGGTATTCTCGGTATTGCTCAAAAGTTCCCCTTGAGGTCTATTTATTTACTGAATGGCCAATTGGCCCACTTGCCTCTCTAATTGATGGATTGACTTCTGTATCTCATTAACAACCTAAGAGTACCGAATTGTTATACCCCGGAAGCCCAAAGATCGTACTCGAGAGTTGAAATGGAGAAAAATCAAAATTTGGCATCAGGTATAGAATGGGTCATGAGGTGACCCGTGAGAGTAGCCCATGAGTCATGATGTGACTCATGATGAGGCTAAAGTGATGAGTTAAGAATTGGGTAATGGGATCACCACGGATGTGACCATAACTCTTGTTCAAGCCCCACAAGTCGTTAGATCAGTCATGGGGAGTGGTGATTTAGAAAAGAGGAAGAGCAAGATAGTGTACCTAACGGAAGGCACCCACGAGCTGTGGTCAGTCACCATAATTTTTGGAGTGAGACGTGGCCAGCAGGAGAAAAATTATTTGAAGTCATAGGCAGTGTACCTGACGAGTGGTGACCACGACCACACCAGGCAACGAATCGTTCAGTCAACCGTGAGGAGCCTTGAAGACCTGATGAGCAGTGTACACGATGAATGATGCCACGAGTTGTGGCCCAAGATGATGAGTCGTTAGGTCCCTCGTGTGGACTAACTGGCAGTTATTTTCTGCAAATTTAGTAAGGGATTTTCCATAATTTCAAAGATTCTGAGGCCTAAACTAAGTTGTTCTAAGTTATGAATGATGACTTTTAAGGGGGTTAAGTTCATTTTAGGCCATTTACATTTGTGCATGCAAAGGTAGAAGGCTAGAGAGGGTTATCAAGTTTATTCTTCTTCAAATTCTCTTCAAATCCAATTGGGCAATCAAAGAAGTGTAAGAATCAGCTATAACCAGGTATGTAGGGTTATGAATGGGTGATTCCTTTCATACACATGCCTAATCCCTCTCTAAGTTATGAGTTTCCTCTGTCTAATCTATGGGGTTTTAACCCAATGCATGATATTCCTAATTTCTCTACATGGGTATCATATAAATATGTAAATACTATTGAATTATGAAACATGGGTAAGTTTTATATCATTTTATATTAAAAAGAATGTTACAAGTTTTATCAATTAAAAAGCCCATTGATGAAAAGTTCATGAAAGATGAGATTTGAGATGAATATATGATATTATGATGAAAAGCATGTTTTCAAGCTTCCTATATTTATAATTGTGTTTTAGATGTGAATTGAGTATTTTCAAGCATGTGAATGTACTGGGCAATGCCCACATATTCAAGTATGATTTATGATTTCTCAAATTGAGCTTACCATATGATTTTGGAGCGAAGACTCCCAATTATCTTTCAGCTTGTGGTATGGTTTGAGTTAAAGCTTCTCATATGCATGATTTCATATTTAAGATGTATTTGATTATTAAGCTTCTTCAATAGACAATGTTAAGCATATGAATATTTTTGGGAGTAGTGTCTAGCACTGAGTAGGCTAAGGGTCGATCACCTTATTCCTCAAAATTACGCGCCAATGTAGGTTATACTATTATATTCATTACTCGGGGACATCCCTTGTGAGCTATCCCCTACCATATTGATCCACGAGCTTTATATCGATATCATGGTATTTTTCCTATCCCTGGCAAGGCTTTGGATGGCTCTACCTACTTGAGTGTGATAGTTGGAATCACGTAAGCTCTATCGTGGTATGTCGGGTAAAAGACGAGTCTCCCATTATTCCTTATGATTTCAGTTATGCATGATTGTCATTCATGAGAGTTATATATCTATATATGTTCTAAAGTAGGTTTGACTCAATGTTCAGGTTTACTCATGACTATTAGATTTTAGCTTTGAGTCAATCGATTCAGTGATGATGTTATGTTATGTTATGATGAGATCATGATTTCAGAAAGAATGCATTCAAGCCCTACTCTCAGATACTTATTGTTTATGTTTTACATTATGCATGTTCTTAAAATGATTTTACTTACTTGAGCGGTTTTACTTATCTTGCATACTCGGTACATTTCACATATTAATCGCATACTCTTTGATGTATTTTCATAATACAAGACTCGGGTCTCAAGCTCAGCCCCGTTCATAGTCAGTCTTTAGAGTTAGCATCTTATGTTGTTGGTGAGTCCTCATCTCTCGATGACTAGACTTATCTGGATTCCCTTTATGTATTTTTAGTTTCAGCTTTATTGAGTTTGTTGGGGTCTTGTCCCATCAACTCATCATGTTTAGAGGCTTTTCAGAAAAAGGATGTATTCAGCTTCAGATTTGTGTATTCTATTGTTATGTTTAATTTAAACTTCTTCTATGATTATTATGTTGTTTCTTAAGTGTTAGTAGTTGAGTGGATGTATGTTCATGCCATTGGTTGACTTGGGGTATCTCGGGGTTCCTTGTCCGGTGTTGCGATCCGGGCCTCTATTCAGGTTCTGACTTTAACCATCCATTGCTTCATGGTCTTCTCCGAAGAACTGCTAAGCTGCTTGCCCTGAGGACTTTAGAATTTATTCGGGGGTATTTGAATGTTCTAATTTCCTCCCCATGAGGGATTACCTACATTCCTGTACCCCTTAATTATAACTATTCCATTCAAAACCTCCACTGCGACCTCTTTGCCCCATAAAATAGATAGATTTTAGGTTTAATGGACAACCTGATTAAGCATGACTTTCTGCACATGCCTAATATGATGGCAGGGAGGTATGAACTTGCTGAACCTGACTTACTACTGGTGTGGTCACTAACTTGTTGATCACATTCACCAACTGACTAAAATCTGTTCGAATTGCCGTTACACTATCACCTCAAGTTTCCCTAGAAATTTGGTTGATGTAAAACCTCTACCTGAATCCAGATATTCTTGACTCCCGACTTACATGAGATTCAACAAATCCTCTATCTCATCATAACTCCAAGAAAAGATTATCCCCTATGCAATTTCATCAAATAGAATCTTAGACTCTGACGTTAGCCCATCTATAAAGTTGTGCCCAGTTGTCTCCTTTGGCGACATATGGTGCGGGTAATCTCACAGATATCTCAGGTATCTCTCCCAAGCTTGAGCCAAGGTCTCACCATCCTTCTGAATGAATCCTGAGATTTTTGCTCTCAACTACTTTGATTTGCTCCGGAGAAAAACCTATTTATGAACTTGTTGAAAAAACATCCCATGTAATGATGGACAATGCTGGCTCATTCTGAAGACATTCCTTTGCCTCTCCAATTAATCAAAACTGAAAGAATGTGGGCTTAACATATTCATCAGAAACATTTTGAAAATGGAAGTTCTCATTAAGTTCCACGAATTTCATCAAATGCATGTAGGGATCCTTATGCGGCTTGCCCTGATCAAACAAGTATTTTGAATCAACTGCATAGTTCCCTCCTTTAACTCAAACTTTCAACTGATGGCCGACTTGATAATCACTTTGAAAGTATTATTCATGTTTGGTCGTGCAATGTTGAGCACTGGAATCCTTTATTGGCTATTTCCTTGTTCTTGCTCATTGTTCTCTGCCATTGCTAATCAATGAAAATGTCACGCCCCAACGTGGGAGTCGTAACTAGCACCTAATACCACACTAGCCTTGGAGTTGACTTGGCTGGACACATACACTTCTGGCGAATGCCAGGAGCATATAGCAAGAAAATAAATGGTTATATCTCAGCTATAAACATATCCTTAGGCCAACAAGGCCGCAATGTAACCCTGGGCTAAACCAGCTAACCCAAAAAGTGCAATAGCAATATCATCCTATGCGGGACAACAAAACCACCATGCAGTCTAATAGGTATTATAAGTAGGCCCAATACAGCCAACACCCAAATCACAACACATATAGGCTCCACATGGCCAACATTGCACTAATAACAATAAACTATAGTCTGCAAACCTCTAAGAGTGAAATATTGGTCGGGACAGGGCCCCGGCCTATGCAAAACTATGTAAAAAAAGATAGCTACCTTAGTGTGGAAACTCTAGAGGAAAAGGAGCTATCCTATCCACTGAAACTGAACAACTACTATGGAGATCTCGCAACTTATCTCTCTGAACCTGCAGGCAAGTATACAATGCCCCATGCATGGACGTTAGTACAATATGTACTGAATATGTAAGGCAATAATAATATTTGAATAGAAGCTGATAAGGTACTGAAAGTAATTAGTAGTAAGGGTGTCACACCTCGAGTCTACACCATGGACGTAACACAGTACTTGAAGCCACAAGTGACCACAAGTCAACCCCTAGTCTATGGTTCACTAGCATTCTGAGTAAACATGCACAACGGAACTTTGAAATAATATCACAAAACATTTATGAAAGACAAGTATGAAAATATAAAGTTCAAAACATTTGAATCATACTGATAAATCTGAAAATCAGGTCTGTTTGAAAGTCATCTAACTGAGGAGTTACTGGGAAAAGCCCCCAGCTAACTCTAAGTCTAACTGAAACTAATAAGTGACTGAAAGAAAGAAAATAGTTTGCTCAGATGATGAGGAATCACACGTCACTGCTGAGGTGGAGAATTTGAACTGCGACGGCTAGCGGTGCTGAGCCTAAGAACCTGCAGCTGTATCATGAAACGATACAACATAAAAGTATGCGTTAGTACTTTGAGTGTATTGAGTATGCGAGAGGATTATACTGATAGATGTAAATGACTGAACTGGAAAGACATTCAATGACCAACTAATTATCTGAAGTATTTGAGATGGTCAAAATGACCCTATCTAGTGGTCAAAGCTATGTCCTAAATCTGTAATACTGAATCTGAAATACAACACTAAACTGAACTGAACTGATAGATCTGAAATTGAACTCAGATTTTTATTCTGAAGCTGAACTGGACTGACTAGTGCGAGAGGCTATAATCGACATATAAACACGTAAGCTAAACATGGAGTCCGATGTATACGTCCCATCCCTAGAACCCAATATACCTCCAGGTTATAAAGGCATGAACTAGGTGATCACAAAAGTCCAGGGCCAATCAGGCCAATAATCTGTATCTATAATCCTACGTTGGCAATGTAGTTCTAGGAACCTGGGTGTGCTCGAACCCTGGTCCGCTCGCTGCAAAGTCCTACTCCCACTGGAACACCTAACTGAACTACTAATGCTGATAGCTTGAAACTGGGGTCCAAGACTATTTAGGGACATATAACTGAAAGTACCCTGAGAGTATTATCGAATAAGATTTTGAAAATCGGTTCTAGACTGTTCAGAGCTTCTCATCTATAAGTGTCGTAACCGTCTAAGAATAAACTAAAATCTAAACTGGGTCCTGGGGAAAGTTAGAGCTATATATCTGAAATGTCATGACCACCTAGTGGACCAATAACTGAATTTTAATTCTAATTCTGATATTTCCGAGGTACTACTGACATCTCGAGAATTTCTATAGTCAAACTAATCAGTTGAAAATTTCTGCAAAGTTCTGAAGGGGTTCTACAATTCTAACTCAACTTAACTATTAAGAAACTAATAGAGATTTCAACTCATTCCACCAACACGGGGAATTCCGTAATATAGCAACAACTCAAGAATTCAAGAAAACTATTTTATCAAGTCTAAAATTATACTTATCAACGGAATATCTGCTAGTTTCATGTATAATAAGAGTTTCAAGGAAATGCAACCCAAACATGCTTAATTCACTAAAGGAAGATTTTTAAGCAAAATCATCTTCATAGAAGTATTCAGGGCTTCAATTCACTCTTGAAAGAATCTCGATAATTTAAATAAGAACTGATGGAATTCATATCAATAATAAACGAGAATATCGTTCTATGGGAGATCGACGATTAATGACATGTAATTTCTCCGTATTGGAAAAGCTCAGGGCTAAAACTAATAAAGAAGTTATGGAAGAATTTTGGGGTACACAAGGGAAGAATAATTTCCCTTATTGAATACCCACATACCTGACAAAGAAACCTGGAGAAATCGCTTGAGAGTTGAAGAGGAAAGATCTGCCATAGCTCTTGCTCTGAAATACTCTTAGAGAGAACTCTACGTTCTGTTTCTAGAGGGTTTGAGTGGGGAATGAGGAAAAGAGCCCGTTACCCCCACTAAAACGTCTTAAATAAAGGCTAGAACAACGTAGTTTAAAGATTGGGAGGGAAGGAAATTACTAAATATCCCTTAGGAAATCGCTGGGAAAAACTGCCAGGTGACCCTAACGGGTCGTGGTGACCGACCAGGATTCATGGTCACGCCAGTCAGGTACGCTGGTTAAAAATTGATTGGGGATGGTAATGGGGGACATAAAGAATCGTTAATGGGAACCATGACTCATTGCCCACATTCGTCAAGTACACTGCCACTTCTCAAGTTTCTAGATTTCGGCCTGACAACGAGTGCCTCAATGAGTCGTGGGACCTTACCACGATTCGTGAGGTCGCCCATTGTGAACACTAACTTTTTCTTAGGCATCTTTCTCAGGTTTGACCTATCGAGTCATTGGGTCCCTTAACGGCTCATTAGGTGGGTCGTTCTAGAACAATTCTGTAGTTTTCCAGATTTTCTAATTTGAGCCCTTGATATTAATTTTGAGCTTTTGAGGTGTTACAATATCTCCCCAATGGAAACATTCGTCCTCAAATGTTAGAAAACTCATAGGAACTAGAAAAATAACAATCAAAATCTCCGAATACTTTTAAGTCCAAAACAACCGAAATGACTACCTCCATTTCAGAATAAGTAACTGAACTGAATTTTTTTTTCATATATACATCCAAAGTGAAAAAGAAAACTTATATATATGAACTGAATTCAACAACTAGTTCAATCTTAAAGAAAAATTCATATTTAAAGCAACAACTGAGTCGTAGAGAACAAGTGCGGGTATTTTCCATCATGTCTTCCTCGGCCTACCACGTAGCTCTTTCAACCTACTGATTTTTCCTTAGGTCCTTCACTGAAGTTATTTCCTTATTCCTCAATTTACGAACCTGATTGTTAATGATCTAGACTAGTACCTCCTCATATGTGAGACTGTCCTTGATTCTCACACTGTCCAATGACACTATAGATGTTAGATCTCCAATGCACTTCTTCAAAAGTGACAGATGGAAAACTTGATGTACAACTACTAATTCTGAAGGTAACTCTAGTTCATAGGCCACCTTGCCGTTACGCCTCAAAAATTTATAAGGTCCCACATACCTCGGGCTGAGCTTTCCCTTCTTTCCAAACCTCATCACACCTTTCATGGGAGAAATTTTTAGGTATACCCAGTCATCAACTGCAGACTCCAATTCTCTTCTCTGCACATAGGCATAAGATTTCTGACAGCTCTAAGCTATTTTCATCCTTTCTCGAATGAGCTGAACTTTCTGCATTGCCTCATGTACTGAGTCTAGCCCTATCAGGGTAGCTTCACCAACCTCAAACGGCCCTATAGGAGATCTATATCTCTTACCATACAATTCTTCAAATAGGGCCATCTGGATGCTAGAATCGTAGTTGTTGTTGTATGAAAACTCGATAAGAGACAAGTGATCATCCCAATTACCCTTAAAATCGATCACGCACGCTCTCAGTATATCTTATAGGATCTAAAAGGTCCACTCAGCTTGCCCATTGGTCTGCGGATGAAAAGCAGTGCTGTGTTTGACCTGAGTGCCTAGTCCCTTCTGAAAGGACTTCCAAAAGTGTAAGGTAAATTGTGTTCCCCTATCTGAAATGATTACCAAGGGCACCCCATGGAGTCTGAATAACTCTTGGATGTAAAGTTTAGCATATTCTTCAGCTAAGTCTGTGTTTTTGACTAGGAGGAAGTGAGCTGACTTAGTCATCCGATCAACTACCACCCAGATTATGCTGCCTTCGAGTCTGGGGTAGACCTATAATGAAGTCCATATTCACTTCTTCCCACTTCCATGTGGGTACACTGGTATCTTTAGTCATGCCTCCAGGTCTCTGGTGTTCTACCTTGACTTGCTGACAATTCGGGCACTGTGCTACAAATTTGGCGATAACCCTTTTCATGCCGTTCCACCAGCAAATATCCCACAAGTTGCGGTACATTTTAGTAGCATCGGGGTGAATAGAGTATCTCGAGCTGTGTGACAGCTAGGATCTATTGTCTAAATTTACCAATATCCGGTACACACAACCTCCCCTGGTAACGGAGCACCCCATCTCCCCCTTGGGAGAAAGCTTCTATCTCTTTCCTGAGGAATGCTTCCTTAAGTTTAAGTAGAACTTGATCTTTATCTTGTCTGGATTTAACTTCAAATACCAAGGATGAATCCGACCCATTTTTCACTACTACCCCACCTTCAGCTGAGTCTACTAACTGCACCCCTAAACGGGCTAGTCTGTGAACATCCCTTGCTAACTCCTTTTTATCCTCCTCAACATGAGTCACACTCCCCATAGACCGTCTACTTAGGGCGTCAGCCACCACATTGGCTTTGCTTGGGCGATATAGTACACTCATGTCGTAGTCTTTCATGAGCTCTAACCACCTTCTCTGTTGGAGGTTTAGGTCCTTCTGGCTGAACACGTACTGAAGACTCTTGTGATCTGTAAATACATCTACTGAGATCCATATAAGTAATACCTCCATATTTTTAGTGCAAACACCACCGCTGCCAACTCCAAGTCATGAGTTGGATAATTCTTATCATGAACTTTGAGCTGTCTTGAGGCGTAGGCTGCCACTTTGCCCCACTGCATTAGAATGCAACCGAATCCAACTCTGGAGGCATCACAATAAAAACCAACACATCTGTTCCTTCTGGCAGGGTCAAAACTGGAGCGGTAGTGACTCGAGTCTTCAACTCCTGGAATATTTTCACACTCATCCAACCACTAAAATTTCACCTTCTTCTTAGTTAACCTAGTCAGAGGAGATGCTATGGAGGAGATACCTTCCACAAATCGTCGGTAATAACCTGCTAAGCCCAGAAAACTCCTAATTTCAGTAAGACAGATAGGTCTGGGCCAATCCTTCACTGCTGATATCTTATGAGGATCTACTTGTATCCCCTCACCTGAGACCACATGCCCCAAAAAGGTCACCGACTTCAACCAGAATTCACACTTGTTGAACTTGATGAATAACTGACGATCTCTGAGAGTCTGTAGTGCTAACCTTAGGTGATGGGTATGATCTTCTTCATTTCTAGAGTACACCAGAATGTCGTCGATAAATACAATGATGAACATATCCAGGTACTTCTTGAAAACCCTATTCATCAAATCAATGAAGGTTTCTGGGGCATTCATTAATCCAAAGGACATCACCACAAACTCGTAGTGACCATATTGAGTTCTAAATGCTGTTTTTGGTATGTCACTCTCTCTAACCCTTAACTGATGGTACCCTGACCTGAGATTGATCTTTGAGAAAAAAATAGCCCCTGAAGTTGATCAAACAGATCATCAATTCTGGGCAGAGGGTACTTGTTCTTAACTGTGACCTGGTTCAGCTGATAGTAATCTATGCACATTCTGAGGGTATCATATTTCTTATCCATGAATAGCACTGGAGCACCCCAGGGGAGAGATGCTAGGTGTAATAAAACACTTGTCAAGAAGATCTTTTAACTACTCCTTTAGCTCCTTAAGCTCAGCTGGTGCCATTCTATAAGGTAGGATGGAGATGGGCTGAGTGTCTAGGAGGAGATCTATTCCAAGTCTATTTTCTGTTCATGGGGAACTCCGGGAAGATCTTCGGGAAAAACATTTGGGAACTCGCTGACCACTGGAACTTACTGAATGGCTAGGGTCTCAGAGTTGGAATCCTTGACCCAAACCAGATGATATAGACATCCTTTGGAAATGAGTTTCTTGGCCTTAAGGTAGGAAATAAACCTACCCTTAGGTGTTGAACTATTGTCTGTCCATTCTAATACTAGCTTCTTAGGAAACTTGAACATAACAACTCTAGTTCTGCAATCAACTGAGGCATAGCAGGAGTGTAACCAATCCATGCCAAGAATAAGGTCGAAGTCGACCATGTCGAGCTCTGTGAGATCAACTGGAATTACTTTTCTCAGGACTGAAACAGGGCAGTTTTTATACACTCGGCTGGCTTTAACTGACTTGCCAACTGGGGTGGAGACTGAAAATGCTTCTAAGAGGACCTTTGGAATGATGTTGAATTGGACTGCTATATAGGGAGTCACGAACAAAAGAGTGGCTCTTGGATCTCAGAGGGCATACACATCTAGATGGAAGAGACGTAACATACCAGTTACTACGTCAAGTGAGCTTTCCTGATCCTGACGAGAAGATAGAGCATAGAAATGATTTTGGCGCTGACCGCCATCTGTAACTGATATGTTAGCCTGCTGGGCTGGTCGACATGCTAGAGCTAATGATGTGGTGGATTGTGATCTCCCTCTCCCTACTGACGGGCACTCCTTAAGCTGGTGCCCAAGCTATCCACACCCAAAACAGCCCTCTCATCCCTGAAGGCATTCTCCCAGGGGATTCCTACCACACTTGGGACAAGCTTGATGCTTGTTCCCGGTATTCTGAGCCTGAGCCTAAGACTGAGTGCTAGATGACCCACCCCTCTGATCCTTATGAGACCAAAAGGTTGGGACGCTGGCTGAGCTAGGTGCTGGTCCTCTGCTATTGCTGCTGTGGGCGGCTACCAACGCTAGATCTCTAGTGGCCAAAATCTGAATGGCCAGTTCTTGATTTCTTATTCTTATGTCCATATCTTTCAGCTTATTTGCTTCAATCTGCTTGGCATAAATAATTAGGCTAGAGAGGTCCATGTCCTTGATCAGCATCACGGTCCTGCACACCTTAAGGACCACATTAGACACTCCATTAACAAATTTCAGCATGCAAGACCATGGCTCGGCTACCATCTCTGGAGCATACTTTGATAGTTTGTTAAACTCCAGAGCATACTCCTCCACTATCTGGTTTCCCTGCCATAGGTTCATAAACTCTGCCATCTTAGCCTCCCTCAACTCCCGAGGGCAAAACCTATCCAGGAAAGTTGTGTGGAACTCCTCCCACTCCACCGGTCTTGCTTCCGCTAGCTGCCCCTCCTTCCACTGCTCATACCAAACCTGGGCTACCCCTTTAAGCTGATGGAAGCCAAGTCAGCACTCTCGGAGGAGCTGACACCCATAATACGGGTAATCTTCCTGACCTCATCTAAAAACACTTGTGGGTCCTCCCCCACTTTAGATCCTTTAAATGATGGAGGGTTCATATGGATGAAGTCTCGTATCCTTGAAGTTGCTGCAGACCCGTTCGTGTTCATTGGCACCCTGCTGATTCACTTGATTGGTCACAATCTGAGACGGTAACTAAATGGCCACTTTAAATACTGCGGTAGAAACCGAATAATCTTGAGGAGCTTTCGGGGCTGGTGGAGCAGGTCTATTGGCATTACTGGTCCTTCTTCCGCTACCGCATTTGGGAGGCATGATTCACTGACACGAAACAGAGAACAAATTAGAAGGGCATTTCTAGAATTGAACTTTAACGAACGATAAGGAGTATGAATAAAAGGAAATTTTCCTAATAACATCTTGTAGCCTCCTCGTCATTAGTGTGGCGCACTTCACACCCATGAAAAGGTCTCTACTCGATGCGGCTTTCAGACTTTCTGAGGATACTCTAAAAGTAGGGCTCTGATACCAAGTTTGTCACGCCCCGAGTCTAATTCCTTGATGTAACACAGTACTTAAAGCCACAAGTGACCCCAAGTCAAACCCTAGTCTATCATTCACTAGCATTTCGAGTAAACATGCACAACGGAACTTTGAAATAATATCAGAAAACATTTATGAAAGACAAGTCTAAAAACATAAAGTTAAAATCATTTGAATCATACTGATAAATTTGAAAATCAGGTCTATCTGAAATCCATCTAACTGAGGAGTTGCTGGGACAAGGCCCCAGCTAACTCTAAGTCTAACTAAAACTAATAAATGACTTAAAGAAAGAAAAAAGTGCCCTCGAATGATGAGGCACGTCACTGCTGTAGTTGAGAATCTGAACTGCGGTGGCTAGCGGTGTTGAGTCTGAGAACCTGCAGCTGTAACATGAAATGATACAGCATAAAAGTATGCGTCAGTACTTTGAATGTACTGAGTATGCGAGAGGAATATATTGATAGATGTAAATAACTGAACTGGAAATACATTTAATGACCAACTAATTATCAGAACTAAAATAATCTAAAGTATCTGAGATGGTCAAAATGACTCTATCTAGTGGTCAAAGGCATGCCCTAAATCTCTAATACTGAATCTGAAGTACTGCACTGAACAGAAATGAACTGATAGATCTGAAACTAGATTGAGATTCTTACTCTGAAGCTAGACTGGACTGACTAGTGGGAGAGTTTGTAACCAACATATAATCACGTGAGCTAGACGTGGAGTCCAATGTATACACCCCACCACTAGGACCCAATATACCTTCTATGGGTATAAAGGCATGAACTGGGTGATCACAAAAGTCTGGGGCCAATCAGGCCACTAATCTATATTTGTAATCCTACGCTGGCAACATAATTCTAGGAACTTGGGCACTCTGGAACCCTAATTCACTCGATGGTAAGTTCTACTCCCACTGGAACACCTAAACTGAACTACTAGGCTGATAGCTCGAACTTGGAGTCCAAGACTAGTTAGGGACATATAAATGAAAGCACCCTGAGAGTCTTATCGGACCACATTCTAAAACTGGGTACTATACTAGTCAGAGCTGCTCATCTAGAAGCGTCGTAACTGTCTAAGAACAAACTAAAATATGAACTGGGGTCCTGGGGCAAGTCAGAGCTATATATCAGAAATGTCATGACTTCCTAGTAGACCAAAAACTAAATTTTGATTCTAATTCTGAAATAAAGGCTAAAATGATGCAGTTTAAAGCTTGGGAGGGTAGGATATTACTAAATAGCCCATAGAAAATCGCTGGGAAAAACTGTCAGGTGACCCTAACAGGTGACCTAATGGATCATGGTGACTGACCACGACTCGTGGTCACACCCGTCAGGTACATTAGTTAAAAATTAACTGGGGATGGTAGCGGGGGACATAACGAATAATTACTGGGAACCACAACTCATTGCCCACATTCGTCAAGTACATTGCCACTTCTCAAGTTTTTGGATTCCAGCCTGAAAAAGAGTGACTCAACGAGTCGTGGGACCTGACCACGGATCGTGAGCTCGCTCATTGGGAACACTAACTTTTTCTTAGGCATCCTTCTCACGGTTGACCTAACGAGTTGTTGGGTCCCTTAACGACTTGTTACGTGGGTCATTCTGCAACATTTCTGTAGTTTTCCAATTTTTTTGATTTGAGTCGCTGATATTAATTTTGAGCTTCTAGGGTGTTACAAAGGGACAAAAGTTAATCTGTATGGTATCACAACCATAGCCGACATATAGCAGATAATTATACAAGAAGGAACTTTAGTTGTATGATTCTACATTCATAAACTATATCTAGCAAGCAAGGATACAAAGAAGAACCCAACCTTGCCCCCATAAGCCTGGAAGGTGCAAGCAACACAGAGAAAACCTACATGGGCCCCAATAAGCCCCGTCAAGTGCAAGAAAACTATAAATCCTATCTGTTTCACTATAGCCCCATAGGCAAGCTGTAACTAAAGCATAATCGATCTCTTTGACTGTATTCAAGCCTTCTAGGCTTCTGCAATTGTGTCTGAGCCATCTGGGCTCCTGTAACTGTATATAAGTCGTCCGAGCTCCTGTAACTATGTATGAGCCGTTTGGGCTCCTATAACTGTATATGAGCCTTTTGGGCTTCTACAACTTTATCTGAGCCATCTAGGCTCTTGTGATTGTATATGAGCCGTCTGGGCTGCTGTAACTGTTGCAGAGTCATCTAGGCTCCTGTAACTATATATGAGCCATCTGAGCTCCTGTAACTGTATATGAGTCATTTGGGTCCTATAACCGTATGTGAGCCATCTGGGCTCGTGTAACTTCTTAAATAGCAGCTAATAGGTGTATTCTATGCGCCCACAACTAGTCAAGTAGTCATGAAAGTAATTATAAAATCAGCTGGCTCAAAAAGGAAAGGGCGAGGTCTGAGGTGACCTGGCGACACTCCGAAAGTCAAACAAATACAATAGTTGTTCAAAATGGAAAACAAGGTTCTAGGCGATCAACTATGTGGTTCCCTCACCTAGAATTACTATAGGCCTACTAATAACTTGATATGATACTAGGCAATCAGCTATAATAGTCCTGTGGGTAGCCACAATAATTATTAATCGAAAGGGTAAACCACAATACTAAGTTTCTAGTTCATAGGCGTCAATCAAGTCTTTCCTGAAAACTTATAGCTTCTGCGAGTAAGTTGTAGCCCCGTAGGCAGGTATACTTAGACTTAGCCTTTCTAGGCAACATGGGCATCTATATGAATAGCCAGAGGAGTTAGCCCTACCTATAATTGCTACTAAGATACTTACTCAGGATATCACATAGTCCATCTACTTCTGGCAACTAGGACGGTTCCTTGAGCGGTCGATATGACCAACTGTAAGTCGAAAGAAGCTATACTGTAATATCCTGAAACTTTCCTAGACCAAACTCAGACTTTCCATGAAAAACCAGAAAAGAACTAGGGAATTTTTGCCACAGAATGAGTCGTGGCACAACTCATCCAGTGACTAGCTGAGTCATGGTCAGACTCATGGCTCGAATAAGGAAATTTTAGTTCAGGACCCTAGGGGTAACAACCAACACGATGAATCGTTGGGTCAAGTAATGAGTCATCGTGAAGGGCCATCGAGTGGAGGTTAGTAGTTCATGTTTCAGTGGCAACGATGGACACGATGATTCGTTACGCCAAGCAACAACTTGTTGCTTTGGTTATCGGAAGGTCCTAGTAAAGCTTATCCCCCGAGGCAGCGCTGATGACGGGAGGAGGGGATGAGTCATTAGGTCAAGTAATGGCTTGTCGTGACTAGTAGTGGTGTCGAAAGGAGAAATTCTAATTCAGTGACAATGGAAGACATCACGAGTCGTTAGAGCTTATAAAGACTCGTGAATTCAGTCATTTTCCATGCAAGGAAATATTAGGGATTTTCCAAACGTGGCCACAATTTGACACCAAGAGTCATTCCCAACCCCATGACTCATGGAGTGCCTCGTGGGAACTGGAAGCATAATTTTTCCTGCGATGCTCCAAGGGAGTTTTCGTAACACTCACCTATTTTTATCCCTAAACTACATCACTTGGGAATGTTTTGTGGAGAATTAATAGGTTAATCAACTATGTCCTCTCATTCCACTAACCTCACGATCCCAGAGCAAAGAAATTCCTATCAAGCACCTCAAAGCTAAACTAGGGCTTCCTCAGTTCTTCAGATTTTTTCAGGCTTCTCTCAAGAACTTTTCACCATGTATGTGGGAATTCAACAATGGATTGTTCTTCCCTTGTGTCCCCAAAACCCTTCCATAATCTTCAATGAGTTATAGCCTTGAGGTTTCGAAATTTGGATTTTCAAACAGAATTCGATAAATTTCAGGTGGAATATTGTCCATGTTATTAGCTGCTATATTTTCCCAATTCTTAGAAATCATGTGGAATCTAGCTTCTTGTAACATGATTTAGCCCTAACTTTTGAATGTAGTAAATTAGTGTTTTGAATAATTGATTAGTTATTCATGTTGCTTGATTCTATCAGTGTTGGGATTCCCATATTATTAATATCAGTTGATTATCTTAGTTAGTTCATGCTAATACAGTTTCAGTCAGAATACTAGCCTACTCAATAATTTCAGAAATGTCCGCTGATCAGTTTGACTATAGTCTTTTCTGGAGGTGTCAGTGGTGCCTCCTAGAGATTAGTTATCAGATATTAGTTGGTTTTTTAGACGGTTACAATGCTTCCAGATAAGTAGCTTGACCAGTCTTAGATCCACCAGCTTCAGTTTCACTTTGTTCTTTAAACGATTATGACGCTTCGAGATAAGCAGCTCTGGCTAGTCTTAGAACACCAGTTATAGAATCCAGTCTGATAAGAGTCTCAGGGTACTTCCAGATAGGTATGCCTGACTTAGTCTTGGACCCCAGTTTCAAGCTATCAACTTAGTAGTAAGAATAGGACTATCCAGTGGGAGTAGGACTTAGCATCGAGCATACAAGGGTTCCAGGGCACCTAGGTTCCCAGAAATACGTTTCCACCGTAGGATATCTTATTGGCCCTATGGCCTCAGAGTTGTGATCACCCAGCTCATGCCTTTATACCCTGGCAAGGTATATTGGATCCTATCAATGGAGCGTATACATAGAACTCCACGTCTAGCTCACGTGGTTATATGTCGGTTATAGATTCTCCCACTAGTCAGTTCAGTTTCAGTTTAGCTCAGCTCAGTTCAGTTCAGTTTAGCTTAGCATCAGGACATGTCTATGACCATCAGCTATAGTCATTATTGACCATATCAGTTATATATTCAGTTGCTAAGTTTGCTGTATTTCAGTTGGTTATTTCATGTCATTGCAGTTCAGTTATTTGTTTCCATATATTTAAATTATCTCTCACTTACTCAGTTCATTTCAAGTACATTTCAAGTACTAACTCAGCCTCAGCATTGGTAGTCGATTCCTTTTGGTGATATCAGCAGTTGTAGTGGGTGGATCCTCATATTCGAGGACGATATTTATTTTCAGTTATTTCTTTCAGTTATACTTTAGATTTAGTTAGGAGCTTGTCCAACAACTCATCATTAGTACATGAAATTCAGACATAGACTAAGACCTTCAGTATCGTTTTTCAGTTGTACGAACTTTTATCAAATCAGCTTTCTTAAATGAATTTATTATTTAAAGCTTATGCATATGTTTACTCAAATTACCAATGTTATGATAGACCATGGGTTGGCTTGGGTTACTTGTGACTCCAAGTACCGTGTCTCGTCCAGAGTATTGACTCGGGTCATGACAAACTTGGTATCAGAGCACTATGTTTAGAGTATCCTAGGATGTTTGAAAGTCATGTCAAGTAGTGTCCATTTCATGGGTGTGAAGCGCGCCACACTTATGACAGGGAGGCTATGAGGCGTTATTAGGAAAACTCCCTTTTGTTCATACTCCTTATCATGCGTTGATGTTCAATTCTAGAAACATTCTCCTAACTCGTGCTCTATTTTGCTTTAGTAAAATAATGCCTCCAAAATTTGGTATTAGAAGAAGGGCTGGCAACGCTAACAGACCTGCCCCACAATCACCAGCAGCCCCTCAGGACGATCAAGTATCCTCAATGGAATTCATACCGGCAATCCAACTGCTGGCTTAGATAGTAACAAATTCGGTGAACCAACAGGTGGTTCCGGTAAACACAAACAGATCCGCAGCAGCTGGCAGGGTTCGGGACTTCACCCGAATGAACCCTCTAGCTTCTAATCAATCCATGTTCGGAGAGGACCCACAGGAGTTTGTGGATGAGGTACGGAAGATCACTCGAATTATGGGTGTTAGTTCTGCTGAAAGTGCTAATCTGGATGCCTACCTATTGAAAGGGGCAGCACAAATCTGATACGATCAGTGGAAAGAAAGGAGACCAGTAGGAGCGGAACCGATGGAGTGAGAAAGGTTCACCACAACAATCTTAGGCACATTCTTCCCCCGGGAGTTAAGGGAGGCTATGGTTGCAGATTCATGAATTTGAAGCAGGGCAATAGGACGGTGGAAGAATATGCACTAGAGTTCACATGGTTGTCAATATATGCTCCAGAGATGGTAGCCAAGCCAAGGGCTCGCATGCTTAAGTTCATCAACAGAGTATCACACCTGGTCCTTAAGGAGTGGAGGACTGCGATGCTCATAAAAGACATTGACCTCTCCACTCTCATCGTTCATGCCTAGCAAATTGAGGTAGAAAAGTTGAAAGACATGGAGCGGGAGAATAAGCCAGCTAGGACAGCCAATCAGATTATTGGCACCATAGGTCTGGCGGTAGTAGTCGCTCACAAAGTAGAAACAGTAGAGGGCTCCAACACCAACTTCAGCCAGTGCCCCTACATTTTGGTCCCGCAAGAATCGGAAGGGTGGAGCATCTATGTCACGATCCGAGCTTAGACCCGGATCATAGACGCGGGACAAGGGACCTCAAGAGACCCCAAGTTGACCCATGGCATAAGCATTCATCTAACTTATTTTATAATATGAAGAAAGCATAATTATAAACTCAGCGGAAGTCTCATCCAATGGAACATCAGAAAATATCCGAAGCTATACATACATAAGTCTGAAAGCCTCTAGTCTAGATGAGTTGATGGGTTAAGACCCCAAGTAACTCCACAAAACCGGAAACTAAAATATGACACGAAGCTGAAACTCTAGTCCTCGAAAGATGAGGACTCACCAATCACGTAGGTGCTAACTTTGATAAGTGACTACGAGCGGGGTTGAACTTGAGAACCGGATCTTGCATCATGAAATGATGTAGCATAGAAAGTATGCGATCAGTACGTGAAATGTGCCGAGTATGCAAGGTAAGTAAAATCGCTCTAGCAAAGTAATTCTTTTAAAACATTCATACCATATCATAAGCTTTCAAGTATAAGTAGAAGGGCAACATGCATTCATTCGGAAATCAAAAATCTTATCATGACATGACCATGCTTAGCCTTACGACATCATGACTGACTCGAATTACTTAAAGTTGAACATAACGTTTATATCAAAAGCTGAACATTGAGTCAACCCTTCCTTTTAGAAGATGCATGCCTAAGGTAATCATCATGAGTAATGAGTATGAAAATCTGAACGATATAGACAGTGGGAGACTCTTCACCTAACCGACATACCACGATAGAGCATATGTGGTCCCAACTATCACACTCAAGTGGGAAGAGCCTACCATAACCTTTCCAGGGCGATGGACGATACCATGATATCGATATCAAGCTTAAGGGCCAATCGGGCTGGGGATATCTCACAAGGGAGGTCCCAATAATATAATAGTATCAACCTACGTTGGCGCATGTTCTGGAGTATAGGGTGATCGATCCTTAAACCGCTCGGTGCTAGACTCTTCTCCCAAAAACATGCAATGCTCAACATCGTATATAACGAAGCTCAACATCGTCTATAGACGAAGCTCAACATCATCTAATGACGAAGCTCAATAAGATATCATGCATAACATAACATCGTATGAAATGAAGCTCAACATTGTCTATTGACAAAGCTCATTAATGAAATCATGCATAGACTCGACATCATATGAAAATGAAGCTCAACATTCTCCTTTGACAAAGCTCAATAATGACACACATCTCAATTTGGATTCATGCATATGGGAATCTTTATTTTGAAACATACCACAAGCTCAATCATAGGTGGGAGAATCTACTCCAAATCATGTGGTAAACCACATGTAGAAATATTTAACTCAACATACCACAACTAGAATTGATGAAAAATCGGGGAAAACTTCACTTCAAACAATGTGGTAAGATTATGTCGGAAAAATCATCACTTTAAATCAACATGTGGGCATTACCCAAAGCTTTATCAAACTAGGATCTACTCATTTCATTTTGAAAACAACATAATAATCATGGGTAGATTTAGAAACATGCTTTTCATCATCAAATCTCAACATCATCATGCATTCATCATCATTCACTACCTTTAAGAACTTCTCATCCATGGGCATTTTAGATTCAAGATTTTTGAAAAACAATTTTTGTATTTGAAAATAATTTAGAATCTGCCCAAGCTTTACAATTCATCAATATAAATGCAATCTAATCATACCCATGTATAGAAATTGTAGAATTATGCAATTTGGGTAAAACCCCATAATTGATCATAGAAATTTCATCATATTTTGATAGAAATTGGGCATGGGTGTGGAAGGAAGACACCCATTTAAAAACCCTACAAAACTGGAAGGAATGATTCTACCACCTCATAGATTTCCCAAGGAGAAATTTGAAGAAAATCCCTTGGAAAAACTGTTGATCACCTCCTAAAATTCATAAACTTGCATGCATGGAAGGAATACACTTAAAATAGGTTTTCCCCTACTAAAATCACCAAAATGAGACTTAAATGACGTAGTATAGGCCCCTAGAACTTAGGAAAGGACAGAAATAACCTTACTGAATTCACTGAAAACTGGTCACTAGACCAAACAATGGGTGAACCAACGGGCCATTGGAAGACACCATGACCCATGGTATCTGCCCGTGCTCAGCACTGCCCCAGCTGCATCTCGGATTCAAACCACAAACGAACAGGATGAGTCGTTCTAGGGTCCAATGGGTCATTGAACCACCGTTGTTTCCCTCTTCTGAAAATCTTAACTCCTTCACCACGAGCCTTACCACGACTCATTGTATCTTATAATAGGTCGTGGTTTCTAACCGTCGAGTCCACTGTAAAAGCTCACTTCCTTCCACGACATCAAACAACGGATCATTCCTACAAGCAACGAATCGTTATAATGATCATTGTTTAAAATGCCACCAGGCTTAGCCACTGTCCATGACTGCTCAAAACGGCTCGTGGTTACTTACCACGAGTTGTTGTTCCTCACATCCTGTAACTTTTCCCCAACTTTTAGCAGTTTTGAAATTTAAATTCCTGGGTCTACTCTTAGGTACCCCTGGGGTATTACAATATCTCCCCTTTGGGAACATTCGTCCTTGAATGTTAGAAACACACATAGAACTCAGGAACAAGCAATCCTCATATGCAAATACTGATTATTAAAACCGAAAACAGATGGAACGACTACCTCTGAAAAGAGCTACATGGATGAACTGAATTCAGGCATCACATACATCTATAATAACATAAATAAAAATTGTGCACATGAACTGAACATGGAAACTGATTAGAGAATTAGTGCAAAAACTGATACCTCAAACTAAAATTGAGCCTGTAGGGAACAGGTGTGGGTATCTATCCATCATATCCGCTTTTGCTTCCCACATAGCTCCTTCAACATGTGATTTCTCCATAATACTTTAACTGAAGCTACTTCTTTGTTCCTTAACTTACGAACTTGACGATCTAATATTTCAATGGGTACTTCTTCATAAGTAAGGCAGTCTTTTACACCAACGCTGTCCACCGGGACTTCTAAAGCTCGATCACCCAAACACTTTTTTAAAAGTGACACATGAAACACATGATGAACAGAGGATAACTCCGAGGGCAAGTCCAACTCATACGCCAACTTACCAACTCTCCTCACAACCTGGTAGGGACCAACATAGTGGGGACTGAGTTTCCCTTTCTTTCCGAACTACATCACTCCCTTCATGGGAGATACCCTTAGAAATACCCAATCGTCCACCTTAAACTCTACATCCCTTCTTCTCACATCAACATATGATTTCTGACGACTCTGAGCAGCCTTCAGCCTGTCCCTTATCAACTGAACCTTTACCACGACCTCATGAACCGATTCAGGTCCTGTCATGGCTGCCTCACCAACCTGAAACCATTCGATGGGCGATCTACACCTCTGCCCATAAAGAGCCTCGAATGGTACCATTTGGATACTAGAGTGATAGCTGTTATTGTAAGACAACTCGATTAAAGGCAAGTGATCATCCCAACTACCTTTAAAGTCCATCACACAAGCTCTCAACATGTCCTCGAGAGTATGAATTGTCCGCTACGCTTGACCATCCGTTTGCAGATGAAACATTGTGCTGAGTTTAACTTAAGTCCCAAGCCTTTTTTGGAATGACCGCCAAAACTGAGAGGTAAACTGAGTACCTCGATTTGAGATAATAGACAAGGGCACCCCATGAAGTCGAACCAACTCCCGAATATATAATTTGGCATAATCATCCGCTGAATCTTTGGTTTTTACTGGTAGAAAGCGTGCAACCTTGGTCAACCTGTCTACCACCACCCAAATGGAGTCATATTGTCAATGAGTATGAGGTAGACCGGTAATGAAACCCATATTAATCTCCTCCCACTTCCAAGTGGGAATGCTGATATCCAAAAGTACGCCTCCCAGCCTTTGATGTTCGACCTTCACTTGTTGACAGTTTGGATATTTAGCGACGAACCCTGCGATCTCCTTCTTCATATGATCCCACTAATAGATTTCCGCAAGTCTCGGTACATCTTCGTGGATCCCAGATGGATAGAATATCTGGTACCGTGTGCCTCATGCAATATCTAGACTCGCAAATCATCAACCTCTGGGACACATAGATGACCCTGGTACCAGAGCACACCATCTCACCCTTAGGAGAAGACCTCCACCTTTTGATTCCGTACTGCCTCTTTCAATTTTCTGAAAATCGAATCCTCATCTTGCCTAGATTTGACATCAACCACCAAGGACGATTCTAATCTGTTTTGCATGAAAACACCGCCATCGGTCGAGTCGACCACTCTAACTCCCAACCTTGCGAGTCGAAGGACCTCCTTCACCAACTCCTTCTTTCCCTCATCCGCGTGGGACACACTCTCCATAGAGAGCTTACTAAGTGCATCCGCAACCACATTAGCCTTGCCTGGGTGGTAAAGGACACTCAAATTGTAGCTCTTCAGTAACTCCAACCACCTTCTTTGTCGAAGATTGAGATCCTTCTGCATGAACACATATTGCAAGATCTTGTGATCTGTGAATACATCCATATGGACCCCTTACAAGTAACGTCGCCATATCTTCAATGCAAACACCACTGTAGCCAATTCAAGATCATGGGTCAGGTAGTTCTTTTCGTGGATTTTCAACTGTGTCAAGGAGTAATCTATCACTTTCCCACGCTGCATCAACACACACCCATGTCCGACTCGCGAAGCATCACTATACACCACAAAACCATCGGTACCCTCAAGTAGGGTCAACACTGGTGTCGAAGTGAGTCAGGTCTTCAACTCTTGGAAGCTTTTCTCACAAGCCTCCGACCATTGAAACTTCACCTTCTTCTGAGTCATCGGTCAATGGTGCGGTAATAGATGAAAAAACCTCCACAAATCTTCGATAGTAACCCGCTAAGCCCAAAAAGCTTCTGATATCTGATGGGTTCACTGGTCTGGGCCAATTCTTTAACGCCTCGATCTTCTAAGAGTCTACTTTTATTCCCTCACTTGATACCACATGGCCTAGAAATGCCACCGAGTCCAACCAAAACTAACATTTGCTGAACTTTGCATACAAATGACGCTCCTTGAGTGTCTGAAGCACTATTCTAAAGTGAGCAGCATGACTCATGAGGATCGTGGTATCCGTCTGTCAAGTCCATTGGAGATTTAGGATCCCTTACCATGACTAATGACAACAGATCATTGCATGCCATGAGAGGTTGTTGGATGGCTCGTTATTTTCCCCAAATGCTAAGCCCATCTTTTACCACGACAACGAATGACGACTCGTTTTTTTGTTACAACGAGTCGTTACATCAACCATTACTTCAACTGCCACTCGAACACCTGAACCCACGATTGCTAACAACGGCTCGTGGTTTGCAACCACGAGTCGTTACTCCACTCATCCTATGCTATTTTTTCCAATTTCTGCAAATTTCAGATTTAACTCCTTGGTCTTATTCTTAGGCACCTCTTGGGTATTACATTATCTTCCCCTTGGGAACATTCATCCTCGAATTTTTGAAACAAGTAGAAAACAGAAACATGCAATTATCATAATTAAATACTGATCATGTAACCGAAAACTGGCGGAATGACTACCTTCGAAAAGAACTACATAGTTGAACTGAATTCAGACATCACATATATCTATCATATCATAAATAAAACTTACACACACGAACTGAACATGGAAACTGATTAGCAACGAACTGACCAACTGACCAGTCTCCTATGATTAGCAACGAACTAACCAACTTAACCTTAGCAAGGAAGAAAGTAATGGTCAGAAGATTGGTACTATTGCTGAAAAATCCAGCAAAAGATACCAAAACAACAGAAACTTCTACAAGAGGCCTTCATTCCCGGACATGCAGTTTGAAGAAAATCATTTCTATCCACAGGGTACTGCTGACGGAGCAGGCATCACAGAGTGGAACATTGATGGCATGGCTGAAGGACAGATTTATGCCAAATTACAGGAAATAGGCATGAATATCACTGCCTACAAAATAAAGAATTCTACAGACAAAGAAGCCTGTAGTCTCATTATTGCCGGATTCACTGGTATGCTAAAAAATTGGTGGGATAACTACCTAACGGAAGCTAACAGGCATGAAATCCTTAATGCTACAACTCTTAAAACTGTAGTCCAAATTGAAGCTGGCCAAGAGGCAGTAAGTCAAGAAATTCAAGAAGATGATACAACAACTTTGTTATACAGCATTGCTAAACACTTCGTGGGTGAACCCAAATTGTTCCAAGACAGAAGTTTGGAGATTTTGAACAACTTATACTGAAAGAAACTTACAGATTTTAGGTGGTATAAAGATATGTTCTTGAATGAAGTCATGGTAAGGACTGACTGCAATAGTGAGTATTGGAAAGAAAGATTCATTAGCGGACTTCCAACTCATTTTGCTGAGAAAGTCAGATCCAAGATAAGAGATAGATGTGACGGTAAGATTCCGTATGCTGAACTCACATATGGTGACATTATCAGTTTCATTAATGTTGTTGCTCTTGAGCTTTGCACTGACCTAAAGCTCAAAGACCAAATCAAACGGGATCAAAAGGATTCTTCCAAAGACTTGGGAACTTTCTGCCAAGATTTTGGTTTTCCGGCATTAAAGCCTCCTTCGTCCAGATTGGATAAACATGCCAGGAAAGGAGATGGATCCTTCAGAAGAAAGAAGAAGACCTCTGAAAGGTCAAAACAAAAAAAAAGATGAAAGAAAGTTCAGAAAAAGGGGGTCAAGGAAACCCCAGACTACTGAAGACACCTGCTGGACATGTGGCAAAAGAGGCCACAAATCCCCTGACTGTCCAAGAAACAGGAAAAAGAAAAAGAAAATAAATCTTCTCGGAGTCGAAGAGGAAATAAAACAGAAACTCTTCTCTATTCTAGAAGAAGAAGAATCTGAATCAGAATACTCCTCCTCTGAAGAAGGAGAATCAGATGAGGACTACTTAAATGTAGCACAAGGATCCGGTTCAGAAGAATCAACGACAGATTGCAACTGCAATGGTGCTTTTTACTTATGTGATAACAATTCTGTCAGGGTTCTATCAAAAAAAACTACAGAAACCTTGTTCTCCACTATCGAGCATATTCAGGATGAAGAAGCGAGAAAGAAGTACCTTCTTGAACTCCAAAAGCTCGTGCTTAAAGAAAAAAAGGATAAACCTACGGTTACACCTTTTAGCATGAAGCAAGTTATGGAAAAATTCAACTCAGAAAAGAGTAAGGAACCATCCATCAGAGAACTCCGAAAAGAAATAAGTCTCTTAAAGGATGAAGTAAGAAACATCAAGGCAAGACTTAGTAGCATTGAAGTCGAAAAACTGACTAAGAAGTTGCTCAAAGAAATCAAAGAAGACCAAAGATCTTCCGACACAGATAGAGAGCCTGACTCTCCTAAGCATTACACAGATATTATTGAAGAAGCAGATTCTTCACAACAAGGTAATGAAGAACCAGGAATTCTTGCTATTACTCAGGTGAAACCACAAAGTTCACATATTTTTATTAAGCTTATTATTGGTGATCTAACTTTGAATAAGATTGCCTTGTTAGACAGCGGTGCAGACAGGAACTGCATCATCGAAGGGTTGATACCAACTAAATATCTTACCAAGAGCACTACAAAGCTGTATAGTGCTACAGGTGAACGTATTTTGATTGACTTCAAGTTATCAAATGCTCACATTTGTAATAATGGAATTTGTTTAAAAAACGATTTTGTTATTACAAAAAATATTAATGAAGAGATTATTTTGGGGATCCCTTTTATCACCCAAATAAAACCCTTCATTTCAGGTTTTAAATCAATCAGAACCAAGATTTTGGGGAAAAATCTTGAGTTCCCATTTGTCAAAACCCTTTCAAAAAATGAGAGTATATTTTTGCATGACAAAACTGCTTTTAAAATATTTCATCTTTCTAACCAGATTGGATTTTTGAAAGATGAAGTAAAAATCAAAAGAATTGAGCAGATTTTAAAAACCCCGGGAATGGTTAGTAAAATAGCTTAACTCGAGGAGAAATTTAAATCTGAAATCTGCTCAGAATTTCCTAATGCCTTTTGGGCCAGAAAAGCCCACACTGTTGATTTACCTTATATAGATGGATTTAATGAACGGACCATTAGCACCAAAGCTCGGCCCATTCAGATGAGTCATAAACTCATGGAAATCTGTAAAAAGGAAATCAATCAACTTTTGGAAAACAAGATCATCAGACCCTCTAGATCCCCATGGAGTTGTTCTGCATTTTATGTTAACAAAGCTGCGGAACAGGAAAGAGGCTCTCCCAGACTTGTTATAAACTATAAACCTTTGAATTCAGTTTTAAAATGGATTCGCTACCCGATTTCTAACAAAAGGGATCTTTTAAAAAGAACTTACAAGGCTAATATCTTTAGTAAGTTTGATATGAAATCAGGCTTTTGGCAAATACAAATTTCCGAAAAGGATAAATATAAAACCGCATTTAATGTTCCATTTGGATAATATGAATGGAATGTTATGCCTTTTGGGCTTAAAAATGCCCCATCTGAATTTCAAAAAATCATGAATGACATCTTCAATCATGTAAGCTATATGTCCATAGTTTACATAGATGACGTTTTGATCTTTTCTGAGGACTTAGATTCTCATTTTAAACATCTCAATATTTTCTTAAATATTGTAAAGAAAAATGGCTTGGTCGTCAGTGCCAAAAAAATTAAGCTTTTCCAAACGAACATTAGATTTCTTGGTCATGATTTATACCAAGGCACTTACAAACCCATTTGTTGAGCCATTGAGTTCTCAGAGAAATTCCCTGATGTTATTACTGACAAAACCCAGCTGCAGAGGTTTTTGGGAAGTATTAATTATGTAGCAGATTTTATACCTAAGGTCAGGCACATTTGCAAACCATTGTTTGAGAGGCTCAAGAAGAAGCCTTGTCCTTGGACTGAGGAACAGACCAGGGCAGTCAGAAAAGTCAAAGAGGTCGTCAAAGACCTTCCCTGTTTAGGTATCCCCAACCCGGATGCCTTCATGATTGTTGAAACTGATGCCTCTAACATTGGCTATGGAGGTATTCTGAAACAAAGAAAATCCCCTGAGGATTTTGAACAATTAGTCAGGTATACTTGAGGTGTTTGGAATTCTGCCCAGAAGAATTACAGCACCGTCAAAAAGGAAGTACTCTCAATTGTTCTTTGTATTACAAAGTTCCAAGATGATCTTATTAATAAGACGTTTTTACTTAGAGTAGATTGTAAATCTGCTAAGGAAATCCTTCAAAAGGATGTTAAAAGTCTTGTTTCAAAACAGATATTTGCAAGATGGCAAGCCCTACTTTCAAATTTTGATTTTGAAATTAAAATCCTTAAAGGAAAAGATAATTCTTTGCCTGATTTTCTAACCAGGGAATTTTTGCAGGATAAGCAATGAGGCCGATCAAGCCCAAATCCTCATCAACCAGTGGTCCATCAGGAAGGGATGTTCCTATGGCGAGAGCCAGTCCATTTGCAATACGGCCATCTTTGAATGACCATCTTGAACTTAATCGTTTTTCTACTTTAGCTAGGATTCCTCCCATAGATCCAAGGCTAACTATTTCTCCATTTCCGCCTCTTCCTCCTTCAGCACCTAAAGCAGATAATACCAAGAAAACTTCTCCTTTCAAAAGGGAATCTCAACCTACTTCATCATCGCCTTCAGGGCAACCCCGTTTCTCTAGTACCCAAACTAGGGATAGTTACGCTTTAAAAACTCCTGGAAGTTTTGCAGAAGCCCTTGACCCAAACCTTTCTTCCAAAGGTAAAGAAGTCGTTGAAACTCCGAAGGTCAAAGAGACTTTCAAAAACATTTCCATTCTCATATCTCCCATCCTTGCTCTTGAAAAGGAGTATGAAGCTTTTGAAATCAAACATCTGGTCAGGCCCCTTTACACTGACCGAAATTACATTGAAATCGCTAATCCGCTTAAAACCAGAAAATTCTATGAATTTATTTTAGTGGATACCGGTTCTATTGATATTGAGCACGTCCTCAGCAATGAAGCTGATCCTAGTAGCATTGCCAACTCAAAATTCACTCTGAAAAAGATTCTTTCTCCATTCAATTGGCAGGTGGATCATCTCCACACTCCGATCAACCTTTCGAGGCCACATAAGCCTCAAACTTTTAACTGGTTCGACTACAGGGATGCATGGTTCAATTTCATCTTCCTAAGGCCAACCACCCATACCTGGTTTGTCAAGTACGGGCCAGAGGTAAGTAATTTTACCATCCCAAGATGGTTTTATGATTGGTGGAATTGTTTCAGAGGAAACTCAGAAGTCCTCCCAAAGAACTTCGCCAACAGGTTTGGTCAATTTCAAATTGACAATGATATTTCTTCTCTACCTGAGCATATTAAATTATGCAAATATTTTATTAATAAAAGAATATCTTTCATAATCAGTTGGACCTTTGCAGTTCACGAATCTGACAGGATTAAATACTTGACAAAGGAAGTCTTTGCCAGAGGATGGACTCCGCCCATTAAAAAGAATGATTCAAAGCAATCCCCTAAAAAGGAGATAGCTCAGAAACCAAACAGAAAGTCTAAGGAGGAGCTCAAGAAGAAACTCCAAAAAGCTCTTTCAGATTTAGACGATAACTCAGATGAAGAGTCTGCTTCTCAACTTCTGGAAGAAGTGTCCTCCTCCCAAAGTGAGGATAACGGAGATGTGTTAAGGCCTAAAGCGTTAGCTCAGTCTTATTTAGATCCCTATTCAGACTAAGTCCTGATTGAGGATTATTAAAAATCCGGAATAATCAGCTTTCCAGATAGAGGTTTCAAAGAAACCAGAATTATCAAGGAAAGGATAATAGAGAACCAAAGGTTCAGAATTATTATCGACTAGTCTAAGAAAGGACTAAAAGACCCATGTGGCAGACAAAGGCATCTGGCCGACAATACTTTGCTAAAAGCAGACTCCACTTACTTTGCGGAAAGCAGTATAGATAAAGCAATCTCCAAGAGCCAATAAAAAGAAGGCATCTAGATTACTTTATCGAAAACCTTATCCTTCTACGCCTATATAAGGCATTGTAAATCTTATAGAAAGGCATTCGAAAATTTCAGGAAAGAACTACTCTCTGAAAACATTCAATGATCTTTCAATGTTTCCGCTGTATCTATTAATGCAATAAACAAGTAAGCATATTTTATCTCTCTTTATTAATTCGTTATGCTATTTATCTTTGATCCAGTAGAAAATGGTATCAGAGTCTCCTGGAAAAGATTAGCAACGAACTGACCATTACTTTCTTCCTTGCTAAGGTTAAGTTTGGTCAGTTCGTTGCTAATCTTTTCCAGGAGACTCTCTTCTCTGAAATATTTTGGAAAATTCTTTTTGGAGAATTCAGGAAGTTTGAAGGGTGGTTCACTAATGGAGTTGTGACCGGATATGGAAGTGCTTGGTTTTGAAAAAAGAGGGGTACTAGAAGTACTGGGAGAATTTTTGGTTTCTTCTATCTGTTGGGAAACAACATGAAGAACTTGGTTAGTATAATTATTCTGCTCGTAGATTTTATTTAAATCCTCGGCAGTAACTGGAGCATTTGGTTGGTCCAATAGTTTTTTGAAAGGAGTGGATTTTATGGTCTCATTCCTGTAAGGTATGAGGATACCTTCCAGAGGAGGAGTAACAGAACGAACCGTTTTTTCTCTGGTGTGCCATTGTTTTACCAGAACCTTTAATGAGGAGCTGTTGTCTCCCATCTGACTTGTGATTTCAAACCACTTGAAAAACTCAAGGTTGGTCTTGAATCTTTTCATATCATTGAACCATTTGTCTCTGAACTTGGTTCTTTGTTCTATGGTATAATTTGCTTTATACCATTCTTTTTTATCCCTGTGTTTTGGCAGGTTCCACCATTCGGATATCTTATTCTTATCAATCTCAAAATCATCATCTGAGGAGAGTGTAAGCAAAGAATCTTTTCTCTTATGCTCAGGCTTCATATCGCTGGCAGTAGGGCTGATTGGCGATTCAGCCGAAGGTTCTTCATAGAAAACTCTGGGAATGGTGTGCGAAAAATCAACCCCGTGGATTTTCCCTGGTTCACCATCCTTTTCAGAAGAATTACTATCATTACCCTCCCGGGGACAAAAAGAAGAAGGTCTAGCCGAAGATATTCTTCTACTTGAAGATGCTTGGCTGAAAGAGTTGGATCTTAAAAACTTAAGGTTTATAGATCCATCTGGAAATTGGATAACCCTATCGATCTGAGACCGTTCGGGTTGAAGAGGGGTAGGGTTGGTAATGGAATCAAATTTCCATTCTTCATCAGACAAGATGTCGTTCCATCTGAGAAGTCTAGGAACAAAGGTGTTACTATGCTCTTGGTTAGCTTCCATGAGCATGGTTACCCCTTTGACACTAGCAGTAATAGCCTTTGGGGCTATAGTTGTTTTCATAAGCTTATAATATACCCTGTATATTATAGCTATTTCTCTGGTATCAATTTTGCTATTCATGTTCTTGGTCTTGACATTGAGAATCAGAGTATCCAGGACATTGGGATCATGAATATCGACCGAGAAATTAGGATAGCAATTAAAGTATACCGGGCCATTGGCGAGGTTACTTTCTAACACTCCTAATAAAGAGTCATCAAAATTAAGCAGTCTATCATCTCTAAGAAGCAGACAAATAGGAATATTTAAACCTTTTCTAAAGAGAGGTTTAACAGCTATTTGAACGAGTCCGATATGCAAGAATTTAAAATCATTTTTAAATTTCTGAATATCAGCGGATATTAGATGCTTTATGCATTCTAAAGAATTATTAATAGCAACTGTTGATTCACAGGTTTTGATATTATACTTCTTAAAGAACGAAAAGTTTCCGATTTGGTAAATCTTTTCAACTGGTTCTCTAGGGATAGACCAATTTTGTAAATCATTTTCTATTTTTGAAATAGAAACATTTATGCTATTCATATCATACAAATGGTGATTCATGTTATCACAGAATATCGCCTTTTGAGATAAGAAAGTCGAATTAAACATTGTTTATCTAATTAACTATGTAGAACAAATAAGTTAAACAACTGTTTTAGATTATTCGACCAGAATTAGTCATTAATACTGAATGAGTCTATTTAATAAGATAATACTGTACTATAAGTTATATGAATAATAGTACTACTCTTAAATTTTTAAATATTTATGTTTGAGATATTACATGAAAACTTTTATGGATATTACAATAGTTTCTATGAACAGACGATACGAGGCCAAGAATCAAGCCTAACAACGCCTTCCCTCGGCTATAACAGCGATTCCTTCAGGCAGGTCTGATCAGAGAAACTAAACACCGAAGTTTTCATAACCCAAACAAGTAAATATTCAAAATCATAAGAATATCACTATTAATCGTATAGCAGAAGTACGGATATCACCCATATTAAATTTATCAGTATCCCATCTGGATTCAAAATATCTTAACAGTATATTAACAAAAATGTTCTAAATACTTAATTAAATCAACAAATAAATTAACTCAAACTTTCAGTCTCAGGCGATAAAATGCTTAGCCTAACATGGCTCTGATACCATTTTCTACTGGGTGGTAAAGGACACTCAAATTGTAGCTCTTCAGTAACTCCAACCACCTTCTTTGTCGAAGATTGAGATCCTTCTGCATGAACACATATTGCAAGATCTTGTGACCTGTGAATACATCCATATGGACCCCATACAAGTAATGTCGCCATATCTTCAATGCAAACACCACTGTAGCCAATTCAAGATCATGGGTCAGGTAGTTCTTTTCGTGGATTTTCAACTGTGTCAAGGTGTAATCTATCACTTTCCCACGCTGCATCAACACACACCCATGTCCGACTCGCGAAGCATCACTATACACCACAAAACCATCGGTACCCTCAAGTAGGGTCAACAGTGGTGTCGAAGTGAGTCAGGTCTTCAACTCTTGGAAGCTTTTCTCACAAGCCTCCGACCATTGAAACTTCACCTTCTTCTGAGTCATCAGTCAATGGTGCGGTAATAGATGAAAAAACCTCCACAAATCTTCGATAGTAACCCGCTAAGCCCAAAAAGCTTCTGATATATGATGGGTTCACTGGTCTGGGCCAATTCTTTAACGCCTCGATCTTCTAAGAGTCTACTTTTATTCCCTCACTTGATACCACATGGCCTAGAAATGCCACCGAGTCCAACCAAAACTCACATTTGCTGAACTTTGCATACAAATGACGCTCCTTGAGTGTCTGAAGCACTATTCTAAAGTGAGCAGCATGACTCATGAGGATCGTGGTATCCGTCTGTCAAGTCCATTGGAGATTTAGGATCCCTTACCATGACTCATGACAACAGATCATTGCATGCCATGAGAGGTTGTTGGATGGCTCGTTATTTTCCCCAAATGCTAAGCCCATCTTTTACCACGACAATGAATGACGACTCATTTTTTGTTACAACGAGTCGTTACATCAACCATTACTTCCACTGCCACTCGAACACCTGAACCCACGATTGCTAACAACGGCTCGTGGTTTGCAACCACGAGTCGTTACTTCACTCATCCTATGCTATTTTTTCCAATTTCTGCAAATTTCAGATTTAACTCCTTGGTCTTATTCTTAGGCACCTCTTGGGTATTACATTATCTTCCCCTTGGGAACATTCATCCTCGAATTTTTGAAACAAGTAGAAAACAGAAACATGCAATTATCATAATTAAATACTGATCATGTAACCGAAAACTGGCGGAATGACTACCTTCGAAAAGAACTACATAGTTGAACTGAATTCAGACATCACATATATCTATCATATCATAAATAAAACTTGCACACATGAACTGAACATGGAAACTGATTAGAGAATTAGGACAAAAACTGATACCTCAAACTGAAATTTAGCTGGTAGGGAACAACTTAGGGTACTTACTCATCATAGCCGCTTTGGCTTCCCACATGGCTCCCTCAACATGCTGATTTCTCCATAACACCTTCACCGAAGCTACCTCTTTGTTCTTCAGCCTCCGAACCTGACGATCCAAGATTGCAACTAGAATTTCCTCATAACTGAGGCCATGTCCCAAACATTTCTTCAAAACGATACCTGAAACGGAGGATGCACGAAAGATAACTCTGAGGGTAAGTCCAACTCATACGCTACCTTACCAACTCTTCCCATAATCTAATAAGGACCAACATAGTGAGGACTAAGATTTCCTTTCTTCCCTAACCGCTTGACTCCCTTCATGGGAGATACCTTTAAAAATACCCAATTATCCACCTCGAACTCCAACTCTCTCCTCCTCACATAAACATAAGACTTTTGATGACTCTAAGCGATTTTCAGCCGGTCCTTTATCAATTGAACCTTCACCATAGCCTCATGAATTGAATCTGGCCCTATTGTAGTCGCCTCACCAACCTCAAACCATCTGATGGGTGATCTACATCTCCACCCATAGAGAACCTCAAATGGTGCCATCTGGATGCTGGAGCGATAGCTGTTATTATAAGCTAACTCGATCAAGGGCAAGTGATCATCCTAACTACCTTTGAAATCAATCACACAAGCTCTCAACATGTCCTTGAGAGTTTGAATTGTCCGCTCCACCCGAAAATCCATTTGTGGATGGAATGTTGTGCTGAGTTTAACATGAGTCCAAATCCCTTTTTGGAAATACCACCAAAACTGAGAGGTAAGCTGAGTACCTCGATCTGAGATAATAGACAAGGGCACTACATGAAATCGCACCAAATCCCGCATATACTGTTTGGCATAATCATCCGCTGAATCTGTGGTTTTGACCGGTAGTAAGTGTGCAACCTTGGTCAACCTATCTACCACCACCCAAATAGAATCATAGTGTCAGCGAGTACGAGGTAGGCCGATAATGAAATACATATTAATCTCTTCCCACTTCCAAGTGGGAATGCTAATATCCTGAAGTATGCCACTTGGCCTTTGATTCTCGACTTTCACTTGCTGAAAGTTCGGGCACTTGGCTACAAATTCTGCAATATCCTTCTTCATACCGTTCCACCAATATATTTCCCAAAAATCATGATACATCTTGGTGGCACCCATCTGGATAAAATACCTGGATCCACATGCCTCATGCAATATCTGGTCCCTCAGATTATCAATATCTGGAACACATAGACGGCCCTGGTAATGCAGCACCCCATCTTCCCCTTGGGAGAAGACCTCCACCTTCTGACTTCCAATGGCTTACTTCAGCTTCACCAAAATCGGATACTTATCTTGTCTGGATTTCATATCCCTCACCAAGGACGATTCTGAACTGTTTTGCACAATAACATCGCCATTGGTCAAGTCGACTAATCTATCTCCCAACCTCGCAAGTCTATGGACATCTTTTAACAACTACATCTTTCACTCATCAACGTGGGACACACTTGTTCGGTTGGGGCAACTACACGCAAGTGCACGTGGTCGAACAAGTAGTAAAGTGGCTTATTTCAAGCCAAGTATTGATCCCACAGGGACTGAACTACGGTATTAATTAACTTCAGCGTCAGTGAACGATATCTCTATAAATGCAGACAACCAAATAAATAATGTTTTAAGAGTTAAAGCTTACTAAGTAATGAGAATCTATGTCAAGATTATAATTTGAGTCTTAACAATAGCAATGAACAAGCTGAGGTTAAGACAAACATGCAGGGATGTAATTTATCAATTCAATTTAGCTAGTCTTCTCCTCGGTTTCTAGTTAGAAATTTATTGCCTATGGATTGGATCTTTCGACTTCTACCCAATTTAAGAATCATGAGACCTTAATCTATATTTTTGTGATATAAGAATTTCATGCTCTAGCCATATGTAACCGATTCCGTAATTGACTAATAAGACTTTTAGATATATTTCTATGCTGAATGTAAATCTTGTTTCAATTTTTACAGCTAAGAAAAGATCATATCCTACCAATTCACATTTGTCCAATTTCTTTCCTTTTCAAAATCAAAATTGGATTTCTAGATATACATTAACATTGGCCAAACATTAATGAAGTAAAAAGAAGAATTTATAGAAGAAGTGAATTAGCCATTCATTTATGGATTAAACATCTTCAAATAAGTAGAATTCATACAAACAATTGAGATTAAAGATAAAGAGAAAGAGAAAGAACCATAGAATTTTCGTCCTCTCAACTTCTTGTAACCCACGTTCTTTCTCAACCAAGTCAGAATGTTTAAAATAAAACCTAAGTGTGCTATTTATACTATTGAGAATTTTTCCCGGAATAACAAGCAACGTGGAACAGAGTGTATCGCGGAGCACTCCCTCCGTGCCATGGGGGTATCGCAGACCCTCACTGGAACTTGAGGTTCCAGGTAATTACACTCAACGTAACACGGAGTGCATCACGGAGCACTGCCTCCGTGTCATGGAGGTAATGCGAACCTCCACTGGAATTTGACAAAATTATTTCATCCGAGGCAGAATGCCTCCGCGATGGCAGCGTGACACGGCTCCATCGCGGAGCCCTTATTTTTCCTGCTTTCCCTTGTCAACTTCCACTCCTTGTTTCCAAGTCCATTCCCGCACTTCACCAATATATATATTAGCTTCCAAAATTTCCTTTTACCTACAAAACAACACTAATCATGTTGGTTAGTATAAATTCACATTTAACTAAGAATTACATGAGAATGTACACATAACGATAGATAAACAAGTAGAAATGAAGCATTTGAGTATCACTTGGGCATGCAATTCTACCCAAGATCACTTACCCCACACTTAAAACCTTGTTCGTCCTCGAACAATACACTCACATCGCATGCAATTGACATTCACGCATAGCTAATTTGGCTCGACCATTCAAGCTACGGCTATACAGATTATGTAAGATAGCAAATCATCAAGAAAACATGCATGGTCTCATCAATACAATGAAGTACACCACATTAAGACCTCCCAAACTCAAGAATCGATTCTCGATCTTGGAAAACTCGTGAAAATCAATTGATCAAGACATCCGACACGAAATTTTATCTCTCGTCAAGATGTGCCCTCATAACACAAGAGAATTACCCCATTTGCCATCATATGATTTCCAAAGCACTGCATATAGGGATAATGAATACGATTTCGCTCTCTCTCCAAAAGAATTCACATGCATCATGTCATGAACCATAAGCTTGCCCCTAGTGTTTTACTCCACTAATATAAGGATGCGTGATGTAAGATCACGTAGGACTTAATGTGGTGTAATGAAAGCTAAGGAACTAGTAAATATTGGGCTAACCAATAATAGCAACCAGCTTCCTTAAGCGCTTTTCAATACATCCCACCTTTATTACGGGCATCACTTCCTCCTCCATCCTCTCATTCTTGTATTTTCTTCTTTGTTTTTGTTCGCATTTCTTTAAGCACACTCGACTTAATAGAAAAGAGTAGTTATACATCTTTTTTTTTAATTTCAACAAGTGCACCTTTGACCTTTTCTTTAACTTTCACAACTTCCGCTTTCCTTCCGTTTCACACTTCTCACTCCTTTACACTTTGGGAAAATTATTTTTCTTAGGCGCTTAAGAGTTTTGGATCAAATTCACGGCTAATGAAAAGAAGGGATTAAGCTCGGTTTGTACCTCTTCAAAGAAAGAAAAAAAAAGGCTAAAGGCTCAATGGGGCAAACTAGGATGTACATTAAAGGTAGGTATCATAAGGGAGAACTTTCGGTTTATTCAAAGAAATGCCTACATCCTTTCCTACAATACACATCCTTCATTTCGTTTAGCACACACACCAGGCAAGTTCTAGACACTTCACAATAGCATGGAATAGTCGAAACCTCACCTTACACTCATTGCACATGCTCAACTCAAGACATATTCATAGACTCTTCAATCAGCTAATTACAAGAATTCACTATTAAGCCTCGATCACACCGAATCAAACTCTATGGCCTAGGTATCTCAACATGTTTAACACATTTGCATGCTTTCATACGAATCACACTTGCATCATTATCTCATGTACAACACGTAACAAGACTTCCGAACCATGAATTAGCGATACGTTTGGGACACAAACAAAAGAAAGAAGAAAAAGAAAAAACTACTCCTATCGACTACATTTTCCTTAAGACGGTCGTCATCCATCCATCATAGGGAATAGTCGCTATCTACGACGTCGGTTGAATGGGACTATTCTCGATAAAAGCACCGAAAACAACAGCCGAGAAACCCAACATAAGAAAAATTTCAACAAAAAAATTCGATAGAAAAAGATAAAAATGTAATTTGAAAAATATTTACACAACACAACCAACAATAGCTCAACACAACACAACAACAGCTTAACATTCATTACAACACCACATTAACTACAGAACACTAAACACAGAGTCACAAGGTCACATTTAGCACAAGCACAACAAACAAAAACAAAACATAAACAAAGCAGCTGGCACCTAACTACCCCCACCCCACACTTTAACCGAACACTATCCCCAGTGTTCACATAATTTCAAAATATCACAAAGGTTGGGTGGTGAAACTCCCTGATCAATCAAAGTATTCAACTTCTTCATCAGGTGCTAGTGCTTCATTGCCCATGTTAGAATCGCCCCCGCCGTCCTCGTCTGACTCCACATCTGAGTCCTCCCGGCGTGTCTCCTCATCGGTTGGGACATCATCATCCACGGGCTCCATAAATGTGGGCCCTACTCTACATAATGCTCGGGCATTATCGTTGAATGGGTAATCCAACTCGAGCTGCCACAACTCATCCTCTTTTGTGGGCCGTCCTCCGATGCGCAGATGCAACATCTACATCTCGTACATGCGGGCCATGTACTGATCATCCCGAGAATGTCGCTCGGCTAGTGTGAGCACCAGCCTAAAAGTAGTGTCAGGTGCCTTGGTTTTAGTGACCTCCAAGGCACGCATGTCGATCTGTGGGATGTAATCTAAGGCCTCCTCCTCAATATCTTGGCCCCTCAGGAACGTGGTAAGCAGACCACCAAACCCGTATCTATGCCCCTAATGTAGTCGGGCTCTCTTCATGGCGGAGATGATTACCGCCCCCACATTGATTTCAAGCCCCTTCATTAGGGCATACACTAGACAAACTCTATCCCGGGTGACATCTGTCATGTGCACCCCCGGGATCAGGTAGGAACACACAATCTTCAACCAGATCCGGGCTTCCCAGTTTATCTGAGACTAGGGCAATGTCTGATGGTAGCCCCTCTCCTTATGCCTACCCCACCTGGCTGTCGATCGGGCTCCACATAAGATGCGTCTGATGTCCACATAGGGTGGAGTGATGTTCAGCTGACGGAGGACATGAGCGTCTCTGTCCTGCTCCCCTAGGATTACATTCAAATGATGGGGCTCAAAAGTGACAACCTGCCCTCTGATTTTGATGGTGTGACTGCGTAAGGTCGTGTTCCAGTTGGCATAGAACTCCCAGATAAGATGGAGTTTTCACTCCCTGGGCTCTTCCAAAATGAAGTTTAGCCCAGCGGTGTCAATCCAGTGTACAATCCGCGGGAATTCCTGTGCCAGTGGTTCCCGTGCTATCTGCTCTTCCGGGAAGTATTTGGTTTCTTTATGTTTAGCATACCACTTTTTCCCTTCATTGCTTACCCATCGGGTTCCGTATTTCTGCATTGACCTCTAGGACCCGCTGGTGCTGCTGGAACTGCTGTTCCCAATCTTACCCTTTTTCTACTGGCGCTCGATGTGGATCCGCCCTTGCCCTTGTCTTGTTGGCCTGACATTGTTCCTGTACATTCAAACATACAGTCCCAATGTTATACAAGTCATAATTAGCTACAACTAAGGTTGGGTTTAATTGGATCACCCCACACTTAGCCTTTAGCCGCAATCAACACAATTTGACAAGACATTCATTATGTTGCTATTCTTAGCATTCAACAGGCTTAGTGCATTCATATAAGTCGATGGAACCATTACTATGTACTACTCAGACTTCATATAATGAACACAAATTTCTCCATCGATTCAATTACATCATCATAGCACTTAGCAATTTTTCAACTTCCTATGTAATTCTCTAATTGCATTCTCCCGAAAATGCCTCCTCTAATTTTGCATATTCAACCTTAATCACAATACATTTCACTTCACCCAATGTTCACAACCCAATTCATCAACATTTCAAAGCATTTAATCTTCTTCTTATTCGATCCTCAACCCTAGCTATCAATTTCAAAAGAATTTCAACAAAACATGCAATCATTGAGTCCATATACTCACAACGATACTATGAACATCATTCAATCATAACTCAAGCGAATTCAAGCATATTTTTCACTTAGGGAAAGGTTTAATCACCAAACATGTTCAAGAATCGAAAATTTGAGCAAAAATAAGTAAAAATTCTAGAACATACCTTTACTTTGATGAAATCGAAGAAAACTCGAAGAAATTTGATCCCTAGGTCCGTGTCACGTTGGGGGAGAAGGGGATTTTTGGTGTGGGTCACGGAGGGAATGAAAAAGTAGGAAGAAAATGAAGGAAATATGGGTTTAAAAGGGGTTTTTCGCGCGGGTTACTCGATGACACCAGGTGACCCGACGCGAAATAACCCTCAATGTGTCACGGAGTGCAACGTGGAGCACTTTCTCTATGACACGGAGCCATCGCGCAGGCATTTTGAATTTTTTTAAAAATCCGGAATAAGCCTCAACTTGTCACGGAGGGTAATGCGGAGGCCCTCCTCTGTGACACGGAGCCATCGCGCAGGCTCACTGTAATGTGCCAATTTTTATTTTCTCACCTCAATTTTTTTCCTTTGCATTTTTTTTGTATTCTTGCCCTCCGTTCCACCTGAAAATAATTTCACCACAAGAATTTGGTTAGAAATCATAGGTTTCAACACAAAAGAAAAATTATTTTTCTTTTCCTTTGTTTTTCTTTTTTTTTCTCTTTTTTCTTAAAATAATTCTACTCTTCTATGACAACACATTCACGAGTTGCCTCCCGTGCAGCGCCTGATTTACCGTCGCGGCTCGACACCATTCATGCTCAATCATCCTCTAGATTGATGGACGTCTTCTCTCGAATAACGTCCTCACCCTAATAATTCTTACATCATTTCCCATTCACCAAAAATGTCGCACTTCTATCTTCTTGCCACAACTCCACTGCCCCGTGTGGGGTCATTCTCACCACTTCAAATGGCCCTGACCATTTGGACCGCAATTTACCTGGAAAAAGCTTCAGTCTTGAATTAAATAACAACACTTTCTGCCTCGGCTCAAAGATCCGATGCACCATATGCCTATTGTGCCACCTCTTCATTTTCTCCTTGTAGCATTTGGCACTTTAATATGCATGACATCGAAACTCATCAAGTTCGCTGAGTTGCATCAGCCTCTTCTTCCCTGCTAGGTCCGGATCAATGTTCAGCTTTCTCACAGCCCAAAAAGCTCGATGTTCCAGCTCCACAGGCAGATGACATTCCTTTCCATAGACCAATCTGTACGGAGAAGTCCCAATGGGTGTCTTGTACGCAGTTCTATAAGCCCACAACGCATCGTCGAGTTTGCTTGACCAATCAATTCATTGTGCATTCACTGTCTTTTGTAGAATCTGCTTTATCTCTCTGTTCGACACCTCCACTTGCCCACTAGTTTGGGAGTGATACGATGTTACTACCTTGTGCTGCACCCCATGCTTAGCTAGCAAATTCTTGAAACTCGAATTCACAAAATGAGCCCCTCCATCACTGATAATAGCTCGGGGTGTCCCAAACCTGGTGAAAATATGCTTTTTCACAAATTTTGTCACCACCTTTTTGTCATTTTTGGGGCAAGCTGTTGCCTCGAACCACATAGATACATAATCAACGGCTACCAAGATGTAACGATTACCAAATGACGGTGGGAACGGGCCCATGAAATATATTCCCCGTACATCAAAGATCTCCACTTCTAATATCTGCTGCAATGGCATCTCCTGCCTTCTACAAATTGTGCCTGTTCTTTGACATCTATCGCACATTTTTACATATGCCATAGAGTCTCTAAACAGTGTAGGCCAAAAGAAACCTGACTGTAGCACCTTGTGAGCTGTCCGCTTGCCTCCGTGGTGCCCTCCATACAATGATGAGTGACAACTCCTCAGTACTTCTGCAATCTAGCTCTCTAGAATGCATCTTCTCATCACCTGATCCGGTCCCAGCTTAAACAGATACGGCTCATTCCACATGTAATACCTGCAATCATGTCTCAACTTCTTTCTTTGCTGAGACGTAGCCTCCAGTGGGTAGACTCCACTTACCAGCAAATTCACAATGTCTGCATTCCAAGGGATTTCAGCTTCCTTTATTGCCAAGAGCTGCTCATCCAGGAACTCTTCTATGATGCAGTCACCTTCCTTCACATGCAACCGGCTTTCCAATCGCGATAGGTGATCTGCCACTTGATTTTTGCTCCCCTTTCTGTCCCGAATCTCTAGGTCAAACTCTTGTAGCAACAATATCCATCTGATTAGTCTAGGCTTTGCATCCTTCTTGTTAAACAGATACCGAATTGTTGCATGATCGGTATACACCACTACTTTAGAACCTGTTCGCGTCTACTTTGGGGTATTTAACTACACGCAAGTGCACGTGGTCGAACAAGTAGTAAAGTGGATTAAGTAAGCCAAGTATCGATTCCACTGGGACTGGGATATGGTAACAAACTACTTAAGTGTTACTATACTTACTCTAAAAATGAAGACAGCAGTGCAAAGAAGAGTTTGATATTTTGATTTCTAATTGTATGCTAAGTCTAAAACGAATATCTAATGTGAGTCTGAACTATGAATGTGAGCATGCTGAGGCTAAATGAACATGTATAGAAACTAATTATCGATACAATTTTGGGTTAATCTTTCCTACGGCTGCTAGTCAAGAATTATTGTCAATGGATTAAAACTCTCATATTTAACCCAACTTAAGAATCATGAACCGTCCACCTACATTTCTGTGATTAAACGAAATTCATGTTCTAGCCATACAAAACCGATTCCTTAATTGACTAATACGACTTTCAGGTATATTTCTATCCTGAAAGGTAAATCAATTCTCAATTTTCCCAAACTAGGAAAGGATCATATCCTATTGATTCACAACTTTCCAATTTCTTGCTCTCTCGAGTGAAACCGGACTTTTTAGAAATACATTAACATTGGCCACACATTAATGCAGTAAGAACAAGAATCAATAGAACAACCATGGAAGAAAAGATGAAAAACCCAATTGATCAATAACTACATTTCAATACAATTGTTCTTAACCTCAGCAAGAAGAGGAATTAGCCATTCATTTGTGGATTAAACATCGTTAAATGAGTGTTAAACATATAATCAATTGAATTAAAGTAGAAGGAGATAGAGAAAAACACTGATAATTTCGTCCCCTCAACTTCCTGTAACCCACTCTCTTGCTCCACCAAGTCAGAATAATTAAAAATGAACCTAAGTGTTCTATATATACTAGTGGGATTTTTTTCAGAATAACAAGCGACGTGTCATGGAGTGCATCGCGGAGCACTGCCTCCGTGACACGCCACTGACGCGGACCCTTACTGGAAATTGATTGTCCAGGTAATAAGGCCCAATGTGGCACGGCGTGCAACGTGGGGCTAGGCCAACGTGCCATGACCCTAACGCGCACCCTCACTGGATTTTGGCAAAAAAATCCCTATCCAGGCAGAAGGCATCCGCGATGGTAGCGTGACACGGCTCCATCACGAAGCCCCTTTAATTTGTGCCTTCAAATGCTTTTTCCCTTGCTAACATCCGAGTCCAAACCCAATCTCTCCCAACACGCATTTTAGCTTACCAAAATTATATTTCACCTGCAAAACAACGCTAATCATGTTGGTTAGTATAAATTCACATTTTATTATCAATCACATGAGAATGTATAAACATTGATAGATAAACAAGGCTAAAATGACACCTTTGAGTATCACTTGGGCATATAAATTTGCCCAAGATCACTTACCCCACACTTAAATCCTTGTTCGTCCCCGAACAACAATCTTACACCTCATGAACTTTACACCCCATCCTGGCTACTTTGGTTCGACAATTCAGTCTACGGTCATACCGATTATTTAATATAGCAAATCATCAAGAAAACACGCATGGTCCTATCAATGCATTGACCTTCAACTCATCAAGACCTCCTAGATTTAAGAATCGACTCTTGATATTGGTAAACTCATGCAAATCAGCTGATCAAGATATCCGACACAAAATTTAATCTCTCATCAAGCATGTGCCCTCACAACACAGGAGAATTTTCCCCTTTTTAATTACATGAACTCAAACGATTACATGCAGGGGCATATAGAAACAATTTCACTCTCTCTCCCAAAAGAATTCACATGCATCATGCCACGAACCATAGGCTTGCCTTTAGTGTATTACTCCACTAACATAAAGAAGTGCGATGTAAGATCACGTAGGACTTTAACGGGTTGTAATGTAAGCTACGAAACTAGTAAATATTGGGCTAGCCAATAACAGCCACTAGCATCCTTACGCGCTTTTTCAATACATCCCATCAAACTCATGGGCATTGTTTCCTCCTTCATCCCCCCATTCTTGAAGTCTGTCTTTATTTTGACCCATCTCATTAAGCACACTTGACTCAATAACGAAGATTATTCATACACCTTCATTATATTTTATTTATAACAAGTGCACCTTCAACCTTTTCTTTCCTTTCATCACTCTGCTTTTCTTTTCTTTTCACCATTCTCACTCTTTGACACTTTGGGAACATTATTTTCTCTTCTTAAGCGCTTAAGAGTTTTGGATCAAATTTTACGGCTAATGAAAAGAAGGGGTTAAGCCTGGTTTACACATTTTTGACAAAAGAAAAAAATAATAGGCTAAAGGCTCAACGGGCTAACTAGGGTGTACAATCAAGGTGGATACGATAATGAAAAAGAGAAACTTTCGGTTGAAAACAAAGAAATGCCTACATCCTTTCCTACAATACACGTCCCTCATTCCGTTTCGTACACACACCAGGCAAGTTCTAGACATTTCATAATAGCATGGCATAAGCAAAACCTCACCCCACACTTATTGCACATGCTCAATTCAAGACGTATTCACAGACTCTTCAATCAGCTCATTACAAGAATTCAAATATTAAGCCTCAATCACAATGAATCGACTCTATGGCCTAGGTATCTCAACATATTACAAAGTTGCATGCTTTCATACGAATCACCTTTGCATTTCAAATATCATGTACAACACGCAACCAGAATTCCGCAACCATAAAGTAACTACAGGTTTTGGGATGCAACCCACAAAAGAAAACAACTGAAAAATAAATGAAAAAAATCTACTCCTAACGACTACATTTCCCTTAAGACGGTCGTCATCCATCCATCATAGGGAACGGTCACTAACTAAGACTTCGGTTCAATGGGACCATTCTCGGTAAAAGAACCGAAAACAAACGCCGAGAAACCCAAGAATTGAAAAAAAACTTTTAAAAATATTGATCATTTCGATAAAACAAAAATATGTACAAAATCAGCTAGCAACATTCAGCGGCACATAACAACTTCACATTAATTACAATACAGAACAGAAACATCACAATCACAGGGTCACAAAATTTTTTTCACAGGCACGACAACAGAACAGAAACATAAACAACAACACAACCAGCACCTAACTACTCCCACCCCACACTTATATCGAACACTGTCCCCAGTGTTCACAAAAATTAACATGGCACAAAAAGTGGGTGGCGGAACTCCCTGATCAATCAAAATACTCCACTTCTTCATCGGGTGCTGCTGCCTCATCTCCCATGTCTGAATCACCCCATCGTCATCATCGGACTCCACATCAGAGTCCTCACGACGTGTCTCCTCATCTGTGGGGACATCATCATCCGTGGGCTCTACAAAAGCTGGCCCCACTAGGCATAGAGCCCTGGCATTTTTGCCAAAAGGGTAGTCTAGCTCGAGCTGCCACAGCTTCTCTTTTGTTGCCGACCTCCCGCCTATTCGCAGCTGGAGCATCTGCATCCCGTACATGCGAGCCATGTACAGATCATCCCGAGCATGTCGCTCGGCTAGTGTAAGAATTGGCCCGTGGGTGGTGTCGGGTGCCTTAGTTTTAGTGACATCTAAGGCCCGCCGCTCCATCTGCGGGATGTAGTCAAGGGCCTCTTCCTCAATATCCAGGCCCCTCAGGAACGTCGTGGGTAGTCCACCAAATCCGTATTTGTGCCCTTGATGCAAACGGGCTCTCTTCATGGCGGAGATAATCACCGCCCCCACATTGATCTCCAGCCCTTTCATCAGGGAGTACACCAAGCATACACGATCCCGGGTTACATCTGTCATATGCACCCTCGGGATTAGGCAGGAACACACGATCTTAAGCCATATCCTAGCTTCCCTATTCATCTGTGAGTAGGGCAAGATCTGATGGTATCCCCTCTCCTTATGTCTGGTCTACCGAGCCATCGATCGGGTTCCACACAAAGTGCGTCTGATGTCCGCATATGGTGGAGTGATATTCAGCTATCGAAGCACATCGGCATCTGTGTCCCGCGCCCCTAGGATAGCATTGAGATGGTGGGGCTCAAAAGTGACTATTTGCCCCCTCATTTTGATGGTGTGACTTCTGAGAGTCGGGTTCCAGTTGGCGTAGAATTCCCGAATCAAGTGCAAGTTGCATTCCTTGGGCTCTTCAAAGATGAAGTTCAGCCCAGCTGCCTCGATCCTATGGACAATCCTGGGGAACTCCTGTGCCAACGGTTCCCTTGCTATGTGTTCCTCGGGGAAGTACTTGCTCTCCTTGTGCTTTGTGTACCATTTCTTCCCCTCCTCTGTCACCCACCTGGTTCCGTATTAACGGCATTGGCCGCGTGGAACCGGTGGTGCTGCTGGGACTGTTGTGCCCAGTGTGATTCTTTTTCTTCCGGCGCTAGATGTTGATGCGCTTTTTCCCTTGTCCTGCCTGCTTTCCATTGTTCCTGTCAAACCAAACAGACAAGTTTAATGTTAAGCCAATTAAAATTAGCTTCGACTAAGGTTGGGTTAATCTAGGCTACCCCACACTTAGTCCTTAGCCAAAATTACAACATTAAGGCAAGATCGTACTTATTTACACAAACAAACAACAAAACATAACAAATATGCTTAGTGCCTTTGGAGAATTCGACAGTATGTATTCCATGTACTAATCAGACTTCGTACAGCTAACCACAATCCTTACCCATCGATAACATTTTATCCCATAGCACTTAGGAAGGAGAACAAAAGAAAATTTTAACTACAAGATCCTATACAATTCACCCATTTCTTGCACTTTCTAATATTTCCTTAACCCGAGAATCCGTCGGTCTTTTAGCATAGTCATAGTTAGCACAACCAACTCATCTCACCCAACATGTACAACCCAGCAAGAATTTCACTAGTTCAACTCAATTTTTCCATTTCAAACTCAAAGTCAAGCCCTAGCTATGATTTTATCAAAAATTCGATTAAACTATGTAATTATCGAGTTTAAGCAATCACACCGTCACTCCGAACATCAATCAACAATAAGTCAATTGAATTTAAGCTTAATTTCTACTTAGGGTAAGTTTTGCTCATATCACTTGTTCAACATCGAAAAAAATTCGACAAGAATTGAGATAGAGTTGAAGAACATACCTTGAATTCAAAGAAATGACGAAAACTTGATGAAATTATGGGCCTAAGTCCATTTCACATTGAGGGGGGAGGGGTTTTGGGGATGTTGGTCGCGGAGGGTATGAAAAATGAAGGGGAATCGGGGTTAAAAAGTGGGAATTTCACGCGGGTCACCCGGCGACCCGGTGTGACCTGTCGCGATATACACCTCAACATGTCACGGAGGGTAACGTGGAGCATGCCCTCCGTGACACGGAGCCATCGCGTAGGTGTTCTAGAATTTGTAAAAATTGCAGAATTACCTTCAATGTGTCAAGGAGGGTAACGCGGAGGCCCTCCTCCGTGACACGGAGCCATCGCCCTGGCTCATTGTTTTGCCACTTTTTATTATTTTTCATACCTCGGATTTTCCTTTGCGATTCCTTGCATGTTTACCCTCCATTCAACCTGAAATTCATCTTACGATAAGAAATTGGTTAGAATTATAGGATTCACTCAAAATAAAAATAAGAATAAAATAAAAACTAAATATTTTGTTGTTAATAAAAAAGAAAAGAATCTATTCACATTTTACAAAGAAAAATTTCACGGGTTGCCTCCCGTGCAGTGCTTGGTTTACCGTCGTGGCTCGACGTCATTCAGCTCCGTCATCTTCTAGGGTGACGGATGTTTTCTCTCGACCACCATCCTCACCCCAGTAGTGCTTACATCGCTCCGGTGGTTTTCCCATTAACTCTCGTGATTCAACTATCTGAGCATCATCAGCTCGATCAATCACGTTGATCACCGAGAGTTCCTCGTACACAGTCGGGAGCTTGGTGGCCTTGTATACCTCAAACACTTCCACCTTGTCGTGTGCTGGCATGGTTAGCTGCCTTGCAGCTACATCAATCAGCGCTTTCCCAGTCGCCAAGAAGGGACGTCCCAAAATAAATGGGACTTTCGCGTTTGGCTCAAAATCCAGCACGACGAAATCTAACGGGAAGATAAGGGAGCCCACTTGCACCAGCACATCCTCCACAATGCCATCAGGTCTAGCTAAGAACCAATCCGCTAGTTGCAAGATCACTGTTGTTGGTCTAGCACTCCCTAGACCCAGCTTCTTGAATACCGATGACGGCATCAAATTAATGCTCGCTCCCAAATCACATAATCCGCGAGATCGGATACTCTGCCCAATTGTAATTTGTATAGTAAAGCTCCCAGGATCTTTGAGCTTTGTGAGCAATCGGTTTTGTATCCGGGAAATGTACTCCTCCGTGAGAGCCACCGTAACATACTCAGTCAACCGACTTTTGTTTGCCACGATGTCCTTTATATACTTGGCATACTTCGGCACTCCCTGCAAAACATCAACAAGAGGTAAGTTAATATGTACCTGTTTCAGCACCTCCATGAATTTCTTGAAACACGCGTCCTCCTTGTGTTTCTTTAATCTTTGAGGGAACGGGGGTGGTGGTCTTTCTGATTCAACTTCCTTTTTCTTCCCCCTCTCATCACTTTGCTCCCTCTCAACTTTTGCTACTCCCGATTGTTGAGGTGGTCTTTTTGGTTCCACCTCTTTAAGCTGCAAACCACTCCTTGTGGTCACCGTATTCACCTGCTTGGGGTTGGGATCTGTTTCGCTCGGAAGTCCTCCTCTAGGCTTGGTGTTTTGGGCTCCAGCAAATTGCCCAAATTCATATTCAAGTGCCTTAGTAGCTAACAATTTGTTCTTCACCTCGGCTGCCAATTTCACATAGTCAGCCTGCAATTGCGCTTGGTTAGCTATCATTGTCTTGAACATCTCCTCAATGCTGGGTGATGTGGGGGAGGAGGTGCATTGTTGTTTCTATATTGTGCTTGATAGTTCTGCTGCCCTCCTTGATTCCTCTGCGCCCCCTGACTCGAACTTTTCCCTTAATGGTTGTTGCTACACCAAGAGAAATTCAGGTGATTCCTCCAGTTGGAATTGTAGCTGTTGCCATACTGTTGATGGTTGTTCCTCTGTACATTTCCCACAAAGTTCACCAAGTCAGGATTTTCTCCACAACACTCAGCTGAGTGCTCACTACTCCCGTACACTTCACACCAAATCTGCTGCACTACATTCACTGGGGCTTGAGTCTGGTTCATTGTCATGTTACTGAAGTGGGTGTTGAGTTGATTCTGTAAAGCAGCTATCTGTGTAGCAATAGCTGTAAAACCATCCACTTCTAGAACTCCTGCTGCTTTCCTTGTTCCTCCTCTTGACGAATCAGCATTCCACTCCGGATTTCCCTGTGAAATACGATTTAACAAGGTATACAGCTCCTCATAAGTTTTCTCCAATGCTTGTCCCCCAGCTGTTGAGTCTAGAAAGATTTTTGTGTGGGGTTCCAAACCCTCTATAAAAGTGTGCACTAGCACATCATTGGATTGATAATGATGAGGATAATCCCGCAACATGGACTTGAATCTCTCCCAAGCCTGATATAGATTCTCTCCCTTTCTCTGTTTAAAACTTAGAATTTGACTTCTAAGTCCTGCTGTTTTACCGGATGGAAAAAATCATATCAAGAATTTCCTTGCATGATCTCCCACGTAGTAATAGAATTAGGTGGCTCAGCTTTCAACCACCTCTTGGATACTCCCAATAGTGAAAATGGGAACAATGTAAGCCTGACATAATCTGATGACACTCCAGCGGGGATGTAAGTGTCACTTATCTCCAAAATATTTTGGAGATGTTGCTGTGGATCCTCATGAGGGAGACCTGTGAACTGCCCGCTGGTGTGCAGCAATTGCACCATGTTTTGTTTGAGCTCGAACCTCCCTACTAGCTCAGGTTTGCGGATGCTATATGTGACATTATTAGCTTGTGGGATTGCCACCTCGCGAACCGTCCTAACTGCCATTTCCTCGGGCACTAACATTGCCCTTACTACTGGTGGATTCTGTTGTTGCTCCATGATTATTTGTCTGAGCAAGTGCAGATTTTTTTCTAGAGCTTCTCTCCACTGCTGATGAAATAGTCTTTCAGGCTCTAAATATGAATCCACCAGCTCCTTGTCCCTTGCTAGTGTTAAATAGAGATTATATCTGCAAAGTACAGGCTAAGACCAAGTTGTCAACACTAAGAAAAAATATAGTAAATTTACACTTAAGAAAAATTCACCAATTGCCAGTCCCGGGCAACGGTGCCAAAAACTTGTTCGCGTCTGCTTTGGAGTATTTAACTACACGCAAGTGCACGTGGTCGAACAAGTAGTAAAGTGGCTTAAGTAAGCCAACTATCGATCCCACAGGGACTGGGATATGGTAACAAACTACTTAAGTGTTACTATACTTACTCTAAAAATGAAGACAACAGTGCAAAGAAGAGTTTGATATTTTGATTTCTAATTGTATGCTAAGTCTAAAATGAATATCTAATGTGAGTCACAATTATGAATGTGAGCATGTTGAGGCTAAATGAACATGTATAGAAACTAATTATCGATACAATTTTGGTTAATCTTTCCTCCGGCTGCTAGTCAAGAATTATTGCCAATGGATTAAAACTCTCATATTTAACCCAACATAAGAATCATGAACCGTCCACCTACATTTCTGTGATTAAACGAAATTCATGTTCTAGCCATACAAAACCGATTCCTTAATTGACTAATATGACTTTCAGGTATATTTCTATCCTGAAGGTAAATCAATTCTCAATTTTCCCAAACTAAGAAAGGATCATATCCTATTGATTCACAACTTTCCAATTTCTTGCTCTCTCAAGTGAAACCGGACTTTTTAGATATACATTAACATTGGCCACACATTAATGCAGTAAGAACAAGAATCAATAGAAAAACCATGGAAGAAAAGATGAAAAACCCAATTGATCAATAACTACATTTCAATACAATTGTTCTTAACCTCAGCAAGAAGAGGAATTAGCCACTCATTTGTGGATTAAACATCGTTAAATGAGTGTTAAACATACAAGCAATTGAATTAAAGAAGAAGGAGATAGAGAAAAACCCTGATAATTTCGTCCCCTCAACTGCCTGTAACCCACGTTCTTGCTCCACCAAGTCAGAATAATTAACAATGAACCTAAGTGTTCTATTTATACTAGTGGGATTTTTTCCCGGAATAACAAGCAACGTGTCACGGAGTGCATCGCGGAGCACTGCCTCCGTGACACGCCACTGACGCGGACCCTTACTGGAAATTGATTGTCCAGGTAATAAGGCCCAACGTGGCAAGGCATGCAACGCGGGCTAGGCCAACGTGCCACGGCCCCAACGCGCACCCTCACTGGATTTTGGCAAAAAAATCCCTATCCAGGCAGAAGGCATCCACGATGGCAACGTGACACGGCTCCATCGCGGAGCCCCTTTAATTTGTTCCTTCAAACGCTTTTTCCCTTGCTAACATCCGAGTCCAACCCCAATCTCTCCCAACACACATTTTAGCTTCCCAAAATTATATTTCACCTGCAAAACAACGCTAATCATGTTGGTTAGTATAAATTCACATTTTATTATCAATCACATGAGAATGTATAAACATTGATAGATAAACAAGGCTAAAATGACACCTTTGAGTATCACTTGGGCATATAAATTTGACCAAGATCAGAACCCACCAAGTAGGACCTGAATTTATCAAATGCGAACACCAATGCTAGCATCTCCTTTTTTGTGACTGTATAATTGACTTGGTCTGCGTCCAGTGTTTTACTTGCTTAATGAATGGAATGAAAAATTCTATTCCTCCGCTGCCCCAATACAGCTCTTACAGCCACGTCACTTGCATCACACATTAATCAAATGGTTGCTCCCAATCCGGAGAAATGTGAATAGGTGTTTCTACCAGCTTCTGTTTCAACTCCTCAAATGCTTTAACATAATCCTCGTCAAACTCAAACTTCACCTCTTTTTCTAGCAACCGGCATATCGGTCTAGAAATTTTAGAGAAGTTCTTGATGAACCGTTTGTAGAACCCTGCATGATCGAGAAAATTGCGAACACCCTTCACTGACACAGGTGGTGGTAGCTTTTCAATCACTTTGATCTTTGCACGATCGACTTCCAACCCCTTGAATGACACATTATGCCCAAGGATGATACCCTCCTTGACTAAAAAATGACATTTCTCCCAATTGAGTACAAGGTTGGAGTCTTCACATCGAGCTAGCACCCTGTCAAGATTCTGCAAACATGTAGCAAACGAATTACCGAAAATACAAAAATCATCCATAAATACCTCGACAAAATCTTCCACCATATCATGAAAGATCGCTATTATGCATTTTTTGGAATGTGGCGGGTGCATTGCATAGACCAAATGGCATCCACCTGAAAAAGCATATGTCCCATAAGGACATGTAAAATTGGTCTTCTCCTAGTCCTCCTGTGCTATGGCTATTTGGTTATAGCTAGAATATCCATCAAGGAAACAATAGTATTCTTGCGTTGCCAATATCTGATCAATAAATGGGATAGGATAATGATCTTTCCTCGTGCCCTCATTGAGCTTTCTATAGTCCATGCAAATTCGCCAGCCTGTGACTGTGCGTGTAGGTATCAGCTCATTCTTCTCGTAGGTGACCGCGGTCATCCCTCCTTTCTTTGGGACACACTGAACGGGACTGACCCATTCACTGTCTGAAATGGGATAGACCACACCTGCATCAAGCCACTTGATCACTTCCTTCCTAACTACATCCTTCTTCACCGGATTCAACCTCCGCTGATGTTGTATAGTTGGCTTTGCTCCTTCTTCCATAAAAATCCTGTGTGCGCAAAAAGCTAGATTAATTCCCCTAATGACTGACATTTGCCACCCCATTTCTTTCTTCCGCCTCTTGAGAACCACCAATGCATCCTTCACCTGTGCCTCTGTTAGTTCCGCGGAGATGATGACTGGCAAGGTGTCATCTTCCCCCAAAAATACATACTTCAGATGTGGAGGCAATGTCTTCAACTCCAATTTTGGTGCTACCTCAATTGATGGTTTTGGCAATGGTTCCAAGGACCTCATCAATGGCTGAAAGTTTTGCTTCCTGGGAAACCATTTTGGTTAGTTCAACATCTGCACCATCTCTTACGTAGCCCTGTCTCCAAAATGATCGGAGCCCATAAATGCTCTCTCCAATTTATCCTGAGAATCAACAATTTGAAGAATTGCTTCCTGATTTAGCACATTGATTGCTGATAGCTCCTCATAAATGGCCGGTAGCTTCATGGCCTTATACACATCAAACAACTCAACTTTATCATGCGTTTGCATGGTTAGCTGCGCCGCAGCCACATCAATCAGTGCTCGCCCGGTTGCCAAGAAAGGACGTCCCAAAATAAATGGGACTTCCACATCCAGCTCGAAATCCAAGATAATATAATCCACCGGGAAAATGAGGGAGCCCACTTGCACTAGCACATCCTCCACAATACCATCTGGTCTGGCAAAAGAATGGTCAACTAGCTGCAAGATCACAATAGTTGGTCTAGGGCTGCCCAGCCCCAACTTCTTGAACACCGAAGTCGGCATCAAGTTTATGCTTGCTCCAAAATCACATAATCCGTGAGCTCGAATACTTTGCCCGATTGTGATCTGAATGGTAAAGCTCCCAGGATCCTTGAGCTTTGTCAGAAACCAGTTCTGTATCCGGGAAGTGCACTTCTCCATAAGCGCCACCGTAGCGTACTCCGTCAATCTTCTTTTGTTAGCTATAATGTCCTTGATATACTTTGCATATTTCGGCATTCCCTGCAAAACATCAACCAAAGGTAAATTAATGTCTACCTGTTTCAGCACCTCCATGAACTTCTTAAAGCAAGCTTCTTCCTTCTGCTTCTTTAATCTTTGAGGGAACGGGGGTGGTGGTCTTTCTGCCTCATCTACCTTTTCCTTCCCCCTCTCATCATCATGTTCCCCATCTTTTTCCACTTCTCCAGATTGCTTCGGTGGTCTTTCTTGTTCCACCTCCTTAAGTTGTAGTCCACTCCTTGTGGTCACTGCATTAACTTGCTTGGGATTTTGGTCAGTATCACTCGGTAGTCCTCCTCGGGGCCTGGTGTTTTGAGCTCTAGCTAACTGTCCAAACTGGTACTCCAACGCCTTTGTAGCTAACTGCTGATATTTCATATCAGCCACTAATTTCACATAATCAGCCTGCATTTGCGCTTTGTTGGCTATAATTGTTTTGAGCATGTCCTCAATGCTGTTGGGTGGTGGAGAAGGTGATTCTTTCCTCTGTATTGAGACTGAAAATTCTGATGCCCCCGTTGATTTCTCTGCACTCCCTTATTCGAACTCTGTCCTTGATGGCTATTACTATCCCAAGATAAATTTTGATGATTCCTCCAATTTGAATTGTAACTATTACCATACTGTTGATTATTATTCCTCTGGACGTTCCCAACAAAGTTCACTGAATCTGGATTTGCACCACAACACTCAGCTGAGTGTTCATTACTCTGACATACTTCACACCAAACCTGCTGAACTGCATTGACTGGGGCTTGTGCTTTATTCAAGCTCATACTGCTGAAGTGGGTGTTGAGTTGATTTTGCAACACAACTATCTGTGCAGCGATAGCTGTAAAACCATCCACCTCAAAGACTCCTGCCGCTTTCGTTGTTCCTCCTTATCATGAGTCCGCATTCCATTCTGGATTTCCCTATGAAATACGATTCAACAAAGTATAAAGCTCCTTATAAGTCTTTTCCAATGCCTGCCCCCCAGTTGCTGAGTCTAGAAAAATTTTTATATGTGGTTCCAAACCCTCAATGAATGTATGCACCAACACATCATTAGACTGGTGATGGTGAGGACAATCCCTTAACATTGATTTGAACCTCTCCCAAGCTTGATACAAATTCTCACCCTCTCTTTGTTTAAATCTTAGAATCTTACTTCTAAGTTTGGCTCTCTTCCCGGATGGAAAGAATCGTATCAAAAACTTTCTTGCAAGATCATCCCAAGTAGTGATAATACTGACAAATTGATGAGGAATTGATGAAGATTACATTAACAATGAGTATTAAACATCGTTCTGAGGGAAATCAACGAAAATAAACATGAATGCTTCTCATACTCGCAAGCTTAGGTCTTAAAACTTATAGAAGAAATTGAGGAGGACTTTGGGGACGCAAGGAAAGGACAATCCCCTTGCTAAAACCCCACATACCTGGCTAAATTTCTCCAGATAAAGAAGCTTGAATGACTGAAGTTGGTGAGGAATCCTAGACTTCGCTTGAGAATTCTTGAGAGGAGACTTTGATGATTTCTTGAGAACTGAGAGTGGGGGAATGAGGAATGGACCGCTTTTCCCCACTAAAATTTTTTAAACTAGTGCTTAAATGACGTGATTTAATTCTTGGGAGAATAGAAAATTACTAAATCGCTCTTAGAAATTCGCAGGAAAAAACTGTCAGGTGTTCCTAACGGGTGACCTAATGACTCGTTACCAGGCCTAACGAGTCGTTAGGTCCTCCCATCAAGTTCACTGAAGAATTTTTACAGAATCCTGACGGGCACATGATGAGTCGTCATGACTGGGAACGACTCGTCGTATCGTCCGTCATGTACATTGATAAGAACATTAGAAGGGACTGGAAATGAAGAACCTGATGAGTCATTACTGCTTCTGACGACTCGTGGTGACCTTCCGTCAAGTACACTGTATACTTCTCAAATTCTGAAACTTCAGCTTGGCAACGGGCGACTTAACGAGTCGTGCGACCTGATAACGACTCGTGGAGTCATCCGTTGGGAAACACTAACTCATCATCTTGGCAACCTTCTCACGGTTGACCTGACGAGACGTTGGGTCTCTTAATGACCCATCAGGTTGGTTGTTCTGCAACTTTTTTGCAGTTTTTCATATTTTTTGATTTATGTCTCGGATATTGATTTTGAGCTTCCGGGGCATTACAAGTGCCCTGGCCAGCGCGATGCGCCAGGCGCACTGAGGGGTGCGACGCGGGTGCGGTTTTTGCGCTTTAGGCGGCGTAGGGCGCCCCCCGCCACCGCCCTTAGCCTATATATAAGGCTTTAGTTTGATTTCATTTCATTTGTTGTAAACTCCCACAATAGAAAGCAAAGGGCACGCAAGTTTCTTTGCATTTTCGTCCGATTATGCTACCAAATGCCGTCCAATCTCAAATTAACTTCAGGTAATGAGTCCTAGGCCTATGGAAAGCACTACTATGGAGTTATTTCTTGAAAATTTGCCTGGAAAATTGGAACTCCACCGAGTAAAAGTTATCAGAATTATTCCAAATTAATTCCTACTCGGCCACATGTATTAGGTAAGCACTTTTTCTTTCTGAACTCTTGGGAAATTATAGGTCTTCGAGCGAGTTATACGGAGTTGAATTATAGTTGTTATTATTTATAAAAGCTATCACTTTTTATCCAATTTAGTATTAAAATTAGTCCTATTCTTTAAACATAAAGGTTACAGTTGGAAGGAATTGTCCATTGCAAGTTGAAACTCGCCAGCTTAACAAAAGTCGGCCTTCGAGGTTTGTAAGGAATTGATGAAGATTACATTAACAATAAGAATTTCATGCTCTAGCCATACGTAACCGATTCCGTAATTGACTAATAAGCCTTTCAGATATATTTCTATTCTGAAGGTAAATCTTTTCTCAATTTTTACAGCTAAGAAAAGATCATATCCTACCAATTCACATCTGTCCAATTTCTTTCCTTTTCAAAATCAAAATTGGATTTCTAGATATACATTAACATTGGCCAAACGTTAATGCAGTAAAAACAAGAATTGATAGAACAACCATTGAAGAAAAGATGAAAACTGATATGATCAACATTTACATTCCTCTACAATTATCCTTAATCTCAGCAAGAAGTGATTTAGCCACTCATTTGTGGATTAAACATCTTCAAATAAGTAGAATTCATACAAACAATTGAGATTAAAGAGAAAGAGAAAGAGAAAGAACCCAAGAATTTTCGTCCTCTCAACTGCCTGTAACCCACGTTCTTGCTCAACCAAGTCAGAGTGTTTAAAATAAAACCTAAGTGTGCTATTTATACTATTGAGAATTTTTCCCGGAATAACAAGCAACGTGGCACGGAGTGTATCGCGGAGCACTCCCTCCGTGCAACGGGGGTATCACGGACCCTCACTGGAACTTGAGGTTCCAGGTAATTACACTCAACATGACACAGAGTGCATCATGGAGCACTACCTCCATGTCACGGAGGTAACGCGAACCTCCACTGGAACTTGACAAAATTAATTCATCCGAGGCAGAATGCCTCCGCCTTATTTTTGCTGCTTTCCCTTGTCAACTTCCACTCCTTGTTCGCAAGTCCATTCCCGCATTTCACCAACATATATATTAGCTTCCAAAATTTCCTTTTACCTACAAAACAACACTAATCATTTGGTTAGTATAAATTCACATTTAACTAAGAATTACACGAGAATGTACACATAACGATAGATAAACAAGTAGAAATGATGCATTTGAGTATCACTTGGGCATGCAATTCTGCCCAAGATCAACACTCTCCATAAAGAGCCTACTAAGTGCTTCGGCCACCACATTGGCCTTACCGAGTTGTAAAGGAAACTCATGTCATAGTACTTTAGTAGCTCCAACCACCTGCTTTGCTGAAGATTGCGATCTTTCTGCGTGAACACATATTGCAAGCTCTTGTCATTCGTAAATACATCCAAGTGGACCCCATAAAAGTAATACCGCCATATATTCAATGCGAACACCACCGCGGCCAACTCAGGATCATGGGTCAGGTAATTTTTTTCGTGGACTTTCAACTGTCTTGAGGTATATGCTACCACTTTCCCATGCTTCATGAACACACGCCCAAGTCTTATTCTTGAAGTATCACAATACACCACAAAACCATCGGCACCCTCGGATAGGTTCAACACTAGTGCTGAAGTTAGTCGAGTCTTCAAATCTTGGAAGCTTTTCTCACAAGCCTCCGACCATTGGAACTTTACCTTATTCTGAGTCAACTTGGTCAAAGGTGCTACAGTAGATGAAAAGCCCTCAACAAATTGCCGATAGTAATTCACTAAGCCCAAAAAGCTCCTGATATCTGATGGGTTCACCGGTCTACGCCAATTCATCACCGTCTCGATTTTCTGAGAGTCTACCTTTATGCCCTCACTCGATACCACATGGACCAAAAATGCCATAGAGTCCAACCAAAACTCACATTTGCTGAACTTTGCATACAACTAATGATCCTTGAGGGTCTGAAGCACTACTCTCAAGTAAGAGGCATGCTACTCCTCACTCCTTGAGTATATAAGGATATCATCGATAAACAAGATCACGAACATGTCCAAATATGCCTTGAACACCCTATTCATTAGTTCCATAAAAGTTCCAGGGCATTGGTTAGTCCAAAAGACATAACAACAAATTCATAGTTACCATACCGAGTCCTGAAAGCAGTTTTCGAGATGTCACTCTCTCGAACACTGAGCTGGTGATACCCGCACCTGAGATCAATCTTGGAGAAACACTTGGCACCCTGAAACTTGTCGAGAAAATCATCGATCCTTGGCAAAGGATACCTGTTCTTAACGGTGACCTTGTTTAATTGCCGATAGTCAATGCACATCCAAAGCGAACCATCCTTCTTCCGGACAAATAGCAGTGGTGCACTCCATGGAGACTTACTTTGCCAAATAAATCCCTTATCTAACAGGTCCTTCAACAAATCCTTCAACTTTTTTAGCTCGGCTGCATCCATTCTGTAGGGTGGAACTGATGTGGGTTGCGTGTCAGGAAGAAGATCTATACCGAAATCAATCTCTCACTCAGGAGGGACACCTGGAAAATCATAAGGAAAGACCTCTGGATACTCACGTACTACTGGAACTGACTGGATAGTCTGGGTTTTGGAAAATAGCAAATCCATGCCGAGAATAACATCAAAATCGGTCAAGGCTAACTCTATAAAGTTTGTTGAGGTGACCTTATGAAGGACTAAGACTAGGCAACCTCTGTACACCCGTCTAGCTATAAAAGAGTCACCCACTAGAGTGGAAACTGAGAAAGGTTCTGACAAGACATCGGGACTAACTCCGAAGCTACTTGCCATGTTTGGTGTCAGAAAAGACAAGGTAGCCCACGGATCTAACAAAGCATAGACATCAATATGGAAAACTTTCAGCATACCAGTAACCACATTCGGGGAGACCTCCTACTCCTGACGAGAAGCTAAAGCATAGAATCTATTCTGGCACTAACAGCCAGTTGTGATAGTAGATGCCTCCTGATGTGCCGAGCGTGGGGGAGGGGCTGCTGAACTAGAAGTTGGTCCTCGGTCCCCAACTTGATCCCACCTCGCAACTGGACAATCTCGAAGCACGTTTTTGGGCTGCCCACACCCGAAACAACCACTGGCCTGTGTGGCCCCGACCATATTTGCGATAAGATGGGATGCTAGATTTTGTGGGTCTGCTACTCTGACCCCTCGAGCCAGACGCTCGCCCTCTAGAATCATGTATGGGCCTGGATGGCACAACCAATGCCGAAGATGCCGGGGCTGACGATCTCTGGTGAGTCTTTTGTCGGTGTCCACCACCGGACCTCTGCTGAGAGAATCTGTGATCCTCGGTCCTAGACCTATTGGCCTCCCTCTCTCTCGAATGTGTCTCCTCCATCTGCTAGTACAACACTATGCGGGTAAAATCCATATCCTAGTGAAGCATAGAAATTCGGCACACCTTGTCCAAATATCCTGCTATACCATGCACAAATCTGCTCCACCCGCACCCTCTAGTCAGTCGCTAACTCTGGGGCATCTTTCGGCAGGTGAGTGAACTCAAGGGAATACTCTTGCACTGTCATCCTTCCTTTCTTAAAGTTTACAAACTCAGATACCTTCAGCTCCCTCATCTCCCAAGGGAAGAACCTATCTAGGAATGCAACCTGAAACTCCTCCAACGTGATCAAATCTACTCCCTGACCCTGCTATCCTTCCATTGGCAAAACCAGATATGCGCAACCCCCTTCAACTCTGCGCACTTAACACTACTCATCCCCATGACTTGGGGTGATCATGAAAATCTCATCAATGAAATCATGCGGGTCCTCCTTTACCTTGGACCACAAGAACATTGGCGAGTTCATCCTCAAGAAGTCTCTGACTCGAGGCGCCGCTGCATTGTGCATTTTGCGTAACATGCGCAATGGCCTACTGATTGACCTGAGCGGTCCAGACCTATGCAAGCATCTGAATAGTGGCCCAAAACTCAGCATGAGCGGCTGGGTCTAGTGCTTGAGGCTCCTGAACTAGTGGGGATTGCTGATGCCCATAGACATTTCCATCCTTGTAGCCTTCACCACCTCCATTCTTCCTTCCGTTCATTCTTCGAGGAGCCATGATTCTGCAATCGCTTATAGCACAAATTAGAAGGATAGAAAGACTTTTCATCGCAGGACATAGATCATGAAACAAAGGAACATTTTCTAAACGTCTCGTAGCCTCTTCGTCATAAGTGTGGTGTGCTTTACACCCATGAAAAAGACTCTACTTAATGTGGCTTTCATAAACCATAGAACACTTCAAACCTATGGCTCTAATACCAAGTTTTTCACAATCGGAATGGAGGCCTGGATCGTCGACACGGGACAAGGGACCATGAGAGACCCCAAGATGACCCATGGCATTAGCATATATCTAACTCATTTGATAAACTGAAGAAATCATCAATATAACTCAGTGGAAGTCCAACTCAATATAACATTAGAATAAGAATCCGAAGTTAACACATACATAAGTCTGAAAATCCTCTAATCTGGATGAGTTGATGGGACCAGACCTCAACTAACTCAACAATACTAAAATTGAAAATACATAAGGAACTGAAAGTCTAGCCCTCAAAGGATGAGGACTCACCAACCGAGTAGGAGCTAACTCTGATGATCGACTACGAACATGGCTGAGCCTGGGATCTAGGTCCTATATCATGAAATGATATAACATAGAAAATATGTGGTCAATACGTGGAATGTACTACGTATGCAAGCTAAGTAAATCCTCTTTAGTGAAGTAAATCATATAAAACTTTCATAACATATCATAAGCTTTCAAATCTAAGAGGAAGGACTACATCCATTCATTTTGATAACACAATCTTTTTATGATATGACGATGCATAGTTTCGTAACATCATAACTGACTCGAATGACTCAAAGCTCAAATATGAATTTTATGGGAAAGCTGATCAATGAGTCAAACCTTGCTATTAGAACATGTTTGCTTAAATTAATAATCATGAGTAATGAATATGCAAATCTGAATCATGTAGATAATGGGAGACTCGTCACATAACCGACATACCACGATAGTGCTTACGTGGTCCCGACTATCACCCTCAAGTGGGCAGAGCTGTCCAAAACCTTTCCAAGTCTAAGGACACTACCATGATATCGATATCAAGATCAAGGGCCATTAGGGATGGGTATATCACACAAGGGAGGTCCCAATAATATAATCGTATCAACCTACATTGGCTCGTATTTTTGGGGCATAGGGTGATTGACCCTTAGCTCGCTTAGTGCTAGACTCTTCTCCCAAAATATGCAATGCTCTATATTGTATATAACGAAGCTCAACATCGTCTATTGACGAAGCTCAACAATGATATCATGCATAAACTCAAAATTGTATGAAACGAAGCTCAACATTGTCATTTGACAAAGCTCAATAATAGAATCATGCATACAACCGACATCATATGAAAATGAAGCTCAATTATAACATACATCTCAATTATGAATTCATGCATATGAGGAGCTTATGTTGAAACATACCACAAGCTCAAATATAAGTGGGAGAATCTACTCCAAAACTATGTGGTAAGCTTATTTTAGAGATACTACATCATTGTACTTGATATAAGGGCCTTTCCCAAAATGTTATCATGCTTGGATCTACTCAATTCATTTTGAAAACATTATCATAATCATGGGTAGATTTAGAAACATGCTTTTCATTATCGAATCTTATCATCATCATACATTCATCATCATGCTCTTCTTTCATGAACTTCTTATCACTAGGCATTCAATTTCATAATTTAAAAATCAAAGTTTTTGATTGAAAACAATTTTAAATCTGCCCAAGATTCATAATTCATCAATATAAACATAATCTAATCGTACCCATGTATAGATGTTGGAGAATTACGCAATTGGGTAAAAACTCCATAACTTGATGATATGAATTTCTCATACATAGCTAGAGATTTGGGCATGGGTTAGGATGGAAACACCCACTCATAGCCCTACATATCTTGGAGAGATGGTTTTACCACTTCTCTAATTTCCCAAGATGAGATTCCAATGGAAACATTCAAAACTTGCTCTAAATCCTCTTTTCAAACTCTCAAGTTTGCATGCATGGAATGAATTAGCCTAGAATAGATTTTACCCTCTTAAAACCCTGTAAAACAAGCCTTAAACGACGTAGTATAGGCTCATAGGACATACAAAATGACAGAAATACCCTTACTGAGTTTGCAGAAAATAGCTCGTTGGAGGCCCATAGGACCAAACAACGGACGACCCAATGGGTCGTTGGAGGATACCAAAACCCGTGGTATCTGTTTTTCCTATGCACTACCCAAGGCTTCTCTCAGAATCAGACTACGGATAGATAGGACGGCTCATCCTTAGATCTAACAGTTCGTCTAATTGGTCGTTGATTGCCTTCCTGAATCTTCTGAACATCCCCACGACGAGTCTCACCACAACTCGTTGTTGTCTCCAATGAATCGTGGTATCTGTCCATTAAGTCCACTGGAGATTTAGGATCCCTTACCATGACTCATGACAATGGATCATTGCAAGCCACGACGGGTCATTGGAGGACCCGTTATTTTCCCCAAATGCTAAGCCCATCTCTTACCACGACAATAAACGATTACTCATTATTTCTTACAACGAGTCATTACAGCAATCATTACTTCCACTGCCACCTGAACAACTGAACCCACGACTGCAAACAACGGCTCATGATTTGAAACCACGAGTCGTTACTCCACTTTTCCTATGCTATCTTTTCCAGTTTTTTCAAATTTCAGATTTAACTCCTGGGTCTTATTCTTAGGTACCTCCGGGTATTACAATAATTGGGGTGATTGTCAAAATCTCCTCTATGAACTTGTATGGATCCTCATCCACCTTTGGTCAAAGGTACTCAGGAGGGTTCATCCTCAAAAATTCTCTAACCCTTGTTGTCGCTGCATTCCCATTTTGTAGGACATATGCCACTGCCTACTGGTTGACCTAGGCGGTAAAAGCTTGTGCTAGCATTTGAATGGCTTCCGTGAATTCAGCATGGCAACTGGCTCCGGTGCATGGTGCTCATAGGCTGGTGGGGCTTGTTGGTGCCCGTCTCCATTGCCATCCTTGTGGCCATTTCCATTTCCATTCCTTCTTCCATTTACCCTATGGGGAAACATGATTCTTTAATCATGAATAGCACGGGTTATAAGGATAGAGAGACATTTCATCGCACAACATAGATCATTAAATAAGGGAACATTTCCTAAACGTCTCGTAGCCTCTTCGTTATAAGTGCAGCGCGCTTCACACCCATAAAAACGACACTACATAATGCGGCTTTCAGACACCCTAGGACACTTCAAAATCTATTGCTTCCATACTAAATTTGTCACGACCCGAACATAGGCCCGGATCTAAACACGGGACAGTAGCCCCGAGAGACTCCAAGTCGACCCATGGCATGAACGTACATCTAACCCAATCAAATACAGCAGAAGAATTAACATAATAAACATAACAGAAGTCTGAACATAACATAGCAAATTGCATATACAACACGAGTCCGAAACTGCAAATGAGTAAACATAACTGAATAGAAGAGGGGCCCTCGATAGATGAGGACTCATCAATAAGGACTGGATGCTAGTTCTGGAAGCTGGCTAGTGACAGAGCTGAGTCTAAAGATCAGAGCCTACATCATGAAATGATACAACATAGAGTATACAGTCAGTACTTGAAATGTATCGAGTAAGCAAGGTAAGTAAAACGGATATTTAAATAGATAAAAGTTCATCAGAGTGGGACAACATGATCATAACATGAATATCATAAGGCTAAAGCTTTTCAAAACATTCATAATCATTCATATCATAAAAATAAGAGAAAAATGTTATTAACCAAGACTTGAGACAAAGTATATAATCATAACCATGCATTAATCATGAAGAATTGTGGGAGATTCTTATAACCGACATACCCCATATGAGCACACGTGGACCTCGACTTGTAAGCCCCTAGTTGGGAGGGTGTTCATACGTTTCCTAGGGTAGAACCATGAAAAAGGCGTGATATCACTCATGAAAGGCCCGTTTGGCCAAAAGGGATAGTCACAAAGGAGGTCCCATCATGGCTACTTTGGCGTGTAGTTCTGAAACTTGGGGTATGCTTGGACCATGGGTCTACATGGTGTGAAATACTACTCCCAAAACATATATAATGCTTATAGGATAATATACATACGAATTCATAGGCTAGTTAAAATCATGATAACCATAAGAATGCTTGAAATACGTGAACTAGCCATGAAAGTAAGGCTCGTTAGTCGACCATAATCATAAATCATAAATCATGAGGTCCATGCATACTTGCAAAACATGTATATACTTTATATTTGTAAATTCACGATGAGAATATGAGATATATAATACCATAAGTCATATATCATAATGGGTTAACGAATATTAAAATCGAAGTAGAATCATAACTTGATTTATCTTGAAACATAAATGATTGGCCATAGTTTTGTAGAATATTTAAATCTAAATAGTTATAAAATCTGCCCATGATTCGTAAAATATGAATTTATACATGATAGGAATTAACCCATAAATATATCATAAGGATTTCATAAGAATTGGGATAAAATCCCATAGAATTATCAATAGAATTTCATGAATTAGAGAGAGATTGGGCACGGGTGTGCACAAATTCAACCATTCATAACCCTACATAACAGAGAGAATCAGATTCTACAACTCCCTTAATTGCCCAATGAAGACTTGAAGAAAAACTTGAAGGAATTGAACTTGATCACCTCTCTAGCCCTCTAAGTTTGCATGCATGAATACGAATAGCCTTGAAGACCTTACCCCTTTTAAAACTCATTATTCTTATCTTAAAATGACGTAGTTTAGGCCTTAGGATCATATGAATTATGGATAAGCCCTTACTAAATTTGCAAAAAATAACTGACTGCCAGTCCCTACAAGGGACAGAACGAGTCGTTACAAAGGACCACGACTCATGGTCTGAGTCCTCGAGTGTACTGCCCAAAATTCATCTTGGGCTCACCATGGGGGACACTACGATTCATTACTGGTGACCACGACTCATAGTCACCACTCGTGGTCTCCCCTACTAAATACATACCTGGGCTCATTACGAGGAACACCACGAGTCGTGGTGCACCAACTATGTTCTGGTGACCCACCCGTTAAGTGCACTTCCCATGTCCTCCTTCCTGAACCCCCTTCCTGACCACGACTGACTCGACGAGTCTTGGTGACTGACCATGACTCATGGTCATGTCCGTGGGGACTCAAAACCAAATATTTCCAACTCAAGTCAAACTCCTCACCATGAGTCACTTAATGACTCGCGGTCAACCTGATGGGTTACAAGGCGACTCATTCTGTGACCTGGTGTAGAAAATTCTATTTTTCCTACTTCAACTCTCGAGTTTGATCTTTGGGCATTCGGGATATTATAATATGTACGCCTTGGGAACATTCTTCCTCAAATGTTGAAAATTATACAGAAAAGCAGAGAAACTTAACCATCATACTCAAATACTGATCATATAAGCTGAAAACTGAAGGAATGACTAACTCTGATTCAAACTACATGACTGAACTGAATTCATGAATTATACATACATCCATATACAATAAATATACTAGGGCACATGAACTAAAAATGAAATTGAATAGAATTTTAGGGCAAAACTTATACCTCAAGTTGGAATTGAGCAGGTAGGGAATAAATGTTGATATCTAGCCATCATATCTTCTTCGGCTTCCCATGTAGCTCCCTCAACATGATGATTTCTCCATAAAACATTAACTGAAGCTACTTCCTTGTTTCTTAGGCTTCAAACTTGATGATCTAGTACTTCCACTAGAACCTCCTCATAATTAAGGCTGTCTTTCACACCTACAATCTCCACAAAAACAACTAGAGCTGGATTCCCCAACTACTTCTTTAAGTGCGATAAATGAAAAATAGGATGAATGGAAGCTAATTCTGAGGGAAACTCCAATTCATATGCCACTTTGCCAACCCGCTTCACAATTCGATGTGCACTAACATAACAGGGACTGAGTTTTCCTTTCTTTCCGAACCTCATTATTCCCTTCATAGGAGACACCTTTAGAAACACCCAATCATCAACTTCGATCTCAAGTTCCCTCCTTTTCACATCAGCATATGACTTTTGGCGAGTTTGAGCTATTTTCAACCTATCTCGTATGAGCTGAACTTTCTTCATGGCCTCATTGATTGCATCCGATCCTATCATCGCAGCTTCACCGACTTCAAACCAACCAATAGGCCATCTACATCTCTGCCCATAGAGAGCCTCAAATGGAGCCATCTGAATGCTGGAATGGTAGTTGTTATTGTATGCGAACTCAATAAGAGGCAAATGGTCATCCCAACTACCCTTGTCAATTATACATTTCCTCAACATGTCCTCGAGAGTTTGAATCATCCGCTCTGCCTGGCCATCCATTTGCAGGTGAAATGTTGTACTGAGCTTGACCTGAGTACCAAGTCTATTTTGAAATGATCTCCAAAACTGAGAGGTAAACTAAGTACCTTTATTTGATAATGATGTAGAAGGGAACTCCATGCAACTAAACTATCTCTCAAATGTATAGTTTGGCATAATTCCCATGGAATTAGTGGTTTTGACTTGTAGAAAATGAGCGGCTTTGGTCAACCTGACCACGATTACCCAAATGGAGTCATACTACCGACGAGTGCGTGGCAACCCTGTTATGAAGTTTAGATTAATTTCTTCCCACTTCTAAGTAGGGATACTGATATCCTGAAGCATACCTCCATGTCTCTACTGCTCAACCTTCATTTGCTGACAGTTCTGACACTTACCTACAAATTCTGCGATGTCATTCTTCATGCCATTCCACCAATAGACGTCCTGTAGGTCACGGTACTTCTTGGTTGCACCTAGATGTATTGAATATCTGGAACTATGAGCCTCATGCAACATCTGATTTCTCAAATCATTAATGTCCAAGACACACAAGCGACCCTAATATGGAAGCACACCATCTCCCCCTTTGAAGAAGACTTCTACCTTCTGATTCTGAATGACTTCCTTTACCTTTACCAAAATAGGTTCCTTGTCTTGTCTAGATTTTACATTAGTCATCAAGCATGATTGAAATCTGTTCTGAACTATAACATCTCCAGAGGTCGATTCAATCAGACAAACTCCCAATCATGCAAATCGATGCACATCCTTCACCAGCTCCTTCTTTCTCAGATCTACATGGAACATACTCTCCATAGAGAGTCTACTAAGTGCGTCTGCCACCAAAGAACCACCTTCTTTGTCGCAGATTTAGGTCCTTCTAGGTAAAAAAATATTTTAGGATCTTGTGGTCCATAAACATATCTACATGGACCCTATACAAATAATGTCTCCAAATCTTTAATGCAAATAACACCGCCGCAAATTCCAAATCGTGGGTCGGGTAATTCTTCTAATGAACCTTCAACTGCCTGGAAGCATATGCTATCACTTTACCATGTTGCATCAACACACAACCAATGCCGATTCTAGAAGCATCGCAATACACCACAACCCATCGGTACCCTCAGGTAGGGTTAACACTGGTGCTGAGGTGAGTCGAGTCTTCAACTCCTGCAAGCTCCTCTAACAAGCACTGGACCATTGGAACTTTACTTTCTTTTGAGTAAATTTGGTCAATGGCGCTTCAATAGATGAAAATCCCTCAAACAATCTCTTATAGTAGCCAGCTAGGCCCAAGAAGCTCTTCATATCTAAAGGATTCACCGGTCTAGGCCAATTCTTTACCGCTTCTATCTTCTGAGACTCCACCTTTACGCCCTCACTTGATACCACATGGCCCAAAAATGACACTGATTTCAATCAAGACTTGCACTTACTGAATTTAGCTTATAACTAGTGATCCTTGAGAGTCTGTAGTTCCACCCTCAAATGAGTGGCATGCTCCTCCTGGTGCCGAGAGTAAATAAGGATTTCATCAATAAATATTATCACGAACATATCCAAGTATGGCTTGAACACCCTACTCATCAATTCCATAAAAGCTACAAGAGCATTCGTTAGTCCAAAATACATCATAATTACAAACTCATAATGACCATACCGTATCCTGAAGGCAGTTTTCGAGATGTCACTCTCCCAAACTCTGAGCTGATGGTACCCGAATCTGAGATATACCTTCGAAAAGCAGTTAGCATCCTGAAGATGGTCAAACATATCATCAATCCTGGGAAGAGGATACCTGTTCTTGATGCTGACATTGTTCAATTTCCAATAATCAATACACATACGAAGAGAACCATCTTTCTTTAGAACAAAGAGAACCGGTGCACCCCATGGGGATTTTCTCGGTCTGATGAACCCCTTATCTAAAAGGTCTTTCAATTGCTCCTTCAACTCCTTTAACTCGTTTGGAGCTATTCTGTAAGGAGGAATAGTTATAGGCTATGTATTGGGAAGAAGGGCAATGCCAAAATCAATCTCCTTCTCGGGAGGGAATCTCGATAGATCATCTGCGAAGAGTTCTAGATACTCATATACTACTGGGACTGACTGGATAGTCAGGGTCTCGGATGTAGCATCCTTAACCCTAACTAGATTGTATATGCAACCTTTGGAGATCATCTTTCTGGCCTTAAGATAGGAGATGAAATGACCTACAGGCACAACTGAACTACCCTTCCATTCTATGACTGGCTCACTCGGAAATCTGAACTCTACCGCTTGGCTTCTACAATTAACTGAGGTATAACATGCAAATAGCCAATCCATGCCAAGGAAAACATCAAAATAGGTCATGGCTAACTCTACAAGATCTGTTGAGGTGACTTTTTGAAGGACTATGACTGGGAAACTTCTATACACCTGTCAAGCTACAACTGCATCACCCACTGGACTAGAGACTGAGAAGGGTTCTGACATGATTTTGGGACTAACTTCAAAACTACTAGCCACATAAGGTGTCACAAAAGACAAGGTATCCCCTGGATCTAACAAAGCATATACATCAAGATGGATAACTCACAACATACCAGTGAATACATCCTAGGAGACCTCCTTCTCCTGGACGGATGATAAGGCATAAAATCTATTTTGGCACTATCCTCCACCTGTGCTAGTAGAAGCCCCCTACTGAGTGGGGCATGTTGGTGGAGCTGATGAAGTTGAATCTGGTGTGTGGGCTCCACTGTCACCAGATCTTGCAAAAAGGAAATCTCTGAGCCTGTGTTCGGGTTTGCCACACCCAAAACAAGCATCTGAACCAACTAGACACCTCCCTGGGTGGTTCTTGTCGTACTTCGCATAAGCTGGAAAAGTGCAATCTCCTAAAATACTCCCCTGACCGCTTAATTCTGACGCACTACCTCTCTAATCACGTCTGGGCTGGGAAAGGACACTAACTAATGATGGTCCTGGTGCTAAAGATCTCTGGTGGGACTGCTGACGGTGCCCACTAGTCCTCAGCAGGGAGAATCCGATTCTATTAGTCCTGGCCCTCTTGGCCTCCCTCTCTCACTCACTCGTCTGTACCGCCTCCATTTGCTGAATGTACTGGACAATCTTGGAAAAGTCAATATCCTGGAGAAGCATCGCAGTCCGGCAATCCCTGACCAAGGACTCTGTTATCCCGTGCACAAACCTGCTTACATGGGCTCTCTGATTCGCCACCAACTCGAGTGGATACCTGTACAGACGTGTGAACTCCAAGTCATACCCCTGAACCATCATTTGTCCCTGCTTAAGATTCACAAACTCTACCTTTTTCAGCTCCCTCATCTCCCGAGGAAAGAACCGATCAAGAAAAGCAACACAACACTCACCCCAACTAATAGGGCCTGCTCCACCGCCCTACTATCCTTCCAGTGTTTGAATCAAATGTGTGCGACCCCCTTTAACTGATGTAAGGCCAAATCGGCACACTACTCACCAGTCACCCCCATAATCTGGTTGATCTTCAAAATCTCTTATATGAACTCGTATGAATCCTCATCCACCTTCGATCCAAGGAACTCCGGAGGGTTCATCCTCAGAAATTCTCTAACCCTTGCTGCCGCCGCATTCCCATTTTATGTGACATGCGCCACTGCTTACTGGGTGACCTGGGAGGTCAAAGCTTGTGCTAGCATCTGAATGGCTGCCCAGAATTCAGCGTGGGCAACCGGCTCCGGTGCATGGTGCTCATGGGCTGGTGGGGCTTGTAGTGCCCGTCTCCATTGCCATCCTCATGGCCATTTACATTTCCGCTCCTTCTACCGTTAACCCTATAGGAATGCATGATTCTTTAATCGCGAATGGCACGAGTTAGAAGGATAGAGACACATTTCACCGCACGACATAAATCATGAAAGAAGGGAACATTTCCTAAACGTCTCGTAGCCTCTTCGTCATAACTAAGGTGCGCTTCACACCCATGAAAAAGACTTTATATAATGTGTCTTTCAGACACCCTAGGACATTTCACAACCTATTGCTCTGATACAAAGTTTGTCACTCCCCAAGCATAGGCCCAGATTGAGACATGGGACGAGAAGCCCCGAGAGACTCCAAGTTGACCCATTGCATGAACATACGTCTAACCTAATTAAATACAACAGAAGAATTTACATAATAAACATAACAGAAGTTTGAACATAACATAGCAATCTTAATATACAACACGAGTCTGAAGCTGAATACAATTTCTTGTTTGAAAAGCCTCTAATTCTGATGAGTTGATGGGACAAGACCCCAACTAACTCGCTAATTCTCAAACTGCAAATGAGTAAACATAACTGAATAGAAGAGGGGCCCTCGACAGATGAGGACTTACCAATAGGGACTAGATGCTAGTTTGCGAAGCTTGCTACTGATGGATCTAAGTATGAATATCGGAGCCTATATCATGAAACAATACAACATAGAGTATGCGGTCAATACTTGGAATTTATCGAGTATGCAAGGTAAGTAAAACGGATATTTAAATACATAAAAGTTCATAAGAGTGGGACAACATAGTTATAACATGAATATCATAAGGATAACATAAGGCACAAGGTTTTCAAAACATTTGTAATCATTCATATCATAAACATAAGACAAAAATGTTATTAACCATGACTTGAGCCAAAGTATATAAACATAACCATACATAAATCATGAGGAACAGTGGGATATTCTTATAACCAACATACCCCATATGAACACATGGAGCTCGACCTCTAAACCCCTAGTTGGACCATGAAGAAGGCGTGATATCACTCATGAAAGGCCCGTTTGGGCAAAAGCGACAGTCACAAAGAAGGTCCCATCATGGCTATGTTGGCACGTAGTTCTGACATTCGAGGTATGCTTGGACCCCGGGTATACTTGGTGTTAAATACTACTCTCAAAACATATACAGTTCTCGTAGGATAATATACATGAGAATTCATCGACTAGTTAAAATCATGATAATCATAAGCATGCCTCAAATACGTGAACTAGCCATGAAAGTAAGGCCCATGAGCCGGCCATAATCATATATCATAAGTTAGAGGTCCATGCATACTTGCAAAACATTTATATACTTGATATTCATAAATTCATGATGAGCATTTGAGAGAAATTATATCATAAGTCATAAATCATAATGGATTAACAAACATTAAAATCGAAGTAGAATCATATCTTGATTTATCTTGAAACATACATGATTGGGCATAGTTTTGTAGAAAATTTAAATCTAAATAGTTATAAAATCTTCCCATGATTCATAAAATATGAATTTATACATGAGAGGAATGAACCCATAAATAGATCATAAGAATTTCATATGAATTGGGATAAAACCCCATAGAATTATCAATAGAATTTCATGAATTGGAGAGATTGGGCATGGGTGTGAACAAGTTCACACATTCATAACCCTACATACCTGAGAGAATCAGATTCTACAACTCCCTTAATTGCCCAATGAAGAATTGAAGAAAAACTTGAGGAATTGAACTTGATCGCCTCTCTAGCCCTCTAAGTTTGCATGCATGAATATGAATAGCCTAGGATGAACTTAACCCTCTTAAAACTCATTATTCATAGCTTAAAACTACATAGTTTATGCCTTAGGATTATAGGAATTATGGATAAGACCTTACTAAATTCGCAGAAAATAATTGACTGCCTGTCCCCACGAGGGACTGGACTAGTGGTTACAAAGGACCACGACTCTTGATCTCAGTCGTCGGGTGCACTGTCCAAATTAATCTAGGTCTCACCATCGGGGGCCCTATGAGTTGTTACTACTGACCACGACTTGTGGTCTCCACTGCCAAAAACCTACCTGGGCTCATCGTGAAGCACACCACAACTCGTGGTTCACCCAACGAGTCATGGTGACCCACCCGTTAAGTGCACTACCTATATCCTCCTTATTGAACCCCCTCCCTGACCATGACTGACTCAACGAGTCATGGGGACTGCCCATGACTCATGGTCAAGTTCGTGAGGACTCAAAACAAAAAATTTCAAACTCAAGTGAAACTCTTCACCATGAGTCTCTTAATGACTCGTGGTAAACTTGATGGGTCACAGGGCAACTCGTTCTGTGACCTGGTGCAAAACCTTTTATTTTTCCCGCTTCAACTCCCAGGTCTGATCTTGGGGCTTTTAGGGTATAACAGGTGTGGTGTAGATGATATGCTAACTAGATAGAGACATTCTAGGTCATCTCATAAGTTTAATTAGTGTAAATAATCTCGGGAAAATGGGTATTTACTACTTTTCAGCTTCATAAATACCTCTTACTAGAGTTTTATCAAACCTCTAGCCACCATTAGCTCAACCCAATTAGATTTGGATTAGTAGTTGCATTAATTTCTAGCTATTGGATACTAATTAGGAGTTACAATGTAATTTTAGCTATTTCTAACCCAATTTCACAAGAATTAATTTTATCAATTTCTAGCCCAATTTCACGATCTCTCATCCATACCCACCATTAAATTATCTTCCAATAATTAATTATTCTTTTCAAAGCAACAATAAAGTTAGAACAAGTAGACCCACATCTTAATCAAAAGATTCTCCATTATATATTGAAGAGAATCTAATAGATTTACACTTATTTGAACAATAGTGAGATGACTCTAGCAATACTCGATCTAATTAAGCATTCATCATCACACACCTCTAGTTAATGAATTAGCTTCTCATGATTAACAAATTCAAAAGAACATTTAGCAATAAACACATTGAAATTCAATAAGAAGTGTAGTAAAATCAAGTTCTCAAGTAGTATTCAATAATGACAGTACATTTCTATTAAGAAGAAGAAGAAGAAATAGTACTTTTCAAATTCTACCAATCAAATACTCCTTTTTTCTGCCAAAGGAATGTTCTAAAGATAGGAAAGGAAAAAGATGACATGATATAATCTTCTATGATATCCTCAGTACACAGTACTTTCACTAGAATTTATATCCAAGAAAATAGGGCATCTTCACTCTCTTTTTCTATGTTGGATAATTTTTCCCCTAAGCAGCATTCTGGAATTGGCGGGACTAGCGGCACTTCGCAGGTTGCAATTCTCGGACCGCTGGATACATTATCTGCTGCTTTAATGCATTCCAGTAGTCAGCAGTGGTTCCGGAAGCATTTAGCCGATCTCCATCCATGCACTGCCGATCTTTTGCCCTTCAATCCAGCATGTCAGGTGCCATTCATTGACTGAACTAGCGAGTCGCCAGCGGATTAGCTCCCAGTGGAAGTGGTGATCGTCTTTTGACCGTTATTTCACTGGTCTTCTTTGGTGGAACACAAAATTTTGACCCACTTCCTTCTTTTTGCTCTATTTCTTTCTCTTTTATTCCCATTAGGCATCTGCACACAGCAAAAGAAAAAAGGACACGAAATCAACATAAACAACTCAAAAACTAAGCAAAACGCAGGCTTAATAGCCCAATGAGTTGGTGAATTTACCAACTTATTAGTATATTGATGGATAATTTGCTGAACATTTCTATAAACTTATGAAAGTGAGCATCTTCCATTTTCTTGGTCAGCCAATGTGGATATCGAGGTGGAACTCTTGTTTCTTAATCATTTTCATTGGGGGCCTGCTTTCCTTTATTTCTAGTCACATTATACAAAGGAGTCAAATAAACTTCTCCCTCATCCTTCCCTTCTTCATCATCACACACACTTGGTGTTTTGGCACCTCTTCCACAATATCATCATCCTTTGTCTTTGGGGCAACAACATATTTGGGCTTCACACCCACATCCTTCAATATCTTGCCACTCCTCGTCACAATTTTCATGCAATAGCCATCTTTCTTTAGATTGGGAACAGTGTCACTCGGGAGTGCACCCTTCACGTGGGGGTTCATTTGTGAAGATAAATAGTTCATTTAGGCTTCAAGGTGCTTGATAGATGTTGAGTGGGAACTTACTCTTTGGGCATGGTTAGACACCTCTCCTTTTAATTCTTTAACCCTATTGTCGGTGGATTCTACCTTCTTTATCACCCAAGACAACATGTCTTTAATCTTTGAATTTCCCGCATCACTCACTCCTGGCTGCCCTTGAGATGCTTCTACTTTTGGAGGAATATAGGGGTTCGCAATTTTGATCTCTATTATCCCATCAATAATTTGTATCCCCCAATCCTTGATTATCATGATTTCTCCAACCTTTATTCTCCTCCTGTTGGTTCCAAGGACCTTGATTTGCACCTTGATACCTAGGGCAAGAACCCCCCAATTGGCCCATCATGTATTGACACTCCTTCTCATATCTCAGGGGTGAAGTGTCATTATCAAATTGAAGATGGCTTTCGGCACCTACAACATTAACACTCTTTGCACCAGCTCCCATCACATATTTTGTCATCAACTCAAACTAGATCATCATCTTAGCAAGAGTTTCATCTCTAACCTCATCCTTTTTCTCATCTCAGTAGTCATAGAGTTGGGAGCAACACCACTAGAACGCTTCTCTAGTATGCCATGCTCGATTGGTCTTGGTCATTCTATCAAGAAGTGCTTTGTCTATTCCATAGGGATGATCCATGATGAAATACCTACCAAATTATTTTCCACAGATCTATTGCTAGAATACAATGAACGATAGAATCTCTGAAGTAGAACCCTATCAGGAAACCCATGATTTGGGCAAATGGCAATTGTTTTCTTGAACCTCAAACATGCTTCATGGAGTTCTTCCCCAGCAAGTTGTCAGAAGTTGGTAATGTCATCCCTCATCTTTAGCATCCTAGAGGGAGGGAAGAATTGTCCAAATATGCTTTTGTAAGTTCACTTGAAGAGGTAATAAACCAGGAATGCACCTTCCTACAAGCAAGAGATCACTTCCTCAGTTGGTGAAAATGGAAAGAGCCTCAATCTGATTGACTCTTAACTTATATTTGAGATATTGAAGGGTTTACAAATCTCAAGAAAATTTTAGAGATGCCTATTTGCATCCTCACTTTGCATTTCTCCGAAGAGCCCTTTTATTTGGAGTAACTGCAGCATTGTGCTTGTCACATGAAATATTGCATTCCCAACCATAGGAGGTAGGTGAATGGCACCTGCTACATTGGGCATCATGGGATCATCATCCTCATGATCCATATTCCCATCCACTGAACTTTCTCCTTCTTGTGAGTGTTGAGTCATATCAAGATCAACCTAGATGGAACCAATCAAAATAGTAATGTCAAACCAACCATGATGCAACAAATAAATTCAAAATAACAAAGTACTAAAGGCTATCAAACTATATTCCCCAGCAACAGCGCCATTTTTGATAACGTCCAAATTTACTCATCTTAACGAGAGAGTGTAAAAGGGTCGTTGGCAAAACAAATATACCCGACGAATATCAGGGTTGAATCCCACAAGGAATACTAGTTGATCATGCAAGAGCGTCTATCAAATTGAAATAACTTGCATCAGTGTTTGAACAACAATAAACTAATAATTGGTGAAATCACAACTTGCCAATTGAACTGAAAATTTGCTCACTAGAATAGGGAAAAAGTGTAGAAAATACCAAAGGAGAGAACTAGGAGTGTGAAATTATCAGGGCATAATTGGATTGGGATTATTAACATCTCCTAGCCCTACTTAATAGTATAATTAGTTGTGGAAGAGATGGCATTCTACATTTCTCAACCAAATAGATGCTTTATACCTCGGGTTTTTTAAACCCCAAAGGCTCTTTTCTCAACAGCCACATCAACTTGGGTAAGAATCTAATATTTCTAACTTTGAATCTCAATGGGCGTTTGACAATGGGTTTTGTCTATTTCTAGCCCGACCCCACATGATCAACACCCAATTACCCACTAATGTTTCCTCACCCATACTCTAAATTCGTTTTCAAGGAAAATTAAAGTAAGAAAATACAACTCACATTTGCAACTATGAGTATTTAGCGTGAAACATAGATGAAACACTAGAATTACACTAATTGAGTAAATCTAAGTTCAATTGAATAATACCCAATCCAAATCAACCCCAATCATTTTCACACCCCTAGAAAGGAATTTAGCAACTCATGTAAGTAGAAGAAGACATTACATTCAATAATAATTCAGTATCCACTCAAAAAAATGAGTAAGAAAAATTCAAGCTCAAGGTTCTGATCTCCAATGGAGTTTTCTACCTTTGCAAAGAAGAATATGAGTGCTTCTCTCTCTACTTCTCTCTAATTCAATACAATGAAAATAGAATAATAATGGAATAGAATTTCCAAATCCTATCAAAGATGTACAAAAGTATGGTACAAAAATGCTCTTTTTTTTGAACTAGAAAATTTTGCCCTTTTTGAACTAGTTTCACTTGCAAGACACCAACTGTTCGCCGGTGCTAGGGCGTGGTCCGTCGGTCGGTCACAGCTAATGACCAGTGATTTCAAGAGCAATTCAATCTTTTCACAACCGATTCATCGATGCTAATCCACGGTCTGCCAGTAGCCAATCTTCCTCAGAATAGTAGGCATCTACGGTCCTCTAGCATTTCCCTGGTGTCCTCTAGTGGAGCATCGATCCTCATCTCCATTTTTATGTTTTTTGCTCAATTTCATGTTTTTCATACTCAAGTTAAATACCCATAAATATCAAGGAAAAAGAGCATAAAATCCACTTAAAAGACTTGAAAACCTAGCAAAAACTCATTTCTAAGAGCCTAATGAGTTTGTAACTTACCAACTCATCAGAGATATTGTAACCACAAAAGTTCCTTAGACCAAACCCAAACATGGAATGAAAACCAGCAGAAAAGCAAAATAAAAAAAAAACCTTCTCAGGATGACTCGTTAGATGAGCCATTAACAGAAACAACTGTCTGTTAAAACGATCATCAGTTGTCCTGTCAGATTCATTCCCCACGTTCAATGAGCGATGCAACAACCCATCGCTTCTAGTAACGTGTCATTTTTTTGATCATTGTATCCATTCAGAATCTAGTTAAAATTTTCCCAGAACTAACGATCCTGGCAATGATTCATTGGAGGAAAAAATGACCCATCTTATTGAACTGTTAGGTGATAATCATAACCCATACAAGAGCACAAAAGCAACAACTAGTTGTTGCATTGATTAGCAAATTATTGGTACTGGTCGTTGGAAGAAATCTTGATACCATGAAAGTGCCTTTAGTTGCTACGACTGGGTTAGACGACCAGTTGTATGATTTAACGAGTCGTTCTATTGACCCATTGCATGAAGCCCAGAATCTATCCAAAACCTTTCTAGTAGCCATCATAGGATACAACTACCCATTGTGTCGCCTAATAGGTCATCCGGTTTGTCCATTGGTAAAAGTGCAAAAACCAAATTTCTAGACCCAGGACAAATGACTGGTCCCAATGGGTCATGGTCACAACCAACGGCCCATTGTGTGACTCGTTGGATCCCCATGGGGAGTTTCTCACACTTTATTCCAGGGGAATTTTTCTAACTTTTCTTTCTTTTATGCCTAAACTACATTGTTTTGGGGTTAATGTTCAGGTGATTTAGAGGGTTACTTGATATTCCTCTCTCATTTCTCACCTTTCCTCTCAAAGTCAGTACGAAGAAAGCTTAGACAGGCTTTTCAGGTCAAGAACTAGGATTCTGTTTCTCTTCTAGTTTTCCAAGAGCTTTGGCAGGGGATTCTTCTAAAAGTATGCGGGAATTATACAAGGAGATTCTCTTGTCCTTGTGTCCCAAATTAATTTCAGAAAACTTTTTAAATTCTAGCCCTAAAAAATAGTTGAATGTAGGGTTTTCAGTTATTAAGGAATTCCTTAATCTGATTAATATCCTTAGTTTATATGAGTATTCCTAATTTAAATTCGTTCCCTATTTTAATTTGTTCAGTTTGCTTTCTTAATTTTTATCTTCAGCATAAATTCGAGGAAAACTTGCATGATTTAGACTTAGATAGAAATGTTATTTTTTATGGTAAGTTTTACTCAAATCTTGAATGATTCGTACAAAAACTTGAATAGAAGTTATATTTTGGTATATTCAGTCTCAAAGTCTCAAGTCAGTACTTAGTACACTTAGTGTTCTCTAGAAATGTCAGTTTATCGGTTTGACTATTATCAGTCTTTGAGAAACTCAGTAAAGTTAGTAGTATCAGGTTATAGGCTTGTAAGTTGTTCTTTAAACCATTACGACACATTCAGATAAAGAAGCCCTGACAATTCTTAGACATAGTTTCTTCCAGGTCCTTAAACTCTCAGAACACTCAAGATAAATAGTTCTGACTTAAGTGTTAGGACATCAGTTTCGAGTTATCAGCCCAGTTAGACACAGTTAGGATTTTTAGTAGGAGCACTACTTAGCACCGAGCAGGACGGGGTTCAACACAACCAAGTTCCCAAAATTACATTGCCTCCATAATTTATTAGCTCGAATGGGCTTTAGACAATGATCACACACTTTAGCTACTATACCCTGGAAAGGTATTGTGGGCCTTCTCTGATGCGGGGTATACATCGGACTCCACGTTTAGCTCATGTTGTTACATGTCAGTTATGGTCTTTCCAACAGTACAACACAGCATAGTTCACTCCAGTTCAATTATGATGTAATACCCTAGAAATTCCTAAGGTTAGACCCGGGATTTAAAATGGAAATTGGAAGAATCTGGGAAGATTTTACTGAATGGGCCACCTAATGAATCGTTGGTCTAACCAATGAACTGTGGGAAGAATCCGTGGTGAGGTCTAGCTGGGTGACAGTTGGAGGCAAAGGTTCAAGCAACGACCCATTGTTGGAGGCAACGAGTCATTGTTTGTAGTTGTGGGGAGACTGGTCCTTGGCCTAAGGGAAGGTAACGAGTCGTGGAACGACCCATTGCAGGTTACAATGGGTCGTGGTCATTAACCATGGAAAGGAATATAAAAAACCTCCAGTTGAGGTAATGGAAGGAAACTATGACTCATTGGAAGGAGGAACAAGTCGTGGTATGGTTCGTGCGAAGTCTTGGTACAGGTCGTGAAGAGGGGGAAACAACGGACAATCCAACAGATCACTGTCTGAAGGGACGACTTGTCCTGTCGAGTCGTGACATCAAACCGAAGAACGTGAGGTCTGGCAGTGGAGATGACGGATGGATACCACGAGTCGTGGTATCCAAGAATGACCCGTTAGGACGGTCATTGTTACCACCAGTGCAGAAAATTTAGGAATTTCATCAAGGGCATTTTCATCATTCCTAAGTCCTAGGGTCCTAAACTACGTCGTTTAAGTCTTTAAAGGCAGTTTTTTATGAGGGTAAAACTTATCCTAAGCTCAATGATATCCAAGAATGCAAAGTTAGAAAATTAGAAAGGTGATCAAGCTTGTTCTTCTTCAAGTTTTCCTTCAATGTTTCATTGGTCTTTAAAGGAGCGGTAAAATATGATCTTCCCCAAGTATGTTGGGTTATGAGTGGGTGTTTTCATTTACACCCCTGCCCAATCTCTCCTAATTCATGAAGTTTTGTTTAAAAATATTATGGGGTTTTTTTCTTAAATCTTGTGAAATTCTAATGATCTATACATTGGTTATTACTTCTCATGTTTTACATCATATTTTATGAATTATGATTATATTTACCACTAATTCAATTATAAATATATTCATTTCAATTTCTAGTAAATTATGCCTAATTATGCATGTTATATGATGAACCGAGTTATGATCACAACCTCTATTGTTGATGTTCATAAACCCATCATGATTTATGAGTCATGGTATGGATTTATTCAAATTCCCATTATGAATTGATGATTTAAAAAGTATAAACATGAGTTACAAGTATGCATGAACCTCATGATTTATGATTTACAATTTTGGCCGACTCACGGGCCTTGCTCTCATGGCTAGTTCATGAATTTACAAGCATTCTTATGATTATCATGATATAACTATCCCATGTATTTCATGCATATTATACTATGAGTACTATATATGTTTTGGAGTAGTATTTAACACCGAGTAGGTTCAAGGCCCGGGTTTTGCCCCGAATCTCAGAACTACGTGCCACCATAGGACATGATGGGACCTCCCTTTAGACTATCCCCTTTTCCCAAATGGGCCTTTCATGTGTGATATCACGCCCTTCATGGTTCTACCCTTGGAAAGATATGAACACCCTCCCGACTAGGGATTTATAGGTCAGGCTCCATGTGTTCTCATATAGGGTATATCGCTTATAAGAATCTCCCATTGTTCTGTATATTTTATGCATTATTATGTTCATGTTATTTTGTCTCAAGTTATGATTTATAAAGTTTCTCTTATAGCTATGGTAATGAGTTGATTATGATTGATTTGATAACCTTGAGCCTTATGATATCTTATGATATTTATGTTATGAGCATGTTGTTCCACGCTTATGATTCCTTATGAGATTTTATGTATTTTAAAATATTCGTTTTACTTACCTTGCATACTTAGTACATTCCATGTACTGACCACATACTCTATGTTGTATCATTTCATGATAGAGGCTCCAATCTTCAGACCCATCACCATCAGTAGTTCATCTCAAAGTTTAGCATCCAGCTCCTTGGTGAGTCCTCATTCTCTGAGGACTAGTTTTATGTTAGTTATCTTTTCATGTTCAATTTTCTAGACTTTTCGGGTTAGTTGGGGATGTTGTGCCATCAACCCATCGGATATGTTAGGGGCTTTCAGACTATATGTAGTATTCAGTTGTTATGTATGTAGTACATTCCTCTTGCAATGTTATGTTATGTTTATTCTTTCTCAATGTCGTTATGCTAAGTATTTCGCTTTATTGATATTGAGTTAGATGTATTTTTACACCCCGTAAGTTTCTAACGTTTAGTCGGCTTATTTGTATGCTGGTTGAGAGTTTTAGAGTGACATATGTATGAGGAAAGGGCCCGGGGAAAGGCCGAACGGGTTCCAAGTCGAGATTTCATGGGAGGAGGCCGAACCAAGTTGGCCAGAGGGGAATAGTGGCATGGAGCAGCCCCCTCCGCATTACCCAAAGTGGCACGCCCATGAATTGACGCGATCGGCAGCGTGCCGCGTTGCCTTGTCTACCGCCTCAAGTATATAAAGGCCTCACACTTAGATGTTATGTTATTTTTCAAATAACCTCGGCCTACAGAGGTAAGAACGAGGGAAAACTATTGAAAATCATCTGATTACGCCGCTAAACATCGTCCAAATCTAAATTAACTCCGAATAGTGAAGTATAAGGCTGTAGAGAGCATCGCTGCGGAGGTATTTTCGTAAAATATGCCCGGCGAATCATCGTCCGGCCGAGCCAGAGTTGGTGGAATTTCTTCAAACTAGTGTCAATACGATCACAGACTTAAAGTAAGTGTTTCTCCCTTATACACTCCCGAGAAATTATGAGTTTTCAATCATATTTTGATAGGTTGAAATATAGTTACTATATAAATATATAAAGTTATCTTTTTCTTCAAATTCAGTGATGAAGTTGGCCTTATTCCTCCATTAATATGATTACAGTTGAGAAAGGCAGTTGAATATGAGCTGATACTCATCAGTTAGTGAAAATGGCGAACGAGATATGTAAGGCTTAACTCTTGGCAAGTATCCTTGTCGTACAATGTTACGACTTATGTTCTCGAATAGAAATAACGATCTCAGATGTTGCAGATATTTGCTACCATTAGATTGTAATTTGATATGTTGTAATTAGCTGCTATTGATATACATATATAAATATCAGATATGTTGCGTTTAGCTGCTAATAGGGATTATAGTTACATAAATTATGGTTAGCTGCTAGAAATGTATAAAGATTGTACTGCAAGACCCCTTGCTGAAAGGGAGCAGGTTAAATGTGATTTGCATTATGAACGCTATAGAAACGGTTTTATTTCTCAGTTTATTGTGATGGTAGACTTATATGTTTGTTGTCGGGCCTAGACTTCAGAAGCTCGCAAAAGTTATTGGCCTAAATCATTTGGTTAAATAGTATAGGCGCAGTTAGGCGGTCTAACTACCAGTTGGTGCTTGGATTGGCAAGAAAGCATCCCTAGAGGTCATTGACATTATCGCACGTTCCAGAACCAGAAAATAGAGACAGAATAGGTATATTCTAGAGTTAGCAACACCAGGGTGTTCCAGCGTATTGAGTGATCGTCCGCCATCCCTTTAGCATTATCAGTAATTGTCAGTCTTAGTCGACTGAACAGTTATCACGTAGGACGCCCAGCAAGCCATCCCAGTCATTGGAGTCACATAAACCCGTGGGTACCCCAAGGAGGGGTCCACATCAGTAATCAGTGACGGGTCAGTACCCTAGCCGATTCTTGTAAGGTATTCAGGAATAGAGTGCTAGGAGAGGGCCAGTCTATATAGAATTGCCTATAAGTTTGAGAATTGCCCAGAACAGTAATATTGATCCAAGTGGATTCAGAAAAGGCCTAAGGAGTCAGTAGTACTCCGCTATTACAGTGTTAACCACAAGTTAAGGAGATCGGTAGGCTCCCTATGAAGGACTAGGGTGCCGATCGCGTAGAAGCAAGTTCGAACCAGCCTAGCCCTATAGTCGTTTAATCAGAAGAATAAAGTAGTTAGCTATTCGTAACCCCAGAGTTATTCATTAGTTATAGATGTCCGAGTAGGACATTCAGAGTATTGATAGGCCGCTTCAGACCTCGCTCTATTTAGCCCAGACTATTAGAGGTCATGATCACTATCAGGATCCTATGATCAAATACGGGCGCATGGCATGCCTGCAGACAGCCATACAGATTATCCCTGAAACGAGTAGCATTAACATGAGGCCCAGAAGGACAAATATGCTCTCTTTATATAGATAGATTTATGTGTCAGTATAGCTGTATAGCACCTGGGTTGGGGTTGCCCTCAGTTAGAAGCCTTCCATGACCTCCCCAGGGCTAGTAGCTGTGTTGCTACCCGCCACGGGTGAGGATACGTCGCTCTATGGAGCGGCATGTCGTCTGCAAGGGATGAAGATGGGGATCCAAATCCTCATATGTTGTGGTTGGCCTTGTACATACCCCCCTCGAGCGTTTACGCCGGGGGTGTAGATATCAGGAGTCCTCTGGACACAGACACAACTACAGTTTAGGGGCCAAGCGGGCCTAGTTGTAGACCTAGGGGAACGGTAGGTTGGCTACAGTACCAGTAAAGTTGTAGACACTTGAGTAGGGATATATAGATATAGATGTGCTCGCCAGGACTTATGGGGGCCTGAACGAGTTATTCTGTGCTGATTGCACCTCCCGAATTATGGGGGCCAGGTGGGATTCTTGTATGAACTCTTGTATGGTAGGTGTAGTGTATAAATGTGTTAGTATGCAGTCTTAGCTTATGCACATGTAGTGTCAGTTAGCTACAGATTATGAATCAGCAGGCGTACAGGTTAATATTTCGACCCTTCTTTTTATTTACTTCCAGTCCTATTCAGCTTATCTGTTGTCTTACATATTCGGTATATATTATACTGACTCCCTCTTCTGGGGAGCTGCATTACTTTCCTGCAGGTACAGATAGACGAGGAGCAGGTCCCTCGTAGTTCAAGTCAGCCGTACAGAACTATCAGCTCCCTTCTTCCGGGGCTTGCGTGATAGAGGTTTATTCCTTTTGTTGGTACATTATGGGTAGGTCGGGGCCCTGTCCCGACAATCTTATTACTCCTAGAGGCTTGCAAATGATGTGTGTTGGCCGTGTGGGGCCCTGTTTAGTTGTTTATTAGCGGCCTTATTGGCCCGCATAGAACTCCCTATGATTATTTGTCTCTGGTTAGCTATTTACTTTCACAGGGGCTATAGGCCTGGTCGGCCGGGGGTTGTATTTACAACCGCTATATAGCTCGTTGTTTTCTTGATTGTAGAGTTAGAGTCAGCCCTGCACCAGAAGTTTTTAGGCTCAATCAGCTCAGCAGTTCAGGTCCTAGTAGGGCACTAGGTGCCAGTCATGCCTCCCAAGGTGTGGTGTGACAAACTTGGTATTAGAGCAGTTCATGTCCTAGGGAGTCCGCAAGCCGTGTCTAGTAGATTCTTGTTTATAAATGTGTTATGCACCACATTCTATAAGCAGGAGGCTACAAGGCATGATAGTATGGTTACCCCTCATTCTTCTTGGATCGTGCTATAGAGTAATGTTGTATAGGGTTAAGTCCCTATGTTTTTCCTTTTTATGTTTGTCTAGGGTAATGTTTAATATAAGACCCACACCAGCCAGTTGCAAGATAACTACAGCGACAGGAGGAGGTATCATTAAGACACCATAGTTGGGAGATAGCCAGCCTAAGGATGGGAGCGGACGTCTATGATCTCCCCAATACTCTTCTGAGGTACCAGCAACATCACAATGTGATACATCTACCAGCACCGTCCCCAGTTCCTTTTTATAACCTCAGAGTAGGAAGTCAGGAGTATACCATATATACGAGTCAATTAATCTATTAGATATACAAGATCTGGTCAAGATGATAGTTAATATTAGATTACCTGAAGGATGCGAAAAAAAGAGGGAAATGAAGGATTCCCACCTCCATCCTTTCGAATGTTGTACAGTTCCATATTTTCATTTCATTGCAGTAAGAAAATGCTATTCCTACCTCCTAGTTTTGTTTCCAGTATATCAAAGGGCATAAGAATTGAGGTGATGTTGTTGTGACTGGGCCCAAGCGCACGTGGTCTTACAAGTAATACAGTGGCCCTTTTTAAGAGCCGGATGTCGAACCCACAAGGACTGGACCAATTCAGCTAATTATCAAGTTCAAGTGTGATATTAACTTTCACAAGTGTTGATTATAAAATTTTCCGATAAATTCTATTTAAATCTAGGGGTGGTCAAAGCAATACTCTGAAACAATATAAGAAGCAACTAGAGCCAAGGCCGGATAATCATGCAATGCTACCCTTTTTAATGGTTCAAGTATGAAATTATCAATTGTTGTCTCACATAGTTGAAAATGCGATGTTCATGGTCTCACGAGCCTCTAAACACGACAAACTAGCCTCACAACTACATCGTTGAGCGGGGATGTGACATCTTAGTTCGTGGGCAATTCAACTACATGGATGTGGTTTACGGGGTTATTCTCTTGATTATGGACTTTCGTACCTCTAATCATTTAACTCAGCTTAGCTTCACAACTACTTCTACGAGTGGTGGAGTGACAATTCTAAGCCAGTGTCTCACTCACAATTACTAAATTTCGTCGAGTCCCCAGCAACGGCGCCAAAAACTTGTTGTGACTGCGCCCAAGCGCACATGCAAGCGTACGTGGTCTTGCAAGTAATATAGTGGCCCTTTTTAAGAGTCGGATGTCAAACCCACAGGGACTGGACCAATTCAGCTAATTATCAAGTTCAAGAGTGATATTAACTTTCACAAGTGTTGATTATAAAAGTTTCCGATAAATTCTATTTAAATCTAGGGGTGGTCACAGAAATACTCTGAAACAATATAAGAAGCAACTAGAGTCAAGGTCGGATAATCATGAAATGCTACCCTTTGTAATGGTTCAAGTATGAAATTATCAATTGTTCTCTCACATAGTTGAAATTGCGATGTTCGTGGTCTCTCAAGCCTCTAAGCACGACAAACTAGCCTCATAACTACATCATTGAGCAGGGATGTGACATCCTAGTTCGTGGGCAATTCAACTACATGGATGTGGTTTAGGGGTTTATGCTCTTGATTATGGACCTTCGTACCTCTAATCATTTAACTCAGCTTAGCTTCACTACTACTTCTATGAGTGGCGGAGTGACAATTTTAAGCCGGTGTCTCGCTATCATCCCATTTTATCAACCAAGCAAGGCAAATTAGGTATAGTTTCCATCCGAACTACGAATCATATCAAAATATAAGAACTCGCTCCCTACATTCTTTTGTTCTTGCGTAGGGTTTCTCTTTTGAGCTTTTTCCTAAGCTTAGCGCATTTGTTTTCATGGTGATCAAGCGTAAAAACAACCATAATGTAGAATGTAAGAAAAAACAACAATGAACAACTCAAACCAAAAAAAATTCATGCAATTACAATCATATCACGTAGCCTAAACCCCAGAGGAAGGGTTTTAGCCACTCATGTTCGTACAAATATTTAAAAACATAATTAAAGGGATGTACTTATAAGAATAGATATAAGAGAAGGTAAATTCGGTGAACCCTAGGTGAGTTCTTCACTTCTCCCTTCGCTCCTTTAAGGTTTTAAGAAAATATTTCGTCACAAAAATGATTTTAGAAGCTAGGGGTCCTATTTATAGTAAATAGGGAATGTACAATTTTTGCCCATCATGGAATGGCTTCGTGGCATAGAGGTGGTCGTGCCAATTTACCTCTGTGACACAGAGATATCGCGACAACACACTGGAAATCACCTAAAAATTTGAGCCTCGGTAGAAGCTTGCCGCGATGGCAGCGTGCCACGCTGCTTGTGCAGCGCGATGGCTGGCATGACACAGCCACTATCGCGCCTCTGTACCAGGCATGGCACGGTGTTGTCGCACAGATGTCCTGTTTGCTGCCTTCTTCTTGCCGACTTTTGCAATATGCTTCCCATTCCATTTCTCCACTTTACCCATCATAATTAGTTCCTCAAATGCATTTTTAACCTACAAAAACAAGGACTAATCATGTTGGTTAGTACATATCCAAATTTACATAAAATCACATGATAATGTAAGTTCATAAATTGACAAACAAGACTAAACTAAGTTATAAAATAGCACTTGGGCACGCAATTATTCCCAAGATCACCACCCCCCACTTAAATCCTTGTTCGTCCTCGGACAAACCTTTTACATCTCATGCACATGAAGACTCCCACATAGCTAATTTAGCAAGATAATTCAAGCTACAACTATAATGACTATTTAAGATAGCAAGTTAAAAATAGAGCATGCAAGATTTAACCATTAAAATTAAATATAACTACGTTAGGACTTCCTAACCTCAAGAATCAACTCTCAATCTTAGCAAACTTTGCAAATCAACTGATCAAGAAATCTGACATGAATTTTTATCTTTCATTAAGCATGTGCCCTCACAACACAAGAGCGTTACCCATTTTCACTCATAAGTTTTCAAATCACACCATGTATGGGTATATAAATGGAAATTAAGCTCGCTCTCACAAAAAATTCACATGCATCATGTAGTGACCCATAAGCTGCCTTTAGTGTATTACTCCACTAATTTATGGATGTGTGAACGTAAGATCAAGTAGGACTTAATGGGTTGTAATGTAAGCTAAGGGACGGGTAGGTACTATTATGGACATAACAGTGGCTGTCTTTCCCAAGAGCTTTTAATACATCGCACCTTCATTATGGACATCTCTTCTCTTACTTCACCCTCCTGCTTTTCACTCTTAAATTTCCTCTTCTTGTTCCCATTTCTTTAAGCACACTTAGCTTATTAGTAAGGAGTACTTAAGCAACTTTTTCATTCATTTATTTTCTTACTCCCTACCAATACTCAAACATTTTCAAACAAGTGCACCTTTGACCTTTCTCAACTTCCACAATTGTTATTTTTCCTTCTTTTTCCCGATTCTCACTCATTTACTGTTTCGGATTTTTCACTTATGCGCTTAGGAGTTTAGGATCAAATTCAAGGCTAATAAAAGAAAAATAATTAAGGTTATGTTGTAGCTATCAAAGAATAGGCTTAAGGCTCAATCGAGTCACTAGGATCCAACATTCAAGGTAGGTAAGGCAAGGGTTAGAAATTTGGCTCATTCAAAGAAATGCCTAAATAATCTCCTACATTCTACATCCTTCATTTTGTTTTGTATACACACCAGGCATGTTCTAGACACTACACAATAGCATGGAATATTCAAAAACCTTACACTCACAGCACATGCATAATTCAAGACAAATTCAGCAGACTCTTAACTCAGCTAATCACACGAATTCAAAATTAAGCTTTAAGCACATAGAGTCACATTCAAGAGCCTAGGTTTCCCAAATAAAGTTATACACTTCTTACATGCTTCAATACTAACCGCACTTGCATCTTACAATCATGTATAGCACATAACAAGAACATCAAACCATCAATTAGCTACGGGTTCAAAACCAAAACCTATTGACTAATTTTCCCTCAAGACGGTCATCATGCATCCATCGTCGGAAATAGTCTCTAACTATGACTAAAAACACTATATACAGACAAAGAAAATTTTTATTCTTCGGTTCAAAGACCCCCCATCGGAAAATAACCGAAAAGAAAAACCGACGGGTGATGAGGTCATGCTTTCAAAAAATTTTCCAATATTTATCAAGCACTACATTCACCAAAATCATTAAGCTCAAAAAATATTTTTTGAAATTTCCTCACCCCACACTTGAATCATGCTATGTCCCCAAAGCATCTACTTACAATTTAAAAGGGTGAGAAGTACTCCCTGGGCCTCTATGCCTAGCTAACAACATGTTTTTCTTCAAATTTGCACAAGTGGACCCCCACACTTTTCCTCTTCCATGCTTCTTAGCTTCCTCCTCCAAGGGTACTCAGATTTCCCCTCCATCTGTGCTTAAATTTCCACCAAAAACAACACCAGTTGAAAATGAACACAATCAACACAAACAACAATTACAAATTGTGCCTGTGGTAACCTTGGGTTGCCTCCCAAGCAGTGCGTAATTTTACGTCGCGGAACAACGTGAACTATCCTTTTTAGAACATCCTCATACCTGGGTTCCCTTTGAGAACCATCTTCTTCTCTTTTTATTTTTAGAGAGAACAGCCTCCACTCTGTCCCTCTCTTCCTCAAACTTCTTCTCATACTGAAGCCCTTCATCAGACTCGGGCTGACAACTAATCATCTCATTTGACCGTGAACCTGTGGAATCTTTCACCCCACACTTATCCTCTGAAAACACACTGACCTTAAACAGGTTTCTGTACTGTGTGGGTGGGTTAATCTCTTGGTAGACTCGTAAGAGTTCTTCTTCGCCCTCGACCCTCATTTTCAGGGTCCTTGCTCTCACTTTGATAATGGCTCCTCCCAAATTAAGGGTACCTGATCATCAACATGAAAATTTGATATGATAAAATCAGTGGGTATAATGAACTTACCCACTTTGATGAGAAGGTCCTTTATAATTCCATCTAGTTCCACTCGCGACTTATCTGCTAGCTGCAGCATCAATCTTGTTGGTCTCGGTTGACCCAACCCTAAGGTGTTAAATAAAGATAGGGGAATTATATTAACTGCTTCCCCTAGATCACACAAAGCTCTTATCACCTCAGCTTTACCAATTTGTATGGGGAGGGTAAAACTCCCTGGGTCTTTGAGTTTTTTAGGTATCTTGCTCATCACCCTGTGACTGCACTCCTCAGTGAGTGCTACCATCTGGACATCCACCAATCTGACTTTTTTGGCCATCACATCTTTCAAGTATTTAGCATACTTGGGCATTCCCTGGAAAACATCAAGCAAAGGCAAATTTATGTGAAGTTCTTTGAAAATCTCGAAGAACTTTTTGAAGTATTCCTCCTCCTTGCTCTTTTTGAATCTCTGCGGAAATGGTGGTGGTGGTCTCTGTGTTGGCTGCAATGATGATTGTGCATTTTGTTGCACAGCACTCTAATTCTCTCCCTTGTCAGTGGATGGTCCTTTTCTAACCAACTCCGGCTGCACCTCACTCTCTTCTCTTTAGGTATCGCATAAGCTAATTTCTTGCCACTCCTCAGACTAATGGCATTGACCTTGAGGGGGTTAGCATCTGTGTCACTGGGTAGTCCTCCCTGCTGTCTCATGTGGTGAGCAGCTGCTATTTGACCCATCTGCTTCTCTAGATTGCGAGTGGCCAACTGCTGATTTTTCAAATTCGATGCCATCCTTCCTTGATTCTCTGCTAGTTGAGTCTGGGTCTCCATAATTTTCTGCAACGTCTCCTCAATATTGCTACTAAACTGGCCATCAATTTGTCTATTCTGCTGATACTGTTGCTACTGAGGTTGCTGGTAACTTCGCCTTTGATTTCCACCCCAAGAAAAATTTGGGTGACTTTGCCAATTCTTGTTGTAATTGTTCACAAAATTCTGATTGTTCCTTTGAACATTCCCAACAAAATTGACTGATTTCGGATTGGCCCCGCATGATTCTGCATTATGCCCATTATTCCCGCAGATTTCACACCAACTCGGAGCTTGCTGAACTGCATTTACCTGACCCTGTTGTTTGTTCATACTCAGTTTATTAAACTGAGTCATAATTTGATGTTGGAATGACGCTAGCTGTGCCGCCAGGCATTCATACCATCTACCTCTATAAGCCCTGCTCTCTTTCCTGCCCCTCTTGATGCCTCGTTGTGCCATTCTTGATTTCCCTGAGTAATTCTATTCAACAGCGTGTAAAGTTCATCATAAGTCTTCTCTAAGGCTTGCCCAGCTGATGCAGAGTCTAGTAAAATTTTTGTGTGCGGGTCTAGACTTTCTACAAAGGTATGGGCCAGCACTTCATTGGACTGCTTATGATGGGGACAGTCTCTCAGTAATGACTTGAATCTCTCCCAAGCCAAATACAAGTTCTCATCCGGCCTTTTCTTGAAACTTAATATCTCACTTCAAAGATTGGCAGTCTTGCCTGACGGGAAGAATCTGATAAGGAACTTCTTTGCCAAATCATCCCAAGAAGTTATGGAGTTCGGTGGCTCAGACTTCAACCACCTCTTTGCCTCCCCCAACAATGAAAATGGGAAGAGGTTAAGTCTGACATAATTTGTGGACACTCTAGTGGGGACGAATGTGTCACTGATCTCAAGAAAGTTCTGTAAGTGCTGCTGCGGGTCCTCATGTGCCATCCCAGTGAATTGACCACTATAATGTAACAACTGCACCATATTTTGCTTCAATTCAAAGTTTCCTCCAGGTTCCAGTTTACTGATACTAGAGTTCACATTTGTCACTAGTGGGATTGCCACTTCGCGAACTGGTCTGGCTGCCATGATCTCAGGTGACCACTTTTCTTGTCCTATTGGTGGTTGTTGTTGTACCCTCTCTTGAAGTCTCTTTATCTTTTTCTCTAGAACTTCTCTCCTGCGTAAATGAATTTGACGCTCTGGTTCAAGCAACGGTTCAACTAGCTCTCTATTCCTTGCCAGCTCTGCAATGGCAACCTGTCACCTGCAATATGTCAGACTAAGACCAAGTTTCTCAACACTTAAGGAAATTTAAAAATCACATAAAAACAGAAAAATTTACTAAATTTCGTCGAGTCCCCGGCAACGGCGCCAAAAAATTGTTGTGACTGCGCCCAAACGCACACGCAAGCGTACGTGGTCTTACAAGTAATACATTGACCCTTTTTAAGAGCCGGATGTCAAACCCACATGGACTGGACCAATTCAGCTAATTATCAAGTTCAAGAGTGATATTAACTTTCACAAGTGTTGATTATAAAAGTTTCTGATAAATTCTATTTAAATCTAGGGGTGGTCACAGAAATACTCTGAAACAATATAAGAAGCAACTAGAGTCAAGGTCGGATAATCATGAAATGCTACCCTTTGTAATGGTTCAAGTATGAAATTATCAATTGTTCTCTCACATAGTTGAAATTGCGATGTTCATCGTCTCTCAAGCCTCTAAGCACGACAAACTAGCCTCATAACTACATCGTTGAGCAGGGATGTGACATCCTAGTTCGTGGGCAATTCAACTACATGGATGTGGTTTACGGGGTTTATGCTCTTGATTATGGACTTTCGTACCTCTAATCATTTAACTCAGCTTAGCTTCACAACTACTTCTACGAGTGGTGGAGTGACAATTCTAAGCCGGTGTCTCTCTATCATCCCTATTTATCAACCAAGCAAGGCAAATTAGGTATAGTTTCCATCCGAACTACAAATCATATCAAAAGATAAGAACTCGCTCCCTACATTCTTTTGTTCTTGCGTAGGGTTTCTCTTTTGAGCTTTTGCCTAAGCTTAACACATTTGTTTTCATGGTGATCAAGCGTAAAAACAACCATAATGTAGAATGTAAGAAAAAACAACAATGAACAACTCAAACCAAAAAAACTTCATGCAATTACAATCATATCACGTAGCCTCAACCCTAGAGGAAGGGTTTTAGCCACTCATGTTCGTACAAATATTTAAAAACATAATTAAAGTGATGTACTTATAAGAATAGATAAAAGAGAAGGTAAATTCGGTGAACCCGAGGTGCGTTCTTCACTTCTCCCTTCTCTTCTTTACGGTTTTCAGAAAATATTTCGTGACAAAATTGATTTTAGAAGCTAAGGGTCCTATTTATAGTAAATAGGGAATGTACAATTTTTGCCCGTCATGGAATGGCTCCGTGGCATAGAGGTGGTCGTGCCCCAAATGTTATGTAAGTTGTCCAGACCTTCATGGTAATAAGTCAGAAGAGCGGGTAAGACTACCAGCTTACACGAAGTGTGTGTAAGAAATCCATCAGTGATAAACTCCCAGTAATAGTCGAGTTCAAGTCAGAAAAAGGCTGAATCTACCGTAGCATGCTAATGACAGCAACATATGCCTACAAGATAATGGTTATGATCTTAGTTTATGATATCGAAAGACAGGGAGGTCATATCAATAAAATGGGTCCGACTGCAAGCCAGAAAAAGTATAGGCCGATACCTGGCCGATAACTTTATTGAAAGTGTAAGGCAGGTACCATGAACCCCAGAGCTCCTTAAGGAAGGTAAGGGGAAAAGCACAAATACCAGATTTTGGGGGAAATTAGAATCACCTACAGGTTGATAGAACATCGTATATTGAGGACTAAGACTCAGGCTAACAGTTAAGAGACAGTAAGGTTGTAGCCTAGAATGTTGTGGTACACCCGCCTAAGGGGAAGGTAAAAGAGTGCCGACACAGAGACTCTAATCTAGTGCAACTTGGAAACAAGGCCCAGCGGACAGTTACAGGCCTTAAATATAACAAGCAAGGTCACAAGGTCCGGATGTTGACCTCACATTCCAAGGGTGGCGGAACTTCAAATAGCAGACCATAGCTAAGGTGCATGTGTTCGTTCCTCCCACAATTTAACGAAAATGCAATGAGATGGTACGAGAGGATAGGAGATATCATTGAATCATAGAAGCAAAGCCCCAGTGACAGGTCAAAAAAGGTGAAATAGCAGGAACCAAGCTATCCAATAAAGAGATGGTTGTGTTTGCAAGGGAGTGGAGAGTAATAAATATGAATACAGTCACAGGGTTAACTCACACCAGGTGTAGCCTGACCTTATTTGAGTCAGTATAATAAGACTAATGAGGTAAATTCGAGCCTTGCCAGATGAAATTATGTTGCCACTAAGACTAATGCCAGGTTAAATACCCAGAAGTAGATGGAGTACGTGGAGCCCCAATGTTTGATAAACTTCGAAAGAGGGGCGCAATCTACGACTAAATTTTAGGAAAGGATGTTAGAATAGATTGTGACATATGAAAACTTGTTTGGTGGTTTGCTATATGGGTTAAAAACCGACACGCAAGTGCACGTGGTCAAACAAGTAATAAAGTGGCTAAGTAAGCCAAGTATCGAACCAAGGAGACTCTGGATAAGTAAAATTGCTTAAGTACACTATATTCTAGCTTACCTCTAATTATGCTGACAACAACGTAACCCAAAAGTTAAAGAATTTTTGTTTATGAATTATATACTAAAACTATTAACAAATATTTACTTTGAATTGAAACTATGGATATGAGCATGCCAAGGTTAAGAACAAGTAATGAACTTGATTATAATCATAATTCAGTTATTCTTCTCTTCTAGTTGCTAGCCAAGAACATTAGCCTAGAGATTAAAACTCTCGTATTTAATCTCACTTTAGAATCATAAACCATCCGTCTACATTTCTGTGATCAAATGCAATTTATGACCTAGCAATACAATTCCGGTTCCTAAATTGACTAATACGGCTTTCAAGTATATTTCTATCAGGAAAGCACATCAAAACCCAATTTTCCCAAATCAAGTTAAGAACAATACCCTATTAACTCACAACTTTCCAATTTCGTGCTCTCTCGAGTGAAATTGGACTTTTTAGATGTACATTAATGTCGGCCACACACTATGCAATAGAAAAAAGAATTAATAGAACAACATAGAAGAAGAAGATGAAAAACCATACAATTCAATAATCAAAATTCATCACCATTGTTCAAAACCTCAGCAAGGAAGAGAATTAGCCACTCATTTGTGGATTAATCATCCTAAAACAAGTGTTAATCATATAAACAATTGATTGAAAGAAGAAAGAAAGAGAGAAAATCCCTTAGCTTTTTCGTTCCTCAACTGCCTCTAACCCACGTCCTTGCTCCACCAAGTCTGAATTTATTAAAAATAAGCCTAAGTGTTCTATTTATACTATTGAGAATTTTTTTCGGAAACATCTCTCCCTCGGGACCTCTCCCAGCTTTCATACCATAACACCGCAATATCCCGTAACCGGAATGCGGCCAACTCGACTGACTCGGTAGACGTGGCGTGCATAACCCTGAAGATTCTCTGCATCTGATCCAGAAAATCCTGGGGGTCCTCTGTTCGGTCCGTGCCTGTGAACTGTGAGGGATTCAGGGCTAAAAACTCTCGGACCCTCGAACTACCGGGCCCTCCTGATGATTCTGCAACTGTAGATGGCATTGGCTGACGCTGACCAGCCATCATCTTTGCTAACAGAACTACAGCACTCCTAACCTCCTGATCAGAAGGAGTCAATATAAGGGCTGCTGAAGGTAATGTCGCCCCAAGTGGCTCCTGACGTGGTGGGGACTGCTGAGGAGGCTGGGATGATGCCTCTGTAGTGCCCTCTGATCGGGCTGTCTCCAAATGAGGGGGAGGCATCCTGCTGGTGCCTTCTCATGCTACAATGTCTAAGTTCCGACCTGTAATAGGATGGCGCTGGTCTGACATTATCTGTAACCAAAGAATATGGTAAGATTTTAGGGAATCAACCCTATACTGTACCTCTCTATAGCACGACTAAATCAGAATAAAAGACAACCATCCTATCATGCCTTGAAGCCTCCTACCCATAGTATGTGGTGCACAACACATCCATGGACAGGACTCTACTTAGCACGGCTTGCAGACTCCTTGGGATACGACCTGCTCTGATACCAAGTTTGTCACACCCCACCTTGGGGGGTATGACTGGCACCTGGTGCCCTACTAGGACCTGACCTGCTGAACTTGTTAAGCCTGGGCGCATCTGGCGCCTAGCTGGCTCTAACTCACATTCCTGGAAACAAAGGGCTATATAACGGCTGTAAATACAGCCCCCGGCCCATTGGCCTATAGCCTTCTGTACCTGTATTACAGCTGACCAGAAACATGTTAATTCAGGGGAACCTATGCGGGCCGACAAGGCCACCATGCTGTCTAGTTATCTGTAACTCAAACATAACATACTGAAAAGCTACGTGACCGTCAAGGTCACCACTACTGGCAAACTATGGCCCCACACGGCCATTACAAAAGAAAGAAAGGAATAAAGGCAACTATACAACTGCACGGCCTCACACGACCGGCTCATCTGACCATAGGGAATACATACAGACTGCAAGCTTCTAAGAAGAATAATAGAAATGATCGGGACAGGGCCCCGACCTACCCGTACTGTACAACAAAAGGAACTGAACTACACCTCTAGAAATTCAGTCTCCGGATGACAGGAGCTAAATATTCGACCGCTGATGGGGATCACGTGGTATCGCCTGCGCGTCTATGGGTACCTGCAGGAAAGTAATGCAGCGCCCCACTGGGCGTCAGTACCGCTGGTACTGAGTATGTAAAGCAAACTGAATACAGCTGAATACAAGCAATATAACTAAAAATTCTGAATAGTAGGAGATAACTGAATCTGTAAGAACTGAAGGGATATCTGAAATCAATAACATAACTATCAAAACTGAAATAAGAAGGAGTAGATTAACTGTCTGATGGTGTAGATTGTGCCTGTTCTTAATCATGCTGGAGGGAGTAGGTGTCATTTCAAGAAACGTATCATTCTACTGCTAATCTACTCATGTCTAATATAACATAACACAACATACATAACATAACATGGCATACACAACCTTACCCGGCCCCCATAAGCCGGGAGGTACAATCAACACAGAATCTATACCCCTACCCCGGTCATCCCATCTCCTATACTGGCTGTAAGCATCCTGCCGGTCCCCTGGGTATGCACTTGGGCTCGCTGAGCCCCTGACTATAACTGCATCTGAGTCCGGAGGACTCCTGAATCTGCACCCGGGCGTATCCGCTCGACTGGGGTGTGTAAGGGCCGATCAAGGCACAAGTATGGGGAAAACTGGCATCCCATCTTCGTCCCCTGGCGGGACGGCATGCCACTCCGTAGAGTGATGTATCCTCGTCCTCTGGCGGACGAGTCGATACAGCTATTAACCCTGGGCGGTCATGGATGCTAGGTAATCCAACCCCAAATAATACAACGGTCTCAACTGGTAATACTGTCTGGGTATCTCACATGCTGAGGCTAATAGGGATAAGGTATCATATATATTACATGCTGGGCTACTGATAGTAATCTGTACGTATTTAATACGTGCTGAGGCAAGTAAAGATGTATAAATATGAATATAGTCTCCTGCCGGGCTGTACTGGGCAAATGCTATATAAGATAATGTTTCTGCTGAAAACTCTGCTGTTTGCTAAGTTTCTGTATACACTATATGCTGGACTAGTGATAGAAATATGTACACACTTGATACATGCTGAGGCTGGAAGTACTATATATATATGTACGAATATAGTCTTTCTGCTGAACTATGTTATATACTGATTTTCTAAAGTAACCTGATTTACTATTCCTGACATGCTTTCTGAACTTCATTTTAGCCTGCTATTCTATTTCTGAAGTGCTTTACGGATACTGTACTACTCCGCGGGGTTTCAGCTGAACACAACAATATCTTAACATGGCATATTACATCACACACTGAATATACTGGGCAATCTCTAACGCTTGCGTTAGAATCTATATCATACTGATAGGTTTCATACACATTACAACCCAATGTTTCTCACATCATACCAACATTCATAATAACGCAACATTTGACTTTTGAACATTCTACTGGTCCGTAATTTGTTACACTACACTGATATTACTTAACTTGCCGAAGGAAACTAACTTTACATACCTTATCTTCTACTATTCGTCTGTCGGACGAGGCTCGGCTGGTACTTCAACTATTTTCTCCCAACTGCATTCATAAATACGTCAATCAATACTAAATACAGCTTTATTGTAAAGAGCAACGTTACTTTCGATATAGTTTATAGCCTAAACTTAGGCTTATCGAAAGACGGTCGAAAACTCATTATTTTTCAGCGGCCCAAAAGGGAGAAGTATTCACTTCTCAGCTAGGAACACATAGACATTAATTTAGAGCAATTCTACTTACTTTAGTTCGGTGGCTCGCCGATTCGTCGGCCGTATTTCGCGAAACTAATTCCGCAAAAATGCTCTCTGCTGCTAAATACTCGGGTATCCGGGATTAATTTGAGTTTGGGCAGCGTTTGGCAGCGTAATCGGATGGAAATATATAATTTTCCTTCGTTTTTCTCTGTTTACTGCGTGTTCTAGAATTTTTTTCAAGTGGTGAATGATTTTAAACCGAAGTGGGGGCTTATATACTTGGGCCTGAACCTGGGCAACGTGTCACGGAGCCATCGCGGAGGCCTCACCTCCGTGACACGCTGCCATCGCGGTGGGGCTCTGCCTGGCTCCTCCCGCGATGGTTTCGATGGGTTTCTCGTCCGATCTTTTCTGGGGCCTTTCCCTAGCACGTATGGCCTTCAAATATACTTAACCAACGTGCGAATAGGTCATCTAAGTGCCGGGAATTCTACGGGGTGTAACAACTGCCTCCGTGACACGGCGTGGACGCGGACCCTCACTGGAAATCCAGGGTCCGGGAATATAGCCTCAACGTGGCACGGAGGCCAACGCGGAGGCTTATCTCCGTGCCACGGAGCTGTCGCGAGGCTTCACTGTAATTGCAAATTTAATGACTCTCCAGGCAGTGTGCCTCCGCGATGGTAGCGTGGCACGACTCCATCGCGGAGCTCCTTTACATTGCGCATTCCAATGTCTTTTCCGTGCTCGCATCCAAGTCCAACTCCAATATTGTCCCAACATGCATTTTAGCTCCTCTAAATCATATTTTACCTACAAAACAATGCTAATCATGTTGGTTAGTATAAATCCACATTTTATTACCAATTACATGAAAATGTATACACATTGCATAACAAACAAGGCGAAAATGATACGTTTGAGTATCACTTGGGCATATAAATCTGCCCAAGATCACTTACCCCACACTTAAACCCTTGTTTGTCCTCGAACAACACATACACAACTCATGCAAATTACATCCCAACCTTCACCACTATGGTGCGGCAATTTATGCTACGGTCATACCGATCATTCAATATTGTAAATCATCAAGAAAACATGCATGGTCTTAACAATGCAATGACCTTTAATACATCAAGACTTCCTAGACTTCAACAATCGACTCTCGATATCGGCAAACTCATGCAAATCAGCTAATCAAGATATCCGACACGAAAATCAATCTTTCATCAAACATGTGCCCTCACAACTCAAGAGAATCTTCCCCTTTATGTTCATGCAACACACAAACATTCAAGTAGGGGCATGTAGAAATTAATTTCACTCTCTCTCCCAAAAGAATTCACATGCATCATGTCATGACCCATAGGCTTGCCCTTAGTGTATTACTCCACTAATATAAAGAAATGCAATGTAAGATCAAGTAGGACTTTAATGGGTTGTAATGGAAGCTATGGAACTAGTATATATTGGATTAGCCAATAATAGTCACTAGCATCCTTAAGCGCCTTTTCAACACATTCCCATCAACTCATGGACATTGTTTCTCTCTTTTCTTTTTCCTCTCATCCCATTCATGCTTGTTTACTTTCGTACTTCCCATTTCATCCAACACACTTGACACAATACAAAGGGTTTTCATGTACCCTCAATATCATTTAATTATGATGAGTGCCCCCTCCACCTTTTTCTTTTCTTTCCTCACTCTGCTTTTCTTTTTCTTTTCACCCTTCTCTCTCTTTGACACTTCGGGAAAATTTTTCTTTTCTTAAGCGCTTAAGAGTTTTGTATAGACTTTACGGCTCTTGAAAAGAAGGAATAAAGCTTAGTTTATACAATTTTGTACAAAAGAAAGAAATAATCGGCTAAAGGCTCAATGGGCTGACTAGGGTATACAGTCACATAAAAATGAGAGTATGACAAGAAAAAAAATAGAAACTCTAGGTTAAAACAAAGAAATGCCTACATCCTTTCTAACACTACACCTCCTTCATTTCGTTTTGTACACACACCAGGAAAGTTCTAGACACTTCACAATAGCATGGAATAACAATACCTCACTTCACACTTTATGCACATGCTCGATTCAAGATGCATTCACAGACTCTTTAATTAGCCAATTGCATGAATTCAAAAATTAAGCCTCAATCACACCGAATCGAATTCTGCAGCCAAGGTAACTCAACATATTCACAAAATTGCATGCTTTCATACGAATCACTTTTACATTTTGAATATCAGTTACAACACACAACCAAAATTTCACAACCAGATAGTAACTAGAGGTTTAGTGATGCAATCAACCAAAGAAAAAAAAACTTAAAATAAATTAAAATCACTACTCCTACTGACTACATTTCCCTTAAGACAGTCGTCATCCATCCATCATAGGGAACGGTCACTAACTATGACTTCGGTTCAATAGGACTATTCTCGGTAAAAGAACCGAAAACAAACTCCGAGAAACCCAAAAATAAAAATAAAAATTGAAATTTTTTTGCAAAACATCGATCATTTCGATGGAAAAGTATTTACAAAATATTTTAATATGTACAAAACATTTTCGCAAAATTTTGAAAGTTATCGATCATTTCGATAAAGAGAAAAAAAAATATTTACAAAATTAACAATATTTACACTGGCAACCACAACCTTTCACAACACACATCATTTACCACAAAAATATATACAGATACAACCCAAATCAGTTCACAACCACAGGGAAACATAAAAAACATACATGCAAAACAAAGGAAGAACATACAGCAGATTAGCCTAGGTCCCAACACCTAGCTACTCCCCACCCCACACTTAAATCGAACACTGTCCCCAGTGTTCACAAAAATTAAAAATCACAAAAATTTCGGGTGGTGGAACTCCCTGATCAGTCAAAATATTCGACTTCTTCATTTGGTGCTACTGCCTCATCGCCCATGTCCGAGTCTTCTCCCTCGTCGTCATCGGACTCTACATTGGAGTCCTCCCGACGTGTCTCCTCGTCCGTGGGGACATCATCGTCAGTGGGCTCAACGAAGGCTGGCCCCACTTGGCACAAAGCTCTGGCGTTCTCGCCAAATGTGTAATCCAGCTCCAGCTGCCATAACTCTTCCTCTGTGGATGGTCTCCCACCAATCCGAAGCTGAAGCATCTGCATACCAAACATCCGAGCCATGTACTGATCGTCACGAGCATGTCGCTTGCCTAGTGTCAGCACTGGCCAGTGTGTGGTGTCGAGGGCCTTAGTTTTTGTCACATCAAGGGTCCTCCGCTCCAACTGCAGGATGTAGTCCAAAGCCTCTTCCTCAACGTCGAGGCCCTGGAGAAAGGTGGTGATGAGTCCGCTGAACCCATACCTGTGGCCCTGGTGTAGTCGGGCTCTCTTCATGGAGGATATGATAACCGCCCCAACATTAATCTCCATCCCTTTAATAAGGGCATACACCAGGCAGACACGGTCCCGGGTCACATCCGTCATGTGAACCCCCGGGATCAAGCACGAACACACTATTTTCAGCCATATTCTGGCCTCCCTGTTGATCTGCGAATAAGGCAGAGTCTGGTGGTAACCCCTCTCCTTATGTCTGCTCCATCGGGCTGTGGACCGAGCCCCACACAAGGTGCGTCTGATATCGGCGTATGGTGGGGTGATGTTCAGCTGGCGGAGAACGTGGGCTTCTGTGTCCCGTGCTCCAACGATGGCATTTAATTTCTGGGGTTCCAGAGTGACAATCTGCCCTCTGATTTTTATTGTGTGGCTTCTGATGGCCGGGTTCCAATTTGCATAGAACTCCCGGACTAAATGTAGGTTGCACTCCTTGGGCTCCTGAAATATGAAGCTGATCCCAGCTGCCTCGATTCTCTGCACAATACGGGGGAACTCCTGTGCTAGTGGTTCCCGTGCAATATGCTCCTCAGGGAAGTACTTATTCTCCTTATGTTTAGCGTACCACTTCTTCCCTTCATCGGTCACCCACCTCGTTCCGTATTGGCGGCGCTGGCCGCGCGGAACAGCTGGTGCAGCTGGGACTGCAGTGCCCAGTCTCATGCGTTTTCTCCCGGTGCCTGAAGTAGAAGCACCTTTACCCTTATCCTGCCTACTCGCCATTGTACCTGTCAACATAAATAAACAAGCACAATGTCAAGCTAAATACATGTTAACTTCGGCTAAGGTTGGGTTAAACTAAGTTTACCCCACACTTAGTCCTTAGCTACTCTTACGATACTACGGCAAGGATCACTTTATTTACACCAAAAACAAACAACTATACAATTTATGCTTAGTGCGTTCACAAAAAAAAAAATTCGACAGTATAACTTTAGCGTACTACTCAGACTTCATACAACTAATCCCAATCCTACCATCACTAGCAATTCAACCATCGCACTTAGCAACGAAAACAACAAACAAAAACAATGACAAAAATTCTATATACATACGAAACCAAATAATCAAACCAATTTGAACAATTTTCACCTTTTCCCAAAAATAGAGAATTCGTCGTCTATTACCTTCAAACAATATTTAAAACTACTTATCTCAATTCACAAACACACCCCAGCATATAATTCACCAATTTAGCAAGTTACCCAATTCGATTTCAACAACCCAAGCCCTAGAATTCAATTTTACAATCACATTCGAATCATTCACGCAATCGACAAGTTCAAACGCTAATTACAACATTCCGAACATCTATCAATCAAAGAATAATTCAATATCATGCTAAATTGCTACTTAGGATGATTTATCTCACCTCCCATGCTCAAATTCGATTAAAATCGACAAAAACTTGAGAGAAACGAGGAAAACATACCTTTATGTTGAATAACCGAAGAAACTTGACAAATTGTTTGCTTAGTAGCGTGGCACGTTGGTTGGGAGAGGGAATTTAGGTGTTTGGTCGTGTAGAAGAGAGAAAATGAGGGGAAAAAAGGGGTTTTTCGGGGTTTAAAATGAAGAAAAACACGCGGGTCACCCGGCAACCCGGTGTGACCCGGCACTAAATATAGGGCAACATGTCACGGAGGGTAACGCGGAGCCCCTCCTCCGTGACACGGAGCCAACGTGATGGCTCACTGGAATTTTTCAAAAAATTCAGATTTAACCTCAACGTGTCATGGAGGGTAACACGGAGCCCTTCCTCCGTGACACGGAGCCAACGCCCCAGTGCACTGTCTCTTCATTTTATTCATGTTTTCATACCTTGCCTTTTCCTTCCCGATTCCATGCATATTTTTCTCCGGTTGACCTGAAAATCACCTTACTAAACAAAATTGGTTAGATTAATAGATTTCACTAACTAAAATAAAAAATACTAACTAAAACGAAAATTCTATACTAACTCAAGAAAAAGAAAAATTAAAATAAAAACTATTTACACTTTACTGAACACAAGAAAAGAAAAAAAAATTATTTTTCACGGGTTGCCTCCCGTGCAGCGCCTGGTTTACCGTCGCGGCTCGACGTCCTTTATGCTCAGTTATCCACTAGGGTGATGGACGGTTTTTCACGACATTGTCCTCCCCCCAGTAGTGCTCAACCTTATTAGGTGGTCTTCCTATCAACTCTCGGGATTCACTCATTTGATTAGCCTTCCCATGATCAATCACATTGATCACCGAGAGTTCCTCATTTACTATCGGGAGCTTGGGTGCTTTGTCACATCGAACACTTCTACCTTGTCAGGTGCTCGCATTGTAAGTTGACCCGTAGCTACGTCAATTAATGCTTTTCCGGTTGCCAAGAAGGGTCGTCCCAAAATAAATGGGACTTCAGCATCTGGTTCAAAATCCAGAACAATAAAATCAACCGGAAAAATAAGGGAGCCCACTTGCACAAGCACATCCTCAACAATGCCATCTGGCCTAGCTAAGGATCTGTCTGCTAACTGCAAGATTACGGTTGTAGGTCTAGGACTCCCTAGACCTAACTTCCTGAATACCGAAGATGGCATGAGATTTATGCTCGCCCCCAAATCACATAATCCACGAGCTCGGATACTCTGCCCAATAGTCAGCTGGATAGTAAAACTTCCAGGGTCTTTTAGATTCATAGGCAGTCTATTCTGGATCCGGGAAGTGCATTCCTCCGTCAAAGCTACCGTGGCATACTCAGTCAGACGACTTTTGTTGGCCACGATGTCTTTAATATATTTAGCATATTTTGGCACTCCCTGCAAGACATCAACAAGAGGTAAATTAACATGTACCTGTTTAAGCACCTCCATAAATTTCTTGAAACACGCCTCCTCCTTGTGTTTATTGAGTCGTTGAGGGAACGGGGGTGGAGGCCTTTCTGATTCTGCTTCTTTGGTCTTCCCCCTATCAGAACTTTATTCCTCCTCAACATCTGCTGCTCCCGACTTTTGAGGCGGTCTTTTCGGTTCCACCTCCTTCAACTGCAAACCACTCCTCGTGGTCACCGCATTTACCTGCTTCGGATTAGGATCCGTGTCGCTAGGCAATCCTCCTCTGGGTCTTGTGTTTTGGGCACTAGCAAATTGACCAAATTGATACTCAAGAGCCTTGGTCGCTAATTGATTATTTTTCACTTCGGCTGCCAATTTAACGTAGTCAGCCTGCAATTGCGCCTGATTAGCGATCATGGTCTTGAACATCTCCTCAATGGTAGGTGATGGTGGTGGAGGAGGGGCATTATGATTTCTGAATTGAGATTGGTAGTTCTGTTGCCATCCTTGATTCTTGTGCATACCCTGACCCGAACTTTGGCCTTGTTGGTTGTTGCTACCCCACGAAAAATTTGGATTGTTCCTCCAATTTGAGTTGTAGCCACTACCAAACTGTTGCTGATTTCTTTGTGCATTGCCCACAAAGTTAACCGAATCTGGGTTTGCTCCACAGCACTCAGCTGAGTGCTCACTGCTACCACACTTCACACCACATTTGCTGGACCGCATTGACTGAAGCTGAAGGCTGGTTCAAGTTCATATTGCTGAAGTGGTTGTTCAACTGATTCTGCAAGGCAGCTATCTGTGCAGCGATAGCTGTAAATCCATCCACTTCAAGCACTCTTTCTGCTTTCCTTGCTCCACCTCGAGATGAATCTGCATTCCATTCTGGATTGCCCTGTGAAATTCGGTTGAGCAAAGTGTACAGCTCCTCATAAGTCTTTTCCAGCGCTTGCCCTCCAGCTGCTGAGTCTAACAAAATTTTAGTATGGGGTTCCAAACCCTCAATAAATGTGTGTACCAACACCTCATTGGACTGATGATGATGAGGACAGTCCCGCAACATGGATTTAAATCTTTCCCAGGCTTGATACAAATTTTCTCCCTCCCTCTGCTTGAAACTTAGAATTTGACTTCTAAGTCTGGCTGTTTTACCAGAGGGAAAAAATCTTATCAAAAACTTTCGTGCAAGATCATCCCACGTTGATATAGAATTTGGTGGTTCAGCTTTTAACCACCTCTTGGCTTCACCAAGTAAGGAAAACGGAAATAGGGTGAGCCGAACATAATCAGGTGACACTCCAGCGGGTATATAAGTGTCACTTATCTCCAAAAAATTCTGGAGATGTTGTTGTGAGTCTTCATGAGGGAGACCGGTAAATTGCCCGCTTGTGTGCAAAAGTTGCACCATGTTCTGCTTTAATTCAAATCTCCCTCCAGGCTCTGGTTTGCGGATACTAGAATGTACATTGTTGGCATGTGGGATTGCCACCTCGCGAACCGGCCTTGCTGCTGCTTCGTCGGGCACTAACACTGCCCTCACAACCGGTGGATTTTGTTGCTCCATTATAGACTGTCTGAGAAAATGCAGCTTCTTTTGTAGAGCTTCTCTGCATTTACTATGAAATTCACGTTCAGGCTCTAAGTAAGATTCCACCAGCTCCTTGTCCTTTGCCAGTGTTCACAGAAATCATGTCTGCAAAATACAGGCTAAGACCAAGTTGTCAACACTTAAGAAAATAAAACAAAAATACAGTAAATTTACACTTAACACAATTTCACCAATTGCCTAGTCTCCGGGCAACGGCGCCAAAAACTTGTTCGGTGGTTTGCTATATGGGTTAAAAACCGACACGCAAGTGCACGTGGTCAAACAAGTAATAAAGTGGCTAAGTAAGCCAAGTATCGAACCAAGGAGACTCTGGATAAGTAAAATTGCTTAAGTACACTGTATTCTAGCTTACCTCTAATTATGCTGACAACAACGTAACCCAAAAGTTAAAGAATTTTTGTTTATGAATTATATACTAAAACTATTAACAAATATTTACTTTGAATTGAAACTATGGATATGAGCATGCCAAGGTTATGAACAAGTAATGAACTTGATTATAATCATAATTCGGTTATTTTTCTCTTCTAGTTGCTAGCCAAGAACATTAGCCTAGAGATTAAAACTCTCGTATTTAATCTCACTTTAGAATCATAAACCATCCGTCTACATTTCTGTGATCAAATGCAATTTATGACCTAGCAATAAATTCCGGTTCCTAAATTGACTAATACGGCTTTCAAGTATATTTCTATCAGGAAAGCACATCAAAACCCAATTTTCCCAAATCAAGTTAAGAACAATACCCTATTAATTCACAACTTTCCAATTTCGTGCTCTCTCGAGTGAAATTGGACTTTTTAGATGTACATTAATGTCGGCCACACACTAATGCAATAGAAACAAGAATTAATAGAACAACATAGAAGAAGAAGATGAAAAACCATACAATTCAATAATCAAAATTCATCACCATTGTTCAAAACCTCAGCAAGGAAGAGAATTAGCCACTCATTTGTGGATTAATCATCCTAAAACAAGTGTTAATCATATAAACAATTGATTGAAAGAAGAAAGAAAGAGAGAAAATCCCTTAGCTTTTTCGTTCCTCAACTGCCTCTAACCCACGTCCTTGCTCCACCAAGTCTGAATTTATTAAAAATAAGCCTAAGTGTTCTATTTATACTATTGGGAATTTTTCCTGGAATAACAAGCAACGTGTCACGGAGGCCAACACAGAGCACTGCCTCCGTGACACGGCGTGGACGCGGACCCTCACTGGAAATCCAGGGTCCGGGAATATAGCCTCAACGTGGCACGGAGGCCAACGCGGAGGCTTATCTCCGTGCCACGGAGCTGTCGCGAGGGTTCACTGTAAATTTCCAACTTAATCACTCTCCAGGCAGTGTGCCTCCACGATGGTAGCGTGGCATGGCTCCATCGCGTAGCTCCTTTACATTGCGCATTCCAATGTCTTTTCCGTGCTCGCATCCAAGTCCAACTCCGATATTGTCCCAACATGCATTTTAGCTCCTCTAAATCATATTTTACCTACAAAACAATGCTAATCATGTTGGTTAGTATAAATCCACATTTTATTACCAATTACATGAAAATGTATACACATTGCATAACAAACAAGGAGAAAATGATACGTTTGAGTATAACTTGGGCAAATAAATCTGCCCAAGATCATTAACTTAAGCACGGTTCCTCGTACACCAACTGGTGGCTAAGTAGAATATACAACTCAGACTCTCGAGGCCCACTATAAATGGAAGTGGAAGCCTTCTGGAGGATAACTTCAGGCAGATAGAGCAAACATGTGCATGATGAGATTTGGTAAGAAAGGCAAGCTCAATCGAGGTTTATTGGGCCTTATCAGATTCTCCCAAGAATAGGAAAAGTGTCTTATGAATTGAATTTACCTCCAGAATTAGAATTTGTTCACCCAGTTTTTCATGTATCAATGCTGAGGAAGTGCATAGGAGATCCCTCCCAAATTTTCCCAGTCAAAGACGTCCAAATCACTGAGGAGTTAGCTTATGAAGAAGCTCCAGTAGCCATACTAGATCGGCAGATCCGCAGACTAAGAACTAAAAATGTTGCTTCCATTAAGGCAGTACGGCGGAATAAGAACTGAGAGGAGATGACCTGTGATAATGGGCAAAAATATATGCCCGAGATACTCTTTATTACTTCAATTAGTCTTGTTTATCTAAGTTATTGTATACATTTTCATGTAATTTTATATAATGTGGAGATATGTGCTAACCAACATGATTAGCCTTTGTTTTTTAGGTTTTGATGATGTTTGAGTAACTAATCCATGAGTTGGTGAAGTAGAAGCTTGGAAATGGAATTAACACGCGAACGTCGGCAAGGAAGAGGCACAAAACAGCCCACCGGCGCGTCGATAAGGTGCCACGGCAGGCAGGCCGCTCAAAACAGCCCACCTGCGCGTTGGCAACGTGCCACGGCAGGTGGACTCCGCGACCATGGGGCTACAACACGCTGCCCAGGCAGCGTGACACGTTGCCAATGCGGCAAGGTGCTGCCTGGGCCGATTTCGGGTGATTTTCCAGAGAGCCTCCGCGTTCGTAGCGTGTCACGGAGGCCGTGCTCCGCGATGCACTCCGTGACACGTTGCTTGTTAATCCGGGAAAGATTCCTACTAATATAAATAGCACACTTAGGTTTATTTTTCAGAAGGAAGACTTGGTGGAGCAAGGACGTGGGTTAGGAGTCGTTGAGGGACGAAAAAGCTAAGAGTTTTTCTCTCTTTCTTTCTTCTTTCAATCAATTGTACGTATGATTTACACTCATTTGAGGATGATCAATCCACAAATGAGTGGCTAATTCTCTTCCTTGCTAAGGTTTTGAACATGTGTAGTGAATTTTGATTGTGAATTATATGGTTTTCCATCTTCTTCTTTCGTGTTGTTCTATTAATTCTTGTTTTTACAGCATTAGTGTGTGGCCAACATTAATGTACATCTAAAAAGTCCAATTTCACTCGAGAGAGCAAGAAATTGGAAAGTTGTGAATTAATAGGGTATTGTTCTTAACTTGATTTGGAAAAACTGGGTTTTGATGTGCTTTCCTGATAGAAATATACTTGAAAGCCGTATTAGTCAATTTAGGAACCGGAATTGTATTGCTAGGTCATAAATTGCATTTGATCACAGAAATGTAGACGAATGGTTTATGATTCTAAAGTGAGATTAAATACGAGAGTTTTAATCTCTAGGCTAATGTTCTTGGCTGGCAACATGAAGAGACGAATAACCGAATTATGATTGCTATCGAATTCATTACTTTTTCTTAACCTTGGCATGCTCATATCCATAGTTTCAATTCAACGTAGATATTTGTTAATAGTTTTAGTATATAGTTTATAAACAAAAATTATTTAACTTTTGGTTGCGTTGTTGTCAGCATAATTAGAAGTAAACTAGAATATAGTATACTTAAGCAATTTTACTTATCCAGAGTCTCCTTGGATCGATACTTGGCTTACTTAGCCACTTTATTACTTGTTCGACTACGTGCACTTCCGTGTTGGTTTTTAACCCCTACCAAAGCACCGAGCAAGTTTTTGACGCCGTTGCCGGGGAGACTTGGCAATTGGTGAAATTGTTTTAAGTATAAATTTACTGTATTTTTGTTTTATTTTCTTAAGTGTTGACAACTTGGTCTAGTGTTTGTTTTAATTCTTCTTTATTTTATTTTATTTTTTTGCTTGTTCGTACACCCTTATTGACATGACATCATGGAATATAAATGATTTCAATGGTGGATACTCATATTTTAGTGAATCTTATCTGAACTGTGGAGGACCCCACTTGTGGCAAAACTGTAATACGTGCAATATATGTGGGTGTCAATATGGCCATTGGGGTGATTGTCCAAAGGCATATTCCCCTCCCCCAAGCCCCTACTATGATCCTTCTGTTGTTTTTTCTGAATATAGGCATGCTGAAAATGAGGACTTGGGACGCCAAGCTCGAATAGAAGACATGTTGAAACAACTCTTGGAGCAATCAGAAGCAATGAAGGAGGCGATGGCAGTATTGAGAAATCAGCAAGAAGAGAATGCAGAGGCTCTAGAAAGGATGACCATCAAATTCACGGAGATGATCGCTGAAGCTGAAGCGTGTGATAAATCACAGACAACAGTTTTAGCCGATATTCAAGAGGAACTACAAGAGGACGACAAGGGTGAATTTTTGGATGAAGCCCAACAATTCGAATCTCTTGAGTGTCCCCGTGATGGGCTCACACTTATGGAAAATCCATTCTTGGAAGAAGAGTTAGCGTATCCCCCAGTCGACTTTAATGGTGAGACAGATGTCGATGTTGAGAAGGTATATACAAGTAAGGAGGTCAAGCAAAATGCAGTTTCAGAGTTGAGGTGTATTGGACCACACTCTACGCATTTTTCAACATTAAATTTGGTTGACAACATAGAAATAGAGTCTTCCAAGTTTGTAGAGAAATGTCTAGAGGAGGATGAAGCACCATATATTTTGAAATTTGCTAACTCAGAAAGACAAAATGACTTCGCTTACTTAAGGACCAATAAATGCAAAAGGCAACATCTACTGTTTGGTCCTTACAATTTTTCACCACCACCCCTGGAGCATAAGAGGAAATTAGAGAAGAAATTAGGGGTGAGATTCATATCCTCAAGGTGGAGGAAAAAGTGGTGAAACTTGGTACGTCGTGCCGCGACGTAAAATTAGGCGCTGCTTGGGAGGCAACCCAAGGGTACCATGGGTACCATTTTAATTTCTTGCATTTATGTTTATTTTATTTATTTTTCATCTTGTGTTGTTTTGGTGGAAAGTTAAGCACAGATGGATGGGAAGTCTGAGTACCCGTGGAGGAGGAAGCTAACAAGCATGAAAAAGAAAATGTGTGGGGTCGAACACCCACTTGTCCATAGTTGAAGAAAACCATGCTGTCAGCTAGGCCTAAAGGCCTCAGGGAGTATTTCTCACCCTTTGTAGCCTTTAGTTTGATGTTATGCGGACATAGCATGATTTAAGTGTGGGGTGAGGGAAATTTCAAGGGAAATTTCAAAATTTTCTGTGCTTAACGATTTTGGTGAATGTAATGCTTGTGCAAAAGTTGGTGAGAAATTTGAAAAATTTGAAAATGTTTTGTGAATTAAGCATGACTTCATCACCCGTTGGTTTTTCTTTTCGGTTCTTTTCCGACGGGGGGTCTTTGAACCGAAGAATAAAAAAAAAATTCTTTGTCTGTATATAGTGTTTTTAGTCATAGTTAGGGACTGTTTCCGACGATGGATGGATGACGACCGTCTTGAGGAAAATTAGTCGATAGGTTTTGGGTTTTGAAACCATAACTAATTGGTGCTGGATGTTCTTGTTATGTGCTATAAATGTTTGTAAGATGCAAGTATGTTCAGTGTGAAGCATGCAAGTGTATAACTTTGTTTGAGACACTTAGGCTCTTGAATTTGACTAAATATGATTGAAGCTTAATTCTGAATTCTTGTGATTAGCTGAGTAAGAGTCTACTGATTGTGTCTTGATTTAAGCAGGTGCCATGAGTGTAAGGTTTTTGAGTATTTCGTGCTATTGTGGATTGTCTAGAACTTGCCTAGTGTGTTTATAAAACGAAATGAAGGATGTGAATTGGAGGAAATGATATAGGCATTTCTTTGAATGAACCAACTTTTTATCCCTCATTATACCTACCTTGAAAAATTAATCCTAGTTAACCCCATTGAGCCTTGAGCCTATTCTTTGGCAGCTGCAACATAAGCTAAATCCTTTTTCTTTCATTAGCCTTGAATTTGATCCAAAACTCCTAAGCGCTTAAAGGAAAAATCCGGAAGAGTAAAGGAGTGATAAGAATGAAAAGAAAGGGAAAGTAGCAATTGTAAGAGTTGATAAAGGTCAAGGGTGCATTTTTTTTGAATATGGGTGAGTATTAGTAGGGAGTAAGAAAATAAATAAATGAAAAAGTTACTTATAGAACTCCTTGGTAATAAGCTAAAAGTGCCTAAAGAAAGGGGGAACAAAAGAGGAAAAAGAATGATGAAAAGAGGAAAAGGTGAAGTGAAGGAAGGGAAGTTTGTAATGAAGGCGTGATGTATTAAAAGCGCTTAGGAAAGATAGTCACTATTACTTATCATAATAGTACTTACCCACACCTGAGTTACATTACAACCTAAAAAGTCCTACTTGATCTTACATTCACACATCCTTATATTAGTGGAATAAAACACTAAGGGCAAGCTTATGGGTCATTACATAATGCATGTGAATTCTTTGTGACAGTGAGCGTAATTCTATTCATGTACCCACACATGTTGTGATGTAAAAAATTGTTTTTGCGTGTGATTGGGTAACTCTCTTTCCGTGAGGGGCACATGTTGAAAGAAGGATATATTTCATGTGGGATTTCTTAATCAGATGATTTGCATGCGTTGGCTAAAATTGAGAGTCGATTCTTGAGGTTAAGAAGTCTTAACATGGTTGTACTTCATTTCAATGATCAAATCAGGCATGCTCTATTTTTAGCTTGTATCTTACGTAATCATTATAGCCGTAACCGGAATTATCTTGCTAAATTAGTTATGTAGGAGTCTCCATTTGCATGATATGTAAAAGGTTGTTCAAGGACGAACAAGGCTTTAAGTGTGGGGTTGTGATAATGGGCAAAAATATATGCCCGAGATACTCTTTATTACTTCAATTAGTCTTGTTTATCTAAGTTATTGTATACATTTTCATGTAATTTTATATAATGTGGAGATATGTGCCAACCAACATGATTAGCCTTTGTTTTGTAGGTTTTGATGATGTTTGAGTAACTAATCCATGAGTTGGTGAAGTAGAAGCTTGGAAACGGAATTAACACGTGAACGTCGGCAAGGAAGAGGCACAAAACAGCCCACCGGCGCGTCGACAAGGTGCCACGGCAGGCAGGCCGCTCAAAACAGCCCACCTGCGCATTGGCAACGTGCCACGGCAGGTGGACTCCGCGACCATGGGGCTACAACGTGCTGCCCAGGCAGCGTGACACGTTGCCAACGCGGCAAGGTGCTGCCTGGGCCGATTTCGGGTGATTTTCCAGAGAGCCTCCGCGTTCGTAGCGTGTCACGGAGGCCGTGCTCCGCGATGCACTCCGTGACACGTTGCTTGTTAATCCGGGAAAGATTCCTACTAATATAAATAGCACACTTAGGTTTATGTTTCAGAAGGAAGACTTGGTGGAGCAAGGACGTGGGTTAGGAGCCGTTGAGGGACGAAAAAGCTAAGAGTTTTTCTCTCTTTCTTTCTTCTTTCAATTAATTGTACGTATGATTTACACTCATTTGAGGATGATCAATCCACAAATGAGTGGCTAATTCTCTTCCTTGCTAAGGTTTTGAACATGTGTAGTGAATTTTGATTGTGAATTATATGGTTTTCCATCTTCTTCTTTCGTGTTGTTCTATTAATTCTTGTTTTTACTGCATTAGTGTGTGGCCAACATTAATGTACATCTAAAAAGTCCAATTTCACTTGAGAGAGCAAGAAATTGGAAAGTTGTGATTTAATAGGGTATTGTTGTTAACTTGATTTGGGAAAACTGGGTTTTGATGTGCTTTCCTGAAAGAAATATACTTGAAAGCCGTATTAGTCAATTTAGTAACCGAAATTGTATTGCTAGGTCATAAATTGCATTTTATCACAGAAATGTAGACGAATGGTTTATGATTCTAAAGTGAGATTAAATACGAGAGTTTTAATCTCTAGGCTAATGTTCTTGGCTAGCAACATGAAGAGACGAATAACCGAATTATGATTGCTATCGAATTCATTACTTGTTCTTAACCTTGGCATGCTCATATCCGTAGTTTCAATTCAACGTAGATATTTGTTAATAGTTTTAGTATATAGTTTATAAACAAAAATTATTTAACTTTTGGTTGCGTTGTTGTCAGCATAATTAGAAGTAAACTAGAATATAGTATACTTAAGCAATTTTACTTATCCAAAGTCTCCTTGGATCGATACTTGGCTTACTTAGCCACTTTATTACTTGTTCGACCACGTGCACTTGCGTGTCGGTTTTTAACCCCTACCAAAGCACCGAGCAACCTGGGAGGCAGAAGATGATATGAAAACTAGATATCCTCAGTTATTTAAGACTTAGTCAGATTGTGCAGCTAGAGGTATATTTTGTTTGTTGTTTCATAAGTTGCATTATATACATTTATATGTGAGATAATTGAATTCAGTCTATTGTGAAGTGAACGCTATAGTATTATGTGAAGTACCTGTACTGGACATTCTTGTGTTTCAGGATTTTTGGATAGTCCATATTACAGTGGGAACTCTACTGAAATTTTTCCAGAATAAGTAATTGCAAGGTTAAGGTTCTTGCAAGTAGAAGTTAACATTCGAGGATGAATGTTCTTAAGGGGGGGAGCATGTTACACCTCGTAAGTTTCTAACGTTTAGTCGGATTATTCCTATGTTGGTTGAGAGTTTTAGAGTGCCATATGTATGAGGAAAGGGCCCGGGAAAAGGCCGAACGGGTGCCAAGTCGGGATTTCACGGGAGGAGGCTGAACAAAGTTTCCAAAAGGGGCAAAGTGGCATGGAGCAGCCCCCTCCGCATTACCCAAAGTGGCACGCCCGTGAATTGGCGCGACAAGCAGCGTGCCACGTTGCCTTGTCTGCTGCCTCAAGTATATAAAGACCTCACACTTAGATGTTATGTTATTTTCCAAATAACCTTGGCCTGCAGAGGTAAGAATGAGGGAAAACTATTGAAAATCATCCGATTACACCGCTAAATGCCGTAAAAATTTAAATTAACTCCGGGTAGTGAAGTATAAGGCTGCAGAGAGCATCACTGCAGAGTTATTTTCATAAAATACGCCTGGCGAATCGTTGTCCCGCCGAGCCAGAGTTGGTGGAATTGCTTCAAACTAGTCTCAATACGATCATAGACTTAAAGTAAGCATTTCTCCCTTCTAGACTCCCGAGAAATTATGAGTTTCAATCATCTTTTGATAGGTTGAAATAAAGTTACTATACATATAAAGTTATCTTTCTCTTCGAATTCAGTAACGAAGTTGGCCCTATTCTTCCATTAATATGATTACAGTTGAGAAGGGCAGTTGAATACGAGCTGATACTCATCAGTTAGTCGAAAATGGCGAATGAGGTATGTAAGGCTTAACTCTCGGACAGTATCCTTGTTGTACAGTGTTAGGACTTATGTTCTCGAATAGAAATAACGATCTCTGATGCTGCAGATAGTTGCTACCATTAGATTGTAATTCGACATGTTGTAATTAGTTGTTATCGATATACATATATAAATATCAGATATGTTGCGTTTAGCTTCTAATAGGGATTACAGTTACATAAATTCAGGTTAGCTGCTAGAAATGTATACAAAATGTACTGCAGGACCCCTTGCTGAAAGGGAGCAGGTTAAATGTGATTCGCATTATGAACGCTATAGAAACTATTTTAGTTCTCAGTTTATTGTCATAGTAGACTAATATGCTTGTTGCCGGCCTAGACTTCAGAAGCTCGCAAGAGTTACTGGCCTGAATAAGTTGGTTAAACAGTATGGGCGCACTTAGGCGGTCTAACGACCAGTTGGTGCCTGGATTGGCAGGAAAGCATCACTAGAGGTCATTGACGTTATCGCATGTTCCAGAACCAAAAAATAGAGACAGAATAGGTATATTCTAGAGTTAGTGACACCAGGGTTTTCCAGCATATTGAGTGATCGTTCGCCATCCCTTTAGCCTTATCAGCAATTGTCTATCTTAGTCGACTTAACAGTTATCATGTAGGATGCCCAGCAAGCCATCCCAGTTGTTTGAGTCAAATAAATGGGTGGGTACCCCAAGGAGGGGTCCACATTACTAGTCAGTGACGGGCTAGCACCCTGGACGGTTCTTGTAAGGTATTCCGGTACAGAGTGCTAGGAGAGGGCCAGTCTATATAGAATTGCCTATAAGATTGAGAATTGCCCAGAACAATAATATAGATCCGAGTGGATTCAGAAAAGGCCTAAGGAGTCAGTAGTACTCCGCTACTACAGTGTTAACCACAAGTTAAGGAGATCGGTAAGCTCCCTATGAAGGATCAGGGTGCCGATGGCGTAGAAGCAAGTTAGAACAAGCCCAGCGCTATAGTTCATTTAATCAGAAGAATAAAGTAGTTATCTATTCGTAACCCCACAACTATTCATGAGTTATAGATGTCCAAGTAGGACATTCAGAGTATTGTTAGGCCACTTCAGACCTCGCTCTATTCAGCCAAGACTATTAGAGATCATGATCACTATCAGGATCATTTGATCAAATACGGGCGCATGGCGTGACTACAGACAGCCATACAGATTATCCCAGAAATGAGTAGCATTAACATGAGGCCTAGAAGGCCAGATATGCTCTATTTATACAGATAGATTTATGTGTCAGTATAGCACCTGGGTTGGGGTTGCCCTCAGTTAGAAGCCTTCCATGACCGCCCCAGGGTTAATAGCTGTGTCGCCGCCCGCCAGGGGTGAGGATACGTCACTCTACGGAGCGGCATGCCATCCGCAACGGATGAAGATGGGGATACAGATCCTCATATGCCGTGGTTTGCCTTATACCCACCCCCGTCGAGCGTTTACGCCCGCGTGTAGATATCAGGAGTCCTCTGGACTCAGACACAGATACAGTTCAGGGGACAAGTGGGCCTAGTTGTAGACCAAGGGGACCGATAGGTTGGCTGCAGTACCAGTAGAGTTGTAGAAACCTTAGTAGGGGTATATAGATATAGATGTTCTCTCCAGGACTTATGGGGGCCTAAATGAGTTATTTCGTGCTAATTGCACCTCCCGGCTTATGGGGGCCAGGTGGGCTTCTTGTATGAACTCTTGTTTGCTAGTTGTAGTGTATAAATGTTTAAGTATACAGTCTTAGCTTATGTACATGTAGTGTCAGTTAGATACAAATTACGAATTAGTAGGCGTACAGGTTAATCTTTCGACCCTTCTTTTTATTTACTTCCAGCCCTATTCATCTTATCTATTGCCTTAAATATTCGGTACATATTGTACTGACGCCCTGTTCTGAGACACTGCATTACCTTCCTGCAGGTACAGATAGACGAGGAGCAGGTCCCTCGTAGTTCTAGTTAGCCGTTCAGAACTTTCAGCTCCCTTCTTCCAGGGCTTGTGTGATAGAGGTTTATTCCTTTTGTTGGTATAGTATGGGTAAGTCGGGGCCCTGTCCCGACCATCTTATTACTCCTAGAGGGTTTTAGATTGTGTTACTCCCCTGTGTTTTAGATGATGTGTATTGGCCATGTGGGGCTCTGTTTAGCTATTGATTGGCAGCCTTATCTGCCCGCATAGAATTCCCTATGATTTTTTTTCTTGTGTTAGCTATTTACTTTCATAGGGGCTATACGCCTGGTCGGCCAGGGGTTGTATTTACAGCCGCTATATAGCCCGTTGTTTTCTTGATTCTAGAGTTAGAGTCAGCCCTGCACTAGAAGTGCTTAGGCTCAATCAGCTCAGCAGTTCAGGTCCTAGTAGGGCACCAGGTGCCAGTCATGCCTCCTAAGGTGGGGCATGACATGAATGTTCGTGCCATGGATCGACTTGGAGTCTCTTGAGGCTCCTTGTCCCGTGTCTCGATCCGGGCCTCCATTCGCGTTGTGACATATTATTTCAATTTAGTTCAGTTTCTTCAGATATCAATATATTTTTGCAATATTTCAGTACAAGTTATTTTTATTCGGTATATATGTATGTTTTACTTCCTTCTCGCATACTTAGTATATTAAAAATACTGATGCATAATTTTATGTTATATCATTTTATGATATATGTTCATTGTCTTAGGCCCAGTAGCATGGTTAGTTTTCCTTCGGATTCAACACCGCAACACTCTTTGGTGAGTCCACATCTCTCGAGGACCGTGGCTTTATTTCAGTACTACATATTTCAGTTTGTGTTTCAGACATTTGAATTAGCTGGGGGTTTGTCCCAGCAACTCATCAGTTTATTTTTAGAAGGCTTTCAGACAGTGATTATAGTGTCAGCTTGGGTTTGTAGATTTTATTCAAGTTTGTTCATTATTCAGTATTAGTTAATTTCTGTTGTTAGCTTCCTCTCTTTTAGGATTATTCTCAGCAGATAAGTTTTTAGTAGAATATGCTCTACGAGGGTTTGCTTGGGGTCACTTGTGACTTTAAGTATTGTGTTGCATCCAGGGAATGAACTGGGTCTTGACACTAATATACACCACGAATGAGCTCATGATGTGCAACCTCTTGCCCTGTTGGAGAGTTGAACAAAGCCTCGCCAAGGCGGAGGACAAAACTTAACTGTGGATCCATACTAAGCCTTTACCAAGGGTTGTCTAAGGAGTCTCCTGAAGCGACAACACAATCCTAACATACATTGGCTACATAGTTTTGGGGCTTTTGGTTATCTGAAACTTTCACCTATCTTTGGGGCTTTTGGTTATCTGAAACTTTCACCTATCTCAATGCTAAATAATCCTCCCAAGAATTGTGCTCATAAAATATTCCCATATGAGTCATCTAAAATATGTTGTGGATTCCTTATAGTTCAAAATAAAAGTAGATTTATTTACTATGGGAGCCTCTATTCTCAAAACTGACTTCGATGGTGGTCCTCTATGCTTAAAAATTATATTATGTTAGTGAACTTATATGCTCAAAATTGTATTATGCCAGTAAGCTTCTATGCTCAAAACTGTTTCATACTGGTGAGCTTCTATGGTTAAAACTATATTTCAAAACTAAGTGATTATTTTTGAAAATCATGTGCTGAAACTAAAGCTGACAGACTGAAACTCTTTTCTGAAAGTCTCTGAAACTGAACTTTTCTTTCTTTATTAAATCATGTATTGGAAACTAAATATACTTACGTGAACTCTTTCTTGAAGATTCTTCCTTAAACTTGACTCTATCTTTACTCATGAAAATAATGCACGTATCTTTACCACAGCACCAACCCCGTTCTTTGAAATTTGGCCTCGGGCGCGACTCGCCTACCATTGTGCCACCCTGCTAAAAATATTTGGTTTGAGGTTTGATCCTGATTGTGGACCGCCTCCCAAAGCAGCTATCTGATGAATTTTATTCATTTGAAGTTTAGGGTCGGGTGGGGGGCACCTCTCAGTGCCCTACTTTGACAATGCCTTAGTAAAGCGCCCATAACTTTTTACTCTGAATTTTGATTGACAAAAGATGTGATACTTTGAAAAGAAGACTAAAAGACCTTAATTTTGATCCCGGTACATATAATTCTTCATATAACAGGAGAAGTGGTCGTTTGATGTTGGCTCTTGTAAGAACATACACGAAAACTCAATTCGTAGGAAGTCTCTCAAGTCAAATTTATGATAGAAGTTCCTTATGACTTTAATTCGTATCCAACGCACTTCCCGCACTTAAAAATTGATATTAACACCTCATTTTAATAAATATACATCAATTTTAGGTCTATCGACATAACCAGAATGCTCCTAACCTAAAACATTCTCAATGTGTTGGTAGAGTTTCCTTCATTAGTGGGACTAACTTAATCTCCAAATGGCTATTTGTAGACTAAGAATAGTATCACGAGTCTCACTGAGCATTGAAAGGTGCATAGACCTGAAGAACTACATGGGAACATGGTTTTGGCCCCTATTGGCCTCATAAGGCATGGAGTAAGAATAGGACTTCTTTTTCCTTAAGCTACACGACTAACAACTTTTGAGCTTAGAAACACTTTTTTAAGTACACCACCTTCTATAAATGCAACAGTTATCATTTATTCTCACCTGTACTCATATTGATACTAAAGTCTAAGTCTAACAGCAAGCCTCCACCATATTCAATCCTATCTCAATGTAAATCTCTTACATCTAGAGTTATACCCTAAGAAAACTACTTCTTCTTATCATGAAAATCACCCAACCTCGATCTCTAATAAAGGAGTGACTAGTCACACAATATAATGGTCCATATGTATATCAGTATAACATTCAAGCCTATCACCATAATCATCTTATGTCTTTTTTGTAGCTTGTACTATTTGAGAATATTTTCATCTTCCCTAGCATATCTAATAACAACAACTTCATGAACTTCTACAAAGAGACACACCAAGGATTTCATCTAACTACTAGATATGACCAATCCTTACCTCACATTTCATCCACACTTATTATCTAAGATAGAACTAGTACATGCAATTATAATAAAAGATGTATCTACTTTCTCCCATCCTCCCCTTACCTAGCTTCTTCTACTACTATCTATCAATGTAAAAGGAGGATAACTAAAAGAATAGAGAATGAGCATTAGGAACTTGATGGATACAACTCAATCATGTCTTATACTTAGCATGACTTTATCACTCGAGGTGACGTCTAAGGAATCAAGTGCAATGTGCATGAGTACTTCACATACTAGGCACATAAGGCATGAATAAAAGGGTTATTCTGAGGATACACATTATAAACACCATTACCATTATGGGTGAACATACGTAGGGCTTAGAATAAAGGAATCATAAGCACAATAATTCAAAAAATCTAATCTGAGCATATACATGACGTAGCATGATTTTATTACCCATTAAGGCGTATCTTGAAGATTGAGATTCTTGAACTGAGCATATTGTGAGACATGAGTTTATACATATATAACGAGTCTCATAACATAAAGATAGGATTTATAGAATCATAGAGTAGGACTGGGATCACTATCTCAAGTAGTTGCTTTTTATTTTAGGAATTTGAGTATAGGCATTGGTATTCATAGAGTACTTGGACCTTATTCGTGGTCATGGAATGAATACATACTACATGAGTAGGGTGTCATTTTGACTAGAGTGCAAGGAATACACCTAAATAAGAATGGATCGATATCCCATAGTTACTCCTCTGGGACTTTTTCACAATTGAAATCTCAAGACTTGACTTGGTTCTTCACCTTATCATCTCCCCCTTAGCTCCAAAATCAATGTTCTATGTCTTTGGAAATCTTCTATAATCTTCACTATAATTAAATAACTCTTTTGGGGTTTGGGTATCAATATACATAGGATGCTAAACTCTCCCTCGATGACTACATCTGTAGGGACTAGAATTTGTGCTATGATTTCTTTCTTAGGTATCTCTTCACTTCCCTTTTACCTCTAAGGCTATCATTTTATGATTCATACTCTTTCTGTTGTATCAACTTCATACATCCAATCCTATATCCACCCAATAAAAAGGTTAAAGCATATACTAGGAGGCTTAAATCATCCTCCTTGTTTAAGATTCTCTTTCTACGACTATTAGGGACACCATATAGTACATACCTATCATTATTTCAGCTAAATAATAGTAAACTATGCACACATAACACTTTAGGAGCTTAGAATATAGTGTAACTATATTTCTACCTTGGTGCACATCTTTCTTTCTAACATTCAATGGTTACTTCATAGAATGACTTAATCTTTTTCTACCATATTGACACGCCCTCATGATATTCTACTCTAGTTCAAATATGCTCAAAGTTATCTTTACCAAAAACTCTCCCTCTAAGTACTACCATGAAACCTACAAAAAACTTATTACTCTTTCGTCAACACCAAGGAACATATCATCCCATTACTTATCTTATAGATACACAATTATGGATACATATTAAACTCAATCACTATCTCCACATGTGTCTTCTATACTTCTAACTTCATATTTATTGATTAAGGTTCATTTTACTACTTGTGTCTCAAACAACCCAAATCACACTATCTCTAGGGTGCAATACATCCTAAGCACTTAGAGACATGCTCTCTGACAAAGGGTGCAATCCGTATCAAAGTCTCAAAGGGGGGGGGGAGTTGAGAGCATATCTTACTGTAGGCTCAACACACGATTCATGATAACAAGAGTGTATTATTGTAATGCATTAGACTTAACTACAATAGTATGCTCATCTTAAGACCTTGTGTAGTCCCTTAATGTTCCGCTGGATCTATTTTTGGAGCACCTCACTAATAGGAATATGAGATTTGTTATTTCTATCAACTTGAAGATGAGGCACAGTAAGCGGAATTTGAATAATGCTTAAATCTTCCTAAGTTTTTTATGGAATAGTTCTTTTAGATGATCTAGAATATAGAAAAATGGGAAACTTTTCTTATATGTCCAGAGTCCCTCATTTATCGAAGTGGGGCCTTAATAACCATAAACAATATCCTACTGACATGGCTTCATAGATTCCTTACGACACTTGAAGTCTATGCTCTGATATCAAATTTGTCACATCCCGAGCCTACACCATAAACACGACTAACACCCAAAACAATAAGTGGTCCCAATGAACCCTTTGCCTGGCATACTATTGAAAGACATACTTAAAAGATATTGTAGAAGATAAAGGAAGATCCATACTCTTATAAAATAATACAATAAAATTTCATTTAACTGAAACATAAACTCATTTGAAAAATGATACAACTAATTGACTGACTATCAATGAAGCCCCTACTAACATACTAAGTGATATTTGTTGGGAGAAGGCCTTTGGTCTACCTTTATTCAAAACTAGACTACAAAACTGAACTAGAAATAATTAAGTCCCCAAAATGGAAGGAGGATTCACATAAGCGAAGGAGGTGGCATCTTAATATAGCACTTGCTAATGATCTGAGTAGCTATACCTACATCATGAAGTGATGCAGCACCAAATAGTGTTAATACATGGAATGTATGTTATGTAATAAAGTTGGGTAAAGAAATACTAATAACTGACAAGTTGTATAACTGAGGCATGGACATGATATCATAAAGATTATGAATTAACTAAAATATTGAGACTATGTGACTGAGCTTCTGAATCTAAATGATAAGGGAGTTGTATGCATGTTATTATAAAAACATGCTTTGAAAACTAGAGACCTGGTACCGTAAATCATATTTTAGAGCTCTTCTTGAAAATTGAGTAAACTGAATGATCCGAGTGACGCAATAAAACACAAGTATAATAGTATGTAAAATAGTTATGCAACTAAAAACTTTATATCAAAATAAGTTCTGAAAATACTTTATTTTAGTTTTGGAGTTTCTCTTAACCAACATACACCATCAATGAGTGCATCCAATTTTGTGAGCTGTCCAAACCATTGCCAGCGCAGAGGATGAAACTAAACTATGGATGAATACTAATACCTTAATAGGGGTTGCCTGAGGAGTTGCCCAAACCAACATCATGATCCTAACCTATGTTGGTCTTATAGTTCTAGGCCTTTTGGTTATTTGAACTCTTCACCATTCTTGGTGCAAAATAATCCTCTCAAAAACTATGCTCATAAAATATGCCTATATGAGGAATCTGAAACATCTCTTTAGATCCTTTCTCGCTCATAAGAAAAGTAGATGTATTAACTCTTGGAGCCTCTATGCTCTACTAAACACTGATGGTGACCTTTTATGCTCAAAAATTGTATTACACTGATGAGCTTCTATGCTCAGAACTCTATCATGTTGGTTAGCTTCTATGGTCAATATTGTAACATGCTAGTAAGCTTCTATGCTCAAAACTGTATTTTAAAAGCAAGTCATTACTTTATTTTTTAGAATCATATGATGAAAAAGATGATGACTGAAACTCTTTTTTGAAAAACTCTCTAAAATTGAATTTTTGTTTCTTTATGGAATCATGTATTGGCAACTAAATATGCTTACATGAACTCTTTCTTGAAGATGATTCCATTAACTTGAAAACTATCTTTACTCATGAAAACAATGAATTTAAATAACTTGACAATACTTTCAAATAACTTTAGCTAAAAAGGGTCCTTGTGGAAGAATAAGCATGAACCATATCAATTATACGAATTATGACAATCTCAACATTAGAAACAACAATAATCAATTCAAGATATAGAGAATTTGAAATAGGAGATTTTGGGTAAAAACACTAGCTTTGATCTTACTAAAATTAGGCATGAGGAAGAATAGGGTGCCTTACTTATGATAGCTTTACATACCTCAAACGCTCCAATCTTCAATGGATAATCTGGAAAACTAATTTTGAGACCTTACGAACTGGTTTCATCAATGATTCCTATCGTTTTCCATTCAGAACCACATTAGAACCCATAGTTTAGAATAAGGAATCATTAACATAGCCTTAGGAATGAAGCTGAAGACTTACCTTGGAGGAATTTTTTATTGGAGATGTTTGGAGGGCTCAATCTTCTCCAAAGCCATGAAAACTTAAGGAGAAAATTAAATTTGGATGGGTGGCTTCCGCAAGGGTAATGTTTTGAATGACTTTTAAGATAGAACATAAGATATATAAGGAGGTGACTTCAGGACAGGAACTGGTGTGCCAAGCCTACCATTTCACTAACCCTATACATCTGAAATTTAGCCTGGGGTTGCTCATACCATTTTGCTACCCTGCTAAAAAACTTTGGTCTGATGTTTGGTCTTGGGCATGGAGCACCTCTCAAAGTGCCTATCTCATGAGTTTTATTCATCTGAATCATAGGGTCAGGCGCAGAGTAACTATCAATGTTCCTACCTTAATAGTGCCTTATTAAAATGCCCATAAGTTCTTATTCTGAACTTTGATTGATGAAAGGTCTAATGCATTTGAAATAAGACTCAATGATCTTTAATTTGGTAAGTGATGGTACACATAACTCTTTATATAATAGGATAAATGGTCATTTGAATTTATTCATTGTAATAACTTATACAAAAACTCAATCAATAGGAAGACTCTCAACTCAACTTTGCGCTAGAGGTTCCTTATGACGTTAATTCATATCCAATGCACTTCCCACATGTTAGAATTTATTTTAAAACCTAGTTTGAATTAAAATTTATCAGGTTCGTGTCTATCTATATACCTAGAATGGTTTCACAGTTAGCCCAATAGTTTGAGGCGTTAAGAAGCAATATGTTGATTGGAAAGTTAGATACATGGATTTCATGGTATGAGAAAAAGTATTCCTCAAGGTTCATCCATGAATGGTATAATTCATTTTTGAAAGAGGGATAAGCTTAGCTTGAGATACATTTTTCCATTTGAGATTCTTCGACATATAGGGGAGGTGGCCTATGAATTGGCTTTGCCTCTAGGTTGGTCTGGAGTTTATTTGATCTTTCATGTATATATGTTAAAGATGTAACATGTATATTGAAACTATATAATCCATTGGAATTCAGTGTTGTTAGATGAGAACTTGTCCTATGAGGAGGAGCCTGTGGCTATTTTGGATAGTGATGTTCGCAAGCTGATATTAAAAGGGATTGTGTCCATGAAAGTATAGTAAAAGAATATTATGGAGGAGGCAACTTGGGAGACCAAATTAGACCTGTGTAGCAAATATCCCAGCTTTTTATTGAGTTAAGTATGTTCTTTCCCTGTTGTCTTTCTTGATAATTTGGGGATGAACAATGGTTTAATGAATATCTGATGTAATAACTCCTCCAGTCGTTAAAGATGGTTAAGGCCATAGCACCTCTTATAATCCATATAGTAGAAAGGTATTATTAAAACCTCCAAATGAGATGAATTAGAAAAATTGAAATGCGAGTAGGTTTTGCTAAAATGCTCATGTTTTGTGTTCTGTTAGAGGGTGACTTACTGAGGTAGACCTCGCAAGAAATTCTAAGACTACAAGATAATTTGTAGAATCATTTTATGATCATATGCACTATTTGAGGAAGTTGTGAAGTCAGGATTAAAGACTTGTATTTTGGCAATGGAAAAATACTTGAATACCGATCTACTAGTTATTAGGACACCTCTGCAGTAGCGTGATTTCTGCCACAATGAGACTGCCATAGTGGATAGAGTGCCTATAGCAGAAACTAGGAATGATTATTGGTTCCAACATAGTGAGACCCTAGATCTCCGTGGAAGATCCACTGCCACGAGAAAGTGGCCGCTGAAGCGGACAACTGATGAGTTGGTAATTTACCAACACACTAGGCTCTTAAGCCTGATATTTAGCTAAGTTTCAAGTCATTTTGATGAATTTTATGCCCTTTTTGCCTTTGTGTGCAGATATCTTATTTGTATAAAAGAGCAAGAAAGGGAGAAAAATGAAGGGATTGGTGAGGACCAGTGAAACACCGAAGACCACTGCCCTGGGGAACTAAAGAAACTAACGATCACAGACACTAACCTACAACTTGCCAGTTAAATCGCCTAACCTGAGAGTGCTGGATCAAAGAGAAAGATATCGGCGGAGCGCGGTTGGAGACCGAGGAGTCATCAAAGAAAACACTGAAGGACACTGGAATTCACTATAGGAGCATCCAGTTATAGCCAGCGGTTCACGGAATGTAACCGGTGAACCGCTGGTACTCTCGCAAGTACCAGAATGCCTGAACAGGGGCAAATGTGTCCAACACTAAAAAAGAGAGTTTTGGGTAGGCTACTTTTGGATATATTCTAGGGTGAAGTACTCTGTACCTATCAGATCTTAACTTATGGATTTTTGAGAACATTCTCTTTGTAAAAGAAGAATCTAGAATTCTATTGGTGGAAATTGTGAAGGGTTGTTTTTTATTTTTCTTCTTCCTCTATAGCAAGGTACTACCATGGTTGAAGACTTATTGTTGAATTAGATTTTGCTACTCTTATTACTGAAATCAATGAGTTTATTGTTAAATATTCTTTTGAATTTCTTAAATATGAGTAACTAAATCATTAACTAGAGGTGTGTGGCGATGAATGCTTAATTAGATTAGGTATTGCTAGATTTATCTCAATATTATTTAATTAGTGTAAATCTGTTAAGTTCTCTCCAATTTATAATTGAAGATCCATGGTTGCAGATGTGGGTCTATTTCTGTTACTTGATTTTTGCTTGAAAGAGAATAATTGAGTGTTGGGAGAAAATTTAATGGTGGACATGGATGTGATGTTATGGAATTGGGCTAGACATAGTCAAAACCACATTCTCACTCCTAATTAATAGCTAATAGCTAGTGATTAGTGCAACTATTAATCCAAAGTTGATTGGGTTGATTTAATTGTGTCTAGTGGATTGAAAGAACTCTAGCAAGAGGCATTTATGCGGTTGAAAAACATCAAATGCCCACATGCGCAAGGTTATTTACACAATTCGAACTTATGAGATGATCTAGCATGACCCTATTTAATTAGAACATTATCTACACCACACCTCTAGTCCTTCTCATAATTATCGACAACCTTGTTTTTCTATCTTAATCAGCCGAATTAGAATTCAAACCCCGTTGGTAACCTCAAATCTCCCACAAAATGTTTATTTCTTTGTTATTTTCTAGTGGCGAGAACTAAATTCAATTTTCAAACAACACTAATGCATATCATTTGCCAGTCTCTGAGGGATTCAACCCCAACATCCGTTGGGATATTTGTTTTGATACAATGACCGTTTATGCTATTTTGTGATAACAAATATATTTTGAACATTATAAAAAATGGTGTCATTGCCAAGGTTTGAGTTGTGATAAGACATTCGTTATTTATTGATTCGAGCTAGTTTTTGCATTTTTGTTTTACATCTTATTTTGTTTTTATTTTTGTTTTTGTTTTTATTTGTTTGTAGTTGTATGATGGCATCGTGGAATGAAAGGAGTTTACCCATGTCCCTATTGTAGAAGACCACACTATAGGCAAGATTTCAAATATGGCCCTAGAAGGGAGATGAGAGAATCTTCTCTTTCCTATGATAGGTATAGATCCACATTATGTGGTAGTCAGGGGAGACATTAGGATGGATGCCAATATGGGTCACTTCTCATTATAGTGGCTATGATAGAAGTTGTGATCCTATGATTGATAGGAATGAAGCCATGGCAAGTGAGGGGAGAAGAAATACATATGGGAGTATGGAAGCCATGCTCCAAGACATTTTAGAGCAAGAGTCTAATGCAGAAAAGAATGTCAATTCACGACCCAAATGTAAACCCGGATCGTAACACGGGACAAGGAGCCCCAAGAGACTCCAAGTCGACGCATGGTGTGAGCATACATCTAACTCAATTAATAAAAGAGAATACTCAATGTAATAACATAGCGAAAGCATAACCATGACATACAGAGAAAATGAAACATAATTCATACATAACAACTGGATACTAGACATGGTCTGAAAGCCTCTAACATATCTGATGGGTCGATGGGACAACACCCCCAACTAACCCGACAAGTCTAGAAAAAAAATGAGCATGAAAATATAATTGATATCAAACCAGTCCTGGGAGAATGAGGACTCACCAAAGAGATGGATTCTAATCTCTGAGACGATCTAATGATAGTGCTAGGGCAGAAGATCGGAGCCTGTATCATGAAATGATATAGCATAGATTATGTGGTCAGTAATGGAATGTACCGAGTATGTAAGGTAAGTAAAACGGACATTAAAACTACATAAAAGCTCATAATAGATCATAAGACTGGAAAAACATGCTCATAACATAAATATCACAAGATAACTAAAGGCTCAAGGCTTTCAAATTATTCATAATCTAATCATTATCATAATAGTAAGAGAAACTTTATAAATCATCACTTGAGCCAAAATAACACAAATATAGTAATGCAATAAAAATTGCGGAACAATGGGAGGACTTGTCATAACCGACACCATCATGGTAGAGCCTTACATGATGCCCCAACTAACTCACTCAAGTAGGCAGAGTCGTCCCTTGCTGCCAGGCAAGGGACGTGCATTATGTGATATCACGAAAGAGGGGATCCATTAACATTGTAATGTTTCATTATGAACATACGGTGGCACATAGTTATGAGACACCGACATAGTCCTGTGAACGCCAGGCTACCTGGTGCTAGACACTGCTCCCAAAAAAACATGCATATTAGGCTCATATGTAAATCATAAATATCATTCATGAGATTCGTGGCTAAATAAACATTTAATATCGTTGATACCCCTTTCATACATGATTATTCATGAAACAAAGGCCCTTTAATCGGCCAATATCATAAATCGATCAATCATGAAATCCATTTCATAAATAATAAATCATACATTAACATATGGGCATTGCCTAATACTTTAACATGCTTGAAAATACTTAATTCACTTGAAATCATGATTATAAACATGGGTAACTTGAGAACATGCATTTCATCACCAATACTTCATCATACATGAACATTCATCACAAGTCATAACTTTCATGAACTTTTCATAAGTGGCCATTTTAATTTTAAAAATCTTGACACATTATTATGATGGAAAATAACGTAAACTTGCCCATAATTCATAATTCGATAATAAAAACTCATTTAGATCATACCCATGAAGAGATTTCAAAATTTCTTGCATTGGGTTAAAACCCCATAGAATCATTATAAGAATTTCATGATTTAGAGAGAGTTTGGTCATGGGTGTGAACGAATTCACATATTCATAACCCTACATACCTTATTATATCTGATTCTTACACTTTTCTGATTGCCCAAGAAGGATTTGAGAAGAATTGTAAGGGCTAAGGCTTGATCTCCTCTCTAGCTCTCTCAAACTTGATGAATGGGTTTTGAATAGGTTAGAATGACTTAACCTATCATAATACACTCTGAAAAAATTTAAAACGGCGTAGTATAGGACCTTAGAGCATAGGAATGATGAGAATACCCTTAATAATTTCGCACAAAATAACTGCTCATCAGTCCTCATGAGGGACCTAATGACTCGTTAGTCAAGGCCACGACTCGTGGCATCATCCGTCACGTGAACTTCCCTAAATTTAAAATAATTTCCCTCCGTTGACCATGACCCATCCCATGAATTTTGGTGACTGACCACGAGTCGTGGGGTCCTTTCGTGGTGTACACTGCCATCTCCCTTCTCCTTCTCAGTCACCACTTCCCACGACTGACTCAATGAGTCGTGGGGTCTAGCCACGACTAGTGGACATGTTCGTAGGGACCGTAAATCCCAAATGTCAAACTCACATTCTGAGACTTAGCATGAGTCATCTCACAAATCATGGTCTATCCCCACGGGTCACATCACGACCCCTTCTGTGACCTGATGCCAGATTTCAAATATTCTCCGTTTTAACTTCTGAGTCTGATCTTTAGGCTTCCGGGATATAACAATATCTCCTCCTTGGGAACATTCATCCTCGAATGTTGAAAATCATACATAAAAGTAGAAAAATGCAATCATCATACTTAACTGAATTCATGAATCGTACATACATCCATATACATAAAAGTAACTTGGGCACATGAACTGAACATGAAAACTAATTAGGGTACTAGGGAAAAACTGGTACCTAAAGCTGAAACTGAGCCGGTAGAGAAGAATGTGGGTATCTAGCCATCATGTCTGCTTCGGCTTCCCATGTAGCTCCTTCAACATGATGATTCCTCAATAACACTTTGACTGAAGCTAATTACTTGTTCCTTAGCCTTTGAACATGATGATCCAGTATTTCCACTGGAACCTCCTCATAACTATGGTTGTCTTTCACCCCACACTGTCCACCAGGAAAACTAGAGCTGGATCACCCAGAAAATTCTTTAAGAGCGATACATGGAATACAAGATGCACTGAAGCTAATTCTTAGTGCAACTCCAATTGATATGCCAGCTTGCCAACCCTTTTCACAATATGGTAGGGGCCAACTTAATGAGGGCTAGGTTTTCCTTTCTTTCAAAACCTCATCACTCCCTTCATGGGAGACACATTCAGAAATACCCAATCATCAACTTCAAACTCCAATTCTCTCCTTCTCACATCGGCATAGGTCTTTTGGTGACTTCGAGCAGTTCTTAACCTGTCCCGTATGAGCTGAATCTTTTCCATAGCCTCATGGACTGAATTTTGGTCCTATCAATGTAGCTTCACCAACCTCAAACCAACCAATAGGAGATCTGCACCTCCTACCATACAATGCCTCAAACGAGGCCGTTTGAATACTGGAATGGTAGCTATTATTGTATGCAAACTCGATAAGAGGTAAATGATCATCCCAACTAACTTTGAAGTCGATCACACATGCTCTCAACATGTCCTCGAGAGTTTGAATTATCCGCTCCACTTGACCATCCATTTGCGGGTGAAATGTTGTGCTGAGCTTAACCTGAGTACCCAGCCCCTTTTTAACGACCTCCAAAACTGAAAGGTGAATTGGGTACCTCTGTCTGAAATGATGGATTAGGAAACTACATGCAATTGAACTAGCTCCAAGATATATAGTTTGGCATAATCATTCGTTGAATCCGTGGTTTTGACGGTAGAAAATGAGTGGCGTTGGTCAACCTGACTAAAACAACCCAAATGGAGTCATATTGCCGACGAGTGTGAGGCAACCCTGTGATGAAGTCCATATTGATTTCTTCCCACTTTCAAGTAGGAATACTGATATCCTGAAGCACGCCCCTCGGTCTCTGGTGCTCGACCTTCACTTGCTGACAATTTAGACACTTAGCTACAAACTCCATGAGGTCCTTCTTCATTCCATCCCACCAATAGACTTCCTGTAAGTCACTCTACATCTTGGTGGCACCCGGATGGATAGAATACCTAGATCCATGATCCTCGTGCAACATCCAGTGCCTCAAATCATCAACATCCAGAACACATAAGCGACCCTGGTACTGAAGCACACCATCTCCCCCTTTGGAGAAGACCTCCACCCTTTGATTTTGAAACGACTTCCTTTAACTTCACCAAAATTGGGTCCTCATCTTGTCTATATTTTACATCAGTCACCAAAGATGATTCTAATCCATTCTAAACAATAATATCGCCATCGGTTGAGTCAACCAACCGAACTACCAACCTTGAGATTCGATGCACATCCTTCACTATCTCCTTTTTACCCTCACCCACATGAGATACACTCTTCATGGAGAGTCTACTAAGTGCATCCACTACTACATTGACCACACCTGGATGGTAAAACACACTCATATTGTAGTCCTTAAGTAACTCTAACAATCTCCTTTTCCAAAGATTGAGATCCTTCTTCTTAAACACATATTGTAAACTCTTATTGTCCGTTAACACATCCATGTGGACCCCATACAAATAATGTCTCCATATCATCAAGGTGACTACCATCGCAGCTAATTCAAGATCATGGGTCAGGTAGTTCTTCTCATGATCCTTCAACTGTCTAGAGGCATTGTCACGACCCGAGAGTAGACCCGGATCATAAACCACTAGACAAGGAACCGCGAGAGGCCCTAAGTCGACCCATGGCATAGGCATAGCTAACTTCATTCTCATCAAGCGGAAGACTAGATATAACAACATAGCAGAAACATAAACACAACATAGCATATCATGAAATATGAAATCACTAGACATACACAAGATGAGTACTACACACTGTTTGAAAGACTCAACTACATATGATGGGTTGATGGGATAACTCCCCCAACTAACCCGAGCAGGTACTGAAACATAAAAGGAGAATGAATGTCTGTCAAACGACCTGTGGAACATGAGGACTCACCAATAAGATAAAAGCACATTCTGAAGGGGTCTAGATATTAGGATGAGCTTGAGAGCCGGAACCCATATCATACGACGATACAACATAGAAAGTATGCGGTCAATACGCGGAATGTATTGAGTATTCAAGGAAAGTAAAATGGACATTTAAAATATATAAAAGCTCATAAAACATCATAAGACTAGGACAACATGCTCATGACATAAATACTGTAACATAACATATTGTAAGGCTCAAGCTTTTAAAAATATTTATAATATGATTGTAATCATAATCATAAGAGAAAAGATTTATTAAACATGAATTGAGCCAAAGTACGTAATCATAATCAGGCATAAATTGTGAGGAACGGTGGGAGACTTCTCTTAACTGGCATACCTCATATGAGCACAGATGGAGCCCGACTTGTAAACCTAGTCGGGAGGCCGTTCATACCTTGCCAAGGGTAGAACCATGAAATTGTGATATCACCATAAAAAGGGCCATTTGGGCCAGGGATAGTCACAAAGGAGGTCCCATCATACCTACGGTGGCTCGTAGTTTATGAGATCCGAGGCAGAACCTGGGCCCCGAATCTATTCGGTGTTCGATACTACTCCCAAAACATATATAGTGCTCATAGTATATCATTCATGAGTTCATGGGCTAGTTAATTCGTGATAATCATAAACGTACTCGTAAATACGTGAACTAGCTATGAATCAAGGCCATGAGTCGGTCAAAACATAAATTCATAAATCATAGGATCTATGCATACTTGTAGATCATACATATAACTTGTAAATCCTCAAATCATGATGGGTAATTGAATAAATTTATATTTCAAATTATAAATCATGACAGGTTTGTAAATATCAACAATTAGAGAGTAGATCATAAATCGATTCATCATAAATCATGCATAATTAGGCTTGATTTGGTAGAATTCAAAATCAAAGAATTTAAAATCGAAGTTAATGGTAGAATCTGATCTAAATCCATAAAATATGATATATACATCATAAATCATAAAAACCCATTAGTAATTCATTAGTTTTTCTCAAAATTGAACTTGAAACACCATAAGGTTTTTGATAGATCTTTATTGAATTCATAGAGAATGGGCATGGGTGTGAACAGAAAAACCCATTTGGAACCTTACATACCATGGTGAGATTAGATTCTAAAGTTCTTGACTGCCCAAATATGAATTGATAGGGAGAATCTTGAAGAATAGCTTGATCTCTCTAAAATTGTTCTAACTTGCATGCATGGGTGAGAAGAATGAGTAATATGAACTTAGCCCAATAAAAAGTCATTATTCATAGCCCAAAACGTCGTAGTTTAGCCCTTAGAACTTAAAAGTTATGAAAATTCCCTTCCTAAATTCGCAGAAAATGACTGCCAGGTAGTCCTAACGGACGACCTCATGACTCGTCCATGGAAACGACGACTCGTTGCTTGGCTCGTCATGTACACTGCCTCATCTAATCTCGCGGCCTCCTAACAGTTAACACAATGACTCGCTAGGGGTGACCACGACTCGTGATTACCAGTCGTTGTATACTCTGCCTACCGAACATCCTTTACTTATTTCCCCTTGATCGCGGTTGACCCCACGAGTCGTGAGGACTGAGCATAACTCATGGATAGGCCCGTGGTGAATAACTCTCCATTCTCCTTCACTGAACACTTGAACTTTCCCCATGAGTCACATCACGACTCGTTGAGCTGACCTAACGAGTCTCCCCACGGCTCGTCCTGTTTCTGGTGCAAAATTTCCAACTTTTCTCCACTTAAACTCTCGGATCTGATCTTTGGATTCCCAGGGTATAACAGTAATATGCTATTACTTTTCTGTGTTGCATCAATAAAAATCTAAGTTTGATCCATGAAGCATCACAATACACCATGAACCCATCGGTACCGTCGGGTAGTGTCAACACCGGTGCTGAGGTAAGTCAAGCCTTCAACTCCTGAAAGCTCCTCTCATAAGACTCCGACCATTGGAATTTCACCTTCTTCTAGGTCAATTTGGTCAAGGGTGCTGCAATACATGAGAAACCTTCAACAATTCTCCGATTGTAGCCAGCTAAACCCAAAAAGCTCCGAGTCTCTGAAGGATTCACTGGTCTAGGCCAATTCTTCAATGCTTTTATTTTATGAGAGTCCACCTTTATGCCTTCATATGATAGAACATGGCCCAAAAATGCCACTGAATTCAACCAAAACTCACACTTGCTGAATTTAGCATACAACTGGCAATCCTTGAAAGTCTGTAGCACCACCCTCAAATGAGCGGCATCCTCCTCGCTCAGAGAGTATATGAAGATGTTATCAATAAACATAATCATGAATATATCAAGGAATGGATTGAACACCCTATTCATCAAGTCCATAAAAGTTGCAAGATCATTCGTTAGTCCAAAAGACATAACTACAAACTCATAATGTCCATACCATATCCTGAAGGCTATCTTTGGGATGTCACTCTCCTGAACCCAGAGCTGATGGTACACGGATCTGAGATCTATCTTTGAAAAGCACTTGGCACCTTAAAGCTGGTCAAATAAATCATCAATCCTGGGTAGAGGATACCAATTCTTGACAGTGACTTTGTTCAGTTGTCAATAATCAATACACATCTGAAGAGACCCATCCTTCTTCCGGACAAAGAGAACTGGTGCACCCCATGGGGACTTTATTGGTCTAATGAAACCCTTATCTAATAGTCCTTCAACTGCTCCTTCAACTCCTTTAGCTCAGCTGGAGTCATTCTGTATGGAGGTATATATAGGCTGCTTGTCGGGAAGAAGGTCAATGTCAAAATCAATTTCCCTCTCAGGAGGAACACCAAGTAAATCATCAAGGAATACTTCTGGATACTCACATACTACCGGACTGACTAGATAGTCGGGGTCTCAGACTCAACATCATTAACCCTAACTAGATAGTACATACAACCTTTGGAAATCATCTTCTTGGCCTTAATATAGGAAATACAGTGACCTATAGGCATGACCAATCTACCCTTCCATTCCAAGACTAACTCACTCGGAAAGCAGAACTCCATCGCACGGGTTCTACAATTAACAGAAGCATAACACGTATATAACCAATCCATGCCGAGAATAATTTCAAAGTTAGTCATGGATAACTCTACAAGGTCTGCAGAGGTGACTTTATGCAATACTGTGATGGGGAAACTTCTATACATCTGCCTAGCTACAATTGAATCACCAGCGGGAGTAGAGACTGAGAATGGTTTTGACAGAATTTTAGGACTGACTCCAAAGATAATAGAAATATAATGTGTCAGAAAGGACAAGGTAGACCTTAGATCTGAAAAAGCATAAGAAACAAGGCGAAACACTTGTAACATACCCATAATTACATCCGGTGAAGTCACCTTCTCCTGGCACGAGGCGAGGCATATAATTTATATTGGCGCTATCTGCCACCCCCACTAGTGGATGCCCCCTACGGTGCTGAACATGCTGAAGCTATTGTTGACCTGGTAGTTTATGCATGGCCTCTATCATAATCCTTTCTAGCAAATGGACACGTTCAACGCATGTGGCTGGATCTACTACACCCATAACAAATATCTTAGTCGAGCAAGAATTCCCCGCACGACACTTGCCGCACTTCCCGTAGGATAGAAAGGTGCGCTCTACCTGCATGCCCCTATGATCCCTCGAACCTGAGGCCCTGCTCCTCTGATCACCGTTGAGTCTAGATGGAATACTAGCTGATGATGTTGCCGGAGCTAGTGACTTTTACTGAATTTGAGGGCGGTGACCACCATCAGATCTATGCTGAGTAAACCCATAGCTATCTGTTCGGGCCCTTTTTGCCTCTCTCTCCCTCACATGTGCCGCCTCTATCTGCTGGTTGTATAGGACTATCTCAGGGAACTCGAGCCCTCTAATCAACCACTAACTCTGGGGCGTACATTGATAGGCAAGTGAACTCAAGGGCATACTCCTGCACCATCATTCTTCCTTGCTTAAGATTCAAGAACTCGGCTGCCTTCAACTCCCTCATCTCAGGAGGGAAGAACCGATATAGGAATGAAAAATGGAAGTCCTTCCAAGTGACAGGGGCTGCTCCAGCGGCCCTACTATCTTTCTATTTTCGAAACCATATGTCTGCAGCCCCTTTCAGCTGGTATTAGGACAACTCCGCACACTCAACTCCATTCACCCCAATGACTTGGGTGATCTTCACAATCTCATCAATGAGCTTATGCGGGTCCTCATCTACTTTTGACCCAAGGAAATCTGGCGATTTCATTCTCAGGAAATCCCTTACTCGAGCTGCCGCCACATTTCCATTTAACGGGACATGCGCCACTGCCTGCTGGTTGACCTGAGAAGTAAAGGCCTGTGCTGGAATCTGAATAGCTTCCCTAAACTTAGCATGGGCAACCAGCTCCGCGCATGGTTCTCCTAGACTGGTGGGGCTTGTTGGTGCCTGATCTTGGGCAAATTTATATGCCCAAGTGATACTCAAAGGTGTCATTTAGCCTTGTTTATCTATCAATGTTTACACATTCTCATGTGATTGGTAATAAAATATGAATTTATACTAACCAACATGATTAGCATTATTTTGCAGGTAAAATGTAATTTTGGGAAGCTAAAATGCATGTTGGAATAGATCGGGGTTGGACTCGGATGTGAGCAAAGGAGAAGGCATTGGAAGGCACAAAATAAAGACGCTCCACGATAGAGTCGTGTCACGCTACCATCACGGAGGCCTTCTACCTAGATAGGGAATTTTCAGCCTAATTCCAGTAAGGGTTCGCGTTGGGTCCGTGGCACGGTGGCCTAGCTCCGCATTGCACGCCGTGCCACGTTGGGCTTGATTACCTGGACCCCCAACTTCCAGTGAGGGTCCGCGTCGGTGGCGTGTCATGGAAGCAGTGCTCCGCGATGCACTCCGTGACACGTTGCTTGTTATTCCGGAAAAATTTCCACTAGTATAAATAGAACACTTAGGTTCATTTTTCAATATTCTAACTTGGTGGAGCAAGAACGTGGGTTACAGGCAGTTGAGGGGACGAAATTATCAGGGTTTTTCTCTCTTTCCTTCTCCTTGAATTCAATTGCTTGTATGTTTAACACTCATTTAACGATGTTTAATCCACAAATGAGTGGCTAATTCCTCTTCTTGCTGAGGTTAAGAACAGTTGTATTGAAATGTGATTGTTGAGTAAATTGGTTTTTCATCTTTTCTTCCATGGTTGTTCTATTGATTCTTGTTCTTACTGCATTAATGTGTGGACTACGTTATTGTACATCTAAAATGTCCGGTTTCACTCGAGAGAGCAAGAAATATGAAAGTTGTGAATTAATAGGATATGATCTTTTCTTAGTTTGGGAAAATTGAGAATTGATTTACCTTCAAGATAGAAATATACCTGAAAGTCGTATTAGTCAATTTAGGAACCGGGTTTGTATGGCTAGAACATGAATTTCGTTTAATCATAGAAATGTAGGTGGACGGTTCATGATTCTTAAGTTGGGTTAAATACGAGAGTTTTAATCCATTGGCAGTAGTTCTTGACTAGCAACCGGAGGAAAGGTTAACCAATTTATATTGATAATTAATTCCATTACATGTTCATTTAACCTCAGCATGCTCACATTCATAGTTCAGACTCACATTAGATAATCGTTTTAGAATTAGCATAAACATTAGAACCCAAAAATATCAAACTCTTGGTTACACTGTTGTCTTCATTGTTAAAATGAAAATGTAGTAACACTTGAGTAGTTCGTTACCTTATCCCAGTCCTTGTGGGATCGATACTTGGCTTACTTATGCCACTTTACTACCTGTTCGGCCACGTGCACTTGCGTGTATTTATATACCCATATAACAAACAGAACGAACATGTTTTTGGCGCCGTTGCTGGGGACTGGCAATTGGTGAATTAGTCTTAAGTGTTAATTTACTATATTTTTTTTTATTTTCTTAGTGTTGACAACTTGGTCTTAGCCTGTATTTTGCAGATTTAATCTCTGTTGAACACTGGCAAGAGACAAGGAGCTGGTGGACTCGTATTTAGAGACAGAAAGATTATTTCATCGTCAGCGGAGAGAAGCTCTAGAAAGAAAGCTGCAGTTGCTCAGACAAACACTCATGGAGCAACAACAGAATCCACCAGTAGTACGGGCAATGTTAGTGCCCGAGGAAGTAGCAGCTCGGCTGGTTCGCGAGGTGGCAATCCCACATGCTAACAATGTCACATCTAGCATCCGCAAACCTGAGCCAGGAGGGAGGTTTGAGCTCAAACAAAACATGGTGCAATAGCTGCACACTAGCGGGCAATTTACAGGTCTCCCTCATGAAGATCCACAGCAGCATCTCCAAAATTTTTTGGAGATAAGTGACACTTACATCTCCGCTGGAGTGTCATCAGATTATGTCAGGCTTACATTGTTCCCATTTTCACTATTGGGAGAAGCCAAGAGGTGGTTGAAAGCTGAGCCACCTAATTCTATTTCTACGTGGGATGATCTTGCAAGGAAATTCTTGATACAATTTTTTCCCTTCGGTAAAACAGCAAGACTTAGAAGTCAAATTCTAAGTTTCAAACAGAGAGAGGGAGAGAATCTATATCAGGCTTGGGAAAGATTCAATTCCATGTTGTGGGATTGTCCTCATCATCATCAATCCAATGATATGCTGGTGCACACTTTTATAGAGGGTTTGGAACCCCATACAAAAATATTGCTAGACTCAGCAGCTGGGGGACAAGCGCTGGAGAAAACTTATGAGGAGTTGTTTACCTTGTTGAACCATATTTCGCAGGGCAATCCGGAGTGGAATGCTGATTCGGTAAGAGTAGGGACAAGGAAAGCAGCAAGAGTTCTAGAAGTGGATGGTTTTACAGCTATTGCTGCACAGATAGCTGCCTTACATAATCAACTCAACACCCCCTTCAATAACATGACAATGAACCAGCCTCAAGCCCCAGTGAATGCAGTGCAGCAGATTTGGTGTGAAGTGTGCGGGAGCAGTGAGCACTCAGCTGAGTGTTGTGGAGCAAATCCTGACTCGGTGAACTTTGTGGGAAATGTACAAAGGAACAACCACCAACAGTATGGCAACAGCTACAATTCCAATTGGAGGAATCATCCTAATTTCTCCTGGGGTAGCAACAACCATCAGGGGAAAAGTTTGAGTCAGGGTGTGCAGAGGAATCAAGGAGGGCAGTAGAATTATCAAGTACAATTTAGAAACAACAATGCACCTCCTCCACCACCATCACCCAGCATTGAGGTGATGTTCAAGACGATGATAGCTAACCAAGCTGAATTGCAGGCTGACTATGTGAAATTGGCAGCCAAGGTGAAAAACAACCAGTTAGCTACTAAGGCACTTGAATATCAATTTGGGCAATTTGCTGGAGCCCAAAACACCAGGCCTAGAGGAGGACTTTCGAGTGACACAGATCCCAACCCCAAGCAGGTGAATGCGGTGACCACAAGGAGTGGTTTGCAGCTGAAAGAGGTGGAACCAGAAAGACCACCTCAACAATCGGGAGCAGCATAAGTCAAGAGGGAGCAAAGTGATGAGAGGGGGAAGACAAAGGAAGCTGAATCAGAAAGACCACCACCCCGTTCCCTCAACGATTAAAGAAACACAAGGAGGAGGCGTGTTTCAAGAAATTCATGGAGGTGCTGAAACAGGTACATATTAACTTACCTCTTGTTGATGTTTTGCAGGGAGTGCCGAAGTATGCCAAGTATATAAAGGACATCGTGGCAAACAAAAGTCGGTTGACTGAGTATGCTATGGTGGCTCTCACGGAGGAGTGCACTTCTCGGATACAAAACCGACTGCCCACAAAGCTCAAAGATCCTGGGAGATTTACTATATGGATTACTATTGGGTAGAGTATCCGAGCTCGTGGATTATGTGATTTGGGAGCGAGCATTAATTTGATGCTGTCATCGGTATTCAAAAAGCTGGGTCTAGGAAGTCCTAGACCCACAACAGTGATCTTGCAATTGGCGGATCGGTCCTTAGCCAGACCTGATGGCATTGTGGAGGAAGTTCTGGTGCAAGTTGGCTCCCTGATCTTCCCGGTAGATTTCGTCGTGCTGGATTTTGAACCAGACGCGGAAGTCCCATTTATTTTGGGACGTCCTTTCTTGGCGATCGGGAAAGCGCTAATTGATGTAGCTGCAGGGCAGCTAACCATGCGAGCACACGACAAGGTGGAAGTGTTCGATGTGTACAAAGCCACCAAGCTCCCGACGGTGTACGAGGAACTCTCGGTGATCAATGTGATTGATCGAGTTGATGATGCGCGGATAAATGATTCACCAGAGTTATTGGGAAAACCACTTGAACAATGTAAGCACTACTGGGGGGAGGACGGTGGTCGAGAGAAAACGTCCATCACCCTAGAGGACAACTGAGTTGAATGACGTCGAGCCGCGACGGTAAACCAGGCGCTGCACGGGAGGCAACCCGTGAAATTTTTCTTTGTAAATTGTTAATAGATTTTTCTTTTTTTTATTTTCTTGATTAATAACAAAATTTTTAGTTTTTATTTTTATTTTGAGTGAAACCTATAATTCTAACCAATTTCATGTAGTAAGATGAATTTCAGGTCGAATGGAGGGAAAATATGCAACGAATCGCAAAAGAAAATTCGAGGTATCAAAATCAAGAAAAAGTGGCAAAACAGTGAGCTAGGGCGATAGCTCCGTGTCACGAAGGAGGGCCTCCGCGTTACTCTCCGTGACACGTTGTGGTGTAAATCCGGAATTTTAAAAGAATTCCAGAACACCCTCGCGTTAGTTCCGTGTCACGGAGGCAGTGCTCCGCGATGCACTACGTGACACGTTGCTGTGTATATCGCGACGGGTCACACCGGGTCACCGGGTGACCCTCTCGAATTTCCCACTTTAAAACCCCGAATCCCCCTCAATTTTCCTTATTTCTCACACACTCCGCGACCAATCCCCCCAAAACCCCTCCCCCTTCAACGTGACACGGAATAGGCCAAGAATTTCATCGAGTTTTCTTTAATTCTTCGAATTCAAGGTATGTTCTTCAATTCCATCTCATTTCTCGTCGATTTTCTTCGATATTGAACATGTGATATGAGCTAAACTTGCCCTAAGTAGAAATTAAGCGTAAATTCAATTGAATTATTATTGATGGATGTTCGGAGTATCATTGTGATTGCTTGAACTCGTTAATTGTATAATTTAATCGAATTTTTGATACAATCGTAGATAGGGCTTGCTTTTGAATTTGAAGTAGAAAAATGTAGTGAACTCGCAAAATTCATGCTGGGTTGTACATGTTGAGTGAGATGAGTCGATGTGCTAATTGTTATTATGCTAAAAGACCGACGGACTCTCGGGTTAGGGGAATATTGAAATTTGCAAGAATTGGGTGAGTTGTATAGGTTCATGTAGATAAATTCTTGTTGTTTTCGTTTCTTTGTTTCTCCTTGCTAAGTGTGATGGGATAAAATGTTATCGATGGTAATGATTGTGGTTCGCTGTACGAAGTCTGAGTAGTACATAGAATATTTACCATCGAATTCTTCGAATGCACTAAGCATGTTTGTTATATTTGGCTGTTTGTTTGTGTACATAGGTATGATCTTGTCGTAATGTTGTAACTTTAGCTAAGGACTAAGTGTGGGGTATCCTAGCTTAACCCAACCTTAGTCGAAGAAAATTTTCGTGGGCTTAACATTGAACTTGTCTGTTTGGTTTGACAAGAACAATGGCAAGCTGCAAGAAAAAGGGAAAGGCGCATCAACATCTGGCGCCGAAAGAAAGAGAATCAGACTGGGCACAGCAGTCCCAGCAGCACCAGCGGTTCCACGCAGCCAACGCCGCCAATACGGAACTAGGTGGGTGACAGAAGAGGGGAAGAAGTGGTATGCCAAGCACAAGGAGAGCAAGTACTTCCCCGAGGAACACATAGCACGGGAACCGTTGGCACGGGAGTTCCCTAGGATTGTCCACAGGATCGAGGCAGCTGGGCTCAATTTCATCTTTGAAGAGCCCAAGGAATGCAACTTGCACTTGATTCAGGAATTCTATGTCAATTGGAACCCGACTCTCAGAAGTCACACCATCAAAATCAGAGGGCAAATAGTCACCTTTGAGCCCCACCACCTTAATGCTACCCTAGGGGCGCGGGACACAGACGCCCATGTGCTTCGATAGCTGAACATCACTCCACCATATGCGGACATCAGACGCACTTTGTGTGAAACCCGATCGACAGCTAGATGGAGCAGACTCAAGGAGAGGGGCTACTATCAGACTTTTCCCTATTCACAGATGAACAGGGAAGACAGGATATGGCTTAAGATCGTCTGTTCCGGCCTAATCCCGAGGGTACATATGACAGATGTAACCCGAGATCATGTATGCCTAGTGTACGCCCTGATGAAAGGGCTGGAGATCAATGTGGGGGCAGTGATTATCTCCGCCATAAAGAGAGCCCGATTGCATCAGGGGCACAGATACGGATTTGGTGGACTACTCACCACATTCCTGAGGGGCCTAGATGTTGAGGAAGAGGCCTTTGACTACATCCCGTAGATGGAACGGCGGGCCTTAGATGTCACTAAAACTAAGGCACCCGACACCACCCACGGTCCTGTTCTTACACTTGCCGAGTGACATGCTCGGGATGATCAGTACATGGCTCACATGTACGGGATGCAGATGCTCCAGCTGAGGATAGTCGGGAGGCCTGCAACAGAGGAGGAGCTATGGCAGCTCGAGCTAGACTACCCTTTTGGCAAAAATGCCAGGGCTCTATGCCGAGTGGGGCCAGCTTTTGTAGAGCCCACAGATGATGATGTCCCCACAGACGAGAAGACACGTCAGGAGGACTCCGATGATGATGATGGGGGTGATTCAGACATGGGAGATGAAGCAGCAGCACCTTATGAAGAAGTGGAGTATTTTCATTGATCAGGGAGTTCCACCACCCAATTTTTGTGCTATTTTAATTTTTGTGAACACTGGGGACAGTGTTCAAGATAAGTGTGGGGTGGGAGTAGTTAGGTGCTGGTTGTGCTGTATGTATGTTCTAATCTGTTGTTGTGCCTGTGAACAAAATTTTCTGACCCTGTGATTTGTGATTGTTAAGTTGTTGTCCTGTATTGTAATTATATGTGAAACTGTTGTGTGTTGCTGAATGTTGCTAAGCTGATATTGTACATATTTTTGTTTATCGAAATGATCGATATTTGTAAAAAAAAATTCAATTATTGGGTTTCTCGGCGTTTGTTTTCGGTTCTTTTACCGAGAATGGTCCTATTGAACCGAAGTCTTAGTTAGTGACCGTTCCCTATAATGGATGGATGACGACCATCTTAAGGGAAATGTAGTCGTTAGGAGTAGATTCTTTTTCATTTATATTTTTTTAGTTGTTTTTCTTTTGTGGGTTGCATCCCAAAACCTGTAGTTACTTGATGGTTGCGAAATTCTGGTTGCGTGTCGTACATGATATTTGAAATGCAAAGGTGATTCATATGAAAGCATGCAACTTTGTAAATATGTTGAGATACCTAGGCCATAGAGTCGATTAAGTGTGATTAAGGCTTAATGTTTGAATTCGTGTAATTAGCTGATTGAAGAGTCTGTGAATACGTCTTGAATTGAGCATGTGCAATAAGTGTGAAGTGAGGTTTTGTTATTCCATGCTATTGTGAAGCGTCTAGAACTTGCCTGGTGTGTGTACAAAACGAAATGAAGGAGGTGTATTGTAGGAAAGGATGTAGGCATTTCTTTGTCTTTAATCGAAAGTTTTTATTTTTTCATTATCGTACCCACCTTGATTGGATACCCTAGTCAGCCCGTTGAGCCTTTAGCCTATTATTTTTTTCTTTTGGCAAAAAGGGTAAGCCGAGCTTAATCCCTTCTTTTCATTAGCTGTAAAGTCGATCCAAAACTCTTAAGCGCTTAAGAAGAGAATAATTTTTCCCAAACTGTCAAAGAGCGAGAATGGTGAAAACAAAAGAAAAGCAGAGTGATAAAGGGAAAGAAAAGGTTGAAGGTGCACTTGTTATAAATAAACTATAATGAAGGTGTACGAATAATCTTTGTTGTTGTGTCAAGTGTGCTTAATAAGATGGGCCAAACTCAAGAGAAGCTTCAAGAATGGGAGGATGAGGAAAGAAACACTGCCCATGAGTTTGATGGGATGTATGGAAAAGGCGCTTAAGGATGCTAGTGGCTATTATTGGCTAGCCCAATATTTACTAGTTCCATAGCTTACATTACAACCCGTTAAAGTCCTATGTGATCTTACATCACACTTCTTTATATTAGTGGAGTAATACACTAAAGGCAAGCTTATGGGTCGTGACATGATGCATGTGAATTCTTTTGGGAAAGAGAGCGAAATTGAGTTTATATGCCCCTGCTTGAAATTTTGTGAGTTCATATAATCAAAAAGAGGAAAATTCTCTTGTGTTGTGAGGGCACATGCTTGATGAAAGATTAATTTTCGTGTCGGATGTCTTGATCAGCTGATTTGCATGAGTTTGCCAATATCGAGAGTCGATTCCTACGTCTAGGAGGTCTTGATGTATTGAAGGTCATTGCATTGATTGGACCATGCGTGTTTTCTTGATGATTTGTTGTATTGAATAATCGGTATGACCGTAGCCTAAATTGTCGAACCAAAGTAGCGAGGTTTAGGTGTAAATTGCATGAGGTGTAAGATTGTTGTTCGAGGACGAACAAGGATTTAAGTGTGGGATAAGTGATCTTGGGCAAATTTATATGCCCAAGTGATACTCAAAGGTGTCATTTTAGCCTTGTTTATCTATCAATGTTTACACATTCTCATGTGATTGCTAATAAAATGTGAATTTATACTAACCAACATGATTAACATTGTTTTGCAGGTAAAATGTAATTTTGGCAAGCTAAAATGCATGTTGGAATAGATCGGGGTTGGACTCGGATGTGAGCAAAGGACAAGGCATTGGAAGGCACAAAATAAAGAGGTTCCAGGATGGAGCCGTGTCACGCTGCCATCGCGGAGGCCTTCTGCCTGGATAGGGAATTTTCGGCCAAATTCCAGTAAGGGTTCGCATTGGGTCCGTGGCACGGTGGCCTAGCTCCGCGTTGCACGCCGTGCCACGTTGGGCCTGATTACCTGGACCCCCAACTTCCAGTGAGGGTCCGCGTCGGTGGCGTGTCATGGAGGCAGTGCTCCGCGATGCACTCCATGGCACGTTGCTTATTATTCCGGGAAAAATTCCCACTAGTATAAATAGAACACTTAGGTTCATTTTTCAATATTCTGACTTGGTGGAGCAAGAACGTGGGTTACAGGCAGTTGAGGGGACAAAATTATCAGGGTTTTTCTCTCTTTCCTTCTCCTTGAATTCAATTGCTTGTATGTTTAACACTCATCTAACGATGTTTAATCCACAAATGAGTGGCCAATTCCTCTTCTTGCTGAGGTTAAGAACAGTCGTATTGAAATGTGATTGTTCAGTAAATTGGTTTTTCATCTTTTCTTCCATGGTTGTTCTATCGATTCTTGTTCTTACTGCATTAATGTGTGGCCTACGTTAATGTACATCTAAAAAGTCCGGTTTCACTCGAGAGAGCAAGAAATTGGAAAGTTGTGAATTTATAGGATATGATCTTTTCTTAGTTTGGGAAAATTGAGAATTGATTTACCTTCAAGATAGAAATATACCTGAAAGTCGTATTAGTCAATTTAGGAACCGGGTTTGTATGGCTAGAACATGAATTTCGTTTAATCATAGAAATGTAGGTGGACGGTTCATGATTCTTAAGTTGGGTTAAATACGAGAGTTTTAATCCATTGGCAGTAGTTCTTGACTAGCAACCGAAGGAAAGGTTAACCAATTTATATCGATAATTAATTCCATTACATGTTCATTTAACCTCAGCATGCTCACATTCATAGTTCAGACTCACATTAGATAATCGTTTTAGACTTAGCATAAAAATTAGAACCCAAAAATATCAAACTCTTGGTTACAGTGTTGTCTTCATTGTTAAAATTAAAATATAGTAACACTTGAGTAGTTCGTTACCTTATCCCAGTCCCTGTGGGATCGATACTTGGCTTACTTAAGCCACTTTACTACTTGTTCGACCACGTGCACTTGCGTGTATTTATATATCCATATAACAAACAGAACGAACAGTGCCCATTTCGATTGTCGTCCTTGTCACCATTTACGTTCCCATACCTCCTACCATTCACTCAGTGGAGATCCATGATTCTACAATTGCGAATAGAAGGAATTAGAAGTATAAGCTCTTATCATGTGCATAAGCTCTTTTTCCCAAATATCACATAAAACCAAAAAAGAAAACACATAATTTATTCTCAAAACATTGCTAAGAATAGGCTAAATATGATAAATAAGTGCGTGAATATGCCCTACATCAATGCTCTCTCGCACAAACCCCTTTTGAAGTAACTCTTCCACTCAGGATTACTTCTATAAGCAGTTCTATTTGGAATCTGTGCTCCAAGTATAAAGTCAATTTGGTGCTCAGTGACATGCTAAGGTAGTAGACCTTTAGGAATATCCTCAGAAAAGATATCAGCAAAATCCTGCAAAAGAGAAGTAACACTACATGGAAAAAAAGAAGTTAGTATCTCAAAATTAATTAAGACTTCTTTGTAAGTAAGTAGTATTATGGGCAATCCCTATTTTTCTTACATTCAACCACTCCTTGGCTTTTATATAGAAACTCTTTTTTTCTTTTCCTTAGCCTCTTTCCTCTCATCAAAATTTTTATTTTTTCCACCCGAACCCTTTTTTACTTCTTTGCTTATGTTCTTGCCCTCCGTTTCTCTTTCTTGACCATCTCTCTTTTTTTTTCCTTATTCTTGGCCCAGAACTCATTTTTTCCCTCAAGCTCACTTTTATTTCCTCCCCATGTTTTCCTATTGATTCCTTCAATCTCTTTTGATCTTCAAGCCCTTGAGAAGGAGTTAAAGGTGCAAGAGTATTCTTCTTGCCATTAAGCTCAAGAGAATATCTATTATTTCTTCCATTATAAAAAATATGCCTATCAAACTGTCACGGATGACCAAGCAACATATGAAAAACTTTCATAGGAATCACATCACAAAGTGTTTCATCCTCACACCTACTAACATTGAATTAAGTCATTCATTGTTTGGTGACTTTTTGTTCACCAGTATCATTCACCCATTAGATTCTAAATGACTTAGGGTGTTTCATGCATGCAAGCCCTAACATATTTACCAAGTGTGAACTCACCACAGTAGCACAACTACCACTGTCAATAATCATAGAACAAGTTTCCCTTTTATCCCACACCTAGTATGGAATATATTCTACCTTTGTTCATGACTATCGATTCCCAAATTGATAGACATAAGCCTCCTAACTACCACAGTCAAACCATGAGTAAAAGGACGTTCTACACCGTCTTCACTCTCACTTTTATCTTCTTCATCTTTCTCCGTTTTTTCACTCTCGTATTCTACTTCAAGAATATTCCTAGCTACCCCAACAAAACCATCATTTGGAAATTCTACATCATCTTCATTCATACCTCCCTCTTCTTTCTCATCCTCACTTTTTTCACTCTCATATTTTCCATATTCTCTCAATATAATATTTCTTCTAGTTGGACATTCATGAATCATATGCCCTATCCCAGACATTTATGAAATTAGATGGAGCTGGAGGATTTAGATGACTTAGAAAAAAAAGATTTACCTCCCATTTTCTCATCTACTTTACCTTTGCCCTTGTCTTCTTGAGGTCTTCAAGATACTTCATATTTTGACCATGGCTTCTTGGAAATGGTGTTTGGCCAATTACTCCATGAGCTAGCCTACCACCTTCTTTTATTTTTCTTTTCTACTTTTACAGCCAAATCTACTAACTCATGTAAAGTTATATATGGTTGTATCTCTACTACATCAGTTATTTTTCTATTAATACCATTAAGAAATCTAGCCATAGCAACCTCTTCTTCTTCCATGCAATTACCTTGGATTATAGCCATATCCATAACTTAAGTATTCATCAATAGTCATGGTTTCTTCCTCCATTGATTTAAGATGCTGGTGTAGGTCTCTTTGAATACGGAACGACACAAACCTTTTCTTCATGACTCTCTTCATCTCAGCCAAAGTAGCAATGGGTAGTTCTCCATCTTGTTGTCTAAACCTTGTAAGCTTTTTTCACTAAATAAATGCATAGTCAGAAAATCCAACAACATCAAGCTTAACATTCTTACCTTCCAAATAGTTCTGAGCCTCAACTCTCCTGTCACACACCACCTTGGTAGGTATGACGAGCACCTGGTGCCTGCTAGACTTTGGGCTGCTAAACGGTCCAGCCTGAGTACATCTGGTGCTTTGGCTGACTCTGGCTCTATTTCAAGAAACGAACCGACTATATAGCAGCTGTAAATACAGCCTCCGGCCGACTGGGCCTATAGCCACCTGTATAAAACTTCAGCTAACCAGAAACATACTCACAAAAGAGAAACCTATGCGGGCCGACAAGGACACCATGCTGTCTAGTTATCTGTGACTTAACAATAGAATACTGAATAACTACGTGACCAGAAAGGTCACCACTACTATCCGACTATGGCCCCACATGACCAACATAATCAACCAAACACATATATACATGCACGGCCCCACACGACCGGCTCCACTACCACAGGGAAACATCAGACTACAAGCCTCTAGGAAGTAATAATAGAATGATCGGGACAGGGCCCCGACCTACCCAAACTGCAATCAAAAATGAAATAGGAGCAACCTCCGACTGTCTAGCTCTGGAGGATAGGAGCTGATAGCTCTGCTGACAGGATCACGAGGGATCGACTCCTCGTCTATGTGTACCTGCAGGCAAGCAATGCAGCGCCCACATGGGCGTCAGTACCACGGGTACTGAGCATGTAAAGCAAACTGAAATATACAATTGAAATGGGTAACAACAATAACATGAAATATACGCAGGAAGTAGCTGAATCTATCTGGCTGGGGATAACTGGGGAGAGTTTACCTATTCCGTAACTAAACTGGGTGTACCTGACGATGTGTAGTCCTACTGTCTATCAGTATTTAATAGCACATATAGATGTACATATAAATACACACAATACCTGACCGACCCCCATAAGCCGGAAGATGCCAATCAACAGAACAATCTATTTACCCCTACCCGGGTCTAAACCAACCAAAAATAAGTCACTCCACTCATCTGATAACTGTGAGCTCCTCCTACCTGCCCCCTTGGGTACGTAGGTCAGGCCTTGGCCTCTGACAATGAGTTGTGTCTGAGTCCGAAGACTCCTGCCTCTGGCCGCAAGTGCGCAACGGGGTAATCTGCTGTTGTATCTATGAATGAAACTACCCCTGGGTGTAAACACGCAACAGGGTAATTTTATAAAAAATTGTATCTGAAACTGCCCCCAGCCACAAGCGCACACAGAGTAATCTGCCCCTGTAAACAGGGTAATCTGGCTCTGCGCAGAGCGAACTGAACTGCCCCTGCAAGTAGGGTTATCTGGACCGTATTATTATGGTGGTCGGCCATCATCGTCCTCTAAGCGGACGACATCTCCCAGCTGGTGGCGGTATCTGAATCTGGTATCGACACAGCTATAACCCAGGGGCAGCGGGGATGCTGAAGGATGCCCACATGCCATAACAAGTCTCAACATGAAAAACACATACACAGCAAGCATGCTCAAATGAAAAATACTAATCATATTCTCTTCTTTTATTTCAAGGCCAGTCCGTATTAAACAACTGATGCTATATTCTATTTTGCACTATTTCTGATTACTAGGCTAACTGCTACCTGGCCTTTATCTGTTTATCTGATTATTGTTATCCGTAATCTGAAGTTATATCAATTTCTAGAGCCATATCTGTTTCTGGAGCTATATCTGTATCTGGAGCTATATCTATATCTGATTACTGATCTGATTATATCTGGATAAAACTCAATGATGTAGAACATGCCATCTATGGCTGGATATAGCTCAATAATATAAAGTGTGCCATCTATTACCGGATACAGTCTCAAAAAGTGTAAAACATACTACCTATAGTCTTGCTAATTCATCATACTGCTTTTACAACTTCCATTCTGGGTATTACATAAGAACATGGTGAGCTACTAGCTGATACCACATTACTATCTAAAATCATCTCACTATCCGTTATTCTGATTATCGCATGATACGTAATGATATACTAGCATGCTTGCTGGAAATTGTACTAAAATCGTTCCTGTACGCTTGGTATCTGTTAATAGCCTTTATTCTATTTATTTTCTAGACTATACTCCCTGGCTTGCCGAAAGAATAGCTTTACATACCTGGTTTCTGAGTACCCGACTGCCCGATGTGATTTTCATCAGTACTTCTACTATTTCTCCCAACTACATTCATATACAAGTCAATTAGAACCAAATACACCAATATTCTGAAAGAAAATGTCACTTTTGATATATATATAGCTCAAGCTTTGGCTTATCGAAAAACGGTCACAAACTCCCTATTTCTCGAAAGTCCAGAAGGGAGAAATATTCACTTTAAGGCTAGGAGTATTTTGACACTAATTTGGAGCAATTCCACTTACCTTAGTTCGGTAGCACGACGATTCGTCGGCTGAATTTCGCGAAACTAAATTCGTAGGAATGCTCCTCACTGCATAATACCTTGGTATCTAGTGTTAATTTGAGTTTGGACCGCGTTTGACGGCGTAATTGGAAGGAAATTGCAATGGAATCTTCGTCCTCTTTGTTTTTCCCTCGACTTCTCTTGAAATTATATGAAATATAACATTTAAACCGAAGTGGAGGGCTTATATAGTTGGGCCTGGACAGGGCCAACGTGTCACGGAGCCAACGTGGAGGCTCCACCTTCATGACACGTTGCCATCGCGGAGGGGCTCTGCCCCGGCTCCTTCCGTGATGGTTCGACAGGTTTCTCGTCCGGTGTTTTCCCGGGCCTTTTTCTAGCATGTATGGCTTTCAAATACTCTTAACCAACACGCGAATAGGCCATCTATGTGTTGGGGATTTTACGGGGTATAACATTCTCCCCCCCTTAAGAACATTCATCCTCGAATGTAAACTTCTATCTAGAGGACTTCTCAACTTACTCAACTTGTTTCTAGAAAAATTTCGGCAGAGTTTCCCTTGTAATATGGACTATCGCCAAAACCTGAAATGCAGAAAAGTTCCATACAGGTACTCCACATAATACTATAGCATTTAAATAACTGATTAAAATAGACCTTCTCATTTATATGTACTATAAGGCACTGCATAAGATAATGATACTAACATACCTGTCGCCTGACTAGGCTTGAAATTAATGAGGGTATCTGGTCTTTATATCTTCCTCCACCTCCCAAGTCATCTCCTCTCGGTTCCTGTTACGCCACAATACTTTGACTGAAGCAACATCTTTCGTTCTCAGTCTACGGACCTGTCTGTCTAGTACAGCTACTGGAACCTCTTCATATGCTAACTCTTATGTGACCTGGACATCCTGAACCGGAACAACTGTGGAAGGGTCTCCTATGAACTTCCTCAACATAGATATATTGAATACTGGGTGAACAGACGCTAACTCTGGAGGCAAGTTCAACTCGTATGCTACTCGGCCTATTCTCCGCCGAATCTGATATGGCCCAATGAACCTCGGGCTAAGCTTGCCTTTCTTGCCAAATCTCATCACCCCTTTCATCGGAGACACTTTCAAATATACCCAGTCATCCACTGTAAATTCTAGATTTTTGCACCTCATATCTGCATAAGACTTCTGGCGGCTCTGAGCAGTCATTAGGCGTTCTCTGATAAGCTTCACCGCCTCTTCTGACTGACGAATAATTTCTGGCCCAATCAGCGCTGTCTCCCCCACTTCAAACTAGCCGACGGGTGATCTACATTTTCGCCCGTATAATGCTTCAAAGGCTGCCATTTGGATAGCTGAATGATAACTATTATTATAGGCAAATTCAATCAACGGCAGATGCTCATCCCAGCTACCCCCAAAATCTAGTACACACGCTCGTAGCATATCTTCGAGCGTTTGGATAATTCATTCTGCTTGTACGTCTGTCTGAGGATGAAAGGTTGTACTTAAGTTAATATGTGTCCCCAGGCCTCTCTGGAACGACTGCCAGAATCTCGCTGTAAATTGTGCTCCTCTATCTGAGATAATAGACACCGGAACACCGTGCAATCTGACTATCTCTCTGATATACAGTTTAGCATAATCCTCAGTAGAGAATGCAGTTCATACTGGTAGGAAATGGGCTGATTTTGTTAATCTGTCAATGATTACCCAAATAGAATCGTTTGTGCGTCTGGTACGGGATAACCCTGTTACAAAATCCATATTTATCGCTTCCCATTTCCACAAAGGCACAACTATATCCTGCGTCAGACTGCCCGATTTCTGGTGTTCTGCTTTCACCTGCTGGCAGTTAGGACATCTAGATACAAATTCAGCTATTTCAGCTTTCATACCTAGCCACCAGTAGATGTCTCTGATGTCGTGGTACATTTTCATTGCTCCTGGATGGAGGGAATAGCGAGTGTAATGTACCTCATGCATGATCTGCTGGCGAAGCCCTGAAACATTCGGGACACATAGGCAGCCCTTACAACGTAGCACTTCATCCTTAGTCACTTGGAAATCTGGCTCCTTACCTTTCTGAACTCTATCTCTGAGCTGGACTAAGTCAGGGTCCTCGTACTGCCGTTCTTTTACCTTTGTAACTAACGATGACACAGTAGAGTTCTGAATCACCGCTCTGTTATTTTCTGTTTCTACTACTCAAACGGCTAAACCATCTAGCAAATGAATTTCCTTGGCTAACTCCCACTTCTTGGGTTGCAAATACGCCAAACTGCCCATTGACTTACGACTGAGGGCATCTACTACTACATTAGCTCTCCCTGGGTGGTAGAGAATATTTACGTCATAATCTTTCAGTAATTCTAACCTACGACGCTACCGCAGATTTAACTCCCTCTGTGTGAAAATGTACTGCAAGCTTTTATGATCTGTAAAAATGTCTACATGAACGCCATACAGGTAATGCCTCCAGATTTTTAGAGCGTGGATCACTGCGGCCAGTTCCAGTTCATGGGTCAGATAGTTCTTTTCGTGCTTCCTCAGCTGTCTGGAAGCATAAGCAATTACCTTTCCATGTTGCATCAGCACACAACCCAATCCAATACCTGAAGTGTCGCAATACACCGCATACCCATCTGTTCCCTCTGGCAATGCTAGTATTGGGGCGAAGGTCAATCTGTCTTTCAATTCTTGAAAACTCTGCTCACATGCCTCCGTCCACTCAAATTTCGCTACTTTCTGTGTTAGCTTTGTCAGAGGTGCTGCTATAGTGGAGAATCCTTCAACAAATCTTCGGTAATACCCTGATAAACCCAGGAAACTGCGAACCTCGGTCAGAGTGGTAGGTCTGGGCCATGTCTTGACCGCCTGTATTTTCTGTGTGTCCACCTGTATACCAGCATCCGACACGATATGCCCCAAGAAGGCTACTGAGTTCAGCCAGAATTCACACTTGGAAAACTTAGCGTATAGCTGACGGTCTCTAAGGATCTGGAGTACTGTTCATAAATGGTTCTGGTGATCTATCTCTGAACAAGAATATACCAGAATATCATCGGTGAATACTATCACGAACAGATCCAAATACGGTCTGAATATGTTGTTCATTAGGTCCATAAACACTGCGGGAGCATTCGTCAGCCCAAAAGACATGACTAGAAATTAAAAGTGACCATATCTGGTCCTGAAAGCAGTCTTTGGAATGTCCCTCTCACGAACTCGGACCTGGTGGTATCCGAACCTCAGATCTATCTTGGAGAAACATCTGGCCCCCTGCAACTGGTCAAACAAATCATCTATTCTAGGGAGCGGGTATTTGTTTTTAGCCGTTACCTTATTCAGCTGCCGATAGTCTATACACATACGGAGTGAGCCATCCTTCTTTCTTACAAATAGAACTGAACCCCACGGGGAAGTACTAGGCTTGATAAAGCCTTTGTCGAGCAAATCTTTTAACTGCTCTTTCAACTCTCTAAGCTCAGCTGGTGCCATGCGATACAGGGGAATGGATATAGGTTGAGTCCCTGGCAACAAGTCAATTGCAAAATCTATCTCCCTTTCGGGAGGGATACCAAGCAACTCATCTGGAAATACGTCAGGGAATTCATTGACCACTGGAACGGACTGAAGAGTCGGAGGTTCCACCCGAACGTCCTGCACTCTAATTAGGTGATAAAAACATCCCTTTGCTATTAATTTTCTCGCCTGAAGGTAGGAAATAAACCTACCTTTTGGCATAGCTATGCTCCCTTTCCACTCTCGCACTGCTTCCCTCGGAAAGTGAAATCAGAACGTCTTGGTCCAGCATTCTAAGTTGGCATAGCATGGCACTAACCAGTCCATACCCAAAATGGCATCGAAGTCGGCCATCTCAAGTTCTATTAAGTCTACTGTGATCTGGCGATCAACAACCTCTACCGTACACCCTCGGTAATCTCTTTTAGTTGTAATCGAGTCGCCGATTGGTGTAAGCACTGAAAAGGGCTGCTGAAGCAATTCTGTTTCGATACCCAACTTGCGGGCCACAAATGGTGTAATATATGACAAGGTAGACCCTGGATCAATCAATACATAAATAGGGTATGAGCAGATAATCAATATACCTGTGACCACGTCGGGAGATGCCTCTGAATCTTGCCTCCCTAGTAGTGCATAGGTACGGCTGGGGCCTGCACCTGAGCCAGAGGCTCCTAATCTACCTCGGCCCCTATTTACTAAACCTGAGGGTCTGTGCCCTACTGAGGCTGCTGGAGCTCGTGGCCCCGCTGATGTTCTATCCAGACTATCCCGGCTACCCTGTCCTCTGGCCGGACAATCTCTCAATAAATGCCCTTCATGTCCGCAGTAATAGCACCCTGAGAAGCCTTGCCTGCAGGCTCCAGAATGGGGTCGGTGGCACATAGTACAAGGGGTAGGTGCAAATCTACTCTATTCTGCCCTCCACTTCTGAGGTGATGCTACTGTACGTAAACTGCTACCGGACTCTGACTGACTCCAGCGAACAAATCTGCCTCTCTGCTGTTGTACCAGAGGTAAAGATCTGAGTGGCCTATCTGAAAACCGTGGTCTCGGCCCCCTAGGTATTTCCTCCTGAATCTCAGCGGGTCTGTTTCTACAGCGCTGCTCTGAAGTTGCCTGTTTGTCGCCTCGCTGCCGCTGTATCAGGCCCTCAATTATCTGTGCGAAGGCCTATACCCTGGCTATATCCATGTCCTCTCTCAAGGTAGCCGTCATACACGTCTCTACGTAATCTAAATTCAGGCCCATAATAAAGCAATGGACTCTGGACGACATAGTGTCCACAAATGATTGAGCATAGCGGGCTAAGGAGTCGAACTATAAAGCATACTCATGGACGCTCCTGGCCCCCTACTCTAAGTGTAAGAACCGGTCCATCCGGGCCTATCTGACCTCCCGGGGTAAGTAGTGGTCCAGGAAGGCCTCTGAGAAGCTGGACCAAGTAGGAGGGGCTACATCTCTTCCCCGAGATCTCTCCCAACTTTCGTACCATAATACAGCTATGTCCCGCAACCGAAACACTGCCAGCTCAACTGATTCTGTAGGGGTCACATGCATAACCCGGAAAATTCTTTGCATCTGATCTAGGAAATCCTAGGGGTCCTCTACTTGATCTGACCTAGTAAACTGAGGGGGTCCCAATGCCAAGAATTCTCTAACCCTGGAACTACCTGGCCCACCTAGAGATTCTACTGCTGCAGGTGGTACTGGTTGACGCTAAGTAGCCAGCATCTGCTTTAACATAACCACCGCACTAAAGTGGGTGCAGGAACTGTGGGAGGCGGTGCTGCCTCAAATGGTGTCTGGCGAGGCGGAGATTGCTGGGAGGGTCGAGATGACACCTCTGTATCGCCCTCAGACCGGGCTGAATCTGGCTGCAAGTGAGGCATCCTGCTGGTGCCTTTGCCTGCCGCTGTATCTAATCTCCTGCCTGTAGCAGGGGTGCCACTGATCTGCCATAGTATCTATAGAAAAAGAGGGTGGTAAGTTTCAAAAGAACCAACCCTATACTGTACTGTGCTATGGCACGATTGAGTATGAAAGAAGGGTAACCATCCTATTATGCCTCACAGCCTCCAGCCTATAGTATGTGGTGCACAACACATCTATAGACAAGACTATACTTAGCACGGCTTGCAGACTCCCTAGGACACGAACTGCCCTAATACCAAGTTTGTCACACCCCACCTTGGGGGGTATGATGGACACCTGGTGCCTGCTAGACTCTGGGCTGCTAAACGGTCCAGCCTGAGCACATCTGGTGCTTTGGCTGACTCTAGCTCTATTTCAAGAAATGAACCGGCTATATAGCAGCTGTAAATACAGCCTACGGCCGACTGGGCCTATAGCCACCTGTATAAAACTTCAGCTAACCAGAAACATACTTACAAAAGGGAAACCTATGCGGGCCGACAAGGCCACCATGCTGTCTAGTTATCTGTGATTTAACAATAGAATACTAAATAACTACATGGCCGAAAAGGTCACCGATATTATCCGACTATGGCCCCACACGGCCAACATAATCAACCAAACACATATATACATACACGGCCCCACACGACTGGCTCCACTACCACAGGGAAACATCAGACTGCAAGCCTATAGGAAGTTATAATAGAATGATCGGGACAGGGCCCCGACCTACCAAAACTGTAATCAAAAAGGAAATAGGAGCAACCTCCGACTGTCTAGCTCCGGAGGATAGGAGATGACACCTCTACTGACTGGATCACGAGGGATTGACTCCTCGTCTATGTGTAACTACAGGAAAGCAATGCAGCACCCACACGGGCGTTAGTACCACGGGTACTAAGCATGTAAAGCAAACTGAAATATACAACTGAAATGGGTAACAATAACAACATGAAATATACACAGGAAGTAGCTGAATCTATCTGGCTGAGGATAACTGGGGAGAGTATACCTATTCCGTAACTAAACTGGGCGTACCTGACGATGTGTAGTCCTACTGTCTATCAGTATCTAACAACACATATAGATATACATATAAATACACATAATACCTGATCGACCCCCATAAGCCGGAAGGTGCCAATCAACAGAACAATCTACTTACCCCTACCCGGGTCTAAACCAACCAAAAATAAGTCAGTCCACTCATCTGATAACTGTGAGATCCTCCTACCAGCCCCCTTGGGTACGTAGCTCAGGCCTTGGCCTCTGACAATGAGTTGTGTCTGAGTCCGAAGACTCCTGCCTCTGGCCGCAAGTGCGCAATGGGGTAATGTGCTGCTGTATCTGTTACTGAAACTGCCCCTGGGTGTAAACACGCAACGGGGTAATTTTATAAAAATCTGTATCTGAAACTTCCCCTGGCCACAAGCGAACACAGAGAAATCTGCCCCTGTAAACAGGGTAATCTGGCTCTGCACAGAGCGAACTGAACTGCCCCTGCAAGCAGGGTAATCTGGACCGTATTATTATGGTGGTCGGCCATCATCGTCCTCTAGGCGGACGACATCTCCCAGCTGGTGGCAGTATCTGAATCTGGTATCGACACAGCTATAACCCAAGGGCGGCGGGGATGCTGAAGGGTGCCCACATGCCATAACAAGTCTCAACATGCAAAACACATACACAGCAAGCATGCTCAAATAAAAAATACTAATCATATTATCTCCTTTTATTTCAAGGCCAGTCCGTATTAAACAACTGATGTTATATTCTATTTTGCACTATTTCTGATTGCTAGGCTAACTGCTACCTGGCCTTTATCTGTTTATCTGATTATTGTTATCCGTAATCTGAAGCTATATCAATTTCTGGAGCCATATCTATTTCTGGAGCTTTATTTGTATCTGGAGCTATATTTGTATCTGGAGCTATATCTATATCTGATTACTGATCTGATTATATCTGGATATAACTCAATGACGTAGAACATGCCATCTATGGATGGATATAGCTCAATAATATAAAATGTGCCATCTATTACCGGATACAGTCTCAAAAAGTGTAAAACATACTACCTATAATCTTGCTAATTCATCCTACTGCTTTTAGAACTTCCATTCTAGGTATTATATAAGAACATGCTGAGCTACTAGCTGATACCACATTACTATCTAAAATCATCTGACTATCCGTTATTCTGATTATCGCATGATACATAACGATATACTAGCATGCTTGCTTGAAATTGTACTAAAATCGTTCCTGTACGCTGGGTATCTGTTAATAGCCTTTATTCTATTTATTTTCTAGGCTGTACTCCCTGGCTTGCCGAAAGAATAGCTTTACATACCTAGTTTCTGAGTACCCGACTGCCCGATGTGATTTTCGTCGGTACTTCTGCTATTTCTCCCAACTACATTCATATACAAGTCAATTAGAACCAAATACACCAATATTCTGAAAGAAAACGTCACTTTCGATATATATATAGCCCAAGCTTTGGCTTATCGAAAAACAGTCAGAAACTCGCTATTTCTCGAAAGTCCTGAAGGGAGAAATATTCACTTTAAGGCTAGGAGTATTTTGACACTAATTTGGAGCAATTCCACTTACCTTAGTTCGGTAGCACGAGGATTCGTCGGCCGAATTTCGTGAAACTAAATCCGTAGAAATGCTCCTCACTGCTTAATACCTCGGTATCTGGTGTTAATTTAGTTTGGACCGCGTTTGACGGCGTAATTGGAAGGAAATTGCAATGGAATCTTCGTCCTCTCTGTTTTTCCCTCGACTTCTCTGGAAATTATATGAAATATAACATTTAAACCGAAGTGGAGGGCTTATATAGTTAGGCCTGGATAGGGCCAACGTGTCACAGAGCCAACGCGGAGGCTCCACCTCCGTGACACATTTCCATCGCGGAGGGGCTCTGCCCCGGCTCCTTCCGCGATGGTTCGACAGGTTTCTCGTCCGATCTTTTCCCGGGCCTTTTTCTAGAATGTATGGCTTTCAAATACTCTTAACCAACACGCGAATAGGCCATCTATGTGTTGGGTATTTTACGGGGTATAACATCTCCACTCTCTATCAAGGTACTAATTTGGATCTCTTGTGCCCATAAAAGATGACATCTTCATCTTTATGCTATTTATGTTGTCATCTTCCAATCTAGCTCCTTGCCTCTCCTATCTCTCCCTATGGTATTTACATCAAAATCATCAACCAAATCATATATAGGATTTTATTATTTCACAATAGGGGCATGGGGTACATTTCTCCTACTTTGAGGTCTAGAATTACTCTGCAGGTAGTACAATAGGTTGATTTCCTCTCCTAAGTTTAGATATTGTCTCAATTTGTTCATCAATGACATCATTTATCTCTTGGAATTGCAAGTTCCATCTTTCAAATTGTTGGTGCATAGCTTGTAAAGGAAAGTCATTTCTTGCTCAGATCTTTGCTTCTTGACCAGCCCTCCATTTACCATCACTATCACTATATTAGACATCTTAAAGAAAATGGTGTATCACTCAAACATAGGCTTTTTTCCTCAATTGTTCTTACCAGTTCTTGCGTTTTTCCTCTAAAATGATATTTGGAAAGAGATTTTGTGGATTTATAATTAACCCCCCAAATGTCAAGTCCTTAGTAGTAAAATAATGTAACGACCCGTATGTAGTTACGAGAGAACGAACTTAGAACACTCGAAAAAGGATAGAGATGAATAGAAAATGTTGTGAAATGAACAAAGTGTTAAACTGATGATTTATGAGGAGCTATTAGTTCAGGGGACCGCTCATGAGACACCATGGTGATTGTCAGAGTTCATTATAATGAACTGGAGGAATAATTGTCGTATTGGTGTAGCAGCTCTCTGGCCGCAATAGCGAATCCGTTGTAGTGGGAAGGTGAACGCTGCAGCAGATGATAGGAATCAGAAAGTGGGTTTAAAGTGGGAGTTTAGGGGTTACACCCCATTTTTCTAAGTTACAAAAATTGTGAACCAGAGGGGATCCTCCCATGAACGGAGTGATTTCCCTTTCCAAGGTAAGAGTTTGCTTTGTATTCTTGTTATTTCGATTCCTCTAGCCATGTAGGATCAAGGGGGGACATTTAATGGTGATTTTCTAGCAAGTAAGCCCTTATTGATAGAAGTAGGGCTGAAAATCATAGGGATGTTATGGGTGTTGATTCTGAGTTCAATAGATGATAATGATCGCTTCCTGAATGTGGTGTTACCATAGAATCTAGTTCCTATAGGAATTAAAACCTAGAACGAGGTGGAATGGAGCCTTTAGCCCTAAATTTCCTAAAAAGGGTTGAGGGAGTTAATGAATAAGAATTAAACCATGGAAAATGGGGTGGTTAGAATTATGGGAAGATGGCAGAGTTATGTGAATCCCCGAAACAATCGTCTAGATAGTAGATTATTGATTTTCTTGTCTATAGACTTTGAGCGTTTAGAGGTGTTGAGGAAAGGCAAGGCTCCAGCTATGTAATTGTTGTTCGAAATACTTCATATTGAGGTAGGTTATGGTTGGATGAGTTAGAATCTACGTAATGGTCTGTATAATTGTGTACGACGATGTGTTGGTTGAGTTTGTGAATTCTATTAGTGGTGATTATTGCGCTATAAAAAATTAGCTGTTCGCATAACTTTTTATGTTGATATCACCAAACCGACATGAAATTTTGTTGAAAACTGTTAACTGTGTTCCTTGATATTACTAGCGATTAAATGATGATTCATTAAACTCTAGGAGTATTAGAGGTATATTATGACCTCTTCAATGTTATGATGATAAACCCTCAATGAATTGATAGCGTGAGAATGGATAGGGATAATGAGAATATCTTGAGACGAGAGGCTCATGTCCGAGGGGAGCATCCAAGAGAGCATGTATGTTTTGAGTGGCTCATGTCTGAGGAGACATCGGGACGAGCATATGAGTGGGAGCGGGTACCACGCCGGTACAGTACATGGATATCTAGAGTCCCCTGCAGGACATGGATGGAAGGGTAGAAATAAGACCCTGTAGCACGTATGTGCATCAAGGCTGAGTGTTAAAGTTTTCATAGTGATATGACGGAGGCATGTGCCAGACATATCTCTATTTAGTTTAGTTGTTCTATTTTATGATGCACTATAACTGTGTTAGAATTTGGAATCAAAAGTGTTATTTGGCTGAACTGAAATTGAATTCATGTTTTGTGATCGTATTGTGCGAAAGTTTCAAACATGATGTAAATCTAGATAAATGAGAACAAGAACTTGAGCATGCCAATGTTGTTATGAACTAGAGTATATCGTATGTGTCTATGTAGTAATTCATGTGTAAAATGTAATGGCTTTTGGCTTGCTGAATGAATTGGATGATGTGTGTTGCGGAAAACAGTTGGTTAAATAATTCAAGTGTAGCTAAGTCGAGCTACTGCCAGGGCAGTACCGCTGCAGCGAGATATGCTACGCTGCACGAGACTGCAGCAGTGGTCAAGTGATCCCTGCGGTGAAGAGCCTAATTTAGTGAGTAGGTCGTTGTATCCTAAAATAGAGTAGAATTTCCTAACATATGTAATGTATGTTTGAATGGTGTTCTGGACTGGTTTCATATTGTCTTTACATTTTTATATAAGTTTTATGTACGATCGGCCGATGATGCCTACCAGTTCTATGTTTTGTACTAACGCCACTCCTGCACTTCTTTTCTAAGTGCAAAAACTAACCTTGGAAGCTCATCATGACCTCACCTCTAAGGTAGACACATACTCTGAACAGTGAGCAACACGGAATGGGCTATTCTACTCCTCCTTCAAAGATGTCTCTCCTTTGGACAATGCTACATTTATTTCTTTTTAATTTAAATATTCTTGTACTTGTAGTTAGACGTTGAAGTTCAATGACTTTCGGATCTTGGGGAGTATTATTTGTTTTGGTTTCAAAGGTTATTATAGTTTTCGAATATTTCATTTCATTTTATTGTAAGTATTATTTCCTTTTGAATGATTAATGTCGGGATAGTTGTTAGGAATCATTGGTTCACCCATTGTGGAGTTAGTATGGTTGCCAATCACGATCACTTGGGATCGTGACAAAGTTGCTATCAGAGCTTTAGGTTCGTTGATCTCATCGTACTAAGACAGGTCTAGTAGAGTCTCGTGGATCGATGTAGAGACGTCTATAACTTATCTTCAACAGGCTACAGGACATTAGGAAAAATCCTTTCTTCTTCCCTTTCGTATGATTACTTGATTCCAATTAGTATCGTGTGAGCCAAACTGGTATCTAGAAACTTTTATTTCTTTCTCTCACAGATGGTGAGAACACGTGCGAATGTGAACAGAGAAGTAGCACCTAAGCCAGCCGCAGCAGCAACGACAGTAGAAGACTGCGACAAAGGAAGGGGCCGAGGATGCGGGCGAAGGAATACCTTAGTCAGAAGTGGGACTCACGGTCCTACTCCGGTATGGGAGAGGTCAGCATCTCTAGTACCTCCCACAGTGTAGGAAAGATGGTCTTGGAAGTAGAAATTCCCATGTAGGGAGAGGTTCCTATCTCTCCAGCATCCTTTGAGGTTCAGGCTCAGGTCCTTAACCTCCTGAGTGGCCTCGTGGGTAATGGGGCAGCAACAACAACCCCTGTAGGGCAGTAGTCAGGGATATAGCATGCGGTAGTAGTGTCACATTGATGACATGTTGGAGGCGGTCATGTACCTAAAACTAGTGGTTAGGCCTATGATGATAGAGGAGGAGCATGACTTGTTCTGGAGGTTCACCAAGTTGAAGCCTCCCACTTTTTATGGTACGAAGTCAAAGGACACCTATGCATTTATTATAGACTATCTTGAGAGGCTCCATAAGATGGGGCCAGTGGAGAAGTATAGTGTGGAGTTTTTCACCTTCCAGTTGATGGGTGATGCAAAGCTCTGGTGGAAGGCTTTTTTGGAATGCAGACAGTAGGTTCACCACCATTGACCTAGACACAATTCTACTCTACGTTTTTGGAGAAGTATGTACCTTGTACCTTGAGAGATAGGAGGCAGGATGAGTTCACCGCCATCAAGTAGGGAAGCTCTTCTATCGCATACTACGAGGCTCGATTCCATTCACTATCCGGGTATGCTTTACCCTTACTACCCACAGAGGAAGAGAAGATCAAGAGGCTTGTTAAAGGCCTTAATGTGGGTCTCTAGCTATCAGCTCTTCAAATGGTCTCCTCAGGTAAAACCTTTCAGAAGGTAGTAGAATATGTGAACAACATAGAAGGGGTGAAACAGGAAGGGTATGCAAAGAATGCCAAGAAGAAGCCTCAGAGGGTGGGTTCCTATAGTGGCTTTATTGCTAGGACTTTGGTACCGTAGGGCTTCTCTAGGTGTCCAATTCAGTCGGCTATGATGATGTCAACTGAATGGCCATTAGGGAACACTCCCCAACCAGCAGGTAAAATCAAGGGTACTCAACTTGTCCGCTCAATCTTTGGGGCTCATCCAATTTCTGCTTTTCGACTTTGAGGCCAGTGATAGGATAGGTATGCCACAAGTGTGGGAGTATGGACACATTCACCGATGGTGACCCATGTTTGGCTAGGGCAAACAGATCATTCCACACCCAGCTCCTCGAGCTTCGGCCTCTACCGGAAGAGAAGGTTGTGGGTTTAGCAGAGATAGTCCACAGTTGGGATGAGGTAGTCCGCCAACCATCAGAGGTGGTGCTCAACGGAGTAGAGGAGGTGCTTAGGTAGGTATGGGTAGCACCCAAGCATGTATAGTGGTGGCACAGCCCAATCGGGGTGGTTCGTAGACGGTAGCCAGTCTCACTTTTATTCTTTTCCTGGTAGGCCTGAGATAGAGGCTTTAGACGATGTTATTATAGGTATGATTTTTGTGTCTAACAAAATGGCTATTGCATTGTTTGATCTGAGTTATGCATTTTCCTAAGTGTCTGCTTATTTTGCATTAGGATTGGATCTTATTTATGATGTGCTTGATACTCCTATCCATGTTTCTAGTCCTGTCGAAGATTCTATAGTGGTGGATAGGGTGGTTTGGGATTGTATTGTTGATTTCATTGGGTTTGACACTCTGGTAGACTTAGTAATCTTAAACATGGTTGATTTTGATGTGATTTTGGGAATGAACTTATTATCTCCTTACCATGCCATTCTAGATTCCCATGCTAAGACGTCACTATATCGGGCTCAAGGTCGTCCAAGTTGGAGTGGAAAGGGAATTGTAGCCCTGCTTGTAAGAAACTCATTTCCTATACTCTTGCCCGTAAGTTGATAGAGCAGGACTATTCGGCGTATCTAGTGCATATTCGTGATACTAATTCTGAGGGTCCTTTCATAGAGTTGGTCCCGGTAGTTTGCAAGTTCTTAGAGGTGTTCCCTGTAGATCTGTCCAACTTTCCGCGGAACCGTGATATTGATTTTTGCATAGAATTAGAGCTAGGGACCTAACCCATTTCTATTTTGACGTACTGAATGGCACAAGCTGAGTTGAAAGAGTTGCTTAGTAAGGGGTTTATTAGGCCAAGTATCTCTCCGCGGGGTGCTCTAGTCTTGTTTGTGAAGAAGAAAGAAGGTAGCATGCGGATGTGCATTGATTACCATTAGTTGAGCAAGGTTACTATTCGAAACAAGTATTGTCTTCCTCAAATAGATGATTTTTTGACCAATTACAGGGAGAAGTTGTGTTTTTGAAGATTGACTTAAGGTCGGGTTATCACAAGCTGAAGATTCAGGCTGAGGATATTCCCAAAATAGCCTTTCGGACCAGGTATGGGCATTATGAGTTTTTGGTCATGTCGTTCGGACTTACTAATGCCCCAGCTGTGTTCATGTACTCGATGAATGGCATCTTAAACCCTACTTTGATTTCTTTGTGATTGTTTTTATTGATGATATCTTGATGTACTCTAAGACCAAGTAAGAGCGTAAGAATCATTTGAGAATCGTGTTGAGGTTGCTGAAGGAGAAGCAGTTGTATGCCAAATTCACTAAGTGTGAGCTTTGGTTTGACTCAGTGTCTTTTCTAGGGCATGTGGTCTCCAAGGAGGGAATCAAAGTTTACCAACAGAAGGTGGAGGCAGTCAGAAACTGGATAGGCCAACTAATGTGGTCGAGATTAAGTTTTGTGGGGCTGGCCAGCTACTACTTTTGGTTTTTCAAAGTGTTTCATCCATTGCCTCAGTACTAACTAGGTTGACTCAAACCAGTGGTCTGAGGTATGTGAAGCAACTTTCTAGAAGCTCATAACCCTACTAACCAGGACACCAACCCTGCATTATCGATTGAAGGTAAAGATTTTGTTGTTTATTGTGATGCCTCAAGGTCTGGGTTCGGTGATATATTAAGAAGGACAAGTCATTGCTTATTCCTCGAGATAGATGAGTGTTCATGAGAAGAATTATCCTATGAAAGACCTAGAACTTGCAGTGGTGGTGTTCGTTCTAAAAATATGGAGGCACTACCTATACGGGGATCGTGGCAAGGTATTCACAGATCATCACTGCCTGCAATATGTGTTTTCCCAAAAGAATCACAATTTGAGGAAGACGAGATGGATGGAAATGATCAAGGACTATGAAGTTACCATCGTGTACCACCCAGGGAAGGCTAATATGGTGGCAGATGCGTTGAGTCGGAAACCAGTGATTATAGGAAATTTATCTTGTCTGGAAGCTACTCGACTAGCGATGGCCAGAGATGTTTCGACACTGGCAAATAGTTTGATGAGGCTCTATTTGAAAGAAATAGGTGGCAGAAAATCTAGCATGGAGGCTAAGGAATCACTATTAGAGGAAGTAAAAGCAAGCAGTTTGAGGATGAGAAGTTGGGTAAGATCTGAGATAAGGTTCTGTGGGGAGAAACGAAGGAAGCAGTGCTATATGGTGAAGAGGTCCTAAGGATAAAGGGGCTTGTTTGTGTTCCCTTAGTTGGTGAACTAATTAAGACTCTTCTGCTAGAAGCTCACAACTCGAGGTACTCCATTCACCCTAGAGTAACCAAAATGTATCATGACTTGAAGTGGCATTATTGATGGGGTAGAATAAAGAGAGATATCTTTGACAATGTCTCCCAATGTTTGAATTGTCAACAGGTGAAATACGAGCACCAGAAGCCTACATGAGTACTTCAGAGGATTCCCATTCTGAAGTTGAAATGGGAGAGTATAACTATGGCTTTCATAGTTGGTCTTCCAAAGACTTTGGGAAAGTTTGACTCCATTTGGGTCAATGTGGACAGATTATCAAAGTTTGCTCACTTTTTACATCTCCAAGTCACTAACAATGCTGAGAAGTTGGCCAAGTTGTATGTGAAGGAAGTGATTCGGTTGTACTGGGTACCAGTGTCAATTGTGTCTGACAGGGGTACTCAGTTCACCTCCCATTTCTGGAGGACCTTGCAAGAAGATTTAGGCACCAGGTTGGACTTGAGCATATCCTTCCATCGTCAAATAGACGGACAATCGGGAAGGACCATCCAAGTGTTAGAAGACATGCTCTGAGCCAATGTTATAGATTTCGGGGGCCATTGGGATAAATTTCTACTCTCAGCAGAGTTCACCTATAACATCACCTATCACTAGAGCATTGGCATGGCGCTTGTTGAAGCTTTGTATGGGAGGAAATGCAAGTCTCCAATCTATTGGTTTGATGCATTTGAGGTGCGACCTTGGGGGACCAATTTGCTGAAGGAATCCTTAGAAAAAGCTCAGGTAATCCAAGAGCATCTGGTGGCGGCTCAAAGTACACAAAAACAATACGTCGATAATAAGGTGCAAGATATGGAGTCTATGGAGGGAGAACAAGTTCTGCTCAAAGTATCCCCCATGAAGGGGGTGATGAGGTTCCGTAAGCGGGGCAAGCTTAGCTCGAGGTAAATTTGACCGCTTCAGATCCTCTGACGAGTGGGAGAAGTAGCTTATGAGTTGGCTTTACCTCTAGGGCTATCTAGGGTACATCCGACATTCCATGTCTCAATGTTTAAGAAGTATCATGGGGATAGATCGTATATTATCAAATGGGACTCTGTGCTTCTATATGTGAACTTTTCCTATGAGGAAGAGCCGGGGGTGATATTGTCTAGGGAGGTATACAAGCTGAGATCAAAGGAAATTGTGATGACAAAGGTCCAGCGGAAGAAGCTTCCTGTAAAGGAAGCCACTTGGGAGACCGAGGCCGATATGCAAACCAAATATGCTCATTTATTTGTGGAATCTGGTACATTCTCTTTTTTTCTTGTATATAGACCGTTGGGGGATGAACAGTATTTTAATTGGTATTTGATGTAATGATCCATATGTCGTTATGAGGGGATCGGACTTAGAACACTCGAAAAAGGCTTGAGATGAGTAGAAAAAATTATCAAATGAGGTAAGTGTAAAACTGATGATTTTTTAGGAGATACTAGTTAGAGGGATCGCTACAGCAGTAGATTTTCTGCTACAGCAAGGCCATGGTAACGGTTGAAGTTCGCCGTAACGGACAGGAGGAATAACTGTCGATCCACTATAGCGGCTTTCTGGCTGCCATAGCGGGTCCCCTACAGCGGGAAGGTGGCCACTGCAGTGGACGACGGGAATCAGAAAGTTGGTTTAAAGTGGGAGTTCAGGGGTTACACCCCATTTATTCTAAGTGACAAAAATTCTAAACCAGAGGCGATCTTCCAAAGAACTGAGTGATTTCCCTTCCCAAGGTAAGATTTTGCTTTGTATTCTTGTTATTCCAATTTCTCTAGCCCTGTAGAATCATGGGGGGAAATTTAATGGTGAATTTCTAGCAAGAAAACCCTTATTGATAGAAGTAGGGATGAAAATCATGGGAAACTTATGGATGTTGATCTGAGTTCAACAGATAATAATGATCGCTTCTCGAATATGGTTTTCCATAGTTTCTAGTTCCTATGGGAATTAAAACCTAGAACAAGGTGGAATGGAGCATTTAGCCCTAAATTGCCTAAAAAGGGTTGAGGGAGTTAATGAATAAGAATAGAACCATGGGAAATGAGGTGGTTACAATTATGGGTAGATGGGGGAGGATGTGAATCCTCAAAACAATTGTCTAGATAGTAGATTATTGATTTTGTGTTACTTTCTTGTCTGTAGACTTCGAGCATTCAAAGGCGTTGAGGAAAGGCACGACTCCAACTGTGTAATTATCGTTCAACATCCTTCATAGCGAGGTAGATTATAGTTAGAGGAGTTAAACTCTACATAATGGTCTGTATAATTGTGTATGATGATGTGTTGCTTGAGTTTGTGAATTTTAACTGTGGTGATGATTGCCCTATTAAAATTAGCTCTTGAAATAACTTTTTATGTTGATGTCACCAAACCGACATGAAATTGTGTTAAAAATTGTTAACTGTATTCCTTGATATTACTATCGATTGAATGATGATTCATTAAACTCTGGGTGTATGATAGGTAGATTGTGACCTCCTAAACATTCTGATGATAAACACTCTATGATATGATAGCGTGAGAATGAATAGGGATAATGAGAATAACCTGAGATGAGAGGCTCGTGCCTGAGGGAAACATTCGGGCGAGCATATATGTGTTGAGTAGCTCTTGTTCGAGGGGAGCATCCGAACGAGCATATGAGTGGAAGCGGCGAGCACACCGGTACATTACATATTTTCTAGATTCCCTAGCAAGTCATGGATGGAAGGGTAGAAATAAGACCCTCTAGCATGTGTGTATGTGGAGGTTGAGTGTTGAAGTGTTAATAGTGATATGATGAAGGTGTGTTCCTGGCGTATCTCTTTTTAGTTTACTTGTTCTTTTTTACGATGCACTATAATTACGTTGGAATTTTGAATGGAAAGTGCTATTTGGCTGAACTGAAATTGAATTCGTGTTTTGTGATTGTATTGTCGGAAAGTTTCAGACTTGGTGTCATTAGAGATAAATGAGAGCAAGAATTTGAGCATGCCAATATTGTTATGAACTATTGTATATTGTATGTGGCTATGTAGTTATTCGTGTGTAGAATGTAGTGGCTTTTGGGTTCTTGAATGAATTGGATGATGTATGTTATGGCAAAGAGTTGGTGAAATAATTTAAGTTCCTCTAAGTCGAGCTACTACCAGGGAAGTACCACCGCAGCGGGATATGCTTCACTACAGTAAGACTGCGGGTCAAGTGACTGCTGCAGCGAAGAGCCTTATCCATTGAGCAGGCTATTGCACCCTAAAAAAGAGTTGAATTTCTTCAAATATGTAATGTATGTTTGAATGGTCTTCTGGATTGGTTTCATGTTGTCATTTACATTTTTATATATGTTATTATGTACGGTTCACCGATGATGCCTACCAATACTGTGTTTCGTACTGACGCTACTCCTCCACTTCTTTACTGAGTGCAAAAACTGACCCTGGATGCTCATCACAACCTCACCTCTAAGGCAGTCACATACTCTAAAAGGTGAAGGACGTGAAATGGGTTGTTCTACTCCTCCTTCAAAGATGTCTCTCCTTCGGACATTTACAACATTTATTTCTTTTTAACATAAATATTCTTTGACTTGTAGTAAGACGTTGAAGTGCAATGACTTTCGTATCTTGGGGAGTATTGTTTATTTTGGTTTAGAAGGTTATGATAGTTTTCGGATATTTCATTTCATTTTATTATAAGTGTTATTTCCTTCCGAATGATTAATGTGGCGATAGTTGTTGGGAATGGTTGATTTGTCCACTGTGGGGTTAGTGTAGGTGCCAATCACGACCATTTGGGGTTGTGATTAATAAGAAATTCTGGGGTACAAAATAAATGAAGAACCAACCCTATGCAGAAAAGAATTTAATTGAAACAGGACTCGAAGAAAAAGAAAAGGATTTTAAGAAAAGATAAAGATCATGGATCCTCTCTTCTTTTGTTCTGTCAAAACCTCTCTTCTTTTTTTTTTACAAACAATTAGATAAGAAAAATTTCTTGAAGAGGAATAAATTTTTTTTACTCTTTTCTTTATGCACCTGTTCACTGCCATAATACTTTTTATGAATGTTACTGGGCACTGCAACAGTAACTGTTTTTAAAACTTTTTTTTGCTCTTTGTTCAAGAAACTCCCAAGATTATTAAGAATAGAATCTTGATAGAACCGCTTTGATACCACCTAATAACATAAATGCTGGGAAACTGAAAACTAAAGTATGAACTTAAAAAAAATGTGGATGTAAAACTAGAAAACTAATTGAAAATTCTAAACAAGAATTAAAAGAAATAGATTTGACAAGATCTAACAACAGATTGATTATTGATGTTGGGCATATTCTTATGCACATTTTCCATGTTTTTACCCATATTTTGCCTTATTTGGAGTTCATAATCCTTATAAAATGCATAAATTCATGTTTTCATGTGTCTTTTGAGCTAAAATATGTTGTTAGATGTTTTGAGCAGCAAACCAAGGAAAAAGAACCCAAATTGACTCAACGTATAAAGAATGAAGTGTTCAAGAGAGTTTCCCTGGAGCTATAGCTGGTGTAGGGCGCCCAGGGCTAAACTTCAGAGGAAAAATTGAGTCGAACTTGGTGCTATGGAGGGAGCGGCGCCCTAGACCCATCCAGGATTGGTTTTTCTGATTTTGAAGCTAATTTCTTGAGGGGCAAAGCGTAATTTGAGGGCTCACTTATAAATATAACATCTAGGTCGTTTGTTAGTAAACTTACATCATTTTGTTTGATCGTATTAAGGGTTATAACACAGCTTCGGAGAAGAAACAAGTCTTAACTTAGGTTTCTTCTTTTGTCTATCATTTTACTTTGAATGGTGATGACATCTTTGTTTTTCCGCTTGTTTATAAGTGGCTAAACGCCCATTCTAGGGGTTTGGCCATAGCTATTGTTTAAGTTTGAAAGATTGATTATTTCTATTTTTGATTCTTTATTAAAGGTTGTTTATATTTACTTATTTTAATTGCTTATTCGCTAGATTGATCATAGTTTGAATAAATATGTTGGCTTTTAGTTGAATTGGGGAGAGGGAATTAAAAGGGTTAAAAGTAAATTTAAAATAGGAATTTAAATATCCTTTGGCCCATTGGATAAAGGTTAGAAGTTGTTGATGAGGATAGGGATATACCCTTCAACCCTGTTTAGTTGAAATACAAGTAGGCAGAACAGTCATTTCATGTTTCTCCTGCGACCATAGGGATGTAGGAGTTAGGGTTCATGAGATAGTTCTTGGATGCTCGGAAGAGAGGCAAGAAATAGGATAGTAACTTTCAACTAGCAAATTTAGGAAGAATTAATCTAGCGTAATCAAGTCTTGATAACTCAACCTAAAGAAAATATGCCATTTCCCTAGATTTTCATCATCATTTGAAATACAAACAAGATTGCAACAATCTTATTTTATTAGTTCATTTTCATTTCAAGTTTAGTAGTTTAATTCTCCAAAACATTCCCCATTTACATCTTGTTTTGTTAGAGTAACGAAATAAAGAGTTAACCTTGAACAAGTAATTTGACAAGTCTTTGAGGGATCGATAATCAGGACTTCACTGTCCTATATTACTTGACGACCATGTGTGTTTGCATGTGCTTGGGTGATATCAAGTTTTTGGCATCACTGCTCGGGAATTAATTATTGTTAATAACTATTCAATATTTTACATTGGTTGTTGGTTGTTTCATATTTCAAGTGTTATTTGTTCAAGTATTTAATTTTTGTAAGTATATTGTATAGATTTTAATTTTTCTTTTTTTTTAGTATTTTACCACTCATCTTAACATGGCATCTTAGTATACCAAGGTCGAATGATGTGTATTTACATTTTTGGTGATCCTTGTCTAAATTTTGGAGAACCCCACTTATGGAAACACTGTCATACTTGTGGTGTATGTGGTGGTCTAAATAGCCATTAGAGTAGTTGCCCAAATTTTTATTCCCCTTTCCTAAGCCCCTATTATGCTCCTGTTGTTGTTTTTGATGTTTACAGGAATAATGAAGAGGAGGAACATCATGCTTAAGGAAGAGATATGATAAAATAGGTCTTGGTGCATATGGAAGTAATGAGAGCAAGTTACTGAACAAGAAAAAGCCTTAGAAAGGATGAGAGCCAAGCTCACAGAGATGACAGCTGAGGTTGCAACTTGTAATGATTTGCACGTCACAGTCTTAGCCAATACTCATAAGGAACTTCATGTGGAAGGGAGGATAGAACTCAAACAAGACATAGACTAATTTGGCTCAAGTATCCATGACATGCAGCCATTTATAAAAGAAAAAGTTGTGGCGTTTGAGGCCCAACTATAAAGTGTTGTGGATACTAGCCAATGCATAGAAAAGGAAGAATAATTCCAACCATTAGACTATTTTATGTTGTTTGATGTTGATGCTGAGGAGGTGGATGAAAATAAGGATGTCAAGCATAATGCAATCTTGGAGTTAGAGCGTATTGGTCCTCATTCTAACCACTTTGCAACATTGAGTTTGGATGGAAACCTAGAAATAGAGCCTTCCAAGACTATAGAGAGATGTGTAGATAAGGAACAACGCCCTTATATTCTAAAATTTGTTATGCCAAAGAGACATAACAACGTCCCTCATTTAAGGGCCAAAAATGGCTATATGCAACATTTATTACTTGGTCCCTTCATGTTTACACCACCACCCCCTAAGCATAATAGAAAATTGGAAAAGAGATTAGGGGTGAAATTCATAAGCTCAAAGTGGAAGAAAAAATGTGAAGCTTGATGGTGTCGTTCCGCATCATTAAATAGGTGCTTGTTGGGAGGCAACCCAATTTGTAATAGTGTAGTTTTTCCTATTTTCTATATAGTGTCACTTTTATTTTTTGTTTTTTTGTCTACAAATGGGGAATTTTGAGTACACTAAATCAAAGCTAAAGAGAACGTCTTGAGCCTAAATGTGGGGTTGTGCAACCCGTGAACCCAAGAAACATGCTGCTAGCTAGGCCCTAGAGAGCCTCAAGGAGTATTTCACACCCTTGTATGATTTTTATTTTATAGATGCTCTAAGTACAAAGCATGACTTTAAATGTGGGGTGAGGGCATATGTTTCAAAATTTTGAGGTTAAAGGTGAGTATGCCATCAATTTTTTGTTTGAAAATATTTGAAAATGGCATGTCTCACCTGCCCTTCGGTTTTTCTTATGGCCTCAGTTCCTTTCCAAAGTGGTAGACCTTTGAACTGGGTAAAATTTTTCATTTTTAGGAGTACTTTTAAATTTTTTTAGGAGAGGTAGTGGCTGGTCCTGATGATAGATGACGACCTTCTTAAGGGAAAATTAGTCACGTTTTTTTAATTTTAGGGTTGAGTTAGACATCACCCACTTGTGTGATCTTGATATTCCAGTTAGAAGCTAATTAATCTAGATACAATGAAGTAGTCATCTTGAATGCATAAGGAGAAAAATGCCATGAGAGACACATAATTCCTTAACACGCCTCAAGACACTCTTAGGGCTTAATAATGAAAAATTTCATTCAATGTGATTGTATGAATATGTAGCTATAGGAAACCAACTATATACTTGATTCCATGAGAGGTGGCTTAATTGTTGTGTTTTGTAGATAATGTAGCATCTAGAACATGCCTTAGTGAAACCAACTATATACTTGATGCCATGAGAAGTGGCTTAATTGTTATGTTTTGTAAATAATGTAGCATCTAGAACATGCCTTAGTGTATGTTGGATTGCTAGTTTTTAAAGAGTTAATAGATGATTAAGGCATCTCTTTGAAAATGTCATGTGTTCCATAATTGTTTTACCTTTCTGAGCATCTTCCCTAGTTAACCCACTTGAGCCATAAGCCTTATTCGTTTTCTTAGCCGCAAAAGTAGCCTATTCCTTTAGGTTGTATGACCTCCAGAATTGTTGATCCAAAATAGTCTTAGGAACTTTAAGACTTGAAAGTGAAGGTCCACCAAGGTATGAATGATGAGGCAAAATAAGGAAAACAATTGTGTGGAAAGTAAGAATAGAAAGTAGAAAGAAGAGGTGCCCAATATATGTTGTTTACTTGTTGTTAGGACAATGAAAGAAAGAGTTTTTTTTAAAGACAAGAATCAAATAATTTTCTATGGTGAAACAAAATATCTCTCATCTCCCCCTCAAATAGATTCTTTTTTTTTGTTTCCAAAGGAATATTGTTATGTTGTTTTGAAGGGTACACTAATCCTTAATAGAGAAGATCCTTAGTAATTCTATAAACAGAATCTAGCAGTCATGTAGTGAATAAAGGGGCATGGAAAGAAAAAAAAAGAGGGTGAGTAGAGTGAAGGGTGAACAATAAAGGAAAAATTGGTGGACTTGAAAGACGAAAAAAATATCTTAAAAGTGCTTAGGACTGGTAGTCACTATAAAAGAAAGATCATTCCTACCCATCCCTTAACAGATATTACAACTAAGAAAAGTCCTCATGATCTTAATCTCTTGAAATAATTAAGTAGTCTAAGTGTACATAGAGGGCAAGCTTATGGCATGTTACATGTGTATAATACATCTATTCTGAGTGTGAGTGTTCCTTACTATGTTCCATGCTTTTCATTGATAATTTGAGAGAGGAACATCACTAAAAAGTAAGGGTCATAAGATGTCTTAGTTGGTGTACTATATGTGGCATGTTTCGTACTTAATGATGTTGGCCCTATTTTGGAAAAAATTAGTAGGTTATAGAAATTGTGTAGTCTTGAATGTGAAAACTCTGCATGTGCTTGATGTGAATTGTTATAAGTTGATGAACCACTTAATTATATGCTCTATGCTATTTGTTTGAGTCAAAATTGATAGAGATGACATGTGGTGAGAAATTATGAGTTTGAGCACAGAGTTGAGGATTGTTCAAGCACGAACAATGGTTTATGTGTGGGGTGGTGATGTTGGGCATATTGTTATGCCAATTTTCCATGTTTTTACCCATATTTTGATTTGTTTTGAGTTCATAATCCTTATGAAATGCATAAATTCATTTTTTCATGTGTCTTTTGAGCTAACAAATGTTCTTAGATATTTCGAGCAAGAAACCAAGGGAAAAGGACCCAAAAATACTCAAGGTGTGAAGAATGAAGAGTTCGTGAAAGTCGGCTGGGGCTATAGCTGGCATGGGGCGCATGGAGCTAAACATTAGAGGAAAATTGAGCCAAATTTGGGGCTATGGAGGGCGCGCCACGCCAGACCCATCCCAGGATGAATTTTGCTTGTTTTGAAGCTAATTTCTTAAGGGAAAAAGCATCATCTGAGGCTCACTTATAAATATAACATCTAGGTCATTTGTTACTAATATTACATCACTTTCTTTGATCGTAGTAAGGGTTGTAACATAGTTGTGGAGGAGAGACAAGTATTAACTTTGGTTTCTTCTTTTCTTTATAATTTTACTTTGAATGATGATGACATCTTTGTTTTTCCGCTAGTCTATGAGTGACTAAACGCTCATTCTAGGGTTTTTCCATAACTATGATTGATGTTTGAAAGATTGATTATTGCTAGTTTTGATTCTTCATTAAAGGTTGTTTATATATACTTATTTTAATCGCTTATTCGCTAGACTGATCACCTTGTGAATAAATCATTTGGCATTTCGTTGAACTTGGGAGAGGGAACTAAAATGGTTAAAAGTAAATGTAAAATTGGAATTCAAAGATCCCTTGGCCCATTAATTGAAGGTTAGATGTTTTTAATGATGATAGGGATATACCCTTCGATCCTATTTAATTAAAATACAAGTAGGCATAACCTTTGTTTCATATTTCTCCTTTGACCATAGGGATATAGGTGTTAGGATTATGAGATAGTTCTTTGATGCTCGGGAGAGTGGCAAGAAATTGGATAGTAACTTGCAATTTGCAACCTATAGGAAGAATTTTTAATCAAGTCTTGATAACTCAGCCTAAAGCGAAAGTGCCATTTCCCTAGATTTTCATAATCATTTGAAGTACAAACTAGTTTATATCAATCGTAGATTATTAGTTCATTTTCATTTCAAGTTTAGTAGTTTAATTCTCTAAACCATTCCCTATTTTTATCTGTTTTTGTTAGAGTAGCGAAATAAAGAGTTAACCTTGAACGACCAATCTGACAAGTCTCTAAGTAATCGATAATCGAGGCTTCATTGTCCTTTATTACTTTATGACCACGAGCACTTGCATGCGCTTGGGCGACATAGACTATAGGTAAACTAAATGCCTTTAGTTGAGAAACGAATCAAGTTTAGAATAGGATATTGACTGCTTCATGAGTAACGTTTGGCAAAAATTAATAAGTGTACTAATTGTAATCTAAGAATACAAAGAAGAAACCAAAGATATGAAGAAATAAAATTATCTTACTACCATAAGCTATGAACTAGTTAGGTTGCTAGATAAATAAAAAAGTAATATGCCCCAAAGATTAAAAAAAACTCTCAAATATCTTAACATTTGAAATCTGATTTTCATGAATGAACAAACACCCCTTTATATAGTAGTGAAAAAGTGGTTGGTCAAAGATAAAATAAATGACATTGATAGTTTTTAAGGCCTAGAAGACTACTACACACATCATCCTAATTCAACACAGAGCAAAATAATTATTAAATGACACTAAAGACTGCCACACAGAAAGTCCTAGGAAGTCATATTGGAATAAACAACTCTTAAATATAATTCTATAAACTAATTTTAAAAAATACTACAGTATGTTATTCATTTGGGGCTGATTTGGGCCCTATTCCATCTCCTCTTGGACTTTAATTTGGGTCTCCAAATAGATGTAAGACTTGAAAAAAATATCTTTACTGGACTAGAGATCTTCTTCCATTACAAAACACATTTTAAATGCTAATTCCATCCCATTAAGTTGGTCTTCTAATTTCCTTATTTGGGATCTTGTCATGAGTCCTCTTGGAACTTCCAAAGCTTTCTTAGTTGATGTTGGGTTGTCATGGATGTTATCACTGTGGTATATAGTCGACTACCTCCTCCACAATCCGTTTCTCTCAAAAATCAGGTCAAAATACCCCCAAAACTAAATCTCTGTCCCTTCTTCACCCTCACTCTGCTCAAGACTTCCCTAATAATAACCCCAACATTTATTAGTCTCCCAATCATCAAAGAAAAAAAGACAAATTCTTTCCTATTGACATGTGTCACATGCATTCTACGCACCAAACAAGCACAAAATAATTTTTAACCATATTCTATCCTCCCTGCTTATGTGTGCATAAGGAAAAGCCATGTGATACTCTTACTGCTAGTGTCAAGACTACCTTGCCGTCGAATTTGTGCCACTAAGAGTATGTCGTATCTCTGTATAAGGTGGTCTGAAGAGAGGGTCTTTGATTTCCTCTAGATCAACATTAGGAGTACCAAGCAATCTGCTTAAAGAAGCAGGCGTAAAATTCAAAATTTTCTCTCTAATTTTTACTTGGTTCGTCCTCTTCTTAGGCTCCCAATTTGCGAAAAAATTCAGTCCCTATATTGAATGTACATTCTGCCGAATCATTGAACATAAATTCCAACCCAAGAGTATGTATTCTATCAATCATGTGAGAAAATTCAGATGCTAAGCTATCTCTATCAACATATAACTTGTTACGACCCGAGCAGGGACCCCAGACGTGACATGGGACTTAGAACCATGAATGGCTTTAAGATAAACCATAGTACATGCAAAACATTGGCATAAACATACACTAATAAGAATAAAGCATTAATCAGAACACAAATGGATGTTTAAGATATCATAAGCATGAACAGGGACTACCAGTCAACACCGCTGAACATCTAAACATAACTCTCTAAAAAGCCTCTAGTCATGAGATGAGCTATTGGGACAAGCCCCCAACTAACTCAGATACGTCTGAAAAATAAAAGACATAAAAGAAGAACATCAAGCTAAACTAATGTCCCCGGATGATGATGACTCACCCAAAGCTTAGACTGGGCTTGATTAGAGTGGTACGCGAATCTAACATCGAGGCTGAGACTGATCATATAAACCTATATCATGAAATATTATAGCATAAAAGTATGCAATCAGTACTTTGAAAGTACTGAGTATATAGGATAAGTAAACAAAATAGAAAGGAAATTATGATAAAATCATGAACGTAACATACATAAAGTGTGAGATTTTCATCATAATCTAAATTATAATGACCCAAGATTTTGAAAATGAAATCATAAAGATTAAAAGGTTTGAAATCATAAGTAAAACTTGTAAACTAATCTATGGGTAAAAGTACACTATAAACATAATATCATAAGTCCCGAACATGAATAAACATAAAACATGAGGAACAACAGGAGATTTTTATTGCTGACACCATCATGAATGGCTACATGATGCCCAACTATCTCACTTAAGTTGGCAGAGCCGTTCAAGGCCTTGCCAGGGCAAAGAACGATGAAGGTGTGATATCACTAATGATCCCATTCAGGCAGGGGAACTATTCTCTGATGAAGGCCCCAATCATACCTATGGTGGCATGTAGTTCTCAGACATGGTGATGTAATCCACATTTCTTCAAGAACATTCACAAGGAACCAACAAAGGGAGCTCCAAGATTTAAAAGTCCTCTTCACGAAAAGGGAGGCCCTTGAGTGCATTTGGGAAACATCCGAAGGATTCCATGTTTGGATCATAGCTTGGGAAGAAGAAGGAACACAAGTGAAGAAAGTGTCTAGATGTGAAATTGGCTAATCTTGATTTTCAAGGAAAAGGTATACCATCCAAAGAAGGCCCTTATTAATTAAGGGCATATTTGTGATAGTCTTCTCTCTTCCTTCACCTAGTATAAATAGTAGTTTATTTGATTTTGACTGGTAGATTTTCATGACATTGAATTGAATATGTCATTTTGAGTGTAGAGAGAGCTTGTCTAAAGCCATAGATTGTTATTTGTGTAGAAAGAAGGGTTGCAAGGGTAGATAATCTCCCTTGGGGTCTTTCTAAAAAGTAGGTGTTTCTTGATTTGTGAATTAGAGGTCATTGTTCTTTCGCAAGTGTAATACCCCGGAAGTTCCTAAAACTAAACTCGGGATTTGAGAGGGTGTTCAGTAGAAAAGTTTGAAAATGAATAAGAAAGGATCGTGGAAAGAAGTAGTGGGTCGTAGCATCACTCGTGGTCGAATCAACAGTAGGAGGCCTTCTAGTAACGAGTCAAGGTACAACTCGTGGGAACATGTCACAAGTCATAGGATGAGCCATGGTCAGTAGTCGTAAGAGATCTATTGTGCACCAAATAGGAGGGAACATGTCAGGTACGACTCATAGGGTGGAACCTGAGTCGTGGCATGTACCCGTGAGGAGGAACTAAGGATCTTAGAAGTGTTGACCATGAGTGAACCTAAAGACTCGTAGCTTGGTGGTACAAGTTGTGGTCTGACCCATGGAAAAATTCAGAGAAGTCAAGGAAATTAGTGGTGACTACGGATGGTAACCATGAGTTGTGGGATGGAGGTACGACTCGTAGTGTGAGTCATGACACTTGATAGTGTAAAATTTTCTGCGAATTTAATAAGGGCTTTTTTCGTAATTCCTAAGCTCCTCCTAAACTACATCGTTTTAAGCTCATTTAGGAGGATTTTAAGAGGATTTATCGTATTCTAACCTATTCCTTTCCCCATGCATGCAAGTTTAGAGGACTCCAAAGGAGATCAACTCTAGAATTCTTCAAGTTATTCCCCAAATCTCTTGGGATTTCAAGGAAGGGTGTAGAATCAAATTACCCAGGTATGTAGGGTCATGAATGAAAGTTTTCCTTCACTCTCATTCCCAAATCCCATCGCAAGTTCATGAATTCAAGTGTATTATTCTATGAGGTCTTAACCCAATTTATGAAATTCTTTATGTTTAATTCATGGGTCAATCCCCTTAATGTTTCAAATGATGTTTTAAGATTCATGAGAAGTTTTTTGTGTGCAAATTGATTATAAATTCATGATTTCAAGTTTTACAAGAATTGTTCCCAATTATTTAAGTTTCATGAACACTCAAATTTATGATCTATGTGTTTCAAGTATGATGAGATATCTAGCATGAAAGAATGTTCACGATTTACCCATGTATGAATCCATGATTTTGACTACCAAGTCTATCTCTAGTATGTGAAGTTTTGGGAAAGCCCACATAAAGTAAGTATGTTTTCATGATTTAGGCCCGGATCTAGACATAAAGTGATTGAAATTAGCAACCCTTGTTGTCACGATCTGAATATAGGCCCGGATCTAGACAAGGAACTTAGGACCATAAATGACTCCAAGTTGAACCATGGAAAGAACTTGTGTAAAACCCCAAAACTTTCCCAGACCAAACTCAGACTTAGCAGGAAGAATCAGAAAATTTTATCTCAGAACGACCCATATAATGAGTTGTTGTCTGTAGTGACGGCCCATTATCTGAGTCGTTATTAGCCTTGCTGATTTCCTTTAGAGGACCAATGTGGCATGGGATGACCCATTGGAAGGTATAACAAGTCGTCCTGCCACTCATTACATCCTAAGTTTAGAAACTTGCTAGACCTTCCCCAAAACCAATGAGTGGGACTAACGACTTGTGGTTCGTATAAATGAGTCATTGTTTCCAACCATTGCCTTAACCAGCAATCCTTCGGGTCAAGGCAGTGGTGACGATGGGAAACTACCACAACTTGTGGGTTCTACCCACGAGTTATTGTGTCGTCCATTAGTGGGATTCTGAGATTTAATCGAAACCCTACCATGGACCATGAGAGGGATTAATGACCCGCTGGTTTACCCCACGAGTCGTGATTCCCTTTCATGTTCTGTTTCAAGTGAGCTAATATTTTGGGCCTAGGACGAACGACTGCTCCCAACGAGTTGTGATATCGACCAATGACTCGTTGGATGACCTGTTAGATCCCTACATGCAGTTGTTCAGACTTTCTCTTAGGGACATTTTTGTAACTTTCCATCTTTTAATCCCTAAACTACGTCATTTTGGGTACATCTAGGAGGGAAATAAAGGGGTTGATCGACTTAATCCCTCTCATATTCTTCTCAATTCTTGATTTAAAAACGTATAAGTTCAAGGAAGACATCTCAGAGCTAAGCTAGGGCTTTCAGTCTTCTTGCAGATTTCTCCAAATTTTTCTCAGTAATTCTACTCTAGGTATGTGGGAGTTGAACAACAGAATTGTTCTTCCCTTGTGCCCAAAAACCCTTCTGTAATTTCTTATTAGCTCTATCCTTAAAAATCAAGACTAGGGTTATCTTTCAGTCAGGTTATGAATATTTCTTGTAGATTGTTTTTATGATGAACTTTTGCAAGTCTTTACTACTTATTAAACATTTTTTCATTCTCTTCATGTAATATTGTTTTATCCCTAGTTTCTATGAATACAGTAAATCGGGTCTTGCATAATTATCTATATACAAATGTTGCTTGACTCTGTAGTTCTTGAAATTTCCATATTATTACCACCAAGTGAGTCAAGAGTCAGTTTGAATGCTAGTTCAGTCTCAGTCAATAATTAGCATTTCAGTATCTTTCAGTAAGTTAGCTGATAAGTTTGACGATAGTCAGTTCTTGACGAGGTCAGTACTACTCCCTAGTTTTAATTATCAGGTTGTTCTTTAGACAGTTATGATACTTTCAGATAAAGTAGCTCTAGCCAGTCTTGGAACACTAGTTTCCAGTAATTAGGTCATTTAGGCTCTTAGGGTACTTCTAAATAAGTACTCCTGAATTAAGTTTTGGGACATTAGTTTCGAGCTATCAGGCTAGCAGTCACAGTTAGGACTTTCAGTGGGAGTAGGACTTAGCACCAAGTGGCCAAGTTTCAGCACACCCAGGTTCCCAGAACTACATTGCCACCGTAGGTTTTAGCCCAAACGGGCAGTAGATAGTGATCACCTAGTTCATCAACTATACCGTGACAAGGTATAATGGTCCTTCACAGATGAGGGGTATACATTGGACTCCATGTTTAGCTTACGTGGTTATATGTTAATCTAGTTGCTCCCATAGTATCAGTACAGTACCTCTTGTTAGTGCAGCTCAGTTTTAGTTTCAGTTCAGTTCAGTTATTCAAATTTCAGGATATGCTTATGACCATCAGTCAGTACTTGTATTTACATTATTATAGCTATATCTTCAGTACTCATCAGTTAATAGTTAGTCATTTTATGTCACCTCAGCTTAGTTATGTATTCTTAGTATTTCAGTTACATCTTGCATACTCAATACATTCAAAGTATTGATGCATACTTCCATGCTATATCGTAAAATGATACAAGTGCAGGTTCTCAGCCGCAACAACATTAGTAGTTCCCCGCAGATGATTTCAGCAACTCTATATTGGTGAGTCCTTATTGTTTGAGGACAAGGTTTTAGTTTCTTTCAGTTTATGTTTTAGACTTTAGACTTAGCTAAGGGCTTGTCTCAGCAACTCGTTAGTTAGTAGTTGGCTTTCAGACATAGTAGTGCTCAACTTGTTTTTCTCTATTTGTACAAGCTTACTTGTATTTTATCAGACGTTCATTATTTCAGAAATCAGATATTTCAGTTATGTTTTCAGCTTCCGCTATGATTATTTAGTTTACCAGTGTGATGTTAAACTATAGGTTAGCTTGGGGTCACTTGTGGCACCAAGAACCGTGTCACGTCCAGAGTGTAGACTCGGGTCATGATAAACTTGGTATCAGACAGACTCGCCTTGAAGCACACCACACTTATGATGGGGAGGCTACAAGGTGTTCTTAGGAAATCTCCCTTTCGTTCGTACTTCTTATCGTGCGTTGAGATTAATCCAAAAAATTCCCTCCTCACTCGTGCTCTATTTGTTTCAGTGACAATATGCCTCCAAAGTGAGGAAATAGGAGGAAGAACAGGAATGCAAACCAAGCTGCCCCACCAGCTCTAACAAACCCTCAGGACGATCAAGTGTCATCTGTAAAATTTAGAGCGGCAATCCAACTGTTGACTCAGACTGTGACCAACTCCGATGAATCTGAATAGGTCTACAATAGCTGCCAGAGTTTGGGACTTCACTCGAATGAACCCTCCAGCTTTTCATGGATCTAAAGTAGGAGAGGACCTGAAGGAGTTTGTAGATGAGGTGCGCAAGATCACCTGGATCATTGGTGTTAAAATTCAGCAGAGACTGCTAATCTGGCTGTCTACCAGTTGAAAGTGGTGTCTCAGATTTTGTACAACCAATGGAAGGAAGGCCAACTAAAGAAGGATCAATAGAGTGGGATGAGTTCGCTACGCGTTTCTTGACATATTCTTTCCTCGGGAATTGAGGGAGGCCAAGGTTGCTGAATTTATGAATTTAAGGCAGAATAATAGAATAGTGGAAGAGTATACATTGGAGTTCACTCGGCTGTTGAGGTATGCTCAAGAGATGGTCGCTGAGCTGAGGGCTCTTATGCAAAAATTTGTAAATGGAGTTTTATATCTGCTACTCAAGGAATGCAGAACCATGATGTTGATCAAAGATATTGACCTCTCCAGCTTCATCATCCATGCCCACTAGATAGAGGCAAAAAAGTTGAAGGATATAAAGAGGGAAAACAAGTGGGATAGAACAAGTTAATTTAAATATGGATAGTAGAGATCAAGCGGCAGTAGTTTCCCACAACAACAGCATGAGAAACCTCCAGCAGTCGCTCATTTCCTGCCTGCCTAATGTGTGGCAAGAATCACCCAGTGTAATACCCCGAAAGTGCCTAAGACTAGACTCGGAAATTTAAAAAGAGAAGCAGCAGAAAAATCTGAGATTTTTCTCAAAATGACACATTGTATGAGTTGTTGGAGGATCTAACAACCCATGGGAGACACTCGTGGTAAGGTTCTGCAAAAGTAGACTCAGAGGTAACGGGTCCATGGTACGACCATAGGAAGATGTAACAACTTGTAGGTTGGGGTCGTTACTTGTCACCAAGGTACTAGGGATGGAAGGTACAAGTTGTAGTATGACTCGTTGTGAGGAACAAAAAGTCATGGTAAGCGCCTATGGGAAGGAGCAGGAATAATCCCCAGTCGAGGTAACGGATGGAACCCACGACTCGTTGGAAGAAGGTATGAGTTGTGGTGTGACTCGTGGGAAATCCAGATTCAAGTTCCATCAGAGGAAACAACGGGAGGCAGTAACATATCATAGTTTGTAATAAAGACCCGTCCTATCGAGTTGCTATATCAGGACCTGAGAAGTTAAGAAATGATGGAGGAAGTAACCGACGGATACCACGAGATGTGGTATCAAGGTACGACCAAGTGGTATCAGTCGTTTTCACAGCCAGTGCAGAGATTCCAGACTTTTCATTAAGGGTATTTTCCTAATTCCTAAGCCCTAAGGTCCTAAACGATGTCGTTTTAAGATCAGTTATAAGGGTTTTAAGAGTGTTAAACCTACTCTAAGACTTACTATTCCATGCATGAAAATAAGAGTTCTTCCTTAGAGATCAAGTTTGAAGAATTCCCCAATTTCTCTCCAATTTCCATTTGGGCTTTCAAGAGGAAGTGTAAATCAGATTTACCCAGGTATATAAGGCTATGAATGAGATTTCCTTCGGTCTCATGCTCTAAATTCTTCTCAATTCCATAGATTTCAATTCTAGATTCAAGTTTCATGACCTTATAGGGTTTATTCCAATTCTTATGAAATCCTCTATGATCTATCTATGGGTCAATTTCCTTCAAGTATCAAATCAAGTTTTATAATCTATTGTCAAATTTTATAGCTATTTTAATTATTAATTTATAGTTTGAAATTTTAATTAAATTATGTCCAATTATGTAAGTTTCATGAAAAGTCAAGTTATGATTCTACTATGATTTTTATCTTAGTAAGTGTAAATTATGCTTTATGATTCATGTTACAATTTCTCTTCAAGTAGTTTTCATGGATTTATGAATATCAAGTATGTAACTGTTTTACAAGTATGCATGGTTTTCATGATTTATGGATTTTTGACTCGTGACCAATTCATGGGCCCTTATTCATGGATAATCACGTATTTCAAGTGGGATCTATCATATTATTATTTTATTTGGCCATGAACTTCATGAATGCTATTACGATTACTATACGAGCCCTCATGTGTATGTTTTTGAGAGCAATGTCTAGCACCAAGAAGACTCGGCGTTAAGGTAAAACCCCGTGGTCTTAGAACTACGTGCCACCATAAGTATATATATATATATATATTTATTATTGGATCCCTATGATATCACCATGCATTCACGTCCCCTTGCCTGGCAAGTCGGGGGTGGTCCTGACCACTTGGGCGAAATAGTAGGGCTTCATGTAAGGCTCTATCATGATGGTGTCGGTTAAGACAAGTCCTCCTATTATTCCTCATGACTTATGCATGTTTATATTTATGTTACTTTAGCTTATGTTATGTTTTATAAATTTTTCTCTTATGACTATGATTATGATTGGATTACGAGTGGTTTGAAAACCTTGAGCCCTTATGTTTACATCATGATATTTATTTTATGATCACGTTGTCCTACTCTTAAGAACTCTTTTGTATTTTAACTGTCTGTTTTTACTTACCTTGCATAGTCAGTACATTCCAAAGTATTAACCGCATACTCTATGTTGTGTTGTTTCATGATACAGGCTCGGACATTCAGGTTTAGTCCCGCAGTTAGCCTGATCCTCTGAGTTTGCATCCCTCAGCCAGAGTTGGTGAGTTCTCATCCTTGGAGGACCATTTTTATTATCTTATGTTGTAGTATTTTTAGTTTTAATCTTTAGTGAGTTAGTTAGGGTCCTGTCCTAACAAGTCGTCAAAATGTAGAGGTTTATCAGACATAGTATGTATTATGATTCAGATATGTGTTAGGTATTTACATGTTCAGATGTTATTATATTCTCATACTTCCTCTATTTCATATTAGACTTTTCTCATTTATTATGTCAAGCTTTAGATGTTATGTTCTTGCAATGGGTCGACTTGGAGCCTCTCGGGGTTCTTTGTCCCATGTCCCAATCCGGGCCTATATTTGGCTCATGACAAACTTGGTATTAGAGAATTAGGTTTTGAAGTGTCCTAGGATGTTTGAAAGCCGCGTTAAGTAGAGTCTTTTTCATGGGTGTGAAGCGCTTCACATTTATGAAGAAAAGGCTACAACATAATTAGGAAACTTCCCTTATTTCATGAACTATGTCATGCGATGAATGTCTCTCTATCCTTCTAACTCGTGCTATATGTGTTTGGAGAATCATGACTCCTTTCTGAGTTCATGGAAAAAGAAACAGAAACGAAAATAGACATGAGAATGACAATGGAGATGGGCACCAGCAGGCCCCACCAGACCCCGAGGATCATGTGCTTGAGCAGGTGGCCCATGCAAAGTTCAAGGCTGCTATTCAGAAGTTAGGTTAGGCTTTGACCACCCAAGTCAACCAATAGGAAGTAGCATATGTCCCTCAGAATGGGAATGCGGCACCGGTGAGAGTTAGAGATTTTCTGAGGATGTACCCTCCCGAGTTTCTTGGATCGAAGGTGGGCGAGGATCTACATGTGTTTATTGATGAAGTTCTGAAGATCACCCAATCATGGGGGTGGTAGGCCCAAGCATAGGCACCGAGAGTGTCTGTTGGCTAGACAGAGTGATGGTAGAGGTCGTGCTTATGCTACCAGCTCAGCAGCAGCACACACACGCCCATCTCAGCAGGGTGCATCCACCAGTGCAGGTGGTGCCTAGCGCAAGTATAGGTTTTATGCCCTTGCATCTCGACAGAAGCAGGATACTTCACCAGATGTGGTCATCGGTATATTACGAGTATTCCACCTTGATGAATATGCATTATTAGATCCATGGGATACTTTATCTTTTTGTCATGCCCTATATCGCTAGTAGTTTCGGAGTCTATCCCAAATCCTATCAAAACCCTTCTCAATCTCTACTCCAGTCGGTGATTCAGTTGTAGCTCGACGGGTATATAAACATTGCCCTGTCACAGTCCTTCAAAAAGTCACCTCGGTAGATTTAGTAGAGTTAGCCATGAAAGATTTTGATGTTATCTTTGGCATGGATTGGTTACACGCATGTCATGCCTCAGTAAATTGTAGAACCCATTTGATAGAGTTCCGAGTTCTGGGTGAGCCAGTCCTAGAGTGGAAGGGTAGTTCAAGTATGCCTGTAGGTCATTTCATTTCCTATCTTAAGGCCAAAAGATTATCTCTAAAGGGTGTGTCTACCATCTAGTTAGGGTTAAGGATGCTATGTCCTAAACACCGAATATCTGTTTAGTTCCTATAGTGTGTGAATATCCAGAAATGTTTCCAGATGAATTATCGGATATTCCTCTAGAGCGCGAGATCGATTTTGGTATTGACCTTTTTCCCTATGCGCAACCTATATCTATTCCTCCTTACATAATGGCTCCACCTGAGCTAAATGAGTTGAAGGAGCAGTTGAAAGACCTCATAGAAAAGAGTTTCATTAGACCAAGCAAATCCCCATGGGGTGCACCAGTTCTCTTTGTCCGGAAGAAGGATGGTTCCCTTCGGATGTGCATTGATTACCGGCAGTTAAACAAGGTCACTTTCAAGAATAGATATCCTCTCCCCAGAATGGATTACTTGTTTAACAAACTTCAAGGTGCCAAGTGTTTCTCAAAGATCGACCTCAGATCTGGATACCATCAACTCAAGGTTCGGGAGAGTTACATTCCGAAGACAGTCTTTAGGACTCGATATGGTCACTATGTGTTTGTAGTTATGACTTTTGGCTTAACAAATGCTCTTGAAGCTTTTTATGGATTTTATGAACAGGGTGTTCAAGTCGTATTCGAATATGTTTGTGATCGTGTTCATAGATGACATTCTCATATACTCTTGGAGCAAGGAGGAGCATGCCGCTCGTTTGAGGGTGGTACTATGATGAGTTGGTAATTTACCAACTCATTAGGCTCTTAAGCTTGAGCTTTTGCTTAGTATTTGAGTTGATAATATGGATTTTATGCCCCTTTTGCCTTTGTTGTGTACAACTCTCTAAATGTAAAGAAAATAGCAAAAATGGAGCAAAAATAAGAAAATGAGATCAAATCGGTGGTCCACTGATGAAAACCAGTGAAACGCCGGTCAAAAAGCCGATCATCACTGCCTTTGAGGAAGAATGCCACAGGTGAAATGCAAGTTGCCAATGGTGATTCATTAGTCTAGTCCCTGAATGACATCCAATTTTCTAGAGTGAAGAACAAAGACTCGGCGGTTCACGGATTGAGATTGGCTAAACACTAAATGAATCAACGATGATCACTGGAGTTTAGTGATGACTCAGATAATGTACTTGGCAATTTACAGATTTGAATTGGTGAACCGCCTGTGCCTCCACCGATTTCAGAATGCTGCTCAGAGGAAAAATTGTCCAGCACGGAAAAAGAGAGATAAGATACCCTATTTTCTTGGATATAAATTCTAAGAGAAAGTACTGTGTACTGAGCATATCATAGCTGAGCATATCACATCATCTTTTTCCTTTCTTAGCTTTAGAACATTCCTTTAGCAGGGAAAAGGATATTTTGATTGGTAGACTTTAAAAAAGTACTATTCTCTACTTCTTCTTCTTAATAGTAAGTGTTGGAAACTATTTGTGAATTTGACTTTACTATTCTTGTTATTAAATTCAATGAGTTTATTATTGAATATTCTTTTGAATTTCTTAATCATGAGTAGCTAAATCATTAACTAAAAGTGTGTGATTATGAATTCTTAATTAGAGTGGGTATTGCTAGAGTCATCTTCATATTGTTTAAATAAGTGTAAATCTGTTAGATTCTCTTTATTCTATAATAGAAGATCCATTGACTATGATGTGGATCTATTTTTCTAACTTGATTGTTGCTTGTAAAAGAATAACTAAGTATTGAAAGTGAATTTAATGGTGGGTATGGATGAGAGATTGTGAAATTGGGCTAGAAATAGCCAAAATTGCATTCTCAATCCTAACTAGTAGCTAATAGCTAGAAATTAGTGTAACTACTATTCCAAATCTGATCGGATTAAGCTAATAGTGGCTAGAGGTTTGATAAAACTCTAGTAAGAGGTACTTATAAACCTGAACAACTATAATTACCCATTTTTCGAGATTATTTACACTAATTGAACTTATAAGATGACTTAGAATGTCCCTATCTAGTTAGTATATCATCTACACCACACATCTAGTCTTTCACATTCATGTCGACAACCTTGCTGATTTTGCTGTTATCTTCAACCAAATTACCAAGTATAATCCACTACAAATTCCAATCTCCTCCAAATTATTTACTTTTATGTTAATTGTAAGTGGCGCAAGCTAACTTCTATTTCTCAACCAACACTTGTAGTTATCACTCACTAGTCCTTGTGTGATTCAACCCCAACACCCATCGGGTTACTTGTTTTGATACTTCGGCCGTATATACCCTTCTTACGAGGAGTATATACGTCATCAAAAATGGCACTCTTGTCGGGGACTAACACTTGATATTCTTGTGTTGATTGTTAACTTGAATTAGTTCCACACCATAGTGGTTTCTACTAACCTATCGTGTGTGGATCATGAACAGTTTCGGAGGATGGTCATGAGACCCAGAGGGGGTGCCTTGTGTGGAGACCATCCAGCTAGAAGACAAGATATGGTGTAGAGAGGGGAAGAAAGACGTAATATTACAACTCATGATGATGCAGATGGTGTTAATGACGAACTATATGAAGGGTTTCCATGCAAGATATAACCAAGCCAACCATTGCTATGAGTATGCTTATCATGGAAATCAAAGTTGGAACAATGTTCGGTCAGTCGATACGAGTAGCTAGGAGAGCAACGAGTCAGTCCCACCCTATATGGAAAGTACTCTCAAAGTGGTGCTTGAAAAGGTCCTTTAAACTAAAGAGGGAGTTCAGGATTTACAAAGTAAACTATTGGACCTTACAACCACTGTGAAGAGTCATGATGTAATAATTAAACAATTGGAGGAGCGGATGAACGAGTTAGCATCTCAGGTGGCAGCTCAAACAACAGAAACCAACACGACCCTAATGTAGGCCATTGTGGACAATGATATATTCTAGTGGGAAATAGAGGAAAAGGTTGTTGGAGAACTTATTTGTTATTCCTCCGGAACCCAAAGATCCGACCCGAGAGTTGAAGCGGAGGAAAGTTGGAAATTTTGCACCAGGCATAGGACGAGTCATGGGGACACTCGTAAGGACAGCCCACGAGTCATTGTGTGAGTCATGGGGAAGGGCCAAGTGTTCAGTGAAGAATCGGAGATTTAAGTCACCATGGGTCTGAGCACGAGTCGTAGTCAGTGCTCACGACTCATGAGATCAGCCGTGGTCAAGGGGAAATAATTAAAGGAAGTTGGGTTGGCAGTGTACCCAACGAATAGTGACCACGAGTCATGGTCACTACTGACAAATCGTGGGGTGACCCGTCATGAGGCCATGAAGCAAGGTTAGACAGTGTACTTGATGAGCAACTTGAAGAGACGAGTCGTTAGGTTGTCCATTACGACCACCTGACAGTTATTTTCTACGAATAAGTAAGGGCTTTTTCACAAATTCTAAATATCCTAAAGTCTAAACTACCTCATTTTAGCCTATGAAAGGTGGGTTTTTATAGGGATAATCTATTCTAAGTCCCCATTCATGCATGCAAGAGTTTAGAGAGGTGATCAAAGAGTGATTCAAGGTTCCCTTCTTCAATTCTTTTCAAATCCTTTTGGGATTTTAAGGGAGAGTGAGATTCATCTAATACCAAGTATGTAAGGACATCAATGGGTGTTTCCTTTCACACCCATGCCCATTCTCTATGATTTCATGAAAATTCTATCAAAAATATATTGGGTTTTGATGTAGATTTATATAAAAACCTAATGATTGTTAATGGGCTTTGTGATTTTCGAACCTTATCGTATTCTATGGGGTCTTGATCAGATTTTGGTAATTTAATTTATTTATAATTTTATCGATTATTGAATTCCCTTGAAATTAATTCTAATTATGCATGACCCATGATGAACCGATTTATGATCTACTTTTCCATTAATGATATTTACGAGTCCAGCATGAATTACAATCTAAAATATGGATTTAACCAATTACCCATCATGATTTTCTGAATTTTAAGCTATATGCATGACCTACAAGTATGTATGAACTTTAAGATTCAGGAATTATGTTTTGGCCAACTCACCGGCCTTGCTTCATAGCTAGTTCACATATGTTCAAGTATTTTTATGATTATCATTATTTAAATAACCCATGAATTCATGCATGATATACTATAAGCACTATATATATTTTGGGAGTAGTCTCGAACATCGAGTAGGTTCGGGGCCTATGTTATGCCCCGGACCTCAAAAACTACGTGTCACCGTAGGTATGTTTGGACCTCCTTTGTGACTGTCCCCGGACCAAATGGCCCTTTTCATGTTGATATCACACCCTTTATGTTTCGACCCTTGGCAAGGTACGAACAGCCTCCCGACTAAGTTTACAAGTCGGACTTCATGTGTGCTCATATGGAGTATATCAGTTAAGAGAATCTCCCACTGTTCCTCATGATTTGCGAATACTTATGACTATGTAGTTTGGCTCAAATCATGTTAAGTAAAGCTTTTCTTCTATGATTATGATTATGTTTGTATTACAAATGTTTTGAAAACCTTGAGCCTTATGTTATGTTACGATGTTTACGATATGAGCATGATGTCCTACTCTATTATCATCTATGAGTTTTATATATTTTAAATGTCCATTTTTCTTACCTTTCATACTCGGTACATTCTACGTACTAACCGCATACTTTCTATGATGTATCATTTCATGATACAGGACTCGGCTCTCAGGTTCACCCTCCTCAGTAGCTCTTCAAAGTTTTCTATCAGCTTATTTGGTGAGTCATCATGTTTCGAGGGCCATATGTTCAGACTCTATTGTTCCCTTTCAGTTTTAGTATTATAGGGTTAGTGGGGTATTTTCCCATCAAGCCGTCTTTCATGATTAGAGGCTTTTCAGACTATAAGTTGTATTCAGCCATCATGTTGTCTTTTCTCGTTATTATGTCATGATTTCATTTCTTGATGTTATGTATTCCGATTATGTGAATGAATTAGATGTATGCTCACTCCATGGGTCGACTTGGGGTCTCTCGGGGCTCCTTGTCCCGTGTTACAATCCTGGTCTATGTTAGGGTCATGACAAACTTGGTATCACAGCCATAGGTTTGAAGCGTCTAAGGGTGTCTCAAAGCCGTGTTAAGTAGAGTCTTTTTAATGGGTGTGAAGCACTCCACACTTATGATGAAGAGGCTACGAAACATTTAGGAAATGTTCCCTTCTTTGTGATCTATGTCATGCGATGAAAGTCCTTACCCTTATAATTGGTGCTATTCGCATTTGCAGAATCATGCCACCATGCTGAGTGAATGCCAGAAGAGAGGATAATAGCAATGATCATGAGGGTGCCAATGGTAACAAGCATCTACCAACCCCACCCGTTCATGAGGAGCACGCACCAGAGCCAGCTGCCCACACAAAGTTTAGGGCAGCGATTTATAAGTTGGCACAGACCATGGTTGCACAGCTTCATAATCAGACAGTGTCGCATTACCCTCAGAATGGAAATACGGCGACATCTATGGTGAGGGATTTCTTGAGAATGAGCCCTCCTAAGTTCACGGGGTCGAAAGTGGACGAGGATCCACACGATTTTATTAAGGAAATTCTAAAGATCACCTAGGATATGGCGGTGAATAATGGGGAGTGTGTTGATCTGACCTCCTATCAGCTAAAGGGAGTGGCTCACATATGGTTCAAGCAGTGGAGAGATGCGAGGGTAGTGGGTGTAGGCCTGATAGATTGGGAAGAGTTCCACGCAGAATTTTTGGATTGGTTCTTCCCTCAGGAGATGAGGGAGGTTAAGGCGACTGAGTTTACTAATTTGAAACAGGGTGACATATCCGTTTAGGAATACGCATTGGAGTTCACACGATTATCCAACTACGCTCCAGAGTTGGTGGCAGACCAAAGGGCTCGGGTGAGTCATTTTGTACATGGAGTGGTAGATTATTTGGATAAGATTGCAGGATCGCCATGATACATCAGGATATCAACTTTTCCTGCATTGTATTGCATGCACAACAGATTGAGTCGGTCTACCGGAGGCAGAGGGAGGCTAGGAGGGCCTGTACCGACAGTTATGGGACTTCTCAGGTTAGGTCAGGGGGTGGAAAGCATCAGCAATCCCAGCAAAGGTCTATCACCCCAGGTCCATCATCGACCAGCACACCATCTACATTCAGAGGTGATCGGAGGAGCAGAGCTTCAGAGTCGAGAGGTCAGGGTAGCATGCTGGTGAAGAGCTCTTTCCCAATTTGTGCGGGGTGTGGTAAGAATCACCCAGGGAGGTGCTTAGTTGGTTTTGATGCTTTCTTTGGGTGTGGCGAACCCGGAAACAGACTCAAGGATTGCCCCTCAGCCAGATTAGGGGTACGTGGAGCTCGTGAGATAGTAGGCAGTTCTGCCGCTCCAACAGCACGTCCCTCTCAACAAGGTGCCTCTACTAGTTCCGTAGGCGATCAATGTCAAAATAGGTTTTATGCTTTAGTACTCCGCCAGGAGCAGGAGGCTTCACCAGATGTGGTCACTGGTATATTTCAAGTCTTCCATATTGATGCTTATGCCTTGTTAGATCCAGGGGATACCTTGTCTTTTGTGACCCCTTATATTGCTAGTAAGTTTGGAGTTTGCCCTGAAATCCTGTAAAAATCATTCTCAGTCTCTACTCCATTCGGTGATTCAGTTGTAGCTAGGCGGGTGTATAGAGGTTTCCTGTCACACCCCGCCTTGGGAGGCATGACTGGCACCTGGTGCCCTACTAGGACCTGGACTGCGGGACTAGCTGAGCATAAGCACTTCTGGTGCCACACTAGCTCTAACTCTGGATTCAAGAAAACGACGAGCTATATAACAGCTGTACATCCAGCCTCCGGCCGACTAGGCCTATAGCCACCTGTAAAAAATATCAGCTACCCAGAACAACTGAATCAATAGGGAATCTATGCAGGCCGATAAGGCCACCATACTGTCTAGTTATTTCTGAATCAAGAAAACAAGTGCTAAACTGCTACATGACCAACAAGATCACCACTACCAACTGAATAAGGCCCCACACGACCATCACAAACAAACTAAAACATACACACGACCTCACACGACCGGTATAGCTAACCATAGGGAGTATACAATTTGCAAACCTCTAAGAATACTGATAAGATGGTTGGGACAGGGCCCCAGCCTACCCATACTGTACAACAAAAGAAAAGGAATAAACCTCTAGCTGTCTAGCTCCGGATGATAGGAGTTGATGACTCTGTGTGCTAGCTAGAATCACGAGGGATCGGCTCCTCGTCTATGAGTACCTGCAGGCAAGTAATGCAGCGCCCCAAAACGGGCGTCAGTACCACCGGTACCGAGTATGAAAAGCAAAACTCACATAACTGAAGGTAAACAGTAATACTGATAGTTACTGAAATGGTAGAGGATAGCATACAAGAACATATACCAGCCCCCATAAGCCGGAAGGTGTCAATCAACACGCAATCTATATACCCCTACCCAGGTCAAACTATCCAAAAATAAATTCACTCCACTCACCTAATAACTATGAGCATCCCGCCGGCCCCCTGGGTATGCAGCTTGGGCTCTCTAGGCCCCTGACTATAACTATATTTGAGTCCGGAGGACTCCTGTAACTGTAATCTGAGATTTGTATCTGTAATTTGTAATTTGTGTTCTGGGCGCAAGCGCTCGATAGGGTATACTATAATGTTGATCAACATGCTATGGGGAATGTTGCATCCCATCTTCGTCCTACTGCGGACGGCATGACACTCCTTGATGTGACGTATCCTTACCCTTTAGCGGGCGAGTCGACACAACTTTTAACCCCAGGCTGGCAAGGAAGCTCTAAGGGTGCCAACATAACACAATTAGATCTCAACAAACAACAATAATCACATATAACATGTATAATAACTATGATAATACGGTTCATGCTTTGATATTCTATTCTGATTCTTTGGCTGGATTAAACTGAATCTGGTACTGAGTATGAAATAATATCTCGCTATTTAATACTGATTTACTGACTTTTATTCTGAATATGACATAATAATACAACATACTTAATACTCGGCTTCTAGAACTTCCTTCTGGAATTTATTCTATTTTACTATGCTAGAACTACTATCTTGCCGAAGAAACTAGCTTTACATACCTCAATTGTCGGCTTTCTGGCTAACTAACATAACTCGGCCAATATTCAGCTATTTCTTCCAGCTGCATTCATATTCATATCAATTAGAACTAAATTCATTGATATTCTGGAATAAAATACTACTTTGAATATATATATATCCCAAACTTTGACTTATCTAAAAACAGCCGAAAACTCGCTATTTCTCGGAAGTCCAGAAGGGAGAAATTCTCACTTTACGGCTAGGAGTATATTGACACTAATTTGGAGAAATTACACTTACATTAGCTCGGTAGGACGATGATTCGCCGGCCGAATTTCACGAAACTAACTCCGCAGGGATGCTCCCGGCAGCTTAATACTTCACTACCCAAGATTAATTCATGTTTCAACCGTGTTTAGTGGTGTAAACAAAAGGAATTTTAAGAATCCCTTCGTCCTCCTACTGTTCTGCTCGTTTCTGGAAATTAAAAGTGGGGAAATGAATTTTAAAACAAAGTGGGGCCTTATATATTTGGGGCTGGACCTCACCTTCATGACACGCCGGCCAACGTAGAGGTGAGCCCTCCATGACACGTTGTCCATCGCGGAAGGGGTCTGCCCAGCCTCCTCTTGCGATGGTTTGACGCGACGCTTGTCTGGTCTTCCCCCGGGCCTTTCTCTAGCACGTATGGCATCCTAAAACCCTTAACCAACATGCGGATAGGCCATCTAAATGTCAAGAATTCATGAGATGTAACATTCTCGCCCTCTTAAGAACATTCATCCTCGAATGTAAACTTCTACTTGCAAGAATTTCAACTTACTTGACTTATTCTAGAAAAATTTCGGCAGAGTCTCCCCTGTACTATGGACTATCTCAAAAATCCTGAAACGCAGAAAAGTCCAATACAGGTACTCCACACAACACTAGTATTCATCACAAAAGCTAACTATTTCATTTATTCACATAATGTAAGGCAATTCATAAAACAACAATACTAACATACCTCTAGCTTATTAGGTCTAGAATAGTTGAGGATATCTGACTTTCATATCTTCCTCTGCTTCCTAAGTCATCTCCTCTCGGTTCTTGTTACACCATAATACTTTGACAGAAGCAATATCTTTAGTTCTCAACCTGCGAATCTGCCTGTCTAGTATGGCTACTGGAACCTCTTCATAAGCCAGCTCTCCCGTAACCTGGATATCCTGAACTGGGACAACTCTATAGGGGTCTCCTATATACTTCCTCAGCATGGACACGTGGAAAATTGGATGAAAACACTCTAATTCTGGAGATAAGTTCAATTCGTATGCCACTTGGCCTATTCTTCGGCGGATCTGATAAGGCCCAACAAATCTCGGGCTGAGCTTACCTTTCTGGCTGAATCTCATCACCCCTTTCATTGGAGAAACTTTCAAAAACACGCAGTCATTCACATTAAATTCCAGGTTTCTGCAGCGCACATCAACATATGATTTATGGCGCTTTGAGCAATCAGTAGGCGTTCTCTAATAAGCTTTACCTTTTCCTCTGACTGATGAATAATGTTTGGCCCAATTAGCGCTAATTCTCCTACTTCAAACCAACCAACCGATGATCTGCACTTTCTCCCATACAAAGCTTCATAGGGCGCCATCTGGATAGCTGAGTAGTAAGTATTATTATAAGCAAACTCAATAAGTGGTAGATGCTCATCCCAACTACCTCCAAAGTCCAATACACACGCTACTAACATATCCTCGAGCGTATGAATAGTGCCTTCTGCCTGTCCATCTGTCTGAGGGTGGAATGTTGTGCTCAGATTAATCTGTGTTCCCAGGCCTCTCTGAAATGATTGCCAAAATTTAGCTGTAAATTGCACCCCTCAGTTAGAGATAATGGACAATGGAACACCGTGCAGTCTGACTATTTCTCTGATATACAACTCAGCATAATCTTCGGCAGAGAAAGTAGCCCTTACTGGTAGAAAATGGGTTGATTTTGTCAGTCTGTCAAAAATTACCCAAATCGAGTCATTTCTATGTCTGGTACGGGGAAATCCTGCTACAAAATCCATATTTACTGCTTCCCACTTCCAAAGAGGCACAGCTATGTCTTGCGTCTATCCGTCTGGTTTCTGGTGTTCCATTTTTACCTGCTGGCAGTTAGGACACTAGGCTATGAATTCTGCTATTTCCCTCTTCATACCTAGACACCAGTAGATTTCTCTAATATCGTGGTACATTTTCGTCGCGCCTGGGTGGAGAGAATAGTGGGCATAATGTACCTCGCTCATGATCTGCTGGCAAAGCCCTGAATTATTTGGAACTAAAAGGCGGCCCTTACATCGCAACACTTGATCCTCAGTTACCTAAAAATCCGGTGTTTTTCCTTGCTGAACTCTGTCTTTAAGATGAACCAGGTCAAGATCTTCATACTACCGTTCCTTTACCTCCACAACTAATGACGACACTGCGGTGTTATGAATTACCGCTCTGTTGTCCTCTGTTTCTTCTACCCGAACGGCTAAACTGGCTAACTGGTGTATTTCTCTGGCCAACTCCCACTGCTCGGGCTGCAAGTATGTCAAACTCCCCATAGATTTGCGGCTGAGGGAATTTGCTACTACATTGGCTCTTCCTGGGTGGTACAGAATATTTACATCATAATCTTTTAGTAATTCCAACAAGCGGCGCTGCCGCAAATTCAACTCCATCTGAGTGAAGATATATTATAGGCTCTTATGATCAGTGAAAATATCCACATGGACGCCGTACAAGTAATGTCTCCATATCTTTAGGGCGTGGATCACTGCGGCTAGTTCCAGGTCGTGGGTAGGATAATTCTTTTCATGTTTCCTCAGCTGTCTGGAAGCATAAGCAATTACTTTACCATGCTGCATCAACACACATCCTAACCTAATACCCGAAGCGTCACAATAAACTACATAACCCTCTGTACCTTTTGGAAATGCTAATACTGGGGCGGAGGTCAACCTGTCTTTCAATTCCTAGAAACTCTGCTCACATGCCTCCGTCCACTGAAACTGTATTGCTTTTCGCGTCAACTTAGTCAGAGGTGTCGCTATGGTGGAGAATCCCTCAACAAATCTTCTATACTACCTTGCTAATCCCAGAAAACTGCGGACTTTGGTCGGAGTGGTAGGTCTGGGCCACGTTTTTACTGCTACTATTTTCTGCTTGTCTACCTATATACCAGCATCCGACACAATATGCCCCAAGAAAGCTACTGAGTTTAGCCAAAATTCAAGTTTACAGAACTTGGTGTACAACTGACGGTCCCGGAGAATCTGAAGCACTGTCCGCAAATGATCCTGGTGGTCTGCCTCTGAGCGAGAATACACCAGAATATCTTCAATAAACACTATCAGGAATAGGTCCAGGTATGTTCTGAAGATGTTGTTCATCAGGTCCATGAATACTGCTGGGGCATTTGTCAGTCCAAAGGACATGACTAGGAATTCGAAATGGCAGTATCTAGTCCTAAAGGCAGCCTTTGGAATATCCCTTTCACGAACTTGAACCTGATGGTATTCGGACCGTAAGTCAGTCTTATAGAAATATCTGTCCCCCTGTAACTGATAAAAAAAATCATCTATTCTAGGAAGCAGATGATCTTGGGCAAATTTATATGCCCAAGTGATACTTAAATATGTCATTTTAGCCTTGTTTATCTAGCAATGTTTATACATTCTCATGTGATTGTTAATAAAATGTGAATTTATACTAACCAACATGATTAGCATTGTTTTGCAGGTAAAATGTAATTTTGGGTAGCTAAAATGCGTGTTGGGAGAGATCGGGGTTGGACTCGGATGTTAGCAAAGGACAAGGCATTGGAAGGCACAAAATAAAGAGGCTCCGCGATGGAGCAGTGTCACGCTGCCATCACGGAGGCCTTCTGCCTGGATAGGGAATTTTTGGCCAAATTCCAGTGAGGGTGCGCGTTGGGTCCGTGGCACGGTGGCCTAGCTCCGCGTTGCACGCCGTGCCACGTTGGGCCTTATTACCTGGACACCCAGTTTCCAGTAAGGGTCTGCATCAGTGGCGTGTCACGGAGGCAGTGCTTCATGATGCACTCCGTGAGACATTGCTTGTTATTCCGGGAAAAATTCCCACTAGTATAAATAGAACACTTAGGTTCAATTTTAATTATTCTGACTTGGTGGAGCAAGAACGTGGGTTACAGGCAGTTGAGGGGACAAAATTATCAGGGTTTTTTCTTTATCTCCTTCTCCTTTAATTCAATTGGTTGTATTTTTAACACTCATTTAACTATGTTTAATCCACAAATGAGTGGCTAACTCCTCTTCTTGCTGAGGTTAAGGACAATTGCATTGAAATGTGATTGTTGATTAAGTTGGTTTTTCTTCTTTTCTTCCATGGTTGTTCTTCTTGTTCTTACTACATTAATGTGTGGCCTATGTTAATGTATATCTAAAAAGTCCGGTTTCACTCGAGAGAGCAAGAAATTGGAAAGTTGTGAATCAATAGGATATGATCTTTTCTTAGTTTGGGAAAATTGAGAATTGATTTACCTTCAGGATAGAAATATACCTGAAAGTCGTATTAGTCAATTTAGGAACCGGGTTTGTATGGCTAGAGCATGAATTTCATTTAATCACAGAAATGTAGGTGGGCAGTTCATTATTCTTAAGTTGGGTTAAATACGAGAGTTTTTATCCATTGGCATTAGTTCTTGACTAGCAACCGGAGGAAAGGTTAACCAAATTATATTGATAATTAATTTCTTTACATGTTCAATTAACCTCAGTATGCTCACATTCATAGTTCAGACTCACATTAGATACTTGTTTTAGACTTAGCATAAAAATTAGAACCCAAAATATCTAACTCTTGGTTACACTGTTGTCTTCATTGTTAGAATTAAAATATAGTTCACTTGAGTAGATTGTTACCTTATCCCAGTCCCTGTGGGATCGATACTTGGCTTACTTGAGCCACTTTACTACTTGTTCTACCACGTGCACTTGCGTGTAGTTATATACCCATATAACAAACAGCGCAAACAAGTTTTTGGCGCCGTTGCCGGGGACTGGCAATTGGTGAATTTTTCTTAAGTGTTAATTTACTATATTTTTATTTTCTTAGTGTTGACAACTTGGTCTTAGCCTATATTTTGCAGATTTAATCTCTGTTGAACACTGGCAAGAGACAAGGAGCTGGTGGACTCGTATTTAGAGCCTGAAAGATTATTTCATCTTCAGCGGAGAGAAGCTCTAGAAAGAAAGCTGCAGTTGCTCAGACAAACAATCATGGAGCAACAATAGAATCCACCAGTAGTACGGGCAATGTTAGTGCCCGACAAAGTAGCAGCTCGACCAGTTCGCGAGGTGGCAATCCCACATGCTAACAATGTCACGTCTAGCATTCGCAAACCTAAGCCAGGAGGGAGGTTTGAGCTCAAGCAAAACATGGTGCAATTTCTGCACACCAGCGGGCAGTTCACAGGTCTCCCTCATGAAGATCCACAGCAGCATCTCCAAAATTATTTGGAGATAAGTAACACTTATATCCCCGCTGTAGTGTCATCAGATTATGTCAGGCTTACATTGTTCCCATTTTCACTATTGGGAGAAGCCAAGAGGTGGTTGAAAGCTGAGCCACCAAATTCTATTACTACTTGGGATGATCTTGCAAGGAAATTCTTGATACGATTTTTTCCATCCGGTAAAACAGCAAGACTTAGAAGTCAAATTCTAAGTTTCAAACAGAGAGAGGGAGAGAATCTATATCAGGCTTGGGAGAGATTCAAGTCCATGTTGCGGGATTGTCCTCATCATCATCAATCCAATGATGTGCTGGTGCACACTTTTATAGAGGGTTTGGAACCCCATACAAAAATATTGCTAGACTCAGCAGTTGGGGGACAAGCGCTGGAAAAAACTTATGAGGAGTTGTATACCTTGTTGAACTGTATTTCGCAGGGCAATATGGAGTGGAATGCTGATTCATCAAGAGGAGGGACAAGGAAAGCAGCAGGAGTTCTAGGAGTGGATGGTTTTACAGCTATTGCTGCACAGATAGCAGCTTTACAAAATCAACTCAACACCCACTTCAATAACATGACAATGAACCAGCCTCAAGCCCCAGTGAATGCAATGCAGCAGATTTTGTGTGAAGTGTGCGGGAGCAGTGAGCACTCAGTTGAGTGTTGTGGAGCAAATTCTTACTCGGTGAACTTTTTGGGAAATGTACAGAGGAACAACCACCAACAGTATGGCAACAGCTACAATTCCAACTGGAGGAATCACCCGAATTTCCCTTGGGGTAGCAACAACCATTAGGGGCAAAGTTCAAGTCAGGGGGTGCAGAGGAATCAAGGAGGGCAGCAGAACTATCAGGCACAATATAGAAACAACAATGCACCTCCTCCACCACCATCACCCAGCATTGAGGAGATGTTCAAGACGATGATAGCTAACCAAGCTCAATTGCAGGCTGACTATGTGAAATTGGCAGCCGAGGTGAAAAACAACCAGTGAGCTACTAAGGCACTTGAATATCAATTTGGGCAATTTGCTGGAGCCCAAAACACTAGACATAGAGGAGGACTTCCGAGTGACACGGATCCCAACCCCAAGCAGGTGAATGCGGTGACCACAAGGAGTGGTTTGCAGCTGAAAGAGGTGGAACCAGAAAGACCACCTCAACAATCAGGAGCATCAGAAGTTGAGAGGGAGCAAAGTGATGAGAAGGGGAAGAAAAAGGAAGCTGAATCAGAAAGACCACCACCCCCGTTCCCTCAAAGACTAAAGAAACACAAGGAGGAGGCGTGTTTCAAGAAATTTATGGAGGTGCTGAAACAGGTACATATTAACTTACCTCTTATTGATGTTTTGCAGGGAGTGCCGAAATATGCAAAGTACATAAAGGACATTATGGAAAACAAAAGTCGGTTGACTGAATATGCTACGGTGGCTCTCACGGAGGAGTGCACTTCCCGGATACAAAACTGACTGCCCACAAAGCTCAAAGATCCTGGGAGCTTTACTATACAAATTACTATTGGGCAGAGTATCCGAGCTCATGGATTATGTGATTTGGGAGCGAGCATTAATTTGATGTCGTCATCAGTATTCAAAAAGCTGGGTCTAGGGAGTCCTAGACCCACAACAGTAATCTTGAAATTAGCGGATCAGTCCTTAGCCAGACCTGATGGCATTGTGGAGGACGTTCTGGTGCAAGTTGGCTCCCTGATCTTCCCGATAGATTTCGTCGTGCTGGATTTTGAGCCAGACGCGGAAGTCCCATTTATTTTAGGACGTCCTTTCTTGGCGACCAGGAAAGCACTGATTGACGTAGCTGCAGGGTAGCTAACCATGCGAGCACACGACAAGGTGGAAGTGTTGGATGTATACAAGGCCACCAAGCTCCCGACTGTGTACGAGGAACTCTCGGTGATCAATGTGATTGATCGAGTTGATGATGCGCAGATAGTGGAATCACGAGAGTTAATGGGAAAACCACCGGAGCAATGCAAGCACTACTGGGGTGAGGACGGTGGTCGAGAAAAAACGTCTGTCACCCGAAAAGACAATTGAGCTGAATAACGTCGAGCCGCGACGGTAAACCAGGCACTGCATGGGAGGCAACCCGTGAAATTTTTCTTTGTAAATTGTGAATAGATTTCTTTTTCTTTTTCTTGATTAACAACAAAATTTTTATTTTTATTTTTGTTTTTATTTTTATTTTGAGTGAAACCTATAATTCTAACCAATTTCTTATCGTAAGATGAATTTCAGGTTGAACGGAGGATAAATGTGCAAGAGATCACAAAGGAAAATTCGAGGTATGTAAATCAATAAAAAGTGGCAAAACAGTGAGCTAGGGCGATAGCTCCGTGTCACGGAGGAGGACCTCCGCGTTACCCTCTGTGACACCTTGAGGTGTAAATCTGGAATTTTAAAAAAATTCCAGAATGCCCTCGTGATAGCTCCGTGTCACGGAGGGCATGCTCCGCGTTACCCTCCGTGACACGTTGATGTTTATATCGCGACAGGTCACACCGGGTCGCCGGGTGACCCGCGCGATTTTCCCCGTTTTTAACCCCGATTCTCCCTCTTTTTCCCTCATTTCTCACACACTCCACGACCAACCTCCCAAAAACCCATCCCCCTTCGACGTGACACGGACTTAGGACAAGAATTTCATCGAGTTTTCATCAATTCTTCGAATTCAAGGTATGTTCTTCAACTCTATTTCAATTCTTGTCGAAATTTTTCGATATTGAACTTTTGATATGAGCTAAACTTGCCCTAAGTAGAAATTGAGCGTAAATTCTATTGAATTATTGTTGATTGATGTTCGGAGTATCATTGTGATTGCTTGAACTCGATAGTGACATAGTTTAATTGAATTTGTGATAAAATCATAGCTAGGGCTTGCCTTTGAGTTTGAAATGGAAAAATTTAGTTGAACTAGTGAAATTCATGTTGTGTTGCACATGTTGAGTGAGATTAGTCGATTGTGGTAACTGTTACTATGATCAAAAACCGACGGATTCTCGGGTTAGGGTAATATCAGAAATTGCAAGAATTGGTTGAATTGTATAGGATCACGTAGTTAATTTTTTTCTTTTTTTTTCCTTTCTTTTGTTTTGTTTCTTCTTGCTAAGTGCTATGATATGAAATGTTGTCGATGGTAATGATTGTGGTTAGCTGTACGAAGTCTGAGTAGTACATGGAATATATATCGTCGAATTCTTCGAATGCACTAAGCATGTTTGTTCTATTTGGTTGTTTGTTTGTGTAAATAAGTATGATCTTGCTGTAACGTTGTAATTTTAGCTAAGGACTAAGTGTGGGGTAGCCCAGCTTAACCCAACCTTAGTCGAAGCTAATATTCATTGGATTAACATTGAACTTGTCTGTTTGGGTTGACAGGAACAATGGCAAGCAGGCAAGACAAGGGAAAAGGCGCATCAACATCTGGCGCCGGCAGAAAAAGAATCAGATTGGGCACAGCGGTCCCAGCAGCACCAGCGGTTCCACGCGGCCAACGCCGCCAATACGAAACCAGGTGGGTGACAGAAGAGGGGAAGAAGTGGTATGCAAAGCACAAGGAGAGCAAGTACTTCCCCGAGGAACACATCGCACGGGAACCGTTGGCACAGGAGTTCCCTAGGATCGTCCACAAGATAGAGACAGTTGGGCTAAACTTCATCTTTGAAGAGCCCAAGGAATGCAACTTACACTTGATTCAGGAATTATACGCCAACTGGAACCTGACTCTCAGAAGTCACACCATCAAAATAAGAGGGCAACTAGTCACCTTTGAGCCCCACCACCTCAATGCTATCCTAGGGGCGCGGGACACAGACGCCCACGTGCTTTGACAGCTGAACATCACTCCACCATATGCAGACATCAGATGCACTTTGTGTGGAACCCGATCGACGGCTAGATGGAGCAGACACAAGGAGAGGGGCTACCATCAGACTTTGCCCTACTCACAGATGAATAGGAAAGCCAGAATATGGCTTAAGATCGTGTGTTCCTGCCTAATCCCGGGGGTACATATGACGGATGTAACCCGGGATCGTGTATGCCTGGTGTACGCCCTGATGAAAGGGCTAGAGATCAATGTGGGGGCGGTGATTATCTCCGCCATGAAGAGAGCCCGGTTGCATCAGGGGCACAGATACGGATTTGCTGGACTACTCACCACATTCCTGAGGGGCCTAGATGGTGAGGAAGAGGCCCTTGACTATATCCCGCAGATGGAGCGGCGGGCCTTAGATGTCACCAAAACTAAGGCACCCGACGCAACCCACGGGCCTGTCCTTACACTTGCCGAGCGACATGCTCGAGATGATCAGTACATGGCTCGCATGTACGGGATGCAGATGCTCCAGCTGAGGATAGGCGGGAGGCCGGCAATAGAGAAGCAGCTATGGCAGCTCGAGCTAGACTACCCTTTTGGCGAAAATGCCAGGGCTCTATGCCGAGTGGGGCCAGCTTTTGTAGTGCCCACGGATGATGATGTCCCCACAGATGAGGAGACACGTCGGGAGGACTCCGATGTGGAGTCCGATGATGACGATGGGGGTGATTCAGACATGGGAGATGAAGCAGCAGCACCTGATGAAGAAGTGGAGTATTTTGATTGATCAGGGAGTTCCACCACCCAATTTTTGTGCTATTTTAATTTCTGTGAACACTGGGGACAGTGTTCGATATAAGTGTGGGGTGGGAGTAGTTAGGTGTTGGTTATGTTGTTGTGTATGTTTTGTTCTGTTGTTGTGCCTGTGAAAATATTTTGTGACCCTGTGATTTGTGATTGTGAAGTTGTTGTTCTGTATTGTAATTATATGTGAAATGTGAAACTGTTGTGTGTTGCTGAATGTTGCTAGCTGATTTGGTACATTTTTTTTTTATCGAAATGATCGATATTTTTAAAATTTTTCTTTTTTTTTCCTCAATTCTTGGGTTTCTCGGCATTTGTTTTCGGTTCTTTTACCGAGAATGGACCCATTAAACCGAAGTCTTAGTTAGTGACCGTTCCCTATGATGGATGGATGACGACCATCTTAAGGGAAATGTAGTCGTTAGGAGTAGATTTTTTTTATTTATTTTCTAGTTGTTTTTCTTTTGTGGGTTGCATCCCAAAACCTGTAGTTACTTTATGATTGCGGAATTCTGGTTGCGTGTTTTACATGATATTTGAAATGCAAAGGTGATTTGTGTGGAAGCATGCAACTTTGTAAATATGTTGAGATACCTAGGCCATAGAGTCGATTCAGTGTGATTGAGGCTTAATGTTTGAATTCTTGTAATTAGCTTATTGAAGAGTCCGTGAAGACGTCTTGAATTGAGCATATTCAATAAGTGTGAAGTGAGGTTTTGTTATTCCATGCTATTGTGAAGTGTCTAGAACTTGCCCGGTGTGTGTACAAAATGAAATGAAGGAGGTGTATTGTAGGAAACGATGTAGGCATTTCTTTGTTTGTTAACCGAAAGTTTCTCTTTTTCATTATAGTACCCACCTTGATTGTACACCCTAGTTAGCCCGTTGAGCCTTTAGCCTATTATTTTTTTCTTTTGTCAAAAAGTTGTAAACCAAGCTTAATCCCTTCTTTTCATTAGCCGTAAATTTGATCCAAAACTCTTAAGTACTGAAGAAGAGAAAATAATTTTCCCAAAGTGTCAAAGAGTGAGAATGGTGAAAAGAAAAGAAAAGCAGAGTGATGGAAGGAAAGAAAAGGTTGAAGGTGCACTTGTTATAAATAAACTATCATGAAGGTGTATGAATAATCTTTGTCGTTGTGTCAAGTGTGCTTAATAAGATGGGCCTAACTAAAGACAAACTTCAAGAATGGTAGGACGAAGAAAGAAACAATGCCCACGAGTTGGATGGGATGTATTGAAAAGGCGCTTAAGGATGCTAGTGACTATTATTGGCTAGCCCAATATTTACTAGTTCCGTAGCTTACATTACAACCCGTTAAAGTCCTACGTGATCTTACATCACACTTCTTTATATTAGTGGAGTAATACACTAAAGGCAAGCTTATGGGTCGTGACATGATGCATGTGAATTCTTTTGGGAGAGAGAGCGAAATTGTGTTTATATGCCCCTGCATGTAATTTTTTTGAGCTCATATGATCAAAAAGGGGAAAATTCTCGTGTTGTGAGGGCACATGCTTGATGAGAGATTAATTTTCGTGCCAGATGTCTTGATCAGTTGATTTGCATGAGTTTGCCAATATCGAGAGTCGATTCTTAAGTCTAGGAGGCCTTGATGTGTTGAAGGTCCTTGCATTGATTGGACCATGCGTGTTTTCTTGATGATTTGCTGTATTGAATAATCGGTATGACCGTAGCCTAAATTGTCGAACCAAAGTAGCGAGGTTGGGGTGTAAATTGCATGAGGTGTAAGATTTTTGTTCGAGGAAGAACAAGGATTTAAGTGTGGGGTAAGTGATCTTGGGCAAATTTATATGCCCAAGTGATCCTTAAATATGTCATTTTAGCCTTGTTTATCTAGCAATGTATATACATTCTCATGTGATTGTTAATAAAATGTGAATTTATACTAACCAACATGATTAGCATTGTTTTGCAGGTAAAATGTAATTTTGGGAAGCTAAAATGCGTGTTGGGAGAGATCGGGGTTGGACTCGGATGTTAGCAAAGGACAAGGCATCACAAAATAAAGAGGCTCCGCGATGCAGCCGTGTCACGCTGCCATCGCGGAGGCCTTCTGCCTGGATAGGGAATTTTTGGCCAAATTCCAGTGAGGGTGCGTGTTGGGTCCGTGGCACGGTGGCCTAGCTCCGCGTTGCACGCCGTGCCAGGTTGGGCCTTATTACCTGGACACCCAATTTCCAGTAAGGGTCCGCGTCAGTGGCGTGTCACGGAGGTAGTGCTCCGCGATGCACTCCGTGACACGTTGCTTGTTATTCTGGGAAAAATTCCCACTAGTATAAATAGAACACTTAGGTTCATTTTTAATTATTCTGACTTGGTGGAGCAAGAACGTGGGTTACAGGCAGTTGAGGAGACGAAATTATCAGGGTTTTTTCTCTATCTCCTTCTCCTTTAATTCTATTGCTTGTATGTTTAACACTCATTTAACGATGTTTAATCCACAAATGAGTGGCTAATTCCTCTTCTTGCTGAGGTTAAGGACAATTGTATTGAAATGTGATTGTTGATTAAGTTGGTTTTTCATCTTTTCTTCTATGGTTGTTCTATTTATTCTTGTTCTTACTGCATTAATGTGTGGCCTTTGTTAATGTATATCTAAAAAGTCCGGTTTCACTCGAGAGAGCAAGAAATTGGAAAGTTGTGAATCAATAGGATATGATCTTTTCTTAGTTTGGGAAAATTGAGAATTGATTTACCTTCAGGATAGAAATATACCTGAAAGTCATATTAGTCAATTTAGGAACCGGGTTTGTATGGCTAGAGCATGAATTTCGTTTAATCACAGAAATGTAGGTGGGCGGTTCATGATTCTTAAGTTGGGTTAAATACGAGAGTTTTAATCCATTGGCATTAGTTCTTGACTAGCAACCGGAGGAAAGGTTAACCAAATTATATTGATAATTAATTTCTTTACATGTTCAATTAACCTCAATATTCTCACATTCATAGTTCAGACTCACATTAGATACTTGTTTTAGACTTAGAATAAAAATTAGAACCCAAAATATCTAACTCTTGGTTACACTGTTGTCTTCATTGTTAGAATTAAAATATAGTACACTTGAGCAGATTGTTACCTTATCCCAGTCCCTGTGGGATCGATACTTGGCTTACTTGAGCCACTTTACTACTTGTTCGACCACGTGCACTTGCGTGTAGTTATATACCCACATAACAAACAGCGCGAACAGTTGATACTTATTCTTGACTGTAACCTTATTCAACTGTCGGTAGTCGATATATATGTGGAGTGAACCGTCCTTCTTTTTCACAAATAGAACTGGCGCACCCCAAGGTGAAGTACTCCGCCTGATAAATCCCTTATCTAATAGATCTTTTAGCTGCTCCTTTAATTCTCTGAGTTCAGCAGGAGCCATACGGTACAGAGGGATTGATATGGGCTGAGTGCCTGGTAGCAAATCAATTCCAAAATCTATTTCTCTTTCTGGGGGAATACCAGGTAGCTCATCTGGGAATACGTTAGGGAATTCATTAACCACTGGAACAAACTGGAGAGTCAGAGGCTCTATCCGAACATCCTGGACTCTGACTATGTGGTAAATGCATCCCTTAGCTATCAACTTCCTCGCCTGAAGGTAGGAAATTAACCTACCTTTTTGCGTAGTTGTACTGCCCTCCCACTCTCTTACTGCCTCCCCTGTAAATTGGAATCGGACCGTCTTTGTCGCATTCTACATTGGCATAGCACGGCGCCAACTAATCCATACCCATAATTTCATCGAAATCAATCATCTCTAATTCTACCAAATCTACTGTGGTCTGACAATCAGCAACCTTTATTGTACATCCCCGATAAACCCTTCTAGCTATAATGGAGTCATCAACAGGTGTAGATACTGAAAAGGATTGTTGAAGCAACTCTGGTAAAACACTGAATTTGCGAGCCACAAATGGGGTAACGTAGGACAAAGTAGATCCTGAATCAATCAATACATAAGCAGGGTGTGAGCAAATAGTTATCATACCTGTTACCACATCTGGAGACGCCTCTGAGTCCTGCCTCCCTGGTAATGCATAGGTACGGCTTGGGCTCGTACCTGGACTAGAGGCCCCTGATCTACCTTGGCCTCTACCTGCTGGACCTTAGGGCCTACGCCCTACCGAGGCTGCTGGAGTTCACAGCCCTGCTGACGCCTTGTCCTAATTATCTCGGCTACCCTGACCCCTGGCTGGATAGTCTCTCATCATGTGACCCTCATGCCCATATATATAACACCCTGTGGAGCCGTATCCGCAAGCTCCAGTGTGGGGTCGACTGCAAATAGGGCAAGGTGGGGGTGTGTACCTGCTCTACTCTGCCCTCCTCTCTTGAGGTGAATCTACCATTCGAGAACTGTCAGCGGACTCTGACTGTCCTCTGCGACTGAATCTACCCCTTTGCTGCTATGATGGAGGTAGGGGTCTAAGTGGCCTATCTGACAACCGTGGCCTAGGTCCTCTCTGAATCTCCCTCTGTATCTCATCTAATCTATCCCTGCGGTGCTGCTCCTGATTTATTCGTCTGCTATCCTGTTGGCGCTGTCTAAAGCCCTCAATAGTCTAGGCAAAGGCCTGCACCCGCGTAATATCCATGTCATCCCGCAGCGTAGCTGTCATGCATGCCTCAATATATTCTGGGTTCAGAGCCATAATAATCCAGTGGACTCTAGATGGCATGGTGTCCACAAAAGCTGGAGCATAGCGGGCCAAGGAATCGAACTGCAGGGCATATTCCCGTACACTCCTCGCCCCCTGTTCCAAATGTAAAAACTGATCCATCCAGGCCTATCGGATTTCCCGTGGCAGATAACGGTCCAGGAAGGCCTTTGAAAAGCTGGACCAGGTCGGAAGGGCAACATCTCTCCCTCGGGACCTTTCCCAACTTTCATACCACAACACAACAATATCCCGCAGCCGGAATATCGCTAACTCAACTGATTCTGTAGATGCCACATGCATGACCCGGAAGATTCTCTGTATCTTGTCAAGGAAAACCTGGGGGTCCTCTACCTGATCCGACCCTGTGAACTGCGGGGGACCTAGTGCCAAGAATTCTCGGACCCTCGAACTGCCAGGCCCACCTGATAACTCTGCTGTTATGGGTGGCACTTACTGGCGCTGATTAGCCATCATTTGTGCCAACATAACTTCTACAGTTCGAATTTCCTAGTCGGATGGTGTAGGTACAGGAACTGTCGGAGGCGGTGTTCTTCCGAATGGCTCCTGGTGAGGTGGGGACTGCTGAGATGGTCGTGGCGATGCCTCTATATCGCCCTCAGATCGGGCTGATTCTAGATGAAGCTGAGGCATCCTTCTGATGCCTTCTCCTGCTACGATATCCAGTCTTCTACCTGTGGCAGGATGTCGCTGGTCTGCCATTTTATCTGGAAACAAAGAGTATGATAAGTTTTAGGGACTCGACCCTATACTGTACTGCTCTATAGCACGACTTAATATGAAGAAAGAGTAATCATCCTATTATGCCTTGCAGCCTCCTTCCTATGGTATGTGGTGCACAGCACATCCATAGACAAGACTAAACTTAGCACGGCTTGCAGACTCCCTGGACACAACCTGCTCTGATACCAAGTTTGTCATGCCCCGTTTTGGGAGGCATAACTGGCACCAGGTGCCCTACTAGGACCTGGACTGCTGGACTAGTTGACCCTAAGCTCTTCTGGTGCTAGGCTAGTTCTAACTCTGGATTCGAGAAAACGACGGGCTATATAACGGTTGTACATACAGCCTCCGGCCGACTAGGCCTATAGCCACCTGTAAGAAACAACAGCTACCCAGAACAACTGAATCAATAGGGAACGCATGCGGGACGACAAGCCCACCATGCCGTCTAGTTATTTCTAAATCAAGATAACAAGTGTTAAACTGCTACGTGACTAACAAGATCACCACTACCAACTGAATAAGGCCCCACACGGCCATCATAAAAAAACTAAAACATACACATGGCCTCACACGACTGGTACAACTAACCACAGGGAATATACAATCTGCAAGCCTCTAAGAATACTGATAAGATGGTCAGGACAGGGCCCCGGCCTACCCATACCGTACAACAAAAGAAAAGGAACAAACCTCTAGCTGTCTAACTATGGATGACAGGAGCTGATGACTCTGTGTGCTGGTTGGAATCATGAGGGATTGGCTCCTCGTCTATGAGTACCTGTAGGCAAGTAATGCAGCGCCCCGAAAAAGGCGTCAGTACCACTGGTACCGAGTATGCAACGCAAAACTGACATAACTGAAGGTAAACAGCAATACTGATAGTTACTGAAATGACAGAGGATACCTAAAACTGTCTGGAATAGTAGAATCTGTACCGAGCTTAACTGTACTAGAAGGAAGATAAGAATCATACCTGTCAATATGGCGTCCTGCTATTTATCAGCTTAATAAGTAACATATATATATATATTTATATATATATATAGCATACAAGAACCTATACCATCCCCCATAAGCCGGAAGGTGCCAATCCATACGCAATCTATATACCCCTACCTGGGTCAAACTATCCAAAAATAAATTCACTCCACTCACCTAATAACTACGAGCATCCCGCCGGCCCCCTGGGTATGTAGCTTGGGCTCTCTGGGCCCCTGACTATAACTGTATCTGAGTCAGGAGTACTCTTGTAACTTTAATTTGAGATTTGTATCTATAATCTGTAATCTGTGTCATGGGCTCAAGCGCTCGACAGGGTATACTGTAATGCTGATCAGCCTACTATGGGGAATGCTGCATCCCATCTTCGTCCTACTGCAGATGGCATGCCACTCCTTGGAGTGACGTATCCTCACCCTCTAGTGGGCGAGTCGACACAACTATTAACCCTGGGGCTGCAAGGAAGCTCCAAGGGTGTCCACATAACACAATCAGGTCTCAACAAACAACAATAATCACATATAACATGTATAATAACTCTAATAATACGATTCATGCTTTGATATTCTATTCTGATTCTTTGGCTGGATTAAACTGAATCTGCTACTGAGTATGAAATAATATCTCACTGTTTAATACTGATTTACTGACTTTTATTCTGAATATGACATAATAATACAACATACTTAATACTCGGCTTCTGGAACTTCCTTCTATTTTACTATGCTAGAATTACTAACTTGCCGAAGAAACTAGCTTTACATACCTCAGTTGTCGGCTTTTTAGCTAAATGTCATAACTCGGCCAATATTCAGCTATTTCTTCCAACTGCATTCATATTCATAGATATTAGAACTAAATTTATCTATATTCTGGAAGAAAATACTACTTTGAATATATATATATATAGCCCAAACTTTGACTTATCAAAAAACGGCCGAAAACACGCTATTTCTCGGAGTCCAGAAGGGAGAAATGCTCACTTTAGGGCTAGGAGTATATTGACATTGATTTGGAGAAATTCCACTTACCTTATCTCGGTAGGAAGATGATTCACCAGCCGAATTTCACGAAACTAACTCCGCAGGAATGCTCCTGGCAACTTAATACTTCACTACCCAAGATTTATTCGAGTTTGGACCGCGTTTAGCAGTGTAAATGGAAGGAATTTTAAAGAATCCCTTCATCCTCCAACTGTTCTCCTCATTTCTGGAAATTAAAAGTGGGGAAAATGAATTTTAAAACGAAGTGGGGGATTATATACTTGGGGCTGGACCTCACCTCCGTGACATGCCGGCCAATGCGGAGGTGAGCCCTCCGTGACACGTTGGCCATCACGGAGGGGGTCTGCCCAGCCTCCTCTTACGATGGTTCGATGCAGCGCTTATCCAGTCTTCCCCCGGGCCTTTCTCTAGCACGTATGGAATCCTAAAACCCTTAACCAACATGCGGATAGGCCATCAAAATGTCAAGAATTCACGGGGTGAAACATTGCCCCATTACAATATTGCAGGGTGACCTCCGAAGACCTAGTAGAGTTAGCCATGACCAACTTTGATATCATTCTGGGCATGGATTGGTTGTTTGCATGTTATGCTTCAGTTAATTGTAGGACCTATGCGGTGGAATTCCGATTTCCGGGTGAGTCAGTTTTGCAGTGGAAGGGTAATTCAGCTATACGAGCCGGTCGATTTATTTCATATCTTAAGGCTAGGAAAATCATTTCTAATGGCTACATGTATCACCTAGTTAGGGTTAAGGATGTTGAGTCTAAGACCCCGACTATCTAGTCAATTCCGGTGGTTTGTGAGTATCCGGAAGTCTTTCCCGACGATTTGCCAGGTGTTCCTCCTGAGAGGGAAATTGATTTTTGTATTGACCTATTACCCGATACGCAACCTATCTCTATTCCTCCGTACAGGATGGCTCCAGCCGAGCTAAAGGAATTAAAGGATCAGTTGAAGGATCTACTAGATAAGGGCTTCATTAGACCTAGCAAGTCTTCATGGGGTGCACCAGTTTTATTTGTCCGGAAGAAGGATGGATCACTTCGGATGTGCATTGTCTATTGACAATAGAACAAGGTCACCGTTAAGAACAGGTATCAAAAATAGAACAAGGTCACCGTTAAGGTCACCGTTTGACCAACTTCAGGGTGCCAAGTGTTTCTCAAAGATAGATCTCAGGTCCAGGTATCATCACCTCAGAGTTTGATAGAGTAATATCCCAAAGACAGCCTTCAGGATGCGGTATAGCCATTATAATTTTGTAGTTATGTCTTTTGGACTAACTAATGCTCCTGAAGCTTTTATGTACCTGATGAACAGGGTTTTCAAGCCGTATCTGGACATGTTTGTGATTGTGTTCATTGACGACATCCTCATATACTCTCCGAGTGAGGAGGAGCATGCCGCCCAATTGAGAGTAGTGCTACAGACTCTCAAGGATCGCCAATTGTATGATAAGTTCAGAAAGTGCGAGTTCTGGTTGGACTCTGTGGCATTTCTAGGCCATGTGGTATCGAGTGAAGGCATAAGGGTATATTCTCAGAAAATTGAAGTGGTGAAGGATTTTCCTAGACAGGTGAATCCTTCTGATATTTGGAGTTTCTTGGTTTTTGCTGGTTAATATCGGAGGTTTGTGGAAGGTTTCTCATCCATCGCAGCACCTTTGACCAAGATGACTCAGAAGAGAGTAAAGTTCTAATGGTCGGAGGCTTGTGACAAGAGCTTCCAAGAATTGAAGACTCGACTCACTACTGTACCGGTGGCTTCCAAGAATTGAAGACTCGACTCACTACTGTACCGGTGTTGACCCTACCCGAAGGTACGGATGGTTTTGTGGTGTATTGTGATGCTTCGAAAATCAGACTCAGGTGTGTATTGATGAAGCAAGGGAAAGTGATAGCATACGCCTCGAGGCAATTGAAGGTCCATGAGAAAAATTACCCGACCCACGATCTTGAATTGGCCGTGGTAGTATTCGCATTGAAGATATCACGACATTATTTGTATGGGGTCCACGTGGATGTATTTATGGACCACAAGAGCTTACAATATGTGTTCACATAGAAAGGCCTCAATCTACAGCAAACAAGGTCATTAGAGAGACTCAAGGACTATGATATAAGTGTCCTTTACCATCTGGGTAAGGCTAATGTGGTAGCGGACACACTTAGCAGGCTCTCTATGGAGACTGTGTCCCATGTGGATGAGGGAATGAAGGAGCTGGTGAAAGATGTCCATTGACTTGCAAGGTTGGTATTTAGGTTGGTCGACTCAACCGATGGCGGTGTTGTTGTGTAAAATGGATCAGAATCATCCTTGGTGACTGACATGAAAGATAGAGAAGATGAGGATCCAATTTTGGTAAAACTGAAGGAAGCCGTTTGAAGTCAGAAGGTGGAGGTTTTCTCCTAAGGGGGAGATGGTGTTCTCCGGTATCAGGGTTGTCTATGTGTTCCCGATGTTAATTGTTTGAGGAGCCGGATCTTGCATGAGGCCCATGGCTCCAGGTATTCTCTCCATCCAGGTGCCACCAAAATGTATTGACTTATGAGAAATCTATTGGTGGGATGGCATGAAGAAGAATATTGCAGAATTCATAGCCAAATGCTCGAACTATCAGCAAGTGAAGGTTGAGCATCAAAGGCCGGGAGGCATACTTCAGGATATTAGCATTCCCACTTGGAAGTGAGAAGAGATTAATATGGATTTAATTATAGGCCTACCTCATACTCGCCGACAGTATGGTTCTATATGGGTGGTGGTAGACAGGTTGACCAAGGCTGCACACTTTCTACCAATCACCACCACAGATTCAACAGATGATTATGCCAAACTGTATATTTGGGAGTTGGTTCGATTACATAGAGTGCCCTTGTCTATTATTTCGGACTGAGGTACTCAGTTTACCTCCCATTTTTGGCGATCTTTTCAGAAGGGGCTTGGGACTCTAGTTAATCTCAGTATAGCCTTCCATCCGCAGATGGATTTCCAAGCAGAACGGAAAATCCAAACTCTCGAGGACGTGTTCAGAGCATGTGTGATAGACCTCAAAGGTAGTTGGGATGATCATTTTCCCCTGATTGAGTTTTCTTACAACAACAGCTATCACTCCAGCATCCAGATGGCACCCTTCGAGGCTCTTTATGGGCGGAGATGTAGATCGCCCATCGGATGGTTTGAGTTTGGTGAGGTAACTATGGTAGGTCCTGATTTCATTCACAATGCTATGGTGAAGGTTCAGTTGATAAGGGACAGACTAAAAACTGCTCAGAGTCGTCAGAAGTCATATGCTGATGTGAGAAGGAGAGAGCTGGAGTTCGAGGTAGATAATTGGGTATTTTTGTAGATGTCTCCCATGAAGGAAGTGATGCGATTTGGAAAGAAAGGGAAACTCAGTCCCCGTTATGTTGGTCACTACCAAATATGTGAAGAGTTGGTAAGGTAGCGTATGAGTTGGACCTACCCTCAGAGTTATCTTCCATGCATCTTGTGTTTCATGTATCACTATTGAAGAAATGTTTGGGAGATCCAGTTGTAGTAGTTCCGGTGGGCAGCGTTGGTGTAAAGATAGCCATAGCAATGAGGAAGTCCCGGTGGAAATATTAGATCGTCAGGGTCGGAAGCTAAGGATAAGGAAGTAGCTTCAGTTAAAGTCTTATGGAGAGATCAGCATGTTGAAGGAGCTACGTTGGATGCCAAAGCGTATATGATGTCTAAATACCCACATTTATTCTCTACCGGCTCAGTTCTAACTTGAGGTATCAGTTTTGCTCTATGACTCTATTTAGTTTCTTGTTCAGTTAATGCACGCAAGTTTCTTTTATGTATATGGGTGTGTATGTGATTTGCGAATCCAGTTCAGTTGTATATTTTGAATCGGAGGTAGTCATTCCGTTAGTGTTCGAGCTAAATGATCAGTATTTGCATATGATAATTGCATGTTTCTGTTTTCTTCTTGTTTCCTACATTCGAGGGCGAATGTTCCCAAGGGGGAGATAATGTTATACCCCAGGAATACAAAGATCCGATCCGGGAGTTGAAGCGGAGGAAAGTTGGAAATTTGGCACCAGGCACAGGATGAGTCATAGGGACACTCGTCTGGACAGCCCACGAGTCGTTGTGTGACTCATGGGGGAAGGGCCAAGTGTTCAGTGAAGAACCGGAGATTTAAGTCACCATGGGTCTGACCACGAGTAGTGGTCAGTGTTCAGACATGTGAGGTCAGTTATGGTCAAGGGGAAGTACTTAAAGGATGTTGGGTTGGCAGTGTACGAATAGTGACCATGAGTCGTGGTCACTCCTGACAAATCATGGAGTGACCCGTCACGAGGCCAGGAAGCAAGGTTAGACAATGTACTAGACGAGCAACCTAACGAGTCATCTTCCCCAGTGGAGAGTCATTAGGTCATCCGTTAGGACCACCTGACAGTTATTTTTTGCGAATTAGTAAGGGCCTTTTCGTAAATTCTAAGTGTCCTAAAGCCTAAACTACGTCGTTTTAGCCTATCAATGGTGGATTTTTAAATGGATAATTTTTTTGAAGTCCTCATTCACGCATGCAAGAGTTTAGAGAGGTGATCAAAGGGTGATTCATGGTTCCTTTCTTCAATTCTTTTCAATTCCTTTTGGACTTTCAAGGGAGAGTGAGATTCAGCTAATTCCAGGTATGTAAGGCCATCAATGGGTGTATCCTTTCACACCCATGGCCATTCTCTACGATTTCATGAAAATTCTATCAAATATTTATTGGGTTTTGAAGTAGATTTATATAAAAACCTAATGATTGATAATGGGCTTTGTGATTTTCGAACCTTATCGTATTTTATATTGTTTTGATAAGATTTTGGTAATTTAATTTATTTATAATTTTATCGATTATTGAATCCCCTTGAAATTAAGCCTAATTATGCATGACCCATGATGAATTGATTTATGATCTACTTTTCCATTAATGATATTTAGGAGCCCAACATGAATTACGATTTAAAATACGGATTTAACCAATTACCCATCATGATTTTATGAATTTCAAGCTATATGCATGATCTACAAGTATGTATGAACTTTATGATTCAGGAATTATGTTTTGGCCGACTCATGGCCTTGTTTAATTCCTAGTTCAGGTATGTACAAGTATGTTTATGATTATCATGATTTAACTAGCCCATGAATTCATGCATGTTATACTATGTGCACTTTATATGTTTTGGGAGTATTATCGAACACCGAGTAGGTTTGGGGCCTAGGTTATGCCCCAGATCTCATAAACTATGTGCCACCGTAGATATGTTGGGACCTCCTTTATGATTGTCACCGGCCCAAATGGCCATTTTCATGGTGATATCACGCCCTTCATTGTTTGACCCCTGGAAAGGTACGAACGGCCTCCTGGCTAGGTTTATAAATCGAACTTCATATGTGCTCATATAGGGTATGTCAGTTAAGAGAATCTCCCTCTATTCCTCATGATTTTTGAATACTTATGATTATGTATTTTGGCTCAAGTTCATGTTAACTAAAGCTTTTCTCCTATGATTATGATTATGTTTGTACTACAAATGTTTTGAAAACCTTGAGCCTTATGTTATGTTATGATGTTTACGATATGAGCATGATGTCCTACTCTATTATCATCTATGAGTTTCATATATTTTAAATTTTTGTTTTTCTTACCTTTCATACTCGGTACATTCTACGTACTGACCGCATACTTTCTATGATGTATCATTTCATGATACAGGACCCGGCTGTCAGGTTCACCCTCCTCAGTAGCTATTTAGAGTTTGCTATCAGCGTATTTGGTGAGTCCTCATGTTCTGAGGGCCATATGTTCAGACTCTATTATTCTCTTTCAGTTTCAGTATTGTAGGGTTAGTGGGGTATTGTCCCATCAACCCGTCTTCATGATTAGAGGCTTTTCAGACTATAAGTTGTATTCAGCCATCATGTTGACTTTTCTCGTTATTATGTCATGATTTGGTTTCCTGATGTTAAGTCTTCCGATTATGTGAATGAATTAGATGTATGCTCACGCCATGGGACGACTTGGGGTCTCTCAAGGTGTCACACCCCGCCTTGAGGGGTATGACTGGCACCTAGTGCCCTACTAGGACCTGAACTGCTAGACTACTGAGCCTAAGCACATTTGGTGCCTGACTGGCTCTAACTCAGATTCAGGGAAGCAACGGGCTATATAACGGCTGTAAATATAGCCTCTGGCCGACTAGGCCTATAGCCACCTGTACCTGTAATAACAGCTAACCAGAAACATATCACTATAAGGAAGCCTATGCGGGCCGACAAGGCCACCATGTTGTCTAGTTATCTGTAACTCAACAATGGAATACTGAATAACTACATGACTGGCAAGGTCACCACTACTGACTGGATAAGGACTCACACGGCCAACATAAACTGAAATGCTAAACAACAATAACAAGCTGCACGGCCTCACACGACCGGCTCAACTGACCACAGGGAATTATATACAAACTGCAAGCCTCTAAGAATACTGATAAGATGGTCAGGACAGGGCCCCGACCTACCCGTACTGTACAACAAAAGGAAATGATATAAACCTCTGAAATATCAAGCTCCGGATGACAGGAGCTGATGACTCTGCGCTGGCTAGGATTACGAGGGATCGCCTCCTCGTCTATGAGTACCTGCAGGAAAGTAATGCAGCGCCCAAAACGGGCGTCAGTACTGCTGGTACTGAGTATGTAAAACAATAACTAAAAGAAATATCTAAAAACAACAATACAACTGATGGAACTGAAATAGGAAGGAATAGACTAACTGACTAAAAATGTAAAGCTAAGCCTACTCTCAACTATGCTGGAAGGAGTAGGAGTCATACCTGGAGATGTATCGCTCTACCGTCTATCTACTCGTATCTAGTGTAACATGGCATAACACAACATAACATAGCATAGTACACACTGTTATACCCCGTAGGATTCCCGGCGCCTAGATGACCTATTCGCACGTTGGTTAAGCATATTTGAAGGCCATACGTGCTAGAGAAAGGCCCGGGAAAAAGATCGGACGAGAAACCTGTCGAACCATCGCGGAAGGAGCCGAGGCAGAGCCCCTCCGCGATGGCAGCGTGTCACGGAGGTGAAGCCTCCGCGTTGGCTCCGTGACACGTTGGCCTTGTCCAGGCCCAAGTATATAAAGCCCCACTTCGGTTTTAAATCATATAAACTTATAAATTTCTAGTGAAACAGAGAGGAAACATCAGAGAAGAGAAAAGAACGAAGGGGGTAATATAATTTTCATCCGATTACGCTGCTAAACGTTGTCCAAACTCAAATTAACCCCAGATACTAAGGTATTTAGCAGCAGAGAGCATTCCTATGGATTTAGTTTCGTGAAATACGACCGACGAATTGTCGAGCTACCGAGCTAAGGTAAGTAGAATTGCTCCAAACTTGTGTCTATGTGTTCCTAGCTGTGAAGTGAATATTTCTCCCTTCTGGACCTCTGAAAAATAGCGAGTTTTCGATCGTCTTTCGATAAGCCTAAGTTTAGGCTATAAATTATATCGAAAGTGACGTTGTTCTTTAAAATAAAGATATATTTAGTATTAATTGACATATTTATGAATGCAGTTGGGAGAAATAGTTGAAGTATTGGTCGAGCCTCATCCAAAAGACGGATAGTTCGAGGATAAGGTATGTAAAACTAGTTTCCTCGGCAAGTTAGTAAATCTCGGTATAGTAAAGCAATTTAAAGGCCAGTAGAATATTCAGAAGTCATGTGTTGTGTTTATTACGTATGTTGGTACGATATTAGAAGCATCAGGTTATAATTAGCACGAAACTTGTTAGCACGATATAGATTCTAATACAAGTGTTAGGAACTGCACAGCATGCTCAGTTTATGATATAGTACAAAATGTCAGGATATTATAGTATTCAGTTGAAACCCAGTAAAACAATGTAATATCTGTAAGGCATCTCAGAAATAGAATGATAGATTAAAAATAAAGCTTAGGAAGCATGTCAGAAATAGTAAATCATGTTATTACAGAAACTCAGTATACAGTACAGTATGGCAGAAGATTATATTTGTACATATACACTATTATCAGTCTCAGCATGAATTAAGTACATACATATCGCTATCACTAGTTCAGCATACAGTAGACACAGATACATTATAATTATTAGCTTCAGCATGAGATATATATAGATAGTATTACTAGTTGAGACCACTGTATTGTCTTGGGGTTGGATTACCTAGCATCCCTGACCGCCCCAGGGTTAATAGCTATATCGACTCGTCCGCCAGAGGACGAGGATACGTCGCTCTACGGAGTGGCATGCCGTCCCACAGGGGACGAAGATGGGATGCCAGTTTTCCCCATATTGTGCCTTGGTCGGCCCTTACACACCCCTGTTGAGCGGATACGCTCGGGTGTTGATTCAGGAGTCCTCCGGACTCAGATGCAGTTATAGTCAGGGGCTCAGCGAGCCCAAGTGCATACCCAGGGGACCGGCAGGATGCTTACATCGATTATAGGAGATGGGATGACCGGGGTAGGGGCATAGATTCTGTGCTGGTTGTACCTCCCGGCATATGGGGGCCGGGTAAGGTTTGTGTGTGCTATATTATGTTATGTTATGTTATGCCATGTTACATTAGACACGAGTAGTTCGGAAGTAGAACGATACGTCTCCAGGTATGACTCCTACTCCTTCCAGTATAATTAAGAGAAGGTATGATTTACATTATCAGACAGTTAATCTATTCCCTCCTACTTTAGTTTCATCAGTTGTACTGTTGTTTTCAGATATTTCCTTCAGTTATTGCTTTACATACTTAGTACCAGTGGTACTGACGCCCGGTGGGGCGCTGCATTACTTGCCTGCAGGTACACATAGAAGAGTAGGCGATACCTCGTGATTCCTGTCAGCGATCGAGTATTCAGCTCCTGTCATCCGGAGACTGAATCCCAGAGGTGTATTTTGTTTTCTTTTGTTGTACAGTACGGGTAGGTCGGGGCCCTATCCCAATCATTTCTATTGCTATTCCTAGAGGCTTACAGTCTGTATATATTTCCCTGTTGTCAGTTGAGCCGGTCGTGTGAGGCCGTGCAGTCGTATAACTGTTAGTACTTCTTATCTCTTTTATGTTGGCCGTGTGGGGCCATAGTTTGACAGTAGTGGTGACCTTGCCGGTCACATAGCTTTCCAGTATTTCATTGTCAAGTTACAGATAACTAGACAGCATGGTGGCCTTGTCGGCCCGCATAGGTTTCCCTATATTGAATATGTTCTGGTTAGCTGTCACGACAGGTACAGGAGGCTATAGGCCAATGGGCCGGGGGCTGTGTTTACAGCCGTTATATAGCCCTTTGTTTCCAGAAATGTGGGTTAGAGCCAGCCAGGCACCAGATGTGCCCAGGCTCAGCAGTCTAGCAGTTCAGGTCCTAGTAGGGCACCAAGTGCCAGTCATACCCCCCAAGGCGGGGTGTGACACACACAAACCTTACCCGGTCCCCATAAGCCGGGAGGTACAATCAACATGCAATCTATACCCCTACCTCAGTCCTCCCATCTCCTATAATAACTATAAGCATCCTGCCAATCCCCTGGGTATGCACTTGGGCTTGCTGAGCCCCTGACTATAACTGTACCTGAGTCCGGAGGACTCCTGAATCAACACCCCGGGCATACCCGCTCGAAGGGGGTGTATAAGGGCTGACCAAGGCACAATATGGGAAAAACGGCATCCCATCTTCGTCCCCTGTGGGGCGGCATGCCACTCCGTATATCCTCGCCCACTAGCGGATGAGTCGATACAGCTATTAACCCTGGGGCGGTCATGAATGCTAGGTGATCCAACCCCAAGACAATACAGTGGTCTCAACTAGTAATACTATCTGCATATACCACATGCTAAAGCTAGTGATGATAATGTATCTGTACATGCTATATGCTGAACTAGCGATAGTGGTATGTATGTATTTAATGTACGCTGAGACTGACAATGGTATATATATATAATCTTTTGTCATACTGTGCTGAGTCTAATGTTGAACAAGATATCATTTTTCTACTGGAAATCATGCTGTATAACTGAGTTTCTATAGTAACATGATTTACTATTTCTAACATGCTTTCTAAACTTCTTTTTAATCTACCATTCTACTTATGAGATACCTTACAGATACTTATATTGCTTTACTAGGTTTCAACTGAATACGATAATATCCTAACATTCTTTACTAAATCACGTACTGGGCATGTTGTACAGTTCCTAACACTTTGTATTAGAATTTATATCGTGCTAGCAAGTTTCACGCTGTACATAACATGATGCTTCCAGTATCGTACCAACATTTGTAATAACATAACACACGACTTCTAAACATTCCACTGGCCTTTAAACTACTTTACTATACCGAGACTACTAACTTGCCGAGGAAACTAGCTTTACGTACCTTCGCTTCTGATTTCCCGACTAACCGGCATAGCTTGGTCAGTATTCCAGCTATTTCTCCCAACTGCATTCATATATACGTCAATCAGTACTAAATACAACTATATTCTGATGGACGACATCACTTTCGATGTAATTATAGCCTAAACTTAGGCTTATCGAAAGACGGTCAAAAACTCGCTATTTTCCAGAAGTCCAGAAGGGAGAAGTATTCATTTCACAGCTAGGAACACATAGACACTAGTTTGGAGCAATTCTACTTACCTTAGTCCGGTAGCTCGATGATTCGTCGGCCGTATTTCGCGAAACAAAATCCGTGGGAATGCTCCCTGCTGCTAAATACCTCGGTATCTGGAGTTAATTTGAGTTTAGAGTACGTTTGGCAGCGTAATCGAACAATAATATCTTCACCCTCTTCGTCTCTCTCTGTTTGCTGCGAACTCTCTGGAAATTATAATGATTTTAATGAAAATAAACCGAAGTGGGGCTTTATATACTTGGGCCTGGACAGGCCTAACGTGTCACGGAGCCAACGCGGAGGCTCCACCTTCGTGACACGTTGCCATTGCGGAGGGGCTCTGCCTCGGCTCCTTCCGCGATGGTTCGACAGGCTATACGTCTGATCCTTTTCCGGGCCTTTCTCTAGCACGTATGGCTTTCAAATATGTTTAATCACCGTGCGAATAGGCCATCTAGGTGTCGGAAATCTTACGGGGTATAACATTCTCCCCCCCTTAAGAACATTCGTCCTCGAATGTAAACTTCTATCTAGAGGTCTTCTCAACTTACTCAACTTGTTTTAAGACAATTTCGGCAGAGTTTCCCCTGTAATATGGACTATCCCGAAGACCTGAAACACAGAAAAGTCCAATACAGGTGCTGCACAGAATACTTTAAGATTCACTGGATAGCTAAACTTCAATCTTTCTCATTTATACATACATAACCACAAGATACTACACAAATAATAATACGGACATACCTGTCGCCTGACTAGGCCTGGAATAAGTGAGGATATCTAGTTTACATATCTTCCTTAGCCTCCCACGTCATCTCCTCTCGGTTCCTGTCACGCCACAACACTTTGACAGACGTAATATCTTTAGTCCTCAATCTGCGAATCTGTCTATCTAAGATAGCTACTGGAACCTCCTCATAGGCCAGCTTTTCTGTAACTTGGATATCCTGGACTGGGACTGCTCTGGATGGGTCTCCTATGCATTTCCTCAGCATAGACACATGGAAGACTGGATGAACGGATTCTAATTCTGGCGGCAAGTTCAACTCATATGCTACTCGGCCTATCCTTCGACGGATCTGATAAGGCCCAACAAACATTGGCTGAGCTTACCTTTCTTGCCGAATCTCATCACCCCTTTCATCGGAGATACTTTCAAAATACCCAGTCATTCACATCAAACTCCAAGTCTCTGCGCCGCACATCTCCATATGATTTTTGGCGGCTCTGTGCAGTCAGTAAGCATTCTCAGATAAGCTTTACCTTTTCCTCTGACTGCTGAACAATGTCTAGCCCAACCAACGCTGATTCTCCTATTTCAAACGAACCAATCGGCTATCTGCATTTTCGCCCGTATAATGCCTCGAAAGGCGCAATCTGGATGGCTGAGTGATAGTTTTTATTATAAGCAAATTCAATTAACGGCAAATGCTCATCCCAGCTACCTCCAAAATCTGGCACACACGCTCGTAGCATGTCCTCGAGCATCCGAATAGTGCACTCAGCCTGTCCATCTATCGGAGGGTGAAATGTTGTGTTCAAATTAATCTGCATCCCCAGACCTCTCTGAAATGACTGCCAAAATCTAGCCGTAAACTGTGCTCCTCTATCAGAGATAATAGATACTGGAACACCGTGTAATCTAACTATTTTTCTGATATACAATTCGGCGTAATCTTCGGCAGAGAATGTAGCTTTTACTGGTAGGAAATGGGCTGATTTCATCAGTCTGTCAACAATTACCCAGATTGAATCATGTCTATGCCTGGTACGGGGTAATCCTGCTACAAAGTCCATGTTTACTACTTCCTATTTCCAGAGAGGCACAGCTATGTCCTGGGTCAAACTGCCTGATTTCTGATGTTTTGCTTTCACCTGTTGGCAGTTAGGACATGGAGCTACAAATTCAGTAATTTCTCTTTTCATACCTGGCCACCAATAGTTTTCTTTGATATCATGGTACATTTTCGTCGCGCCTGGGTGGAGAGAATAGAGGGCGTAATGCGCCTCGCTCATAATCTGCTGGCGAAGCCCCAAAATATCTGGAACACAAATGCGGCCTTTACATCACAACACTTCATCCCTGATTATCAGAAAATATGTCACCTCTCCTTGCTGAACCTTGTGTTCAAGTTGAACCCGGCTAGGGTCTCCATATTGCCGTTCCTTTACTTCCACCACTAAAGACAACACTGCGACATTCTGTATTACCACTCTGTTGTCCTTTATTTCTGCTATCTGAACAGCTAAACCGGCTAACTGGTGTAATTTTCGGGCCAATTCTCGCTGTTCAGGCTGCAAGTATGCCAACTCCCCATAGATTTACGGCTAAGGGTATCTGCTACCACATTAGCCCTTCCTGGGTGATACAAAATATTCACTCCTTAAGGCATAAACTACTGCAGCTAACTCCAGGCCATGGGTAAGATAATTCTTTTCATGCTTCTTCAACTGCCTGAAAGCATAAGCTATTACTTTACCATGCTGCATCAACCCTCTGTACCTTCTGGCGATACTAACACTGGAGCTGATGTTAACCTGTCTTTTAACTCCTGGAAGTTCTGCTCACACGCCTCAGTCTGCTGGAACTTTGCTGCCTTCTGTGTCAATTTAGTCAGAGGTGCTGCTAAGGTGGAAAATCCTTCCACAAACCCTCTGTAGTACCCGGCTAACCGCAGGGATTGCGTACTTCGATCGGAGTGGTAGGTCTGGAATATGTCTTCACTGCTTCGATTTTTCTGTGTATCTACCTGTACACTAGCCTCCGACACAATGTGACCAAAAAGGCTACTGAACTCAGCCAAAACTCACATTTTGAAAAATTAACATATAACTGACGGTCATACTGGTGTATTATACCAGAGAATCTAACAAGTAATCTACCGGTAAAGCTAGAGCTTATCTGGCCTTCTGGCCGCATGCTAAGGCTACTTGTTGCTAAGGTAACCTGAACGACTATCTGCACACCATGTGCCCGTATCTGATCAGAGGATCCTGACAATGATCATGATCTCTAATAGTCTAGCTGAATAATCTTGACTAACTAAATAGCTGGGTTAAATGATCCGAATGCTGCAGTAGTCTAACGATGCTCTACATGTCCTACTCAGACATCTGTAGCTCATGCATAACTGCGGGGTTGTGCACGGCTAACTGTTTCGTCCTCCTAATAGAACAATTGTGGTGTTGTGCTTAGTCCACCCTACTCTCAGGCGATCCATCCCTGGATCCTCATAGGGAACCTACCGATCTCCTTGTCTTAGTAAACACTGTGCTAGCAGAGCACTACCAATTTCTTACGCCTTATTCATACCCCCTTGGATTATATTACTGTCCTTGGAAATTCTCGGTCTTATGAGCCATTCTGTAAAGACTGGCCCTCTGTTAGGGCTCTGTATCTGAATACCTTACGAGAACCAGCTGAAGTACTAGTCCATCACTGACTACTGATATGGACTCTTTCTTGGGGTACCCACAGGTTTGTCTGACTGAGATGGTCGGCTGACTTGCGGGGTGTTCCGCATAATAGCTGCTAGGTTGACTAAGGCCGACTCTCACCTACAAGGCTGGGAAAACGATGTACGACCACTTAACATGCCCCCCTCTCTTTTGGTGAGGGGTCCCGCAGTATGATCTGTAGATATTTCCTAGCAGCTAACCAAAATCTGTGTGACTGTAACCCCCATTGCCAACTACTTACATCATATCTATCATCTGTAGATATATATATATATCAACAACTATGTCCAATACATACTGCATTTTGTGGTGATACATAATCTCTAACATGCCTTACTGAATTTTATACTGCACATGATATACCGCTCCTACGGTCTAATGATATCTCATATCCTCTCGTATCATTTCATGGGATTTTTTTTTCATTCCATTCTGGAAGCAACACACACATGCACTTTAGCTATGATCTGCTATTTGAAATTTCGCCACTCTTACAATATGGGGTCAACATCCGAACCTTGTGGCCTTACTTGGCATTATATTAAGGCCCGTGACTGTCTGTTGGACCTTGTCTCTGGGCCACACTAGATTGGAGTCTCTGGTTCGGTACCCTCTTACCTTCTCCTTGGGCGGACATACCGCAACATTCTAAACTACAACCTTAATGTCTCTTAGTTGTTCGTCTAAGGTTTAGTCCTTAATACACGATGTTCTATCAATCTAGAGGTGATTCGGATTTCCCCTCAAAATCTAGTATTCATGCTCTTCACCTTCATCTTCCTTAAACTGGGCTATGGGGTTCAAGGTACCTGCCTTACACTGTCAATAAGGTTGCCAGTCAAGTTCCAACCTATACTTCTTCTGACTTGCAATCGGACCCATCTTATTCATATAATCTCCCTGTCTTTTGATATCACAGCTAAGATTATAGCTATTATCTTGCAAACATACCCTACCGTCGTTAGCATGCCACGGCGGATTCAACCCTTTCCTGACTTGAACTTGACTCTTACTGGGAGTCCATCATTGACGGATCTCCTACACCAACTTCGAGTAAGCTAGTAGTCTTGCTTGCTCTTCTGACTTATTACCGTGAGGGTCTGCACAACTTACATAATCATAAGGGCTCCTTACTCTTTCTAACACTTTCTGGAATCAACCAATCCACCTTTCACTTACTGCCTGCTTTGGGCAACATCATCTCAATCCTTATGCCCTTTGCTACACTGGGATCAAAACTAAGGGGTAGGAATGACTTTTTCTTACTGCAACGAAACGAAGACATGGAACTGTACCACACATGAAGGAATGGAGGTGGGAATCGTACATTTCCCTCTCGTTCTCACACTTATCTGATAATCTAATATTGTCTACTATCTTAATCAGGTCTTATATATATATATTTATATATATATATATATATCTAACAAATAAATCGACTCATTTATAACTTATGCTTATGACTTCCTATTCTGAAGTTATTGACATATACTGGGGATGGTACCAATAAAAAGATAACATTGGGAGGTCCCTGTTACCTCCTCCCGCTGCTATAGTTACCTTGTAACTGGCTGATGTTCTCTCCTGTTGCTATATCTGATCTTCTGCCTGGGATAGGATTTCGCTGGTCTGACTTGTATCTGTATTCAAAGAATATGATAAGTTTTAAAAGGACCAACCCTGTACTGTACTGTGCTATGGCACGACTGAGTTTGAAAGAAGGGTAACCATCCTATTATGCCTCGCAGCCTCCTGCCTATAGTATGTGGTGCACAACACATCCATAGATAAGACTCTACTTAGCATGGCCTGCAAACTCCCTGGGACACGACCTGCTCTGATACCAAGTTTGTCACAGCCCGCCTTGAGGGGTATGACTGGCACCTAGTGCCCTACTAGGACCTGAACAACTAGACTACTGAGCCTAAGCACATCTGGTGCCTGGCTGGCTCTAACTCAGATTCAGGGAAGCAATGGGCTATATAACGGCTGTAAATATAGCCTCCAGCCGACTACGCCTATAGCCACCTGTACCTGTAATAACAGCTAACCAGAAACATATCATTATAAGGAAGACTATTCGGGCCGACAAGGCCACCATGCTGTCTAGTTATCTGTAACTCAACAATGGAATACTGAATAACTACATGACTGGCAAGGTCACCACTACTGACTAGATAAGGCCTCACACGGCCAACATAAACTGAAATGCTAAACAACTATAACAAGTGCACGGCCTCACACGACCGTCTCAACTGACCACAGGGAATTATATACAAACTGCAAGCCTCTAAGAATACTGATAAGATGGTCAGGACAGGGCCCCGGCCTACCCGTACTGTACAACAAAAGGAAATGATATAAACCTCTGAAATAACAAGCTCCGGATGACAGGAGCTGATGACTCTGCGCTGGCTAGGATTACGAGGGATCGCCTCCTCGTCTATGAGTACCTGCAGGAAAGTAATGCAGCGCCCAAAACGGGCGTCAGTACCGCTGGTACTGAGTATGTAAAACAATAACTGAAATAAATATCTGAAAACAACAATACAACTGATGGAACTGAAATAGGAAGGAATAGACTAACTGACTAAAAATGTAAAGCTAAGCCTACTCTCAACTATGCTGGAAGGAGTAGGAGTCATACCTGGAGATGTATCGCTCTACCGTCGATCTACTCGTATCTAGTGTAACATGGCATAACATAACATAGCATAGCATAGCACACACAAACCTTACCTGGCCCCCACAAGCCGGGAGATACAATCAACACGCAATCTATACCCCTATCCTGGTCATCCCATCTCCTATAATAACTATAAGCATCTTGCCGATCCCCTGGGTATGCACTTAGGCTCGCTGAGCCCCTGAATATAACTGTACCTGAGTCTGGAGGACTCCTGAATCAACACCCCGGGCGTACCCACTCAACGGGGGTGTATAAGGGCTGACCAAGGCACAATATGGGAAAACCGGCATCCCATCTTCATCCCCTGTGGGACGGCATGCCACTCCGTAGAGCGACGTATCCTCGCCCTCTAGCGGACGAGTCGATGCAGCTATTAACCCTGGGGCGGTCATGAATGCTAGGTGATCCAACCCCAAGACAATACAGTGGTCTCAACTAGTAATACTATCTGCATATACCACATGCTAAAGCTAGTGATGATAATGTATCTGTACATGCTATATGCTGAACTAGCGATAGTGGTATGTATGTATTTAATGTATGCTGAGACTGACAATGGTGTGTATATATAATCTTTTGTCATACTGTGCTGAGTCTAATGTTGAACAAGATATCGTTTTTCTGCTGGAAATCATGTTGTATAACTGAGTTTCTATAGTAACATGATTTACTATTTCTAACATGCTTTCTAAACTTCTTTTTAATCTACCATTCTACTTATGAGATACCTTACAGATACTTATATTGCTTTACTAGGTTTCAACTGAATACGATAATATCCTAACATTCTTTACTAAATCACGTACTGGGCATGTTGTACAGTTCCTAACACTTTGTATTAGAATTTATATCGTGCTAGCAAGTTTCATCTTTTACATAATGTGATGCTTCCAATATCGTACCAACATTCGTAATAACATAACACACGACTTCTAAACATTCCACTGGCCTTTAAACTACTTTACTATACCGAGACTACTAACTTGCCGAGGAAACTAGCTTTATGTACCTTTGCTTCTAATTTCCCGACTAACCGGCATAGCTTGGTCAGTATTCCAGCTATTTCTCCCAACTGCATTCATATATACGTCAATCAGTACTAAATACAACTTTATTCTGAAGGACGACATCACTTTCAATGTAATTATAGCCTAAACTTAGGGTTATCGAAAGACGGTCGAAAACTCGCTATTTTCCAGAAGTCCAGAAGGGAGAAGTATTCATTTCACAGCTAGGAACACATAGAAACTAGTTTGGAGCAATTCTACTTACCTTAGTCCAGTAGCTCGACGATTCGTCGGCCGTATTTCGCGAAACAAAATCTGTAGGAATGCTCCCTGCTGCTAAATACCTCGGTATTTGGAGTTAATTTGAGTTTAGACTACAATTGGCAGCGTAATCGAACGATAATATCTTCACCCTCTTCGTCTCTCTCTGTTTGCTGCGAACTCTGTGGAAATTATAATGATTTTAATGAAAATAAACCGAAGTGGGGCTTTATATACTTGGGCCTAGATAGACCCAACGTGTCACGAAGCCAACGCGGAGGCTCCACCTCCGTGACACATTGCCATCGCGGAGGGGCTCTGCCTCGGCTCCTTCCGCGATGGTTCGACAGGCTATCCATCCGATCCTTTTTCGGGCCTTTCTCTAGCACGTATGGCTTTCAAATATGTTTAATCATCGTGCAAATAGGCCATCTAGGTGTCGGAAATCTTACGGGGTATAACACAAGGCTCCTTGTCCTGTGTCACGATTCGGGTATAAATTAGGGTCGTGACATTATTGCCGATGTCTGTTTGAAAGGTGAAGAACTGGAGGAGGTTCATCATGTCGTAAGGAGATAATAAATTATCCTTTCCCACCAAGAAAGCTGGACCTTGATTAAAAAAATTGCACAACTCCTCCGTAACAACCATCTATTATGACAACTCCAAAGCTTTAGCTCAAACCCTTGCCCACTCATTACAATATGCATATCTGGGGGAGGATGAAACGCTCCCAATTATCATTTCAAAGAAGCTCACCCCGTTTCAAGTAGATAAACTCATTTAGGTATTGAAGAGGAATATTCGACCTATAGGTTTGTCAATAGCTGATATCATTGGTATTCCTCCGGGGATTTGAACTTACAAAATTAATCTTTAAGAAAATTGCAGCCCATCAGTTGAACATCCGAGGCGGTTGAATCCACTTATGCAAGAGGTGGTCAAAAAAGAAATTATTAAATGGATAGATGCAGGAGTGGTATATCCTATCGCAGACAGTAGTTGAGTAAGCCCGGTGCAATGTGTGCCAAAGAAAGGAGGCATCACAATTGTTTTGAATGAAAAGAATGAATTAATAGCTACTCATCTATTCACTGGATGGAGAGTTTGCTTGGATTACCGTAAGTTAAACTCCTAGAAAAAGAAGGATCATTTCCCGATGCCATTCATTGACCAAATGTTAGACCAGTTAGCCTGTAAAGGGTACTATTGTTTATTGGATGGATACTCATGAAACAATCAAATCTCAATCGTACCCGAGGATCCAAAAAAAACAAAATTTACATGTCCCTATGGAACTTTTGCATTCAAGAGGATGCCTTTTGGTCTTTGCAATGCCCCTGCCACTTTCTAAAGATTCATGATGTCCATCTTTTTTGATATGGTGGAAGATACTATGGAAGTCTTCATGGATGACTTTTCAGTTGTGGGGGACTCATTTGATAACTGTTTGACACATTTTGATGAGGTATTAAAGAGGTGTACGGAAAAAATTTGGTCATTAATTAGAAAAAATGTCTTTTTATGGTCAAAGAAGGGATTGTGTTGGGACACAAAATTTCTAAAAAGGGATTGAGGTAGATCAAGCCAAAGTGGACGCCATTGCTCAGTTAACTCCACTGTGTACCGTGAAGGATGTTAGGAGTTTCCTCGGACATGCGGGTTTCTACCGTTGATTTATTAAAGATTTCTCTAAGATGGCTTATCCCCTATTTCGACTGTTGGAGAAATAGGCAAAGTTCAATTTTGATGAAGATTGTTTGAAGGCTTTCGTGGAGTTGAAGGAAAGGTTGATTTCTTCTCAAATCATTGTAGCACCTGATTTGTCAAAACCATTCGAGCTCATGTGTGTTGCAAGTGAGGTGGAATTAGGAGCATTCCTTGGTTAGCGGAGAGACAAGATATTTCACCCAATCTACTATGCTAGCAAATCCCCCAACATTGCACAAACAAACTAAACAGTAATGGAGCAGGAGGTACTCGTTGTTGTGCTTGTATTTGAAAAGATCTGGGAATATTTTCTTGGAATGAAGTGGTGGTGCACACGGACCATGAAACGCTTAGGTATCTAATGGCCAAGAAAGATGCTAAGCCAAGATTGATCAGGTGGGTTTTGTTGTTGCAGGAATTTGAATTTGAGGTGAACGATCATAAGGGATGTGAGAATCAAATGGCCGACCATCTATCGCGCCTTGAGATAAGTGGGGCAGCCAGGAACACATGAAGAGATCAATGATGTCTTTCTGAATGATAAAATTCTAGTCGCAACCCACGATCTAACACCATGGTTTGCCAATTTTTTAATTACCTGGCCAGCAACATTGTACCCGAAGGCTTGAACTTTTAGCAAAAGAAGAAATTCATGCATGATGTCTGGAAATTCTTTGGGAAGAACCTTACCTCTTCCAAAGTTGGTCAGATAGTTTAATCCGTCAGTGTGCTCCAAAAGTAGAGATGGTCCCAATTCTAGAGGCTTGTCATTCTTCACCTGTTGGAGGTCATTATGGGAGTGTGCGAACAGCAGCGAAGGGGTTACAATGTGGGTTTTATTGGCTTACATTACATCAAGATGCTCATGAGTTTGTGATGCAGTATGATCAATGTTAGAGGACAGGGAATATTTCAAGGCGGCATGAACTTCTGCTAACACCAATATTAGAGGTTGAGTTGTTTGATGTATGGGGGATCGACTTCATGGGCCCTTTTGTATGCTCTTGTGGAAACACATACAATTTTGGTAGCAATTGATTATGTCTCCAAATGGGTGGAAGCTGTTGCACTACCAAATAATGAAGGGAGGAGCGTAACAACCTTTTTAAAGAAACCTATCTTCTCGCGGTTTAGTACTCCCAGAGCCATCATTAGCGATGGAGGTTCAAATTTTTGCAACCGAGTATTCAACACACTGCTAGCTAAATATAGTTTGAAGCACAAAGTGGCCACCCCTTATCACCCGCAAACCAGTGGACAAGTGGATGTTTCAAATCGGAAAATAAAATCCATCTTGACGAAAATAGTCAATGTGAACAGAACCGATTGGGTGCAGAAGTTAGATAATGTCGTGTAGGCATATCAAATTGCATTTAAAATGTCGATTGAAATGTCTCCTTAACAGTTGGTGTTGGGAAAATCATTTCAGCTCCTGGTTGAGTTAGAACACAAAGCTTTGTGGGCATTGAAAAGTTTATACCTTGAATGGGGAAGAGTTGTCCAAGGTCGAGTCCATAATTTACATGAGTTGGATGAATTAATAAATGAAGGTATATGAGAATGATGCTATTTACAAAGCCAGAATGAAATATTATCATGACCAAAAAGTGTTGCAGCTAGTTTTTCTCCATGGGATTGGGTGTTGCTATTCAATTCACGACTACGGCTATTCCCAGGGAAACTAAAGTCTAAATGGTCAGGTCCTTTTAAGGTATCTCAAGTGTATGAGAATGGTTCCATAGAACTCCATGGAGAGAATGGGAGAAAGTTTAAAGTAAATGGCTAATGAGTTAAAGATATTTGGGGTGTTGGAAGAAGTTGACCGAATAGAGGTTGTGTATCTACATGAACCGTAGGTCTTGGGGGACTTCCGTGGTGCCACGACGTTAAATAAGGCGCTTCTTGGGAGGCAACTCAAGCATCTTTCATTTCTCTGACTCTACTTATATGTTTTGTTGTTTTTGATTTTTTCTAGGATAGGTTAGTTAACTTCAGGAAGAGCATGAACAGGGAAGACCGGTGCTAGACCGGTGAAATATAGATGTCATTTCGTGAAAGATGATGGGGAACCGACCCTTTTCAGTGCACTGAAGTATTCAAGGCAAATCGATGACCCAACCAGCAAAATGCAAAACAGCATTTCGTGAAACGCCGATGGGGCGCCGACCCTTTCCAGTGCACTAAAGGATTCAAGGTGAATCGGCAACCCAACTAGTGAAGTGCCATGTCAAAGCATGAATCGCCAGTCAATTTCCATTGTCAACCAGTGAACCTGGCAGTAGTTCGGGCATTGGTTTCTCACCTAGTGAAACGCCAGTCGCATTTCGCAACACATTTGTCAGCCACTGATCTTGTTTCTAGAAATGCAAACAGTTAATTTTAGTGGCGGACACATTGGCGAATAGCCGGTCCATTTCGGCGATCGTCGGTGTGCCCCTGGTGGAATATCCCTGTTTTCTAGATGTCATTCCCCTCCAGGAGAGGCATGACCGGAACCTAATACCATACTGGGATCTGGGTTGACTTGGCTGGGCGTACGCACTGTTGGTGCCTACCAGCGACACATAATCAAGAAATCAAACTGCTATATCTCGGCTATAAACATAGACTCGGGATGACCAGGCGATGCAGCATCTGTAAAAGAAAACAGCTAACCCAGCCAATAAAGAACTAAAAGGGATCCTATGCGGGCCGAGTAGACACCATGTTGTCTAGTTATAACAGGAAAGGAAATAGGCAGCTATACTGGACCCCACAAAGCCAACACGTAAAATAAGACATATATGGGCCCCACACGGCCAACAACAACCAACTAACAAAATCTATCATCTGCAAGCCTCTAGGATTGAAGATATTGGTCGGGACAAGGCCCCGGCCTACCAGAATGCTAAACAAATTGAAAATAGATAACCTTTACATCGTGGAAACTCTGAACAAAATGAGCTGGCCGAACTGTTGACTCTAAACGAGCGCTGGGAGATGCTAAACCCTGTTTGTCTAAACTTGTAGGAAAGTATGCAGCGCCCCATAGTTGGGTGTCAGTATAATATGTACTAAATATGTAAGGCAGTAAATAAGACTGAATAGAAGCTGATAAAGAACTGGAAGTAAATAATAAGAGGGACAGAGATTAACCTGTAAGCTTTCTTATCCTTAATCTGCAACTGACAAAACACAACACGTACATGAACTAAGAATATACAACCATACACCCATAAGCTATAACTAGCAGGAAAGAATACAAATAAGAACCTAACCTAGCCCCAATAAGCCTGGAAGGTACAAACAACATAGAAATAACCTACCGGGGCCCTAATAACCCTGACAAGTACACATCAATCTATATACCCATATTTAGGTTCTTACAATTCTACATGTGTTATAGCCAACCTACAGGTCCTTATGTCTGCAACTGAGCCCGCTCAGCTCCTGTAGCTGTGTCTCAGTTCGGTGACTCCTATAACTGCACCCTAGGCACCAGGCTCGGCGAGGGTCAGTGATACCAATACGACATAAATGTGAAAGTCCATCCATGGAATGTACAATAATATGGCCCTTGGGAAAACATATAGCTCCTTGGAGTGCTCCATATAGCCCCGAAGGCAACGACACAGCTAGCAACCTTGAGGTTGGTCAACGGAAGGCTATCCTAGGTGGGGTCAATCCCAATCGGTATACTGCATCTTAGTCTCAACCTTGCCACTCATAAGGCGTATCTGGCTCTTAAGGCCTAACGCGACTGCTACTCGCCCCTAGAATAGTCTGCATAGCTGCTAACAGGCACAACCCATGACCATATATCTAATTAGAGTATCCTAGTAGTGATCATAATCTATAGTGGTCTATACCAGGTAGGGCGAGATCTGGAGTGGCCTAAATGATGCACTGAATTTCATGCCAAGACAATGGTAGCTCATATTAACTAGATCATGACATGCTAGGCCATCTTATGAGTTTAACAACTGTAAATAATCTCGGGAAATGGGTAATTACAACTTTTCAGACTTTTCACTACCTCTTGCTAGAGTTTTGTCAATCCTCTAGCCATGATTTAGCTTAACTCGATTCGATTTGGATTAGCAGTTGCACTAATTTCTACCTATTAGCTGCTAATAAGGAATGAAAATGCAATTTCAGCTATTTCTGGCCCAATTTCACATTCTCTTATCCATACCCACTATAAAATTCTCTTCCAATACTTAATATTCTTTTAGAAGCAATAATCAAGCAACAATAAATAGACCTATATCATAATCAATGGATCTTCCTTTATAGATTGAAAAGAATCTAATAGATTTACACTTATTTGAACAATATGAAGATGACTCTAGCAATGCCCACTCTAATTAAGTATTCATCATCACACACCTCTAGTTAATGATTTAGCTACTCGTGATTAAGAAATTCAGTAACACGTTCATCAATAGCTTCATTGAATTTAATAGCAAGAGTAGGAAAATCAAATTCACAAAATAACCTCCAACAATAGCTCAAACATAATATTACAAAGAAGAAATATAGCAGAGTACTTTTTCAAAATTCACCTATCAAAATATCCCTATCTCGACTAAGAGAATGTTCTTCAACTAAAAAGGGAAATAATGATGTGATATATGCTTTGCTCTTTCTCAATATCTCTATTTCTATCTCTCCTTCTGCATATCCTCCAGTACAAAGTACTTTATCTACTATTTATATCTTGAAAAGTAGGATACTTTTTATCTCTTTTCCCGTGTTGGACAATTATACACCTGAGCCCCTTTCTGAAATTAACGGAGACACCGGTGGTTCACCGGTCACAATCCGTGAACCGTCAGGTGTCTTGTTTGGTCCCTTATTCAATTCCAGTAACCTTCGGTGATTCACCTGACGTTTAGCCGATGCCGATTCGTGAACCGCCAGATGTTCATGCTATTTTCCATACTTTGGGTGTCCTTCAGCGACTGTACCGGTGAATCGCCACTAGGAACTCATGAACCACTGGTGGCATTATTCCTCAGAGGTAGTGATGTTCGACCTTAGTCTGGAATTTCGTTGGTCTTCATTTGTGGATCACCGATTTACTCTCACTCCCTTCTTTTTGCTCCATTTTTTCTATTTTCTTCACATTTAGTCATCTGCAGGCAAAAAAAGAAAAGAGGGCAAAAAATCCATATAATCAACTCAAGAAATAAGCGAAAACTCAAGTTTTAGAGCCTAATGAGTTGGTAAATGTCACAACCCAAACGTACACCCGGATCGTACACACGGGACAAGGAGCCCCGAGAGACTCCATGCCGACCCATGGCATGAGCGTCCATCTAATCCAATTACATAAGCGGAATACTTAACATATAAGAACATAATCATAACATAGCCAAAGGGGAAGATCAGTACAAGACTAATACAATACGACTAAATGCAACTTGCAATCTGATAAGCCTCTAAACATGAAGGACAGATTGATGGGAGAACTCCCCAACTAGTCCAACATCCAGAAACTGAAAGAAGCAACAATAAGTATGATCCTACAACCCTTGAAACATGAGGACTCACCAAGAGCGCTGACAGCAAACCTAAAACTATCTATGAGTGAGGATGAGCCTGAGAACTAGGACTTGTATCATGAAATAATACAACATAGAAAGTATGAGGTCAGTACATGGAATGTTGAGTATGCAAGGTAAGTAAAACAGACATTTAAAACATATATAAAAATTCATAAATAATCATAAGAGTAGGACATCATGCTCGTATTGTAAATCATAATAACATATCAAATGGCTCAAGGTTTTCAAAACATTCGTAACATAAACATAATCATAATCATAATAGAAGAGATTTACTTAACATAATATGAGCCAATATACCAAATCATAACATGCATAAATCATGAGGAATAGTAGGAGATTCTCTTAACCGACATACCCCATATGAGCACACATGAAGTCCGACTTGTAACCCTAGTCGGGAGGGTGTCTGTACCTTGCCAAGGGTAGGACCATGAAAGTGTGATATCACCATGAGGAGGGCCATTTGGGCCAGGGATTAACATGAAAGGGTCCCAACATACCTACGGTGGAACGTAGTTCATGAGATTCGGGGCTTAACCTGAGCCCCAACCTACTTGATGTTTGATACTACTCCCAAAACATATATAGTGCTCATAATAATACATATATGAGTTCATTGGCTAGTTAAATCATGATAATCATAAACATGCTTGAACATATGCGAACTAGCCATGACATGAGGCCCGTGAGTCGGCCAAAAACATAATTCATGATTAATAACATTCATACATACTTGTAGATCATGCATATAACTTAAATTTCATAAAACCATAATGATAACATAATAAATTCATAATTTAAAACACAATCCATGCTAGGCTTGTAAAGAACATCTTTGGGAAAATAGATCATAAATCAACTCATCACGGGGCATGCATAATTAAGCTTAATTTATTAGAAATCAAAATCAATAATATTATAATCAATTTAAATCTCAAAAGATGATCAAAAAAACTATAGATTATGATAAGATTTCAAAATCACAAAACCCATAATTAAGTCATTAGATTTTATATAAATCAAATACAAAACCCCATGAGTTTTTGATAAATTTTGAATAAAATCATAGAGTAGGAGCATGGTTGTGGAAGAATTCACCCATTGATGACCTTACATATCTGGGATTATCAAATCCTAACTCTCCTTAGAAGCCCAAGAGTGAAATTGGAAGAATTGAAGAGAAAAGCTTAAAATTCCCTTAGATCACCTTTTAATATCCTTGCATGCATGAATGAGAGTTTAGAATAGGTCATTTTCTTAAAAACCCAGCCATACCAAGCCAAAAAAACAATGTTTAGGGCCTCATATCGTGAAAGAGTCGAAATTATCCTTAATGAACCTGCCCTGAATTCTGGCCGGATGGAACCAACGGACGACTCCAATGGGTCATTGGAATAAACGACGACCCGTCATGACCCTCATCGTATGAACTTCTGAAGGCCTACTTCTGGAATCAACCAATGGACGGAAAGGACGACTCGTCCTTCTAACCAATGGTCTGTTACTTCGTCCGTGGTTTGCTCATGGACCTTGGCATCTTATCTTCTAACAGGCCACACCACGACTCATCACAACTAATGACGAGTCGTTGTTTCCCTTCCGTCAAGTACAGTGGAAATCTTATCCTCCAAGAACGACCACAACCAACGACTCGTTGTTTCTTCTAACAGGTCATTGGGAGACCCGTTGTAACCGACCTAAAAAACCCAGCTTCTTCTAATGACTAATAACAACGTCTACTCGTTGTTTCCCACAACGAGTCATCATGTCGTCCGTTTTCTACACTGTCACCCAGCCTAATCTCAACAAACGACTCGTGGTTTATACCACGAGTCGTACCTTGGCTCGTCCTGCTACCTTTTCCCAATTTTTGCAGTTTTTAATGTCGTACCTTGGCTCGTCCTGCTACTTTTTCCCAATTTTTGCAGTTTTTAACTCTTCACTTCCATGTCTACTCCTACTCACTTCTAGGGTATTAAAATATCTCCCCCTTGGGAACATTTGTCTGCACTGTCACCTAGCCTTATCTCAACCAATGAATCGTTACAATGACTTATGGTTTGATACCATGAGTTGTACCTTTGCTCGTCCTGCATTCCCAATTTCTGCAGTTTTAAACTTTTCACTTCCGAGTCTACTCCTACGCACTTCCAGGGTATTACAATATCTCCCCCTTTGGAACATTAGTCCTCGAATGCTAGAAACAAGCAGGAAACGGAGGCATGCAATTATCATATGCAAACACTGATCATTTTAACCGAAATTCTTACGGAATGACTACCTCCAATTCATTATACATAGTTGAACTAATCTCATGCTTCACATACACATTCATACAAATAAAAGAAACTTGAACACATGAACTGAACATGGAAACTAAATGGAATCATAGAGTAAAACTGATACCTCAGGTCAGAACTGAGCCGATAGAGAATAAATGTGGGTATTTAGCCATCATATCTTCTTCGGCTTCCCACATAGCTCCCTCAACATGCTGATTTCTCTATAAAACCTTAACTAAAGCTACTTCCTTATTCCTTAACTTCCGAAATTGAAGATCCAAGATTTCAATTGGAATTTCCTCATAATTGAGGTTGTCCTTTATACCAATGTTGTCAACCGGGACTACAAAAGCTGGATCACCCTAGCATTTTTTCAAGAGAGACATATTAAACACGGGATACAGGGAAGATAACTCTGATGCCAAATCCAACTCATACGCTACTTTACCAAGTCTTCTCATAACCTGGTAGGGACTAACATATCAGGGACTGAGTTTCCCTTTCTTCCTGAACCGCATGACTCCCTTTAAGGGAGATACCTTGAGAAATACCCAATCGTCCACATCAAACTCCAGGTCCCTTCTCCTCACATCAGCATATGATTTCTGATGACTCTGAGCAGTTTTCAACCTGTCCCTTATCAACTGAACCTTCACCATAGCCTCATGAGCCACATCTGGCCCTATCATAGCTGCCTCACCAATCTCAAACCATTCGATGGGAGTCTACACCTCTGCCCATAGAGAGCCTCGAACGGTGCCATTTGGATATTGGAGTGATAGCAGTTATTATAAGAAAACTCGATTAAGGGAAAATGAGATCATCCCAACTACCTTTAAAATCCGTAACACCTGCCCTCAACATGTCCTCAAGAGTCTGGATTATTCGCTCGACTTGGCCATCCGTCTGCGTATGAAAGACTGTGCTGAGTTTGACTTGAGTCCCAAGTCCCTTTTGAAAAGACCGCCAGAACTGGGAGGTAAACTGAGCACCTCGATCTAAAATAATAGACAAGGGCACTCCATGAAGTCGAACCAACTTCCGTATATACAATTTGGCATGACCATTCGCTTAATCCTTGGTCTTGACCGATAGAAAGTGTGCAGCCTTGGTTAACCATCTACCACCACCCAAATGGAATCATAGTGTTGTCGAGTACGAGGTAGGCCTGTAATGAAGTCCATGTTAATCTGTTTCCAATTCCATGTGGGAATGCTGATATCCTGAAGTACGCCTCCCAGCCTTTGATGCTCGACTTTCACTTGCTAACAGTTTAGACATTTGTCTATGAACTCTGCAATATCCTTCTTCATACCATCCCATCAATAGATTTCTCGCAAGTCCCGATACATCTTTGTGGACCCCGGATGGATAGAGTATCTAGTACCATGTACCTCATGCAATATCCGAACTCTCAAATCAGGACACATTGGTGACCCTAGTATCATAGCACACCATACCCCCTTAGGAGAAAACCTACACCTTCTGACTCCGCACCACTTCCTTCAGCTTTCTTAAAATCGGATCCTCATCTTTCTTATATTTGACATACAACCACCAAGGATGATTCTGACCCATTCTGCATAATAATGTCGCCATCAGTCAAGTCGATAAATCTAACTCCCATCCTTGCAAGCCGGTGGACATCTTTCACCAACTCCTTCTTTCCCTCATCCACGTGGGACACACTCTCCATAGAGAGCCTACTAAGTGCATCTGCTACCACATTAGCCTTGTCCGGGTGGTAGAGAACACTCATATTGTAGTCCTTTAATAACTCCAACCACCTCCTTTGCCGGAGATTGAGATCTTACTGAGTGAACAGATATTGCAGGCTCTTGTGATTCGTGAACACATCCACATGGACCCCATACAAGTAATGTCGCCATATCTTCAATGCAAACACCACCGAGGCCAACTCGAGATCATGGGTCAGGTAATTCCTTTTGTGAACATTCAGCTGTCGAGAGGCATATGTTATTACTTTCCCATGTTGCATTAACACACATCCTAGTACGACTGTAGATGCATCACAATATACAACAAAGCCATCGTACCCTCAGGTAAAGTCAGCACTGGTGCTAAAGTGAGTCGGGTCTTCAATTCCTACAAGCTTTTCTCACAAGCCTCCAACCATTGGAACTTTATCTTTTTCTGAGTCAACCTGGTCAATGGGGCTGCAATTGATGAAAAGACCTCAACAAATCTCCGATAGTATCTTTCTAAGCCCAAGAAACTCCGAATTTCTGAACGATTCACCGGTCTGGGCCAATTCTTCACTACTTTGATTTTCTGAGAATCTACCTTTATGCCTTCACTTGATACAACATGGCCCAGAAATGCCACCAAGTCTATCCAAAATACACACATGCTAAACTTTGCATACAACTGACGACGCTTAAGAGTCTGTAACACTATCCTCAAATGAGCGGCATGCTCCTGCTCACTCTCGAAATATATAAGGATGTCATCAATGAACACGATCACGAACATGTCCAGATATTGCTTGAACACCCTGTTCATCAGGTCCATAAAAGTTGCAGGAGCATTGGTTAGTCCAAATGACGTAACTACAAACTCATAATGGTCAAACCGGGTTCAGAAGGCTGTCTTTGGGATGTCACTCTCCCGAACTTTGAGCTGGTGATACCCGAACCTGAGATCTATGTTTGAGAAACACCTGGCACCTTGGAGCTGGTCAAATAAATCATCAATCCTAGGCAAGGGGTACCTTTTCTTGACAGTGACCTTATTCAACTGCCGATAATCAATACACATCTGAAGTGATCCATCCTTTTTTCGAACAAAGAGAACCGGTGTATCCCATGGAGACTTGCTCGGTCTAATGAAACCCTTATCCAACAAGTCCTTCAACTATTCTTTTAACTCTTTTAGCTCGGTTGGAGCCATCATGTAGGAGGAATGGAGATAGGTTGCGTATCGAGCAATAGATCAATATCGAAATCAATTTCTCTCTCTAGAGGAATACCTGGCAAATCATCAGGGAAAACCTTCGAATACTCACACACCACCAGAACTGATTGAATAGTCGGGGTCTCGAACTCCACATCCTTAACCCTAACTAGGTGGTATATGCAACCCTTAGAGATCATTTTCCTGGCCTTAATGTAGGAAATAAACTGACCTGCTGGTACAGCTGAATTACCCTTCCATTCCAAAACTAACTCACCTGAAAATCGAAATTCCACCGCATGGATCCTACAATTAATTGAAGCATAACATGCGAACAACCAATCCATACCCAAGATGATATCAAAGTCTTTCATGGCCAACTCTACTAAGTTTGTGGAGGTAACCTTATGCAACACTGTGATTGGACACCCTCTACATGCCCTCCTAGCTACCACTAATTCACCGACTGGAGTGGATACGAAGAACGGTTCTGACAGAATTTCAGGACTAACCTCAGAAATACTAGCAATGTAAGGGGTCACAAAAGACAAAGTAGCTCCTGGATCTAACAAAACATAAGAATCAACATGGAAGACTTACAACATACCCGTGACCATATCTGGCAAAGCCTCCTGCTCCTGGCGAGGCATTAGGGAATAAAACCTATTTTGGCACTGACCACCTGCTGAACTAGTGGAGGCGCCCTGCTGAGGTGGTCATGTTATTGGAGCGGCAAAACTGGCTGCAGGGCAATCTCTGATCTTGTGCCAGGGTTTTCTACACCCAAAATAAGCATCTGCACCGACCAAGCACTTCCTGGGATGATTCTCGTCGCACTTCACACAAACTGGAAAAGTGCGCTCCACCAGCATGCTACCATGATCCCTCGACCCTGTAACCCTGCTCCTTTGGTCTCCCCTGAACTTAGATGGTGTGTTGGCTGATGATGGAGCTGCAGTAATGGACCTGTGTTGGGTCTGCAGACGTGGTCCACCCCCTGACCTGGCTTGAGAAACCCCGTAGTTGTCGATCCTAGCCCTCTTGTCCTCTCTCTACCTCTTGTAGACTGACTCTAACTGCTGCGCATGCAATACAATACGGGGAAAATTATGTCCCGGTGAAGCATGGCGATCCGGCAATCCTTGTCCAAGTAATCTGCTACCCCAAGCACAAAATGGCTCACTCGAGCCCGCTGATCCACCACCAACTTTGGAGCGTATTTATATAGCCGAGTGAATTCCAATGCATACTCCTGGACAGACATGTTACCCTTCTTCAGATTAACAAACTCGGCCGCCTTGAGCTCCCTCATCTCCCGAGGGAAGAACTAATCTATGAATGTAGTGTGAAACTCATCCCAACCTATCGGGCCTGCACCCACCGCCCTGGCATCTCTCCATTGCTTAAACCATATAGTTACTACCCCTTTTAGAAGATAGGAGGTCAAGTCAATGCATTCCCCATTATTCACCCCCATAAACTGGGTGATCTTAAGAATCTCCTCAATGAAATCATATGGATTCTCGTCCACTTTGACCCCGTGAACTTCGGAGGGCTCATCATTAAAAAATCCCTCAGCCTAGCCACCGTTGCATTCCCATTCTGAGGGAAATGTACCACCGTCTGATTCTGGACCTGGGTAGTCATGGCTTATGCCAGCATCTGAGTCGCTGCCCTAAACTCATCGTGGGTAGCTGGCTCTAGTGCATGCTCCTCATGAATGGGTGGAGCTAGCTAATGCTCACCATCATGGGCACCACCATGATCATTTCCATTTCCATTTCTCCTAGCGTTTACTCGACGTGGAGGCATGATTTTGCAAACGCGAGTAGCACGAATTAGAAGAGTAAGGGACGTTCATCGCACGACATAGATCATGACAGAAGAGAACATTTCCTAAACATCTAGTAGTCTCTTCATCATAAGTGTGCCTTGCTTCACACCCATGAAAAAGACTTTACTTAACGCAGCTTTAAGACTCCCTAGGGAACTTCAAAACCTATGTCTTTGATACCAAGTTTATCATGACCCAAACGTACACCTGAATCATAGAAACGGGACAAGGAGCCCCGAGACACTCCATGCCGACCCATGGCATGAGCGTACATCTAATCCAATTACATGAGCGGAAGAATTAACATATAAGAACGTAATCATAACATAGAAAAAGGGGAAGATCGGTACAATACTTATACAATATGGCTGAATACAACTTGCGGTCTGATAAGCCTCTAAACATAAAGGACGGATTGATGGGATAACTCCCCAACTAATCCAACATCCAGAAACTAAAAAGAAACATAGAGTATGATCATACAGCCCTCGAAATATGAGGACTCACCAAGTGCGTTGAGAGAAAATCTAAAACTATCTACGAGTGAGGATGAGTTTGAGAACAGGGACCTGTATCATGAAACGATACAGCATAAAAAGTATGCGATCTGTACGTAGAATGTACTGAGTCTGCAAGGTAAGTAAAACGGACATTTAAGACATATATGAAATTCATAAATAATCATAAGAGTAGGACATCATGCTCATATCAAAAATCATAATAACATATCAAACGACTTAAGGTTTTAAAAACATTTGTAACATAAACATAATCATAATCATAATTGAATAGATTTACTTAACATGACTTGAGCCAACATACCAAATCATAACATGCATAAATCATGAGGAACAGGAGGAGATTCTCTTAATTGACATACCCCATATGAGCACACATAAAGCCCGACTTGTAACCCTAGTTGGGAGGGTGTCCGTACCTTGCCAAGGATAGGACCATGAAAGTGTGATATCACCATGAAAAGGGCCATTTGGGCCAGGGGATAACATGAAGTGGTCCCAACATACCTACGGTGGCACTTAGTTCATGAGATCCAGGGCTTAACCTTCGCCCGGAACCTTCTTGGTGTTCGATACTACTCTCAAAACATATATTGTGCTCATAATAATACATACATGAATGCATGGTCTAGCTAAATCATGAAAATCATAAACATGCTTGAACATATGTGAACTAGCCATGACAGGACGCCCGAGAGTTGGCCAAAAACATAATTCATGATTAATAAGATTCATACATACCTATAGATCATGCATATAACTTAAATTTCATAAAACCATAATGGATAACATAATAAATTCATAACTTAAAACATAGTCCATGTTGGGCTTGTAAAGAACATCATTGGGAAAATAGATCATAAATCAACTCATCACGGGGCATGCATAATTAAGCTTAATTGCCTAGAAATCAAAATCAACAATATTATAATCAATTTAAATCTCAAAAGATAATAAAAAACTGTAGATTATGAAAAGATTCCAAAATTACAAAACCCATAATTAAATCATTAGATTTTATATAAATCAAATACAAAACCCCATGAGTTTTTGATAAATTTTAACTAAAATCATAGAGTAGGAGCATGAGTGTGGAATAATTCACTCATTGATGACCTTACATACCTGGGATTATCATATCCTAACTCTCCTTACAAGCCCAAGAATGAAATTTGAAGAATTGAAGAGAAAATCTTAAAATCCCTTTAGATCACCTTTCAATATCCTTGCATGCATGAATGAGAGTTTAGAATAGGTCATTTTCATAAAATCCCAACCTTCCCAAGCCAAAACGACATAGTTTAGGGCCTCATATCGTGAAAAAGTCAAAATTACCCTTAAGAACCTGCCCTTAAATCTGGCCGGATGGAACCAACGGATGACTCTAACGAGTCGGTGGTAAAAATGACGTCCCGTCATGACCCTTGTCGTCTGGACAGCTGAAGGCCTACTTCCGGAATCAACCAATGGACGAGTAGGACGACTCGTCCTTCCAACCAATGGTCCGTTACTTCATCCGTGGTTTGCCCATGGACCTTGGCATCTTATCTTCTAACTGGCCACACCACGACTCATCACAACTAACAAGGAGTCATTGTTTCCCTTCCTTCAATCCCGATGGAAATCTTGTCCACCAACAATGACCACAACCAATGACTTGTTGTTTCTTGTGACAGGTCGTTGAGAGACCCTTTGTAACCCACCAGAAGAACCCGGCTTCTTCTAACAACTAATAAAACAGACTCATTGTTTCCCAAATTGAGTCATCATGTCGCCCGTTGTCTGCACTGTCACCCAGCCTAATCTCAACCAATGACTCGTTACAACGACTCGTGGTTTGATACCACGAGTTGTACCGTCGCTTTTCCATCATCCTTTTTCCCAATTTCTGCAGTTTTCAACTTTTCACTTCCGGGTCTACTCCTACGGACTTCCGGGGTATTACAATTTAGTAAAACAAGGGCATTGCTCAACAATGAAACACACATAGCATCTCAAGTTATAATCAGTGCACATTCAAAACTTTCCTTAGAGTTTACACTCCTCGTGCCCTATTCCCACATTAACTCGGAATGCTCTTGTGTCACCAAAAAGGAATGATGTCACTCACCAAAATAAGAATCTCTATTCTTTAGGTCATGTGATCATCTGAATGTACCCAAGGGATTGTTTGGAAGAAACATTCACACTCACTCTCCCAAAAGAAATCTTCATGCATACACTTCACCCGTAAGCTTTCCCTTCATGTAATTCCCCACTAATATAGAGTAGCTGTACTTAGAATCATTTAGGGCTTGAAGGTTATGATGTAGGCTCGGGGTAAGGGTAGGATAAAAATTTAGCTATAGTGACTAGATCCTCCTTGATGCTTTTTGTGAACATACCTTACATCGACTCCTTCCACTCACTTCACCTTGTTTCACTTCTTTCCTTGTTTCTGACTTTTATTTATTTAACAAACCTCTTTATAATCCCTTTGGCTTTCACAACTAGCCTTATCACTTCAAGAGGAAACACCGGTTCACATAAATTGTCTTTCTCTTTTTGATTTATCCTTGGTGCATTTTGACACAATGTGGTGCTCCCCTCATAATGAAATTCTTATCTTTCCCCTTTTTTGCACACCCCCAAGCATAGGCTTTTGCCTCATTTCTATTTTTTTTATCACTCCCTCTTTCTTAGGCTTTAAGCCTTATTTCATCACTTATGTTGTCACTAGCATTTAGGGAGAATGGGTGCCAAAGAGAGGTATTAAGAATGGTCTTAAGTCTTGTAATGTGGTTGCCAAAGAAAGGGTCTAAGGCTCAACGTTGGCTAACAAGGATCAATGCTCATGGAGGGCATATGGGTGAAGTGACTAGACAAAGGAAAGCCTAAACTCATGTTCTTGGCGCAACTACATCTAGGATTTTGCCTTGAATCACATTTGGGGAAAGTTCTAGACAAGATGTAATGCATGAGATTCATCAAAAATTTCCTCATTACACAAGGCATCACCCTTAAAGGGCCTACAAGAGTCATTTTCCACACAAGATATCAAATTAGGACATCAAAGCAGGCAAACATCATAAGTCAAGAAAATAATATGTAATGTATGACAAAGAATGCTATGCTATAGTGCCAACACTTGCTCATAATCTTCATTTTCATGCCCTTATTTTTATATTCCACTTCAACAACTTTTTCAGTGGTGCCTCTCAAAACGACTTCATAAAAGACTCAAAACAACATGGCATTTTCCCTTAAGAATGTCGCCACTCATTATATCATTGGGAAATACCAACCCAGTTCGACAACAAAAATAAAAAAAATAAAAGAGTGCTCCTTGGGAAAGAACCGTGGTCTAAAGAAAACCCTCAGAGTTTTAATTACTACACTACTATTTACAATGGCGAAAAAGGAACAAGACTTTGGGTAATTTCATTAAAGATTACGCAATTCAAAACAAATACCCCATTTGATCACTAATCATCAACCATAAAAACTAAACCAAGTCATTCATTTCATTCATTTTTATTCAAACAAGACACTCCCGACAAACGCAATCTTCAATCATCATCAAAAGAAAACAATAGATCAACAAAGGCTCTACTCACTCAATTTCAAAACAAAACCATAAAAAAATCCAAAGAAACATCCATCCCTGAGCCCATCATAAATTGCACTCATCCCTCCCCTACTTAAGAGAATACATTGTCCCCAGTGTAAATATGCAAAAGGGAAAGGGACAAGAAACACCCTAAGTGGGTCACTCTTCTTTATCATCACCATCTGCCTCACCTGCACCATCGCCGCTGGCCTTACCTGGCCCAGCAAAATCATTTCCCATCCCTTTTAAAAGATCACCAGTTGGAAGGAGCAGCCATTTCAGTATCCAAGGCATTCATATCAAGCATTTATGTTGAAGTTCTACTCTTCCACTTATACCTCAGTTCGGAAGGACATGACTGCCCCTTCCACCGAATCCACCCTCTTGCATAACATAGAGGCTCTTATCCAATCGTTGAAGTTGGATTTTGTACGATTTTTTCATCTCCAAAAGTCTATGGAGACCACTTAGTTTAGAGGGTCTGGGAGGGGGAAATGCTCCATGCTTAGGCATGTCACATGATGCTTGGCCTGACATTGTTGGCTGGGGCATATTTTATTCTGAGGTGTGTGGGGATTGGTCTTACCCATGGGAGAGGGATCCTTCCTACACTCCAAAGGCTTGTAGTCTCTTTCTTTTCATTGATGCTTCCTCGACGTCTCTCTTCTGGTCAATAACTATTACTTATAAAGTAGCAGAAGGAGTTTAATCAGGGAACAGAGGCACTCCAGCTTCTAAGTAATGCTGGGAAATTAGGACGTCGTAGGGCATTGAAGTGTTGGACTGACTAGCCTTTTTATTATTTGATGAGCAATAATTTCCCTGAAGTTAATAGGGACTCTCATCATGATGCAGGCAATAAGGATGGTAGTTTCAAGGTTGACCTTGTACTCATTTTTAGAGGGGATTATCCGAGCACAAATCCAACCATATCTTGGCCTCGAACTTCAAATCATCGTGAGATATTTCACCACCCATTGAGGCCAGAGAGGATTTTCAACAGTGATAATGCGGGCTACCCAAGCAAATTGATCCTTCATATCAGCTATCTGGGCCATATAGTCCATACCAGATTCAACTTCATCTACCCAAAACAAGGAATTGATGGCCGCTGGGGTAATGTCAACTTCCACCCCCCTTAGCATCACTGAAGGCAGACATGGGAAGTCATCAACCTTACCCCGGTGCTGCATGTTGTCTTGTTGGGCATGTTATGAGGCGTAGAACTCCGTCACTAAGCCGAGGCAGTAAGGTGGGTGAGGGTTGGCAAAGGCATGTCATTGCCTTTCTGTGAATTGGGATGTGATGTTTGGAAGGTCGCCTCTCAATCCCGCAAAATCGAATTGCTTCTCCACTATGATGGATTGGCCTTGGTAGATGACATAGTGCTCTTGCATGTTGGGGACAACAAAATATTATTGCTTCCTTGGTGTTGGCATGCAGTGGAGCGGCCTTTGCTTTTCCCTTGCCCTTGTAGAAGATGAGGCAGGGGCCTTTCCTTTTCCTATATACTTTGATGAAGATATAGTGTGTGTTTTTCTGCAAGAATGATGTTAGTGACAACTATTTGAAGAGAAAATTAAAATAATCAAAACTAGTCTAAGGGGAAACTGAGAAAAAAGGGAAAAAACAATCATTTTAAAGAACCAATGGCAACGGTAGTTCGCAGGAGTAATTTCGTGGACCGCCGCTTGCCCGTCGATGCCTTATAGAAGACTTGGAAAGTGAGGAATATATTGGCAGTTAAGCGGCGAATCACCTGTCCAAATTCATGAACCGCCGATGTAACGCGGGATCCACTTCGTGGATTGAAGCCAATTTTTAGAGTGAGTCGGTGTTCCAACGACAATTCGTCGAACCTGACCGGCGAAACGCCGGACCCCATCATCCCCAATTCAAACATAACAAATCACAGACACCCATTAACACACACACACAAAGCATGATAAAATCACCATTACTCTATTTAAACACAATCTCTTGATTTTTTTGCCTTAAAAATAGAGTCACCCGGTCTATCATCGGCAAAATGTTGCATTTCATTCAATTGGGTTACTCAGACTTCACCCTTTTCAAAATTTCACACACATAAACACATATTCCCCATTCCATTCAACAACCAGAGCATATTCATGAGTTCAATAAGAAAGGGAAACAAAAGTATTAAAACTAAAGAATTAAGGACCAATGAGAAAATCAAGACAAGGGCAATAAAACATTTACCACAATGTGGGGTTTCTTGCACACTTTTATTTCAAGAGCTTAGATAATTCTTAACAATGGCACTTCAAGAGATCTATAATAGAGGAAGAAAATGTGAGTGAAGTGAGTGTGTTAGTGAAAGGATGGAGAGGTTTTTATAGGTGAAAGTGGATGTTTGATAGGTTGAGGGGAAGGTGGAGAGTTTAATGTGGGTAGTTTGGTGGGAAGTGAGAAGATGTACAGGTGGGAAAGTGGAAAGGTCGAAAAGAGAAAAATATTGGGAAGTGGGAATGTTGGGTAATGGAGAGAAAAAAATGGAAAGAAAAAAATGGTGGAGAAAGGGGAACTAGGAGAATATTTGCAGAATAAGGCGGTTGATCGGGTATTTGGGATTTGGTGGGCCCACTCTTTAAATTCCATTTTGAAACAAACTTATACCTTGATCGGCACTTCATCGGCGGTTCTATGAATCACACCGGTGTTCTGCCACTTTAATTTTCCTCTGCCATGTATTTTGTGCCCAGTTATCTATTTCTTGACTGGCGATCCACCAGCGGTTCATGGAGTGAATCGGTGATCCACCGGTGGCCCACTGCCTAGGAGCCTGAGCTTCAGGTCCTCTATGCTACATTGGAAACCCTCCAGCAGTCCACGATTTTGATTTGACGGTTCACCGATGGGTCTGCCAGTCATTCGATCCAATGCCCTAGCCTTCTATTTTGCACTCGCCTTCAACGGCGGTTTGCGCTTCTTGACCGGCGAATCGCCAGTTCCACGTCGTTCCTCTCTTCATGGTTTGTTCTCCCTTTATTCTTCACTTCACAACTCCTACAAAAAAAACAACAAAGACATAAAATAATTCACTAAACACTTGGGTTGCCTCCCAAGAAGTGCCTTAGTTAATGTTGTGGCGCAACATAGATAATTTTTTAACCGTTCTTTTCCGACGGATCATCATCCAACTCCATCTCCTTCAGCTCCAATCCCTTGTCCTCCTCTTAATTTTTCAATGCTCATACAACCTTGCATTCGGGGGGCATTTCAGCTGATGGACACACCTTGAAGGTGACTTCTTCACTTCCAACTTGAAATTTTAGCTCCTCAAGCTCCACATCCACCACGGCTCTCCCCGTAGCTAACAACGGTCTTCCCAAAATACTGGGAACCTTTACATCCATTTCATAATCTAGAATAACAAAATCAGCAGGTAGAATAAACTTGTCCACTCTTACCAACATATCTTCTAACACCCCCACTGGTCTTTTTATGGATCTATCTGCCATGAGCAGCCTCATCAACATTGGCTTTGTGCTTTCGAGTCCCAATTTCTTCAAAATGAAAAGGGGAACTAAATTTAGGCTAGCGCCAAGATCACATAGAGCTTTTCTAAACACACATATCCCAATTGTACAAGGGATTGTGAAAGCTCCTAGGTCCTTCCGTTTGTGGGAAAGATTACTCATCATCACGACACTACAATGGTGCATTTTCTCCCCATTACCTGCATCAACCACCTTTTAATTCTTTAGCAATTCTTTCATAAACTTTGCGAAATTGGGCATGTGGAGTAGAGCATCCACTAATGGTACATTTATGGACAACTTGCTAAACATGTCAACAAACTTTTTGAACTAGTCGTCCTTCTTTTTCTTGGCCAATCATTGTGGATAAAGAGGTGAGATTCTTGATTGAACCTTGTGATCAATTGGGGCCTTTATTCTCACCTCATCTTTATCAGCATGTGAGAGGATTTCATCATCCTTTCCCTTCCTTCCTCCTCAATCTTTTCCTCACTCCTTGGAGTCATTGGGGTTTTGTTGACTTTATCTTCTTCATCCGATTTTGGGTTATTAACCTCTTTAGGATTCACTAGTGCATCCCCAATCACCTTTCCACTCCTAGTGACAATAGCCATGCATTGACCATCTTTCTTTGGATTAGGCATTGTGTCACTAGGGAGTGTTCCCTTTATCCAGGGGTTCATTTAAGCCGACCGATGATTCAAATGGGCCTCCAAATGCTTGATGGAGGCTGAATGTGAACTCACTATTTGGGTAAGGTTAGACACCTCCCCTCTTAATTCTTTCACCCCGGTCTCGGTCGACTTTACTTTCTTTAGAACTCTAGATAGCATTTTTTCAATCTTTGAGTTACCCATATCACTCACGCCCATCTGATTGTGGGAATTCCCAACTTTTGGAGGGGGAACATATGGGTTTGAACTCCGGTGATAGAGATCACCCTCTTGGTTTGGCTCCCTATTACACCACCTTTCATTTCTGCCAGGCATCCCTGCGGCTCATGATTTCTCCAACGTTGGTTGTCATTCCTTGGGCGCCATGGGCCTTGGTTTGCTCCTTGGAATCCCAGTCGAGGACCTTCCATTTGGTTGCCCATATATTGGCATTCTTCTTCATATTTCGGCGGTGACGACTCTCCATCATATTGTAAGGGACCTTGCATTCCCATAGCATTTACCACCTTCGGCCCTACTCCTATCACGTGTTTTGTCATCAATTCTATATGTGTCATCATATTGGAAAGACTCTCATCCTTCTCTTCATCCCTTTTTCGCAACTCAGCTGCCAATGCACTTGAGCTAATCTTATGAGTGGACACATTTGTTTCTCTCATGTGCCAAGCCCTATTGGTCTTTGTCATTTTGTCTAGAAGGGCTTTGGTCAACCCATATGTTTGATCCACAATAGAACAACCAATTAGGTTGTTGGCCATGGACTTGTTGATTGAATCAATGTCCCTATAGAAGCTTTGGAGAAGCACTCGATCCGGAAGTACATGATTTGGGCAAAGAGCAACCTTCTTTTTAAACCTTAATCATGCCTCGTGCAAAGGCTCTCCCGGTTCTTACCTGAAATTTGTAATATCATCCCTCAGCTGAAGCGTCTTTGATGGAGGGAAAAAATGATCAAAGAAAGCCTTTTTTAACTCTTTCCAAGAAGTAATACATCCCGGAGGGAGTTCCTCCAGCCACATTGTTGCCTTCCCCGTCAGTGAGAAAGGAAAGACTCTCAACCGGATTGACTCTTGACTGATATTTGTAATATTGAAGGGCTGGCATATCTCCAAGAAGTTTCTCAAATGCCAATTCGCGTCCTCACTTGGTTTTCTACCGAAGAGTCCCTTCATTTGCAACAAGTGCAGCATGGTGCTTGTGACATAAAATACTGCATTCCCTACCACCGGTGGTAGGCGAATGACTCCCGCAATTTATGGCATCACTAAATTATCTTCATCGTGTTCCATGTTACCTTCTAGTGAGCTATCCCCTACTTGGGAGTGATGACTCATGTGGTTGTGAGATCCTAACAACAGAAAAAACTCACGTCAAGTAGCTATGATGCAAAACTATTTCAACTTAACAATCAACATAAGAATATCAAGCGTTAGTCCCCAGCAACGAGACCATTTTTTATAACATCCAAATTATATCTTTCATGCAAAGAATATACACATCCGAAGTATCAAAATAAGTAACCCACCGATTGCCGGGGTCAAATCCCACGAGGACTAGGGAATGATAGTTACAAGTTTCGGTTGAGAAATTGATGTTAGCTTGCACCACGTAGATTCAATATAAAAAAATTAAACTGGGGGGGGGGTTAAAATTTGCAATTCATTGTATTGGGTGATTTAGTGAAATGAAATAGAAAGATCAGCAAAGTTGTCAACAAGAGTGTGAATGACTAGAGGTGTGGTGTTGATGAAATACTAACTAGATCGGTACAGGCTAGGTGATCTTATGAGTTTAAAAAGTGTAAACAATCTCGGGAAATGGGTAATTACAGTTTTTTAGCCTTTTCACTCCCTCTTGTTAGAGTTTTGTCAAACCTCTAGACACAATTTAGCTCAATCTGATTCGATTTGGATTAGCAACTACACTAATTTCTAGCTATTAGCTGCTAATAAGGAATGAGAATGCAATTTCAGCCATTTCTAGCCTAATTTCATAATCTCTTATCCATACCCACTATTAAATTCTCTTCCAATACTTAATTATTCTTTTACAAGCAAGAATAAATAGACCCATATCATAATCAATAGATCTTCCTTTATAGATTGAAGAGAATCAACAGATTTACACTTATTTGAAAAAATATGAAGATGACTCCAGCAATACCCACTCTAATTAAATATTCATCATTACACATCTCTAGTTAATGATTTAGCCGCTTATAATTAAGAAATTCGGAAACACATTCATCAATAGCTTCATTGAATTTAATAGCAAGAGTAGGAAAATCAAATTCACAAAATAATCTCCAACAATAGCAGAAACTTACTACTCCAAGGAATAAATAGAGCAGAGTACTTTTTCCAAATTCACCAATCAAAATCTCCCTATCTAAACTAAGAGAATATTCTTCAGTTAAAAAGGTAAATAATGATGAGATATATGCTTTGCGCTCTCTCAATATCTCTATTTCTATATCTCCTTCTGCATATCCTCCAGTACAAAGTACTTTATCTGCTATTTATATGCTAAAACGTAGGGAAATTTTTATCTCTTTTCACGTGTTGGACAATTATACTCCTGAGCCCCGCTCTGGAATCAGCGGAGACACTGGCGGTTCGCTGGTCCCAATCCGTGAATTGTCAGGTGTCTTGTCTGGGAGCTTGCTCAACTCTAGTGAGCATCAGTGGTTCACCCAACGTTTAGCCGATGCTGATCCATGAACCTCCAGATCTTCATGCTATTTTCAGAAACTTTGGATGTCCTTCGGCGATTCGCCGCTTGCAACTCGTGAATTGCCGGTGATATTATTCCTCAGAGGCAGTGATGTTCGGCCTTTGGCCGGCATTTTGCCGATCTTCATATGTGGATCGCCGATTTACTCTCACCCCCTTCTTTTTGCTCCATTTTTTCTCTTTTCTTCACATTTAGTCATCTGCATACAACAAAAGTGAAAAGGGTATAAAATCTAATTAACTCAAGAACTAAGCAAAAACTCAAGTTTTAGAGCCTAATGAGTTGGTAAATTACCAACTCATCAACATGCTCCTGAGCAGTCAGCCCCTAACCTTTCACAGACAGCTTACTATAATTCTTAGCTTGAAGGCAATACTGCACTAATATAGTCCTAGTCCCTGAGACCTTAACTTTATCTGTTCAGATTCCCTATGTCTTTGTTGGGTAATTCTTAGCTTCGTCGGTAAATCTATCTGGACGTAGACGCTCACAACAACCTGTACTTAAGTATCTTATAGGAGCAAGCTGAGTCGTTGGCCCCGCATTCAAATACTGATAAGGTTCCCTCCTTAGGTACCCACGGGTCTATCTGACTTGTACATTGGGGGTGACTTCCTGGCGACCTATATGACAAGAACTAAATTGACTAAAACTATCAGTCATTGACAGTAACTAACTAGATGACGGGCGGTCACTCAGTTCACTAGGCAATCTTGGTGCTTCTGAATCTAAGGTATGACTTCCTATCCAAATTTTTGGCCCTGGAGGTGTTAAGGTACGCCATTGGCCTCTGGTCGAGATTTATTGACAGCACAGGTGCCAAACTGATAGTTATATCGCCCGGCTGTGCCAATGCTGAACAACTTACTAACTCAGGCCCAAAAAAATATCCACAAACTTTTAAAGCCTAGGCGTAACAGCAAAACATCAATTCTACTAACACAGTGAACAGAAGGGCAGAGGCGTTTCTATGACGCTGCTAGCGTAAGTCACACTTAACATCTTCTTTCCCGACAAGGGATACTGCAATATACTCTTAACAACTTTCTAGCAGCTAGCCACAACATATGTAATCACAATCTATTGGTAGCAGCGAATTACAATATGTAGGATCATTGTCTACGTTAAAAAACATAGGTCGTATTATTATACAATGAGAATAACTTGCCGAAGGAATAAGCCTTAACAGACCTCGAATGTCGATTCATATTTAACTGAAGAGATTCAACCTATAACCAACGGTTCCACCCAACTACAGTCCTTACACTAAAAGAATAAGGCTAATTTCAATACTAAATTCGTTATATAACAATAACTTCTGATAATAATATCAACTATAATTCATCTTCAAATAACTCAGTCAAAAACCTACAATTTCCTAAGTGTTCATAAGAGAGAAATGCTTACCTAATGCCTGTGGCCATTTAGGATTCAATCTGGAGTAATTCTGACAACTTTTACTCGGCGGAGTTTCGGTATGCGAAGCGAAATTTTGAGAAATAACTCTGTAGAAATGCTTCCTGTAGGCCTAGAACTTGTAACCCAAAGTTAATTTGCATTTGGACGACGTTTAATAGCGTAATTTGATGAAAATTCGATGAAAGTTGTGTGCTCTCTCTATTTCTAGCCTTGGGTTCTTTTTGGAAATGAATTGAAAATAAGTAAAGGAGCTTAATATATAGGCCAAGGGCGGTGACCTAGGGGCGCCTCGTGCTGGCCAGGGTGCCACAGGCCTGCCCCGCCACGCCTCCCAGGGCGCCAGTAGGCCTGGCACGCTGCACTGCCCAGCGCGCATGCTGGTTGGCACGTCGTGCTGGCCCTTCATGGCCTGCCCTCGCCCGACCTTGTTTTCGATGCCCTTCCCACATGCATCAAGCTCTCCTTACACATCAAAAATCCACACATACGCCTAATAACCGTTAACTTTGGTGTAACATCCTCCCCCCAAGGAACATTTGTCCTCGAATGTCATCTTCAGGCTTAAAGGTGTTAACTCTTTTAATCAACATTTAGAAAAATTTTGGCAGAGTCTCCTATGTATTATGGACTAACCAGAAACCTGAAATGCAGAAAAACCCAATATGGGCGTCTCAAAACTCTATCTATAACTTAATAATACAATTCCAATACCGATATAAGTAACTCATAACAATAACAATAAGGGCTCTTCTCAATACTTGAGAACTATCTAACTATTTTTGAATTGTCTGAATATGTATGTTGTCACTATAGAGCCTGGAACAACTGAAGATATTCTGCTATGTTCCTGTTCCTCTCTATGACTCTTATGGATCACATCTTTGATCCTTACGATAGCCCCTTACGGACCTGGCTATCTAATATACCTATTGGAGTCTCCGCATGGGACAACTCCTCAGTAGAATAAGCATCCTCGACTTATTCTATCTGAGAAAGGGCCTCCTATGCGCTTGTGCGGTGTTGATAAATAGATCCTAGCCCCGAAGGCAACTCTATCTCATAGGCCACTTGGCCAATATCCCGGAGGACCCGGTATAGTTTAATGAATCTATGACTGGATTTGTCCTGCTTATCAAATCTCATAACACCCTTCAGTGGCAAAGTTTTTAGGGACATTCAGTCATTGCCTCAAGATCTAACTTTTCCATATACTAAGTAAGGCTCCCGGTGACCCTGGGTTGCCAGTACATATCTCTGGATTAGTTTAATTGTGTCCCTCCGACTAGCGTAGTATGCTCTTCCTAACTTACCTATTCAAGGCTTTTATATAGGGAACCTACAGTTCCACCCTTAACATAACCCCAGGCACCTGAGTCATGCGCTCTACTTGGCTATTCATCTAGGATAAGAAATTATGCTCAAATTACCTTGTGCCTCAATCTGTTCTTACATCCTTCCCATACCATAGTTGTGAGTTGGCCTCTCTGCTAGATTATAATAGATATTGGGACATCACATAGTTTGTCTATCTCTTTATTATTTAAATTGGCGTAATCTCTAGCTGAAACATGATTTTGGTCGATAAGGATGAGTTGAACTCATTTAGCCTTTCGACAGTGACTCAAGTGGGGTATAATTTATGCCTGGTACATTTCTTTTCTCACCCTTTTGGGTGACTACTTCCCACTTTCACTTAAAGTGGGCACGACTATCTCCTGATTTGGTCTACCCAGCCCCTGCTACCTAGCCTGATCTTGCAGGCCATTGGAGCTCTGTGCCACAGCTCGATAATATCCTCTTTCTTCTTATGCCACCCATAGGTCTCTTTCATAACCGAACACATTTTTGTCAAACCCGGGTGGAGGAATAAAAGACATGGTATGCCTTGCTATAATCTACTAACGAAACTCTGCCATATTTAGAACATAGAGTCGACCTTTAGGTCTCAAAACTCTGTCCCCTACTACCTCAAAGGTCGATGACTCCTTCTAATGGGCCTTATCTCTGGCTCTACTAGGCTAGGGTCTCTGTACCGTCACTCTTTTGCCTTCACAGTTAGTGAGAACATTGCAGTATTCTAGGTTACAGCCTCACTATCCTTTAAATGTCAGCATACTGCTTATTTCTCAACATTTAGTGGTGATTCCAATCTTTATTAGTCCGCTACCACCTGGAGGTGGTTCTATTTTCCCCTCAAGTTCGATGCTCAAGCCTCGCTCTTACTTCTATAAGCTCAAAATAGGGATTTGTGCTCCACACACATTACTAGTAGGGATATTACCGGCTAAGCCTACCAACCTATATCGTTCTGACCCGCACTCGGATCTCACTCATATAATCTCTTTGTCCTTTGACATAACAAACAAGGGTCATGGCTGTTATTCTTCAGGTATTCACTACCGCCCCTAGCACTGGAAGGCGGAAACAACCTATTTTTGACCTGGGTTGCACTACTGCTGGGGGTTTATCGCTTATGGGCTCTCACACGTACTTAGATTCTACTGGAAATCTTATCTACCCTCCTGATTTATTGCTATGAGGGTCAAGGTAACTTTGTAAACACTAAGGGTCTTGACCATCTTCTAATACTTCTTGGAATCAACAGTTCTAGCCCTCCTTTACTCTTTATTCTATGCAATATGGAATTGATACTTACGCTTTCTGTTGTACTGGGAGAGCAAGATGGGAGGTGAAAAATTACCCTATCATACTATAACAGGGCTAAAGCACAAAATTCAACAAACTCTAAAGGCTGGAGCTACAAATCTTGTACAATCCTTTGCATTTTCCAGGTAACCCAACATTAACTATCACTCCCGTCTAATTCTAACTGTCTACTAGGTGAGCCAACTCATACACATACCGTATTACTAACCTCTTACTCTAAGACTGTAAGGAGAATTGGGGACGGTGCTGGCATATCTACTGCCTTATGAGGTTCCTGGTGCCCGGGAGGATGTTGGAGAGATTAAAAGACATCTTCTTTTGCCCTTAGGTTAACTATCCCTCCCCAAATTGTGGTACCTCACTAGTACCCTCTCCTGCTACTGCAGGTGACTTGTGGCTGACTAAAGGTTGTCCCGTATTAAACATTATTTTGAAAAGACATAACAGTGAAAGCTTAGGGACTCATCCCTATGCAACTCGGCTCTATAGCATGATCTAAGAAGAAGGAGGGGTAACCATATTATCATACCTAGTAGCCTCCTCCTTATAAAATGTGGTGCACAACAGATTTATAGACAAGACTCTACTAGACACGGCTTGCAGACTCCCGAGGATGCGACCTTCTCTAATACTATGTTTTGCACGCCCCCCCTCGGGAGACATGACTGGTACCTAATGCCATATTGAGATTTGGGCTAAGCTGGATGGGAGTACGCACTGCTAGTGCCTACCAACAAGACATAATCAAGAAATCAAACTGCCATATCTCGGTTGTAAAAATAGCCTCAGGCCAATAAGTCCACACAAAACCTATAAAAGAAAACACCTAACCCAACCAATATAGAACAAAAAGGGATCCTATGCGGGTCGATAAGACCACCATGCTATCTAGTTATGACAGGAATGGAAACATGTAGCTAACTGGGCCACACGTAGCCAACACGTAAAATAAGACATACATGGACCCCACACGACCAACAACAACGAACTAACGGAATACTATCATCTCCAAGCCTCTAGGAGTGAAGATATTGGTCGGGATAAGGCCCTGGCCTACCCAAATTCTAAACAAATTGAAAATAGATAACCTTTACATCTTGGCAACTCTGAACAAAAGGAGCTGGCTGAACTGCTGACTCTAAACAGCTACTGGGAGATCCTGAAACCTATCTGTCTAAACCTGTAAGAAAGTATGCAGTGCTCCATAGTTGGGCATCAGTATAATATGTACTGAATATGCAAGGCAGTAAATAAGACTTAATAGAAGCTGATAAAGAACTTGAAGTAAATAACAAGAAGCGATAGAGATTAACCTGTAAGCTTTCTTATCCTTAACCTGCAACTAACAAAACACTATACGTATATGAACAAAGATTGTACAACCATACACCTATAAGCTATAAATGGCAGGCAAGAATACAAACAAGAACCTAACCTGGCCCCATAAGCCTGGAAGGTACAAGCAACACAGAAATAACCTACCGGGGCCCCCATAAGCCCTAGCAACTACACTTCAATATATATACCCCTATTTAGGTTCCTATGATTCTACTGATGCTATACCTAACCTACTGGTCCCCGGGGTCTGCAACTGAGCTCGCTCGGCTCCTATAGTTGTGTTTGAGTCCGGTAGACTGCTGTAACTACACACTGGGCACCAATATTGACGAGGGTCAATGATGCCAATATGATATAAATGTGAAAGTCTAGCCATGGAATTGACCGTAATATGGACCTTGGGCCTTAGCATAGTCCCTTGGGACTACATATAGCTCCTTGGACTACTCCATATAGCCCCGAAGGCAACGACACAACTAGTAACCCAGAGGTTGGTCAATGGAAGGCTATCCTAGGTAGGGTCAATCCTAATTGGTATACTGCATCTTAGTCTCAACCTTGCCACTCAGAAGGCATATCTGGATCTTAATCCTAACACGACTACTACTCACCCCTAGAATAGTTTGTATAGCAGCTAACAGGCACACCCGCTTAGCCTATATCTGATCAGAGGATCCTTGTAGTGATCATAATCTCTAGTGGTCTAGACTGGGTAGGGTGAGATCTGGAGTGGCCTAAATGATACTCTGAATGTCATGCTAGGACAACGATAGCTCATAAGTGAACTATGTGGTCACAGATGACCAATTACTTAGTTCCTTGCTTAAAACAACTGTAGGGCTGCTACTAATCGGACATGTGATAATGTCCAAAATATATCCTTCAGGCAAAGAATATACACAGCCGAAGTATCAATACAAGTAACTTGATGAGTGCTGGGGTCAAATCCCATAAGGACTAGGGAATGATAGTTACAAATGTCGGTTGAGAAATTGAAGTTAGCTTGCACCGCGTAAATTGAATATAGAAAAGAAATAAAATTGGGGGGGTTAAAATTTGCAGTGAATTGTATTGGGTGTTTTAGTGAAATGAAATAGCAAGATCAGCAAAGTTGTCAACAAGATTGTGAACGACTAGAGGTGTGGTGTAGATGAAATACTAACTAAAACAGGACATGCTAGGTCATCTTATGAGTTCAACAATTGTAAATAATCTCGGGAAATGGGTAATTACAACTTTTCAGCCTTTTCACTTCCTCTTGCTAGAGTTTTGTCAAACCTCTAGCCACGATTTAGCTCAACCAATTCGATTTGGATTAGCAACTGCACTAATATTTAGCTATTAGCTGCTAATGAGGAATGAGAATGCAATTTGAGCTATTTCTAGCCAAATCTCACAATCTGTTATCCATACCCACAATTAAATTCTCTTCCAATACTTAATTATTCTTTTAAGAGCAATAATCAAGCAAGAATAAATAAACCTATATCATAATCAATGGATCTTCCTTTATAAATTGAAGAGAATCTAACAGGTTTATACTTATTTGAATAATATGAAGATGACTCTAGCAATACCCACTCTAATTAAGTATTCATCATCACACACCTCTAGTTAATGATTTAGCTACTCAAGATTAAGAAATTCAGTAACACATTCATCAATAGCTTCATTGAATTTAATAGCAAGAGTAGAAAAATCAAATTCACAAAATAATCTCCAACAATAGCAGACACTTAGTATTACAGAGAAGAAATAGAGCAGAGTACTTTTTCCAAATTCACCAACCAAAATCTCCCTATCTAAACTAAGAGAATGTTCTTCAGCTAAAAAGGGAAACAATGATGTGATATATGCTTTGGTCTTTCTCAATATCTCTATTTCTATCTCTGCTTCTGCATATCCTCCAGTACAAAGTACTTTATCTACTATTTATATCCTGAAAAGTAGGGAACTTTTTATCTTTTTTCCCATGTTGGACAATTATACCCTTGATCCCCGTTCTGAAATCGGCAAAGACACCGGCGGTTCACCAGTACCAATATGTGAACACCTAGGTGTCTTGTCTGGACCCTTACTTAACTCCATTGAGCATCGGCAGTTCACCCGACGTTTAGCCGATGCCGATCCATGAACCGCCGGATCTTTATGCTATTTTCCAGAACATTGGGTGTCCTTCAGCGACTGGACCGGCGAGTCGCCGTTGGCAACTCATGATTCACTGGTGGCATTATTCCTCAGAGGCAGTGATGTTCGGCCTTTGGCCGGCGTTTCGCCGGTCTTCATCTGTGGATCGCTGATTTACTCTCACTCCCTTCTTTTTGCTTCAATTTTGCTCTTTCCTTCACATTTAGTCATCTGCAGGCAACAAAAGAAAAAAGGGCATAAAATCCATATAGTCAACTCAAGAACTAAGCAAAAACTCAAGTTTTAGAGCGTAATGAGTTGGTAAATTACCAACTCATCAAACCCCCAAACTGGAACCATTGCTTCTCCTCAAGTAATGTAATACTCATTCATTGAGAAATATGCCACCTATATTCACAATTATACTTCACCAATCACCTGAACTATGACAACCCAAAAATATGCTCACCAAGCTCACCGAGAAAGAGAAGAAAATACCCCAAGAGACTAAAATAATGAAGATCTTTCAAAGAGGCTACCACTTTCCACCAATCAAAGCCTATGAAAGGATTCACTTAGTAAAAAAAGGGCATTGCCCAACCATGAAACACACATAGCATCTCAAGTTATAATCAGTGCACATTCAAAGTTTGCCTTAGAGTTTACACTCCTCATGCCCTATTCCCACATTACCTCTGAATGCTCTTATGTCCCCAAAAAAGAAAGATGTCACTCACCAAAATAAGAATCCCTATTATTTAAGTCATGTGATCATTTGAATGTACCCAAGGGATTGTTTGGAAGAGACACTCACACTCACTCTCCCAAAAGAAATCTTCATGCATACACTTGACCCATAAGCTTGCATTTCATGTAATTTGCCACTAATGTAGAGTAGCTGCACTTAGAATCATTTAGGGCTTGCAGGTTTGATGTAGGATCAGGGTAAGGATAGGATAAAAATTTGGCTATAGTGACTAGATCCTCCCTGATGCTTTTTGTGAACATACCTTACATTGACTCCTTCCACTCACTTCACCTTGTTTCACTTCTTTCCTTGTTTTTGAATTTCATTTCTTTAACAACCCTCCTTATAACCCCTTTGGCTTTCACAACTAGTCTTATCACTTCAAGAGGAAACATCGGTTCACATAAATTGTCTTTCTCTTTTTGATTTATCCTTTGGTTCATTTTGACACAATGTGGTGCTCTCCTCACACTGAAATTCTTATCTTCAAATCATCGTGAGATATTTCGCCACCCATTGAGGCCCAGAGAGGATTGTCAACAGTGATAATGCGGGCTACCCAAGAAAATTGATCCTTCATATCAGCTAACAAGGCTATATACTCCATGCCAGATTCAACTTCATCTTCCCAAAACAAGGATTTGATGGCCGTTGGGGTAATGTCAACTTCCACCCCACTTAGCATCATAGGAGGCAGGCATGGGAAGTTATCAACCTTACCCCAGTGTTGCATGTTGTCTTGTCGAGCCTGATATGAGGTGTAGAACTCCATCACCAAGCTGGGTTAGTAAGGCGGGTGAGGGTTGGCAAAGGCATGTCATTGACTTTTTGTGAATTGCGCTGGTGATGTTTGGAAGGTCGCCCCTCAATCCTACAAAATCGAATCGCTTCTCCACTAGTATGTATCGTCCTTGGCAAATGACATAGTGCTCTTGCATGTTGGGGAAAACAAAAGAATATTGCTTCCTTGGTGTTGGCACGCAGTGGAGCGACCTTTGCTTTGCCCTTGCCCTTGCTAGAAGATGAGGCAAGGGCCTTTCCTTTTCCTGTATTCCTTGATGAAGACATGCTTTATTTGTTTCTGCAGGAATGATGTTAGTGACAACTATTTGAAGAGAAAATTAAAATAATCAAAGCTAGTCTAAGGGGGAGTTGAGAAACAAGGGAAACCAAACAATCATTTTAAAGAAACAATAGCACCGGCGGTTCCCATGAGCAATTTCACAAAACACCACTTGCCCGCCGATGCCTTATAGAAGACTGGGAAAGTGAGGGATATATTGGCGGTTAAGCAGCGAAGCACCGATCCAAATTCGTGAACCGCTGATGTAACGCAGGATCCACTCCGTGGCTTGTGGCTAATTTTTAAAGTGAGCCGGTGTTCCATCGGAGATTCGTCGAACCTAACCAGCAAAACGCCGGACCCCACCATCTCCAATTCAAACTTAACAAATCACAGGCACCCATTAACACGCAAACACACACACACAACATGAAAAAAATCACCATTTCTCCACTTAAACACAATCTCTTGATGTTTTGGCCTTAAGAATGGCATCACCCAGTCTATCATCGGAAAAAAATGTTGCCTTTTATTCAATTGGGTTACTAAGACTTCACCTTTTTCAAAATTTCACACATATAAACACATATTCCCCATTCCATTCAACAACCAAAGCATATGCATGAGTTCAATAAGAAAGGGAAACAAAGTAGTAAAACTAAAGAATTAAGCACCAATGAGAAAATCAAGACAAGGGAAAGAAAACTTTTACCACAATGCGGCATTTCTTGCACACTTGAACTTCAAGAGCTTAGATAATTCTTAACAATGTCACTTCAAGATATGTGTAATGGAGGAAGGAAATGTGAGTGAAGTTAGTGTGTTAGTGAAAGGGTGGAGAGGGTTTTATAGGTGAAAGGTGTGATAACGCTCAAGCCACACCTCTTACTAAAGTGAGAAGTGGACATTGTCAATAAAGAACCCAACTAGAGGTTGGGCTCGATCCCACAGAGAATAGGGAGATGGATTATAGCCGGCAATCGAACTTGTAAGGTAGTTACTTCAAAATAGGGGGATTATAAAGAAAATCAATAATAAAAACAAATATCAAAATTCTGATGTTTAAGTCAATATCAAAGGATAACTACGGTTTGTGTTCCCCATGGATTCATAACTACTTTGGGTATACACTCGTGATTATCACCAATACTTACTTATAGAACTGACAACATAGGTTCATTCAAACAACTGACCAGTCCCTATTGAATTACTATACTCAATCACTCGATCAAGTCTCATGAGCGATTTCAAACTATCCAATATCACTAAGTTCCAGATTTAACTATCCTGCGACCACAACTCAAGTTAATACAATGATCATCAATATCAAGGCTGTACTGTAATTCTCTTTTTCCAATCTCTACCTCTTCGGCCAAAGCATGTAAAGAATTTTGGCACTTCCTAACGTTGTGCAATGTTAAGAAACGTTGAAGCATGAAGAGAATACAATATAAGTGTTTGTATTGGTTTTAAGATCACTTTGGGTAACCCTAGCTTGTTAATTCACCATGGTTCCCAAAACCCTAGCTATGGAGGTTTTAGCCTCTAATAGTTGTAAAGTTGTGATTTGCATTCATGATTAAGAATAAAAATCAATACTTACAATAATGATTGAGAAAAACACTTCCTTCAATTACTTCACAAAATCTTGAAAAACATTAAGAAAGAACAAGATGAATTCAAGAAAAGGTTGATCACAAGTTGAATCAACTCAATCCTCTCTTTCACTTACTTGTTTCTCTTTTTCTATCGTTATCTGATTGTCTATAGAAAAATAAAACCTAAAAACCTATTTATACAGACACAATAATCCTTTTCCTAGGCTAACTAGATGAATTTTCGTATCTGGTGCTGCTGTCGTCACAATCCAAGGTACGATTCGTAGCAGCTTCCTACAACTCATAGCTGCCTATCGTGCCTTGCTTTGTTGAATGAATTTCGACTAAGTGTTGGATCCAGGTATGATTCGTACCTCCTTCATATGACCCGTACTGAAGTTCAACACGACTGTCATGGTATGACTCGTACCTTCTTCCCATGGGTCGTACATTCCTTCCTTAGTAGGAGTCAGCACTTGATACAACTTTTCTGAATTTTGTCACGATTTCTTCATCACGACTCGTACCATCTTGGTACGATCCATACTAAGACTCGTACATTACCTCTCTTCACCTTAATCCTTCTACAAATTTCCATGGCCCTCAGTACGACTCGTAGGTCCTTCCTACGGCTCGTACTGTGGTATGCACATTAAGCCTATTTTACATCTTTCAAGCTTTCTTTTGCTATTTTTAGGTCCAACACAAATTCATTCTGCAATCAAAAGGAAAAGTGCCTTATATCCACATAAACATACCTATGTTCATGCTATTTTCTTAGTTTTGAGCATCGAAAGTGCTGTAAATCTACAGCACATCAACACCCTCAATATAAGACTTTTTCATGTCCTCAAGCAAAGAAATGAAAAACTAAAATACGACGCTCAACTAGAAAATAGACTTAAGATACTACAGCCAATACTCAAACAAACCTGCACTTTCTCTACAAACTCTATTGACCCTTCTAATAGAACAACACAACTAATGTATTACAAGCAACCTCAAAACATCATAAACAGGGATCAAAACATGTCATTCATCTGTCAACAGGTAATCAAGTCATCGCCAATGTTTTCCACACAGACCAATGGTAAAAGCAAACATAATCCATGTACCCTCACACAAATGAAGTCCCCATTCAGATGTGAAATGTCAAATATAATATGGGACTAAGCAAGTAAGGCGCTCATTCTCACAAAGAAGTTACAAGTATTATGTGTTAGATACCATAGGCTTGCCCTTATTTTCTTTGCTTTGGTTTTTCAGATGGTCGGGTTAGGATCACTATAGGACTTGATATGGCTTGTAATGTAGGCTCAAGGCTAGACATAATAAATATGGAAGATTTTATAAGTGACTATTCCTTCGTTGGCACTACATACATTGGCTACACCATTCACCTAATTCACCCTTTTATTCTTTCATTCCCTTTTTCCCCTTTTTCTCCTTTTTATTCACATTTGCATGAGTGTGGTGAGTTTTCACTTTTTTCAGCCTATTAAAAAAATTTTGATCTTTATTTCACAACATTTACAGCATTCTTCATCCTTTTCTTTTCATCTCACCACACCTTATTTTTTACCATTTCTTTCTTCTCTTTTCTTTTCCTTTATTCCGTTCCCATCTCTTATGCACCCCTACTCTAGCCACCCTCAACTTAAGCATTTTTCTTATGTTGAGGTTCACAATATCCAAGGAAGGACCAGGGCCAAAACAGGCTTCTTACAAAAATTGGGTACGATTAATCGATGAATCAAAGAAATCATGCGTTATGAATCAAAGAAATCATGCGTTATTAAGGCTCAAACTTGGGATCAAGGGATTCATGCAACTTATGGTAGAGAAATATTGGCTAAAAGTGAGCTAAACAAAAATGGCCTATGATCATATCCTAACCAACCATCCTTAGCCTATGCAGTGACCAATAAGTCAAGTTCTAGATCTATACCACAATACCGAACTGGCTAATATATCTCACTCACACATGATACATGAACTATTTTCACGTCACCTGTCTGGTTTATACATGGCTTAACAAAATTACTCATGTTTAAAAAATAAATGACATCCAACGATCCACAACAATCATGCATGTTGTCACAAATACATAGCTAATGCATCGAAAAAATTTTAAATAGGGTCAATTGTTTTTCAAAAACCAAAACTAGTGCATTTTTATTGGCTAAGTAATCCTAAGCTACTTTCTAATCAAACAAAAATTACAAACTAAAAATAAAAATACTACACATGCCAGTTCTACTAGATAGCATGTCTGAGGGAAAAGAAACTCGGTAAGAAAAACCATCAGATGAACCAAGAATCCTAAAAATCACAACTATACCCATCCCCTTTTGAAAGTTAGCTTCATCCCAAAGCATCATCTAGAGGAACATAGGGAAGAGGACATACCTGTGGCGCACTAGGCGCTCCTATCATCTCGCAGAGGTGGTACCTCCGCTGCAATAGTGGTGCTAGCGGTGACCGGTGCACTCAATTGTGTGTCAATAGAGGGAGTGGTCCCCCCTCAGCAGTCCTAGCCTCTTGGATGGCCTCTAAATATATCTGGACTGAATGTGGCTCTCCCGATGGGTCATGGCCACGGGAAAGCTCGAGCTGGAGTGCGGTGGAGCTACCTGCTCCTCTAACTTTCTCATGCAACTCAGTCATATGTTTATCATGAGTCTGCATTCTCACTGATGTAGACCGCTTGCATTCTTTTATCTCCTTCTTTCTTCTTTTTCTCAAACTCTCCTCACTCGCATCTTCAACAACTCTTTTTTTACCATTATCACCAGCTGTAGTCGGCTCCCAATATGCTACCAAATCAATATCCTCATCAAGCTCTGCATCTAGGTCTGGAAGAGTGGGGGCTGCTAAAACTATTGGTTGTCATGATGACAACTCAACTACTTGGCTCAGAAGACTCCCCAATTCCGCATGGAGACTACTAGTATTTGTCTGCTCCATCATTGTCTCATTGAATCATCTCTCAATACTGTCTAGGAAAGCATATAGAGCCTGAGTTTCTTCCTCTATCTCTAACTTGACCCATGGTTTAACATTATCCATCATGGACTGAATCTTATGCTCTACCATGGTCAATCTCTTAGCTAGCTTTTGGAGGAAGTCCTGTGATACCAAGATGTACCCTGCTGGTGTCTGGGCCTGCATGCTGGGTAGTTGTGTAGCTGAGGTGCTGGGAGATGACTCTGGATGACCGGCGTTTGTAGCTGGTGTCTCTCTTTTCTCCTATGTAATGGGGATATTCACCTGTACGTCCCCTGCTGGCTGGGTTGCTGGGATAGCTGTGGGAATCCTGGGTCTGCTTACCGGGTTCATCTCATCCCGGAAAAGGCTTATATCTACAATCCTTTGGCCTCTAATCAATAGCTCATCACCCCGTGGAACTTCTGCCTCCATACATAATCTGAACACAAGACTCGGGAATGGGATAGTAGTTCTTACTCCCATTGCCCAGTCTCGTATCTCATCGGCTATGATCCTAGGAATATTGATGGGGTAACGAGACATGAGGCATACGACCAAAGCCGCTCTGTCAGCACTCAGTGTGTTGTCGTTGACCGTAGGTGCTAACCGATGGAGCACTAGTGTCCAACAGACTTTTGCAATGAAGTTTAGTGAATTCTTGGTCACCTGCTTTCCACCTGTAACCCATTCAACCTCATCCTTGTTCTCCGCAATCACCTCTGCTAGCCATTGCAGCTGTCTCTATCGCTCCTGCACACTTAGTGATCTAATCTGCTTCATTGACTCTACCATATAATCATACTCTGGCGTCATCCTGGTAGGAAAGAACTGTGGGCCATACAACAATCGAGCAATGGTCCACTTGGATAAATCAACTTCTCAACCTCGGACCACAACACTATCCAAACGAGGCTGGTCTTTTATCTTCTGCCCTTCCTTTTCCTTTACCTTTGCGGTGGCCAAGTAGTTGGCATAGAACTCCCGAACTATATTTTTTATGTATTGTGTTGGAGTCTTGGCCATCCACTCAAAACCATATAAGCTAAAAATCCACTTAATCTCCTCAACTTCATTCAATGCGGTCGTGAGGATCTGTGGTTCTTCTTGAATGCTCCTCCGTGGCTTATTTTTGGCGGTGAGAGAGCTGCCTTGTTCATAGATTTCTTTGGCTCCCGGCACTCTCCACCAGATTGTAAGATTTTCCCTGGGTGGGGTATACTCTTGTGCAACAACAGGAGCCTCTTCCTCCGACTCATCACTACCGCTCTCCTCTTCACTCTGGGTCTCTCCTAACCCTTTTTCAGCATTGGAGTTGCTCCCTAACTTTTGACGTTCCTCTCTAACTCCCTCTTCAGACTTGGGAGCTTGAGTGGATATGGCAGTGGTTGCTTCAGCTTGGGCCTTTGCTCTCGCCCTGGTGGTTCTGGTTCAATCGGTGTTCGAGGTGTCTACTTGATACTCCTCAATTAAACCACTAGGTGAGTCTCCGACCTTGTCAGACTCCAAGTCAGTCAGTTCATCAATCAATCTCCTTTGGGCTTTTGGTTTGTTTGCACTATGTTTGTATGTCATTGTACCTATAGAGAAAGAGGTTAGCAATCCGTTTTTCAAAAAGAAGAATTAGAAAGAAGATGTTCTGGATTTCATCATGGGTCACCACTACGAGTCGTAGCATGAAGGTATGAGCTGTGGAAAGTCCCATAATTGCAACTTGTTTTCAGTACGACTCGTATCACAAGGGTACGATTTGTACTATGAATCGTCTGATGAAACCCTGATTTTATGTTGTTTTGTATTTTTTTCACAACTTATGGTACGACCCGTAGGTCGATTCCACGAGTCGTAGGAAGGACTTTTTCATGAAACTATGCTCATATTGGTGGCACGAGTTCTCAGTACAACTAGTAGTGGCATCCTACAGTTCGTACTATGCCTCGTACCACTTCAAATTTTCTTTTCTTAGTTTTTGCAAGGACTTTTTGTCAACTTTTTTAAGGGTACTCAGATTTCCCCCCAGGTATAGACACATCAATAACTAACTTTAACTCAAGCCCAACCTTCCCCTTTCACAACCCACTACCTGTAACTCATTTATTTTTAAAATCTCCATTCCTATAGAATCTAGCATCCCTTTAGGTCAAAGAAGCACAATAACAACACCCTAAACATTATCTATTGTCAACATCAAATTTCAAGTCAAGTGAGTAACTCACAGGGGTTTTGACACCTTCAAGCTAAATATGTGACTTTTTAACAATTTTTAACACAGCACACTTACTTGATTGATTTTTCATCTATGGTACCTTATAGTCCTAGGGTTTTTTGACCTTGATTTGAGCAAGGAGTTTGCTTGATTCTTTGGTTGTTGTTGAGTTATGCGTAGGGGAAGTGAAGTGGAGTCGTGTGTTTGAATGTTTGAGTGTTAGAGATGGGTTTTGGATGTTTAAATAGGTAAGGGAAAATTTTAAAAATATTTGGGCCGAGTCGGGTATTAATGCTAATTTCAACCCATCACGACTCATACCACGAGTCATAGGAAGATCCTATGGCTCTTCCATTTGACTCGTGGGCAACTTGTTAAAGAAAACTTACCTGATGACCTACGAATACATCCTATGACTCGTACCTTTGAGATACGATCCGTAGTATGACTCTTAGGACGGGGTTTGCAATCTTTTTATTATGGACCTCAACACGACTGCTGCTACAGCTCATAGGATCTCATTACGAGTCGTACTGAGAGCCATAGCAGCTGATGTTTCAGCCTCCAATTTTCAATTTTCCCTGCACACTGAGTAGACATTAGTTCAATAACTTGGGTTGCTCCCAAGAAGCGCTTGATTTAACGTCGCGACAAAACGTAGGTAGGCTTGGTTACTCAAACTTCACCAATTCACCACTTAGGTTGCCTCCCAAGAAGCACCTGATTTAACATCACAACACGACGCAAATCTCTTGACTACTCAGTATTCGTCAAGTGATTCATACTCATCCTCCAGTGCTGAGAGCATACTAAATTCCTTGGGTTGCTTCATTGTCTTGCAGATGTTGAATGTGACCTCTTCTTTATTCAGCCTAAACTTTAACAAGCAAGCTTCTACATCTACTAGAGCTCTCCTAGTCACAAGCAATGGCCGCTCCAAATGATGGGGACCTCATAATCAACCTTGCAATCCAAAATCACGAAGTATGCAGGGAATATAAATTTATCTACCTTGACAAGCACATCGATCAGGATCCCCACCGGCTTCTTAACTGTTCTGTCGGCCATCAGTAGTCGCATGTTGGTCGGCGTAGGAGTCCCTAATCCTAACTTCTTGAATACAGCCAAGATCACAGAGTGCCCTTACGAACTCAAAATTACCAATCATACATGGTATAGTGAAGGCACCTGGGTCCTCCTTTTTCCGTGATAATACCCTTGTAGCTATGGCACTGTAGTGATGCACATTGTCAATAAGCTCATAGCTCACATATCTCTTCTTTGTCACCAGGTCATTCAAAAACTTTGCATATCCTGGCATCTGCTCTAATGATTCGACTAATGGTATGTTCACAGACAGCTGCTTAAGCATTGAAAGGAATTTCTGGAACTTACCATTTTCCACCTTCTTCTTCATCCTTTGGGGTAATGGTGGTGGTGATCATGTTATAGCTTTTTGCACTTGCGTTGCCTCTTGATCCATGACAGGTTCCTTCTCACCTCGCGGGGCCTCTTGTAACTCACCAGTCTCTTTTCGGCACTAGTATCATCATCCTCCATTATGCTCTCTTTCTTCCATTCAACTTCAACTGGAAAGGGGGGTTCAACTGTGGTTTTACCACTCCTAGTCATTACCGCCATACAATGTGCATCGTTCTTCAGATTTTGGACAATGTTGCTAGACAGTCTACCCTTGTGTTTAGGGTTCATTGATGTTAACAGTTGACCAAGTTGGTGTTCAATTTGCTTGATGGAGGTAGCATGAGATTCCACCTTTGTACCCATACTTGACGAATCACCTCGGATCTCCTTCAGCTGATCATTAGTGGACCTCACCTTCTTCAACATCTCAGCCATCATGCTCTCTAACTTTTATTGCCTATCCTCCCCTTCTCATGCATTAGGAGGCACATAGAATCCAACCCGGTCATTAGGATAACTATCATTGTACCTCCAATCACCTTTGCGCTCACGACCTCGGCTCCTATCTCTGAACTCGTTTCTATAGTAGTTGTCTCTATACTGGTTATAACCTTGATTTTTAGAACCTTGGCGCCAATTGTCTTGTCCAGACGCTTGGGCGTTGGTTCAAAAACCCGCCACCTGTCTACCCAAAAAGTTTGCCTCCTCCTCAGAATCAAAGTGATCATCTCCTTGCTCCCTTCCTTCAGTACCCACTGCATTAACATGTTTGGCTCCAACTCCCATAATATGCTTTGTCAGCAAGTCCAATGATGTGCACATGTGATCCAACTCCCGGTCATGTTCTTCTTCTTTTCTTCATTGGTCTGCAGTTATGTGCCTGCCATTGCATCAGCCTCCCTCGTATGCCAGGTCTGGTTAGTCTTAGTCACCCAATCAAGAGTGGTGGTAGCTTTCTCCCATGTGTGACTCAAAAATGCTCCTCCAGCTACCGTGTCTGCTACAATCTTGGTGTTGTTGTTCAGAGACCTGTAATAAATTTCCAACAAACTATCATTTGGAAATTTTGTGGTTGGGCACTTAGTCAATGTCTTTTTGAATCCCACCAAGTTTCATAATGTTACATCCCGTAAGATTCCCGGCACCTAGATGTCCTATTCGCGCGTTGGTTAAGCATACTTGAAAGCCATACGTGCTAGGGAAAGACCCGAGAAAAGACCGGACGAGAAACCTGTTGAACCATCACGGAGGGAGCCGGGGTAGGGGTATAGATTGCATGTCACGGAGGTGGAGCCTCCGCATTGGCTCCGTGACAGATTGGGCCTGTCCAGGCCCAAGTATATAAAGCCCCACTTCGATTTTAAATCAGTTCATCCCTTATAATTTCCAGAGAAAATGCAGCAAACAGAGAGAGACGAAGAGGGTTAATATATTATCACCCGATTACGCTGCCAAACGTAGTCTAAATCTAAATTAACTCCAAATAACGAGGTATTTAGTAGTAGGGAGCATTCCTACGGATTTTGTTTCGCGAAACACGGCTGACGAATCGTCGTGCTACCGGGCTAAGGTAAGTGGAATTGCTCCAAACTAGTGTCTATGTGCTCCTAGCCGTAAAGTGAATACTTCTCCCTTCTGGACCTCCAGAAAAATAGCAAGTTTCGACCGTCTTTCGATAAGCCTAAGTTTAGGCTATAATTATATCGAAAGTAATGTTTTCTTTCAGAATAAAGTTGTATTTAGCACTAATTAACGTGTATATGAATGCAGTTGGGAGAAATAGCTGGAGCACTGACGGAGCCTCGTCCGATAGTCGGATAGCTTGAGGTTAAGGTATGTAAAGCTAGTTTCCTCGGCAAGTTAGTAGTCTCGATATAGTAAAATGGTTCAGAGGCCAGTAGAATGTTTCAGAAGTTGTGTGTTATGTTTAGTATGAATATTAGGACGATATTGGAAGCATCATGTTACGTATAGAGTGAAACTTGCTGGCATGATATAAATTCTAATACAAAGTGTTAGGAACTGTACAGCATGCCCAGTATGTGATTTAGTAAAGTATGTTAGGAGATTATTGTGTTCAGTTGAAACTTAGTAAAGCAATATAAGTCTTTGTAAGGTATTTTAGAAATAGAATGGTAGCCTAGAATGAAGTTTAGAAAGCATGTTAAAAATAATAAAGCATGTTACTACGAAACTCAGTTATCCAGCATGATTTCCAGCAGAAAAACTATATCTTGTTCAACATTGGACTCAGCACAGTATGACAGAAGATTATATATATACCATTATCAGTCTCAGCATGTATTAAATACATACATATCACTATCACTAGTCAGTGTATGGTATTTACATATACATTATCATCACTAGCTTCAGCATGCGGTATACGCAATTAGTATTACTAGTTGAGACCACTGTATTGTTTTGGGATGGATTACCTAGCATTCATGACCGCCCCAGGGTTAATAGTTGTATCGACTCATCCGCCAGAGGACGAGGATACGTCGCTCTACGGAGTGGCATGCCGTCCCATAGGGGACGAAGATGGGATGCTAGTTTCCCCATATTGTGCCTTGGTCTGCCTTTATACACCCCCGTCCAGCGGGTACGCCGGGGTGTTTATTCAGGAGTCCTCCGGACTCAGCTACAGTTATAGTCAGGGGCTTCGCGAGCCCAAGTGCATACCCAGGGGATCAGCAGGATGCTTATAGTTATTATAGGAGATGGGACGACCGGGGTAGGGGTATAGATTGCGTGTTGATTGTACCTCCCGGCTTATGGGGGCCGGGTAAGGTTTGTGTGTGCTATGCTATGTTATATTATGTTATGCCATATTACACTAGATACGAGTAGATCGATAATAGAGCAATACATTTCCAAGTATGACTCCTACTCCTTCCAGCATAGTTGAGAGTAGGCATAGCTTTACATTTTCAGTCAGTTTAGTCTATTCCTTTCTATTTCAGTTCCATCAGTTGTATTATTATTTTCAGATATCTTTCAGTTGTTGTTTTACATACTTAGTACCAGCGGTACTGACGCCCCTTGGGGGCACTGCATTGCTTGCCTGCAGGTACTCATAGACGAGGGGCCGATACCTCGTGATTCTAGCCAGCTCACAGGATCATCAGCTCTAGTCATCCGGAGCTAGATAGCTAGAGGTTTATCCCTTTTCTTTTGTTGTACAGCATAGGTAGGCCGGGGCCCTGTCCCGACCATCTTGTCAGTATTCTTAGAGGCTTGCAGTGTGTATATATTTCCCTTTGGTTAGCAGTGCAGGTCGTGTGGGGCCGTGCGTATGTTTAGTTGTTTATGTTGGCCATGTGAGGCCTTATCCAGTCAGTAGTGGTGACCTTGCCGGTCACGTAGCTGTTCAGCATTTGTTATATTAATTTAGAGTTAACTAGACAGCATGGTGGCCTTGTCGGCCCGCATAGGCTCCCTTATATTGACATGATTCTGGTTAGCTGTCGTTATGGTACAGGTGGCTATAGGCCTAGTCGGCCGGAGGCTGTATTTATAGTCGTTATATAGCCCATTGATTCCTTGAATCTGAGTTAGAGCCAGCCGGGCACCAGATGTGCTTAGGGTCACCAGTTAGCAGTCTAGGTCCTATTAGGGCACCAGGTGCCAGTCATACCCCCCAAGGCGGGGCGTGACAAACTTGGTATCAGAGCAGGTCGTGTCCCAAGGAGTCTGCAAGCCGTGCTAAGTAGAGTCTTGTCTATGGATGTGTTGTGCACCACATACTATAGACAGGAGGATGTGAGGCATAATAGGATGGTTACCCTTCTTTAATATTCGGTCGTGCCATAGCACAGTACAATATAGGGTTGGTCCTTTTAAAACTTATCATATTCTTTGAATATAGATACAAGTCAGACCAGCAAAATCCTATTCCAGGCAGAAGATCAGATATAGCAACAGGAGAGAACATCAGCCAGTTACAAGGTAACTACAGCAGCAGGAGGAGGTAACAAAGACCTCCCAATGTTATACTTTTATCGGTATCATCCCCAGTATATGTCGATAACTTCAGAATAGGAAGTCATAAGCATAACGTATAAATGAGTCGATTTATTTGTTAGATATATAAGATCTGATTAAGATAATAAACAATATTAGATTATCAGATAAGTGTGAGAAAGAGAGGGAAATGTAGGATTCCCACCTCCATCCTTTCAGGTATGGTACAGTTCCATGTCTTCGTCTCGTTGCAGTAAGAAAAAGTCATTCCTACCCCTTAGTTTTGATCCCAGTGTAGCAAAGGGCATAAGGATTGAGACGATGTTGCCAAAAGTAGGCAGTAAGTGAGAGGTGGATTGGTTGATTTGAGAAAGGGTTAGAAAGAGTAAGGAGCCCTTATGATTATGTAAGTTGTGCAGATCCTCGCGGTAATAAGTCAGAAGAGCAAGTAAGACTACTAGCTTACTCGAAGTGGGTGTAGGAGATCCGTCAATGATGGATTCCCAGTAAGAGTCAAGTTCAAGTCAGAAAAAGGTTGAATCCATCGTAGCATGCTAACGATGGAAGGATATGTCCGCAAGATAATAGTTATAATCTTAGCTGTGATATCAAAAGATAGGGAGATTATATGAATAAGATGGGTCCGACTGCAGGTCAGGAGAAGTATAGGTTGGAACTTGACTGGCAACCTTATTGACAATGTAAGGCAGATACCTTGAACCCCAGAGCTCAGTTTAAGGAAGATGAGGGTGAGAAGCATGAATACTAGATTTTGAGGGGAAATCAAAATCACCTCCAGATTGATAGAACATCGTGTATTAAGGGCTAAACCTCAGAAAAACAGCTAAGAAACAGTAAGATTGTAGTTTAGAATGTTGCGGTACGTCCGCCTAAGGAGAACGTAAGAGGGTACCGACCTAGAGACTCCAATCTAGGGTGGCCCAGAGACAAGGTCGTTCAGACAGTCACGGGTCTTAATATAATGCCAAGTAAGGCCACAAGGTTCGGATGTGGACCCCACATTGTAAGAGTGGCGAAATTTCAAATAGCAGATCATAGCTAAAGTGCATGTGTGTGTTGCTTCCAGAATGGGATGAAAAAAAATTAAATGAAATGATACGAGAGGATATGAGATATCATTAGACCGTAGAAACGGTATATCATGTGCAGTATGAAATTCAGTAAAGCATGTCAGAGATTACGTGTCATCACAAAATTCAGTATGTATTGTACATAGTTGTTGATATATATATGTGCAGATAATAGACATGATGTGAGTAGTTGGCTATAGGGGTTACAGTCACACAGATTTTTGTTAGCTGCTAGGAAATATATACAGACCGTACTACAGGACCTCTCACCAAAAGAGGGGGGCATGTTAAGTGTGATTCATGTATGAAGCCATAGAAACTTTCTCGGTTCTCCTGAGAGTAAGTTGGACTAAGTACAACACTACAATTGTTCAATTAGGAGGACAAAATAGTTAGTCATCCACAACGCCGCAGTTATGCATGAGCTACAGATGATCGAGTAGGACATGTAGAGCATCATTTGACTACTGCAGCATTCAACCCAGCTATTTAGTTGTTCAAGGTTATTCAGCCAGACTATTAGAGATCATGATCATTGTCAGGATCCTCTGATCAGATATGGGCACATGTTGTGCAGATAGTCATTCAGGTTATCTCAGCAACAAGTAGCCTTAGCATGCGGCCAGAAGGCCAGATAAGCTCTAGCTATACCGGTAGATTACCTGTCGGGTTCTCCGACATAATAAGCCAGTTTAAACGCTCGTGTGGTAGAAACAGAGGACAACGGAGCTGTAATTTCAAACAGCGCAGTGTCGTCGTTAGTTGTGGAAGTAAAGGGACGACAGTATAAAGATCTCGACCTGATTCGATTTAAAGACAGAGTTCAGCAAGGAAAAGTGTTAGACTTCCAGGTAACCGGGGATGAAGTGTTATGATGTAAAGGCCGCCTTGTGTTCCAGGTGTTGCAGGGCTTCGCCAGCAGATTTGGCGAGGTATATTATGCCCGTAATTCTCTTCACCCCGGTGCGACAAAAATGTACCATGATATCAAGGAGAATTATTGGTGGCCAGGAATGAAAAGATAAATTGCCAAATTTGTAGCCCAATGTCCTAACTGCCAACAGGTAAAAGCGGAACACCAGAAACCAGGTGGGTTGACTCAGGACATAGTTGTGCCTCTTTGGAAGTGGGAAGCAGTAAACATGGACTTTGTAGCAGGATTACCCCATACCAGGCATAGACATGATTCAATTTGGGTAATTGTTGACAGACTGACGAAATCAGCCCATTTCCTGCCTGTAAAAGCTACTTTCTCTGCCGAAGATTACGCCGAATTATATATCAGAGAAATAGTTAGGTTACACGGTGTTCCAGTATCTATTATCTCCGATAGAGGAGCACAGTTTTCAGCTAGATTTTGGCAGTCATTTCAGAGAGGTATGGGGACGCAGATTAACTTGAGCAGCATTCCACCATCAGACAGATGGACAGGCTGAGCGCACTATTCAGACGCTCGAGGACATGCTGCGAGCGTGTGTGCTAGATTTTGGAGGTAGCTGGGACGAGCATTTACCGTCAATTGAATTTGCTTATAATAATAGCTATCACTCAGCCATCCAGATGGCGCCTTTCGAGGCATTATACGGGCAAAAATGCAGATTGCTGATTGGTTGGTTTGAAATAGGAGAATCAGCGTTGGTCGGGCCAGACATTGTTCAGCAGTCAGAGGAAAAGGTAAAGCTTATCCGAGAACGCCTACTGACTGCACAAAGCCGCAAGAAATCATATGCTGATGTGCGGCGCAGAGACTTGGAATTTGATGTAAATGATTGGGCATTTCTGAAAGTATCTCCGATGAAAGGGGTGATGAGATTCGGCAAGAAATGTAAGCTCAGTACGAGGTTTGTTGGGCCTTATCGGATTCGTCGAAGGATAGGCCGAGTAGCATATGAGCTGAACTTGCCTCCAGAATTGGAATCCATTCGTCCAGTCTTTCATATGTCTATGCTAGAAATGCCTAGGAGACCCATCCAGAGCAGTCTCAGTCCAGGATATCCAAGTTACAGAAGAGCTGGCCTATAAAGAGGTTCCACTAGCTATCCTAGACAAACAGATTCACAGATTGAGGACTAAAGATATTGCGTCTGTCAAAGTATTGTGTGCAGTACCTGTATTGGACTTTTCTACATTTCAGGATTTTGGGATAGTCCCTTTACAGGGGAAATTCTGCCAAAATTTTTCCAGAGACAAGTCAAATAAGTTGAGAAGTCCTCTAGATAGAAGTTCACATTCGGGATGAATGTTCCTAAGGGGGGGAGAATGTTACACCCCATAATATTCCCAGCACCTAGATGGCCTATTTGCATGTTGGTTAAGCATACTTGAAAGCCATATGTGCTAGGGAAAGACCCAGGAAAAGACCGGACGAGAAACTTGTCGAACCATCACAGAGGGAGCCGGGGGAGAGCCCCTTCGCGATGGCAATGTGTCACGGAGGTGGAACCTCCGCGTTGGCTCCGTGACATGTTGGGCCTATCCAGGCCCAAGTATATAAAGCCCCACTTCAGTTTTAAATCAGTTCATCCCTTATAATTTCAGGAGAAAATGCAGCAAACAGAGAGAGACGAAGAGGGTTAATATATTATCACCTGATTACGCTGCCAAACGTAGTCCAAATATAAATTAACTCCAGATACCGAGGTATTTAGCACCAGGGAGCATTCCTACGGATTTTGTTTCGCGAAATACGGCTGACGAATCGTCGTGCTACCGGGCTAATGTAAGTGGAATTGCTCCAAACTAGTGTCTATGTGCTCCTAGCCGTAAAGTGAATACTTCTCCCTTCTGGACCTCCAGAAAAATAGCAAGTTTCGACCGTCTTTCGATAAGCCTAAGTTTAGGCTATAATTATATCGAAAGTGATGTTTTATTTCAGAATAAAGTTGTATTTATCACTAATTAACGTGTATATGAATGCAGTTGGGAGAAATAGCTGGAGCACTGACCGAGCCTTGTCCGATAGTCGGATAGCTCGAGGTTAAGGTATGTAAAGCTAGTTTCCTCGGCAAGTTAGTAGTCTCAATATAGTAAAATGGTTCAGAGGCTAGTAGAATGTTTCAGAAGTTGTGTGTTATGTTTAGTATGAATATTAGGACGATATTGGAAGCATCATGTTACGTATAGAGTGAAACTTGCTGGCATGATATAAATTCTAATACAAAGTGTTAGGAACTGTACAACATGCCCAGTATGTGATTTAGTAAAGTATGTTAGGAGATTATTGTGTTCAGTTGCAACTTAGTAAAGCAATATAAGTCTTTGTAAGGTATTTTAGAAATAGAATGGTAGCCTAGAATGAAGTTTAGAAAGCATGTTAGAAATAATAAAGCATGTTACTAAGAAACTCAGTTATCCAGCATGATTTCCAGCAGAAAAACTATATCTTGTTCAACATTAGACTCAGCACAGTATGACAGAAGATTATATATATACCATTATCAGTCTCAGCATGTATTAAATACATACATATCACTATCACTAGTCAGTGTATAGTATGTACAGATACATTATCATCACTAGCTTCAGCATGCGGTATACGCAGTTAGTATTACTAGTTGAGACCACTGTATTGTTTTGGGATGGATTACCTAGCATTCATGATCGCCCCAGGGTTAATAGCTGCATCGACTCGTCCGCCAGAGGACGAGGATACGTCGCTCTATGGAGTGGCATGCCGTCCCACAGGGGACGAAGATGGGATGCCAGTTTCCCCATATTGTGCCTTGGTTGGCCTTTATACACCCCCGTTCGAGCGGGTACACCGGGGTCTTGATTCAGGAGTCCTCCGGACTCAGGTACAGTTATAGTCAGGGGATCCGCGAGCCCAACTGCATACCCAGGGGATCGGCAGGATACTTATAGTTATTATAGGAGATGGGATGACCGGGGTAGGGGTATAGATTGCGTGTTGATTGTACCTCCCAGCTTATGGGGGTCGGGTAAGGTTTGTGTGTGCTATGCTATGTTATATTATGTTATGCCATGTTACACTAGATACGAGTAGATCGACAATAGAGCGATACATTTCCTGGTATGACTCCTACTCCTTCCGGCATAGTTGAGAGTAGGCGTAGCTTTACATTTTCAGTCAGTTTAGTTTATTCCTTTCTATTTCAGTTCCATCAGTTGTATTGTTGTTTTCAGATATCTTTTAGTTGTTGTTTTACATACTCAGTACCAGTGGTACTGACGCCCCTTGGGGGCGCTGCATTACTTGCCTGCAGGTACTCTTAGACGAGGGGTCGATACCTCGTGATTCCAGCCAGCTCACAGGGTCATCAGCTCTAGTCATCCGAAGCTAGATAGCTAGAGGTTTATCTCTTTCTTTTTGTTGTACAGCATGGGTAACCCGGGGCCCTGTCCTGACCATCTTGTCAGTATTCTTAGAGGCTTGCAGTCTGTATATATTTCCCTGTGGTTAGTTGTGCCGGTCGTGTGGGGCCGTGCGTATGTTTAGTTGTTTATGTTGGCCGTGTGAGGCCTTATCCAGTCAGTAGTGGTGACCTTGCCGGTGACGTAGCTGTTCAGCATTTGTTATATTAATTTAGAGTTAACTAGACAACATGGTGGCCTTGTCGGCCCGCATAGGCTCCATTATATTGACATGATTCTGGTTAGCTGTCGTTATGGTACAAGTGGCTATAGGCCTAGTCGGCCGGAGGCTGTATTTACAGCCGTTATATAGCACGTTGATTCCTTGAATCTGAGTTAGAGCCAGCCAGGCACCAGATGTGCTTAGGCTCACCGTTTAACAGTCTAGGTCCTACTAGGGCACCAGGTGCCTGTCATACCCCCCAAGGCGGGGCGTGACACATAAAGTGCCTCAGTCTTAATTTGTCAAAAATTATAGATCTCATCTTTTAGCTGCAACATCCTGGATAGGGGAAAGAATCTCTCAAAAAAGGCCTGTTTAAGCTCCTTCCAGTTAGTTATGGAGTCATTGGTCAACTCCAATAACCGCAAAGTAGCTTTCCCTAATAGATAAAAAGGGAAGAGTCTAAGTCGTATTGCATCCTGGTCATTCCATGCAACCTGTACGCCTTGCATATTCCTACGAAGTTCATTAAGTGTAGGTTGGCGTCATCTGCTGCATGACCACTAAATACCCTTTTTATATTTAACAGTTGAATCATGGTGCTAGTGATGTCGAATTTGGCCCCAGCGGGAATGGTGGTGGCACAATTGCTCCAGTTGAATCGACTTCATCAATGTCCAAGTCATCATCATCATTAAAGAACTGAGGGGAAAATCTATGAGCTCTGTTGCCCCTCCCTTTCTGACCAACATTTACCACTTCATCTCTTTTATCCTCCGCATGTTGTAGTGCAGCTTGCCTAGCTTCTTCTACTATGTGGGCCTCTCATTGCTCGTGGTTTTCCATGTTACGTAGTGCTCTTTGGATTTCTAGATTTAATGGAACAAGGGGATCTCCTCTACTCCGAGTGCTTGGCATTCACTGGAGAACAGCCTGTGGGTATCAAAAGCACAAAAAGATAAACGTAATTAAAGAAATAATTATCAAAAAGTTAATTACAAGCTAATAACCTAGTTTCAGCCATATTCCCCGGCAATGGCGCCACTTTTTGATAATGTTCAAACCACACCTCCTTCTGAAGTAAGAAGAGGGTGTTGTCAATAAGGAACCCAACTAGAGGTTGGGGTCGATCCCACGGGGAATAGGAAGACTGGATTATAGCCGGTAATCGAAATTGTAAGGTAGTTACTTCAAAATAGAGGGATTCTAAAGAAAATCAATAATAAAAAAATATCAAAATTCTGATGTTTAAGTCAATATCAAAGGATAACTAGGGTTTCTGTTCCCCATGGGTTCATAACTGCTTTAGGTATACACTCGTGATTATCAAAAATACTTACTTATAGAACTGATAACTTAGGTTCATTTAAACGATCGACCAGTCCCTGTTGAATGACTGTACTCAATCACTCGACCAAGTCTCATGAGCGGTTTAAAACTATCCGTTATCACTAAGTTTCCATATTTGACTATCCTACGACCACAACTCAAGTTAATACAATGATAATCAAAATCAAGGCTCTGTTGTAATTCTCTTTTCCCAATCTCTACTTCTTCGACCAAAGCAAGTAAAGAATTTGGACACTTCCTAACATTGAGCAATGTTAAGAAACGTTTAAGCGTGAAGAGAATACAATATAAGTGTTTGTATTGGTTTTAAGATCACATTGTGTAACCCTAGCTTGTTAATTCACCATGGTTTCCAAAACCCTAGATATGGAGGTTTTAGCCTCTCATAGTTGTAAAGTTGTGATTTGCATTCATGATTAAGAATAAAAATCAATACTTACAATAATGATTGAGAAAATCACTTCCTTCAATTACTTCACATAATCTTTAAAAACAAGTAGCAAGAAAAAGATGAATTCAAGAAAAGGTTGATCACAAGTTGAATCAACTCAATCCTCTCTTTCACTTACTTGTTTCTCTTTTTCTATCGTTATCTGATTGTCTATAGAAAAATAAAACCTAAAAACGTATTAATACAAACACAAGAATCCTTTTCCTAGGCTAACTGGCTGAATTTCCATATCTGGTGCCGCTGTTGTCACGAGCCAAGGTACGATCCGTAGCAGCTCCCGACGACTCAAAGCTACATGTCGTGCCTTGCTTTGTTGAATGAATTTCGGCTAAGTGTTGGATCCAGGTACGATTCGTAACTCCTTCATACGACCCGTACTGAGCTCCCGTAGTTCAATTCTGAAACTTTGGAATTCTTCTGAAGTTCAACATGATCGTCATGGTACGATTCGTACCTTGTTTCCACGGGTCATACATTCCTTCCGTAGTAGGAGTCAGCACTTGATGCAACTTTTCTGAATTTTTTCACGATTTCTTCATCACGACTTGTACCATCTTGGTACGATCCATACTGAGACCCGTACATTACCTCTCTGCACCTTAAGCCTTCTGTAACTTTCCATGGACCTCAGTACGACTCTTAGGTCCTTCATACGGCTCATACTATGGTCTGCACATTAAGCCTACTTTGCATCTTTCAGGCTTTATTTTGCCATTTTTAGGTCCAACATCAATTCATCCTGCAATCAAAAGGAAAAGTGTCTTATATCCACATAAACATACCTAAGTTCATGTTATTTTATTAGTTTTGAGCGTTGAAAGTGCTGTAATTCCATGGCACATCAGGGTGGAAGTTTGGTAGGTTGAGGGGATGGTGTAGAGTTTAATGTCGGTGTGTTGGTGGGAAGTGGAGGTGGGAAAGTGAAAGGTTGAAAAGAGAGAAATATGGGAAAGTGGGAATGTTGGGTAATGGAGAGAAAAAAATTGAATGAAAAAATGGTGGAGAAAGGGGAACTAGGGGAATATTTGCATAATAGGGCGGCTGGTTAGGTATTTGGGATTTGGTGGCCCGCTCTTAAATTCCATTTTGAAACAAACTTATACCTCGACTAGCGCTTCATCAGCGGTTTGCTGAATCATATCGGCATTTCGCGGCATTAATTTTCCTCTGCCATGTATTTTGTACCCAGTTATCTATTTCTCAACCGGCGAATCACCAGTGGTTCACGGAATGAATCGACGATCCACCGGTGGCCTGCCGCTTAGGTGCCTGAGCTTCAAGTCTACTGGCTACATCGGCAACCCACCGGCAGTCCACGATTTTGATTCGGTGGTTCGCCGATGTGTTTGCCGGTCCTTCGATACAATGCCCTGGCCTTCTCTTTTGCACTCGCCTTCAATGACGGTTCGTGCTTCTTGACCGGCAAATCACCAGTTTCACGCCATTCCTCTCTTCATGGTTTGTTCTTCACTTCAAAGCTCCTACAAGAAAACAACAAAGACATAAATAATTCACTAAGTACTTGGGTTGCCTCCCAACAAGTGCCTTAGTTAATTTCGTGGTGCGACATAGATATTTTTTCAACAGTTCTCTTCCAACGGATCATCATCTGACTCCGTCTTCTTCAGCTCCAATCCCTTGTCCTTCTCTTCATTTTGCAACACTCCTACCACCTTGCATTCGGGGGGCATTTCAGCTGATGTACACACCTTGAAGGTGACTTGCGCACTACCAACTCAAAATTTTAGCTCCCTAAGCTCCACACCCACCATGGCTCTCCTCATAGCTAACAATGGTCTTCCAAAAATAATGGGAACCTCTACATCCATTTCACAATCCAGAATAATAAAATTAGCAGGTAGATTAAACTTGTCCACTCTTACCAACACATCTTCTAACACCCCCACCGGTCATTTTATGGATCTATCTGACATGAGTAGCCTCATCAACGTCCTCTTTGTGCTTTCGAGTCCCAATTTCTTGTAAATGAGAAGGGGAATTAAATTCAGGATAGCGCCAAGATCACATAGAGCTTTTCTAAACACACATATACCAATTGTACAGGGGATTGTGAAAGCTCCTGGGTCTTTCTGTTTGGGGGAGATATTACTCATCATCACCGCACTACAATGGTGCGTTTTATCCCCATTACCTGCATCAACAAACTTTTTCTTTTTTAGCAATTCTTTCATAAACTTTGCATAACCGGGCATGTGGAGTAGAGCATCCACTAACAGTACATTGATGGACAACTTGCTAAACATGTCAACAAACTTTTTGAACTGGTCGTCCTTCTTTTTCTTGGCCAATCATTGTGGATAAGGAGGTGATATTCTTGATTCAACCTTGTCATCAATTGGGACCTTTATGCTTGCATCATCATTATCAGCATGTGATAGGATTTCATCATCCTTTCCTTTCCTTCCTCCTCAATCTTTTCCTCACTCCTTAGAGTCATTGGCGTTTTGTCGACTTCATCTTCTTCATCCGATTTTGGGTTACTAACCACTTTAGGCTTCACTAGTGCATCCCCAATCACCTTGCCACTCCTAGTGACAATATCCATGCATTGACCATCTCTCTTTGGATTAGGCATTGTGTCACTAGGGAGTGTTTCGTTCATCCGGGGATTCATTTAAGCTGACAGGTGATTCAGTTGGGCGTCCAAATGCTTGATGAAGGCTGAATGTGAAATCATTGTTTGGGCAAGGTTAGACACCTCTCCTCTTAATTCTTTCACCCCGCTCTCGGTCGACTCCACTTTCTTTAGAACTCTAGATAGCATTTTTTCAATTTTGAGTTACCCGCATCACTCACGCCCGGCGGATTGTGGGAATTCCTAACTTTCGTAGGGGGAATATATGGGTTTGAACTCCGGTGATTGCAATCACCCTCTTTATTTGGCTCCCTATTACCCCACCTTTCATTTCTCTCGGGCCATCCCTGCGGCTCATGATTTCTCCAACCTTGGTTGTCATTCATTGGGTGTCGTGGGCCTTGATATGCTCCTTAGAATCCCGATCGAGGACCTCCCATTTGATTTCCCATGTATTGGTATTCTTCTTCATATCTTGGTGGTGTGACTCTCCATCATATTGTAAGGGACCTTGCATTCCCACAGCATTTACCACCTTGGGCCCTACTCCCATCACGTGTCTTGTCATCAATTTCATCTGTATCATCATCTTGGCAAGATTCTCATCCCGCTCTTCATCCCTTTTTCGCAACTCATCTACCAATGCACTTGAGCTGATCTTATGAGTGGACACATTTGTTTCTCTCGTGTGCCAAGACCTACTGGTCTTGTTCATTCTGTCTAGAAGGGCTTTGGCCAATCCATATGTTTGATCCATAATAGAACCACCAGTTAGGTTGTTGGACACAGACTTGTTGATTGAATCAAGGGCCCTGTAGAAGCTTTGAACAAGCACTCCATCCATCAGTCCATGATTTGGGTAAAGAGAAACCTTCTTTTTAAATCTTAACCATGCCTCATGCAAAGGCTCTCTTGGTTCTTGCCTGAAATATGTAATGTCATCCCTCAGCTGAAGCATCTTTGATGGAGGGAAAAAATGATCCAATAAAGCCTCGGTTAACTCTTGCCAAGAAGTAATACATCCCGGAGGGAGTTCCTCCAGCCACATTGTTGCCTCTCCCGTCAGTGAGAAAGGAAAGAGTCTCAATCGGATTGACTCTTGATTGATATTTGTAATATTGAAGGGCTGGCATGTCAAGTAGCTATGATGCAAAACTATTTCAACTTAACAATCAACATAAGAATATCAAGCGCTAGTCCATGACAACGGCGCCATTTTTTGATAACGTCCAAATTATATCCTTTATGCAAAGAATATAATCGACCGAAGTATCAAAATAAGTAACCCGACGAGTGCCTGGGTAAGATCCCACGAGGACTAGGGAATGATGGTTACAAGTGTCGGTTGAGAAATTAAAGTTAGCTTGCACCAAGTAGATTCAATATAAAAAAATGGGGGGTTTAAAATTTGCAATTCATTGTATTGGGTGATTTAGTGAAATGAAACAACAAGATCAACAAAGTTGTCAACAAGAGTGTGAACGACTAGAGGTGTGGTGTAGATGAAATACTAACTAGATCGGAACATTCTAGGTCATCTTATGAGTTCAACAAGTGCAAGTAATATTGGAAAATGGGTAATTACAGCTTTTCATCCTTTTCACTACCTCTTGTTAGAGTTTTTTCAAACCTCTAGCCACGATTTAGCTCAACCCGATTCGATTTGGATTAGGCTCTGCACTAATTTCTAACTATTAGCTGCTAATAAGGAATGAGAATGCAATTTCATCTATTTCTAGCCCAGTTTCACAATCTCTTATCCATACCCACTATTAAATTCTCTTGCAATACTTAATTATTCTTTTACAAGAAATAATCAAGCAAGAATAAATAGACCCATATCAGAATCAATGGATCTTCTTTTATAGATTGAAGAGAATCTAACAGATTTACACTTATTTGAATAATATGAAGATGACTCTAGCAATACCCACTCTAATTAAGTATTCATCATCACACACGTCTAGTTAATGATTTAGCTACTCATAAGTAAGAAATTCATAAACACATTTATCAATAGCTTCATTGAATTTAATAGCAAGAGTAGGAAAATCAAATTCATAAAATAATCTCCAACAATAGTTGAAACTTACTATTACAAGGAAGAAATAGAGCAGAGTACTTTTTCCAAATTCACCAATCAAAATCTCCCTATCTCAACTAAGAGAATGTTCTTCAGCTAAAAGGGAAACAATGATGAGATATATGATTTTCTCTCTCTCAATATCTCTATTTCTATCGCTCCTTCTGCATTTTCTCCAGTACAAAGTACTTTATCTGCTATTTATATGCTGAAAAGTAGGGTACTTTTTATCTCTTTTCTCGTGTTGGAAAATTATATCCCTAAGCCTCATTCTGGAATCGGTAGAGACACCGGCGGTTTGCCGACCCCAATTCGTGAATTATCAGGTGTCTTGTCTGGGCTCTTACTCACTCTAGTGAGCATCGACGGTTCACCCAGCATTTAGCCGATGCCGATCCGTGAATCGCCGGATCTTCATGCTATTTTCAAGAACTTTAGATGTCCTTCGGCAATTGGACCGGCAAATCGTCGCTGGCAACTCGTGAATTGTCGGTGGCATTATTCCTCAGAGGTAGTAATGTTCGGCTTTTGGCTGGCGTTTTGCCGATCTTCATATGTGGATCGCTGATTTACTCTCTCTCCCTTCTTTTTGCTCCATTTTTGCTCTTTTCTTCACATTTAGTCATTTGCACACAACAAAAGCAAAAAAGGCATAAAATCCATATAATCAACTCAAGAACTAAGAAAAAGCTCATGTTTTAGAGCCTAATGAGTTTGTAAATTACCAACTCATCAACATGCTCCTGAGCAGTCAGCCCCTAACCTTTTACGGACAGCTTACTATAATTCTTAGCCTCAAGGCGATACTGCACTAACATAGTCCTAGTCCCTGAGACCTTAACTTGGTCTGTTCAGATTCCCTATGTCTTTGCTGGGCTATTCTTAGCTTCGTAAGTAAATATATCTAGACTTAGCCGCTCACGACAACTTGTACTTGAGTATCTTATAAGAGCAAGTTGAGTCATTGGCCCCGCGTTAAAATACGTATAAGGTTCCCTCATAGGGTACCCACGGGTCTATCTGACTTGTACATTTGGGGTGACTTTCGACAACCTTTATGACAAGCACTAAGTTGACTAAAACTAACAGTCACTAACAATAACTAACTAGATGATGGGCAGTCACTCAGTTTACTAGGCAATCTTGGTGTCGCGGACTCTAAGGTATGACCTTCCTATCAAAATTTCTGGCCCCAAAGTGTTAAGGTATGCCATCGGTCTCTAGGAGAGATTTACTAACAACACAGGTGCCAAATTGATAGTTATATCGCCCGGCTGCGCCTATGCTAACCAACTTACTAACTCAGGCCCAAAAAATATTCAAAAGCATCTAAAGCCTAGACATAAGAGAAAAACATCAATTCTACTAACATAGTGAATAGAAGGGCAGAGGAGTTTCTATGATGCTACTAGCATAAGTCACACTTAAAATGTTCTTTCCCGACAAGGGATACTGCAATATACTCTTAAACTACTTTCTAGCAGCTAGCCACAACATATGTAATCACAATCTATTGGTAGAAGTGAATTACAACATGTAGGATTAATATCTGCGTTTAAAAACATAGGTCATGCCATTATACGACGAGAATAACTTGCCGAAGGAATAAGCCTTAACATACCTCGAATGTCAATTCTTGTTTAACTAAAGAGTTTCAACTTGTAACCAGTGGTTCCACTCAACTGCAGTCCTTATGCTAAAAGAATAGGGCTAATTTCAATACTAAATTTGGCAAATAACAATAACTTCTGATAATAATATCAACTATAATTCAACTTCAAATAACTTGGCCGTAAACCTATAATTTCTCGAGAGTTCGAAAGGGAGAAATGCTTACCTAATGCCTGTGGCCATCTAGGATTCAATTTGGAGTAATTCTGTAAACTTTTACTCGGCAGAGTCCCGGTATGCCGAGCAAATTTATGAGAAATAACTCCATAGAAATGCTTCCCGTAGGCCTAGAACTCGTATTCCAAAGTTAATTTGCATTTGGAGGACATTTGATAGCATAATTTGATGAAAATTTGATGAAAGTTTTGTGCTCTCTCTATTTCTAGTTGTGGGTTCTTTTTGGAAATGAATTGAGAATAAGTAAAGGAGCTTAATATATAGGCCAAGGGCGGTGACCTAGGGTCGCCTCATGCCTTCCAGGGCACCACAGGCCTACCGCGTCGCGCCTTCCAGGGCGCCAGTAGGCCTAGCATGCTGCACTGCCCAGCGCACAGGACGGTTGGCATGTCGCACTGGCCCTTCATGGCCTGGCCTCTCCCCACCTTGCTTCTGAGGTCCTTTGCACATGTGTCAAGCTCTCCTTACTCATCACAAATCCATGCATACGCCTAATAATCGTTAATATTTTACGTGGTGTAACATCCTCCCCCTCTTAGGAACATTCGTCCTCGAATTTCATCTTCAGGCTTATGGACTATCCGGAAACCTAAAATGCAGAAAAACCCAACATGGGCATCTCACAAAACTCTATCTGTAACTAAATAATAAAGTGCCAATAACGATATAAGTAAGTGATAACAATAACAATAAGGGCTCTACTCAATACTTGAAAACTAACTGATCGTTTTTGAATTGTCTGAATCTATATGTTGTCACTATAGAGCCTGGAACAACTGAAGATATTCTGCTATGTTCCTGTTCCTCTCTAAATCTCTTATGGATCACATCTTTGATCCTTACGATAGTCCCTTACGAACCCGATGATCTAATAAAACTGTTGGAGTCTCCGCGTGGGACAACTCTTCAGTAGCATAAGCATCCTCAACTGGTTCAATCTGAGAAAAGGCCTCCTATGCGCTTGCGCAATGTTGATAAACAGATCCAAGCCTCGAAGGCAACACTATTTCATAGGCCAGTTGGCCAATCTCCCAGAGGAGCCGGTATAGTTTAATGAATCTAAGGCTGGATTTTCCCTACTTGTCAGATGTCATAACACCCTTCAGTGGCGATGCTTTAGGGACATCCAGTCATTTACTCAACCTCTAAATTTTCCATATACTAAGTAAGGCTCCTGGCGACCCTGGGTTACCGGTACATATCTCCGGATTAGTTTAATTTGTTTCCCTCTGACTAGCGCAATATGCTCCAGGCTGTCATATAGGGAACCTACATTTCCACTCTTAACACAACCTTGGGCACCTGAGCCGTGCGCTCTACTTGGCCATTCATCTGGGATAAGAAATTATGCTCAAATTACCTTGCGTCTCAATCTGTTCTGACATCCTTCCCATACCATAGTTGTGAGTTGGCCTCTCTGCTAGACTATAATAGATACTGGGACATCACATAGTCGGGCTATCTCTTTATTATTTAAATAGGCGTAATCTTTAGCTGAAACATAATTTTGATCGATAAGGATAAGTTGACCTCATTTAGCCTTTCGACAATGGCTCAAGTGGGGTCAAATTTATGTCTGGTACATGGCTTTTCTCACCCTTCGGGGTGACTACTTCCCACTTTCACTTAATGTCAGCACGACTATCTCCTGATTTGGTCTGCCCGGCCCCTGCTACCTAGCCTGCTCTTGCTGGCCATTGGAGCTTTGTTCCACAGCTCGATAATATCCTCTTTCTTCTTATGCCACCCGTAGGTCTCTTTCATAACCTAACACATTTTTGTCAAACCCGGGTGGGGGAATAACATACATGGTATGCCTTACGATAATCTACTAACGAAACACTGCCACATTTTGAACATCGAGTTGAACTCTAGGTCTCAAAACTATGTCCCCTACTACCTCAAAGGTTGGTGACTCCTTCTAATGGGCCTTATCTCTGGCTGTACTAGGCTAAGGTCTCCGTACCGTCACTCCTTTGCCTTCATAATAAGTGGGGACATTGCAGTATTCTAGGTTACAGCCTCACTATCCTTTAAATGTCAACCTGCTACTTATTTCTCAACATTCAATGGTGATTCCAAGCTCTATCAGTCTGCTACTGTCCGGATGTAGTTCTATTTTCCACTCAAGTTCGATGATCAGGTCTCGCTCTTACTTCTATAAGATGAAAATAGGCGTTCGTGCTCCACATACCTTACTAGCAGGGATATTACCGGCTAAGCCTACCAACCTATATTGGTCTAACCCACACTTAGGCCAATCTCACTCATATAATATATTTTTCCTTTGACATAAAAAACTAGGGTCATGATCGTTATTCTTCAGGTATTCAGCACCATCCCCAACACTCGGCGGCGGAATTAGCCTATTTTTGACCTGGGCTGCACTACTGCTGGGGGTTTACACTTATGGTCTCTCACACGTACTTAGATTCTACTGGCAATCTTATCTGCCCTCCTGATTTACTGCTATGAGGGTCTAGGTAACTTTGTAAACACTAAGGGTCTTGACCATCTTCTAATCCTTCTTGGAATCAACAGTTCTGGCACTCCTTTACTCTTTATTCTGGGAAATATGGAATTGATACTTATGCTTTCTGTTGTACTAGGAGAACAGGCTGGGAGGTGAAAAATGACCCTATCATACTATAACAGGGCTAAAGCACGAAATTCTACAAACTCTAAAGGCTGGAGGTGCAAATTTTGTATAATCCTTTGCATTTTCCAAGTAACCCAACATTATCTATCACTCCTGTCTAATTCTAAATGTTTACTAGGTGAGCCAACTCATACATATACCGTATTACTGACCTCTTACTCTGAGACTGTAAGGAGAACTGGGGACGGTGCTAGCATATCTATTACCTTATGAGGTTCCTAATGCCCTGGGAGGATGTTGGGGAGATTAAAAGACATCTGCTTTTGCCCATAGGTTGACTGTCCCTCCCCAAATTGTGGCACATCACTGGTACCCTCTCCTGCTGCTGCAGCTGACTTGTGGCTGATTGAAGTCTATCCGATATTAAACATTATTTCAAAAAGATATAATAGTGAAAGCTTACGGACTCATCCCTATACAACTTGGCTCTATAGCATAATCTAAGAAGAAGGAGGGGTAACCATATTATCGTTCCTAGTAGCCTCCTTCTTATAAAATGTAGTGCACAACACATTTATAAACAATACTCTACTAGACACGGCTTGCAGACTCCCTGGGATGCGACCTGCTCTGATACCAAGTTTGTCACGCCCCGCCTTCGGAGGCATGACTGGCACTTAATGCCATATTGGGATCTGGGCTGACCTGGCTGGGCGAATGCACTGCTGGTGCCTACCGACGATACATAATCAATAAATCAAACTGCTATATCTCGGCTGTAAATACAACCTTGGGCCAACAAGGCCACGCAAAACCTATAAAAGAAAACAACTAACCCAGCCAATACAAACAAAAAGGGATCTTATGCGGGCCGATAAGACCACCATGCTATCTAGTTATAACAGGAATGGAAAAAGGCAGCTATACTGGGCCCCATACTTGCCCCACATGAAAAAGAAGGCCCGACAGTCTAATACTTCCATGCCATATGTTGTTCTGATTTCCCAGCTTTGTGACGTAGTTGGAGTAACTCTTTTTCCTAATGAGACTCCTTCCCCTCTCTAGGAGAGATTGATATTGATAGAAAGAGAGATGCCAAGGCACCGGCAATGAAAAGGAAGAGAATGCAGGCCTTTGGAGTACAAGAAGGACCCCTCCCCCATGGGTTAGATCAATCACCACTTTCCCCAGAAACCACTATACCCTAGTCAGATATGTCGGGCCAAGCATCAGGTGACTTTCCTCAGTAAGGAGCTTCTCTCCCTTCACAATCCTCTCAGCCAAGTGGTCTCCATCGACTTTTGGAGATGACGAACTCACATGAAAGCCAACTCCAATGATTGGCTAAGAGACTCCCCACACTCATTGCCAACATGGTCAAAAAGGAGCTCAATTCATTATATGATATTATGACCACGCTGTGCAAGAGGGTGGATGCAGTGGAAGGGGCAGTCACTTTCCTCCGAACAGAGGTACATGAGTGGAAGAGTCGGACTTCGGTTGAAGTACCGAACATGAGAGCATTGGATGCTGCGATGGCTACTCCTTCCTCAATTTGGGGTCCAATTGATGACCTTTTTGAGGGGCTGGGTGATGATTTTACTGGGCTAGGTGAGGCCAGCGGTGGGGAGGTAGATGCGAATGATGAAGAGGATTGACCCACTCAGTAAGTTTCTTGTTCCTTTCCCTTTATGCATATCTACATTGGGGACAAGGTATTCTCTTAAGTGGGGGAGGGATGAGCTTTTTTTTTTATGTTCTTGTGAATTGTAGTTGGGATTGAGTGAGTCCAGCCTTTGTCGGGCTGTGGTTTTATTGTGATATTTTGATGATCACCTTTTTAAGGCATATCCTATTTTGTTTGAATGAAATGAATAATTTGGTTAAGTTTTCTCGTCGTGATTGATGAATAGTGACCTATGGGGGTCTTTGTGTTGAATTAAAAGAAAAATTTTGAAAATTTTGAAGGAAATGACCCAAAACCTTGTTTCTTTTTCTTTTTCGCGAAGGTAAATATTAGTTTAGAGATTAAAACTCCAAGGGTTTTCTTTTGACCATGGTTCTTTCCCAAGGAGCATTCTTTTATTTATCGAACTGGGTTAGTATTTCCCGATGATAGATTGAGTGGCACATTCTTAAGGGAAAATGCCATGTTGTTTTGAGTCTTATGTGAATATGTTTTGAGAGGCACCTCCAAAATTTTTTTTTATGGGACCTTTAAATGAAGGCATGAAAATGGAAGATAATGAACAAGGGTGACACCGTAGCATAGCATTCTTTGTTATATGTTGTAAATTCTTTTCTTGACTTATGATGTTTGTCTGCTTTGATGTCCTAAAATTAAAAGTTTTGTAGTGAGAATGACTCTTGTGGACCCTTTAAGGGTGATGCCTTGTATGGTGAGGAATTGTTGATGAGTCTCATGTATGACTTCTTGTCTAGAACTTGCCCCAATTATGATTCAAGGCAAAATTCTAGATGTAGTTGTATTAAGGATATGATCTTAGGCTTTCCTTTGTTGAGCCACTTCACTCATATACTCTCCTTGAGCATTAACCTTTGTCAACCAACGTTGAACTTTAGACCCTTGCTTTGGAAACCACATTACAATCCTTAAGACCATTCTTCATTCCCCTCTTTGGCACTCATTCTCCCTAAACGCTGGTGATAAGATAGTAATGAAATGAGGCTAAAAGCCTAAGAAAAAGGGAGTGAGGCAAGAAATGAAAAATGACGCAAAAGCCTAAGTTTGGGGGTGTGCTAGGGAAAATAAGATTTTCAGTTTGAGGTAGCACTGTATTGTTGTCAAAATTCCTAAAAGATTAATTGGAATGAGAAAATCAAAATTGTGTGAGTTGGTGCTTGCTCTTGAGGTGGTAAGGCTAGTTCTGAAGGAAAAGGGGTTATAAGGAGGGTTATTGAGAAATGAAAGTTAGAAACAATGAAAAAGAAAGTGAAACAAGGTGAAGTAGATGCAAGGATTTGATGGAAGGTATGTCTACCAAAAGCATTAGAGAGGTTCTAGTCACTACAACCAAATTCTTATCCTACCCTTAACCTGAGCCTACATCAAAAGCCACAAGTCCAAAATGATCTTAAATGAAACTGCTCTACATTAGTGGCGAATTACAAGACGGGAAAGCCTATGGGTCAAGAGTATCTATGAGGACTTCTTTTGGGAGAGTAAGTGTGATGATCTCCCCAATAAAATCCCTTGTGAGTGTGTAATGATTTCATGACAAAAAGAATAGAGATTATTATTTTAGTGAGTGGCATCATCCCTTTTTGAGGACACAAGTGCATTTGAACACTAATTTGAGAATAGGGAATTGGTAGTATAAACTCTAAGGAAAGCTTTGAATGTGCACTGATTATGATGGGAGACGCTATGTGTGTTTCATGAATGAATAATGCCTTTATTTTACTAAAGGGTTTCCCTCACTTGAGCCTTGTTGATGGAAAGTGGTAGCTGATTGAAATATCTTCATTGTCTTAGTCTTTTAGGGTACTTACCTCTTTTTCGGTGAGTTTAGTGAGCATCTTTAGGTTTCATAGTGCAGGTGATTGGTGATGTTCAATGTTGTGGAGAAATGGCATGTTTTTCAATGATCGAGAATTGCATTACTTGATGACAAGCAATGATTCAAGTTTGGGGGTTTGATGAGTTGGTAATTTACCAACTCATTAGACTGTAAAACTTTTGTTTTTGCTTAGTTCATGGGTAAATTATATGGATTTTATGCTCTTTTTGTCTTTCTTGTATACGGATGCCCAGATATGTAAAAAGAGAAAAATTGGAGCAAAAATAAGGAAATGAGAGCAAAGCGGCGTATCACCAATGAAAACTGGCGAAATGCCGGATAGAGGCCGATCAGCACTGCTTCAAAGGAGAAAGTTGCTATCAACCAAACACGAATCGCAAACGGTGAGTCACCGGAGCAATCACCAAATCATTAGGCAAGTTTGTGGAATGAGAGACAAAACCTCGGCGGTTCGCGGAATGAGATGGGTGAAATGCCAAACGTGTCACTAAAGCTGGCTGGAATTTGGTAAAGACACAATAAAACGCATTCGGCAATTCACGAGTATGAACTGGTGAATCACAGGTGACCCGCCAATGAAGAATCGATGCTCAGGGGTAAAAGAGTCAACACAGAAAAAGAGGAAAGATAGACCCTACTTTCTACATATAGTCTAAGAAAAGTACAAAGGAGTAGTTAGCTTTCATTGTAATTTTCACTTTTTAGAACATTCCTTTTGCAGAGAAAAGTAGAAGATTTTAATTGGTGACTTGAGATTTATTCCTTTACTTCTTCTTCTCCATAGTAAGTGACTACTATTGTTGAAGACCATTATTGTGAAATTGATTTTTCTACTTTTATTATTGAATTTGATGAGTCTATTATTAAATATGCTTGTGAAATTCTTAATCATGAGTAGCTAAATTATTAGGTAGAGGTGGGTAATGATGATGATTATTTATTAGAGTAGGAATTGCTAAAATTATCTTAACAATGTTCAGCTAATTGTGAATCTATTAGATTTTCTCCAATCATTAATTGAAGATATCCATCGATTTTTATATGGGTCTATGTTTCCTTACTTGATTGTTGCTTGAAAATGAAGAATTAAGTATTGGGAGAGAATATAATAGTGGGTATAGTTGGGAGATTGTGAATTTGGGCTAGAAATAGTCAAATTCATTCTCTCACTCCTAAATTAATGGCTAATAGCTAGAAATAGTGCAGTTATTAATTCAAATCACATTGGGTTGAGTTGATTGAGTCTAGAGATTCAAAAGAACTCTATCTAGAGGTATGAAATTGGCTGAAAAGCATGGAATACCTCTATTCACCTAAGGTTATTCACATTAGTCGAAATTGTGAGATGATCTAGCAAACCTTACTTAATTAATCCATCATCTACACTCCACCTCTAGCATTTTCACATCATTGTTGACAACTTTGATAAACCTTGCTATTTGAACTAAACCACTTTAGACTTGATAATCTCTTACACATTGATACTTCCCCCAATTGGTTCTCATTTATGTTTGTTTTGAGTGGTGCTATCTAAAGTCAACTTTATAATCGACACTAGTCACTATCATCCCCCAGTCCTTGTGGGATTCGACCCCGGCACTCATCCGGGTTACTTGTTTTGATACTTCGACCATGCATATTCTTTGAAAAATAGGGTATGGTTTGAATGTCATCAGTATGCCCTTGAGTTTACTCACCTATCAAAATATGCCGCAGAGTTGGTAGCCGATCAGAGGATGCGGGTGAGTAGATTCGTCCATGGAGTAGAGGGCTATTTGGACAAGGATTGTAGGACCGCTATGCTCTATCAGGACATGGATTTCCCATGGATAGTATTGTATGCCTAGTAGATGGAGGCGGCGCATTCGAGAGAGAGGGAGGCCAAGAGGGTTAGGACCGAGGACCACAAATTCTCCCAGCAGAGGTCCGGTGGTGGGCACCGACCGCAGACCCACTAGAGATCATCAGCCCCTGCATCTTCGACATTAAGTGTGCCATCCAGGACTAGACATGATCAGAGAGGATGGGAATCAGGATCGAGGGTTCATATCAGTAGTCCCGCAGATTCTAGCATCCCAGCTTGTCGTAGATGTGGTCGAGGGCACACAGGCCAATGTTTGGCAGGTTCAGGTGCTTGTTTCAGGTGTGGGCAACCTAGACACATGCTTAAAGATTGTCCATCTACGATACAGGATAAGGTACGAGGCCCAGCCCCTAGATCAGCAGGCCCTCCCGTACACTCAGCACATCAGGGGGCATCTACTAGTACAGCCGGTGGTCAGCGCTAGAACAGATTCTATGCTTTAGCATCCCGTCAGGAGCAGGAGGTCTCCCTAGATGTGGTCAGTGGTATGTTTCGAGTTTTCCATATTAATGTTTATGCTTTGCTAGATTCGGGGGCTACCCTTGTCTTTTGTGACACCTTATGTGGCCAGTAGCTTCGTAGTCAGTCCCAAAGTCTTGCTAGAACCCTTCCCAGTTTTCACTCTAGTAGGTGACTCAGTTATATCTAGATGGGTATATAGAGGTTGCCCAGTCTCAGTCCTTTATAAGGTCACCTCAGCAGATTTGATAGAGTTATCCATAACTGATTTTGATGTTATTCTCAGCATGGATTGGTTGCATTCTATGCTTTAGTAAATTGTAGAACCCGGGCAGTAGAGTTCAGATTTCCGGTTGAGCCAGTATTAGAATGGAAGGGTAGTTCAGTTATGCCTATAGGTCATTTCATTTCCTACCTTAAGGACAGGAAGATGATTTCTAAGGTTTGCATGTACCATCTAGTTAGGGTTAAGGATGTCGAGTTCGATACTCCAAATATCTAATCAATTCCAGTAGTACGTGAGTATCCAGAGGTCTTTCTTGATGATTTTCCTAGTGTTCCTCCTGAACGGGACATTGATTTCGATATTGATCTTCTTCCCGACACGTATCCTATATCTATTCCTCCCTACAGGATGGCTCCAGTCGAGCTTAAAGAGTTAAAAAAGAAGTTGAAGGACTTGTTAGATAAGGGTTTCATTAGACTGATCAAGTCTCCATGGGGTGCACCAGTTCTCTTTGTCCGAAAGAAGGATGGTTCTCTTCGTATGTGTACTGACTATCGGCAATTAAACAAAGTCACCATCAATAACAGGTATCCTTTAACCAGGATTGATGATTTGTTTGACCAGCTTTAGGCTGCCAAGTGTTTCTCGAAGATAGATCTCAAGTCCAGGTATCATCAGCTTAGAGTTCAGGAGAGTGATGTCCCAAAGACAACCTTCAGGATGCGGTATGGCCATTATGAGTTTGTAGTTATGTCTTTTGGACTAACGAATGCTCCTGTAGCTTCCATGGACTTGATGAACAGGGTGTTCAAGCAATATCTGGACATGTTCATGATTGTGCTCATTGATGACATCCTTATATACTCTCGGAGCGAGGAGGAGCATGTCGCTCACTTGAGAGTAGTACTTCAAACTCTCAAGGATCGCCAATTGTATGCCAAGTTCAGCATGTGTGAGTTTTGGTTGGGCTCCCTGGCATTTTTAAGCCATGTGGTATTGAGTGAGGGCATAATGGTAGATTCTCAAAAAATCGAGGCGGTGAAGAATTGACCTAGGCCAGTGAATCCTTTACATATTCAGAGTTTCTTGGGTTTAGCTGGTTACAATCGGAGGTTTGTTGAGGGGTTTTCATCTATTGCAGCACCTTTAACCAAGTTCACTCAGAAGAAGGTGAAATTCCAATGGTCAAAGGCTTGCGAGAAGAGTTTCCAAGAGTTGAAGACTCATCTCACTTCCGCACTGGTCTTAACCCTACTGGAGGGTACCGATGGGTTTGTAGTGTATTGTGATGCTTCAAGGATCGGACCTAGGTGTGTGTTGATGTATCATGGGAAGGTGATAGCATATGCCTTTAGACAATTGAAAGTCCATGAGAAGAATTACCCAACTCATGAACTTGAATTGGCCGCGGTGGTATTCTCCTTGAAGATATGGTGGCATTATTTGTATAAGGTCCATGTAGATGTATTACAGATCACAAGAGTTTACAAAATGTGTTCACACAGAAAGACCTCAATCTATGGAAAAAGAGGTGGTTAGAGCTACTCCAAGACTATGATATGAGTGTTCTTTACCATCCAGGGAAGGCTAATTTGGTAGCGAACGCACTTAGTAGACTCTCTATGGAGAGTGTGTCCAGTCTGTATGAGGGAAAGAAGGAGTTGGTGAAAGATGTACATAGACTCGCAAGGTTGGGAGTTAGGTTAGTCGACTCGACCAATAGCAGTGTTGCTGTCCAAAATGGGTCAGAATGGTCCTTGGTAACTTATGTGAAAGCTAGACAAGATGAGGACCCAATTTTGGTAAAGCTGAAAGAAGCCATTCGAAGTCAGAAGGTGGAGGTCTTCTCCCAAGGGGGAGATGGGGTGCTTCAGTACCAGGGTCGCCTATGTGTTCCGGATGTCGATGAATTGAGGAGTCAGATGTTACATGAGGCTCATGGATCCAGATATTCTATCCATCCTGGTGCCACCAAGATGTATCGTGATTTGTGGGAAATATAATGTTGGAACGGTATGAAGAGGGATATTGCAGAATTCGTAGCCAAGTGCCCGAACTACCAGCAAGTAAAGGTTGAGCATCAAAGGTCGGGAGGCGTACTTCAGGATATTAGCATTCCCACTTGTAAATGGGAAGAGATTAATATTCTTTACAAGTCTACCTCGTACTCCCCGACAATATGATTCTATATGGGTGGTGGTAGACAGGCTGACTAAAGTTGTTCACTTTCTACCGATCAAAACCATGGACTCAGCGGAGGATAATGCCAAGCTATATATCTGGGAGTTGGTTCGATTGCATGGAGTGCCCTTGTCTATCATTTCAGACCGAGGTACTCAATTTACCTCTCAGTTTGGCGGTCTTTTCAAAAAGGGCTTGGTACACGAGTTAAACTCAACACAGCATTTCATTTGCAAACGAATGGCCAAGTGGAGCGGACAATTCAAACTCTCAAAGACATGTTGAGATCTTGAATGATGGACTTTAAAGGTAGTTGGTATGATCACTTTCCCCTGATCGAGTTTGCTTACAATAACAGTTATCACTCTAGTATCCAAATGGCACCGTGCGGGGCTCTCTATGGATGGAGATGTAGGTCTCCCATTGGATGGTTCGAGGTTGGTGAGGCAGTAATTATAGGACTAGACTCGGTTCATGAGGTAATGGAGAAGGTTCAGTTGATAAGAGATAGGTTGAAAACTTCCCAGAGTCATCAAAAGCCCTATGCGGACATGCGAATAAGAGAATTAGAATTTGAAGTCGATGACTGGGTGTTTCTAAAGGTATTTCCCGTGAAAGAAGTGATGTGATTTGGAAAGAAAGGAAAACTCAACCCTCATTATGTTGGCCCCTACCAGATTGTTAAACGGGTTGGTAAGGTGGCATATGAGTTGGGGTTGCCCTCAGAGTTATCTTCTGTGCATCCTGTGTTTCACGTATCGCTTTTGAAAAAGTGTTTGGGTGATCCAGCTTTAGTTATCCCGATGAATAGTATTGGTCTAAAAGACAATCTTATCTATGAGGAGGTTCCGGTGGAAATACTGGATCGATAGGTTCGAAGGCTAAGGAACAAAGAAATAGCTTCAGTTAAAGTGTTATGGAGGAATCAGCATGTTGAAGGGCTAAAGTGGGAAGCCGAAGCGGATATGATGGATAGATACGCACACTTATTCTCTACTGACTCAATGTCAGCTTGAGGTATCAATTTTGATCTAAAACTCTATTTAGTTTCAATTTCAGTTCATGTGCGCAAGTTTATTTTATGTATGTGGATGTATGTATGATTTGAGAATTCAATTCAGTTGTGTATTTTGAATAGGAGGTAGTCATTTCATCAGTTTTCGATTTAAATGATCGATATTTGATTATGAAATTGAATATCTCTGCTTTTCTATGTGTTTTCCAATATTTGAGGCCTAAAGTTCCCAAGGGGGAAATATTGTTATACCCCGGAAGCCTAAAAATCAGACTAGGGAGTTGAAACAGAGAAAAATTTAAATTCTACAGCAGACCTCAATACGGGTCGTTAGGTGACCTGTGAGGAAGGACCACGAGTCGTGGGGTGACTCGTGGTCAAGGATGAGGAGTGTGGTCTGGAGGGGTCACCACGGGCATGACCACGAGTCTTGGTCAGGCCACACGACTCGTAGTGTCACCCGTGGCCTGGACTGGAAGTGGCAAGGAAATTTTGGACAGTACGGGTCACGGGTGGTGACCACGAGCTTCGTTAATAGACGATTGTATGCATGATTTCGTATTTGAGATGTATTTGATTATTGAGCTTCATTAATAGACGATGTTGAGCTTCGTTATATACGATGTAGAGCATATGCATGTTTTTGGGAGTATTGTCTAGCACTGAGTAGGCTATGGGTCGATCAGGCTATGCCTCAGAACTATGCGCCAATGTAGGTTTGTACTATTATATGCCTTGAGACCTCCCTTGTAAGCTTCCCCTTGCCTGAATGGGCCTTCAGCTTGATATCGATATCATGGTAGTGTCCTTAGCCTTGGCAGGTTTTGGACCGTTCTATCCACTTGGGTGTAATAGTCGGGACCGCGTAAGCTCTATCATGGTATGTCGGTTAAAAGATGAGTCTCCCATTGTTCCTCATTATTTTAGATATGCATATCCATTACTTATGAGATTTATATAAATACATGTTCTAAAGCAGGTTTGACTCAATGTTCAGCTTTTACTTATAAATGTCAAAATTCAGCTTTGAGTTAATCGATTCAGTTATGATGTTATGAAGCATGTTATATCATGTTATGAAGAGGTCATGATTTCAAAAAGAATGTATACAAGTCCTACTCTCACTTTCTGATGTTATGTTTTAATTAATGTATTGTCTTTTAATGATTTTACTTACATTAGCGGTTTTACTTACCTTGCATACTCAGTACATTCCACGTACTGACCGCATACTTTTATGCTGTATCATTTCATGATACAGAACCCGGCTCTCAGCTTCAGCCCCGCTCTTAGTCAGCTTATCAGAGTTCGCGTTGCTTTATTAGTGAGTCCTTATCTTCAGAGGACTAGACTATCCATCTTTTATTTATATATTTCTGTTTCATCTTGTTAATTTAGTTGGGGTCCTGTCCCATCAACTCATCATGATTAGAGCTATTCCTACGTATGTATGTATTCAGCTTCAGATTTTATATTCTGATGTTATATTCAAGTTAGTCTTCCGCTATGATTGTATTTATGGCTATTCAGTTTTTGATTGAGTTAGATGTATGCTTATGCCATGGGTTGACTTGGGGTCTCTCGGGGCTCCTTGTCTCGTGTTACGATCTGATCCTCCGTTCGGGTCGTGACACATACAATGTTGCTACTAGTCGTAAGTGCCTATCATGGTCTGGGCTTCTAAAATCTAGCATCTTCTGAATCTCACCATGAGTCCTTGGTATGATTCGTATCATGGTGTTACGACTCGTAGTATCTGCTCGTACTTCGAGATGCTAGTTGACATATTTTTTAAATTTCTCCATGACTCCTTAGTATAGTTGATATGTAGGCATTACGGTTCGGGACTTCCACTTGTACCAGAATCTTCTGCAAGTGCACCTCCTCTGATGTTTCTCACGACACCTTGGTATGGCTCGTACCATGAGTCGTACTTTCCCCAGCACTTGTGCAATTTCTCTAAATTTTGAGCTACAGGTGCTAGGTATAACTCATACTAGGATGGTACGAGACCTGCACTAGACCATTTTCTGCAACTATTTCTCACTTTTTCTAGAATCCAACTCCCGAGCCTGATTTCCCTAAAATAAACTGAAAGTACCTCATATTTGTATAAACATACCTAAGTCACAACATATTTTCTATGTTTTAAGCATCGAAAGTGCCATAAATTTGTGGCACATCAACACCCTCAACTTAGAACATTTGCATGTCCCCAAGCAAACAAAAACACTACTACAACAATGACGCTTAACTAGAAAGTAAAATAGACGACCTACAGCCAAAAATACCAAAATTTGCACATATGAGCACTGCCAAATATTGACTCCCTTTCCTAACTACCTATGCGTACATGTAACTACAACTCATGACACGAAGGGATCGAGAGATGGCATTCAATCATTAACAGACAATTGAGCTGTCATTGATGTTATTTACATAGAATATTGGCAGAATGCAATGCAACCCATGTACCCTCATAAGAAATGAAGTCCCAAACACTCAAAATGATATATATATATATATATATATATATATATGTATGTATGTATATAATGAAAAACTAGAACTATCAAGCAAAGCACTCACTCTCACAAAGAAACTCCAAATACTGCACAAGTGATACCATGGGCTTGCCCTTATTTTCTCTGCTCTGGCTTTTCAGACAGTTAGGTTAGGATCACTATATTTTATTGGCTTGTAATGTAGGATTAAGGATTGGTGGGATACATATAGATAATAGTGACTAACCCTCATTGGCGCTACACAACTCTTGGCTTCACTTTTAACCTTTACCACCTTTTCTTCTTTTCCTCCCTTTCTCTATTTTATTCAGCTTTCACTTGGTGGGTGTGGTGTATTTGTCACTTTTTTATATTTATTTTTCTTTGACTTTCAGATTTCTTCTTTTTCTTTTTCTTTTTCTTTTTTTCACACCACACCCCACCTTTTACTGACTATCTTCTTTTTATTTTCGGCTCCACCTCATCTACGTACCTCTACAATAGCCACCGTCAACTTAGGCATTTTGACTGAGTTGAAGTTCACAATGTCTATGGAGGGACCAGGCCAAAACAGGTTCATTATAAATAAAATAGGGAAGGTGAATGGGCTAATCAACAAAAAGGTCAATTTTAGTCTCAAGCATGGGATCAAGGGATCATTTAATTTGGTAGGGAAATTTAAGCTAAAAGTGGCCTAAATCAAAATCAACATATGATCCTTTCCTAACCAACTATCCTACAACCTAAGCAAAGACTAATCGGGCAAGTTCTAGATCACCTACACAATGTTGAACTAAGTAAGAACCCACTCCTACATTGTACAAGTTTGCATCACACACTACCTATCCAATTCATGCACAACTATGCTATAGTTACTCATGCTAATCACTCAAATGCAAGACCCACAATAGTCATGCGTTGTAGTAAACCAACACAGCTAATCACAAAAAACATTTAAAAAGGGTCATTTGTTGTCATAAATATCAAAAAATCAATCACATGAGCATTTTTATTGGTTGTTAAGTACTCCTAAGCTACTTCTAGTTACACCAAAAAAATCGTAAACATGTCGGCTCTACTAGATAGCATATCTGATGGAAAAGAAACATAGTAATTAAAACCCTCAAACAAATAAAACATATAAAATAGATACACCCCTCTTTTAAAAAAACATGCTTTGTCCCCAAAGCAAAGAAGTAAGAACTAGGAGAGGGATATACCAGTGGCACTCTAAGTACTCCTGTTATCCTGTGGAGGTGGGTATGAAGGAACACTCTCTACCTCTATAATCGTGGCACCAGCGGTGGCTAGCGTACTCAATTGTGCAATAGTAGGGGCTGTGGTCACCCTCTCAGCAATCTTGGCCACCTCAGCGACCTCTGTATCTCTCTGGGATGAATGTGGCTCACCCTAAAGGTCCTCGCCACCCACAAGCCCCCTAGGCCTAGCAACTGAACTCCCAGCTCCTCTAGCTCTCTCTTGCAGCTCAGACATATGTTGGTCATGAGTCTGCAAGCTAGCTGTTGCCGTCCACTCGTGCTCCTTTCTCTCTCTTTCTTCTCATTTTGGCAACCTCCTTATCAAGTACCTCCTCTAATTTCCTCTTTCCTCTATCTCCATTGCCCTGCTTGTGGGCCTAGAATGCCCCTAGATCAAGCTCCTCCTCTGGCTCATCCTCACACAATGGAATAGTGGGGGCTGATAATATGGCCAGCTATCTAGATGACAGCTCGGCTACTTGACTTCGTATGGGCCCCATCTCCTCTCTCAAACTCCTCATATCTGGTTTCTCAGCTAGTCGCTCATTGAGTTGCAGCTCAAAACTGTCTAGTTTGTTGTATAGCCCTCTAACTGCCTCCTGAAACTCAACCTTGACCCAAGGCTTTACCTGCTCCATCATCACATTGACCTTTTTCTCGGTTAAGGTTAGTCTCTTGGATAGATTCTGTAAGAACTCATGGGCAACAAGAATGCATCCGGCTGGAATCTAGCCCAATGTGGCTAGTAGAGGTGCAGAGGAATTGTTGGGGGAAGCTACTGTGTGGTTGGCTTCAATAGCTGGCATATCACTCTGCTCAATTAAGGTGGGAGCATCTACTGGCTCGCCCCCTCCTGGCAATGGTGTCGGGACTACTACTGGTGCTCTAACCTAGCTTACCGGGTTTATCTCATCTCATATCAACCCAACATCAGCAATCCAATTTCCTCGGATTTTGGCATCTATCTCTGCTATCACTGAACACCTAACTTTCTATAGAGCCTATATATGAGACTCAAGAATGAAATAATAGTGCTCAAGGACAGAGCTTGATCTCGATTCTTCTCTGCTATAACCCTCGAAATGTTGATAGCATATCCTGACATGATGCACACCACCAAAGCTGCTCTGTCAGCGCTCAAAGTATTTTCATTTGCTATCAGCGCCAACCTGTGGAGAATCAGTGTCCATCAGGCCTTTGCTATGAAATTAAGCAAGGCTTTGGTGACCTATCATTTACTGGTCAGCCAATCTACATCCTCTTCTCCTCAGCTATCACTCCAGCCAACACCTCACCCGTCTTTGTGATGTTACCCAAGAGCACGCAAGAACATGTGGTCGTCAAATAATATAGGACTGGAAGTCCCGATTATCGATCCCTCAGAGTCTTGTTAGTTTAATCGTTTCATATTACTTCTTTATTTCACTATTCTATCAAATAGTTGAAATGGAAAATGGTTTAGATAATTAAACTACTAAAAACATTAAATATAAAATTAATGTGTCCTTTTGGGAGTTGAATTCAAGCTTGTAAAAAAAGGGGTCCATTTCCTTGACCCGTACTGATGAGAATTTGACTCCACGAGAAATTGCTAACATTGTTCCAAACTTTGTTTTACTTCAGATGATGATGAAAATCTAGTGAAATGACACTTTTACATCAAGTTGAGTTTTCAAGACGTGATTACGCTATAACAATTCTTTCTATGTTTGCTAGTTGCAAGTTACTATCCCATTCCTTGCCACTCTCCCGAGCATCCAAGAACTATCTCATGAACCCTAATGCTTATATCCCTATGGTCACAACAGAAACATGAAATGACGTTATGCCTACTTGTATTTCAACTAAAAAGGGTTGAAGGATATATCCCTATCCTCAACAACAACTTCTATTCTCTCACCAATGGGTGCAAGGGTCTTTTAATTCCTGTTTTATATTTACCTTTAACCCTTTTGGTTCCCTTTCCGAAGTTCAACCAAAAGCCAACAGATTTACTTACAATGTGATCGGTCTAGTAAATAAGCAATTATAACAAGTAAACATAAATAACTATTAATGAAGAATTGAAACTATAATAAATCAGTCTTTCAAACTTCAACCATCCACCATGAAAAAAATCCTATAGTATGAGTTTAGCCACTCATAGACAAGTAAAAAAAAGAAAAATTTAATCATTATGATTCAAAGTAAAACAATAAAGAAAAGAAGAAACCTAAGTAGAAACTTGTCTCTCCTCCCATGCTGCGCTCCAACCCTCCACAAATGAGATACGTAAGTAAAAGTGATCCAAGGATTGCTAGCAAATGACCTAGAGGCTATATTTATAGTTGAGCCTTCAAATGACACTTTTTCCCTTAAGTACTTGGTTTCAAATCAACAAATTTCATCTTGGAATAGATCTGGTGCACTGCCCCCTCCATGGCCCCAAGTTTGGTTCAAGTTTCCTCTAAAGTTTAGCTCCAAGCGTCCAACCCCATCCAGAGCACCATGGAGTTAGCCAAATTTCAACACTTCTGTATCATCCAGGTGCCCCACGCCACTCATAGACCCCAAGTGTTACTCAAATTTCTTCGCTCTAGAACTTCTCTGGCGCCTAGCCCCATTCATAGCACTAGAATTTTTGGGAAATTTCTCTAAATCTGGAAAGCTTTGGGGCTCCCCGCTTCTCATCTCGATGAGGTGTTGAATGAAACATCTTTTGAAGTTTGGGACCTAGATCTCGGTGCCAACCATATCCCCAGCTTTGGTGTACAATCTTCTGAAGTTTGGGACCTGGCACCCAATGCCAGCCATAGCCCCAGGTCCTTCTTCTCACACTTTCAAATCTCCACACCCTGGGCTAATTTGGGTCCTTTTTCTTTGGTTTCCTGCTTAAAACATCTCAAATCATTTGTTAGCTTACAAAACACACAAACACATGAATTTATGCATTTTTTAAGGATTATGAACTCAAAACAAGGTAAAAGATAGGCAAAAATATGGCAAATAGGCATAGAAATATGCCCAATATCACTACCCCACACTTAACCCATTGTTTGTCCTTGAACAATATATACATAAACTCATCTATTACCACAACACTAGGTACCTCTATCAATTCGCACTCAAACGGCTAGCATAGAGCATAAGATTAAGTGGTTCATTAAGATACATCAATTCACACCAAGCACAACTAGAGTTCTCACAATAAAAACTACACAACTTCTAAAATTGACTCATTTTTCTTTTTCTTTTTCAAAACAAAGCCAACATGATCAAGCATGAAATATGCAACAAATAGTATACTGACTTAAACATGTTGTGTCCCTAACTTTTAGTGATGTTCTTCTCTCAGATTATTAATGCAAACACATGGAACATAGAAAGAAAGGCACCCTCACACTCACAAATGATGTAATCCACATATATCACATACCATAAGCTTTCCCTTCATGTACATTTAGACTACTTGATTGTTTCAAGAGATTCGGATTACAAGGACTTCTTTTGGTTGTAAAGTCGGCTAAGGGACGGGTAGGAATGATATTTCTTTTATAGTGAATACCACCCTAAGAACTTTTAAGACATTTTTTATTTTTCTTGTCCACCATATGTAATACCCCGGGAATGCCTAAGATTAGACTCGGGATCAAAATAGGAAGTTGGCTGAAAACTGGAGAAAAGTGCACAGCACAGATGACCCAACGGATCATTAGTCCAACCAACGACCTGTTGGATCCATTCGTGGTAAGGGGAGTCCTGGTGGCAATGGATACAACAGATGATGCAATGATTCATTGCTTGGAACAATGAGTAGTTGTTTGTAATCATGGGTGGAGATGGACCTTGGTATTTGAGGATGTAACGGGTCATCCAATGACCTGTCTTGAGTTATAATGACTCGAGGTCAGCATTCGTCATTTGGTTACTAGAATTTCCAGTGCTTGTAACGAATCGAGACCAAGACTCGTTGGAAGCAACCACGATTCGTGGTGAGGCTCGTGGTAAGGGATGTTCAGGGTTGTGAAGGGGCTAGTAACGATCGACTCAATGATCCGTTTGATCAAAGGACGAGTCATCCTATCGGGCCGTGGTAAGAATCTGGGATAAGGGCCTGGGAAGTGCATATGACGGGCCATACCACGAGTTGTGGTAGCTTCCAACGACTCGTTGGTACACCCATTGGATCGATTTATGCAATTTTCTTAGAGAATATTCATTAAGGGTATTTTCAACTTTTTCATGCTCTAAGGCCCTAAACTAAATCGTTTTATGTATTTTTTTGGGCATAATAAGATAGGGTAAGTCCCTTTTTCTCAAGCCATTCCCATGCATGCAAATTAAGAGAATTCTAGAGAGATCAAACATAGAATCAAGATTTCCCTTATCAATTCTCCATTGGGCATTAAAAAACTCTAGAATAGGATCTTACACAGGTACGTAGGGTTACGAATGGGTGTTTTCGTTCACACCCATGCACATTATCTTCCAATTTATGAAAAATCTATCAAAATATCATGGGGTTTTAATTCAATTGTTGTGGAAATCTAATGATTTGTTAATGGGTTATTCTGATTTATGATTTACCTCATATTTTATGGATTTTGATTAGATTTTACAATTATTTTACTTATAAAATTATTAAATTTCAATTTCTACCAAATTAAGCCTAGTTATGCATGATCTACGATGAATCAATTTATGATCTACGCTTCAATTATTGATATTTACAAACCCAACATGATTTATGATTTGAAATATGGATTTATTCGATTACCCATCATGGTTTGATGATTTTCAAGTTATATGTATGTTCTACGAGTATGCATGAAACCTATGATTCACGAATTATGTTTTTGACCGACTCACAGGCCTTATGTCATGGCTAGTTCACGTATGTACAAGAATGTTTATGATTATCATGATTTAACTAGCCCATGAATTCATGCATGTTATACTATGAGAACTATATATGTTTTGGGAGTAGTATCGAACACCGAGTAGGTTGCAGGCCTAGGTTCTGCCCCGAATCTCATAAACTACATGCCACCATAGGTATGTTGGGGTCTCTTTGCGACTGTCCCCGGCCCAAATGGCCCTGCTCATGGTGATATCACACTCTCATGGTCCTACCCTCGGCAAGGTACGGACGCCCTCCCAACTAGGTTACAAGTTGGGCTTTATGTGTGCTCATATAGGGTATGTCGGTTAAGAGAATCTCTCACTGTTCCTCATGATTTATGCATGTTTATGGTTACATGTGTTGGATCAAGTTATATTCAATATACTTTACTCTCATGCTTATGATTACGGATGTATAATGAATGCTTTGAAAACCCTGAGCCTTATGTTATGTTACGTTACGATATTTATGATATGAGCATGATGTCCTACTCTAATGATGTTTTATGAGTTTTACATATTTTGAATGTCCGTTTTACTTACCTTACATACTCGGTACATTCCACGTACTGACCGCATACTTTCTATGTTGTATCATTTCATGATACAAGACCCGGCTCTCAAGCTCATCCTAATTTTAGATCGTCCCAGAGTTCACCTTCAGCTTGTTGGTAAGTCCTCATGTTTCAAGGGCCATTCGACTAGACCTTATGTAAATTTTATGTTTCAGTACTTGGCTGGGTTAGTTGGGTTGTTGTCCCATCAACCCATCTTATGCAGTAGAGGCTTTCAGATAGTATGTAGTACTCAGCTCACGTGTATATCTAGAGATTTCTTATGTTATGATATGTTATGCTATGGTTATGTTTCCGCTATGCCTTATGTTTAGCCTTCTGCATAAAGTGAATGAAGTTAGACGTATGCTTATGCCATGGGTCGACTTGGGGCCTCTCGGGGTTCCTTGTCCCATGTAATAATCCGGGTTTATATTTGGGTCGTGACAAACTTGGTATCAGAGCCATAGGTTTTGAAGTGTCATAGTGTGTCTGAAAGTCTCGTTAAGTAGAGTCTTTTTTAGGGGTGTGAAGCACGCCACACTTATGACGAAGAGGCTACGAGACGTTTAGGAAATGTTCCCTTCTTTCATGATCTATGTCGTGCAATGAAAAGACTTTCAATCCTTCTAATTCGTGCTATTCACGATTGCAAAATCATGGCTCCCATAAGAATGAATGGAAGAAGGAACGAAAACAGCAAGGGCCACGAAGATGGAAATGATCATGGGCATTAGCAAGCCCCACCTGTTCAGGAGCCCCAGGCACCAAAGCCAGTTGCCCATGCGGAGTTTCGGGTGGCTATTCAGATGTTGGCGCAGGCCTTGACCACTCAGGTCAACCAGTAGGCTGTTGCACATATCCCATAGAATGGAAATGCGGAAGAGGCCCAGATTAGATATTTATTGAGGATGAACCCTCCGAAGTTCCTTGGGTCCAAGGTGAATGAGGATCCGCATGATTTCATTGAGGAGATTTTAAAGATCACCTAGGTTATGGGGGTGACCAATGGAGAATGTGTTGATTTGGCCTCCTATCAGCTAAAGGGGGTGACTCACATATGGTTCAAGCAGTGGAGGGATGCTAGGGCAGTTGGTGTAGGACCTATAGGTTGGGAAGAGTTCCACGGGGCATTCTTGGATCGATTTTTCCCTTGGGAGATGAGGGAGCTTAAGGCGGATGAGTTTATTAACTTGAAGCAGGGTGACATGTCCATTCAGGAGTACACATTAGAGTTCACCTGTTTATCCAAGTATGCGCCAGAGTTGGTGGCGGACCAAAGGGCTCGGGTAAGCCATTTTGTACATGGAGTGGCGGACTATCTGGATAAGGACTGCAGGATCGCCATGTTACATCGGCATATAGACTTTCCCCGCATTGTGTTGCATGCTCAGCAGATGGAGTCGGTGTATCGGAGGCAAAGAGAGGCCAAAAGGGCCAGGACCGACAGTTATAGGGCATCTCAGGCCAGATCAAGAGGTGGGCAGCATCAGCAGTCTCAGCATAGGTCTGTTGCTCCATCACCATCATCGGCCAGTATGCCATCTAGATTCATAAAAGATTGGAGGAGCAGGCCCCAGAATCGAGAGGCCAGGGTAGCATGCAGATGGAGCGCACTTTTCCAGCTTGTGTGAAGTGCAGCAAGAACCACTCAAGGAGGTGACTAGTTGGTTCAGATGCTTGTTTTGGATATGGCAAACCCGAACATAGACTCAAGGGTTGGCCTTCAGCAAGATCAGGGGCAGTGGAGCCCGTATACCAGCAGCCAGTTTAGCTGCCCTAGCAGCACGTCCCTCTCAGTAGGGTGCCTCAACAAGTTCAGCCGGTAGTCGGCACCAAAATAGGTTCTATGGTTTAGCACCCCACCAGGAGCAGGAGGTCTCCTCGGATGTGGTCACTGGTATGTTGCATGTTTTTCATATTGATGTTTATGCTTTTCTAGATCCGGGGGCTACTTTGTCTTTTGTGACTCCTTACATTGCTAGTAGCTTAAGAGTTAGTCCCGAGACTCCGTCAAAACCATTTTCAGTTTCTACTCCTGTTGGTGATTCAGTTGTAGCTAGGCAAGTCTACAGAGGATGCCCGGTCACTATATTGCATAGTCACCTCCGCAGACCTTGTAGAGTTAGCCATGACCAACTTCGACATTATTCTTGTCTTGGATTGGTTGTATGCGTGTTATGCTTCTGTTAATTGTAGAACCCGTGCAGTGGAATTCCGTTTTTCGGGTGAGTCAGTCTTGGAATGGAAGGGTAGTTCGTTGTACTAGTAGGTCGATTTATTTCATATCTTAAGGCTCGGAAGATGATTTCTGAGGGTTGCATGTATCATTTAGTTAGCGTTGAGGATGTTGAGTCCGAGATCCCAACTATCCAGTCAGTTCCGGTGGTATGTGAGTACCCATAAGTATTACCGGATGATTTACCATGTGTTCCTCCTGATAGGGAAATTAATTTTTGTATTGATATTCTACCTACTACGCAGCTTATCTCTATTCCTCCTTATAAGATGGCTCCACCTGAGCTAAAGGAGTTAAAGGATCAGTTAAAGGACCTGGTAGATAAGGGTTTCATCAGACCAAGCAAGTCTCCATGGGGTGCACCAGTCTTATTTGTTTGAAAGAAGGATGGTTCACTTCGGATCTTCATTGATTATCGGCAATTGAACAAAGCCACCATTAAGAACAGGTATCCTCTACCCAGGATCGATGATTTGTTTGACCAGCTTCAGGGTGCAAGGTGTTTCTCAAAGATAGATCTCAAGTCCAGGTATCATCAGCTCAGGGTTGAGAGTGTGATATCCCGAAGACAGCTTCAGGACACGGTATAGTCATTATGAGTTTGTAGTTATGTCTTTTAGACTAACAAATGCTCCTGCAGCTTTTATTGACCTGATGAACAGGTGTTCAAGTCGTACCTGGACATGTTCGTGATCGTGTTCATTAATGACATTTTTATATACTCTCGGAGCAGGAGAAGCATGCCGTTCATTTGAGAGTAGTGCTTCAGACTCTCAAGGTTCGCCAATTGTATGCAAAGTTCAGCAAGTTCGAGTTTTGGTTGAACTTGGTGGCATTTTTGGGCCATGTTGTAACAAACGTAGGCATAAAAGTAGATTCTCAAAAAATCGAGGCGGTGAAGAATTAGCCTAGACCGGTGAATCCTTCGGATATTTGGAGCTTCTTGGGCCTAGCTGGCTACTACCGGAGATTTCTTGAGGGTTTTTCATCAATGGCGGCACCTTTGACCAACTTGGCTCAAAAGAAGCTGATGTTTCAATGGTCGGAGGCTTGTGAGAAGAGCTTCCAAGATTTGAAGACCCGACTTACTACTGCACTGGTGTTGACCCTACCCGAGGGTATGGATGGCTTTGTGGTGTATTATGATGCTTCGAGAATCGGAATCAGGTGTGTATTGATGCAGTGAGGGAAGGTAATACCATATGCTCTTGACAGTTAAAGATCCATGAGAAGAATTACTCGACCCAAGATTTGGAGTGGTATTCGCACTGAAGATATGGCGACATTACTTGTATGGGCTCCATGTGGATGTGTTTACGGACAACAAAAGCTTACAATATGTGTTCACACAGAAAGAACTCAACCTACGACTAAGGAGGTGGTTAGACCTATTTGATTTTGGGCATAATTACGTGCCCAAGTTCTATTTTATAACTTAATTAATTCATGTTTGACAATTATATTAATTATATTCTCATGTGATTTCTATTAATTATGTGCATAAAATAACCAACATGATTAGTCCTTGTTTTGTAGGTGTAAAATGCATATAAGGGACTAAAATATGATGGTTGAAGTGAAGAAATGGAGTTCGGGTTAGATTGCAAAATATTGCAAGATGGCATGTCACAGTGAAGGTTGGCCGCGCTAGGCAGCGTGCCACACTCCGCGTGTGCGCACCCAGCGCTGTGCCTTGCTCAGGCCATGCTCAAAGTTAAGGTTGGCTGATCTAGGCAGCATGCCACACTATGCGTGTTCTGTGCCCAGCGTCGTGCCATGCTCAGGCCATGCATGCGAGAAGACATGTCATGGAAGGAGGCTGCGCGACAAAGTCGTGCCACGCTAGGCGACGCGTACCAGTCCAACGCGAGGACCTACCGAGGGACACGATCTAGTGGGAATCTGCATTTGCTCCGTGGCACAGAGTTAAATTGGTATGTCCATCTCCGTGACATGAAGGCAGTCCATGGCCGGCCAAAATTCTAATTTTTCAACTTACTATAAATTAAAACCTTAGCTCCAAAAATCATTTGTCACAAAATATTTTTGGGAAACCGTAAAGGAGCGAAGGGAGAACGGAGGAACTCTACCTAGGGTTCCTTATTTTTCATTCTCTTTTAATTATTCTTGTAAGTACTCTACTTTAAACACGTTTTTGAGTATTTGTACGAACATGAGTAGCTAAAACCCTTCCTCTAGGGTTGAGGCTACGTAAGATGATTGTAAATGCATAAATTCTTCTTGGTTGGAGTTTTTAGTTGTTTTTTTTGTCTTCCATTCTTTATTACTGTTGCTTTTATGCTTGATCACCATGAAAACAAATGCGTTAAGCTTCGGTAAAAGCTTGAAAGAGTAACCCTAGGCTAGAACATGAGAATGTAGGGAGCAAATTCCTACTTTTACGATAGGATTCGCAATTATGATAGAAATTATACCTAATTTTCCTTGCTTGGTTATTAAAACGGGATGAGCTAGACACCAACTTAGAATTACCACACCACTACTCGTAGAAGTTGTTGTGAAGCTAAGTTTGGTTAAATGATTAGATGTACGAAAGTCTATAATCAAGGGTACAAACTCCGTAAACCACATCCATGTAACGAAATTGCTCACGAATTAGGACGTCAGATCCCCATTCAACGATGTAGGTGTGAGACTAGTTTGTCGCGTTTAAAGGCTTGAAATACCATGAACATAGAATTTTAATTATGTGAGACAACAACTAAAGTTTTCATAGTCGAATCATTGAGCATTGTAGCATTGCATGATTATTAGGCCTTAACTCTAGTTGTTTCTTATATTGTTTCTCAAGTATTTTGTGATCACCCCTAGACTTAATTATAATTTCCTGAAAACATATAAAATCAACACTTGTGAAGGTTAATCTTGCATTGGAACTCGACATCCGGCTCTTAAAATGGGCCACTTTATTACTTGTACGACCGCGTACGCTTGCGAATGCGCTGGAGCATAACAAGTTTTTGGCGCGTTGCCAGGGACTGACAAAGTTTAGTGAATTTTTCTGTTTTTGTATGATTTTTAATTTCCTTAAGTGTTGAAAAACTTGTTCTTAGTATACTACATTACAGGTGACAAGTTGTCCTTGTAGAGCTGGAAAGGAATAGAGAGCTGGTGGAACCATTGTTGGAACCTGAATGAAAATTGCATTTTCTCTGGAGGGAAGCCTTAGATTGAAAGTTAAAAAGATTACAAGAGCAGTTGCAACAACATCAAACAGCAGGTCAAGCAGAGTTGTTACCTGACCAAATGGAAGCCTGACTAGTTCGTGAAGTGGCAATCCCACTAGCGACAAATGTGACCTCTAGTATCCCCAAACCGAAGCCCGAAGGGAACTTTGAATTGAAACATAATATGGTGCAGTTGTTACATTCTAGTGGATAGTTCACTTGGATAACTCATGAGGACCCACAACAGCACTTACAGAACTACTTGGAGATCAATGATACCTTCGTCCCCACCGGAGTGTCAACTGATTATGTCCGACTCACACTCTTCCCATTTTCATTATTGGGAGAGGCAAAGAGGTTGTTGAAGGCAGAGCCATCTAATTCCATTACTTCTTGGGATGACTTAGCAAAGAAGTTCCTCATCAGATTCTTTCCTTCAGGCAAGACTGCCAAACATAGGAGTGAAATATTAAGTTTCAAGCAGAGGCCGGAGGAAAACTTATACTTGGCTTAGGAGAGATTCAAGTCATTATTGAGAGATTGCCCCCATCACCAGCAGTCCAATGAAGTGCTAGCCCATACCTTTGTGGAGAGTCTAGACCCACACACAAAATTTTTACTAGACTCTGCATCAGGTGGGCAAGCATTGGAGAAGACCTATGATGAGCTATACGCTAATAGGATTGCTCAATGAAATCCAGAGTGGCACAGCGATTCATCGAGTGGGGCAGAAAAGAGAACAATCGGGCTGATAGAGGTGGATGGTGTCAATGCCTTGGCTGCATAGCTAGCATCATTTCAACATCAGATGATGACTCAGTTCAATAAACTGAGTATGAACCAACAGTAGGGACAGGTGAATGTCATTAAGCAAGCTCCTAGTTGGTGTGAAATCTGCGGTAATAATGGGCACAATGAAGAATCTTGTAGGGCCAATCCTGAATCAGTCAATTTCATTGGGAATGTTCAGAGAAACAATTAGAATTTTGGGAACAACAACAACAAGAATTGGCAGAGCCACTCGAATTTTTCTTAGGGTGGAAATCAAAGTCAAAGCTACCAACAACCTCAGAAGCAGTAGTATCAGCAGCAGAACAGGCAGAATGGTCGCCTGTCGAGCATCAACATTAAGGAGATATCGCAAAAGATTATGGCAACACAGACCCAATTAGCAGAGAATCCGGTGAGGATGGCATCAAATTTGAAAAATTAGTTGTTGGCGACCCGCAATCTAGAGAAGCATATGCGTCAAATAGCAGCTGCTCAGCACACCGTACCTAAGGGAGGGTTACCCAGTGACACAGATACAAACCCCCGACAAGTCAATGCCATCAGTCTAAGGAGTGGCAAGCAATTGGCTGATACACTATCGAAGGAAAAGAAAAATGACGTGTGATCTTGGGCAGATTTATATGCCCAAGTGATACTCAAACGTATCATTTTCGCCTTGTTTATTGTGCAATGTGTATACATTTTCATGTAATTGGTAATAAAATATGAATTTATACTAACCAACAGGATTAGCATTGTTTTGTAGGTAAAATGTGATTTCGAGGAGCTAAAATGCATGTTGGAACAATATCGGAGTTGGACTTGGATGCGAGCACGAAAAAGACATTGGACTGCACAATGTAAAGGGGCTCCGCGATGGAGCCGTGCCACGCTACCATCGCGGAGGCACACTGCCTGGAGGGTGATTAATTTGTCAATTTCCAGTGAAGCCTTGCGACAGCTCCGTGGCACGGAGGCAAGCCACCGCGTTGCACGCCGTGCCACGTTGAAGCTTTATTCCTGGACCCTAAAATTCCAGAGAGGGTCCGCGTCCATGCTGTGTCATGGAGGCAGTGCTCCGTGATGCACTCCGTGACACGTTGCTTGTTATTCCGGGAAAAATTTCCACTAGTATAAATAGAAGACTTAGGCTTATTTTTAATTAATTCAGACTTGGTGGAGCAAGGACGTGGGTTACAGGCAATTGAGGGACGAAAAAGCTCAGGGTTTTTCTCTCTTTCTTTCTTCTTTCAATCAATTGTTTGTATGATTAACACTTGTTTTAGGATGATTAATCCACAAATGAGTGGCTAATTCTCTTCCTTGCTGAGGTTATGAACAATGGTGATGAATTTTGATTATTGAATTATATGGTTTTTCATCTTCTTCTTCTATGTTGTTCTATTAATTCTTGTTTCTACTGCATTGGTGTGTGGCCGACATTAATGTACATCTAAAAAGTCCGATTTCACTCGAGAGAGCACGAAATTGGAAAGTTGTGAATTAATAGGGTATTGTTCTTAACTTGATTTGGGAAAATTGGGTTTTGATGTGCTTTCTTGATAGAAATATACTTGAAAGCCGTATTAGTCAAATTAGGAACCGGAATTGTATTGCTAGGTCATAAATTGCATTTGATCACAGAAATGTAGACGGATGGTTTATGATTCTTAAGTGAGATTAAATACGAGAGTTTTAATCTCTTGGCTAATGTTCTTGGCTAGCAACAGGAAGAGAAGATTAACCAAATTATGATTATAATCAAGTTCATTACTTGTTCTTAACCTTGGCATGCTCATATCCATAGTTTCAATTCAAAGTAGATATTTGTTAATAGTTTTAGTATATAATTTATAAACAAAAATTATTTAACTTTTGGTTACGTTGTTGTCAGCATATATAGAAGTAAGATAGAATATAGTATACTTGAGCAATTTTTAATTATCCAGAGTCTCCTTGGTTCGATACTTGGCTTACTTAGCCACTTTATTACTTGTTTGACCACGTGCACTTGCGTGTCAGTTTTTAACCCCTAACCAAACCAATCGGACAAGTTTTTGGCACCGTTGCCGGGGAGACTAGGCAATTGGTGAAATTGTGTTAAGTGTAAATTTACTGTATTTTTATTTTATTTTCTTAAGTGTTGACAACTTGGTCTTAGCCTGTATTTTGCAGACTTGATTTCTGTGAACACTAGCAAAGGACAAGGAGCTGGTGGAATCTTATATAGAGCCTGAACGTGAATTTCATACTAAACGTAGAGAAGCTCTACAAAAGATGCTGCAGTTGCTCAGACAGACTATTATGGAGCAACAAAATCCACCGGTTGTGAGGGCAGTGTTAGTGCCCGACGAAGCAGCAGCAAGGCCGGTTCGCAAGGTGGCAATCCCACATGCCAACAATGTACATTCAAGTATCCGCAAACCCGAGCCTGGAGGGAGATTTGAACTTAAGCAGAACATGGTGCAACTATTGCACACAAGCGGGCAATTTACCGGTCTCCCTCATGAAGACCCACAACAACATCTCCAGAACTTTTTGGAGGTAAGTGACACTTATATACCCGCTGGAGTGTCACCTGATTATGTTCGGCTCACACTATTTCCGTTCTCATTACTTGGTGAAGCCAAGAGGTGGTTAAAAGCTGAGCCACCAAATTCTATCTCAATGTGGGATGATCTAGCACAGAAGTTCTTGATAAGAGTTTTTCCCTCTGGTAAAACAGCCAGACTTAGAAGTCAAATTCTAAGTTTCAAACAGAGGGAGGGAGAAAATTTATATCAAGCCTGGGAAAGATTCAAATCCATGTTGCGGGATTGTACTCGTCATCATCAGTCCAATGAGGTGTTGGTACACACATTTATTGAGGGTTTGGAACCCCATACTAAAATTTTGCTAGACTCAGCAGCTGGAGGGAAAGCGTTGGAAAAGACTTATGAGGAGTTGTACACTTTGCTCAACCGGATTTCACAGGGCAATCCAGAATGGAATGCTGATTCATCTCGAGGTGGAGCAAGGAAAGCAGCAGGAGTGCTTGAAGTGGATGGATTTACAGCTATCGCTGCACAGATAGCTGCCTTGCAGAATCAGTTGAACAACCACTTCAGCAACATGAATTTGAACCAGCCTTCAGCTTCAGTCAATGCGGTCCAGCAAATGTGGTGTGAAGTGTGTGGCAGCAGTGAGCACTCAGCTGAGTGTTGTGGAGCAAACCCAGATTCGGTTAACTTTGTCGGCAATGCACAAAGAAATCAGCAGCAGTTTGGTAGCGGCTACAACTCAAATTGGAGGAACCATCCAAATTTTTCGTGGGGTAGAAACAACCAACAAGGCCAAAGTTCGGGTCAGGGTATGCATAGGAATCAAGGAGGGCAACAGAACTACCAATCTCAATTCAGAAATCACAATGCCCCTCCTCCACCACCATCACCTAGCATTGAGGAGATGTTCAAGACCATGATCCCTAATCAGGCGCAATTGCAGGCTGACTATGTTAAATTGGCAGCCGAAGTGAAAAATAATCAGTTAGCGACCAAGGCTCTTGAGTATCAATTTGGGCAATTTGCGAGTGCCCAAAACACAAGGCCCAGAGGAGGACTGCCTAGCGACACGGATCCTAATCCGAAGCAGGTAAATGCAGTGACCACAAGGAGTGGTTTGCAGTTGAAGGAGGTGGAACCAGAAAGACCACCTCAAAAGACAGGAGCAGCAGATGTTGAGGGAGAGCAAACTTCGGATAGGGGGAAGACCAAAGAAGCAGAATTAGAAAGACCTCCACCCCCGTTCCCTCAACGACTCAAGAAACACAAGGAGGAGGCGTGTTTCAAGAAATTTATGGAGGTGCTTAAACAGGTACATGTTAATTTACCTCTTGTTGATGTCTTGCAGGGAGTGCCAAAATATGCCAAATATATTAAAGACATCGTGGCCAACAAAAGCCGTTTGACTGAGTGTGCCACGGTAGCTTTGACGGAGGAATGCACTTCCCGAATCCAAAATAGACTGCCCATGAAGCTAAAAGACCCTAGAAGTTTTACTATCCAGCTTACTATTGGGCAGAGTATCCGAGCTCGTGGATTGTGTGACTTGGGGGCGAGCATAAATCTGATGCCATCTTCGGTATTCAGAAAGTTAGGCCTGCGGAGTCCTAGACCTACAACCGTAATCTTGCAGTTGGCAGACAGATCCTTAGCTAGGCCGGATGGCATTGTTGAGGATGTGCTTGTGCAAGTAGGCTCCCTAATTTTCCCGGTAGATTTTATTGTTCTGGATTTTGAACCAGACTCGGAAGTCCCATTTATTTTGGGACGACCTTTCTTGGCAACCGGGAAAGCATTAATCGACGTGGCTGTGGGTCAACTTACAATGCCAGCACATGACAAGGTAGAGGTGTTCGATGTGTACAAAGCACCCAAGCTCCCGATGGTGAATGAAGAACTCTCGGTGATCAATGTAATTGATCATGGGAATGCTAAACAAATGAATGATTCCCGAGAGTTGATGGGAAGACCACCAGATAAGGGTGAGCACTACTGGGGGGAGGACAATGATCGTAAGAAATCGTCCATCACCCTAGTGGACAATTGAGCATAAAGGACGTCGAGCCGCGACGGTAAACCAGGCGCTGCACGGGAGGCAACCCGTGAAAAATATATTTTTTTCTTTTATTTTGTAAAGTGTAATTAGATTTTATTTTAATTTTCTTTTTCTTGATTTAGTACAAAATTTTTGTTTTAGTTAGTATTTTTCATCTTAGTTAGTGAAATCTATTAATCTAACCAATTTTGTTTAGTGAGGTGATTTTCAGGTCTACCGGAGAAAAATGTGCACAGAATCGTGAAGGAAAAGCCAAGTTATGAAAAAATGAATAAAATGAAGAGACAGTGAGCTGGGGCGATGGCTCCGTGTCACGGAGGAGGACCTCCGCGTTACCCTCCGTGACACGTTGAGGTTTAATTTGGAATTTTTAAAAAATTCCAGTGAGCCATCGCGATGGCTCCGTGTCATGGAGGCAGTGCACCGCGATGCACTCCGTGACACGTTGCCCTATAATTTGTGACGGGTCACACCGGGTTGCCGGGTGACCCGCGTGTTTTTCTTCATTTTAAACCCCAATTTTATTCCCTTTTCCCTCATTTTCTCACTTCTCCGTGACCAAACACCCAAATTTCCCTCTCCCATCAACGTGCCACGGTATTAAGCAAAGAAATTATCGAGTTTCTTCGGTTATTCAACTACGAGGTATGTTTTCCTATTCTCTCTCAAGTTTTTGTCAATTTTAGTCGAATTTGAGCATGGGAGGTGAGATCAATCACCCTAAGTAGAAATTTAGCATGAAATTGAGTTATTCTTTGATTGATAAATGTTCGGAATGTTGTAATGAGCGTTTGAACTTGTCGATTGCGTGGATGATTCGAATTTGATTGTGAAATTCAATTCTAGGGCTTGGTTGTTGAAATCGAAATGGGTAACTTGGTAAATTGATGAATTATATGCCGGGGTGTGCTTGTGAATTGAGATAAGTCGTTGTAAATATTGTTTGGATGTAATAGACGACGAATTCTAGGGTTTTTGGGAAAATATGAAAATTGTTCGATTTGGTTGGTTATATAGGTTCATATGTATATAGAATTTTTGTTGTTGTTTTTGTTTTGTTGTTCTCTTTCCTAAGTGCGATGGTTGAATTGCTAGCGATGGTAGGATTGGGATTAGCTGTATGAAGTCTGAGTAGTACGCTAAGGTTATACTGTCGAAATTTTCTTTGCGAACGCACTAAGCATGAAATGTATAGTTGTTTGTTTTTGGGTGCAAATAAAGTGATCCTTGCCGTAGTATCGTAACCGTAGCTAAGGACTAAGTGTGGCGTAAACTTAGGTTAACCCGACCTTAGCCGAAGTTAACATGCATTTAGCTTAACATTTTGCTTGTTCATTTGTGTTGACAGGTACAATGGCAAGTAGGCAGGATAAGGTTAAGGGTGCATCTACTTCAGGCACCGGGAGAAAATGACTTAGACTGGGCATAGCAGTCCCAGCTGCACCAGCAGTTCCGCGCGGCCAACGCCGCCAATACGGAACGAGGTGAGTAACCGATGAAGGGAAGAAGTGGTACGCTAAACACAAGGAAAATAAATACTTCCCCGAGGAGCATATTGCACGGGAACCACTAGCACAGGAGTTCCCCCGCATAGTGCAAAGGATCGAGGCAGCTGGGCTCAACTTCATATTTCAGGAGCCCAAGGAATGCAACCTACATCTAGTCTGGGAGTTCTATGCAAATTGGAACCCGGCAATCAGAAGCCACACAATAAAAATCAGAGGGCAGATTGTCACTCTGGAACCCCAGAAATTAAATGCCATCATCGGAGCACGGGACACAGACGCCCACGTTCTCCGCCAGCTGAACATAACCCCACCATATGCCGATATCAGACGCACATTGTGTGGGGATCGATCCACAGGCAGATGGAGTAGACATAAGGAGAGGGGTTACCACCAGACTCTGCCGTATTCTTAAATGAACAGGGAGGCCAGAATATGGCTGAAGATAGTCTGTTCGTGCTTAATCCCGGGGGTGCACATGAATGATGTGACCCAGGACCATGTCTGCCTGGTGTATGCCCTGATGAAAGGGCTAGAGATTAATATTGGGGCGGTCATCATATCCGCCATGAAGAAAGCCCGACTACACCAGGGCCACAGGTATGGGTTCGGAGGACTTATCACCACCTTTCTCCGAGGCCTCGACGTCGAGGAAGAGGCTTTGGACTACATCCCGCTGTTGGAGCAGAGGGCCCTTGACGTGACCAAAACTAAGGCCCCCGACACCACACACGGGCCAGTGCTGACACTTGGCGAGCGACATGCTCATGACGACCAGTACATGGCACGGATGTTTGGTATGCAAATGCTCCAGCTTCGGATTGGTGGGAGACCAGCCACGGAGGAGGAATTATGGCAGCTCGAGCTGGATTACCCGTTTAGCGAAAACGCCCGGGCTCTATGCCGAGTAGGGCCAGCCTTTGTAGAGCCCACTGACGATGATGTCCCCACGGACGAGGAGACACGTCGGGAGGACTCCGATGTGGAGTCCGATACCGACGATGGAGGTGACTCGGACATGGGAGATGAGGCAGCAGCACCGGATGAAGAAGTCGAATATTTTGACTGATCAGGGAGTTCCACCACCCAAATTTTGTGTGATTGTAAATTTTTGTGAACACTGGGGACAGTGTTCGATTTAAGTGTGGGGTGGGGAGTAGTTTGGTGCTGGGGCTGGGCTGGTTTGCTGTATGTTTTTCCTCTGTTTTGTTTTGTTTTGTATGTTTATGTTTCCCTTTGTTTGTGAAGTGCAAACTGGTTTGTATCTGTATATATTTGTGGTAATTGATGATGTGTGTTGTGAAATGTTGTGGTTTGCCAGTTAAGTTTGTAAAAATTTGTAAATATTTTTTCCATCGAAATGATCGATGTTTGAAAAAATTTTCAATTTTTATTTTTGGGTTTCTCGGAGTTTGTTTTCGGTTCTTTTACCAAGAATAGTCCCATTGAACCGATGTCATAGTTAGTGACCGTTCCCTATGATGGATGGATGACGACCGTCTTAAGGGAAATGTAGTCGGTAGGAGTAGTGATTTTAATTTGTTTTCAGTTTTTTTTTCTTTGGTGGAGTGCATCACGGAACCTGTAGTTACTATATGGTTGTGAAATGTTGGTTGCGTGTTGTAACTGATATTCAAAATGTAAATGTGATTCGTATGAAAGCATGCAATTTTGTAAATATGTTGAGTTACCTAGGCTGTAGAATTCGATTCGGTGTGATTGAGGCTTAATTTTTGAATTCATGTAATTGGCTAATTAAAGAGTCTGTGAATGCATCTTGAATCGAGCATGTGCATGAAGTGTGAAGCGAGGTGTTGTTATTCCATGCTATTGTGAAGTGTCTAGAACTTGCCTGGTGTGTGTACAAAATGAAATGAAGGAGGTGTAGTGTTGGAAAGGATGTAGGCATTTCTTTGTTTTAACCGAGAGTTTCTATTTTTTTCTTGTCATACACTACCTTTTTATGTGATTGTATACCCTAGTCAGCCCGTTGAGCCTTTAGCCGATTCTTTCTTTCTTTTGTAAAAAATTGTATAAACTGAGCTTAAATCTTTCTTTTCATTAGCCGTAAAGTCTATACAAAACTCTTAAGTGCTTAAGAAGAACAAAAAAAATTTCCCAAAGTGTCAAAGAGTGAGAATAGTGGAAAGAAAAAGAAAAGCAGAGTGAGGAAAGAAAAGAAAAAGGTGGAGGGTGCACTTGTTATAATTAAATGATAATGAAGGTGCATGAAAAACCTTTGTTGTCGTGTCAAGTGTGTTTGGTGAAATGGGCCATACGAAAGTAAACCAGCATGAATGGGATGATGAAATAAAAGAAAAGAGAGAAACAATGTCCATGAGTTGATGGGAATGTGTCGAAAAGGCGCTTAAGGATGCTAGTGACTATTATTGGATAATCCAGTATATACTAGTTCCATAGCTTCCATTACAACCCATTAAAGTCCTACGTGATCTTACATTGCATTTCTTTATATTAGTGGAGTAATACACTAAGGGCAAGCCTATGGGTCATGACATGATGCATGTGAATTCTTTTGGGAGAGAGTGAAATTAATTTTTACAAGCCCCTACTTGAATGTTTGTGTGTCACATGAACAAAAAGGGGAAGATTCTCTTGAGTTGTGAGGGCACATGCTTGATGAAAGATAGATGTTCGTGTCGGATATCTTGATTAGCTGATTTGCATGAGTTTGCCGATATCGAGGGTCGATTCTTAAAGTCTAGGAAGTCTTGATGTATTAAAGGTCATTGCATTGTAAGACCATGCATGTTTTCTTGATGATTTACAATATTGAATGATCGGGATGACCGTAGCGTAAATTGTCACACCATAGTGGCGAAGGTTGGGATGTAATTTGCATGAGTTGTGTATGTGTTGTTCGAGGACGAACAAGGATTTAAGTGTGGGGTAAGTGATCTTGGGCAGATTTATATGCCTAAGTGATACTCAAACGTATCATTTTCGCCTTGTTAATTGTGCAATGTGTATACATTTTCATGTAATTGGTAATAAAATATGAATTTATACTAACCAACATGATTAGCATTGTTTTGTAGGTAAAATGTGATTTCGAGGAGCTAAAATGCATGTTGGAACAATATTGGAGTTGGACTTGGATGCGAGCACGAAAAAGACATTGGACTGCACAATGTAAAGGGGCTCCGCGATGGAGCCGTGCCACGCTACCATCGCGGAGGCACACTGCCTGGAGGGTGATTAATTTGTCAATTTCCAGTGAATCCTCGCGACTGCTCCGTGGCACGGAGGCAAGCCACCGCGTTGCACGCCGTGCCACGTTGAAGCTTTATTCCTGGACCCTAAAATTCCAGAGAGGGTCCGCGTCCATGCCGTGTCACGGAGGCAGTGCTCCGCGATGCACTTCATGACACGTTGCTTGTTATTCCGGGAAAAATTCCCACTAGTATAAATAGAACACTTAGGCTTATTTTTAATAAATTCGGACTTGGTGGAGCAAGGACGTGGGTGACAGGCAGTTGAGGGACGAAAAAGCTCAGGGTTTTTCTCTCTTTCTTTCTTCTTTCAATCAATTGTTTGTATGATTAACACTTGTTTTAGGATGATTAATCCATAAATGAGTGGCTAATTCTCTTCCTTGCTGAGGTTATGAACAATGGTGATGAATTTTGATTATTGAATTATATGGTTTTTCATCTTCTTCTTCTATGTTGTTCTATTAATTCTTGTTCTACTGCATTGGTGTGTGGCCGACATTAATGTACATCTAAAAAGTCCGATTTCACTCGAGAGAGCACGAAATTGGAAAGTTGTGAATTAATAGGATATTGTTCTTAACTTGATTTGGGAAAATTGGGTTTTGTTGTGCTTTCTTGATAGAAATATACTTGAAAGTCGTATTCATCAAATTAGGAACCGGAATTGTATTGCTAGGTCATAAATTGCATTTGATCACAGAAATGTAGACGGATGGTTTATGATTCTTAAGTGAGATTAAATACGAGAGTTTTAATCTCTTAGCTAATGTTCTTGGCTAGCAACAGGAAGAGAAGATTAACCCAATTATGATTATAATCAAGTTCATTACTTGTTCTTAACCTTGGCATGCTCATATCCATAGTTTCAATTCAAAGTACATATTTGTTAATAGTTTTAGTATATAATTTATAAACAAAAATTATTTAACTTTTGGTTACGTTGTTGTCAGCATATATAGAAGTAAGATAGAATATAGTATACTTGAGCAATTTTTAATTATCCAGAGTCTCCTTGGTTCGATACTTGGCTTACTTAGCCACTTTATTACTTGTTTGACCACGTGCACTTGCGTGTCGGTTTTTAACCCCTAACCAAACCAATCGAACAACGTGCAGTCAAAGTTGGTTAGAAAGGGGCCACTGACTGACAAGGGTGATAATCAGAGTGATGTGCAACAAAATGCAAAATCATCATTGCAGCCAGCATAAAGACCACCACCGCTATTCCCGCAAAAACTCAAAAAGAGCAAAGAGGAGGAATGCTTTTAATAGTTCTTTGATATATTCAAAGAACTCCATATAAATTTTGCTCTACTTGATGTTTTCAAGGGAATTCCCAAGTACGCTAAGTACTTGAAAGATGTAGTGGCCAACAAAGTCAGATTGGTGGATGTTCGGACAGTGTCACTAACTAAGGAGTGCAGCCACAGGGTAATGAGCAAGACACCGAGAAAGCTCAAAGACCCAGGGAGTTTTACCCTCCCCATACAAATTGGTAAAGCTGAGGTGATAAGAGCTCTATGTGATTTAGGGGCAGCAGTTAATCTAATGCCCCTATCTTTATTTAACACCTTGGGGTTGGGTCAGTCGAGGCCAACATGAATGATGTTGCAGCTAGCAGACAAGTCTTAAGTGGCACCAGATGGAATGATCGAGGACCTTCTCATCAAAGTGAGTAAGTTCATTATACCCGTTGATTTCATCATACTTGATTTTAAAGTTGATGACAAGGTACCCCTGATCTTGGGACGGCCATTCTTGGCCACTGGAGGAGCAATTATTAATGTAAGAGCAGTGACCCTGAAAATGAGGGTCAATGATGAAGAAGAACTCTTTCGTATCTACCAAGAGATCAACCCACCCATACACTATAGAGACCTTTGTAAGGTTAGCGTGTTGTCAAAGGCTAAGTGTGGGGTAACAGATTCCATGGGTCCACGGCCGCAGGAGATGATCAATTTTCAACCCGAACCTATTGGAGGGCTTCAGTTAGAGAAGGAGTTGGAAGAAGAGAGAGAAAGAGTGGAGGTTGTTCGCTCGAAAAATAAAAAGAGAAGAAGATGGATCTCAAAAAAGAACACTGAGTTTGAGGATGTCCTGAAAAGGATAGTCGACGTCGTGCCACGATGTAAAATTAGGCACTTCTTGGGAGGCAACCCAAAGGTACCACATGTACAATTTTATTTTTTCCTTTGTGTTGATGTTGTTTATTTTCATCTTGTTGTTGTTTTTGGTGGTGAATTAAGCATAGATGGAGGGAAAGTCTGAGTACCCTTGGAAGAAGAAGCTAAAAAACATGAAAGAGGAAAAGTGTGGGGTCGATAACTCACCTATAAAAAAATGAAGAAAAACATGTTGTTAGCTAGGCCTAGATGCCTCAGGGAGTATTTCTCACCCTTTTTATATTTTAATTTGATGCTTTGGGACATAGCATATTTTAAGTGTGGGGTGAGGGAAATTTTAAAATTTTGTGCTTAATGATTTTAGGTGGAATTAGTGCTTTGTAAGGTATTCTTGGATGAAAAAGTTGAGTTGAGCATGATTCACCCACCTATTGGTTTTTCTTTTCAGTTCTTTTCCGATGGAGGGCACTTTGAACCGATGAATAAAATTTTTCTTTGTCTGTACATAGCTCTTTTAGTCATAGTTAGGGATTGTTCCCGATGATGGATGGATGACGACCGTCTTGAGGGAAAATTAGTCAATAGGTTTTATTTTTGAACCCTTAGTTGATTGATGGCTTAATGTTTTTGTTATGTGCTATGTATGATTGTGAGATACAGATGTTGTAAATTTTGAAGCATGCAAGCAGTTTTATAACTTTGTTTGAGGCTCCTAGGCTCCTGAATGTGGCTCGATGTGTTTAAAGTTGAATTTTACATTCTTGTGATTAGCTGAGTTAAGAGTCTACTGAATTTGTCTTAAATTGAGCATGTGCTGTGTGTGTAAGGTTTTTGAATATTCCATGCTATTGTGTAGTTTATAGAACTTTCCTAGTGTGTATACAAAACGAATGACGGATGTCGATTGTAGGAGATGATTTAGGCATTTCTTTGAATGAGCCTAATTTTTATCCCTTGCTTTACCTACCTTGAATGTCTGATCCTAGTTAGGCCCATTGAGCCTTTAACCTATTCTTTGATAGCCACAAAATGAGCTTATTTCTTTCTTTTCATTAGCCTTGAACTTGATCCAAAACTCCTAAGCGCTTATGTGAAATTGCAAAAAAAGTTAAGGAGTGAGAAGTGGAATAAGAAGGGAAATAGTTGTGGGAGTTGAAGAGAAGACTAGAGGTGCACTTGTTAAAAATGAATAAGAGTTAGTAGGGAATAAAAGAAGAAAAGAGCGAAAAAGAAAATTTTAGAAAATTGATCAAATGCTCCTTACTAACAGCTTGAGTGTACCTAATGAAATGGGGAAACAAAAGAGGAAAACGGGGGAGAAAAGAATAAAGGTGAAGTAAGAGGATGGAAGTTCTTAAGGAGAGTGTGGTGTATTAAAAGCGCTTAGGGAAGATAGTCACTATTATTAGTCGTAATAGTACCCACCCGCCCTTAGCTTACATTACAACCCGAGAAGTCCTACTTGATCTTACTTTTGAACATTCTTAAATTAGTGGAGTAAAACACTAAGGTCAAGCTTATGGGTCAATACACATGGCATGTGAATTCTTTGTGAGAGTGAGCTTATTTCTTATCCATATACCCATTCATGTGATAATTTGAGAACATATGAGCGAAAATGGATATCTCTCTTGTTGTAAGGGCACATGTTTAATGAAGGATAAAATTCATGTTGGATTTCTTGATCGGTTGATTTTCATGATTTTGTTGAGATTGAGAGTCGATTCTTGAGGCTAGGAAGTCTTTATGTAGTTATATTTGATTTTAATGATTAAATCTTGCATGCTCTAATTTTAACTTGCTATCTAAAACAATCATTGTAGCCTTAACTTGAATTATCTTGCTTCAATTAGCTATGTTTGAGTCTTCATATGCATGAGATGTAAAAGAGTTGTTCGAGGACGAACAAGGCTTTAAGTGTGGGGTAGTGATCTTGGGCATAATTACGTGCCCAAGTTCTGTTTTATAACTTAATTAAGTCATGTTTGTCAATTAAATTAATTATATTCTCATGTGATTTCTATTAATTATGTGCATAAACTAGCCAACATGATTAGTCCTTGTTTTGTAGGTGTAAAATGCATGTGAGGGACTAAAATATGATGGTTGAAGTGAAGGAATGGAGTTCGGGTTAGATTGCAAGAGATTGCAAGATGGCACGTCAAAGTGAAGGCTGGCCATGCTAGGCAGTGTGCCACACTGTCCCCATGCCATGCCTAGCGTCGTTCCACACCCAGGCCATGCGCGTGAGAAGACATGTCATGGTAGGAGGACTGTGCGACAAATCCAGCCACGCCCGTCCATCAGTGTGACCAGTGTCATGCCACGCTGGGCGACGCACACCAGTCCAGCGTGAGGACCTGCCAAGGGACACAATCCAGTGGGCATCCGCATTTGCTCCGTGGCATAGAGGTAAATTGGGGCATCCAGCTCCGTTACACGGAGGCAGTCCATGGCCGGCCAAAATTCAATTTTTCAACTTACTATGATTAAAACCTTAGCTACAAAAATCATTTGTCACGAAATATTTTTGGGAAACCGTAAAGGAGCAAAGGGAGAACAGAAGAACTCTACCTAGGGTTCTTTATTTTTCATTCTCTTTAAATTATTCTTGTAAGCACTCTACTTTAACCATGTTTTTGAGTATTTGTATGAACATGAGTAGCTAAAACCCTTCCTCTAGGGTTGAGGCTACATAAGATGGTTGTAAATGCATGAATTCTTCTTGGTTTGAGTTTTTAGTTGTTGTTTTGTCTTCCATTCTTTATTATTGTTGTTTTTATGCTTGATCACCATGAAAACAAATGCGTTAAGCTTGGGTAAAAGCTTTAAAGAGTAACCCTAGGCTAGAACATGAGAATGTAGGGAGCAAGTTCTTACCTTTACAATAGGATTCGCAATTAGGATAGAAATTATACCTAATTTGCCTTGCTTGGTTATTAAAATGGGATGAGCTAGACACCAACTTAGAATTATCACATCACCACTCGTGGAAGTAGTTTTGAATCTAAGTTCAGTTAAATGATTAGAGGTACGAAATTTCATAATCAACGGTGCAAACTCCATAAACCACATCCATGTAATTAAATTGCTCATGAATTAGGACGTCACATCCCCGTTCAACAATGTAGGTGTGAGACTAGTTTTTCATGTTTAAAGGCTCGAAAGACCATAAACATAGCATTTTGATTATGTGAGACAACAACTGAAGTTTTCATACTCGAATCATTGAGCATTGTAGCATTGCATGATTATTAGGCCTTAACTCTAGCTGCTTCTTATATTGTTTCTCAAGTATTTTGTGATCACCCGTAGACTTAATTATAATTTCCCGAAAACTTCTATAATCAGTACTTGTGAAGGTTAATCTTGCACTGGAACTTGAATATTCGTTGAATTGGTCTAGTCCCTGTGGGTTTGACATCCGGCTCTTAAAACGGGCCACTTTATTACTATACGAACGCGTACGCTTGCGAGTGCGCTGGAGAGCAACACTAAGGAATATGATATTAGTGTTCTTTACCATTCTGTTAAGGCTAATGTGGTGGCATACGCACATAGTATACACTCCATGGAGAGTGTGTCCCATGTGTATGAAGGAAAGAAAGAGCCGGTGAAGGAGGTGCATCGACTAGCAAGGTTGGGGGTTAAACTGGTGGACTCCGCCGATAGCGGTGTTGTTGTTCAAAGCGGATTTGAATCGTCCTTGGTGACTAATGTTAAATCTAGACAAGATGAGGACCCAATTTTGGTAAAGTTGAAGGAAGCCATTTGGAGTCAAAAGGTGGAGATTTTCTCCCAAGGGGGAGATGGTGTGCTTTGGTACCAGGGTCGCCTATGTGTTCCAGATGTTGATGATTTGAGGAGCCGGATATTGCATAAGGCTCATAGATCCAGGTATTCCATCCATCCGGGTGCCACTAAGATGTATCATGATTTACAAGAAATCTATTGGTGGGATGGCATGAAGAAGGATATTGCAGAAGTCGTAGCCAAGTGCCCGAATTGTCAATAAGTAAAAGTTGGGCATCAAAGATCGGGAGGAGTACTTTAGGATATCAGCATTCCTACTTGGAAGTCAGAAGAGATTAATATGGACTTCATCACAGGACTACCTCGTACTCGCTGACAATATGAGTCCATTTGGGTGGCGGTGGACAGGTTGACCAAGGCTACACATTTTCTATTGATAAAAACCACGGACTCAGTGGAGGATTACGCCAAGCTATATATCTGGGAGTTGGCTCGATTACATGGAGTGCCCTTGTCCATTATTTCAGACGGAGGTACTCAATTTACCTTTCATTTTTAGTGGTCTTTCTAGAAAGGGATTGGGACTCAAGTTAAGCTCAACACAGCATTTCATCCACAGACTGATGGTCAAGAGGAATGGACAATCCAAACTCTCATGGACATGTTGAGAGCATGTGTGATGGACTTCAAAGGTATTTGGGATGATCACTTGCCACTGATTGAGTTCGCTTACAATAACAGCTATCACTCCAGCATTTAGATGGCACCGTTCGAGGCTCTTTTTGGGTGGAGATGTAGATCGCCCATCAAATGGTTTAAGGTTGGTGAGGTATCTATGATATTGACAGATTCAGTTTATGAGGTTGTGGTGAAGGTTCAGTTGATAAGGGACAGGGTAAAAACCGCTCAGAGTCATCAAAAGTCATATGTTGATGTGAGGGGGAGAGAGTTGGAGTTCGAGGTGGATGATTGGGTATTTCTGAAGACATCTCCCATGAAGGGCGTAATGCAGTTCAGAAAGAAAGGAAAACTCAGTCCCCGCTATGTTGTTCCCTACTGGGTTGTGAGGAGAGTTGGTAAGGTTGCGTATGAGTTGGAGTTTCCTTCAGAGTTGTCTTATGTGTATCCTGTGTTTCATGTATCGCTTTTGAAGAAATGTTTGGGAGATCCAGCTCTAGTAGTCCCGGTAGACAGCAATGGTGTAAAAGATAGCCTTAGCTTTAAGGAGTTTTCGGTGGAAATGTTAGATCGCCAGGTTTGGAAGCTAAGGAATAAGGAAGTAAATTCTATAAAAGCATTATGAAGAAATCAGCATGTCGAAGGAACTACCTGGGAAGCTGAAGCGGATATGATGGCCAAATACCCATACTTATTCTCTACTGGCTCAGTTCCGACTTGAGGTATTAGTTTTTCCCTATAACTCTATTTAGTTTTCATGTTCAAATCATGTGCTCAAGTTTCTTTTATATATATGGATGTGTATGTGAAGTATGAAATTAGATCAGTTATGTGATATGAATCGGAGGTAGTCATTTCGTTAGTTTTCGGTTTAAATGATCAGTATTTAGGTGTAAGGATTGCATGCCTTTGTTTTCTACTTGTTTTCAACATCTGAGGATGAATGTTATCAAGGGGGAGATATTGTAATACTCCGGGAATTCCTAATATTAAACCCAGGATCAAAATGGGAAGTTGGCTAAAAACTGGAGAAAAGTGCACAGGACGGATGACCCAACAGATCATTGGTCCAACCAATGACCCTTTGGATCCAGTCGTGGTAAGGGGAATCCTGGTGGAAGTGGATACAATGGATGATGCAACGACTCATTGCTTGGAACAACAAGTCATGGTTTGTAATCATGGGTGGAGCTGGACCTTGGTATTTGAGGATGTAACGGGTCATCCAATGACCTGTCATAAGTTATAATGACCCGTGGTCAGTAGTCATCGTTTGGTTGCTAGAATTTCCAGTGCTTGTAATGGATTGATACCATGACTCGTTGGAAGCAACCACGAGTCGTGGTGAGGCTCGTGTTAAGGTATGTTGATGTCGCCCAAATTACACCTCGCAACTGAGATATAAGTAGTCGATTGTCAAATCTAGAACCCAACGAAGGTTGAGGTCGATCCCACAAGGAATATGGTAAGAACTTAGTTTAATGCGAATAACTATTAATATTGATTTACTTATTTCCAAAGGGGGAAAAATATATAATAATAACAAAAGTAAAATTAATGAATGCTTGTATCAAGTTTGGTTTGTATTCAATTTACGACTAGACTAGGATTGTGTTCCCCAAGATTTCATAATCGCAAGGCTTATATACTAGTGATCTATTTTGGTGTTTAACATGAAATATTGCTAAGTTAGGTTCACCTAAATGGTTTTTCCCCTATCTAGATGATTTTCACCACGCAACTTGGTCTTTATATGGGTGTACTTTAGTTGATCCTTACCCCTAATATCGGATTAGCTATCCATGGAAAAGTCCAAGCTATTAGATGAGGGTTGGTAGCCTCAAATCTCTGTTGTTAATCCCTTTTCCAATTCTTTACTTCCTTGATTCGGTAAGTACGAATAAGGCAAGTCCTAACGTTTGCAACCATCAAGAATCAATCAAAATTAAGGGAAAAACAATACATGCATAAAACTCCATTCAAGAATCACTAAGTATTTTTATCTATGTGTGTTAATTCATCTTGGTTCCCACAAATCTAGTTTATGGGTTTAGCTACTCATGTTTGTATTATTGCAATCACAAAATATAGAAGAAATCATAATTGCAACTTACAAATTATTGTAGAATAAAAACCAAGTAGATTGAATAAAATTCCAATGTTGCTTTCGTTTCTTGAATCAAGAATAGTTGTATGAAAATTCTCTAAAGAATATCCTCACAATATCTTTCAAGATCCTCTCTCAATATCAGCTAAAATCCTTCTAGAAATCATCTATGAATCGCCTCCAATGATAAACCTAAAAACTGGATATTTATAATACAAAGAAATCCTATTTCTAAATAAATCTAGAAACCAGGTCGGCAATGGCAACGGGCTAGGTGATGGGTTGTTAGGCCTTCTGACGAGTCATTTCTTTCTCAAAGTAGTCGTCCTCAGCAACATATTCAGGCTTGGCAACAGGTCACCTAATGACTCGTCGTGTCTAAGCACGAGTCTTAGGTCCCTCGTGGACTGACTCCTACAAAAATCCAGTGCACTTCACGGATAGCTCCAGTGGCCTGCCAACGAGTTGTTCCTTCTTGTGACAACTCGTGATGTCTCTCGTCAACTTCACTGGACACTTGGTTGTAATGTTTCTCTTCAAAGCCTAACGGTTGACCTCATGACTCATTACACTCCTCCAACTCGTCAAATACACTGTTTCACTTCTTCAAAACTTCATCTTTTTGCCCACGCCTCAAGCGATGGGTCGTTCCTCCTGCCAACGACTTGTTGAGCACCTGGCAGTCACCTTTCAGTTGTTTCTATAATTAATTTGACCAAATTCACTTCCAGACCTATTTTCCTGCACATTAAGCACAAAATACCTTATACCCATATAAACATACCTGGAATATGCATAATTTCATGGTTTTAAGTGTCGAAAGTGCCGTAATCACGGCACATCAAATGTTCAAGATTGTGAAGGGGCTAGTAACGATCGACTCAACGATCCGTTTGATCAAAGGATGAGTCATCCTATCGGGCCGTGGTAAGAATCCGAGATTAGGGCCTGGGTAGTGCATATGACGGGCCATACAAGGAGGCGTGGTAGCTTTCAACGACTCGTTGGTACGCCTGTTGGATCGATCTGTACAGGTTTTTCAAGGAATATTCATTAAGGGTATTTTCGACCTTTTTATGCTCTAAGGCCCTAAACCACGTTGTTTTATGTATTTTTCTAGGCACAATAAGATAGGTTAAGTCCCTTTTTCTCAAGTCATTCCCATGCATGCAAATTAAGAGAATTCTAGAAAGATCAAGCATAGAATCAAGCTTTTCCCAATCAATTCTCCATTGGGAATTCAAGAACTCTAGAATCTGATCTTACCCAGGTATATAGGGTTACGAATGGGTGATTTCGTTCACACCCTTGCCCATTCTCTACCAATTTATGAAAAATCTATCAAAATTTCATGGGGTTTTATTTCAATTCTTGTGGAAATACTAATGATTTTTTAATGGGTTATTCTGATTTATGATTTACCTCATATTTTATGGATTTTGATCAGATTTTACATTTATTTTACTTATAAAATTATTAAATTTCGATTTCTACCAAATTAAGCCTAATTATGCATGATCTATGATGAATCGATTTATGATCTATGCTTCAATTGTTGATATTTACAAACCCAGCATGATTTATGTTTTGAAATATGAATTTATTCAATTACCCATCATGGTTTGATGATTTTCAAGTTATATGTATGTTCTATGAGTATGCATGAAACCTATGATTCATGAACTATGTTTTTGGCCGACTCACGGGCCTTATGTCATGGCTAGTTCACGTATGTACAACATTGTTAATGATTATCATGATTTAACTAGCCCATGAATTCATGCATGTTATACTATGAGCATTATATATGTTTTGGGAGTAGTATCGAACACGGAGTAGGTTCGGGGCCTGGATTTTTCCCCGGATCTCATAAACTACGTGCCACCATAGGTATGTTGGGACCTCCTTGCGACTGTCCCCAGATAAAATGGCCCTTTTCATGGTGATATCACACTTTGATGGTCCTACCCTTGGCAAGGTTCGGACACCCTCCCCATATAGGATTACAAGCGGGCTTTATGTGTGCTCATATGGGGTATGTCGGTTAAGAGAATCTCCCACTATTTCTCATGGTTTATGCATGTTTATGATTATGTATGTTGGCTCAAATTATGTTTAATATACTTTACTCCCATGCTTATGATTATGAATGTATTATGAATGCTTCGAAAACCTTGAGCCTTATGTTATGTTATGTTACGATATTTATGATATGAGCATGATGTCCTACTCCTATGATGTTTTATGAGTTTTACATATTTTGAATGTCCGTTTTACTTACCTTACATACTCGATACATTACAAGTACTGACCACATACTTTCTATGTTGTATCATTTCATGATACAGGACCCGGCTCTCAAGCTCATCCTCATTTTTAGACCGTTCCAAAGTTCACCTTCAGCTGTTGGTGAGCCCTCATGTTCCGAGGGCCGTTCGACTAGATCTTATGTTATTTTATGTTTCAGTACTTGGACGGATTAGTTGGGGTGTTGTCCCATTAACCCATCTTATGCAGTATAGGCTTTCAGATAATATGTAGTACTAGCTCGCGTGTATGTCTAGAGATTTATTACATTATGATATGTTATGTTATGGTTACGTTTTTGCTATGCCTTACGTTTAGCCTTCCATATAAAGTGAATGAATTTAGACGTATGCTTATGCCATCGGTCGACTTGGGGCCTCTCGGGGTTCCTTGTCCCGTGTTATGATCTGGGTCTATGTTCAGGTCGTGACACCATATTTTCCTTATTTGTTCACCCTTCAACTAACTCACCCTTTTTCTTTTTCTCATGCCCCTTTATCACTAGTTGACTGCGAGTATCTTCTTATAGAATCAATAAGGATTTTGCAATTAAATCTCTATCTTTTATTGTTCTAGAAGCAAGTAAACAACACAATTTTTGTGGGAACCCCTTTTTTCCTATTTTCTTTTCTTACCACATTTTTTGTTTTCTCTTAACACGATACTTCGGTATACCTTCACTTTCAAGTCTCAAAGTACCTAAGACTACTTTGGATTAATAAATCTGAGGTCTCATAAAAAAAGAGGATTAAGCTACTTTCGTGGCTAAGAAAGAATAAGATTTAGGGCATAAAGGGGTTTAACTAGCGAGAATGTATCAGGAAGGAAAAAAAAATATGGAAAATTATGGCTCTTTCAAAAAAATGTCTTGATCATTTTCTAACTCCCTAACAACTAGCTATCCTATGTACACTAAGGCAAGTTCTAAATGCCACAATACGTACAAATAAGACAATATAGCTGACCTCTCGTGGCAATCAAGAGTCTAGTCGGCTTCCTATAGCTACATATTCACATAATCATATTAAATGACATTTTTCATTATTAAGCCCTTAAGATCACCTTGAGTCAAATTAAAGTGATGTGTGTGTCTCTCATGGATTCCTCACTTATGCATTATAGATGACCACTTTATTGACTCTAGCATAGCCGCTAAGTAAAATGTCAACAAGCACACAATTGTATGATCTATGACTCAATCCTAAAAATAAAAAAACCACAGGAAACCCGAAACTTTCCTAGACCAAATTCAGACATTGCATGAAAAACCACAGGAAACCAGAAAATTTTCTGTCTCAGAAGACTCTTACAATGGACCGTTGGTGGAGCCAACGGACCATTGTAACGAGTCAGGGGTTGCAGCAGCATTGTTCTAGATGAAAACAACAAGTCATAGGATGACCCGTTGATCCTAACAACGGGTGTCCTGTCGCCCGTTGAATCCCAATTCAGGGGTCTACCAGACCCTTTCTCCGAGACAATGGGAGGGAACAAGGGCCCGTGGTAGCCTCCAACGAGTCATTGTGACCACCCGTCGCTCAATTCCAAAACCCAGTAGATTGAACCACTAAGGGATACAACGGCCCGTTAGTCCTACCAACGAGTCATTTTTATCATTGTCCCCGTGCCTAGTTTTCTTACTAGTTCAAACGGGAGATATCAACGGCCTGTTGTTGCTTCCAATGGACCGTTGTACTTAACCGTGGGTCACCCGTGTGAATCCAGTTTTCTGAACCCAAAAACCACGGCCAGATTCAATGGGCCGTCATTTTTACCAACGGCCCATTCTGAGGCCCGTTGGTTCCTAACGGCCAGATCTCAGATTTAAATTCCAGGGTTATTTTTGTAAAATTCCACCTACCTAGTCCCTAAACTACGTTGTTTGGGGTTCATTCATGGGTTTTAGATGGGGTAACCAATGGTTTCTCGCAATATTCCTTCTCTCATTCTTAAGAACAGAGCGTAGAAATAGTCAGGGAGTTAGACCAGAAGCTACGGCAACATCAATCTGCTCAGTTTTTCCTATAGATTTGCACCAGATTTTGTTCTACAGGTATGTGGAAATTCATCAAGGATATTGTTCTCCCCTTGCGTCCCCCAAAAACCCTCTCTCAGTTAACTTTCAGTCTTATCCCTGAACTTATGAAATTGAAGATATTGTTATTATTCTAGATTCATTCTTGTGGAATCCTAATTTATGTTCATTGTAGCTAATTTACACTATTTTGTGACAAAAATGATGCACATTCCAGTGAAGTAGAATTTTAGCCTAACTTTGGGAGCATAAACTAGAATTTTGTATATTTACTGAATTATTGAATCATGCTTTAGATCCTTCAAAGTTAGGAAATTCTTATAGTATTTGTATGTATCAGAAACTAAGTTAAAGGTTTAATTAATCAGCCTCATTTAGAAATTTATTTACTCAGTATCACTCAAGAATGTCAGTCTAGCCTCAGTCAGATTTTAGCAACCTCCGAGTTGACCATAATAATGTCAGCTGATCAGTTTGACTATAGTCTTTTTTCGAGGTGTCAATGGTGCCTCTCAGTTATCAGACTCAATCTTAAATTACAGTTATTTGGTCCATTAGGCGGCTATGATATTTCAGTTATATAGCTATGACCAGCCCCAGGACCCCAGTTCAGTTATTAGTTTGTTCTCTAGACGGTTACGATGCTTTCAAATAAGCAGCTCTGACCAGTCTTAGAACTCAGTTCCCAAATCTGGTCCTATTAAGATGCTCAGGGAACTCTCTAATAGTATCCTTGGGTCAGTATAGTCTTGGGTCCCAGTATCGAGCTATCGGCTTGTCAGTAGTAGCAGCAATAGGATTATCCAGTGGGAGTAGGACTTAGCATCGAAAGGGTCAGGGTTCCAGTGCACCCAGGTTCCAGAACAATGTTGCCACCGTAGGATATATATTTACTTGGCCTCATGGACCCTCCTTTGACAGTAATTCTCACAGTCCATGCTTTTATACCCTGGCAAGGTATATTGGGTCCTACCAATGGGGTGTATACATCGGACTCCATGTCTAGCTCACGTGGTTATATGTGGGTTATAGCCTCTCCCACTAGTCAGTACAGTTTACTCTCAGATTCTTCAGTCCAGATCCGTTTAGTCCAGTATTTCAAACTCAGTATCTCAGACTTAGAACATGTTTATGACCATCAGTCAGGGTCGCTTTTGACCATATCAATTTTATACCAGTTGTATCAGTTTTCAGCATTTCAGTTGGTCATTTCGTGTCATATCAGTTCAGTTACCAATTCTATCATGTTATTCATGTTTCTATCACTTATTCAGTACATTCAAAGTACTGACGCATACTTTTATGTTGTATCGTTTCATGATATAGTTGCAGGTTCTCAGACTAAGCACCGCTAGACGCCGTAGTTCAGATTCTCCACATCAGCAGTTGCAGTGTGGGTCCTCATCATCCGAGGGCATTATTTCTTTCTTTCAGTCATTTATTAGTTTCAGTTAGACTTAGGGTTAGCTGGGGGCTTTTCCCAGCAACTCCTCAGTTAGATGGCTTTCAGACATACATGATTTTCATATTTATCATTATTATTCAAGTCTTTTGAACTTTATGTTTTCAGACTTGTCTTTCCTAAATGTTTTTATGATATTATTTAAAAGTTCTGTTGTGCATGTTTACTCAGAATTCTAGTGAATGACAGACCAGGAGTTGACTTGGGGTCACTTATGGCTTCAAGTACCGTGTTCGTCCAGGGTGTAGACTCAGGGCATGACAAACGTGGTATCAGAGCCCTAGGTTTAGAGTATCCTTGGAAGGTCTGAAAGCTGCATCGAGCAGAGTCCTTTTCATAGGTGTGAAGCACGCCACACTTATGAAGAGGAGGCTACAAGATGTTATTAGGAAAATTCCATTTTGTTCATATTCTTTATCGTGCGTTATAGTCCAATTCCAGAAATGCCCTTCTAATTCATGCTCTGTTTCATTTCAGTGAACCATGCCTCCTTGATGCGGTAATAGAAGAAGGGCCGGTAATGCCAACAGACCTGCCCCACCAGCCCCGACATATCCTCGAGATAATTTGTTTTCTACCGTAGATTTCAGAGCGGCCATCCAAATACTGGCCCAAATCGTGACCAATCAGGTGAATCAGCAGGTTGTGTCGGTGAACACGAAAGGGCCCATAGCAGCCGCAAGGGTGTGGGACTTCACCCGTATGAACCCTCCATCATTTTAGGGATCTACAGTGGGGAAGGACCCCCAAGAGTTTGTAGATGAGGTCAGGAAGATTACCCGTATTATGAGTGTCAGCTCCTCCGAGAGTGCTGACCTGGTTGTCTACCAGCTTAAAGGGGTAGCCCAGATTTGGGGTGAGCATTGAAAGGAGGGGCGGCCAGCAAGATTAAGACCGGTGGAGTGGGAGGATTTCCACATTGATTTCTTGGATAGGTTTTTCCCTCAGGAGCTGAGGGAGTCGAAGATGGCAGAGTTTATGAACTTGCGACAGGGCAACAGGACAGTGGAGGAGTATGCTCTGGAGTTTACCAGGTTATCAAAGTATGCCTCGGAGATGGTAGCCGAGCCAAGGGCTCGCATGCTGAAGTTTGTTAATGGGGTATCTAATCTGGTCCTCAAGGAGTGCAGCACCGCGACGCTGATTAAGGACATGGACCTTTCTAGCCTGATTGTTTATGCCCAAAAAATTGAGGCTAAAAAACTGAAGGATATGAAGAGAAAGAACAAGCAGGAAAGAACTGGCCATTTGGATTTCGGCCATCAGGGATCTAGCAGTGGAGCCGCCCACAGCAGCAGCAACAGCAGAGGGTCCCAACAGCTAGTTCAGTCAGCGCCCCAACCTTTCAGTCTCAGCAGGATCGGAGGGGTGGGTCATCTGGCACTTAGTCTCAGGCTTATAGTATAGGGAATAGGTATCTAGTTTGCCCCAAGTGTGGCAAGAATCATCCTGGAGAGTGTTTACAGGGCAGAGAGGGCTGTTTTGGATGTGGACATCTTGGGCACCGACACAGGGAGTGCCCGTCAGCAGGGCGAGGGAGATCACAATCCACTACCTCTACAGCTCCAGCAGGCCAACTAGCTCAGTAGGCCAACTCATCAGGTACAGATGGCGGTCAGCGCCAGAATCATTTCTATGCTCTATCTTCTCGTTAGGATCAGGAAAGCTCACCTGACGTAGTTACTGGTATGTTATGTCTCTTCCATCTAGACGTATATGCCCTCTTAGATCTAGGAGCTAGTCTTTCATTCATGACTCCATATATAGCGGTTCAATTTAATATAAGAGAAGAGGTCCTCTCAGAACCATTCTCATTCTCCACCCCAATTGGCGAGTTAGTTAGAGCCAGTCGGGTGTATAGAAATTGCCCAATCTCAGTCCTAAATAAAGTAATTCCAGCTGATCTCATAGAGCTAGACATGGTCGACTTCGACCTTATTCTCGGCATGGATTGGTTACATTCCTACTATGCCTCAGTCAACTGCAGAACTAGAGTTATCAAGTTTCAGTATCCGAATGAACCAGTGTTAGAATGGTCGGGCAGCAGCTCAGCGCCTAAGGGTAGGTTTATTTCCCACATTAAGGCCCAGAAACGCATTTCCAAAGGATGTCTATACCATCTAGTTCGGGTCAAGTATTCCCACTCTGAGACCCCATCCATTGAGTCAGTTCTAGTTGTCAGCGAGTTCCCAGATGTGTTTCTTGAGGATCTTCCCGGAGTTCCCCCCTCAACGAGAAATAGCTTCGAAATAGATCTCCTCCCAGACACTCAGCTCATCTCCATCCCTCCTTACAGAATGGATCCAGTTGAGCTAAAGGAGATGAAGGAGCAGTTAAAGGATCTTCTTGATAAGGGTTTTATCAGACCCAGTATCTCTCCCTGGGGTGATCCAGTGCTATTCGTGCATAAGAAATACGGTACCTTCAGAATGTGCATAGATTATCGTCAGCTGAACAAGGTCATAGTTAAGAACAAGTACCCTCTACCTAGAATTGATGATTTGTTTGACCAATTTCAGGGAGCCAGTTGTTTCTCCAAGATCAATCTCAGGCCAGAGTACCATCAGTTGAGGGTTAGGGAGTGCGACATACCGAAAACAGCATTCAGAACTCAGTATGGTCACTACGAGTTTGTGGTGATGTCCTTTGGGTTAACAAATGCCCCAGTAGCCTTCATGGATTTGATGAATAGGGTCTTAGAGCAGTACCTGGATATGTTCATCACTGTATTTATTGATGACATTCTGGTGTACTCCAGAAATGAGGAAGAGCATGCCAATCACCTAAGATTAGCATTACAGACCCTCAGAGATCGCCAGTTATTCACCAAGTTCAGCAAGTGTGAATTCTGGGTGAAGTCCTTGACCTTCTTGGGTTATGTGGTCTCAGGTGAGTGGATACAGGTAGATCCTCACAAGATTGCAGCAGTGAAAGATTGGCCCAGACCCACCTCTCCCACTGAAATTAGGAGCTCCCTAGGCTTAGCGGGTTATTACCGACGGTTTGTGGAAGGTTTCTCCACCATAGCATCATCTCTGACCAAGGTAACCCAAAAGAAGGTGAAATTCCAGTGGTCAGATGAGTTTGAGAAAAGTTTCCAGGAGTTGAAGATTCGACTCACTACCGCTCCAGTGTTAACCTTGCCAGAAGGATCAGATGGGTTGGTTGTTTATTGTGACGCCTCTAGAGTCGGACTCGGTTGCATTCTGATGCAACGGGGCAAAGTGATAGCCTATGCCTCCAGACAGCTCAAAGTTAATGAAAAGAATTATCAAACTCATGACTTGTAGTTGGAAACGGTGGTATTCGCGTTAAAAATATGGAGAACTAATTGTACGGGGCTCACGTGGATGTGTTCACAGATCACAAGAGCCTTCAGTATGTGTTCGGCCAGAAGGACCTAAACCTGTGTCAAAGACGGTGGTTGGAACTGCTAAAGGATTATGACATTAGTGTGTTGTACCACCCGGGTAAGGCCAATGTTGTGGCTAATGCCCTAAGCAGACGGTCTATGGGAAGTGTAGCTCACATTAAGGAAGACAAGAGGGAGCTAGCGAAAGAAGTTCACAGGCTAGCCAGTTAGGGGTGCAGTTGGTGGATTCAACTAAAGGTGGTGTGGTAATGCAAAGCGGGTCAGTCCTTTGTAGTTGAAGTCAAATCCAGATAGGATGAGGATCCCATTATACTTAAACTTAAATAAGCAGTCATCAGAAAAGATATAGAAGCTTTCTCCCAAGGGGGAGATGGGGTGCTCCTTTACCAGGGAAGGTTGTGTGTACCGGATGTTGGTAAGTTGAGACAATAGATATTAGCTGAGGCACATAGATCGAGATACTTTATTCACCCTGGTGCTACAAAAATGTACTGCAACTTGCGGGATATTTACTTGTGGAACGACATGAAAAGGGATATCGCTGAATTTGTAGCATAGTGCCTAAACTTCCAGCAAGTCAAGGTAGAACACCAGAGACCCGGAGGCATGACTCAAGATATCAGTATACCCACTTGGAAGTGGGAAGAAGTAAATATGGACTTAATTACAGGTCTACTCCAGACTCGGCGGCAGCATGACTCAATCTGGGTGGTAGTAGATCGGCTGACTAAGTCAGCTCACTTCCTCCCAGTCAAAACCACAGATTCAGCTGAGGACTACACCAAACTTTACATCTGAGAGTTAGTCAGACTCCACAGGGTGCCCTTGGCAATCATTTTAGATAGGGCAACCAAATTCACCTCTCACTTTTGGAAGTGTTTTCAGAAAGGACTAGGTACCCAAGTCAAGCTCAGCACAACCTTTCACTCGCAGACTGATGGTCAAGCTAAGCAGACCATTCAGACCCTAGAAGATATGTTGAGGGTGTTCACGATTTTAAGGGTAATTTGGATGACCATTTGCCTCTTATCGAGTTTGCATACAACAACAGTTACCATTCCAGCATCCAGATGGCTCCATTTGAAGCATTGTATGGTAGAAGGTGTAGATCTCCTATAGGGTGGTTCGAAGTTGGTGAAGCTACCTTGATAGGGCTAGACTCAGTAAATGAGGCAACGCAGAAAGTTCAACTTATTCGAGAAAGGTTGAAAACAGCTCAGAGCCATCAAAAATCTTATGCCGATGTGTGGATAAGAGAGTTAGAGTTTGCAGTTGATGATTGGGTATACCTGAAGATTTCACCCATGAAAGGGGTGATGAGATTTGGGAAAAAGGGAAAGCTTAGTCCACGATATGTGGGACCCTATAATGTTTTGAGGTGGATTGGTAAGGTGTCCTATGAGCTAGAGTTACCTTCAGAGTTAGCAGTCGTACACCCAGTTTTCCATGTATCACTTTTGAAGAAGTGCATTGGTGATCCAACTTCAGTAATGCCATTGGGTAGTGTGGAGATAAAGGATAGTCTCACATATCAGGAGGTACCAGTCCAAATCCTTGACCACCAGGTTCTAAGCTGAGGAAAAAGGAGATAGCTTTAGTCAAGGTCCTATGGAGAAAGCAGCATGTTGAGGGAACCACATGGGAAGCAGAAGCAGACATGATGCTTAGATACCCTCACTTGTTCTCTTCCAGTTCAGTCCCAGAACCAGGTACTAAATCCCTTTTCAGTACTCTACTCAGTTTCGTACTCATCAGCCTTATTTAGAGTTTCTATGTGTATTCTTGTTGCATCAGCTTTGGTACGGTTAAGTAAGTTTGGAGTCAGTTACTCCTTCAGAAATCAGTCATGGACTCAAATTTAAGAGATCTTAGTTCTTTTCCTAGTTTTTGTCATCATTCAGGGACGAATGATCCCAAGGGGGAGATATTGTAACAGCACGAAACTTTCCTAGACCAAATCCAGATGTTGCATGAAAAACCACAAGAAACCTGAAAATTTTCTATCTCAGATGACCCTTACAACGTATCATTGTAACGAGTCAGGGGTTGCAGTAGCATTGTTCCAGGGGAAAACAACGAGTCATAGGATGACCTGTTGATCCTAACAACGGGTTGGCTTGTCGCCCGTTGAATCCCAATTCAGGGGTCTACCAGACCCTTTCTCCAAGACAACGTGGGGGAACAATGGCCCGTGATAGCCTCCAATGAGTCATTGTGACCACCCATCGTTCAGTTCCAGAACCCAGCCGTGTGAACCACTAAGGGATACAACGGCCCGTTAGTCTTACCAATGAGTCGTTGTTATCACCCTTTGTCAACGTGCCCAATTTTCTTATGAGTTCAAATGGGATGGCCCGTTGTTGCTTCTAATGGACCGATGTACCAAACCGTGGTCACCCGTGTGAATCTAGTTTTCTGAACCCAAAAACCACGGCCAGATTCAATAGGTCATCATTTCTACCAATGCCCCGTTCTGAGGCCCGTTGGTTCCTGTTGGCCAGATCTTAGATTTAAATTGCAGGGTTATTTTTGTAAAATTCCACCTACCTAGCCCCTAAACTACTTCGTTTGAGGTTCATTCAGGGGTTTTAGAAGGGGTAACCAACCGTTTCTCCCTATATTCCTTCTCTCATTCTCAAGAACAGAGCGTAGAAATAGTTAGGGAGTTCAGAGCAGAAGCTAGGGAAACATCAATCTTCTCAGTTTTTCCTAGAGATTTCACCAGATTTTCTTATATAGGTATGTGGGAATTCAGCAAGGATATTGTTCTCCCCTTGCGTCCCCTAAAAACCCTCTCTCAGTTAACTTTCAATCCTAGCCCTAAACTTATGAAATTGAAGATATTGTTATTATTCTTGATTCATTCTTGTGAAAACCTAATTTATGTTCATTGTAGCTAATTTCCACTAGTTTGTGACAAAAATGATGCCTATTCTAGTGAAGTAGAATTTTAGCCTAACTTTTGGAGCAGAAACTAGAATTTTGTATATTTACTGAATTATTGAATCATGCTTTAAATCCTTCAAAGTTAGGAAATTCCTATAGTATTTGTATGTATCAGAAACTAAGTTAAAGGTTTAATTAATCAGCCTCATTTAGAAATTTATTTACTCAGTATCACTCAAGAATGTTAGTCTAGCCTCAGTCAGATTTTAGCAACCTCTGAGTTGACAAGAATAATGTCAGCTGATCAGTTTGACTATAGTCTTTTTCCGAGGTGTCAATGGTGCCTCTCAGTTATCAAACTCAATCTCAGATTACAGTTATTTGGTCCATTAGGCGGTTATGACATTTAAGTTATATAGCTCTAACCAGCCCTAGGACCCCATCTCAGTTATCAGTTTGTTCTCTAGACAGTTACGACGCTTCCAGATAAGCAGCTCTAACCAGTCTTAGAACTCGGTTTCCAAATATGGTCCTATAAGATGCTCAGGGAACTCTCTGATAGTATCCCTGGGTCCGTATAGTCTTGGGCCCCAGTATCGAGCTATCAGCTTGTCAGTAGTAGCAGTAATAGGATTATCCAGTAGGAGTAGGACTTAGCACCGAAAGGGCCAGGGTTCCAGCGCACCCAGGTTCAAGAACTACATTGCCGCCGTAGGATATATATTTCCTTGGCCTCATGGCCACCCCTCTGACAATAATTCTCACAGTCCATGCTTTTATACCCCGGCAAGGTATATTGGGTCCTACCGATGGAGTGTATACCAAGATCACGTGGTTATATGTCGGTTATAGCCTCTCCCACTAGTCAGTATAGTTTATTCTCAGATTCTTCATTCCAGATCCGTTCAGTGCAGTATTTCAGACTCAGTATCTTAGACTTAGAACATGTTTATGACCATCAACCAAGGTCACTTTTGAGCATATCAATTTTATACAACATTTCAGTTGGTCATTTCGTGTCGTATCAGTTCAATTACCAGTTCTATCATGTTATTCATGTTTCTCTCACTTACTTAGTACATTCAAAGTACTGACGTATACTTTTATGTTGTATCATTTCATGATATAGCTGCAGGTTCTCAAACTCAACACCGCTAGACGTCGCAGTTCAGATTCTCCACATCAGCAGTTGAAGTGTAAGTCCTCATCATCCGAGGGAATTATTTCTTTCTTTTAGTCATTTATTAGTTTCATTTAGACTTAGAGTTAAATGGGGACTTGTCCCAACAACTCCTCAGTTAGATGGCTTTCAAATAGACATGATTTTCGGATTTATCAGTATTATTCAAGTGTTTTGAACTTTATGTTTTCAGACTTCTCTTTCCTAAATGTTTTTTTGATATTATTTAAAAGTTCTGTTGTGCATGTTTACTCAGAATGCTAGTGAATGACAAACCAGGGGTTGACTTGGGGTCACTTGTGGCTTTAAGTACCGTGTTACGTCTAGGGTGTAGATGATCTTGGGCAGATTTATATGCCCAAGTGATACTCAAACATATCATTTTTACCTTGTTTGTTGTGCAATGTGTATATAATATCATGTAATTAGTAATAAAATGCGAATTTATACTAACCAACATGATTAGCATTTGTTTTGCAGGTAAATGTGATTTTTAGGAGCTAAAATGCATGTTGGAACTATGTCAGAGTTGGACTTGGATGCGAGCGTGGAAAAGACCTTGGAATGCACATTTTATAAGGGCTCCGGGATGGAGCCGTGCCACGCTACCATCGCGGTAGCACACTGCCTGAACATGAATTAAAATGGCAAATTCCAGTGTGCCTTCGCGTCAGCTCCGTGGCAAGGAGATAGGTCTCCGCGATGGCCTCCGTGCCACGTTGAGGTTAATTTACCGGACCCTGAAATTCCAGTGAAGGTCCGCGTCCACGCCGTGTCATGGAGGCAGTGCTCCGCGTTGGCCTCCGTGACACGTTGCTTGTTATTCCGGGAAAAATTTCCCACTAGTATAAATAGCACACTTAGGTTTATTTTAAAGGAGTTTTTGAGTTTTTAGACTGAGTTCAGAAGTGGAGAGCAAGGACGTGGGTTAGTAGCAGTTGAAGAACGAAAAAGCTAAGGGATTTCTTCTCTTCCTTTCTTCTTTCTATCAATTGTACGTATGATTTACACTCATTTTAGGATGATCAATCCAAGAATGAGTGGCTAATTCTCTTCCTTGCTAAGGTTTTGAACATGTGTAATGAATTTTGATTGTAAATGATATGGTTTTCTTCTTCTTCTTTAATGTTGTTCTATTAATTCTTGTTCTTACTGCATTAGTGCTTGGCCAACATTAATGTACATCTAAAAAGTCCAATTTCACTTGAAAGAGCAAGAAATTGGAAAGTTGTGAATTAATAGGGTATTGTTCTTAACTTGATTTGGGAAAATTGGGTTTTGATGTGCTTTCCTGATAGAAATATACTTGAAAGCCGTATTAGTCAATTTAGGAACCGGAATTGTAGTGCTAGGTCATAAATTGCATTTGATCACAGAAATGTAGACGGATGGTTTATGATTCTAAAGTGAAATTAAATACGAGAGTTTTAATTTCTAGGCTAATGTTCTTGGCTAGCAACATGAAGAAGAGATTAACCAAATTATCATGATTATCAAGTTCATTACTTGTTCTTAACCTTGGCATGTTCATATCCATTGTCTAAATTCACAAGTAAATAGTTGTTATTAATTGTAGTATATATAGTTTAGAAACAAAAACTCAAGTAACTATTGGTTACATTGTTGTTAGCATAATTAGAAGTGAAATAGGAATATAGTAAACTAGGCAATTTTACGTATCTTGAGCCTCCTTGGATCGATACTTGGCTACTTAGCCACTTTATTACTTGTTTGACCACGTGCACTTGCGTGTCGGTTTATAATATATAATACCAACCTGAGCAGAACACCGAACAAGTTTTTGGCGCCGTTGCCGGGGAGGCTAGGCGATTTGTAAAATTGTGTTTAGTGTAAATTTACTGTATTTGTATTTTTATTTTCTTAAGTGTTAACAACTTGGTCTTAGCCTGTATTTTGTAGATTTTGTTTCTGTGAACACTGGTAAGGGACAAAGAGCTGGTGGAATCTTACTTAGAGCCTGAACGAGAATTTCATAGTCACGTAGAGAAGCTCTACGAAAGAAGCTGCAGTTGCTTAAACAGTCTATGATGGAGCAATAAAATCCACCAGTTGTGAGGGCAGTTTTAGTGCCCGATGAAGCAGCAGCAAGGCCGGTTCGCGAGTTGGCAATCCCACACGCTAACAATGTACATTCTAGCATCCGCAAACCAGAGCCTGGAGGGAGGTTTGAATTAAAGCAGAATATGGTGCAACTTTTGCACACAAGCGGGCAATTTACCGGACTCCCTCATGAAGATCCACAACAACATCTCCAGAACTTTTTGGAGATAAGTGACACTTATATACCCGCTGGAGTGTCACCTGATTATGTTCGGCTCACCTTATTTCCGTTTTCCTTACTTGGTGAAGCCAAGAGGTGGTTAAAAGCTGAACCACCCAATTCTATATCAACGTGGGATGATCTTGCGCGCAAGTTTTTGACAAGATTTTTCCCTTCTGGTAAAACAGCCAGACTTAGAAGTCAAATTCTAAGTTTTAAACAGAGGGAAGGGGAAAATCTATATCAAGCCTGGGAAAGATTTAAATCCATGTTGCGGGACTGTCCTCATCATCATCAGTCCAATGAGGTGTTGGTACACACATTCATTGAGGGTTTGGAACCCCACACTAAAATTCTGTTAGATTCAGCAGCTGGAGGGCAAGCGCTGGAAAAGACCTATGAGGAGCTGTACACTTTGCTCAACCGAATTTCACAAGGCAATCCAGAATGGAATGCAGATTCTTCAAGGGGTGGAGCAAGGAAAGCAGCGGGAGTGCTTGAAGTGGATGGATTCACAGCTATCGCTGCACAGATAGCTGCTTTGCAAAATCAGTTAAACACTCACTTCAGCAATATCAATTTGAACCAGCTGTCAGCTTTAGTCAATGCAGTTCAACAGATATGGTGTGAAGTGTGTGGTAGTAGTGAGCATTCAGCTGAATGCTGTGGTGCAAATCCTGATTTTGTTAACTTTGTGGGCAATGCACAGAGAAATCAATAGCAGTTTGGTAGTGGCTACAACTCAAATTGGAGGAACCATTTTCGTGGGGTAGCAACAATCAACAAGGCCAAAGTTCAGGGCAGGGTATGCGCAGGAACCAAGGAGGGCAACAAAATTATCAAGCTCAATTCAGAAATCACAATGCCCCTCCTCCACCACCATCACCGACTATTGAGGAGATGTTCAAAACCATGATCGCTAATCAGGCACAATTGCAGGCTGACTATGTTAAATTGGCAGCCGAAGTGAAGAACAATCAATTGGCGACCAAGGCTCTTGAATATCAGTTTGGGCAGTTTGCGAGTGCCCAAAATACCAGACCCAGAGGAGGACTACCTAGCCTAATTTGCTGTATATTTTTCCTTGATGTTTATGAATGTTTGCGCTTTCCCTGTTGTGAACTGATTTGTGATGTATGTGTATATATTTGTTTTGTGGTTGATGATGTGTGTTTTTGAAAGTTATGGTTGCTAGTGTAAATATTTTGTAAATTTTGTAAATTTTTTTTTTCTCTATCGACATGATCGATATTTTTCAAAATTTTTGTGAAGATATTTTGCAATTATCAAAATCCTTTGTAAATATGTTTCTATCAAAATGATCGATGTGTTGCAAAATTTTTTTTTCGATTTTTTTATTTTTTTTTGGGGTTTCTCGGAGTTTGTTTTCGGTTCTTTTACCGAGAATAGTCCCATTGAACCGATGTCATAGTTAGTGACCGTTCCCTATGATGGATGGATGACGACCGTCTTAAGGGAAATGTAGTCGGTAGGAGTAGGATTTTTATTTGTTTTTTAGTTTTCTTTGGTGGATTGCATCAATGAACTGTAGTTGCTTATGGTTGCTAAAATTTCGTTGCGTGTTGTAATTGATGTTCAAAATGTGAAAGTGATTCGTTTGAAAGCATGCAATTCTGTAAAGACGTAGAGTTACCTAGGCTATAGAATTTGGTTCAGTATGATTGAGGCTTAATCTTGAATTCATGTAATTGACTAATTAAAGAGTCTGTGAATGCATCTTGATTCGAGCATGTGCATGAAGTGTGAAGTGAGGTTTTGCTATTCCATGTCATTGTGAATTGTCTAGAACTTGCCTGGTGTGTATACAAAACGAAATGAAGGAGGTGTAGTGTTGGAAAGGATGTAGGCATTTCTTTGTTTTAACCGATAGTTTCCATTTTTTTCTTGTCAAATTCTACCTTTTTATATGTTGTATACCCTAGTCAGCCCGTTGAACCTTTAGCCGATTTCTTTCTTTTGTCCAAAATTGTATGAACTAAGCTTTATTCCTTCTTTTCATTAGCCTTAAAGTCTATAAGAAGCTCTTAAGCGCTTGCAAAGAAAAGAAAATGTTTCCCAAAGTGTTAAAGAGTGAAAAGAGTGAAAAGAAAAAGAAAAGCAAAGTGAAGAAAGAAAAGATGATGTTGAAGAGGCACTTGTTGTAATTAATTGATAGTGAGGGTACTTGAAAACCCTTTGTTTTGTGTCAAGTGTGTCTGAGGAAATGGGCTGTATGAAAGTAAACCAGCATGAATGGGAGAAAAAGAGAAAAGAGAGGAACAATGTCCATGAGTCGATGGGAATGAGTTGAAAAGGCGCTTAAGGATGCTAGCGACTATTATTGGCTAATCCAATATATATATACTAGATCCATAGCCCCGTTACAACCCATTAAAGTCCTACGTGATCCTATATTGCATTTCTTTATATTAGTGGAGTAATGCACTAAGGGCAAGCCTATGGGTCATGACATAATGCATGTGAATTCTTTTGGGAGAGAGAGTGAAATTAATTTTTATATGCCCCTACTGGCATGTTTGTGTGCTGCATGAACATAAAGGGGAAGTTTCTCTCGAGTTGTGAGGGCACATGCTTGATGAAAGATTGATTTTCGTGTCGGATTTCTTGATTAGCTGATTTGCATGAGTTTACCGATATCAAGAATCAATTCTTAAAGTCTAGGAAGCCTTGATGTATTAAAGGTCATTGTATTGTACGACCAAGCATGTTTTCTTGATGATTTGCAAAAATTGAATAATCGGTATGACCGTAGCGTAAATTGTTGCACCATAGTGACGAAGGTTGGGATGTAATTTGCATGATTTGTGTATGTGTTGTTCGAGGACGAACAAGGATATAAGTGTGGAGTAAGTGATCTTGGGCAGATTTATATGCCCAAGTGATACTCAAACGTATCATTTTTACCTTGTTTGTTGTGCAATGTGTATATAATATCATGTAATTAGTAATAAAATGCGAATTTATACTAACCAACATGATTAGCATTTGTTTTGCAGGTAAATGTGATTTTTAGGAGCTAAAATGCATGTTGGAACTATGTCGGAGTTGGACTTGGATGCGAGCGTGGAAAAGACCTTGGAATGCACATTTTATAAGGGCTCCGCGATGGAGTCGTGCCACGCTACCATCGCGGTAGCACACTGCCTGAACATGAATTAAAATGGCAAATTCCAGTGAGCCTTCGCGTCAGCTCCGTGGCACGGAGATAGGCCTCCGCGATGGCCTCCGTGCCACGTTGAGGTTAATTTACCGGGCCCTGAAATTCCAGTGAAGGTCCACGTCCACGCCGTGTCACGGAGGCAGTGCTCCGCGTTGGCCTCCGTGACACTTTGCTTGTTATTCCGGGAAAAATTTCCCACTAGTATAAATAGCACACTTAGGTTTATTTTAAAGGAGTTTTTGAGTTTTTAGACTGAGTTCAGAAGTGGAGAGCAAGGACGTGGGTTAGTAGCAGTTGAAGAACGAAAAAGCTAAGGGATTTCTTCTCTTCCTTTCTTCTTTCTATCAATTGTACGTACGATTTACACTCATTTTAGGATGATCAATCCAAGAATGAGTGGCTAATTCTCTTCCTTGCTGAGGTTTTGAACATGTGTAATGAATTTTGATTGTAAATGATATGGTTTTCTTCTTCTTCTTTAATGTTGTTCTATTAATTCTTGTTCTTACTGCATTAGTGCTTGGCCAACATTAATGTACATCTAAAAAGTCCAATTTCACTTGAAAGAGCAAGAAATTGGAAAGTTGTGAATTAATAGGGTATTGTTCTTAACTTGATTTGGGAAAATTGGGTTTTGATGTGCTTTCCTGATAGAAATATACTTGAAAGCCGTATTAGTCAATTTAGGAACCGGAATTGTAGTGCTAGGTCATAAATTGCATTTGATCACAGAAATGTAGACGGATGGTTTATGATTCTAAAGTGAAATTAAATACGAGAGTTTTAATTTCTAGGCTAATGTTCTTGGCTAGCAACATGAAGAAGAGATTAACCAAATTATCATGATTATCGAGTTCATTACTTGTTCTTAACCTTGGCATGTTCATATCCATTGTCTAAATTCACAAGTAAATAGTTGTTATTAATTGTAGTATATATAGTTTAGAAACAAAAACTCAAGTAACTATTGGTTACATTGTTGTTAGCATAATTAGAAGTGAAATAGGAATATAGTAAACTAGGCAATTTTACGTATCTTGAGCCTCCTTGGATCGATACTTGGCTACTTAGCCACTTTATTACTTGTTTGACCACGTGCACTTGCGTGTCGGTTTATAATATATAATACCAACCTGAGCAGAACACCGAACAGTAGACTCGGGGCGTGACAAAGGGACACTACTCTAAGATGACAAAAATGAAAAAAATTGACTCTAAAATAAAGCAAATAACATACTGCTCAAGACGAACAATAGTCACTAGATCACAAGGAATCATCCATTCATCATCAACAATATTAGCTATTACAAATTAGGCCTAAAAAATGATAGTTCTACTACCACAGGGACTGACAACTCATGTTACAGCTACAAATTTATCAAAGATAAAATAAACTAGAACTCTTTCCTCTACCCAACACTTAAACAGTGCATTGTCCCCGGTGCACAAGCAAATATAGCAAGTAGGTAGAGAGAAAGAACTTCCTAGGCTGCTAAGCACAATTGTTGTCATTATTAGGATTTTAATCCTAATCCTCATCCTCATCATCCTTGCCATCAACCTGTATGGCACCCATAGTAGCATCATCATCCTCATCCATGTCCAAATCTTGAACTTCATCAGTCAACACCGTGGCCTCATCATCATCCAAAGGCTCCGCAAAGGCTGGGCCCACTCGAGACATCAACATAGCACTCTTCATGAGTGGGTACCTTGCCTCAAGGGTTGACATCTCCTCATCTATTGCAGGTCATCCTCCTAACCTCAGCTGCAAATCTAGCATCCCAAATATGTAACCTTCGTAGCTTTCATCACGAGCCTAACGATCAGCTATAGTGAGGAGTGGAGCTATGGAAGTGATGGTCTCCTTCACCTTCATAACATCCATCATTATTCCGGCCAGGTGCCCTGCTAGAGGTACAAGAAGGTCTGCCTCCTCTTTCTCAATGATTGCCTCTCGCAAAAACTGGGTTAAGAGACAACCATAGCAATATTTCCACATGCAGTTGTCCCTCAATCTCCTCATATTTCCCTGAAGCACATGCACCAAAGATGATTGCTATCCTTTTCATAAGCATGTATACCAGCACAACACGCTCTAGTAACATCCGACATGTCTGTCTCAGGGAGAAACACGGCACAAACTAACTTCACTCAAATGTTCACCTCCTTGTTCAAGTTGGAGAATGCAAGTGAGTGCCCTTGTGGTCCATTGCCCAATGGGAAGATGAGTGCTCACCACATAGAGTGTGATGGATGTCGTGTTAAGGAGGCTTCTCAAGCAAGTGCCTTAAGCCTTGAGACACTCAGGCTCTTGAATTTGACTCTATGTGCTGAAAGCTTAATTTTGAATTCTTGTGATTAGCTGAGTTAAGAGTCTACTGGATGTATCTTGAATTGAGCATGTACTATGAGTGTAAGGTTTTCGAATATTCCATGCTGTTGTGGAATGTCTAGAACTTTCCTGGTGTGTATATAAAACGAAATGAAGGATGTAAATTGTAGGAGATGATTTAGGCATTTCTTTGAATGAACCTAAATGTTATCCCTCACTTTACCTACCTTGAATATTTAATCCTAGTTAGCCCCATTGAGCCTTGAGCCTATGCTTTGATAGCTACAACATAACCTTAATCCTTTTTCTTTCATTAGCCTTGAATTTGATCAGAAACTCCTAAGCGCGTAAGAAAAAAGAATACGAAAGAGTGAAGGAGTGAGAAACGGGAAAAAGGAGGAAAAGTAGCAAGTTGTAAAAGTTGAGAAAAGGACAAAGGTGCACTTGTGTGAAAATAGTTGATTATTAGTAGGGAGTAAGAAAATAAATGAATGAAAAAAATTGCTTAAGTACTCCTTACTACTAAGTTGAGTGTGCTTAAAGAAAGGGGAACAAGAAGAAAAAACAATTTAGGATTGAAAAGAATGAGGGTGAAGTAAGAGAAGAGATATCCTTAATGAAGGTTGAAGTTATTAAAAGCGCTTGGGGAAGATAGTCACTATTACAGGCTAGAATAGTACCTACCCGTCCCTTATCTTACATTACAACCCATTAAGTCCTACTTGATCTTACGTTCATACATCCTTAAATTAGTGGAGTAAAACACTAAGGGAAAGCGTATGGGTCACTACATGATGCATGTGAATTCTTTGTGAGAGCGAGCGTACTTTTTATTCATATATCCATACATGGTGTGATTTGAAAATTCATGAGTTAAAATGGGTACTTCTCTTGTGGTGAGGGCACGTGTTTAATGAAGGATAGCATTCATGTTGGATTTGTTGATCAGTTGATTTGCATGAGTTTGCTTAGATTAAGAGTCAATTCTTGAGGTTAGGAAGTCTTAACATAGTTTTACTTAATTTTAAGGAATAAAACTTGCATGCTCTATTTTTAACTTGCTATCTTAAATAATCATTATAGCCGTAGCTTGAATTATCTTGCTAAATTAGCTAAGTGTAAGTCTTCATGTGCATGAGATGTAAAAGGTTTGTTCGAGGACGAACAAGACTTTAAGTGTGGGGCTGTGATCTTGGGTATAATTGCATGCCCAAGTGATGCTTTATAACTTAGTTTTTGTGTTGTTTATCGACTTAATTATATGCATTCTCATGTAATTTTATGTAAATGTGAATATATACACTAACCAACATGATTAGTTCTTGTTTTTGTAGGTTTAAAATGAATTTGAGGGACTAATCCATGAGTTGGTGAAGTGGAGGCATGGAATCGGATTTAAAACGCGAAAATCGGCGAGGAGGACGCGCGAAACAGCCCACCTGCGCGTTGGCAACGTTCCACGGATGGCAGGCTACGTGACCAAGGCCATGACACGCCACCTAGCACGCTGCACAAGCAGTGTGACATGCTGCCAATGCGGCAAGGGGCTGCCTGGCGACGGTTTTGGGAGTTTCCAGTGTGCATTCGCGTTACCTCCGTGTCACGGAGGTAGTGCTCCGCGATACACTCTGTGACATGGAGCCATTCCATGACATGCATAATTTTGTACAATTCTCATTTATTATAAATAGGTCCCTTAGCTCCTAAAATCATGTGGTCACGATTTTATTCTGAAAAACCACCTAGGAGTGAAGGGAGAAGTGGGAGAACTCACCAAGGGTTCATCAATTTCATCTTCTCCTCTACCAATTCTTGTAAGTATGTTACTTTAACAATGTTTTCTTGTAATTTTACGAACTTGAATGGCTAGAACCCTTCATTTAGGGTTGAAGCCATGAGTTATGAGTGTGTTTTTACGAATTTGCTTTGGAATTAAGTTATTGATTGTTGTTTTGTCTTGCATTCTTAATTATTGGTTGTTTTTATGATTGATCACCATGAAAACACACACGTTAAACTTAGGCAAATGCTTGAGAAAGTAAACCTAGGGAAGAACATAAGAATGTAGGAAGCAAGTTCTTGTCTTTTGATAATATTTTGTGGTTAGGATAGAAATATACCTAATACCTTGCTTGGTTGATAAAATGGGAAGAAAGAAAGACACCGGCTTAGATTTGTCACTCCACCACTCGCAGAAGTAGTTGTGAGGCTAAGTTTGGTTAAATGGTTGGAGGTACGAAAGTACCCTAATCAATGGCATAACCCCATAAACCACATCCACGTAGTTAATTGCCCACGAACTAGAATTAGCATCCTCGCACACAATGTAGTAGTGAGGCTAGTTTGTCATGTTTAGAGGTTCGGAAGACCATGAACATGCAATTCTAATTATGTGAGATGACAATTGATTGTTTCATACTTAAACCATTGCAAATCGTAGTATCGCATGATTATCCGGCTTTAACTCTATGTTGCTACTTGAATGAATTCAGAGTATTTCGTTGACCACAATTAGACTTAATTAAACTCTATTGAAAACTTCTATAATCAACACTTGCAGAATTTAATATCACACTTGAACTCGATAGTTAGCTGAATTGGTCCAGTCCCTGTGGGTTCGACATCCGGCTCTTAAAAAGGGAAACTATATTACTTATACGACCCGTACACTTACGGGGACAACAAGTTTTTGGCACCGTTGCCGGGGACTCAGTGAAGTTTTGATAATTTATCTGTTTTTGTGTGATTGTTAAATTTCCTTAAGTGTTGAGAAACTTGGTCTTTGTCTGACTTATTGCAGGTGACAGGTTGTCTTGCCGAGCTGGCTAAGAATAGACAGCTTGTAGAACCGTTGCTTGAACCTGAACATCAACTCCATTTGCGAAGGAGAGTAGCTCTTGAGCAAAAGCTTAGAAGACTTCAAGAAAAGGTACAACAAAAACCACCCGCAGGACAAGCACAAGTGTCACCGGAAGCAATGGCAGCTAGACCAGTTCGCGAAGTTGCAATCCCACAAGCGACTAATGTGAACTCTAGTGTCCGTAAACCGGAGTCTGGAGGGAACTTTGAATTGAAGCATAACATGGTGCAACTGTTACATTCTAGTGGTCAATTCATTGGGATGGCACATAAGGACCCGCAGCAGCACTTATAGAACTTTCTTGAGATTAGTGACACATTTGTCCCCACCGGCGTGTCCACAGATTATGTCCGACTTACCCTCATCCCATTTTCACTATTGGGAGAGGCAAAGAAGTGGTTGAAAGCTGAGCCATCGAACTCCATAACTTCATGGAATTATTTGGCAAAGAAGTTCCTTATCAGATTTTTTCCTTCAGGCAAAACTGCAAAGTTGAGAAGTGAAATACTAAGTTTCAAGCAGAGGCCTGATGAGAATTTATATTTGGCTTGGGAAAGATTCAAGTCATTATTGAGAGACTGTCCCCATCACCAGCAATCTAACGAAGTGTTGGCTTATACCTTTGTAGAAAGTCTAGACCCACACATGAAAATATTACTAGACTCTGCATCGGGTGGGCAAGCCTTGGAGAAGACTTATGATGAGCTGTACACTTTGTTGAACAGAATTGCTCAAGGAAATCCAGAGTGGCACAGTGAGTCATCGAGAGGGGAAGGAAAGAGATCAGGGTTGATAAAGGTAGATGGTATGAATGCCTTGGCAGCACAGTTAGCTTCATTTCAGCATCAGATGGTGACTCAGTTTAATAAACTGAGTATGAACCAACAACAGGACCAGGTTAATGCAGTTCAGCAAGCTCCAAGTTGGTGTGAAATTTGTGGTGATAATGGGCACAATGTAGAATCTTGTGGAGCCAATCTGGAATCAGTCAATTTTGTTGGGAATGTGCAGCGGAACAATCAGAATTTTGGAAACAACTACAACGGAAATTGGCAGGGCCACCCGAATTTTTCTTGGGGTGGAAACCAAAAGCAAAGTTATCAGCAACCTTAACAGTAGCAGTATAAGCAGAATAGGAAGAATGATGGCCAGTTGAGCAGCAACATTGAGGAAACATTGCAGAAAATCATGGAGACCCAGACTCAGTTAGCAGAAAATCAGGCGAGGATGGCAGCAGACTTAAAGAATCAGCAAGTGGACACCAGCAATCTTGAAAAACAAATGGGTCAGATAGCAGCTGCTCAAACATGAGATCGCAGGGGGGATTACAAAGTGACACAGATCCTAACCCCCAGCAGGTCAATGCCATCAGTTTGAGAAGCGGCAAGCAATTAGTTGATGCAGTGCCAAAAGAGAAAAGAAAGGAGGTGCAGCCGGAGTTGGTTAGACCAGGACCATCCACTGACAAGGGAGAAAATCAGAGTGCTGAGCAACAAAATGCACAATCTTCATTGCATCCAACACAAAGACCACCACCACCATTCCCTCAGAGATTCAGAAAGAGCAAGGAAGAGGAATGCTTCAAAAAATTCTTTGAGAGTTTCAAAGAACTTCACATAAATTTGCCTCTTATTGATGTTTTGCAGGGAATGCCCAAGTATGCCAAATACTTGAAAGACGTGATGGCCAACAAATTCAGATTGGTGGATGTTCAGATGGTAGCACTGACTGAGGAATGCAGCTACAGGGTATTGAGCAAAATTCCAAAAAAGCTCAAAGACCTAGGGAGTTTCACCCTCCCCATACAAATTGGTAAAGCTGAGGTGCTACAAGCTTTGTGTGATCTAGTGGCGGCAGTTAATCTAATGCCCCTATCTTTATTTAACAGCCTATGGTTGGGAAAATCAAGGCCAACAAGGTTGATGCTGCAGCTGGCGGATAAGTCGCGAGTGGTACCTGATGGAATAATAGAGGACCTTCTCATCAAAGTGGGTAAGTGTATTATACCTGCTGATTTTATTATCTTAGAGTTTCATGTTGATGATCAGGTACTCTTAATCTTGGGACGGCCATTTTTGGCCATCGGAGGAGCGGTAATTGACTTGAGAGTAGGGACCCTGAAAATGAGGGTCGAAGATGAAGAAGAACTCTTCCGAGTATACCAAGAAATTAACCCATCCACATACTACAGAAACCTGTGTAAGGTTAGTGTGTTGTCAAGGATGAGTGTGGGGTGGGGGATTGATCAGGTCCATGGCCAAAGGTAATGATAAGTGTTCAGCCCGAGTCTGATAAAGGGCTTCAGAGTAGGAAGAAGTTGGAGGAAGAGGGGAACAGAGTAGAGGTTGTTTCCTCTAAAAATCAAAAGAAAAGGAGGTGGTTCTCAAATGGGAACCCAGGTATGAGGATGTCCTGAAAAGGATAGTTCACGTCGTGTCGCGACGTAAAATTAGGCGCTGCTTGGGAGGCAACCCAAGGGTACCACAGGTACCATTTTAATTTCTTGTATTTGAGTTGAATTCTATTTATTTTCAATTTGTGTTATTTTTGGTGGAAAGTTAAGCACAGGCATAGGGAAAGTCTAAGTACCCTTGGAGGAGGAAGCTAAGAAGCATGGACAATAAAAAGTGTGGGGTCAAACACACACTTGTGCAGATGTAAAAGATAAACATGTTGTTAGCTAAGCCTAAAGGCCTCAAGGAGTATTTCTCACCCTCTTTAAATTTTAATTTGATGTTATGAGGACATAGCATGATTCAAGTGGGGGGGGGAGGAATTTCAAGGAAAATATTTTTTGTTCTTAATGATTTTTGATGAATTAGTGCTTGAAAAAAATATAGGGAAAGAAAATTTTTGAATTAAGCATGACTTCATCACCCGTTGGTTTTTCTTTTCGGTTCTTTTTCGACGGGGGGTCTTTGAATCGAAGAATAAAAATTTTCTTTGTCTGTATATAGTGTTTTTAGTCATAGTTAAGGACTGTTTCCGACGATGGATGGATGACGACCGTCTTGAGGAAAATTAGTCAATAGGTTTTGGTTTTTGAACCCGTAGCTGATTGATGGCTTGATGTTCTTGTTATGTGCTATACATGATTGAAAGATAAAAGTTAGTGTTGAAGCATGCAAGAAGTGTATAACTTTGTTTGAGACACCTAGGCTCTTGAATTTGACTCTATGTGCTGAAAGCTTAATTTTGAATTCTTGTGATTAGCTGAGTTAAGAGTCTACTAGATGTGTCTTGAATTGAGCATGTGTTGTGAGTGTAAGGTTTTTGAATATTCCATGCTGTTGTGGAATGTCTAGAACTTTCCTAGTGTGTATATAAAACGAAATGAAGGATGTGAATTGTAGGAGATGATTTAGGCATTTCTTTGAATGAACCTAAAGGTTATCCCTCACTTTACCTACCTTGAATATTTAATCCTAGTTAGCCCCATTGAGCCTTGAGCCTATTCTTTGATAGCTACAACATAAGCTTAATCCTTTTTCTTTCATTAGCCTTGAATTTGATCCAAAACTCCTAAGTGCGTAAGAAAAAAAATACGGAAGAGTGAAGGAGTGAGAAACGGGAAAAAGGAGGAAAAGTAGCAAGTTGTAAAAGTTGAGAAGAAATGACAAAGGTGCACTTGTGTGAAAATGGTTGATTATTAATAGGGAGTAAGCAAATAAATGAATGAAAAAACTTGCTTAAGTACTCTTTACTACTAAGCTGAGTGCGCTTAAAGAAAGGGGAACAAGAAGAAAAAAAATTGAGGATTGAAAAGAATGAGGGTGAAGTAAGAGAAGAGATATCCTTAATGAAGGTTGAAGTTAATAAAAGTGCTTGGGGAAGAGAGTCACTATTACTGGCTAGAATAGTACCTACCCGTCCCTTAGCTTACATTACAACCCATTAAGTCCTACTTGATCTTACGTTCATACATCCTTAAATTAGTGGAGTAAAACACTAAGGGCAAGGGTATGGGTCACTACATGATGCATGTGAATTCTTTGTGAGAGTGAGCGTAATTTTTATTCATATATCCATACATGGTGTGATTTGAAAATTCATGAGTTAAAATGGGTACTTCTCTTTGGTGAGGGCACATGTTTAATGAAGGATAGCATTCATGTTCGATTTCTTGATCAGTTGATTTGCATGAGTTTGCTTAGATTGAGAGTCAATTCTTGAGGTTAAGAAGTCTTAACATAGTTTTACTTAATTTTAAGGAATAAAACTTACATGCTCTATTTTTAACTTGCTATCTTAAATAATCATTATAGTCGTAGCTTGAATTATCTTGCTAAATTAGCTATGTGTGAGTCTTCATGTGCATGAGATGTAAAAGGTTTGTTCGAGGACGAACAAGACTTTAAGTGTGGGGTTGTGATCTTGGGCATAATTGCATGCCCAAGTGATGCTTTCTAACTTAGTTTTGTATTGTTTATTGACTTAATTATATGAATTCTCATGTAATTTTATGTAAATGTGAATATATACACTAACCAACCTGATTAGTTCTTGTTTTTGTAGGTTTAAAATGAATTTGAGGGACTATCCATGAGTTGGTGAGGTGGAGGCATGGAATCGGATTTAAAACGTGAACGTTGGCGTGGAGGACACACGAAACAGCCCACCTGCGCGTTGGCAATGTGCCACGGCAGGCAGGCTGTGCGACCAAGGTCGTGACCTAGCGCGCTGCACAAGCAGCGTGACATGCTGCCAAAGTGGCAAGGGGCTGCCTGGTGACGGTTTTGGGAGTTTCCAGTGTGCATTTGCGTTACCTCCGTGTCACGGAGGCAGTGCTCCACGATACACTCTGTGACACGGAGCCATTCCATGACAGGCATAATTTTTTACAATTCTCATTTATTATAAATAGGTCCCTTAGCTCCTAAAATCATGTGGTCACGATTTTATTCTGAAAAACCACCTAGGAGTGAAGGGAGAAGTGGGAGAACTCACCAAGGGTTCATCAATTTCATCTTCTCCTCTACCAATTCTTTTAAGTATGTTACTTTAACAATGTTTTCTTGTAATTTTATGAACTTTAATGGCTAGAACCCTTCCTCTAGGGTTGAAGCCGTGAGTTATGAGTGTGTTTTTACGAATTTGCTTTGGAATTAAGTTATTGATTGTTGTTTTGTCTTGCATTCTTAATTATTGGTTGTTTTTATGATTGATCACCATGAAAACACACACGTTAAACTTAGGCAAATGCTTGAGTAAGTAAACCTAGGGAAGAACATAAGAATGTAGGAAGCAAGTTCTTGTCTTTTGATAAGATTTTATGGTTAGGATAGAAATATACCTAATACCTTGCTTGGTTGATAAAATGGGAAGAAAGAAAGACACCGGCTTAGATTTGTCACTCCACCACTCGCAGAAGTAGTTGTGAAGCTAAGTTTGGTTAAATGGTTGGAGGTATGAAAGTACCCTAATCAATGGCATAACCCCATAAACCACATCCACGTAGTTAATTGCCCACGAACTAGAATTAGCATCCTCGCTCACAATGTAGTAGTGAGGCTAGTTTGTCGTGTTTAGAGGTTCGGAAGACCATGAACATGCAATTCTAATTATGTGAGACGATAATTGATAGTTTCATACTTAAACCATTGCAAATCGTAGTATCACAGGATTATCCGGCTTTAACTCTATGTTGCTACTTGAATGAATTCAGAGTATTTCGTTGACCACAATCAGACTCAATTAAACTCTATCAAAAACTTCTATAATCAACACTTGCGGCATTTAATATCACACTTGAACTCGATAGTTAGCTGAATTGGTCCAGTCCCTGTGGGTTCGACATCCATCTCTTAAAAAGGGCCACTATATTACTTGTACGACCCGTACACTTGCGGGGACAACACTTCACTTTGGTCATCCCTCTTACTTTCCTCCTTTTATTCATAATTCAAGTAACTCATACATGGAAGTAGCTACATTCAATCCATTCAACAACCAATAACCAACAATCAATTTACTACCATCCATAATGAATTAACATGAATTGTCAACAACTCAAGATTCTTCCTATTCAAGAATTTAAAAACTATGTACTTTCTCTCTCTTCAATCAATGCATCTACCCCACCAATTTAATGAATTTCAATTCACCATCCCCATTTATCCCCACAACATCAAATCACTATACTCAACCAAAAATAATTTAACTCAACAAGGATAACATATTATCATGGAAGAATTTAAGAAATCAAAACTCATGAAACCCACAATATTAAACTTAAGCTTTTCACCAATAATGGTGATTTGGGTCTTTACTCTTGGTGAAAAAGGGTGGAGCATGCTTTTAACATTACCTAAGAAAGAGAGAAGACAAATACTTACTTTAGTTGGATAGAGGAACTTTGCCAAACCTTGGAGAAGACAAAAATGGAGGGGAAAGGGAAGGGAGTTACGGGTTAGTGAGGGAGAGGAGAGAGAATTTTTGGCTTTTGTTTTTTCAACTTTTTAATGAAAAAAGGATGAATAGAAACTTTAAATAAATGTGTGGGGCATGGATTTTTGGTAATTTTAAGGTCTTTGGGTCAACATTGACCCATTTGACCAAAGAATGTTTGACAATAACACCCCTAGCGCGCCGCCCCCTCCATAGCCCCACAAACTTAAAAAGAATTACCGTCCGATATTAGAGCTGGCACGGCGCGCCCCCCATAGCACCAAGCTGATAGATTTTTTTCATCTGGATTTTAACACCTGGCACCCCATGCCAGGTATTCACCCCAGACTTAAACTTTTTCAGCTCATTTTCCCAACTCTTTTTGCCTCCAAATCTCTATTCATCTCTACAAAACAAAGAAGAAATGTAAAAAATATTAGAAATATGGGTTGTCTCCCACCAAGAGCCTTAGTTATAGTCGTGGCACGACATTTATGGGTTGCCTCTCATACGGCGCCTAATTTAACATCGCAGCATGACTAACATCACTTTCACTCCTTCATTCAAGTGAAGCATTGACCAAAGTGACAATCTAATAAACGTTCATGCAGCACACACCGCTCAACTATCTAATTGCACCCTCTAGGCTCTACCGTCGGCTTAACTGTGAAGTCTTCATGGTGAGGAGGCATCCTTGCTGCTCTAAACACCTCAAAACCTGCCTCCTGACCATCCACCCTCATAGATATCTTGCCCAACTTTACCTCTATGATAGCGTCGATGGTGGTTAAGAATCCTCTCCCCAAAATGAGGGAACTGTTGTATCTGCTTCATAATCCAGGATTACGAAGTCCATCAGTGGGATGAAAGGTCCCACCTTTATCAAACCATCCTCTATTATTTCATTAGGATAGGAAAGAGATCGGTCTGCAAGCTGCAAAGTCACTATGGTAGGACGTGGTTCACCTAAATCCAAAGTTTTGAACAGGGATACGCTAAACCCAGAGAACAGTCACAGGATGGAGGATCTGTATTGAATATCAAAAGCTTAACGCATCCACCAGGAAGGACCACTTCCCACTGCCTTTCTTAGATCAAATGTTAGAAAAGTTAGTCTGGCATTATTGCTATTGTTTTCTGGATGGGTGTTCAGGTTATAATCATATCATGATCACATAAGAGGACCAGGAGAAGACTACTTTTACTTGCCCTTTCTGCACCTTTGTATTCCAAAGGATGTTGTTTGGACAGTGTAATGCTCAAGGAACATTTTAGATGTGCATGCTAGCTATTTTTATTGACATGGTGGAGAAATTTGTGGAAGTATTCATGGACGACTTCTCAGTCTATGGGAGTGACTTTGATGAGTGTTTGAATCATTTGGATGTTATACTGGCTAGATGTGAGGAGACCAATCTTGTAATAGACTGGGAGAAGTGTCATTTCATGGTACACTAAGGGATAGTCCTGGGCCATAAAATTTCAAAGCCAGGTATTAAGGTAGACAAGGCTAAGATTGAGGCCATTGAAATACTACCACCCCTTGTCTCTATAAAAGGGGTGTGTAATTTTTTAGGACATGATGGATTTTATAGGAGGTTCATCCAATACTTCTCTAAAATAGAAAACCCAATGTGGAAACTCTTGGAGAAGGATGTGAAATTTGAGTCCAATAAAGCATGTGTGCAGGCTTTCAATACATTGAAGGAAAAGTTGACCATAGCTCCAATCATCATTTCCCCAGACTGGTCATTACCATTCATTGTGATGTATAATGCTAGTGATTTTGTTGTTGGAGTTGTCTTGGGGCAGAATAGGGGGAAGAGGTTTCAGCCCATTTACTATGCAAGCAAATCATTAGATACAGCTTTGAAAAATTACACTATGATCGAAAAGGAGTTATTGGCAGTGGTGTATGCATTTGATAAATTTTGAGCTTAACTAGTGGAGATAAAAGGTGATAATGTACATTGATCATGCTGCAATCAGGTATTAGTTTGCAAAGAAGGATGCTAAACCCAGGGTCATTTAGTGGATACTATTACTATAAGAATTTGACACTAAGATCAAAGATAGGAAAGGCACAGAGAACTAAGTAGAAGATCATCTATCTCGGCTGGAGGACAGGGAGCATATTGACGGAGGCTGACATTGTTGAGACCTTCCCTGACAAATAGTTATTTGTTGTACACAATCTAGAGCTACTATGGTATGCTGATATAATGACCTGGTTAGTGGTGTGTACCCACCTGATGTAACCCCAAATAGAAAAAGGAGACTACTTCACGATAGTAGATTATATATATGGGATGAACCCTTCTTGTACAAAATGGGTCCCAATCAGCTGGTCAAAAGATGTGTTCCTGAGGGAGAAGTGCACCAGATTTTGGAAAGCCGTCATTCTTTGATCTTGGGGCAAATTTATATGCCCAAGTGATACTCAAATGTGTCATTTTTGCCTTATTTATCTATCGATGTTTATACATTCTCATGCGATTTGTAATAAAATGTGAATTTATACTAACCAACATGATTAGCGTTGTTTTGCAGGTGAAATATAATTTTGGGAAGCTAAAATGCATGTTGGGAGAAATCGGGGTTGGACTAGGACGCTAGCAAGGGAAAAAGCACTAGAAGGCACGAATTAAAGGGGCTCCGCGATGGAGCCGTGTCACGCTGCCACCGCGGATGCCTTCTGCCTGGATATGGAATTTTTTCCAAATTCCAGTGAAGGTGCGCGTTGGAGCCGTGCCACGTTGGGCCTTAATACCTGGACGACCAATTTCCAGTAAGGGTCCGCGTCAGTGGCGTGTCACGGAGGCAGTGCTCCGCGATGCACTCTGTGACACGTTGCTTGTTATTCCGGGAAAAATTTCCACTAGTATAAATAGAACACTTAGGTTCATTTTTAATTATTCTAACTTGGTGGAGCAAGAACGTGGGTTACAGGCAGTTGAGGGGACGAAAATATCAGGGTTTTTCTCTATCTCCTTCTTCTTGATTTGAATTGCTTGTATGATTTACAATCATTTAACGATGTTCAATCCACAAATGAGTGGCTAAATCCTCTTCTTGCTGAGGTTAAGAACAATTGTATTGAAATGTGATTATTGTTAAATTGGTTTTTCATCTTTTCTTCCATGGTTGTTCTATTGATTCTTGTTCTTACTGCATTAATGTGTGGCCAACATTAATGTATATCTAAAAAGTCCGGTTTCACTTGAGAGAGCAAGAAATTGGAAAGTTGTGAATTGATAGGATATGATCTTTTATTAGTTTGGGAAAATTGAGAATCGATTTACCTTCAGGATAGAAATATACCTGAAAGTCGTATTAGTCAATTAAGGAATCAGTTTTGTATGGCTAGAACATGAATTTCATTTTATCACAGAAATGTAGGTGGAAGGTTCATGATTATTAAGTTGGGTTAAATATGAGAGTTTTAATCCATAGGTAATAATTCTTGACTAGCAACCGGAAGAAAGATTAACCAAATTGTATCGATAATTTATTTCTCTACATGTTCGTTTAACCTCAGCATGCTCATACTTATAGTTCAGACTCAAATTGTATATTCGTTTTATAATTAGTATAAAATTACAAACCAAAATATCAAACTTTTCTTAACACTGTTGTCTGCATTTTTAGAGTTAAGGTTTATTGACACTTGAGTAGATTGTTACCCTAGCCCAGTCCCTGTGGGATCGATACTTGGCTTACTTGAGCCACTTTATTACTTGTTCGATCACGTGCACTTGCGTGTTGTTGTTCCAAACAGCGCGAACAAGTTTTTGGCGCCATTGCCTGGGACTGGCAATTGGTAAAATTGTTTTCTTAGTGTTAGTTTACAAATTCTATATAAGTGCTGACAACTTGGTCTTAGTGTTTGTTTTAATTCTTTTTTATTTTTTTTTCGGATACCCTTCTTGACATGACAACGTGGAATACAAATGGTTTAAATGGTGGATACTCATATTTTGGCGAATCTTGTCTGAATTGCGGAGGACACCACTCATGGCAACACTGTAACACGTGCAATATATGTGGTGGTCAAGATGTCCATTGGGATGGCTGTCCGAATGCATATTCCCCTCCCCCAAACCCCTACTATGATCCTTCTGTTGTTTTTGTTGAATATAGGCATGCTGAAAATAAGGACTTGGGATGCCAAGCTCAAATACAAGACATGCTGAAACAACTCCTGGAGCAATCAGAAGCAATGAAGGCGGCGATAGCAGTATTGAGAATTCAGCAAGAAGAGAATGCAGAGGCTTTAGAAAGGATGAGCGTCAAAGTCACAGAAATGATTGCTGAGGCTGAAGCTTGTGATAAATTGCAGGTAACAGTTTTAGCTGATATTCAAGAGGAACTACAAGAGGAAGACAAGGGTGAATTTTTGGATGAATCCCAACAATTAGAATCTCTTGAGTGTCCCCGTGATGGGCTCACACTTATGGAAAATCCATTCATGGAAGAAGAGATAGAGTATCCCCCAGTTGACATTAATGGAGAGATAGATGTCGATGCTGAGAAGGTGTATACAAGTAAGGAGGTCAAGCACAATGCAGTTTCAGAGTTGAGGTTTAATGGACCACACACGAAGCATTTTTCGACATTAAGTTTGGTTGACAACATAGAAATAGAGTCTTCCAAGCTTATAGAGAAATGTATAGAGGAGGACCAAGCCCCGTATATTTTGAAATTTTCTAACTCGGAGAGACAAAATGACTTCGCTTACTTAAGGGCCAAAAAGTTCAAAAGGCAACATCTACTGCTTGGTCCTTACAATTTTTCACCACCACCCCTGGAGCATAAGAGGAAATTAGAGAAGGGGTGAGATTCATATCATCAAGGTGGAGGAAAAAGTGGTGAAACTTGATACATCGTGCCGCGATGTAAAACCAGGCACTGCACGGGAGGCAACCCGTGAAGTTTTTGTTGTAATATTTTATTAGATTTCGTAGAAAAAAAATGAAAAAAAAGAGAAAAATAATTAAAAACAAAAATTTTATTTTTTTATTTTAATTGAAACCTATAATTCAAACCAATTTCTTGTTGTGAGATGAATTTCAGGTTGAACGGAGGATAAATACGCAAAGGATCGCAAAGGACAAATCAAGGTATGAAAAATAATAAAAAGTGGCAAAACAGTGAGCCCACGCAATGGCTCCGTGTCACGGAGGAGGGCCTCCGCGTTACCCTCCGTCACGTTGAAGGTGATTCTAGAATTTTTTCAAATTCCAGAACACCTGCGCGATGGCTCCGTGTCACGGAGGGCATGCTCCGCGTTACCCTCCGTGACACATTGAGGTGTATATCGTGATGGGTCACACCGGGTCGCCGGGTGACCCACGCGAATTCTTCACTTTTTAACCCCGATTCCCCCTCATTTTTCATTCCCTCCGTGATAAACCTCCCAAAACCCCCCTTCCCCAACGTGACACGGACCTAGGAGCTAAATTTCTTCAACTTTTCTTCGATATCATCGAATTTAAGGTATGTTTGTTAACTTCATCTCATTTCTTACCTTATTTTTCCGATTTTTAGCATAGGAATTGAGGAAAACCTTCCCTAAGTGTAAATTGAGCATGAATTCATGTAAATTATGATTGATTGAAGTTCATAGTATCGATGTAACAGTATGAACTCGATAAATACATGGTTGATTGAAATTCTTGCGAAATTGTAGCTAGGGTTAGAATTCAAAGATGAAGAAGTAAAAAAAGTTGGGTTGAAATGTGAAATTCTTCTTAGTGGGTGCATGTTGAATGAAGTAAATGATGTCGTGCTTAACGTTAAGATGATTAAGGCGCGATGGATTGTTGGGTTAATAAAATTGTTGAAATTGCATAGAAATTGGGGGAATTGTATCGGTTATGTTGATAGAAATGCTTGCTAAGTGCTATGTGATGAAATGTTATCGATGGTAATGTTGTGACTAGCTGTACGAAGTCTGAGTAGTACATAGAATTTATACCGTCGAATTCTCTGAATGCACTAGGCATATTTGTTATGTTTTGTTGTTTGTTTTTTTTGGAAATAAGTATGATCTTGCCGTAATGTTGTGCTTGTGGCTAAAGACTAAGTGTGGGGTAGCCTAGCTTACCCAACCTTAGTCGAAGCTAATTTTAATTGGAATAACATTGGGACCGTCTTTTGGGTTTGACAGGAACAATGGCAAGCAGGCAAGAAAAAGGGAAGGGCGCATCTACATCAGGCGCCGGAAGGAAAAGAATCAGACTAGGAACAGCAGTCCCAGCAGCACCAGCGGTTCCACGCGACCAACGCCGTCAATATGGAACCAGATGGGTGACAGAGGAGGGGAAGAAATGGTACGCAAAGCACAAGGAAAGCAAGTACTTCCCCAAAGAACACATTGCTAGGGAACCGTTGGCACAGGAGTTCCCCAGGATTGTCTACAGAATTGAGGCAGTCGGGCTGAACTTCATCTTTGAAGAGCCCAAGGAGTGCAACCTGCACCTGATTCGGGAATTCTACGCCAACTGGAACCCGACTCTCAGAAGTCACACCATCAAGATATGGGGGCAAATAGTAACTTTTGAGCCCCATCACCTTAATGCTATCTTAGGGGCGCGGGACACAGACGCCCATGTGCTTCGACAACTAAATATCACTCCACCATACGCGGATATCCGACGCACTTTGTGTGGAACTCGGTCTACAGCACGTTGGAGCAGGCATAAGGAGAGGGGCTACCATCAAACCTTGCCCTACTCACAGATGAACAGGGAAGCCAGGATATGGCTTAAGATCGTATGTTCCTGCCTGATCCCGGAGGTGCATATGACAGATGTCACCCGGGATCGTGTATGCTTGGTATACGTACTGATGAAAGGGCTGGAGATCAACGCGGGGGCGGTGATTATCTCCGCCATGAAGAGAGCATGTTTGCATCAGGGGCATAGGTACGGGTTTGGTGGATTACTGACCACGTTCCTGAGGGGCCTGGATATCGAGGAGGAGGCCCTTGACTACATCCCACTGATGGAGCGGCGGGCCTTAGATGTCACCAAAACTAAGGCACCCGACACCACTCATGGGCCAGTTCTTACACTAGCTGAGCGACATGCTCGGGATGATCAGTACATGGCTCGCATGTTTGGGATGCAGATGCTCCAGCTGCGCATAGGCGGGAGGCCGGCAACAGAAGAGGAGCTGTGGCAGCTCGAGCTAGACTACCCTTTTGGCGAAAATGAAAGGGCTCTATGCCGAGTGGGGCCAGCTTTTGTGGAGCCCACGAATGATGATGTCCCCACCAATGAGGAGACACGTCGTGATGACTCCGATGTGGAGTCAGATGATGACGATGGGGGCGATTCAGACATGGGAGATGAGGCAGCAGCACCTGATGAAGAAGTGGAATACTTTGATTGATCAGGGAGTTTCACCACCCACTCTTGTACTATGCTAATTTTTGTGAACACTGGGGACAGTGTTCGATTTAAGTGTAGGGTGGGAGTAGTTAGGTGTTGGTTGTTGTTGTTTTTAATGTATGTTTCTATTCTGTTGTCGTGCCTGTGGAAAATTGTGACCCTGTGATTGTGATGTTTATGTTTTGTATTGTAATTAATGTGAAGCTGTTGTGTGCTGTTGAATGTTGTTAGCTGGCTTTGTACATATTTTTGTTTTATCGAAATGATCGATATTTTTTTTAAAAAATTTTTTTTTTTGAATTTGTAAATTTTTGGGTTTCTCGGTGTTTGTTTTCGGTTCTTTTACCGAGAATAGTCCCATTGAACCGAAGTCTTAGTTAGTGACCGTTCCCTATGATGGATGGATGACGACCGTCTTAATGGAAATGTAGTCGTTAGGAGTAGATTTTTTGCATTTATTTTTCAGTTTTTCTTTTATGGGTTGCATCCCAAAACCTGTAGTTACTTTATGGTTGCGGAATTCTGGTTGCGTGTTGTACATGATGTTTGATATGCAAAGGTGATTCGTATGAAAGCATGCAACTTTGTAAATATGTTGAGATACCTAGGTCGTAAAGTTCGACTCAGTGTGATTGAGGCTTAATGATGGAATTCTTGTAATTAGCTGATTGAAGAGTCTGTGAATATGTCTTGAGTTGAGCATGTGCAATAAGTGTATGGTGAGGTTTTGTTTATTCCATGCTATTGTGAAATGTCAAGAACTTGCCTGGTGTGTGTACAAACCGAAATGAAGGATGTGTATTGTAGGAAAGGATGTAGGCATTTCTTTGCTTTAACCGAACTTTTTCTTCTTTCATTATCATACCCACCTTGAATATATACCCTAGTTAGCCCATTGAGCCTTTAGCCTATTATTATTCTTTTGTCAAAAAGGCGTACACCGAGCTTAACCCCTTCTTTTCATTATCCGTGAATGTGATCCAAAACTCTTAAGAGCTCAAGAAAAGAAAAGAATTTTCCCAAAGTGTGAAGGAGTGAGAATGGTGAAAAGAAAAGAAAAAGCAGAGTGATGAAAGGAAAGAAAAGGTCGAAGGTGCACTTGTTATAAACAAAATAGAATGAAGATGTATAAATAATCTTTGTTATTGAGTCAAGTGTGCTTAAAGAGATGGGGTCAAAAATAAAGACAGAATTCAAGAATGGGAAGATGAAGGAAGAAACAATGACCATAAGGTTGATGGGATGTATTGGAAAAGCGCTTAAGGATGCTAGTTGTTATTATTGGTTAGCCCAGTATTCACTAGTTCCATAGCTTAAATTACAACCCGTTAAGTCCTACGTGATCTTACATCACACTTCCTTATATTAGTGGAGTAATACACTAAGGGCAAGCCTATGGTTCATGATATGATGCATGTGAATTCTTTGTGAGAGTGAGCGTAATTGTGTTTATATGCCCCTACATGTAATCTTTTGAGTTCATGTGATTAAAAAGGGAAAAATTCTCTTGTGTTGTGAGGGCTGCTTGACGAGAGATTAAATTTCGTGTCGGATATCTTGATCAGCATATTTGCATGAGTTTTCCAATATCGAGAGTCGATTCTTGAGTCTAGGAGGTCTTAATGTGTTGAAGGTCATTGTATTGATAAGACCATGCATGTTTTCTTGATGATTTGCTGTATTAAATAATTGGTATAACCGTAGCTTGAATTGTCGAACCAAAGTAGCCAGGTTGGGGTGTCAATTGCATGAGGTGTAAGATTATTGTTCGGGGACGAACAAGGATTTAAGTGTGGGGTAAGTGATCTTGGGCAAATTTATATGCCCAAGTGATACTCAAATGTGTCATTTTGTCTTTTTTATCTATCAATGTTTATACATTCTCGTGTGATTTATAATAAAATATGAATTTATACTAACCAACATGATTAGCGTTGTTTTGTAGGTGAAATATAATTTTGGGAAGCTAAAATGCATGTTGGGAGAAATCGGGGTTGGACTCAGACGCTAGCAAGGGAAAAAGCACTTGAAGGCACGAATTAAAGGGGCTCCACGATGGAGTCGTGTCACGCTGCCATCGCGGATGCCTTCTGCCTGGATATGGAATTTTTGCCAAATTCCAGTGAAGGTGCGCGTTGGGGCCGTGGCACGTTGGCCTAGCCCCGCGTTGCACGCCGTGCCACATTGGGCCTTAATACCTGGACGACCAATTTCCAGTAAGGGTCCGCGTCAGTGGCGTGTCACGGAGGCAGTGCTCCGCAATGCACTCCGTGACACGTTGCTTGTTATTCTGGGAAAAATTCCCATTAGTATAAATAGAACACTTAGGTTCATTTTTAATTATTCTGACTTGGTGGAGCAAGAACGTGGGTTACAGGCAGTTGAGGGGACGAAAATATCAGGGTTTTTCTCTATCTCCTTGTTCTTGATTTGAATTGCTTGTATGATTTACACTCATTTAACGATGTTCAATCCACAAATGAGTGGCTAAATCCTCTTCTTGCTGAGGTTAAGAACAATTGTATTGAAATGTGATTATTGTTAAATTGGTTTTTCATCTTTTCTTCCATGGTTGTTCTATTGATTCTTGTTCTTACCACATTAATGTGTGGCCAACGTTAATATATATCTAAAAATTTCGGTTTCACTCGAGAGAGCAAGAAATTGGAAAGTTGTGAATTGATAGGATATGATCTTTTCTTAGTTTGGGAAAATTGAGAATTGATTTACCTTCAGGATAGAAATATACCTGAAAGTCGTATTAGTCAATTAAGGAATCGGTTTTGTATGGCTAGAACATGAATTTCATTTTATCACAGAAATGTAGGTGGAAGGTTCATGATTATTAAGTTGGGCTACATACGAGAGTTTTAATCCATAGGCAATAATTCTTGACTAGCAACCGGAAGAAAGATTAACCAAATTGTATCGATAATTCATTTCTCTACATGTTCGTTTAACCTCAGCATGCTCATACTTATAGTTCAGACTCAAATTGTATATTCGTTTTATAATTAGTATAAAATTAGAAATCAAAATATCAAACTTTTCTTAACACTGTTGTCTGCATTTTTAGAGTTAAGGTTTATTGACATTTGAGTAGATTGTTACCCTAGCCCAGTCCCTGTGGGATCGATACTTGGCTTACTTGAGCCACTTTATTACTTGTTCGACCACGTGCACTTGCGTGTTGTTGTTCCAAACAGCGCGAACATTCTTCACCTTATAGTAGACACCACAGGGGAGATAGAACTATAGCAAAATTCCTTCAAGCTAGATTTATTGGTCTACCCTGTTCAAATATGCATATTTGTCTGCTAAATCTTGTGACAGCAGCCAGAGAACAGGAAATATTTCGAAGACGCAGGAAATGCCTCAGAGAGGCATTGTGGAAGTGGAAGTGTTTGACTGCTAGGCAATTGATTTCTCGGGACCCTTCATCCCATTGAATGGGAATAGGTATATATTGGTAGCGGTTGATTATGTGTCAAAGTAGGTGGAGGATTCTGCACTACCTACCAATAATGCTAAGCCAGTAACTCAGTTCCTGAAGAAGAATATATTCACCCATTTTGGTACAGCCAGAGCCATCACTAGTGATGAAGGTACGCACTTTTGTAACCGACTTTTCAATAATCTATTAACTAAATACAATTTGAAACACAAGGTAGCAATAGCCTATCACCCACAGACCAGTGGACAAGTGGAAATGTCAAATAGAGAAATCAAATGAATTCTCAATAGGACTGTGAGCACAAATAGAAAAGATTGGTCTAGCAAGTTGGATGATGCACTAATGGCTTACCATACAGCTTTCAAAAATCCTATTGGTACTTCACCATGTAGGTTAGTTTTTGGGAATGCATGTCATATACCGATTGATCTAGAACACCGAGCATATTGGGCCATCCAAAAGTTAAACATGGATATGGATGCTACTAGTGAGAAAAGGTTACTGAAACTTCATGAGCTAAATGAGTTATGTTTCAATGCATATAAAAATGCAAAATTGTACAAGGATCAAACTAAGAGAGTACATGATAGGCATATTCAACCTCGTGAGTTTCAGGACGGGCAGTTTGTATTATTGTGCAACTCGAGGTTGAAACTCTTTGGGGGAAGTTGAGATCGAAGTGTTCAGGCCCATTTGAGATTGTGAATGTGAATGCACATGGTGCAGTGGAGTTGAAACCTTTGGGGTCTGACAGAACCTTCTTGGTTAATAGCCAAAGAGTGAAGCATTATTATGAGGATAACTTTGATAGAGAGAAGACCTCAATTTTCTTGGAAAATGATTGAGGGGTCTTGCGTCGTGCCACGATGTTAAATTAGACACTTGTTGGGAGGCAACCCAATTTGTAAAAATGTAATTGTCCTATTTTTATATATAGTGTCATTGTTGTTTTTATTTTGCAGAGAAGGGGAAGTCTGAGTAACCAGAATCAAAGCTAAGGAGCATGGTCTGAACTTAAGTATGGGGTCGTGCAATTCGTGAATCTAAGAAACCTACTACTAGCTAGGCCCTAGAGGGCCTCAGGGAGTAATTTTTCACTCTTATCATATCTTTAATTTTAGATGCTCTGAAGACAGAGCAAGACCTTAAGTGCGGGGTGAGGGTATGCCTCCCTGGATTTTGAGGTTAAGGGTGAGTATTCCGTCAAGTTCTTGTTTGAAAATTTTTGAAAATGGCATGTCTCATCCATCCTTCAATTTTTCTTATGGCCTCCGTTCTTTTTCGAAGGGGAGACATTTGAACCGGATAATTTTTTCATTTGCAGGAGTCATTGTAGTAATAGAGTAGTGACCCTTCCCTATGATAGATGGATGATGATCTTCTTAAAGGAGATTAGTCATGTCTTTTTTGTATTTTTTGGTTTCGGTCAGGCATAATCACTTGTGTGCTCTTTGACATTTCATTTAGATGCTAAGCTAGAGGCAATGAAGTGGTCATCTTAAGTGAGAATTTCGTGAGAGACACACATAGTTCTTTAATTCTATTCAAGACACTTATAGGGCTTAATAATGAAAAATGTCATTCAATGTGATTGTACGAATGTGTAGTTGTAGGAAACCGCCTAGAGTCTTAATTCCATGTGAGGTGAGATTAATTGCTTTGTTTTGTACATACTATAGCATCTAGAACTTGCCTTAGTGTATGGTTGGATGGCTAGTTGATAGAGATTTGAGAGATGATTAAGGCATTTCTTTGAAAAAATCATGTTTCCCATGTTGTTTTACCTTCCTAAAAAATTTTCCTAGTTAATTCTAATACCCCAAAAGGCCTAAGATCAGACCTGAGTGTTGAAATGGAGAAAACAGGATTTTCTGCACTAGGTCACAGGACGAGTCGCTCAATGACCTGTGAGGTGAACCACGAGTCGTTAGGTGAATTGTGGGGAGGAGGGAAGGTTTGGTTGAATTTTTGGTTTGGGGGTTGACCACGGATGAGGCCAGGAGTCGTGGTCAGCACCACGAGTCGTCATGTTAGTGGTGGTCAGGAGTTTGACTTGAAGGTTGAAAGTTTTGTAGTACTCCTAACGACTAATCACCACGAATCATTGGGCATACCACAAGTCATGGTGTCCCTCGTGCTGACCAGTGATGAAGAGCTTCCAGTGCTGGCAACGAGTTTAGACCACAAGTCGTGGTCAGTGGCGACGGGTCGTCCAGTCCCTCATTGGGACTAGCAGTGTGCATTTTCCTATGAATTTACTAAGGGATTTTCCATAATTCCTAAGTCCCTAAGGCCTAAACTACGTCTTTTTAAGCTCAGTTAGGATTATTTTAAAAGGGTTTACCCCATTCTAAATCACTCTTCTCCGTGCATGCAAGACTAGAAGGTTCTTATGGGTGATCAAGGCTAAAATCCATCAATTCTCCTTCAATTTCCTTTGGACATTTAAGGAAGAGTGTAAGATCAACTTACCCAGGTATGTTAGGCTATGAATGAGAGTTTCTTTCACTCTCATGCTCTAAATTCTTCTCAATTCCCAGGTATGTGAGGCTATGAATGAGAGTTTATTTTACTCTCATGCTCTAAATTCTTCTCAATTCCATGGATCTCAATTCTAGATTCAAGTTTCATGATCTATGGCGTTTATCCAAATTCTTGTGAATTTCTCTATGATCTATCTATGGGTCAATTTTCTTCATGTATCAAATCATATTTTATGATCTATGGGCAGATTTTATAACTATTTTTAAATATAAACTTATAGATTTGGATTTCAATCAAATTTTGCCCAATTATGTACATTTTATGAAAAGTCAAGTTATGATTCCATTATGATCTTGATATTCCTAAGCCCTAAATTATGATTTATGATTTATGATATAATTTGTTACACCCCGTAAGTTTCTAGCGAGTAGTCGGCCTATTCGTACGTCGATTAAGAGTTTTAGGGTACAACACATATGAGAAAGGGGCCTGGGGAAAGGTCGAATGAGCACGGAGTCGGAACCGTGTGGGAGAAGGCCGGACCAGCTACCCAAAGGGGCAACATGGCACAGACCCTCCCTGGCGCGTTGGGCTCTATGGCACAGCCCAGGATTGGCGCATTGGGGTCCGTGCCACGTTGCCCCGTGTCCACCGCCCAAGTTATATATAAGTTCAAATGTTTTTCATTGTTCATATTAAAAAAAATAAGATTCGCGACCAGAGAAGGGAAGAACACCATTTCCAAGTTAAATTCCTCCGTTTACACTATGAAACGCTGCCCGAATTGAAATTAACTTCGGGTATTGAAGTTTAAGGCTGCAGGGAGCGTTGCTACGGAGTTAGTTTCACGAAATTTACCCGGCGAATCGTCGCCCCGCCAAGCTAAAGTTGTTGGAATTGCTCCAAACTAGTATTAATATGATCACAGCCTTAAAGTAAGCATTCTCCCTTTTGGACTTTCGAGAAATTACGAGTTTTCAACCGTGTTCCGTTAAGTTGAAATATAGTTAATATTTATATATAAAGTTTTCCTTTTCACCGAATTCAGTATTAAAACTAGTCCTACTCTCCAGTAACATGTTCTCAGTTGGGAAGAGTTGTTGAATACGGATTGGAACTTACCAGCTAATCAGAAACCGGCAATTGAGGTATGTTAAGGCCAATCCTTTTGGCAAGTTAGTTCCAATAGCATTGTAACTCAGTCTAAATCCCAGTAAGAGAATCAGAAGTACGTTAATCATGAATAGTTGTTGTTATTAGCTGAGACTAGTACTCTACGCTTTGTTTGGGGTTTGACTTGCCTATATAGCCCTCCATGACCAACGACAGGGTTATTAGTTTTGTCAACGCCCGCCAGGGGTGAGATGACGTCGCCCCAGAAAGAGCGGCATGCCGTCCGTGAGGGACGGAGATGGGTTCCCAAGTCCCCATAGAGTCCATTCCATGGTTGGACTATTATACATACATCGTATCGGCACCACACCCCCGACGAGCCTAATGCCAGGGGTGCAGACATCAGGAGTCCACTGGACTAGACACAACTACAGTCAGGGAACGAGCGGGCTTAGTTGCAGACCCAGGGTACTGGTAGGACGGCTATAGTTACCAGTTGACCCATTATGACCTTGTTAGGGGTATATAGATTGAAGTGTACTCGCCAGGGCTTATGGGGGTCCTAGGTGAGTTGTTCTGTGCTAGTTGTACCTTCTGGCTTATGGGGGCCAGGTAAGGTTCTTGTTTGCTTTAGCTATTGATAGACTAGATAATAAAGAATCCATCTACTCAGGTATGACTCGTATCCCTTTTCTTTCAGTCCTTTTTCAATTCTATCTTTTATATTCAGTTATTTACAGTTATGGTCTTACATACTCAGTACTAGACACAACTACAGTCAGGGAACGAGCGGGCTTAGTTGCAGACCCAGGGTACTGGTAGGACGGCTATAGTTACCAGTTGACCCATTATGACCTTGTTAGGGGTATATAGATTGAAGTGTACTCGCCAGGGCTTATGGGGGTCCCAGGTGAGTTGTTCTGTGCTAGTTGTACCTTCTGGCTTATGGGGGCCAGGTAAGGTTCTTGTTTGCTTTAGCTATTGATAGACTAGATAATAAAGAATCCATCTACTCAGGTATGACTCGTATCCCTTTTCTTTCAGTCCTTTTTCAGTTCTATCTTTTATATTCAGTTATTTACAGTTATGGTCTTACATACTCAGTACATGTCGTACTGACGCCCTTTTGGGGTACTACATTACTTGCCTACAGGTATGGATAGATGAGGAGCAGATCCCTCTTAGCTTCCAGCCAGGATTAGTAGAAGAGTCGTCTCCTTTCCTTTGGAGCTTATAAATAGAAGGTTTACTCTTTTGATTGTACAGTTTATGGGTAGGTTGGGGCCCTGTCCCGACCATCGTATTACACTTGGAGGCTTGCAGATTATTTCTATTTCCCTGTGGTTAGCTGTTGTTGGTTGTGTGAGGCCCGTATGTGTTTTATCTCATGTGTTGTCCGCGCGGGGCACTGTTTAGCTGATACTTAGCGGCCTTGTCGGCTATATCTTTGTTTAGCACCGGATTTAAGTTTCAGTCCTAACTAGACATCATGGTGGCCTTGTCTGCCCGTATAGGACTCCCTGTTGCCATGTTTTTCTGTCTAGCTGTTTTCCTGTGACAGATGGCTATAAGGCCTTGTCGGTCGGGGGCTGTGTTTACAGCCGAGATATAGACCGTTATTTTCTTGATTCCAGAGTTAGTATTAGCCCTGCACTAGGAGTGCTTAGGCTCAGTCAGATCTCAATAGGGCACCAGGTGCCAGTCATGCCTCCCAAGGTAGGGCGTGACATGATTTCTCTCAAGTACTCATCATGAATTTATGAATATCAAGTATATACATGTTTTACATGTATGAATGGATTTCATAATTTATGGATATACGACTCTTGGCCGATTCATAGCCCCTTTTTCATGGCTAATTATGTACTTCAAATGGGATCCATCATGTTATTATTTTATTTGGTCATGAACTTCATGAATAATTTTATGATTATGAAATGAGCCCTCATGTGCATTTTTTGGGAGCAGTGTCTAGCACCGAGTAGACCCGACATTTAGGTAAATCCCACGGTCTTAGAACTACGTACCACCATATATATATATATATATATATATATATATATATATATTGGATCCCTGTTATATAACCACACATGCACGCTCCCCTTCCTAACAAGCCGAGGACGATCCTGACCACTTGGGCAAAATAGTGGGGCATCATGTAAGACTCTATCATGACAAGTTCGGTTAAGACAAATCCTCTCATTGTTCCTCGTGATTTATGCATGGTTATGTTTATGTTACTTTGTCTCAAGTCATGTTTAATGAATCTTTTCTCCAATGATTATGATTACGACTAAATTACGAATGTTTTGAAAACCTTGAGCTCTTATGTTTACATTATGATATTTACTTTATGATCATGTTGTCCTACTCTCATGAACTCTTATGTATTTAAACTGTCCGTTTTACTTAACTTGCATACTCAGTATATTCCAAGTACTGACTGCATACTCTATGTTGTATCGTTTCATGATATAGGTCTGAGGGATCAATCTCCGCCGCATCATTAATCCTGCTCCTCTCTCGGACGTGTCTACCCAGGATTGGTGTGTCCTCATCCTTCGAGGGCATTCAATTATCTCTAGTCATGCTCTTTTAGTGATAGACTTTCATCGAGCTAGTTGGGGATGTTTCCCCATCAGCTCATCAGTTATGTTGGAGGCTATTCAAACATTATGTAGAAATTAGCTTGTTACTTCTGATTCAGTATTGGCTTGATGTGTACGCAGACTTCTTCTTAAGCATATTTTATTATATTAGTATCTGTTTATAGTATGCTCTTAGTTGATATGTTCATGCCATGGGTCGACTTGGAGCCTTTCGGGGTTCTTTTTCTCGTGTCTCGATCCGGGCCTATGTTCGGGTCGTGACATTAACCCTCTTGATCCATAAGCCTTGTTCTTTTCTTAGCCACAAAAGTAGCTTATTCTCTTTTGTTGTGAGACCTCCAGAATAGTTGATCCAAAGTAGTCTTAGGAACTTTGAGACTTGAAAGTGAAGGTCCACCAAGGCATGAATGACAAGGGAAAGGAAAGAAAGAAATATGTGTGGAAAGTAAGAAGATAAAATAGGAAGAAGGGGTGCCCATAAAATGTGTTTGTTTGCTTGTTGCTAGGAAAATGAAAGAAAGAGTTTTAAGAGTGAATGTTCTTCATGATCCTATAAGCAAAGACTAGAAGGCAAGTAGTAAAAAAGGGGGCATGAAAAGAAGAGAAAAAGGGAGAGTAAAGTGAGGGGTGAACAACAAGGAAAAGGTGGTGGACTTGAAAGAAGATAAAAAATTATCTTAGAAGTGCTTAGGATTGGTAGTCACTATGAAAGAAAGATCATTCCTACCCATTCCTTAGCTGACATTACAACCAAGAAAAGTCCTTATGATCTTAATCTCTTGAAATGACTAAGTAGTCTAAGTGAACATAAAGGGAAAGCGTATGGTATGTTGCATATGTATGATACATCATTTCTAAGTGTGAGTGTGCCTTACTTATTATGTTCCATGCTTTGCATTGATAAAATGAGAGAGGAACATCACTAAAAGTGAGGGGCATAAGATTCTAATTTGGTGTACCATGTGTTGCATGTTTTATGTTTAATCATGTTGGCCCTATTTTGAAAAGTCAGTCGGTTATAGAATTGTGTAGTCTTGAATTTGAAATCTCTGCATATGCTTGATGTGAATTGCTATAAGTTGATGAACCACTTAATCATATTCTCTCTACTAGTTGTTTGAGTGTGAATCAATAGAGGTAACAAGTGTGAGAAAATATGAGTATGTGCACGGAGTTGAGGATTGCTCTAGGATGAATAATGATTTAAGTGTGGGGTGGTAATGTTGGGCATATTCTTATGTCCATTTGCCATGTTTTGACCTATATTTAGCCTTTTTTTGAGTTCATAATCCTTATGAAATGCATAAATTCATGTTTTCATGTGTCTTGTGAGCTAAAAAATGTTTCTAGATGTTTTGAGCAGGAAACCAAGAAAAAAGGACCCAAAAATGACCTGAGGTGTGAGAAAGAAGAGTTCACGAAAGTTGGCCTGAGGCTATGGCTAGCGTGGCTGGCATGGCACGCCAACACTTGTGCTTTAGAGAAATATGCACCAAAGTTAGTGCTATGAATAGCGTGGGCCATCGGGCCCCTAGCTCTGGAGATGAGAATTTGACTAATACCTTGGCGAGATGGATGGCGTGGAGCCTTAGAAGCATTCCAGACATAGGAAATTTTCCCAACATTCTGGTGTTATAGATGGAGTGGGGCGCCAGAAGGGGTCCTAAAGCTCAGAAATTTGACTAACACTCTAGTGCTACGGATGGAGTGGGGCGCCAGAGGTGTTTAGAAATGTAGAAATTTGGCTAACACCTTGGTGCTATGGCTGGAGTGGGGCACCTGGAGCTATACTTTAGAGGAAAATTGACCCAGACTTGGGGTTATGGAGGGGGCGGCACGCCAGACCCTATCCTAGATGGATTTTGGTAATTTTGAAGCTAAATACTTGAGGGCAAAAGTGTCATTTGAGGGCTGACCTATAAATATAACATCTAGGTCATTTTTAGCACATCATTCATCATTTTGTTCGATCATAGAAGGTTGTAAACAAAACTTTTGGAGGAGAGACAAGTTCAGCTTAGTTTTCTTCTTTTCTTTACCGTTTTATTGAGAATGATGATTATTTCTATGTTTTTTCACTTGTCTATGAGTGACTAAACGCCCATTCTAGGGTTTTCGCCACAGTTGATAGTTGAAGTTTGATGGACTGATTAATGCTAGTTTGATTCTTCATTAAAGGTGCTTTATATTTACTTATTTTAATTGCTTATTCACTAGACTGATCACCTTGTATGTAAATCTATTGGGATTTTGGTTGAACTTGGGAAAGGGAACCAAAAGGGTTAAAGGTAAATGTAAAATAGGAATTTGAAGATCCTTTATCCCATTGGTTGAAGGTTAGAAGTTGTTGTTGAGGATAAAGATATACCCTCCAACCCTGTTTAGTTGAAATACAAGTAGGCATAACCGTCGTTTCATATTTCTCCTGCGATCATTGAGATATAGGCATTAGGGTTCATGATATAGTTATTGGATGCTTGGGAGAGTGGCAAGAAATGGGATAGTAACTTGCAACTAGCAATCATATAAAGAATTAAGCTAGCGTAATCACATCTTGAAAAATCAATTTGATACGAAAGTGCCAATTTCTTAGATTTTTATCATCATTTGAAGTACAAATAAGTTTGCAACAATCTTAGTTTTTCAGTTAATTTTACATTTCAAGTTTTTAGTAGTTAATTCTCCAAACCATTCCCCATTTATCTATTTTGTTAGAATAATGAAATAAAGAGGTAACCTTAAACGATTGATCTGACAAGTCTCTGAGGGATCAATAATCGGGACTTCATGGTCCTATATTACTTGAAGATCACGTGCGCTTGTGTGTACTTGGGAGACATCACACCCCTATCAATACTCACTCAAGAAGCTAGCACAGAGCACATGCATCGATGGTTCATCAATTCATAACAACTCATATCAAGCAAACACAGAAGTTTTCATATTCAAGACTACATAACCTCTATAACTGACTCATCTTTTCAAAATAGGGCCAACATGATTAAGTATGAAAAATGCAACACATAGTACACCGACTTTGAAAATCCTTTGTCCTCACTTATTTAGTGATGTTCCTTCCCTCATATTATCAGTTAAAGCTTGGAACATAATAAGCAAGAGACACTCACTCTTAGAAATGATGGATCATATACATGCAACATACCATAAGCTTGCCAGTCATGTACATTTAGACTGCTTAGTTGCTTCAACAAGAGTAAGATCATAAGCACTTTTGTTGGTTGTAATGTCAGCTAAGGGATAGGGAATGATTTTTCTTTAGTAGTGGCTACCAGACCTAAGCACTTCAAAATATTTTTTCATCTTTCTTGTCCACCATTTTGTCTCACTGCTCACCTTTTCTTTCACTAATTTCCTTCTCTTTTCTCATGCCCCCTTTTTACTACTTGACTGCTAGTTTCTACTTATAAGTTTACAACAATTATCAACTATTAAAATCTTTTCATTTATGTTCTAGTAGTAAATAGACGATATCTTTTTGTGGGCACCTCCTCTTCTATTTTCTCTTCTTATCATCTATACATTTTTTTCTTTTTCTTTCCTTTCTCTTAGTTTTTTTCTACCTCAGTGGACCCTCATTCTTAATTCTCAAAGTGCTTCAAACTATCTTTGAATCAAATTTTCTAGAGGTCGCACAACAAATAGGGATAGGCGTCTTTTGTGGCTAAGAAGAAAATTAAGGCTTAAGGCTCAAAGGGGTTAGCTAGGGAAAGTGTTAAGGAAGGTACAACAAGAACAGATAAAATAGGTTTTTCAAAGAAACACCTAAATAACATCTTACTTTATTGGCAACTAGCTATCCTATACACACTTAGGCAAGTTATAGATGTTACATTATGTACAATACTCAACAAATCAAGCTCACCTCTCATGGAATCATGATGTGAGTCGATTTCCTATGGATACATATCCACATAATCAAGTTGAATACAACTATCATTATTATTCCCTAAAATTATTTTTCTTAGAGTCAAATTAAAAACCTATGTGTCTCTCATTTATTTTTACTTTTTATGTATTCAAGATGACCACTTCATTGTCTCTAACTTAGCTTTTAAGTAGAATATCAAAGAGCACGCAAAGTGGTAGTTTTGACTCCATCCTAAAAAATAAAAAAAATTATGACTAATTTTCCCTTGAGACGGTCGTCATCCATCTATCATCGGGAAGGGTCACTACCTCTATGACAACACTAAAAAAATTACTCTCAATTAACAAAATAAAACTAAGTAGAGGCAAATCACATAATAAATAACAAGGCATCATCAGTGTTCACAGTCACCACCATTACCAACTATTACAGACCATGGTTTATCAATCATAAATCAGCTACCAACACAGAGAATGATAGCTAATGCTACAGCCCACTACAAATTTAGCGAAGAAGGAATAAACAGAAAATCTATTTCCTCCACCCCACACTTAAAAAATGCATAGTCCCACTGCACGCATAAACATATCAAGTAGGGGGAGAAACGGAACTTCCTAGGTCTCTAAACACAGTCGTCATCATCAGGATTATACTTCTGATATCATCATTATCATCCTCACTATCAACCTGCATGGCTCTTGTGGTGGCATCATCCTCCTCATCATCAGTGATATCATCAACACCATCGGCCAACACTATGGCCTCATCTTCATCTAAAGGCTCCTCAAAAGTCAGTCCCACTCTGCACATCAGCGTCACGCTCTCAGTGAGTGTATGTCGCTCCTTTAGTGCTAACATCTCCTTATCAGTGGTAGGTCTACCTCCAATCTTCAACTACAACACTTGGATACCAAACATGCAGCCTCGCTAACTTTCATCCCTAGCCTGACGCTCGGTGGAAGTGAGAAGTAGAACTGACGAGTTGGCCGGCTCCTTCATGTTTGTGACATCCATCATTTTTACCCGCCAAATTCCCTTCTAGGGGTAGATAAAGGTCAATCTCTTTTTCTTCCACGCCAACCTCTCTCAAGAACTAGGTAAGAAGGTTGCCATAACAGTACTCCCAAGCAATTGTCTCAGGACCTCCTCATGTTATCTCTGAGCACTGTGCCAAAGTTGATTGGCAGTCCTTTTATTAGCATATACACCAACACAATTCTCTCTCTAGTGATCTCTGCGGTCTGTATCCCAGGCAAGAGTATGATGCAGACAAGCTTGACCAAGACTCTTACCTCCTTAGTCAAGTAGGAGAATGAGAGTGTAGAGTGGGTGCCATTATGATCCCTTATCGAACAACTAGATGAATTCTCACCACATAGTGTGTGGAGAATATCACGGTATGAGGGCTCAATATGAAGTACATCAATGGGTCCACCATAGGCGTTCTAAGGAAAGCATTAAATGACCTAGCCATGAAGCGAACCACGTGACCCCATACCTTAATCTTGGTTCTCTCTCCAAAGGAAGGAAGTATCCTAGTTGGCATAGAACTCTCTCATCAATGTAAGGTTGCACTCCTCAGGTTCCGTAAACATGTATCCCATCCCTAACTCGCGGATAATGTCGCGGATGATAGGAAACTCAAAAGCCATGCCTTATCAATCTAGTCTTTTGGAGCATACTTGTCCTCCTTTTGTGCATTAAACCATTTAAGCACATGATCCTCTATGACTTTGGCTTTGAACCTCCTAGCATGGGGTGCTTTTACGGTCGATGACTTTGACCCTTTTGTTCCCTTCCTGAGCCACTTGAGACCTTTGTCAACGACTACCACTTCTTTTCCTTTATCAGCTTGTGATGACATAGTACCTGCCAAACAAACAAACAACAATAACTTTACAAGATTAGTTCATGAATAACAAGGCTAGCTAATTAGGTGTAAGAGGTGCAAGATGACCCTACACTTAATTTGCTAGTTTAGTTGTATGAATTTGTCAAATAGGGTACTTAGACTTCCCCCATTTCATATCAAATCTCATCAACCCAAATTATTCACTAACATTATACTACGAACATGTTCATGAATTTTCTCACATCTCTCCAATATTTTTTTTTCTTTTCAAGAATGCCTCACTTTGGCCACTTCCTTTATTTTCCCACTTTAGTTCACAATTCAAATAATCCACATATGAAAGTAGTCACAATAAATTCAATTGACAATCAACATGATATTAACTTTATTTCATGAATTACATGAATTTTTCAACAATCCAAGATTTTTCACATTCAAGAATTTCAAGAACTAAGCACTTTCTCTCTGTACAATCAATGCTTCAACCCACAAATTTCATGAATTCAAATCATCACCCCCCTTCACGCCCACAACTTAGACTCACTAAATTCAACCAACAACAAGCAACCAAAATAAGGATATAATATTGTTATGGAAGAACTTTAGAGATTAAGTCTATACAAACCCACATCGTGAAATTCAATATTTTCACTAATAATAGTGATTTTTGGATCTTTCAACTTGTGGAAGAAGGGTATGGGAGCATCCTTGTAACATTAAATAACAAAGAGATAAGAAAAATACTTACTTGAGTTGAAGAGATTAGCTTCACCAAGCTCCTTGGAGAAGACAATAGTGGAAGGGGAAAGGGAGGGAGTTACGGCTTAGGTGAGGGGGGAGAGAGAATTTTATTGCTTTTTCTTTTGACTTTTTAGTGAGAGGAGATGAATGGGGATTTAAAATAAAGGTGTGGGGCATGAATTTTTAGTAATTTTATGGGACTTCGGTTAAATTTGACTCATGGACCAAAATATTTCGTCCAACACATACCTGGCGCGGTGCGCCTCTCGCCTAGCCAGACACTTAGAAAAAAAATTTCTTTGTGAGTTGAGTCTAGAGCGGCGTGCTCCCCAATGCACAACCTAATTTTTTTCCTTCTAAAGTTTAACAGTTGGCGCCCCATGCCAGGTATTTCGCCTCAGACTTAGAATTTTTTCATCTTCTTTCCGCTATTCTTTCACCTCAAATACCATGTTCGTCTCTACAAAAATAAAAAATATTAGAAAGATGAGCTATCTCCCATCAAGCGCCTTAGTTATAGTCGTGGCACGATATTCACAGGTTGCCTCTCGTACAGCGCCTGATTAACATTATCGCACGACACAAGACTTCTCACTCCCTCACTCGAGTGAGATGGTTAGTACCCTAACTTGCTAAAGTCCAATGAAACGCATGTTTTTCACTGCCTACTTATACCCTCCAGGCTCCACCATTGGTTTCATTGTAAAATCCTCATAATGGGATGGCAACCTTGATGTCCTGAACACATCAAAGACTGCCTCTTCGCCATCCACAGTCATTGACATCTTGCCGACCTCACCTTGATCATTGCATCTGTAGTGGACAAGAATCTTCTTCCGCAAATGATGGGACATGCTTCGTCAGCTTCATAGTCCAAAGTTATAAAGTCCACATGTAAGATGGACGGTCCCACTTTAGTCAATATATCTTCAATCACACTATCAGGATAAGAAAGGGACCTATCGGCTAACTACAATATCACTGTGGTGGAGCGTGGTTACCTAATCCCAAAGTTCTGAACAAAGACGCAGGCATCAGACTAATGCTTGCACCCAAGTCACATAGTGTGGAACCAACTTCTCTGCTCCCGATGACCACTGGAATACTGAAGCTCCCAGGATCTTTTAGCTTCTTTGGAATCTTATTTTGCACCGGAGAACTACATTCTTTTGTAAGAGCTACACTCTCAAACTCCGTGAGCCTTCTTTTATCTACCACGATATCCTTTAGATACCTAGCGTATTTCAAAACCTCTTGCAAAAGCTCCACTAATGGTAGATTCATATGTATTGTTTCAAAACATCAAGAAACTTCTTACAAGCTGTGTCCTCCTTCTACTTCTTGAATCCTTGTGGGAATGGAGGAGGTGGTATGGCTTCTATTTTCGGCTTTGAAGTGCTTGACTCACCAACCTCATGCTTGGACCTAACAACTTGCTCTTACTCTACTTTGTAATTTCTGGATATCACTTCACCCAGCTCGTGTCCACTGCACAAAGAGATTGCGCTCATATTCTCTTTGGGGTTTTTCTCAGTATTACCTGAAAATGCCCCTTGCGGTCTGTTAGTTTGCTGAAGGGCCAATTGCCCCATCTGTGTTTTCAACTCGTGAATGGACTTCTACATCTTATTAACCACCTGAATCTACTGAACCATCCATTGTTTCATGGTCTCCTCTAAAGAACTACCTGCTGCTAGCCCTGCAGTCTCTAGAAGTTGTTCGGGGGTCTCTGAAAATTTTGGTTTCCTCCCCATGAGGGATTAGCTTCATTCTTGTACCCTTGATTGTATCCATTTCCTATAAAACCTATACTATGACCTTGTTGACCTACAAAATAAATAGACTCTGGGTTTAGTGAAAAACCTGAATATGCATGGACTTCTCCTCACACCTCACATGATGGTAGTGTAGTTTGAACTTGATGAACCTGGTTCACTTGACTTACAACTGGTGAAGTCACTAGCTTGCTGATCACATTCACCAACTGAATGATATCTGTTCGAATTATTGTTACACCATCCACCTCAAGCTTCCATGGCTCTTTGGCTGCTATAAAACCTCTGCCTGAGTCTTGATAATCTTGACTCCCAGCTGACATGAGATTCAATAGAGCTTCTATCTCATCATAGCTCTTGGACGAGATCTGTCACTATGCTGTAGCGTCAAATAAAATTTTTGACTCTAGCTTCAGCCCTTCTATGAAGATGTGCCTAATGATCTCCTTTGGCTACATATGGTGTCAGCAATCTCTTAGGGGTGGCACGTAGCTATGAGTCCTGGGTGTGCTAAACCATGGCCTACTCGGTACTAGATACTACTCCCAAAATATGTACATTGCTCATAATCACAATCATGAAACATACTTGATTTTGCATGGTCTAGTTAAAGAACATGAAAATCATAATCATACTTGTCATATGTGAACTAGTCATGAAAACTATGCCGCTAAGTCGGCTATGATACATAATCTTAAGATTCATGAAATCATACATAATTGAGTAAAATCATCATAACTTAAAAATCATAGGTTTTTGAGAGATACTTGTAGAAAACATGCATTCATAATCATAAAACGTGGATTGAATCATAAGAGAATTGAATTCATAGAAAATCATGAGAGTTATTCATAATCATAAAACGTGGATTGAATCATAAGAGAATTGAATTCATAGAAAATCATGAGAGTTTTTTCAAAATTGGGTCTAACCCAGAAACTCATATAATCTTAATTGGAGACTTGAATTCATGAGATTGAGATGAAATTAGGCATGAGGGTATAAGGAAACCCCCATTCATGACCGTATATACCTGGGCATGATGAATCCTTAACTTGTCTTGAAGACCCAAGAGAAATTGAGAATAAGATGATGAAGAATCCTGGCTTTTCCTTGAGAGAGAAATTCTAACTTATGGTGTTTTGAAGAGAATGAGGATTTAGGCTAAGTATAACCCCTTAATCATTCCTTTAGGAAGCTTAAAACGACATCAGTTAGGAGTTAAAAGCATAGGATTTTATCAAAATATCCTCGAACTACCGAACTTAAACTTTTAACTGGCAGAACCAACAACAATTCAATGAGTCATTGGTACATACCATGATTCGTGTTTCACTCATTGAACCCTGATTCTACTCTAATTCATCCTCTGAACCTACTCCAACGACTAGAAACATCGGTTGATATAATTTAATAACGGGTCATACAATGCACTTATCGGTTTTGGATGAATTTTGATATTTTTCAGAAGTTCCTCACCATGGGAACAACCAATGACTCGTTGGTCTAAGGGATGACCCATCCTGCTTGTCATTAAATGGCCTAGTGCCACTTTTCTGATTGGTTTATGAGGATAGGTCATTAAATGGCCTGATGCCACTTTTCCAGCTGGTTTCTGCTGCAAATCTCAAATCTGATTCTAGGGATTGTTTGGGGCATTACATTTACTTTAGTAACTCATGGGTATCTTTCAATAGCACCATAGGTGCCAATCTACTCCAATTTTATCAAATTAAAGAGAACTCCCTTCTATCTAATTGCTTTTTGCCAATTGAAATTCAACATATGTCTAGGAGAATCCATTAAACAAGGGTTATATCTTGAGTTATTGTTGATTGATGTTAATCCAACCTAAATTTGCTCTTTCAAGCCTGATAAAGGTATTTGGGCAGGACTGGGTGACTCTCATCACCAATTATACACTACAAAGCAAAACTTAATCAAATGTTCATAAGCTTCAACTCAATTTTACCAAATTGGAATCATTAGGGTTCACAACCCTATATCTGGGTTTAGTTACTCACAACAAGAAGAAGAAGAAGAGAGTTAAAGTAATTAGACATGCTTACCAATAGAAATTGAAATCTTCAATAGATGAATTGAAATCTTCAAGTTACAAGCTAAGATCTAGAATCTATTTTGAAAACTAGGCTAACTAGCTAATTCCACTCTCTACTCTAAGTATGAACTAAAAATTGAAAAAAAACTCTCTAAACATTACAAGAAAAATCTATTTATACTATGTCCCAAAAAGTCCAATTAATTCAAACTTCGGAGTACCGGGTGTACAAGGACCGACCATCCTTTGGTCCGTACTCTACATTTTGGATTTTGTTCATCGAATTTTCATCCATTGATTGATGGGCCAACTTTTGAAAAGATGGTTCTTCCTTTGCATCGTACTTTAGGATTCCAGTTCTGCTTAGCCCAAGTCTGTCCTTCAATTGATAGACCGTCCTTTGAGAATATGGTCTGTCCTTCAAACTGTATTGTAAGGACTCAGTTAACTTGGTTTTTAGTTTTGTTATTGGATCTGAATGGTAGATGATGTGGACCTTCTTTCAGACAGACAATCTGTATATTGCCTTATTCTTTGAGCATTTTTCTGGCCTAATCTCCTTTCATTTTTTTAATTACTTGAGTTCCTGAAATATAGCATAATAGAGTTAGTTTTCATTTAATTTAACTACTAAAATCATGCAAAATGCTATGACATGAAGCAAAGATGTGTCGCTAAATTCCAACACATCAACAAACATCAATCTCATGATGATTTGCATTTTTTTGTGAACAATATTCCTTTTTCAACAGCAGACTTCAAGTACCCAAAATCTAAATGACGATAATCTTGTGTTGTTTATAAAGATTATGCATAAATTGGCTAACATCACTCAATGCATAAGCAAGATATAATCTTACGTGTTCTAAACACATTTATCTTTTCACAAGCCATTGATATCTCCCTTTGTCAACTGGCACTTGGTCTGCTTCAATACACAACTTCAAGTCTTCCTTCACTAGAAAATTGACATATGCTATCATACCGATTTTCTACGACAAATCTAATGCATATTTTTTTAGATAAGAAAATTCTTTCTTGAATCTAGAAACTTCAAATCCAAGAAAATAGGTCAAGCAGCCAAAATCTTATGTTGTTTCTTCAAAAATAAAGTTTGATCTAATAAACTCTCATTGCATCCAAATGTAGTTATAAATTTTGTAATTTTTTAAACTATACTCAGGGGATTGCTTTAATCTATATAATAATTTATTTAATTTACAGATCTTTTATTTTTGTGTTTTTGTCCTCAGATATATCCTGGCAAAAATCTCCACATAAACTTTTTCAGATAATTTCTTATGTAAAAATGAATTTTTACACTAAATTGTTGCAATAGTCAATTTCGCTTTGCAGCTAAAGACAATAACACTTGGACGGTGTGATTTTAGCTACTAGTGCAAATGTCTTTGTGTAGTCAACATCATAGGCCTGAGTATACTTTTTAATTTCCATCAACCATACTTTAAATCTCTCAGAAGTACCATTTACATTATACTTCACAATATAAACCCATCGAAATTCCACTAACTTCTTCGTTATTAGACAAAACCAAGTTCCAAGTTTCATTCTCTTACAAAGAATCCATTTCCTCATTTATAGCAGTCTTCCATCTTGGATCAGTTAAGACTTCCCAACACACTAACAAGAATAAACATAGCAGATAATTGATTTACAAATGACTGATTTAGTTTTGAAAGATTGCAATCATACATTTAATGGCTCATGGGATATTAAACTTTACGAGAGAGTTCAGGCTCATCTGTGATTTTAGGAATATCGCTAATGAGACGCTCTTAAAGTTATTTTTAGGTATTTCGGGCAGTAGAGTAGGGACATCTTTTGTGGACAATTGGTGTGGTGTGTAGTGATGGATTCAAACTCTTCCATTGATGTATTTGCATTCTTTTGTTCAATCTCCTCTTCAATACCCACATTTATATTACTAGAATTATCTAATTCAAACCCGTTTGGATGAGCTTATTACTCATGCTTATATGCATCTTAACTTATGAATTTTTGATTTATTTGTTATTTTTGGTTAAGTGCTTGAAAGCACTTTATTATCTTACTCAAATACTATAAAAGTGTTTAAAAGTTATTTTGACTTTAAAACATCTAAAATAAGTCAATAGAAACGTACTCTCAGTATGCAATTGTACATCATCGCTAGAATGACCTGCTTAGCATCCAATTGTGCATACTTACTAAACTTTTATACATAAAATATAACATGATAATCTAAAATTTAGATTTCCTAAATTTTCTTTGAGTAATCCTCCTGAAATTTATACTCAGAGAGGAATACCATGAAGTTTCTTGGAAGAGCACATTTAATATGTGTCGCATCGAAGAATGATAACACCTGTGCCCTTTTTTATGCAAAGCATATTAAAAAAACGCATTGTTAGTCTCGAGCTTCTAATTTACGTAGCTCATTTTCTTGAAAATGAATAAATGATACACATTCAAAAGCCCACGTAGGTAAATTTAGAACTATTAAATCAACGACAACACAGTAAGGACTTTAAAAGGTGTTTGAAAATAAATACAACGAAAGAAAATTCAATTATTTAAATATACTACAAAAGTTAGGGTTCTTCCTTAATAAGACAACGGAATTCGAGCTTCAATTAATGTAGCTAATGATCTTTTCGCTCTACAATTTCATTTTATCGAGGTGTGTCAGATAAGTTGTTTGATTTCATCATCACTTTGCATTATATTAACTCTTAACTATTTTATAAAGTTTTTGAAAAATTAAATTGAATTCACCTTGAGTTCGTCAACCACAATCAAATCATCCCAGTGCAAATTACCAATTAAAGTAACAAACGACCCACCCAAAAGTTGAAATTTTAAATTAATCCCACATATTAAAATGAATAATCCTAAAAAGGAGAGGACTTCTATTCAAAGTTTCAAACTCAATGGAAATAAACTCGGTTACTTTTTACAAGTTCACAAACATCAGAACAAAAATTAGAAGCGTCTACTTGCTTAAACAAAGAAGGAAATAAAATTCTTTTTTAAATAACCAACGGATGCATGCCCCAACAATTGTCATGGCTAAATTTCAATTTTGTTCCTTTTTACTATAGTGTTTTCTACTGCAAACATTTTATGTAGCTTGACCAAATCTTTTACTTCCCCATTTTAAAATAAGTGGTGTTTTAGGTTTTAATTTTATTTCAAAATAAGTCGTGTTTTACATAATCAAGAAGAGATTAATGATGTTCTTCCAATTTTATCCTTATTTAAGTGGAGAGAGTTTTATATAATCAAGAAAATATTAAAGAGTTACATCTTTTTTAAAATGTTTATTAGGAGTAAGTGGGTAAAAATACATTTTTTTGTATAGGAATGAGTAGTTTTCTTAAGGGGAGTAATATCAAATCCAAGTAATACAATTTTTCTCTCGCCTAATACCACAACCAATCGCCTGCTTTGTTTAAACGTCCTTCGTAACCATAAAAGTCAGGTTAAAAACTAACAACACAAGATAAGCCTTTAGTTATTTGAGAAACACATAAAAAGATTAAGATTCAAAGATGGAATAACCAAAATATAGTCCAAATCTAAAGTAAGAGAAAGACAGAGATGTTTTCTCCAACAATTGAGGACTCGTTATCATTCACAGTAAAAATGATTTTTCGATGAAGAGGATTTAAGATGTGCAATCTGTCTAAAATCACATATCATATGATCTGTCAATTATCCATCTACTACCACAAATAGACATAAAAATATTTAAAATTTTACCACAAGTGTTTGCAGTTACTGACGACTTTGTGCAGGGTCCAGCCCCATGTGAGTAGATAGGAAAAGATTGGACGGTGGAGACTTTTGCAAGGGGCGGCTTCACAATTGTAAAAGTAGGTAGGCAAAAATTGATGGATGAATGGATGTTTTTTGCCTATAAATAGAGAGCTTCTTAACTCATTTCAAACACACCAAAAAATAGAGAAAAAACATATTGTAAAGAGTGAGGTTCATTCTTTGAGTGATATTTTAGTGAGGTGAGAGTAAAAAGAGGGTTAGCTCTTTTGAAGTTTGTGTAGTGGTCGCTTTGAGTGTTGTACTCGTGAACTACACAGGTGTAAAATTCCTTACTATAGTGAAATCACTTTGCTCTCTTGGCCCGTGGTTTTTCCCTTATTCAGAAGGGTTTCCACGAAAAAATTCTTGGTGTCATTGTCTTTCCATTTTTTGTCCCCTTTTATTTTGTTTGTAACCATTCTTGTATTATTCCGCATTGTGTTGCTCCGGTTTTTACCCAACAATCTGGTATTAGAGCCAAGGTTCTGTCTGAGTATGCTTTGTAGTTGCAGCGTAGTCTGATCTTCCACATCAGAAAAGAATTACTTTGGTTATCTGTATTTTTTGAGTAAACAATGGAAGCCAACACAAGTAGAATGGTCACATTGAATGGCACCAATTATGCCATTTGGAAGGGAAAAATGGAAGATCTGCTTTATGTCAAGAATTTTTATCAACCAGTTTTTACTATTGTAAAGCCTGAGAGTGAAACAGAAGACGAATGGAATCTGTTACACAGATAGGTTTGTAGATTTATTAGACAATGGGTTGATGATAATGTGTTGAACCATATTTCTGTAGAGACGCATGCTCGAACCCTATGGGAGCATTTAGAAAGTCTTTATGCTCAGAAGACTGGTAAATTCTGCGATGACAGATCAGCTGAATAACTTTCAGGGGATTATGAACCAGTTGTTCTCTATGGGAATCAAGTTTGACGAAGAAATCCAAGGTGTGCTTCTACTTGGTTCCCTGCCAGACTCTTGGGAAACGTTTAGAACTTCATTGTCAAATTTCACTCCAGATGGTGTGATCTCTATGGATCTTGCCAAGAGCAGTATTTTGAATGAAGAGATGAGACGAAAGTCTCAAGGTTCTCCATCAATGGATGTCTTGGTGACTGACTCCAGGGGGAGAAATAAGAGTCGGGGTTCTCAAGATAGAGAACATCATAGAAGAAAATCCAGAGGCAAACTTAAAAATATTAAGTGCCATCATTGTGGGATGAAAGGGCATATAAAGAAGTTTTGCCAAAAGTGGAAGCAGGAGAAAGGCAAGGAGAAAATTGAAGAAGGTGGCAATGAAAATTGCATAGCCACCGCTACCACGGAAGATCTTGTTACTATCCTTGATGCGAACATGATAAATATTACTTGTGATGAGTCAAGTTGGGTTGTGGACAGCGGTGCCACGTCTCATGTGACATCAAGGAGAGAATTTTTCTCATCTTATACTCCTGGTGATTTTGGAACCTTGAGTATGGGTAATGAGTCGGTATCCAAGGTGGCTAGTATCGGTACAGTTTGTTTGAAAACCAATAATGGAACTGAATTAGTTTTGAACAATGTAAAACATGCACCTGATGTTCGTCTGCACCTAATTTCTGTTGGTGTTCTCGATGATGAAGGATATGTGAGTACCAACGTTGGTGGAAAATGGAAACTCATTAAGGGTTCCTTGGTTGTGGCTCGAGGTAACAAGCATCGTGGTCTATACTGGACTACTGCTTCTACTTGTGCGAATATGGTCAATGCAGTTGAGAGCGAAAACTCTTCAACGTCACTATGGCATAAGAGGCTTAGCCGTATCAGTGAGAAAGGACTTAACATTCTAGCCAAGAAGAAATTATTGGGTGATTTCAAAAGTGCTAAATTAGAAAATTGTGAGCACTGCTTGGCTGGAAAAAAATAGAGTTTCTTTCAAGTCTCGTCCTCCTTCAAGAAAGACAGAGTTGTTGGAACTGGTGCACTCAGATTTATGTGGTCCTATGAAGACAAGCACCTTAGGTGGTGCACTTTACTTTGTCACTTTCATTGATGACTATTCAAGGAAACTTTATGTCTATGTCTTAAAGACAAAAGACCTAGTTTTTGGTGTCTTTAAATAGTTTCATGCGTCAGTTGAAAGAGAAACTGGAAAGAAGTTGAAGTGTATTCGTACTGACAACGATGGTGAATATTGTGGACCGTTTGACGAATATTGTAAGCAGCAAGGTGTTAGACACCAAAAGACTCCTCCTAAGACCCCTCAGCTTAATGGCTTGGCTGAGAGGATGAACAGGACCCTGATGGAAAGAGTCAGATGTTTGCTTTCAGAAGCAAAGTTGCCAAACTCCTTTTGGGGTGAGGCTTTATTGACCGCTGCACATGTTATCAACATATCTCCTGTTGTTACTTTGCAGATGTTCCAAATAAAGTTTGGTATGAAAAAGATGTCTCCTATGACCATTTGGGGGTATTTGGATGCAAAGCTTTTGTACATGTGCCCAAAGATGAGCGATCAAAGTTAGATGCAAAGACAAGGCAATGCATCTTTATTGGTTATGGCCTTGATGAGTTTGGCTACAGGCTATATGATCCAGTGGAAAAGAAGCTTGTTAGAAGCCGTGATATCGTCTTCATGGAGAATCAAAACATTGAAGATATTGACAAAGCCAAATCTTCAAGTTCTGATGGTGTAGTCGATCTTGATCAAGTTCCTAATGTTGGTGGACTTGATAATCACGGTGATGCCCAGGATCGTGCTCCGGATCAACATGTTGATGTTGATAATGCCGATGATATTGCCATTGACGATACTCCGGCTCATGAAGTTGTGGATGAATCAAATATTCCACTTAGGAGGACCACAAGACATCGCATTCCTTCCTCTCGTTATTCTCCCAATGAGTATGTGTTACGATGGGGGAGAACCTGAATGTTATGAGGAAGCCATTGAAGATGAGCACAAGGATCAATGGATTGAAGCCATGCAAAGTGAGATGAAGTCTTTGCATGATAATCACACTTACGAGCTGGTAAAGTTGCCCAAGGGCATGAGAGCTCTGAAGAATAAGTGGGTGTTCAAAGTGAAAGCTGAAGAACACAACTTGAAGCCTAGCTACAAAGCTAGATTGGTTGCTAAGGGATTTAGTCAAAGAAAGGGCATTGACTTTGATGAATATTTTCACCCGTTGTGAAAATGACCTCCATTCGTACGGTTCTTGGTCTAGCTGCTAGTCTTGATCTAGAGATTGAGTAGATGGATGTGAAGACGGCTTTTCTTCACGGTGACCTAGAAGAGGAGATTTATATGGAACAACCTGAAGGCTTCAAGGTAAAAGGTAGAGAAAATTTTGTGTGCAAACTGAAGAAGAGTCTCTATGGCTTGAAACAAGCTCCTAGATAGTGGTACAAGAAGTTTGAATCTATCATGGGGGAGCAAGGTTACAAGAAAACTTCTTCAGATCATTTTGTGTTTATATAAAAATTTTCTGACGAAGATTTTATCATCCTCTTGCTGTATGTGGATGATATGTTGATTGTGGGTAAGAATGCTTCGAGGATTGACGAATTGAAGAAATAATTGTTTAAGTCTTTTGACATGAAAGACTTGGGTCATGCTAAACAGATTTTGGGCATGAGAATTACTCATCACAGGAATGAAAGGAAGCTTTATTTATCGCAACTGAGGTATATTGAGCGTGTACTGGAGCGCTTCAATATGAAGAATGCTAAGTTTGTTAGCACACCTCTTGCAGGCCACATGAAGTTAAGTAAGAACATGTGTCCCACAACAAGGGAGGAAAAAGAGAGTATGGCCAAAGTTCCATATTCCTCCATTGTCGGAAGTCTGATGTATGCAATGGTTTGCACCAGACCTGACATTGCTCACGCAGTTGGTGTTGTCAGCAGATTTCTGGAGAATCCAGGAAAAGAACATTGGGAAGCTGTCAAATGGGTCCTGAGGTACTTGAGAGGCACTACAAGTAGTTGTTTGTGTTTTGGAGGAGATGATCCAATCTGGAAGGGTTATACAGATGCTGATATGGCAGGTGACCTTGATAACAGGAAATCCACTACTGGATATCTGTTTACATTTTCAGGGGGAGCTATATCGTGGAAGTCGAAGTTGCAGAAGTGTGTCGCACTATCTACAACTGAAGCTGAGTATATTGCAGCTACTGAAGCTGGAAAGGAGATGATATGGCTCAAGCGGTTCCTTCAAGAACTTGGATTGCAACAGATAGAGTATGTTGTCTATTGTGACAGTCAGAGTGCAATAGACTTGAGCAAGAACTCCATGTACGATGCAAGGACAAAACACATTGATGGCAGATACCATTGGATTCATGAACAAGTGGAGAGTGAATCATTTCATATTAAAAAGATTCATACAAGTGAGAATCCCACAGATATGCTGACCAAGGCGGTACCGAAAAACAAGTTCGATCTATGCAAAGAACTTGTCGGCGTGAGCAGTCTCTGAGAAGATAAAGATACCTCCTTCAGGTGCATGGGACTGGAGGGGGATTTGTGGGGTCCAGCCCCATGTGAGTAGATAGGAAAAGATTGGACGGTGGAGACTTTTGCAAGGGGCGACTTGACAATTGTAAAAGTAGGTTGGCAAAAATTGATGGATGAATGGATGTTTTTTGTCTATAAATAGAGAGCTTCTTAACTCATTTCAAACACATCAAAAAATAGAGAAAAAACATATTGTAAAGAGTGAGGTTCATTCTTTGAGTGATATTTTACTGAGGTGAGAGTAAAAAGAGGGTTAGCTCTTTTGAAGTCTGTGTAGTGGTCACTTTGAGTGTTGTACTCGTGAACTACACAGGTGTAAAATTCCTTACTATAGTGAAATCACTTTGCTCTCTTGGCCCGTGGTTTTTCCCTTATTCAGAAGGGTTTCCACGAAAAAATTCTTGGTGTCATTGTCTTTCCATTTTTTGTCCCTTTTTATTTTGTTTATAACCATTCTTATATTATTCCGCATTGTATTGCTCCGGTTTTTACCCAACACGTTGAACATTTTTCAGTATCACTTTGTCGTTCATATTGGCAAAAATTCAGGATTCAATATTTAAGATTTTAAGGAAAATAATTTGGAGAAAAGCGTGTTTTTTTCATTATCGTTGGTCCTTTATATATACAACTAAATAAATCTACTATTTCAGTAAGAAATTTTACACCTGTTAAATAAGATAAACTTCTAAACTTAAGCTACAACAAATATGTAAAACTTAAATAATATTCTCACAAAATCTCAACAATTATAACTGATCAACAACTGCAAAAAATGTGTTTACAGATCACACATATCGAAGGGCGCAAACATAGCAAAATGTTCCCAACTTCCTGTGGTGAATATACTTTTTATTGACATCTGTTGAATTGACAGTAGATACTTCTTTAATCATAAGACTTGATTTGGTTAAATTTCCCAGCGTGAATCACATGTTTACATCATTTTTCTTCAAATGTTAAAAAAAATACTTGAAACCATTATCTTTCAAAATTCTACCTTTTTTAAAATAAAAAATAAAAAATAAATCAAATTAAGAGTGGATAGTTTGGTATAATGCAAGTTACTTGTTTTTCCTTTCCTGCAGAAGTAGAAAATAAGATAGAGGAAAAAAGGACTATTAAATGACAAGTTGAGCATATAACGGAATTCCCTCTCTCGCATATTTTCGAGTTAAATAAGATAGCAGATATCTGTTCCTGCCTACAAATCAGCTGTCTTTTGTAAGGTCCCGAGTAAATTAAGCAAAGTTGAGCGTGCAGCACTGCTAAATCCAGCATCAACGTTAACAAAGGATACTGCTACACATAAAATTGTGCATACCTTGGTAATAAGTATTATAACATGCATTCAGCAACTACAAAAGAATCAATTGTGTTCATTTGTTTTAATTCTGTTCGTACTCACCATATGCAGAAAACCTAATATCAATCAACTATTGCAAATTTTTTCTATTCAGCAGCGATTATGTATTGCAAAGAATATGCACCGAGGCTGAGAAATAACTAGCATGAACCGTCCATAAATTCGACCAATAGATCTTGAACCATAACTCTATCTGGCATCTTCCCTGCGGCACCGTAGATTGGAGCAAACCCTCCGTTAACTGGACCTGGATTTTCTTTCACCTGATGGAAGAAAACACTATTAATGACCTCCCAACAGCAAATCACATAGTATATTCTCCAACTACAATCAACTAAGTGGTTATGAAGGAAACCATACATCCACAGCCTTAAATCCATACACTTGATATTTTGGATCTTATTGGTTAATAACATGGGCAAGTAAAAGATGATCTCGACCACAAAAATTTATGAGGGGAAAATGGCAAATCAGTTTCTATTAAGCAGGTAAGCCAAAAGAGAGTGACAACTTTTAAGACCCTAACTATGAGCATTGTATTACACAGTGCTGAGAAGATATACATTTGCCTAAATAGTACTCCCTCCGTTCCGTTTTAGTTGCTAGGTATACTAAAACTAGTTGTTCCAAAATAGTTGCTATTTTCAAAATTCAAGAAATAATTGACCGCCTTTTTTCAACTTTACATTTAGTACTTAAGTCACTTTAGAATGTGAAAAGAATGATTTTTATATGTTTCCAAAAAGTACCTATTAATAGGGTTATATTAGTCAAATTGCAATTCCTATTAATTTTTTCTTAATGGGATGCAAATCTCATCCTAGCAACTAAAAAGGAACGAAGGGAGTATATGGTAAGCCGTCGTCAATAAGCTGGTCCTGGTACTGATGACCACATTTAATATTGGAAATCCAAAGGAGAGAAAAAGATGGAAGTGAAAGAGCACACTTACAGTCTGCACGGAATCTCTTAAATCCTTCAGAAAAGTCTGGACAACTGGTACATGTTGAAGTGTCACACAAATATGAACACTGAAATGGATTTGTAATACAAACAACTTAGAAGAGAATTCTCACTTAAGTACTTAAAATTCTAGAAGTATTTTTCAAGATTAGACTCTCCAGCTCAAATTTTCCAAATGGTTATGAAGGAAAAGTGCATATGTGATAACTGTTTAAACAGAAACCATACAGCTGGAAGGAGAAAAGCTTCTCCAGTGTCCAAAATGAATGAGTCTGACATTAAGTGCGCATCATGTGCAGTGGCAATACCTGCTAGGTCTCTGCAATGCATTTAAATGCCAGCCTTTGGATGACAGTACATCATTGACTTCAAATATGTCTACAACGTCAGATCCAAAAGCAATAATGCTCATATCAGGCCTTCCAATCACGAACAGTTCTGGAATGTCCTGTATCCTGAGGGGTAGAATCATTGTGAGAGACAATGGTCCTTAGAGTGGAAAAGAATTGAACTGTAAGTGAGACTATATGTACCCTTTCTGAATTCTTTTTGATGCCTCCATGATCTCCTTGGTGTTTTCCAAGTATCCTGCAAGGGGCACAAGCTCCCAGTTAAGAAGAAACTGAAGTGCAAAGTGATAACCAACAAAATGAGAAAGGTCTATAACCTTCGGAGCCTAAGGATATCATTGCTGCCCAAGCCCCAGCTATCAGACCTCCAGGCCTGCTTCCAGCAATTGTTGGAGAAACATAAAGCCCACCAGTCCACTCAGTGACTACCTCATGTAAATTCAAGGGATATATATGTCATCAAAACTATGTAAGAATGATTACCCTCTTTTTGCAGGTAAAGAGCCTCCATACAATAAGAACTAAAAAGTTATTTCTTTTTCTATAACTGGAAGAGCAAAGGGAAATAGCAAATTATTTCAGACCACGGCCACTTACTTTATTGCAAAGGCTACGTGTTTGATTTTTATGACTAAATTGATTTCAGGTGATCTTTGTGGTTTTTCAAAAGACAAATTACATGATTATATATCTAAGGTTCAGAGAATCTAGAAACTCCTTTCGCTGATGTTGACTGCAGTACATATCTAGTTTTTATTAAACATCAATTGCCCCACGAACAGTTCATAGAGATTTCTTTCCTTGAGTCAGTAGCAAAGCTTCAAATGATGAATAATTTTTTGACAAGACTAACTTACCAGCAACAAATTGATGCTGTTAACGTGCAAATACCAGCAGCAAATTAGTCCAGTACCGCACATGTTTCAGGAGTAGGAAAATGTATAAGATCTCAGATTACTTTTAAACAAAAACATATAAATTATAGCATAATGTATCACTTCCGTGCACATGAAGTAGAACCACTGTTTCAAATGTTTCGAGGTATACTATACCGCTCTCTACAACTTCGACACCAATACAGGAAAAGGTAAAGAAGGGATATCAGAAAGAAAACCATTAAAAATTCAAGTCAATATTTCCATTCACATAAAGGCTACATAGTACAACATTAAGAATGAATATACAAATTTCATAATAAAGAGAAAATAAAACTTCCTCATAAAGAAGAATATATCTAAAGGAACAAGTCTTCTCCAAGAACTATATCCAAAGGAACAAGTCTTCTCCATGAACTCTCACATATTGGATGATCAAACAAATCCCATAGATTCTGCTCAGAGATGCTTCAATTGAATGTTAAACAATGAATACAGCAAAGGAGCAGAAAGTAGCACCTTATACCTTCCGTATTTCATGATTTCGGTACAGAACTACACTGGTTCCTTTCGGGGCCAGCCCATACTTGTGTACGTCCACTGAGATTGAGGTTACTCCTTGAACAGTGAAATCAAATGGAGGTACAGGGTATCTGGACAAGAATGACAAGAATCATATGGACAAACTGTGGTATCTAAAAAACAGATGTATAAATTAATTGTTGTAGACGATTTGAGCGTTTATATAAGAGCTTGTATTTAAAGGGAGGGCAAGGGCAAAAGAACTTTTTTTAGAAGTATAAAATTAGGCAAATAGTTGGCACAGATTGGAGCACTCTACTTTACAGAACCATAACCTAGAAAACAAAGATACATCAAACATACCCCAGTTTACGAGCGAAAGGTAAGACAAAGCCCCCAAGACAAAGGTCAACATGGAAACAAATGTGGTAGTTAGAAGCCAAATCACCAAGCTCCTGAGAAATTAACTAGCAAATTTTAGCGAGTAAAGGATCCAAACTCCATTATAAAGCATTTGCTAAAGATTTAGAAATTGGGAAAAGGTCCAGTGCACTTGCCTCAATTGGATCAATTATGCCATGGGGGAAACCAGGTGCCGATCCAACAATCTGTATATTCAAATCTTTTAGTTTGCAGACCAAATACTTGACACAAAGTCGGGGGCTAGGTAAACAAATTATGATGCAATTCAGCTAAAGTCTGAGTTCATCTGTATGGAAATTGAGAAATATAAAATGAAGGAGAACAGATAAACAGAATGACAAAAAGATATTAACAAACGAAGACATTTTACATTTGCTTAAAACCGGGGAAAATGATTCTAGAACAGCCAAAATTCAAAGCTTTACCATGATAGTGTTTTTGTTAATATGGCGCTTAATAGCTTTAACATCTGCTCGAAATTCTTTATCAACAGGGACACGCCACAACATGATCTTGAAATATTGCGCAGCCTTGTCATATGCTGAGTGTGCGGAAACTGGTATTATCCTATAGACATGTATGGCACTCACTAAATTCAGAGACTGATATGTCATATGTGGATGTTAAAGAAAACAAAGGGAGAAAGAGCACATACATTTCTGGCTTAGTGATTCCTTTCTTGGCTTTCATATAGTCGCGTGATGATTTAACTGCTAATAATATACTTTCAGTCCCCCCTGATGTCATATTTCCACAAATTTGTCCTCCCGAAGCCTTTTCCTTACTACCAAGAATTGCAGCTGTCATCGCAACCACTTCTACTTCAAATCTAACAACGCTTGGGAACACGCTCAGATGTAGTGGATTTGTATGTGCAAACCTGAAATAAGAAATATCTATTCTTACTGAAAGCAGAGACAGACAATTTTTATGATAAGAAAGCTAAATGGAAGGTGTATTACTTGTGAAAGAAAACTCAACAAGTGCACTCCCTCCCATGACAAAAACAAGCAAATTGGTCAACATTGGCGTGATCAAACCTAATCACATAGTGATAATAAGATAGAACATCACTCAGATATACCAGCATGAGCAGAGTATAGTGCTTTGTTTGTTCAAGCCAGTCACAGATGAACATAAATGTCAACATATGTAGCTTGGCCCAAAACAACTCAACAGATTTGAGATCTAATATTTAATCCAAGATGTCCAATAAAAAAGCAGAAATAATTTCAGACAGATGAAAGATGTTAATACGCCATGTATGAGTAATGCACTTAGAATGTTGACAAACGGTTAACTGATTCAAAGAAATCCAGGGATATAACATGTTAAAGTTACCAATCCACTTTAGAAGGAAAAAAAAAAAGAGTTTAAAGAAACATGAGATCAGCCAAACCCCGCTTAACAGTTGCTAAGCATTTCGGATGTTCAAGTTTATCTTCCGTCCAGCATGGTCAGCATGTGAAGTATGGCAATTTCTGTACCCCCTGAAGCATTCTTAACTCATTAAATACATTTTGCAGGTCTTAATCAATCTAGCATAGTCTACATGTTGGTTGTGTCTCTTTACTGTAACCCCCTGATCTCTGGAAGGTTTTCAAGAGACTGAATTTGCTCCCTCTTCCTCTTCTGTTTAATCATACTCTCAATAATTGGACTAGATTCTTTATGGCGGAAGGTTTAACACAAAGAAGATACATGAAAATAAACGACCCCTCCCTTGATCAGTTAACGTAAGCAAAGCAACTAAATATACATATATACACAACAGATGAACAATCTTACATGGAACATGCCTTGTTTATCAATGAAAAATGTCCCTCATTCTCATTTCCGCCAATATAGCTGCTCAGAGAAAAGGAATTCAGTTAATCTTTCTACGCAGGTTAAAGAGCAAAAGAAATGGTTTAATTGAAAAAAGAAACATATATAATATCAAACTACTGGCAAAAAACGCATAATATAGTGCAATATTTATGGAAACATACACGGTACCCGAACATTTTCCCTGCCAGGTCACATCTTTTTGTTTCTCATCTTTCATTTGCATTAGGACTTTATCTCCTAAACCTGACTTCGGCAACTCAGTTCTCCATCCATCTCTCTTACCAGAAGCTTGCAACTTATCCACTATCTGCCCAGTTTGATCACAATTTTTGAAGCCGAAGAATGTCGAGATTTATAATCAAAAATAAAGACATTAATCATTGAAACCTCTTAATGCTCCCCAATAGATGCACAAGTGAGAATAGAATCTTAACCAGGTATTTTCTTTGCAAGAATTATTTTTCTAAAACAAGCTGACAAATCTACATCACATGCCCTTGGGATTCAGCCCTTTCCCGGACCCTGAGTGAACACGGGATGCTTCATACACCACCAGGCTGCCTTCGTTTTTTTTTTTCTCAAGCTGACAACTCTAATTTAAAATATATGCAACAAATTATTTAGCCTAGGTTTCAGAATTCAAAAAACACCCAACTGAAGCAAACCTATATACAATGGTGTGATATATGGATCGAATGATTTGATACTGGTGTTCTCACTGGAACTATTTCGCTCTAGGTTGCTAGCACTTACTCCTTGCATTCCAACTTATTTGACACATTTTCCACCTTTTTTGGGAGGTTCCAAAATTTTTGGCTCTATTCCTTTAATATTATTGTTTTACATAATTTTCACAACTTTCAAGAATTTAAATTTATGTTTTACAATCCAAACTATAAACTTCGATTTGGTGATCTCTCAGCAGTTCAACTTTTCAGCCACCACTTTCTTATTTTCTTCCTCTACTGTTGATATAATACATAAGTCAAATTAACACCTTAAACTCCTTTTCAAGTCAAACACAGTGTATAACATAGAACAAAGGGAATAATTTCATTTAAGTTTTCACAATCAAAACAGAAGTTCACCAAACTCTGTGTGATAATCACCGAAAGAAACAAAAACGCAAAACCGCACTGAATGAAGCAAAGCATAATATTTAATACTCAGTCGACAAAAGAGGACTGAAAAATCAACTCACCTTCTGCTTCTCAGCGTCAATGTACTTTTTAACACCAGGCACCAACCTATATTTAAGAATCAAATATTAAAATCCATATATAACTGGAGAGCTTCAGGAAATCTCAAAAAGTGTCAAGTAATGATACAAAACTCAATCAGAAGCTACAAGTATTAAAAACTTCCTCAAAACAACATTTACCGAGCTCTGAACGGGTATTATACTCTTTTCTTATTTTTTATGATCGACAAATTCCAAACACGGATTTACCGAGAGAAAAATGAAACAGAAACTGAAGATATGCAAGGAAAAACAAGGATTTAATGTGAGAAAATACTTGATGGCACTCATAACGAAGCTAATACTCGTGGCTTTGAGTCCTTGTTCGTGAATAACAAGGAAGACGGATTGAAGAATTCGAGCCAATAGAAGAGAGAAGAGAGGAGCAAGAAGAAGAGTTAACGGCTCGTATTGAGATAAAAAGGAATTTGCTGAAGCTCTGTACTGATTCAGCCATGGCGGAATCGGAAACTCCATTGGCGGTCGATGTGAACGAGACCGTGAAATAGGTTTGTCCTTTCTGTGGTTTTTTCGTTGGTTGAGAGAGGAGAAAAATGAGCAAAGGGTTAAAAATTGGTGACAACTTTGATTTAGTCTCAAGTCAAACTCACACCTTAGCTCTCATTTTGTTTTCATTAAAATTGAAACGCAAGTTATCTCTACATTTGAACATTAAATAATTAGGATAATTTACTTTTTAATCTTTAGATATACATATTTTATTTATTTATAGATATATTAAATACATAATTTAAATAAAAAATAATTAAATATTAAAAAATTGAATTTAATAAGATAAATTTATTATCTAATAAAAATAAAATATTTATATTTACTAGTTATGGTAGAGATGATTTGTAGTTGTTAGAGTTTTTAATCCTTTTTTTAACTGTAAGAACATAAATAAAGGCAAGAAGAAGAGAAGAAATATTTTACTGCCGGAAAGGTGATTTTTTCATTGAACTGAAATGTTGTTTAAATACAAAAATATTCAACAACTAGACCCTAGATTTAAGCAACTACCTTGCACATGATTCCATGATCAACAACCTCCTAAAAATCAAAACAAACTCCTAAAAAAACATCAACTAAGTTAACACTGCTGAAGCTAGCTAAAAAAACAGGAGAAAAACAAGCAACTTCTTTTGACTAGTTACTACAGTAACTGAGACATTTAATTAGCATTCCTCCTTGCTTCAGTTGCTGCAAATTTCAAGCCTTTCTTTGAGAAATTCAAATCTACTCCTAGGCAAGGCTTTGGTAAACATATCTGCCAGTTGAAGATCCGTCTTGCAATACTTTAACCCAACAGATCCTTCCTTTTGCACGTCTCTAAGAAAGAATAATTTGATATTGAAATGCTTGGTTTTGCCATGAAAAACAGGATTACTTGATATAGAAATAGTTGGTTGATTATCCACAAACACCTTTGTGCACTTTTCTTGCTTTAAATTCAGATCAAGCAACACTTTTCTAAGTTATAAGGCTTGATTTGCAGCAGCTGTTGCTGCAGTGAACTCGGCTTTAGTAGTAGATTGTGCAACAATCTTTTGCTTTTTAGAACACCAAGAAAATACCCTGGAGCCAATATTAAAACAATAACATGAAGTGCTCTTCATGTCATTAGAAGAACCAGCCCAGTCACTATCAGAATACCCCTGCAAAGCGTACTTCTGATTTGCACAAAACTTGATTCCAAAATTTAGTATTCCCTTAACATATCTTATCACCCTTTTAGCTGCTCTAAAATGAGTGTTAGTTGCACAATTAGTAAATCTATATAGGAGACTTACAGCATATAAAATGTCGGGTCTAGTTGCTATAAGATACATGAGACATCCAACCAAACTTCTGTAAAGAGTCTCATCCACTTTTTCAGCTTCATCATTTTTGCTGAACTTTTCCTTCTGACACATTGGAGTGGTTTTATCTTTGCAATAATCCATTCTAAACTTTTTCGAAATGTCTTTTACATACTTCTTTTGATAGATGAACACCTCTTTTTTTCTCTTACTTGATTTCCATTCCCGGAAAATAAATCATTTCTCCCAAGTTTGTCGTCTCGAAAGTATGTTGCACATCTTTTTATAAATTTCTTAACAAGTTCATCATTGTTTCCTGTAACTAGCAAGTCATCTACATATAGTGAAATAACAATAAAATTAATTTCATCACCTTTAATATAAAGAGTAGCTTCTTTTCTAAAACCCAGCTGCACCAAATGTTCATCAATCATGTTGTACCAAGCTCTGGGCGCCTGCTTTAATCCATACAAAGCTTTCTTGAGTTGATACACTTCATCTTCATGTCCTTTGACTGCAAATCCTTCAGGTTCTCAACATAAATTTCCTCCTCAATAAAGCCATTCAGGAATGCTGATTTAACATCCAACTGAAACACTTTCCAACCGTTTTGTGCAGCTATAGCCAACAATAATCTTATGGTTTCTAATTTAGCAACAGGAGCAAATGTATCAGAAAAATCAATACCAAAAATTTGAACATACCCCTTTACAACAAGTCTGTCTTTGTGCTTATTGATAGAGCCATTTGCATTCACTTGGTTCTAAAAATCCACTTCACTCCTATGACTTTCCTCTCTTCGGGTCTTTGCACAAGTTTCCACGTCAGATTCTTCTCAATCATGATGAATTCTTCCTTCATTGCAGCTTTCTACTTTGGATCTTTTTCTGCTTTCCAAAAATCTGTTGGATCAAGAACAACTATATTGCACCTCTGATAGATATCAGAGAGAGATCGTGTGCCTCTTATTCGTACGTCGTCTACCAATTCATCTTCTTTCAGCTGGAGCATTGTACTTTGATCTGAAATTAATACCGATTGTGATTCTTTCCAGTTCCATTATTCATCCTCCATAAAATGCACATCTCTACTTATCAGAATTTTTCTTGTATGAGGTTGAAAACTCTATAGGCCTTAGAAACAGTATTGTAACCAACAAATATTCCAACTTCCGCCTTTTTATCAAGCTTATCTCTTTTAGTTAGTGGTACATAAGTAAAGCACAAGCATCCAAATATTTTGAGATTTTTTAAAAAGGTTTATAACCATACCAGACTTCAAATGATGTTTTTCCTTCTAATGCTTTTGTTGGAAGCCTGTTGAATAGAAAAACTAATGTATGTGCAACTTCTGCCCAGAACTTTTTTGGCAAACACTTCTCGTACAACAAACATCTAGCCGTCTCCATTATGATACGATTCTTACTTTCACTAACTCCATTTTGTTGTGGAGTATATGGAGTAGTGAGTTGGTGTTCAATCCCAGCTTCTTCACAAAATATATTGAATTGTTCAGATGTGTATTCCTTGCCATTGTCAGACCTTAAAGATTGAATCTTACACCCACTTTGAGTTTCGATCCACTGCTTGAATTTCCAGAAAATGGCAACAACCTCTGACTTGAATCTGAGAAAGTAAATCCAGCATATTCTCGTATAGTCATCAATGAAAACTATGTAATACTTACTTCCTTTGAGTGATAGAGTTTTGTAAGGACCGGTCAGATCTTTGTGGATTAATTTTAGTCTTTCAGCAGCTCTCCAGGTTTCTTTCTTGAAAGAAAGCCTTGTTTGCTTGCCAAATTAAAAGGTTTTGCAATCTGGTATTTCAACTTCAAGGTTAGGCAGCCCTTGAACCAAGTCTTTCTTTTGTAAGTTCATTACAGCAGCATGGTTGAAATGTTCGAGCCTTTTGCCAAACTTCTGCATTTATCTTAGTTGCAGAATAAGCTTTTTGCTCATGCTCTAAAGGATTCAATATAAAAATCTTTTCCTTCATCATTACTTTAAACAAATTTTTGTCATCTTCATCCTTGATTTGACAATAATTGATTTCAAAGAGAAGTTTGAAACCATTCTCAAGCATCTGGCCAACACTTAACATACTATGACTTATATTAGGTACAAAAAATACGTCTTTGATTAGTCTTGTAGCTGAAGAGCTTTTAATTTCCAGAGTACCTTTGCCTTCAACAGGAATATAGTCTCCATCACCAACTTATACTTTGGAAATTACTGAAGTATCCAACTCCTTAAAGAGATCACGATCGGATGTCATGTGGTTTGTGCAACCACTGTCAGTACGCCACTTGTCACTTGAGTTGGTAGCTGCAAAACAGGTTGCTACAAAGAGTTAGTCCTCATCTTCTTGATTAACTACCTGTGCAGCATTATTTTGTTGAGTGTTGTCTTTGCAAATCTTTTGATGATGTCCCATTTTCTGACATTTCTCACACTGTTGATCTGGCCTTCTCCAGCATTTGAACGGTGGATGACCCTTTTTTTCATAATGCTTGCAAGGGGGAAAATCATGTTTTGTTCCCCTATTTATCCTAGGAGAATGAGAACCTGAATTGTCCTTCTTGTTCCACTTTTTCTTTCCTTTGTCTCCCCAATTTGACTAAACTTTTGCAGGTAGTGCGCCCTCAACAGATCCTTCATACCTCATAAGTCTTCTCTATTCTTGTGCCTACAAAGAATTCAATAGTTTCGCCAAACTAATTTTTGACAGATCCTTAGAATTTTCCAGCAAGGAAATAGTTGCTTCAAACCTTTCAGGGACTATTACAAGAATTTTTTAAACCAATCTGGAATCAGAAAATTCAGAGCCAAGTAATCTTACATTGTTGACAATGTTGAGTAATCTGTCAGAATACTCTTTGACTGTCTCTGAATTCTTCATTTTCAGGAGTTCAAAATTCTCTAATTAGGTTGAGAATACGCATTCCTTTGATCCGTTCATCTCCTTCATATTCTTTCTTTAGGAAATTTCAGACCTCAAATGCTGATTTCATTATCACAATCCTGACAAAGATTTCAGATGAGACTGCGGCAAATAACATCGCTCTAGCCTTTGATTTTCTTGTTTTCTTCTCCTTGTGATTTCTTATTTGCGCAATGGTTGGATTTGCAGGCAAGGGAGGAACTTTGTAGTCCTCCTCAACAGCTTCCCAGAGATCAGTTTCCTCCATATGAGCCTCCATTCTGGCTACCCAAATATGATGGTTTTTACCTTTGAAGACAGGCGGTGCTAGTGTAGTGAAAGGAGTTTCTGAATCCATAGAAGAAGAAAAAAAGAAGAAATGTGTTTCCCTCAAGAAGAGAGCTCTGATACCACTTTTTTTGGGTATATAAAGCCCCAGTTCGGTTTTTTGGGTCACTTTCCATTTTTTCATTTCCAGAGAACGAACAAAAAAAGGGGAGACGAAGGGTTTTCATAAAATCCCTTCCGATTACGCCATCAAACGCGGTCCAAACTCGAATTAACTTCGGGTACCTAAGTATAAAGCTGCAGAGAGCATTCCTACGGAGTTAGTTTCGTAAGAATCGTACAGTGAAGCAGTGACCCGCCGAGTCAAAGTAAGTGGAATTACTCCAAACTAGTGTTAATACACTCCCAACATTAAAGTGAGTATTTCACTCTTCTGGACTTCCGAGAAATAGCGAGTTTTTGGCTATTTTTCGATAAATCAAAATTTGGGCAGTATATATATTCAAAGTAGTGTTTTCTTCCGGAATATTGATGGATTTAGTTATATTTGCTATGAATATGAATGCAGTTGGAAGAAATAGCTGGATATTGATCGAGGTATGTCAGTTAGTCAGAAAGTAAGCAACTGAGGTATTGAAAACCAGTTTCTTCGGCAAGTTAGTAATTCTAGTATAGTAAAATAGAATAACTTCTTGAATAAAGTTCCAGAAGCCAAGTATTAAACTTAGTGTGAATTCAGTAAATATGTTTGGTATTATTATGCTGTATTCAGAATAAAAGTCAGTAAATTGGTATCAAACAACGAGATATCATTTCAGACCCAACACCAGATTTAGTTTAATTCGGCAAGAGATTTAGAATAGAATATCAGAACATGGATAGTATTTTCAGATTTAATATACATGTTATATGTGATTACTGTTGCTTGTTGAGACTTGTTTGTGATATGTGGGCACCCTTAGAGCTTCCTTGCCGCCCTAGGGTTAATAGCTGTATCGACTCGCCCGCCAGAGGGTGAGGATACGTCACTCCAAGGAGTGGCATGCCATCCGCAGTAGGATGAAAATAGGATGAAACATTCCCCATAGCTGGCTGATCAGCATTATAGCATACCCTGTTGAGCTCTTGCGCCTAGGGCAAAGATTACAGATTACAGATACAGATCTCAGATTACAGTTACAGGAGTCCTCCAAACTCAGATATAGTTATAGTCAGGGGCCTAGAGAGCCCAAGCTGCGTACCCAGGGGGCCGGCGGGGTGCGCGTAGTTAGTAGGTGAGTGGAGTGAATTTATTTTTGGATGATTTGACCCGGGTAGGGGTATATAGATTGCGTGTTGATTGGCACCTTCTGGCTTATGGGGGCTGGTATAGGTTCTTGTATGCTATATATATGTCACTTATTAAGTTGATAAATAGCAGGACGCCGCATCGATAGGTATGATTCTTATCTTCTTTCCAGTACAGTTAAGCTCGGTACAGGTTCTGCTATTCCAGACAGTTTTAACTATCCTCTGTCATTTTAGTAACTATAAGTTTACTATTTATCTTCTGTTATGTTCAGTTTTGCTTTGCATACTCGGTACCAGTGATACTGATGCCCGTTTGGGGGCGCTGCATTACTTGCCTGCAGATACTCATAGATGAGGAGCCGATCCCTCGTAATTCTAGCCAGCACACAGAGTCATCAGCTCCTGTCATCCGGAGCTAGACAGCTAGAGGTTTATTCCTTTTCTTTTGTTGTACAGTATGGGTAGGCCGGGGCCCTGTCCCGACCATCTTATCAGTATTCTTAGAGGCTTGCAGATTGTATATCCCCTGTGGTTAGCGGTACCGGTCGTGTGAGGCCGTGTGTATGTTTTAGTTGTTTTTGATGGCCGTGTAGGGCCTTATTCAGTTAATAGTTGGTGACCTTGCCGGTCATAGAGTAGTTTAGCATTTGATTCAGCGTTTCATTGAAACTAGTCAGCATGGTGGCCTTGTCGGCTCACATAGGTTCCTTTAAACTACTATTGTTATGGTTAGCTATTTTTGTCTTACAGGTGGCTATAGGCCTAGTCAATCGGAGGTTGTATTACAGCCGTTATATAGCCCGTTGGTTCCATGAATCCAGAGTTAAAGCCAGCCTGGCACTAGAAGTGCTTAGGCTCAGTAGTCCAGCAGTCCAGGTCTTAGTAGGGCACCAGGTGCCAGTCATGCCTCCCAAGGCGGGGCGTGACAAACTTGGTATCAGAGCAGGTCGTATCCCAAGGATTCTGCAAGCCGTGCTAAGTAGAGTCTTGTCTATGGATGTGTTGTGCACCACATACTATAGGCAGGAGGCTGCAAGGCATGATAGGATGGTTACTCTTTCTTCCTATTTAGTCGTGTTGTAGAGCGGTACAGTATAGGGTTGAGTCCCTAAAACTTATCATACTCTTTGGTTACAGATACAAAGTTAGATCAGTGACACCCTATCACAGCTAGAAGATTGGATATAGCAGCAGGAGAGGGCACTAGTCAGTTGTAGGGTAACTACAACAGCAGGAAGAGGTATCAGGGACCTCCCAATGTGATACCTCTATAGGTACCATCCCTAGTATATTTCTATAACTTCAGAATAGGGAGTTGGAAGCATAGCGTATATACGAGTTGATTTATTTGTTAAGATATGTAAGATTTGATTAAGGTGACAGATAATATTAGATTATCAGATAGATGTGAGAGAGAGAGGGAAATGCAGGATTTCCACCTCGATCTTTTCAGATGTGGTACAGTTCCATGTTTCCGTTTTGTTGCAGTGAGAAAAGGCTATTCCTACCTCTTAGTTTTGATTCTAGTATAGCAAGGAGCATAAGGATTGAGGCGATGTAGACAAAGTAAGCAGTAAGTGAAGACGGATCGGTTGATTCCAGAAAGTGTTAGAAAGAGTAAAGAGCCCTATGATTACATAAGTTGTTCAGACCCTCACGGTAATAAGTGAGAAGAGCGAGTAAGACTACTAGCTTACTCGAAGTGGGTGTAAAAGATATGTCAGTGATGAACTCCCAGTAATAGTTAAGTTCGAGTCAGAAAAAGGCCAAGTCCGCCATAACACGCTAACGACGGCAGGATATACCTGCAAGATAATGGTTATGATTTCAGTTGTGATATCGAAAGGTAGGGAGGTCATATGAATCAGATGGGTCTGACTACAAGCCAGAAAAAGTATAAGCTGAGACTTGAACAGTAACCTTATTAACAATGTAAGGCAGGTACCTTAAACCCCAGAGCTCAGCTTAAGCAAGATAAGGGTAAGAAGCAGGAATACCAAATTTTGAGGGGAAATTAGAATCACCTCCAGATTGAGAGAATATCGTGTATTAAGGACTAAGTCTCGGACTGACAGTTAAGAGACAGTAAGTTTGTAGTTTAGAATGTTGCGGTACGTCCGCCTATGGAGAAGGTAAGAGGGTGCCAACCCAGAGACTCTAATCTAGTGTGGCCTAGAGGCAAGGTTCAACAGATAGTCACGGGCCCTTAATGTAATGCCAAGTAAGGCCACAAGGTGCGGATGTTGATCCCACATTGTAAGAGTGGCGAAATTTCAAATAGCAGATCATAGCTAAAGTGCATGTGTTTGTTGCTTCCGGAATGGGATGGAAATCCAATGAAATGGTACGAGAGGACAGGAGATATCATTAGACTGTAGAAGCAGTATATCATGTACAGTATGAAATTCAATAAAGCATGTCAGATATTACATATCACTACAAAATTCAGTATGTATTGTACGTAGTTGTTGATACATATATACAGATATCAGATATGCTGTGAGTAGCTGCCAATAGGGGTTACAGTCACACAGATTCTGGTTAGCTGCTAGGAAGTATATACAGATTGTATTGCAGGACCCCTTGCCAAAAAAAAAAGAGAGAAGGGGCAGGTTAAGTGTGATTCACGTATGAAGCCATAGAAACTTTCTCAGTTCTCAGTTTATTGAGTTAATGGACTTATATGCTTGTTGCTAGATCTAGAGTTTAGAAGCTCACAAGAGTTACTAGCCTGAATCAGGTGGATGACGATACGGGCGTAGTTAGATGGTCTAAAGACCAGCTGGCGCCTGAATTAGTAGGGAAGCATCCCTAAATACCAATAACGTTATCTCCTGTGCCACAACCAGAAATAGAGACCGACTAAGCATATTCCAGAGGTTAGCAACACCAAAATTCTCCAGTATGTTAAGTGGTCGTACATCATTTTTCCAGCCTTATAGGTGAGAGTCAGACTTAGTCGACCTAGCAGTTATCATGTAGAACACCCTGCAAGCCCGCCAGCTGTCCCAGTCAGATAAAACCGTGAGTACCCCAAGGGAGGGTCCACAACAGTAGCCAGTGACGGGCCAGTACCCTAGCCAGTTCTCGTAAAATGTTAAGGTATATAGAATCCCAGGAGGAGGGGCCAGTCTTTACAAAGTTACCCAAAATACTGAGAATTTCCTAGTACAGCAGTATAGATCCGAGTGGATATGAACCAGGCATGAGGAATTGGTAGTACTCTGCTAGCACAATGTTTACTAAGACAAGGAAATCGGTAGGTTCCCTATGAAGATCCAGGGACGGATCGCCTGAGAGTAAATCTGACTAAGCCCAACTCTACAGTTGTTCAATTAGAAGAACAAAGCAGTTAGCTATCCACAACTCTGCAGTTATGCATGAGCTACAGATGTCCGAGTAGGACATTTAGATCATTGTTAGACTACTTCAGCATTCGGGTCCTTCAGCCCAGCCATTCAGTTATTCAACCAGATTATTAGAGATCATGATCACTATTAGGATCCTCTGATCAGATACATGCACATGGTGTGCAGACAGTCATATAGATTATCCCAGCAGTGAGTGGCATTAGCATGTGGGCCATAAGGCCAAATAAGCTCTAGCTATACAGAGAGATTATTTGTTAGTTTCTCCGGTATGATAAATCAGTATGATCGTCAATTACATGCCAATTTCTCTAAAGGTGAATCTGGCTGAATTTAGTAGTCTTTTTGGTCACATGGTGTCGGAGGTTGGTATACAAATAGATACATAGAAAATAGAAGCAGTGAAAACATGGCCCAGACCTACCACTCCGACCAAGGCACGCAGTTTCTTGGAGTTAGCCGGGTACTACAGAAGGTGTGTGGAAGGATTTTCCACTTTTGCAGCACCTCTGACTAAACTGACGTAGGAAACAGCAAAGTTCCAGTAGACTGAGGCATGCAAGTAGAGTTTTCAGGTAACCGAGGATGGAGTGTTGAGATATAAAGATCTCCTTTGCATTCCAGACGTTGCAAGACTTCGCCAGTAGATTATGGGAAAGGTACACTATGCTCGTCATTCCCTCCATCCAGGTTCGACTAAAATGTACCATGATATGAAAGAAATCTACTAGTAGCCAGGAATGAAGAAGGGAATAGAAGAATTTGTAGCTCAGTGTCTTAACTGCCAGCAAGTAAAATCTTAACAACAGAAACCAAGCAGATTGACTCAAGACATAGTTGTGCTTCTTTGGAAGTAGGAAGCAGTAACTATGGATTTTGTAGCAGGATTTCCCTGCACCAGGCGGAGATATGACTCGATTTGGGTAATTGTTGACAGACTGATAAAAATCAGCCCATTTTCTGCCAGTAAGGGCTACTTTCTCTGCCGAAGATGATGCTGAGTTGTATATCAGAGAAGTAGTCAGACCGCATGGTGTCCCAGTGTCCATTATCTCCGGTAGAGGGGCGTAATTTACAGCTAAGTTTTGGCAATCATTTCAGAGAGGCTGGGAACACAGATTAACCTGAGCACAACTTTTCATCCTCAGACAGATGGGCAGGCAGAACGCACTATTCAAACGATCGAGGATATGTTGCGAGCATGTGTGTTAGATTTTGGAGGTAGCCGGGATAAACGTCTACCGCTCATTGAGTTCGCCTATAATAACAGTTACCATTCAGCTATTCAGATGGCGCCTTATGAAGCGTTGTATGGGCAGAAGTGTAGATCTCCAGTCGATTGGTTTGAAGTAGGAGAATCAACATTGATTGGGCCAGAGACCATTCATCAGTCAGAAGAAAAAGTAAAGCTTATCAGAGAACGCCTACTAACTGCTCAGAGCCGCCAGAAATCGTATGCTGATGTGCGGCGCAGAAACCTGGAATTTAATGTGAATAACTGGGTGTTTTTGAAAGTTTCTCCAATGAAAGGGGTGATGAGATTCGGCAAGAAAGGCAAGCTCAGCCTGAGATTTGTTGGCCTTATCAGATTCACCGAAGAATAGGCCAAGTGGAATACGAGTTGAACTTAACTCCAGAATTAGAGTCTGTTCACCCAGTTTTCCACGTGTCCATGCTGAGGAAGTATATAGGAGACCCCTCCAGAGTTGTGCCAGTTCAGGATGTCCAGGTTACGGAAGAGCTGGCTTATGAAGAGGTTCCAATAGCCACACTAGACCGGTAGATTCGCAGGTTGAGAACTAAAGATGTTGCTTCTGTCAAAGTATTGTGGCGCAACAGGAACCGAGAGGAAATGACTTGGGAAGCAGAGGAAGATATGAAAGTCAGATATCCTCAGTTAACTTCAGCTTACTGTGAAATGAATGCTATAGTATTATATGGAGTACCTGTATTGGATTTTTCTGAGTATCAGGATTTTTGAGATAGTCCATATTACAAGGGAAACTCTGCCAAAATGTTTCTAGAATAAGTCAAGTAAGTTGAGATTCTTGCAAGTAGAAGTTTACATTCGAGGACGAATGTTCTTAAAGGGGGGAGGATGTTACACCCCGCAAATTCTTGACATTTAGATGGCCTATTTTCATGTTGGTTAAGAGTTTTAGAATGCCATACATGCTAGGAAAAGACCCGGGGGAAGACCGGACAAGCGCCAAGTCGGAGCATCAAGGCAAATGCGACTTATAAATCGCATTCGACAAATGCGACTTATAAATTGCATTCGACAAATGCAACTTAAAGAGGAAGTCGGGAAAAACCCCTCTGCGACAGGTAGCGTGTCACGGAGGCTTCCCCTCCACGATGGTAAGCGTGCCACGGGGGGGGGGGGGGGGTTCAAGTCCAAGTATATAAAGCCCCACTTCGGTTTTTTTGGTCACTTTCCATTTTTCATTTCCAGAGAACGAACAAAAACAGGGGAGATGAAGGGTTTTCATAAAATCCCTTCCGATTACACCGTCAGACGCGCTCCAAACTCAAATTAACTTCGGGTACCGAAGTATAAAGCTGCAGAGAGCATTCATACGGAGTTAGTTTCATAAGAATCGTCCGGCGAAGCGGTGACCCGCCGAGTTAAAGTAAGTGGAATTACTCCAAACTAGTGTTAATACACTCCCAGCATTAAAGTGAGTATTTCTCTCTTCTGGACTTCCGAGAAATAGCGAGTTTTCGGTTGTTTTTGATAAGTCAAAGTTTGGGCAGTATATATATTCAAAGTAGTGTTTTCTTCGGGAATATTGATGGATTTAGTTCTATTTGCTATGAATATGAATGCAGTTGGAAGAAATAGCTAGATATTGGCCGAGCTACGTCAGTTAGTCAGAAAGTCAGCAACTAAGGTATGTAAAACCAGTTTCTTCGGAAAGTTAGTAATTCTAGTATAGTAAAATAGAATAACTTCTTGAAGAAAGTTCCAGAAGCCGAGTATTAAGCTCAGTGTGAATTCAGTAAATATGTTTGGTATTATTATGTTGTATTCAAAATAAAAGTCTGTAAATTGGTATCAAACAGCGAGATATCATTTCAGACCCAGCACCAGATTTAGTTTAATTCAGCAAGAGATTCAGAATAGAATATCAGAACATGGATAGTATTTTCAGATTTAATATACATGTTATATGTGATTACTGTTGCTTGTTGAGACTTGTTTGTGATATGTGGGCACTCTTAGAGCTTCCTTGCCACCCCAGGGTTAATAGCTGTATCGACTCGCCCGCCAAAGGGTGAGGATACGTCACTCCAAGGAGTGGCATGCCGTCCGTAGTAGGACGAAGATGGGATGCAACATTTCCTATAGCAGGCTGATCAACATTATAGCATACCCTGTTGAGCACTTGCGCCTAGGGCACAGATTACAGATTACAGATACAGATCTTAGATTACAGATACAGTTATAGTCAAGGGCCCAGAGAGCCCAAGCTGCATACCCAGGGGGCCGACGGGGTGCTCGTAGTTAGTAGGTGAGTGGAGTGATTTTATTTTTGGATGGTTTGACCCGGGTAGGAGTATATAGATTGCGTGTTGAATCGCACCTTCCGGCTTATGGGGGCTGGTATAGGTTCTTGTATGCTATATATATATATATATATATATATATGTGTGTGTGTGTGTGTGTGTGTGTGTGTGTATGTTACTTATTAAGTTGATAAATAGCACGACACCGCATCGACAGGTATGATTCTTATCTTCTTTCCAGTATAGTTAAGCTCAATACAGGTTCTGCTATTCTAGACAGTTTTAGCTATCCTCTATCATTTCAGTAACTAAAAGTTTATTGTTTATCTTCAGTTATGTTCAGTTTTTCTTTGCATACTCGGTACCAGTGGTATTGACGCCCGTTTGAGGGCGCTGCATTACTTGCCTGCAGATACTCATAGACGAGGAGCCAATCCCTCATAATTCTAGCCAGCACACAGAGTCATCAGCTCCTGTCATTCGGAGCTAGATACTAGAGCTTTATTCCTTTTCTTTTGTTGTACAGTATGGGTAGGCCGGGGCCTTGTCCCGATCATCTTATCAGTATTCTTAGAGGCTTGCAGATTGTATATTCCTTGTGGTTAGCTGTACCAGTCGTGTGAGGCCGTGTGTATGTTTTAGTTGTTTATGATGGCCGTATAGGGCCTTATTCAGTTAATAGTTGGTGACCTTGCCGGTCACAGAGTAGTTTAGCATTTGATTCAGTGTTTCATGGAAACTAGTCAACATGGTGGTCTTGTCGGCCCGCATAGGTTCCTTTAAACTACTGTTGTTCTGGTTAGCTGTTGTTGTCTTACAGGTGGCTATAGGCCTAGTCGACCGGAGGCTGTATTACAGTCGTTATATAGCCCGTTGGTTCCATGAATCCAGAGTTAGAGCCAGCCTGGCACCAGAAGTGCTTAGGCTCAGTAGTCTAGCAGTCCAGGTCTTAGTAGGGCACCAGGTGCCAGTCATGCCTCCCAAGGCGGGGCGTGACAGTAATGATAGAGGTGATTAATGGTGGTAGCTAGTGGTTGTAAATAGAGTGATGATGACATACTTCTTAATGATATTAAGATTTTGTTCCAGTTCTTAATGATTAAGATTTATTCAGACTAATAAAGTGTTTAAATCTTAATGAAAATAAATGCACTTAATGGCCTAAGGTCTGAACCATTCAGATTTAGACCTCCATTAAGTGCAAACAAATGAGGCCTTAAACTGGAATTAAGTTAAATGACACATAAACTGTAATATTTAAATTTTGTTAAACTTTTATGAAATACAAAAAATTTTAAAAGAACATATGAATATCGTTTTTAGCCTCCAATTTTGTTTTAAAAATCAAATTCTCCCTCAACTTTGAATAATAGATATTCTCCTCACTTTATCCTAACTGATTTTTTAAAATATCTGTTTTACCCTTTAATCCTCCATTTATGTAATACCTGATTATATTATATATAATATTTAGTTTTTAATGTAAATATTTATAGTTTCTTATTTAACTCACTAACATTATAAGTAGAACAATAATTCTATCATTTTGTCATAAAATCTAATCTTATTTAGTATTTTTTTTAAAAAATTATTGTTATTAAAATATTATATGCATTAATTTTGGATATGTGTATGTGCATGCATGTGTGTATTTATGTTGCTCCTCGTGCTTATCCTCTATTATCTATATAAATAAATAAAATTTGATTGTTATTAATGGAATATCTCGTAAATTATAATTTAACATTAATTTATGTTATAAATAAATAATCTTTAATTTGTCTTTTGTAATTAATTTTTTTATATTTCATGCATTGAAATATATTTATAAAATTATTATAACCTCTTATTTTCATTTGTTATAAATAAATATTAGAGTTTTGATTATTATTAATAAAATTATTTTTTATTCTGCTAATTACTTTATTATAGAAAGCCATTAACCTATATACTCAATTAGTATTTTTTATTTTATTTTATCCCAAAAGTTAATATTTATTTATTTTTATTTAAAAAATTGTTACATAGATTATATATATACATATACATATATATATGTGTGTGTGTGTGTGTGTGTGTGTGTGTATTATGATTTTAAAGAAGTGTAAAAAGAAGAAGACAAAGTTGAATATGTAAGGGCAAAACACATATTTTGAAAAGTTAATTAGGATAAAGGGAGGAAAATGTCACAACTTGATTTGGGACCTTGGATCGGGACACGAGACCTAGAACTACTAATGGTTCCAAGCTAATCCATGGAACATACATTGCATGATTTGAGAGCATAGCTAAGCCAAATTAAAGCATAAACATAATATAAGTGGAGGTCTAAATGATGTAAAACAAGAACAAGTACGACAAGTCACAACACTAAACCATCTAGTACAAAATTGCCCGAAAGCCTCTATACGTAAGATGAGCTGATGGGACAACATCCCAACTAGCTTGCTAAATCTGAAACTATAAGTCATAGTCATAAAGCATAAATTGATAAATACCCTCGGAAGATGAGAACTCATAAAGACTAGGAAAGAGCTGGACTGATTGAAAGCGATCTAGCGGCAGGACTGAGATGGATCACCCGAACCTATATCATGAGACGCTATAGTATAGAGTATGCGGTCATTACTTTGAACATACTGAGATGGTAGAGAAAATAAAATATTCTAATAAATGATAATATGAAATCATGAGTATAAATTAAGGTAGATCATGAGAGAGAGGGTAACATGCTAAAACCCATATATACATAACCGTAAGCTATTCATCATAAGCTAAACATAATGACCCAAGATTTAGAACTCATGAACTAATCAATGGGTCAAATATACCATAAAACATAATATCATATGACATGAACATGAGTATTTGAAAACATGATGAACAATGGGAGGTTTCATCATAAAAGACACCATCATGATAGAGCTTACATAAATGTCCCACCTATCTCGCTCAAGTGGGCAGAACCGTCCCAAGCTTTTCACCGCTAGGAACGATTAAGGTATGATATCACTTGTGAGTCCTCGTAGGGTTTGAACATGAATATATACCTATAGTAGCACATAGTTCTGAGACTCAAGGTTTTCCTGAACCCCTAGCCTACTCGATGCTAGATACTACTCCCAAAAACATGCACATGGCTCATAATCATTATCTTGAAAACATACTTGAACTTGCATGGGCTAGCCGGAACATGAAATCACAATCATACTTGGCATGCATGAAATATTCGCGAAAAAATTTCATAAAAATGGCCATGATACTTGAACTTGAGTTTCATGAAAATAACACATGCTTGAATAAAGCTTCATAACTTTAAAATCATGTAATCATAAGTTGACAATTCATAAATATTCATGCATATATACTTGGCAATTCATCATACTTGAAATCATGGATTCATAAGCTTGAAATTCATAAATTATGCATAATAGGAAATAATCTACATAAACTTGAAGTCATGCATTAGGAAGTAAATTGAGGATTAAATCTACCCTAATATTCATAAAACATCAATTGAAACATAAGAGGATTAAACCCATAGAGATAGCACAGAAGATTTAACGAAAACTAGGTAAAACTCTAATTTCAACATAACATGATTGGAGTTTTAAAATCATAGATTATGGATGAAATTGGGCATGAGGGTGGAAGAATTTTCCCCATTTATAACCCTAAATACCTGGGCTTGAAGAATCCTCAACTTGATTGGAGACCCAAAAGAAATTGAGAAGAAGATTTGATGAAGAACCCTACTTCTTTTGAGGGGATTTGATCTTCACTTGGGGTATTAGGAGTAAAATGTGAGTTTAGGATGATTAAAAACCCTAAAAACACCCTTTAGAAGGGTTAAAACAACTTAGTTTAGGAGTTGGAAATTTAGAAATTATGAAAATACCCTTAATGATCCGATAGAAAATTACACACTGCCAAACCCAACGAGGGATTGGACGACTTATTGGGAGACTTGACGGGTCATTCCCTGACCCGTTATCACCGGCAATCTCTTCCCAATTTTTCTGATCTTCTCTTTATGATTCGTCATGTCACTTAATGAGTTATTTAACCAGTCGTCAAGACTCTCTGGAACTCCTCTTTTTCACCAACTTTCACACTTAACCGGCCACACCATGACCCGTCGGGTCACTTGACGAGTCACACCATAACTTGTTCTGTGACCTTGTGCAGGTTTTCCTATTTTCTCTATTTTAGTCCTCGAGTCTGATCTTAGGGACTTTTGAGTTGCTACATTATCTCCCCCTTGGGAACATTTATCCTCGAATGTAGATTGAGTATACTGAAAGGCTAGGAAAAGAACTGCAATCCCAAAATTAAAAGCTATAAACTGAAAGTCTGACGGAGTGACTGACTCCGGATTGAGATGCAGGACTGAAGTAAATTCATGAAATATACATACATGCTATAACATAAAAGGAACTAAGAGACATGATCTTGACATGAATCTGGATAGAGTACTAAGGAGGAAACTGGTACCTGATAACGTCCAAAATATACTCCTCATAAAAGGGGTATACACGACCGAAGTATCAAAACAAGTAACCCGACGGGTGTCGGGGTCGAATCCCACAAGGACTAGTGAGTGATAATTACAAGTGTCAGTTGATAAATTGAAGTTATCTTGCACCACTTAGAATTAACATAAAAACAAATAAGTTGGGAGAGATTGGAATTTGTAGTGGATTATAATTGGTAATTTGGTTGAAGATAATAGCAAAATTAGCAAGGTTGTCGATCAGAATGTGAAAGACTAGAGGTGTAGTATAGATGATATACTAACTAGATAGTGACATGCTAGGTCATCTTATAAGTTCAATTAGTGTAAATAATCTCAAACAATGGGTAATTACAGCTTTATAAATACCTCTTACTAGAGTTTAATCAAACCTCTAGCCACTATTAGCTCAACCCGATCAGATTTGGATTAGTAGCTGCACTAATTTCTAGCTATTAGCTACTAATTAGGAGTGAGAATGCAATTTCCGCTATATATAGCCCAATTTCACAATCTCTCATCCATACCGACCATTAAATTCTCTTCCAATACTTAATTATTCTTTTACAAGCAACAATCAAGTAAGAACAAATAGACCCACATCATAATCAATGGATCTTCCATTATAGATTGAAGATAATCTAATAGATTTACACTTGTTTAAACAATATGAAGATGACTCTAGCAGTACCTACTCTAATTAAGTATTCATCATCACACACCTCTAGTTAATGACTAGCTACTCATGATTAAGAAATTCGAAAGCACATTCAATAATAAACTCATTGAATTTAATAACAAGAGTAGTAAAGTCAAATTCACAAATAGTCTCCAACAATGGTTGTACCTTACTATTAAGAAGAAGAAGTAGAGAATAGTACTTTTCAAAGTCTACCAATCAAAATCTCTTTTTCTCTGCTAAAGGAATGTTCTAAAGCTAAGAAAGGAAAAAGATGATATGATATGCACTGCTATGATATATTCAGTACACAGTACTTTCTCTTATAATTTATATCCAAGAAAATAGGGTATCTTCTCTCTCTTTTTCCATGCTGGACAATTTTGCCCCTAAGCAGCATTTTGAAATCGGTGGAGGCACTGGAAGTTCGCCGGTTCAAATCCATGAACCGCTGGGTATATTATCTGAGCCATCACTGAACATCAGTGAGTATTGGCGGTTCATTCGGCGTTTATCCGATCTCAATCCATGAACCGCTGAGTCTTTGTTCTTCACTCTAGAAAATTGGATGTCATTCGGTGACTGGAGTAGTGAGTCGTCGTTGGAAACTCGTGTTTCACTAGTGGAATTCTTCCTCAGAGGCAGTGATGATCGGCTTTTTGACGGCGTTTCACCGGTTTTCATTGGTGGACTACCGATTTGATCTCATTTCCTTCTTTTGGCTCTTTTCTACACATTTAGGTATATGCACACAACAAAGATAAAAAAACATAAAATTCATATAATCAACTCGATAACTAAGCAAAAACTCAAGCCTAAGAGCCTAATGAGTTGGTAAATTACCAACTTATCAAACCCCCAAACTTGAACCATTGCTTGTCCTCAAGTAATGCAATTCTCATTTGTTGAAAAACATGCCACTCACAAATTTAAACATCACCAATCACCTGATCTATGACAACCAAAAAATGCTCACCAATCTCACTGAAAAAGAGAAGCAAATTCCCCAAAAGACCAAGACATTGAAGATATTTCAAGAGGTTACCACTTTTCACCAATATGGTTCATGAAAGGATTCATTTTTGTAAAACAAAGGCATTGCTTAACCATGAAATACATATAGCATCTCAAGTCCAGTGTACATTCAAAACTTTCCTTAGAGTTTACCCTTCTCATACCCTATCCATACATTAATTTGAAATGCACTTACGTCCTCAAAAAGGGATGATGCCACTTACAGAAATAATCATTTAATGCACACAAGGGATTGTTTGGAAGAGATAATCATGCTAACTCCCCCAAAAGAAGTCTTCATGAACACACTTGACCCATAGGCTTGCCCTTCATGTAATTCGCCACTAATATAGAACGGTTGCACTTAGAATCACTTAGGGCTTGCGGGTTATGATGTAGGCCTGAGTTAAAGGTAGGATGAAAATTTTGTTGTAGTGACTAGATCCTCCCTAATTCTTTTTGTGAACATTCCTCCCATCAATCACTTCTCTTTGTTTCACTTCTTTCATTGTTTATGACTTTCATTTCTTAATGACCCTCCTTATTACCACTTTGGCTTTCACAATTAGCCTTATCACCTCAAGAGGAAGCACCAGTTCACACAAATTATTTTTCTCTTTTCGATTTATCATTTTATGCATTTTGACACAATGTGCTGCTACCTCAAATTGAAATTCTCATGTTCCCCTTTGCACACCCCCAAACTTGGGCTTTTGCCTCATTTCTCATTTTTTTCTTATCATTCCCTTTTCCTAGTCTTAAAGCCTCATTTCATCACTATCTTATCACTAGCATTTAGGAAGGATGAGTGCCAAAGAGAGGTATTAAGGATGGTATTAAGGCTTGTAATGCGGTTGCTACAGAAAAGGTCTAAGGTTCAACGTTGGCTGGCAAGGATCAATGATCAAGGAGGGTATATAGGTGAAGTGGCTAGACAAAGAAAAACCTAAAATCATGTTCTAAGTGCAACTACATCTAGGATTTCACCATGAGTCACACTTGGGACAAGTTCTAGACAAAAAGTCATGCGTGAGACTCATCATAAATTCTTCCCACACAAGGAATCACCCTTAAAGGGTCCACAAGAGGCATTTTCATCACAAGATTTCAAGTTAGGACATCAAAGCAGGCAAACTCATAAGTCAAGCAAAGAATTTACAACGTATGACAAAGAATACTATGCTCTAGCGTCAAATCTGCTCATTATCTTCATTTTCATGCCCTCATTTTAAAGTTCCATTTCAATAATTTTTTTAGTAGTGCCTCTCAAAATAACTTCATAAGAGACTCTAAACAACATGGCGTTTTTTCTTAAGAATGTCATCACTCAATCTATCTTCGGAAAATGCCAACCCAGTTCGACAAAGAAAATAAAAAGAAACCAAAGAGTGCACTCCTCGAGAATGAACCATGGTCTAAAGAAAACCTTGGAGTTTTAATTACTAAACTATTATTTACAAAAGTGAAAAAGAAAGAACCAGACAACTTGGGCATTTCATGCAAAATTTTGCAACTTTAAAGCAAAGAACCCATCCTATCACTGACCATCACTTTATCAAGAACTAAACCAAATCATTCATTCATTGATTTTTTTTCAAAACAAGCCCGACAACGGCAATCATCAATCAACATAAACAACAGCCTGTCAAGGGCTCTATCCAATCAATTCAAACAACAAGAAAACATCAATGACCCCAACATCAACTATGCTCATCCCTCCCCCACTTAAAAGAGTACATTGCCCCCAATGTATGCATTCAAAATGGAAAGAGACAAGAAACTCTCTGAGCGGGTCATTCTTTCTCATCATCAGTCGCTGCATCACCTGCACCATCACCACTGGCCTCTCTAGCCCAGAAAAATCATCCCCCAAGCCTTTGAAGAGATCATTAATGGGGCCCCAAACTGAGGAGGGAGTAGCCATTGCAGCATCCAGGCAACTCATGTCAGGCACCTCCATTGAAGTCCGATTCTTCCATTCTTGCACCTCAGTTCGAAGGAAGGTGACAGACCCTTCAACAGCATCCACCCTCTTGCATAGTGTAGTGACACTCTCATATAAAGATTTGAGCTCCTTTTTAATTATTTGAGCAATGAGTGCGGGGAGACTCTTGGCCAATCTTTGGAGTTGGCTTTTGTGAGAGTTGGTCATTTCCACAAGTTTGTGGAGACTACTTGGTTGATAGGATTGAGGATGGGGAGACGCTCCCCAATGAGGCATGTGCTCGAAGCTTGGCTTGATGCTGGGGAACTTTCAACTCCGGGGCCTGTGGTGAATGGTCTGACCCATGGGAAAGGGACCCCTCAGTGACCTCAAAGGCTTGCAGTCTTTTCCTTTTCATTGTAGGTGCCTCGGCATCTCTCTTTCGGTCAATGGCAATCACTCCTAAAGCAGCGGAAGGGGTTTCATCTGGGAACAGAGGCACCCTAGCTTGTGAGCAAAGCTGGGAAATGAGGATGGCGTGGGGCATGGAAGTGCTAGTCTATCGTGCCTTCCTCTTCATTTGTTGGGCGACAATCTCCCCAAAGTTGATGGGGACTCCAGTCATGATGCAGGCGATGAGGATTGCCATTTTCAAACTGACCCTTTGCTCGTTCTTGGATGGTATGATGCGGCCACAAATAAAGTCCAGCCATAATTTAGCGTCAAACTTCAAGTCATGGCGAGAGATCTTGCCACCTATAGAGGCCCATAGAGGTGTATAAATAGCAATAATTGGGGCTATCCAAGAAAACTGGTCTTTTATGTCAGCTACCCTGGCCATGTACTCCATATCGGAGTCAATCTCATCTTCCCAAAATAGGGAGTTAATAGCAGCCAGGGTGATGTCGACTTCCACTCCCCTTAGCATAATCGATGGTCGGCATGGAAAGTCATTAACTTTTTCCCTGTGCTACATGCTACCCTATTGAGCTTGGTAGGAAGCATAGAACTCTCACACCAAGATAGATAGTAAGGTGGGAGAGGATTGGAAAATACATGCCATTGTCAGGCCATGAATTGGCGGGTGATGTTAGTGAGATGACATAAGATTCCTTTATCATCCGGGCTCCTGCAATCTCCGGCATCACCCGGATGATAAAGGAATCTTATGTCATAGTCCTTGAGAAGCTCTAGCCATCTCCTTTGCCACAAATTCTGGTCCTTCTGAGTAAACACGTATTGAAGGCTCTTGTGGTCCGTGAACACACCACATGCACCCCATGCAAATAGTGCCTCTCGGAGCTGAATTTTGCATAATTATGTATTTATACATCTCTCAAGTTATGCTTTTAAAATATTTTTATTAGTTTAAAGTTATTAATTTTCCAATATTATATGTAATTACATCATATTGTATAATAATATATATAATTATTCAAATTATGTATAATGACGAACCTGACCATGCATATGCTCCTAAAACATGCATATGCTCTCCATCGTTTTTCAATGAAGCTGATCATCGTCTAATGATGAAGCTGAACAATAACATACATGCATATCTAAAATCATAACATGAGGGGCCTTGGCTCAAACCATACCACAAGCTGAAAAATAATGAGAGTCTTGACTCCAAAACCATGTGGTAAGCTAATTTATGAAGATATAAATCATACTTGATAATATGGGCTTGCCCAATACTTTAACATGCTTGAAATAAACTTGATTTACTTTGAAAACATGAACATAAACATGGGTATTTCAAAATCATACTTTCTTCATAAACATCACATCATACTTGACATAAATCTCATGGATCTCAACTTTCATGAACATTCATGGATGAGAATCATAGTTTAGAAAACTTGAAACGTCATTTATAATATAAAACAGTGTAAAATCTTCCCATTAATCATAATTCATCATTTAAAACATGCTTAGATTATACTCATGATTGAAACTTAGGAATTCATGCATTGGGTAAAAACCCCATGGAATCATCAACTAGAACATCATGAATTGAGAGGGAATTGGGCATGAGTGTGGCCAATTGCACCCATTCATAGCCTTACATACTTGAAAGGATCTGATTTTCACACTTCCTTGACTGCCCAAAGAGAATCGAGGAAGATCTTTGAAGAACTAGACTTGATCACCTCTCAAAACCTCTAAACTTGCATGCATGAATTAGGATAGGCTTAGAGTGAACTTACCCTTCTTAAAACTCACTATTCAGACCTTAAAATGACGTAATTTAGGCTTTTGAAACATAAAAATTACGAAAAAGCCCTTAATAAACTCACAGGGAAAAACAGACTGCCAGTCCCAACGGGGGACTGGACGGGTCGTCCCCTTGGCCACGACTCGTGGTTTGCAGTCATCGGCTTCACTGGAAATTACATGCTGATAGACACCACGAGGTACTCAATGACTCATTATCGGTGACCACGACTCGTGGTCACCTCCTATCTTCTTCACTACCAAAAACCTCTTGGGGGTTACCATGGACAACACCATGACTCGTGGTGTACCCGACGAGTTGTGGTGAGGACCCATTAGGTGCATAGTCTATTCATCCTTCATCCTTCAACAATCCTTGGCCACGACTGACCTGATGAGTCATGATGTTGACCATGACTCATGGTTACATCTGTTGGCCACCCAAAAACTAAAATTTCCAACAAGTCCCTGCCTTTCCCCATGAGTCACTTAACGACTCGTGGGGTTCCTGACGGGCCAAAGGATGACTCATCCTGTAACCTAATGCAGAAAATTTTATTTTCTCCATTTCAACTTTCGGGTCTGATCTTAGGGATTTCGGGTATACTAATATCTCCCCCTTGAGAACATTCTTCCTCGAATATTGAGAATCATACAGAAAAATAGAGAAATAAAATCATCATACTCTGTAATACCCCAGAAAGGACTAAGAATAGACCCGAGAGTTTAATTGGAAAAGTGCAGAAAACTGGCAAGAATATCTTAGAACGGGGGACTTAACAACTCGTGGTAGGATACCACGAGTCGTTGTGTGCTGTCGTGGTATGGGATTCAGGGAGGCAGTGGTAACGGACAACCTGACGAGTCGTCTGGCCTGGCAACAAGACGTCAGGTTGGTCGTTGAGTGGAGGCCGGGGAAGCCTTAGAAAGTGTTCATGAAAGATGGATTTGACGAGTTGTTTAGGATGTTAACAACTTGTCAAGTCAGTCGTTAGGGGGGAAAAGGTTCGGTTTGAAAGGAATTTCCAATGTACTTGACGAGTGCACCTAACGAGTCATTTGGTGTAACAACGACTCGTCAGGTGAGTCGTGGGTTCTAGTTCTGCCATATTTTTAAGTTTTTCTCAGGGGTATTTCGGTAAAATCCTATGCTCCCAGTTCTTAAGTGATGTCATTTTGGGTATGTTTGAGGATGTTTTTAAGGGCTCTTCTAGACCTAAACCCTCATTCTCTTAATCTCCTTCTTCCTCCCCTCTTCTCAAAATTCCTAGGGAATTCACCAAGGTGTTCTTCAAGCTTCAAGGAAGATTTCGAACGGGATTTTTGTCTACCAGGTATGTCGGGTCTTTCAACAAGGATATTCTTCCATCCTTGTGTCCCAAAAATATTTTTATTAAATACCTGTTTTCGATAAATCTAAAAAGCATGATATAGGATTTGTAAAAAGGGTAAATTCTTCTTTATTTTTCTTAAATGCTAGTATCTATTGCGATTATAAATCTAATTGGATTATTTATTGATGGGTTATCTTGAATTATGAAATACGGGTTGAGTATGTGTGTGTGGTATGTTATTCCTAAATTTATTCGAGTAATGAATGGGAATTGTGTATGTATCCCTTGATTATCGTAGAAATTCATGTTTATGATGGAAGTGTGGAAATAATGCATAGTTAACCCTAATGAATTGATCATGATATTGATGACCATGTTGGATTGATTAGGAGTTGTGGGTTTGAGTAATTGAATTAAATTATGTGCCATTACCATGTTTTAGATGTAATTGATTGTGCATGACAAGATTGCATCTCCATTGTTGAACTATGAAGCGTGGGCAGATTCTATATTGTTTTCCTTACTAAAAATCATTTTTATAAAATCTTAGAATCTAAAATGCCCATGGCTAAAGAGTTCATAAAAAGGAGTGATTGTGACCAATGCGTGAAATGTTTGTAACCTAAATACATGAAATCATGCATCCTTGATAGATTATGAGTTGAATCCTCTAAATCATGTATGATCTTATATTACCTATTGAATGAGGTGAGTACGGAATCAAGATGCCATGGTAGAATAATGCTAGTACGAATTTACAACATGCACGTTGGGTTGTGATGTTAAAGCTAATGATGAAATTGGTTCTGTGATAATGTGAATCATGATAATAAAGCCTGTGCCTATTAAAGGATAACTCTGATCCCTTTTAATATGAGTACTGCATAATGAGAGTGGTGGATGTTCTTGTCTCTAATTAGCTGTTGTAAATTTAGATTGGCTATAGACGTTAGTGGAGAATGTCTTATCTAGCCGTTAGTGGAGAATGTCTTATCTAGACGTTAGTGGAGAATGTCTTATCTAGCCGTTAGTGGAGAATGTCTTATCTAGACGTTAGTGGAAAATATCTCATCTAGACGTTAGTGGAGAATGTCTCATCTATGCGTTAGTGGAGAATGTCTTCTTGCAATGGGTCGGGACTTACATCCCTAGTTAGTTGAGTATTTTACTCTCCCGCGTTGTTCGGGACTTTCTTCAGCCAGCGACTCTCTATATCAGAGCTATATCTCTCTCCCTTTGACAGTCAGGGATTCTCTTTAGCTGAGAATGTTTCCCTTGGATAGTCAGGGACGCTCCCTTCGACCGTCAGGGACTCCCCCTTAGACGTCAAAGACCCTCTTGATATCAGTCACGACATCATATTTTGTATTATCCCTGATTATTACTTTTGCACATCAGTGGTTGCTATAATAATGCATGTCTTTATAATGTGGTTATGTTAATTGAATATGTGAACCTCATATAAGATTGTTGTACTTCACTTCTATTACGTTGCTATTAATATGTTTTATATTACTTCCTCCTTGCTAATATTATGATTTAGTTTACTTACGCTTCCTGCATACTCAGTACATTCCATGTACTGACCGCACGCCTCTTGTGCTATATCGTTTTATGATATAGATTCAGGTCTCCAAGCTCCGCCGCGTGGTTAGATACGCTACCCCCATCTTCCTAGCTGTCAGTAGTGAGTCCTCATTTTTTGAGGACATGGGTATTATTCTTGTTTTATTTTGTTTCAGTTTCCAGACTTTGGGAGTTAGCTGGGGGCTTGTCCCACCAACTCATCAGTTTAGTAGAAGGCTTTCGGACTTGTCTAGACTGTTTCAGCTATGTATCTAAGTGTTATTAAATTATTTTTATGGATCATATTAGATTCTTGTTATTTTCTTCTGCTTGTTCATGATGTTAGATGTTTCTTATGTCAAGTGTATGCGATGATTATGCCATGGGTCGACTTGGAGCCTTTTGGGGTTCCTTGTCCCGTGTCTACGATCTGGGTGTACTCTCGAGTCTTGACAAACTAGTGCAGGGACAAAACTAGTAGAGAAATCTGGCTCACTTAGGCAAATCCCACATCGGAAAAGAGAGGGAGAGTCCTGGGCTATTTAGTAAAGGAACTGGACTTTATACTGTGAGGAGCCTTTTGTATTGAAAACCCGAAGGGACAAATCCATGATGGGTTTCAGCCCAAGAGCGGCCAATACTTCACAGTATTGGGACAGGGTCGTTATATTGGTATCAGAGTCGACTCTCGACCAGTACGGTGGGGTGAGTGCAGGGACAACGCTAGTAGAGAAACCTGGTTCACTTAGGCAAATCCCACATCAGAAAAGAGAGGGAGAGTCCTGGGCTATTTAATAAAGGAACTAGACTTTATACTGTAAGGCACCTTTTGGGTTAAAAACCCTAAGGGACAAATCCGTGATGGGCTTCGGCCCAAGAGCGGACAATACTTCACAATGTTGGGCCAGGGTCGTTACAGTGGTATTAGAGACGACTCTCGACCAGTACAGTGGTGGGCAAACCTCAGCGAGGACGCTGAGTCCCTACGAGGGGTGAGTGTAGGGACAATGCTAGTAGAGAAACCTAGCTCACTTAAAATCCCATATCGGAAAAGAGAGGGAGAGTCCTGGGCTATTTAGTAAAGGAACCGGACTTTATATTGTTAGGCGCCTTTTGGGTTGAAAACCCAAAGGGACAAATCCGTGATAGGCTTCGGCCCAAGAGCGGACAATACTTCACATTGTTGCGCCAGGGTCGTTACATACTCAAATACTGAACATACATGCTTAAAACTAATGGAGTGACTGACTCCATTCGAATTACATGACTAAACTGAATTCCCGAACCACACATACATCCATTTACATGAAAGAAACTAAGGTACATGAGATAAACATGAAATTGAATAGAGTATTAAGGAAGAAACTGATATCTAAAGCTGAAACTGAGCCGGAAGAGAATAGATGTTGGTATCTAGCCATCATATATGCTTCAGCTTCCCACATAGCTCCCTCAACATGTTGATTCCTCCATAAAACCTTAAATGAAGCTACTTCTTTGTTTCTTAGACTTCGAACCTAACGATCTAATATTTCCACTGGAACCTCTTCATAACTAAGGCTGTCTTTCACACTGACACTGTCCACCGAAACAACCAGAGCTGAATCACCCAAACACTTCTTTAAGAGCGATACATGATAAACTGAATGGACTAAAGCTAATTCTAAGGGCAACTCCAACTCATATGCTACCTTGCCAACCAGTTTCACAATTCGGTATGAGCCAACATAACGGGGACTAAGTTTCCCTTTGTTTCCAAATCTCATCACTTCTTTCATGGGAGATACCTTCAGAAAGACCCAATCATCGACTTCAAACTTAAGTTCTCTCCTCCTCACATCCGCATAGGACTTTTGGCGACTCTGAGCTATTCTCAAACTTTCCCTTATAAGCTGAACTTTCTCCATAGCCTTATGTACTGAATCTGGGCCTATCATTGTATCTTACCCCAACTTCAAACCATCCAATAGGCGATCTACATCTCTGCTCATAGAGAGCCTCAGATAGAGCTATCTGAATGTTGGAATGGTAGCTGTTGTTATACGCAAACTCAATGAGAGGCAAATGATCATCCCAACTACCCTTGAAGTCAATCAATGATGCTCTCAACATGTCCTCGAGAGTCTGAATATTTCCACTCTGCCTGACCATCTATTTGCGGATGAAATGCTGTGCTAAGCTTGACCTGAGTACCAAGTCTCTTTGAAAACAATCTCCAAACCTAGGAGGTAATTGAGTACCTCTGTCTGATATGATGGACAAGGGCACTCCATGAAATCTAACCAACTCCCGAATGTATAATTTAGCATAATCCTCTACAGAATCGGTAGTTTTGACCTATAGAAAGTGAGCTGCTTTGGTCAACCTACCCACAACCACCCAAATGGAGTCATATTGTCGACGAGTGTGAGGCAACCTTGTGATGAAGTCTATATTGATATCCTCCCACTTTAAAGTAGGAATATTGATGTCTTGTAACACACCTTCGGGTCATTGATACTCCACTTTCACCTGTTGACAATTCGGACACTTAGCCACAAATTCTGCAATGTCCTTCTTTATGACATTCTACAAATAGACTTCTCGGAGATCACGGTACATCTTGGTGGCGCCTAGATGTATGGAATATATGAAACCATGAGCCTCGTGCAACATCTGATTTCTCAATTGTCAACATCCGGTACACACAGTTGACCCTGATAGCGGGCACACTATCTCCCCCTTTGGAGAAGACTTCGACCTTCTGATTCTGAACAGCTTCCTTCAACTTTACCAAAATAGGGTCCTCGTCTTGTCTATATTTTACGTCAGTCACTAAGGATGATTCTAACCCGTTTTGAAAAATAATACCACCATTGGTTGAGTCAACTAAATGTACTCCCAACCGTGCAAGCTGATGCACATCCTTCACCAGCTCCTTCCTCCCTCATCTACATGAGACACACTCTCCATAGAGAGCCTACTAAGAGCGTCTATTACCACATTAGCCTTTCCCAAATGATAAAGGACAGTCATATCATAATCCTTGAGTAGCTCCAACCACCTTCTTTGATGGAGATTCAAGTCCTTTTGGGTAAACACATACTGTAGGCTCTTGTGGTCTGTAAACACATCTACATGGCCCTCATAAAAATAGTGTCTCCAAATCTTCAAGGAAAATACTATCGCCGCCAATTCAAGATCATGAGTCGAGTAATTCTTTTCATGGACCTTCAACTTCCTAGAAGCATATGTTGTAACTTTACCAAGTTGCATGAATACACAACCAAGGCCGATCCTCGAAGCATCACAATATACCACAAACCCATCGGTACCCTCAGGTAGGGTTAACCCCGGTGCTGAGGTGAGTCAAGTCTTCAACTCTTGGAAGCTCTTCTCACAAGCCTCTGACCATTGAAACTTTACCTTCTTCTGGGTCAATTAGTCAACGAGGCTACAATGGATGAGAACTCCTCAACAAATCTCCGATAACACCCAGCTAAACCCAAGAAACTCCTGATATCTGAAGGATTCACTGGTCTAGGCCAATTCTTCATCGCTTTTATCTTTGAGAGTCCACCTGTACACCCTCACTTGATACCACATGACCCCAAAATGCCACTGAGTTCAACCAAAACTCGCATTTACTGAATTTAGCATATAGCTGACGATCCTTCAAGGTCTGTAGCACCACCCTCAAATGAGCGACATGCTCCTCTTTGCTCTGAGAGTATATAAGGATGTCATCTATGAACAAAATCACGAACATATCCAAGTATGTCTTGAACACCCTGTTCATCAAATCCATAAAAGCTGCAGGAGTATTCGTTAGTCTAAAAGACATAAATACAAACTCATAATGACCATACCTTGTCCTAAAGGCTGTCTTTGAGATGTCACTCTCCCAAACCCTGAGCTGATGGTATCCGGATTTGAGGTCTATCTTCGAAAAGAAGTTAGCACCCTGA